>CM057450.1:1177575526-1182375526 GCA_016271365.2 Neoceratodus forsteri | reverse complement strand
TTTGGCATTTAATAATAACTTAGAGCAAAGAAGATTGTGCTGCAAAAGGTCAAATTCAGATTGGAGTTCAAGGCAGACATTCATAACTAAAGGTTTGAGCTATAGAGAACAGTATCATCTGCAAAGAAATGGAGCTTAGCCTTGGTTACGTTATTGTTTAGGGTGTTAATGTATATTATGACGAGGAGGAGACCAAGAATAGAGCCTTGGGGTTCCCTCTAGAGAGTGAAAGAAGTGAAGAGAAGGACCCATCTACCTTGATTTGCTGCTGTCGGACAGACAGATAACTGGAAAACCAGTTTACAATGCTTCTATTCATGGCATGCTCCTTAAGTTTGTCTAGCAGTATCATATGATCTACCGTATCAAAAGCTTTTGCTCAGGTCAAGGAAGATGGCTCCTGTGATATATTTATGGTCTTCACGGCAAGAAGCCAATCATCTGATACTTTTGGGAGGGCAGTGGTGGTGTTGTGAAGAGGCCAAAAGCTGAATTGTAGTGGATTAATATGGTTTAAATTGTCTAGGTAATCTCTTATCTGATTATTGATTAATTTCTCTAATAATTTTGATAGAATGGGCAGTAAGGATATAGGCCTATAGTTATTGAGGTCTCCAGGGTCACTAGATTTGAAAAGTGAATATATGAGCTATTTTCCATACAAAGAGGACTTCACTATTTGAGACAGACAGGTTGAATAAATGCAGTATTTGGTCAGTACACTGCAGATACAGCCTCATTATGTTTAGTGTACAGGTTTATTATTTTAGTTTGTTCTTTTAGTTTATTATTTTGTCACCATTAAAAATTCAGGCATAATTAATGCCTTTTGTGCACCTTATCCTTTGTGTCTTGCCTCATTTTACCCACACCCGCCACATCACCACTGCAGGTCTGCATGTCTAGACTAATCAGGACTTTTTTACTGTTCTTAAGAAAATTAAATCAGCCTAACTGCAGCATGGCAGCTGGACAGTCACTACCAAGTCCTGCTCAGAAACAGCAGCATCGATGGTGGCAGGGCCAGGGAGACCAGTGAGTGGTAGAGATCAGATGAGAGAGAGAGAGAGAGAGAGAGAGAGAGAGAGAGTGGCTAGATACCAATGAAAATCTGCAGCATTACATTGTTGCAAAAGGTATTTTTTTTGTTGGACTATAATTTATTTTCTAAAGAACCACTTCTCCTCACCTCCAGCCCTCCAGTACATCTAGTTGATTGTTTCTCTCATACTTGGGAATTTAGAGGATGATTTAAAATGTTTTTGTTTTTGGGAGGCGCCATTTGCAATTTCCTGGGCACCACATACCCTAAGGCCAGCCTGAATATGTAGACTCAAACAAAGAACTTATTAAGGAAATGATTTAGCAGTCACAAATAGTCCATCTTAAAAAATTAGACTGCTGTCTCTGAGCACTTCACTTACTTAGGTCTTTGCCAGCTTGTTGACGTCTTCGTAACTGCCATTCAAAAACTGGAGACCAAAAGACCTTCTCCAGTATGAGGCATTTTGGATTGCCTAGTTAATGACAGAGCTGTTGGAATAAACAAACTGTTCTGAAAAAAACTCAGTTTGCTTTTGAATAGTTCTGTAATACCCACTTCATTGTCTTTCTGCATCCTGTCTGGGATGATCTCATTCATTCGCACCTAATTTGACAACCTCTTTCTTGGGAAGGGAAAAGGTTTCTGGGAACCACAGACATTGGTTTTAATAAGGGTCTCTTTCATAGAGACATAGAAAGATAGGATTTGATGGCAGATAAGTAGTACCACTTGGCCATCCAGTGTGCCCACTTTTCTACCTACAGTATCAGTGTAGACCCTAATGAACTCCGACTCTTTCTCCCTCCCCTTCCTTTCCACTGGCCAGATCTGATCATTTGGGCTGTGTGGTTGTTTTTCCTGACTGTTGGTGTAGAGAGTGTGCTGGGATCTTGTAACTGTTTTGCTGGGTCAGCTGCTGGTCACACGGGTGGACTTGACTGCCAGTGTCCAACGGCCAGATTTGCTGTGGTTACAGGGGACAGGGCTCTAGATCAACCAGGGAACCGACTGACAAGTCTATTGCTCCCTAGATCCTTGGAGTTTGGCTGGCCTAGTTATTCCCGGGTATTGAGGTGCCCCAGCATTTATTTCCGGTTGTGGCCACTGGGAGTGGAGGCTGGTGAGCCTGTGTTTGCTGCTTTCGGCTGACCGGATCCTCTGGCTCATCTTTCATGGAAATTGGATTACTCTTTGATTAACTACACTTGCTGGATTTTCTATATGACTCAGCAATGGATTCATAAATCATTTTTGTGCTCGGACAGTGAAAGTGTCCTTCTTTGGTTTTCCCAGTGGTGAGAGGACCTAGGTGTCCACATTTTACTTATTTTCTGTCTAATTCTTAAAAGAAGACTCTTCTGTTCTGGATTTTAATTTTATAATGACTTGGTTTGGGCAGACTCTGGATTTTTAACTCTGGGCAGCCAGAGTGCTTTGACTTCTCTCATTCCCACGCAGTGAGAGGACCTTGGGGTGGGGTGGGGACTACATTTTAATCTGCATTCCAGTGAGAGGACTGCAGGAAATCTTTTATTATTATTTGGTTTTATTTACTGTTTAATATTTTTGGTTCATGTTTTCTATGAACTGAGTTTTGGGTTAGTATCCATGTTGTGTAGGGGTAGGTTTTAATTTTATTATATTTTATTTGTTTTGGGGAGTTTTTATTTTATTTACATTTTGTTTTGCTTTTGTTTAGTTTGGGTAGTTTTTAATTTTATTGTTTCAGGTTTTTTTCCGGTCAGGTACCTGGGTGTTGTGTAACTCTGACTGTGTTTAGCTTGCATGATATGTACTCCTCCCTCCCTGGCCATGCGCTATTTGTCCTCTGCCCTCCATTCCCTCCATTGACATGGCACTGGAGTCACCCAGATTGATGGTTTTGGGTGACTTTAACACCTTGGTTAACCACAAACTCTTACAATTTGGACAGCACTTCCTCCAGTTGATGACATCTCTGGGCCTCACACAGATTGTTACCTCTGCCACCAATCAGCATGGCTACTCTCTTGATTTGGTTTTCTCCTGTGGATTGAGGCCTCCAATTTGGGGTGGAACCCATCAGATGGTCTGATCACTTGCAAACCCTTCTTAGACCTGCATCTGTGGAGATGGTCAGTTACCGCCTTTATGGGAGGTGAGCTCTGAAGGCCTGGCAATGGTGATTGACCTCTTGGAGTTTCCTGTGGCTAGCATGAGTCCAGAGGCTTTGATACTAGCCTCAAAATAAGGCCATCTTGGTGGCCCTGGACCTGATTGCCCCTGTCCTTGTTCGTCCTCTCCCTTGCCCTCGGCTCCCTGGTTTGATGGGTCCCTGGACGGAGTTGCGGTGACTAGGATGTAGGTTAGAGTAACGTTGGGGAAATCTGCCCTGGAGGTTGACCATCTTAGATTGGTAGAGCATTATCAGACCTACCAATTAGCGATCTCCGGTAAGAGGCAGAATTCCTGTCTGGGTTGATTACTGCCGCCATAACCGACTAGCTCAGCTCTTCCAGACTGTGGACAGGTTGTGCAACCAACCTGTCTGCAGTTCTGAAAACCTTTTTGTAAGTCAAGTGTGATGAGCTTGCTTGATTCTTTGAGAATAAATTGTCTGACATCAGGTCAGAGATCCTCTTGATGTGCTCTATGGGGGATGCTGTTGATCAGTGCCTGGTCGCCTCACCTTGTGTTTCCTGGAGTTCCTTTGACCTGCCGGAGTTCACAGATGTCTTTCGGCTGTCCAGAGTATGCGCCTACATGCTGTAGTTTGGATCCAGGTCTAACCTCCTGATTATGGGATGTTGTGATATTATCAACCCAGTCCTGGTTCAGATAGTCTGGTGCTCCCTTGAGTCAGGTGAGTTCCCAAGCTCCCTGAAGGAGGCGGTGGTAACACCTCTCCTGAAGAAAGCTTATTTGGACCCTGACTCTCTGGCTAACTACTGACCAATCTCTAACCTCCCTTTTATAGGGAAGGGTATTGAGAAGGTAGTGGCGGTACAACTGGAAAACCACCTGATCATCCATAACATCAATGAACCCTCCAGTCCAGTTTTTGAAAGAGGCACAGTACCAAGACTGTGCTGGTTCAGGTGCTCAATGATCTCCTGATGGCAAGAGATCGGAAAAGCCATTTCATTCTGCTGCTCCTTGATCTCTCCTCAGCTTTTGACACTGTGGACCATGGGGTATTGTTGAGTGCCTGAGGTTCATCTGTGGCCTGACACATATGGTCCTCAGGTGGTTTACATCTTTCCTCACTGGCAGGACTCAGAGAGTGGTGTCTGTTTTATTTCCTTGGACCCATTTTCTCTGTCATGGGGTACCTCAGGGCTCAGTGCTTTCCCCATGTTGTTTACAGTGTATATGCTGTCCTTCAGAGACATTGTAAGATGGTATGGGCTGAGGTTTCACTGCTATGCTGATGATACCCAGCTTTACCTGTCTTTGCACCTGACCAGGATAGTGCTCTCTTGGTATTTAACAACTGCCTTGCTGAAATTCAGGACTGGATGAATTCAAGCTGGCTAAAGTTGAACGTGGGAAAGACTGAAGTAATGGTTGTGGAGCTGGGTCGCTGGATAGAGGAGTTGAGGACTGGTCCGCTCTCTGGAATTTATCTAGGGGTCACCCAGATCCTTACCTCTGAATGGGTGTGGGACCTGGGGTGGTGCATGATCATGTGCTGACCTTACGATCTCAAGTGTCAGCGATCGTCAAGTCTTCCTTTACCATCTTAAGAACATCGCTAGGTTCAGGCACCTTGTTCCATCCGGAGATCTTCCTACACTCATTCACACCTTTGTGACCTCGCACCTTGATTACTGCAACTCCCGTACTTAGGGCTTCCTGGGGTTGATTTCCACCACTTCCAGCTAGTGCAGAATGTGGCAGCATGATTGTTGATGGGGGCATGTCAAAATCTCATATTACCCCTGTTCTGCGCAGTCTGCACTGTCAGCCAATTCAGTGGCGGATCACCTTTAAAGTTGGTTTACTGATGTATAAAGCCCACATGGACTTGGCCGTGACTACTTGAAAGAGCTTCTGGTTCTCTATTGCCCAGAGCGACAGCTCTGTCTGGCTGATGAGGGGTTGCTAGAGATCCCAAGGGTGTCTTTGAAGTCTTCTGGGGTCCGTGCTTTATGTATGTTGCCCCTACCCTCTGAAATTCTCTACCCATTGGCTGTGGAGTGCATGACAGTGGGAGGCTTTAAACAAGCATTAAAAACTTTTTATGATGCCAGGCCTTTCATGGCACTGAGTAAATGAACCCTGTCAGATTATTGTTTTGTTCTATAATGTATTTTATTGTTCTTATTATTCTTATTTTAATCTTTTGTAAAGCGCTTTGATATTTGAAAGGCACTTTGTGAAATAAAGTTATTAATATTAAGCTACCCTCACACCTATCTCATGCATCCCCACTGTCTTTGCTCCCACCAATTCCACTGGAAGACTATTCCAGGAATCCACTACTCTTTCTGTATAGAAGTACTTCCTCACATCTCTCTTGAATCTATCCTTTCAGCTTCATAGCATGCCCCTTTGTTCTTGAGCTCCTTTGTTTTTATATGAACATACAAACATGCCAGAACTGCATGCAGTACTCTTCAGCGTGGTGTAACCAGGGACCTGTACAATGGCATGATGACTTCCTCATTCATTGAGGTGATTCTTCTGATGATGCATCCCAGCATTTTCTTTGCTTTGGGAGCTGCTTTATGGCACTGAGCAGCGTTTCAAGTCCCCCATGACAATCACCCCTAGATCCTTTTCTTCCTCTGTCATGGCTACCTGCACCCCCCAGCCAGTAGTTAGTCCCAGGGTTCCTGGCTCCTAGGTGCATAACTCACATTTTCTAGCATTAAACCCCAACTGTCAGATGCCAGACCAATGCTAGAGCTTAGCTAGGTCCTCCCTGAGCTCCTGCCTCCCTCATCACTGTCCACTCTTGCACAGATCTTAGTGTCATCTGCAAATAGGCCAATTTTACTGTTGATCCCTTCTGCTATGTCCCCAATAATGATGTTAAATAACACTATAATGAGTACCGAGCCCTGTGGGACCCTGTTTGTTACAGGTCTGGGTTTCGTAGTTCCCCCTCTATGGTTACCATCTGCATCCTGTCCTGCAACCAGCTCCTGACACATCCCACCAGTTTCTCCCTGATTCCGGGTTTGCTAGTTTACTAGGCAAGCTACCATGTGGCACCGAGTTGAAGGTCTTGCTGAAGTCCATACAGGACATCTACTGCATAGCCCCTGTCAAGTGCCCATGTGACTCATTCAGAAAAGTCTATTAGGTTTGTTTGACAGGATCTTCCCAAGACAAACCCATGCTTCCTTTCATCCTGAGACCATTAGCTTCGAAAGTCCACCAGTGTAGTCTTCAGAATGGTCTCCATTAACTACCCTACAATGGAGGTAAGGCTGATCGGTCTGTAGTTACCCAGTTCATCTCTGGGTCTGCTCTTGTGAGAGGCACCACATGCACCATTCTCCAGTCCCGTGCTACGTGACCTGACTTCAGTGAGGTGTTGAACAGGTCCACCAGAGAACCAGCCTGGACCTCTGACAATTTTCTCAGGACTCTCGGGTGCATGCCATCTGATTCAGAGCCTTGTCCACCCACAGGGCCTTAAGGCCCATTAAACCCTGTACTCTGGGATTTTCCCATCAGTAATTCCTGCTCTCCTTTTTCCACCCCTATTATCCTGCGGCATAGGACCATCCTTTTCCCTAGTGGACACTGAACAGAAGTATTCATTTAGTGCCTCTGCCTGGTCCCTCTCTTTTCCACCAATCCCCCCTCCTAATGCTGACAGTCCCATCTTTGCAGATTCTTTTAAACTTTATGTATTAGTTTGAGATAACAAACATACAGTTATGCTGCCAATATTTAAAATTACATTGATATACATCAATGAGGGTGCCCTCCTCTTAGTACTTTCAATTTGTCCATTAAATGTTAAAAGATATGTCCCAGGAAGGGATAACGAGGAGTATTATTAACCATAGTAATTTTGATAAGTTGTGTGAGGAGTCCATGAGCTGCATGGTGTCTAAATAAGAGTAATGCATAGTCTATAAAGTCCAATGACCATCCCACAATTGGGGAGATTTCACCATGCTTTTCCAAATTAAATACACTCAAAAGTGCTAAAGGAATGAAGAAAAAGATTTCACTGCTAAAATTAAACTCCCATTTTAAACAGCCCACAGCAATGATTAAAGTTGGCGGGATGGTGGGGGGTTGTTGAGTATGGCACCTTGGGCATCAAGTGAACTAGGCATCTTGAGGTATTACCTTTAAGATGGAATTAATCTGTTTGAAGTTCTTTGGATTACTGAGATGCTCAGTCTGGTGTCTCTTGAAATGTAGATGTTTAGCTTTCTGGACAGAGTTCTTGTAGCTATTCCTTAGCTGCCTGTTGGTTTGCCAATGAGAGGTAGCCCACTTCTCTTTGTATGTCCACCAGGCTCTATCACGAGAGGACATGAGTTTCCTGAGTTCCTTGGAAAGCCAAGGTGCTTTAGTTCCTTTCGACCAGCATCTCTTCATAGGAGCATGACGATCAACAATTTCAGTGAACTTGGAGACAAAATGTCGAGAGCTTTGTTGACGGTGGTAGGGTGTTTATTGGTCCCCAGTCAGTATCATAGACTGAGGAAATAAAAGCATTGGGATTGAATCTGACATATCCTGAACCTGGATGACCTTAGGCGAGGGTTTGGGAAGTTGTTGCACCAGGTGCAGAATGTTGAAGAGTGATCACTTATACTGTCAGAGTACTCCCACCGACTTAATTTTAGAGGCACAGTTAGTGACCCCTTAGTCAAGTAAAGTATGATTACCTTACTTAATGTTAATACAAGTTGGGTCACCAATAAGCTGAACAAGGTTGGAATCAGCAAGTGGGGCACGACATTGTCAGAGTTAGGCTCAGTCAGTCAATACTGAAGTCACCACAGAGCACAAGGTCATGTCATGGAAGGTTAGCAAGGGAGGTAATGAAGAAGGGAAGGCAGGAGGAAGCTTCCTTGGAGGGCAGGTATACACATCTTAGCAAGAGTTTTTGACGGGCCAAGTGTAAGGGAGAGGAATAGCGATTTAACCGAGAGATGGTTCCGGGCAAGGCACTGGGACTTCGCAACATCTAAATTATCCCTGGCATAAATTAGGACACCACTCCACTTTTACCCAGCTGATCCTTACTAAAGCACTTGTATCCAGATAAAGCAACCTCATGCTGCCTGATGCTTGGCTTCAGCCAAGTCTCAGAAATACCCAGAATGTCCAGAGTATGTTGATTAACCCAGGCTTCAAGTTCAGGCATTTTAGGTCTAATACTGCATGCATTTAAATGTGCAGTTTTCAACCCTTTGGAAGTTGATGTGATGAGGACGGGAGTGGGGAGCGAGGGCAGGAGTTGCCGGCAGGATATGACTCAACATCACCTGCTAGGGCTAAGAAGAGGAGAGGGAGGAGAAGAAGGAGGAAGGGCCTGATTGAGGAGATGAGATGATGCTTCAAGAATTTAGTGCTTATAGGAGACCTTCGCAGCCTTCTGTGGAACCAACGACTTAGATATGCAACACCACACCTAGGAGATAGGGAACAAGAAAATGCACATGTAGGGTATCAGGGGTCAAGAAGTGTGGACAGACTGGTTCATTGTGTGGCTGAGGGTGTATTAGGGACAGAACTATGAGGCAGTCAGCAGCATAGAGTAGCAATAAGCAGGAGGGAATGTACATGCTGCCAGTTTGGCCATATTATGTTGCATGAATATAGTTAAGATTAGCTCAGCAATTAAAGGAGGCAGCAATGGGAGTGCATTTATGCTGAGTTTTAGGTTAGAGTAGATTACTTGAATACACTTAAGATTGCCTCATCAATTAATGAAGGCAATGATAGGGAGTGCAGAATATTCGTGCAGTGAAAGCATGTGGAGTTTAGGGTTAGAGTAAGTACAGTTGTGGCGGTAAACAGAGGCTACTGCACTTTTCTGGCAGGGTAATTGTTTTGCGGTGAGGAGAAATGCAGGCAAGTACTGTAGGTGAGTACTGGATAGAGTGGGATCAGATTTGTCCCTAGCTGATTGGTGAGTTGCTATTGGCTGTGGCCAGTAATATAGGGGTGGGGAGGAGGGAGGAGCTCAAGTGGATTTAATACAGGTCGGAGGATGGGGGTGGGCAGGTGGAGAAAATTCATCCTGAAAGAGCTTTCAACCGAAAACAGAGCTTGCAGCAGAAAAGAATTTGGCGCCATTACTAGACTGGCCAGGCAGACAGCTAGAAGCCAATCAGCTTAGGGCTGATGGAAGCAGGCAACCAGTGTCAAAAGAAGGCACCCTGGTTTGAAGGAGCCAAGCTCCAAGAAGTTTCTATACCTTTCTCCGCAGCAGGTTCTGGAATAGGCAGTAGAGAGTGGGGTGGCAGTGGAGCACAGGACAGAGCAGCACTGACAAGCAGAGGATTGCGCCAACCACGGGCTGGACGATCCTGGGAGAGAAGGACAGATACAAGGAATTAAATCACAGGTTAATCGGTGGGCATAGAAGACACAGTAACAAAGGAGGGAGGACAGTAGGGGGACGAGGTGCCAAGGCCATGTGGATGGGATGGCAGAGGAAGAATTAGCTGAATAGTGAAAGAAGACGGGGTAGGAACTGTTAGCTAAGCAGCTAGGGAGGAGAGGTGGGGGTTAGCAATGCAAGGACTAGGCAAGTGACCAAAAAGCAATGGAAAGTGCAGGATTAACTGTGCAAAATTAAATTAAACAGTGCAAAATTCAAACATTTGGTGTTAAGCAAACAGGCAGGCTTAGACAAGAAAGTTTGAGCAGCAATAGTAAAATAGCAGCAATTGATTTAAACTAACAGTAGGAATACATCTATGAGGCTGAGTTTACAAAGTAGCAGAAGGATAACAGAATAGGTTTTACAGCAATAAAATTAAAATTCAGCCTGAGAGAGCTTCGCCAAAAACAGAGCTTGTGGCAGAGAAAGGAATTTGAGTCACTTACCGATTGGCTGGGCAGAGAGTCAAAAGCCAATCAAGAGCGCCAATGAGGCAGGCAACCAGTGGCAAGACAAGGTGCCCAGTTTGAAGGAGCTAAGCTCCAAGAAGTTTCCATACCTTCTCTGAAAGGGTAGTAGAGAGGTGGATGGCGGTGAGAGAACAGGGCAGAGCCGCACCACCAAGCAAAGGAACATGCCTGATCAGGGGCCGAGGATCCTTCTCTGGCAGCAGCTTCTGGAAAGGGAGTAGAGAGGGGCAGCAGTGGAGCGCAGGGCAGAGCCACATCACCAGGAGGAGGATTGTGTCTGATCAGGGGCTGAGGATCCTTCTCTGGCAGCAGCTTCAGGAAGGGGAGAGAGGCGGGTGGCAGCGAGCGCAGGGCAGAGCCACACCACCAAGCAGAGGATTGCACCCGATCAGGGGCTGAGGATCCCGGGAGAGAAGGACAGATGCAAGGAATTAAATCACAGGTTAATCAGTGGGCATAGCAGACACGGTAACAAAGGAGGAGGACAGCAGGGGGCAGAGGATGAGGTGCCAAGGCCAAGGGGATGGGAGGGCAGAGGGAGAATTAGCCGAATAGTGAGAGGAAGATGGGAAGGGAGTAGGAATTTTTACTAAGCAGCTAGGGAGGAGAGGTGGAGTTAGCAATGCAAGGAGGGCAAGGACCAGAAAGCAGTGGAAAGGCAGTAAAGAATTATTAGGAGAAAAAGCAGTGCAGGATCAACTGTGCAAAATTAAATTAAACTGTGCAAAATTCAAATATTTGGTTTTAAGCAAACAGGCTGGCTTAGACAACAAAGTTTGAGCAGCAATAATAAATTGTAAAATAGTAACAATTGATTTAAACTAACAGTAGGAATACATCCATGAGGCAGAGTTTATAAAGTAGTAGAAGGATAACAGAATAGATTTTACAGCAAAAAAACTAAAATTCAGCCTGTGAGAGCTGCCACAAAACAGAGCTTATGGCAGGAAAGGAATTTGACGTTGCTTACCTAATTGGCCCGGCAGAGAGCCAGAAATCAATCAGCTGGGGCTGACAAAGCAGGCAATCAGTGGCACAAGGTGGGGTGGAAAGGATGAGAAGGGACTTGGCAAGGTTAGAGGAATGGTCAAATGTATGGCAGCTTAGATTCAATGCTAAGAAGTGCAAGGTAATGCACCTGGGAAACAAAACCCAGGGAAGAGTACACAATGGGGGTGAGATACTAACAACAACAAAATGGAAAGGGACCTGGGGTAGTCATATCAGATGACCTAAAGGTGGGCAAGCAATGTGAGAGGGCAGCAAGGAGGGCTGGGGGATACTGGGATGCATAGGGAGAGGCATCACCAGTAGAAAACAGGAAGTTATTATCCTCTGTACAGACAGCTGGTGAGACCCCATCTGGAGTACTGCATGCAGTTCTGGAGACCCAATCTCCGCAAAGACATAGACAGGATGGAAGCTGTCCAGAGGAGGGCAACTAAAATGGTGCAGGGTCTATGCCAGAAGACATATGAAGAGAGACTTAAGGAGCTTAATATGTATAGCCTCGAGGAAAGGAGGGAGGGGGGACATGAGAAATGCTCAAGTACCTCAAGGAATCAACAAAGTCCAAGAGGGTAGCATCTTTCAAAAAAGGTGTGCAAGACAAGGGGCACAATTTGAAGATAGAGGGCAGCTCAGAGGTAATTTAGGAAGTATTTTTTCAGAGAGGGTTGTGGATGCATGAATGGCCTTCGAGGAGGTTGTGGAGTCAAAAACAGTGGTGGAATTCAAGCATGCATAGGACAGTCATAAGGCAATTCTAGGGGTAGGGGGTAGGAAGAAATAGGGCTGCTGGTTAACTAGGCTCTGCAGCTTATCCATTAGGTAGGTAAATGGGCAGACTGGGTGGGCCAAGCGGTCCTTATCTGCCATCAAATTCTATGTTTCTATGTTTCTACAGACTCTAACTTGGTTTGTTGCTCTCTTACAGAATTACTCCCTTCTGGCAGAAGAACTCTTCCTCTCAGCTGATGGTAGTCCAGTGAAACACAAAGAACTGGTAATATACATACACTCACTGGCACAAAGGTTTGCACACAAACTCTATGTATACAAAGTTAAAGCTCACTCCATACATGACCCCTATCATGCCTTTAATGACACAGCAGACATCCTGCCAAGGAAGGGGCCCAAGGGGGGACACCTGGATGATGGACCATCCAGAGGCCAGAGTGGCTGTACACATTGCAGCAGTCAGAAAGAAACCTGAACTCTTTTCCTCCTTGGACCTCTCAGCAGCTCAGCATGCTGACTCTGAACTCAAGTGTTCATATTCCTTTACAAAAGCACTGAAGAGAATCTACCTACCCATAACCCCTACCAGAGGCATGAAGGTAAGTTATGCTTGTCTCCAGATGACAAGCTCATCTGGTACCAACCAGATGACACCACCACCAAGTTGTGGGTGGTCCCTAGACACCTCAGGTCTGAATTCTGCACCAAGTGCATGAAACCCCTACTGGTGGACACCAGGGAGTGGAAAATGCCCTCCAGAGGCTCAAGACCACTGCTTGGTGGCCTGGTGTCACCAAAGATGTTATACAGTACATAGACAATTGCCTTGTTTGTGCACAAAATAATCCCATCCCCACCAAACAAAATGCCAAACTCCTACCACAATGACATTCTGGCCCTTGGCATGCCATTCAGATTGATTTTATTGGTCTCTTGACTAATACCAGCAGAAACAACACATATGCTTTTGTGGTAACTGATCTTTCTCTAAGTGGGTTGAGGCTTTCCCACTAAGACATGTACTGCTAAAATCACTGCCAAAATCCTGGTGGAACAGATTTTCTCCAGGTGGAGCCTACCTCTTAAGGTAGACTCTGACAAAGGAACCAGTTTTACAGGTGGGTTGATGAAAGAAGCACTTGAACTCCTCGGAGTTCACCAGAAGTTCCACATACCTTATCATCCACAATCTTCAGGTCAAGTAGAAAGAGCCAACAGACAGATTAAGCAAATGCTTTCCAAATTCATTGAGGACAATCCCAAGACCTGTGATTCCCTGTTGCCATTATTCCTTATGGTAATTAGGGTAAGCCCTCAGCCACCGCCCAGCTGACACCCTTTGAGGAAATGACTGAAGACAAATGAGATTACCTGAACACCTGTTGTTTGACCTGCATACCCCACAGCAGACCAGCGTCTGTAGACCAGTATGTGGAAAAACTCAGACAAGCCCTCATAAACACATACTTAGATGTTACTAATTGCATGGGCAAGGCCCAGCAACAGTCCAAAATATAGTTCATCAAACACACACAAGAAGTGGATTGGCAAGTTGGGGATCAGGTAATGGTCCTCAGATTTGCACATCCCACACACTCCTTCTTCAATAAGTGGGAAGGTCCCTACCACATTGCCAACAACCTCAGTCCAGCAGTCTATCAAGTTACACTCTTGCACAACAATAAACTCACTGACAACGGTTACATGCAAACCAGCTGAAACTGTATAAAGGAGTATAATTACTTTTCCTCACCCCATTGGCTGGAATAGTACTAACCTACTAATGTTTGCTTTTCCTTTTCAGATACACTGACAAGATGGCTATCTTGTTCCATTTTCTCCTCATCTCAGGGGTTATTCCCTGAATCCAAGGCATGGTAAAGCACCTCCTTCCTCACCTTGATCCTCCAATGTCTGCCCCAGAGGAATTTCCATCAATATACCTGACAATTTGATTACTGTCCAGGAAGGTTCTGATGCCTACCTCACTGCCTCGGTTGTTGCTCCTGACAAATCTACCCTACAAATTGAGTGGCAAACCACATCGTAAGGACAAATTCTCCTGTGGCCAAGCTCTCCTAGGGAACTTTCCATGGATGGCCCAGTGCTAAATTATCCCCTAATGGTTTCACTTGGTTTCAAAGGACAAAAGAAGGCTATTGCCCATCGAGATTGTCCCCACCACATCAGTGGGATAATTATAGCCTATAGTTGTTAAACTCGAGCCAGCAATCCAGCCCCTTCTTGAAGGCTGTATTGGAGCGACTTTCTACTAAGTTTTGGGGAGGAGATCCACAATTTGGGGGCTCTTACAGTAAAGTAGTTTAACCTTTTGTTGTTTTAGCTTTAGATACAAATATCTGGTTGTTATGATACCGAGGTGACGTCCAACTGGTGGAGAAATAAGCCACAGTGGTGCATTAACTCTTGAGAATTCGGATTTTGTACAATAGGAGAAGGTCACCTCTGGTACGTCTTGTGCGTAGTGAATGTAACCCTGTAACTCTTAATCTTTCCTCGTAGTCGAGTCTCTATAAATAAGGGACCATTTTTGGGCCCTTATCTGCACCCTCTCAACCCCATCAACGTCCTGCCCCAGATAGGGACTCCAGCAGGGGATCCATAGTCCAAATGGGGTCGGACATAAGCCCTGATACAAGGGGTTATGCATTCCCGCGCCCTAGACACAAACGAACGTTGAACCGAGTGAGCAATGCATTAGATTTCCTGGCTATCATCCTGCAGTGATCACTAGATGATAATTTGTCATTTGTTATTTGTCATTTGGTTCTCTGTCCTTGCTCCAAACTTGCTCTTAGACATTTTGGTTTATACGACATTACTGCCTTAATTGATCCCTCATATTATAATTTTGTCTAAGGACTCTGCCAGGAAATTTTGTACAGTACACAACATGGCCTCTGCTGCCATGTATCTTTCCGTGTTACCCCCTACCAAGAAACAGCTTTGAAATGTCCAAAGCATACCCCTGGTCCTCGTAGTGGTCTCACATCCACTGCACTACATGGTACACTTATTAACAACTTACAATTTATGCATATACCTGTTTTGTTTAATTAGACTTACTGGAATATGAAATAATTTGGTATGTGTCATACTGCTAACACTTCAGCATTTTACAATACTTTATTGCTTGATAGTTTAGTAGCTTTCAGATTCATACTCAGGACCCTATTGCCGGGTACACACCACCGAGCATATAGGCAACTTCAGGAGAAGACCCAATCCTGATGATCAAAGTCGCAAACGTAATACAGGTGAAGTTGACAGTTATGATGTCACTGACGTTACAGGAACTGTCACAGGTCTTTGGTACAGCTATGTCTATTTGGAATAAGGCACACATTGCTGCTATCAAATCTCATTCCACTAAATTCCAAACTGGTTTGGGGAACGATATTTTACCCCATTATTGCATGGTGGATGGCCTTAGTCTGGAAGAAAGATGCACTGTATATAATAATCACGACATTGCTAAGGCATTTACAGACTCTAAAGATTAGATTAATGCACACATTGCACAGAACAACAAAGAAGCAGATAAACAATGTATTGCTAGAGAAATCTATGCTCAGCCTATGGCTCATACATTATCACTACCATCAACAATCTCTTCCGTGATCTAGAATCTGGAAGGATCCCTGATATAATACATGACAGACATATTTCTAAATGGTATTGTCCACGATGTAAAACCCTAGCTGTATTGCTACTGTATGTGTATGCAACAGTCTTTAACTATTCCTCTTTCTACAGCTAGGAATCTGGGTTTCGTGACTAGACACCCTAATACTGGTCCAGGTTTTACTTCTAAGGAGTGTTCTATCAAAGATACAATGTTTGTTTCTTTTACTGTCTCTTTACCACGTTTTGATCCCACTATAGCTTTGTTCGACAAACTTGCTTCTGTTCTCTCCATCGGGCACCTCGATGGCGACATCTACAGAGAATGACTGGAATTATCTCCTCTACTGGTCTTCCATCTTTTCCTGGGTTGCCCCTACAGACTGCTGCACTAAGAAGGGCTACATTTACCTGTGTCGATGTGATGTATTTGATGTTATTAAACCTGTATGTGGTTATTCTCCCAACAGTATTGATTGGTCCTTTTCCATGGACGATGACATCAGCACTAATGGCACAGACTTTTCAGACTCAACACTGGCACCAGACAAACTTTACCAATCTTATCGAGAGGAGGCTTATCGCCTGTCAACACGGATTTCAAGACCAGCTACACCTGCCCGTACAGTTGCAAAAGTGGAGATTGCCTACTGTTAAAATGCAATATAATTCTGATGGCGAGTACTGCGTCGTCACTAACTATAAAAGTTACACATATGGAACCCAGACATGTGTTATTGATGCTCCTAATTTCTGTTTCATTCCCATCAGAATTCTGTCATTGGGCATACCGTTATTGCCCCAGTCCCCTTATGGACGCTGATATCATTGATGGTAACCCTGATTATCTGCTCACCCTTTCTGAGTATTTACCATATTTTAATGTACACTTTGATCCACTGACACTTACATTAAAATCACTTTTAGAAGAAAGACACCCATCATCCACATCAGCAATGATATAATAAAGCTAATGAAGCTATTCTTGCACTTATTAATAATGGTGATATGAGCGATGCATTAACTAACGCTTGGTTAGAATTACCTTTAAAGGTTTTGTTATTGTACAAGCATTTTTTTATATTTTTCTTATTATTATGCTTTGCTGCCTATGGTTCACCCTGCGTCAACACCGTGAGCAGCTGAAGTTCCTTTATAAGGCTTGCGGCGTCGGGTCTGTAAGCCTTCTCCTGTCCATTTCCCTATTTGGTTGTGTTGTCCTGAGGGGCAACAAGGGGGATATTACACAATGTCCCTGCACCCTTATTGGTACCTCCAGAGGTACACCATAGACAGCTAGCACCAGGCATATGTTATACTAACATATAGGGCTAAGGACATCTACCGTATAACAGGATATATATGCATATTGTTGTTATACACTTTGCTTTCTAATACATATACATTTCATATGTATTTCTTGCTTATAGGATGTTGGGACACCTGTGTTCTTGCAATAATTATGATATATAAGTCGGCATTGCCACCTTTTGGTGATTTTACTACTACACTGATATATGTAGAACTGTACTCTTTTGTTTCACAAAGTGATGACTATTACACAGTTGTATAATGTTATCTTGGACCATGGAGCCACCTCTAATTTAGCCAGTAGGGCTCATCTCTGTAACTAGAAATGTTTATATCTTACAGTAACCATAGATATTATCATAGTATATAAAGTGAGACATTGCATCTTCTACCTCGGAGACCCCAAGAGACACAAGACTCCTCGGTATAGGAAAAGCGTAGCATTGGCTCCCGGTTTGTATTGGTGAGAACTGCTTAGGGCAACTGTAATTAGCCTTTTGGCAGTAATAAACAAGTTTATGACTCTTATGCAACGTGTCTGTGATTCCTTGCATTCCCAATATTGCTAAGAACCTGAGAGTGAGGTTTAGACCTTCTGACAGCTCCCTCCACCATTAGTGCCTGTAGCTCAGTCATCTTATTAACCAGGCTCCTTACATTCAAGGATACCACCTTCAACATGACCCCTGTATATTATTCCATCTCCCATTCTTCCCACACACCCCTTTTAATTTCTCCTCCCCACCCTCTGACCTGCTGGGGATGCCTTTGGTCTCCCTCTCCTGGTGGCTCTGATTGGAGCACACCTATCGTCCTCACCTTCTTCAATTTAAACTAATTTTAATCAACAAATATTCCTCCAATTGACATTTCAATACCTCTGTCCCCTCCTTACTTAAGTGTAGCCTATCTGCTGTGTGTAGGTCCTTGTTTTCTACATCCTACCTCACCCCCCCACCAACCTGTACCCCTTGGTTGTGCACCCCCAACCATTTGTTGAATTCTTTATTTGTTTTCTTGACTGGACAGGAAGAACTTAGAGAATGCAACTGATCTACCTGCCTCACTGCAAATTCTTCCTGCCTCCTTGAACTTGTCCTGCACCTCCTCAACCCCACACACTGCCAGGTCATTCGTATCCAGGTGTGCCACTATGTGAGTTTCTCTCTCCTGCCACACACACTTTGGTATAAACTGCCCCATCCTCCCTGCCATCATGCCTGTCATACACTCCCCATGTGTGGCTGTTTCTTCCACCCTTGCCTCCCCATCTCACATCTTTTAGTATCAAATCTCCCAGTATGATGACCCTCTCTCCTTTCCCTGCCCTTCTTCCATTTTGCTCTACCTTCTGTGTACATTCCAGAGCTGCCCTCCTCCC
Source organism: Neoceratodus forsteri (assembly GCA_016271365.2). Lineage (NCBI taxonomy): Eukaryota > Metazoa > Chordata > Ceratodontiformes > Ceratodontidae > Neoceratodus > Neoceratodus forsteri. The sequence continues at coordinate 1,182,357,365 of CM057450.1, read as the reverse complement.
ACCTTTCCTGCCTCCCTCATCTCACTGCTTCCATTCTATGGTGTCCACCTTCTAGGCCCCCATCCCTCCAGACCTTCTGTCTGGGCTTCCCCTCCACTCTCACATTACTTCCTTGCTGCTCCCCCTACCTCTTCCTTGTCTCCACTTCCCACATCTGCCTCCTTCCTTTCCTGCCACTGTTTGTGGCCTCCCATTTTCTGATCCATGATCTCCCACCCGCCTCCTGTTCCACCAAACTGGCCAATACTGTAGATCTGTTCCAGGACTCCCCATGCCCTGACCTACTTCTGTTCTCCCACCTTGTATTTTCCTCCCATGTTCCAACTGCAGCCCTTTCTCCCTGACCCTGTTCTTTCACCTGCCACCTTCCCATCCCAATTCTCCCCAGTCCTTGGAGTGTTGCTGTCCCTGGCTCCTTTGGCTTCCTCACTGGTTCCATCTTGACTCCCCTGCTGTGCTGTCCCTAGACCCTGGATGTGGACTTTCAACTGTCCCTTGTCCTACTATTAGATCTATGATTTAGGCAGACCTAGATGAAATTTCACTTCCCTTGTATATGTTTTGGTTCCCTCCTTGCTTTTCGGTGTATGGACTTGGCCCACCCTGTAGTTAGAACTTTCTACCTCTCATTGTCCCCACTCTCCTATTACCCTCCCAGCATGACCTGCAGCCTGTGGTCCTTCCTGCAGAAGCCATGCGGATGCCAGTTAGTCAGGCGCCACAGTCCTGCTTTGTGGCACTCACACTTCAGGGTCGCTTGGCCTCCTGGGTAATAAATATGGACTCCCATGGCCCTATTGGCTTCACTTCTCTGCTCAGTGGCAGCCTCCAGACTGTGGAGCAAACTACAACTATGGCTCAGTTAAGGACCCGACTCCTTGGCTCTATTGGCTCCATGGAGTCATGTGGTTCATGGCATCCTGTCCCTTCTCAGTCCCTCCCTCTCCCTCCCTCTGTCAGCATCCTCCCACCTCCCCCAGTCACACAAATCACTCCCCTCCACACTGGCTCCGCACTTCAATAAAATAAATGTAAAAATCACAGCAATGGCCACAAAAGTCAATACTTCTCCCCATGTGTCCATTCCACTTCTTGGCTCTGGGCAGCCTCCAAACTGAAAAATATCTTCCACTTGTACCTTTTTACCCCTGTGAGGTATTTAAAGGTCTCTATCATATCCACCCCTCCTCTTTTCAGGGTGTATGTATAGAGATCATATTGAGGTCCTTAGTCTCTCCTCATAGGGCTTTTGATGCAGACCGTGCACTATTATACAATGGCAAGAAAGAATGTGGGCCTCTGATTGGTCAATCAGGGACTGGACCTGCGATGTTATCCCAGTACAGGGTTTTATTTAACTCAAAAATTGATTAGTGTTTTGCTCATAAAAGTGCTAAAACATTGTGAAAATGCATAGCACTTGCCTCATTGTGTTTAGCAAACATAACACTTCTAGAAAACCTATATAAATACTTTCTGTACAGTTAGCATTGTCCTAAGAAAAACTGCTAATCAATTATTTAAAACCCTGCAGTACAACATCAAGAGTCTAGTCCCAGTATACAGAAGACCACATCAAGTAAAGCAGAATCACTGCACAGCCTGCTTCACTGCTTCCTTCTCCGCAGCCACCTTCAGTGTCCTGACTCCTTTACCATAAAAGAAAAATAAAGCACAAACAAAAAACAGCCCTCTTACACCCCTCCCCATGAGTGTCTTTCTCCTATTTAAAATAAAAACATACAACTGAAACCGTGATTACCATTGGGTTCACACTGAGTGAGACCAGTGAATCAGTGAGCAAGTATGTGTTTACACAGACTGTGTAGCTGTTAGCCTCACTCGCTCACTCTTCAACTCACTTACTTCTGCTTTTTTCCCATTTTTTTAAAGTGGACCATAAAATGCATTAGAAATAACCTCCCTACCTCCTTCCCTCCTGTTTTAGACATCCACACAGCAGCACAGCACTGGGTGGTGCATGGCAAGACAGGGGGGATGCAGTCCTGATACTCCAGCAGAACCATGATGAAAACACAGTCATGGAAAGACAGAGGAAAACAATGTAAAAATCATGACAAAAGACAACATAAACACTGAGGCAATAGGTCATATTAACAAAATGTGGCACCACTGGCAAAGGTTGAAAGGTTGCTATGGGAGCTGCACAGCTACTCAAAAACACATCAGCTCCACCTGCTGGCTAAATCAGCACTACCTTTTCTTAAAGTGACCATACCCATTCAAAAAATGACAGAAAAATCTACTTTAAATGCAGTTTTTCATCATTTTTTATTTGTTTACAAATGAGCCATTGTATAATAGCAATAATGCACTCCAGGATATGTGTAGTTTTGGGATAATGTCACACCTGGGGTGTTGGACACACTCAGCCTGTGGCTTCATGCCCAACCACCCCATGCATGATGTTATCCCAGCATGACCAGGGACATTGGTTTAGCGGGATTGAGAAAGGGCATATTCTGTTTTGCACATTGTAAAAATGGTATTGTCACCTGTGTCTGTTAAGCCAAAATTCGGTTTTACTGGTGTTTGGTTTTGTGTACTTTATTTAACAATTTTAACTCTGCTAACATGCATTTTAGCAATTTTGACCTCCACTATTACACATCCTTCCATCCTTGTACCAATTTAAAGTTATTTTAGGTACAAGATGTGATGCAGCAGCAACACTACAGCCTCCATCCCTAAGTTTGATAGAAGCAGCATTACTACTTCCATCCTTCAGATGTGATGGCAGAACCAACAGCACTATGGCCCCCCATCCCTCTGGTGTGATGGCAGCAGTAACAGCACTATGATCTCCCTCCCTCAGGTGTGACAGAAACAGCAGCACTGTGGCCCCCATCCCTTAGGTGTGTGATGGCAGCAGTACTACGTTCACCATTCCTCAGGTGTGACAGAAGTAGCAGCACTCGGCCCCTATCCCTTAGGTGTGATGGCAGCAGTACTACATTCCATCCATCAGTGATGATGGCAGAAGCACTACAGCCCCCACCCCTTTGGTGTAATGGCAGTAGCAGCAATGCAATCTACATCCCTCTGGGGTAATGGCAGTAGTGACAGCACTATGATCCCCTTTCTTCAATACCCACACCGACATGCACAAGTTACAAATGACTTGGTCTCTTTACTTGTAGAACTCAGATGTGAATTAATTGTAACCATCACTGGTAAGGTGGGCTACCTTTTTTTCCTATCTATAATTTAACTGCCTGAATTGGATTTCTCTCTGTGACACCGCTGACCAGGTTTAGGGAACAGACTTGGGTGTTGGAGGGTCAGCTGGTGGGTAAAGGCTTGAGTGTCCAATGACCACTCACCTTCTGCAGGGAGGGAGGGTGGTTCACAGCTCAGCATTTGCTGGCCCCTGATGGTGGCCAGAGGCATGACAACGTGTCAGCCCTCACTGCTGGAGGGAGTGTGATGGACATCAGCTTGTGCCTTGACATCATGTGGCCTGTCACTCTCCCAAGAAAATAGGAAAACATCTGCTGATCAACCGAAGGACAGCTGTTGATCCCTCCATAAGCTAGAAGCCAAAGACATGTGTCTGTTCTGACCCCTGCCATGCCCAGGATACACAGGAAGCTCTTTGGGGCAATTCTCCTCCTGGTAGCCTCCACAGTGGTAGGGGCCCACTCAATGAAGGGTTACTTTGGGTTGCCTGGTAGCACAGCAAGGGGCGGTGGATGGTGGTTGGGATGCAGCAGTGGTGGTAGGAGGCCTTGGCAGGCCTGAAGGAATGAATGGCCAGGGGTAGGAGGAGCAAAAAAAACTGCTTGAATTTGCTTCTTTGAAATACAGTGTCTTCACCTAAAAATCCATAAATGATTAGTGGAGGATGTACAAATGGATTTATGGATCTCCCAGACATGTGGATGCTTTTTTCTTTTACTTGGTGTCCATGAAAAGGGTGTCTCCCAGTTTTCATGTCTTTGTTCAGATGTGAATTGAGCACTACTCTGCCCACTAGCATCCTACAGCCCCTGGGGTCTTACCTTCTGTACGTCATTGACTGTGCTTTCAAAATCCACTGGCCAAACATAAATACACTTAAATACTTAACATTTGCTTTTTTGAAGCAGTCTATTAGAAAACTTTTGTTGTCACAGAGACCGAAACAGCAGGTGGAAGAAAAGGTGCAAATTATCAATTCACCTAAATGGGGTGCTAACTGTGAAGAATTTTCATAAGTAGTAAGGCAGTTTCTTCTTTGTGAACATACTTTCATTCAGACTAGTTTTCATTCAAACAACTGAGGATTTTGGATGGCCCTACTGACTATAAACTTGAATAAGCTAGTTGTTAACAGTGATCCTGCGTTTAGCAATCTACAACCTAGATGCTCATATGCAAAGAATAAAATAAAAACCTGACTAAAGTCTAAAACAAGTTTATAAAACACATAAAATGTATCTGAACATTTATCTTTACCTATACAAAATCATTGCAGTCCAAGTAAAACTCAGGTAAATTACATAGTACCCTGACTGCTATTCTATGATGTAGTAAACATATATTGGCATTTTTTTTTTATTCTTTGTAAAGCGGTAAGGCCCACTAGGCAGAACTGTCTGTTTTCAGGAGTGACCTAGAAGCACTGGGGAGGTTAAGTGACTTGCTTGGAGTCACACAGTATGCAAGTGGAGGTTGTGGGAATCAAACCCAGGTCTGCTGGATGTATCCAGTTCATTCACTATTTGTTACTCTAACCCCTAGGCATGGGTGGTTAAACTGAATGGCTGATTACAACAAAGCAGTACAGGTGATTTACTGATGCTATATGCAGCAAAAGCAGAAAGAATGCAAAGCACAGCAGCATTCATTTTAAGATGCAGAAATCTGGGCTGGCCCACTGGCACTGTGGTAGCACTATTGTTTGCAAAGCCAGTGACCCAGGGTCAGAAGCAAACTCGAGTTGCTGGAGGTCTGGTCAGGGAGTAGGATCGAGCACCTGGGGACTGCCCTCCTCTTCCAGGGAGGGTGGGCTGCAGGTCCTGTTGCTTTACCACCACCTGTGTGACCACGGGTGGTGATGCAATGGTGCTACAGAGTGATCAGGAGGGGATGACGCTAGCCAGGATCTGGAGCAGTGGCATGTTTCTATGTGACCTATCTCCTTGGATCTCCTGTAGTGCCTGTGCCCTCAGGGACAAAGACCAGAAAACCAGGAACAATCACCCCACATTGGCCACTGGCAGAAGGGACCCAGGTGCTCCAGACTTCATAACCAGGCTCCATGAGGGACCCACTGAGCTGCCTGACATACACTAAGGGGAGTGTGGAGGGGTGACCTGGGGTCCCTCTCCTTCCCACCTGGTGAGGGTACAACCCAGGCAGGATGGGGGCAGGTTTACAGGAGCTCCTGAGCATTACCTGGGTTTAAGCTAAGGGATACCCAGCCTAGGGATCTCTGAAAAGTGGAGACTGATGCTGTGAGAAGGGACATAGAAAGAGAAAATAAAAAAATTAAAAGATGCTGAAATATTAGAGATTCTGTGCAATGACATGCATTTCCGTGAGGCACCAGTACAAGAATTCAAAATCCTGAAACCAAGCAGAATTCCGTGATTGTTATCGGTGTTACGGTAAAATGGAAAACTAGGGTCCCTGAGCATGACACACACCCTGTCATGCAGTATTGCTTAATTTTAGTTGCCCTCTTCTGGACTGCCTCCACTTTGTTTGTATTCTTCTGGAGATGTGGTCTCCAGAATTGAACACAGTACTCTATTTGGGACTTACCAATGACCATATGGAGCAATACCACTTCCCACTTTCTGCTGGTGATACCCCTCCCAATGCATCCCATCATCCCACTAGCCCTGCCAAATGCCTTGTCACACTTGATTGTTGTCAATACCACTCCATTCATTTTATACTCCATCCCTATGTTTCTGTGTCCTAAGTGCATTATTTTGAACTTTTTGCATTAAAACCAAGCTACCATAGTCTTGACCACTCTACGAGTTTTCTCAGGTCTTTGCACATCCCTGGAGTGTGCACCTTTGTTGCAGATTTTGGTGTCATCTGCAAAGACTAGACCTTCCCTTCTACCTCCTCTGCAATGTCACTTATAAAGACATTAAAATGGACTTGTTCCAGCACTGATCCCTGAGGTACCACACTGGTCACCCAACTTTCCTCAGAGTGAACTCCATTTACCACCACCCTCTGCCACCTATCCTCTAACCAATTTCTTACCCAGTTAACCACATTTGGTCCTACTCTGAAGTTACCTAGCTTTCTTACTAGTCTTCTATGTGGAATGATGTCAAAAGTCTTACTGAAATCTAGGTAGACCACATACACCTCTCCACCCAGATTTAATTCCTTGGTCACCCAGTCAAAGAAATCTATCAGATTTATGATCCTCTCCCCTTCTGAACATGACAGGTGTTATTTATGAAGTACTGGTGAAAACATCTCTTTGTTCCAGAAGTGCGTAAACATATTTTGGTCAGAATTTGAAAATTACACCTGTTACATTCATTTGGTGGTGTGAAAAAATGGCTATGTTGAAAATTTGTCTTCACAATACTGAAAATTATCAAAGTTATGAGTGAACATTGAAAAATTTGGGAGAAGGGTAGACTTTGACAAGGGATCATTTTCTTCTTTTCAGATCTTGAAACTTTAAAAAACATAAAAGATCTTCTAGGAACAGTTTTCTTTTTTTAGGAGGACCAACGCTGGGGATCAGGCAAATCAGTATCACACATGTTTGGAGGCACTGGGGTGGGCATCCCAGTGTCCACACACTTAAGGGGTGCAGGCGCACAACTTCCTGGCACTGGCTGGGCACCCAGTGTCACAAGAACAAGAAAGTGGGAGTGAATACTAGGATTTGGGGAGTTGGTAATATAAAACCAGTGGTGGTTTGACACCCACCTTTCATTCTACTGTTTAATACCTGGGTCAGGCAGGAGAGGGATATCAGTGACAGTTTCAAATAAATGATCAGCTGGTTTGGGTGGAAAGGGGATACAGGCAGTGGCGTTGAGCAGCCTCCACAAGTTTCAAATAAATGATTAGCTGGAATGGGCAGGAAGGAACACTGGTGGCAGCATTGAGCAGCCACTGCTGGTTTAAGATAATTAAACCTGGATGAAGAGGTGGGGTACTAGTCTAAAGATATCTGTGATTAGTAGTATGATCAAAAGTGATTTTTTCATGCTGATTTCATCAGACAAAGCAGACGAAACAATGTGAAGGAAATCCTTTGATCAAACTGCTAATGCAAAAATCCAGCTATCCTTACTTGGTATTATCATGTCAGAAGGGGACTAGGCACTTTGAACATTCATTTTTTTAACTGAGCATGCTCATAAAACTGCAGTTTTTAACTTACATTTCAAAAACTATGATGGTTAAAAACTTACTACTTGAGAAAGCATTCACCTTGGGTCAGACTCTAGCCAACCATTTTTTTCAAATTGAACAAACTTTATTGAAATACAAGGACTTAACAGCTCACAAAAACCTATCAAATCCAGAAGTACAATGAAGAGACAATAAAGGCAAGAACATCACCAGGAAGATACAATTTATAAGAAAAGAAACAATTAAACCCATCACCCCCTCCTCCACCCAAACCCCAATCTCCCTCCCTCCCCATCCACCACAGGATAACCAGAGGAACACCACAACAGGGCGTAACTAAAGAATTTAAGTCCATTTTGCAACATTATAATGAGAGAAAAGAGCTGTAAAAGGACCAAAATATATAATTCAGATTGTTAAAAGGACCTGTAGGGGCTCCAGACCCTATTGTATTTAGATAAGTTGCCAGCCATACTGGCAATGAGGCACTCAGCCTGTAAGGCAAACAATAGCTCCCAGTACCATTCAAGAAATTGGGGTATACACTGGTCCAGCCAATGTCAGAGAATAATCTTTTCACACATGCTGAGATCAAGGCCATATGAGGTCTCTGGTTCCCAAGGAAGTGTTAGTAGTCACCCAAAATACATACAATGGGAGTGAAGGCATCAGACAGTCCTAAAAGTGGATTTAAATGGACATGGATTGATACCCACAGGAGAGCCACTGTTTCACAGAACTACAAAATATGAAGTAAAGTACCAGGCTCCTTACCACATTTGGTGCAAGTGTCAACAGGTAATCTGCCCATTTGTGTAATTTGATTGGGGTATAGTAGAGATTATGTAGTATATTGAACTGCATGAAGTGGTATCTATCCCACTTTATAAATTTATACATATGCTTCCAGCAAGTAAGCCAATTTCTGGGGAGGGACATGGAAGAGATTGATCCCAACAATAAAGCCTTGGAACCTCCTGGAAAACCAGAGATTCCTGTAATGACTGGTAGCTATAGGAGATATGGTAGGAAGTGGAAGCCTTTTGAAAAATAGGAAAAATTAGATTACCTAAAGGACTAAGCCAAGGACCATTACCAAAAATTGTAGGAACATGTGTGACAACTGGAAATAACAAAAGCAAGTGGAGGTGGGCTAGTTGTATTTGACCCAGGCTTCCTGAAAGGGTAACAGTTTTAGATCGGCTGTAAGATCCCCAACTGTGAAGACTCCCAAGTCAGGCCAGAACATCTTGGAGAGTGGCTTACCAGCTATACAAAGATTTGGATTCCCAAAAAGGGTTGAGCTGCATCCCTGCATGGACAGATCTTAAACAAGGAACAAAATTGCAGGTGTACACACAGGAAGCTGCCAGGCATGTATCCCATAGAAGGAGGTCCTTCTTGGGAAGGTACATGAGTGGCATATATCAAGCCCATTTTAGAGCATGAAACCCTCTCTATGTCCTCCCAGTGTGGGATATATGATGTATAGGGTCAATCCCAGCCATTTCCAACCAGCAGAAAAGTTTAGTAAGGTGCGAGGCCAAATAATATAGAAAGAAATTGGGAACCTGGAACCCTCCATCCTGTTTATTGCACATTAGCTTTGCTACGGCTCAGAGGGCAGTCTTGCCCCACCACAGAAATGCAGAAATAATTCTATGGACTTGATTGAACCACTGGGGAAGAGCAAAGTTAAACATCTGAAAAGGATATAGCAGCCTGGGTAAATGTTAATTTTGACAATATTCAGGAGGCCCCACATAGGGAGGAGTAATAAAGACCAACAGTCCAGACTCTATCCAACCTGTAAGTTTCAGATTAAAAATATTTTTGGGTTAAATGTGTGCAAAAATAGTCTTCATTAGGCACATTTTAATGTTTTGCACCTCTGTAACTTTACACCCCAAAATCAATTGACACACAGTTTTTAGGGTATAGAGGCCCTGGTACAGATCTCATGCCCACCAAATTTGAGGCAAATTGGTTGAAACTGGGACAGAATTGTTAAAGTGCAAAAGGGGCTTATCATTAAAAGTGCCTGTATAATATACGGTATTTATATATATATATATATATATATGTAATAGATAACCCACTCTAAGCAGGCAACACGCCTGATACACGCATGCCTTTGGTACGTTTGTTACGCTGAAAGTAACCACCCAAGGTGTGTATATATCAGAGCATGACTACATGCCCTACAGTGGGTTATCTATCTTATAAAATGGCAAAATTGTTTTGGTGGGGGTAAAAGTGCAGGTGTGTGGTCATGCTCTGATATACTCATGGTCAAGTGGCATGTTTTATACAATCAGAACATTGGATTTGTATTTTCTCCCCATTTTATAAATATATATGTGCATATATATATATATATATATATAATAGATAACCCACTCTTAGATGTGCGGTTGTGTTCTGATATATGCATGCCTTGCTGTGAGTTGTACGCATGAGGCTGCAGGCCAAGTGCATCAACCACCCAAGGTGTGTGTATATCCTCAGCACGACAGCACAAACATAGAGTGGGTTATCTATAATATAAATGGCAAAATTGTTTTGGAGGGGTAAAACTGCAGGTGTGCAATCACCCTCTGATATATGCACTGTCATCTGATGTGTTTCAACCAACCAGAGGATTCCTTTTTCTTACCCATTTTATAAATATATATATATGTGTATGTATACACATATACATATATATATATATAGAGAGAGAGAGAGAGAGAGAGAAGAGAGAGAGATTCATTGCAAAAGCTCCGTTAATGCATTAGTTAGGGTTGTTTCCACAGCGACAAAAGTGTGGAAATTGATGTTAGGGTTACCACCACACCACCCCACCCTCACACTCCCATCCTCAAACCCCTAACTCCACATTCTCCCCCACACAGACACATGCAAGTAGTATAAGACACATCCATCATCACAGTCCAGCAACTGTATGAGTTCTGCTGCCATCAGAGTGCCTTGTGGGTACACACACACTTCTGGGCAACCATGGGAGATGGCCCTCAGTAAGCATTTTGCTGTTTCAAACATAAATAACAAGATTTAAGCAGATGCCTATATTTTAATTGTTAAATGATGAAACACACAGTATGTTATCTATAGATAGCTATATTGGAAATAAGAGTTTGGATAACTGTAGCAACAGCCATTGGATGTTTGCCTTTTTTCAGATAGAGTGAATCAGCCCTAATAACAAACAGTAGTAATAATAAAAGCAATGTTTTGTAGTATAGTTTACAAGCAACATGTGACAACAACAGTTGTAACATCCAAAGCTAACCATAACATGCTGCTAATGAGTATTTCCAGGTAATGCAGCAGTATAACAACATGTGATAGTGCGAGTTTCATACCTATGAGCAGTATCTGAAAGTACTATGTATGTGTCAGCGATATCTGTAGTGCCACCACATGCCTATGTGGTAGCAGCGATGCCTGCAGTGAGCCAAATCATAGAATTATGACACATAAAATCAAATCAATATTTAGAAAGTCTGTGCAGACTAAGTTTCACTGTATGAAAAGATATACCAGCTATAATGTGTCATCATACTGTGCTGGCAGTATAGAGTCAATAAAACCGTATTTGTTTTTCATTACATAGTGAAAAAATCAAATGTCATGTTATTTTGGCTTTGCAGCCTAATTCTGCATTTTGCCACCTTGCAAATTTCCAGCCAAAAGACCCAATGTTTTATTGCAGGAGGATGGAAAAGCTTTGCAGTTATTTTGAGAATACTTTCATAATTACTTTGGCAAATCACAAAAGTTTTGCAAAAAAATAGTGTTATGTGACAGGAGTACAGTGTAGTGATTATTGTGCTTACAGATGTGACCCGACTGGTATAGTGTCTTACAATCTTGCATATGTCTTGCATGTGTGTGTGTGGGGGGTGGGGTGGGGAATGTGAGTCAGGGGTTTGAAGATGAGGGCATGGGGTAGGGTGCTGGGGTGGTAATCCTAACATCAAATTTCCACGCTTGTCGCTGTGGAAACAACCCTAAATGATGCATTATCAGAGTTTTTGCAATGAATTTCCCTTCTTTTGAGAAAGTGTAATAGAAATAGTAAATGGTATGTGCTGGTGGGCTCCCACCAAGCTGCCCATTTCTGCAGGCCCTGCATTCTTACTTATACATACGCATGGAGCCATACAGCAGCCCTGTAGGCCAAGGAAGCCTTATAACACAAACTTGCCAATATCTTGGGAACCGCAGCAGGTAGAAAAGAAATTCAAGTGTGGTTGTAATCATGAGAGTGAGTAGTTCTCACAACATAAAGTCAACTGAATCCATATCTCATATTGTGTCCGAGATTAGGCAGCAAAAGCACTGTGAATGCTAACTCTGTGGGCGTAATAGTGGGCCTCGGCATGAAAATGAGCAATTGGTACACTAATTCCTGAATATCTCAGTAACCATACAATGCAGAAAAAAAAATCAAATGTCACGTTATTTATGGCTTTGCAGCCTAATTCTGCATTTAGTCATAGGGGAGTAAGAATTTTGTGACAAAAATCCCTATCTCGAACCTGCTTTTAAAAAGTGGCATGAGGCGCCGTGATGTTATCCTATGGAACATTTCTGAACTTCGAATGCTGTAACTTTGGTCCCTGTAATGTTTTGGCAGCAAACCACCAAAAGGAACATCTGTGGTACCAGGGCTTGCCACCCTGCAAATTTCAGTCCAAAAGACCCAACGTTTTGTTGCAGGAGGATAGTAAAGATTTGCAGTTATTTTTAGAATACTTTCGAAATTACTTTCGCAAATCACAAAGGTTTTGCAAAACAAACCATGAAACTTTTGCATTTGTGAAAGTATTTTGCAAAAGTACTTTTTCCTTGAAAAGGCATTTCTGGGGTTAACCCCTAAAAAGATAGGCTAGCATCCTCAGGATCCTACTAGGTAAAACACAACAATCAGTGTTTACCTAGAGGGTCCCAATTTTAAATGCCAGGCATTTTCTGTGTCACTAACTGAAAACAAGATGGCTGGATCACGAAAAGTAAAAGGGCCATTTGCGAAAGTAAAAACAGGCATTTGTGAAAGTTTTGTGTTTTTTTCTAACTTTTCTCATTGACTATAATGGGAAATTTGTTTTTGAGTGACTTTTGAACAGTTTAATATTTTTTCACCAAATCTTTGAAAGGCACATTGGTGGCTAAGACTGCATCTTCCTGAAGATTTTGGTTTGAATGGACAAATCATGCGGCTGTGGGTGTGAGCAAAGAAATGCGCAAAAGTCAGTTTTTCTGTTTTTTGGCATTCTGTAGCTCCACAACCGTACATTTGACCATAACACAACTTGCCATATCCAGAGATCTATGGTACCAGACCATGCATGCAAAGTTGCAGGGAAAATCTGTTATATGGTGGCAAAGTTATTAAGGTGTAAACTTTGAGGTTTAACATTAAAGTGCTTGATCCTAACTATAGTGGCACTACTATAATATATTTTATATATATATATATATATATATATATATATATATATATATATATATATATAGTGTGTGCATTATAGGGTTGTGGTCATGCCCTATAGTTAGGGTTAAGATGGCACTTTAAAGTTATACTTGAAAGTTTGTGCAGTAATAACTTTGGACCTGTTCAACGGATTTGCATGCAATTTTGTACGTATGTGGAGCATGGTAGATCACTTGCGCTGCCAAGTTTTATTTTGGTCAGACATACAGGTTTTTGCACAGAAAAACATAAAAATGCACTTTTCGATTATTTTGTGGGCACTTTTTGGAATTTTGCCCATGGTGCTGCTCGCGGCTGCCATGTGGTGAGCTGGTCTGAAGCTTGGCACATAGAAAGAGCTTGTGTCAAGGAACATGCCACTTTCTGTGTGTTGAAGTAAGCAATAATACCTGACAGGGTGGGTGGTATTGGGCAATACCGACCGCCCAGGGGCATAATGAGGCCCACCGCCGCCCACCCTAGAGGGTATTATTGCACTTAGAAATGGACAACTACATCAGATTTAATTAAATATTTAAATAACTGAGGAAATGAGTTTAAAATTAATAGAAAAAGTAGAAGAAAAACTGTTGTTGGTAAAGCAGTCCTTTTTTTTTGCTGTTGCATCTTGTGTTGCTCCCACCTCCCGATATCCATTCTTATGAATTTATCCCCCCACTGCTGCTGCCATCTGTTTGCAGTCTAGCTGCCACCAAAACTGAGGAGCCGACTTGGGACCGAATTATTTTTATTTATTTATTGCTGAGCATTCTGAATGTGGAGCAGCTTGGTCACTATACTCCAGGAGTATGAAGCGAGACAGAATTGAGTTGTGTTGTGTGTTTTAATTGTGTAGTCGCCTGTTTCCCCCTCCCCTGGTGCTCTGTATGGATGCTAAGATTGCGTTGGGATTGGGAAGGAAAGGGCAGTAGTGTGTAGTGAGGTAACTAAGTAGCGGTAACATTTTTAAATGTGAAGCCTTTTCAGTCATGTTTTGTCTTGTTTCATCATCAAGGTGAAGGAGGAGGCAAAGCGAGGACTAGCGCAACACTGTCTAAGTGTCGGGGACAGTTGCAGTTACGGGTGGTGGTACTTAAAAGAATGGTTCTTCCCCTGGTGACTTTGCCCGTTCTCCAAAAAAAGAAAAAAAAAGACTACCCCTGCAAAACAAACGTAACAGTTTCTGTCTCTTTAACCCCATTCTTACTGTTAGCCACCCGTCAACCCGAAGTAGCTACACAGCATGAAGCAGCAGTGCCGCAACTTTAGTTGCATTTGTATGTTTAGGACAGGGAAAGATGCTTTTGTTTATTTTAAAAAAAAAAAACAGTCCTGTCCCTGCTAGACTTGTACAGCGTTGGGAGGGAAGTGAGTACAGCATGAGTCAACTCGAGAGGGAACAGGACAAAGCTGGCACACTGTACGCTTAATAGTGGCATGGTACCACTTATATTTCTTACGTTGTTTTTATTTGACAGGTGCTAGACTGATGGAGTGGTAGTGGCGTGCTACCTTTAGTGTAAAATGGCAGTGGGTTACAAACGAGGGTTGCAGGAGTGGGGAACTGTATCTCTCGAAAACCAAGAGAAAAAAGGCAAGAGTTTATTTCGCATTTTGTACAGTATCTCTCGCTAAGTGAGAGAAAAAGGGCGGGTTAGTGTTTTGAAAATTCCACTTCCCATTGATAACAGTGAGGAGGTCAGTTGAGGACTGGCACTTTTAATACCTGGGCTCTGTTGTCTGATAGATGCCCACCTCTCCAATGCTATCAGCCAATTAGAGCCCAGGGATTTTTAAGCCTATTTTCTAAAAAAATTAATCCATTCAAAAGTTATTAAAGTTTTAGCTCCCATTATGTCTATGAGAAAATTTATATGGTTGTTTTGCGAAAGAAGTATGGGGTTTTGGCCATCTGGTCTATCCTCACAATCAAAGAATTTGCAGGCCCATGATCAAAGAATCTTTGATCGCAAGAAATGTATCATTCGTGATGTTTTCAGTTTGCAGTCAGGAAAAAGCCTCAGGGTGACTTGTAAAGTAAAACTAGGATGGGATTTGCTCAGAGGCTTCCCTCTATGACCCATGCCTGTGGTTGAATGTAGTTGTGTCAAAATGTAATTTTAAAGTTTGAAATTTTTGTCGCGATCACAACCATCTTTGATCGTGAGCCTGCAAATTCTTTGGTCTCGAGACCATTTTCGATCGCTGAGTTTATTTCGCAACTTTAAACAAGATAGCCAGATTTTGCTGGACTAGATATCTCTGGAGGGACCGGATAGCCCAAATTTCATGACCAGAAGTCCCTGATGACGTAAATGATCTTAGGCCATGAGGTCACGGACGATTCTCATGACCAAAGAATTTTTAAAGGTGGTAAAACTTTAAAATTAAATATCTCTGAAACAGTTTGGTCTTTTAACTTGAAATTTGGAGGTTGTTGAGGGATGTCCTGCAGATGTGAATTATGCTGTTTAGGTATCAGAAAATTAATTTGCTGCAGAGATATTGTGTGATGTAGTTAACATTTTGTGCATAGCTTTCTGCATCGTGCTAGTGGTTTGAAATTTATAAGGTAGGTAGCCCTAGTCCACGGTGGTGCTTTTCAGTGGTTTGCTGTTTAAAATGTAAATATGTGTGGACTTATGCCACTCTGATGAATTAAAATTTGGTTCATTTCGCTCAATAACTTTTGCACTGTATGTCCGATTCGCTAATATTTGGGACGAGAAGGATTTATCATAGATCTTCGGTTGTGTCAGTTTTTGTGTTGGTGGTACTTATGGTTGCTGAGTTGTGGCATGTGTTCATTATAGTTAATGGAAAGTATTTATGTGCATTGTGAAAGGCATGGTGAGCACATATTTGGCTGTGCAGGAAGATGCCATTCTAAGGTATAGGACAGCTCAAACTGTATGGCAGATGTATGTGGTTATGCAGTGCTGGGCAATGTGCCCTGCGCCCCACCAGTACATATGTTATTCAGTACTTATACTGTGATGTTATGCAGAAATGTACAAGTTCGTCCCTGTACTCCCAGCAGCAGTGAAACAATGCATTTGAGTGACTTCAGATTGGGTTGTATGCATGGGTGCTGGGCTGTAGTGGTGTCCTTTGAAGATTTCGTAAAAAAATATATATATCTCCATTCTAAAGTTATTTTTGGGGGTCTGTCATTATAGCCAATGGGAAAAATATATATGTGTATTGTGAAAACAGTGAAGATGTCATCTTTCGATGTGCAGCAAAAATGTACTTAACTGACTTCAAATTGTTTTGAATACATGGGTGTTGGGCTGTGGTGCCCTTGTTTGAAGATTTCATGAGAAAATGTTGCTCTGTTAATAAGTTATGATATTTTTGGAGTCCCATTATAGTCAATGGGAAATGTAGACGTGTGGTGTGAAACATCTGCTTCATGCGGCACCATGTCTGCAAAGCATTGTCATGGCTGTTTCTTTCTGTGGGACTCTGTTGTATCACTGCATTGTGGTGGTGGGTGCATATGTTGTGGGTGACGAGTCGTTGTGTCGCAAATGTCAATTTTGCTGTGATAGTGCCTCTATCTTTAGGGTTCAGTACGCACTTTCATGTTAAATGTCACATTTTTGTGTGCTTATAACTTTACAACTGTTGATTGGATTTGTGTGTCATTTGTAATACTTGGTCTACTATGGTACATCTGTGGATTTACCAATTTTTGTTTGATATGTACATAGTTTTGCACAGTGAAGTGCCAAAATGTATTTTTCAGCAGTCATGCACAGTTTCCTGCTCATGCCGCTCTGCAACCATTGAAGAGATTTCAATAAGGTTTGGTGGCATAGACTGGCATGGTACATCTCTTTATTTACCAATATCTATTTTGCTAGTGCATATGGTTTTGTGCAGTAAAGTGCCCAAAATGCAGTTTTTGTATTTTGCACACTGTCTTCCATGACACATAGTGCAGCCGTTGTGTAGTTGATTTATCTGAAACTTGACAAGTAGAAAGCCCTTTGTTTAACGAACATGTCAGTTTTTGTTTGGTGAAAACATCTTGTTGTGTTCCAGAGTTATAAGTGTTTGACGCTTCCACCTCACAATCAAGGAATTTTTGGCCACAAGGTCCACCATTTTAGCGCATTTTTGCCAAGGAGATCCACCATTTTGTGGTGGTTGTGGCGATTCTCGTGATCAAAGAATTCTTAAAGGTGTACAAACTTTGAAATTGAATATCTCTGAAACGGTTTGGTGTTTTACTTGAAATTCGGAGTGTATTGAGGGATGTCCTGGAGATATGAAGTATGCTGTTTAGATGTTGGAAAAAATTAGCTATGGAGACACTGTGTAATGCACTTAACATGTTGTGCATAGTCTCCTGCATCATGCTAGTGGCTTGAAATTTATAGGGTAGGTTACCCTAGTGCCATGGAGGTGTCTTGCAGTGGTGTGGTGTGTAAAATGTAAACAGGTAAGGAATTATGCTACTCTGATGAAACCTTGTTCGTTTTGCTTCAATAACTTCTGTACCATGTCCGATTTGCCTGAAATTTGGCATGTAGAAAGATTAATCATAAATCTTCTATTGTTAACATTTTTGTGTTGGTGCCACTTACTGTTGCTGAGTTGTTGGCGCATGTGATTGCTTGTGTACATGGGTCGTGGGTGTGCTGCTGCTGTTTGATGATTTTGTGAAACAAAGATTGGTCCATTGAACAGTTATGCTACTTTGTGTCTGCCACTATAGTCAATGGAAATATATATGTGTAATGTGAAAACATCTGCTCGTGGAAACCATGTCTGCAAAGCATTGTCCTGGCTGTTTCTTTCTGTGGGACTCTGTTGTATCACTGCATTGTGGTGGTGGGGCGATATGTTGTGGATGACAAGTCGTCGTGGTCACAGATGTCAGTTTTGCTGTGATAGCACCCCTATCTTTATGGTTCAGTATGCACTTTCATGTCAAATGTCATTTTTGTGTGCTTATAACTTTACAACTGTTGAATGGATTTGTGTGCCATTTATAATACTCGGTCTACTATGGTACTTCTGTGGATTTACCAATTTTCATATGACATGTGCATATGGTTTTTGCACAGTGAAGTGCCAAAATGTATTTTTCGGCAGTCATGTAGTTTCCTGCTCATGCCATTCCACGCCTGCTGAAGAGATTTGAGTAAGATTTGGTATGCATGGACTGGCATGGTACATCTCTTTATTTACCAATTTCTATGTTGCTGGTGCATACAGTTTTTGTGCAGCAAAGCACCCAAATGCAGTTTTTATTTTTCACACTGTCTTCCATGATGCATAGCGCAGCCATTGTGTGGTTGATTTGTCTGAAACTTGGCATGTAGCAAGCCCTTTGTTTAAAGAACATCACATTTTTTGTTTGGTGAAAATGTCTTGTTCTGTTCCAGAGTTATAAGTGTTTGAAAGGTTTCCTCACGATCAAAGATTTTTCGCCGTGAGGTCTGCCATTTTGTGGTGGTTGCGCCAATTTTCGAGATCAAAAATTCTTACTGGTGTACAAACTTTGAAATTGAATATCTCTGAAATGGTTTGGTGTTTTTATTTGAAATTGGGAGGGTGTTGAGGGAAATCCTGGAGATGTGAGTTATGCTGTTTAGATGTTGGAAAATTAATTCACTGTGGAGACATTGTGTGCGCTTAACGTTTTCGATAGTGTTCTGCATCATGCTAGTGGCTTGAAATTTATAGGGTAGGTAGCCCTAGTGCCACAGAGGTGTCTTTCAGTGGTTTAGTGTGTAAAATGTAAACAGGAGCAGAATTATGCCACTCTGATGAATGAAACCTTGTTTGTTTTGCTTTAATAACTTCTGTACCATGTGTCTGATTTGCCTGAAATTTAGGATGTAGAAAGATTAATCATAGATCTTACAATGTTAAATGTCGCATTTTTGTGTGTTATAACTTCACAACTGTTGAAAGATTTGTGTGCCATTTATAATACTTGGTCTACTATGGTACTTCTGTAGATTTACTAAGTTTTGTTTGACATGTGCATATGGTTTATGCACTCGGAAGCACCAAAATGTCTTTTCGCCATCATGTGCAGTTTCCTGCTCATGCTGCTCTGCTACCATTGAAGAAATTTGGATAAGATTTGGTATGAATGGACTGGCATGGTACAGCTCTTTATTTACCAATTTCTATTTCACTGGTACATGTGGTTTTGTGTAGTGAAGCGCCAAAATGCATTTTTCTTTTTTTGCTCACTGTGTCCTAAGACACATAGCGCAGCCATGGTATAGTTGATTTGTCTAAAACTTGGCACATAGAAAGCCCTTTATTTAAAGAACATGCCAGTTTTGGTGAAAACATCTGTTTCTTTTCCAGAGTTATAAGCATTTGAAGTTGTCCCCTCATGATCTAAGATTTTTGGGCTTGAGGTACGCTGCTTTGTGGTGGTCGTAGCTGATTCTCACAATCAAAGAATTCTTAAAGGTGTACAAAGTTTGAAATTGAATATCTCTGAAACAATTTGGTGTTTTAACTTGAGGGTGTTGAGTGGATGTCCTGGAGATGCGAATTATGCTGTTTAGATGTTGGAAAATGAATTACTGCAGAGACACTGAGTGACACACTTAACATTTGTGCACAGTGTTATGCATGGTACTAGTGGCTTAAAATTTATAGGGTAGGTAGCCCTAGTGCCATGGAGGTGTCTTTCAGTGGTTTGCTGTGTAAATGTAAACAGGTGCAAAATTATGTCACTCAGACGAATGAAAATTTGGTTAGTTTCACTTCAATAACTTTTGTACCATATGTTCGATATGCCAGAAATTTGGAATGTAGAAAGACTAATCATGGATTTTAGATTGTGAACATTTTTGTGCCAGTGCCACTTACAGTTACTGAGTTGTGGAGCATGTCACTTGTGCCTAATGGAAAAGTATCTCTGTGTATTGTGGAAGCCATGGTGAGCATATATTTGGTTGTGATGGAAGATGCCATTATAAGGTATAGGGCAGTTCAAAGGTAATGCAGGTGTATGTGGTTATGCAGTACCAGGGAATGTTGTGGGGCCCCACACTCCAATCTATACATGTTATCGTACTTATGTTGTTATATTCTGCACAAATGAGCAAGTTGAGGGAGCTGGGGCCCCAGCAACTTGTGCGAGAATGTACTTAAGTGTGTTTTTCAAAAGTAAGGAAATTATTTTCAAAAAACTGTGTTAATGCAACACTTAGGTTTTTACAGTGACAAACATGAGGAAATTTGGCATTAGGTTTTAAACCCTAACTCTGACTTTTCCCCACTGCCACACATAAACTGACAGACACACACACACAGAACACACACAATGGGGGGCAGTAAAAGGCAAGACAACCAATCACAGACACACACCATAAAGCTACAGAAATAACATGCAAATTCTTAAACCTTCCACAACAGGCATCCATCATCATGTTTCACCAACTGTATCACTTCTGCTTCCATCCCAGTCTCTTAAGTGTGTACACCAGCATCTTGTACAACCATGGAAGATGAATTCCACCCACAGAATTAGTGTGGAATGACCATTCCACAGGTGGAATTTCCACTGGAATTTCACCTACTGTGATCTGTGGAATAAAATTTCTCAGAACAGTATTTTTCTGTGGAAAATTATTCTGCAACAATTGCCACAAGTATATTGACATCCATGGAATAATATTCTGCAGAACAGTGATTTTTTCTGTGAAAATTATTCTGCATCTATTTTATGCTGTGGAATTTTGACATTGCATTTCCTGTGGAATTTGGTGGAATTTCAGCAGGATTTTGAATATTCTGCAGAATTTCTTTCCACTGGGATTTAAAATTCCACACAGCACTAGCTCCTGCCAATACATGTGTTTTACTACTTATATTATGCTGTTATATAGAAATGGCCAAGTTGGTGCTGTCACCAATACATGTGTTTTGCTACTTATATAATGGCATTATACTGAAACACGCAAGTTGGTAGGAACATGGGCTATGTTGTTATTCTGAAATGGACAAGTTGATGGGAATACGTGTGTTTTGCTACTTATATTATGCTGTTATGCAGAAATGGCTACTTTTGGGCAAGTTGGTAGTAGTGCAGGGGCCAAAGGGTTCAGTGCGCCACCAATATACGTGTTTTGCTACTTACATTATGGTGTTATGCAGAAAGGGGCAACTTGGTGAGAACATGGGCGTATGCTGTTATACACAAATGGGCAAGTCGTTGGGGGCTAGGTCCCCTGCTTTCACTAATACATGTGTTTTACTAGTTATATTATGGTGTTATGCAGAAATGCAAGTGGGTGGAGGCATGGGACTATGCTGTTATGCAGAAATGTTCAAGGTGGTGATAGCATGTGGCTATGCTGTTATGCAGAAAAGGTCAAGTCGTTGGCAGCAGAAGTGACACAGTTGGTGAAACTTGATGATGGATGCCTGTTGTGGTATGTTTAAGAAGCTGTATGTTATTTTGTTGCATTATGGTGTGTGTCTATGATTGGTTATCTTGTCTTGTACCGCCCCCAGTTGTGTGTTCTGTGTGTCTATGTGTGTGTCTGTGGCAGTGAGGGGAAGTCAGAGTTAGGGTTGGAAACCCTAATGCTGAATTTACTAATTTTTGTAACTGTAAAAAATATTAACGCACTTTTACAAAGAATATATATATATATATGTAGAGAGAGAGAGAGATAGATATATATATCTGTATCTATATCTATATCTATATCTATATCTATATCTATATCTATATCTATATCTATATTATATATATATATATTTATACAATGGGGTGAGACATATTCCAGTGAGATAAAACAAGTTATTTTCACCACAGTGAAATATATTTGATTCCATCAGTGTTATTAAAATAATTGCCATTTATTGCACTCACTCTAAACCAGCAAAGCCGTGCAAACTGTGCTAAACCCTCATAAAATTGTACATGTTGTAACAATGAGGCGCCATTGTATAAATAGGATACATGATGTGCACTTGTGTGATATGGGAAATATGTTCAGAATTGGATTGTGACTCTGAAACCTCACCATGGCTTCGCCACTCATGAGTATTCAGAGGTCACTTTAGAGTAGTGAAATATTTTCCATATTACACTTGTGCCATCATGTATCATATATATATATATTCTTGTGTGTGTGTGTGTGTATATATATATATATATATATTTATATATATATATATATATATATATATATTATAGTAGCACGGTAGTGCCACTATAAGTTAGGGTTGAGGAGCCATTTACATGTTAAACCCAAAATGTTGCACCTTAATAATTTCTGCAACTGTTTGACAGAGTTGCCTGAAATTTGGAATACATGATCAAGACCCATACGCCTTGGGATCTGCTAAGTTTTGTGCTAGTCGACATATGGCTGTGGAGTTATTAAGCATGATCTGCATGCACATTTATGCTTTTCTGGAATTTTACTGTCACGCCTACAGGTTGCACGGTTTTCACGACTGGTCCAAAATCTTCAGGGAAAATGTGGCTGGGGTCCCCGATGTGCCTTTTGAAGATTTCATGAAAAATATTAAACTGTTCAAAAGTTATTAAAAAACAATTCCCATTATAAGTCAATGGGAAAAGTTAACAAAAGTTCGACAGTGTTGCAATGTAGTTTTACTGTCACAAATGGCCTTCCTTACTGTCGCAAATCTGCCATTTTGTTTTCAGTTAGGATCAGAAAATGCTTGGCATTTAAAATTGGGAACCTCTAGCAACCTAATTATTTTTGCATTCACCTAGTCAGACCCTGAGGATGCTAGCCATGTCTTTATTTTGGGATAAAACACCCTGAAATATGTTTTTCAAATTTCTGGAAAAGTTCTTTCAAGAATACTGTCGCTGCGAGACACTGTCGAACAAATTTACTGCTTTATGAAACTTCAACAGTACCTTTCTAGGCTGTGGGAAAAATGACAGCAATTCTTTGGGACCCTGCTGCAAAAGAACGGTTTAGTGTTTTGGCCTAAAATTTGGAGGAAATGCAGCCGACATCTCACAGATGTGCCTTTCAGTATTTTATTGAAAAAATATTACATGGTGGCAAAATTCGGCACTCCAAAGTTGACACTTTTTCCCATGGGATAACATTACGGCATCCGACACATTACAGGAATCCTTTGGTGCCCTGCTGCAAAATAGTGGTTTGGTCTTTTGGGCTGAAATTTGAGGGAACACATCCAACATCTCACAGATGTGCTATTTTGTGATTTGGTGAAAATATTACAGGGAGCCAAAGTTATTTCACTCCAAACTTCTCTTTTTCCCATAGGATAACATAACGCGTGTCGCCATGCCTTTCAGGACCCATATCTCGAAACGGTGCAAGATATAGACTTTTCGCCAGAAAATCCTTCCAGTAACTAGCCAGGAAAGTCATAAATCATATGACTTTTACGCTTTTTCTATGTCGTACAGTTCCTGAGATATAAGCAATTTAGTATTCCAACTCCTCATTTTCTGCTCGAGAACCATTATTATGCATACATTCTTTGTACTCACTGTCTTTCTTTATGCAGCTTTTGGGGAAAACCAGCCTGTCGCTTACATTACTGTTACTGTTACCGTTGCTTGTGGTTCCATTCCCATTTCACTTACCGCTCACGCTTCACGCCACCATGTGCATTACCCTTTGCATTTTCATGTGCACTTGCTTTTGCATTGTTCTTAACATTTCTGTCTACACTACTGTTTCTCTTCTGTTTCGCTTTGTGTCACCATGCACATTACTATTTGCGCTTATGGGCACAATGTTACTATGTGACAAGACATCATGTAGGCGGGAGCACGGGGCCCTTGGGCCCCGTTCCCCTCGCATTACAGTCACGATTTCTCATTATCACTCTCAAAAGGAAGGGAAATTAGGGGGCAAAACTCAGTTTAATGTATTAGTTAGGTTGTTTCACACTGAAAAAGTGAGAAAATTTGGTGTCAGGGTTAAAAGCCCTCCTTGGCTCCTCCTGCCCACACCCCCAACTGGCATTGGGTGCGCATTAGGGTTGATGGTCCCAACTCTCACCCCATTCTCCTACTCCTCTGCTTCTTTACACATGTGATGGGGTGACAGTTATGGCTGATAACCATAATGCGACCCCAATGCCGGCTGGGAGTGTGGGCAGGGGGCCAAGGGGGCTTTCAACCCCACAATGAATTTCCTCACCTTTGTCAGTGTGAAACAACCCTAACTAATGCATTAAATGGAGTTTTTTTGCCTCTAATATATATATATATATATACTGTATGTGTATATATATATATATATATATATATATATATATATATATATATATATATATATATATATATATATATATATATATATAATACCTGCACAGTAGTGCAGGCATAGTTAGGTTGGCAGGCTACTTTAATGTTAAACCCCAAAGTTTGCACTTTAATAACTTTGCAACCATTTGTCCTAGTTACCTGACAGTTTGCATGCATAGCGCCCAACCATGGATCTCTAGATCTGGAAGGTTTTGTTCCAGTTGGATGTACGGTTGCAGAACTGTAGAGCATCAAAAATGAAAATACCCAACTTTTGCACATTTTTAGGTCATCCTTAAAGGACTGAAGAATGCGCCTGAGTGGATCCTAATTTGTTTGTCTGTAAGTGGCCTGGGTTAAACTAGTGCCTTAAATATTTAGAGGAAAAAATCTTAATCCATTCAAAAGTTATGCATGTTTTTCATGCCCCATTTTAGCCTATGGGAAATTTATATGTGCATTGTGAAAACTTTCACACACACTTTTTGTTGTCGTGCTCAGCATTTTGTTTTTTGTCCGCCATTTAGTTTTCAGTTAGCTGAGAGACAAAAATTTTGTAAATCAAAAATAGTGCCTCTTGCTAAACACCAACACTAGGGTTTACCTATTTGGGCCCTGAGGAACATGATCCTGGCATCAGTTTTGTACAGGTAGCCTGGAAATATGTTTTTCTAAATTTTCCACCATGTTGCCATTTTGTTGTTGCAAGAACATTTTTGTGTGTGCAGTAATGACCACGCACACAAAAAAGGTGGATTGTTAGCATATTTTGTGCTCGAAACAATCCCATTATAGATATAGGAGTACCGCAAACACATTAAATTTATCGCTAAAACACTGCTCGAAAACATTGTCCTTGTTTTGTTTTCTTTGTCAGTTCATTGTGCCAAGGTGGATTGTGCTTTTGGCTGAATGTGTAGGGTGGCAAGCCCTGGTTCCACAGATGTGTCTTTTGGTGGTTTGGTCCCAAAACATTCAATGGGCCCATAGTTACAGCATCTCGTTGAGAAAATTCCATAGGATAACATTGCAGCACCAGTGGCACCTTTCAGCACCCGTAGCTTGAAAATGATTTGAGATATAATAGACATAGATATAGATATATAGATATAGATATAAATAGATATAGACCCGTCAACAAAAGCTAAATAAATAAAAAATAAATATAGATTTTTTCCTACCCGCAGCTTAATCCACTAAGTCCACTAAGCGACATGGAGGTTTTGAAGTCATGATTACAACTGCAGTGGAATTTTTTCCATAGTTGCTATGGTTACAGAGATATTGCCAAGTAAGTGTTATAAGGGTTCATTTTCAGTACTATGGGTCTGTTGTATGGCTCGTATTTATGTGTAAGTGGGAGTGCAAGGCCCAGAGTGCCCATGCTCCCGCAAATGCATACCTCTAACCACTTACATAACACTTTCTAAAAGAAGGGGAATTGATTTAACAAAATCCATTAATGCATCAGTTACGGTTCATAGCACAGCAATAGAAGTTTGGAAGTGTGATGATAGGGTTACCTCCACCACCAACACCACCAACCCCCACACTCCATGTGCCAAGAGGCATTGGGTTGTTCTATGAGGTCATGAAACATAACTGTCACTGCATTATCCCATACTGTAGAGTGTCAGTTTGTTTACACATGGAATGGGATGACAGCTGGCAGTATATATGATTTTTTAACTTGAGGGGAGCACATGACCCAGAGAGCCCATGTTCCTGTCAACCACTTAAACTATACTTAGTAATATGCACAAGTGGGAACACAGGGCCTGTAGGGACCCACTCCAACTTGTACATATCACTAAGTATTGTTTTGGTGGTTGATGGGAGTGTAGGTGTGGATGGCCTACGCCCCTCAGACATCAAAATTGTATGCACTAATATGCACAAGTGGTATCGGCTTCTGGGAGAATGTGTACTTCCTACGTGCATATTAGTATGTATGGGTGTGGTGGCTGACATGAGTGCAGGGCAGGAGGGATCACGCCCCTTCAATTATCTAAATTACACATAGTAATATGCAAAAGTTGGAGCAGGGCTCAGAAGTCCTCACTACTACTTGTGTATATAACTATATATACAGTAGTTTCAGTGGTTGATGGAGCTCAGGGTCTGGATGGCTGGCGCCCCTGAATCACTGAAATTGTATGTACTAATATGCAGAAGTGCTAGTGTGGGCTGACCCGTGTTCCTTCAGACATCTAAACTGTACATGTTGTACTAATATGTACAGCGTACAGAGGCCCTGGAGGTCCCATGCTCCCATCTGTGTATATTATTATTTGTAGCTTAGGTGGTTTATGGGGTCATTGGGCCTGGATGGCTCATAGTCCCCTGAAACATTGTAATTGTACTGTTATACTCTACTTTGTAGTGTATGTGGAATTAAGATAGGATGTATATACATGGAACATTATAAATGAGTTAACAGACACTGTGCTGGGTGGTTCTGATAGCTTTATAATACTTTATGTCGTTGAAAATTCTTAAACATTTTATATATGCAAAATAGATATTTTTATAAAAAAGACTCATTCTCAGCTTAGAAAGTGCATAAAATAAAAAATATATATTCATACTTGTTTTACATATAAAACTTTACAATATACAATTAATTAACCATTCATGAAGATTCTAACAAAAATATACTTTCTTTTAAATGTTAAAATAAATACTAAAAATATATATTTTCCCCACCCCAACTTTTGTTAACTTAAAAATACTAGTTTCTTCACCTACAATAATATAAAATAAAAATAAAATAATAGGTCTTAAATAAAATTATTTACAGTGTAGGGAGAGGGGTTATCAGAGCTGCCTCAGCTGCTGGAGGCTGTGACAAGGTAACACCTGAAAGGGGTGGCCAGGTAGGAGGGTGCAGGAGGAAGTGGAAGCTGGTCTTAGATTGGGGAAAGTGAACTAGAGGGGCAGAGGAGGGACAGACATTGTGGTCACTGGAGACCAGGACCTTGCTGTGGTGCTGCAGGTTCTGCATCTGGAGCCCTTGCTTGTCCAATGCCCTTTGCATGTTTTGTGAGCACCTGGACAGTCTGATACTGGTATTTTATTTGGTTTGTGATTGATTGGATTAATTTCTCAATTTTGGTTTAGTTTGTTAGTTATGTTTTCTTGAACTGGCAAAGAGAGAGAGAGAAGTTTGACTCTGTGTGTGTCTCATGTCACAGACTACTTTACAAGCACCAGACTGTAACTGTTGATCTGGAAAAGATCTCATCTTTTAATGACATGTGGGCATGACTATTGGCTTACCTACCAGTCAAGCATGACTTTGACCTGGGCCCAGTTGTTACCATGGGTCAGTACTGTTTGATAAAGGTGAAGAACGTACACTCTGCCACCGAGGTCTGTATTGAACAACATGGAGGCAGATGTGCACCTACTGAGATTGCTGCACTGAATATGTTAGAACAGATCCTCATACAAACGATGAAAAATTTCAGACTATTTTATGCTTGAATACTAAGACACAAAAGTGCCCCAGAAAGAGCTTTTGAAGTCTCTGAAAGAGCATGTCATGTATTTGCTACTGCCTCTGAAAGAGAATGTGGAGATAATCTCAAATGAATACAGTGTTGTCATACTAGTGCATGGTGTCCCAACAAAGCCAAAGGTCATTTGGCAAGATGTTGTCAATGTGCAGAAAGTTAAAAGTGCTCTACACTACCTGAAGAGCAATAATCCTTTTATGCTGATCTTGCCATTGATGAACTCTCTGATATGAGTGCTAGTTTGGAGTGATGGACACTAGGAAGCCAGTGATTGAGAATGTCAATGATGCAGCTCATAAAGATGTGTATGAACAGTACACAATTCACCCCTCTACATCGCAGGGATCCAATTGGTGATAATAGTGACCTGTACCAGATGAAACAGGTTGAAGGTAGTCCTGTTAGCATATGGGAGGAAGTACTGGAAGCACATTGCTTCCCAGATTTATTCCCTCAAGGTACAAGAGGTCGTTTGGATGCACATGAGGTGCATGTTTAAGATGCTGAATATTGTACATCAGGAGTCTTAAAAAGGATGGCAAATTCTGAGGAACATACAATATTTGTTCCACCTGCTGTGGGAGAGTGAACTTATTATCCTCTCTGCATCCATTGCACATACTCAGTGGTTGACTACTCCACTAGATGGAATCACAGCAGTTGAATTTCTTCAAAACTGAAAGAAAAGGGTGAAAACACTACAGGTGAATTTGATGTCTATACTCTGAGTTTGCATGGCACAAAAGAATACTGGTATCATAGACACTCAGAGGTCATGATTGTGCTGCGTGAGTATGGTGCAGCTACTGGCACTGGGTCCAAACAGTGCTAGTCACAACAGTGCACACAAGATGAGTGAGACAAAATGGCACCTTTTTCTTTTTGTTGAGGTGGGCCAATGCTGATGTCAATGGTATTTCATCAATGACACTTGGTGAGATGTGCACTAGATCCAGTTTCTGTGTCCCAGCATTTTCACCATTGCTTCCATGAGATATTGACATTCATATTGTCAAAGGACAATCCGCTTCTTGGATTAGTCAAGCACTACTTTTTGAGGACAGAATACCAGGCACAAGGTGCACCACACAGTCATCTGTTGTTGTGGATTAAAGATGCTCCTCATATTGGTAAGGATGAAGAGCTGAAGTGCTGAACTTCATTCAGCATTATGTCACTTGTCTCATCCCTGACAAGTATGTGACAGTCCAACACTGGAAGCTGGAAGCTGGTGCAGAAATTTCTAGCAACATCTTTGTGGAAGTACTGCTGCTGACCAGTCAGAGTAATAATGAGTGGTACACCAGATGTAGATTTGTTTCCCTAGACATGTCTGCCAGCAAGTACATATGAATGACTTGTTCTCAGCCATGTGCTACCATCTCAAGGCAAAGTCCACTAAAAGGGTCTATGAATTACCCAGACAGGAGAGTGAGGTGTTGATCAAAGACTATAACCCTACTCTTTTCTAATGTGGCAGGCAAACATTGATGTGCAGTTTGTCACTGCTAACTCTCTGTCTCTTGTTTGGTACATCACATCGTATATTATGAAACATGAGCAGACCAGTTTGCTTGAGCTTTGGGAAGATATTGCAACTTCCAGCTGATCGCTGAGCTCACAGCTCTGGTCACTGGGATTAAAGACACTGTCGCACAGGAGTGCAGAGCATATGAGGCCAGTAATCATTTGATTGGAACACACTTGTACAGCAAGTCTGATGCTGTATGATTTCTCAGTGTTAATTACAAAGAGAAATGAAGGCGTGTTTTGAAGTCTCATGATGAGATTGAAGATCTGGTTTTGCACTGCCCTTCATCCAAGAACATTTTGAAGAACAATCTGATTGGACATACTACCCACACCAGGATAGTATGATGGATGATATGTGCCTCTACCATGTTGCCAAGTGGTACAACTACAAGACTGATGTGGCACCTGACTGAACATGAGAGATTTACAAGGTCAGGGACTTTGATGGATGCCTTTCTAAAAGGAACAAACCCTAGCTGATTGACAACTGTAAACTGAGTCTCTCTATGACTGACAGTAAGGAACATTACTACTTTGCTCTACTGTTCCTTTTAAGCTATGGAGGGATGCGACTACACTTTTAGGAGACTGTGAAACATATGAAAACAGTTGTACCTTTCATATGAGACCTTCAAGAGTGAACAGTCCAAAACATACATTCATAGACTGGAATTAGAAAAGGAGCAGATGGATCAAGCTAAGAAACAGCTTGAGGAAGATACCCCAGGGAATTTTCAGGAAAACATAGATCCTGAGGGACAGTGCACTCTTGGAACTCCTATCCCAATGAATGATCCTGTGGTTCTAAGTGAAGTCAAGAGTGCCATGGAACATGCTTCTCATGTGACAAAAGAATCCTAGTCTACTGATAGACCAACTGAATAGAAAGCAGTTTGCTGCTTTTGATGCTGTCACAGAAGCAGTGAGACATGGCATCCTTCATGAGAAGAAACAATGTACACGTGGAAACTATGAACCATTGCTAATGTTTGTTAGTGGTTCCACTGGCACTGGCAAGAATTTTATCAAAGCCATCACAGTGGAGATAAGGAATACAGGAGAAGTGATGTCTGTAGCTGTAACTGCTCCTACAGGATTGGCTGCATACAACATTGGTGGTGTGACTCTACACCAGTTGCTACCTGTTGAACATGGCAAAGCAGGAGAGTACCAAAAACTATCCTATGAGGTGGCATCTGAGCTGCACCCAATGTGATCATTGATGAGATCAGCATAGTTTCAAATGTCATGCTTGCATGTATCCATATATGTCTCCAGGAGATTCTTTGAACTGACCATGGTGAGCCATTTGGGAAGAAGAGTGTTGTTGTGTTTGGGGACCTTCTGCAACTTGCACCAGTGAATGGAGAGCATGTCTTTACAGTACTGACAGTAACGCAAGCTAAGAGTACTATAGGGTGCACTGGAGGAATCAGTCTTTGGGAATTATTCCTTTACATTAAGCTGTATGAAACATGCAGCAGAGCTCGATGTTGTCTACAAGGTACTGTTGGATCAGGATTGCATTAGCTCTTTGTCACAACACAATGTTTCTCTGTTGAACACACACCACATCAGCAATGAGTGTACATTTCTGACTGCTGCATGTGATGTCTTCAGTAATGTGTACACAGACACTGCTTGCATTGTGTGTCTCATGCCTCGACTCAAGCAGTGTGATGAATTTAACAGCATTATGTTGCAGAGACAAGGTCAGAAAATCATTACTCTGCATGCAGTTGACACCGCTGATGGTGTGGTCTTGAGTCAGAATCTGGTAGCAAGTTGAAGGAACAACTGTCTGAGCTAAAGTCTAATGTGTCTCACACAGCTGGCTTAGAAGCAGTTCTAACTGTATGTATGAATGCATGCATCATGCTATGCTGCAGTCTTGATGTGAGCATGGTGTGTGAGTGGTGCATCGGACACATAATTGGCTTCCAGTACAATGTACAGAAGACATTCATAGAGGCATGCATTGACAAGTTTGATAACATTGAACAGTCATTACCTATTTCCAGGATGACTGTTAAGTTTTAGATTGTGAAAACATATATGTGACTAGAAGTAGTTGCCTGTGTGTGTGTGTTGCATATGCTGTATCCATACACTAGTCGCAAGGTTAAGTCTGGATTTAGCAATGGTCGACTTTAGGCACTAGCATCTTTAAAGATGGCATTAGCTATGTTGCACTTTCACATGTACGGACTCTGTCTGGCTTGAATATCATCTGCATAGCACCGCATAAAATCCATGCTGACAGACGATGCATCGCAGAGTACAACAGACTGAGCACTCTGTATCAGCCAATATTGCCTCTTATACCGCTACCCATGCATGTTGCAGAGTGCAGTGCTACACTCACAGGTTCTGGCATGAAAAGAGGTACTGGACAGGTACAGCATCATTGGATTCAGACAGCACTAAGAAGGAAACAGACAAGCTCTCCTCCACTAAAGAAGGCACTTGGTATGAGTGTTGTCCCAGCATTTGACAAGAGCACTGGGGTAAACTGCTATGCAAACTCAGCAATGCAAGCATTTCTCTATATACTTCACTTTGTTGCCACTATCAAATATTCACATGACACAGCACTGTCCAAGTCATTGAAGAAGGTTGTGAATGATAGTGACAAGCATGGCAACAGTATACAGACCCTGACACCCTTATGACCTGTGTTGGTGGATATCATGGCCATCAAACATTCACTAATAACGTCCAGCAGGATGTGACTGTGTTTATAATGGCCATAATTAACAGCTTGTAATCAGATCAAATTTCCATGCGAAGTACTTTACTGTCACCTATGTGACAAAGTACACTTGCTCGTCTTGTCGACAGTCACACAAAGAAGTAACAGAAAACATGTTGTGGATTCATTATATGTTCCACAGGCACATTCTGTGAAGTTCAGGCAACTATTCAGGAATGCAGAGTGTGGCTGGAGGTGTTACCTGGTGTGGAGAAGAGTGTCTTCAATCCATACGTCTTAGGACCTTTTCTCAGTATCTTCTTCTAGTCTTGCATAGATTTGATGCAAATGGACTCAGAGTTGACACACCTATCAGTGATTTTGTAGCTGGAAGAGTACAGTTAATGGGAGCATGCTTTGATACTCATGCTGTGATATTCCACAATGGAGCATCTGTACATTCAGAACATTATGTCACATGGCTGAGTTACAGCAATGGCTGGATGTAATGCAATGACTACATGAGCACTTTTAAACAGAGACTACTTCGAAACCTAAAGATGCTTATGTCCTGGTTCTCAAAATTACAATGAGCTTCACCAGCAGAAGAGTAGTTGACGAAATGTGATGTCACTCTGGTAGTAGTCATTACAGTGTTGTGCAACCTTTCTTTAAATGTACTGCTCATTTCATATTAGTTTATGAATAGAAGCAAAACAGATTAGGCACGACAGATACTTATGATGCCAACAGTTAATGTAGGTGTTGCGTGATTTTCACTCAAATGCAGCCTAAGAGGGCCTGAATTGGTGTGGATTGTGTGCATAATCACATGATATGCAACACTTACTTTAGCTGCAGAATAATCATATAAACTACATATCGACATCTCATGTCTATGCAGTTCTGCTGTACTAGTCTGTAGATTTCTAGCTGCTGCACTATGTGAAATATAATGTGTTGTGACTGCTGTCAGCAGTATTGTGTGTCAATACACTACATTAAGTATGCTGAGAAACATAACCATATTTGTTGGTTTGCAATGTTTCGTACATTGTGTATGTTATGTACGTTTCACATCTGTCTGGTGATGCAGAAGGACAGATTGTGATAGAATGCTGTCATTGCAGCTTTAGATCTGTTTGCACACATATTGTTGTGCAATATTTTTCATCTAGAGTAAGGACATACCTGATATTTTAGAGACAGGTAGTGTCTCACTAACACCTGTCTACGCTCACTTGAAGTGGCATATTTACTGCCAACATTACTTAGTGTTGGGAACAGCACATTACTATGAAGTACTGTTACAAAATATGTTTAAAAGTTACTATTAATTCAGATTTAGATTGTTATACTATCTAATTTCTGTTAACAATTGATATTTCTTATGAACCATTCTTAGAGAACATTTAAAGAATCATATTGCAACTTACTAATATTTAGCTGCATTATTATATTGTTTCTTTTGTCATTGGATTAATTTATTTACAAGGTTTGTAATATACAATGAGATATGAATTTTTTGTTATTTATGAAACAGCATTGTAAATCATACACTTTGCTCAATCTCAGTTCAAGGTATGTTCCTGATTTATGTTTATCGCCTTTATTAAGGGATCGGGTGAGGAATTTTTCCAGATGCACTTAACATTAAAATATTACACAGCATAGTAACGCATAATAGCAGCAATCTTGGGATATGTTGCTATTGTGTAAGTAGTTTGTTAATTGTTTACTGCATTTGGTTTTGCCCACCCCAGAGAGCGTTAACTTACTCAATCTCATATCGCTTTTGAAAACGTATTGTATACTTATGTGATGAATTACACAGTGACATTATGAGACTTAGAGACAGATATTCATAATTTTGCACTGAGGATGAATTAGCACTGCCTGGCATGCTAAATTAGCCTGGACTCATTAGCCCGCTATATTCAAAAGGGATAGCCCCAGTGCTAACCCTGCTGAACATAGCATGCAAAGGAAGCCGGGCAATCTGGGCTGGGAGTGTAGTGCAAACATAGCCCAGGAAGAAGAAAGCTCTGAATATAGCAACCAAGAAGTGCACACCACAACAGCAGCCAAGTGCACAGTGACATGAAGGTAGGTAGAGGTGAACTATGTGGCCAGTGTGTGTGTGTGTGCCAGCAAATGCATGGAACTAGTATGGCTGCAGGCAGCAGTGCATGTGAAAGTACAGTGTGCAAAACTGTATAATATTCTCCAAACTGTTTGTGCAGTGCTAACATGTTTGTACAGATTTAGCATGGAGCTAAGCTGTTTGTCCAGTGCAAACAGATTTGCCTGGGCTAGACTTTGCCATATTCAAAAGTGATATGCAAATGAGCCTACTTAGGTAGTCTCTGGGCAAACATCTAGATTAGCATCTCATTATGCCCCAAGTTGCATGCAGTTTGCCTCCAGCATTACTGCAGGGCCTCACAGCTCCACCTGTAGGTCAGTCTGGAAGTACAGGGGCTGGCTGAGTCTGCCTGCAGCTCCACTTGTATAGCAGTGCATGATGGTAGCTGCAGGCTACATGTACACAGTACAGCATAGCATATTGTGCCCTGGGGACAACACAGCATAGGCACAGGTGGTGGTGGTGCTGCATGCAACTGTCACACTGTAGGTCATGCTACAGTGCACAGCAGATACTACAGTATCAAGGGGCCATTAGTGTGAGAGACACAACAGTGCCTATGGTGTGTAGGGCAGTCATGACCACTGCACTGTACACAGTGACAGGCCCAACTTGCAGGTGTTTACTGACAGTGGACAGTACTGTTACACTGTTGTGTGACCCACAGATGCTGCACCTCTGGCATGGGATGCTCACAGTGACATATAGATGGCTGGCTGTGTGTGCTGTGGTGTTTGTACAGCTATGTTGGATGTGGCTGGGGGGCACATATGATTAGACAGACACACTGGTATTGGGGTATTCCCCATACTGGTCCATGTGCACTGTGTGATGTGTCCCAGCCTTGTGGCTGCACTTGGTCTGTGGCACAGCCTGACTACCCATACACCCTCCCTCAACACCTCCATGCCCACAGTGCTGCATGTGTGCAGGCATCGGTTGGTGTCACAGAAGGGTGGTCTGCAGGTGTGTGCTGTATGGCCACAAAGCCATGGTATCCACTGGGGCTGGTCACCACTTACTGCCAGGCATGGCTGGGACTGGTGGCAGATGATGGCATCATTGTTATGCCATCAGTGAGGAGCATGATTCCTCTATGTCTGGCTTTTTCTATGTATCATACTTATTGGTTAGGTAATGCAAAGCCATGCAAAACCATGCAGTGTCACACAGAGCCACAATGTCGCAAGTTGGATTGCCCAGGGTTAGACCACATTTCCCTGGGCAGTATGTACCATGCAAAGGGTCATGCTAAGTCACACAAAACCACTTTGTGCAGTGCTATTCACCGAACATAGCATTGTGCTGACACACCACTTGGTTTGCCCTTGCATACATTATGATTTTGCCTAGCTAATGCAGTTTGTGTGTGCTATTTGGCCTTTGAATATAGCGGACTCAAGCTAATCCTAAGCTAAACTCAGTAAATGGTTTGCACCCAGTGCAAAGTTTTGAATATCTGGCCCTTAGTGAGCTGTGCAATTTGGCCTTCTTTAAAACACAATTGGCATTTAATGATTAATACATTTTTTTGTAAAACTTATTTATCTGTGTGTCTATTGTGCTTCTTGTTTACTATATATGATCCATATATTGTTTAGGTTTCCAATGAAGCAGAAATGAAAATAATGAAATGGTGCTCACATACATTTGTAGGAGGTATGGTTATATATGTTAAAAAGGTTTGGATACTGGTTACCAGTAATGTATGGTACATTAGTAGGGGTGTATTAGGTTCAGGGTGCAGAGGGCCCAGGCTCCCATTTAAAAATTAATGCTTTAAAAGCTGTATACATATTTACTTCATTACAACGTCTCAAAAGGAAGGAAATTGCAAAAACTGTGTTAATGCAACAGTTAGGTTGCTTCCACAGCAACAAAAGTGAGGAATTTCACTGTTAGGGTTTTCAACCCTAACTCTGAATCCCCATATACACACGACTCACATACAAGCAGGGATGATAAAAAGAAACACAACCAATCAGAAATGGACACCATAAGATAACAGAGAGAATATACAACTCTGTAAACATACCACAAAAGGCATCCATCGTCATGTTTCAGCAACTGTATCACTTCTGCTGCCATCCCAGTGTCTTGGGGGTACACCCTCATGTACACTTCTACTATCCTTGCTTATATGTGTGATTGAATTTCATCACTTTTGTCACTGTGGGAAGCAACCTAATTGTAGCATTAACTGAGGTTTTTTTGCAAAGACTATACATATATATATATAAATGGGTGGAGCAATATCAGTGTGATAAACAGTTATTTCCACTGGAGTGTGATATCTGAAGATGTCATCAGTAGAGTTAAAATATCTGACAGATATACATACTTTACTGATGTCACCACTCACTCACTCACTAAAGCCTGCATTGTAAATGGAATTGCTTCACAGAACAGTATCTGTTTCTCACTGCTACCTGTAACTAACTCAATTAGCACTACAAAAGACACTCATCTGTGTCCCATAGTGTTCCTGGGACTCCCAGCCCGTTACTATGCTGATCTCAGCTTCACTAAAGCCTGCATTCTAAGTGAAACTGCTTCACATAAAAGTTTCTGTTTTCCACTTCTACCTGCAACTTACTCAATTAGCATTGCAAAGGATACTTACCTGTGTCCCTATAGTGTTCCTGAGACTCCCAGCCCATTCAGAAAAACTCACACACACTCGGACCACACACACACATAGAAAGAGCAGAAAGCACACCGAAAAACAGGAAAAGAACACAGGAAAATATAACAAGATTTCTGAAGCTGCCACCCCATTGTATAAATAGCACACATGATGTGCAGATCATAGTTCTATGGAAAATATTCTCACTCCTGCAGAGTGAGCTCTGATATCTCACTCATGCCTTCAGCACACGTGGAGTATCCAGAGCTCACCTGCAGGAGTGAGAATATTTTCCATATCACACTCCTGCCCATCATGTATCCTCTATTTATATATATATATATATATATATATATATATATATATATATATATATATATATTTGTATATTCATTGCAAAAAACTGTGTTATGCACTAGATAGAGTTTATTGTAACCCCACAAAAGTAGGAAAGGTGGCATTAGGGTTTCCAACCCTAGCTCCCCACCCAAGTGGCTGAAGGACAAGACCACACAAGCAAGTAAAGACAGCCTTCATCACATAAGACAATCAACATGCAACCATTTCCAGATAGCGCGAAATGTAGTAGCACTGATGTTCACTTTTACAGATTTGTATCTGCAGTATCACACTGCAAGACATACACACTCACTTATGGCTGCTGATAGAAATCTGTGACACTCAAATCACAACACTACTGCTGTCTGCAGAATTGCAGGACACTGCAGACACAGATACAAATCCATGATACCCAACTTACAACAGTTCTTTTGTCTGCAGACATGCAGGCTCCAATGAGGGCAGTGCTTCTGTAGCCACAGGTACTCATGCACACTGCAAGACATACACACACTTCTGAAGCTGCAGGAGTAAGACATACAGAGAAACAGAATGTGCTGTGCTAAAAGCTGGGCAGGAAGGGGGTGAGGGCTGTAGGCCCAACAACACAAACAACAGCAAAATCAACATGTACACTAGAGCCAGTTATTTTCTCCAGTGAAGAGGGCAATGATACCCAGCAATGGTCTGATGAAAATAAATTATAAGTTTATTCCAGCAAAATGCACAGATATACAGAATGAAAATAATTTTAAGGCACATGGAAGTGTGCATTTGGGTGCCCAAGACATACAGTACAGTACACACTGACTTCTGGTTCCAGAAGTGCAGGCCCCATGAAATCCATGATACCCAAATTGTAAAACTATTTCTATAGCCACAGTTACTCATGCATGCTGTAAGACATTCACACACTTCTGGCTGCAGATGTCGGACCACTGAGGGGCCTGTACTTCTGCAGCCACAGGTGCAAGACATACATAGAATTCTGCTGCAGAAATGCAGCCCCCTGTGGGATGTGCACTTCTGCAGCCACAGATAGAAATCCATGATATCCAAATTGAAACACTGCTTCTGTCTGCAGAAGCACAGGCCCTGTGGGGTACAGCTTTTCGCAGCCACAGGAACTCATGCACACAATAAGACATGTACACATTCTGGCTAGAAGCATTGGTGGCCTCTTTTGGAGCCTAAAATTATGTAGCCACAGATATAAATCCATACAGGTAGAATATCAGTGCTATGGTATTTGAGTCATCTGAAAACAGCTGTATGTTGCTTATCTTACCTGATGATGACTGTCTGTGGTTGCTGTGTGGTCTTGTCCTTTGGCTGCTTGGGGTGGGAAGTTAGGGTTGAAACCCTACTGCTACATTTTCTTCTTTTTATAGGGCTACATTGAGCCTGAACTGGTGCATTAATGCAGTTTTTGCAATGAATTTCCCTTCATTTTCAGATAGTAGAATTGTATCTCATTCACACAAGTCCCTTGGGACCACCATAAACTGATACAGATGTGCAGGGCCCTGGCTCCTGCACCAAGGGAAGAGTCCATTTGCATTTAAGTGGACCACAGAATTCCATTTATGGGGCACATGGAAAATGTAATGTTTCAAATTTTAATGTTAAGAAATTTAACAGGTGGTGACTGATGGGGATGTGACACAACATCACACATGTGCAGGTGCTAGGCAGCATAGAGAGCTGCTCCTACTGCTCTCCATGATCAGCATCTTCTGCTACAAACCATGGAGTTCCACATGTGTCTCAAGTGTCTCGTAGCTGTTTTGTACTCCAGATATCAAGCATGTGATGAGTTGGGGCAAGACCAGAAAGCCTTGAAAGCCTGAAATAGTTTAGTCACGACCAAGACAATCGGCAGGAATATGTAAACCAGTATATCTGTAAGGTCATGGTCCCAACTCACAGTTTGTTGTTTTTCTTGGGCTTGCCACCTGTATAATTGTAGTTTTATCTAAAACAAAATGTATGTTTAAAGCTACTTACAATGCCCCCAGTGACTCTGCCTGCTTTGTTCTTAAGTGAAACAGTAGAGCATATTGCAAGTATGTAAATGCTCGCAAAAAACACTGTTCACAGTCTGAAAATTTATTATTTGTAAATACAAATATATTATAGTCACCTAGGGACTTGCTATCTGTTAACAAAACTGATCTGATTCATGCAGGCTACAGCTGAATGTTAATCCAGAGTAAGAACAAAGTCTAGGAAATGCATACTAGAATCTTCTGAATTTGTGATCTTTTTGAGCCACTGACCAACAGCCACAATCATCACATGGTTCAGAGGAACCAAGACAGCAACAGCACAGAGCCAGATAACAGAAATGGAGATATATTTCTGACGTGGGCTTTACAACTGATTCAAAGCATTATGTTATTCAGGAAAATCTTGATAAGTCAAAACATATTTCTGACAACATAAATGACATAAAAATATCTACAAACAGCAGAGCTGCAAAACTGAAAAGAGATATCCAAAGAATTAATGATCTAGAACAAAGATATTCCAATTTGGAAGACATGGTTAATTCCATGGTAAAGAAGTGGATTAATAAATATAAAAAAAACAGCAAGATGTGTTCAAAACAAAATTAAAAGATCAGGAAAACAGATCTCACAGAAAAACTATCAGAATATTTGGGATGTTGCTCATATGGGAAAAATCAAGCTCTCTACACGAGATTTTGAAGGACTTATTTATTGCTTTATTAAGTTTTAACAACTTGCCCTATTGACACAGCTCATTGGCTGGGTCCATACAAAAATGGAGATGATTTAAACTTACCAAGACCTGTTATCATTAAGTTTCTTACTTCAGATGGAAAATCAAGCATTTTAGAGCCTACTAAAAACAAAGAAATGTTCTTTCAAAGAAAAACAATGTTTATGAAACAGGACTTTTCAAAAGAGCTTTGGTCCACTAGAAAACACTATGGACTGGTACAACAAGGGCTGTGAAAAGAAGGCCGCAGAATGTTTATTATTTTCCATCTACACTTAGGGACAATGGACAAAACTTGATGTACAAGACATATTCTGATGCAATCAATGACTTAAAAATAGGTTTGCCTAGTCTATTTTCTAAATTCTAATCACAATTGGTCTTATGGAATGCTATGTAGTATCTATTGATGTGTAATATACTTGATTTTGTGTAAGTTACAGGAAATACATGAATTAGAAGCTCGTAGAGAATACACGCACTATTGTGGATGTGCCTAAGTAGTTTTTGGGGGAGGGCCAGACACAGGTCTTTGGCCCATAAGAGAGAAATGGGAAGGGCCACTTTATGGGACTAAAAAGGGTCAGTATGCAAATTAAAGGAGTAATATGGAGGAAGAGGAGAAACAAACTTATGTTGGTACACTTCAATGTTTCTAGTTTTAATAAAAGATTATAATTAGTGTGTATCAAGGTGCAACTTGAATGTTAATAGAAACATAGAAATTTGCTGGCAGAAAAGGACCCATTGGCCCATCCAGTCTGACCAAAATACCCCTCTTATTCTTTTAACCTACGCCTTACTTCCATGCCATTTTGCTCAATTTAACCACATGTAGTTGTTGCAAGGCCTCTTGAATTTGTTCACTGAATCTACCCCCACCACCCATTTTGAAAGCCTATTCAAGGACCCACCACTCTCTCAGTGAAGAACTTCCCCTCGCATTTCCTCCAAATCTTCCCCTTCCAGCTTGAATGTGTGCCCTCTTGTTGATTTGTTTCACTCAATCTGAGATATGCCCCCCTCCTCACCTTGTTTTTTCCCTCTAGATATTCAGAGCTTCTACAATGTTCCCCTTTCCCTCCTCATCTCCAGTGTGTACAAATTTAGTTCTCTAATCGCTCCTTGTATGAACTCCGTTGCAGCCCTTGAACCATCTTGGTTGCCTTCTCTGGACCAATTCCAGCCTGTCTCTGTTCCCTGCAATTGTGACTCTCAGAACTGGACCCCATATTCAGATGTGGTCTGACCATAGTTTGTGTAATGGCATGATCACTTCCTTCCTCCTGCTTGTGAAGCCCCTCCTATGCATACCAACATTCTGCTAGCCTTCCCATTACCTTATTGCATTGGTTCCCACCATCAGGTTATCCAAAATGATGATCCACAGGTCCCTTTCCTGTTCCGTTACCTCTAAACCTCTCAGTATTTTGCCCTTGGTTCCTTCTCCTATGTGCATAATTTTGCAATTTTTGCATTGAAT
This sequence comes from Neoceratodus forsteri, assembly GCA_016271365.2. Taxonomy (NCBI): domain Eukaryota; kingdom Metazoa; phylum Chordata; order Ceratodontiformes; family Ceratodontidae; genus Neoceratodus; species Neoceratodus forsteri. Next base: position 1,182,316,191 of record CM057450.1, on the reverse strand, counting down.
TGTAATTGCTACTTCCTGACCACTCTCCAACCTGACCAGGTCCTTCCTCATTTTTTCCACTACCCCCATTGAGTCTACCCTGTTACAAATCTTTGTGTCATCTGTGAACAAACATACTTTCCCATATAGTCCTTCTGAAATTTCCCCAATGCAATGTTGAACAGTATGGGACCCAACACTGTCCCCTGGCATACCCTGCTCATTACCCTCCCTCCATGGAGTGCACCCCATTTTCCACCACCCTCTGCGCTTCTCCTCCAGCCAATCTTCCACCCAGTTTACTAACTTTGTTCTACCCCTAAGCCACCCAACTTACTTATTAGTTTCCTGTGATGGACAGTGTGAAGGCCTTTCTGAAGTCAAAATAGACCATCATCCACCCCTCCCTGGTCACATATCTCTGTTACTCCATCAGAGAATTCAATTAGGTTGATCTGACAGGATCTACCCTTGTGAATCCATGCTGGTTTTGTCTATGAGCCCCTCCTCCCAGGTATTGTGCCAGCCTTTTCTTTATTGGTGTTTCATCTTACTCACCACAGAGGTCAGACTAACTGGCCTATAGTTGCCTGCTCTTCCTTCCCTCCCCCTTAGTGCAACAGCACCACATCAGCACTTTTCAATCCTCTGAGACTCTCCCTGTGTCAAGAAAAAGATTAAATAACTTTGTGAGAGGTGCAGCTAGCTCCGCCTTTAACTCCTCGAGCATCCTGGGGTGCATTTCATGGAACCCATTGCCTCATCTGTCCACAGTTTCCACACTCCTCCAACACCTAACCTCTGAAAGGGACTTGTGTCCATCTCCCTGCCCACCCAACCCTGTTTCTTAGTTTTGGGCCTGTCCTTCTTTCTGAATCGTGAAGACTGAGGTAAAGTATTTATATAGCAGATTAGCTTTCTCTCTTCTCCCTCATCAGAGGTCCCCCCTCCCTCTTGGCCTCATAATCCCTGCTTGCTTTTCCTTTGTTCACTTACATATCAAAAAGTCCTTGTCCCCCTTTTCACCTCCCTTGCTATTTCTCTTCTTGTATTCACCTTAGCTCTCCTGATTGTTTTCCTCTTCCTCAGCTTCTCCCTGTACACTCCCTTGTCCTCCATCTCCTGTGAGGCTTTGTAAGTCCTAAATGCCTTCTGCTTTCTCTGACCACTGTCTTCACCTTAGTAAACCATAATGGTTTCCTCCCTCTTGCACTTGCTCACCTCTTGATGCATTGTTCAGTTGCTACAGAATTCCCTCTTTATTGTAGTTCCACAATCAGAACAAGCCCATCCAAGTGTGTCCCCTGCACCCCACCCCTTAACTAATTATTTTAACTCGGGGTGGACCTCAGGAAGGGGCTAATTTTAAAAATTGGCACCCTATTGATGGCACACTCAGACTGGTGCACAAATGGCCAGAAAGGCTTTATTATTCCCCATAGTTCCTCAACTTCTTCTATAGTCTCATTCCCTTTAACTCCTCCTTGAAAATGTCTTTCATTCTACTAAAATCTCTTTCTTGAAGTGCACTACCCTAGTGTGGGACCTATTTTTATCCATCCCAGTCCAAAGACTAAATCTTACCATCCTGTAGTCACTATCTCCCAGATTTTTACCAACCTCCATCCTCAATACTATCCCCATTAATCATCACCAGGTCAGGTATGGTCTCTCTCTCTAGTTGGTTGTCTGACCAGCTGTTGAATAAATGCCTCCTGTACTGATTCCAACAGCTCCCTGCTGCTTTGAATGCTGCTGTGGATCTCCCAGTTCACATCTGGGAGATTTAGATGCCCTACCACTAGAATTTCTCCTTTGGTGGCCACCCTATGTATTTGCCCTAGCTAGCTCCCTATCTCCTTCATCTCTCTGGTTTGGTGGTCTGTATGCCACCCTATTCTTACTACCTCTTCAGTCCTCTTAGTTACCATGACGAGAGGATCTCAGCTGATCCTATCCTTCCCCACTCACTGTGGCTCTTATCCCCTTCTTTATGTAGAAGGCTGCCCTTCCCCCTTTTTCCTTTCCTGTCCCTCCTATAGAGACTATACCCTGGTATTTCCACTTTCCAGCTCTGGTTATCAGTTCACCACATCTCAGTTACCTCTATCAGGTCTAGGTCCTCCACCCCACCACTGCCTCTAGGTACCCCATTTTATTCCCCAGACTCCTAGCATTTGCCAGCAGTCCGTTCCATCTATCCCCTCCTCCTCTGTTCTCCTTCCTTCTGTCATTCCCTGTCCCCTTTTGTGGGGAGTGAAAGTTAGGCAAGTACCACTAGCTACTTTCTCTAGTCCACCCCTAGTTTTGTACTCCCTCCTTAGTTTAAATTAGCTCCCAGTGTTTCATCTATGTACTCCTGCAGCCTCCCCTTAGCAGCCTAGGTCACTCATCATTTATATGTAGTCTATCCCTTGCATACAGATGTATAGTAAGTAAGTAAGTAACATTTATTTTTCAAGCGTCTTTCAGGTGCCAAGGTGTTGCACAGTAAAATACAAACAATATGATCAAACATGAACATCCACAAATTTTAAAACCTTCAGAAAAGCCTCATAAAACAGATATGTTTTGAGCTCCGATTAAAATTTGAGACAGTCAGGCATTTTTAACTGACAAGGTAGGAATTCCACAGGGTAGGGGCAGCATAAGAAAAAGCACGTGCCCCAGATGTTTTAACCAACCCTGGGAATCTCTAGCAATCCCTCATCAGAGGATCAGAGTGAACGTTGAGGGCAGTAGGGAGTAAGGAGATCTTGCAAATACCGGGTCCCTGTTCATGTAGGGCCTTGTAGGTCAGTAACCCAACCTTGAAGGTGATCCGCCACTGTACTGGCAGCCTGTGCAGTCCAGAGCAGCACAGGTGTAATATGACTAGTCCTAGATGTACCAATCAAAAGCCTGGTCACCACATTCTGCACTAGCTGTAAGCGATGGGTATCAACCCCCAGAAGCCCTAGGTAGAGGGCATTGCAGTAAACAAGGTGGGAGGTTGAAGGACCAGTGTAGGAAGGTCAGCTGGAGGAACGGTGTTTCACCCAGGTGATATTCCTTAGGTGGTGGTAAAGGAGGATTTGACAACAGCAGACACCTGTAGTTTCAGGGTCAAACCGCTGTCAAAATAATGCCCAGGTTACGTACCCAGTCTGAGGTCATGAGCTGGGCACCATCTAGCCATAAGCCTGAAGGTGCCCAGCTCCAAGACCTGCCTCAAGATGGTCTGGGTCCACAACCAACACCTCAGTCTTATCTGGATTCAACCTTACCAGCTAGTGCTCATCCAATTCTTGATCTCGGCTAGACAGCTGTTAAGAACGAGAGCACATCATCCCTGTCCAGAAATAAAGGACATATACAGTTGGGTATCATCTGCATAGCAGTGAAAACCCAAACTGTATCACCTAATGATAACTCTTAATGGCAGCATGTACACTGTAAACAACATGGGCACCAATATGGAGCCCTGCAGCACCTCGCAGGACAAGAGAGAGCATCAGAGCAAAATTCCAGTGACAACCCTCTGTGACTTGCCTATGATGAAAGATCAAAACCAGTTTAGGACTGTTGCAGACAGTCCACAAAGAAGCTGCAGGCACTCCAAAAGCACACCATGGTCCACAGTGTTAAATGCCACTGAGAGATCAAGAAGGACTAAGATAGTATGAGCCTTTCGACCTCTCACAGTAGGATATCATTTAAAACCAGACAAGGGTGGTCTTGGTGCTATGTCTTTTCCTAAACCCAGATTGGAGAACATCATAGATATTGTGGGTTATAAGATGGTCATCCAGCTGCAATGCAACCACCTTCTGAATAACCTTGCCACAAAGGTAGGTTAGAGACAGGTCTATAGTTGGCTAGACAGTCTGGATCCAAGGAGGGTTTTTAAGGAATGGTTGAATGACTGCCTTCTTGAGGGGATCAGGAAAGACCCCTTCTCCAAGGAACTCCAGATGATTTCAGCAAGGATTGGGCAGATAACATCTATGCAACCTACCAATAGTGGCGTGGGGCCCAGATCCAAACTACAGCTATTTGGTGCAAAGTCTGGACAATCCTCACAACATCCATGAATTCCAGCTGGCTAAAGTCAGACCAGGTAGAACAGGTGCTTCCAAGGGTGCTGGAAGATGGTAAAGCTGAGAGGGCTGAGAATCAAATGAGCACTTATGAGGGTACAAAGGGCACTTTTCTATACTAGTTTTGCCACACAGAAATAAAAGTGGAGTGGCTCGGCCCCTTCCGCCCCCTGGTTCCGGCACCTATGGGTGCTTCCACCTCCTGCCCGTCTCTGCAATCCCTCATAGAGAGACAGTTGGGCCAAAACCCAACCAAATGCTGCAACCTTATCTGCAAAGAATCAAGCAAGCTGATCACACTTCATTTGTGAAAATTTCTTCCAGACTGAAGACAGACTGGATTGCACAGTCTGTCCACAGTCCAGAAGAGCTGAGACAGTCAATTTCATGCAGCAGCACTGTCCCCAGACAGGAATTCTGCTTCTTACAGGTGATTGCTGATTGATAGCCCTTGTAATGTTCCATCAATCTAAGCCTGTTACCATACAGGCTGGATTTCCCAAGCTCACTCCAGCCTTGACCCACTCTTCTCAGCTCCTTCAGGAACCCATCAAACCAAGGGGTCCTTGGGCACAGAGTGAGTGGGGCAACATGAACAGGAGCAATTGAGTCCAGGGCATCACCCACCACCTTATTATAGGACAGTATGAGACCCTCTGAACATATGCATTCACTCAATAAACCTGATAGGTCCAGCACCCTTGATTGGCCCTCTGGGGTAACTCCCCTAAAGGGTGGTACTGGACCATCTCCATGGGGGCATGCCTACTTGGGGTGCCCTGAAACTGAACCTTATGGTGCGATGGTCTAACCAACTGACTGGTTCTGCCCCCAAGTCCATGATCTCCATCCCCAGGAGGAACACAAGATCAAAGAGTGACCCCCATATGGGTAGCAGAGGTAACCACCTGTGTAAGGCCCAGCATAGTCATAAGTAGGAGGAGATTATTTCCAAATTGTGAGTTCATCGTCGACCAGGCATTGAAGTCACCCAGAATTAACCATCTGGGTGACTCCAAAGCCACATTGACAATGAAGTCCACAAACTCTTCAGGAATTCTCCCCATCACCTGGTGGACGGTAGATGAGGAGTATCCTGAACCCTACACCTGCCTCAGGATACACTCAAAGGCTCAGTGCACCCCACTGGCACATCCACAAGGCCCAGTTCCATTTTAAACATAATGGCTACACCCCCACCCCTACAATCCAACTGGTGGTATCACTGAGAACCCAGCTGGAACAGCAGATACCAAAATGGGGCCTGCATTTCATCCAGCCAGGTCTCAGTGATGCAGGCAGATCAGGTGTCCCAACAAGATCAGCTATAATAGCTGTCTTGTTCTAATCGATCTGGCATTGCACAACACCACCCAGGTTGGATGGGTTATCGAGGAAGATCCGGGACCTGCCCACTATTTTGGAGCCATTGGGTTAGGGATTAGGCAGAAGACACCCCTTTCCTGAACCCGGTTTCACCCCAGGGCGTCTTGGTCCCCATGACCTCTATCTGTCCACCCTCTCCATTCTCCCACAATGCCCAGATCAGCCTTTCAGTCGACATTTGACTATCCCCAGGGCTCAACATCTCTTACCCCTCAGCTGGTAATGGGGACAGTTAAAAGGGTGTAAATCTCTGAGCATAGGGGAGAATAATGCCTGACCATCTTAAAACCCTCCAACACATTTCAAAATCAACAGTTAACAAAGTAAAACCCATATGTGCCCCATTCCCTATGTATGTGTGTCCTCCCTTCTACACCACCTTAGCCAGTAATTACAATCTTTAATTCTTAACTGCCTAGTTGTGCTTGCACTGTGACTGGCAGGTCTTCTGAAAAGCCAGGAGCTGACTATCCCTACATCCCTTGGCTAACTCCCTGAATCTCCTTTGTACCTCTTCCACCTCCTCCACTGCCAGGTCATTTGTTCCGGGTGAATGATCAGTGTGGTTTACCTCAATTAACCTAATGTTTTCCTTAATTCTTGGTAATGCTCTGCTTACCTGCATCCCTGGGTCACAAAAAATTACCTCCTTTATATGCTTCCTTCTTCCTCAACCAGTGTATTTCCTTTATGATTGAGTCCATATACACCATTACTGAGTTATCATTCTCTATGCCTGAGTATGTCTCTGTAACTCTACCCTACCTACTTTCCCTTGATTTTCTTGCATTATTGTATTGGTCTCCCTGGTTTCCCACCTCTATAGTTGCCATTTCTGTTACCCCTTCTTTCCTCCTTGCTGCCCTGTCTGGTCCTTTCTCCATCTTTCCTGTCTCTTTGTCCTTACCATTCCCCTTCTCCTCCCCTTGCTTTTCCTTACTACCTCCTCCCCATGCCACTACCTTCCACTGTCTCCTCCCTCCCATTGCAGCATCTTCCCTTCCCATTTCCTTACCCCTCCTGCCCTCTCCAGCATCATCCTCACCTTTATTTTTATTTCTTTCCACTCACCTACTGTGCCACTTTGTCTTTCTTCTCTTGTCCTCTTGCCTTGGGCCTTTCCTTTATTCAGGATCTCTCTGTTTTCTGTGTTCTATCCCCTGCTTTCTCATCCCCTATGCCCTCCCATCTCCTGTTCTTGCATTCTGAATAAGGATCAGTACCTCTTTGATCCCATATAAGAGACAGAACCTGTAGGAACATATGCTTTCCTTGTTTCAGCTTCCTGGTTTCCTCTGCTCCTGTCCCCCTTCCACCTTCCTTTTCCTGCACTCCAAATAAGGGCCAGTTCCTGCTTGAGACCTCCTTACAGTATATCTTGCTTCATTATTGCATGTCTCTGCGTGCCCCTGAAATTCTCTTCCTCCTCTTGCCACTCCCTCCCATTCCCCATTTTGTCTATCTCCTTTCCATATCCTTCTATCCTCTGGTCCATCCTGCCTTCCTGCTTCATTTCCCTTTTCTCAGCCTTCTACTATTATCTTCCCCATTTCTCTTTTAACCATACGAGCTCAGCATCCAGCATCCCCAGTTTCTGACAGACTGGGCACTGTCCCCACCTCCATAGAGCTGCTAAATATGGCCGCCTGCATTTATTACAACCCACTAAACTTTCTCCTCCATGCATTCTGCTCTCCTCCTTCTCAGGTGTATCCCACTAACCCCCTGCCACCAGTCCTCCCCTGATGTTTCCATGTTCTTTGATGTTCCCATCTTCCTGCTTCCATCCTCCTTCACTATCTTTCCCCTCGCCATACTGGCTCTCTTTTCCTGTGCCACATTTTGTACTTCTCAAGTAAGTTACTGTTCAGTACTGTATAGAATTCTACTTTCTATACTCAAACAATGAGTACTGCAAAACAATTGCACTATGTTATGCTGTTTAGATCTATACTGTAATGAATTGTACTAAACTGTAGGTAACGAACTTTAAAGTATTTTCACTACTGTATAGACTTCTACTATACTAGAACAATACAGTACTGTATAACAGTTTGGCTATGTTATGCTGTTTATATCTTATACTGCAAGAAATGAATTGTGCTAAGCTGTAAAGTAACAAGTTACTCCATGTCGTAAGACATAAGTCCTATGAATGCAGTACTGTATAACAGTTTTGCTATGTTATGCTGTTTATATCTTATACTTTAATAAAATGAATTGTGCTAGACTGTAAAGTGAATTGTGCTAGACTGTAAGTAACAAGTTACTCCATGTCCTAAGACACTACAATTCCATAAACATGCACTGAAAGATATCCTAAACATGCATTGAAAGGTATCAAAGCCTAGACCAATCAGTGAGAGATCCTGACTAATACTCTCCTAAATGACGTTTTGGCAGAATCTGCACCTGAAAATAAACTATACAACTGTACAGCCTTTTCCTTTTAGATGTACAGGCTCCACTACTTCCTCCACCAGCCAGTCCCATTGCACCTGCAGATCTTTTTAGAGTAGGTGTGGATGGGGGAGGATGGAGTGATAAATTCTTTGCAGTCCTGAAAGAGGCAGCAGGCAGTGACTTTTTAGCCTGACCACTCATTTGCCACCTGGGGTCTGGGTCTCAGTACATCCATGCCAATCACCCCTCACCCAAGCTGCCACCATGCTCACATTGCTCTAATGGCTTTTACTGCTCTCTCTGCCCCAATCTCCTCCTTGCAGGCACATTCCACCTGCAGGCAGTGATGTGTAGTGGACATTCACATCTGCATAAATGTCCATTGGTACCTGCATGGAACATTCCAATTCAAAAGAATTTTGAAGATACTTAAAAAACTGGACCATATTCAATTGCCTTAGATAGACTGATTTTCGCAGCAAGCTCCAGGTATCAGGGTCTCATGCTATTTTAAATCTGGGGTCCCTGTATCAGAGTCCCAAGAGCTGCACAGCTGCAGGGTTGTGCCAAACATTTGGCACACTTTGGTTTTGACGGAGGTCCCATCTAGCTTCCCCACCTGGTGCAGCCCTAGAGGAGCCACAAAGATAGGGGTGAATGTGCCTGAAAGGAGAGGACATGGGGCAAAGAGAGCAGTGGGGTGCCATTGGGGCAATATGGGCATGGTGGCAGTGTTGGGGTGTTAAGATAGCACCGGTCAGGGTGCCATGTGCAGTGGAACAGAGCTAATCAGCTCAGGTGGAGGGAGTTGGCATGGATGGACAGTGACCCCTGGTGGCAACAGCCCTGGTACCTGCCCAAGAGGTGCTGCAGTCTTCTACATGTGGTGAGTGGCATTGGCTGCAGGTAGTGTGGTGCAGCCAGAGGAGAAGAATGTTCCCAAGGCACCACAACAGTCCCTTGGTACTAAGCCCCTCCATGTAGAGGCAAGCTGATACCCACCTACATTGTCGAGGACTATGGCAGTGCCAGGGGCAGGTGCCAGGGCTGTTGCCACCTGGGTCTGGATCACAGTCTGTCAGTGCCAGTCTCCCTCTACCCAGCTGGATCAGCTCTATTCCACTGTGCATGACACCCTGCTGGGTTCCATGTCAGCACTCTGACACTGCTGCTGTACCTCCATCACCCCCAATGGCACCCCCCATTCCCTCTGCCCCTGGTCCTGACCTTCAGCACTTCCCACAATCACCACCCTGCCCAGCAGTGGCACAGGACCCTTTGACCAGCTCCTGGCTAGTCTAAACTCAGCTCTCTGTTGCGACCATGGTGAGCTTCTAAAATTCCAAAGGGATGGTGAAACCTTTTTTGACTCTGACACAAGGGTGCTTCTGCTTCCAGGGTGGTGCAGGGTGGTTTTGACATATGGTATCCTGATTTTGCTGCAGCCTGTCTTCAAAAAAGGATTGCCATATTGTTTGGTGCAGTGCTATTTATCAAATCCTTTTCGTGCAGGCACCTAGTTAAACTCAGGCTTTTGAAAAAACAAGCCCTTAGTGTTGATTTTGCTGATTCAGGAGAGACATTTAAGAGACAAAGACATTATGAAGCTCAGAAAAGGATTGTGGTAAAATATATTTCACACAAAAATTAATAATAAAACAAGCATTTGTCAATGCCAAATGTTTGCTTGCTGGTATCAGCATTGGAAGTGCATGCATTAGACAGATGCAGAATAGGAATGGCAGTGAAGTGCTGAAGTGATGCTAACCCACCCACCCCACCCTGCAGAGATGGACAGGCATTGGGGTTTGTCTTTGGGTCGACGCCCATAATGGTCACGCCATTTCACCTCACCATCCTGCAGATACCGACAAGTGTTGAGGTGTGCCTTGGGGTGTTTGGTTTTGCAGTCACCCCATTCCTTTAGGAAATATGGTGAAATGGGTGCAGTACAGTAGAATGGCATAAACTTTGGGGTCGAAGAGTCCAAGGCACACCTCGATGCCTGTCGCTGGCTGCAGGGTAGGGTGGAATGGCATGAGCATTACTGCTGGTAATCCAAAGGCACACCCGCGACACCCGTCAGTCTGTACAGGGTGGGACATTATGGTTAGAAACATTAACACCTCTAGGCGCTTGATGGTATTTGCACTACAAATTTTCAACATGGCCTTTTGTGATTCCACCTCATGAAAGCATTTGGGGCTCTGCTCATGAACAGTGGCAGTGTGATTTTATTAATCTGTCCTGAACGTTGATTTTCCACAGCAACTACTGCACCAGATGTGAAAACACAGTTCAAGCAGGATGTGAAAATGACAGCTCTACCATTCAGAGGGAGGTGTGAAGGGATGGCAATACCACTGCTCATGAACAGTGTCAGTATGATTTTCTTAATCTGTCCTGAGCGTTGATTTCCCACAGCTATCGTACATTGTCGCCAGATGTGCAAAACCACATTTTGGGCAGGATGTGAAAAATGACAGCTGTACTGTTCATAAGGAGGTGTGAAAATGGCAATGTTGAAAATCTGGAGTGAAAATATTACAAATTCTTGAAGTTACTTAGTGTGTGTGAAATCATGAACGCACTTTGTAACAGTCATTTTGTGGAATTTTGTCACCAAATTTTCAACATAGGCATTTTGAGATCTCTATTCATGAACAGTGTCTCTGTGATTTTCTTAATCTGTCCCAAACATTGATTTCCACAGTGACCATGCCATTGTGCACCAGATGTGGAAAACATATTTGGCAGGATATGAAAAATGGCTGCTGTACTGTTTATAAGGAGGTGCAAAAATGCCAATGTTGAAAATCTGAAGTGAAAATATTACAAATTCTCAAAGTTATGAGTGTGCATGGAAACTGTGCAAGCAGATGTTGGTAACAGTATTTTTGGAATTTTTATCACAAATTTTCAACATAGGCTTTTTGGGCCCACCTCATGAATAGTGACACTGTCATTTTGTATCAATCCAAAGGTGATTCCATAGTGAATATGAAATCACCTTTTGGGACTGAATAACAACATGACAGTGACTGAATTCATGAGGTGGGGTCCCAAGAACCCCATGTTGAAAATTTGGTGCCAAAATTTGCAAAATGGCCGAGATATTCACCTAAGTTGAAAAAAAAATATGCCATTATACAGCTTACCAGCATTTCTTCAGTTTCTGATAGGCTTTGAAGAGTACAGACATGTTCCTGTTCCTCGAAGATCGTCGTGCCCAGCTGGGGTGGTAAGTATGAGGTGAGGGGGTGTGGGAGGTAAGGTGCACAGATGGTGGGTGCGGGTTGGGGCGGTTACTAGATGCAACATGGGATGGTTTTCTGTTGTCATAGGAAAAAACAAAACAAAAGACATTGCGGGATGGGTTTTGGTGTTACAGAGACAATTAGCACGGTGGGGCAGGCTCCCAGCATGCCATCTGGGTGTTTGTTGGGGGAACTGGAGGCAACGGGAATTGGGCACCCCATCAGCACAGAAAATGTGTCCATGTTTGGGGTTGCATGAGCCAAGGAGGACTGGCACCCCATCGGCACACTACTGTTACATGGGGAACATTATGCCGACGGGATTGGGCTCCCCAACAGCAAATGAACTGGAGAGGGAGCATGCTGTCAGGAGATTGGGCACCCCAGATGTCGGCTTTCATGGGGACTGTGAGAGGTGGATGGTGACAGCTGCTGCCATGTTTATTGAAATGTTACGCCACACAAGACATCACCCTGCAATGACAGGTTGTTCCCTCATTGCAGTGGGCACATAATTTCAAGTTGGTGGCCCACTTGCAAAACTAGTGTCATCAGCAGCATGCACTCACATTGGTGACACATGGCCAAGCCCACAAAAGCAGTGGTGGCATTGGCCACAACAGTGCCACACCTCCACAACCTGTTTCTCTCCTAGCTGCCACAACATGTTTCTTGCGCATTCACACACACAAACATAACAATTACAAAACTTCTGTAAAAATAGTAATTCCTGGATGATCTTCACATAATCACAAATTATACAACATCAATTACAAATTCTATCAAATGTTCAGGGTTTAAAAATCAATTGAATAGATGCCTTAGTTCAAGATGTCAAGTAACAGATGTATTTACACACAAATAGTAGTTTTCAAGTAATAAGTAGAAACACAGAAACCTAGAAGTTGATGGCAGAAGAAAATGAATCCATCCAGTTTTCCTTATCCCTACCTAACCTGTAAGTTGAATCAATAGTTTTCACTCTTCTCTTCCCTCCTGTATTGTCTCCCCCTCCATGCCCCCACTAAACCCATGTGCCTAGCCCACCTACTTTACCACTGATGTTGCACAGACCACCTCTTAGGCAATGTGTTTCCACTTATCCACCACCTCGCCATAAAAGCATCTCCTGATGAGTGTACTACATAATATTGACAGTCACTCAGCCTAACTTACAATAAGCCAGCACCATTCAGCTGGACAATCACTTGCCTGGCAATAGAAATCTGCCCACTGTGGAGGTGATTTTATGTTTGGGGGCAAACTGCACCTCATTCTTAAATATAATCACCTCTGCCACAAGCAAATGTCTAATGTTGGGCAAGTAATTGTTGGCCAAAGGGTGTCAGGGTTTTTTATGTCAAGGTAGTGACTGTCAGTCTTCCACAGGACTCCATCCTGATACCTTTCTTACCTGCCCCTACCAGCTTCTTTGTATTATTTCCAGTGTCTGTGTTAACACTGTAGGTGATCAGTTCACTGCTGCACACTGTATTCCATGTATAAACTTAAATGTTTGATCATGTCCACTTTTCCCTCCTGGTGTCTAGCATATATATCTTATGGTAGGACCACCTTCACTCATAGGACACCCTGCTGCCCTCAGTCATTCTGCTGGCCCTCAGTCTGGACACAGTCCACCATAGTGGAAGAACTCAGTTTGTAAGCAGGTGGTGACTTTGGCCACTAGCTTTCAAAATCTGGTAGCTAAATCAATATTTGTACTGACCAGCATTATTAAGGGCTGTAAAGTCACTTAATGGGTAGGCAACCAGTTGGCCAGTATCTTTCAAAATCTGGTAGCCAAAACAACTGTTTTAGTGGGCATTGGTCACCTGGTGACCTGATTTGTTCTACCTTGCACTCCACTCTATCCTTATCCTTTACTCTATCCTTATCCTTTACTCTATCCTTATCCTTTAGGTGAAGATTCCAGAACCACACGTAGTACTTCAAGTGTGATCTCACCAGGCATCTGTATAGGTGCACATCTCCTCTGCATCAGCTACCAATCATCCTGCCTATGCATCTCAACATCCTGTTGGCCTTTCCCACTGCCTTATTACTCTGAGCAGTTTGCTATAGCTTAGATGTAATAACCCCAGATTTTCTCCTCCTTTGTCTGCTCCACTCTCAGTCCACTCATTATGTATTCCGTTATGAGATTTTTTGCTGCTTTGTGCTTGACTTCACACATCTTCACATCACTCCTCAGCTGCCATACCTTAAACCACCTTTCTCTAAGGAAATAGTTCCGTAATTCAGATTCAACCAATTGTTGAGTAGGGAGCAATGAATTATGATCAGGAGAGAATTCCAGATTGTGGGCACAAAGTAGGAAACTTGAGCTTGCCCATGTTGGTGTGGCATTTTGGGACTGACAACAATGCCTGATCAACAGACCTCCAGGTGTATGCACAGGCCTGTTTCACAAGACATGAGGAGAAGGAGAAGGGGTTGGTGTCAAAGTATGTTGCCATTGAGACAGCCACAGGTAAATGTGCTATACAGCAGCAGGGAAAAGCCAACCCAGTCTGGAATAAACAGTGATGTGTTTGATGGGAGGAAGCCAAGCCAAAATAGCTCAATGTATATTTTTATAGGTTATGTCCCATCTCCTCAAATTGGATTTGAAGTGTTGAAATAAGACATCATAGCTTAATTTAGAGAGTGGGTTACATTGTGGTATCACCTTGCAAACTTTAGGAGTTACATATTGTTTACCTCTGCATGCAAGGCTCATTTTAGAGTTTACTATCTTACACTCCACATGAATATGTAGTGAGAATTCAAGGTGTTATCAACTTACCACTAAGATATTTAAAGAGTCGACTGTCTTAAACAAAGAACCATCAAAACACAATATTTTAGTCTATTGCATCCACCACATAGTTTTGTGCAGATCCAAACAACATAGCTTGGGTTTTTGCATACATCTGAAACCATCTTATTTGCAGAAGTCAGTTTTGAAGTGAGATAAAATCCAGATTAATATGTCTATTGAGGTCATCAGTACAATTTGAGCAATACAGGAGGGCAAGATCTTGGCATTCAGAAGGGGAGTATAAGAGGAAATGCTAAGTGGCAGACAGTTACTATGTAGCAAGAATACGGAGAACCTATCATGGATTTCAGCAAAACACCCACTAGGGTACAAGCAACATCTGAGCTCATTTTTTCAAAATGGAGGTGGAACTGACAATCACCAAGCAGGAAAAGACTTGGTGGTAATTATATCAGGATGATCTAAAGGTAGCCAAGCAGTGCAACAAGGCAGTTAGGAGGGCAAGTGGGATATTGTGGTGTGTGGGAACAGTATCACCAGCAGGAGGGAGGTGGTACTGCCTCTGTATAGATCAATAGTAATGTAACCCCTAGATGGCGCTATCCCAGGGGCTACTACCCCTGCCTGATTTGCCACTAACAGGTTGAGGGGCCTGGATCCGGTGGCGGGTGCCTCCACCCAGAGGTCAGGGTTTGCAATACTTAAACTAACTTGGTCACAGCCCTCTGGGACACTGCAACCTCCTTCTTCCCACTAGGCCCACACAGTATATCAGAATTACCTTCACAGTATACACTTACCCCAGGGCTGGTTCATGCACTGGGACCCCTGTAAAATAAGAAGATACAGTGCAACAATCACAGTACAATACTTTAACATAGACAAATACCTCAGGCAGTATAACTTTGCTGAAACAAGCAGCTGTGATTTATTTGGGGGATATAACAAGGAGAGGGAAATCAGGTTAATCAGCTTATCACTCTAATAATCTACCTATGGCTCTGTGACAGGCCTATCCCTATCAGTTACTGTCCCTGGGTACCCAAGCCCTAGTGGCTAGTCCAAACCGTGGCAGCTGGTAGGGCCCTTTACACAGAGAAAAGGAGAATTAAACAGTCAGCAGTACAGTAATTCCATTTGGATTTAATGTGGCAATTCAACGAGAGCGACCCTGAATTAGTACTCACGACCTCCGAATAAGATGAGGGTCCTTCAATATCAGCAGGGCTCACTTGAGGTACACAAACCTCTTCACACATCCATATAAAAGCACTATACCAGGCAGGCTGCATCTGTATCCCGATCGCAATTACTGCACAATACCGGAGAACACACAGCAGATTCAGTTCCTGACAGACGGAGTGCATTTCAGCAATTCCTCCAGTCTTCTACAGGTTGAGCCTGGTTTCTACTCTTCAGAGATCCTTTGATTCTTTTCACAGGACGGATTCAGTCCTAACAAGCTGTTACACAAGCTGCAGACCTGAACTCTGGCCTTACACACGTTTTTGACTAAAACTGCACACTGAAAAAGCACAGGGCTCCTTCTTCTTCACTGCCAAAGCTCAACTCAAACTCCAACTGACAAAACCGGCACTTCCTTTGAGTTCCTCCCAGTTCTTGACTGGATTGGCTGTCACTCACAACAGACTGCTGCTGTTGGTCCAAAAGGCACTGAAGTCTAAACTACATCTCCCAGAGTCACTGCCCATACAATCCTCTTGTGGCTGGCTCAGATTATGAGTCCAAGTTCTGATTCGTCCAAGGCACCATTTAGAGCTAGCTTACCCCACACTGATTGGTCCAGTTCAGCAGTTCAAAACTAGAATGGGGAACTAGCAGACACAGTTCTGACTGCAAAAGAAAGCAGTTAGACAAACTGTAATTTCATTATTACTCTAAATAATTTCTGGCAAACAGTTACATCTTTCAGATGAGGTTCCTTTGCACTCCTAGTGACTGCAAAATGAAGTGAATTGGCAGCAGCTTGAGTGGTACTCAATCAAAGAAACACACAGTCCCCATACAAACTAATTATGTCTGCAAGCAGACAGCTCTTAAAGAGACAGTACCAGAGGTTCTAAAACACTCACTGATAAATGGCTTAAATGCCAAACGCCATTCAGGCTTGGAGCATTCAAGCAAGCTCCTGAAGTCTTTTGGAACCCCCATTTGCAGGTGGGTTACACTCTTCCTGGTTTGGGAAAGCTTGACGTCCAAGGCCAAGCAAGTACCCTATAAGTTTCAACTGCAACCTATATACATTTGCATTAGGCTCGCACGTAATCATCAGTCAATATATCATTTTACCAAGAACACATTTCTGAAACATTGCAGTACGCCACTCTTACACAGTATTACATACACATTGTACCATAACTCAAGTTATTACCTCTTGTACATGAAACCTGAAGAGGGGCCCTTCCTATCAGTTACCTTGGGGCTGGATGGGGCAAGGGCACCATACTAGAGGGCAACACAAGTAACTTGGAGTTAGCACTGATGCTCAGTTTGGGCAATGAGCTCGGGACACATACACTCCTTTATGGACAACATTTAGAGGCAAGTCCACAGGCCTCCCAAGTGAATCATAACTGAGGTGCACCACAGGCTTTACAGCTCGACCAGTCTTTCTAGGGGAACTGTTATAGTCTCTGCACTCTGAGCCTCATTTTCAGCATTGTCCTCACTTGTCAGGGAGTCTCCATGGGGTAGAGAGGCTAGAACTTGGGGCACTTTCAGCTCCAGGAGTTACAGTTTCTGAGTCCACAACATTTGGCTCATGGAGAGCTTTCAGACACTGGCAGTGGACTGTCAGGGCACTCAAAATACTCTTCTTGTTCGGTGTATCACCAGTCTGCCCCAATCTATCATTTCCTCCTGAAGCTCAAACAGTTCAACCATGCACAATGATTCCATTTCATCTGATCTGATGCTTTGCACTTCACTTTCTGGGAGCATTGGCTCCAGGGATGAAGCTGGGGCTTAGACAGTCCAGAAGGCCCAGCTTTGTCTCCACTATTGACTAGGGATTGCCCCAAACAATTGACTCAGTTCGTAAGAAGGATAGTATTCAAAGTCACTCTCACTTTCTTCCGATATGGACTGACAGTCATGCTCAACTGGGACTTGTGGAGGGGAACACTTTAACTTTGCTTCTGTAGGTGCAGACTTTCTTGATCTTTTCTTAGCAGCAGCTCTAGTCACTGGTCCAGAGGGGCATCTTCTAGGGCTCAGACTCAATTAAGATTTGTCCAATGGGCAGTAAATGATTTCTATGCATTGTTTTTACATCTTTTGAATTATTCTCAGGCCTTACTTTGTACACTGGCAGATCATCTAGTTTGCCCACTACAATGTGAGGGAGATGGTGCCATCTGTCAGCAATCTTGTGCTTGCCATGCAGTCCCAGATTTCTTAGCAATACCCGATCTCCTCCTGGAGTTCCTGTGCTTTCACCTTTTATCATACCTTTCTTTGTTGGCCAGATTTCTTTTGGCAGCCATGGTTTGAGCCAGTTGGTACGCATGAGTTAGCTGGGCCTTTAACTTTTGCACATACTGTAAATAGTTGTCAGCTTGAACCCCATCAGAGAGACCCCAAAACACACATCTACTGGTAGTCGAGCTTCTCTTCCAAACATCAGATGTAGGGAGAATCCAGTGGCATCACTTTGGTGCAGTTATAAGCATGTACCAGGGTGCTAATTTGCTGGCTCCATCTAGGCTTGTCCATTGGGTGCAGGGTGCCTAGCATATCTAGCAAAGCGCGGTTGAAACGCTCAGGCTGTGGGTCCCCTGGGGTGGTAAGGAGTGGTTCTGGACTTTCGCACTCCCCACAGAGAAAGCATCTCTTTGATCAGACGACTCTCAAAGTCTCTCCTTGATCAGAATGGATTCTTTGTGGAGCCCATAGTGAACAAAAAGTTTTCTACAAGTACTTTGGCTACAGTGGATGCTTTCTGGTCTTTGGTGGGAAAGCTTGGGCATATCTCGTGAAATGGTCAGTGACCACCAGCACATTACTGATATTTCTTTGATCTGACTCCAAACTTAGAAAATCAATACAGACCAGCTCCATGGGTGCACTGGTGGTGATGTTAACAAGGGGCAGCCCTCTGGACAAGCTTTCCTCTGTAAGCAGCGACTACAAGTTCGAATGTGTTGCCCACATCAGCCCCCATCTTAGGCCAATAGAATCTGGATCTCACCAAGTCAAGTGTTCTGTCTATACCAAGGTGCCCCATGTGGTTGTGCAAGGACCTCAGTACTGAGTCTCGAAAGGCAGTGGGCAGCACTAGTTGTTGTTTGTCTACTTGTCCCCTCTGTCTACTGTTTCTCTGTATAACAGTTTATTGATCAGTTTCAACTTAGGACCTTCTTTGTATAACAGTGCAGTTCTCAAATCAGTGGAGCGTAATTTGGACACATCTTTTCCTGCATAGAGGGCTTCTAAAGCTGCTTTGATCATGGGATCGCTGAGATGAGCCTGCGAATACTGTCATTGTCCAGCTGAGGCAGTGCACCAATGTCTATTGCAGAAAAGTGACAATAAGCAGCAGGTATGCAATTCTCAGAGGCTCCCAAGCAATCCACCATGCAGTCCACTCGTCCGTGGACATTTGTTCCTCCCTGTCAAACTTCGGCAGAGTGCCCAATGTCAGGTTCTGCCAATCGGACCCAATCATTCTGGGGAACAGGCCTCCGGGAGAGACATCAGCATCTATGTGGTTCAGACCTGCTCGGTATTCGAAGCATAGTCATATGTAGATAATGCAGAAAGCCACCTATGGCCAGTGGCATCCAACTTAGCTGAGGTCTGCACATAGGTCAAAGGATTATTGTCAGTTTTACTAGTATTTTAGCCCCATACAAGTACTCATGGAATTGGTCAACAATAGCCCACTTCAAAGCTAGGAACTCTAACTTATGTACAGGATAGTTCTTTTCGGATGGGGTCAGGCTTCTACTGGCAAAGGCCACTGGTCTCAGGCCATTCTGTGCTCTTGGTACAACACAGCCCCAACCCTTGAAAGCTAGCATCAGTGTGCAGGACGTAAGGTTTTCTTGGATCGGCATAGGCCAGCACTGGAGCATGGGTAGTTGATATATGATCTCATGAAAAGCAGTCTCACAATCAGAGTCCAGCGGGCCCCAAATACTTCACTCGGATGAAAATACACTCTTTCAGTCTTGAGGGACGCTGACTTTTGGTATTTTTGTGGGTTGGGGATACCCTTGAGTAAGGTTAAGTAAAGGGCGGATCACTCTTGAATATCCTTGATGAAGCCCGATAATAACCACAGAATCCCAGGAATCTTGCAGTTCTTTAGATTTTTGGGCTGTGGCCAGGTGGTCAAGGCCTCAACTTTACTTGGGTCGGTCTCTATTCCTCGGTGGATACTATGTGTCCCACATACTTTACTGATGTTTGAAAGAATTGACACTTATCAATGGACAGTTTAAGGCCAAAGTCCTCCAGTCGGTCCAATACCTTAAATAATCTGCTCTCATGTTCCTCCAGTGAGCTGCCAAACACAATAACATCATCTAGGTATACCAGGCACTCTAGTAAGTTCATGTCCCCACTGCACGCTCCATCAATCGTTGAAAAGTGGCTGGGGCACCTGAAATCCCTTGAGGCATCCTCATGAATTCATAGAAGCAAGCGGACAGATAAAGGCCGCTTCTCACGGTCCTCTGGGGCCATCGGGATCTGGTAGTACCCACTGCGGAGATCCAGCACAGAGAACCACTTGCTCCCGTTTAGGCAGTCCAAAGCATCCTGAATGCGGGCATTGTGTACTGATCAGGGATAGTCCACGGTTTAAAGGTCGATAATCCACACACATCCTTACTGTTCCATTCTTTTCCTCACTACCACAATGGGGAAGCATAAGGGCTTCTGGATTCTTGTATTACACCAGCAGCTAACATCTCTTGCAGATGCCGCTCACATCATCTATGTCAGCAGGTGCCAGGCGTCGAGACCTCTCACGAAATGGTTCTTCGTCATGCAGCGGATATTGTGCTCAGCTCCTTGCACGCATCCTACATCCCATTCCTTTAAAGAAAACACCTGGTCTCTCTGGGCAAGCTTCTCACTGATCCTCACTTTCCATTCAGCTGGCAGGGGGAGTCGCCAAATCAAACAAGTCAGGCGTTACTCTGTCATTCTTCCTTGAACTCTTGCTGGGTAGCACTGCAGTGTCTGCACAATGCACATTAGCCAGATGCAACCTCTGTTTACTCGAATGTCTCTTTCAGACACATTATGAACTTGGACCATTACCCTTCTGGCATAAGCATGGGCTCTAGCGGGCAAAATACTAGGCTTGACCAGCAGTCCCTCTGGCAATTTCCATTGCCTGGTGCATCCAACATTAATATTTTATTCTTAACATCCTTTCTGATAATGGACCTCTCCCTGTAAGGTACACTGGGCATTTGGCGCCAGGATCAGAGACTCAGGATCCTTCTTCCATACAATTCCGACCGGTTCCTCTGGTTCTGTTTTTCAGCATCTCTGTGCCTCATAGGCCTTCTTAATTAAAGCCGAACTCTTAGAGCTCTACTAGTCTTTGACCCTGTTTTCATAACACAACTGTGCCAGCCTTCCAAACATATGAGCATTTGTTCCAATCAACAAGGGACACCATCATACAGTCCAGTGGGGACACACTAAGGCTAGGGTCTCTACTTGTTCGGCCACTCCAGCCCGGAGGGGGGAAAGACAGCCAAATTCGGATATACCGGAATAGGGGTAGGCCTTCTCACTTAACCCCATACATGCAGTCCTTCTAATGGTTGTAAGGGCACGTCTGACAAATGCTTCTGATACCAATCCTGGAACATAATTGTCACTTGGGAGCCACTGTCTAATACAGCTCTTGTGGACACTCCATTCACCTTTACAGTGGTCTCCATGGAGGGACCCACTATTCTGGACCAGTCTGGAGAGGCAGTAGTGGGGGCCTGGGCAACTGACCTTGCCACAAAGGACGTGAATTAGCATTTTGGTGCCCTCACTGGGATCATGTCGTGTACCTCTTAACCACTGATTTCTTCTCCCAAGCTCTCCTTGTAGCCTATATGCAACTTTGTCAGTGTCTTTGGGGACTGGCATTCCTTTCATGTGCCCATCTTTCCCACAATTATAGCAAAACATACTTTCTGGAGTTTGAGGCTGGCGGCGCCACACTGGGAGCCAGGGCGGGGGTATTACTAACTGGAAACCTTGGTGCCATCTCTGTCTGTGGCGTGATAAGCATTTGGAGACATCTCGTCAGTTTCTCCACTTCCATGGTCAAGGAATCGAGTTCGAGCTGTTATCAGCAGGAGATACATGGGTGGTACCCCACCCCATAGCAGATGCAGTCGGATATAGGTCAGGGCCCGTACTTGCAGGCGTGGCCTTCATAAAGGGACTGTTTTGAATTCCCGGATCTCTCAACAGTTCGCCCCCATTGTGACATATCTTTTCCTTGTCAGAGCACTCATTGACTGCCAACCTCTGCCCCTGAACTTCACTTGATGGGTCACCTCAGTCACTCGGTCGTAGCCGCAGCTATTGGTGCAGGTCCTCCCGAGGTCGCCTTTTTCTCAACCTCAATTTCTCTCATTAACTCATCATAGGAGGGTGGGGATTCCAGTCGATCTGCCAGGCGTAACTGAAGCAACAGCAGTTCTGAGAAGGGGCAGACTTAAGGATCCTGTCCAGCCTGGTTCGGTCCAGTTCAATCGCTGGCAAACTACCTTTTCTGAGGCATTCTTGCAACAATTTTTCCAGCCGAGATACATACACAGACAACAACTCCCTTGGTACTGTTGTGCATCTTTACTCTCCACCATAGGTCCTCATCAGAATCTGGGCTCCCATACACATTCTCCAAGGCCTCAAGATAGGCCTGTGCAGTCGCTTCAGGGTTACTGGCCCGTTGCATACGGATGGTAGCCAGGGCAGGACCTCGGGCTCTCACTAACCCTCTTCGCTTTTTAGCCTTCCGAGCATTGCCATTCTAGCGACGGGGGCAACATAGTCTATCCAGGTCTCCCAGTCATCCTCCCTTTGGGGGTGGGGAGGGTGCCAGAGAAGATCCTCAACCTTCGGTGAGAGTCGTGACTAATGGCAGGTGCAGAAATAGGAGTCTGCATTGGTTCAGCCACCATTACGGGCACTGGAGCAGGAGAGGGTGTTGGGAGGAACACCCCAGGTGGCAAGAATAGTTTCTTCAAGTCCTCCACAGTTTTCCCTCTCCCAGCAACCATTCAGCAAATTTCTCCTCAAAAGTTTCAGATAGTGGTGGGCTGATTCCCCGGTCTTTACTGTCATAATTATCACTCTCCAAGCAGTGAGGGCTCCTCTGGGGTAATGGTCTGTGGCACTTTGGAGCTATCTATGGGATCCTTAAACTCTACTAGGGCCAGGAAAGTGTGGGTGAGCAGATTAGCATGCCGACCCACCACCACAGGGTTTTGTAAACCTTCCACCTTGGAAAGTACTCCTGCACAGTGTCCGTATTGATACCCAGGGGATGTCCAGGATAAGCATAGCATTTTTGTGGGTCGATCTCTCCCCAGTACACCCACCACCAGCGGTGCACAGCCACTTCTGCCGGGTACCCATTTTTTTCTTAACAGTGGTTCTAGAATATGGCCACTCAGAGGACACACAATCCCAGCGGTGAGCCTCCAAGATAACCCCTAGATGGCGCTATCCCAGGGGCTACTACCCCTGCCTGATTTGCCACTAACAGGTGAGGGCCTGATCCGTGGCGGGTGCCTCCCACCCAGAGGTCAGGGTTTGCAATGCTTAAACTAACTTGGTCACAGCCCTCTGGGACACTGCAACCCCTTTCTTCCACTAGTGGCCCACAGTATATCAGAATTACCTTCACAGTATACACTTACCCCCAGGGCTGGTTCATGCACTGGGACCCCTGTAAAATAAGAAGATACAGTGCAACAATCACAGTACAATACTTTAACATAGACAAATACCTCAGGCAGTATAACTTTGCTGAAACAAGCAGCTGTGATTTATTTAGGGGATATAACAAGGAGAGGGGAAATCAGGTTAATCAGCTTATCACTCTAATAATTCATTTATGGCTCTGTGCACAGGCCTATCCCTATCAGTTACTGTCCTTGGGTACCCAAGCCCTAGTGGCTAGTCCAAACCGTGGCAGCTGGTAGGGGCCCTTTTACACAGAGAAAAGGAGAATTAAACAGTCAGCAGTACAGTAATTCCATTTGGATTTAATGTGGCAATTCAACAGGAGGCGACCCTGAATTAGTACTCACGACCTCCGAATAAGATAGGGTCCTTCAATATCAGCAGGGCTCACTTGAGGTCACAAACCTCTTCACACATCCATATAAAAGAAAGCACTATACCAGGCAGGCTGCATCTGTATCCCGATCGCAATTACTGCACAATACCGGGAGAACACAGCAGATTCAGTTCCTGACAGACGAGTGCAATTTTCAGCAATTCCTCCAGTCTTCTACAGGTTGAGCCTGGTTTCTACTCTTCAGAGATCCTTTGATTCTTTTCACAGGACAGATTCAGTCCTAACAAGCTGTTACACAAGCTGCAGACCGAACTCTGGGCCTTACACACGCTTTTTTGACTAAAACTGCACACTGAAAAGCACAGGCTCCTTCCTTCTTCACTGCCAAAGCTCAACTCAAACTCCAACTGACAAAACCGGGCACTTCCTTTGAGTTCCTCCCAGTTCTTGACTGGATTGGCTGTCACCACAAAGACTGCTGCTGTTGGTCCAAAAAGGCACTGAAGTCTAAACTACATCTCCCAGAGTCACTGCCCATACAATCCTCTTGTGGCTGGCTCAGATTATGAGTCCAAGTTCTGATTCGTCCAAGGCACCATTTTAGAGCTAGCTTACCCCACACTGATTGGTCCAGTTCAGCAGTTCAAAACTAGAATGGGAACTAGCAGACACAGTTCTGACTGCAAAGAAAGCAGGTTAGACAAACTGTAATTTCATTATTACTCTAAATAATTTCTGGCAAACAGTTACATCTTCAGATAGGTTCCTTTGCACTCCTAGTGACTGCAAAAATGAAGTGAATTGCAGCAGCTTGAGTGGTACTCAATCAAAGAAACACACAGTCCCCCATACAAACTAATTATGTCTGCAAGCAGACAGCTCTTAAAGAGACAGTACCAGAGGTTCTAAAACACTCACTGATAAATGGCTTAAATGCCAAACACCATTCAGGCTTGGAGCATTCAAACAAGCTCCTGAAGTCTTTTGGGAACCCCATTTGCAGGGGTTACAGTAAGATCGCACCTAAAGTACCCTAGAGTACTGTGTCTGGTTCTGGAGACCACATCTCAGAAAGGACATACAGTAGACAGAGTGGAAACAGTCCAGAGGAGGGCAAGTAAAATGGTGCAGGGTCTGCATCAGCAGCCCATATGAGGAGAGATTAAAGGACCTAAATATGTACACCCTGAAAAGAAGCGGGGCAGGGATATGATACAGACCTTAAATACCTCATGGGGTAAACAAGTACAAGAGGATGTATTTTCAATAAAAATGATGTTCAAGGACAAGGGAGATGATAAGAAACTGGGGGTAGATTTAGGAGAGATGTGGGAAGTACTTCTGCACAAAACACAGTGGTAGATTGGTGGAACAGCCTTTCAGCAGAGGTGGTGGGGCAAGAACAGTGGTGGAGTTCAAAATTCATGGCATAGGACTCTTAGGAAGGGGTGAATGGGCTGGAGATCAAATAAGGTCTATGGTGATACTATAGGCAGGGAAAAATGGGCAGATTAGGTGGGCCAAGTGGTTCCTATCTGCTGGAAATTTCAGTTTCTAAGTTTCTGTGTTTCAAATGTCACTTGTTGCTTCCTGTGGCAAAAGCAGTTTCTAAACCAGGTTAGTGCAGTAGGGGAGACCCTCTAATTCATGAAGCTTAGTACATACCCAGTGATCCCCAAGGTTTAATGCCTTAAACAAGTCTACAAATACTGTCCTAGTCAATTATCTTTTCCATGACCAAGAACATATTGTTAGTAAGCTTGACCATGGCAGTAGTAGTGCCCCAACCTAAAGCTATGCTATGCTGAAGACAGCACTGGATAGTAAATCTAATGGGCCACTTGTTCATTTCATAGCTGAGCCTATATATGTGCAGTACTGGTAGCACTTTAGTTACAATTAGTATGTAGCTGTGTGCATGCTGACTGCAAAATTGTATGAAATCAGGTTTATGAAATATGGAGTTATAGTGGAAATGGAGCTCTTGCAAACCTCTCTGGTTTCATCACTTCTAAAGTTCTATAAAATCTAGAAAAAGGAAGCCACTATGGTACAGCAGAGAAGTGGTGGAAAAAATTAGGCAAAGAGGTGTGCATTCAGGAGATACAAGCAGACACAGAGGGAGGATAATAGGTCATATACCAGGAAAAGCAGAAGGAAGCAGGACCAGAGGTCAAGAAAGTGAAGGCAAGGACAAGGAGAAATTAGCTGCCTTGGTCAAGGAGGGATAAAACATGTTTCGGATATGAGTGAGAGAGAAAAAGTTGAAGGGGATACTTAGGCTAAAAGACAAAGGCTGGGGGTTGGTGGAGAAGACCAAGAGAAGGCAGACATATTAAACAGCTATTTCTGTTCTGTGTTCACCATAGAGGGTAAAGGGAGGGATGTCAGATCAGGAAAGAGGATGTTAGCGGGGAGGAGGGGTGCTGGACACCAGTCCATTCCAGGAAGATGAAGTCCTGAGGGAACTAGAGAGTCTGAAGGTGGACAAGGCCACGAGCCCAGATGGGGTACACCCCAGGGTATTGAGGGAGCTAAATAAAACACTGCAGAGCCACTGACTAGCCTCTTCAACAACAGGTTCTTGAAAAGGGGAGGTTCCTGATGACTGGAACAGGGTGAATGAAGTCCCCTCCACAAGGGAAGGACAAGGAAGAGGTAAGCAACTTTACAGCAGTGAGCTTGACATCGGTGGTGGGAAAGGTCATGGAAAAACTGCTAAAGAAAAGAATCACTAGCTACCTTGAAGCCAATGGCCTGCAGAACCATCTGCAACAAGGGTTCACAGAGAGCAGGTCGTGTCAAACAAACTTGATAGAGTTCTTTGATTGAGTCACCAGGGTAGTGGATTGGGGAGTGGGAGGACTGTGGATATTGCATACCTTGACTTTAGCAAGGTGTTTGACATCGTGCTGCACAGAAAACTCTTGCACAAGATGAGATGCCTAGGGCTGGGTCCAGTAGCAGTGAGGTGGGTGGGAAACTAGCTTGAGGGGAGAAGGCAAATGGTAGTCATAAATTGGGTGCTTTCCAAGGAGAACATGGTCACCAGTGGGGTACCACAGGGGTTGGTACTGGGCTGCTCCTGTTTATAGGGAGCATAGCAGAAAAGCTGAGAGGAAGGTATGTCTATTTGCGGATGACTCAAAGATCTGCAATATAGTTAATACTCCAGAGAGGGTGAAAAAATGTGCAAGGATCTGCATAAACTGGAGGTGTGGTCAAGGAGCGGCAGCTCTCCATCAATACAAAAGTGCAAGATCATGCACTTAGAGAGAATAAACCAGGGGTACAGTACAAGATGGGGGGCAAGCCGTGGAGGTAATCAAGCTAGAAAGGGACCTTGTTCTAATAATTTGATGAGACCTCAAGGTGGCAAAACAACATGAGAGGGCAGTGGTGGGGGTCAGTAGAATGCTGGGATGTATTGGTAGGGTCATCCCTAGCAGGTCGAAGGAGGTTATAATGGCATTGTACCAGCAGCCAGTGAGGCCATACCTTGAGTATGAGGCCCAGTTCTGGAGATCAAATCTCAGGAAAGATGTGGATAGAGTGGAGAGGGTCCAGAGGAAAGGAACAAAAATGGTGAGGGTCTTAGCCAGTTGCCATATGAAGAGAGGCTGAGAGACCTTAACATGTACTCCCTGGAGCAAAGAAGGAAAGAGGGACATGATTGAGACCTTCAAGTACCTCAGGGGTATAAACAGAGTACCTGTGAGTGACATTTTCCAGCTGATGAGGCACAGAAAACTAGAGGTCATGATATGCAGATAGAGGGTAGGTTCAGAGGAAACAGTAGAAAATTCTGTTTCACAGAGATGGTGGTAGACAGCTGGAACAGACTCCCAGAGGAGGTGGTGGGTTCGAGGACAGTGGCGGATTCAAAACAGTGTGGGAAAGACACAAGGGTATTATCAACCTTGCAAGGGGAATGTTAACCAAGAATGCTAACATCTTAGGTCTGGCTTTCAGATAGCGAAATTGGGCAGACTGGGTGGGCCTGCTGTTCCTTTTCTACTGACACATTCTATGGTTTACTATGTTTCAAAAACTGTGATTCTGTCTGCAAATAAAGCTGAAGTGCAGTTTACATTCAGCTGTAACTTGATGAAATAATATTTTCTGAACTGTAGTTTCACTAACTCATGAACAGTTTTAAGTAAATTCTATTGATGAAGTAGGAAGGGTTAATATTTTTTCACCTGCCTTCAGACCCACAACACTAACCACATCAAAGCTCTGATGTGTTTTAAAGCCCATTACCCTCCTTCCCATTTGTTGTTACTGTCACTTCCTCCAGCAATGTCACCTATCAACAAGAGACATGAATTCCATAACGGCTGATGTCATTATTCCTAGTTAACTCATTTGTAGCCTTTAGCACTAATTAGGTTGGTGGTTTTAGTAATGTCTTGCTTTTGTTTTATTCAAGTTTATTGCATATTTAGGCACAGATACATATTTCATATCACAATTCAGTTGATATATATACTGTTTGTTTTAGGTCAAGAGTTGAAACTTCATACTGGGACTGGAAGCCTTTATAACTTATACAATAGCATAGGTTTTAGTACATCAGCAAATTATTTAACACAATCTGGACCCCTTTTTATTACAATAACCATATTGCATGCATTTATGTATTCAATATATTCAATCCAGATCCCAATCCTTTCCTTACCACCCTCTAAGCCTTTCTTCTTCCTTCAGTACAGAATCCTACCTCTCCATTGTTTCAGAGCTCCATTGCCCTGTATCAGCATCCAGGGTGTCCATCTGCTGACAAAACTTGGTATTGTGAAGTTTATTTTATGGGTCAACTCCTCCATAGTCTGAATCTCTGAACAACATTCATCCATTGCTGGTTGGTAGGGGGTCTGAACTAAGTCACTTCCTCGTGATTGCCTTATGAGCTAATGTCAGCAGTATATTCCATAGATAAATCCTACCCCCACCTCCCGGGCAGCACCCCAAGTACTAACTGCTTTGGGCCAAGCGTTTGTGTTATTTCTCTCAATATTAGATCAGTCTCGGACATGACTAGAACACATGAAGATGTCCCACCCTTATCTCCTGACAGCCTCTCCAGCATGTCGGTGGACAGCTCTTGTCCCATTTACACTTAACACTCGGGCTATGAAAATCTCATTCTAATTTTCCACAAATTCCCTCCACATTGGGAGTATATGGTTTTATACATTTGGGTATAGCTGATTTCCCATTCCTTATCTGTGATTGGCTCACCTATCTCAAGTTGCCACTTGTTTTGGGGTTTGTGGCTTGATTGCCACCCCTATCCATTAGTGTTCCATAAATATCAGAAATGTGGCCTCTTTGTCTTTGTGAGGTCATTATTTCATTTATCACCCTTGTAACCCTGTCAGGACCTGGTCTTGAGTCTAGTGGCACTGCAATGCTTGAATATATGTTCTGACCTGGAGGTATCTGTAATGATCAGCTTGCCTAAGACAGTACCTTTCTTTGAGCTGGCAAACTCCATTACATGAGCCCCATCCAGAAAGTGATCCAAGGTGTAGACACCCAACCTCTCCCACCTCCTGAAGGTGAGGTCTTGTGCAGGGAAATCCTGATCCCAAGCAAACCATCTCATGGGCCATAAGTCCCTGGTGAGTTTGTGTTTAAACCAAAGCTGCTTCAGTGCCCGCAATGTGTTTCTTACTGTGAATAGTAGTATATTGTTATCTTGGCTTAGGATTTCTGGCATCACCGCTCTAGCTCCCAGGAGCATCATGTCCATGGTGACCATTTCCAGTGTCTTCCAACAGGCAGAATAGTCTCATGAGGACCAAAGCAGGGCCCATTTTAGTTGGGTGGCCAGGTAATAATCCTCTAAGTTGGGAAATTCCTCCTCTGTATTTTTATTAGACTGCATAATGTGACTTTTAACTCTAGATCTTTTATAGTTCCAAATTAATTTAGAGATCACCCTTTGCTAAATTTGAAACTGGTTATGGTGAATTTTAATTGGGAGGCACTGAAATAGATATAGAATTTTGGGTAGGATGTTCATAGTAACTGACTGGATTTTCAGTGGAGAGGCAAGTTCAGCAGATCCCATTTCTTAATGTCTTGCCTAATCTGCTTTATCAAGGGTTAGTAATGCCTTGCTTTTGATCCTGTGGTCTTTGTTCATGTTTAAGATAAAGTTGAGTCATTAGTACCATTTATATAACCTTTTCATAATTCCCAAACCTTCAAAAACAATTGTAATTTATCATATTTCTCACTTGGCTCCTGTCTTTGTTCAGGCAAGGATTTTGTTTATTGAAGCCCTTTTAAGCTGCAGTTGAAACCCACTACTGTGAGTCTTTATTGTACTTTCAGGGAAGGCCACCTCAATAGCACCAACCATGTTTCCAGAGTGGCCCTGTTTTGTGTGCTTCCTGATAGTTGTCACACAATAGAAGCCTGCTGCAGGACTGTCTGCTATTGGCATCGCACTAATTAAAAGACAAAAGAACTGTAGTGCGCAAGCACTGAGTCAAGGGTTACTCAAAGGGCATTGATCGGAAGACAAGTTTCAAAGAAATACAAAATCACACAAACTCCCAGATTGCAAAGCATCATGGGCTGTATATGCATCACCACAAAATATTATGCTGGTTCAACTTTAAGCAGAAATGCATGGTGCCGAAAGGCCTCTCACACAGTCTGCAAAGAGTGCCAACAGAACCCTACTCTAATTAAGTTTACATTTGCACAGGTACCACCATTTCTCTGTTTTAACCTACACAACAGCATCTGCTTAATGGGAACAACCAGCTGAGAAGAACATTTTGCATGCCTCTGGTGGTTTTCCCATTAAGATGCCTTTACTATATATAAAATAACAATGTCCTTCAACTTACAGAAAGCTATTCTGTTGAAACAACAAGGTAATAAAATTAATTCAGTATTATATGCCTAAGATTTGTTTTGACCAAGAGCAACACTGGGACCATATTTGATATTTTACAAATACTGTTTTCTTTTAAACTGCAATATGAATTAACTCACAAGGAAAAAAATAAACACATTGATGTTCTACGTTTAAAGGAAACATATACAGGGGTACCGATCTTGGCCAAAAATCACAGCAGCATCAGTTACTGTTTCACTCACAAAGTGCTGCGGTCCTTTTGCTAATGAATCTGTCACTCCCGGTGGTTATGGTTTAAACATCACGGCACTGTGTAAAAATCCCTCAGTCTGCATTGAAACGCCAGTCCTGTAGCCTCATAGATGGCGGCTACATCTGTATCCGATGATGTAATGTAAGTGACATCACTCCAGAAGTTATTGTATTCCTTATGGGGACCTTATAAAGTATATATGATAACATCATTAAAAAGTGCTGCTGCACGAATCCTATACTGTGCAGGTGTGACAACCTTATCACACCTACTCAGTATAGGATTTGATGCAGCAGAGCTTTTTAATGAAGTTATCACATATACTTTATAAGGTCCCCATACAGAATACAGTACTCTCGTAGTGATGTCACTTACATTACATCACTGCATACAGATGTAGCCACCATCTTAGGAAGTTACAGGAGTGCCAGTTTCACACAGACCGAGGGATTTGTTTACTGTGCAATGATTTTTAAACCGTAGCAACTCAGGAGTGACAGACTTTACACAAAAAAGGACTGCAGTGTTCTGTGAGAAAAACAGTAACCAACGCTATGATGTTTTTTTTGGTGACTGCATTTCCTCTGCATTGTTTATGAGTCCTTTAAAGTATGGTGTAAATATTTTATTCTAGAGTGTCTTTTCTTAGAAGCAAAACAATAAAACAAACAAACCGATTGTAAGAAAATGGTCAGGAGGAGTCAAATAAATGCATTTCCAGAATTTTACCTCATTGGATATATAAGGAGGCAGTATAGCACAGTGGTTTAAGACTCTAAGCTGCATATCTGGTAACATCCAGCAAACCAAACCTGGGTTTGAATCCACAGCTTCTATTTGCATACTGTGACCCTGAGCAAGAGCAAACTTCACGTTGCTCCTGTAAAAGCTTTCAGCTTAGTGTGCTACTCCTGGTTAAACAAACAAAAAAAATATTAAGCTTTCATTTGCTTCTACTACTATATGTCAAACCACATTTTACAAAATGAGGAACAATTCAATTGCCCCACCAGCAATGAATTTGCACTCCTATAAAATACATAATGTGTCATTTGTTTCTGTGTACAAGCAGAGACTAAACATGCTGGTGACAGACCTTCTGTCTGGTGTCAACACATCAGAGATTTGCGAGGCTTCTTTGTCACTGAGGCGTCACAGCAATAATTTGCCACCTACTTCTGGATTTATCCTTCCTGATTCAGAACAGGGTGGTGTTAAAATACCATTGGGGAGCAACCTTCTATAAAGAAAGCAAATGAAGGGGCCATTGTCTTAACTGAGTTATCTAGAGACACCAGCGGTGGGATATTCAAACAGGTTGTGCATGGTGCAACAGAGTTACCATGCAGACTCTAATCGCTTGGCATGATATTCAAAGGGATTATCGCTGCACAAATCCCAATGCGAAGCGCATCAATGTCATATCTTGAGTGCAAGTAGGGGGGCGTGCCGTCCATAGTCTGCACATCCCGATATTCAGCCGGGATGTGCAGAGCAGATGCGAGCACAACCTCACTTATGCTGCACACAGCTGAGCCTAAAAAAAAGGTGCAACAGCTGGCCACCCACAAGTGAGCTGCTGTATTGCAGGGGTGCAACACGGAAGCTGCCAGCTGTGGGTGGCCACCTGAGATCCAGAGCCAGGGTCCGTCCAGTGCACCCCCACACCCAATCACGGGCTGTTCTAAATAATAGAATCCTGGTGGTCCAGTGGACATATCACCCTGTCCGATCGTGGACTGTACACATAATAAACTCCTGGTGGTCCAGTGGACCTATCACCCTGCCCGATCACGGGCATGCATCAGTTCAATTATCCCTGGTGGTCCAGTGGCACCGTACCCCCTCAACCCACCCACCCACTCATTCCCGCCACCCGCCCCCCAGTCAGCAGTGGGTGGCACCACCTGCAAGCCACCCAGCTGCCCGCCGACTGACAGCGTACAGTACAGCTGTACACCCATTGGTCCAGCGTGTGCCAATGGGCATGCAGACTCGTGCTGTACTACACAGTCCCAATATGTAGATGGGTCCATTCACGCCGGGACTAATGTAATCTGATAGTCTATGCCTTGATATTGCGCTATGGACCAATGGGTTGCCAATCGTACTGTGCTGTCAGATAGTAGCCAGACGAACAAGCGACTGCGTGTGAGTGCTGCCACCTGCCACTGACTGGGGACGGGGTGGCAGGAATGAGTGGGCGGGTTGGGAGAATGCGGGTACGCTGGACCACCAGGGATAATTGAACTAATGCATGCCCATGATTGAGCAGGGTGATAGGACCACTGACCACCAGAGAGTTTATTTATGTACAATCCGTGATCAGACAGGGTGATAGGGTCCACTGACCACCAGGAGCTTAGTACATATTATGGCCAGCGATTGGGCATTGGAGCATGTTGCTGGTGAGGGGCAGGGGCATCGGTCCCGATGGCTGCAGCCTGGCAGGGTGCCAGGCGCAAGTCCTGGGGATTGGCACATCAGCATGCAAATGGGGCCATAATGACAAGCAAATGGCCCCATTTGTGCCTTGCATGCATTATGGCCCATTTGCATATCCACCACTGAATATCGCCAGTTGCTGCACCTAGCACAATGGCACTTGTGTTGGCGCATCCTTCTGCTCCTCTCTGGCCACTGCGTTGGCACGGTGACACTGCACCATGTGCAATGTGGGCAACCACAGTGCCATGTCACAATGGTGCTGTGCCATGGCACAGCACCATTGAATATTACCCTGTCACTACCCTGGTGCATCCAGGTTGCGCTGCACCCAGGCTTGCGCCGCGGCCTGGTGCAGTCTGAATATCCCACCACAATTGTTTTTGATGGGACCTTTTAACTGATGAGGGTGAGAAACAGAAAGAAACACCACCAGTAAGATCCCTCAGTTGTAACAAGGGTTCCTATTCCAGGGCTGCCGATGGGGGGACAGGGGACGACTGTCCCAAGTCCAGCGGCTCAGGTGGGCCCAAACAGGGACCTGTAGGGGACTGTAAGAAGAGATGGGAAGCTGAGGGGTCCACTCCTAATGGTGTGTCCTGGGCCCAGAAATTTGTATTGGCACCCTTGTCCTTTTCTGTCACCAGCTGGCTGTTTGTCGAGCGTGAACCATATTGATCCAAGAGTACCACTCATTCTCTGAGCTGACTGCTAAAGAAAATTTGTTAACTAAACCCATCTTATTCTGTTTTAATAACAGCACACACAACTGTAACATTACACTGTGTTATATTATTTTTGTTATAAATCAAATGAATTATAGTCCCAACACAAAATTAATTGAATGGCACTGGCAGCCAAGACCATTGCTCAGTGATTATTATTCAAGTAATTTACAAATCTCGTTAGCATTATTAAGTACAGTAACACAGATTACGGTTCTGTACACAATGTTTTTCTATGAGCAGTGGGATACAATGGCTTGAATAATATAAAATTACATATGTTAGTTAGTACAAATTGTATTAGTTCAACAAAGTCATTATGAAAGATACAAAGACACATAAAACCAGCACATACAAAGCAATAAAATGCACTGTGCACATACAGAGTTACAATCCGTCTGCTGGGAAAATGGCATATACTTGATTAACCTTTAAATAAGCATTTCCTCAGGTATACCAAATATAAATGCATAATCCTATATGAACCCAATCTGAGTCAGCTAAATATATTCAAATCCCTCTCAACTTCCATCTCGGTTCCTCAAGATGTAAAATACATAATGTATTTTGAGTTCAAAACAAATTTTCCTATTACTATTTAAACACTGTATTTTTCCATAGGTATATTGGAGTAAAACAGGGTACCTTAAACATTTTAACATGGGGTATTATATTCCTGCCAGCACATGTTTATATTATACTCCCCTACAAGAGTACTTTCAACTAGATAAATAGATAAACTAACCCAATATACATTCCATATTATTTAGAAAAGACAACTAGTCAGAGCAAAGAGGTTAAACAGCAAAATGCCCTTCTTCTGAGTATGGACACTCCATTGGATCCATCACTTGTCATTTAGAAACACAAAGGCTTTTCTGGTACTATCAAGATTTTTCTGACCCATTATATCTGCATCGTTATTGGGACACCACCCACTGAATCCCACTTTACGTAAAACATGCATTAGTTCCATTACTTCCCTCTTTCAAGAGGTGCCTTTATGCCAGTTTGGGTACTAGTCCACCCTGGCTACAATGCCTAGGGGTGACATTCCATTTAGACCAACACTGGTACACAGCAACCAACCACAGAATAAGGGATCTGAAGGAATGCAGTATCAACAAGGTTCAGAATAACATTGAATCTTGTCCCAATATACATGCTGGACTACTAATCATACTTGTTCCAGAGTTTCCATAGGTATATTGGAGTAAAATAAGGTACCTTAAACATTTTAACATGAGAATTATATTCCTGCAAGCACAGGTTTGTATTATACTCCCCTACAAGAGTACTTTCAACTAGATAAATAGATAAACTAACCCAATATACATTCCATATTATTTAGAAAAGACAATTAGTCAGAGCAAAGAGGTTAAACAGCAAATGCCCTTCTTCTGAGTATGGACACTCCATTGGACCCATCACTTGTTATTTAGAAACACAAAGGCTTTTCTGATACTATCCAGGTGGGTAAGCTCTGAACTAGACAAACTTGTCCCACAGCGAAAGAGAAACTGTATAGGAGGGTCAGTTCAAAGCGTCCATCCAGAATTTTAGTTGCTTAAAGTAAATTGGTACCCGATCATCTTGATCTTTTAACATAAAGATGCTAAGATATGTGCCTACAAAGGTGGTTAAGCAATGTGAGAAGTCAGTGAGGAGAGCCAGGGGATACTGGGATGCATAGGAATGGGCATCACAAGTAGAAAAAGGGAAGTGGTTATCCCTCTGTACAGACAGTTGATGAGACCCCATCTGGAGTACTGTGTGCAGTTTTGGAGACCTCATCTACGCAAGGACATAGACAGGATGGAAGCAGTCCAGAGGAGGGCAACTAAAATGGTGCAGGGTCTGCATCAGAAATCATATGAAGAGAGACTGAGAGAGCTTAATATGTATACCCTTGATGAAAGGAGGGACAGGGGAATGATAGAAACATTCAAGTACCTCAAGGGAATCAACAAAGTCCAGGAGGGTAGCATCTTTCAGAAAAAGAGATGTGTAAGAACTAGGGACACAATTTAAAGATAGATGGGGGACAGCTCAGGGGTAATGTGAGGAAATCTTTTTCATGGAGAGAGTGGTGGATGCGTGGAACTGCCTTCCTGGGGAGGTTGTTGGGGCTAAAACAGTGGGGAATTCAAACATGCATGGGACAGACACAAGGCAATTGTAGTGGGGTTTGGCAGGAAGTAGGCTGTTGGTTAACTAGAATCTGCAGCTTATCCAGTAGGTAGGGAAATGGGCAGACTGGGTGGGCCAAGTGGTCCTTATCTGCCATTAAAGTCTATGCTTCTATGTTTCTATGTTTCTATGTTTCTATGTGTCTATGTTTCTATGTTTCTATGTTTCCATACTAAATAATTATGTCCATAACAGTAGGGAACCTTAAAGCACTCCTTTCCACATTTGAATCACTCTGAACTAGACAAACTTGTCCCACAGCGAAAGAAAACTGTATAGGAGGGTCAGTTCAAAATGTCCATCCAGAATTTTAGTTGCTTAAAATAAATTGGCACCGATCATCTTGACCTTTAAGCGTAAAGATGCTAAGATATGTGCCTACAAATCTTCAATTCAGTATACCATAAAAGGGAATAAGGGGACAAGAAGACTTACACAATTTTTTACTGAGCAGATAAGTTGTAAACCGAGTCCAAATGATGTTTTGTTAAACCATTCTTTCCTTTAGATACATATTCTTAGGATACAATATGATGCCTGCCTTGTCTTAGAGCTAAATATCATACATTGAAATAGCATAACAATGCTTATAAAATAATTAACATCATTTATAGTTCAATGACTTATCAACTTTATTCATTAAACAGCATCTATATGATTTCACCAAACAAATCAACAACTAGGGCTCAAACTTCTTGGCCTGCATTTCTCATCTGAGAGTTTGGGCTTATACCATAAAGAGGTCTAGGCAAGTCCCAAAATCAAAAGGTTAGGCTTCATTTGACCATAGAGTCCTTCAAATGGAAGTGAAAAGGTTCCTCTGTCCAACCCTTACTAATTGGCAGGACATTAATTAAATCTGACATTTTTAGGACCTTGCCTTTAGCATCAATTTTAAATTTTTCCCATAGTTCATGCCTTCAAAGTAGTTTTAAGATGTGCACATAATTCATGCTTAACAAAACAGAGTGGCTGAGTTACACTCATCCAGACCAGTAATCTTGCTTTAACCATTTACTGGTTTAACGAATACAACACTTGGCTCCAAATCTAGGAGTCCTTATTCAATGGCTCACATCAACACAAAGTCCTGACTTTGAGTCAGACAGTGGAACAGCAAAACTCTGTCTCTAAATTATTTCAGCATATTGGTGACATAACTTTCAGGCCAGGGCTCTTAGTTCATAACAGGCTGAGTAATAAAGCAAAATATTAGAACTATACCTTTGGGGAAAAATCCCGAAATCAGCCCCAGGGTCACTGAAGTATCACCTTTATATCACCTTTCCATGTGTTCATAGAGTGAGACCACCACACCATTTTCCTTATCTGAAGGTCCATGCGTCCAGGAGACCAAATTCCAAATTCTAATTAAATTCTCCACCTTCATTGTGAGGGGCTGAATGGCATTCTTGGTCCTCCAAGGTTGTGATAATGAATTCACCTGTGGAGCAAAACAAGATAATCACTCTGCTGAGTGTAGTACTTCATATAATTGCTGAGACCCCTAGCCCTAGGCAGCAATATCATACCTGTTTTAAATATAGTGCAAACATCTCAGCACTCAAGTGTGCTCATTGAGTAATCAGTCATCTTTTCCATCTTATCTGTTTCCTTTCAAATCTTTATCACAGGATTTAAAGCTGATACTCTGGGATCCAACTGTGTTCCGCATCGGTTCTCTCAAGTAGATAAAGCGATCAAAACCACTACCGTGAGAACTTGATAAAGTTCTAACATTTCTACAAACCAGCAGTGATTCAGGTTGGTTTAGAAGTGTGGAAGGTGAGCTATTAAATCATTACTCAAGCCTTTTACCACGCTGCTCCAGCCATTTCAGCCATATGTAAAGACAAGGCTCACAATGTATTCAGCAAAATACTAGTTAAATGCACGCAAATAAATAGTCACCAAACTCAACACTACACGACAACCTCAAAATAATATTAGTTTAATTCAAGAGGTTGTCGAGTAAAGCTTGAAAAGGATTAAAGTCTAAAATACTCATTCGGCTAGGCCTATTGAGGAGCAGAGCAGCATCGCACCCATCTTGCCGCTCTGCCCTCTCAAAGCAACGTATGTATACAGTACATGTTGTAATTAGATGTTCTAATACACCACATAAGCTGATCTTAAAGTTCATTTCAATATTCCTTGGCCCCATGGATTAAAGATGCCATCTGAAATAAATTGAATACTAGTTTTTCTTTTGCAAACTAGATGTAGAATTCTTCTGCAGTTTGTTAACAACACTTTGGTATTGTCACTATTACTCCCTTTTCTTTTTTCCTGTTAAATTATTAGTTTTGTTACAGCTGGCTGCTTTTATGTTAAGTTGATACTATGTAATGTAATGAGGGCAAGAGGGTACTCATATACAACCCTCACATGCAGACAACAAAACGTGTGTCAGACAACAAAAAGTGTAGTTATTAGAAATTTACAACACTAAGGCCAGCACCGAGAAAGATATTCTAATGAACTGACTGGCCAGACAAACAATTTAGAATCCACATTTAAATGTTACTTAATTTAGTTGTCAAAAGTCATAGATTATTGCCTGGTTATAGTAATAAATGTGTATGTCTTTTCAATTCCAAGATTGTTTAATTAAATGCACAGTATGATCTTCAAAATTTTAACTACTCCTGGTGATAAAACAAATGCAGTGAAAACGTAATTGAGCAATTAGAGATAGTGTAAATTGGGCAATGTTTGTTTGAATTTGTAGTTTGCACAGGTGATAGCTCTATGTTTATTCCAGCTGTTGGCAGCTGGCAATACCTGTCCATGAGCAAGGACCATAAGATTTGCTCGCGTGATATTCGTTAGAGAGAACAACAGGAAGTTTTCTCTATTATTAGCCAAAGGATGTTTCAGCTCTGTGCTGTTAGGCGTATACCAAAGGACAAGAAGCGTATCAGAGAAGTTCTAAGAAAGGCTAGGATTCATACTTTCCTTACGATTCACATCTAACAAACTACACAACAGGAAAGGGAATGTATAGTTTCGACTACAGCATCTCTCAACTAGAATTTACAATGAGCGAACAATAGTGACTATGGATAGGCTCCAAATCAAGTCTAATGTGTTGACAAATAGTTTACATTTTATTTGCATGCATAATTTTAAATAATATACTGCCTAAATCTATTGTTTTATTAATGTATAAAAGTAACATTACACAAATTCTTTATAGCACTGACTTAGTTTTCGGTCACCCATTGCTTATTTCGTTGGGTAAGTCTTCACTTATATTATGTAATACATAATTAAAACTCAAACCCCTTATATGCATGGCATTATGCAGGCTGCAGTTCAACATTTTAACATTTCTTTTTAAATACCCATTTAATGAGTGGCATATAAATAAACATGTAATATTATAGTACTTGTGGAGAGCAACAGTTCTACTAGGAAATAGTGTGCCATAAGTTTCTTTATCTACTTAAAACATTCTTTGTTGCAAATAAGGTTACCCACCCAAGAAAACTACCAGAAATTATTATATAACTTGCAGTTACTGAAGCTAATACTGCAAAACTATCTATTTTCATTGTAAAATAAATTCACTACATTCGCTCTTACAGCATCATCAGCGAAAATATTTTTACAGCAAGGATAAGCTGTCATGGTTACCAATCTGACCATGTGGTGTGGGCATTCAGGCTGCCAGCATTTGTGAGTGGTGCCACAGCTAGTTTAATAACAGTACACAATATCGTGTTTGTGTGTTTCAAGAGTGATTTTATTTAATTTTATGTTTTAAAAGAGTAGCAACATTTTAGTAGATACAGGCACAAATATGGGTGTACTACAATTCATAATATTTTCTGTGTGCCATTTGCTGATTGCAGTTCTCCAGTCTGATCTTCTGGCCCCACACCATCTTACTCACTCTCACTCTACACTAGAAATATGAGGCGACATACAGTGAATAAAGAAATACTGCTATAAAAGGCAACAGAAGGTACATTTATTAAATGTGTACCTGTGTCAGTCAGCAAACACTCCTTGTGAGCATTAGCGATCCGGCCTGCTGAAAGCCACAGATGCACTCATCAGTGTGAGCTGACAGCCTTGCAAATGTGTTACTAGCCACTTGGCATGATGATTTTTCAGGACAGCCATGTGGAAGTCCACATTACTTTAGAGGCAGTATAGCACAGTGGTCTAATGCTCTGAGCTACAAATCTAGTAACATCCAACAGACCAGACCTGTGTTTGAATCCCACAGTTTCCACTTGCATACTGTGTGACCCTGAGCAAGTCACTTAACCTCATTGTGCTCCCAGGTCACTCCTGTAAAAAGCTTCCAGCTTAGTGTGCTATACCTAGTTAAACAACTAAAAAAAAAAAAATTGCTCACACCCTGGGACAGATGGTCAGAAATTTTGTTTTCATTAGGAGAGCAGGACTACCTCGGACTTTATTGGCAGCTCATAAGGAAGACTGGAAGGGTCTGGGGTATCCCTTAACTGTGTCAGATAATCCCTTTCAAATTTCTTAACTGTCCTTTCATTTATTTTTACCTTTTCTCAGCTTTCAAATAAATGAACAGCATTCATCACACCATGCACTGCAGCATGCCGACTAAAATAGAAATGGACTT
Organism: Neoceratodus forsteri; assembly: GCA_016271365.2. Taxonomy (NCBI): domain Eukaryota; kingdom Metazoa; phylum Chordata; order Ceratodontiformes; family Ceratodontidae; genus Neoceratodus; species Neoceratodus forsteri. The sequence goes on along the minus strand of CM057450.1, from coordinate 1,182,275,905 downwards.
TAGGGAATAGTTTGCATACTGTGTCTGTCTCTTCTTCTGAGTGGACTAGGGGCAGCAGTGGAAGCTGACAAATCTGCCACAACCGACTGTGCGACCATGCTTGAAACACCATTTTGTTCAATAAGCACCTCCGGTAAGATTTCTGTGGTTTGAAGGCAGGAGAAATCTCTCTTGACAGCCTTGGATTTTGGTGAGTTAAGTCAATTAATGAGTGACATTTTGCAAGTTTGCACAGAGTCAGATTAGCTCTTGATGTAGATACCAATCAGCTGATCAGCTGATGCTCTGTCTAGCATTTAAACCTGCGGGTGCATGAAAGTTGGTTGGTGTGATCTTGTGCTGTCGTCTTAAAGCGCTAAATATCTGTTATGTGATTATAAATAGTTTTACAGTAAATAACATACTGCATAGTGGTGAGCCATTTCATATATAGGGTAGAATTTTTTTTTTTTGAACACTCGAGCCATCTTTTTTAAAGATCAATTTCTAAATATTCTTTACTGCTCCTCCAAACAACAACAACACAAAACAAAAGCCTCAACATCCACCACCACACTTGAGCAAGGCAGCCTTTCTAAGAAAATGTCTTATCTGTTATCTGAAAAGTAAGCGGGAACTTGCCTTATGTAGACCAGAGCTGAGAAAAAAGACATGAGCCTTTAATTCAAAGACAGTCCACTTCAGGTACTTTAAGCACCCCGCCCCACAATAAAGAGGAGAGGGTTTGTGACCCAAGATCACCGTCCCACCACAGGCAGGCAAGCAGCTCTCCTCAAAATCTGAGGCTCGGTGGAAGGAGACAGATGACCAAGCCTGGCTGCCTAAACTTTGGGAAGTGTGTCGGAAGTGGCAGCAGTACAGTAGTGCAAGGGGAGGAGGATTCCTCTGTGTTTGAAAAGTGCTCACCGAGGGTCAGGAGAGGTCCTTTCCATGCCAGAGCTCCCACGATGGAACAGTTACTGGATGTCTCTATGCTACAAGCTCAGGGCTGCTGCATTGGAGCTGCTGAGTGCTCTCAGAGATCCCAGTGGTGAGCTCGACAGTTGCCGCCATGTCTATTGAAATGTTACACCGCTCAAGGCACCACCCTGGAATGATGGACAGCTCCCTCATTGCAGCGGCCAAGTGTTTCTAGTTGGTGGCAGCTTGCAGAACTACTGTCACCAGCAGCATGGACTGCCATTGGTGACACATGGCCAAGCCCACAAAAGCAGTGGTGGCACTGGCTGCAACAGTGCTGCACCTCCACAATCCACTTCTCTCCTAAGATGCCACAACATGTTTTTGTGCATGCTCATAAGCAAACATAAAAATAAAAGGGTAGCAATATTGATTACAAAAAATCAAAGGAAAAGTAATAGATACATTTTCTGACACACAAGGAAAGATTATAGTAATCAAAATTAAGACTGATACAAATTACCTAGTTCTCATTTCAATGTATGCACCTTTTAAAAGCTTTGGGGCATTTCTAGCATAGATTAACAAACTATTCATCACTTGGAATTTAATAATACAATTTGAGGAGGTGATTTCAACTATCTGGTCAAACCAGACATTGACAATTTTATATAGCCAATAAGTGGAATAAGTATATGTCTTGATTATTCAACTGTTTTATTACATACAGCAATTTCATAGATCTATGGAGAATTTTTTATATCGGGTTGGATGTGCACTTATTTTTCAACAAGACATAATATGCTGTCTAGATTAGATTATGTTATTATATCAAAAGATTTGATGATTAATTGCATGTGTTTTGATGCCAATATAGAACCATTATTAATAACTAGCCACAGTAGTGTCTCATTCAGTTTAGTCCTAGACATGTATTCAAGTTCAAACAAATGTTGGAGACTGAATAATAATCTATTGCATGATGGGGTATTATTCAAAAATGAAGTACAAATATCCAATGTTTTGTCTCAGATCAATGAGAACAACATAACAGAATCATGGGATGATCTATAAGCTACAATTAGAGGCTCCTGATATCTGAAGTTCTTGGAAGAACAAAAATAAAAACATTTGGCAGAACTAGAACTTAAATTTAAAGGACACTGCCAGCTTTTGAACAATTTTAATAACCCCTCCCGTTTGTGCCCCTAAGCAGTACTCCAAATACAATTTCTATCAGGATAGTATATGGGTATATTTATTTCTTGTACACATTAATTTTGATAAAAATGCATTCCACTTGTCCCAACTTTATGAGTGCTGCACGCTCCTTCCCACATGTCTCCGACAGAGAGCTGGTGTTGAATCCTGCCAAACTCGTGCATGAATGAGTTTGGTGATTTTTGTGGCAAATCAATAGAGCAGCTGTCAGTATTAATAAAACAGTGCTGATTTAGAAAACACCTTTACGTTTGAACTGAGGAGTATTTTAGAAAGAAATCACTGTTTAAAAGTAAAACCAGAACTCATGTTTAGTCCTGGTATAAATAAGAATAACATTGAAGTAACATCTATTTTAGATAAAGATGGCAATATATTGCTTGAACAAAACAATATTGCTAATGAATTTGTGAAATTCTGTACTAATCTGTAAAATCATAGTGTGATTCCTCTGAAGCAGAACTCCTGTATTATCAAAGATATACAGAAAATAAAACATTTCTCAAATTGAAGCAGATAAACTTATGGCACCCATAACACAACAGGGAATTAAACATAATCATGAGTATGGCTAAAACAAGTGCCCCAGAGTGGATGGGTTCACACTAGGGTTCTACTTGGCATTAATAAAACCTTTATTACCTCTGCTAGAGGTGCTTCTAACTCAAATACAGGAAAAAATAAATTACTGGACTCTTTCAAAAATGCTTATATTTCTTTACTCCTCAAAAGGTAAAAATTTTAAAATATGTAGAAAATTATGGACCAGGGCCATTTTGAACATTGATTATAAGATATATAAAATGTGTAGAATTACAGAATTCTTCCTTTATTAAATAATATTATAAGGGCATGGTCGTGTCCCTATAGTTAGGGTTAAGTAGCCTGTTTAATGTTAAACCTCAAATTTTGCACTTTAATAACTTTTGTAACCGATCAACGGATTTGCACAAAATGTGGTATGTTCTGTTCTGTGGGGCAGATCCTTGATGTGGCAAGTTTCATTCCAGTTGGATGTGCAGATTCTGAGATCCAGATAGTGAAAAAAGTAAAAGTCACACTTTTTGTAGTTTTTTCTCATTGCCTTGAGCCCAGACAATGTGGAATTTTGTTTTAATTGTTTAATGGGTTTCAGTCTCTCTGTATGAGAAATGGGAGGTGGGGGTGGGAGGTGCACACCTCAAATAATGGACAGATGCTTATTTGTGTTGTTTTCCATCAAGAATTTTATTTTCTTAAACAACCTTAAAATTCAGTGTTTCACCTGATGGACAGGCTTCCTCAGGAAATAGACCTTTATGTAACTGTTCTTAATTAATGTATCCAGATTTCAAAAGCCTAAACTAGCATTAAATTGAACCAATTCAGGTCGTCTCAAATTGTTTACATTGGTGCTTGTTAAGCACTTTATCTTCACAGGTACCACATTTAGTATGTTCTCCACTTCATATAGGCTGCACAGTCTTTAAACTGTGGTTTTCAAAACATGCTGCTGGATGTCTGAAGCAGTGATTTTTTTATGGTAGAAAGAACTTGGGTAACAGAACTGCCACTGTTAGTTTGGCGCAAAAATATTAAACTGTTGCAAAGTTATTAACTTCCCATAATAGCCTATGGGAAGTTCATTTTTCAGGATAAGGTAAAAAGTTCAACAAAGGACTTGATCTTGCAAAAAGGATTTATTCTTGTGAGATCCATTCCTCTTTCATGAGGAAAATATCCTTTTCTTGAGGAAAAATCCTTTTCATGAGTCGCCATCTTGTGTTTTTTTTTCAGCAAATAAAAGTCTGGAAGATACATAAAATGTTGTCATTTTAAAAATCAAACACAAGAACCTAGCTAACCAGGCCCTGTTTAGTTAGATTATGATGTTTGTTTTTCAAAATTAGGGCCAGAAATACTTTTTCTGGGCACCTGAAATCCGGTGCCCAGCTTAGCGAGAGGAGCCTTCACCGCATAGTTCTGCAGCTGCAACTGAACTCCTGCTGCCAGCTACAGTGAGAGTTATGAGCCCTTTGTTTTCCTGGTGCCTAGTGGCACCACTCACTCCCTGACCCAGATAACTGCCCATATATTCTCCTTGATGTCTAGTGGCACCCCTCCACCCTCCGGTCATCATTCACTGATCATGTTTGATTTTAATTATATAAAACTGTGTAGTGACTTTAAAGGAGTTTCGAGATTAAAGCTCCATATGTAGAGAAAGTTTATTATCCTAACAGAAATGTTTAAACTCATTTAAATAGTGTCCAGTTTTGAAGAGGTACATTTAAGGGATGCAGGAGGGGTATAGGAGGGATGTAGGAGGATTCAGGCTCCAAGCAAGCAAAGAGTAATATTAATATACTGTATATCCCAGCATCCTGTATAGTTGGAATTAAAGCTCTGTCTGTAACATATGTACTCCACATATTTATAATACTTAATAAGCACAAAACCGGTGTTTTTGATGGGTGGTTTTACAACTACCTCAAGTTGATCTCTCTCAACACAAGGGACCCGCTAAACCCAAAGAGAAAAGTTGACCTCAGGTCCTTTGCCCATAGCAATGAGGCAGTGCTACACCATGCTGTAACAACTGCTAGTGGTCCATGGCCTTAGTTAAAGAAGTTGACCATTTTCAACATTATTAATATATAATATATAGTTAATTCAATAGAGAAGGTCGCATCACCAATGTTTCAAGTCATTTAAATAGGAGCCAGATTTTAGTGGCTAGTTTTGCTCCGCTATCAGTCAGAATGGGATGATGCTGTGTCTCTGACTTCTAAGTGGTAGCCGAGAATCTGTATGCAGCAAAATTGATTACTTCAATAGGTATGGTCACTGCAATGTTTGAATTCTTTTAAAAGGGCCTGCTTTTGGTTTTGTTCACTGGCAGTCAGAATAAGATGTTTCTGTGCTCAGGACTGGGGAGCTGTTAATCCGAAGAGGAAGAACAGAGCCTGTGAAGCAGCTAACATGATGCCACACAAGACCACGAGGTTTATGTCCATTAAAGTGGAGGGGCCACCCAAACACACCGGTAGAGATAGAGCACACTGTAAGGGTGAAGGGGCTGAGGGGTGAGGTAGGAGTACTAAAATTAAGCTTATGCTTGGGTCTGAAGAAGGACATAGAAACATAGATTTTGAAGGCAGATAAGGACCGCTTGGCCCACCTAGTCTGCCTATTTCCTACCTAGAGGATAAGCTGCAGATCCTATTTAACCAACAGCCTATTTCTTCCTACCCCCACAAAAATTGCCTTATGTCTGTCCCATGCATTCTGAATTCTCCACAGTTTTAGACCCCACAACCTCCTGAGGAAGGTTGTTCCATACATCCACCACTCTCTGTGAAAAATACTTCCTCACATTGCTCCTGAGCTGTCCCCCTCTATCTTCAAATTGTGTCCCTTTATTCTTGCACATCTCTTTTTCTGAAAGATGCTACCCTCTAGGACTTTGTTGATTCCACTGAGGTACTTAAACATTTCTGTCATGTCCCCCTCTCCTCCTTTCCTCAAGGGTATACATATTAAACTCCTTTAGTCTCTCCTCACATGGCTTCTCTTGCAGACCTTGCACTATTTTAGTTGCCCTCCGCTGAACTGCCTCCATTCTGTCTATGTCCTTGAAGAGATGGGGTCTCCAGAACTGGGCCATGATACTCCAGATGGAGTCTCACCAACTGTCTGTACAGGGGATAACAACTTCCTGTTTCCTGTTGGTGATGCCTCTCTATACATCCCAGTATCCCCCAGCCCTCCCTACTCTACTGCCTTCTCACATTGCTTGCCAATCTTAAGGTCATCTGATATGATTACCCCCAGGTTCCTTTCTATTTTTGTTGTTGTTACTACCTCCCCCATTGTGTAATCTTCCCTGGGTTTTGTTTCCCAGGTGCATTATTTTGCACTTCTTTGCATTGAATCAAGCTGCCATACTTCTGACCATTCCTCCAACCTTGCCAAGTCCCTTCTCATCCTTTCCATGCCCCTTGTGTATCAACCCTGTTGCAGATCTTTGTGTCATCTGCAAAGAGGCATACTTTTCCTTCCAGTCCTTCTGCAATGTCACTTATAAAGACATTGAAAAGGACTGGACCCAGTACTGAACCCTCAGTACCCCACTAGGACCCCTCTTTCTTCAGTGGACTCCTTACAATTACCTTCTGTGTCCTGTTGTCCAGCCAATGTTTTATAAGGCTACCACCCTGAACCCACTCCCAGGCTGGTTAATTTGACCACTAATCTTTTGTGTAGGACTGTGTCAAATGCCTTGCTAAAGTCTAGGTAGGCCATGTCCACAGCCCTCCCTGGTTTACTACTTTGGTCACCCAGTCAAAGAAATCAATTGATTCATCTGACATGACCTTCCCACTGTGAACCCATACTGCCTTGGGTCCTGTACCCCACTGGCCTCTAGGTACTCAACAATTCTTTCCTTCAGAAGTCATTCCATCACTTTCCTTACCACAGAGGTCAAACTGACAGGTCTGTAGTTTCCTACCTCTGCCTTGGTCCCACTTTTGTGAAGGAGAATCACATCTGCCTTCCTCCAGTCCTTAGGTACCACACCACCCTTCCATGATTTGTTAAAAGAGTAGTCAGTGGTGTTACTAGTTCTCTGCTTAATTCTTTTAGAATTCTGGGGTGAATTCCATCTGGCTCCATTGCTTTGTCCACCTTCAGTTTTAGGAGTTCTTTCAGAATCCTTTCTTCTGTAGAAAGGACTGGGATCGACACCCCATCCAGAGTGCTTCTGTTAATTGGATTAGGTACCTCCCCACCTTCTCTTTGTGAATACTGAACAGAAGCAATCGTTCAGTATCCCTGCTTTTCACTGTCCTCTCTGCCCACCCACCGTTCATTCTATTCAGCCTCACTATCCTCTCTTTGTTTTTTACTGTCCCTGATATACCTATAAAAGGTTTTATCCCCTTCTTAACTGAGTTGGCTATCTTTTCCTCAGTTTGTGCCTTTGCTATTCTGACCACCCTCCTGCTTCCTTCTGCCTTAACTGGTACAATTCTCTATCCTGCTCCTTCTGTGTTTCCTTATACTGTACTTCCTAAATGCTATCTTTTCTCTCTAACCTTCACCACCACCTCTTTTGAGAACCATAGTGGCTTTTTCTTTCATTTTGATTTGTTTATTTGCTTCATACAAAGGCTTGTTGCCTCTGTGATGGCAGTTTTGATGTTTCCCATTGTTGCTCCACCCTCCTTCTAGCCTGTTTGCTAGTGCTTTTCTAAGGCACTCTTCCATCCTGCCAAAGTCAGCCCTCCTGAAGTCAGAACCCTCACTTTTGTATAGCTTGACTCTGTAACTGAGTTTATCGTGATCCACACTGTTTGGTGGTCACTTGTTCCCAAATGGCTCCCACTTCTAGATCTGAGATCCTCTCACTGTCCCCATTTGAGAATACGAGGTTTAAGATTGCTCCCTCATGAGTAGGTTCCAAAACTAGCGCCTGAGGCATGCCACCTGAAGGGCATCGAGAATGGCCCTGTTTTTGGATGTGGCTGCAGCAAGGTGCCCCAGTTAACATCTGGCATATTAAGGTCCCCCATCAACAGTTATCTCCCTTCTCTGCCATCCTAAGTATGCCTTCTATCATATCCTTGTCCATTCCTCTCCTGACATGAGGGTCTGTATACCAACCCTGTGCAGATTGTGGTGCCATTTCCAGTCTCTAAGGTGACCCACAGTGCCTCCTCTCTTCCTGTTTACTCTTTTGTTCAGTTGCTTTTATCCCTTCCCTTACATAGAGGTACTCCTCCCCTCGTCTCCCTCCCTGTCCCTCCTATAGGTTGTGTACCCTAGTATGTTAACATCCCAGTCATGGTTCTCTGTGTACCAAGTTTCTGTGACTGCTACTATATCTAGGCATCCCTCTTCCATCAAGGCCACCAGTTCAGGGAGCTTGTTGCACAGACTATGGGCATTGGTACATTACCCTCCATTTCTTGATGGCCTCATTCATTTTGCCTCATCCCGTCCTTATTGCATTTGTCACTTTCTCCATTTACCCCTGCACTTCTCCCTATCGACATGTCTATGTTGGTGTCTACCTCACTTAGTACCCTGATTATTTTGGGGGCTAGGATTTCCTGTTTTCTCCAGTGCCTCCCCTTGGCTAATTTAAATGCTTGCCAATGACACTTTTAAACCTATCATCTAGGATCATGGTTTCTCTCCTGGACAGATGCAGACCATCACACCAGTATAGGCCTGCATCCTCCAAGTGGACCCCAGTCCCCAATGAAGCCAAATCCTGAACTCTGCACTAGTTTTTCAACCACTGATTGAATCCCATGGTGTAGAGCACCTAGCCTCACCCATGCCATAGACAGGCAGCACCTTCAAGAAGGTTACCGTGCATGTTATTTGTCCAAGGCCCCTCCCATCTCCACAAATGCTTCTTGCACTGCTGTGATCCCTTTCTTAGCCAGGTCATTTGTCCCTAGGTGGACAATGACATCCAGCTTCCTCCCTGTGCAGCTGCTCCTGCAATCCTGTGGATTTGCTCCTGTCCCTCAAAGCCATGGTGCCAGGCAGACACCTTACCTCCCCTCTCCTTCTCCCCCAGTTCTACCTTCCTAATAATGGAGTCTCCCACCAGGAGTTGTTTCCTTCCCTGTGGGGTCCCATGCCACCTCCTGGGGGCTGTTTGGGGAGGTTCCCAGCATCCTCCTTGGTCTCCACTGTGAGTTCCTTCATAGAGGAACCACACTTTTCCAGAATGGTATAGAAATTGTGGAGAGGTACAACTGGAGGGATGCACCTCTGTTCCACCACCCTCACCTCCCTGAGCCCACTGTGGTCCAACCACTCCTCTTTCTTGGCAACCTCTGAGGAAATGTCAGTGGCCCTGGTGGTCCCTGGGTGGGAGAGGAGGTCCACAAATCCTGGCCAACTCAGCCTGGAGATGAGCATCCTCCTCCCTCAGCTCAGAGGGTGCCTGCAGATGGGACAAAACGCATCCTCCAGAACATCTCCGGAAGACTGCTCCACAGCCACTGCACTGCACCACACCCATCATGTCTTATTTCTGGCCCCTAACTGTTGTTTGAATACTTACTCTTTCCTCTGTTTGTTTATTTTTTCTCTCCTACTTACTTACTGCCTCCTTGCCCTTTTAGCTCCTGATTTTCCTGTTATGAGACAAGAAGTTCCTGTATTCTCAGTAGTCTCCTTACTTGCTCAGAGTCAGACCTCCAGCAGCTAGGAGGGGACAGAGAGCTACTCTTATCCTTCTAGGATGGTGAGTCTTTGGTGGCTGTGTGACTATTCACTTCCTGCTCTCAAACTGAAGTACCTGTTGTCAGTCAAATCCTGTGCCTATAAAAGTAGAACTGCCTTTGGGTGGGGGGTGGAGGGAGGGAAGAAGGGCAATATAGTTCCAGTAGAGAAGTTTAGTTATGCCAGCAGCTCCTTCCTCCTGGTGCTCTGTCTGTTCTCTGGCAGAAGCTATCTAGGGCAGTATTTAAATCTGGTTTTAACCTGGTTCTTCTAGCTAAACCACTTCCCATCTTTGCAAATCTTTCTACACTTAGTTAATTTCACAGATAATTCCTTCAGCCACCTGTGACAAGCACCTAGATAACTACACAGATAACACAGATAACAGATACACAGATAACAATTCCACTCTACTAACTCTGACAAACACACTACCAGGGATGGGGCTAAGGAAGGGTGGGAGAATGAATGCCGACAAAGGCCATACCTGGCACAGCAGTACAGCAGAGGCCAAGGGTCATCTTCAGATGAGAGTTGGCATTTGGTCTCCTTCTAACAATTAACCATTTTAAAAATGATTGGTCCCCACTTCACACTGCACATAAGCTTTAATCCTCCCCCACCACTAGTTTTCTTGTCTTCCCATGACAGACAGGTGGTTAAAAGGACACTGAGTGAGAAAAGTGAGAGGAGGGAGAGAGAGAGAGAGAGAGAGAGAGGGTTTTAATAATCTGTAATTGCCTGCCCTGCTGAAATTCTTGATTAGGGCAATGAAAGAATGGTTCATTTATCCTAGTGCTGACATGTGGGTGCTGGACAGATCTCGCCAAGGCGGTCAATGGCAAGGAGTCCACAGCAATCAGTGCTGAAAACACTAAAAGCCTCCCACCCCTGATTGGGATAAGTTCTTCTTGCTAAAGAATGACCTTAAAATATATACATCCTGGTAAGTGCCCAGCCTGTCTATGGTGTGGGCTGATGGAGGGGAGACTAGGTTAAAAGCCCTACAGCAGGGGCTTATACATGGAGGAGCCCTCCAGCTCCCACACGTCAGACAGACTTAATTTATGATTTGCCAGCAATGAAACTAGGTAAAGGTTAGCCAGCACTGTAAACTCACCAAATGAATAAAACCTGAAGGTAGCTGGATTTTTAAACGGCAGCCTCAGTCTATAACTGGTCTCTGCTATCAAGAGAGTAAGGTATGCAGCTGACAGGGTAGCTGCATAAACAAACACTCTTAGAAGATAATAGACATAAAAGAACAACAGTAAGGTAACTGAGTGGTGTGTACCTTCAATTGATGGCATATATTATGATGGAAGGGAGGGTAATCTGGTGCTCCTGCCAGCAGCCCATTATTTTATAAATTTGCCAACATGGAGGTCCATTCCCATGGTGGCATTTAGATTCCCCTCAGCAGTGTGGAACACTGAGGAGCCCACCAGTGTCCCAAAATATTGCCAGAAACCTGTAAAAAAAACATTCCCGACATCTTTTTCTAATTCCTGAAAATAAAGGAAATGGTCAATCACCATCTCTGCTTTCCTCTCCCCATCCCAATCCTCCCACTGAGCACCCACCACCCCATATCCCCATTTAACCTATACTTACCATTGGAGGTTGAGGGCTGCCATCTTCTGTGGACTGGGACATGCCTGCACTCTTCAAAGCTGAACTGCAAACTGAGGAATAAGAGTTAGTGCTGTATAATGTATTTCAATGGTGTTTTGAACTTAAGTTCATAACTTTGCCATCTAAGGTATTTTCTCACAAATATTCAACATGGCTTTTGGAACCCCACTCGTGAACACTGTCATCTCATTAATCAGACCCAGAAGGTGATTTTGTGGTCACTGCACCAAATCACTTTTGGGCCCAATTAATGACATGGCAGTGCCAGTGTTCAAGAGGTGGGGTCCAAGAAGGTCATGTTGAAAATCTGGTGAAGGATTCCTTAAAATGACTGAGTTATGCGCGTTCATTGAAGTTGTTCTGTGCATGCACATAACTTCGTAATTTTCCATATTTTGAGTCCAACTTTTCAACATAGCTATTTTTCATACCACCTCATGAACAGTACAGCTGTCATTTTTCACATCTTATCCAAAACATGTTTTCACCTGTGGCACAGAATGGCATCTTGGCATGGATTTGAAATTTTTACCTATGGGGTTTATGAGGTGGGGTAATAAGAAGATTATGTTGAAATCTCTGATCAAAATATGAAAAAATGCTAAAGTTATGATGATTCATTAAATTTGCTATGCCTACTCATAAATTTGGAAATTTTAAATATTTTGACCCCAGATTTTCAACATGGCCTACTTATTACCCCACTTCATGTATGCCACAGCTGTCATTTTTCAAATCCTGGTCAAAATGTGTTTTCACACCTATGCTGTGGAATGGTGTTGCAGTTGCACAGAATTACATGGTGAGATTCAGAATTTTCTGTATTGGCTACATGAGGTGGGGTAATAAGGAGGTATGCTGATAATTTGTTACTGCTGTCCTATAATGGAAGTCAGGGACTAGGGGCCCCGAGCTCACAACTACATATACAGTATATAATACAACTCTGACATGCTGAATGCATTATGGGAAAGTACTGTAGTCTATGTAAAAACTGGTGGGCAAGGTCTTTTGAGATAATGGAAAGAATAGGGGTCGACTGTAAGAACACTAAAAATGTACATTCTCATTTTAGAATGGATGAATAGGAAAATCTTAGGCATAGATGAATGGCTAACATATAAAGCAAATAATATTGCTGTCAAAAGATTAATTTTAAAACACTGGAAACATCCAGATATAGTTCTGCCTTTCCAGTTAATTCCTGGCTGAATTTTCCTAGGTTGCTTATACAACAATGCCTTTTCTATGAAAAGGATAAGTTTTGGAACCTATATAACAAAAATGGAGGTTTGGACCAAAGAACATTTTCCTTTTAAATGATCTGATATTACACAGATATATTTATGAGATGTATCAACTGTGACTTTATTAAGTCTTATGGTATATGTTACATTTAAATGGGCATAAAATGTAGAACAAAGAATAATTTTTAGGGCAAGACTTGAAAACAAGTCAATAAGATCAGTGTCTGCAGTCCTTTATAATTCACGTATAGATTGTGTTTGCTTTGCACTTTCGCTGTAGCTTTATTGTGTATAACTTTCTAGATAACATATGCTATTGCATTTATTAAAAATCTGTTCCTCATGTATCACAATGAAATTAATTCTTTGTCTACTATTTATGACCCAATAAAAATTTTTATCTGCAAAAAGATGCGGATGCTCAGGATCCAGAGGGCCTTCCCAAGGGAAGAGACCATTCATCTTCCTGTGTAGTGCAGGACCCTCATCCCTGCACTTCCATGTGGCTACGATACAAAGAATTCATGGAGCTGTCTGGGTCTGGGGCTGCTGAAGTCCTCTGGGCTCTGTTCATCCATGTGGTTACAAATGCAGATGCACAAGGCCAAGAGTCCATCTGGCTGTGGAACTGCTAAGCCCTATCTGAAGAAAAGACTTGTTCACTTTATGGTTACTTGTTGCCTGCATGGCCAACACTGCACCATCTCTCCTCAGGCTGGTGGTGCTGTAAGACAGCGCCATCCCCAACCTTGACCCTCTAACTGGCTCACTGAACTCATCTCTGAGCTCAGCTCACTGGCATGGGATCACAACACACTACCAGCTGGGCCAAAGGCTGGCCCTAATACACACAATGTTTCTTCAAAACTTTTTTTTGACATTTTGACCCCATGTCATAAATCTGGTCACTAGAATGTGTTAAATCCCACCCAAAATGTGGATTCAAACTGCAACTGCAAAATCACCTTTTCACCTGTATTTGAAAATTCCTACCATCATTGTTCATGAGGTAGGATCATGCAAACTGTATAGTCATAATTTGGGACTAAAATATTTTAAAGTGGCCAAGTTATGAGTAAAAGTATGTGAGAGAAAAACAACAAATTGTTACGGTATAAGCCAGTACTGCACTACTCTACTTCATGTGCAACCTAGAATTCTTAGATTGCACATAAAATCTTCAACTGTTCAAAAACAAGAATTTTAAGTTTGCACAAAACAAAATTCTAGGGTTGCATAATGTGTAGCAAAAGCATTCTTTGCCTTCATATCAAAATTTCCACCTGGCCAAAATTTTTTAGTTTACATGAAATAAAAATTCTTGCATTGTACTTACAAAGTGCAACTGAAAAAGTAATCCAGCAAAAAAAAAAAAAAAAAAAAAAAGCACTTTTGGATGACACATTTTCAGGTCACACTTAAATGTGTGACCAAAAACTTAATCCAGCAGAAAAACAAGTATTTCTGGTGCACATGAAAAATTCTTCAGGCACACTTTTATGTTTTACCCAAGAATTTAATTTTGGTGTGCATGAAAAATTCTTGTGTTGTACGTAAACGTATGACCTGAGAATTCCATTCTGAATGCATACAAAAATTATTCAGTCACACTTAAATGTGCAACCTACTAATTCACAACCCATGACAGAAGAATTTGCCATCTTGCTAAGCTGATGGCCAAAGAAGTGTTTTTTTTTGCATTTTGATCCCACATCATGAACTTGACTGCTAAAATGTGTTAAATCACACTCAAAAGGTGGTTTCACAGACTGCAAAATCACATTTGTCCTGAACTTGAAAATTCCCACAATTCTTGTTCATGAGGTAGAGTTATGTAAACATATTCAACATTTGGAACTAAAATATTGTAAAACGGCCAAGTTATGAGTAAAAGTATGTGAGATAAGAATGTCACATTTTTTTTGTCACAAGCCAGTATTGAAGTACTGTACTAATGTGTGACCTAAAATTCTTAAATCATACACAAACATTTTCAACTATTCAGAAAACAAAATGTTAAGTTTGCAGGAAAAAATTCTTGGGTTGCACTTAATATGAGACCAAAGATTCTTCATCTGCATGTCAAAATCTACACCCGGCCCAAAAATATTTTTTAGTTCACTTGAAAAATTCTTGAGCCACATTTAAATGCACAACCAGAAGCAGTAATACAGCAGAAAAACAATAATTTTTGGTGTTCACAAAAATTCTTAAGTATACTTAAATGTGCAACTCAAGAATTTCATTTTTGTGTACATGAGAAATTTGGGGTTGCACTTAAAGCAGTACAATGAAAATGGGCAGCAAATCTGACCCACTTCCTTTTCACTATAAAAGATTGTAGGCATCTTCCAATTTTATCCGGTGGTACAGTTTTCCAATTTTAAAATATTTGAGTATTTTTAAATGTTTTAATTTTGGTTTTGTTTCAAGAAAACATATGGCCTCCACATTTTGCATAGAAATGATATTGTAGACCTGACAAGGGTTAGATTGAAAAAATAAAAAAGACTTGTGGTGTGCAGCATAGAAGTACCTAGACAATTACATTTGACATGTATGCCAATATTTCTATTAACTGTAGCTGAAACTAGATTTTTGGGGAAAAATGTTTTGTTGCACTGCTGCTTTAAATGTGCAGTCAAGAATTCAATTTTGCTGTACAAAAAAATTCTTCAGTTGCACTTATGTGTCTTGACAAAGAATTTGCGGCAGTAGTTAATCACAAAACATTTTCACACACACCAAAAATTGAATTTTGTGTTGCACATTTAAGTGTGGCACAGGAATTTTTCTATGCAATATAAAATGGAATTCTTGTGTCACACTTTAATGTGCAAAACAAGAATTCTGGCTTATACACAAGAATCTACTGTCTTGATAGCTGACAGCCAAAGAACTTAATGAAGTCCATAAAAGAATTTCTGCCTATTTTTAAAAAAACAAACACCAAATTGAGCATAACAGATCCCATTTACGTAAGATTCATGAGTTTTTTATAAATAACCTGTTTTTGTTTTGTCAAATGTTTTCCTGGGAAAAAGATGACAGCAATCACAACCTAAAATAATTAATCGTGACCTAAAAATGGCTTGCAAAAGAAAAATGTTTGGGTTGTAGCACAGGGTTATCCTGAAAACCCTACTTGGCATGCCCAGAAGTCAAATTTCAAAACCTTATAACTCTGGAACTGATTCATATTTTTTTCATAAACCTTCAAAAGGCACATTCTTGGCACAAACCCTTCATCCCTGAATATAATTCCATACTACTTTGGCTGTAGGTGAGAAAATAAACAGCCAAAAGTGATGTTTATATATTTTGATGTTTCCAGATCTCAGAATCTGGTTAAGTAGCCATCATGAAATTTTCATATCATCAAGAACTTGCCACCTGGACCTGTTTGCTACATTTCACGCAATTTTGCAGAAAGCCAAAAAGTTATTAAGGTGCAAAGATTGGGTTTTTAACATTGAACACTCCTCAGCCTACTGTAACTATATGTGTGCTACAGCACATATACTGTATAATATGTGAATGTAACTTTCTATGACCACTGTCTCCCCAGGTCACAACTGGAAACACGTCTCCTGGGCAGCTGTGCTTTTTGCCTGATAAAATATGTTTGTTTTAAGTATGGTTATCACATAGCTGTAACTATCCACACCCTGATGCATTTTATTGCACTTATCAAATGCGTAAGCTAAGAAAACAGTTATTTTCTTGCATTTTCTTTTGTTAACATTAAATAGTAAACAGTACTCCATCCCACCTATTTGTCGCCTGTGTTTCCACACATTCATTAGATGGAATGTTTGTTTAGCATGGAATGTAGGAATTCAAACTTCTGCAGAAGTCTACTGGCAGAATGTTCACCTCTCCACACACAAACACACACCACAGAAGGTTTCAATAAAACCAGGGATTCAGCTTTATCTGAGCAGTGTAAGCAGCAAAGATTTCCCTGGTAGATAGGTAATGATATGAAGGATTTTTGATGATTGTGAAAGAAGATCAAGAAAGCACAGCTATGAACAGTACTTCATTTTTTAAACTGCTGTATGGTATGTGTGTAAGAAGGAGATTACAAAGGGAAAGAACATCACATTTCATTTCATTTTATTGTTTACCTTGAAAGCACACTGAGCAACACTGACCTTTTTCAAGTGCAACCAGCATTAACAAAACATCATGAAGTATGTATAATATTTATTTATTTTATTTAAACATTTGATAATGCCAAATTATCCAGCCAAAGCTCATTTCCATGTGCGACCGGGTGAGGGGAGGAGTTACAGACAGTATACATACATAGAATAGATACATCATAATATTACATACAATCACATAATTTTTACAAAGGAGTTATTTACATTCAGTTGCATATATACAGTTATTTACAATCAGTTACATGAATACAATAATACAGTACAGAGGTTTGAAGCTTAAACCATGTTCATTTGGCTAAAAGTAAACTAGTTGCAGTTACAGGTGGGGAAGGGGAGTTGAAGGTTGAGATTTAATGGAGTTGTGCAATGTTGAGTTTCTGAGGGCTGGGAAGCTGGTTCCATAGGTAGAGGAGATGGTAGGAGAAGGAAGATTTTCAGCTGATGAGGATAGTTTGGGGAGGGAGAAGGAGCAGGAGTCCCTAGAGCACAGCAAGTAAGGAAAAAGGCTGCATGGGTTAGTTTCTTAGCCAGGTAGGGGGCAGGGGTATTTATTTTGAGATTATTTGCACAAAACCAAGACTGCATGTTGTTGTAGTCATGTTGTAGTAGAGTGGGCGTCACTTAGAACAGGGTCGGATGTGGAAAGTATAGTGTCGTCTGTGTACATATATATATATGGGACCTTGTGCTGACTGCAGGAGATCACTGATAAAAAGGAGAATAAAATTGGGCCTAGGCTCGACCCTTGAGGAACACCAGTGAGGATGGGGATGGGGATGTGGAGTTTGCTATCCTGACTGACTGTTGCCTATTTTTGAGGTAGGATTTGAACCACTGTACTGGGGGGTGGACTAGTCCGCCTCCATGAGTTTGTCAAGAAGCAGAGAGTGGAAGACAGAGTTGGAAAACAAGAGTCAGGATAAATTACTGAAGAGATGTAGACAAGTGCATCTAACAGCTAGACAGAAGGGAAAAGACAAGTAAAACAATTCATGGGAGCAGATACAGTGTAACTGATGAGGGGTCAGGAAAGCCAACAGCAGAAAGTCAGGGACAGTTACAAACATATTTGTCAAGGAGATATTGTCTGAGGAAGGTCTTAAATAGAAATGGGAAAGGACATAGTGCCAAAGGAGGAAAGCTATTGAAGAGTTTGGTACCCTTTGTAGGAGGGAAAGCTGCCTGTGTTGTGGTTATGACAGGAATTGAGAAAGCGACATGCATTGTCAGTCTGGTGGCAGTTACATTTATGGGCCACTGAAACAGGGAGGTGATGCTTAAAGGCAGTGGATTTTGTGGAAGAAGGGAGGATTTTATAGTCAAACCTATCTTCTAGTGAGAGCCAGTTTACTGCCTTGTAAAGGTCACAATGATGGGTCCATCTGGGGTGGGTCATGATGAACTGAATAATATTATGATAAGTAGCCCTTACCTTGTTGAGAATTTTCTGTGAGGGAGAGGAGGAGTAAGCCAGAACTGTAGTCTATTAAGGTAGCAAGAAACTGTTATCTAAGAAGGCCCTGGTGTCAGGGACAAGTGTCGTTATCTGGTAGAGCATGCCTAGCCTCTGATGAACCTTTTGATAAGCTGGCTGATGTGAACTTCATAGGTGAGGTGACAATCAAGAAGATGCCAAGGTATTTGAATTCTGAGACTCTCAATATGGTTGCTGTCATTGTCATTAAGAGAAAAACAAAATCAGTGGCTTTTCTGACACCTGAAAAGACCATGGGCTTGTTTTTTTGGTATTAAGAACAAGACCATGGGCAGAGTAGCAAGAGTGGAGCTTGCTGAAATCATGCTGCAGTTTGTTCCAGAGGAAGTGGGACACTTATCTTTGTAGAGAAGAGTGGCGCATCAGCATAAAGAATAAGCTGTGTGTGATGGCATATATATATGGAAGGAATTGACAACCAGTGAAAATAGAAGTGGCCCAAGAATGGATCCTGCGGAACTCTGTATTTGATGGGACAGACATCTGAAAGAGACCCTCCGATCATTGTTTTGTATGACCTGTCGCACAAGTAGTTTCTAAGCCATTTAAGAGCATCACTGGAGAATTTAGGTGGCAGAGGAGATGATGAAAACTTTGTGGCCCACAAGGTCGAATGCCTCAGTGAGGTCCACAAACACTGACCCAGTGTAGAACCCATCATCGCTGGCCTTCCCAGTGCAGTTTGTGAGCCTCACTACTCCATATGCTGGACCATTGGTGATCTAAGAGCTCAGCTCAGGGCAGCTTGGACAGAAATATCTCTCCCAATCACAGATTAAGGAGAGATGGTATGACATAAATCACCTGCCATTACCCAGCAACCACCTGAAGCACCTTGGCCACAGAGGAAGTTGGTATGGGAGATTGGCAGATGGTTAGAAGTGGCAAACCACGGACCACAATAGTTGGAAAGCACAAGCACAACGTCTCCCAACAGCAGGTAACAACTTCAGACAGATACCTGCCTATAGCCCTACATCAAACAAAGGGTCAGAAGACACTGCAGAACAGCAGGAAACACAAAAATGCCCTTAATAGGGACAAAACAAAAAAGGCACATAATGAAACCAAGAAACTACTAATCATAGGAGACTCCATGATTCGAAAGGTTGATCCTACCTCCAGCCAGAGGTTGGTGGTCAGATGCCTCCCGGTACATCTGCATGGAGGACTCAAACCGCACAGTAAAATCCTGCAAAAAGCATATATGTCCCAGTACATATAGGAACAAATGATCTCGCCAGCAGGTCAGTTGATGAAACCAAGGAGCAGCTGACCAGCCTGGGAGAGAAACTGTCATCTTTTTCATCCAGCATCTCCTTCTCTGAGATTCTGCCTGTCTGGGAGAGGGGCAGGTGAGCAGAGGATCAGAGAAAGAGAAACAAAGGAGCTAAACACTTGGCGCAAAGACTGGTGCCAGGAAATGGGACACAAATTTGTTGGGGACTGGCACAATTTGTGGAGTGAAAGTTCTTTACATTCAATGGCCTGCATCTGAACATGGAGGAGTCAGCACATTGGGGCAGAAAGTTGATGTGTTTGCAGATAATTTAAACTAATAAAGGGAACTGGGTGCACTACCTATTTATTCGGTCATGGAAAAGGCATCTCTCCCCTCAGCTAGTAATGGATCAAAAGCACTGCATCTGTATCGTCATTTACACCAAAAAGGGGAAAGCATCCAGCTCCCCAGTCAGTCCGGGAAAGGGCATCTCTACCCCTCGGCTAGTAATCAATCAGAAGTTCAACATGTGTATGTGCCATTTATGCCAGCAAAAGGAGAAAAGGTCAAACTCCCCAAACAACAAGCATGGGGAATAAAGGACCTCTCACCTCAGCTAGCAATAAACAAAAGATCAACATCTGCATGCATCAGTCGCACCAACAAAAGGGAAAAGGTCCAACTCCCCCAAACACACATGGGCAATATCAGACCGCCCATTTAGCTTCCAAATGGCCTACTATGAAGTGGAAAGTCATGTACACAAATGCCTGCAGTCTGGGTAACAAGCTCCGGACCTCGAGGCAACAATGACAGAGGCCAAACTGGACATAGTAGCCATAAGCAAGGCATGGTTCTCCAGCAACCACACATGGGAGACTATGGTACCCAGCTACGTAATGTTCAGAACGGACTTGGGGAGAGGAAGGGTGGTGGGGTGACCCTGTATGTCAAAGATAATATAAAAACAGCAGAAATTCAGAATACACAGGAGAGGCAGAGGAACTGTGGGCCACCTTAGAAACAGGAAAGCGCACAGCCATGTGAGCTGAAGTGGTCTACAGTCCTCCTGACCAGGAAGAGTGAATGGACAGAGTCTTGATGAGAATATACAAAAATGACAACAAAGGGGAGGTTCTGCTTATGGAGATTTTAACATGCCCAATGCTAATTGGACTGTACCAACTGGAGCATCAGCAAGAACTAAGGACATAGTGAATTCCTCCAGGGAGGGCCAAAATCAACTAGTGCAAACCCACCAGAGACAGGGCTATCCTAGACCTTGTACTAACAAATGGAGAAAGGATTACATATCTCTATGTCAAAGGGCAACTAGGGGCCAGTGATCATCACATGGTATAGTTCAACTTGGTCAGAGGTACACAGTCAACCCAATCAAAGGCTAAAATCTTAGACTTTAGAGGAGTGGACTTTGGGAAGATGGGCGAGAGCATTAAAATAGCTCTGGCAAGGAATGTTACATGAAGAGGAGTAGGGTAAAGTGGGCTAGGATTAAATTGCAATACTTGAAGTAACAGGACAATGCATGAGGGAACAAAGAAAAAACAGGAGAAGAAAGAAGCCACTTTGGTTCTAAAAACAGTAGCTTAGAAAGTCTGTGCCAAAAGATTGGCCTTCAAACAATACAAGAAAACACAAAAGACGAAGACAGAGAGGCATATCAGAACTCCCTAAGGAAGCAGGGAAATCTGTGAGGCAGACAAAGGCCAAAACAGAGGAAACATTAGCATAAACAGCAAAGGAAGGTGACAAGGCTTTCTACAGATACATTGGTGATGGGAGAAAGTCTAGAGGGGGAATTGCTAAGTTCAAGGGGAAATGGGAATGAGTAGAGAAGGACCAGGAAAAGGCATCCATCCTAAATAAATACTTCTGCTCAGTGTTCACAGTGGAGAAGGAAAGACAGGGCCCACAGATAGACACCATATACACAGGGGAAGGAGGTGAACACAGGACCATTTACAAGAAAAGGTCCACAACAGCTAAATAAGCTCAAGTGGATAAGGCTATGGGACGGATGGCATACATCCCAGGATAATAAAGGAGCTAATGGAGGAACTAGCAGGCCTCTAGCAGAACTATTTACTGAGTCACTAAACACAAGAGGTCCCAGGGACTGAAGGAGGGACAATGTGATTCCACTCCACAAGAGTGGAAACAAGGAGGAAGTAGGTGACTACAGACCAGTTAGTCTTACCTCAGTCATTGAAAAGATCATGGAGACCTCCTCAAGGAAAGGATAGTGGAACACCTGAAACCATAGGGGCACAAATCCAAGGCAACATGAATTCACAGCAGGAAGTTCCTGTCAGTCTAATGTGATAGAATTCTTTGACTGAGTAACCCTGGAGGTGGATCAAGGAGGTGCAGTTGATGTAGCCTACCTTGACTTCAGCAAAGCTTTTGATACTGTTCCACATAGAAGACTGGTAAACAAGCTATGCAGACTCGGGGTAGGTCAAACATTGGTCAACTGGGTGGCAAACTGGCTGACAGGTAGAAAGCAGAGACTGGTGGTCAACGGTATCCAGTCAGAAGAGATGCACATCACAAGTGGGGTGCCTCAGGGGTCGGTCCTAGGGCCAGTCCTCTTCAATATCTTCATTATTGATATTGAGATTGGACTGGAAGGTAAGATTTGCCTGTTTGCAGATGACACCAACATCTGAAACACAGCAGATGATCCAGATGGGGTGGGTAGGATGATGTGAGACCTGGAAAAGCTAGAAAAATAATCCAAGGAGTGGCAACTAGGGTTTAACACTAAAAGTGCAAAATCATGCACATGGGCAGGAGAAACCCTGAAGCTAACTATAGGATGGGGAAAGTGCTAGCAACCACTAGAGAGGAAGGGACTGGGGCATCATCATCACACCAATGACCTAAAAGCATCTAGGCAGACCACAAAGGCAGTGGGAAGAGCTAGAGGGATGTTGGGATGTATCAGTAGGGGTATCACAAGCAGAAAGAGAGGGTAGTGATCCTCTTTACAAGACATTGATTAGCCCCAGCTGGAGTACCACATCCAGTTCTGGAGGCCACACCTGCAAAAACAACAACAGGATAGAAACAGTCCAGAGAAGGGCGACAAAGATGGTGCAGGGGCTACAAATGAAGCCATATGAGGGACAGATTGAAAGACCTCAATATGTACACCCTGGAGCAGAGAAGGAGGGGAGATGTGATAGAAACTTTCATATACCTTAAAGGCCTAAACAAGGTGAAAGAGTCTAACATGTTTCAGTATAAGAAAAACAGCATCACAAGAGGACATACTATGAGATTAGAAGGAAGCTGATTAAGGGTAATGTAAGAAAATTATTTTCACAGAGAGAGTGGTAGATGCATGGAACAGCCTGCCCAAGGAGGCAGTGGAATTTAGTACAGTGAAGGGCTTCAATGCAGCTTGGGATAGGTACAAGGGAATAATACAAATGAGTAAGAATAAAATAGGCCAATGTTCAGAATAGAGATGTATGGCAGCAACAAACAGGTAGAAAAAATGGGCAGACTAGATGGGCCTGGTGGTCCTTATCTGCCATCAACTTCTATGTTTCTATGTTTCCCACCTGGGCAGTCTCTGTATTATGCGGGACCTGAAGCCATGTTGGAACTCCATCAATAGGTTGTATTTTGAAGGAATTCCATGGTCTGATAAAGGACTATTTTTCTAGGATTTTGGAGAGGGGCAAGCAAAGAGACTGAGAGATTGAGAGAACAAGAAATTCATTTATTTTATTTTTCATTTTTCAGATTTTGAGGAGTTTCATTTTAGGGTCTAGCTAATGTTTTAGTGAGAGTTATGGTGGCAGCAATGTTTGTAATGGAAGTCAGGAATGTTTTACAGATGACATTAATTTGTTAGTGTGCTGCGCCCTGATTGCCAACAGTTTTTTAGCTAGTGGTACTGGTTTCACAATTCATGTCTGCTAACCAGTCAGGATGCAGCAATATCCATATCCATTTTGTAAGCGTTTATAAACCCTCAATGTTCACTTTTGGGGTTTATGTAGTATCTACAACGTCAGGTGTAAAAGCTCACTATACACACCTTCCCATGCATTGTTCTCTATTTTGCACATTTTTTCCCTTTCTAGGAACTAATGGTCTGGTAAATGAGCAACTGGAGAATGTGAAGAACAACCGTCGTAGACTAGGAGCCAGGTTCAGACTGGTCCCTCCTCTTTGACCTTTTCATAGGTCCTCTCTGTATGGGGTAAGGGCACCGGGTAGAGCAGAGGTGAGCCAAGAGTTTAATGAGTGGCTGAAGGGGTTTTATCAGGAGGAAGGTTATCAGTTCATGGGTGACTGGGGCAACTTCTGTGATAGGGGCCTAGTCAAGATGGACAGACTCCATCTGGCATAGCAGAGGATCAGAGCCCTTGGTCAGAAGCTAGATATCTATAAGGTAGACATTTAAACTGAGCCTAGGGGATTTGAGGCTGAGACTTCATTACATCTTGAAGACAGCACACATTTCCCAATCAAGGCTTCCCTACAGACAGGGATAGGAAGAAGGCACCATAGGGAGGATCATAATTACCCCAGACAGCGTCAGGTGGGGATTCTAGAGGACCAACAGTCATCCATCATGGAAGGAAGGTCAGCCAGAAAGGGCAGAGAAAAGAAAGCAACAGTGGTTGGAGGGTGGTTTGGCAAAATGCCTTGAGCCTGGGAAATAAGGTTAGTGAACTACAGGGCCTAGTAGCCAGTTCTGACTAGATATGGCAACCATCACAGAAACCTGGACATCAGAAAACAATGACTGGAACCTGGTGTTCACTGGTACACTGTTCAGAAAGGACAAGGAGATAGACAACGAAGGAGGGTGCCCATTTATGTGAAGGTAACATAAAGGTCACAGAAGAAGGATCAATTAGGAAGGCCAATAGTGGAATGGACCACATCTGGATAAACCTGAGTATTCCATCTGGGAAGTGCATGAGGGTGAGGTGGTTTACAGACATCCAAATCAGGGTGAGAAGGCTGATAGAGAACTAGGGAAGAAGGGCTCACAGTACAGCTAAAAGGAATGTGATGGTGATGATGGATTTCAACATGCCAGAAATGGACTGGGAGACCCCCACTGCTCACAGTATCAGAAACCAGGCACTACCTGAGAGCATGCAAGCCTGCCTGTTGGTCCAGCTGGTAAAGAAACCCACAAGACCGTCAGCCATCTTGGATGTCATCCTCATCAGTATAGAAAGGATTAGTCATGTGACAGTTTGGAATCCACTGGGGCCCAGTGTGACCACAACATGCTGTGGTTCGAGCTGGCACTGTAGCAGCACACCTCCTACAAAACTGTGGTACTAGCTTCAGGAGAACAGAGTTTGGAAGAATAAGAGATATACTTAGGAGCAGGTTACACTGGGAAGCTATAATAGGAAATGTAGAGAAACAATGGGAAGTTATTAAGGAGTCAGTTCTCAAGGCAACCATGACTTGCATGAAAACTGTCTACTTACGGTAACAAGCACAAGAGCCTCTATGGTTCTCTATGGAGGTAGGAGGCAGTATGGAGGAAGAAAAGAGCCTTCAACAACTATAAGTGTAATTAGGGAAGAAGCCTGGAGATACATCAGAGCACATTGAAGGAGGCAAAGAAGGTGGTCAGAGATGCCAAGTCTGCCACCAAATTGCATAGCGTAGAAGGAGTGAAAGATGGCGCAAAAATGTTTTTCCATTACATCAGAGAAAAATGGAAGACAAAAGTAGGGATTATGAGGCTTTCAAAGGATAAGGAGTTGATAGATGAGGATGGGCAGAAGGCATCAGTTCTAAATGACTTCTGCTCAGTATTTGCTGAGGAAGCAGATGAGCCCCTGTTGGAGAGCGGAATCAGAGCTTCAGGCAGAGGCATTCAGGAACTAGAACAAATTCAGTTCACTGTGGAAGGAATCTGGAAGGGGCTGGCAGCACTGAAGACTGACAAAGCGCCGGGGTCTGATGGTTTACAGCCAAGGGTGTTCAAAGAATTGTCACTAGAGTTGGCAGAACCCCTTGCAGGGCTATTCAACAGCTCACTTTGGATTGAAGAGTTCCCAGGAAATTGGAGGATGGCCAAGTTTGTCCTCTCCATAAGGGAGGGACAGGAGCAACCAAGTAACTGCAGACCTATCAGTCTTACTTCTGTTGTGGGTAAGTTGATGGAGTCTCTAGTCAGCTAGGATCTGGTAGCCTACTTGGGAAGCAGTGGTCTTCAAGATCGCAAACATCACAGATTCATGGTGAGAAGGTCCTGTCAGACCATCCTAATTGTTTTCTTTGACTGGGTTACTTGAACTATAGGCAAGGGTAGGGAGTCTACATACTCTACTTTGATTTCAGCAAAGCTTTCAATTTTGTGCCACACATGAGGCTACTGAACAAACTATGGATTTGGAATTAGAAGTGAAGCTAACCAGATGGGTTGGAAACTGGTTAGTAGGCCATAAACATAGAGTAGTGGTCAACGGGCTCAAGTCAGGAGATGGGAACATCATGAATGGATTGCACAGGATCAGTTCTCAGACCGGTCCTCTCCAACATGTTCATTTGTGACACTGGTGAAGGAATACAGGGAAAGTTGTGTCTGTTCACAGACAAAACAATGCTCTGTGGGAGAGTGAGCGGCCAAGATGGGGTGAAAGAGCTGAAAGAGGATCTGGTAGATTGGAGAGGAGGTCCAAGGTCTGGCAGCTTAACTTCAATGTGAAGAAGTGCAAGGTTATGCACCTGGGTAAAGAACCCCAGAACAGATTACTGGTTGGGGGTATCAGCCTGCCATCTCATCAGAAGAAAGAAGCATGGGAATGATTTTAGTGACTCCTCAAACCACCCAGTCAGTGTGGCAAGGCCTACAATAAGGTGACTAGGATGTTGGGGTGCATGGAAGAGGCATTGACAGCAGGAGGAAGGAAGTGATATTGTCCTTATAAGGGTTCTTACTAACACCTACCTGAGTACTGCACCCAGTTCTGGGACATCTAACTAAGTAAGGATAAAACAAACTGGAGACAGTCCAGGGAGAGTAATCAAAATGATTTAGGGTCAGCAAGATAGATCTTATGAGGAGCAGCTCATGGCCCTGAACTTATACTCTCTGGTCACTAAATGGGAGCAGGATGATAAGACTGAGATGTTCAGAATCCTGAGGGACACTTACATGATAAATTGTGAGGTGCTATTCATGAGGAACCTCAATTCCTTGACTAGAAGACATCACTGGAAACTGATAGGTGAAAGTTTCAGGAGAGATGTGAGGAAGTATTTATTTACAGAATGGGTGGCTGAGTCTTGGAACAGTCAGCCAGCAGATGTGGAGGGGCAAGTTTGTGAGTCAGTTTAAGCACCAGTGGGATAGGGTGAAAGGTCTCATCAACACAGACTATAAGGACAATAGGACCAGGGTGTAGGCAGTACAAAATTGAACAGACTGGATGGACCCTTGATCTTTATCTGCCATCATATTCTATGATTCTGTGATATAGAAACATAGAAACATAGAATTTGATGGCTGATAAGAACAACCTAGCCCACCTAGTCTGCCTGTTTTTCCTTACCTACTGCTTCTTCGAGACCCTACTTGATCTCCAGCTTATCCCCTTGTTTTATCACTAAGGTTCCCTTATGCCTATCCCATGCTTTCTTGAACCCTGTTACAGTTTTTGCCCCCACTACCTTTTGCTGAGAGACTGTTTCAGGTATCCACCACCCTCTCTGTGAAAAAGTACTCTTACATCTCCCTAAGTCTACCCACTTCCAGCTTCATAGCATGACCCCTTGTCCTTGAACATCTTTTTTCTGAAAGATGCTTCCTTTTGAACCTTATTTATACCTGTGAGGTATTTGAAAGTTTCTGTCATATTCCCCTCTCCCTCGTTCCTCCAGTGTATACATATTAAGGTCCTTCAGTCTTTCCTCATAGGATTTTGATGCTGACCCTGCACAATTTTGGTTGCCCTCCTCTGGACTGCCTCCACTCTTTCTATGTCCTTCCAGAGATGAGGTCTCAGAACTGGACACAGTACTTGAGGGAGGTCTCACCAGTGATCTATACAGGGTAACACCAACTCTCTTTTCTGCTGATGATCCCCTCCCTATGTACCCAGCAGCCCACAAGCTCTCCCGACTGTCTTATCAAGCTGCCTAGCCACCTTTAGACTATCAGATATGATAACTCCCAGGTTTCTTTCCTGTTTGGTGGTCGTCAATACTTCTCCCATCTTGTACTACTCTCCTGGGTTTCTGTGCCCCAAGTGCATGATTTTGCACTTTTTGCATTGAAGCCCAGTTGCCATACCCTGATCACTCCTCTAACTTTTTAGATCCCTCTCATTTTCCACCACCCCGGAGTGTCTACCCTGTTGCAGATTTTAGTGTCATCTGCAAACAGGCAGACCTCAACCCCTCTGCAATGTCACTAATAAAGATATTAAAGAGGACGGTCCCAGGACAGATCCCTGTGGTACCTCACTGGTCACCCTCCCTTCCTCAGAGTGAACTCTGTTTACCCACCATCTGTCTCCTATCCCTTAAGCCAATTTCTTACCCAGTTTACCATCTTTGGTCCCACTCCTAGGCTACCCAGCTTGCTTACTAATCTCCTATGTGGGACAGTGTGTCAAAGGCCTTGCTGAAATCCAGGTAGGCCACATCCACTGCTCCTCCCTGATTCAATGTCCTGGTCACCCAGTCAAAGAAATTTATTAGATTTGTTTGACAAGACCACCCTCCCCCGTGAATCCGTGCTG
Organism: Neoceratodus forsteri; assembly: GCA_016271365.2. Taxonomy (NCBI): domain Eukaryota; kingdom Metazoa; phylum Chordata; order Ceratodontiformes; family Ceratodontidae; genus Neoceratodus; species Neoceratodus forsteri. Next base: position 1,182,248,030 of record CM057450.1, on the reverse strand, counting down.
TCGCGTGTCCTGTAAGCCAGCAGATGTGGTGGGGCAAGACTGTGCTAGCACAATCAGTGTCTGATTCATTACTTTATAAACCACTTTGGATACAGTGTGGGTGCTAAACCAAAATTCTGTTCTGTTCTATTCTATTCTATTCTATTCTATTCTGTGACACTAGTGTCAGCCAGCATATGGATTAGGTACATCCACTGAAAGTTTTGATACACTATGAAGCTGCCAGATTATCTTTAGAGCAAAGCAGATTTGTACCTATACAGAACGACTTTACTTCATTTAAGGAGTTGACTTTGGAACTTTTTATGTCTCTTCTAGGCTTGTGCTGGTTTCACCAGGAAGGGCTTGGATCCTCAGTGTTTTACTATTCTCTGAAGATGTACAGTTTTAAAGTGAGTTTGTCACTTTTGAGAAGTGTGAAAAACATAACATCTAGACAACATTTAGTTTAGAAATTATATCTTACCTGCATTTCTTGTCCCTTTGTTTTTATTACTAGGGTAATTTGCATGGAAACAAGATCCTAGCTCCTAATTGTCATCTGTTCCACTTCCTGCAGCTTATGCCTTTGCTGACGTCATAATCCTCTGTGTCTGTGGCATCATAGTTTATTGCTATGGAGATGGTCATGATGTCACAAACAGAACTGTGCCTTTAGTACATGATTTAAAAGCAGTACATCCATCCAGGACAAGGGTCCTGTCTGGAGGTGAATTAGCATAGTATTGAAAATAAATGGCTAAGAAATAAAGCAAATTATAAAGTTTAAGGGAACTGTGTCTAAATATTATGTTTTGGAATGTTCCCCAAAAGTGACAGGCTGCTTTAAAATCTCCATTACAGACTACTAAATATGGCACTACCAGTGTTTGAAATTAGTATTGCTCATGAAGGATGCAGCCAACTCTCTGCTTCTTCTTCTAATTCACAAAGATGAAGTTCGCATGAGTATCATGTACTTATTTTCTTTTAAGCCTGGTTTTAAAAATAAGTTGCCCTTTGTACTACTGAGTACTTCTGTGTGAATGCTTCCTGCTGCCAGCAACATTGGCCAGGATTAGAACTCTTGAGACAGCTGTATCCTGCTTTAGCAGGCCTTGATCCCTTCACTGTTTTCCTCCTGCTGCCCAGCTCATCAACTCTTTCCATCGGTTCACACTTATCTCTTCAATGCCACAATGAAGATGAGATCTGACAAGGCAGTGCAGCAGGGTGTCTCTAGGCCTGGCAGAGACAGCAACCTCTCAGAGGTTCCTTCTATCATGAGGCTATCTTTTGTTTTGTGGTGTCAGTACACATACTATCTAGTTCCAGAAAGCAGTTTGGGACTGGTGTCCTACGGGTGCTCTAAGAGTTGTCGTAAGCATTTCTGTAGGAGCAGTAATTAACATGCTGTAGTTTGCTTAAGAGGACAGGAAATCATATCGTATTGGCAGCTGTTTATAAAGTTCTTAGTCTAAGGAATTAGATGCAGTCCTCTAAATTATCCATATGTAACTGTACCTGAATTAAAAGTGATAAGAAATCTGTATTTTGCATTGTTTTGTTTTGGGAGCAGATTTCTGTTACAGTTCTCTTCATATAACTAATAATTTGGGGTTTTAACCATGTCACAGTTTGTGCAAAGAACTCTAAGCATTGTTCTGATAGGTCAACAACTCATAGTTAGCCTTCTGTGCACAAACCGTGACATAGGAAAAACTCAAATTACTGGATTCCATGAACAGAGCTGTTACAGAATGCTGCCCATAAAAACAAAATAATGTAAAATACATTTTTGTATTACTTTTTATTCAGGTACATTTCCAAAAATGGATAATTTAGGGAATGCATACCATTTCTGAGAATAAGAACTTTATAAACAGCTACTAATCCGGACAAATTTCCTTTCCCCTTCAATGTTTTCAGTACATGGAAATCTGACAATTCACACCAACCGTTCAGTAAAGTATAATTGCTTTACACAATGCCATTCATACCAGAATATTAAACAACAAGAAACAAATAAAATAAAAACAGAAATGAATTTGAATGCCATGAGACTAGAATTTTAAAGTCCTGTTATCACAGACTCTCCCACGTGATTTACAAAATGGCTGCACTGGCCCTGATGCACATGATATGTTTTTATTTTTGGGTGGACTCAGGCCACCAGCTGCAAAGTCCCTTACACTGACCTCGAGATGAAAAGGGATGCAGAATGGGCCATCCTTCTTGCAGTGTTGGCACTTGCCTCTCCTGTTGCTTGGACACTGCTTCAGTCCTGGGAGAGGGTCACTGTTGTCCTGTTTCTCCCTCCCATGTGCCCACAATCCCTAGTGATTTTGCTGTGTCTTCTGGCACTATCCTCTGAACTTGCCAATGGATGCAGCTATGACAGGCACCTCTCCCAGCATAGATCCTTTTCCCAGGGGTAGTAGTGGGGGCACAGGGTTACAACCCTTTTCTCCCCTTGGCTCCCCATTATCTTGCTGAAATAGGTTCAGGATGGCATATGAATCAACAGCTGGGCCCAGACTTCTGTAAGCCAACCATCACACCTGATTTTGAAAATTGCATCTGCTGCATTAAGCAGGTGACGGACGCAGCAGGGGAGTGGAGACAGATGGAAGTGCACCCGGGATGCACCTACTGTGTGTCTATCACTTGGAAAATAATGTGTGCAAGATATACAGATGCAAATGGCATGAAAGTAGTGTGATCATAATTATTCTAATCGCAGACACTTAATAAATTTAAAGAGACCCACCAAGGTAAATGGAACAGTTCTTGCACTTGATAGATGGGTGCTGTACCTCATGGGACTGCTTCTAATGCAGAGCGTGATGAAAATAATCAATGTATTAAAAAATGGTAGCGTCGTGAAATTAGAAATACTGGGTCCCAAGGACTTCCAGGTTTCTGGTTCCGCACGCCTGCCCCCACTCTGCAAAGTTATGATGCGATGCTAGAGAGCACAGGACGTGCTCCATTATAGCCTATGCAGTAATTTTTGATAATTTTTAATATTACAATGTCCATTTGGTGATAAAACACGGACACTGGTCGACTAATGAGGCCCTTGTCAGTCGACCAGTGCCTACTTTTATCACCAAATAGCCATTATAATATAAAACAAACATTTGTCAATGCCAAATGTTGGCTAGCTGACACTGGCATTGGTGGTGCAGTTAGAAATACAAAATAGGAATGGCAGTGAAGTACTGAAGTAACACCAACACCCCCACCCCCATGAGAGAGACTGAAAGGCATTGGGAGTGACGCTTTGGTTGACCATAATGCTTACACCATTCCACCTCACCTCACCCTGCAGAGAGCGACAGGTGTCAGGGCATGCATTGGGGTCTTCGGCCCTTATGCTCACCCCATTTCATAAGGAAATAAGCTGAGATGGATGCAATATAGGAGAATGGGGTGAGCGTTAGGGTGACAGATCCCAAGGCACACCTCAGTGCCTGTCAGTGGCTGTAGGGTAGGGGTAGAATTCTGTGAACATTATGGCTGACAAACTTAAATTCGTCCCGATGCCTGTCAGTCTCTACAGGGTGGGTGTATGGTTGGAAACCTTAATGCCCCAGGTGTTTGTTGGTATTTTCACCCAAATTTTCAACAGTTGCTTTTGGGAGCCCACCTCATGAACAGTGGTGCTATCATTTCGTTACTCAATCCTGAAAGGTGATTTTGCACAACAACTGTGCCATTAGAAGCCACAGGTGTGGAAACATATTTTGAGCAAGATGCAAAAAATGACAGCTGCACTTTTCATGAGGAGGTATAAAAAAAATGGCAATGTTGAAAATCTGTAGAGAAAATATGAAAAATTTGCAAAGTTACGAGTGTGCATAGATACTGCACAATACACACCCATAATGCAGTCATTTTGGGGATTTTTTACCAGATTTTCAATGTGGGCATTTTGGGACCTCTCCCCATGAACAGTGGCACTGTGATTTTGTTACTCTGTCCGAAGTTGATTTTGCACCGTGGCAAGCCCATTGTGCTCCACAGGTGTGAAAACATGTTTTGGGCAGGATGTAAAAATGACAGCTCTACTGTTTAAAAGGAGGTGTGAAAAAATGACAATGTTGAAAATCTGGAGAAAATATAAAAAATCCTCGAATTCTGAGCATGCGTAGAAACTACTGTAATGCACGCTCATGACACAGTCATTTTTGGAATTTTTCACCAAATTTTCAACATAGGCATTTTGGGACCTCCACTCATGAACAGTGTCACTGTGATTTTCTTAATCTGTCCCGAACATTGATTTCCCACAGCGATCACGCCATCAAATGCGCCACATGTGCGAAAACACATTTTAGTCAGGATGTGAAAAATGACAGCTACACTGTTCATAAGAGAGGTGTGAAAAATGGTAATGTTGAAAATCTGGTCTGAAAATATTAAAATTCTCAAAGTTATGAGCTTGCATGGAAACTGCCTAATGCATGCTAAGTAACACAGTCATTTTGGAATTTTACACCAAATTTGCAACATAGGCGTTTTGGAGCCCACCCGCTGAACAGTGGCACTGTCATTTTGTTAATCAGCCCTTAAAAGGTGATTCCACGCGGTGACCATGAAATCATCTTTTGGGACCGATTAAGAAATGACAGTGACTGTTTCATGAGGTGGGGTTCCAAGAACCCCATGTTGAAAATTTGAGCCAAAAATCAAAAAATAGCTGAGATATCCACCTAAGTTGAACCCCCAATTATGCCATTATACAGCTTACGGCATTTCTTCAGTTCGCGATCAACTTTGAAGAGAGCAGGCGTATTCACGCTCCACGAAGATTGCTGCACTGACCTCCAGAGGTAAGTATGAGGTGGAGGGTATGGGAGATGAGTGAGCAGAGGTGGGTGCAGGTTGGGGAGGAAGCCCAGACAGCAGGGGACCGTTTTCTTGTTTACAGGTCAAAATAAAAAAAAAAACACTCGGGAAGGTTTTCTTTTTCAGGTAACACATTAGGCACACTGGGGTGGGCTCCCAGTGTGCCAGTTGTGTTTTTGGGGGCACTGGAGCTGATGGGGAAAGGGCACCTTGTCGGCAAAGAAAGTGTGTCTGTGTTTGGGGGCTTGATACCAAGGGGATTGGGCACTCCCTCAGCAGACAAATTAAACTAGGGAACATTATGCCGATGGGGATTGGGCACCCCATTGGCAAACAAATTGGAACTGGGGAGGGCATGCTGACAGAGGATTGGGCACCCCAATTTGGCTTCCTAGGGATTGTGAGAGGTGGATGGCGAGCACGCTGCCATGTTTATTGAAATGATTCACCTGGCACGGCACGTGGGAGGCATGTCAGATCTGCCACTGCAATGGCGAGCCTGTCTCTCATTGCAGTGATGAATTTCTTTCAAGGTGATGGCAGTCTCTGAAACTGCTGTCATCAGCAGCATACTCACTGGTTGGCGACTGAGGACACGCTGGCTAAAGCATCCCTTGGATTTGCCACAACACTGACACACCTTTGAAAGTGCTAGTACAGTGCTACAACCACAAAATGTTGCTTGCTCATGCGTGCACAAGCCAACATAAAAGCGATTGAAAAGGTGCCACCCATAGACTCTAATGGAGTGTATCCCGTGCTGTCCCTAGCATCATGTCATAACTTTGCAGAAGCGCGGGGTGGGCGTAGGTGGCACCAGAAACGGAAGTCCTTGGGACCCGGTATTTCTAATTTCACGAGCATTATCATTTTTAATGCATTGATTATTTTCATGAAGCTCCACATTAGAAGCAGCCCCATGAGGTACAGTACCCAGATACAGTATCAGGTTCTGGGGCCAAAGCTAGTAAGTCTCTTTAAACCAGTTGGTTTTGCATGATAAATTAAAATTTAATGGAATTAAACATAATCATCATCTTTTAATTCATAACAGTAATTATAATTTTACACACTCAACAGATTATTTTATATTGATTTGACAGACATATGTTTCTGGACCTCTCTTTGAACTCATTTTATTGCATCTTACAATCAGGTCAGCAGATCATTCACAACACGTGAAGAACATCTTGTAAAACCAATAAAATGATTATCTCCGTAAAGCTTTCTGCATCTTACCTTATGAGATGTGTTGCTTACTGTTGGAAATGGAAGTATAAGTGGGATAGTAGTATTGAGGCTTTGCTTCAAGTGGTAAGGACTGAGGTTCTTAGTACAATAGATGTCCAGGATTCACCTATCGCTCTTTCAGATGTTCTGATATAAATGCTGCCATTATGGGCCAGAATAAATTAAACAGGGCGGATTTTATAGAGATTGATGTGGGCTTGGTCCCAGCCTGTGGCAAACCCTTGCACCGCCACAGCTGCTGTAGTGCTGATTGTCATAACTGCACCTGATTTTATAATGTCGGGCATAGCTGCAATGATCCACCCAATTTATGGCAGCTTGTGCTAAATCCCATGCTAAACTTTATGTAAACGGTTCTAGGTATTGCCAAGCCAGACCATAAAAGATGTTCTAGTGAGCGCTTTGTGCTGCAAGGGATAGAAGATCCCTTAGACTACTGCAGGCCCAGTGCACCATACCTCTGGTACACCCAGGGCTTGTGGCAATCCTACATTTTGTAAAATCCAGCCCTGGGTCCTATACTAGCTAAGAGCTAGCAGAGCTATCCTATCTATTCATTATAGCTACAGTACGTGTGTTCTATAGATCCAGTGATCCCTATAGGTTAAGGGAATATTGTCAACCCTGATAACCCAGTCTGAACCTTTTAAGTTAAGCTGAAGGATGATAATGTGCAAACAAACAAATATCTATCTTTTCCCCACAAAGAGAAACAGTTTACTTTGTTTGAACACGTAATAACATATAGTGCATCTGTCCCTATTTTTGATACATATGTTGGGCACTGGTGAGTAAAACTTAAAGGGCACTGTGTTTATTTGCTACTATGTCAAAATGGTGAAACATTTAACTTTGTTTTCTTAAAATGCAGTTGGTTGGAGGGCCCTGTGAGATGGCCAGATTTACATTTTGTTCATTTGATGCATAACATGTCTGGGTAAAGTTCTGTGTTATATTTCTTCATTGTTTCCTTTAAAACAAATTAAGGCTGGGCTGTGAACTTGATTGTTTCACATTTTGGGACGTGTCAGTTAAAGGAACCACTGGCTGAAACTCCTTTGCCCTTTTGGGCCCGAGGTGCTGGAATGTTCTTCTTGTGGCCTGGCCCTTGAATAATGCTAAGCAACCATCATTTTGACTTTTGAAAAAAAATTTAGCATGTGCACTGGAGCGTCAACAATGTTGTATTGTTAGATGACTTGTCTTACAATGTGTTTTTAATTATTTGACATCCTGATTATTGTGCAGCCAGAATGGATGATGTCATTTAATTTCTGAGTTGCTGGCTATTTGTTAGATTCCACATTATGTACAGTACATATTCTTGTATTATATAATTTACACTCATGCTCACCCTACTCTTCCCTTTCCTCTCCTCTCTTGATGCCAGGCACCTTTCCCACTGTGTCTCTTTTATATCTAAATTCTGGCTTGGTTCCCTTCCTTCCTACCTTGCATCCTCTTATCCTCTCCCTCAGCTTCTTACCACCTTTGACATAATAATACTTCCCATTCCCTCACTATTCCTTCTAGAAAATCTACTGTCGGTCAGTCTGCTTTCTCATACAGCTTTCCTAAACTTTGGACCTCCCTTCCCGTCAACTTGCTTTGCAGCTTCTGCTTTCTCCTTAAAGTCTCTCCTTCATGACTATTCTCCCTCCTGCAACTGTTCATGACTCTCTTCCTCCCCACACACACTAGTTTTGCCCTTGCAGTCTGCTTCCTTCATTACCTGTTCATTGTTCTGTAAGAGCAGTTCCATAAATTTATCTCAATAATTTCTTTTCTATTACACTTACTTGTTATACTGATTTATCTCCAACTGTTGATTATCGCCTTGATATTATTGTGTTTGTTGTATAGGATTTTCCACATCCCTTGTCCCCAGGATGCATCTGGAAATTAGCTGTTAGCAGCTCAGTATACCTTTCCTGGTGAAAAGAAAGAAAGAAAGAAGAAGAAAGAAGAAAGAAAGAAAGAAAAGAAAGAAAGAAAGAAAAGAAAGATAGATGGATGTATTTTGTAATTGTTATGTATGTAATGTAATTATGGTCTCCATTGAAAATGAGCATTTTGCTCAATGGTTAACAAAATAAATGTAATACTGTACATTTTGTGTTTTAATGGCTGTGTTTAGTGACCACCTGAGGGCCAGTGGAAGTGCATTGTGCTTCTTTACTGGTGACTCAGGTTCAAGAGCAGACTCTGGAAACTGGGACTGACTGTGGCCTGGGATGGGGAGTGCTGGTGCCTAACCATGAGTCAGACTGGTGAGAGAGAAGTCAGTGCATGTCGACACAAAGACCAGTCATGGTAGACTGCTCTTTCATGAGGGTTATGGATGCAGGTGGCTGGGTAGGTGGGGAGTTTAGGAGAAAATGCCTGCCTGCCATGATAACTGATGGCAATCTCAGGTCCTACAGCATACAGCCCTCCACCTGCATGGATCCTTGGTTCTGGGGAGAATGGCTCTCCCCTGGTAGCCAGCTACTGGGTGCAAGCTACAGGATGGTAGCAGAGAAGTAAATGGCAGATTGGGCGGATGGTTGCTGTGCTGGAATAGGGATCTAATGTACTGCAGACTGTTGGGAAAAGAGTTTAACTGAGAAAAATGACTGTTTAGATCCCCATTGTAGCCTAAAAGGAAAGACATGTGGAAGCACCTGGTTTGCTTTTTCTATACTCAGTAATTACAGCCAGATATAGGACAGGGTAGGGGAGCAGTTCCATATGCTGGAGGAACTATGGTGAGAGCCATGCTACACATAGACATATTCTGTGGGGCTGTCCCTCCTTTATAGCTTTCTTAGGGATGTGGAGAAGGTGTTGAAGACCTCCACACCCAGCTTACCTTGACATCAGTGATATACTTATTTTACCAGTACCCTAAGAGAGTGAAGGACAGGCATTAATCACATGTTGGGATCATGCTGCTAGCAGCCAAAAGGGCATCCCAGAAATGGCCGACACCTCAACAGGTAGAGCTGGGGGAATGGAGGACTGTGATTAACAACGCTCTACAAAATGGAAACGATTACCTTCAGTCTGAATGAGAAACCAGAAGTATTCATCTCCAAGTGGAAATCTTGGGTAATGTGTGTGATGCAGCATTATACCATCTTTGTTCCCTGAATGTCAGAGGGACAACAGGGTGGAGTTAGGATCTCTGGAGCTGGAGGTTACATGACTCTGACTTTTGGGAAGGGCCTGCTCTGCCTGTTTCCCTGGATCTCGAGTCCCTACCTCCAGCGACACTAAGCCCAGTGGCTAGTACAGGAGGTGTGCTATACAAAGGCTCCTCCCCTAACACTGTAAGGGGGTACTCTACTTAGAATAATCTACACTGTGTAAAACCCTGTCTATTACTGTAATTGTGACTCCTCTGGGAATCTATATATGATGTAGTGCATAAAAATCTTTTTAGTAAAAATCTAGTTACAAAAAAAGGGGAAAATGTCCTCTTGGTGGTGGCGATTGCAGTGTCCACCATGGAAGACTTTGTGTTTGTTCCTAGTTGACTTGGCTCTGTCATTCTTTATTTACCACATCTAACCTCTAGGTGGCAGAACCCAGCTTACACAATGGCAGGACATAGAAAGTATTGTTGGTTGGTTTATTTTCACTTCTGATGGCCCAGCCCTGAGTATGCGCCAGGATTCAGTCCTTTCACAGATGTTGTTTGCTGTATACATACTACCCATGGGTAGGATCACTAGACAGTATGGACTTGGGTTTCACAGTTACGCAGATGCTACCCAGCTCTATCTGTCTTTTTCACCTAGAACACCGAGTGCAGTGGATGTGCTAAATAAATGCCTGGCTGAGATCCAAGGCTCAATGTCAATCAAGCTGGTTAAAACTTAACCCTGACAAATCTGAAGTACTGATGGTGGAGCTGGGTTTAAGGGTGGACTAGCAGCTACCAAGAAGGAGACTGGGCTATGGCTCAGTTCATCTGGGCTTTCAGTTACTACTAAGGTGAGAAATCTAGGACTCATTCCAGATGAGGGGCTGGCATTTGAGGCTCATTTGTGGCAGTCTCCAAAGCAAGTCTCTCTACTTGTACTCACACCTGTTGACCCCCTCGAAGCGTTACTAGTTTCAAATACTTGGGTGTCACACTGGATCCTTCCCTTACATTCACTGATCATGTTAATATTTCTATGCACAGAGTTATCCAGAAATTAGGAGCCATCTACCAGCTAAGACAATTCCTGTCCCATGAGGTGTGCCTAGCAATTGCGCGAGCAACCTTCTACCTTTATTGATTATTGCTCCCCCTTATATTCCCCATGTTGTCAGCCCTGCACTCCAGGCTGACATCAGTTTACAACAGCATCTACCACTTGTCCTCCTCACACCCTATTCTACCCTTCATTGTTACTTATACAAATCACTTGGTTGGCTCCTACTTCAAGGATGCTTCAACTACTCCTTGGGCTGCCTAATAGACACTACATTCAGAGATGGTCCCTGTCCCCTTATACATCCCTACTCATGGGCAAAGTGGCTACTTGGTACTCCATGAATCATCCATCCTCCCCTGCTAGTTCCCAGAATCTCCACTACCATGGGCAGCAAAGCCTTTTCCATCTCTGCCCCTCCTTATGGAAAAAGTTCCCTGTATTACTCCACTCGCCTCCTCCCACTTATCCTTCAAAAGTCACTCTAAAGATTGGCTACTACTGGAAGCCAAATGCCTCTGTTCAACTGTGTAAGCTGGGATGATTCCCCCCTCAGCTTTTGTGGGGTCTCCACCCTTGTGACACCCTTTTCACTCCTGCTTCTTTCCCACCCCCACCTGGCTCTCTCTCCTCCCTATAGTCTACTCCACTACACTTTGCTTATTGTGGGCTGTTGCACTGAATTTTGAATATCCACCTGGTTGTTACTTGATTTTGTTATTGGCGTGCCTTTTAAAATTGCACTGTATTTGGTTTACCTAGGTAATTTGTCACCTTACTGTATTGTTCTCCATGTTCCTATGATGATGTATATGGACTTGTTGCTAGCCTACAACTTCACCTTGTACCTTATTGTATTCTCATTTTGTGTTAATACCCTCTGTACTGTAACTCCCTGCACCTCTTTGCTAATGGCCTGCATTCTGACCATGTTACTCCTCCTGTATTCTGTTTTGCTAAATGTGCCATTGTTTATGGCCCAGGTCGTGCCTGAAAACAGTCCCTTGGATCAGCACACCTACCCAGTCACCAAAGACATAAATAAATAATTAATTAAATAAGCAACTAAATAAATAAATAAGTAGTCCAGAATGACTTTTATTATCTAAGGAAAATCAGCTGAATTAAATCCTTTATTCCCCAGGAGACCTGGCTACTCTGGTACATGATTTTGTAACCTAGATGCTTAACTACTATAATACTCTGTACCTCAGGGTCAGTGGAGGTACACACTGCAGTGCTCCAGCTAGTTCAGAACACAGTGGCTGGGCTAGTAACTAGCCTTTGAGGACAAGTCATGTCTCTCCAGCACTACGTGATCTGCACAGACTGCCACTAAAGCGGTGTATCTCTTTCAAAGTTGGTTACAATACTAACTTTTAAGGCCCTGCATGGTTTGGGCTTATGTTACTGTCTGATCATTTGTATCCTTACATGTCCTTGTGCCCTCTCTGCTCCTCTGAGGCGGTCTCCTTGTTGTTCCCAGGTAGGTCTTCAAACCTTTGGGGACTGGGCCTTTAAGGTGGGTGGCCTGATCTTATGAAACTCTGTCCCGATGGCCATCAGGAGGCCCCTTGGTTGAGGCCTTTAAAAGGAGTCTTAAGATCTATTTGGGAGTGTTTATCACACTGTTATGCTAGTCCCCAATACCTAGCTGTATTTATTTATATATTTATCAGTTACTAAATGTATTTGATATATTTGCTGTTTATTTTATGTCTTCTACCGGTTTCTTTTGTAATGGAGCCTTGGCCTCGGGAAGGGTGCCAGAAAGCAATACAGCTATTACTGCTATACTACTACAGTCAGTAGTAGTCTCAGATGCAGACACTTAAACTGAGAGGCCAAACTCACATCATGATGCCTGGATGAAAACAGCCATTTAGCAGCTGCTGTTTGCACCGGGACCCCATCTGGTCACATTCTAATGTTTTTTGCAACCCAGGTGTGCCTGAGTAAAGCCTTGTGTAGACTTGAAAGTTTGAATACTAAAACATCAATGTCCAATATCTCTGTTGGTCGACTAAAAGGTATCACACTATCCAACAAGTCCAGTTTTCCTAGGATCAACACGTTTGCAAGCATTTTTTTCTACTCTAATGTAAGAACTGATGCCTGAAATATGAAACCATCTTCAGAAATAATGTGTAAAGGAAAAGTAAGTGCTTGTTGTAACGATCTGTAACAACCATCCCTGGCCCTCAAAGTGGCAACTCCCTAACCACTGAGGGGTATCCAGTGTATGAATACACTTTGGGAAATATTTTTTGTGGTGTGCCTCCACCTGGGATGGTCCCTTACAGTACACTTATGAATGCAAGGTTGATGCCACCAGGAAACTGTAACTAGAGAGTCTTGAGGCCTACCATGCTAGCTCAGCTGCAGCCCCAATGGTCACTGTGTCACTCACTCTCCAGCTCCAGACTGTTTCATCTCATCCACAGTACTCTGGGCTGGCAGTGCCTACAGAAAGGTCACCATTAGCTCCACGTCACCATTCTTCTCTCCTTGAGCCCCCATGCTTCCCTATCCAGGCAGGGTCTCTGATCACTGACTGGAGATGCCTCTCCTCCTAGGATGAGGACAGTGTCCTCTCCTCCTGCCTAGAATCCTGAAATCTCAGGCTTTAGAGCTGGCTTTGCACTGACTCAAACACTACTGTTCCATTTGCTGCTCATGCACTAATGTTGTTCCTACTATAAGTAGGATTATTATAATGATTATAGCAGTGGCCTTGAGGTTTATGAAGTACACTAATCCTCTCCTGACTGCTCATAAATACCAAGGCCAAAGGCTGAGGTGTTTATTTGTAAATCAGGATACCATTATTAAGGCATGAAAATACAAGTGCTGCACTGCACACTACTGTTACTGCTATTCTGCCAAATGAAAACTTTAAAAGTGATATAAAAGAGTGATTTTCTTTTTAGTTGGATCCTCTGAACTTGAAAGGTTAGTGATAAAATGCTGGGTGGGACAGTAATTCATTTATGCAGCCAGTCAGAATGTTGTTGAAGTTCAGAAATGTACTGTTTTAGTAGGTGCTGGCATGCATATATTTTATGTAATTAGCTAGAATTAGTTAGTACAGGTCCTATCTACAAAGGGCCAGCAACTACTTGGAAAATATCACATCCAGGCTGTGGAGCTGTTGTACCTGGTGTCCACACCTGCCACATACATGACCAATGATCAGGACGTGACCAGTGCACAGGAATGTTTGTAGCCGTGTATTAAAATGTAGGCAAGTGTTTGATGTCACCCACCAGTTGCTCTACTTGCTTTTTAACCCTCCATACCTGGGCATGTGGAACAGGCAACCATCTCTTTGTCAACAGCTGATTGTGAATGCCACCATGTCCAGTCCACAGCATGACAGTCAGGAAGGGTGCACTCTGATGCCTGGTTGGGCCTCTGATGCCTAGTGTGGGTGTGCATGGGTGAAAGTAGGAACTCATGTCCAAGTGCAACCAGCTTAAGCCTTGAGTTTGTGTTCACATTTTAAACTGAGGTGCATCATTATTACCGCACACTGTTCAGGGCTTAGATCCCACGGAGCAAGACTCCATCTGGCTGGATACCCCAGGTTCATAACTGCTATAATACAAGTGGCAGGAACTGAGGATGCAGGTGAGATGACAACTTGCCTTAATCTAACAGTTCCCAGGTGCCATGGAGGAAGGCTCCCAATGTCATAAGATGACCACCATGGATGAGGTCATTGTTGACACTGTTGTCAACTGAGCTTGGATGGGGTGGAGGATGGCATCACAGCTTGCCATATATGCCCATGTTAGACTACTATCAGTAGCACTGCACTACATGCCCTCAAACATGCCATACCGAACTGCACATTGCTATTGCATCTTTCAACCTCCATTCAAGGTTCTCAGGGAAGTAGTGGGGCATTAAGGTGGAGTCGGCACCTACATCAACCCAGAACCAGAATGCTGAACCACCACAGACAAGGACACCAGTGTTCTTCTACAGGAGTAAGTATGTAACGGATGAGGAACAATCTGTGCCACCACAGTACTCCATAACCATGCTAACAACATGTATCTCATTACAGGGACAACCAAAACAAAGAACAGCGGCATGAGCAACCAGAATGCAGTGGTGTCCAGTAGAAGCCTGATTGTCCAGAGTGCTAGGCCCAGGGGTATCCTCAACACCCCAGACAACACCACATCTAAGACACACAGGCATCACTGAGCACACATATGCAGTCATAATCAGCACCTGTTGCTGTATCACCAACCTCACCCTCCACATCCCTGCTGCAGAACCACCACTACAGGGATTAACCAACACTGAACACCAGTATTGAGATACTACATGATTCAGGGATGGCAACGTGTCAGTGGATGGAAGCATACATGAGACCCCAGTCCAGACACCCTTTGGGACAGAGGTGAGGGGCAGAGGCACACCCTCTGAGTCAGTATCCAGTAGGTGCAGGCTGTCATGGGGGACAGACCTGGAGGTCATGCTTCCTGTGTGATCTGCAACTTGAGAGATGAAAAGCCCCGCCTGAGACCGTAGACCGCACTCCTTGCTAGTGAGGTGCGGCATTGCTGATACCCAGCAGAACGCGAACGCTTTTCTGCTCTGGCATCTGATTGGCTCCTGCAGTCTGCTCCTGTGTCTCCTCATTACTAAACTAAAGTCTGATTTTCTGTCTAAAACTTGCACAAATAAGAGCTGTACTTTCTTACTGCCTAACAGTTATGACCTCTGTTTTTCCTGTTTAGCGTGTCAAGAGTTGGGACTCTGTTTGATTACTCTCCTTTCTGAATTTCTGTGGTTGGGCCAGTCTTTAGGTGTCAAGGAATACCCAATTCTGTTGTCCTCTTGGTTTAGTCCTCCGGCTGGTTCTGATGTTCCACTGTCCGTTGCCCAGTACTTAATGCCGACCCCTTCTTCCATCCCCTGCCAAGGATATGCTCTCTACGGGCTCCTGGCCCATAGGCGTGGAAACCCAGGCACTGGGTGGTCGGCGCTTTCTACCACCACCCGAAAACCTAAGCTCAGACTCCCCATTAGCAAAGCATGGCACTAGTAGCCATCCATTCGAATGTGATCGGCGTGGTTTCCGATTGGTTCCTGCAGTTTGCTTCTGTGTCTGCTCTAAACCAAGCATAATTCTGATTTCCATGCGAAATTTGCCAGAAAAGAGGTGTAACTACTTGTCTCCTTGACTGTTAAGACCCTTATCCTTTCTGTTTAGAGTGTTACACTTAGGGATGCTGTGTGTTTACACTACTTTTGAAATTCTGTGCTTGCGTCCAGCTCCTACACGAGTGGCTGATCACTTCTCCTTACTGAAGTTCCTACTAAGCCTCATCTTATGTCCTCCTTAAATATTACAGAAGACTTTGAACTGATATGACTGATGCAACATTGAGTATTTACTTGCATTAATTGCATTAACTGTTTTTTACTTGTGTTTTGGCTCTATTGTAAATATCTCTGTATGCATTGTACCATTTGACCCGGAGCTAACCAGGTCAGTCTTGTAAAATGAGCTTGCTCAATGATGTTCGCCTTGATAAATAAAGATTTTGATTGATTGATTGAAGCTAAAGGTGGTGAGGGCATATCTAACAAAGAGAAGGGATGACACAGGGGTGCACCACTCCCACATGGAAGGGCTCCCTGCACATTGTGAGGACCTCTGGTAGCAGCATGAAGTCCTGCAGGGGAGTTCCAGGAACATCAGTGGGATTTGAGGACATGAGTAAACTAAATGCAGCCCTCTTTGAGGAGCTCAGAGCCAATGTACTGGTGCAGCATGCCTCTCAAATCTTGGACAGGATTGAGGACATCCTTGAATGCCTACTCTAGGCACACAAGCAGTTATCATGATCCATGCCAAGCAGGACCACCATGTGCACCACACACCCCACTACCACCAGGGTCTGCAGACCACAACCACTAGTGGACCCCTTGTAGGAATCACCACTAGTCCCAAGTCACTGCACCCTCTTGTCACATTGCCCTGCTATTATGAGGTCATCAGATATGATAACCCCCAAGGTCTCTTGGCTGCTTTGTGACCATCAGCACCTCCCACACCCATTTTATACTTAGCTCCTGGGTTTCTATGCCCTAGGTGCATGATTTTGCATTTCTTGGCATTGAACCACAGCTGCAATACCCTTAACCACTCCTTGAGTTTTCTAAGGCCCCTACTCATTCTCTCCACCCTCCTGAATCTCCACCTCAGAAAACAATAATCATCACCTTTGGCAGACAGGGTAATCAGACCATGAAAACACTGTAAACCACATTAAACCCAGCCTGTCATGCAGTAAGCATCGCTGCTTGCATCCCCTCAGTAAAATCCTCCTCAGGCCAAGTTGCTTTCTCTTTTTCCTGGTTAAACAGTTTCCTTTCCCTTTAAAGGAGGCAGTATAGTGTAGTGTAGTGGCTAAGGGCAGTGAGCCCTGCAAACCTGGAGACCTGGGTTTGAATCGCATCAGCCCCTCTTGCATACTATGTGACCCTGAGCAAGTCATAGAAAAACAGAAGATGATGGCAGAATAGGGACCTGTGGTCCATCGAGTCTGCCCAAGTGAGGTATCCGGGACCTATTGTGCACTGGTGTTCTGTCCTCCTAGACACCCAGCCTAGCCCTTGTCAGTGCCATGTTTGTTCCCAAGCCTTGTCCCACCATGCTTAAAGCTTGATACTGACTTTGCAGCCACCACCTCAGGAAGTTATCTATGCCAAGGTTCCACCACCCTCTCTGAGAAGTAATACTTTCTGATGTCCCTCTTGAACACTCCATCCTTCAATTTCCACTCTTGACCTCTTATAGTAGAATTGACATTCCTTGTAAAAGCTGTTCTTCTGGCACCTTGTTGATGCCTTTAAGGAACTTGAGAGTCTCATTATCCCCGTGTCTAGTGAGTACACTCCAGAGCTCCAAGCCTCTCTTCATAGGTGAGTTCCTGAAGGCCATGTAACATTTTTTGCCCTTCTCTGGACTACTACCAATCTATCAATGTCCTTTCTTAGTTGAGGCTACCAGAATTGTACACAGTACTCCAACTTTCAACTCAACTCAACTCTGAATTTATTTGTAAAAGCGCAAGTCAACAAGTATCCAAGTGCTTCAACAACATAAAAATTACAGTTAAAGGCAGCATAAATAACAATTTCTAACATATATTTAAAATACAATACAATCATCAAAAGTCTGTCATACTACAGAAAAGTAAGATCATATAAATATGTTTTTAGTGCAGATTTGAAGCTCTCCACAGTCAAGACACTCACTTTTCTGGTGAGGTAGAGTGACACAGAGTCAGGGCCATGAAAACGAATGCCCTGTCACCTGAGGTCTTCAACGGACCCTGGAAACTTTTAGCAATCCCTCATCGGCAGAGCAGAGGGCAAGGTGTGATGGGGTGCAGAAATTCTCACAGGTAACACAGAGCCAGTCCGGTAGGGCTTTTAGGTCAGCAAATTGACCTTGAAGGTGATCTGCCAATAAACTGGCAGCCAGTGCAGTCCATGGAGCACAGACGTGACATGGCATGAATGAGATAGGCCAGTAAAAGCCTGGCAGCTGCATTCTGCACTAGCAGTAAGCGGTGGATATCCACCCCTGGAAGCCCTAGGTATAGGAAGTTGCAATTGTCAAGGTGAGAGGTCACAAAGATATGGATCAAAGTTGGAAAGTCATCAGGCAGGACCAGATGTTTAATCCGGGCAATATTCCTCAAATGGTAAAAGAGGACTTGATGGACAACACCTGAGATTTCAATGTCAATCCCTCATCAGATTATGCACCAGTCAGAGGTCACCAGCTGAGCACCTCTGAGCCAAAGCCTGAAAGGCAACCCAGCTGATGACACCTCAGCCTGATGACCCAGGTCCACCACCAGCACCTTGGTCTTGTCAGAATTGACCTCAACCAGTTGATAATCATCCATTTCTGAATCTCAGCGAGGCAGGTTGTTAAATACCGAGATAGCATCACCCTGCTCAGGCATGAAGGAAATGTAGAGCGGAGTATCATCTGCATAGCAGTGAAAACTCAGCCCATACCACCTAACAATGTCTCCCAATGGCATATACACCGTGAACAACATGGTTGACAATACAGAGCCCTGCGGTACCTCACATGGCAGGGAGACTGGGTCTGAGGAAAAATCCCAGACACCACTCTCTGAAACCTGCCAGTGAGAAAAATGGAACCACCTGAGGGCCATACCTGACAACCCACAGATGAACTGCAGACACTCTAGTAACACGCCATGGTTCATGGTGTTAAATGTCTAGAGATCAAGGGAGGACCGAGACGGAACATGTCCTCCGATCTCTCACTATCAGGAGATCACTGAGCACCCAAACAAGGGCCATCTTGGAACTGTGCTCTTCCAAAACTGGACTGAGAGGGTCGTAGATGTCATGGATGGTGAGATGGTCCTCCAGTGCAGTGTGACAGCCTTCTCAATAACCTTACCTACAAAAGGAAGGTTACAGACAGGCCTGTAGTTAGCTAGACAGGGGTCAAGAGAGGATTTCTAAGAAGGGGTGTAACCACCACCTCCTTCAGGGTGTACAGAAACACACCTGACTCTAATGAACACCTGACTAGCTCCGCCAGGACCGGGCTGATGACCTCAATGCACCCCATTAAGAGGCAAGTTGGGCCCAGGTCCAAACTACAGCAAGTCGGCTGCATACTCTGGATGATCCTCACAGCATCCTCAACCACCAACTGATCAAAGTCAGACCAGACAAACCGAGGGGAAGCAGCCTCCCACTGACCAACACAACCCCATTGGAGCTGGCGACAGATTTCAGTCCTGATGTCAGCAATCTTAGCTGCAAAGAATCAAGCAAACTCATCACATTTCTCCATGACAATGCACTCCCTGAATGGAGACAGGCTGGATTACACAGTCTGTCAGCAGTCCGAAGAGCTGAGCTGATCAATTCTGTGAGGTGGCAATCTCCTGGACAGGAACTCTGCCTTCTTGGGTGATGGCCGATTGATAATCTTTATAATGGGTCACCAACTAAGCTTGCCGGCATCATCCCTGGACTTCTCCCAGCACCAGTCCAGCCTTTGTCCAGCTCATCTCAACTCCCTCAAGGTCCCATCATACCATGGGTACTGAGGGTGAAGAGTGGAGGACAAACCCAGACAGAAGCAACGAGTCCAGGGCCTCTATCACAGCCTTATTATAGACCTGCAGCAGATTCCGGATCCATGCTTACACTCAGAAGGCCCGATAGGTCCAATACCACCAAATGAGGTCTCACTAATGACCGTAAAGTGGTAGTATCACCTCCCTGTCCCTGTTGTCTATCCAGCTGCCAATGCATGCTAACACCCTGCTAGCCCTGCTGTAAACCTTATTGCACTGACTTTGCTGCTTGAGGTCATCCCTAATGATGACTCCCAGATCACGTTCCTCAGCAGAGGAGCTCAGCTGGACTCTGTTTATCCAGTATTCTTTCTTGGGGTTGGCCCTACCCAAGTGCATCACTTTTCATTTCTTAGCACTGAAGTTTAATTGCCATATTTGTGACCACCTTTCCAACTTCTAAGGTCCTCCTGCAGTTTTCTGACTCCTCCGCACTATCCACTCTTCCGCTGAGTTTTATGTCATTCTAAACAGGGCAATGTTGCCATTTATGCCCTTGCGGATGTCACTAATGAATATATTGAAGAGGACCAGCCCCAAGACTGACCCCTGAGGCAGCCCACTAGTGACATGCCTCTAGTTAGATTTCACCCCATTTACTACCACTCTTTGTTTTCTGTCCCTCAGCCAACTCTGTACCCACTTTACCATCTGTTCTGCTACCCCAAGGTCTTCGCTTTTTAAGAGGTGTCTATGGACTGTGTCAAATGTCTTACTGAAGTCAAAGTAAAGCAAGTCCACCGCATGACCCCTGTCCAACTCCTTGGTCACTTTGTCAATGAATATAATAAGGTTCTTTTGACATGACCTGCCCATCATAAATCTGTGTTGTCTATAGTTCTGAGGTGATTTACTTTGAGGTATTCCACTAGATTTTGCTTGATAAGGGCCTCCATAAGCTTACCCATTACTGATGTGAGGCTGACTGGACTATAATTACCAGTATCTTCCCTGTTTCCACTCTTGTGCAGTGGCACCACATCAGCCACCTTCCAGTCATCTGGACCTATCCCTGACTCAAGTGACCTGTTGAATAGGTGCACAAGAGGTGCTGCTAGCTCTTCTGCAAGCTCCTGAGCACTCTAGGGTCTATACAATCAGAGCCAGGGTCTTGTCAGGTCTGATGTCTGAAAGGCCTTCCTGACCCTGTCTGTGGTGAACTCCTGGGTACACATTCTCTGAACCCTCTGGTCTCGACTCTGATACTGCTGCCTGGCAGTCATCCCTGATTCTCCTTTGTGAATACCGAGCAAAAGTATTCATTTAGGGCCTCTGCTTTTTGTCTGCTGTCTTCAGAGCCTCATCCCCACTTCTAACCTACAATTCCACCCCTTCCCTCCTTTTTCACTGCTATAGTGAAAAGGTTTTCTCACTGATTTGAATCCATGAGCAACTTGCAGCTCTTTGCTGCCTTAGCCTCCCTCACTATTTTTCTCGACTCCTTACTTTTCTGAGTGTAATCCTCCAACACCCTGTCCCCTTTTGTTGCCTGAACCATTTGTATGCATTCCATTTGACCCTGATTGTTTCCCTTACTGGAGTGGAGAACCACAGTAGTCTTTTAAACCTATTTTTCTTTGCTGTAGTCCTGATGCAGAGTCTTGTTGCCTTAGAATGATATACCTAATATCTTTCCATACTTCCTCCACGTCTGGCTTGTCTCTGATGTTTGTTAACTTATCCTTCACTATCTGCCTCAATCTACCAAAATCAGACTTTTAAAAGCACAGCACCTCTGTG
The DNA here is from genome assembly GCA_016271365.2 of Neoceratodus forsteri. Taxonomy (NCBI): domain Eukaryota; kingdom Metazoa; phylum Chordata; order Ceratodontiformes; family Ceratodontidae; genus Neoceratodus; species Neoceratodus forsteri. Next base: position 1,182,226,855 of record CM057450.1, on the reverse strand, counting down.
CTTGAGGTGATTTTAGTAACACCGTGTTATTTCAAACCAGACTGTATCATGATCGCTATTTGCTGGTTCTTCCACCTTCACGTAATCTAATTTCTTCAGGGTTTGTGAGGAGCAGATCCAAGATGGCATCCCCTGGTTGGGTCCTTCACTAGTTGAAACAGCAGGCAGTCCTGGAATGTGTACAGCAAAGCCTGACTTCTGTAGCTCTTGGCTGCTGGGATATTCCAGTCTTCATCTAGCAGGTTAAAGTCCCCAACCACCTCTATGTCACCTTTACCAGCCATCTTTTGTAACTCCTCAGCTAATTGTTCATCTTTCCCTCTCTCTGCCCTGGGGTCTGTATATCACACCCATGCACATTTTCTTTCCTGCATTGGTGGCTAAGTGGATCCAGAGTGATTCCAAGTCCCCCAGCCTTGGTGCTTTCATCCTCTGTTGCGATGCCCTCCCTCACATAGAGAATCCCCCCGCTCTCCCACCTGTCTGTCCCTTCTAAACAGTGTGTAGCCTGGGATGGCCAGGTCCCATTCATTGTTGTCTGTGGCTTAGCTTTTGGAAATAGCTACCAGATCAACCTTTGTGTCTGCCACTGGAGCCTGGAGGTCACTGATCTTGTTGCCCAGGCTCCTAGCATTCTGTAGATGCCTCACCATGAGCTAGCATCATGATTTTTGTTAGGCGATTTTGTTTTCCTTTACCTGCTGTTGATCCCTTGTGTCATTTTTCTGATGCTGGCCCTTTGTTACATGCTTGTTTGTCACTTAACTTCCTTGTGCACCCAGGTCACACTTAAAATGAGCTCCTGCATAGTGTGCCTTTCCTAGTTAAACAATTTTTCCTTTCCTTTCCTTCTGGTTCCCTAAACTGTGGGTCTTTCTCCCCTTGTAGTTGCATAACTTTTTCCTTTCACTGATTCAAATCCTCCTCTGTGAATTCTTTTTACTCCTGCTGTTGCCCCGATGCTGGCTTAGGTTTTATTTGTTTTACCACCCCAAACTCGACATCCCCAGATCCTGTGCCTGCCATTACTCAGTCACCTCCTCCACTTCTTACCTCCTCCATTCTCCCTACCTGCTGTACTCAGTGGTGCCCTCATTACCCTACAATTTTGACCTCCATTTGTACTTCCTGAACCCACTAGTGCCTTGCTCTCACTACAGGTTTTACACCATCTGCACTTTATTGTACAACTTACTATTTATTGTTAACTTGTATTGTTTTGTTAATTGCAACTTACTTTTGTAACTTATTGTTGTGCTCACCTCTTCTCCCTCCACCAGGATGCATCTGAAATGAACTATTTCTGCTCAGTATGACAGTCAAGAAAAGAAGAAAAAGAAAGAAAGAAAGAAAGAAAGAAAGAAAGAAAGAAAGAAAGAAAAAAAGAAATAATGAATCACCACCTGGTCCCCTTCACTTTGTACAAAATTCTCATCCTCTGACATGCCATCCTTCAAACTGAAGTCAGACAAATCAGAGAGGTAATGAACATGTTGCCTGTAAGTAAGGGTTTGGAGCATGCAGCAGGCCATGAACACCTGGCACACCTTGCCTTGGGTCAGCATCATAATTCTCCCATTGTGATCCCGGCATCTGAGGCACATCTTGAATAGTCAGACTCAGTGTGCCCCATGACACCCCATATCTGCCTGTTGACCTAATTGTAGTGTCTTTCTACATCTAATGTTGGGTAGAGGAAGGGTGTCATGAATTATGTTCTCAGCTGGCAGCTGTTGTGCCCTGTAAAGGAAGGTATCACTAGTTAGTTAGCCTCCTCGTTAGCAGGATCTGCCACCAAATACATGGCCACCACTGCAAATGTAAATGACTTCCATGAGACATGAATATATTCCTTGGGATTTAAACATAAATTGGCTCTCCCCTCTGCAAAAGTACCATTCATCAAACTGGTCCCTCAATCTCACACAGCTCATCACTGAGCCAGCCTATCTCAACCTCAGCTCTGCATATCATTCCTTCATTGACTGGGTCCTGCCCTCATACTCCTCCCCCACTGCATTGTTGCTGGTGAAACACTACAAGATGCTTTCACTGACTATTGCGTGATTTACTGCATCTGGAAAATCTGTCTCATTAAAGCCTCACCAAAATGTATCTGATAGGTTGTTCAAGGCTCTTGAGCTCCCATCCTCTGCTAGATCTTCTCAGGCCATTGGCTGGTCAGCACATGCTTTATCCACTGATATAACGTAACATACAAACATGGCCGAAATTGCCAGCAGATACAGGCCCCATGGCTCATCCAGTTCTGCTCAATTGTGCAGCATATCAGTCCATTAGACTGCAGCTGCCCCCCATCCCACTATTCCTTTCCTTCCCTCTCCCTCCCCCTGGTTTGTACTCTCCTTTAAATCTGATATGGATGTTGCACTAAGCTCTTTCCTGCCCACTTTGTTGCTGCATGAGGCAAACATGCCTTTCTTAGGTGGTCTCATGTCCATGTGTTCCACCTTCCATAGATCTCTGCTTAGGTGTTTGACCTGCTTAAAGTCACGATTCTACCTGGCATCTCTACAAAGCCTCAGGGTCCCTGGAGGATTCGTTGAGATACAAACAATGACATAATACCTGTGTTAAGGCCACCAGGAAGCTAAATGAAGTTACTTTGTCTACAACCTGCAGAATAACTTTAAATCCCTGATAGATTCTGAAGGTTATTCACTCCTGCTCAACCCCCATGCAGTCTACCTCTCCCATCCTAAAACTAGGAAATTCACCTATCTCTGATCCTACAGAGGTTGCTAACACCTTTGACAATTTCTTCACTTCCTGTGCCCTCTCTCTCTCTTCATCCTCCTCCCTATCCTCCTCTTCTCCTCCTGCCTGCATGTCTCTTCCCAAATGCCTCCATTGCCCTCAACACCAGCATCTTTGTTCTTCCCCCAATCTCCACAGAGGCCACCTTCACTGCTGTACTCTGTCTTAATTCCTGTCAGGGGCATAGCCCCTGATGGTCCTGAATACCAATCTTCTCATCTGTCTGCACCCAGCCATCACTGCCACTATTGCCTTCCTTTTCAATCTTTCTTTCTAACTTGGATCTGTGTCCCAATCCTGGAAGCAGGCTAAAGAACTTCCTCTCCTCAAAGGATGACCCTTCTTCCTCATGTAGCTACTAATCCATCTTGCTCCTCCCTGCTGTGGCTAAGGTGCATGAAAACGTCTCTCCAAGCTACTCGCCTACCTTGACTTTCTTCTTTCCTCTCCCTTTTCCAGTCTGACTTCCATGAGAACCACTCCACCATCTCCTCTCTCTTCTGGTTCACAGACTCTGTGCTGAAAGACATGGACCCAGGGTTGGCTCACTATGGTCATTTCCATAGACCTCAAAGGCTTTTTGATACAGTAGCTCACCCCTTCTCTTGGATAAGTTAGGTGCTGTGGGTCTATCTGACCTAAGAGTCAGGTGGTTCCATTCTACCTCTCAGATCAGTTCCAGTTGGTCCAAGTTGCTGATGCCCTATTTACCCTCTGTCTATCAAGTCTGGTGTCCCCAAAGGCTCCATCTTTGGACCAGTCCTCTTCTCAGTCTTCTTAAATGACCATCCCTCCACCTGTGTCTCTTCCCACATATGTGTGTGTGTATATATATATATATATATATATATATATATATATATAATGGTATCACGGTAGTGCTACCATAGTTAGGGTTGAGTAGCTCTTTTAAGGTTAAAGGGTCAAATTTGCTGCTGTAACTTTGCCACCGTTCAGAGATTTGCCTGCAAATTTGGCAGGCACGAGGCGTAACCATATATCTTGGGATCTGCCAACTTTTGCCAGTCGGATATACAGCTGTGGACTTAGTCAATGGGAAAAGTTAACAAAAGTTTGACACTTTTGCAAATGCACTTTTAGTGTAGCAAGTGACCCTAGTAGTGTCGCAAATCTGCCATTTTTTTCAGTTGGTGATCAGAAAAATGCTTGGCATTTAAAATTGGGACCCTCAAGAACTCAATTCTTTTGTGTTCACCTAGTCGGACCCTCAGATGCTAGCCATGTCTTTATTTTGGGGTTAAACACCCCAGAAATATGTTTCAAATGTTTTGGAAGAAGTAGTGTCACTACGTGCGACACTTTATGAAATGTTTGCTAAAGCTTTTGCCAAATCACGACACTACTTTTTCTAGGCTATGGACAAAATGACAGAATTTTTGCCCACCCTGCTGCAAAAGAACGGTTTGGTTTTCAGGCTGAAATTTGAAGAAGGCAGCCAACATCTCACAGATGTGCCATTTGGTGGATGGGTGACAAAATATTGCACGGATGCCAGAGTTACGGTACTCGAAGTTGATGTTTTTCCCATAGACTAACATGGTGCGTATGCCGTGCCTTGGGCTCATATTTTGGAAACAGTCAGAGATACAGAATTTTCTTTGCAACAATGTGTAGCACTATGGGCTATATGTGTTAGCAAAAAGCTAGCCAGGAAACTCATGAATCATGTGAAATTTTAATTTGTTTTCACGTACATGCGGTTCCTGAGATATAAGCAATTTACTATTCCAACAACTCATTTTCTGCTCTGAGGCCCATTATTATGCATACATTCTTTTTGAACTCAAGAAAACATATGAGAGCACCTGGAAAAACAGTGTGGTGCTATTCTGCATTCATGTCCAAAGATTGAAGTAAATAGACCAGCACCCACACTCCTGACAGAAAACTAGAACTCCATGAATTAATTTAATCATTCCTTTATGTAAAAAGTGCAAATAAAACACTGGCCAAAGTGGCTAGCAAATAGACTACATTTCTCCTGGAATGTTGCCAGGTTTCTTAACAGTGAATTGGTACATAAAACAAGTGCTTTTTTTAAAACAAACAGGTTCACATCATATGTTGCTCACACACCTATCACCGCCTATAAAGTGAGTAGTACTATTAGTCAATGTATATAATTAATTAAACAGCTCACATTGAATCCTGTGCAAATCAGTTATTTTAAACATCACAATTATCATGGAACTGATGGAGTCATTTTGTTATATTATATTCTTTTAACAGACCCTTAGGCCACTTTTATTATTTTTCTCTTCAGTTGTATTTTTCTTCTGCTTTTCAAACTTCAGCTTGTAGTTTTTCTCATTTTATTTTACACTCCAGGCTTAAAGGTTAATTACTCCCCATTACTTAAATTACTTTTTCAGGCTGCTATATAGAGGATAATGGATAGTGATCAGATAGTAACCACACTGTTATTATTTCGAGAGGTTTCCATGGCAACATGGTAACCCTCGAGAGTGTAGCTCAAGAGGTTTACTGTTGTGATGGAAACCCTCGAGAAGTAATAGCAGTGAGTTTACTGTCCGATCACCATCCTTATATTTTATAGTGTATGGCACACAGTTTAAAGGATGTGTCCTTATTTTTGTTTATCTTACTTTGCACCTTTAGCTTCCATTTCTCTTTGCCTCGCTTTTGTCTGCGTAAACACGATGCGCCGAAAGTGGTCCTGCAAACTGTGTTCCTCCTGAATAGCCGCAACGGTGTGTACGCAGGAGATCACTGCCATTAAAACATCAAGAGTTCTGTGTCGCTGCCTATATGGATAGATCCACCGTAAGTAACAAGGAGGAAAAAAATATTTTTAGCCAGAAAAAAATCTGGAAAAGGGGACACGCGTGTGCAAAGGGAGTTAAAGCTGTTATGGTATCATTGTGACATATCCAAGAGGGGTTAACAACCTCTTGACGCCACAACATTACCATAACAACATTATAAACTTCCTGATTTCAGACAATAATCACACTCTCCCATACATTATAGCCTCTTATGAACTTTGTTTAAAATGAGGTCCTTTCCTTATGGAAAAAATGCTCCATCTAGTTCCAGGCACTTAAACTTTGTCACAGAGAGCAAGATTCCATCCACTGGAATTTTTCTTTTTATAGTAATTGCTAACATTTATACTCTTTCAAAATGCTGCAAGATCTATACTGTCATTTAACTCCTTATTCTGTCATGCCCCAGTTCAAAAATCCACTAACTTTCTCTCTGTCCCAGAATCTTCTTATGATCCCCCTCTTCCTCCCAGATTAACCAGTTTAATACCTGTGAAACTAAACTTATGATTTTCTGCTCCTCTTTCAGAAATATGTTTTACTATAGCATATGACATGTCCCTCTGTCCACTGCTCTTACATGTTCTCCAATCCTTACTTTAAACTTTCTCAGTGTCGTCCCTACATAGAAAGCTCCACAATTACAGCTAAGTAGGTACACCAACCCACTGCTGTTACAAGTAATGAAATGTTTCAGTGGAAATTTCTTTGCTTGTAGTAGGGTGATGGAATACTTACAGGTATTGACATATCTACAATACATACAATTCCTTGACTGTTGTGTTCCCACTGGTGCTGGAGCCAAAGAGTCTGTTTCAAGGGTTCTGGACCGAGACTATATTCTTTACCACCATATCTTTTATGCTTTTGCACTTCGAAAGACCACTTTAGGGCCCTGTTCTACAACATCAGCAAGTTTAGTTTCCAATTCCAAGATTGACCAGTTCCTGGCTATCACCTGTTTAACCTGGCGTGTCCTTCTGCAAAATTGGTAACAAAGGGGCAGGACACTGTACTGTTCCTATCCTTCTTTGTACTCCATAAGGTTTGGTTCCTGTCCATATTTTCCTCTTTCTGAATTGCTGAAGCAATACATTGTTTGCTGTAACCCTTTCTAAAATCTCTTTACTTGTATTGCACTTTTTGTTTGAACTTAGCTGACTCAGTACAATTTCTAAGGGTCCTTACCAACTGTCCCTTTGGTATGTTAAGCGTACATGATGTGGGTGGTAACTGTCATATCTTAGAAGGCTATTACGGTCTGTACTTTTTTGAAATAGTGTGGTACAAATTCCCCACTACTGTCCTTGTACAGTTTCAAATCTAAGAATGTTATTTCGGTTTGACTTATATCGTATTTGTACCTCAAACAACTGCAGTCCGTTCCATCCACTCAATCAAACTCCTGAATTCTTCACTTGTACCTTTCCATATAATTAATATATCATCTATAAAGCACCGCCACAGATTCAACTGGACAGGAATGGATTTGTGGTGGTGGTGCAAAACATGATCTTGCTCCACTTCCCTACAAACAAGTTTGCAATGCTTGGTGCCATGGCTGTACCCTTAGCTGTACCACATGCCTGGTGATACAGCTGGTTTTGAAAAAGAAAACATTTTTTTGTAATGCCATTTTGCCATTTTCACCAGAAATTGTGTTGGAATTTCAGCACATTCTGTTTCAGTCCTAGTGTTAAGAAAATGGGTCAAATAATCTAAACTTTCCTGATATGGAATAACACTGTACAATGAATTTACATCTACCACTGCCAGAAACCACTGGGGTTCAACATAAATATCCTCCATCAGTTTAACCACTCTGTGGAATCCTTTTAAGACCTCAGATTCTGAACCAAAGGCTGCAAAAATTGATCTACATACGTGGAAAGGGTTCTGTTAGCCACTCCCCCGATACTATTGATTGACGGGTGGTAGTACTAGTTTTTATGGATTTTAAGCAGTACATAAATTACTGGGGTTACTGGAGCAGTTAACGGTGAGAGTTCTATACAATACATTCGTGATACACTTATAGTATAATAGTTAAGTAAAGCATCTATTTCACTTTTTAAATTGTTCTATGGCATTTCTAGACACTTTTCTATAAAAGGATGTATCACTTAACAATCTCAAAACTTCCTTCACATAATCCTCTGTGTTTAGAATTACCACTGCCCACCTTATTTGCTGCTTTTATAGTAATGACATTGTTCTCACTAAGTGCTTTTAAAGCACACTGTTCTTCCTTACTACAATTATCAAAATATGGACTTGGTGTGGTCTTTGTACACACTATGTTTCTCAATGGAGCTTTTGGGAAAAATAGGGTGTGCGCTCCACTACTGTTACCGTAGGCTTTACACTTGTGTTTGCATGCCTGTTTGCGTTAAGCGTTTCTGTGTCACGCCCGTCATATGCGCATTACCATTTGCGTTTCCATTTGCACTTGGGTTTGCATTACTGTTACCATTTGTGTCTCCACTACTGTTTTCTGTTTGTGTTTCAGTTTGCGTCACGTCGCATTACCATTTTCTGTTGGTGGCTGCCTTCCATTTACATTTGCGTTTGTCTTCGTTCTGCATAATCGTTGTTCTTAATGTTACCAATTGTGTTTCCAATTGCGTTCCCATGCCATTATCGTTACGGTTTGCATTTCCATACACTTGCTTCATTTGCGTTTGTGTTTCTGTTTTCTTTGGCGTTATTGTTGCTGTACCATTACCATTTCCATTTTAGAATTGCGGTACCGTGACCGTGCACATTACAGTTTGTGTTTCCATTAGCGCTTTAGTTTGTGTTTCCTTTTCTGTTTCTTTTGCATTATTGTTGCTGTCACAGTTATTATTTGCATTTACAATAGCAATACCGTGAACACGCACGCGTTACCAGTTCGCGTTCCATATGCGCTCATCTCCGTTTGTGTCACTTTTCACTTTGGCGCCACTTTGCACCCCGTGTTCTATTAACGCTTGCTTTACAATTTATGTTTGCATCACCATGTGTGTAACCGTTACGCTTGTGTTTGCATTGTCCCACGCTCCCACCACCACATTCCATTCACTATTTATAGTTCTCATTCTCAAAAGGAAATTAGAGGCAAAAGCTCCATTTAATGCATCAGTTAGGGTTGTTCCACAGCAACAAGAGTGAAGAAATTCACTGTTAGGGTTGAAACCCCCTTGCACCTCTCAGCCCACCCCAACCCGGCATCGTGGTGCGTTTGGGTCATCAGGCCTAACTCACCCCATTCTCCTATGCCTCAGCTTGTTCATGCATGTGATGGGGTGAGAGTTAGGGCCAACTACCCCAATGCACACCCCGATGCTGGTTGGGGAGGTGGGCTGAGGGGTGCAAGGGGGTTTTCAACCCTAACAACGAATTTCCTCACTGTTGTCACTGTGGAACCACCCTAACTGATGCATTAAATGGAGTTTTTGCTCTAATATATATATATATATATATATGTAGTTGACACAGTTCTTTTTGCTTCAGGTGTCTCAGTATCTGTGCTAGAGCACTCACTTCAGTGTGATTTTGACAATGCCCAGCATTGGTTACATGCAAACCAGCTCTCACTAAATGCAAAAAAGTCTCTTTCACATTTGGCACTAGACAAAGATCAGCAAGGCTCCAACATACACCTGTGTTCTCAACTCTGGATAGCAGCCTGCTTAAACAGGTACCCTATTTCAAGTACTTAGGAATGTGGCTGGATCAGATTCTTAGCTTTTCCACCCATATTGGTGCCATGTACAAGAAACTTTGCCCAGCTTGGTGTGCTGTACCAAAATAAATCATGCCTTCCTTTCCTGGTCCACTGTGAGATGATCCTTTAGATAATCTTGCCTGTGTTTGACTATGCAGATGTAGTCTACAGTGCTGCCCCAAGTCTACACTCACCTGGCTGGACCCCTTTTTCATTCCTTCTGCCTGTTTGCCCTTAGTGCTCCATCTTTGCCCCATCACTACTCTGCATATGGTAAAAGAGATTTTAACCATATTGGTCCTTGGAAAACAGGGGTCACTGGAAGGTTTGATACCTTTATAGGACCAATGTCTTCTACAAAGATAATATAGCACACAAGCCTTCAGGGCCTCACAGGTCCCTTCTTCAGATGAATAGCCTGAAGAACGGACCTGTGAGACCCCAAAAGCTTGTACTATAACATCTTTGACAAGACACATGTTGGTCCCCTAAAAGGTATCAAACCTTCCAGTGACTCCTGCTCTGTAATGCTAATCTGTCACTCTCTTGAGGCCCAGCATCTCTCATATTGTTCCTCCTTTATGGACAAATGCTAGTTGCCACTGCTCCCATTTACCTCTCCTCCTTCTTAGTCCTTCCATTCCTTCCTCCTACTCCTTCATTCATCTGCTGCTCATTCCTTTCATATACTTCACAGTATACTACCACAGCAGGCCAGTCTGCTTTCTCTGTCTTCCTACAATTTGCGACATCCTCCCTCTCTATCTGTCTCACTTCCTCCCTCCACTCTCCCAAACCACTCTTACTGACACACTTCACTAAGAATACACCTGCAGATAGACTTCTTCCTCTTCTCTCCTCATTACAACGACCCACGTCCTATCCATCCCCACTGCTATTTGATCAGTGTTATCCTTTTTTGCCTTCAGAGTTGTATAGCTTAAAACTCAATGTACTCTGTAACCTGACTTTAATACCACATTGTTTCTATACAAATGTCTTGTTCTACACTGGTGCATGTTCATTTAGCACTCAACCTAGTGACCCATAACTAATGTACATGTAAACTTTTACATTGTTTTTGTCTTTCTCTTAAATTCATTACTTGTGGTATGATTTTATTGTACTTGTTCATTCACCTGTTGTTGTCACTTTGTTATTTCTGCTTCACACCTGCTGTATCCCCTCCTCCAGATCGCACCTGAAATGAGCCCTGACTCAGTGTGCCTATCCTCAACACTAAATTTTAAATACATACATACATAACTAAATGAATAAATAAATAAATGAGGCATCCGCTTCCCATGGGTCAGGAAACTAGATGTGTCCTGATCTGCTGACTGTTGAAGATAGACAAGTCATGGCATAACCCTCATATATTTGGTCCATACATTTATTATGTAGCCAGAACTTCCACAACCTTCTGCATAACAATTCTGTGATATGCACTGCAGTTTCTGTATAGCTCCACATCCATTAGGTGTGACAGTATGGCTGAATTTGTACAATCATTTGCACTGATGACTTGAAGGAATCCATATTTAGTGTAAAAACAGCCATGCTATCCGGTGTTCATCCCTTGTTTTGGGACATGGACATATTCCACCATGTGTGCATCAGTGGAACATTGACCTCTGTAACAGAAATCCTGGACATAGAGGACTGGCACAGACACATCATACCCCTACTAAACTCTGGAAGAATCTCACGGCATAGTAGCCGTATTCTGCAAGGACCCTTGATTCCACGATCATAGCATGTCCACGGTCATCTCTCCAACATATACAGGTCCTAGACAAACCAGATGAGCCATTAAACACTGGGATATGTTGCCACAGCTACTATAACTTTGTATGTGGTCCTGATTTGTAAAATAAATGGATCTTTTCTTTTGGAACTTCCATGAATGTGTTGTCTTTATGTTTCTGTGAGCCTTGCTTGATGTGGCTCCATCATTGATGAGTAGAAGCAAGTTCCCCTTTGTGCTGTGACATACACGTCCAGTATGGTAGCTCGGTCAAACACAAAATAATTCAGGAACTGCACATTCCTCATTGCCTGTACAGACTTGCATGTTCAGATGGTCTGTGGCTGTGGATGACTGCTGTTGTACAGTTCCTGTTCCCATGAAATGCATAGCCATGTTAGCTAATAATGATGGGTGCATGTAGATCCTGCATCTAGTGCTGTGCACTACACTTCCCATTCTGGTAGTTGCCCATGTCCAAGCCATGTCTGTCAGGTAAACCCTCACTATGAAACAAAGGCCCCTTGGCAGTTAGGTACAGTACAGGAGCCACCATACAATCCCTGCACCTTGGTAGCACACATGTTGGTAGGCAGTCATGGGATACTGACAGTATACAATGGGTGTTGCAGGTGGTGTGAATATAATACCATATATAATGCGGCCGCCCGGCGCAGCGGATTGGATTTCCGGCTTGCGGCGCCCAGCGACCGGGTTGAGGCGAGCGGGGCTGGCAGAGAGCCGGCAGGCGAGGGAGGACTTGGCGTCCCAAGGACTGCTCGTCCTCTCCGGGGAGGGTACCTGAGCTCGGTGCTTGTCTGACCCCAGGTGGAGACCTGAGGTACAGCAAGCCCGATGCTCCAACAGAGAGGCGGCGTGCCAGGCGTCGGTAAGCCCGGTGCCTTGGCGTCCTTCGGACCTGGCTCCGAGCACCAGGAAAAACCCTTGCAGCCTCCTGGTAGACGGAGCACCAGGGCCCGACCTTCAATGCCCCTACCTGCCCGGAGACAGCATGCCGACAAAGATTAGCGGAGACGTCGGGGTGGAAGGGTGTCCGCCCGTACCCGCCTGGGGGTATAGCCCACGCTCCATGGGGCATGGACTGCACCGGCTCCAGGTAGGTGGCGAAGGCTGATAAGCCCATAGGTGTCTCCCAAGAGGAGGGGCTGCAAGTAGGGAGGAGGATAAAGAGAAAATTAAAAAAAAAAAAAAAATAATACCATATATATGGTGGTGCCACTGTCCAGTGTGGCAATGGAAAAATCACATTGATGCATAGCTGGCAATACTGACATACAGTACCACCTCTGCACACTAGCACCTGTCCTGTACTATGGAGGGGGTACATCATGACCAGAACACTAGCACTGTCTACTCTGCTGTACAATGTCCTACACCATAGGGGAGTTCATTACCCATAAAGGTTACTATACAGGAGGTTGAGTTCATTTGGCATGCTGCAGGGGAGGATCACTGTAAGTAGCACTTGTAACTTGTTACTGTAATATATTACTGGTTATTTGCAATATTAACTTTAAATCAGTGGCTCAGATTCTCTTTTATAAATGTGTTTGATATCACAGTCATGTATAACAGAGACCATGCACACATGCAAGTCACTGTCGCCTGCTGCTTTTTACAATTCAACTTTTTCCTTGTTTCTTTATAGAAATGTTTAAATATGTAAAATAATTTATGATAGCACATTGTAACTTTTTTATGCACCCACAGGCCCAGATATTCAAGCTGCACCTAAAAAGTTGTGCAATAGCAGGAGCAAGCACAAGTCCATTAGCCCATGCTCAAGAGTAGCGATATACAAAACTGAGCCAGCCAAGATCGCCTACAGCTGACGACTGAATATACGCACCACCTGCGCCATATAGCGCAACTAGGGAGGGAAGCTGAGCAGATCTGATGCCATAGCTGCTAACAAGGAATGTTCAGCTGAGCAGTCCAGAGGTGCCATAGCACAACCAGGGATGCCCCCAGCAGCAGTGCAGCAATGCAACTGCACAACCAGGGATGTAGGGACCCACCACCCATGCCACAGATGGGCAGAGCAACACACAGCAGAACAGACATCGCCCCTACACCCCATGCAGTGCACAACTGGGGAGGGCTGGAATAACCACTGGCCCATGGAGACAAGCAACCAACCCACAGCTGGGCCATGGTGCCCATCACACCCCTGGCAAGCTGTGACCAGCACACAAGGAGGGCCGACCACCCCGTGCCACACCATCCCCCAATGCAGAGCACACCCTGCACCATGACCCCAGACACCCTGCCCAGGAGCAGCGTCCACCACTGCAGGAAACCCCATGCATGCCACCACCCCCACTGTGACAATGCAACCCTGTGCAGCACAGAACCATGCAAGGCAGCCCTGCCATGAGCACCCATCAGTGGGTAGTAGCACACAGCGATGCAACAACGGCATACACAGTGCCACCATGCACAGTCCCCCGAGGTACAGCTGAGAGACTGACCATGCGTCGGCGCACGAGGTACCCCACATGACAGTGCATGCCCCGACACCACCACCAGTGGTACAGCACCCTGCACACCCTCCCAAGGACACACTCCTGACCCAGCACTGGCCACAACAGCCAGCGAGACACCCACAGTGGTGCACAGAAGCATGCACTACACCGGATGCAACACAGTGCATGGACAAACACCCACTCATACCCAAGGGCACAACAACACAGGGACACAGTAGTGGGGCAACCAAGCCCCAGAATGGGCCCATGGAAACCGGACACACAGCCTGCAGTCCTCCATGGCACAGTAGTGACAGCCACCTCGCGCAGGCACTGTGGACCTGTATGTCACCATCATTTGCCTGGAGCACAAGTCATGGACAGTGGTGCACATCCCTGCAATACACACAAGCCACAGCATGAGTTGGGACAACAACCGTGGAGGCCACAGTGTCACCGAGGGCAGACATGTACCACACCAGTGACAGGAGGCAACCCAGCATTGTGATGGGTACAGTGGCTGCCCTGCATGGACAGCCACCACTGACATGCCAACAGACCATGCAGGTCACAGACATGAAAGAGTATCTGCTGCACAGGCCATGGACAGGCTGACAGGGGCACCATGGACACAGAGCATGCACCATGGACCATGGCACACAGTCATCCAGTGCACAGGGCACAACACACACCACAGACACTGATTGATAGCTACTCCCACACCATAGTCACTTCCCCACGGACACACACACATACCCATGACTGCACCACCCCTGACGCCATAGCACACCCCTGCAGCTGAGCACCTATAGCCTGCTGCAAATCAGAGACTGCCACAGTATTTGTATCAAAAGATTTGTATTCAAAATATCAAAAGAACTATTTACAAAACTATGTACAAATGTGGGGAGGAGCCACAAACAAGGTGGGGGTGGGTAAGGGGCAGGGGTCAATAAATGGGACAGGAAAGGAGGGGTGTGAGGTGGGTCCAGGGAGGGTAGGGAAATCAGGGCAGAAGGATGATCAATCGGAGCCCACTCCCCGCTCGGCTGCTCTGTCTCCTGTGTCTTCTCCGACCCCAAGCCGGTCAATCCTTTGCAGGATCTCAAATGATGCCCGTGCCACATTGAGTATCTCCTGCAGTGCCTACCATATCTCCTGCAGCTGGCAGACATCTAGGACAAGGGAGCACAGTCAATAGGTGTGAATGCACAGCCCCATACAGCCCACCCACTGTGCATGGCATACGGCCGTGGGACATGCCTCTGTGATGGTGTTTGACCACCCACAGTGATCACATCCACAAGACCTGCCACCCAGGCGCGATACAGCCATGCGGACCGCTGCACACACCACCGGCCAGTCATGCACAGCACCACTGTGGCTGTTTAGTGACATGGCTATGGTGCGAAGGCAGTGGCACAGCCATGTACCGTGCATGCATGGACCACCATCGTAAGCACTCCCAGACATGCAGTGCCACTGGACAGTATTGACTGTAACAAGTTGCGTGCATGGCAGTGCTTTCAATGGATGGTGGCCATGCCCTGCTGCCCACCCTGTTACACAGCATGCAATAGTAATCACGGAGTTATGGCACTCCACCATCATCAGGCCGTCCCTCTGGTGCTGTGGACCGTTCCCCCTCCTACCGCCCTGTCATCCTGCTGGTGCCAGATCTCCTGGCCAGATGCCTCTCTTCCGGCCCTGTGGTGCAAACATGAGAGAGGAACATCAGTACAATCCTGTAGCAAAGTCCCCTGCCCCCATGTGTGTGCACTCCCACCCAGCCAGACCCACCCACCCCACACCCTGATAACACCACCACAGCCAGCACCAGACAGTCCCTCCCCATGTTCTGGACACATACAACCGTGATACCCCTATGGAAGATAAAAGTGTGTGGACGTGAACAAATACCTGGCCATGGCACCGCGGCTCCTCCTGGCACGTGCCCGCAGGTGGGCAAGTAGGTCTGGTTCCTCCTCCTCAGGTCGCCATATCTGTGGTGGCGCTGCCTGCCGCCCACCCCTTCCTGTGGCCTTCTGTGCGCCACAGACCCTTGACCCTGTGCCTGACCTTTGCCCCCAGGCACCATGCATCAGGCATGGCTGCATCACTATCGCGCTGTTTGGTGACAGTGCACTAGGGAATGGCAGCGCTGTACAGCGCAGCATCTGCATGTGGTGGAGCTGCCTGCAGAGTGCCATTCTGAGGTGTCGCACGATGCTGCGTCAGCTCTGGGCATCCCGAGCATGCCTGGCACAGGCATGTTTGGTGTTGCAGACCTCTGCATGAGCACAGTTGTGTTCATGCAGTGGAACCCTGGGCAGACCATTAGTGCCACCCCATGAGGCCAGTGGTCAGCCTGTCAGTGCTGGGGGTCTCAGAGGGGCTGCCCACACATCCATGGTGGCCGGGGCATTGTGGCACGTGACTGACCTGTCTCCCAATGCGGCTACTATCCGTGCTGCCCTGTGTGCATTGTGTCATTCAGTGGGCATTACACGGTGGGTACCCAGCCCTGCACGTGGACACACAGTCCATCTGCACACCCTCCCAGCTGCTGTCCACAATTGCGTGTGCATGATGATGCTGCATTGCACTGTACACCAATGTGCAATGGTGCTCAGAATCTGACACACACACAAGGACAGGCAGTGGGCGTGGTGGTCTGTGGACATTGTGTGTGGCTAGGGTGGCATTCTGGGTCGGTGTGCCTCCTACCCTTTGTGCATGTCTGGTGAATTGTGTGTGTGTGTGTGTGTGCCATCTGCGTGGCATGTTAGACCTCACCCATCCCTGGTTGTGTGTGTGGTTCCATGCCACTTCCCTTGATGGAATGCACCCTGGTGTATGTCCATGCGTGTTTGTGGGTTGTGCCTTAGCCACTGTTGGTTGCACATAGCCCCATGACTTACCTGGGTTGGCTGAAGTGCTCCTCCATGATGGTGTCCCAGTGCAGCTGTGCCAGCCAGAGCAGTCGGGGTCCCATCGGCCAAGGGGAGCTGCCCATCACCATTGTCACGGTGTCCTCATCGTCCCCATCGCTGTCCCCTCTTTGACCTGTATGGCTATCCCACATTCGTTGGCCATGTTGTGCAGGATGCAACAGGCCAGGAATATCCTGCAGGCCTTTGAGGGCTGTACTGTAGGGCACCACCGGAGGTGTCCAGGTAACAGAAATGTGCCTTCAGCATCCCAACACCCGCCGATGACATTACGGTGGTGGCATGTGCCTCATTGTAGCATTGCTGATGGGGTCGTGGTCCCGGTAGGGTGTGAGCAGCCAGGGACGGAGTGGGTATCCACTGTCACCTGTGTAGATGGTGGAGGTTAGTTTGGTGATCAGCATCACCCTGCCCCGGGCCATGTAGGCCACTACCCATGTCACCTCTGACCATGCCTCCCAGGCCCTATGATTGTCTATGTGGTTTGCATACTCACCCACTAGATGGCCAGTGGGATATCCCACTCTCGAATCTGTGGCAAAGTGCCGACTGGTGCCAGATGAAGGCATCATGTGCTCCCCAGTGTGCGTGGCACAGACATTGATTATCGCCCCCTGGCATCGTACACCACCTGGCAGTTGATGCTGGCATAGACCTTGCGATTTATATCTGCAGCCCCTCGGGCCAGGTGGTTTGTGGATGGCCACATGGGTGCAGTCTATTGCCCTAGCATGCCAGGCACATTTGCTACCCTGTAGAACTCCTGTATGTTTGCTGTGTGCTCCGCGGTGTGCTGGGGAAATGGAGGTACTCCGCCAGCATAAGGGCAGCAGTGCGCTGAGGAACTGGGTGAGGTGGATGATGTGGCCAACTGGGTTATACCTGTGGTGTCCCCAGTTGGTCTCTGGAAGGTACCCATGGTGAGCAAGCACATGCAAGCTGTCACTTTGCCGCCACTGACAGGGCATGGCTCCGTCATGTGGGTGCCTGCATCACATCACTGCACAGCTCACAGAGCCACCTCAGAATTGCCTGATTCAGGCGGTACTGGCCCACAATCTCAGTATCACTGTACAGCTCAAGCTGGTGCAGGCTCGGTACTGCCTGTTGGAGGCATACTACCGACGGGGCCTTCCACGCCACGCCCCTGCTGCCCGCCTTCTCACCCCTCATTACGGCCTCCATCTGGATGGTGGCACTGGCCATGTCCCTGGCTTGTGTTCACCCCCGGCAGCTGTTTCTGTATTCCCACCACTGTCCTGGCTGCCACTTCCCTGCACCGGAACACCTGCCTGTGCTGGCCTCACTGCTGTGTGGTGTACTTCCCCTTCTGCACTGTGGCTCCCACACCTTCCCCTGTACCTGTTGATTCCAGGTGCCCTTTCCTGGCCTGCCCTCTGTGTCCCTGCTGCCCAGTGTTTTCTGCTGGACTTTACCCTCATGTGGTTTCCCAGTAGCGTTCTTGCACCTCTCCCTTGCTCCCTTTTATTTTGGCTCATTTCCGCTATGGCGCAACTTCCGCTGGCTCCTCTATTGTGCATGGTGCATGTTGTTGGATATTGCACTGCGCCATTTATGCATGGTTCCTCCCCTTCAGTTGTGCATGCATTCATTATCATTGCGCTGTTGCTCAGCGTGATTTGAAACACAGCTGCTCCCTACTGAATAATATCGCAGAATACATTACTGACTTCATGCGAGCAAACTTTGGCTGGGCGCATGGCTCAACTCTTTGAATATTTCAACACAGTGTGTTGTGTTTTAACCACTTGAGCTTGGCTCTTATGATTTATGTGATATGATATCCTCAGGTGTGAAAAAACAATGATACTCATGCTACCCATGCATTATCCTATATTTAATTACTTTTTAGTTACTAGTTATAGTACTAGAATACTTTCATGAAAAAGTAATAAGTAACTGTAATAATGGCATTTTCCCAAAAGTAACTGCTTGTACTATAAAGTTTTAATATCTATTAAGTGGAATCAGTTGTCTTCCATGGCCAGATTCTCATACTTTACCAGCACCAGGTAGAAATGAAACAAATCCATGGCTTAGATTCATCTGGGGTTTTCAACATTACCACCACAGAATTAACACCTGCAGTAAACATAAGCCTGTCCCAAACTCAATAGCTTGAAAGTTATTTTATTTCTTTCTTGGATGCAAACTATGAGACACAAGCAGAGAGGCGATGCACAATGCCCACAACGTTTCACTCAAAAGACCTTTCTCAAGGGTGTTTAACCCTGCTGTTTATACCCTTAAATACAGCAAAGTGTCAAGTGCAATAAATAAAATGATAGCATAAAAAATATATAATGATAATGACACGACTTGTGTTGGAAAACAATGCATTTGCCTTTATGCATGAATTTTCATTCAGATCAAAGGGACGGTGATGGGGACATGCTTTGCCTCTAATTACACCAGTCTTTTGGAGCATTGTGAAGATTAATTAATTTGGAATGCCGTGAGCAGTCCTTTGCTAATAAAATCATCATCGACATTGATATATTGACAATGTGTTTATGGTGTTGTGGGGGAGTGGGGGATGATCTTTGTTTATCAGTACTTGCGGCACAAATACCAGTCTCAGGTTTATGGCACACAGTAACAAGTAGCATATGCTATTCTTGGACATTATGGTAAGGAAGGATGATGTAGGGAAAGTGGACAGGAATATATAGTAAGCCCATGGGCAAAGTACTGTCTTGCAGGCCAGCTCCTACAGTCCCTGTTAGAACATAGGCAATACACCTAGAACCCTATTTTACTACACCAGAAGAAATTGTAGTACTGAGAGTGAATTTTAATTGGCGTAACAAAGGCTGAAGAATAGATTTGTAACAACAGGCTGTTCTGTAGCCACTATTAACAAGACAAGGGCACATTATGAGTAGTGGATAAGGATGACTTATTGAGTATAATGGATAAGCCAAGCACATGTAATAAGAGTCTCAGCTCCATCATTAAGAAACACTGGGGAGGGTACTCGGATTTTACAACAGAGTTAGAGACATTGTTCAAACCCTCCCAGAATGGTCTATAAAAGGACCAGGAATTTAAGGAATGAACTGGTACACTCTGTACAACCAGTCCGTGGCCTACTCCCCAATGGGTTGCAAAAGTGTAACAGGTGCAAGTACTGTGATGTTGTCAATAAGAGCACTACCTTCTTAAACTCGGGACAAAATAGTGTAAGGCATCTATGACCTCATTACCTGTGACACCTGTTACGTGATCTAAGTGGCTAAGTGTGCCTGTGGTGTGTTTTATGTGGGCACTTCAAGGAGTGCACTGGGGACCATATGAAAGGAGCTATTGTCCTTAAAATTTGGATTATGTGCTTGCTGCCCACTTTCATGCCTCAGGTATGCCAGATAACCTCAAGATAATGTTGCTCATGCTTCTTTCTTTCTTTTTACTTTTTATTTAAGTTTTGTACCTATCCCATATTTATCCTGGAGAGCCATTCTGAAACATGGACCTTGGAGGAGTGCCACCCATTTTAGAGTTTATAGGTCTTTTGTCCCGTGTGAATGGGGATGGTGCATATTAAATGTCAATAGGATTATTTAGCACTTTAAATTAGCAGTATCTTAAATGTTCTATATTTAATGCAAATGTTTGCACTTTTGATAAGGTTTTGGGCTATTGTTGTTAGGCTGTACCAATTACCATCCATTGTTTTTTACCTTCTTGGTATTTTGGATATTTGAATGAATTTCTGACCTCTTGTTACAAGTCTACTATATTTAAGATTGTTATGTTAATTATTTATTGCACTTGACACTTTGGTGTATTTAAGGATATAGACAGTAGGGGTCGCCCATCCTTGAGAAAGCTCTCTCGAGTGAAACATTGGGGAGTTGTGCACTGCCTATCAGCTTGTGTCTCACAGTTTGTGTTCAAAGAAAGCAATAAAATTCCATTCAAGCTACCCAGTTCTGGACTAGCATATGTTTACTGTACATGGAGAGTGCAGTGCAGTCCAGTGACTGTTAGTGTTGTGAATTTGTGCATAGGCACCAGTTCTCCAGAGTGGCCCTTTGGCCTTTTTACTGTTCAGTACCACCAAATTTGTTTTCATAAGTAACTCTCACAGTTATATTTGGGGGAGACACATACTGCAAATCAGTGCATTACTACTACTTTTAAAAGTAATAAGAAACTTTAATGCATTACATTTTTTAAAGTGACTGTAGTATATTACTTTTAAAACTAACTATGGCAGCACTGGTTACTTATAAGGATGCAGCAAAATTTAATTTCACCAGCAAACTCACCAATTTTGCCTCATGGAACATTTACGTGAATTTATGACCTTGGGGCAAATTCCTCCTGTATAATGAGGAAATTTCGCCTATATTGTGCAACGAAATTTTGCCTGTAAATTTCACTTCCAATGGTAAGTTTCACTTTAGCATTTAACTAAGATGAAATTAGGAAGAAAGGCATGTCACATGACTTGCTCTCTGAAGCAGACTGCAGGTCACATGTGTGCCTGTACTCAAACAGGAAGCCACTGAAGCTACATCCTTTTCCTGCAGTTTGTAGGATAGAGACAGTAGAAGAGAATGTAAGAGAGATACAGAGACTAAAAAACATATAATTTGGTGAATTGTGAGTGAGAGACTGAGAGTTTGTATTGTGTGTGTGTGTGTGTGTTAAACATCTCTTCATCCCCTATTTCTTTATTTAACAAAAGTTTATCTTTCTCTTGTGTTCTGTTTTTTCTCTTTATCTTGTGTGAGTGTCTGTGTGTGTGTGTTTCACTCCTCCTTTTTCATTTTTCTTTAGGAGTTTAATAAAACTTTTTTTTTAAATAATGATGCAAGGTAGTGGATCTGACTCTGGAGCTGGACAGAGTGGAAGGGAGGACAATGCATTCACCTTAACAGGTGCATATTTATAAGTGAGCCCCCAGCAGCAGGAGCAGTTGGTCCTGGCCTCTTCCCCAGCAGCAGCAGGTGCTGGCCGGTGGCCCTGAACCAGCAGATTCCCACCCCTGGTCTGCAGCACTGTCAGCAGGAGCAGCTTCCCCCTCAGCAGCAGGATGTAGACCCTGCTACAGCCTCCCAGCAGGAGCAGCAGCACTCAGGCTGGGAGCCCATTGTTCGCCAAGAGGATCATGTGGTCCTGCAGCTGCCAGCTCCCAGCATGATGATGTAGAGGGAGAGGACCCCAAGGACATCGACTTGTACCCCCCAACCAAAGATCATCAGTTTGGGCATTTTTTACTACAAAGGCAGATGATATGTGTGTTGTCTGCAGCTTCTGTGGTAAAAATGTGAAAGGAGGAAACCAGAATCCCACTTTGGGACTTCTGGTCAAAGAAGCCACCTGCAGCACCACCATGCTGTAGAGTGGCTCTCAAAACAGTGAGAGACAGTGGCAGGAGGCAGCACTGAGGCTCAGGGGTGCCATACTGGGGAGGAGGAGGAGGAGGAGGTCTAGCAGCAGGATGCACTGGAGCTGGAAGAGACAGAAGCATTCCCACCCCATCAGCGATGCAGATGGAGGACCCAGAGGTGCCACCCCTGCCCTGAGCATCCTGCAGCCCCCCAAGTCAGGTGGTGGTCACCAGGGCAGACCTGGAGTCTGTGTGCACCGAGGTCCAAAGTGTCTGTCAGAACATTGACCAGCTCCACCAGAAGGTTAGGGGGACTTCCAAAAATAATGGCACACCAGAAGAAGGTCTTGGGCCTCCTGTTGGAGCTTCGTGGTGGTGGTAGAACAGGTGGTAGTGCCCAATGAATGGCCTGTGGCTGTGGTGGTGGGCTAGTGTTTTCTTTTTCTTCTTCTTTCTTTGTTATTGTCACTCTTCTTGTTGTCCCTTAAAAGAACCCCCAAAAATATATATTTTTCTGTCCTCTTTGTCTTCCAATCTATATCCTCTTGTTTATTTTATCTTTTCCAGTTGTTTATGCTCCTTCCCTTTCCCATCCCTCTCATATATGAATATGAATAACTTTGTCCTCCTGACCATGCATGTCCCGGTTCCCCCTCCATCCCCTGTTGTGGTACCATGCCCATAACCCATGTACCTTTCTACTTTTATCTTACTCCATTTTCTTTATATGTTTCCTGCTTGCTCCTTCTATCTTATCCAAAAATGTCAAGTATAAGAACTTTACTATGAACAAACATATTTTCCAAAGCTATGTGAGAGTGAATCTTGGCTCTGCTCATGTAAAACAGGGCCCTCAGGTAATGAAATGCTTCCCAAAAATGTTACATTAAAGTCAGACAGAAATCTGGTCTCAGCCATGATGTTTTATGGTGCCCCTCCCCACTCACCACCAGCACCCAGACATTAAAATGCTGTTTTAGTCACTGTTTACAGTTGCTTTTAGGCCACATCTTGCTTCTGCGAGTGCAGCACAGGCAGTAAATGTCAGAAATGTTGATTAAAAATAGTACATTAAATTCACACAGAAATCTGGTCTCAGCCATAATGTTTTATGGCACCAAACCAACACCAGACCAACGATGGTCTTTGGTCCACTGTTTACAATTGTTTTTAGGCACATCTTGTTTCTGCGAGTGCAGCACCAGCAGTAAATGTCCAGATATGTTGCGAGAAAATGGTACATTAAACTCAGACATAGAAACATAAAAACATAGAATTTGATGGCAGATAGGACCGCTAGCCCACCTAATCTTGCCCATTTCCTACCTAATGGATAAGCTGCAGACCCTAGTTAACCAACAGCCTACTTCCTCCTACCCCTATTAGAATTGCTTTATGTCTGTCCCATGCATTCTTGAATTCCCCTGATTTTTGACTGAGACAGACATCTGGTCTCAGCCATGATGTTTTATGTGCCCAACCACCACCCAGACATTAAAATGCTGTTTTGGCCACAGGTTTACAGTTGATTTTAGGCCACATCTTACTTTCAAGTAGTGCAGCACAGGCAGTAAATGTCCAGAAATGTTTCCAAAAATGGCACATTAAATTCAGACAGAAATCTGGTCTCAGCCATGATGTTTTATAGCGCTCAAACCACCACCGGACAAGCGATGGTCTTTGGTCCACTGTTTACTGAGTTGTTTTTAAGCCACACCTTGTTTCTGAGAGTGCAGCACCGGCAGTAAATGTTCAGATATGTTGCAGAAAAATGGTACATTAAATTCAGACTGAAATCTGGTCTCAGCCATGATGTTTTATGGTGTCAAACCACCACCGGATCAAACGATTGTCTTTGGTCCACCGTTTACAATTGTTTTTAGGCCACATCTTGTTTCTGCTAGTGTAGCACCGGCAGTAAATGTCCAGATATGTTGCGGGAAAAATGGTACATTAAACTCAGACATAGAAACATAGAATTTGATGGCGAATACGGACCGCTGGCCCACCTAATCTGCCCATTTCCCTACTCTAATGGATAAGCTGCAGACCCTAATTAACCTACAGCCTACTTCCTCCTACTCCCCATTAGAATTGCTTTATGTCTGTCCCATGCATCTTGAATTCCCCACTGTTTTTGACTGAGACAGACATCTGGTCTCAGCCATGATGTTTTATGGTGCCCAAACCACCACCCAGACATTAAAATGCTGTTTTGGCCACAGTTTACAGTTGATTTTAGGCCACATCTTGCTTCTGCAAGTGCAGCACAGGCAGTAAATGTCCAGAAATGTTTCCTAAAAATGGTACATTAAATTCAGACAGAAATCTGATCTCAGCCATGATGTTTTATAGCGCTCAAACCACCACCTGGACCAAACAATGGTCTTTGGTCCACTGTTTACAGTTGTTTTAAGCCACCTCTTGTTTCTGAGAGTGCAGCACTGGCAGTAAATGTTCAGATATTTTGCAGGAAAATTATATGTTAAATTCAGACAGAAATCTGGACTCAGCCATGATGTTTTATGGTGCCCAAACCAGTTCCTGGATCAAACAATGGTCTTTGGTCCACTGTTTACAATTGTTTTAGGCCACATCTTGTTTCTGCAGAGTGCAACACGGCAGTAAAAGTCAGATATGTTGCAGGAAATTATATATTAAATTCAGACAGAAATCTGGACTCAGCCATGATGTTTTATAGGTGTCCCACCCCACCATCCTGACATTAAATAGCTGTTTTAGGGCCTGTTTGCCAAATATTTCTGCTTGAAACTCACTGCTGCTGGTGCCAAACAGGGTCTACAAGTCCAGAAATGTTACAGGAAAAATGTTATATAAAATTGAGACTGACATGTGGTGTCAGTCCTGATGCTGTATGGTACGCCACCACCTCAGGGAACTGAAAGGGAGCCAACCCATGCAGAGAAATTAATTCCTCCTGCAAAATGCTGCTGCTACTTGCAGTTCTTTCCTCCTGCTGCTGCTGTTTCAATTGATTGAGATAGAAATGTACAATTATCATCTCCCTATCCTATACTGCTGTACTGATTGTCTAGCTGTGTTGACTGACTGACTCTGTGGTAGTAGCTTTCCTGGCGTGGGAAGTGAATGACATTTTGGGGCACTGTAGCTTACTGCCTGCTGCTGTCTCCAACTACTACTTGCCAAGTTGCCACAAGGACTACTGTTCTGGATGGTTGATGCTTGGTGGATTATCTTCACACATCCATACTGCTGCTGCGAACACGCAAGTATCTGTCTTCATTTTTTCCTGTGCAAGGTAAGGATATTGGTGAGTTGGTATTATGGCATCTTGAGTCCTAATATGCTTGTACTGCTCTTATATTATTTTTCAGTGTGCTGTGGATGACATCATCATGCCAGGCCAGGAGGAAGGAGAGCTATGGATCTTTGAATGCACCGCATTACTCAGTTTCCCAACGCCCGATGGTAAGTATTGGAATTTTCTTTTTTTTTGTTAATAATTTTTCTCCTTTCTGGTCCCTGGTCTTCCTACCTCTATCGCGTCCTGGCATCCCTTCAGGTCTCCAGCCACCATCTCCAGGGATCCCCAGCTCCCATTCAGGTTCAACAGCTTGTACCCCATTGCTTACACCCCGTGGCGGGTAGCGGAGGGCCACCCTACACCCTCCACTTTGAACCAGGATCAGTTTGTCACCGCATTACCTTGAACCATTGCTCCCCATCGGAGATGGCCATCATGCCGCCACAACCAGTGCCAGTTTTTCCGCTTTTCCCACGGCATGTGAGGCGGTAATGACACCAAGGACAGGTGCACACATGCTACCGCACGCCGCCTTCCCGGCATTAGCCCCAGCACGTCCCCCAGCTTCCTGTGCTACTGATGCCCCAGCCACTGCTAGGGGTCACCAGAGCACCAGTGACAGGATTGTCCCTCCCCAGGGAAGGAGAGCAGTCCAGCGGACACTCCATCCTTCACCCTCCCCCGACCCTGGTTCATTCCCAAACCCGAGTCACCGGCGCAGTGCACGAGGTGTGGCATCCAGTGCCTCAACCCTCAGTGCCACTGGGCCAGCCCAAGTATTGAATTTTCATACTAGTGTGGTATGTCTGTTACTGCCATCTCATTGTCTGAGCTTAATAGTAATTGTGTTATTTTCACTTTTGTCAACATCAAGAATTCCAGAGAAGTTAAGTCTCATTCCATCCTGCTGCCACTGCTATTGCTGGCTGCTCAACCAGATCTGGGGATTTATTTAATTGTGTGATGGTTCCACTTTCACAGTCCTTGAGGTAGTTCTTCATTTTTATGGTCTTCTGTGGTGGGAGGTTGGTGGGCGGTCACGGTTGGTGGGGAGAACTTTTAACAATCCTCAAAATTTGTTGTTATTTTTTCTTATTTCAAGGTATGCAGTGCTGATAAGGGAAGGGGAATGCCTGCTAGTGCTACTGTGCTTCATCATAGACCTTGATCTGGAATCATGTGCACCACACAGCATGTTCCTGTGGGGAATGTCTGCAGTTTAATGGCATCACAGGGTATGGTAAGTATACATTTTTTCTCTGCTTTTTCTTCCAACTTGTTGGGTAAAGCCAGGTATGCAGATTGACAAATATCTGTCATTTTTCTTATCTTTGGTCTTGCTTAGGTAATTTTCTCTGTTGAGATTTCATCATATCTTGATGACTACATCCATCCAGGCCCAGCAAGAGCTGTGTTGTGTCTGTGGAAGACAGGGTGTTACTTGAACTGCGATGCTGGCCACTGGACTGGAGTCCATATCATTACCATTAATGAGTAATCACCACTGCCACCCAGATACAGGGAGGCACTATATGTGAAAAACAGATGGTTGAGATGGTGTTTAGTAAATAATTAGATGGAGGGTTAATGTCTTGTCTATTCAATGGAGATTGCATAGCTACAGTAATTGTGAACATTTTGAATCCATTTCAAAGTGAGGACAGCAGTACCCTCCCTGCCCTGACCCTCCCCACCCAATGAACCATTGCGGTTTCGGTGTACCTTAACCTGGTACTGTAGCATAAGTAACCTTTTGGGGGATTTGATGTTGTAAGTTGTTAAGCCTCTTCATGATTACTTTTAGTAATTAATGACCTGCATCATTAAATATAGCCGCCATTCACCATTTCTCAAAATATGTTCAACTTGTGTGTAAACTGTTGAATTAGCATGTTACATTCATATGCTACTTGTACTAGTCTAGGAGCCAGGGTTCTGTACATGTCACTGACACTAAGTGGCAGAAACATTTTTCAGTGGCATGGAGTGCATGGGTGTGCCAGGTCAGATCAAGTGATGAGAGGGGCAGTGGGTCAGTGTCGAATTTGCCATCATGGGCATTTTAAAGGCATCCAGACAACATATCTTGCTGTAAGATGGGGTTGATAGTCAACAGGAAAGGTAAGATATTTTGGAAGAAAAACATCATAACTGTAATCATGCAATTGCAAAATCTTTCTGGTTATGGTAATTACATTGCTGCTGCTTTATATAGGCTTGGGGACTGGTGGTGGTGACCAATCAATGGGTTATGGCAAGGGTGATCAGATGAAACTTATACACACTGCAGCACATAACAACACATTACCATAACCAATCTAGTGGTACATAGCTAAAATAAGGTATAACATACACACCTAGCCACCATACTGGTTGAGAGAAGTTATTGGGGGGCCTTGGGAGTAAATTCAGCCTTTTCAACTTCCAGTTCCATATCATCCAGGAAGCACCCTCACAGTCTTCAAGACTGGAGTTCTCATTAGGTGGGAATTCTCTATACATTGCTGCCTCATCCACCTACGCTGCCGGTGGATGCCTTGTGCATGGGATAGTCATCATCCTTGTCACTGAGACACAATTCCTGTGGCAACACCACTGACATAACTGTGTCATGTGGAATGTGCCTTTCATTCATTTTGATGAATGTTAGCATGGACACATTCTTGGGTGACAAATTGGTCCTACAGTCACTCACAATTGCACGCAGCTGCACTAAACACTTGTTTCACAGTGACAGTGGATGGTGGGCAGCTCAGGTATTTCAGAGCAACCGATGTTAGTGCTGGCCAGTCAGTCATGTTACTGCTCCAGTACAGCAGTGGCTCGTCAGTAATGGCAAGGTGCTTTGGGTCCCCATGTAGGCTTCCACCATTCATTTTGTGCCGGGTCCAGATGCCTCATCTGTCTCCTCCACCTCCTTTTCCTCCATATCTTCCACTCCCACCTGAAGAGAACATCCCAAATGGGATTGCTTGCTGTTTTCTGCTCTGCCTTGCCCATTTTCTCTGATTTGGTTGCCTGTGAGCTGCTGGTGGTGGTAGCAACACCTGTTTTTGATGCAGTGCGTGCATTTTTCATTTGTGCAGCATGTACCAATCTAATGAGGTTCTCTGTCAACTGTTGTACTCGCTGACCACCTCCTTCTATTATAGAGGGCAGGCCACATTTGTACCGTGGATCCAGCATGGTGGTGATTGCAAAGTCAGCTGACTGTAAAATGCCAGATACATGGGTATTTGTGTCCAGCACATGGAGCATGTGATCCATTAGATCACAAGTGCCATGATCCCCACTTGCCTCTGTCTGGTGTCGCACATTCACTAGTGTCTGCCTCAGCACCGTATGAGGGGTATGGACTGACTTATAGAAGCAGTGTCCCTACTCACTGCCTGCATAGCATGCTCAAATGGACAGAGAATGCATATTAACCCATCAATTTGGTGCCACTGCTCTGTTGTTAGGTGATGGACACTCCAGCACTGCCACGATGGTGTTGTAGCCGCTCGGTATTCTGACACAGCCTTATACTGTTCATACAGCCAGTCAAGCGTGTGCAGTGTGGCATTCTACCTGGTGACAACATCAAGTTTCATCCAGTACTGAAGCAGATGGTTCTTGCTCTGTAGCTCATGTAGATGGTCACAGGCCTTTGCAGAATGGGTGAAGTGGACACAGATGCAATGGGCAACAGTAACCATTTCCTTAATGTCCACATGGTTGAGAAACTGCTGAGCGACAAGATTAAGGCAGTGTGCCAGGCAGGGCACTCTGAAAAAATACCATTGCTAATGCACTTCACTACATTGGAGCCATTATCACTTGCCGTGAATCCTGCTATGAGTGACTGTGTGTAACCACCCATCAATCTCATCCAGCAGAATATTAAAGCATTTTCACAGCTGTGTGAGAACCTGTGACACTTGTCATACTCAGGGTTGCATGCTGCTGAATACCAGGTGTGTTGCTACCACCACAATTTTGCTTACACATGTTTTGCCAGGCCCAGCATAGAAGTACTGCCCCAGGCAACTGTGCCCAGTGTGCTGTTATGCACAGATATGAGCTTGCTGCTGTTTGTCCACTGGTCCAGTCCACATATCCATGCTAAGATGGATATATTGTGATGCACTATGCATCAATGCATGTCTAATGTAACCAGCAACTCTACTGTTCAGCTCTGGCGTGGCAAGCAGAAAAATAGGTTCGCGATGGAACTTGTCATTTGGGACAGGCATGGGCCATCAACCTGCATAAACTAGCATTCTTTATGAAAGAGAATGGCAACAGATTGATGGCCAGCCTTTCAGCAGTGGCAACATTTAACTCTCATTGCAGCAGCATGATTGGAAGTACTTTGTCTGCCACCCAAGGATGGTCTTCAGAGTGGGCTGCATCTTTGGGGCTGTCCGACCAGAACGCTGTACTTGTGGCAACAATGATTTTCTTTTAGGGGTAACACTTGACTCTTGGGGCTGTGTAGACTGCATAAAACCAATTATTTTGGTTGCTTGTGGGTGTGGTGGTGTACTTTTCAGATTCATGGAGCTGGGACTCGCACCACCACTACTATACCCCTACTTGAGAGATCAAAGATTGTTCACCCTCCTCCTCCACCACTGACCCACTCTGCCCTCCCTCCTCTTGCTCTACTACATGTAACTTGCTACCAACAGCTCTGGCATCCTTCTGGTGTTGCTGCCATCTCAGTGGATGCTTGTTTTCAGGTGGGCGTGTTGGCCACTGGTGCCTATGTGGCTTCCTTCCCCACCTCCGACTACCACAGGCTTGACAAAGCTGGCATATTGTTATGGTCTCATCAGCAGGATCTAGCACATAAAAGTCCCAAACTAGGGACTTTTGACCTCTGGACTTCAGATGTTTCTGGGACTGGGATAGTTTGGAAACAGGTGTGGGAAGTGTGTGTTTTTGGGCTGCTCTCATCACTTCAGTAAAACTACATTTAGGGGGTTACTTGACTGCTTGGAGGTTTGCTTGTAGGCTTGGTGACAGACTGACCCATGGGCTGTACATGTAAATGGCCTATATCACCTTGACCTTTTTTAACTCAGACTCCATGTGGGATCATTCCAGTCATCATCATCATCATCACCACCAAAAGCGATGATGTCCTTGTCTTCTTCTTCCTCCTCCTCCTCCCCCATCACTGTCTTCTTGGAGGACAGCACCTTTTCTTTCTCTACAACCATCTCAGGGGCTGACTATCCTTATCTACAGGATTATCAGACTCTTGTTGAACACTATCATCACCAACTCCTGCAGGAACATGGACAGTCACACTGACAGACTCATTATCACCCTCCTCCGAGTCCTGGACCACTGTTCCTGTGCTGGTGTCAGTGCCTCCCTTTTTTACTGTCAGCATCCCCAACTAGCATGGCTGCAACAGTTTGAGCTTTAAAAAGTAAGACACAGGTATGCCTGACCCAGTTCAGCCACCAACTCCTTTGTTGATTCCTGCCGCACCACCAGGGCCCACATCAGAAGACACTGATGCAGACATATGTGTGCTTTCACTGCTATGGGGAACTGGAACTGAAATTATGCTTTTCCAGCAGACTTCTTAGCTCCCTCATCCCTCTGCCACATTTCCCCTGTGCTTGGTCACTTCTTAGCAGGCATT
Source organism: Neoceratodus forsteri (assembly GCA_016271365.2). Classification (NCBI taxonomy): domain Eukaryota; kingdom Metazoa; phylum Chordata; order Ceratodontiformes; family Ceratodontidae; genus Neoceratodus; species Neoceratodus forsteri. The sequence goes on along the minus strand of CM057450.1, from coordinate 1,182,196,091 downwards.
TTGATGACTGCTGCTTCAAAGCTTTGCCTGTCTCTGGGAGTATTTGAAGAAAGGATGTCTTACTACTAACTGTGTGAATAATACCTCACATGTGAATGATGACATCCACCTACTGTACTGACTTCCTTACAAGTCCAAACACAATCAGGACAGGTACCAGCACTCAGAGTACAACTAATGCCATATATGGTAGGCAGCCTATTCTAGTAAAAACAGGATAGGAATTAAAGAAACACACAAAGGAAAAAGGGCACAAGTGGCGACTTTAAATACAAATCACCTGTGTCTCTGGACAAATAAAGTACTGTAATGTGTTATTACTTAGTAGCACAATTTTGTTTATATAAGGGCAGAGACAACCATAAAACTGCAATGAAGGCAAGTAGTACCACACAATGTGGTAGTGATCTGGATGGGAGGGACCACCAAGAAATCTCTTGAAAATGATTATTTTAATATATACTGTTTTATAATGAGCGTTAGGAGTTCATAAACAATGCTATAACAGAGAAAGGGTAAGAAAAGTTAACTAAAACAGGAACACCACGCAGTGTGCAGCGTCAAGCTCCAGCAATAACATACAGGGAACAATTCAACAATGCAGTTGCAACTGTAAGTGGACAAGTTTAAGTGATCAAGTAGAAGTACTTAAGTAAAGATGCAAAAAATATAGAACTGTTGATTTTCACAGCTTTAGTAACACAAGTTAACACTCCAGCAAATAGAACTAACCACAAACAAATAAAATAAAGGATCAGCTCTGTGTGTTTAAAACTTTAGAATTCACAATCAATTCACAATTAAAAGTAGAAGAATGGTATACATAACACAGCTAACAGTGGCAGGAACTCTCTCAAACAGGACAGAGAAACTTTTCAGAGAAAATAAATGGCAAGATATAACAAAATTAATAAGAAATAACAGTAAATAAATAACTCACAATTGTGAGGAATACCAATCTGCTTGGCTAGAAATAGCCTGCACTGCTTTACCTCCTACCCTACCCCATACAACTCTTTCAAAGATGGCAAGAAAAGTAAAACCTAATTTAAACTAAGTATTATGCAAAAATCCACAAAATTAGAAAATGTTCCTAGCAGAACAGTAGCACTAGGAAAAACTTTACATTTTGCAAAATTAACTCTCAAAAACAAAGTTTTAGCTATGTTTTCAAATGCTTTATTGGCTCTGATGCACCACAACAGACTGCTCTCAACTCAACACGCAGCAGAATGAGCTGTAAACAAGCTACACATGACTTTTGACCTATTTACCCACAATGCATTGCAAATTTCACCTTTGGACTAAACTGTCACTGGGTGAAATCAAAAATCACACAAGTGAAATTATGCCACAAGGTGAAATTTGGAGCATTAGGCAAAATTGAAGACCAACACTATAGGTGAAATTTTCACCATTCTGCAATCATTGGAACCAAGCAAAATTTTGCTTTGCATAAGCGAAAAAGTTTGCCAAGGCATATTAAGTGAAATTTTGCCATTATCTGAAATCAAGAAAATAGGTGAAATTTTGTTTTGCATAGGTGAAAAATTTTGCGTAATTGCAGAATTACACAAATATTTTGGCAGGTGAAATATTTCAGTTTAGCACAACATTAGTTACTTATAGTAAACAGGTGCATATCAGCAAAGAGCGAGAGAGAGAGAGAGAGAGAGAGAGATGAGAACAGATAAAGGCTATATGGTACTTTCTGCAAAACATTACTAAAATATGCCTGAATACTAAAAGGTTAATGGATGTAGAACACACAGATATTGTATTTGAGCTGGTGAGTGGAAGCAGATGTTGACAGGATATGTACTGTACTTGAAGTGGGTGGCACAGGGTACTAGAAAGCTTTACTTTGCACAGAGGGTGGTTAACGTGAAACTGCCTACCTGGGAGGTTGTGGAAGCTACGCTAGTACTTTTCAGGATTACAAAGCAGAACTAAACAGATTCCTGATGAAAACTGGCATTGAAGGATACACAACATGAGTAAAGTCTGTAGCATTCCAGTTGTTATGCATGGCTGTGTGTGCACATTCAAATCAAGTATAGTCACTGCCTGCAACAAGAGGGTTGACAGGATGGACCCTAAGTCCCTTCCTGGGACATGAAGTCCTTTCATGTCCCCAATTCTATTTTACTAAGCTATTATATTTAGGCCTAAAAGCCTGTATTTAGGCCCCAACATTGTCGGTGGCTTAGCAGGTTAGCAGGTTGCACACTCACCTCTGAGGCTGGAAGATCGGAAGGCTGTGGGTTCCAGCACAAAACCAGGAACTTGGGTTGAGTCCCAGTACTGACACTGTAGTGCAGCATGATGGGGTGCTGCACTCCTGAGGTGCCGCCTTTCAGAAGAGATGTTAAACCAAGGTCCCATCTGCCTGTTCTGGTGGTTGTTCAGGTTGGCATTAAAGATCCCATGGCACTTCTTTCCTGGTGTTCTGACCAAATTTCCCCATTTATGAAAAATACAACCAACTGCTTACTCTGGTTCAATGTCGGTTGATTTCCATCTGTATCCCCCCTTCCTGGGACGAGGCTGAAAATAGGCCGTATTGTCTAGTCCTCCTTTCCTGGTCAGCAAAAACTAACTTAATAAATAAGTAAAAGGGTTGATGGTGTTACTTAAACTGAAATGATTTTTCAGCTCCTTAGCTTATTACAACATACACTGTAGGGGTTCCTGACTTGTAAATACAGTCTAACAAATACAAGATTAAACTAGATAGCTGTCTCATTGGTGCAGCAATAGGGCTACCATTCATGACTCCACTGACCCTGGTTTGGTCAGAAATTACCCTGGGTCATCAGGGGCTAACTGGGGAAAGCAGGATTGAGCATCCCAAGGAGGAGGGCCTCATCCCTCAGTGCTACTGCTACCTGTAGATGTAAAGGTGGCGAAGTGGCTCTGGACACAGGGAGGAAGGAATATGTGCTATGTGTCAACAGAGCACGTGTTAGATACTCTCATCAGGAACCTTGGTCCCACATGTCAGTGTCCTTATGGAGGAAGGAACACACACCAATGGGGTGAACAACAAAGGTAAATCCCCTTCTCCTATAGCTCAATGAAGGCCAGTATATCTGGTTGCAAGGCAGTACACCCTCCATTCCAATGCGGGAGAGCAAAAACAGTAACTAAAAAAAAGATTAAATTGGAAATGAAATGTGCTAATTGGCAGCTGTTTATAAAGTTCTTATTCTCTGAAATGGTATGCACTCTCCTAAAGTACTGTAGCTGAATAAAAGTGATAGATAAAACTGTACTTTGCATTGTTGTGTTTTTATTGGCAGCATTCTCTTACAGTTCACTTCATGGAATTACTTATGTGGAGTTTTACTATGTCACAATTTGTGTACAGAATGCTGATTATGAGCAGCTGACCTATCAGAACCCTGTTTAGAGTTCTGTGCACAAACCATGACATAGTTAAAACTCCCAATTAATGGATCCATGAACAGAACTGTAACAGAATGCTGCCCATAAAACAAGACAATGCAAAATACAGCTTTTATATCACTTTGTATTTGGATACAGTTGAATATGGATTATTTAGGCGAATGCATGTAATTTCTGAGAAAAAGAACTTTATAAACAACTGCCAGTTAGAAATGATTTCCTGTCTTCTTTAAACTAGATATTTTAATATAAACATTGTCCTCGAAGATATGCATTTCAAATAAGCTTCCTTGTGTCCAGTTTGTTCAGTTTCATAAATTTTTTGCCAACAGCATTTGTTTCTGTGTGCACATCCTTGTACATGTACTTATACTTGGTCAAAGTAAAATGCTGCTGAGTAAAGGGTTCTACCAGCTCTCATGCTGATAAAGTGCTCATGAAACTACCATTATTGCTGTCATACCAGGCATCAGTCAGCTCTGAAAAATCTGTCAGGGACTGCAAGCACAACAGGGCCAGTGCGGGTGTCAGAAGTTAACAGGATTTGGCCCTGCTACGGAAAGCTAAGCTGGAGATCGGAAAATGTTTATGTGATATCCCAGGCTGAGTGACAACTGTCAATAGCAGCTGGATGGAGATGAGGTCAGTATGGATTTTTTCAAAGCCTGTTTGCAGCTCGTGTCTGTAATAGGATAGTGCCATGTTTAAATTTTCCCTGGATATCTGGGAGGTTCAGAGCACTGTGCTATACAACATAAGCAAAATGTCAATGGAACAAGAAAACAAAATTACACATGCAATGGCTTTTCATACTAGAAAAGACAATGATTATAAGTACTGTATTTTTATTACGAAAAATGCAGTCGACTACAAGACAAAATTATGGGAAATTCACTCACCTTTGTGTCACATCAACACTACATTTTACACAACCTTCACAAGTTTTATACCTTCTCTCCCAATTTATTCCCTTTCCCCAACGTCTCACCTAGAAGCAAGCTTAGTGCAAGTGGGCCTCTTCAAACTAACAATTTCTCAATAACAGCTTCTATATAAATATAGGAAAAGAGCTGTGGTAATTTTTTTTTTTTGCTGGGCTTCTAAACAGTTAATCAAAGACATGCATACAGAATTTAAAAACATATTGTACTATAAGAAATAAAAACTGAGTAAGAATCACAATGCATAATTAGAACTTTTCTTTTGTATATGTATTCATTTCCACTTTTTGTTGTGCCTTCCTTCTGCTGTAACATGCCGTCCCCACAGAAACAAGCCTTGACTCAGTATACCTTTTCTAGCTGGAAGTTGAAATACACAACTACATTATAACTACTATAGCTGTTTAGAGTCCATTCCAATATGGACGGTATCATTCATGTACAAATACAGTACATGCAGCCCCGAGTTTGAGTTGGAATCACAATATATAATTATAAATAGCTAATAAAGACAGAATAATTTCATCAGCTGATGAGCATTCCATCAATGAAATGATCACACACCAAAATAATTGCATGTGTTTGTGGAGAGGCCTTCCTACTTAGTAAGAAGAAGCACCTATTTTAAACCCCAAATCACAGTTTTGGTAGTCATTTCTCTGTCTTTATTTTAAATACCATTTATAAGTCCAGTAAGACACTTCAGCTTTGTGTTGGGCTTTCTGACTCATCAATGCACACCATATTGTGTATTTGCATGCATGTCATCTCTGGCATTTAGTACTTGTGGTGGTGGTAGATACAGGAGTGGCAGGTTGCAAGGAAAGCAGAGTACAGGAAATAAAAGGGCATAGGCAGAAAACAAATGTCCAAATTGTTTCAGATTCAGTGTCTCTCTCTACCAAGCACAAATATACTCTATAGCTCAGACCCAGTGCAATGCATCATGGGTAGCAGTATGCAAATCCTTGCTGGGCAGCCTGGCAAGGCTTCACCAGGACAAACATTGCCTGAAAACGGGTTTTATATTTGTTCCAGTATCATGTATCCATAATTATGAAAACTAAATGCTGTGTCCAAATGTGGATTTCCTAGCATGCAAAATTCAAAATAAATCATGAGACATACCAATAAAGACTGTCATTGGCAAGGCCACTTATCTTCTGTTTTTACTAGAAAATCCCATAAAATTCCAGAATTTGGGGTTTCACACACTGCTAAAAGCAAAGCATTTCATGGAATTTGACATTGTGTACCAGATCAATGCATCTCTCAGAACTTGTTTTCCTATAAATTCCTTCCATTGTGTGACCCCAGGTTGCTGTCTGGGTTAATACCCCTGCCTGGTGACTGCACAGGCACACCTGGTTAAGGGGTTGGGATCATTCTGTCTCCTGCAGTGGGGGTTCACCCCAGAACAGATAAGAAATAGTCCAGTGCCTTCTCAGAAAGAATAAGTGGGCAAGATGCTGCATACAGTACCACCATCTAGGACACAGTACCTACCCACCTCCCTACACTGGACTGAACAACGGTATCCCATCAATGCAGCAAAACCATTAGGGTGACAGCAATGCGGTTGCTGCAACCAGTTCTTCAGTCATTCTGGCAACTTGATTTGGCAGTTCTTGCCGTGGTTGTCACCCTCAGGGTGTTGCACTCTTTGGCCCCTATACCTCCAACCTGGAGGTGATTATATTATTTTTCTGGAGGTGGGAGTGCAGGGGAAAAGCCCCCATGGTGGGATGTTGGGGAAGCCCCACAGGCATGCATGTGCCTGGGGTCGGGTGACACAGTTGCCGGGCAGAATGTTCGCTGTTGGCATTTTGTTGTCGCTCTAATTGCTGTTGCCCATTTGGGTGTCTCAATGGAGTGGGTAAACCCTCTACCACCCCTAAGGCCCAAAAAGACAGTGTTTACCTTCACCAGTAAACATTTCAATCAGGTTAAACAAACTGGGTGCACACAGAAGTAAATTCAACAGATTAACAGTGCTTTTGTTTAAGAACCCAGGCCTGAAAAGTGGAGGAAAAGAGGGGTCAGACAACTGTATGCCATCTTTAACACTCACACTCTATAGCAATGCCCTCTGGGAGCCACTGTACTGTGGGTCACTACCACACTCTTAGATCCCACACAGACTATGAAGCACCCGCCCAATCAAGGGGCACAAAAGAGGAATTATACTTTATTTATTTATTTGAAATCTTGGATTAAACCTTTGAGGATAAGCTCATTACATAGGTTCCATGTCAGAGAAACAAACAATGGGCACTATGCATGAAGCAGGGTGTGGGTATGCAGAAAGTCACGTACCTTGCGGCGACTCTGTGCCCAGTGGAAAGGGGCACCCATACTGGCATTCAATAATGCTGGTCACCTGTCTGCAGGTCCTCCCCGCACACAGGCATCTGCAGGGCAGCCAAGGGCGGAGTAGTGGATCCCTCATGCTGCAATGCATGGGTCCAGGGTTGTGCATGCCACCTAGGCACCTGGATCCATGTGGCATGGCCCTATGGCCAGTCAGTGCACTGGCCCAGCTCTTGGCATATGGGCCATCCCAGCGCACTGCAGGATCCTGGGTGTTGGGACTGCCTCCGCCCACACCCCCACAATGGCAGCATTGCCCCAACCACAATGTGGCCATACCCTGTACCCCTGAGCCACCATCACCTGGCATGTGCTACAGTCCTCCCTGCACTCCCTGGCAACATCCCAGTGCCACTGTCACTAGATGTGTTGGGCACTCACCTGTCCCACTGCTCTGCCCTCACCAGCTGCCTAGTGGGCAGGGCAGCACCACAGAGTACACTGTCATGGTCCCCCGTGAATGACTGATGGAGACCCTGGGGATGCAGAGGGTTACAGCTGGGTCTACCCTGGCATACCCTGTGCCACCCTCCACACACATGTGGCCAGCACTATGTGGTTTAGTGCATACCGTGTAGTGCTGGCATGCCCCGAAATACCCCCAGTGTGGTGCTGTCCACAGACATGGGGATCAGGTGCAGTGGGTCTGTGTGCCCCATGTTTGTGCATCCTGCACTGGGGCACAATGAGTGAGGAGTGGCTATGTGCCCCAGATATGTGCTGTAGCCACTCTGTACCATTCATGCATAGCGCTCAATAAGAAAGTTGTACAGATTAGGGAGAGGCAAATAGCAACAACATTGTACAGGAATGGTTATAACTAGTAAAGTAACAGTTGTAAGCTATGAGCAAATACCTGGAGTCAGTTATGATAACTTAGGCATTATTACAAAGGAAGAGGATCAGAAAAAAGACAGACAGGAACTAGAGGAGGCAGGATATGAAAGGAGTAGGCCAGAGGGCTACATCTGAGGGAACAGAAGTGAGAAAGAGGAGAGAGTCTAGTTGCTGGTCAGTGAGTGGGAAGGAGGAGGATGCACAGATAGAATTAGATGGTGAAGGATGGAGGGAAATGGTAGGGGAGGAGGATGGTAGGCGTGACAGTGTGCTATGGGAGAAATATGAGCAAAGTGGTTAAAATACCAGGTAATTAAGGAGCCACCAGGAGATTAGATAGGTGCAATGTAGACAATGGAGGATTGGGCCAGCAGTGGACTGGATCCAGGGCTGAGGGATAGTCTCTAGAAATTTAGCAAGTATGTTATTGGAAATAGTCACAGCTGGCATTGGCAATTAGCTGTTGCCTCAGCTTCTTTAAAGGGACCGATCAATGTTAGCAATGAAATATCTGCACAGCCTACACATATACTGACAGTGTGCAGTAACTCTTCAGCTGGTATCAGTAGTAAAACTACAATTTCAAGTATGACACCATAACCAATTACTCTATGTGCCCAGAAATTACATTAGAGTCCTGTTGCAGGCCTGTTAGCTAGATTGCTCAGATTCTTTTGGTAGTGCTCTTGATGTAAATTAGCAAACTTTCAATTTAACCCCCTGCCATGAGCCATAGTGTGCTAGCACAATTTAAAGAACTTGAAATCCAAAAGGAAAATGCCTGAAACCAACTTGTAATCCAAATGCAGCAATTGTAATCCAAATTGAAAAGTACAAAGACACCGGCCAGCAATGCCAACATTCATATGACCCACAGATGCAACAGTTCAGTCAAGGTAGGGGATGGCACACACCAACAGGGTGAGCACCACATATAATTATGTGTCGTTCATAGCTCAGAGCTTGTGCTATGTACTGTAACTGGATAATGAAGGTTTGTGCTTGGATACAGAGGCTAGATAGTTAAGTAGGACATTGCTCTTCAGATATGTAACAGTCTGAGTTGATCTGTGTTAGGTACTTTGAACATAGTTATACAGTCAGTGCTTATAGTACAAGTGAGCTGGATAGTCTTATGCAAAGTGGTTAGATGTTTGAGCTGATGAGTAACATTGTTATAACTTGGTTTTGGTTTGGTCTTACTCTGTATCCCACCGTAAAGAATGCTTAGTCCAGTATTATGAGACCCCTGGTGGGATAAGAGCACCGGAGAAGGAGGAGGTATCAGGAGGGATGGAGGGTGAGTGTGACTCACTCTAAGCAGAGCGGATGTAGCCTGCTAGCTTTAAATAGGATGTGGGAGGAGCTCTTCCCACATAACTTCAGGTGCTAGACTATCATTTATATATGGTTCATAGCACAGTGCTTGTGCTACTACTGTAATTGGATAATGAAGGTTTGTGCTTGGATACAGAGGGTAGATAGGTAAGTAGGACATTGCTCTTCAGATATGTAGCAGTTTGAGTTGATCTGTGCTTAGGTACTTGAACATAGTTATACAGTCAGTGCTTATAGTACAAGTGAGCTGGATAGTCTTATGCAAAGTGCTTAGATGTTTGAGCTGATGAGTAACGTTGTTATAACTTGGTTTTGGTTTGGCCTTACTCTGTAGCCCACCGTAAAGAATGTTTAGTCCAGTTTTATGAGACCCCCAAAAATAATGATATCTACAATTGTTCAGTATCTGACTGCTGAAGGAGTCCAGTAAGATGACACCCCAGGAAAACGAGTAGTAGCTGATCGCCTCAACTACAGAGAGTGTGACCAGTAGCACACAGGAGAGGAAACCCCCTTGGGGGATACCTCTGAGGACCCATGGTACTGACCTGCCCATCCTTCTGGGCATACTAAAGGAGAGTAATCCAAGTTTTTAATTGGCTAATCCAAACCCCAAGGTTGTAGACTCAATCCAGAGAAGCGGAGAACTGAAGATGTATTGAATCGTGACATGTCAGGTGAATAGATCAAGCATCCATCTAGTAAACTTCATGTTAGAAACCATGAACAGGTCAGCATGAAGTAGAGTGGAATCCAAGGTTGATGAATTTGAAGCAATGAGTTGCAGGTGGAAAGCCCTCCAGCAGGTGAGGATGACAGCGCAGGGAGATCCAGGAATCAAGGTTCAGCATACATGACTAGAAGGAGGACCATTGGGTCAAGTTAGCTTAGCAAGGTGAGCAAATGAAGGCCATACCGATGGAGCATAAGATTAGGCGTAGGGCTGCATGATCGGATGACGGAGCAGTAGGAACCTCCAATGTGGAGAGGAAGCCAGAATGTGAGTAGGTAGATATCATAGTGAATAGGTAGGCCTAGGTTGGATATGTCCAGCTCATGAGGGAGTAGATTGTAAAGGTGAATTAGTCATGATGACCTCTAGGCCCTGGAAGGGTGAAGCAGGTAGTGTGCAGCAGTGTAGATAAGTGGACCTGTACATGGTCAGTCGTGAGTAAGTTGCATGATGCTAACGTAGTAGCTGGAAGCAGTAGTGCTAGATTATGTACAGTAAGCTAGGGTCATGAGAATAGTACCAGCAAAGAAATCTGAGAGCTTCATGAGATCTAGATGGTTGCATAACAATGTTGGACATATACGTTTAAGCCAGAATGATACCTTATCTAGAAGTGACTGTGAAGAATATTCTGACAAGTCCTGAGTAGAGCATAGGAATTCTAGATGGTGATAACTGAAGAAGCTGAGTTAAATGAAGTAGCGAAGTCGAGGGTCCAAGAAGTCTTACAGCATTAATCAGGATATGAAGGACTTTATGATAAGTTCATCCAAGTATCCAAGTAAGAATGTGGCAGTAGTAATTCATAAGGCTGAAGCGGCAGATAACGGCATCCAAAGAATAGATGATGAATGTCTAAACATCTAGATAGGATTCCATAATAAAGAACTCCTGGGCAGGCTGACATGACAGCAGGTATGTGTATATTAGAATATGCGAATCTCCCGGGCCCTAGCTAGTGAGGCAGGTGTAGAGTGGAATAGTTAATCCCCAGGCCCGATGGCTAAGCTGGTCATGGAGCAAACGGTATGTGTAATATATGAGATTGAGGGACCTCCGGTTTGCGGGCGCAGGTCTTGAAGTGCAATGTGGTGAACCTCCAGCCTGATGAGGCGAGGCAGGTTCTAGAGCATTGGTAGATAAAGAACAGTAATGTCAAGCTGCATGGAAGCAGAATTATAGTGCAGTAATAAGGAAACAGATTAAATGGTATTGCAAATAATGGCATATCCCGAGTCAGGTTGGTGCTGACATAGTAACAGATAGAGGCAGAAATTTCAAGGTGTGGAAGGTGCCAGATATTTGTATCCTAGGATCGGGTTGAATAGGATTGCAATAAAGATACTTGGGTAGATGCAAGGCAATTTGACAAGAGGTAAGCATTCTGAGACTGTAGATCAATGTTTTAGAGATCAGTTAAACTGAGGAAGGCAATATGGGATAGCGCTCAGCATTTTTCTGGCAGAGATGGTAGCAGTAACTCCATAGAAGGCATATAGCTTGGCAAGAAGCATCCAGGGGAGTGAATATCTTAGTGCACTCCAGAATAGTGCAACAGGAGCAGCTGTAGGAATCATGGTATGAAGAGATAAGTTTGAATAAATGAAGGAACTCTTCGGAGCATGAAATGAAATATAATTAGAAGCTAAACCCAAGAAGGCTGGCATTCTGCTAGACCATGGGAGTCAGCTAGTAAGATAAGTAATGTTGGCTGCTAGCCTCCGTGGGCCAGGAGGCGCAGCCTGGACCACCGTAGGTCAGCTGGTAAGGTAAGTAGATAATGGCAGCTAAGTCCCGCCACAGTAGCCGGCACGGCAAGACCACATGTAGGTCAGCTGATAAGAGAATAACAATAAAGCAGATGTAAAGCAGCAACGTAGTGAGCATCCAGGACATGAAGCAAATCCTGAGACGTAATGTAGGTAGATCAATGGTGAAGCAGGCTTGATATCCTAGATAACTGGAGATATGAAGCAAGGTGAAACTTGCAGGGTCTAGATCTCAAAGCACGGCTGACGGTGACATCTTGAATGTATCCAGTTTAGACCAAGCTCGGGTAAGGCTTTATGGAGTGGTCCAAGCAGGGTGTTAAAGGCAACGATGGAGTGCACAGCAAAGCACGTGGACAGGAATTTAGGGCTGAAGACAAGGTAGCTATAGGCCTGTATGAGGGTAGGATGGTGGCTAGACCACACGTAGATCAGCCGGTAAGGTAAGGATTGTGGCCACTAACCCCACGTAAGGTCAGCAGGCAGTAGTAGCCCTAGGGGTGGTAACTGAAGCTGAAACGAGCCAGGCGAGGTCATGCACGCTAGTGTACTGGACTTATAGGTAAGTAGAATACAATTATAATAGTGAAGTCTTAATCAAATACGTAGGCTATACTGCAAGCTAGCTAGGGCTACACCTATAATGTGCAAGTCAGGAAGCCCAACGATGAGGGACAGTTCTCTGATAATGACAAGCAGCCCGATCGTAGCTGGAAATGAAAACTCCAATGTGTTTCTGCAGGTTGCCCAAGTCAATGGAAACGAGGATCTTTAGAAGTCTGCCTAATACCTCAGGCATCGCATAAGCTGCTCATGAAATGGTATGGCACCAGGGTGGCTATACAATGCCGAGTAAGGATATAACAGCCAAGACCATAATAAGTAGGTAGATAGAGAGCAGCACTGAAGTGCTATGAGACTGGAGACCCGTGATTAAGAAAGGGCAATTGGTATGCTGAAAGGTGTGGGCACTTAGTTTGCCTAGGCTGTCCAAGGTCTTGAAATTAAGGTGGAAACTGTTCAAAGCAGAGGTGATAATGACTCCTGTAATGAGCCGAGTTGTTACAAGGGAGCTCCAATACGGAAGAGGAGAAATTCCAAACTGAATAGCTTCAGTGAGAGGCTGAGTCCTAAATGAAAAGAAGATGTGCTATGTATGTTGTAGCAGGTATGGACAGGAATGCAAGCAAGCAATATCACAGCCCCAGAAAACCGGTACAACATATCTGCTGGTATTGAGTCCATGCCGCACGTGGAAGCTGCAAATGCAAGGTACAGAAGAGTACAGAGCCCATTGGTCATAAACATCCAGAAGCACGGAGCATTGGTAGGCAGTCCATGGCGAGGTAAGGAGAGGAACTGTCACAACTGCAAGGAGACGACACTCACAGGAGATATAGAAGCCAAGGGCAAGACAGGCAGGTAAGCGCGTGAGTTGTAAACTAGAGCCGAGGCAATACAGGAACTACTAAAAGAAAATGAACAAACGAACTATGGTGCTGTGTCCGAGGCCAACCCCCAAAGAACAAGGGAAACAGAAATGGCAGGGAAGGGAGGGCAGGAAGAACCAAACAATCGGAGGAACAATGAGGCAGGAGCGGGGATGAGGAAATGGGGGCAGGAGCCAGCACGTAGCACTGAGCGAGCGCAGTGAGTGCGACTACTCTAAGCAGAGTGGATGTAGCCTGCTAACTTTAAATAGGATGTGGGAGGAGCTCTTCCCTACATAACTTCAGGAGATAGCCTATCATTTATAAATATTGTATCTGATATGATAGCCACTGAAAACATATATTTGAAAACTACCTGAGCAACCAAACCAGCTAGTGTCCCTGCGAGGCATTAATTCAAGGTGTAAGGTCTTAAATCTTGGGGTTCCTCAAGGATCAATTCTTGGCCCTCTGCTGTTCTCTATGTTTGTTAATGACCTCCGGAAGCACAGTGGAAAGTGTCATCTACATATGTATATATGTATTCAGATGACATCATACTCTACTATAGTGCAACAACAATGTCCGTGGTAATTTAGTACTCCAATCTAATTTTTTAACACAGTCTCCTCCTGGCTTGTTAATAATTGTCTGATCCTTAATGCAACAAAACATATTCTATGGTGTTTCAGTCCTAGAACTTGCCAACTTATTCAGCTGATTCCTTGTAATCATAACATCAGATGATTTGCATATACTTCCCAAGATGCTTTGTATTATGGGGTTTGCATAATTTTACATTTCTTTGAAACCTGTCTTTATTGCCAGTGCCCTTTCTGGGTAACCCTTGCCTCAATGTTTTTTATGCTAAGGTTCTTGACTTAGATTACTTTCCTGTTTTGACTCCACCATGTCCCATACCTGTAAGACCCAACCACAATTGGCTCATTTTCCATGGGGCTGTTATAGACACGGGATATTGATTATTCTATGTAAAATGAAGCATGTCTTTCTGTTTTTATTATCAATTTTGCAGCGTGAATCAATCAATCAATCAAAATATTCATTTATCCAGGCGAACATCATTGAGCAAGCTCATTTACAAGATGGACCTGGTTAGCTCTGGGTCAAATTGTGCAATGCATACAGAGATATTAACAATAGGGCCAAATAACACAAGTGAAAACAATTAATGCAATTAATGCAAGTAAATACTCAATGTTACATCAGTCATATCAGTTCAGAGTGCTTCTGTAATATTTAAGGAGGACACAAGATGAGGCTTAGTAGGAACTCAGTAGGGAGAAGTGATCGCCACTGCAGGGAGCTGACGAAACACAGGATTTCAAAAGAGTGTAAACACACAGCAACCCTAAGTGTAACACTCTAAACAGAAGGATAAGGGTCTTATCAGTCAAGGAGAAAATTAATTACAGCTCTTTTTGGCAAATTGAGGCATGGAAATTAGATTTATGCTTGGTTTAGAATGGACACAGAAGCAGACTGCAGGAACCAATCCGAAGCAGCGCAGAACAGCGCTCATGTTCGGATTGGATGGATGCTAATGCCGTGCTTTGCTAATGAGGAGTCCGAGCTTAGGTTCTCAGCGCGGTAGAGGTGAGAGCCGACTGCCGGTGCCTGGGTTTCCCGCCTATGGGCCAGGAGCCCTGGAGAGCATATCCTGGCAGGGGATGGAAGAAGGGTGGTATTAAGTACTGGGCCATGGATAATGGAACATCAGACCCAGCGGAGGACCAAAACAGCAGGGCAACAGAAATGGGTATTCCTTGACGCCTAAAGACTGGCCCAACCACAGAAATTCAGAAAGGAGTGTAATCAAACAGAGTCCCAACTCTTGACACTCTAAACAGGAAAAAATAGAGGTCATAACTGTTATAACTGTTAGGCAATAAGTAAGTACAGCTCTTTTTATGCACGTTTTAGACAGAAAATCAGACTTTAGCTTAGTATTGAGGAGACACAGGAGCAGACTGCAGGAGCCAATCAGATGCCAGAGCAGAAAAGCACTCACGTTCCGATTGGGTACTGGCAGTACGCACCTCGGGTAGTAAGGAGTCCAGTCTAGGTGTCTCAGGCAGCAGCTATGTGAAAGTGACAACCGCCCGGTATCCATATTTCTCCCACCTGAGGGGCAGGGAGCCCTGAAGGGCTAGTCTACAGCAGGAAGAGAGTTAGGGGACAGAGGAAAGAGATAGTGAGAGTGGAATGCAGTGGAAAGGGAATACGAAGATGAAATAGGGCAGTTAAATGGTACAGGGTAGGGAGTAAGAGCCACAGATTAAGCAATATGTAAAGACAGCAGGGTGAGTAAGGTGTAGTGGCCGTGAAGCCATGAAGAGATAAGAACCTACAGAGATTTCTAGAGGGAAAAACGTTTAAGGCATAAGACGCTCACAGAGTTAAGGTCACCAAAGATTACAAGCAATCATAAATTCAACTATGGTCAGAGGCAGCAGCCTGATGCTTCAGACAAAAATTAGGGGCTGGGGTAGCAATTGCATGGCTCACACGCATACCGAGCATATAGCGATTTAAGGGCATTCATATTGCAGAGGCAGCTTAATTTCAATAATTTTTGTACTTTGTTCCACAATGTTGGCAACAGGAAACTAATGGCCACTCTGCTATAGTGAGAGGAAGCCTGGGGATACATACATGATGTAGGATGCGCTCTTAGGGCATACATTCCTGGCTCACTTAGTGGGAGTGAGTCTATTATATATTGCAGGCAGCTTCAAGAAGACTCTATAAGTCCAAAGGACTGCATTTCTATTATGCCTAAACATAAGAGAGACCACTCTATAGCTTTGTACAAGGAACAATGGTGGATAGAGATGGGGAGACCAGTAATAAACTGGATGGTCCTGTGGTCTATCAACTCTGCAAGCAAGGCTTTGGGACATTGACTATAAAAGAAATCTGCATAATTGATCAGTGAAAGAAAAGTAGCTCGGACAGGGTGCACTTTTGCATCTCTAGTAAGAAACTGGTTAATTCTAAAGAATAGCCCCAGCCTCTGCCTTAACTTCTTTACAAGGTCCTCGACGTGCTCAGTAACTGATAGATTATGGTCTCTAACCACACACCTAGGTATTTAAACTTTGAGACAAACTCCAGTTTCTCTCCAAGAATTGTGGTAATCTGAGGTAGTGCTCCAGAGCTGGCTGGATTCGTCACACGGCTATAGGGTGAGAACAACATTGCTTTTGTTTTTTAGCATTTAGAAGATGTTTTTTATGGAGGAGCTGGTTCTGGAGCTGGTTAAATTCTTCCTGCAGGTCAGCACAAGCGGCTTCAGGTGTCAGACGACTTATATATACAACCGTGTCATCAGCAAACAGGTATATGTTGGCCTTGTTAACACTCTCATCAATGTTATTAACATAGATAGCGAATAGTAAGGGACCAAGTATGGATCCTTGCAGTACTCCCTCAGTAGAGGTTTGAGTGGGGATAGCTCCCCTCAGCCTTAATTTGTTGACGCCCGTCTCTACAAGGTACTCAGTAAAACCAATGCAAAGAAACTGAGGCCAGGCCTATGCTCTTCAGAGAAGAGAGAAGCAGTCTATGATCCACTGTATCAAAAGCCTACTAAGGTCTGGAAATACAGCACAGACAAAGTTTCTGCTGTCCAGTTCTCGGTACCAATCATTTGTTACTTTGGCAAGGGCCAAATAGTGCTGAGTTTAGTTCTAAAGTCAGATTGCATAGGATTTAGTAGGTTATTGGATTTGAGGTAGTCCTTACTTGGTTGCTGACAATCTTTTCCAGAAGTTTGACAAAGTTGGGAGGAGGGAAATTAGTCTATAATTGTTATGTCGAGGATCCCCTGATTTAAACAAGGGATGACATAAGCAATTTTCCAGATCTGGGGAATAAGCTCTTGGGACGATGATAAGTTAAATAAGTGGGTGATAGGAACAGCTAGGACATGATAGGCGATTTTAAGGAAATAAGATCCAAAGAATCAGCACCAGCACTTTTCTTAATATCCAATTAGAGCATGAGGTCTTCAACCTCTTTCAGACAGACTGCATGGAACAAGAAGCCAGGTACCAGGGCAGAAGAGTCTGAGCATGGAACACATAATTGAGAGCGGACCAGGGATGCAGGGAATTGTCAAAAGCTAGACCATCTGTGGCAAAATGATTGTTAAATGTATGAGAGGCTATTTAGTACCATACTCTTGCTTAAAGTGGAACTAGTCTCAAGTCTTTTATGACGATTTACTATATTTCCAATGATACTTTGCATTATGGGGAAACGTAATTTTACATAACATTAGCTGGCAGCACTAGAGTAATGAATGTATTTACATACAATATCTAGGAATCTGGCTTGATGTCTCACATACATATAGTTGGAACATCAGTTACATCTTAACAACTGTAGAGCCAACGCTCAACTTTTTCACAGATCTAAATGCTATCTCAGTGCCGATGACAGGAAGCAGCTGTTCTCCACTTCCAACTCCCTTCCAATGGCTTTGGTGACATCATATACTGTTGTACAAACAAACCACTCTGCTGTCCCTAGATCAGTTGTACAACAAGTTGTGCAGGTTTGTGCTGTTTTGTGACTGGTCTACTCATCATTGTCTGCACCTGCCCAGCATAACTGGACAAGTCCCTCAAGCAAGCTCTCCAACAGAGTGGACACACTGGAGGGGTGGAAAAAATGAGAAAGAACCTAAGCCTATTAGAGGTGGTCAGGTGTCTGGCAGTTGAGTTTCAATGCTAAAATGCAAGATCATGCACCTGGGTCACAGGAATCCAAGGAGGAGTACAGGAAGGGTGGAAATTCTGGTCACCACAAGTCAGGATAGAGACCTGGGGTTATCATATCTGACAACCTGAAGGTGACCAAACAGTGTATCTATAAGAATGCATGGGATAGACATAAAGGAATTCTAGAGGTCAGGGGTAAGGGAAATAGACTTCTAGGAAAACAAACTGAACTTACAAGCTCAATGGGCAGACTAGGTGGGCCATAGGCTATCTGCCGACACTGTCTATGTATCTATGTATCTATAAGGAAAGGATAGTGCAACACCTGAATCCATAGGGCACAGGATCCAAGACAGCATGGGTTTACAAAAGGAAGGTCCTATCAAACTGATCTCATAGATTTCTTTGACTGGGTAACCAGAGTGGTGAACCAAGGGGAGCAGTTGATGTTGCATACCTTGACTTAGCAAAGCTTTTGACACTGTCACATAGAAGATTGATAAATAAGCTGGGTAGGCTTGGGTGGGTCAGAAGTTGGTCAACTGGGTGGCAAACTGGTTGACGGGCAGAAAACAGAGAAGTGGTGTAAATTGTATACAGTCAGAAGAGATGCAAGTCACAAGTGGGGTACCCAGGATCAGTTCTGGGGCCAGTTCTCTTCAACATCTTCATTAGTGACCTTGCAGATGGACTAGAGGGAAAGGCTTGTCTGTTTGCAGATGACACCAAGATCTGCAACAGAGTAGATGATCCAGATGGAGTGGGCAGAATGAGAAGAGATCTGGATAAACTAGCAAAATGGTCAGAAGAGTGGCAACTGGGATTTAATGCAAAGAAGTGCAAAATCATGCACATAGGGAAGAGAAACCCTGAAGCCACCTATAGGCTGGGAGGAGTTGCTAGCAGTCACAAAGGAAGAAAGAGACTTGGGCATCATCATCATCACTGATGACCTGAAATCATCCAAGCAGACCTCTAAAGCAGTAGGTAAGGCTAGGGGTGTTAGGGTGTATTAGTAGTGGTATCACAAGTCATAGAGGGTAATAATCCTTCTTTACAAGACACTGGTTAGCCCCATCTGGAGTACTGCGTGCATTGGAGGCCACACCTTCACAAGAACATTAACCAAACTGAGGCAGTCCAGAAGGGCAACAAAAGGTGCAGGGACTGCATCAGAAGACATATGAGGACAGATTAGCAGAGCTCAATATGTATACCCTTGAGCAAAGGAGGAAAAGAGGTGATATGATCGAGGCAGTCAAACACCTTAAGGGCATTAACAAGGTGAAAGGTCTAACATGTTTAAACATATGAAAATAGCAGGACAAGAGGACACAGCATGAGATTAGAGGGGGTCCGATTAGGGGAATGTGAGGAAATTATTTTCACAGAAAGGGTGGTGGATGCATGGAATGGCTTACCACAAGAAGTGATGGCTATGAATACAGTGCAGGGCTTCAAACAGGCATGGGATAGGCATAAGGGAGCAATACAAATGACTATGAATAGATAGGCCACTGATAGAGCAAAGGCCGATGGCACATTTATAAGGTAAAAAAGAAATGGAAGACTGGATGGCCTTATGTCCTTATCTGTCACAACTTATGTTTCTATGAAACAAGCATACAGCAGCATATCAGGCAGCATTTAGGATTAAGCCCCAGCAGCCTGGAGATGGTGTATTTCAGAATCACGTTCAGATAATTCACAGCAGCAGACCCCTTCTGGTTCAGCTGTCACAGGACAGTCATAGTAGCTCTACACAGTGGCTTCATGGTTCCCAAGGAGCAGAGACCCAGGGAGGGATCCTACAGTCCAACTCCCCTTTGGAGAAGGAGTACTCGTACTCTGGGCATGCACCCTGTGATTTCAAATTCTCTATTCACCCCGCTTGATAAGAGCTAGCAGGCCCCTTCCTTGCTACACAGCAGCTTGTATTACATGCAGGTCTCTTTCTCTGATTTCACATATCAGCAGCTTCTTAAAGTGGGTCTCTCCAGGATTTCTCTGACAGCAGCTTTGGTCGCAGAAATGCCGCACAGGCATAGACTCTTGGTAGTCATCACCAGGTGCCCTTCTGTCACAGTTGACAACAGTTCAGAATTTGGAAGGAATGAGTCCAGTGGAGGCTTATAAGATTATGGCTGGCTAGGCCTCCAGCTTTCTCTCAGCAGCAGCAAGTTCGCCTCCAATGTCCCTCTCAAACTGCCAGTGCCCATCTGGCACAGTTTCACAGCCATTCACTTCAGTCAGTGCCCTTTCTAGCAGAGTATCTCAGCTATTCACTTCATTCAGTGCCCTTCTGACTAATTCTCTCATCTATTCACTTAGGCTGGGTGCACTTCGGCACAATCAGCGAGTTCACTTGAGCAGGTAAGCTCAGGAGATGACTCATAGTTTTCAACAGGGTGAGCCTAGGAGAGGACTCCAGATTATTTGGAAGTGTGAGACAGGGGAGGACCCAAAGGAGCAGGCCTGGCTAGGCCCCAGGTCCCTACAGATGCAGCCAGTCTGCCCTGCTTGGTGTCCTTCTGCCATAAGCTCCAGAGAGCCCAGGAACTTTTTCTCCCATTTAGTGTTTGCTTGTACAGGGCTGTTTGTCTGTCCTGTTGCCTTGTACAACTATCTGATTGGCCCAGTGGGGAAGTCTCTGACTGAATAATTTCCCACAAATCCTTGCTATTCTGTTGCAGGACTTTGTAGCTCTCTGATTAGTTGGCTGAGGTCATGTGTCACAATCATGGCTGTACCTTTTGCTCCCAAAGTCTTTAATTTTTGTTTGGTTTCTGTGCCTTAAGTGTGCTGGCCTCAATATTTAATAACATCCCTCCTGGGCTGTCCTTGGTTTCTTTACTGGTGGTTGGGAGTGTCAGGTGAGTGAGGTGGGTGGCTGGCGGTGTCGGTGGAGTGGAAAGTGTTGGGGAGGAGCCCTGTGTACATGAGCTCCTGCTCTGAAGAGGGCGGCAAGTTCATGGCGTGGTGGTGAGAGGCCGAAGATGTGGATGGCATGCTGGTGCCTCCTGATCCCTCTGCCAGGATCAGGGACTGCCACTAATGAAGAAGGTGCAGGAAGCACCAGCAAGAGCTGTCACAGCACTCTTTCTCACTGCTGCACATGCAGTTAATTGAAGAGAGAGAGGAGAGAGAGAGAGAGAGAGAGAGAGAGAGAGAGAGAGAGAGTAGGCAGCTGCAACACATGCAGCAGTGCAAGTTTGGGAGCCTTGGGAGAGTGCAGCAACAGTTTAGGTAAGAAGCCTTCTGTGAGGGGTGATTACACTGGCATTTTACAAGCAAATATAAGAAACTAGCCAACTACTGTAGACAGAGAAAGAGAAGGCAAGAGAGAGACACACATGCATGTACATGTATACACATACACACACACACACACACACACACACACACCGCACACACTAGACTGTATTCTGACTCCAGGTAACTCTGTGCACTGTAGAGTATTATCTATGCTGTATATTTATTTATTAATGTATTTTAAATTATTCCATCTAGGATAACCCCATGAGATACAGCATCTTGTTTTCATGGGGGTCACAGGAGGACAGCAGCAGTCAGCAGGTTAACATAGTCCAGCTGGAATAGTTACATACAAGCTAAAATATACAGAAAAGAAAACAAACATACTGTAAAGGTAAGGTACATATAATGGTAATTAAGCAAGGTAACAAAGTAGGGTCACAGCAAGCAAAGGACATGACTATTGTTATGCAAGTTCCAACATGATCATAGGCTGGAAGATGGGGATTCTGGATCAAAACAAATACTGGGAGTTCTAAGGTGGCTGGAAAGACTGGACTTGAACACTAGCAAGATAGAAGCCTTCTCCAGCTGGAGAGGGAGTTTGTTCCAGGTGTCTGGTGCTGCAAATGCAAAGGCCTTTCTACCAAATACCTGCTTCATCCTGGGAACTGAGAACGTAAGTGCTGCTGTTGAATGGAGTGAGTAGGCACTGCTTGATTCTGTCAGGAGAGCTAGGCAATAACCAGGAGCTTTTCTTGTGCACAGCTGTACAACAAAGTAGCCAATGGTAGTCATGCCTGCCTAACACAGAAACATAGAATCTGTCAGCAGATATGGACCATATGGCCCACCTAGTCTGCCCATTTCCCTATTCACTGCTGCAGACCCAGATCCTATTTGATCTGTGGCCTCATAATCTTGCCCACTACTGAGGTAAGACTGACTGGTCTGTAGTTCCCCGCCTCCTCCCTGCTACCACTCTTGTGGAGCGGGATCACATGAGCCCCTTCTCCAGTCTTCTGGGACCTCCCTGTGCTCAGAGACTCACTAAACAGTTCTGCTAATGGCTCTGCTAGTTCCACCTTTAGCCCTTAAGTACCCTGGGATGTATGCCATCAGGTCCCATTGTCTTATCCACCTGAGCTTAGCAAGCTCTTGTAGGACCCTTTCTTTTGTGAAGGGAGTAGTGCTCACCTCCCTCCCCTGTGTCCATGATGCTGAGCTGTGGGCCCTGCCCTACCTTTTCTTCAGTAAATACTGAGCAAAAGTATCTATTTAGGATAGATGCCTTTACAGGGTCCTCCTCCTCACATGCTCCCTTTTCTCCACTAAGCTTAGCAATACCCCTCTGGACTTTCTCCTTTCACTAATGTATCTATAGAAAGTCTTGTCACCTTCTTTACTGTTCGTGCTAGTGTTTCCTCAGTTTGGGTCTTTGCCTGCCTTACTACCTTCCTGCTTCCCTTAGGGGCAGTTTGGTATGCCTCCCTATCTTCATCCCGCTGTGTTCCCTTATATTTCCTGAAGGCCAGCCTTTTGCCTGACCTTTTCTGCTACTGTATTTGAGAACCAAAGTGGTTTCCTTCTTCTTTTGCACTTCCTTTTCTGTCTGACACAATGGGGTGTTGCTTCAAGTATTGCATCCTTAATGCTTTCCCGCTTTGCCTGTACCCCTCACCTGTGTTTCTTTTTGCCAGGGCTAGCTTAACTCTGTTGGCCATCTTATCAAAGTCAGCTCCTCTGAAGTCCCATATTTTTGCCTTGGAATGGGATGATTTAGATGTAGTAGCCAAATTGAACCATACCATGTGATGGTCACTGGCCCCAGGTGACCTTCTACCTGGAGATCTGTGATCCCTTCCTTGTTAGTCAGTACTAGATCTAGGAGAGCCCTGTCTCTTGTGGGTTGCTGTACCAGTTGTTTGAGGCCCTCCCTGCAGGGAATCCACTATGTGTCTAGTTCTGGCAGATGTTCCACCTCAGCTTAGCTGCTGCATCTGTGGGTCATGTGAGTGCTGTTGCTGGCCTGCATCCTTTGTACTTTGCTTTTTGGATTACAGTAACCTCAATTTGGATTACAAGTTTGGCTTTTCAAGTATTTTCCCTTTGGGATCTTAAGTTTCATTAAGTGTGTTAACATAACATGGCCATTTGGGGGTTTAAAACGTAAGCTTACTAATTGTCAACAAGTGCACCATTAAAAGAACCCAGGAACATAGCTACCAGCCCTGCACCAAGACTTCGTATAACTCTTGGGTACCCAGAGTCATTTATTGCCATTTTCATGCTTGTAAGTATTCACTGGGCGTGTAGGCTCAGCTCCCAGTCTCTGCTCCATAAAATCCACACAAGCTGTGTTCAGGATAACAAACAACCAAACATTTTCACATGAGATGTGCTTTCTCAGGGCCTTGAGAAAGCGTGTCTCATGTGAAAATGTTCAGCTGTTTGTTTTGAGGGTGGGTACATGGTGAAAATCCCACTACCTGAACTGAACTGAGAATAAAGTTTCTTATCCTGAACACAACTTGTGTGGATTTTATGGAGCAGAGAACAGGGAGCCGAGTCACAAGTGTCAGTGAGTACATTTCATAGAATCATAGACATCTGTGGCAGATAAAGACCCTCTGCCCCATCGAGTCTGCCCTTCCCCCTTTACTCATTACCTGTGTCTGGGACCTCCCCCACTTGCCAACCCCTTATATCTGTCTCATGCCTCTTGGATCCCTCAACCATTTCTGCCCCCACCATTTCCTCTGGTAGTTTATTCAAGGCTCCCACCCTCTCCATGAAGTAACACCCCTCACATTGCCCTAAATATTCCTCCCTCCAATCTTAGACTATACCCTCTAGTTTTAACCCTCACCTTCCTCTTAACAAAGTTCCCTCCCTTACCTTATTGATCCTTCATGTACTTTAAATGTCTCTATCATGTTCCCCTCTCATGTCTAGTCTCCAATGGACACAGATCCAGTTCCCTCCACCTCTCCTCATATGACTTCCCTGCATACCATGCACCATCTTGGTTGCCTTTCTCTGCACCCTCTCAATCCGACCTATGTCCTTGTGTAGATGTGGTCTCCAGAACTGGACCCCATACTCCAGTTGCAGCCTCACCATGGCTTTATAAAGAGGTCTCAGTACCTCCCTCCTTCTGCTTGTTATGCATCTCCCAATGCACGCCAACATTCTATGTGCCTTTCCCACTGCTTTGCTGCATTTATGACCTACCTAAGGTTGCTTGATACTAAGATTTCCCAGATCCCTCTCCTGCTCAGTTAGCTTAATTACCTCCCTCCCCCACAGTGTAAGCTGCTTGTGAGTTCTTCGTCCCATGTGCATCACTGCACATTTTTGGCACTGAATTCCAGCTGCCAAGTTTCCGACTACCCTTCCAGAATCTTCAGGTTCTTTCTCATGGCCTCCACCCCCGGGTGTCCACCCATTGCAGATCTTCATATCATCTGCAAATGGACACCCTCCCTCAGCCCATCCGCTATATCACTGATATAGATATAAAAGGAGAGGGTCCCAGTACCAACCCCTGTGCACCCACTCATCACCCGCATCTCCTGGAATGTCCCTCTAACCACCACCCTCTGGCTTCTGTCCTTCAACCAGTTTTCCACCCACCTACTTATTTTCTGTCCCACCCCTATGCTTTCCAACTTATTTACAGTCTTCTGTGAGGGACAGAGTTGAAGGTCTTCCTGAAGTCTAGATAGGCCATGTCCACCACCCTCCCTGATCAACCACCTTCATCACTCAATCAAAGAACTCTATTAGGTTTGTCTGACATGACCTCCCAGTTGTGAAGCCATGTTGCCTATCATCCAATAGTCCATTGTCTGTCAGGTAGTTCACCACTCTTTCCTTTAATAGCACCTCCATTACCTTCCCACCACCGAGGTGAGGCTGACCAGGCAATAGTTTTCTTCTCTTCCCTGCCGTTTACTCACCTGACAGTGACAGTTCAACAGCGGACGTCCCCCAGCGACTACAGTGCCATGCCGCTGTGGGGATCCGCTGGAACCGGGCACTGTCTGTCGAGGGACACACCCCCCAAATCGCTCCGACTCGAGATGAGATAATCCCTAATGGGGAGGGTGCTTGGGCACAGCCCCACATGGGGCTTCAGGGGAAAAGCCCCTGAAGAAAACACGGCCAGCACCTAGAAACCAGCAGCTGACTGCAAATGTGGGGCCCTTGCCGTTTCGCTGTCAGGGTGACACGGGAAATTTGTCTCCATCCGCTGTGGATCCTCCCTGCTACCCCTCTTACGCAATGGCACCACGCCTGCCTTTTTACAGTCACTTCACACCCATCCTGTATCTAGGGATAAGTTAAACAGTCTCACCAGAGGTGCCACCAGCTCCTCCCTCAGTTCCCAGAGTACCCTAGGATGCAAGCTGCCTGGCCCCATTGCTTTGTCTACCTTCAACCTTCCTATTTCTTCTTTTACCCTGTCCTCACTGAATGGGCTTTTGGCTCTGGTCCATTGCTGTTTGAGGAGCTGCCTCTTTGACATTCTGTACTTGCAAGTATAGTTCTAGTACTGGTATCAGCTAAACAGTATACCGCGCTGAGTAGTGTACATTATCTTATTATGCCTCTTGATTGTGCGTGTACCTACAGCTGTTGTGTGGAGTCTGAAAGGGCAGTAGTGACCCACAGTACAGGGGCTGCCAGGAATATTAGCATCTGGTGGAAGTGTTTAAAGTGACTTGCAATACCCTAATCCCTCTTTCATTGCAGCTTTCACACCAGTATTGCACAATAAAGACATTATTATTTTGTTGCACTTTACTTTTGTGTGTGTGTCCAGTTTGTGTTACCTGTTTACACTGTTTATTGGTGAAGATAAACTGTCTCATTGGTCGCCAGGGCATGGTCCAGTCCAGTGTAGGAGTTGGTAGGTCCTGCACCGAGAGGGTGGTCCTGCACACAACATCTGGCCCACTTATTCTCTCTGGGTTGAGGCACTGCGCTGATTCTTATTTGTTCTGGGATGACATCCCCCAGCACAGGAGACAGAACAAATCCAACCCTCAACAAGGTGGGCCCTGTACAGTTCACCAGGCAGGCACGAACACAGAGCTGGCAATCCAGGGATCACTCCCACATCAGGCCACATAAATTGATAGCTTTTTTTGTTTACCTAGATTAGCCCAACAACATCTTGTTTTCAGCAGGGTATAGCTTCTACCAGATTTCATAGGAAGTCCAGCTGACTTGCTAAGGGTTATACAGTGGGCTAGTGGCTATATTGTTGAGCTTTGAACCTAAGATCTCCTACTTTACAACTCCGTGCTCTAACTACTAGACCCCTCTGTCTTCCTTAACATATGAGAATGAATTCCAGAAGCTACACCTGCAGAAATTGTTTATCAGTGTGCCATCAGCCAAAACCTTGCAGCATCGGCATTTTCTACTCTCCATGAAAAGTGATGAGGTCTAGCAATGACTTTGGTCATATGATCTGTCCCAGTGCTGCATGTGCTGATGCCAGAGGCTGGGAGACTCTGCAAGTGCTATTTTGGCTACACTTGCCTGAATTCCTGTACAGATGCTCTGCATAGCTTGCTGCAGAATTAGAAACAGCGGTCATTGTGGATGATCATAGATGTTCCCTACTCATACTTGCCACTAGCTCTGCCTCATGACAAACTTCTTCCATGCATTCAACATCGGCATCATTTCTTTATAGTGTGCTGGAGCAAGGAGCAGCTCTGGGGTGATGAGTCACATCATTTGCAGATTTTGGCATGAGAGAGACTTTTCCGAGGCTAACAGGCACAGCCATGAGAGAGCCTGATTACAAAAAGGCATTGCACCTAACCTGCTATGCTAAAGACAGAGGACTACATTTGAAAGCACTTATTCCTAAGGAAATACTTTTGCTTTACAGTTACAGTGCAGATCATCTTCAACCTTGAGACCAGGTTTTGAATCCCACCACCACCACTGTGTGACCCTGAACAAGTCACATAACCTCCCTTACCTACTATTCCAATACTGTAAAACTATTATTGTATATGTTGTGTATTTTGTATTGCTATATTTTATTGTATACATTTCTGCATTATTCTTTTGTTTCAACCTTGCATTCGTGATTCCCCATACCCTGTTTGCATCTGTAAATGAGATTCTTGCTATATCTCTATAGGTTTTCCTGGTGACAAAAGTTTCAGTACATAAATATAGTTGTGTTTTTAAAATCTCCTGTGTATCTAATGGTAACTTTTACTCCTCTCCCCTCCCTCTCCTCTCCTCTCTCTCTCCGGGATATAAGTTTGCTATCTTTGGATGAGGTAACAAAATGGATAGTAGCTGTGCCACGAGCTCTGCCCATAACTTCACCGTGTTTTACTACTGATGAGTATGTTGTGCCTCATCTAAGCCCATTTGTTAAGTCAGAGAAGAAATCAATGGAGCAGTGAAACACAAAATGCAGAAAACAAGCAGTACCTCTCAACTGTCCTTGATTGCAAGCGACACCCTCATTTTGCTCTTCGGAATTGCTCTGCCCCTCATAAGAAATTGTTTCAAAAATTAATTATCTGTTTTCAAAATGGCAGGTAAGCACGTTTTCAATATGAAACCATGCCAGTGTCAAAATGTCTCTAAATAAGATACTACTGCTGTGGTCTTGTTGGGTATTAATTCTTAATTACTAAACCTTGGCCTTAAATACTGTCACATGACTGGTTAAAGCCAAGTCACATGACAGGATTTAGTAGGAACTATTTTTGGGTTTTCCTTAGCAACGGGCAATAGTTCATGATGGCAGGCAATATTTCAAAAAACTACTGACTGCAGGCATCAATGCACAGAATTGTCCCCATTCCCAAGACGGTAACAGGCAGTTACCTTTCCCGTACCTCTGCAACTGGCCGCTGTTTAATGCAACAACAATCACGCGCATTATGCAAAGAATGTCATCAATACAGTGCTAATGGAAGTACAACATTGATAAAGTTACCTGAATAACACAAATTATATACTTGCTTGAGATGGCAGCCAGCAGCAGAGGTGAGTGGGAGGTGACTATCAACCATTCTCTCAGGGTGGGGAGGATGGTTTCAGGATACTGGCACCAGGAGGGTGAGGAGCCACTGGACTAGCAGTGAAAATATATTTTTTAAAACAGTCCGGAGTGGATGGGAGATACCACTGACACCAGGTAATTAGTTTTTTTTTTTAACAAATAGACTGGTTGAGCCCTGGGGGTGGAGGTGGGGAGTGCATATCATAACTCAGGCAAGGTTTAATAAAATGTGGGAGAACAATGACCTGAAGGATGAACTATTGACCTCCACTAGTCATAGTGCCCTCAGCCTACAGCTTCAGACAATATTGCTGTTTTCAATGACTAGTCCATCCCTTTGGGTCAATATTGTCCCACTATATTCCTCAACTACAGTCAGTAGTTATAAAATATTGTATACACAGTAAAAACAGGTGGCGACTTGTGAAAAAAGCTGGTGCCACAATAAACAACAACGTACTTTATCCAAAAGTAGGGCTACCCAGCATATGAGCACAAATGAATGACCTTTAAGCTAGGTCACGTTAAAAGTAGTTTATTTCATCATAAAACAGCTTACAAAAGGTACATAACTACAGCAGCACCCATGTGCCCACACAGCACATTTCATGTCACAGATGCTTTGTCAAATAAGATATTGTCATTGGGTACTACCACTAGTGTTTTAAAAATGGCTCTGTGTACTAATATTTGACATATTGAATGAATGGACTTTGGTCACATGCAGAACTTCACAAGAACATGATACATATATAATATTTATACAATAGACATGGACCCAGGAGCCGTTGTATAAATGCTGTTATTTTCACTGCTGTTGAATAAACAAAATATATCTATATAGCACACACGTCATCATCGTTTATCTATATAGTAGAGATCTCATCACTCCCCGCCAGATGGCACTTGTTGCACTCTTTCACTTTCATGTTCTTGAGCTCTAACTCCCTGCTTGCACAGTCCTTGCAGCCACAGCAGCAATACAGTCACCCTAACAAAGTATCCAGAAAGGAATGCTATCCAACACAGCAGTTTACTTTTTTTAATTACAAACCACAAACCTTCAGAACTACTACATGATTCCAGCAACCTCTGAAAAGCTCCTTCAGTCTTTAGCAGCTTTCTAATGCTGCCTGCCCACTGTCTAGAGCACAACCTTGATTGCTCACTCACCCACACTCAAACACTCTGGCAGCTTTCCGAAATCCCTGATTTCTTTTTTTGCCAAACACAGCATCCAGAACAGTGCCAAAAATGTTTAAACAGCCCTCAGTGTAACATGAACATCTTGTTGGCCGGTGGTGCTGAGGGTTGTGGGGCTGGATGCCACTCCTCATGCCACGCTGGTGACCCGAGTTCAGGAATGAGCCAGGGCCATCGGGGGTTGAGCAGGAGGGAGAGGATCGAGCATCCGATGGACTGCTCTCCTCTCCCAAGGTGGGATCCAGGGCTTGCTTGGTGCAGCAGGGACCTCTGGTGGAGACCAGAGGTACCACTAATGCTGAGCCATACAAAGGGGGAGAGGCGGTGGACATCAGCGACCGTGTCGCACAGCGTCATTGCATGTCTGCACTCCAGGAGAAACTACACAAGAAAATCCCCATCCTCAGGGCTAGTGGTGGCACCTCTCCCCTCCAGGCCACACTCCCAATACCAGGCATTCTCCTCTCCAGGGCCGATCACCCAGCCTGGCACACTTGATTATATAGATAGAGTGCCCTGGGCAGATAGGGTGGCCCCACCTCAGGGGTTCAGAGCTGGGGGGTTCTGTTGGGCTGGTGCAAGGAGAAGGAGGTGTCTCATGTGAGAGGTAGAGCCTTGGAGGTGGTGTAGGATGCCGGAGAGAGTTCCCTGAAGGATGGTGCATAAATAAAGTTTAAAAATAGAAAAACATTAATGTCTCTCTCGCTAAACAGAGCCCCATGTTTCTTCTGTATTTTCAAAACAGGCTGCTCCTCAACCAATTGGTGCTGACATCACCATGTCAAAGCCATTGTCATAGTGTAGCAGCCATGATAATGCCATAAGGCAGCGGTGCTGCTCAGAGGTGGAAGAGCACTGACTGGAAAAAAAACAACCTTGGGAACTATTGATTAAAAAAACACAAAACAAAGTCCCTGCTTATTGCATAAATGTTGAACAAGCAATTTATTTTCACTCAAGCTGTTTGACCTTGGAAATATCACTTGTGGCTTACATCACTTGTGAAGTTACCCAAATTCAAACAGCTCTTGTGAAAATAAATTGTTAATTCAAACATATATGTGTGTGTGTGTGTGTATATATATATATATATATATATATATATATATATATATTCTTTACAAAAACTTCATTAATGCATCAGTCAGGGTTACAGCAACAAAAGTTTGGAAATGTGATGTTAGAGTTTCCAACCCTAACACCCACTTCCCCACCCTACACACATCAATGGATGTGGGGTGTACCTTGGGGTTGCCAGCCCCTAATGCTCACCCCATTCCATGAGTAAATAAGCTGAAATGGGTACAGTATAGAAGAATGAGGTGTGCGCTAGGGCTGACAACCCCAAGACACCCCCCAACACCTGTTGGTGCGTGCAGGGTGGGGGTGAGGTTGGGTGGGGTGTTAGGGTTCAAAACTCTAACACACATTTCAAAACTTTTGTTACTGTAACCCTAACTGATTCATTAACAATGTTTTGCAAAGAACTTCCCTTGCTTTTGAGAAAATATAATCGTAGGCTTGTTTGCTTGTGGAGCACAGGTCCCTGTGCCCATCCATCCATAAGTTTAGAGAATTGTAATTGTATCCTTATTTCCCTATGGGCTCTGCACTCCCATCAGTCCATAATGGTATCCACAGGACCATGTGGAGGCCCTGCACTCCCATACATGCATAATTTTCTTGATAGAGTAGTGGTATCCTTATTTGCCTGTGACAGTGCAGGGTCCTCTGGCTCTGAGTTCCCATACCATTGCGTACAGCATCAAAAAACCTCACATTGCAGTCTTATCCTATAAAAAACACAGCAAAATTTGAAAGCTGTGTAATTTGACACCAAATTAATATATTTTCACAAAACCACCAAAAGCACAAAAGGCACATTGGTGGCATAAGCCCCGTGTCCATTGAAATTTCAGAGCAAAATTGCAAACTGTTTCTTAACAGTGCTGTGACAAAGAAACAACTCTGTAGACCTCCCATTATAATGTCATCCTATGGGAAATGAAGCAAAATATAAATCTGCAGAACTCCAAGCCAAAGCAACAAAAGGCACATCTGTGGGGCAAGCCCTTTTACCGTGAAAATTTCAGCCCAAAATTCCAAACCTTTTCTTTGCCATGAAGTGACAAAAAATAGCTAGATAAAATTTTTTCACAAATTGTGAAACAGGATCCTGTTTAGCAAATCCTTTTCACAATTTGCAGTAAAAAAAAATGTTTACGCAAAATTGAGGAAAGATCCTGTTTCATGATATAAGTTTTCAGCGATTTGTGAAACAAGTTTCAGCAGCTAAAAAAAAAAATTCTCACAAACTAATCAAAAACTAACCCTATAATATTATTCTATGAACCCTGATTAGGTAAACACAACTGTGTGTAATTACCAAAGCCCTGTATTATTTTTGAAATTTAAGTTTGTTTCCCCACTAATGGAAAACAAAATGGTAGCAATCTGAACTAGGATTCTGCATTTGGAACAGGATTCCACATTTGTGAACGAGGATTCTGCATTTGCAATCAAGAATCTTGTTTCGAGCCTCACATCTAACTTTTCCCAGAGGAAATAATGAGAAACTTTAAAAGTAATAACTTTGGACCAGATTAATATTTTTTCACCAAACCTTCAAATAGCACCACTGTGACCCAAGACATACAGTATACACCCTATATATTTCAGAGCAAAATTCCACCATTTTTTGCACAATGCAGTGACAAAGAATTTGACAAAAATGGTAATTTACATTTTGTGACACTCATATATCTACACCTGTACAGCCAACCAGAACAAACTTCACACATCAAGAGATCATTGATCCCTGATGGAGTATGCCAAAGTACATGCAAACCACTTGAATGGTTGTGAAGTTATTAAAGCACAAAATGTTCAGTTTAACATATGTAGAAGTGAAGATTTAATCCTAACTATAGGGGCATGACTGTGCCCTGTAATATATTATAGTAGCACGGTAGTGCCACTATAGTTAGATGAGTATCCCATTTAAGGTTAAATCTAAAATTTGGCAGCTTAATAACTTTTGCCACTGTATGACAGATTTGCCTGAAATTTGGCATGCATTAATGGTACTACAGATCTCTGGATCTGCCAAGTTTCGTTACAGTTGGATATACGATTATGAGCTTACAGAGAGACAAAACCCCAAATTATGCATTTTTGTGCATTCTTTGTTCATGCTTCTGCAGGTCACACGATTCATGCGGACCAGTCTGAAACCTTCAGGGAACTTGCAGCCAGGGTCCCTGGTGTGCCTTTCAAGATTTCATGAAAAAATATTAAACAGTTCAACAGTTATTCAAAAACAAGTTTCCATTATAGTCAATGGGAAAAGTGAACAAAAGTTCCAAAGTGTCGCAAATGCAGTTTTAGTGTCGCAAATGGCCCTGTAGTGTCACAAATCCACCATCTTGTTTTCAGTTGGTGGTCACAGAAATGCTTGGCATTTAAATTTGGGACCCTCTAGGGACACAATTCTTGCTGTGTTAACCTAGTCAAGTCCTGAGGATGCTAGCTATGTCTTTTGGGGAGGTTAAACACCCCAGAAATATGTTTTAAAATTTTTGTAAACAGTAGTGTCACCAAGTAGTGTCGTACATTCAACACTTTCGTGATTTTTTTTTGTGAAAGTGTCAAAACACGACACTACTTTACATTTTACTATGCCCAAAACAATAGGAAATCTTTGCCACCCTGCTGCAAAAGAACGGTTTGGTCTTTTGACTGAAATTTGGAGGAAGAAAGTCAAGATCCAACAGATGTGATTTTTGGTGGCTTGGTGTCAAAATAGTGGAGGGCTGCAAAGTTACGGCACTCTGAAGTTGACAATTTTCCATAGGCTAACATTACGGCATCCGCCGTGGCTTCGAGCCCATATCTCAAAAACGTTTGAGATATGGACTTTCGTTGGAAAAATTCTTAAGTGCAAAACTAGCCAGGAAAGTCATAAATAATATGAGATTTAAATTATTTTTCTATGTCATGCGGTTCCTGAGATATAAACAATTTAGTATTCCAAGGCCCAGATATTCAAACTGTGCCATTTTGTGGTGCAAGCCCTGCACCGCTCAAAATAGTTGCACAGAGGTGTGCCAGGGCAATATTCAATGGAGTTGCACTATGGTGCAACTTCTTTGAATATCGCCCCTGGCACACCCACTGTGCATGCGCAGTGGAACTCGCGCCAGCCAAGTCGTCAGAGTGGAGCATTGAGATGCGGTGGCGCAGTTCCCATTCGCCATGCACAGCACCTGCGATATTCAAAGGGTGACATGCAAATGGAGCCATAATTTATGCAAAGTGCATAGGGGGCATTGCATCTGATTATGGCCCCATTTGCATGCCATTAGCATGCAGGTGTGCCGATGCCCGATGACTTGTGCCTGGCACCCTGCCAGGCAGCAGCCGTCGGGACCGATGCCCTGCAGCCCGATCGCATTCGTCCCGTAAGGGACTATGCCATGACTCAATCCCTGGTGGTTCAGTGGACCGGAGTAGCCCGATTGCGGGCAAAACAGTATCCTCACCCCGAGTAGCCCGATTGTGGGCAAACAGTATCCCCACCCCCTGGGTAGCCCGATCACAGGCAAAACAGTATCCTCCACCCCTCGAGTAGCCCGATCACGGGCGCATAACCTCCACCCCCATTAGCCGATCGCGGGCATCAGACTCCCAAAGTCCAATATCCCTGGTGGTCCAGAGGACCGAACGAAACCCGATCACTGTCGGCATTCCTCACCCCTCCAAGTATGATATCCCTGGTGATCTGGTGGACCCCTGACCCCACCCACCCATGGGCCCCACGCCCGCTCCCCGTCAGCGGCGGTGGCACCTCACCCGCCTGCCGCCCTGCAGCCTGCCAACTGACAGCTCAGTAGGGCTGCACCCATTGGTTCAGGCATGGCCAATGGGCGTGCAACCATACCGCCTAAGTCGGTCCAGTTATGGTGAATGAATTCATTCCCAACTGGACAACTCTGCGATATAAACTGCGCCCGATGACTCATGCTCTGAGCAATGTACTGCCACCAACTGTCGGTTAGCGAGCGACAGTGAAATAGGAATTGCTGCTCGCCCGGCTGATGAGGGAGCTGGGTGAGTGGGGCACCGTGGGCGGGTGAGGTGGGGGAGTTCACTAGATCACCAGGGATATCATCTTGGGGGTGAGGAATGCCGCCGTGATCAGGCTCCATTCAGTCCACTGGACCACCAGGGATATTGGACTTTGGGGTTCTGATGTCCGCGATCGGGCTAATGTGGGTAGGTTAGGTTATGCCCGCGATTGGGCTACTTGGGGGTGGG
This sequence comes from Neoceratodus forsteri, assembly GCA_016271365.2. Taxonomy (NCBI): domain Eukaryota; kingdom Metazoa; phylum Chordata; order Ceratodontiformes; family Ceratodontidae; genus Neoceratodus; species Neoceratodus forsteri. The sequence goes on along the minus strand of CM057450.1, from coordinate 1,182,161,692 downwards.
GATACTGTTTTGCCCATGATCGGGCTACTCGGGGTGGGGAACACTTCCGCCCATGATCGGGCTACTGGGGAAACAGTTATGCCTGCAATCGGGCATGGGGGTGCCACCAGGTGCGGCAGGGAACAAGTCGAGGACCACCCACAGGTGGCTGCTGCTGTGTTGAGCCCCTGCAATGCGGCAGCTCACCTGTGGTGGCCTCGACTGTTCCTTTTTCATCATAACGTTGTGCAGGCGCAGGTAGGGTTGCACCTGCATAACTCTGCATGGCCCGGGCTGAATATAGAACTGTGCAGTTTATGCATGGTTCCTCCCCTCGGTTGCACATGCCTTCATTATCATTGTGCTGTTGCTCAGCATGATTTGAGGCGCAACTGCCTCCTGCTGAATATCACAGAATGGTGCATTTCGGACTTGGCAGGCGCAACCCTATTGTGCATGGCTCAACTCTTTTGAATATCTGGCCCCACGTGTTCATTTTCTGCTCCAAGGGCCATTATTATGTATACAGTTTTTGCATTCACTGTGCTTCTGAATGCACCTTTTGGGAAAAGAAAGTGTGGGTTTCCATTACTGTTACAGTTAGTGTTTCGCTTGCTTCCGCAACTGTTTGCGTTAAGCGTTCTAGTAACATCACCGTGTGTGTTAGCTTTGCATTGTGTTTAGCTTGCATTTGTGCTACTGTTACCATTTGTGTTTCCATTACTGTTTTTTTGCGTTTCCTTTTGCGTCACCATGTGCATTACCATTTGCATTTGCGTCGTGCTTCGCTTGCATTTGTGCTTATGTTTCCTTTAGCATCATTGTCAGTGTTACCATAAGCATTGCGTTTCCAATTCGTTACCGTGTGCATTACCATTTGCGTTTGTGTTTCCATTTGTGTTTGTGTTTCCTTTGGCATAATCGTTGGTGTTACCATAAACATTTGCATTTCAATTGCGTTACCATGACCGTGCGTGTTACCATTTGTGTTTGCATAAGTGCCTGCATTCGTGTTTTCCATTTGTGTTAATGTTCCTTTGGCATCATCATTGCTGTTACCATAACCATTTGCATTTCAATTGCGTTACTGTTACCGTTTGCGTGTTCGTCACCATTTGCATTTGTGTTTCTGTTGTCCTTAGCGTTTGCATTTTTGGTAGCATTTCCATTGTCGATTGCGTTACTGTTTCCTTCTGCGTCACCATTACCGTTTGCATTTCTGTTTGCGTTTGTGTTACTGTTTGCATTTTGTTACTATTTGCATTTGCATTTCCATTGGCGTTAGCGTTGCATTACTGTTTTTGTTAACGTTTGCATTTTTGTTGCCGTTAGTGTTTTCGTTACCCTTTGCATTACCATTTCTGTTTTCCTTAACATTTGTGCTCTGCGTTTCTCTTACTGTTTGGTTATCATTCATATTTGCATCACCATGTGCATTACTGTTTGTGCTCGTGTTTGCATTACCATTAAGCGTTACTATTTATTTTACCTCACTGTTTCCATCACCATTTGTGTGAACATTACCGTTCACTATTTATAGTGCACAGTCTCAAAAGAAGGAAATTCATGACAAAAACTCTGTTTGATGCATCAGTTAAGGGTTGTTCCACAGCGATAAGCGAGGAAATTGGTGTTAGGGTTGCCTCACTTGAACCCCACCACCCGTCCCCACCAACAGGCATCGGGTGTGCTTGGGGTCATCGGTCCTAACTCTCACCCCATTTTCCTATACTGCACTGCCTCAGCTTATTTACACAAGGAATGGGGTGAATGTGGGGCCGACAACCCAACGCACACCGATGCCTGTTGGTGGGATGGGTGGGCGTGGGGTGCAGGGTAGCAACCCTAACACTGCATTTCCTCACTTTGTCGCTGTGGAACAACCCTATCTGATGCATTAAACTGATTTTTTGCCATGAATATATATATATATATATATACACACACGTATATAGCCATTTCTATGTTAAACCTCAAATTTTGTACTTTAATAACTTTGCAACAGCTTGTCAGATTGCCTGAAATTTGGAATGGAGAAATATTTTGGTAGGTCTCTGGATCTGGAAATTTTCCTTTTGATCAGATGTATGGTTGTGGAAAATGTAGCAAATCCCAACATTCCATTTTCTTTAGACGTCCACTTTATACTGAAGACTGCATCTGAGTGGGTTCAGATTGGGTGGGTTATATGGGTCCTGGGTCACAGATGTGCCTTTTGAAGATTTCATGTAAAATCTTGTTCCGCTCAAAAGTTATAGTGTTTATAGTGCCCCATTATATCCTATGGGAAAATTTTATATGTGCAGCTCGAAATTATTCGCAATAGTATTTTTTAGTGTCGAGCTTGCCAAAATAGTGCTGTGCACCCATCTTGATTTCAGTTAGCGAGAGAAAAAACAATATAACTCAAAAAATACTGCACTTTTTTCGACACACCAGCCATTGGGTTTACTATTTCGGGCCTGAGGAACAGAATCCGGCATTCGTTTTCACCACTTGTTCTGGAAATGTGTTTTTGAATTTTTCACCATTTTGCCATTTTTTGATCATGACACTATCTCAAAGTGCCATGGCAGTATGCATGACCATAAAAATACAACTGTGACACTATTTTTTACATTCATGGTTGTATTTCCATTATAAAAGATAGAGTGTCAGCGATCATATTATAAATTACTGAGGTATACTACACAACCACATTTTCTGAAATGCTGTTTCTTTGTCACTTGATTTTGGCAAGCTGGATTGTGATATTGGCCTGAAATTTTCAGGATGACAAGCCCTAGTGTCGCAGATGTGCCTTTCAGTGGTTTGGTTCCAAAACATTCACCAGTCCCAAGTTATAGGATTCCAAATTTATGAATTTTCCCATAAGATAACATTGTGGGAGTCATTTTCTTTGTCACTTCATTGTGGCTATTTGCATTGTGGTATTGACCTGAAATTTTCAGGGTGCAAAGCCCTACCCCTACAGGTGTGCCTTTTGGTGGGTGGTACTGAACCATTGAACATGGCCATACTTTCAGCATTGTGAAGTTTGGAAATTCCCCATAGGATAACATTGTGGTGCTGGTTTCCCTTTGTCACCTCGTTGCTGCTGCCACGTGCATTGCGGTATTACCCTGAATGTTTCAGGGTGAAAAGTCCTAGTCTCACAGGCATGCCTTTTGGTGGTTTGCTGTGAAAACATTAAGCAGGACCAGAGCTACAGCATTCTAAAGTTCCAAATTTTCCCCATAGGGTAACACTGCGGTGCCGTGACACCTTTCAGGGCCCGTATCTAAAACAGTTCAATATACGGACTTTTCGTCGGAAAATTTCTTAGTCCTCACTAGGGGTTAAGCACAGAACTTGGGTTAGAAAGCCTTGAAACCCCTGAAGTTTGATTTTTTTTTCTAGCTTGTACGGTTCCTAAGATATTTGTGAATTAATGTTCTAATTGGTGATTTTCATGTGCGTGGGCCACTATTATACCATCAGATTTAGCTCACATTGCATTTCGGTGCACGTATCTTGAAATGATGTGAGATACGGGTTCAGTCTTTCTTGTATAGACACAAGAACTGCACACTGTCATGATTACAACAACACTTGAATTTTTCTACCGCCTATGGTTCCCAAGATATGGGCAAATTACTGTTGCTAAGCCTCCTTGCCTTATAGGGCTGCTGTATGGCTCCATGTTTATATATAAGTGGAAGTGCAGGGCCCAGAGGGCCTGCCTCCATCCCACAATCATTATGCACAAATAGATGGCTTGGTGGGGCCCTGGTCCCAAAGGGCCCCACCCTCCCACCAAGTCATCCTTTCTATTACTGCTTACATTACACTTTTAAAAAAGGAAATTTCTTCACACAAAACTTCATTAATGCATCAGTTATGGTTCTTTCCACACTGACAAAAGTGTGGAAATTCAACATTAGGTTTACCACCCCTACCACCCTACCCCACCACCACCACCAGGCTTGGGGTGTGTGTTGGGGTCATCGTGTCTAATCTCACCCCATTCTCCTATACTGCACCACATCAGCTTTTTACACATGGAATGGGGTGACAGTTAGGCTGGCAACCCCAATGCACACCCTGTGTCTGTTGGTGGGGGTAGGGTGGTAGGGTGGTTACCTAATGTTAAATTTCCACACTTTCATCAGTGTGAAAAGTACCTAACTGTTGCATTAATTAAGTTTTAAGAATATATATATATATATATATATATATATATATATATATAGATATACATATATATGATAAATGATTGGCAGGAGTGGGATATGGAAAATATTCTCACTTCTGCAGAGTGAGATACCCATGCCTCACAATGCAGGAGTGAGAATATTTTCTATATCCCATGATCTGCACATCATGTGTGTGATTTATACAATAGGTGTGGAAGCTTTAATTTGTTTTATCTTATGTCGTTCTGTTGCTGTGAGTTGCTGCTGGTGAGTGAATGGGTATGAATGGGGTTTGTATATGTTGTGCAATTGGTTGTTCTGTGTGTGGGAGTGAGTGGTAATAGGTTGATGAGTGTGTGAGTGTGATCCGTGTTTGGATGATGTGTTTTGGCAGGTGGGACATGTCTGGGATGTTTTCTTTAGATACTGTGTGTGATTTTCCTTTTTCAATATATTTTATTATGTGTAGTGTTTAATTTTTATTGTATGCTGCTGTGTGTAACTTTTTCATTTGTGGTTGGCTTATATGTATGTTATTTATTTTGGAATGTCTGTGAGAATCTCCATGGGAACTACAGGTAAGACAGCAGTTTCGATTGTGCAAGGTGCTTTAGTTGTCATTGAGGACGCTCAGCTTTATTTTTACTGAGACCAACAACAAAATTATACAGTTTCAGAGCATATATCATGTAAGTAATACCAGTTTAAAGAGGTCATGTTTAGTTTGCTGTAACATGTGAAGAAATGAAATTAAGAACTGAAGGCTTGTGTGGAAATATGTGTGCTGTGCAGTTCACTGGTATGTTAGTCAGAGTCAAGTCTGTAGACAGATTTTCTTTATGTTTGCTATCACAGAGATCATAAATGGGACCCGATAGGTTTACAGTTTGGATGCAGTGTGAGAGACTGTATGACCACTCAGCAGCTTGTAGTACAGAAATGTACTGTTTTAGGTGTGTGCCATTTGGTGCAGTGAGGACTGTACTGCTGCAGGCTTCTGGCATTTGTTAAACTGCAAGCAAAGAATAAAGAATGCAGACCAGCTGCTTAATTAGGTACCTCAAACATTTCAGTTTCACATTTAAAGAAGTTCTAACTTACATTGGGAACATGCTGCTGAGTGAGAATATTGGCTGATGACATAGCTACAGTATGTGTAAATGTAAATATTTTCACTGTAGCTTTGTCATCAACCATTTATCTCACTGGGGTGAGAATACATGACTTTATTGTCAACAAATACAACACACCCTATTGTGTGTGTGTGTATATATATATATATATATATATGTATATATACATACACACACACACACACATATATACATTTATACAACAGGTGTGAACAGTAAATGCATGCCATAAATAATGTGTATGTAGCTACTGTGTAAATAAAACCATTTACGTGCATAGTAGATATGTCATCACTCATTTACATACATAGTTGCTATGTCATCAGCCAATTTAGAATGTTCGACTTTAGTAGCAGTACTAATAATATTCAAATGCAAATAACTTAAAATGAAAAAAGATAGAATGGTACTGTGAGCACAAATGTTGTCCAGCACAAAAATATCTACAAAATGAGTGGTGTTTCATTTATAGATACCTTTTAGTTTTTGTAGAATTAGCAAAAACAGCAGAAAATTAAGGGTTTTTTGCACTTTTCAACAAATAAATACAAATAACTCTAAAATGAAAACTGATAGCATAGTACGTTGAGCACAAAATTGTTCAGCACAAAATTATCTACACAATGAAAGGTGTTTCATATATAGATGCCTTTTCGATTTTTTTATAATCAGCAAAAATGGCAGACAATTCAGTTTTATTTACTTTTTCTGATTAACAAATTCCCCCAAAAATGTAAAACAAAATAATTGTGCATCAAACTTTTCATTATATACTGTCCATAATGTAAAGTTGGAGCATCCATAGCAACTGTGTAGCAACCACTATACTAAGCCGAGCTACCTGGGAAAGCTACAGAAAGTCCATGTATGTTAACATGAAAATTAAATAAACAATTTAAAACAAAACTCCTTACACAATCCTAAATAATCCCTATTGGATTAATAAAATACATAACAGGGACCTTGTTGAATACATGATTTATTTTCACTCAAGCTGTTTGACCTTGGGCACAGCACTCGTGGCTTACACCACTCAGTGAGATTACCCAAGGTCAACAACTCTTGTGAAAATAAATCATGTATTGCACAGGTCCCGTTATGTATATCATATATATATATATATATATATATATATATATATTCATGGCAAAAACTCCATTTAATGCATCAGTTAGGGTTGTTCCACAGTGACAAAAGTGAGGAAATTCAGTGTTAGGGTTATCAGCCCCTTTCACCCCAGCCTGCCCCCTACTGGCATCGGGGTGTGCGTTGGGTCAGTGGCCTAACTCTCACCCCATCACATGTGTAAGTAAGCTGAGGTATGGGAGAATGGTGCGAGAGTTAGGACCGACGACCCCAATGCACACCCCAATGCCGGTTGGGCGGGCTGGGGGTGCTAGGGGGCTTTCAAACCCTAACACCAAATTTCCTCACTTTTGTCGCCATGGAACAACCCTAACTGATGCATTAAACTGAGTTTTTGTCATGAATTTCCCTTCTTTTGAGAATGAGGACTATAAATAGTGAATGTAATGCGGTGGTGGGAGTGTGGGCCCTGCCGGCACGCGTTCCCACCACATGATGTCTTGTGACATAGTAATGGTAACTGCAATGTAAATGCAAGTGCTAATGGTTATGCACATGGTGATGCAAACGTAAATGGTAAAGCAACGTTAAAAGAAACGCAGCGCAAAGTGACGCCAAAGCTAACAGTGACGATACGGAGACGGAAGCGTGAGCAGAAATGCAACTGGCAACACGCACGGTCATGGTACTGCTATTGTAAATGCAAATGCTAACTGTTGCAGCAACAATACCACCAAAGGGAACAGAAGCGAAACACAAATGCAAGTGCATATGGAAACGCAAAGCGAATACGACGCTCACAGTACCACAATGCAAATGCAAATGGTAATGGTAAAAGGAAAAGAATGCCAAAGGAAACAGAAACAGAAAGGCAAATGCAAGTGCATAAAAACGCAAACCGTAAAGTGCATGGTCATGGTACCCATTGTAAGCGCAAATGATAACTGTAACAGCAACAGTAATGGGAAGAAACAGAAGCTGAAAGCATAAATGCAAGCACAGACGGAAACACAAACCGTAATGCGGTGATGGTACCACAATTGTAAATGCAAATGGTAATGGTAACAGCAACAATAACACCAAAGAAAACAGTAACGCAAATGCAAATGGAAACGCAAAGGGTAGCGCACACAATGGCATTATCACGGACGCTATATGAAACTGGCACAGAAACACAAGTGTAAAGCCTACGTGTAATAGTAAGTGAAGCCGCACACCCTATTTTTCCCCAAAAGCTCCATTGAGAGAGACAGTGAAAACAAGGAATGTATGCATAATAATGTGCCTCGGAGCAGAAAAGCGAAGAGTTGTAATACTAAAATGCTAATATCTCAGTAACCATATGATGTAGAAAAAATTAAAATTTCACATGATTCATGAGTTTCCTGGCTAGGCTTTCACTGCATGCGGTTGTGACGAAAATTCCATATCTTGCACCGTTTTCAAAATACTGAGCCACGAAAGGCGGCGTGCACACCATGGTAGTCTATGGAAAAAACGTAAACTTTGGAGTATTGTAACTTGGCATCCATGCAATATTTTGTCACCAAGCCACCAAAAGACACATCTGTGAGATGTTGCTGCCTTCCTCAAATTTCAGCACAAAAGACCAAACCGTTCCTTTGCAGCAGGGTAGCAAAAGAATTCCTGTCATTTGGCCATAGCCTGGAAAAGTAGATGCTTAATTTGCAAAAGCTTTCAAAAATTTGCAAAACTGTCAAACGTATGACACTACTTTGCGTACATTACTTTCCCAGAAATTTGAAAACTATATTTCTGGGGTGTTTAACCCAAAATAAAGACATGGCTAGCATCCTAAGGGTCCAACTAGGTGAGCACAGAAAGAATTGTGTTCCTAGAGGGTCCCAGTTTTAAATGCCAAGTATTTTTCTGATCAGTAACTGAAAACAAAATGGTGGATTGCAACACTACTAGAGTCATTTGCGACACTAAAGTGCATTTGCAAAAGTGTCGAACTTGTTAACTTTCCCATTGACTTATAATAGGAACTTGTTTTGAATAACTTTTGAACCGTTCAATATTTTTCACAAAATCTTCAAAAGGCACATTGGGGACCCTGACCACATGTTCCCTGAAGTTTTCAGACCAGTCGCATAAACCGTGCAACCAGTAGGTGCAAGCAAAGATTGGCAACAAAACTTAGTGCGCTTACGGTAATAAACAATAACTCCGCAGCCGTTATATCTGACCATTAGGAAAGTTGGCAGATCCCAAGATCTATGGTGTCAGTCTGTGCCTTCCACATTTTAGGCAAATCTGTTGAACGGTGGCAAAGTTATTAAGGTGCAAAGTTTCACCTTTAATCTTAAAGGGCTACTAACCTAACTATGGTAGCACTACTGTGCTACTATAATGTATATATATATATATGGGACATGCGGGGTTGACTGTGTGATAACTCATTTATCTGCTATAGTTGCTAGTGACCTCAAGTAACTTCACGGTAGCGAAGCCCACAGTGATGGTATGAGAGGTCACTAGCTATATCCTAATGAGTTATCTGAATTAACTCGTATTCATTTATGCAACAGGCTTTTTTGGGGTTACATCCATTTTCATGAAAACTGAGATATTGGCCATTAGTGTAGATTGTGCGGACTTTGCGTGACTTAGCACAGTCTTTGCGTGGAATTTGCACAATTTCGCTAATTTGCAGTATAATAGACAGGACTTTGCGACTTTACGCGCAGTCATTGTGTGTATAAATAAATTTATACACACAGTGGCTCAGATAAATGGATTTATCACACAGTTTATCTCTAAACACCTGTTGCATAAATATGATACACACATTATTGTGGCACGGTAGTGTCACTACACTTAGGTTGCACGCCCACTTCTATGTTAAACCTCAAAGTTTGCACTTTAATAACTTTGCAACCATTTATCCAATTTGCCTGAAATGTGGAATGTAGAACCACATACTATAGATCTTTGGATCTGGAAAGTTTGTTCTTCTCAGATGTGCGGTTCGCGAACCGTAGCACACTCAGAAAGTGAAAAATCACACCTGTTGAAATCTTGATGAAACCATAATGGACTTAAGAATGATTTCAGTGGCTTCAATTTGTTGGTCTACATGTGGCCTGGGTTGAACTGGTGCCTTTTGAAGATTTGGTGAAAGAATATTGCTCCGTTCAAAAGTTATTCAATTTTTCATGTCCCATTATAGCCTATGGAAAAATTTATATGTGCACTGTGAAAACTTCTAATCACATTTCTGTTGTTGAGCTTCCGAAATTGTTTGTGCATCTGCCATCTTGTTTTCAATTAACGACAGAGAAAAACACTGTATTTCAAAAATAATGTAGTTTGGTAAACACCAAGAGTTGTGTGTTTACCCTAATCGAACCCTGAGGAACATGACCCTGGCTTTAATTTGTCTCTATCTTGTCTGCAAATGTTTTCAAGTTTTTGCTGTATTTTGATTGTGCCAACATTTTTGTTGCCGTGCAAACATTCAAGTTCAGGAACAATAGTAGCCATGGCAACATTTCTGTGTGTACGATAACATTCCCATTATAGAGATAGGAGTGTCGATAACATTGAAGTAATAGCAGTAACAGTGCACAAACACATTTTGCTATATGTTCTTTGCTTTATCAATTCATTGTGGCAAGGTGGATTGTGCTATTGGCCTGACATTTTCAGGGTGGCAAACCTAGTCCCACAGATGTGCCTTTTGGTGGTTTGGTATGAAAACATTGAACAGACCCATAGTTACAGCAGTCCAAAGTTCAGAAAATTTCCCATCTGATAACATTGTGGCACCATGATGCCTTTCAGTGCCTGTATCTCTAAAACGGTTTGAGATATGGATTTTTGTAGGAGGACTAAGTGCAGAAGTAAGTTGGAAAACCATGAATACCATGAAATTTGAATTTTTCCTACCTTATACAGTTACTGAGATATTTGGGAATTAGTGTTCCAATTGCTCATTTTCATGTTTGTAGGACACTATTATGCCCTCAGAGTTAGCACTCACAGTGCTTTTCGGTGCCAGTATCTTGTAAATGATGCCAGATTCAGAGTCAGTTGGCCTATCCTGTGAGAACTACTTACTGTCATAATTACAACAACACTTGGATTTTCTTCCTAGCTGCTACAGTTCCCAAAATATTGGCAATTAGTGTTACAAGGGTTCCTTGCCTTATAGGGCTGCTGTATGGCTCCATACTTATGTGAGAGGAGCACAGGGCCCAAGTGCTTGTCTCCCACAAACACATTTCACTGTGCACAAATAGGCAGCTTGGTGGAAGGGCGGGCTAAAGGCCCACTTCAACAACACATACCATTTACTACTCATATTACACTTTTTAAAAGAAAGAATTCTTTGCAAAGAACTTCATTAATGCATCAGCTAGGGTTGTTTCAAAGTGACAAAAGTGTGGAAATTCAATGTTAGGGTTTCCACCCATCCCCCACTCATCCGCCTTCCTCAAAACCCTAACTCTGCATTCCCCGATCCCATCCCCACACATACATGTGCAAGACACATGCAAGATTGTAAGACACTATACCACTCCGGCATCTGTAAGCACAATAATCACAACACTGTACTGATTTCACATAACACTATTTAATGAAAAACAAATACAGTATAATCAACTCTATACTGCCAACACAGTATGATGACACATTACTGCTGGCATATCTTCTTCATAGAATGACTCAGTCTGTACACATTTCAAAATATTGATTAATATGTATCATAATTCAACAATTGGGTCGCTGCAAGTATTGCTGCTACCACATGGGCATGTGGCAGCAGGACAGAGAGACCCTGACACATATACAGTAGTTTGGAGATACTGCTCAGGTGGAAACTACCACCATCACATCTTGTTATACTGCTGCGCTACCTGGAAATACTCATTGTCCTGGATTCCCCTTTTCCCTCACAAAAGACAGAGATTATTGTTTGTTGTTGTGTTCAGATTGGCAATTAATTTATTCATATTCATAATCCAATATTCCATTTCCATTTCTTTATCATATTTCAGAAATGTCATTTATTTCATCCACATATCAATCTCTGATTATCCTTCCCCAGGTGAAAACCTGGGTGCCTTCTTTTCTCCTTTTCTGCTAGGTGACGGTGAAAACCGAGACCGCTTTCTTCTTCCTCTTCTTGTGTTATTCCTTTTTCTTCCTCCACCCTTCCCCCACCTCGCCATCCACCTTTGGCCGTCCATAACCTTATCATCACCTGCCATCCACCTTTGGCAGTCCAAACTGTCCAACGGACTTGTCTGTCATCCACCTTGACAGATCCATCATACAAGTCCCCTTTGACTGTCTTTCCTCTTGCTCTGCCTTTTGGCAGTCCATGACCATATCATCACCTGCCATCCACCTCTGGCAGTCCAAACTGTCCGACGGACTCGTCTGTCATCCACCTTGACAGACCCACATACAATCCCCTTTGACTGTCTTTCCTCTTGCTCTGTCTAGTACGGGTGGGTGGGAGGAATAAAAACTCCAGCAAAAAGTGGCTGAGACCCCTTTGTGCTGTCCCTTATGTACCTCCCTTTGCTCCTCCTTTCCTGCTACCTGTAGTTTGTTCTGGACCTTAGCCCTCCCTTCCTTCCCCTCCCTTCTGAGCCTACCATTCCATGACAGAGGAAGGGTGTACCAGGACAACCTGGTCTGCCCCTTAAAGGGCAAACTCCATTGTCTCGGATTCCTACTTTTCCCTCACAAAGACAGAGACCATTGTTTGGTGTTGTGCTCAGACTGGCAATTAATTTATTCATATTCATAATCCAATATTCCATTTCCACTTCTTTATTATCATATTTCAGAAATTTCATTTATTTCATCCACATATCAATCTCTGATTATCCTTCCTCCAGGTGAAAACCTGGGTGCCTTCTGTTTCTCCTTTTCCGCTGAGTAACGGTGGAAATGAGACTGCTTTCTTCTTCCTCTTCTTGTGTTATTCCTTTTTCTCCCCCTTTTCCCCACTAGCCAGTCTCCAGCTTGGGTTGGATGGCTGGCTTCCCATACCAGAGGTATCACTCTCCCTTACCTCAGGATGATCCTCTCTTCCACCTACCCTCTTTTTTTTTATACCAGCTTTTACCTGTTTTCTCCATTCCTCTATGAATCCCATTGTTTCTGTGTTGAACATATCTATGGCTAGGTCTGACAGGTGCACACCATCTGGCCTGTAGAAGTCCTCACTCATTCTTCTACCCCCATGGTATCACCTGTCCCCCATCTGTCTTATCAACATCCCCAACCTCCTATTCATCTTTTCCTGGCCCTCTCCACCGCCCTGTGGCTGTGTTCCTGTCTCCATACCCTTCTTGGTATCATATCTGACCAGGCGAGGCATACTTGAGGCCACCACTGTCTTATAGCCACTAGGTTCCTTTTATCTGTAAGTAAGTGTGTACCCATGGTCTGCCCGCCAGATCATTGCCCCTAGATGTATAATGATTAGGTCTGGACTGGGCCGATGTCCCTTGAGTTCCTTCAAAGCGGGCAGGAGCTGTGCCCATCTCATTCCCCGTATGCGTGCCATGCCAACCTAAACTGTCTTACATCCTGGTACAGTTATTTTTCCCCAGCTTTCTTCTCTGCTCTCTTACCAGCCCAGTAAATATAGGAATGGCCACAGATCCAGACTTCTGTGATCCTCCCTCTACCTATGGGATGCAAAGAAAATTAATTAATTTACACATACTCTTAGTGCCGTCACTGTATTATCCCCTGCCTTCTTCTTTTCTTTGCCCCCAACTTCTCCCCCCTTTTACCTGTGCTCCCCATAGGAGCACCACGATTCCATCTTCTTTTTTTTTTTAAACCACACTTTCCTTTTCCTCTTTTTTTTTTTTTAACTCAGCGCTCTGGTGTATCTCTTATAACTGGCTGACCGCCAGCTCCTTTTTCAAAAATGCCCTTCACGGGTTCCCCATTGCTGCCCACCATGAGGCAGCCCCAATCATCACGGCCTGGGATGAGTAATTAGCTGTATTCTCCCCAGAAAATGCATGCCCTTTTTCAGCACTGCTGTGACTTGATAGCTGGTGACCCTTTTTCCGTCACCATGTACAAATAGCTTTCCGTCCTGGTCACCTGCTCTGTGGTGAAAACCCACAGACCTGCACTGGGCATTCGCAATCTCTGATCGCCCTTTCAGTGTTACCATGCAACCTTGCCCTTTTTGGTCCATTTTGACCTCCTTAGCTTGATCCGTATCTCTTTCATCCCCAACTCATCGTCCCATTCCACACCTCCTTCCTTGTCATCTTTCCCATGACCTACCACCTCACTCACTTTCATAGCCCCGCTAACATTATCACATAAATTGTGTGAAATAGCTGGGCCTCAGCCTTTGATCTGCATATTGCGGAGCACCTCTTTTAGCCTTATTAGCCACTGCTCCCTATTGGCCTCCTATTATTTCCTGGCCCACATTTCAACCTGCCCCATCTCTGCATCATTCTCCTGATGAGCAGTGATTTTGTCAGGTCCTCCACCCTTTTAGGCTGCAGATCACACTAATCCTGCAAGATAAACCCCCATTGTGGCGTGAGTGGTCCCTTTCTGCCATTGTTCCACGGTGAACATTCCCTACTGTTCCTCTGTGAGCGCCCACTTACCTCCATCTGGTGCTCTGCCCTGAATGTTTGAAACACTCTCCAGGCCCCATCATAGGCCCTCAGAGTCTGAGGCGTCCATGAGCTGCGAAACAGCAGTTCTGCTCCTTTTGTCAATGTCCCAGATGTTCATTGGTATGGGTGTTTTTTGTTCCTCCGCTGCTGGTGCCAGCCTCCGAAATGGTCCAGCTGCAGATGGGAAAAGCTGTCAGCCAGGGTATTGTGTACCCCTTCTATGTGTTTTCTCTGAAAGACATGTTCAGCTGCAAAGCCCTTAACACTAAACGTCATAATACCTGCATGACTGTATCCAACCTGGCTCCCCTGTTGTTTAGTGCATCAACCACCGCTCTATTGTCACACCAAAATGTCACCTTCTGATCCGTAATTCCTCCCTAGACCAAGGTACATGTCCATATGGGCAAGATCTCCAGTAGTTTTATATCTCTCACTTTCCGTCCCTCACCCAGCTGGCCGGCTATGGTTCTGCAAACCACCTGCCCCTCAGGTAACCCCCATGCCTAGCCCCCAGCAGCATCTGTGTAGAGGTGGAGGTCTGTGTTGTACAGTCACTCCTCTTGCCAGAAAGAACACCCGTTATACTCCTTCAGGAATTCTTCCCATATTCTAAAATCCTCCTGACACCTTGGAGTCAAATCAGCCCAGTGATGTGGTCTGGTGACCCCTGCTATCTGCCCTAGCTAACCTCCTTGTGAATGCCCTTCCTGGTCCGATGGCCCTGCATGCAAAAGTTCAGGTGCCCCAGTGCCTGCTGGACCAACTTTAGTTGTACCTGTCTCCTGCTGGCATGTACCCAGATTAGTTCCTTCAACTTCATTACTTTTTGGTCCGGTAGTCTAAATACTTCACTCGTGGCATCTATCTTGATCCCAAGGAATTCCATAACCCTGATGGGCACCTCTGTTTTTTCTGGTGCCAATGAGACCTCAGCTCCCTGCACAATTCCTGAAACTTACCCAGCATCCTCTGTGTCTCCCTCTCGCCCTTTCCAACGAGAAGAAAATCATCTAGGTAATGGATGACTGACCTATAACCCATTTTTTCTTGGAATATCCACTGCAAACATGTGCTGCGCCTCAAATGTAGCACGTGCTGTAGAACACCCATTGGCATTGCTTTGTTGAAATAATACTGTCTCCCACTTTTAAAACCCAATAGATCCCAGTCCTCCTCCTGACGGAAGCAGTCTGAAAGCAGACTCAATGTCCATTTTGCCATCCACGCGTCTTCTGTGGCCGGATTATTTGGACTGCATCCTCTAGTGTCATGTATGTCACCCTACTATGTTCCTCACCGATGAAGTCATTCACTGACTCCCTTCGACTAGGAGAGATGGTGGATCACCCTGTATTCCCTTCTTCTTTCTTGGGTATCAAACCCAAAGGCGATATCCGATGTTTTCCATTGGGGTGTTAAATGGGCCTCCACCCTGCCTGCTGCTTTTCTTTCTCAATCTTCTGTCTTTTCAGTTCTTCTTTTCCCTTTACTGACCCCAGGTTGCTTGCCTCCCTTGCTTGCCTGGGTCCCCTACACTGCAATGAAAACCCTGTGCTGAAGTCACTTAAAATCATATCCCGCACGCTCATGTCCAGATATCTGTCCAGGCAAACTGTCCATGCCGCCAGGTTGATGGGGTTATGGCCATCCCAAAATGTTCCCTGTTGTGCCACCTGCCCCTCCCTGACCCCTCCTCTCTTCCTGTTTGACCTTCCTTCCTTCAGTGGTTCTGAACCCCTCTATTCGCTCCCCTACCCTCCCTCCCTTGTTCCATGCTTGCACTATAAACCCCTGGTTATCTCGAAAAACTGTTGGCCTGGTCCTTGCCCTCCATACCCTTGTGCTCCCTGGGTCCATGTTGCTCTGCATTTGCTTGCCGGGTGCCCTCCTCCACATTTTGAACAGGCATGTCAAAATGACAGTGAGGCCATGAGCAAAAAGCCTTGTTATAAGTCCAGCAGCATCTCTGTGGCGTAAACCCCTTTTGCCCCACACCATCGGTGTGGACTGCTTTATATGTAATCCATCCATAAATCTATTTTTTGGTGTCCCATCTTATGTCCCCGAATGTTGCCATTCTCTGCCAAAAACATTCATCGTAGTATATCCATCCTACACGCCTTTTGCTTTTGCTCTCAGTATATCAATAAAAAGGTAATGAGCGGGATGCTAACTCCGGCCTCTTTTTCAGAATGATGGCTGAAAAGTGGCAAAACCTAGCAACCACCCATCCTAAGTCTTCCCTTTCGTGAACTTGTTGTCCTCTTTTTTCCCTAAAAGCACTATGGCAACTGCCATCTCACTCTTACCTATGCCCTCAGTTTCTTTATATTGGGCCACTGCCTCCTGGCTCACCAAAGCAAATATATCCACATATTCCCCTTTCCACATTTTTTCCTTGTGGCAAATGGCACATGTTTGCCTATTCTCATCCCAGGCACACCTATCTCTCTTGTACCTTTTCCCTCTCTTTCTGCTCCCTTTTCAGTATTTCCTGGCACCTCTTTCTCTGTCCTAATCTCTGCCAGGCAGATTCCATCTGCCCCAACCCTCCTGTCCCCAGTGCTGCAACAATTTGCCCTTATATTCTTTTATACTATCACCCTAGGTTGGATGTGTTACCTGTAACCTTGTCCTGGCTGAGCTGCCTGGAGTCCTCCAAAGGTCCCGTGCTTCTCCCTGCAATTGAGGTGGAGGTGGAGGATGAGCTACTGGGGTCTGCGGAAGAACCTCCTGTTCTGGGCATCATGCCGGGTTCCGCCAGGGAGATCCCCTTGATCTGGGGTAGGTACTGGCATCACGGGTCCACTGGCCGCAGGGGTACTGGATCCACTGCCTTGGTGGGCCTCGCTATCACCGGTGCTACCCTAGTGGGACTGTGTAGCCCTCCGGCTGGCCGCTTCCTTGCCACCTTTTCCTGGACCCGTTTCTCTTCTCCCGGGCCTCCCTGGTTCCTCCCCTCCACCAGTTCCCACATTTTGTTTGCTTTTTCTGCCAATTCAATAATAACCTTGTAAGCATCTTCCTTCGATGGCCTGCTCTTCTTAGGTGCCTTGTCCATCTTATCTTTGCTCTATGAAGACAACTACAGAAACAAAATACAGGGTTATTCATATATCTGTACCTCGTCGCCTTCCTCCTGTCCGTTGCGCCACCCGCCATGCTAACACAGACCAGATCACCGTGAAGGACCCCCATCCTGCCTAGCAGGTCACCATATCTCCGGCTGCTCTTATCCATGCCCTACCGAGCCACCTGTGAATGACCCGGCACCCCCCTTGTTTCCCACTCAAGTGCCTCCCTTATTTTAATTTGGCCTTGCACCTACAAAAGCAACCTGCCATCCCTCAGTCAGGCCAGTGTGCTGTCTCCCCAGAAGTTCCTCTCTCTAGCTGCTGCCATTTTCTGGTCACCTCTCCCACGGGGCCAACCAGGGCACCCACCATCCGACTCCCTATTCCCCTTTTGTAGGACACAGACGCACCGTGTGGTACAATAAGTTGTCCTCCTGCCCTCCTGTTCCGGCCTGTGCCAGCCACTTTTTCCTTGCGGTACCCCAATATGAGGGAAAAGGCCCCCAACTGCAAGCAGCACCCAACCAGCGCGGGCCCACTTTCAATGCAACCTTCACCACGTGAATGTCGCCGTGAGGTCCCGGTCGGGATCCCACCCATTCTGCCCTGGGGCTCTCCCAGGCCCTTCATCTATCCCCAGTGTGCCTCTCCCAACAGGAAGGCTTCCCCTGACTCCATACTCGTGGAAATAGCCCCTAACTCATGGGCACGCTATCCCATACCCCTAGCGGCGTGTGATGTCACGCCGCATGGTCCTGTCTACTCGCCCTCCCGTGTTCCAGGCCCCTTCCCCCAGCCTGTTCTCCTTTTTTATAGGTAATGTCTCACCCCTCCCCAGTCCATCAAGAGAAAACTGGCAGTGTGCTCTTCTGCACCCCCTTGGCGTGTGTTGCGAGCCACATTAATACATGTGTTGAGGCCATTAACAAGCCTTCCTTCCATCCTGGGTGACCGAGCAGCCCAGTATGCCTTATTTACAAACTTCCCGACCACGCCACCCCAGTGCACCAAACAAGGTCCCAGGATGCTCTCCATGTGGTCCCAATAGTTAGCTGGGTCCTCCCCATTGTCGCTCACCCTGCCTGGTTTTCCAGCATCCTACAGGCCTATAGATAAATTGCCCACCCAAGCAACCCCCCATGCCACCTTAAAACCATGAGAAAACCCATAACCAGTGTTTGTCAAGCAACGCCCCTGTGGCGTGTGATGCACTCACGCTGCCCCAATCTCAGGGCTCTTCTAGACCTCCACTCCTCCTCAGGCCCGGAATGGCCACCACAACAGCTACCAGCTCAGGAAAGGCCAGCAGGGGCTGCCCCATTTCACACACCTTTCCTGCGGTGTGTGATGCCCGCCAAGCCGACCATCACCTCGGGCCTCTTCTAGGCCTCCCATCCTCTCCTGGCCTAGCAAGGCCCTCAAACAGTGCCAGAGCTCCCAAAGTTTCCATCGGGGTTTTCCAACCCCACCACGTGGCATGTAGACATCACACCGCTGTGGTCTCAACTCACGCCGCTCCCCCATCCAAACAGCCTACTTTGGGCCCACCACATACCATACCATGCCACCACTCCCAGGGATAGCTCTACACCAAATGCAGTCCCACAGGCCTGTTTTGTTACTACTTCCTTTGAAAAAGTACATGGCGTCATGCCCTGTGCTCCCTGCTCACACACCCTGCTCAGGTGCTTTTCAGGTACCAATTAAACATCACCATAACCAAGAACATAAATCTTTATAAAAAGGACCCACATGAGGCTGTATTTTGTCCCGTGGTCCTGGATTGCTTTCTTATCTACTTTCTGAATCACGAGTATCACCCACAATTCTCAGCTGTACACTGTAGCATGCATTATCTTAAACTATATATATTCTTCTTCTTCTCTCTTTCTCTTTCTTTTTTTTTTTAAAACGCTTATCTTCCTGCAATATCATTGGCTTGATTTCTTACCTCTCTCACCTGGTGCACAAACCTCAAAATTAGAAAATCCGACGTGCTGCAGTTGATGTAAATCAAAACCCAGCAGAAGTGGCTGAGACCCTCTTGTGCTGTCCTTAAGTACCTCCCTTTGCCCCTCCCTTTCCTGCTACCTGTCCTTTGTTCTGGTCCTTAGCCCTCCCTTCCTTCCCCACCCATTCTGAGCACTACCATTCCATGACAGAGGAAGGGTGCACCAGAATAACCTGGTCTGCCCTTAAAGGGAAAACCCATTGTCTCGATTCCCCTTTTCCCTCACAAAAGACAGAGACCATTGTTTGGTGTTGTGCTCAGATTGCAATTAGTTTATTCTATATTCATAATCCAATATTCCATTTCATTTCTTTATTATCATATTTCAGAAATTTCATTTATTTCATCCACATATCAATCTCTGATTATCCTTCCCCAGGTGAAAACCTGGGTGCCTTCTGTTTCTCCTTTTCCGCTAGAGTAACGGTGAAACCCGAGACTGCTTTCTTCTTCCTCTTCTTGTGTTATTCCTTTTTCTTCCCCCTCCCCCACTTTTCCCCACTAGCCAGTCTCCAGCACTGGTTGGATGGCTGGCTTACCCCATACTTAGGGTATCACCTCCCTTACCTCAGGGATGATCCTCTCTTCCACCTACCCTTTTTTTTTATACCAGCTTTTACCTGTTATCTCCATTCCTCTATGAATCCCATTGTTT
Source organism: Neoceratodus forsteri (assembly GCA_016271365.2). Taxonomy (NCBI): domain Eukaryota; kingdom Metazoa; phylum Chordata; order Ceratodontiformes; family Ceratodontidae; genus Neoceratodus; species Neoceratodus forsteri. The sequence goes on along the minus strand of CM057450.1, from coordinate 1,182,141,933 downwards.
CTGTGTTGAACATATCTATGGCTAGGTCTGACAGGTGCACACCATCTGGCCTGTAAAGTCCTCCACCCATTCTTCTACCCCCGTAGTATCACCTGTCCCCCAACTGCCTTATCAACATCCCCACCCTCCTATTCATCTTTTTCCTGGCCCTCCACTGCCCTGTGGCTGTGTTTCTGTCTCCATACCCTTCTTGGTATCATATCTGACCAGGCGAGGCATACTAGGCCACCCTGTCTTATAGCCACTAGGTCCCTTTTATCTGTAAGTAAGTGTGCCCATGGTCTGCCCGCCAGGTCATTGCCCCCTAGATGTATAATGATTAGGGTCTGGACTGGGCGATGTCCCTTGAGTTCCTTCAAAGCGGGCAGGAGCCTGCCCATCTCATTCCCGTATGCCGTGCCATACCAACCTACACTGTCTTACATCCTGGTACAGTTATTTTCCCCAAGCTCTTCTCTGCTCTCTTACCAGCCCAGTAAATATAGGAATGGCCGCAGATCCAGACTTCTGTGATCCTCCTCTACCTATGGGATGCAAGAAAATTAATTAATTTACATATACTCTTAGTGCCCTCACTGTTTATCCCCAGCCTTCTTCTTTTATTGCTTAACTTCTCCCCCCTTTTACCTGTGCTCCTCCGTGAGCACCACAATTCCATTCTTTTTTTTAACCACACTTTCATTTTCCTCTTTTTTTTTTTTTAACTTCAGCGCTCTGATGTATCTCTTATAACTGGCTGACCGCCAGCGCCATTTTTCCAAAATGCCCTTCACGGGTTCCCCCATTGCTGCCCAGTGAGGCAGCCCCAATACGTAGGGACTGGGATGAGTAATTAGCTGTATTCTCCCCAGAAAATGCATGCCCCTTTTCAGTACTGCTGTGACTTGATAGCTGGTGACCCTTTTTCTGCCACCATGTACAAATAGCTTCCCATCCTGGTCACCTGCTCTGTGGTGAAAACCCACAGAGCCTGCACTGGGCATATTGCAATCTCTGATTGCCCTGTCAATGTTACCATGCAACCTTGCCCTTTTGGTCCATTTTGACCTCCTTAGCTTGATCCGTGATCTCTTCGTCCCCCAACTCACATCGTCCCATTCCACACCTCCTTCCTTGTCATCTTTCCCATGGCCTACCACCTCACTCACTCTCATAGACCCCGCTAACATTATCACATAAATTGTGTGAAATAGCTGGGCCTCAGCCTTTGATCTGCATATTGCGGAGCACCTCTTTTAGCCTTATTAGCCACTGCTCCCCTATTGGCCTCCTATTATCTCCTGGCCCACATTTCAACCTGCCCCATCCTGCATCATTCTCCTGATGAGCAATGATTTTGTCAGGTCATTCCACCCTTTTAGGCTGCAGATCACACTAATCCCTGCAAGATAAACCCCCATTGTGGTGTGAGTGGTCCCTTTCTGCCATTGTTCCACGGTGAACATTCCCTACTGTTCCTCTGTGAGCGACCCACTTACCTCCATCTGGTGCTCTGCCTGAATGTTTGAAACACTCCAGGCCCCATCATAGCCCTCAAGAGTCTGAGGCATCCATGAGCTGTGAAACAGCAGTTCTGCTCCTTTTGCCAATGTCCCAGATGTTTGTTGGTATGGGCGTTTTTGTTCCTCCGCTGCTGGTGGCAGCCTCTGGAAATAGTCCAGCTGCAGATGGGAAAAGCTGTCAGCCAGGGTAGTGTGTTCCCCTTCTATGTGTTTTGCTCTGAAAGACATGTTCAGCTGCAAAGCCCTTAACACTAAACGTCATAATACCTGCATGACTGTATCCGACCTGGCTCCCTGTTGTTGAGTGCATCAACCACCGCTCTATTGTCACACCAAAATGTCACCTTCTGATCCCATAATTCCTCCCCCAGACAAAGGTACATGCCCATATGGGCAAGATCTCCAGTAGTTTTATATCTCTCACTTTCCCATCCTCACCCAGCTGGCTGGCCATGGTTCTGCAAACCACCTGCCCTCAGGTAACCCCCATACCTAGCCCCCAGCAGCATCTTGTGAGGTCGAGGTCTGTGTTGTACAGTCACTCCTCTTGCCAGAAAGAACACCCATTATACTCCTTCAGGAATTCTTCCCATATTCTAAAATATTCCCTGACACCTTGAGTCAAATCAACCCAGTGATGTGGTCTCAGTGACCCCTGCTGTAGCCCAGCTAACCTCCTTGTGAATGCCCTTCCTTGTCCGATGGCCTGCATGCAAAGTTCAGGTGCCCCAGTACCTGCTGGACCAACTTTGCTGTCCCGTCTCCTGCTGGCATGTACCCAAATTAGTTCCTTCAACTTCATTACTTTTTGTCCGGTGGTCTAAATACTTCACTCGTGGCATCTATCTCGATCCCAAGGAATTCCATAACCCTGCTGAGCCCCTCTGTTTTTCTGGTGCCAATGAGACCCCAGCTCCGGCACAATTCCTGAAACTCACAGTATCCTGTGTCTCCCTCGCCCTTTTCAATGAGAAGAAAATCATCCAGGTAATGGATGACTGACCCATAACCCATTTTTTCTTGGAATATCCACTGCAAACATGTGCTGAATCCTCAAATGTAGCATGTGCTGTAGAACACCCCATTAGCATTGCTTTGTTGAAATAATACTGTCCCCCACTTTTAAACCAATAGTCCCAGACCTCCTCCTGACCGGAAGCAGTCTGAAAGTGGACTCAATGTCTATTTTTGCTATCCACATGTCTTCTGTGGCCGGATTATCTGGACTGCGTCCTCTAATTGTCACGTATGTCACCCTACTATGTTCCTTACCGATGAAGTCATTCACTGACTCCCTTCGGATAGGACATGTGGTGGATCACCCTGTATTCCCTTCTTCTTTCTTGGGTACCAAACCCAAAGCGATATCCGCATGTTTTCCAATGAGAGTGTTAAATGGCCTCCACCCTGCCTGCTGCTTTTTCTTTCTCAGTCTTCTGTCTTAGCATTTCCTCTTTCCTTTTACACCCCAGGTTGCTTGCCTCCCTTGCTTGCTGGGTCCCCTACACTAGCAATGAAAACCCTGTGTTGAAATCACTTAAATCATATCCCACATGCTCATGTCCAGATATCTGTCCAGGGCAAACTGTCCACGCTGCCAGGGTGATGGGGTTCAGCCATCCCAAAATGTTCCCTGTTGTGCCACCTGCCCCCTCCCTGACCCCTCCCTCTCGTCCTGTCTGACCTTCCTTCCTTCCTTCAGAGGTTCTGAACCTTTCTATTCCATTCCCCTACTCCTCCTCCCTCATTCCATGTTTGCCCTTCTAAACTGGCTATCTCAAAAACTGTTGGCCTGATCCTTGTCCTCCATGCCCTTGTGCTCCCTGGGTCCATGTTGTTCTGCATTTGCTTGTGGGTGCCCTCCTCCGCGATTTTGAACAGGCATGTCAAAAATGACAGTGAGGCCATGAGCAAAAAGCCTGTTATAAGCAGCAGCATCTCTGTGGCGTAAACCCTTTTGCCTCACACACCCTCGGGTGTGGACTGCTCTGTTATGTAATCCATCCATAAATCTATTTGTTTGGTGTCCCATCTTATGTCCCAGAATGTTGCCATTCTCTGCTGAAAGCATTCATCGTAGTATATCCATTCTACCCCCTTTTGCTTTTGCTCTCATATTATCAATGAATAGGTAATGGCGGGATGCTAGCTCCGTCTCTTTTCCAGAATGATGGCTGAAAAGTAGCAAACCTAGGAACCATCCAACCCAAGTCTTCCTTTCGTGAACTTGTCATCCTCTTTTTTTCCCCTAAAGCACTATAGCAACTGCCATCTCACTCTACCTATGCCCTCAGTTTCTTCATATTTGGCCACCGCCTCCTGGCTCACCAAAGCAAATATACTACATATTCCCCTTTCCATATTTTTTTTCCTTGGACCAATGGCACATGTTAGCACTATTCTCATCCCAGGCGCACCTATCTCTCTTGTACCTTTTCCTCTCTTTCTGCTCCTTTTCAGTATTTCCTAGCACCTCTTTCTCTGTCCTAATCTCTGCCAGAGCAGATTCTATCTGCCCAACCCTCCTGTCCACAGTGCGCAACAATTTGCCCTATATATTCTTTTATACTATCACCCACTGCGTTGGATGTGTTACCTGTAACCTTGTCCTGGCTGACTGCCTGGAGTCCTCAAAGGTCCTGCTTCTCCCTGTGATTGAGGTGGAGGTGGAGGGTGAGCTACTGGGGTCTCACGGGAAGAACCTCCTGTTCTGGGTATCATGTCCGGGTTCCGCCCGGGAGATCCCCCCTTGATCTGGGGTTGGTACTGGCATCACGGGTCCACTGGCGCGAGGGTACTGGATCCACTGCCTTGGCGCCCCGCTATCACAGTGCTACCCTAGTGGGACTGTGTAGCCTCCGGTGGCCGTTCCTGCCACCTTTTCCGGGACCGCTTTTCTCTTCTCCATGGGCCTCCCTGGTTCCTCCCCTCCACCAGTTCCCATTTGTTTGCCTTTCCTGCCAATTCAATTATTGCCTTGTAAGCATCTTCCTTCGATGGCCTGCTTTTCTTAGGTGCCATGTCTGTCTTATCTTTTGCTCTGCGAAGATAACTTCTGGAAATGAAAAACAGGGTTATTCGTATATCTGTACCTCCTTGTATGCCTTCCTCCTGTCCGTTACACCACCCGCCATGCTAACACAGACCAGACCACCCATGAAGGACCCCCATCCTGCCTAACAGGTCACCGCATATCCTTCGGCTTGCTCTCATCCATGCCCTACTGAGCCACCTGTGAATGACCCAGCACCCCCTTTGTCTCCCACTCCAAGTGCCTCCCTTATTTAATTTGGTCTTGTGCCTACAAAAAGCAACCTGCCATCCCTCAGTCAGGCCGTATTGTGCTGTCTCCCCAGGGCTCCCTTCCTCCCTCTAGCTGCTGCCATTTTCTGGTCACCCCTCCTGCCGGGCCGACAGGGCACCACCATCTGACTCCCTATTCCCCTTTTGTAGGACACAGACGCACCATGTGGTCCAATAAGTTGGCCTCCTGCCCTCCTGTTCCGGCCTGTGCCAGCCTCTTTTTCCTTGTGGTACCCCAATATGAGGAAAAGGCCCCCAACTGCAAGCAGCACCCAGCCAGTGTGGGCCCACTTTCAATGCAACACCTTCACCACTTGGGATGTCGCCTGTGAGGTCCCAGGTCGGATCCCCCATTCTGCCCTGGGGCTCTCCCAGGCCCATAATTTATCCCCAGTGTGCCTCCCCAACAGGAAGGCTTCCCTCAACCCCATACTCATAGAAATAGCCCTAACTCATGGGCACGCTTATATCCCATACCCCTTGAGGCATGTGACATCACGCCGCATGGTCCCTTGTCTACTCACCCTCCCGTGTTCCAAGGCCTCTTCCCCCAGCCTGTTCTCCTTTTTTTATAGGTAATGTCTCACCCCTCCCAGTCCATCAAGAGAAATCTGGCCAGTGTGCTCTTCTGCAGCCCCCACGGGCCAGGTTGCGAGCCACATGAGTACATGTATGGAGGCCAACAACAAGCCTTCTTCCATCCTGGGTAACCAAGCAGCCCAGTAGGCCTTATTACAAACTTCCTGACACACCACCCCAGCACACCAAACAAGGTCCCAGGATGCTCTCCATGTGGTCCCAATAGTTAGCTGGGTCCTCCCCATTGTTACGCTCACCCTGCCTGGTTTCCAGCATCCTAGAGCCTATAGATAATTGTCCACCCAAGCAACCCCCATGCCACCTTAAAACCATGAGAAAACCCATAACCAGTGTTTGTCAAACACGCGCCCTGTGGCGTGATGCACCACACGCTGCCCCCAATCTCAGGGCCTCTTCTAGACCTCACGCCCTCCTCAGGCCTGGAATGGCCACCACAACAGCTACCAGCTCCAGGAAAGGCCAGCAGGGCCGCCCCTTCTACACACTTTTCTGTGGCGTGTGATGCCCGCCCAAGCCGACCATCACCTCGGGGCCTCTTCTAGGCCTCCCATCCCTCTTGGCCTAGCAAGGCCCTCAAACAGTGCCAGAGCTCCTAAAGTTTCCATCGGGTTTTTCCACCCCACCACATGGCATGTGACGTCATGCCCCTGTGTCTCAACTCACGCGCTCCCCCATCCAAAATGCCTACTCTGGGCCCACCACCCATACCATGCCACCACTCCAAGGATAGCTCTACACCAAATGCAGTCCCACAGGCCTGTTTTGTTACTACTTCCTTTGAAAAAAGCACATGGCGTCATGCCTGTGCTCCCTGCTCACACACCTGCTCAGGTGCTTTTCAGGTACCACTTAAACATCACCATAACCAAGAACATAAATCTTTATAAAAAGGACCCCATGAGGCTGTATTTTGTCCCGTGGTCCTGGATTGCTTTCTTATCTACTTTCTGAATACGCAGTATCACCCACAATTCTCAGCTGTACACTGTAACATGTATTATCTTAAACTGTATGTATTCTTCTTCTCTTCTCTCTTTCTTTTTTTTTAAATGCTTATCTTCCTGCAATATCATTGGCTTGATTTCTACCTCTCCACCTGGTGCACAAACCTCAGAATTAGAAAATCCGACATGCTGCAGTTGATGTAAATCAAAACTCCAGCAGAAGTGGCTGAGACACCCTTGTGCTGTCCTATGTACCTCCTTTGCCCCTCCCTTTCCTGCTACCTGCCCTTTTTTCTAGTCCTTAGCCCTCCCTCTTCCCCCCTTCTGGAGCCTCTACCATTCCATGACAGAGGAAGGGGTGCACTAGGTAACCTGGTCTGCCCCTAAAGGGCAGACTCCTAATAATATGCTATGGTTACTTTGCATGTTACAACTGTTGCTTTACATCTTACTTGTAAACTATACTACAAAATTACTTTATTATTATCACTGTATTATTAGGACTGACTCACTGTTTCAGAAAAAAAATGCAAATATACAATGACTGTTGCTAGGCTCACACAAACTGTCATTTCCTAATTCACTATAGCCCAGATATTCAAGGGTTTCGCCATGCGCGGCACAGGTTCTTGCTGCATAAGTCCAAAACTGAGCCATTTAGCGATATTCAGAAAGAGGCAGTTCGCCCCGAAAACATGCCTGAGCAACAGCGCAATAAAAATGAAGGCATGCGAAGCGAAGGGGTGGATCCATGCATAAAGACTGTCAATGCGATGTTCAAAGATTTCGCGAATGCGCAAGAGCATCACAGGCCGGAAATGCGCATGCTTGAAATGAGCTCAAACAAAAGGCTCAAGGAAGCGGCGCAAGAACGCTTACCAGGCTGCCGAGTGGGAGAGAGAGAGAGAGAGAGACAGACAGACAGACAGCAAAGGGCGGCAAGGAAAGTGTGGCCTATAGTCTGTAGAGGCCAGCGGGGGGTGCCCGGTGCAGTGGAAGTAGCAGTCAGGACAGTGGGGGTAACATAGCAACACCAGCCAGGGGGTCAGAAGCCAGGGAGATGGACAGTGCCAGTTTCCACATGGAAGCTGTAATGAGGGGGGTGAGAATGCATGCTGCAGGGGACATGGCCTGGAAGGGCCCGTCGGTATGCCCCGACAGGTGGTACCAGTGCCGCATCAGCTTTGAGCTGTACACAGATGTAGAGATCTGGGCGGTACCGCCTGAACAGGGCAATACTGAGACGGATCTGTGAGCTGTGCAGTGATCTGATGCAGGCACCCTCACGACGGAGTCATGCTCTGTCAGTGGAGACCAGTGTGCCAGCCTGCATGTGCCTGCTCACCACGGGCACCTTCCAGAGGCCGACAGGGACACCACAGGCATCACATAGTTGGCCACGTCATGCATCCTCACCCAATTCCTCAGCACACTGCGCACATGCTGTGGAGTACATCCATTTCCCCAGCACCACGGCAGAGCGTACAGCAAACATGCAGGAGTTCCATGGGTAGCACGTATGCCTGGCGTGCTAGGGACCATAGACTTGTACCTATGTGGCTATCCGCAGACGCCACCTGGCCCCGATGGCCACGCATATCGAACAGAAAGGGATTCCCAGTATCAACTGCCAGGTGGTGTGTGATGCCACTGGGCATAATCAATGTCTGTGCCACACTACCCTGGCGGAGCACATGATGCCTTCATATGGTATCAGTCTGCACTGTGCCATCGATTCGGAGTGGGGACATCCCCAGGACATCTAGTGGGTGAGTACACGTATGGAATGCAAACTCTGGGCAAGGGTGGGAATGCCACAGGTGCCATGGTAGTGGCACACAGGGAGATGGCCAATATGGACCTGAACATGACACTGATCTCCACTATCTCCACACAGGTGACTGCGGATACCCACTCCGTCCCTGGCTGCTTACACCGTGCTGGCGCCCATGACCCCAGCGGCTATGCTATATAATGAGACACATGCCGCAACACGCAACATCATAGAGCCGGTGTTTGGGATGCTCAAGGCACGCCTGCTTGCCTAGACACCTCCGGCAGTGCTCCTACAGTACAGCCCCAAAAGGCCTGTGGGATATTCCTGGCCTGTTGCATCCTGCACAACATGGCCAAAGACCATGGATAGCCGCTACAGGTCAAAGAGGGGACAGCGTGGGGGACGCCAGTGGCGCCGGTGATGATGGTGATGAGCAGCCCCTGAGGATGGAGGGACCCCCGACTGATCCGGCATGCCCAGCTGCACCGGACACCATCACAGAGGAGCACTACGCACAACACAGGTAAGTCAGGAGACATGTGCAACCAACACTGTCCATGCGCCAACCACAGGCACACAGGGGAACACACCAGGGTGCATGATGGTCAGGGAGTGGAACGGTCCAGGCTCACAGACACACCATCAGGAGGGTGAGCACTCATATGGACACACACACACCAGGCACAGAGCGTACATGGGCAGATGCACAGCACTGCAGAACCGACATTGTTAACACACAGCACCACCGACCACCCCCACCACCCGTACTGTCCAAGTATGTGTCAGATGCTGGGCACCCTTGCACCTGGTGTACAGTGCAATGCAGGCATCATCATGCACACACACCTGTGGACAGCAGTTGGGAGGGTGTGCAGGTGGTCCAGGTGGCGTGGTAGAGCAGAGCACCCAGCAGTGCACTGCCCACCATGACACACATTGCACACATGACAGCACCAGACAGGGCCCACACTGGGAGACAGCTCAGTCATGTAGCATTGTCCCACAGCCACCCGCGAATGCATGGCGGCCCCACTGTGACCCAACAGCATGGGCAGGCTGAGCAGGGGCCACATGGGGTGCACTCGTTGCACCACCAGGGTTCCACTGCACCTAACGCGACCTTGCTCAGACATGGTCTGCAGCATCCCGAACAAACCTGCACCAGGGTGCCTGGATGCCCACAGCAGAACCCGGCGTCGACAGGCCTGGTGTCGCATGACGCCGGAATGGGGAGTGGAGAGTGCACTGTGTGGGTGTGCGGTACAGGGGCACCTGACTGTGTGCCCAATGCATCCACGACAGAGACCACTGCCTGGGTCAGCCTGTCAATGGCAGCGGTCACATCCGTCCGCGCTCACGGACCAGCTCGGCTCGGTCCTGAGCACACTCTGCTGTGCCTCTCACGGACACAGACAGTGCCTCCACGAGACCTTGCAACCCGCCTCTGCAGCTGTACTGATTCCTGCAGCAGGCGGGTGTGTGTATCAATGGTACTGTGCCCCAATGGCATCCTGACCCCAGGGTGTGGACGGTCCTGATGCACAACACCCTTGAGGGTGGGCGCTGTTTGCCAGGACCAGAAATGGGCGGATCAAAGGGCGGCGGACATGTGCCACTGCTTGACACTGTATCCCCAGACCTGGTGGGTGACTGCTGCTGCTGCCCCTCCAACCGGCCTGCCCCGGTCCACTCATTCCACCGCTGTGCTGGCAACAGTGCCAGACACCTGCACAGCCACTGGTGCTGCCCACAGGTGCTGACAGGCACAGCCTGGGACCATGCCAGCATGCTGGTACATAGTTGAACCAGACAGGCCCAGGGGCACGTGCTTGGCTGCCGTGTGCCCGTCATGGGACACACAACCATCACTGCCCATTGCAGGCCTTCTATCATCAATGCGCAGGTATCGCATACTTGCCATGGTCACAGCATGCTGGCATGCTTGCATGCCAGACTGCTGAGACACAGGCTGTGTACCCCGCACCGTGATCACTGACACCAGAGTTTGCGCCCAGCTGCATGCTGCTGCAGTGCCTGCTGGCTGGTGGTGGAGGTGGATGGACACTCCTCCATGTCCAGCAGGTCAGCATCACTGTCTGGACCCACCACCACCATCTCCTGAAGACAAACAGGATCTGTAACAGAAAGAGGTCATGTGAGTGCATCTGAACAACGCCCCCAAACACCACCACCATGTCATACCGTGCAGTGATGGGCTTCCACCTGTCTGGAATCCTCCGCCTGGTACGCCCTCAATGGCGCCGGCTGCATGGCTGTGACCAGTGTCTCCTCAGTTGGGGTCAGCTCCAACACCACTGGCGGGCCCCGCCAGTGCCAGCACGTGCCGCCCTGAAGGCTGCCACCTTCTCCTTCAACCTCCTGCGGTCTGTCCCCATCTTTTCTTGCATTCCTGCACGGAGCGCTGGTGGCTTCCATGTAGGTTAACGGCCCGAGCTACCCTCTCCCATGCAGCCACATGGGACTGAGGGTGCCCTCCGTCCACTCAGCACTGGCTCCTCATCCAGGTAGGCCTGGAAGAAAGCCTCCGTCTCTGCTGCTGAGTTGGGCCTCCTCCACGCCCACCGTCCCTCACCCTCACCTTGGCTCTGCTCGGTCATGGCGATCTGTATGGGGAAGTGGACACCTGTCACTGTGCAGTCTCACAGCATTTTCCCATGACCATCGGCCTGAACATCACACAGCATGCAACTCACCTCTCACCTGCAGTAACCGAATCTGGCCAGCACAGCCCAATGTCGCACATTTATAGCGAAATACATGCAAATTAGGAGTGGAGCAACTATAATGACATGCAAATCACGCCATCGCGCCCTAGAATGGCAGATCAGATGATTTGCATGTGTCGGCTGAATATCGCTAATCTGGCGCTTATGCACACGGAAGAGTCAGCTGAGCCAATGGCGGGATCTGTGCCTGTGTGGTACACTGTACTGCGCATGCCCAGATAGCTCACGCAGGCATCTGTCACGCTGCTGACATGCTGAGTGCGATCGGCAATTCAGGCCATGGCCACCATTGTGCCAGTGGCGCTACAGCAATGGGCACTATGGCGCTGTGGCACTACTGCGCAATACTCACTGTGGCACTGGTACACAGCTGGTCGGGCGCAGGATGCCTATCGCCGAATGGCGCTGTGCGTGGCCTGCGTCATTGCCCATGACCTTGTGTATGACCTTTGCCCCTGGCACTGTTCGCCGCCATGTGTATTGCCTCTTTATTGCGCCTGTCTGGTGACAGCGCCGTGTGAACGTGATCGCGCTGTTCGAACAGCGATTGGAGCCTGTGGTGGTCTATTGCGCAACATCTCCACGTGGTTACGGCAGCTGGGCGCCATATTGCCTGCTGTAAAGTTGGTGCCATGGCTAGGAGGAGGCAGTGTCCTGAGCTAGCTTGAGTGTACAACCTGGGCCCTAGTTGAGCCACACTATGATGGCCTTTGTGGTGAGGTGCCCCTCACCAGTGCAAGGACTGAGGTGTGGTAGCAAGTGGCCACTGACCTGGTGGGGGTCACTGGACAGTGCCGGTCTGCTGAGCAGTGCCGGCACCGTACAGTGACCTCTGCGGAGGGAGCCAGAGCTTTTAACGCAGCTGCGTTCATGTGCCAGGTGGGGCGTGGTGCCTAGGCCAGGTGGGTGTGCCATCTATGCACCTGTATTATCTGTGGGTGTGTGTGTGTTTGGTGGCTGTGCATAGGTGATGGCTCGGCCACGGTTGGCTGTGTCAGTGTGTGCAGCTGTGAGATGAATGGGTATGGCTGTGTGGGCAGGCACTGTCACTGGAGCAGGGGCAGTCTGCTTTGAGTCACACTGATGTTTGTCTCAACATATGTCTCCCACAGGCCGGGATGTGAGGATGCGGGGCAACATTGATGAGGGCGTGCCAGGGACCCGGGCCAGCAGGGGTTGCACCCCACCAGCAGCAGCAGCAGCACCAGCAACAGCACCAGTCAGAGCTGCTTGAGCAGTGTGAGTATCATGACTTCATGGATGCTATTGCATGCTGGGGGCCAGTAGCCCTGCACAATACAAACATGCAGGAAAGGGAGGTCATAATTCCACTATACAAGACACTAGTGAGGCCCCACCTGCAGTACAGTGTACATTTCTGAGATCATACCTACGTAAGGACGTAGAGTGGGCAGAGAAGGTTCAGAGGGGGCAACAAAGATGGTACATGGCTTGCATTACAACTCCTATGGAGACAGGTTGAAGGAACTGAACCTGTACTCCCTGGAGGAGAGGAGGAGAGAGAGGATATGATAGAGACATACAAGTATCTTACAGGGTGGAACAGGGTGCAGGGAAACACTATTTTGAAGTGCAAAAGATGTTCCAGGACTACAGGGCATGGGATGCAGTTGGAGGGAGGATGATTCAGAGGAAACATGAGCAATACTTTCTTCACAGAACGGGTGGTGTACAAGTGGAACACCCTACCAGAGGAGTGGTGGGGTCTGACACACTCACAGGATTTCAGACTGCACGGATAGACATAGCTGAATTCTTGAGGTCAGGGGTAAGGGGCAACAGACTTCTAGGTAAACAAAGTAACTACAGGCTGAAATGGACAGACTGTGGCCATAGGCCCTTATCTGCTGACACTGGCTATGTATCTATGTCTGTAGGCACGACACAGGTGACATGCATCACTGTCCAGTTTCACAGCACGCCTGTGTATGCATCACTGGTGGTCCATGCATGCACTGGGCACATAGCTGTGTAACTGGCATCGCACCACGTTGCCACATCACTTGCCAGCCTTGTTGGTGCTGTGATGGACATGGGCGTGTGTGTGTGCAGTGGTGCGCATAGCTGGTGCCGCCTGTTTGTGATGGCCATGTGCATGTTCACTGTGGGTGGGTGCATGCCATCACAGGTGTGGGACATTGGGCTATATGGCTTGCAGGTTGGGTGGTGTTCAGGGTTATGGTCAGTCACAGCCATTGACTGTGTTCCCATTTTCCTAGGCCTCGAGGTTCTCCATCAGCTGGCGAGGGATGTCAGGGCCATCCGACAGCTTGGCCCAGAACACCAACATCCTGCAGTCAATTCACCACCATGGCCTGCGGAGGAGGCGGCGAGAACTGCAAGACACCAGCAGGAGGGCGGCCGGCTAGCCCATGACCTATCTTCCCTTCCCACTTCTCCCGTCCCTACCACCCTGCCTTCCTCTCCAAGTTTGTCATCCCTACCCCTTGATCAACCCTACCTTGTACCCGTCCCCTATGTAAATAGTTGTAATTGTTCTTGTTAATGTTTGTTGTGTTAAAATACATTTATATTTTATACGAATAATGTGTTGGTCTCTGATTTGCAGCTGCCTATGGGTGCTCAGTTGCAGAGTGTACATGCCATCTGGGCTGGTATGGTCTGGGTATGTGTGTGTGTGTGTGTGCGTGTGTGTGCATGGGGAGGTATCTCAGCATGGCAGTGACTTCGGTTGGTCTTGCCTGCTGCCACCACTGCTGAGTGCACAGGGTGTGTCTGGCTTGTAGGCTTCTGTGCTGCACGGGTTGACGTGTGCTGGGGATGCGTTTCCTGCAGTGCCAGTCACTGCACATAGGTGGCGCCTTGGGGTCACAGTGCAGGGTGTGCTGTAGCGCATAGGGGCTGATGTGCACTGTGGTTGTCAACCCCTGTGTGTGGCACTCTCAGCCTGCCAGTGGTTGTGCTGGGGTGTCATGGCTCTGCTATGCTTTGTTGGCTTGTCCCCATGGGCAAGTAGATCATCCGTCCCACCCCAGTGATGCTGTGCTTGGGGTGTGCAGGTGTGGTGTGGGTTCTGCAGTGTGTTCCTGTGCCCATGTGTGGCATGGCTGGCGGGCCCCAGCCTGTCTCCCTGGATGTGCAGTTCCATTGCTCTGGGGGGCTCTGCTTGCGCTATGGCACCTCTGGAATGCTCAGCTGGGCTGCCCTGGTTGCGCCATAGCGCAACATTTCAGCTCAGCTTCTCCTTCCTGGTTGCGCTATGGCGCGGTATGTGCGATATTCAGGCGTTGGTTGCTTGCGCAATTTGTTCTGCTCCATGTTTGAATATCGCGCAGCTACGCATTGCGCCAACTGGTTTAATGCTTGCTCCTGCTGTGCGCTCATTTTGGCGCAGTTTGAAATATCTGGGCCTATTTGTGGATAACATATGTGTGTTCCATCAGTTGTTAACTATTGAAATATGGGCATCTGCTTAAATCTTGTTATTGATGTTTGTACGCTAAAATGCTTACTGTGAGCCATCACTTATGATTGCCCAGCATGTGTGTGTCTATACCAAGGCACTATGATGGCAGCAGAACTCATACAGTTGGTGGACCGTGATGATACCTGAGTTTTGTTGAATGCGAGAGTTGTATGCTACTTCTGTTACCTGATCCTGCTTGTCTCTGGTTGGTTGTCTTACCTTGGCCCTTCCCTTGCTTGCATGTGTGTGTTGGGGTGGGGGTGAGGGAAAGCGAGTTACGGTTTTGAGGAGGGTTGTGGGGTGGGGTGGTAACCCTAGCAATGAATTTCCACACTTTTGTCACTGTGGAAACTACCTAACTGATGCATTAACTAAGTTTTTGCTAAAGGATATATATATATATATATATATATATATATATATATATATATATATATATGTATATACATACATACATACACACACACACACATATATATATAGTAGTACCACAGTAGTGGCACTATAGCTAGGGTTGAGTAAGCACTTTAATGTTAAACCCAAATTTTGCACCTTAATAACTTTGCCACCGTATGATGGATTTGCCTGAAATTTTCCATGCATAGTCTGGTACCAAAGATCTCTGGATCTAGCAAGTTGCGTTATGGTCAGATGTGCAGTTGCGGTGCTGCAGAATACCAAAAATGCAAAAAAGGACTTTTGCGTGTTTCTTTGCTCGCACCCACAGCCCGCATGATTTGTCTGTTTAGTCTGAAATCTTCAGGAAGATGCAGTCTGGGTCACCGATGTGCCTTTTGATAATTTGGTGTAAAATATTAAACTGTTCAAAGTTATTCAAAAACACATTTCTCATTATAGTCAATGGGAAAAATATATGTGTTGCAGAAAGTGTCACAAGTACAATTTTCCTTCCGAAATGGCCCTTTACTTTAGTGCTGCCACCATCTTGTTTTCAGTTAGCAGAGAGAAAAATGCCTGGCGTTTAAATTTGGGACCCGCTGGGTAAACACTGACTGTTGGGTTTACCTAGTTGAGTCCTGAGGATGCCAGCCCTATCTTTTTGGGAGTAAACCCCCAGAAATGCTGTTTTAAAATTGGCTCCACAGTACTTTTGCAAATCATGGGGAAAACTTCTGTGACACTTTTGTAAATGCGAAAGTTTTGTGTTGTGTTTTGGTAAACTTTAGCATTTATGAAAGAAATTTGTCCAAAAATCCAACCTTGCCATCCCCTGCAACAAAATGGTTGGAGCTTTTGGGCTGAAATTTGCAGGGTGGGATGTAAGGTTACCACCTACTTGGTTTTTGACCAAATGATTCGGTTTTCTAGGTCCAGATTCGGTCCTCTTGTTTTCACCATTGCAAATTCGGTTTTTATGGTGGGTCAAGCAGCACCTGTTAGATTCACCACTAACTGTTTCATTTTCTTCTCATCTGACTGTAAGCAAGTGTCTGACATTTTAGTGTGATTGCTTGCTTGCAGTGCATGCTAATAAGGAAGTACCTTAAGAGCAGGGCACTTAAAGAGCCAAATGTGTCCCTGTCTGCTCAGTTGTCACCTCTAACTTCACACCAGCAAACTGGAAGATTATTCATGGAAGGGCAAACAATACCACCTTAATTAACACCTTCATTTTTCTGAAACCAGGCAGGCACCACATTAGGGTAGCTTCCTGCCCCAGTATGGACGGTACAATGTGTTTCAGAAACTTTACCTGCTAATCCAGTTTTATTCAGAGGTAGTACTTTTCAGTCATTTTGGATGCTCACATGCTTGTAAAACAGCTTCTGTTAAATCCTTCACCATTTTACTTGCATGGTCAGATTACAAACCAATTCTGATGTCACGTAGACCTTTGTTTGTATACCAGTCAGTCTGAGAGGTGTAAAGTAGGGCTGTTAAGACCATTAGCAGCAAATCGAACTAATCCTTTCCAGGCTGCATTGTGAGTATGGTCTTTGATTGCTGTGATATAGAATACTTTTATACCTTTAAATGTTCACCATTTTTTCTTTTAGGGTCTGTCTTATATTTTAATATTTGTTGCCCCTTCTGTTGTTAAATTAATAATCTAATATTTGATTTAATTTCTAGCAATACTATGCCTCTCTCTCCTCAGTAGTTATTGTTGTCAATTTTCATACTACTTGGATATTCCAGGAAGACCAAGCCAGGCCTTTCAGATGAACAGCACAGAATAATGTGGCTAATGTCATGCTAAGCTACAGAAATGAGAAAAGGAAGAGAGAGAGCAGTAGCTGATGAGATGACAGGAACACAATCTAGATTTGATGGCACTGCAAATTTAGGCAATTTATCAAAACATTATTATTTTTTTTTACCGGAAGAGACACACTAAGCTAAAGCTTGTTTACAGGTGCAACCTGAGAAGACAAAGGAATTAAGTCATTTGTGTAGAGTCATAAAGTATGCAAGTTTGGGTTGTAGGATTCAAACCCTGGTTTCCAGAATTGTAGCTCAGAGCTTTAAACCACTGCATTATACTGCCTCCACACTACATGTCACATATCATGCTGTCTGCTATTTATGACTGACATGGAAAACAAAATAGGGCATTTAATAGCATAGAATAGTTCCTACCACTTTTAAAACTTCTCTGACATTACAAATAACTTTAGAGTAGGAGCAATGGGAGGGAAGAGTAGCACGCCTTAAAATGGCAGATGATATTTGTAATACATCTCGTCCACCATTACTGGTGTAGTTTATTTATTTATTGAAAGAGTTTTACCAGAAAAGGCCACCTGATCCAAACTAGCCAGTTGTCAGAGGTGTCCTTGTAGTCACTCGATTTGTCAGCTAAGCTGTGTACACAGGATGGAAGTGCCCTGAACCCCCCACCCTCTAACCCCACCAAATGTTAACACACACTGAAATTTAAAATATTTAAATCTAAATCAAATAAACCAAAAATAATAATCATGATGTAATTTAAAGAAGTTGTACACTATGTTATATCAGCAGCAATTCTGAATAAATCAAGTGAATCAGAGTCCAAGCGATGCCCTCATTAGTCATAAAAGGGCGGGGTTAGGGTGGAGTTTGGGGATGTGGTTTAGTATTCGGTTTCATCTCATCCAAAGGTGGCAACCCTAGGGCATGCCCTCGTCACACAGATATGCCTTTTGGTGGTTTGGTGCAAAACATTCAAGTGGCCAAAGTTACAGTGTTCCAAAGTTGAGAAATGTCCCATAGGATAACCTTTCGGTGCCCATATCTCAAAAACAAAGCAAGATACAGAGTTTTGCTACCTGCAGTTTAGGTCACTTTCAAGTGACCTAATCTGCAGAAACAAGTTTGGAAATCATAGAATTGTTTTCCTACTTGCTACGGTTATGTAGATATTGGCATATTAGTGTCACAAGGGTTCCAAGGGTGCCTTTTCAGTGTATTTCAGTGCCCATGTCTTGTAAACGATGTGAGATACAGATTTGTTTGATTCATCTCACATGAAGTACTCGCTGTCATGATTACAATGGCACTGGAATGTTTTTCCTAGCTGGTACGGTTGCTGAGATATTAGTAAATTAGTGTTACAAGGGTTCCTTGCCATATAGGGCTGCTGTATGGCTCCGTAGTTATGTGTGGAGTGGGAGTGCAGGGCCTGGAAGGCCCGCACTCCCACATGCTCTCATTATACAAAAAATGGGCAATATGAAGGGGAGGCGCAGGGCCCCGAGGCCACACTCCCTCTAACACATACCACGTACCAGTTACATTACACTTTCTCAAAAGAAGGAAATTCATGGCAAAAACTCTGTTAATGCATCAGTTAGGTTCATAGCACAGTGATAAAAGCATGGAAATGTGGTGTTAGGGTTACCATCCCTACAACCCCTACCCTCCACATACCAATAGGCATTGAGATGTTTGTTGGGGCCATCATGCCTAACTCTCACCCCATTCTCCTATATTTCATCACCTCAGCTTCTTTACACATGGAATGACGGAAAGTTAGGCTGACTGACCCCAAAGCACACCCTGATGCCTGTTGGTGTGTGAAGGGTGGGTGGGGGTAGTAGGGATGGTAACCCTAACACCACATTTCCATGCTTTTGTTGCTGTGCTATGAACCCTAACTAATGCATTAACAGAGTTTTTTGCTATGAATATATATATATATATATATATATATATATTTCAAAATAATACCACACTAAAGCATAAAAATAATTTCCCTGTAATACAGTAAAGTGATAATACTACTGGTCTTAAGTGATAATAGTATCATTCAGAGCCTGTAATACTATTGTTTGGAGCTCTGAACAATACTGTTATCAATAAAATTGAAGAGCGCAGGTGCAAGAAGCCTCCTACCACAAGCTGTGGTTACAGTGTCAATCAAAGAATCACGGCTCATGATTGGCCACTTTCTTTGTGGGCAGTCAGAATGTCCTGATAAACATGGCAGCCATCTCTTGCTTAGTGAGCGATTATCTTGCAATGAGTCTTCCCTAATTTTTTTTATCTTTCTAATCTGTCGAAATGGAATTATCTGGCTGATCCTGCATTCTTTCACTAGTGAAAAGGTAGGACTGCCTTTACAAAAAACAAGCAAAAGTCATTTGAGATTGAGAGGAGGGTTGAGGAGGAGAGAAAGTGGGAGGGGTTTACAGGACTGAAACACTGTGGCAGGTGAGAAGAGCGAGACAGTGCAGCGATCGCCAGGGTGGAGTCTTCACAACAGTAGCTGACTGCTGCTTACAAAAAAATAAAATCAGATCAATATATTTAAAAAAAATAACAAATACCTAAGTATCTATTTCAAGGCAGTAATCCCATCTCAAAGTTTTAGGGACTTTAGGAACCTCTTGAGGTTCCAAGTCCCTAAAACTCTCGATGGGATTACTGCCTTGTAATAGATACTTAGGCATCTATTATATATATATGAAATGCAAGATTATATATACCTCAATAGTCCAAAGCATCATTGGAAGTATATACAAATCACCATGAAAGAATTTAGACTGGTTCTGCTTTAACAGGAGTGTATAGTGCTAAAAGGCCTCTCAGATAATCTGCAGAGGTAGAAAACAGAAGACACAGACAAATGTTTTATCACCCAACAGGTCTCTGCATCTTCTGTGTACAACATTTGTGTGAGAGGCCATTTGTCATGTATGGTGCCAAATGGCTTCTCACACGATCTGCAAACTCTTTAAGCAGAATCAGTCAAAATTCTTTTGCAGTGATTTGTATATATTTTCCATCATGATTTGCATGGTTGGGGTTTGTGTAATTTTGTATTTCTTTGAAACCTGACTTTATTGCCAGTGCTCTTTCTGGTAGCACTTGCCTCAGTGCTTTTGTGCTGAGGTTCTCTATCCAACATACTGTATCTCGAGCACTTTAAAAGCAATGAGTTAGATACTGGTGGCGTGAGACTTGCAGCTGTTACTTACAGCAACATTAGGCAGGCCCACAGCATGGTTAAAATAGATTTACAGCTTTTGTGAATTGTTTGTAAGTCTTTTGTTCCTTGTAGTTCTGCACAGCAAGCCAACTTTCTTCATGATGATTTGTATATATTAACCGCGATGCCAGGCATTAGGGGCATACTAGAATATAATGTGTAATGTTATGTTTCTTTAATAGTTTTACAGCTTGTTTCATAGACTCAGGGAACATAAGCCAGGACACTGTGAGTTACCCCTGCCCTTGCAAAAGTGCCATGGGATCTTCATACTTGCATGCGTGAACAACCTCCAGAGATGGGCACAAGGAAGTTTTCATCTGGAGGATCTCCAACAGAGTAGCACCTCCCAGTTCAGCACTATGAACTTTTGTACTAATGTTATACCGCTGGTAATTGGTGCTATTTATATTCTGGTGCTGGTTGGTACTATTTCTGGACTGCTACTCGCTTGAACTATTAATATACTGTTGGTCATTTATACTGTTTGTACACTGTTGCCAGTTTACAGTATTTATAGACTGCTGGTCCTTTGTATTATTGAAATTTGCAGCAACGTTTCCCAGAATTAGCTACATAGAAACATTATGTGTGAATACCATCCCACCCCCAAAGATGAAGGGCTCAGTAGTCCATGTCAAATGCAGATTTATTTTGTAATTAACCTTTGTGTTGCTTTCTCCTCACAAAATACATGGATATGAACACTAATGAGCTCATAGTGGTGAACCTGTCATGTATTGTAAATATGTAACCATGATGTTTCATTCCACAATTAGCAAGGAGTATATCATGCATAAAAAGTGCCCAAACAGCCTAGGTCTTTCTTCTTCTTTCTTTCTTTCTTTCTTTCTTTCTTTTTCTTTCTTTCTTTCTTCTTTCTTTCTTTCTTTCTTTCTTTCTTTCTTTCCAATAAGGGAACTCTGAGGCTTGTTTCCAGCTGCAACTTGGGGTGGGGGTTACAAGGAGAGTTAAACATCAGTAAGTGGTCCAAAATTACAGAAGGTGCAACTTTACAGATGGGCAAAGAACCTGAGGCAGCAACTTGCAGCAAGAACAATGTGCATGGTTATAAGCAGAAAAACTGGTGAAATATAAAATATAACTCAGATTAGTAGAATGGAGAGGGACAAAGTGGGAGAGGAACAAAGGGACAGAAAACATGGATGAGAAAGGAGTGCACAAATTGCCCAGAAAGGGGGATAACTCAGGAAGTAGATGGATGAGGTATAATTGGGCATGCATGGAGGGAAGGTAGGAGAAAGGCAGTGGGGAAAGAGGCATGAGGAACTGAAATGCTAGGTCCCTTAGGAGTATTTTGAAAGGGGAGAAGGAACAACTTGTGAAGTAGGTATACTGCTCCAAAGGCAGGGGAGATTGAGGAAAAGTCAGATGAACGATGGATGTTTGGCATGGAGGAGACTGTGGGCTTCAGACAAGTGAAGGAGCAGAAGGAAGGGAGGAAAGGGAGATGACTGAGAAGAGGTAGCAGGAAAGGAAGGAGAACCTGTGTTTATCATCAGGAGGAGCAGTGAGAACTGTGCCAATCCTTGGGGCGGGGGCACAGGAGTTAAGATAAAGAGGGCATTGGTGAATACAAGGGAGTTAAGAGTGGAACATTAGGAGTGGAAAAGTGGGTACAATCTGGCAAAGGGGATTTGGGGGTGTCACTGTGAGCCACATCTGCGATAGTCAAACACCAGCAAGAACATCTTAAGGATTTTCTTATGGTGAATAGGCAGTGGCAAGCAGGACTTGTGGTAGAGTACACGAAGCTTGGGGAACAGCAGCTTTGTACAGCATAGATGTGACAGGAGAAATCAAGAAGTTGATCCAGCCACACATAGAGGTACTTGAAGTGGAGGACATCTTCAAAGGTGCCATCCAAAGTCATGAAGAACAAGGTACAACTGCTGTAAACCTAGCAAGTCTCTGTTTAGTGCCAAAGGTGATGGAGACTGTCTTCTTGACATTAAAGACCTTCTGTAGTAGCACCAGAAATAGGAGGCAGAAAATATTAGTACTTTTAAAAGTAGTCCTCATTTTTTTTGTTTCTGAAATATTTTTTTTTCTATATGCTCATTAGATGGTTTTCTATCTAAATGCACTGGGTATAATATGAAAAGCAGTGCTGTAGCTGCAAGCAGAGATCTGTAGTTATATTCCTTCTACTACATCAGCAGCTTGTGACCTCGCTCATTGTTACAAAACAAGCCTCACTGCCTGATTGGCAAAATATGTCATAACTTAAGTTACCAATCAAGCAACAGGGGATTGACTCTTCTTAGTTTCTAGTGATATTTTGCCTTAACTTAACAATCAAGCATCAGGAGATTGAGTCTTCCTCGTTTCTAGTGATGTCACAGTCAATGATGTCACAATTCTGTTGCTGCATATGGAGGAACAGAACTGACAATGCCAGCCTCCAGATAGAATGCTGTTTCACACATCACAGTACTGTCAGGTAGAACTTTTCTAATTAGCAAAACAAAAAAGAAAAAATACTTCAGATATAAGAAGTGCTGTGATATCTGACTCCTTCTGAAAGTTTCTGTTAATTTTAGGCAGTACACTGGCTCTTTAAGAGAAAGCTAGTGCGTGCTGAACCAGTATTAGGTATTGTTGAAGTCATGCTGCAGAAAGGATTCCTGTTCAGGGGCTGACACTCCTGAGTAAAAAAAAAATTACTGCATGTCATACACAGAATCCATACGAATATGCACAGAGACATAGACCAAGAGGAGATCATTGAAGAAGGTGTAGTAGAGAATTGGACGCAAGATACAATGCAGTGGACTCTAAATTGATGGAGTGGTGTTAATAAGGTGTAGCCAACCAGGACCAACTAATGGCAATCAGAAAGTGAGTAGTGGAACCAACTAAGCCTGAGGCTGAAATGTCTGGCCTCCACCAGTTTATCTAGAAAGATGGGGCAACAATATCAAAAGCCTTTACAATAATGATAGCTGTAGTGATTAGGTCCTGGTCCAACCCCTCCAAGATGCAATAAGTGAACCATAGTGGGAATAAATTGTAGAGTGGGATTTGTAGAATTGAGACTGGCAGGGTGAGAGGAAGGATGAGGAATCAAGGAAGGATGAGATAGGACAAACACATCCTGAATTGTGGCCAGTACAGGGAGAAGATAACTGGGATGGTAGCTCCTTGAAGAGGAGAAATCACCTTTATGTAAGTGGAGGACTTCTGGCTCTCTTCCCACCTGGGGAACAGTACTGAAATGAAGGAGAGGATGACAGGTACAGCAATATGGACAGCCATAGCAGGAACATAAAGATGAGGAGATTTTGTATTACAAGTAACAGCTGACTATTATATTGGGGTGGAGGTTGCAGGGCATAACTGAGGATGCACAGTAGAATATGGGTCACCCGGTGTAGAGTAATGACATGGGTGCCACCATGTTTATTTACAGTATTTTCTCTTTTGCAGCTTCGTTACTTCTATGAAGTGCCCAAAGGTACTGTTACTGTTTTTCCTGACCCCACTGCTTACCCAGCTGACAGTATCACTATTGTGGGCATTAGTCTGTTAGGTCCCTTGCTGACTTTAGTGGAGCTGTGATCATCAGCTCACAAACAGCACACACACACACACACACACACACACACACACACACACACACACACACGCACACACATTGGAAGTTTTAATTCACGGCTAAGTTCGGTGAAGTAGTCCTAGTCACCTTTGCAAATCACCTTGCAATGTCTGCCCAATTTCTGAGCTATTTTTTAAACCACTTTGAGGCCACCTTGTGCCTGACCTTCTACAAGTGAGGATTGTAGCAAACTTTACCTTAAGGTGAAGTGAGGTGAAGTTTTACTGGGAGAGAATCTCAGAAAGAGGCTCTTGGTAAACAAGTCACTGCAGGTGACATGGTACAGCCACATTTAAATAGAGTGTGCAGACAGTTTCACTTTTTGATTCTGCTAGTGCAGCACAGGTGGTTACAGATCTGCTCCTCAGTTTGTTTTCAAAAGTGAATTCAAATGTTTTTGAGGGCTGCAGCAGCTTTTCTAAACTTGATAAGCAGTGGTTGTCAGCTTTAATTTCATTATATTATTATATATATATATATTTCCTACTTTACAGTTGTATTTTCATTTTTTCCCACTTTTCCATTACTCTTTTCTGAAAATCTTTGTTTTAGTAAATATTTTCAGATATGATTTGTGTCAGTTTTGTCATCTCTTCTAAATGTATTTTTTGTTCTACTCTTCCGCTACATATCCATCTATCTATATATATCCATCTGTCTATCTATCTATCTATCTATCTATCTATCTATCTATCTATCTATCTATCTATCTATCGATCTGACTAAATGTGCAATAGGCAGGGGCAAAAACTTCCCTGATAAATTTGTTTATCAGAAATACACTATATATAATCGCCTTTAAGGCTAACTTGGCAGAGGTTGACTGGAGTTATCTGGAGACCAACCCAGATATTAACAAGGCCCTCAAGTATCTTGTGTTCCAATTCACAGATGCCTGCAACAAATTTGCCTCCCTATAGAAACGCATGATATGAGGTACATAAGCCAGATGGATCTCCCAGCACTCCTTGCCATCATGTGTGGCAGGGATAACCTCTGGTGTCATGTAAGGGACACTGGTTCATCAGATGACCTACAGAAATATAAAGTAACTTGTAATAAGTGCACCAGGGAGATAAGACAGGCTAAAGCAGCATTTTACAAAGACCATCAAAAAGTACGGGAACAACAGAAGAAAATTCTGGGATAACCTAAAAGACCTCCTTGGAAATAATGACAAGTCTTCTCTGACAATGCTCAACACTAATGGGGGTGTCACTGTCACAAATGCACTCGGGGTCAGACCCTCTGCTCCCACAGTGCCCAACCTCGAAGTGCAATGTGTCCGTCAACTACCAGTCTCGATCTGGGTCAAATATGAACTCTTTTCACTAGCACACCCAGGTAACAGGTACAAATATCACACCCTCTTTGGGGCACACCACCTGGTTCACAAGCCCCTTCTGACTCAATTGAGACTTAGGTATTTTCTTACCTGGCTGCATATGGTGACACACTATAAACCCTTTAACAGTTCTGTTAGAATTATCAATACTGTCCCAGCATTCACACTCAGAATGAGAAAATGGCTCAGGCAGGATTTCAAGGAAAACAGAGTTTACTAAAATTAAAAATAGCATATAAAATACAAAACATGGAACATACTGTATAACATTGATGATACAGTCATAAAAATAAATGGACAACTATAAATAAACCACCTTATCCTGAGTAACTGATCCTACCCCAGTTTCAGTTGGTAAACAGTGGTGCTGAAATTACCTAATATGTGTAGAAGTGCTTCTTAAAAGTCCAGAACACAAGTATACAATATTCCCTCAGCAACTTGGCAGTATTGGGGAGGGACCCAGCTGTGAGGTCACAGCTCTGTCGTGATGCTGGCTATGAAGTCACTCTCATTTCTGCATCTGCACATTGCTACACATTCCACTTAAAATATATATATATATTCTTCCTAATTAGTGAGCCACAGAGCATGAATTATGACAGGTCAGAATTACCCTTTGATCTTCAGAAGAACCTCCTAATAGACACTTCTCTTAGCTATGTGAAGATTTTCACAGGTAACTGTCAGAGTTGGCTTACTTCTTGATGTCATAAAATGTAATATTTTATAACAGGTTTCCTAGGTTCAAAGTAGTGGTAGGTTTTACAACCTGGTGTCAAAAGGAAGCTCTTAATTAGTTTTTCCACTGGGTCAGGATAGGGCAGATCCTTGTTTTCTCTGTTCAAATCCTATGTTCCATGATGCTTTGCTGCTTGGCCTGTGTTCCTAAGCAGAAGTATAAAACATGTATTTTATAGCAAAATATAATACAAATAATAACAAGCAGACAGCTATCATCACAGTCACCACTAATCCAGCTAAAATTGCAAATGCTTTCAGCACAGCTTTCTTGGACCTGAGCTTGGTCCTCCTCCCAACACTGCACTTGTGGGCAACACTGGTGAATGTCTGGGTCAATGTAACCCACCTGGTCCTAACACTGACCTTCCCAAATTCTTCTCCAAACATGTAACCATCAAGGAAACTCTCAAATACGTAAAAGGGTACTGTGAAAATGAGGGTGGGGAGTGATTCAATGGATATGAAGTTGCTGGCCCTGGTACTCTAAGAACTTACATTTCCATTGACTAAGATATTCAACCTCTCATTGCAATATTCCCAGTTCCCAGATCTCTGGAAAGCAGCAATAGTAACCCTGTACTCAAACATGGGGCGCACCAACGTAGCCAACTATTGGCCTTTATCAATCCTCTCCTTTCCAAGGCTTTGGAATGAATAGTCTCAGATCAACTTGTCTTCCACCTAAATAAGTATAAATTAATGTGCAAACAGCAACATGGATTCAGGAAGCTACACAGCACTGGTACTGCACTAATAGAATATGCCAAGCACCTGCATGAGTCCCTTGACAAAGGTCATCTGGTTGGAGCCACCTGCATAGATCTGACCAAAGCCTTCACCTCATGATCCACTCATTGCTGCAGAGCTCTCCTCCCTGGGCATCTCCTCTGAAACCTGAGCCTGGTTCTGTTGCTACCTCACATGAGCGTACTCAGAGGGTAAAGATGGCTAGCATTCGCTTGAGCACTAATGGAGTCTCAGTTGGTGTCCCCAATGGTCAATACTTGTCCCTCTCCTCTTTAGCCTGTTTATAAATAGACTCCCTAAAGCCTGCCCTCTCGAAGGTGCTCTTATATGCTGATGATGCGGTGGTCTTCACAGCAGTTTGCATCATGAGAAACTCTCCAAAGATCTACAAAGCAGCTTTCAGCCTCTGGAGGATTGGTTCAGAGTCAATAAACTGGTCATGAACTATAAGAAGTTAAAGACCATGTTGTGTGCTGCCCCACATCTGAAGAAAAGGTCTCTCCTTACTATCCATAATGCACATGGAACTACCCTGGACCAGGTTGATTCCTTCAAGTACCTGAGTGTCACCCAGGATGACACCTTTCATTCTCTACACATGTTGACAACATCACAGATCTGGCCAATAGAAAGTTAGGAGCATGTTACAGGCAACGCCTTAGCTTCACCAGGAAGCTAGACATCTGGTAGTCTCCAGTACGATCCTACCTCTCATCAATTATGGTCTCCCAGTATATGGAGCAGCTTTTGACACTATCCTCACCAGAGTAAGGATGGTACTCAACAAAGCCTGACATTTTGCCAGCGGGTGAACAGGCTCACACATAGCTGATCGCAGTATGCTCTTAACAAATGGCTACCACTTCAGGACTGGCTAAAGTACCAGTCCTGTCTGATGGCAAAACTCTGTTGGGCCTCACCCTGCTGCAATTAAAGATCTCTTTGCCCAGTCACAAACTAATACTCCACTAAGTATGTCTAGACAAGCCATTGAAGTCTCCTTCCGAAAACAAGCCTGGGTAGGTGCTCTTTGCAGTCTGTGCTTGCCAATGGCTTAATGAGCTTCTGGAATCCCAAGTGGGACTTTCCAAAATTGCACACTTTAAGAACTATTTAAAAGAAGAACTCACTATGAAATCAACATGCTGCTGCTTTTAATTGACTTCTGTCCAATATATCTTGTGTATCTTGTTCTTATACATTACTGGCACTTGCAAACTTGTCCCCTGGGACAGCTATGCTAGATATATATATTACGTTAACTGCTAATTTATTGTTGCTTGCACCTGATCAGGCTCACTCTTCCTGAGATGGTGAATGTATGTTGTGTTTCTCATTCCTTGTACTTGTCAGACGTGGAACCTTTGCAAAGAGCACTTGTGCTCAAATGTATTTTCACATTATAAATAAATAAAATAAAAATAAATGTAGAACCCTACAATTATAGTAATTTCGTTATCACCATTTTATACATATAGTAAGTTTGTCACCCTCCGCTTGCATATCTGCCTCGCTGGCACTACTTCCACAACTTTTATTTTCACACAGAGAAATCCAACCTGACTAAACTCCCACTCTGCTCCACTCTGCCACCTTTGTAAAATCATTCTAAACAGAGTTTTACTCTTAAAATCCAATTTAAATAAAGTCTACTTTTTTTCCAGAGGTTTTACTGTATTGCAGGGTCACTATTTCATCAATGCATCTCCAGGAGAAACTCCAAACTGAAGCTGTTCTGTCTGCTTCAGCCCCTGCCACCACAACCACTAACCATTATGGCAACATGCCCCAATCAATGTTTTACAAAGGATTCCCTATATTTCTGTGAATTCTCTATAAACAGCCATTACACCCCAAAACTCCCCAAACCTCAGCACACAGTGTGCACAAAGAAAAAAAGATTTTTAATTAAAAGATAAACTGCCAGCTGCAAATGACCACATGTGCTTACACTTCGATCACCACAACTTCCATCACCACTGAAAGCCCTTCCGCATCAACCAAACAAATAAAACCTCTGATGTGCTTCTAATGGGAACATTTAAAAGACAGTCCAGAATACCTCCACTATCAACTGGGTCAGATGTCTTAGCTAATCAGTGCCAGCATTTTTCTTAAAACTTTTGAATCCAGACCTTTCCTCCAATGAGCTGCAATGTTGCAGCATTAACCCAGGTCATGATGTTATCCATGGCAACCATGGACTATACCAAGTGGAGCAGCATTATTTCACAAAAAAACACACACACACACACAGTTTACCAAATAAAAGAAACAAATACACCTCAAAACAAAAACACATACACAAACACAAGGGCCCAGCCTTTTGCATCAATGAAATATCGAGGGGACCTTGTGTGATAAATAATTTATTTATACTGTGTGGTTTGATCTAGAACACTTTACTCATGGATTATGCACTAGTGAGGTTACCTAAGGTCAAGCAGCACTTGTAAAGATAAATAATTTATCACACAGCTCCCTCTGCATATCCTGTACATATATAAAAGTTTCATCTAGGCTGTAGGTAAGAGCAAAAATAATGTGTATTAAGTGAAGAAAAAATGTAGACATTAATGTAAAATGACATATATGGATCTCAGAAACCGAACACACTGCCATTATGAAACTTTCCTCATACTGAGACCTTGAATCCTACTCAACATATGTCAAATTTGGGGCAATTTCACTGAAAGATGCCAAAGCTATTAAGGTACAAAGCTAGTGGTTTAACATAGAAACTCTCCATCAGCCCTAACTATACTGGTCCTACTGTGTCAGTATAACATATACTGTATCTACAGTATGTATATATGTGTGTGTGTATTGCAAACCATCTGGGCACTAGAAGATGGCAAAAAACTGCTAAAACTCCTGATTGATTCA
Organism: Neoceratodus forsteri; assembly: GCA_016271365.2. Classification (NCBI taxonomy): domain Eukaryota; kingdom Metazoa; phylum Chordata; order Ceratodontiformes; family Ceratodontidae; genus Neoceratodus; species Neoceratodus forsteri. Next base: position 1,182,112,837 of record CM057450.1, on the reverse strand, counting down.
CTTTTTTACTATGCAGCTCTCAGAATCCATATGTTCAGCGGAGCAAAACTTGGCACATCAGGAGACCTTACACCTGAGGCAGCACATGCGAAATTTCGTATAAATCTGTTGAACAGGGATAAAGCTATTAACATTAAACAGCCTACCTAGCTCTAACTATAGTGGTGCTACACTGCCACTATAATTTATAAAATGGATGAGAAAAATCAGTAAAATGCTGTCTCCTGATTGGACGAAACACCACCACATAACTGTAAATTTCCACACAATGATTGCACATCTGCACTTCTATCCCCTCCCCAAAAGAAAACAACAATTTTGGCAATTTTATGAGACAGCTAATCTACTACAGGGCTTGTGGTCATGCTCTGATACATGCACACAACCATGGTTTTTGGATTACTGACCTCACTGAGGAGCAGGCCATGGCCAGGTGTGTGGTGTCCTTGGCATCCTGTGTGCGCTGGTGGTCCCATTGCCAGCACTGAGTGGTGTTCAAGTAAGCCACTGTGTCCACCGTGAAGTAACATCATCCTCACAGGACCAACCGTGGCTCTGGCCATCCCCGTGGTGCCTGCCACTTTTGCTGCAGCCTCCAACACAGTGGCACACAGTCAATTAATGCCATCAGACATGCTGATAGTCAGGTCCTGTCACACTTCACGTATGGCAGCCATGTGCTCCTTATGGCATGCCTCTGCATGCTGCTCGAGCACGTTGCATGTTTGCATCAGTCTTGTAGTACATGCATGACAGTTCCTGCAGCATGGTCTCCTGGGCCTCCATGGCTGACTGCAGCAGCTGTCAGTGGAACACTGCCTCCTGCTGTTCAAGGACTGTCCATTGTGATAGAGTCAGTCTGCACACATGGCTGGTGTGTGGCCCAGGTCTGCAATGTGATTGGTGCTGTGAGATATTGTGGATGGGGCAGTTCAACAGTGGCTGGGCTGGGGGCAGGGCTGTGGCTGAGCCAGTGGCAGGGTCCTGGGGTGGAACAACATTGACTGGGCCAGTGGGGTAGGCCTGGGGAGGCAGGGCGTGGGCTGTGCCATGTGTGGAGTCCAATGGTGGCACAACTGTGGCCTGGGGCAGCATACTGATGGTTGTGCTGGGAGGGGGCTGGGCCTCATGTGTAGGGGGGCTTGCAGGGGCAGCCAATCCCTTCTGGTCTAAGCCAGACACTTCAATACTCCATGAATGTGCTCTCATCACCTGTTCCCTCCTGCTCCTCCTCCTCCTCCTTGCTCTACTCATTACCATGTGCCATGGCGGGTGTGTCCCTCTGGGGCAGGACAGGCGAGATGGTCCAGCTCTGTCCTCCAGTACTGGGTCCTCCACCAGAGACTGGGCTGATGAGAAATGAGGAGTGCATATTAAGGTACATACCTATGTTCTAAGCATGGTAGCAGGTGTCGTAAAGACCATGCTGCACATGTTGTGCAATGGCTCATATACCACCAGTGCTGAACACACAACATCACCCCATTCCCAGTGATCACACAGATGATGTCCACATGTGGCATGGTAGAGGAGTACATCACAGACTGCCACACCACACAGACACATGGACAGTACCTTGCAGACTACACCCTTTGTGCAACACATCCAATAGGCAGGGTCTGGACATGTTCCTGATGGTACAACTACCATGTTGATATGACTGCTACAGGGTACATCAGTAGGGAGGGACCTGGTGACACATGCATGTGAATATGGTAGGTATATGTGATACCTTAGCCCAGTGTGTTCCCCTAAATATACCTGTGTCACTGAGGCTTGGGTCAGAAATAGACCAGGATAAATTGTAAAATCCTCAAATAGTGTTTATTATTATTAATAACAAGAGAATAAAAACAAAAAGAAATGTACAGACTGGTTTTCAGCATAGGCAGTCCAATTTCTGAGTTCAGAACTGAAGTCTACAATCAACCAGCTCTCTGTTTCATCTGGCATTCAAGTCTCCCTGAAGACACTTGCTCTCCTCTTTCACACAAACATTCAGAACCTTGTCAGCTTCTAGCTTACACCAGAACACTGTGACCCAGAATTTCAGAACCTGTCAAATTATAGCTCTCAGAGCATTGTGACCCAGTTACAAGTTAGCCTTTTGCTGACAGATTCCACCAATCTGAGGTGAAAAGGTCACACTCTGTTACACTTTGCTAATTGAACTCAAAGAGCTGTTTCTGTAATCATTTCAACAGTAATAACTTTATCTAGTTTATAACTACAGGTATATATTTGCTAGTGATGCTCAAATAGTGCCTTTGTTTATCCGATTGTGATCCGTCGGACAGTGGCAGTATCTGGTCTGGGATCAGACGTGGATCTGTCCTAAGTCAGAGGTCAGATCCTAGGTCAGATCCCACATTATCCGAGGATCAGGGATCCAACATCGGATCCAGCATCAGATCCAGGGAACTGACTTTGGATCCGGGATCTGACCTAGAACTGGATGGTCTCGATCCACAGTCGGATAGTGCTACTGTCCAACAAGATCCACTATCCGCTGAGCATCAGGTATCTGGTGTTATCCTAATTTATAGGATACTATCCAAGCAACACTGCAAGGGTAGAGAGGTACAGACAGCAAAAGGGAAACGGAAAGAACAACAAGTAAAGGCAAGAGTTGACTGCACAGTCCAATTTAAAAGACAGAGATAGTAGGCAGGGTGCAACACTCCATTAACCCTCACAATCAGTTAGTAGGATAGTGTTCCCATCTCTTTCTTTTCTAAACATATCAGTGGTCACATTTTAATCCCTTTTTTAATAATAGTTGTAGCCTTTGATCCTTTGATCCAAAAATTGATCCTTTCCTTGTCTTTCTGATATGTAAATCTAAGGTTTGGGTTTGTTTCTTGCATAAATTCCACAAAATCTTGTAACTCTATGCTGTTTCCTCCATATCAAAAATATAGTTGCTAAAATGTCTCCATACTATAATCCTGTGGAAAAAGGGTTGTTAATAGAGTCAGACTAGGTGGGCCAAGCAGTCCTTATCTCGTCAAAGTCTATGTTTCTATGTTTCCTATGTTTCTGTGTTTCAAATATGTATTTATTTTCCCATTCCCCATCATACATATTTGCTATTGAGGGGGTAAATGTGGCCCCATTGTAGTTCTTTTCACCTGCAACTATTGATCTCTATAAAATAAAAACACATTGCACTTAGGGATGGGCAAAGTGTGATTTTTTGCCCTCGGAACTTCCATGGAAATCAGGGAACTTTTTGCTGAAGTTTCAAATTTCCACCTATGGCAGAACAGAAAACATCCATGAAAGTTATGGGCAAACTTTCACCCACATAAGCCCTGGTGTGGTTAGTGGTCCCTCCCCACCCGCCCAAAGAAGGTAACATTACATATCCTATTTCCTGGTGGCTAATGATCCCTTCCCCCAGGATTACCTCCTGACTTTTAAAAACATTGCACCTTTCTTAAATAGATCCCTCCCCATGCCCTGGCCAACAGTACCCAAGTGGCCCAAGTCACAAAAGCACTTATGTCGTAGTGGCTGAGTGGTCCCTCCCCTCCACCTGTTCACCTCCACTCTGTCGGTGACTGTTAAAAATCCCTGCTGGTCTAGTGGTTTGAGGTTTCACTTTCAATCAACCCATCCCTGGCCTCTCCCCATCCTGATCCCCAGTCCCCAACTAAATTTTTTAATTTCTGGTGGTCTAGTACCCCCAACTCCCCCTTCAGCAGGTGTCCCACCACCCTGATCCCAACCCATTGTAAATCCCACGGGCAGGCTGCACAGCCCCTCTCTCTCCTCCACAGCTGGCCCGCCCACTGAGCTGTCAATGAATGAGCGTTCCTGTACAGGAATGCACTAAATCATTGATAGCTCAGTGGGCAAACCAACCATGGAGGAGAGAAGATTACTGTGCAGTTCACTTGCTGGGATTTATGATGGGTGGGAGCGGAGTGGTGGGACACCTGCTGAGTTGGGGGTTGGGGCACTATACCACTAGGGATTAAAATGTAATTGGGGACTGGGAATCAGGGATGGGAGGGGCCAGGAGGAGTTGATTGAAAGTGAAACCCTCAAACCACTAGACCAGCAGGATTTTTAACAGTACCAACAGAGATGGGGTAAACGGTGGAAGAGAGGGACTCACTAGCCACCAGGGCATTTGTGACTTAGGCTGTGTGGGCACTGTTGGGCAGGGGATGGAGGGAAGGATCACTATTTAAGGAAAGAAATGTTTTGTAAAAGTAGGGTGGTGGTCTGGTTGAGTGACGGCCGCTAGCCACCAGGGAATAAGGATATGTAATATTATTTTCTGTGGGGTGGTGGGGGAGGACCACTAGCCACCAGGGATTACTAGGAACCTGTTTTTGTAATTTTAGTGAATTATAGGGAGGCAGAATTTCCACCAAAGTTCAGAAATGGATTTCAAACTTTCACGGAAGCAAAAGTCTGACTTTCGCTTCAGTTCTGCCGCGAAGATTTTTTCACACACCCCAATTGCACTTCAACACACATTCAAGTTACTTAAATAATAAGTCTGTACATGATTTAATCCTTCTTCCCTGTTGTTGAGAAATGATGCGGCAGCATGCAAAGCACCCTTATCAGAAATGTTTTTATATAAAGATTCTATATCCAGCTTCACAAACATACTAGCATCATCCACTGAAGCCCCTCGACCAACTTTAAAACATCTGTGGTGCTTCTAGAAGTATGGGGAGGCTACTCACAAATAATTCATGCATTATTACAAAGGCTCTGTGAGTGAGCCAGTCCCACTCACAATAGAATGTCTGGGTGGGTTATTTGCAGATTTGTGAAGTTTTTCTAACACATAAAATGTAGCTTTGATAGGTGACTCAGTTTTTAAAATTCTCTCTTTCCAATCTATATAACCTTTCTCAAAAGTTCCTTGGATGGTTTCATCTATTGAGAATTTAAAATCAGCTGTTGGATCTGTATGCAACTTTTCATAGAAGTCTATGTTATTTAGTTGTCTTTTAACTTCTTGTACATAATCTGATTTATCCATCAGAACAGCACACCACCTTTATCTGCTTTCTTGATAATAACATCTTTCTCATTTTGTAGGTTTTCAATCGCTAATCTTTCTTGTTTGGTCAGATTTTTATAGATGAGTTTTGGAGGGTTATTAAATAATAGTTCTACATCAGTCTCCGCCAGTTGTTTAAATACTCTGATAGCCACGCTCAGTGGAGGTTAAAGGTAGAGGTCGGTTGGAAGAAATTCTGGTTATCTGTAAAATCTTTTGTTTTCTCCAATCATTAAACTATCGCTATCATCCCTCTTTTGTTAAAATGAGGCTCAAATTTCTTCATGCAATGTTCAGATCTACCACAGAATGAAATTTATTCATTGGTGTGGTTGGTGCGGTTAAGTCCTTTACTTAGCAACTCACTTTCATATTCAGTCAAAATATATTTGGAAAGGGTAATTACCTGGGTGTTTGAGTTTTCTCTTCGCTCAACACTGTCTCCCTGCATCCCCTGAAGTTTCTGAAATTCTGTCACTGGAATTGACCTCTCCCGCACTGATTCCATCTCTTTCCCTCCTTGTTCTCTTATATTTATTTGATGGTTTCTCTTGGTGTCTCCCGCAGTCTGGGGCTTCGCCATGGGTTCGTATGGGGATCCTCTTCTGTGCAGTCTCTCTGAAAATGGTACTGGTTAGTCTGGTCCTCCGGTTCCAGTTTGCTTGTAGTATTGCAATCAAAGGAACATGATTGACTTCACTTTAGGATATCTCAAGGATTTTCCTTCCATAAAAAATTCTATTCCATTCATAATCCTGTTTATCTCTGATGAATGTAATCTGTTTTACAGCTTTCAGTTCTGCATCTAGATGCTTTATCAATCCTTTAAGTTTTCTGTTAATCGTATCAAATTCCAAGTGATTCTGGTATTTAATTACCTCTTTTCTCTTAATTTGATCTCATCCCTTAATTGTTCCTCTCTTTCTTTACTAAACTTAATGATCAGATCAATCAATTTGAAACTGTCCTCTGTTAAATGTCCTCCCAGGCTTTCATGAAAACCAGGATGATTTGTCCAAATGTTGGCATTTTAATTATATGTAAGCCTGTCGGGATTCTTTTCACTGCCACATAGGCCTCTAAAGTTGTAACATTCCAGTATACTCGTCTTAAGTGACATGTAAGTTTCTCTAAACCTTTGAAGGCATTGAATAACAATTGCTCACCAGGTGTTCGACTTGTTCTGTCATTATTTTCTGTTAGGAACAGATTCCTCTTGCTTGCTGCCACAAGTAACTGATTCACAAAATCCAATGGACCTGGAGTTTCATTTGTGAAAAAACTAATTTGGTGTGGCTTCCAAAGACATATTGGCTTTTTGTCAACTTAACTAAAAGACCAAAGTGGTGCTTCCTAGGGTGAGATTTTATGCTTAGGGTAAGGCTTCTCCTAATGCAACCCAAAGCGTTAAAACTCTGAATACAAAATTTCTAAAAAACAGAAGTGGAGTTTGTACTGGAAAAGGTGCTCCAGACAAAGAAAGCAACTTTTACCACCAAAGTCAGGCACACACACACTTCTAATACAAGGACACTGGTCTTAAAAGTATAATTTATTGCAACATTAAAATAAAATGCAAAAAGTTTCAACAGGCAATGTCCACCTGGCATGTTTTGGATGAAGGCACATCCTTTATCAAAGGCTAAGGCATGACTGGTTTAAACATCAGTTAAATACAGACACCAGTTAATGCCTTAATGACGGCAGCAGTCAAGTACAATTTGATTGGTTAACACATTTTTAACTTTGTCTCACTTTTACAGGGATCACTTGAATTCACAACACAGACAGAATTATCACAATAAACATAGCACGCTATATACATATATTTACAAGTTCATTAGTCTGCAGTCATTTCTGTTCAAAAACAGAATGGAGGGCGAGTCATAAAAAGACAGATGTTGGGAAATAAATTGTAAAACTATAAGTCGCATGTTGGTCCCATTGCCCTCCCTGAAATATATATAAACACCCCCACTCTGCACACACTGTAGGGGCAGAGGACACAGATTAGGGCCCCATGGCCACAATGCTCAAAATGGCCACCGCATGAGAAATCCTGACCACCCAGAAGACATTCGCTATAATCGTGGATACCCACATCCTGATGCCCTACTTCCCACGCCCCATTAATGGTACACCACAATGAACCAGCTTTCTGTTGTATCCGTCTCCAAATCCCCTGATGACACTTTCTTTTTCTTGTTACACAAAAATTGAGCCTTGTCAGCTTCTAACTTCCACAGGAGCATTGTGACACAGAACTTCAGAACCTTGTCAGCTTCTGGCTTCCACCAGAGCTCTGTGACCCAGAACTTCAGAACCTTGTCAGATTCTAGCTTCCAGAGCACCGTGACTCAGCTAGTAGCTGGCTCTTTGCTGACAGATTCCACCAACCTGAGGTCAAAGGTCACACTGTGATACACTTTGCTAATAAACTGAAAGAGCTGTTTCTGTAATCATTTCAACAGTAACAACAGTAATAACTACATCTAGTTTACAAATCAGGGAACCCAGTTTCATACATATTTCTATAACTATATATAAGGAGGTAGAGAAGTAGAGCCAGCAAAAGGGAAAAGGAAAGAATAGTAAGTAAAGACAAGAGTTGACTGCCAGTCCAATAGAAAAGTCAGAGACAGTAGGCAGAATCCTTGCTTCAAACTCTACACAACACAAATAGGAGCGGGCCCAATCAACCCTGTCACAACCTGCATTGCCACATATACTTGATTCCACTAAACAGATGATGGTGTACAGTATGTAAGGAGCTGTAGTCATTAAAGGTAACCAGGATCCCTACAGAGGGGTGGGAAGGCAATCCTGGGGCATTGTGTGCCTGAAAATACTACCCACAGGTACATCATTGCAGACAGGGCATGCAGCAGTGATGTCCCATGTGCATCGTGGAATTCAGCCCATACAGAATATAGGCATGGGGCCATGGTAGGATGTGTAGGCCCAACATGGATCTGTGGAGTACCCCTGTGCATGTGCAAGCCACTTTTCACCCATGGTCCATGACACTAGCCACCCCCAGCATGCAAGCTACAACGCCACTGTTGCATGCATTCATAGCGGCTCAATACACTGTTGTAACACATGTCTCTGACAGTCCAACATGGCTCTCTTAACTGCCTTACAGGATGCTGGCTACTTGGACTGCTGGTATGGTTGTGGCCATTAGCACCTCTTCTGGTTGACAGAGGCTCCTCTGCTCTGGCATCACTGCCTGTGGCCTGTCGGCTGGCCTTCATCTTGGCCAAGATCTCCTTTGTATGGCATTGCAGGTCTCCTGTCCTCTTCTTCACGTCATCCCTTCTTTGACCCATGCCACTAACAGCATTTAGCACCTCCATGATGATAATGTCCCACATGCCTCATTCCTCTTCCCCATCAACCAGCTCTTCATGGTCAAGGTAGGCCTGTACAATGGCTTCACCTCCTCCTTAGAGAACATCCTCTTTCTCTTCCTACAGGAGTTGGCCTCAACATTGTACATGTATGAAATAGGGGTAAAGAAACCATTGAACATCATATACACATAGCAGAGCACAAATCTAAAGTGAATTGGTGTGAAGGGCCCTTGACACCCTAGCCAGGCAAAAAAGTGCTTTCCTGTATGTCCTGGTCAAACACACATCTAGCTGCCCTGCGTGTCACTGCACCTGGCCGTGTGCAGTTACAGCAATAATTTAATCATAATGCAGCATATACAGTACACAGTGCTCTAATAAGCCATGTTCTTACTGTCAGCCGTTCCATGAAACACCTACCTCTAACCTCCTGCAGTACCTCAGTGGAATCTTGGTGGTTGCATGTTGCTCCTTTTATATGCTACAGGTGCAATAAGGCATCTCAAAGAATGAATACATTTCAATAATGACATGCTAATGTGGATGTTTGCCATTTAAAATTGAATTAACTCATTTGCATACTCTGAATATTGCAGTTCTGCTCCTGGCATTATATTAATTGTGCCAGCCTTGTACTAGTGTGTATTCTGTGTTAGCTAATGTCCGTATGTGATACTGACATGATGTCACATGTCACAGATGACACCATCATACTGCACAGGCATGCATGCTATGATATTGCACAGTATTATTATACAGCTCATGAGAATCACACATGTGTGCATTGTGGATGTACATGTGCCACCACATGCCTGCTGTGTGCTGCAGACCCTCCGAGTATGCATTATATTGCACTAATCAGTTAGTGCAGTGCTAACATAGGAAACTGTTGCAGAAATGGAAATGGCACACCATAAGTCCCAAAACCTTGCAGGAGCTTTAAGCTTTCAGGAGGTCTCTGAATTGACAGGCTGACACCATGTCTGGAAGGAGGAGCAGTAATGTGCTGCAGCAGTGCCAGAGGTGGTCCACACAGAGCTGGCCAACCTAGCTGACCTAGTGATAGACAGGAAGGACCAGCTACTGGGTGATGGGGCTGGATCAGGCAGACTGAGGAGTGAGGTATGATGTATGGGTCTTGGTTAGTCAGCGCCTTACCCTAGGAATTGGGTTCATCCTCACAGGTGATGAATGTAGTCACCATTATAGTGACCTCCAATGGAGAGAGAACACCACCTACAGTGATTGTGGGTGATGGTCAAGAGTGGCACCGTGCCAAGGGCAGGTGAGTAAAAATGGCTCTATGTACAGGCTGGGTTGTGTCTTGTGTGCAGTACTGGTTCCATGATAATATACCGCCAGGACACTGTCCCTGAGAGAATGTGCACTGTACCGGTGTGTCCCTGTTGTGTCCCCTCTGTTCTATGTGACCTCTCCTCTTAATAGCCAGATATTACCAAGGCAGATGTATGGTTCCACTGTCCCCTTGATGTACCTGGTGCCCTGCACATTGCAGGACTCACTGTGTATACCTGAGGCAGGTAGATGCTATAGCAGCACAGTTGTGTGCCACCAGTGACATGGCTGCAGTGAAAGGGTGGATGACTAATGTATGTACATAGTTTAGTTAGGTGTTTCTAATGGATATTGTACACTATAAGGTAAATGACTATTGTCAGTTATGGGCAGTGATTATGTCACATGTGTTCTACATGTAGCTGTAGTGACAGGTGTCACCAACAGCACTTGGTTGTTGCCACCGTCTATTAGCGTACATTGTCCATGTTATACAGCAGTGCCAGGCAATGCATGGTAGACTACTATATTGTACAGGGTGTACCACTCTTGTACATTTACAGGACCATGTTTTCCCCTCCTGTTGCACAGGTATGCTTTGTGCCACTGTTGTATAGTGCCTGGTGCTCCATGCATCATACTGCATACTACAAAGATTGTACATAGCCTGCAGCTGGCATATATGGGTATGTTGGACAGGATGGCTAGATAGGGGCAATATATGGTCTGTCATACACTGTGCTGAGGCCATAGCTGCAACAATGGGATGTAACATTCCTGCTTTGACAGGCCATGCCACACCTGTATGTGTGTGGTGCCACAGCAGGTACAGTGTAAGGCGTACGCCTGCGGTCCTGCCCAGCCACACCATGCACATGTGGTAGCTGCTGCACATTACCGGCATATGAGCATGCATATTATTTAGTGTTTATGGTACTGTGCAATGCATTCCACTGCAGGATATTGATCAAGTCTTCATTGTCCTCCTCCACAGACCTCAGTGGCCAGCAGCACCAGGCCCAGGCCCAGGCACAGCAGGGGCACAGACAGAACCATCCAGAGGAATCACCAGGCTGTGATGGGGCCCAGCGGAGCTGGTCTATGGACAAGCATCCACATAAGTACCTTGCACTGTGTGTTTCACATTCGTGGTTGCATGTCTACACTATGTGCATGCTTCTTAGTTTGGTGGCACATGTCCATGTGTAACTTGCCATGCAGCACGTAAGCCTGTGGGGCATCACCTATGTAGCTGTGGTTAGGGAATATCACCCTGCACTTGGGGCATTGTTCCACCACTGACACTGTGGTGTGTCATGGTCTGTGCAGCCTACTGTTGTGCATTGCCTTGCACCAGGTATGTTGCCCTGTGTGTGTATACTGTGCGTGGCATGCCTTACACTGTGCAGTGGCATGTCCCTTGTCTGTCTGACCTGGTGCTTTAGGGAGTTGGTGGTAATGCTCACAGCCCCAATTGTTACACCATCAGTGTTTGTTGGGTTTGTTGTGCCACATGCTCAGGCCAATGTATGTGTATCTGTCTTGCAGAGGTAGGAATGGGCTAGTATTGTACCAGTACACCACTGTATCATGCTGTATGCATCATATAGCACACTTGGTAGTTTGCCTGCAGTGGTTCCATCTCCAGTGCCATATGCACTGTGTGTCATGCCATTGCATAGCAACAGAGCTGGCATGCATGCGGCATGGAGTCAGTGGTAGGGGGGAATTGGCAGGCTTTGTATGTACCTTACCATATGTGATTGACATTGTGATGCATAGTCCATAGCATCTAACCAACAAAGTGATGTCCACAGTAGGATTATTCCACTGTACATGACCAGGCCATACATATATTTGGGTACAACTGAGTCTTCGCGGGCCACTGTCCTGCACTGACTCAATGTGAAGTTAGAAGGAGGAAGGCTCAGAGGAAATGTGAGGAAGTACTTCTTCACGGAGACAGTGGTGGACACATGGAACAGCTTACCAGTGGAGGAGGTGGTGGGGCAGAAATGGTGACAGGGTTCAAGAACACATGGGATAGACACAGAGGATCTTAGCTGTTTGGGTCTACACTACTGTCTATGTTATGCCACGCACATTCCATTGTGGCTGTTTGACTTCCTCCACCTGTGCGTGGCATTTATTTATGTATTTATTTATTTATGTATGTATTTATGTAAGTATTTATTTATTTGATAACTGGTAGGTACATTGGTCCAGAGGACCATTTTTTGAATGACCTGGACCATCAAGATGGCAGATACAGAAAGATGGGTTCTGGCACACTATACAAAAGTAATAACTTATAATCAGAGAAAAAAACAACATATAGGCCAATAGATTCATTCAATAACCAGTACCATGGAATCAACGTGACAAGTGGAGGTGATACATCCAATTAGGGTAATACTCATAGTCCAAGAGTTCCTACAAATAACCAGTATGTCAGAAATATCATACAAGGAGGTGATATGATAGTTCATACGACTGGAAGTGTTACCCCAAGTCTTATATCAGGAGATGCACCTGCAGGCCTTGGCAGTTAAGAGGATATTTTTGAAATGTGATGTGAAGAGATTGGAAGTGCCTAGTGAGTGGAACAAGTCTGATAAGACAGTCCAGAGCCTAGGGATAACAACAGAGAAGGCTCTCTGCCCCATCTCGGTTGAGGTACCGGGATGGTCAAGAATACATAGAGAGAAGAACCTCAGCTCATGTGTTCCAGGCTTGATACTAAGTGAAGGGCCTTGTCAATAAAAATGCCAATGAGATAGTCATGGCTGGCCTGAGGAGACATCCAGCCAAGCATTGTGCAAAGGGCACGGTGGTGGGTGTAGTACAGGGCAAGTGCCACATGTATCGCTGGTTGTATATTTGTTCTGCACCTTATGCCACTCCTGCGCTCTTGTCCTCGTGCAACTGCTGGCTGAGTTCTGTGTGTTTTTCCATAGGTGCTCGGGTGCTGCCAGACAGCAGTAGGATGCCAGCCCTCGAGAAGGAAGAGATGATCTACTTCACTGACAAGTCCACCTGCTAGCTGCTGGTCCAGCAGGTGGGTGAGCCACCAGCCTTTGCCAGGGAGCTTTGGCAGCAGCAGCCACCACCGCCACCACCTCTTGCTGCCCCCAATGGGACTGTTACTTTGGACTGTAATTTATGTTTTTAATGGGCGTGTGCCCTTTTTTGTTGACATGAGCGGGTGCTTTTTCTTTTGTTTCTCCCCCAATTTGGGCGGTTGCACTTTTTCTTTATTTCTTCCCATTGATGTTTTTTTTTTTCATGCCTCCCTATGTGGGCGGTTGCCCTTTTTCTTTTTTGTCTCCCACCCAGGGCAGTTGCCCCATTGTATTTTTTCACACACCCTTCCACCCATTGTTGTTGTTGTTTTTGTAGTAATAGTAGTTGTTGTCATTATTATTGTGCTTGTTGATGTAGTGTATATGTATTTGTACAGCCTGTTGCCATCTTCTGTACAGTAACGTTTTTATTTTTGGCACCTATGCTGCTGTGTTGTGTGTCTTTCATTGGTGCCCTCCTCACACCCACTGTTGCCCCTGTGTTCAGCGTTATACTCAGTGCTTTATTCAGAGCTGTGAAAATGCATTACACTGTGCCAGCGCAGTGCATGGAGGGCATTGTGCAGTCAGCCTATACATTCAAAGTAAATAATGCTAGCGTTATTGCCTTTTGAATGTACCTTCCTTACAGAAATATATGTGTGTTGTGTATATGCAGAATGCATGCCACATGCTTAATTGTGCAATGTTTGCATGCAGTTTGCATACACTAAGGGAATATATGTGAACCAGATATAAAAGGCAAATCAGGTTTGCATGCTGCAAGCTTGACATGTGTGCAGCAGGTAAGTTGGTGTGAACATCTTCTAAAATTACATCAGGTTCAGTGTTGCATGCTTGACATGAGTGCAGCAGTTAAGCTGGTGTAAATGTCATCTCAAAACACATCAGTTTCTATTTCTTATACTACTGTTAGCAATTAGTCATTAAAATACATTTTATTTGAATTCCATAAAATTAGGTAAACTCATTAATTCTGATCCTTTTGCAAGTTGTTTAATGGCTTTTATTTTTGTCATTAAATCGTTCTTAATCTGTATTGTTTGCTTATTGCATTAAATGCCTAAGATATAGTCAGTCATTATCCCTATTCCAGATGTACGAAGAGGAGCCTCTGTGTTGTGAAGCCTATCCTTTTTGTTTTGGACCTTGCAAATCCCTTTTGCATATTTAGTGCTACAAATGTGTTTCTCCATGACTGTTTTATCTCGGCTTTACTTTCCCTTTGTCATTCTGTACTGAGCATATACACTATGGCTATGCTCAGCACTCTTTGTTCTGAGCAGGGTCTTGGAAGCATGCACCATACCTCACATATTGCCACTGAAATGAGGGACATGGACACTCAAAATGAAGGACAATGAGGGACACTAACCCACATGATGATCAGGACACATCATGAAACATGTAGATACGGTACCTCAGAACACAGTGGAAACCATTGTATTAGCACCTGAGAATGAATTTCTACCATTAAGCAGGGTGCCATTTAGGTAGGGCAGAGGGCGCGTTGTCCCCATCCCCATATTTGTGTCTAGGTTGTTCTTATGGTGTGGCAGTAATGGCTTTAAATTTGGATTTAATCTTTTGCACAATAAGTGCCCACCTGGCCTGTGTGTGCTCACGCTGCAGGTACTCTCAGACTCAACTGTGTCTGTATTGTGTTGTCCACTCTTCCACCTATTAGCGGTGGTACAATCAAATGTGATGTGGATTAGCTCCAGTGAAGAAAGAGTGCATGAGCCTTGCAAGTGCGACACTGTCTTTCCAATGCAGAGTAGACAGGCTGAACACTACAGCTTGGAGCAGTCAGTGAGCACTGAACTCTCAATAGCAGTTTTGTGGCAGCATATTTTGTTTTTCTACTCTTAGTGAGTCTCCATCTCCCTGGTGGCTGAAGAGGCAGAGGGTGAGCTAGAAACCAATTCAAGACTAGGCTACATACTTACTCTACTAGGCTGGCCTTACAAAAAAACAGCACAGACCCCCATGGTAGCAAGCTAGGCTTAGTAGCAGTGATGACAGCGTGTGGGTGGCCTTCATAGGCCTTAATCAGTGTAGTGTGGCAGCAGCCATGGCAGCAACCAAGCAATAAGGAAAAGCCCAGGTTGGGTGGATTCATATGGTGAGGTGACTTGGTCACAGACTACGTTGGGGACCTGTGATGGCTGGTTCTAGCATCCAGCTTCTGGTGAAGAAAAGAGGGGAGCAGACTAAAACTGGGCTGCTGGCACACTATGCTAGGTTGCAGGTTCTGACCATATGGCCAGAAAAGTAAAAGTAAATAATTTTTTTACAGGGGATTGGGAAGAGGAAGGACTGACATTTTGATGTGTTTTTCATGTTTCTTCACCTTTGGGTAGCTTCATGACCCATAGGGGATGGGTATTGAATGGAATGGAGTCAGGGAGAAAATCAGGACAAAGTTCAGGAAAAAATTGGTTAGTGACTGAGTGGGTTTAAGTCAGAATCTGATGCACTGCTCTGGGGTATATACAGATGAATCTTATACATTTGAATTTTTCCTAATTTGAATATCATATTTCGTCAAACCAAATAAGTTGTACCTTTTAGAGATATTACAGTCATTCTACAGCTGTTACTTGCATTAACGGATTAACGGACAGTTAAGCGATATGGTATGCACAGACTATTGAGCGCCTACTACAGTCAGGCTTATGCCTACTGCAGAAGCTGACTTCCACATCCCCAGGCTCAGGCACATTATGACAAAGGGCAAAGGAGACTGCAGGGTAGATCATTGAAATGAATGGGGTATTTTTATTTATTGTATGTATTATTGATGGAGAGTTGGAGATTAATGAAGGCTACCGCTTGACTAACAAGGGCCTTGTTAGTAGAACAGTGGCCTTCATTGTTCTCCAACTCACCATCATAATGTATAAATAGTAATAGAAAATAACTCCATTCATTTCCAGGAGTACTCCCAGCACTCTGATCCATGGACATCATCTCTAAAGACCCTGCCTCTGGTTCCCTATTTCTCAAGTAAGATACTTTTTACTTGTATCTATACTTGGTGGGTTGTCTGTAGCATGGCCATACCCACTACAGTGTGTGCGCATGGGGAGGAACTGGCCATGTGTGAGAGTGTGTGTGTGTGTGTGTGTGTGTGTGTGTGTGTATATGTGTGTGTGTGTGTGTGTGTGTGTCTGTGTGAAGTTATTGCTACATTTGTGTTTGCACCTTAAAGTATGTTTCTGTAAGCATTCAAAACTATGGAGAAAAAATAGTAGGAGTACAGGCCAGACAGAAGTAATTAAGTGGTTTTGTGGGTAAGGTTGTGTATGGTGAGAGGGAAAACATGTGTTTCCATTGGTATGTGTGCTACAGTTCAACTGTGAAAATCAGATGAGGGAGAGAAGAAAACTGAAAAGCATACACTGGCTACAAGCATGCTGATGCATGCAGATGTATTCAGATACAGTATGTATTGAAGTACAAGTGAGCCATATGTGTGTGCAGACAGTATGGCTTAGTGAATAAAGGCACTGAACTGCAAGCCAGGAGACTTGGATTCATGAAGACCTGGGTTTGAATCTCATTAACTCCCATTTGTGTATGGTGTGATCCTGAGCAAGTCACTTAACTTTTATGTCTGCAGTTATCAGTGATCACTTGCTTTTTTGCACACATGCCACATGCATGTAGTCTTTCCCAATTTAACATAAAATCATGGTTTCCACACTGTTGTTTACTGCATGCCATATGCATGCAATCAGTTCCAATTTAACATTTAAATCATACTTGCAGTATGCATATCCACTTGGTGAGTTTTATGTGAGCAGCATGAAAACATTTCATACAATTATTTCTGTAAGAGTTATGTGGGGACTGATGCAGGCTCAGTTGTCTGAAAATTGGGCCCAAGATCTTCTGGATTGAGTTGGGAAAATTGTGTCTTTGAGGTCTGATGCATTTCAGGAAAATGGGATGTCAATATTCCATACACTCCTTTTGTAATGTCAGCCTTAATGCTAGATAAATACATTTTATATTGCATCCAGGTTCCTACAGTTAACCACTCCCAGTTGGAGCTCATACAGTACATATTTTTGAACATATTATTTTCTAAACATTTTCATGGCCAAGCAATTAAAATGTGGGGAAATGCTGGTTATATACTACAGCAAACATGTGACTGCATAATATAGTGTTCAGATTTCAAATTCAGAGTCAGTATCTTAAATGAAGAACAGGTTACTCTTAAGCAGAAGTGACAACTCTGACAGTCCCGTACTAAACGTAAGACTGTCATTAGAGAAGAGGACTGTGACTGGTTGAAATGAAGTGAGGATTATTTCTCGAATGAAAAAATTATATTAGTGGGTATTAATGTCAATTAAATGGCTAAGTACAGCAGAACTTGAGCTGTAGTGCTGTCACATGTGGAGCATTAGAAGTAGTGGGCAGAAATACAAGAAGCTGCGGTTGGAGAGCAGTAGTCAATGAACCCAAGTAAGAACAATACAGTCTTTATTGTCTTTTGGTGATCACCATGATAAATCACGAAACAGATGAAACACCAGAACACTGAAAAAGTAATTCTTGGAGAATTTATTTATTTAATTAATTATTTATTTATTGAAAATGTATTTAGCCATGTAGGCAAATAGAAGTCAGAAGAAGTATAATTTGCTGGTTTGACCTGGGAGAATGGCAGGTGGGGAAAGAGGAAGGGAGCAGATACACAGAACAAAAAGATAATAATTAAGTAAAACTGCTTTACACTTGTGTCCGCATCTCCTCCCCAATTAAACGCATTGTTCATTGCTTTTGTACATTTACAGACTTACTTTACTTTATCCACCTCGTTGTATTGTACTGCTGCTTACTAGTACTTCAGGATACATGACCAGGGGTCAGACTCAGGGCACTCTGGCTGTCCCTTTCAGAAAACGTCACTTGGCCAGAGGTCCTTTGCTTACAGGGCTTCTTTATGGCTAAATGAGATCCCTGCTCACCTACTAAACAATAACACTCCCTCCTTTAAGGCGGAATTGAAGCAGTACCTTACCATCAATGGGGCCTGTAGATACAAGTAATTGGTGTGCTGTCAGTCTCTGACTACTCCCCTACTACCATTGGTTGCCCAGTGATGTACCCGGAACCATTCCCTCCTGCCCATCATACTTTATATGTCCCATAGTGGGTGGGTTTCTTATCTGCCTATTCATTTCAATGGCTCTATCAGTTGATGGGTTTGGCCTGGACAGTTTCTCTTCTGGTCTGCACTCTTCTCTGCCTTGCACTTACTGGAACCCGTCTCCTGGTGCACGGTCTGGTCTAACTGCCCCCCCAGCTCCCATGCCCTCCTCCCATTTTGCCTTCCCTGCTTCCACTGCTTACACCTATAACAAAGTCTGTTTCCGGCTGCTGCTCCTTGTACTTGTGTTCCCTATGCTTGCGTAACTCGCTGCTGCATTAAGCTAAAGTTCCTTGAAGGTGATTTTTGTTAACTGAACATAATATTGAAGCAATCTTACACTGTTTAAGCATTGCTATAGTTCTGCTGCACTTTTATTGTGCAGTATATGTTGTTTCTCCCAGTAATGTTTATGCCTGGGTAACGTGTTTCCTAAGGATATAACCCCTTTGTGTTGTACCGCTTACTGTCTATTGTACTTGACGTGGAACCTTTGAAAAGAGCATTTGCTCAAAGGTATTTTTCTCAACAATGAAATAAATAAATAAATAAACTATTCTACACCAGCTAATTGTTTTGCTCAATTGTTAATTTATTTTACAACATGGGCACCTACCTTTCTGTGAGTTGATCTTTGCACCTTATTATATTGTCTGATCTCCTCCTCCCCAGGACATAGCTGGAAACAAGTTATTACCATCTCAGTATGCTTTTCCTGGTAAAACTTTTAAAATCAACACATACATAGACACATGCATACATAAATAAACAACAGATGGCATAACAGATCAACACAATGAGTTAACAATAATGTTTTTCACTCACTTGTGATATTTGCTCTAGCAATTTTATGCACCTTGCTTTATTGCTCCGTAAAATGTTGCACTGTTTATTTTCTGTCAGGCTATGCTGTAAAATGCTGGATTAACTACTGTGGTGCAGTACTGTATTTTTACTTTTCTGTTTTACTGAATATATTGTATGCTGTATTTCTTATTTATTTTGCTCTGATTTAATGTACTGTATCCTACCCATCTACCCCAGGATGTACCTAGAAACAAGTTTTTTAGCTCTGTGTATCTCCCTGAACAAATCCTTAAATACTATAAATACATCAATAAATAGTAACCAAGGTACACAGCGGCAACAAGTCTAGGAATGGAATTAACAGCAATATGCCTACAGCTGCAATAGGGGCTACCGCCTACAAATTATGATTCACGTGTTAGTGTGTAATTCTCAAAGCAACAAAACAACCATACTGTAACACAACAGACATGCAGTAAAGACACTTGCCCTCATATTTGTGTTAGCATCTGGCACAACCAGATTGTGCCAGTGCTAAATGGAGATTGCGGTGGAATGCCATATTGAGCCATTTGTGCCGCTACCGTTAGAAGGGCTAGCACCTGAACACAAAGTTGTATTCAGCATGGAAAAGGGGCAGCGATGTGAATATTCAGCACCGTGTGCTATCCAATGGCTTAGCATTTAGCATGACTAACTGCAGCACAAAATGAGGCTAATAAAAAGCACAGCAGGGGAGAGGCACTGCAGCACACACTGGAAAACAAAATGGCACATATTGAGTACCTAATGCTGGCAGTCATGGAGGATATGGAGTGGACCAATGGCCCCACTAGGCCACTTTGCAGACCCCCAAGGCGCATACTGTTGCAAACAGGCAGTACCATCCATGGGTCATATTCAAAGTCCTCAGTGATGAACAAATCGTGGTTCTGTACTGGTTCAGCAGAGCCATGCTCATGCAGCTATACATGACCAGCTCCCGACAGAAACCCACTGTAGCCATGCAATGTGCATTGAGTTCAAGGTGACAGCAGCACTGTACTTTCTGGACACCAGAGCACTCCAGATACTGTTGGGTGACACCACCCGTATCACACAGCCTGCCACCTTGTGCCTGTTGGGTCATTTTCCTAGATGCTCTGCTGGCGATACTGCAGAGTTCATCATATTCGCCACCACACCAGTAAAGCAAACAGTAACCATGCAGCAATTCTGTTGAGTTGTGCACCCACTGACCATACTGGGTATCACTGACTGCACCCATGTTGCCATCTATGCATCCCAGGGGATGGGGTGGAGGCTTATGTGAATAGAAAGGGCTTCCACCCATCAATTTTCAGGTGGTATGCAATGCAGCAGGATACATCATCAATGTCCTGGCACAGTACCCTGGCAGTGCCCATGATGCCTTCATCTGGTACAATTCCATCCTGTGCCAGAGGTTTGAAAGTGGGGATATCCAGTGGGCAGCTTGTCAGTGAGTATATGCCAAGGCCTCTGCCCATAGCTGCCACTGATGTCATTAACCAATTCTGTTTTCCTACACAGGGAAAGTGCATATCCCCTACATCCCTTACTGGTAACACCTCTCCTACCACCCCATATCCACTGCAGAAGATAGGAACAATGCAGCACACATCACTACATACAATGTCATTGAGAAGGACTTTGGCATGCTCAAGATGTAGTTCAATTGCCTTGACTGTTCCGGGGTGCCCTACAATACACCCTTCCAGAAGGACTGTGCCATATTCCTTGACTGTTGCACACAACACAACATTGCACTCAACCATGGGTTATGCCTGCCAATGCCAGGGGAAACTCTACAGTAGATGCAGAGCCAGTGGGCCAGGGATGCAGGAGCAGCTTGATAGGTGTGACCTCAGATGGTCAGGAGGTCCAGGAGTATTTTGACTGCCTCATTGCAGATCTCTTTGGACTTAGATGGTGTGTACAGAGCGCAGAGGAGACAGTAATGTTTTAAAAAATGTATTCCAAAGTCATAAAGTAAGTTCAGAACAAAACAAGGATTAACAGAAATAACAAACCATTTAGGCCTGGGGAGGGAGCCATGGGATGAAAAGAAATAATGTACCATCCAGGTCGAGGGGGCACAAGGGAGTGAAAAGAAATAACAAGCCAACCAGGCAGGGCAGGGAGGGTGAAGGGGATGAAAAAATGCATCAACCATGCAGGGGTTCACAAGGGGGCTAAAAAAATACAAAGCCATCCAGGTGAGGGGGATGAAGGGGATGAAAATGTTAAAGCCATCCAGGTGGAGGGAACATGGTTACTGAGATGAGAAGCGGTGAGGTGGCACATTCAGGGTAGGGCTTGAGGGACACAGGCACCCTAGGTGTGCCCTTGTACCACCACCATCATGGACATGGGCATGGCTCATGTAATGTGTCCAAGATGGTAGAGGGAAACTTTGTCCATGCAATGAGAACATGTGTGAGGATGGTGTGCGTTGCCTATGGCCACCTGCCTCATGGGGTGCTGCCCCTCTGAGGAGCAGGCCATGGGCATGAGTGCTATGACATCGTGCCGTTATGTGCCAGCGTACATAGTGTCCTAGGTGTGCTGGGTGTCCAGCTACCTACACTTCAGGGATTGGCTTAATGCTGAGGCATCTGCCGTGGGGTGACCTCCCCACTGGAATGGCCAGTGCTGCAGCCGGCACCCACAATGCTGGACACCATGGCCTGGATACTCTAGCATGGTATCGGCAACTCCAACCAAACCAGCCATAAAGGACCACTAAGGACCACTCCATTCTATCCAAGGCCACCATGTGCGCTGATGATAAGCCTCCATGCGCTGCTCGTGGTCCTGCAGCATGGCACATACAGCCCATCTCAGCCTGCAGTCCATCTTGGGCCTCCACAGTGGACTGCAGCAGCTGCCTGTTGGCTGCCTCCTGCTGATAGCTTGGACTGTTCTGAGGATAGGGTCAGGCTGCACACTGGATGGTTTTGTGAGCTGGGTCTGCACCATACTCACTGGGATTGGCCTGGGGTGGCAGGGTGATGGCAGTGCCAGGGGCAGGGGCCTGGGGTGGAATGGCAGTGGCCATGCTGGGGGCAGGGTCTTGGCACAACACAGTGGTGACTGGGTCAGGGGCATTGTCTGGGGCAACACGGTGATGGCCATGCCAGGAAGGGGAGGTAGATGGGCCTCATCAGTAAGTGGGCCAGTAGGAGGGCCAACTCCTCTTGGTCCAAGCTTACCCCTCTCTCCTCCACTCTTCCACATATGTCTCATTGTCCTCCTTGCTGTCTGACTTTGTGTTGGCCTCAGCATGGGTAGGTCTCAGGCACAGCAGCCAGAATTTATGGGCCCTGGGCATTATCAGTGATGGTGTGCACCACCATAAACTTGGCTACTTAGAGAAGAAAACAGAGTGATATTGCTAAGTAATGCACATACTTGTGTGCTGACCATGGCAGCTTTGAGGCCCAGAGTAATGTGTATCACCACACATGACACCCATGCAGTGCAGTACCCATACACCCTCACTGTTGTACACATCACACACTTTCCATCACCGGTGATAACCCAGTATGTGACATACATGTGGCACAGTAGGAGATTACCCCATAGACATCCACATCACCAGGATCACTGAATTCCACCATGTGGCCTATCCCCATTGTGTAACACTTCCAACAAGCAGGGTTGGACTGGAGTACTGGGGCCCACCTGGAAAGTAGATACAGTGGGAAACCTGGAAAGTCAATAGAGAAGGGCCCAGAGTGATGCATGCATGTCAATATTCCTTGTAAATGTGATACAGTAGTTCTGTGTTTGCCTCTTACATAAACCTGCAGTGCCACAAATAGTCTATTTAATTAGATAATAAATGCAAGGGCGGTAGAGTGTAGAAAGTGGCCAGGAACCCAACAGAGGGGAAACACATGGAAATGTCAAGGAATCCTAGTGGGCCTGTCTGACTCTACCAACAGGTACACCATTACAGACAGGGCATGCAGCTGTGATGTCCCATGTGCGTGGTGTACCGCAGCCAATACAGGGTGCATGCATAGGGTTATGGTAAGATCTGTATGCAGAACACAGATATATGCAGTACATCCTGTGCTTGCACACTTTGCTTGTGTGGCCATGGTCCACATCGCGATGCTCCCTCCCCTCACAGGCATGCAAACCCCAACACCAATGGTGCATGTGCACACACAAGCTCAATGTGATGGAGCTAATGTGGTCACCACATGGCTGTGCTGGTCCAACCTGGCTTTCAAAGCCACCTCTTGGGACACTGGTCTCTTGGTGCCTGGCTCTAGCCATCACCTCTTCTACAGGGGCTAGGGTCACTGCAGTACTGTGGCCACCACCTGTGGCCTGTAGGTTTGCCTGAGCCCTGGTATCACCTCCTTTCTGAGCCTCTTCAGGTCTGTTGTCCACTTTCAAATTTCTTCCAAGGCCTAGCCTCTTCCACCCACTGTTTATTGCCTCTGTTATCTGGCCCCAGGCTTTTTGGATTTCAGGCCTGGTCCCCTCTGTCTGCTTACCAGGTCCTCATTGGCCATGTAGGCCTGGGACTTCTCCTCTGATAATTTTCATTTTCTTTAGCGCTCATCCTCCAGCATACTACGTGCTGGAAATGGGAGGATAAACAGCACTGAGCACTGTATATATGGCATATCACAGAGCAAAGGTACAGTGGTGTGCAGACCCCAGTGCCCCCTGGCTCAGATCGTCGTGTTTCTGCATGGCCAGGTCGAACACATATAGCTGCCTGCCTAACACTGCCATTGGATATGTGCAGATACAGCAATAGTCTAGTCCTGATACAGCATAAACACAGTGCTGTGATCACCCACGTCCCTACTGTAGGTCAATACACAATACACTTACCTCTAACAGCCTGCAGTAGGTCTGTGGAGTCTGTGTGGTGCAATTGCTCGCCTATATGCTACAAGGGCAATAAGCCATGCAAATGAATGCATGCATTCCAATAATGATATGCAAATGTAGATTTAGGGCACTGACTGCAAAATTAGCTAATTTGCATACACTGTTTGAGTATTGCAGGTGTTACCAAGCGCTATCATCTTTGCACTAGAGCTGCAATAGCGTTGTGTCCAATGCAGCACAGACATTCGTCCACATGTTCTTGGTGTGGCTATGATGTTATGCTAAGGCACAGCTCATGTGCAGCGCAGTACAGCTCATGTGATTCATACACACATATGACTTAGTTCCTGCCACATGAGGCTGGCCGTCCTCCACCTGGAAATATGCATAGCGCTGCACTATTTGATATTAGTGTGGCGCTAATACTGAAAAATACTGCATTAATATTGACCTAATACATAGAGGTAGTGAAGACCTGTGAGCAGCAGGGTGTGATCACAAGTGTGAGGGCTGAGTCAGAGGGCTAAAATGGCAGATAGAAGAAGCAGGGCAAGAGCTGTCAGGCAGAGGACACCCACTGGTCAGTGGTGGAGCTGACAAACCTGGTTGACCTGGTGGTCACTAGGTAGGATCAGCTGCTCAGAGATGAGACAGAGGTGGCATACAGGCCCAGGTGTGAGATCTGAGTATCGATGGGGAAGCACCTGGCATGAAGGACAGGAGTGGCCTGGATGGGAGACCAGTGCTGACATAGGTATAAAGACCTGTCTAGGTGGGAGCCCAGGTGCCTGCAACAGCTGCAGGTGATACACTGTGCCATAGCCAGGTGGCGCAGCAGGCTGTATGTATGGTTGCTTGGTGTCTGGGATGTTGTTCTGTTTCCAAGATACTGGACTTCTGTGTAACTGTCCATGACAAGATGTTCAGTGAACTTGTGTGTACCTGTTGGGGCCACTCTGTCTTAAGGAACTGATCCACTGTATAGTCCAATATAACCAATGCAGGTATATGAGACCACTGTCCCTGTAGATGCCCCAGTGGCCATGTACAGTACAGGACCTGCTGTGAAACATGAAGCCATTCACTTGCCAAAACACCAAGGGTGTGTGATACCACAATCACATGTGATCACTGTACAACTGTGGGCACTGTGTCAGGTTGAGGGTGCCCTTTTTCTGTTTTTTTGTGTTTGTTTTCTATGGGCCATTGCCCATTGTGTTATTCTTTAATAAATATTTGTGATGCCTTTGCTACTGTGTTGTATGTCTTTCATTGGTGCCCTCCTATCACGCTTACAGCTCCCCAGCACTGTGGCTGTGTACAGTGCTATACTCAATGTTATATTAAGTGTTTCACCTCTGCTATGATGCACTGTGCCAGTACTGTGGATTTGTGCTGCGTGTGTTCACTGCACTGAAGCCCAATATACAAAGTGTAACACCAGTGCACTACTTCTGAATATCTCGGTGGCACTACGCATAAACCACGTCACGGGTGTTGCTGATTAATATAGGGCCCAGTGTAACCAAAATATTGAGCAAAATAGTGTATGTTATTGGCCTAATTTCTCATAAGAGCTTCAACTGGTTAAAATCTCTATGTAGTATTTCACAAATGCAAGCTGTCTGTTGTAAAATGTATGAAGACTAGAGCTCTAGTTTAGTCATTCCATCTCTTCCTGCTGGACCTTGGGTCATCATTAGTAACATTCATAGGAATCTTTGACAATGGGTTTCCTCTCTCTTGGTTCCTGTCAAACCCAACTGCATAAGCAATAATACCCGACAGGAGTGGGCTTTATTAAGGAAATACCGGACCGCCCAGAGGCGTGATGAGTCAGCTGCGGGTGGAGGGCCTTATAGTCCCTGGAAGGTCCGTGTATTTCCTAATCAAAGCCTACCCTGTCAGGTATTATTGCACTTAGAAATGGACTTTGTAAAAACAAAAAAAGAGATTAAAAATTGTTAATAAAATCATTTGGATTGAGTTTTGTAATTAAATAGTTCCTCCGCCTGTATAGGAATGAAGGACTTTGTCCATCTGGAGAGTCCGTAGTTAAGAAGAAAAAGTTGGTGGAATGCTGTTACTGCTCCCGACAGCAGGCTGCTTGTTTCTTCATTCTGACCCCCCATCACAAAACAGTTTGTAGCCACATCCTACTCATTTATTTACACAGTAGCTCTTATGTCTTTTTGTACTGGTTGCTGGAGCCAGGAACTGTTTGTATCTGAAGAAAATGCGGTCTAAAAGAACGAATGAGCATGCAAGGCAGGGCTTCACATTACTTCTTGATGAAGGTAATTACGCTGTTAGAAAGACGTGTACAAGTAACTGCTGCAGTTAAAAGTATTTATTGTTTTTTCTACAAAAGATGGACTTGTTGCTCGTTACCGCTAGTGTGCAGGAGATGAGTGGCATTTTGTTGTTTTCCATACCCTAGATGAAAGTGAAACTCCAGTATGAAAACAAACAAAATGCCAGTCCTGTCATTCCCAGTACTGACAGCCACCAGGTAAATACAGAAGCAGCTTCAGTAACTGTGGGGCAGTGGTGTGAGGGAGTCACTTGTTGCTTTTAATAGATGTGCTTCTTTCTGTGATGCTGAATGCAGCAACGGCTTTTACTTTCTTTTTTAGCTCAGAAGCGCTGAGACCGCAGTCGGGAGAATGGAGCCATAGTAAAGACTAAGGCAGTGAGGAATACTTATTTCCTCACTGTTCTGAAGTGCAAAATCAGTGTGCTTTCTTTTTTTCATTAGCGGGGCAGTCAAGACTGAAGGAAGTAGCTTTGGAGGTAGCTGTAGTTCTCGCTAGTGAGAGAAAAACATGGTAGGCTTTTCATCTTTTCTAAGTGCTTTCAGCCAATTAGAAGCAGGCTGGGCACCACTGGAAAATGCTACACTGTGAGGTGACACTTGGACTGGCTCCTATTTTTAGCTGGCATCTGTATTGAAAATAAATGCCCAGCTTGGAGCCTGTGTCAGCCAATCAAGTTTGAGAATCCATTCAAACCATTTTCTAAAGTTACTTATTTAATGCCTAGCAATACATCTTAGCCATAACAGTCTAAAATCAAAGTCAAATAATCACATAGCGAATACAAAATATATAAACAAATGGGTAGAACCATAGGTAGTTAAAGTGGAGTTTATGCTTTGGCTGAACTTCTTTCAGCAACCACGAAGTAGACACTAGTTAATGCTATTTGTTAGGTTTATACAAGTCTATGGGTCAAACAAAACATAACACAATGAGTCCCATTTTAAGTCCTGAATATCCAGTAATACTTCTTAGGGCACAATGGCAATAATCTTGTGACTCAGTGGTATCACCCTCACTTCTACACTCAGAGGTTGGAGGTTCAAGTCTTATACCTATTGGCTCAGGTTCTTGCCCCATGCACCAATGGTGCCCCAGCAATGCAGTGGTGGGAGTTGCCCGCGCTGTTGGGATGTTGTCCTCGCTAGATATATGAAATGGAAGTTTCTTCTGCTCCATTCTAGTGGTTGTCTAGGTAGATGTTAAAGATCACATGGCCATGTTAGAAAAGAGGAGGGGTTGCCCCAAAGCCTTGGCAGATATTTTCTCTCAGTAAAACAGGTTCTGCATCAAAAGCAGCACACCTGGCATGTGCCCAGACAACCATACCAAACCTATAGAATTGCCTTTTACAGCAGTTCAGTGTAATGTGCTGCTGTTCTTTTTACAGCATGCTGTTCTCATAAAAACACAGCCATGGACATGGGTGTTGGTACATAATACATTAACAGCTGGGGGTTAGGAAGGAGGTCAGGAAGCACTTTGTCATGGAGAGGGCGTGGGCACTTGGACTGAGCTGCCAGAAGAGGTGGTTTTGTTGAAGACGGTGGGCAGCTTCAAGAGAGGTGGGATAGGCATAGGGGAAGGTAAGGATCATGGGTAGGGAGGATGGAAAGGTTGGGAGAAGTGGGGTGGGGAGGGACAGTAACTCAAGCTGTGGACCCTGCAATACAAGCAGACTAGATAGACCAAATGGTCTTTTTCTAATGGCTTCTTCAGATGTTTGTATGCATTGTGATATTAGATTTATTGAATAAATCTGAGTTTCTGCAATGCCTGTCTTCTCCGCTTCTTGAGTCCAACACCAAGGCCAACACTGAATGGTTTCAGACTGTTTTAAATGATGTACCCCTTCACTTCTGGTGATCTTTCATCTGCTAGTCACTGACTGCTCTAACTAGTAACTTGTTAACATTCTCCACTCTCTGTTTCTCTGTTTTTCCATTCCATTCCTGTTTTCCTCCACTGTTCTATTCCAGCACCACCAGCGCTGAGCCCATGATCTTTTCCAGATGCACCAGAGTTTACCAGAATTCACCAGGTTTCATTGAGACTTCTCCCAGATCCCAACAACCTACTGCAGAGTAACACGGGACCCACAAAGGAGACCACAGCTGCAAATAACACTTCAAGTCTTCCTGCATTCCCCCACCAGCTTCCACCATGTTCTTGTGTTTTAGATTCACCATTCCTGCTGAATATTTTCTCACAATCTGCCTTGATATGACACAGCACTATGTAAGGGCTGCCCTCCTACAGGGGAAGAACCTGTGGCAGCAGTGGTTACTGAAGGAGCTCCTTTTATGTGAAAAGAATGACTTTTGATCATAAAACTGTTGGGTTTATTTGAGAATCATGCAATAGTGTTAATCATTAAAGTTAGTTAATTTATTTTTATGCAGGCAGTCTAGTGAAAGCGTGCTGAAGAGGAGTGGAGAGTGTACAGTGTGAGCCTGAACTGGTAGCTTCAGATCCTGCTTCATTAGGAGCAGGACAGACTATAGTTAGCAGACTGGGAAAGGTGCAAGGGTGATTTTTGAAAAACTTTTTGATAGTTAAAAGGTTAAAGCCAGTGGTTCTCAGATCTGCTGACCACAACCACACCCCTACTCCTATAAATAACTAGCAGCCCCTGCCTTCCAGCACTAGGTGTTTTGCTAGGGCTATTTGTTGCTGCCAGAGGCCTGGCCTACCCCCACTCGTGGGTCCAGATTTCTTGTTGTTTGGGGGCATTTCTGTTTCGTTTGCCTTCTGTCTTTGCTTTGGTCTATACCTGTGCTGCTCACTGGGTTAGTATTTTGTTGCTTTCTCTGGCTGTAGTACTGTGCTCCAGCTTTTCTGTAGGGTAGAAGTTTGCAGCTCTTTGTCCTCCCTTTACTCAGTGCATTCTTTACTGTGTGCTTTCCATTTTCTTCTGACTTCTGCAACAGAGTTCTAGGTAGGTAGTACTTATTTTGTGTTTTAATGTCTGCTTTTGTCATGCTATTGTATTTCCTTATGTTTTGTTGTGCTGCTCTTCGTCCATATTTCCCCAGTGCTTCCTGCTTTGTGCTTTTAGTTTGCTTCCACCTTGTATGCCAGGGTTACTAAGTACTGTAGGTAGCTCTTTATTTTGTGTTTTAGGGACTGCTTTTGTCATGCTACTGTTCTACCTTCTCTGCTCCTGGGCTCTATTACCTGCTTTTCCGCCTTACATTCACAAACATTTTCTAAAGATTTACCGCTGTTCATATTTGAGCAATAATCCATTACAGGGTGTGAGTTGTTGTGGGATTTACCAACACCTGGTGTACAAGACAGAGCAAGAACGTGGTTGGCTCAAGAAAGAACGGAGACACTTCTGTTTAGCAAAACATTTTTTACTGAGTGCTCCAAATTAATAACAGCATGGTGCAGTAAGAGGATTTCCTGGTATCAGTGTTCCCCTAGCAGTCTTTTGGTCTACTTGTGGTGCAAAGACTGCAGGCCAAATGATGAAAACTACACCAGAAGTGAATAAATCCCACTACAACGCAACACCTTGGAGTAGATTATTGCAATTATGCAATGATCTAGGAGAAAAAGAATGCAGAAAGGCAAAATAAGTTTAATATTTTTATGCTGGAATAGCTAATTGTTACTACTGAGAAAAGTAGGGTTTGTCTTAAAATAGAGTGTAATGTGCAGATGTAGGATATGCAATCTCTATATCTGTTTTGTTTCTTGAGTACAGGGAAGCAGTCCCTGGGTGCACTCAGTAATTAAACAGGCAGAAGTGATTGTACATGGGTTTATTTTGTGTGGCATTGTGGTTGGCTTTACTGAGGAAATAAATGTTGGCGGTTTGTTTTAAAATATTCAGGGTTGGTGTATAGATACTACTGTATTTATTGCACTGCTGCCA
This sequence comes from Neoceratodus forsteri, assembly GCA_016271365.2. Taxonomy (NCBI): domain Eukaryota; kingdom Metazoa; phylum Chordata; order Ceratodontiformes; family Ceratodontidae; genus Neoceratodus; species Neoceratodus forsteri. Next base: position 1,182,083,020 of record CM057450.1, on the reverse strand, counting down.
CCCTGACTGTCACTTTTTGCCTGGAATGTTGTAGGATTTACCCACACTCAAAACTGCAGTCAGCCCATCAGAATGCTCACTCTCGGATCCAATTGTACAGTATAATCAGCTATTTCCTGTTACTGCAGTTCCAGCATACTTCATAATTGGTTTTCCAGAATTTCTAAACAATAACAAAAATAATGTTGACAATCATTGCTAGTATACCAGCTTGCAAATCTAGAATAGGCTACATTATCCAAATCTATATATTTATATTTGTTCACCAATGCATTTTTATATATAACTTATATTGATCAGCAATTACAATGTGTAAGACCAAATAGTGAAAAGAGTCCAATTGAGTTCAATATTAAGAGAGGTTAACCATTTTGATTTTCACAATCAATAGTATCCTAATACATTTTTCTTCCAAACACTTTCTGAGAGATGTTTTTTGAAGTTTACTTATTTTAATCCAAAAGTTTATTACTCTGGATTCAGCCAGTGCATATATATTGGAACAGTCTAGTTAAGCATACAAAACAGGCCATGGTGGTTTTAGGAAAACCAGTTGCCCCATGTAAGCACCTGCATTGCTGATTTATTTAAATTCTTCCAGTGTCTGTGGTCCCAAATCTTGGAGCCATAGAAAGTCTGTGCATTACATTTGGCATCAATTGTTCTTATCAGGAGGATAATGGTACCCCCACCATATTTATGATTAAATCTCCTTAGGGCAAAATGGTCCTTGTAGTCTTTTTTGAAGTTCCTCACAGTGTTTTTTCCACTTAGAGACCAAGAAAGCATCAGTCCAAGGTACTGATATTCTTTTGTCACTTCCATTTCTATACTATTTATATACCATTTAAATTTGGACCTTTACCACCAACTATCGTGACTTTAGATTTTCCACGTTCATTTTAACATATTTTTAGCTGCAAATTCTGCTAATACATTTAGTTTTACTTGCAAACCTCTTGGTGAGGTGTCTGGGTGCCCTTCACACCCTCAACTTGGTGTGCATTTTAGTTCAGAACATATTTATCATCATGCAACTTTTCACTATAGCATGTATTCTTAATTCGGAGGCACATTTAACTTGTTTACTCAGAGCTGTCATTGTCAGTGTCCTAATCTGATTCCAAATCACCATTTTCATAATGATATTGTCTTCACCTGTTTCATGCATATTGTCAGATGTGTTTGGGTGTCCTTCACACCCACAACTTGCTGTACATTTATTTCTATCATACACGCCTGCACTTCCTTGAGGAGCATTTAGACTTTGTGCACTGGCATGTGATAAGTTCTATCAAGTCTTTTGGACCTGATTCTTGCATCATTAGTTGAGGGCTCAAGACCATTTCTCTGTGTGTCCAGCCATTCCATCAGGTGATACATTAAGCGTTTAGGCCACTAGTGCTGCTTTCCAAACAGCACACCGGTAATGTAGAGAATTTGTGTTTTTCCCTGCATGATCACAGCTGCAACATTTGTTCCAAATACCTCTGCCTCAGCTAGCAAATCTTCTAATCCACTGTCTGCAAAGCATTTGCCAATAATCTTCCAGTAGAGCTCCATGATATGGAATCCTCCCATTCTCAAAACATGATGCTCCTCCCAGTTACAGAAACGGACTTCTTGGGCAATGATGAACAACTGAAGATTCAAAGTTATCACTAGGGTTTCCTGGCCTAATGTCTTCATCTGTTTTATGATTGTTTTAGTCCTGTACATATAGTATCCTTATGGGTGGGAAGGCTTGGTATTATAGGATTGTAACCAGCTGTGGTCTTGAATCTTTCCTCTTTGAAGCTGAAGTGAAGGATTGCATGAAACCGCCCCAACTTGATACACTTTGATCCTCTGGTTGTAGTGGCTCAAACTCAAGAGTGGTCTTTGTGAGGCATAAGCGAGCAAATATCTAGTCTCTGTTGATCATCAAAGACGTGGATTGGTTTGTAAAACCAAGACTTCACATCATTTTCACCAGACAGGTGGCTGAGTGGGCCTTTTCTTGAATTGGTTAGGACACTCTAGAACACCAATGCATGTAAGTTTGCTCATATCTTTTCCCTTAATGTCAACTACTTTAGGTCTCAGTCCAACAGATGCATTGGACCCCAAATTGTCCTGATACAGTAAACTGCCTAGAACATGTGTCGTTCCTTAATCACTCCAAGTTTCTTTGTTTATGTCTATATTAGTAATTGTGGCATGTGCAAATATTCCAGGCATGATGTTTGTTGGAAGAAATGTTCCACTTTGTTATGTAATTGATGGCATGACAGCACTTACTGTGGATATCTCGACTCTGTAAACATCATCATCATAACTCAGAGAATGCCCTTGACTGTATAACATATCTAACAATTGGGGAATCCTATCCAAATGGACTGATAAGACTAGTCCAATATGCTTTGTGTTTTACAGTGAGAATTTGAAGCACTGTAGATTGTATCTTGGGCTACTGCTAAGACTCTTCTGTGTGCATCAGGATTGTTTCGGATATGTTCTGCTGGTTTACCCATCATGAGCAGACCCAGAAACTGGTACAGATCAGCAGGCATTAAGGACTCTGCTCTGTCAAAACAAATCTCTCTACAGTCAATGCATGGGTTGATGGAAATCCCGATGCTTTTCTGGCAGTTGCACAAAGTGCTGTTGCTGCATAAAATTACTGAGCTTCTCATACTCATCACCAGGAAGCTGCAGGTCTGCCTCAGTTGCTTCTTCCTGGACCATTCTTTGAAATGCAGCAATCTTATTGATTGTTTCTTTCAAATTTTTGTTTTGTTACTATACACCAGCTCTGGTTTGTTTGCTAAATGAGGCTGATGTAATGTAATTGAACCTTCAAAGTGTCTAACAAGATGTTTCTTCAGCTTTTCAGCACAGTATGTCCCTGATTCAGCATAACTACATGTGTTCAAATATCCTCTGTATTTCGTTAACAGGATTGTCATATCAAATGCCCTGCATTGTGTTATATACTCTTGTGAATACATCAATGCTCTCCTCTGTCTGTTCAGTGCTAGTTTCACTGGCTGGTCTGGTCCTTACCAGTAGCTGAGCTAAACAATTTTTTTGCACTTAGCCTCCAAGGCTAAGGAGATCTTGGCTTTGCACCTTAGTCAATAGTTCTGTATTACTAAGAGACATGGCTGCTGACTGAATGTTCCTTTGCATTTGAAATGTTTTCACTTGAAAAGATGTGTATCACCATGTTTCTTCACACAGTTGCCGATGATGCATTTGTTAGCTGCAAATGTTGTGGATGTAAGTTTTGTTCTTATGGTCAGCTCCTGGTGGCTTGTTCTGGCTTTTCTGTCTCTAGATGACTTGCTTGTGGATTGTGTTTGTGTGAAAAGTTTTCTTTGCTGGTGTAATTCTGATAGCACTGGTGATGATAATGAATGGCAACAGTGAATCCTATCTCATTCAGCACCCCTGATGTTTTAGCACTTCTATACAATTCATCATTTGCTTCTCTCATACATCTGAGCAGAGTTTCCTGACCTCTCGCTTTGGCTGTAACAAGATTTTGTGAAGCATCTCTGTCTTGTAGATATATACAAATAGTTTCATATTCTCGGTGTGATCTATGAAACTTTTTTTGCTGGAGATGGTACAAGTCCAATACCTTATTTACTTGACATTTCCTGCAATTAAACAGAAAGTAGTTTTAGAAAATGGATGAGAGCATTCTCCTTTTTGATTGGCTAATGCCACCAACTATCCGTTCAGTCTCAGCAAAGAGACTGGGAAATAATGAGCCCCAGTCTCTGGTTGCCTGATTACCTTGCATAATTATTGTGCCCTTAGAATGTAGCCACCATTTTTTTAGCTTAGCAAGAGATACTGCTCTCCCACCCCAGGCTTTGTAGTTCAGTGCAAGCTGTTCAAAACCACACATCAACCTCCTGACTCATTTCATGTTACTCTTTTTCTCTTTTGAATGTATATTCATATTCTGTGCTGCTACTGTGATAGCCAACATCAGAGTTTCAGAGAGCCAACCACACTGTGTTGCCACCTCCTCCAGCTGCCTGGCAGCTTGCTGTCCACTGGCACTCGTGGACCCCAAAAAAGTTTAAACTCAAAACAGTTCAAATTCTCTGAAAATATACATACAATCATGGCACAGCAGTTTTACATAGTAAAATAGAAGCCACCTGCTCCTCAGAGCGCAGTCATGCTATTCCACACTTCACCTCGCTGACGCTGTGAGAGACCCTTACAAAATAATATGCACACTATGAGTTTATTTTTATAAATAATTAAAGAAAGACATCTTAGTGCAATACCACCACTTTTTAAAAATTCTTCATGTTTCTTCTTTTGTGCTGCTGTCATGTCTTGGTTCCATATTTGCTCTGCTGGACCATAAGCGTAGATCTTCTGATGGTGTTTAGGGAAAAAATGTATGGACACCCAGGTTGGGAGACATGCTGCACAGTACAACTAAATTTCAGCTCAGGTAGGGAAACAAGACCAGCGTCATCATGGAAGTTACAAAATGATCCAGAGGAGATGGAGAAACTTTCAGGGGTGGGGAGGAGTGGTGATGGGCACAGCGTTCCTCTCATGCCCAGAAGTGGTTCCAATCTTTTGCTGTACCTCCTCTATGCAAACACATATCACCCTAACAAGGCAGCATAACACAATTTCCATCTCTGAACAAAATACACACCCTCCCGATATAAATAGCTTTCCTGGCCTCACACTATGCTCAGTCTCTTAGCTGCTAATATCAATACACATCACACTAACATCTCCCATGTTTATAAATGGTAACAAAAAATACACTCTCTAATAAAGACTCTCTCTCATTTCTCTTGAAAATTACCTCGGCTGTCAATTGTGCTCACACTGTCTCTTTCTTGCTATGGGGGTATAATTGCATTCAACCAGCTCTTTTTTTTTTTTTAATACAAAGCTTTGAGTAGGACAAAAGTCCAAAAGTCCAAAAACAACAACAATGCATAATTCTAATCCAGGTGGAGGAACTATTTTATCACAAAATTTATATTAAACCATATTTTTATAAATGCTTTATTTAACTTTTTCTTTTACAGTGCCATTTTCTAAGAGCAATAATTCCTTCAGTGTGGGTGGTATTGGGGAATACTAGACCTTTCATGGGCTATCTGACCCTCCACCTGCAGCATCGGGCCCCATTACATCACTGGGAGGTCTGGTATTCCCCAATACCACTCACCCTGTTGGGTATTATTGCTTACATATTAAACATGCAATAAACTAAAAAGAAAAATGCCTTATTAAGTTTCCACCACCAAACAACACATATCTTTAAACCATTTTGAGTTATTGATCCTAGAGAGCCAGTTAAGCAACTCGCCGGACTGCTGGATGTCACATTCATGGGGCAGGGGCTCAACAAAGATAGACTTGTATCTCGGTACCTGCCATTCACGTTACACCACAACATACTTTTCCTGAAAACTCAAGGTCATACCTAACTCATGAACATGACAAACCTCTCTAACAGGGTAAAACAAAACCTAAAATATGGCCCTTAGAAAATTGGACACTGGACTATATTTATGGTATCTGCATGGTATCAGACAGGATTCCAATCCCCAGAGTCATGATCGTGTTGTGCCATGACCTCCTTTTTTTCTCCCCACCTGACCCTCCCTCTTAGCCCTCCCCCAGAAACACAACAGTGACACTGGGGTGCCCAATCCCACTGTCATGAACAGGAATCCTTTGTCATTGTGTTTTTCTTCACCCTGTAAAAATGAAAACTGTCCATTGATGTCTTTGCAGCCATTACTGTCCCCCACTGGACCCTCCCACTCAGCACCCATCAGCCCACCACCCCAAGTGCTTACTTACTGATTGGGGGTCCAACTCTGTAATCCTCTCTGGACTACAGACATGTCTCACTCTTCAAAGCTGGGCCATGAACTGAAGAAATAGGTATGAAGTTCAATGTATTTCAATGGGGTTTTGATCTTAGTGGCATAACTTGGCCATTTTGCATATTTTTGGCCCAACTCTTCAACGTGCCTTTTTGGGACCCGCCTCATGAACAGTTGCACTGACATTAGGCAAATATGTCCCAAAACGTGATTTCATGGTCACTGCACAAAATCACCTTTCAGGCAGGAGTTCAACATTATTTCTGCCCTTGTTCATGACGTGGGGTCATAAGAAGGCTATGTTGAAAATCTGGTGTAAAATATTTCAAAAACAACAAAGTTATTAGCTTTTGTTGAATTTTGTGAATGTAAGATCATAACTCTGGTAATTTCAATATTTTACCTTAAATTTACAACATAGCCATATCTTTACAGCACTTCATGAATGTGACAGGTGACATCTTTCACATCCTGGCCAATTTTTTTCACCCTGAAAAGTGATTTTGCAGTCCCTGTACAAAATCACCTTTTGACAGAAGTTGAACATTTTCTCTGCCCTTCTTCATGAGGCAGGGTTATAACAAGGCTATGTTGAAAATTTGGTGTAAAATATATATAAAAAGACACATTTATGAGCCTCATTGCATATTTTGCAAATGCAAGCTCATAACTTCCTAATTTTCAATACTTTTTAGCTCAAATGCCTTGGCTGCAGCCCTATTGGCTCTGGCCAGAGTTTGTTTTATTACCAGCATCCTTAGATCTACTGAGAGTTCAGTGGAGACATTTCCTTGGTTTAGCTGGCTTGCCATCAGCATACCATGAAATAAATTGCTGTTTCAGTGTGTCATTATTTGTTGACAGTCATATCCAGGGGCTACAGTAAGTCAGTACAAGATGTTGGTACAAATATTTGTACAATGTTGAAGCTTTCTAGTTTGGTCAGTGCCTGTAAGAAAAAAAAAAACATAATGTAGCACTGTCCTATGTATCTTTTTACTATGTATCTTTTTAACCTGCTCAGTTGTGCGTGCCCAGAACAGAACCATAATGAACATGGCATATTGCCCGATTGGGAAGCTGTGTTTCTGTATGACTTGCTGAATAAGTGCACCATAACAACATCAATGTACTCAATCAGAGTTTCTGTGTTTGTCCAGTGGCAAGTTGAGTGAGTGATGTGCCAGTTCTCTGGGAACACAAAGGAGGAGTGACACAAGTTGGTTTTACCCCATATAAATTACCTATGGTGGTGGTAAACAATTCCAAGCTGCAGTATAGGGAAGTGTTAATGTTACATGTCGTTGTCATCCAATCCAATACCTCCACCTGCTTAGCCCAGTTACCTCTGTCATTCACTGGAAACATGGAATCAGATTAACCCCGTTTCACTGAGGTTAATGATAAGATTGAGGGATCAGTTCTGATCTGCAGGTTGCACTAATTCTGGAAAGGAATGTTTTCAAACAGTAAGATCACCTGTGCACAATCCACAAACCAGTAACCAAGCAACTGATTGGTGAGTGATTAGGCAGTAATTCTACTGAACCACTGCCATACCTAATTACTTATTGCAGACACACCTTTATGACTGACTCAGCTGGGCTCAGCTGAGCTGTTAACATTCTGTATAAGCTTGACTGCTTAACAACTCAGAGCACAATAATTAAGTCCAGCAAATTGGGAGTCGAGTGCAATCATGTGAAAATTCTCACAGAAATTTCAAGTCATATATATATATATATATATATATATATATATATATATATGTGTGTGTATATACAGTACATATATATATATATATTTTTTTGCAAAAACTTTGTTAATGCGTCAGTTAGGGTGGATACCACAGCGACAAAAGCAGGGAAATGAGATGTTAGAATTTCCAACCCTAATGCCCCATCCCCAGGGTTCCTTCCTTCCACCCCATCCCATCCCCACCTCCACACAACAACAGGTGTCAGGGTGTGCCATGAGGTCATAAGGCCCAACTCTCACTCCATTCAATTGTAAACAAGCTTACACGTTACAGTATAGGACAATGGGATGAGGAGGGCTGACTTTGGTAAGATGGGAGAGTGCCTTAGAAAAGCACTAGCAAACAGGCTACAAAGAGGGAGGAGCAACAATGGGGAAACATCAAAACTGCCATCATGAAGGCAACAAGCCTTTGTGTGAAGCAAATAAACAAATCAAAACAAAAGAATCAGCCACAATGGTTCTCAAAAGAGGTGGCGGGAAGGTTAGGGAGAAAAAGATAACATTTAGGAAGTATAAGGAAGCAGAGATGGAGCAGGACAAAGAACTGTACCAGTTAAGACAGAAGGAAGCAGGGAGGGAAGGAAGCAGGGAGGGAAGTCAGAATAGAAAAGACCCAAACTGAGGAAAAATAGCTAACTTGGTTAAGAAGATGGATAAAACCTTTATAGGTACATCAGGGAGCATAGAAAGATGAAGAGAGGATAGTGAGGCTGAATAGAATGGACGGTGGGTGGGCAGAGAGGGACAGTGAAAAAGCAGGGATACTGAGCGAATATTTCTGCTTGGTATTCACAAAGAGGAGGAGGGAGGTACCTAATCCAATTAACAGAAGCACTCTAGATGGGGAGGGTTGTCGATCCCAGTCCTTTCACAGAAGAAAGAGTTCTGAAAGAACTTCTAAAACTGAAGGTGGACAAAGCAATGGGGCCTGACAGGATTCATCCAAGAATTCTGAAGAATTAAGGGGAGAACTAATGACACCACTGACTACCTTTTAACAAATCACGGAGGATGATATGGTGCCTGAGGACTGGAGGAAGGCGGATGTGATCCCCCTTCACAAACTGGGAGCAAGACAGAGGCAGGAAACTACAGACCTGTCTGTTTGACCTCTGTGATAGGGAAAGTGATGGAATTGCTTCTGAAGGATAGAATTGTTGAGTACCTAGAGGCCAGTGGGGCACAGGACCCAAGGCAGCATGGGTTCACAGTGGGAAGGTCATGTCAGATGAATCTAATTGATTTCTTTGACTGAGGACCAAAGTAGTAGACCAGGGAGGGGCTGTGGATATGGCCTACCTAGACTTTAGCAAAGAATTTGACACAGTCCCACACAAAAGATTAATAAACAAATTAACCATCCTGGGAGTGGGTCCCAGGGTGGTAGCCTAGGTAAAACATTGGCTGGTCAACAGGACACAGAAGGTAATTTTAAATGGAGTCCACTCTGAAGAAAGGAGGGTTACTAGTGGGGTACCACAGGGTTCAGTACTGGGTCCAGTCCTTTTTAATGTCTTTATAAGGGACATTGCAAAGGGACTGGAAGGAAAAGTATGCCTTTTGCAGATGACACAAAGATATGCAACAGGATTGATACACAAGGAGGCATGGAAAGGATGAGAAGGGACTTGACAAGGTTGGAGAAATGGTCAGAAGTATGGCAGCTTGGATTCAATGCAACAAAGTGCAAAATAATGCACCTGGGAAACAAACCCAAGGGAAGATTACACAATGTGGGGGTATAACAACAACAAAAATGGAAAGGGACCTGGGGTAATCATATCAGATGACCTTAAGGTTGGCAAGCAATGTGAGAAGGCAGTATGGAGGGCTGAGTGATACTGGGATGTATAGGAGAGGAATCACCAGCAGAAAACAGGAAGTTGTTATCCCTCTGTACAGACAGTTGGTGAGACCCCATCTAGAGTACTGTGTCCAGTTCTGGAGACCCCATCTCCATAAGGACATAGAAAGGATGGAGGCAGTCGAGGAGGGCAACTAAAATGGTGCAGGTCTGCAAGAGAAGCCACACGAGGAGAGACTAAAGGAGCTTAATATGTATACCTTGAGGAAAGGAGGAATGGGGGACATGATAGAAACTTTAAGTACCTCAGTGGAATCAATAAAGTCCAAGAGGGCAGCATCTTTCAGAAAAGAGATGTGCAGGAACAAGGGATACAATTTGAAGATAGAGGGGGGACGGCTCAAGGGCAATGTGAGGAAGTATTGTTTCACAGAGAGGGTGGTGGACACATGGACCAGCATTCCCGAGGAGGTTGTGAGGTCTAAAACTGGGAGAATTCAAGAATGCATGGGACAGACATATGGCAATTCTTGTAGAGGAGTAGGAAGAAATAGGCTGTTGGTTAACTAAGTTTGCAGCTTATCCTGTAGGTAAAATGGGCAGACTAAGTGGGCCAAGTTGTCCTTATCTGCCGTCAAAGTCTATGTTTCTGTGTTTCTATGTTTCTTGGCTTGCAGTTTTTCCTGTATAAGTGACCAAAATTTACCATTATTACTGTGGACTAGTGCAACCATTTGCGGGCTAGTGCACTTTGAATCAACTTGTCCTGCTGGCTATTGCAAAAAGGTTATAAGGATTTAAATTTGGTTTTGGATAATCCTCTGATATAACAGTAAAAGAACAATCACGAGGGCTTATTTTCATGATTTAGTTGTGAAAATATTTACTTGTCATGGGAAAAAAGATTGTGGCGGCCTCTATCTTGTTTTTAAAATAAAAAACATTGATTGAGTCAGGGGCTGATCAGGGAAGAGGACTGAGCATCCCAGAGGACACTATCCTCCTCCGGGATGGGAGGTGCCATCTTCCACCACAATACTGCCACCTGGGTGACTACAGGTGGCAGTGTGGACTAGAAAAGAGCAAGTGGAGGGAGAAATGTTGGATGCATGCATGCATCGGTGAGAGATCACCATGCCATCATAGCATGCAACGTCTCTGGGGTAGGGAGAAAACAGGAAAATGGCCCAGGCACCGTCATGATGACAGCCATGGGACCTCCCAGGCCTCCATCTCTCTCTCGGATTGCACCAGCCCAATGAAATGCATCAGTTTGGGGTCCTCCTCCACCCTGAGGGATTACCTGTGCGTAGCTGTTTCTGTATCCACACTGTGAAATTCACCTCTGAATAAATGGAGATACTATACCTACTTAAAGGTTTAGACTCTTTGATTTTTATTGACAGAAGTTCCAGAGAGTGCTCCACTATTCTTGATTTGTACTGTCATTATTTGGGGCTTGCAAAACCCCATGTGGAGCACCAGGCTTTATTCCTGCTGAGCACACATTTTCTTTATTTGACTTGTCCACCCTGACCCTGACTGGGGAGTGAAGCTAGACCTCTATGGGGCAAGGTGTCTGTGACCAGAGAGGCTTGGGGATTGCTCAAAGTGTCTGAGGGACATAGGAGGGGCCGGAGAGTTGTAGGTATAAACAGAAATTTGCAACAACAAAAAAAGCTGATTGAAAATACATGAAGATTTTATGTATTTTCAAAAAAAAACACTGATACCTAGGGAAACGTGAACTGTTTACCTAGATTTTGGTGTTTGTTTTGGGAAAATATGCCTATAAATAAGGTTTCATTGCATCTGAAAATCATAGGTGTTCAGCTTAATGAGAGTAGCTTTCACCCACATTCTTAGTCTGAGAACAGCAGGACTTTCCTGAAATGTGAAGCCACAGCTGGAGTTGTGTTGCCATCTTCAGTTACAGCAGTGAGCAGGCAATGCCCTACTATCTCTTTATTCTCTCTTTTTAGTGTCTGTCTGTCTGTCAGTCTGTCTGTCTATCTATCTTTCTATCCATCTACCTGTCTATTTATTGATATAAGTAGCAGACTGGGGTACCCACCCTCAGTATCCTTCCTTCTCCCCTTCCCATCCAGGTTGCCCACCCCTTTTCCCATCTTTAATTTTAACCTTAATACATGGACTGGAGTGCTCACCTTGGTGCTGCTTTTTTCACCCCTCCCTTCCAGGTTGTCTGCCCCATTCTAATTATATACATGGTGGCAATGGGACTTTCTTGAATTGTGAAGCCACAGTTGAAGTCTTACTGCTGGCTTCAGTAGGAGCAGTGAGCCAGTGAACCCTTGTTTCTCTCTCTTTCTCTCTTTCTCTCTCTCTCTCTCTCTCTCTCTCTCTCTCTCTCATTCTGTCTCTCTCTCTCTCTCTCTCTCTCTGTCTCTATCTATCTATCTATCTATCTATCTATCTATCTATCTATCTATCTATCTATCTAGCTATCATCTCCACGTATCCCTTCATCACCCTGTTCAGCCAGCCCTCCTTGTATTACTCAAAAGTTTCTATTTTCAAAAGTGGCCAGGGTGCCCACTCTCAGTACTGCTTGCCAGCCCCTTCTCCTACAGGTCACCCCCCATGAATAGGTGATGACACTGGGGTGCCCAGCCTGGGCCACTGTGGAGTTTAGCTGACACTGGGGTGCCCAGACTGCAAGTGTTAGGCTCAGAAGTGATTTATTTTGTTAAGCCTGAAAAAGAAAACCATCCTTCAATGTCTTTATGTTTTTAAAACCTGAAAAAGAAAACTGTTCCTTGATGTAATTTTTCTTTACCTTGAAAAAAGGAAGTTATAACTCACCGATATAACCCCCAGATCCCCACTCCACCCCACCCCCACGCCCCTACATATCCTCACTCACCTGAACATGTCCCATGACACAGATCCACTTTCTGATCAAAATACGTCCTACTGCTGGAACTGGCGAATGCAATATGAGAATGTAAGGTAAGTCTAGTTTAATATATTTCAATGAGGTTTGATCTTTAAATAATAACTTTCTCAATTTTAAATATTTTACACTAAATTTTCAACGAGGCCTTTTGGGATCCACCTCATGATAATGATAAGCCCCCATTCGGCTTACCTTGTATGTAGCTCTGCCCTAACGCTGCCCTGCAGTGTCCTCAGTGTTCCAGATGGGCTCCAGAACCTGTGGCACCCCAATGTTCCTCATGGCTGTGGCCACCAATCTATGGTGTCTCTGCCCCGTGATAGGAGGGGTCATGCTCCATAGCTGTGTTCTGAGCCTCCGGGTGCTTTAGAAGGGGATTCAGCAGTCTGGTGGCTGATGGAAAGCTGGACCACAAATGTAAATAACAAGATGGTGGCCCATATCTCACTGAGTATGCGAGGCCACCGGGGCAGAAATTAAAGGAGCTGCAGCTCCAAAGGGAATTTTTGGCTATAGCCAGCTTTCATTATTATCCCTGGCTCCAGGGCAGGCAGTGGAGCTGTGGACCAAGTGGAATGGAGGTCAGAATGCCACATTGGAGGAATAGCGGTGTGCCTTCGTAAGAGGCTATCGTAAAATAAACAGGGCAAGCATGTTTGGGCATAAATATAAATAAATATGGCAGCCCCAGAAACTTGGCAGAGTGGGGGGTCACTGGCTAAAGGTTGGGGGACATTGAATTTGCTCAGGACTGCAACAGCCAATCAGAAGAGGACTTGGGAAAAGAATAAAAGGATATTTTGTGCCCCGCCAACGGGAGATGCATTTGAATCCCTGGAGTGATAGGGTGCAGGACAGACTGCTGTGGGCTATCCAGCCTGAGGCCTCCATTCTGCACCAATGGCTAGTTTGGCCCCAGCTTGTTACAACAAAGAAAGTGCCTGAGAAACCCGCAGCTGCAGGAAGAGAGACAACAGAGTGTGCAGCGAAAGAGATTTAAAGTTTTGCACAGAGAGAGGACTCTAATGGAGTGCAGCAGAGAAAGTGAAAGGGCCAGGAGTTGGGAGCTGTGATGTGACAGTAGATGCTGTAATTTGTTCAGTCTTGAAGGGAAAGTTTGGCAGCAGTGATTAAAGACTGTGTGACCCTTGCTCCCTTCGATAAGGTAAGTGCTGTTTGAGACTGCATTTTGCTGCAAGTCAGACAGACAGCAAGTGCTGAGCCTAGGGACTGTGACAAAGCCCAGTTGTTAATTGTGATTTCAAAGGGTGTACAAAGAGGAGTCTAGTGGACCATGCCCACCTGTCCCTAGACCCAGAAGAAGACCTGCTGAAGAAGATGGCAAGAGGCCTCCTGGTGAACACTGTCTGCAAGGCCCCAGAGGTGAAGTTGGCAAGGCCTGGCAGGTGAAGACCAGCATCCTCCAGCTTCATCAGTCAGCCCTGCAGCTGCTGTGAGCACCTTCAAAGAGATACCTCCATGGTACCTTGCAAGTCAGATTGCTGAAATCCTCTTTTTGATCATCAAAACGGTAAGTACCTCTGGGCTGCAGCTCAGGGAGAACTCTATAAGCTAGCTAGCTAGTCTGAAAAGGGGGTTAAGTCCTAGGCAGGTCTGCACCTAGTACAATGCTGTGTACAGGCAATAAAGTTAAAGGTTATGACTGTTTAAAAGTTACTTGGGCCCCAATGAAAGCTCTCCAGTGATATCTACACTGTGGGGTGGTACCCACCAAAGTGACTACTGGAACATTTTGGACAGCTGCCATTGGGAAGTCAGGTGCACCCCTAGGTGGGAGGTGGGGATTGTGTGTGGTGAAATTGTTTCAGCCAGTTGTTAATGTTGTCATACTATTTTCTTCTCTTTCCTCCTTTCCCTCAAAATAAATAATGTTAATTGTTAATGTTATATTCTGGTACTGTAGATCATTGCAAAGAAGTTGTGTCAGCAGGAAATGTCTTGGTGCAGCTATTGTATATTTCCTGAGGGGTGGCGACTGTTCACAGGCATTACTGCCATTACCCAAGCTGAAGGCACAGTGCCATTTTTCTCTCCACTCCTAAACCCAGGCCGGGCCCCTTGGAGAAGAGTGCAGTGCAGACCCTGAGGAACCTGGAGCAGCCAAGGTAAGTCAGAAGGCTGTTATAAAGTGGAGGCACTGATGGGATCTGCTTCCTCTAGTGGCCAACCCCAAAATTGCAAATATGAAACTTATGGTACCTCCCCAAAGAAAAGCAAAGTTTGGGAAGTTAAAATGGAGCAACAAGAATTGCTTGATTGGTAAAAGGAATGCCTAGATCCAAGGAATATTATTCTGGTGACAGGGATCCCAGAGGCACATGCAGAGAGGCTATTTAGATGCTTTAGTGACTGTGAAAGAGCTGGACAAAGTGAAAGTATCTGAATGAGGTTTGACTGTGCCAGTCAGAGCACCTATGCCTTTGTTGAGAGTGCTGCAGATGTTGGTGTTAATTAACTACTGGCAACCCTCAGCACAGAAGGTACTGACAGTGAGTGGAAATGTTTTGCAAGGGGCAGTCTGCAACTAGACATCCTTCCCCGCCACCACCTGAGTCAGATTTATTAGAGACAAATAAAAACAATGTTGTCTAATGAAGGCATGACTGTAAAGACATTCAAACCCTGTCCCAAAAGTTGAACCTGCCCTATCATCCTACCCAGTGGAGTGACCCCTACATGGTAGCCCCATACAAACAGTACAAAAGGCTGCAACATACCTGGGAGCCATCCTGACTCCTGCAGGAAAGGACAATTATAACCGCTGGATGGACAAGCCACTCAAATGATAGATGCTGGAGTTGCTCTGACAGTGAAAATGCAAGCAAATCATAGAGAGTCTGAGGAGATGGCCTTAGATGCTTTTAGATCACTGCATGTCAGCCAGCCAAAACTGCAGTGCAGTGACCACTTGCACATGCTAAGGAATACCTTTGGGGCCAAGGAAAAGAAAGAGGTTCTGTCTTCCAATCAAGAGCTACTACCCAGTGAGAGGGAGAAACTATTTCACTATCTCAGTAGAGTGGAAACAGTTATCAGGAAAATAGCTGAGGCCAGAGAAGTCACCCTGGCTGAGCTCTCAGAAATGAGACTTGACCAAGTTTTAAGGGGGCAGTGTTTTCTGGGTGGACCTTGTTATCCCTGCAGCTAAAGGACCAACAGGCCATCCCCCATTCAAGCAACTGCTGGATGAGGTGAGAAAGAGGAGGCACAGGAGAATATTGCTGATTCCCTGAGGACCCCTGCTGTGACCGCTGCCCTCGGCAAATACAAGTGGAAAACAGTCAACCGGCTACTCCTTCAATTGACCTGAATACTGAATTGATAGAAATAAAGAGTGCATGAGGGCTCTACAAAAATCTCAAAAGTCTTCCCCACAACCAAGCAGCATGATGTTTGAGCAAGGGCATCGGCAACCCTCATTGCTGCTCTGAGAGGCAGACAGTGACTGCCTATTGTGAACAAAGAAGGGCTGTTTTGCTACAGGTACAAAAAGATGGGCATCTTGCCTGAGGATGTGCCAGTCCCAGAAACCCGCAACAAGTGGCTGAAAAGATAGAAAGTGGCAAGATAATCAGAGAAGTGACCAACAGAGCCAAGTGAAGGAGCCACCTGGGTTTCCAAATTGGAAATCTCCACCAAGTGGAAGGAACCAAGATCCCACCCAAGAGTAAGGTGCTGCCTGGTTTGATTAGGCATTGTGCTGATGTGGAGGTTTTAATTGAGGATTGCTGTGTGCTTTGCATTTTGGACAGTGAGTCACAAGTCACTATAATCCACAGGACTTTTACGATCCGCCACCTAAATCACCTGCTGCTCCTATCTTTGTCAGTCTTGTCAGTGTGGGGGATGGGAGACTGATTGTTCCCTACGATGCCTACAGCATTGTGCAGATTGCATCCATCTTGAAGGGTCCAAGTGAACTGTACAAGGTATGTTGAAATAGCAAAACTAAAACTGCGAAGACTATTACAATGACAAAATCAGCAGTTCACTGTAATGGTCTTGTGGTACCTTGACACTGCTTCTCCTGGTGTTGCGCCTTCCCAGAACAATTCTGACCTGAGTTGATTATATTAAAATCTGGGGTTGCAGGGCACCCTCACATGGAGGATGTGGGAGGCACAGCCCCTGCAAAAAACCTTGTTTTTGATGGCACAATGCTGACTGTCAGCATTGTGCTGTCATAATACCATTCGATATATTTACTGTCGAACTGGTGTGGTGGAACCTGGCACAAGATTGAGACCATGGCACAGATCTGTCCAGAGTTCAAGGAATGATATGAATGTACTGACTGGGACAAATGGAATATGTTTGGCAGGCTGGTCTAACTTGTCAAGAGAATGACTGAATTGGCGGATGAGCCCATTGGTGTGGTTCGGAGGGGGACAGAAAAGAACTGATCCTGCCTCCTAATTCGAGTGCAGAGTGATGGGCATTGCAGAATTTGCCCTGCAGCCTGAAGGACCCACCTCTATCATTGATGCCCCACCAGAAGACGTTTGCCAGAAGGTTTAATGGTGCAGCAAGAGGTACTGCCACCCCAGACACCCCGAGGCAGATATGTAACAATGAGGGTAAAAAATGAGTCAGAGAAGCCTAAAACCATTCAAAAGAGCCGAGTGCTATCACATATCTTCAAATCAGATGGTGTCACTGAGATGGACCCATGGACAGTTGTCGACATAGAGATTGATCCAGCATCTTTTGACTTTAGTGACTCACCCATCCCTGACAGTATAGGTGGAGCCTGAGCAAGAAGCTAGCAAAGAGGCACACAGTATTTTCACTCCATGAATGTGATGTAGGGTACATCCAAGGTGAAGCACATCATATTCGCCTAAGAGATGACCACCCCTTCAGAAAGAGATCTCAAAGACTGACCCCAAGAGATACTGAGGATGTATGATGAGGTTACACACAATAGGGATAAAACAATTTTCCAAGGATGATTCGGTGTGGAAGATGGCCGACAGCAAGGTGCATGACAGGAATTGCATCGCACACCTCGCTGGTCACACCATATGCTGACCCAATTCACACCCTCCCTCAAGTAAATATAAATACCTCCATCCTGCACACATTTTGGGAAGGAGGACCACAGCTAGGACCCCATGTTTCCATTCACCCCACAATCGCCACTGTGCCAAAGTCCCAACCACCCAGATTACGTCTGCCCTAATTGCTTCACTTGGATTCCCTTTGCCATATTTCCACATGCAGTTGTTGGAATACCACAAGGCAGCACCTGCTAGATCTATTGGCAGCAGATATAATCAAGGAGTCCAGGAGCCCTGTCCATCCCCAATTGCCATAGCATGCAGGTAGAATGGTGCTGTAAAAGCGTGCATTGATTATTGAACTTTAAACAAAAGACCATCCCAGACCAATTCACAGTGCCTCAATTGAAGATGCTCTGGCCAGCCTGTCAGGGAGTAAATGGTTCTCACTGCTGATCTCTGGAGTGTGTACTTTCAGATCCCCATGGCAGAAGAAGAAAAGGAGAAGATCACCTTTATCTGCCCCATTGGGTTCTACCAGTTTGAATGTATACCTTAAAGGATCTCTGCAGCACCTGTCACATTCCAGATGTTAATGGAAAAGGCAGTGGGGGACATGAGTCTGCTAGAGGTTATTGTCTGCCTGGATCACCTGATCATTTTCAGCAGAACTCTGGAAGAGCATGAAACCCGTTTGATGAAGGTATTGGACTGGCTGGAGGAATTCACATTAAAGTCTCCAATGACAAGTGCCAGTTTTGCTAGCTTTCAGTAAAATAAGTGGGGCACATTGTCTCAGCAAAAGAGTGCAGACTTTCCCAGCCAAGGTTGAGGCTCTCACCACCTGGCCCAGGCTGCACAACATAAAGGATCTCCAACCCTTCCTTGACTTCTATGGGAATTACTGGAGGTTTGTGAGTAACTATTCTATGGTAGTGTGGTCACTGAATAATTTGACCCAAGGTTACCCCCACCAAGTAGAAGAAGAAAAATGGTCCAATAGAGAAAGCCCACCTAAAGAGTATATTAAAGTAAATGGACCTTTCAGTGACAGGTGGATGCTGGAGTGTGAGGCTGATTTCAAGAAAATTATCAAGAGATTGTGTAAGGCACCCATCTTAGCATTTGTGGACCCAATCAAGCCATACATCCTCCATACAGATGCCAGCTTGAACAGGTTAGCAGCAGCACTTTATATAGAACACCCAGAAGGACTCCAGCCTGTGGCATTTGCTAGTCACAGCCTGTCAGTGTCTGAAAAGCACCACCTTGTACAAAAACTTGAATTCTTGGCTTTGAAGTGGGCTGTGACAGAAAAATTCCACAATTACTCTGCATGGTGTTCCTTTTACTGTCCAGACAGATAACAACCATTTGAAATATGTGAATACCACGGCCAAGCTGGAGCTGCTGGACATAGATGGTTAACTGCACTGTCCACATGACCATGTTTTGGGTACAGAAGCGGCAAGACCAACATAGATGTCGACACCCTGTCATGGCACCTACATACAGACCAGCCTGACCCAAATGTACAGATTTCCAATGCAGCAGTTACAGTTCTGTGCTCTAAGTTTAAGGCGCTAGAGGAAGCCACACCAGCAAACCCAGACAGAGCAATCAACATGACAAAGCTTCACCAGATGCTATTCCTGAGGCTTAGTTAAACTTTATAAGACTGAACCTATCCTCTATCACCAAACCAAGCAAACCAGAGCTTCAATGGGCCCAGCAGGAGGACCATGCCTTCCGTGACATCATTTGAGCTCCACAGAAAGGTCCCACTGCAGAACGTCTTTCATCCTGACACTAAACTAATGCCAAGGGAATGGATTAGTTGGCCCTAAAAGACAGACTGATAATTCGTAAGGTGCAAGATAGTGACAACCCTGCATGCTCAAAGACCCAGCTGGTCCTGCCTTGGAAGTACCATAAGGCCATTCTTGCATCCCTCCATGATGAGGTGTCACCTGGGCAATGAATGAACTCTAGAACCAGTCAGAGCAAGATTTTACTGGCCCAGGATGAAAAGAGAAATAGAAAAGCACTGCAAAGCCTGCTTGCATTGTATTAAAGAAAGATATTCCCCAAAAGAGCTGCCTCTCTGGTCAATATACAAATCAGTATCCGCTTGAACTTGTGTGCATGGACTTTATGTCACTAGAGCCTGATTGAAAGACTAAAGCCAACATTCTTGTCATCACTGACCAGTACACACGTATGCTCAAGTCTATCCAACTAGAGACCAAAAGCAAGCACAGTAGTGAAAGTCCTGCAGCAGTCTGTGAACCATTACAGCATTCTGCAGAGAATCCACTTGGATCAGGGTGAGATTTTGAAAGTTGGTTGATTAAATAATTTCTGGCAGCATATGGATAAAGAAATCATACACAACACCGTACTACCCCAGGTGGACCCTCAGCCTAAACACTTTAATAGAACTTTGCTTGATATGTTGGGTAGTCTGGATCCAACTGACAAAGTGAACTGGAGTCAAAAGTCAGTCATCCTGTACATACCTACAATTATACCAAGAACAATGCCACATAGGATCTCCCTTTTACCTTAGGTTCAGCTGCGAAGTCAGATTACCAGTTGACCTGTTTTGGCATTTCCTGATGGCACATCTGAAGAGTCTTATCTGGCATAACATAAAGCTGAGAGAACAGTTTCAGGGTATGCTGACTGAACAGCGACAATTTACGATATCACATTACAGCAGCAATTCGATGTTGCTGCTGTAATGTAACCACGGGACCCCAGCACTGCTTTCTCCCAGTGTAGCACCCCTCCTGAATCAACTCCAACTCACAGTTGATAATCCTAAAGTCCAGGGGCTGCAGGGTGAAGCCCCCAAAAAACAGACAGTTACCTGACAGATTTATGCCAAACACAATTTGCGGTCAACATAAATCCATCGCTGTAATGTCAGTCGACAAAATTCTTGTCCTGCTGGCATCATAGACCCCAGTTTCAGAAAGCTTACCAACTGGCAGCAGAGATAGCAGCTAAGTCCAGCCAAGGCAATAAACAGAGATATGACAAAGGGCGAGACACTAAGTGCTACAAGTGGGAGATCGTGTTTTGTTAAGAAATCTCGGTATACAGGCAAACACAAAATTCAAGATCAGTGTGCCCATGAAGTTTACATCTTTGTAGTGGAGCAATTGACAGATCTACCAGTGTACAAAGCTCAACAAGAACAGAGTAAAGGTTTGGAAAAGACTGTACACAGAAATGACCTGCTCCTGTTGGTGAGATTGTATCGGACTCTATTCCTAACAGTGAGACTTCAGCAATGAGAAGGACCAAAACATGGAGCCAAATTGTTCAAAAGCAAAAAGAAAAACTGGTTTAACCAGATGTTCTGAGTGGCCTGCATTGGATCCTGCTCCAATTGACCCAGACTCTCCTGATGATGAGGCGAGGACATTTCATTTTGGGATTATGTGCCAGAGACAAGACAAGGGTTGAATTATGATACAAATGGACTGCTGAAATTTTCAGCCTCCCACTAGTACCACCCCATTGAACCTGTGCAACCTTTGAACCCTAATGCTGTCCCTTTTATCCCTAAGAGACGACCAGTATCCAGCGCCCAAGCAAGTAATGGACATTGGTATGGATAATGCAATAGACTTGGCCTGTAGTGAGTAAGTTCATAATCATGTAGTCATGCCTGACAATGCTTCTGTGCTTTAGGAGCTGGCAGCATTACTTGAAGATCTGAATGACAGCCCAAACCCATTATCAAGCTCACCTCACGATACCCTTGGTGCCTCCTCCAATACTCCCAGCCAGGTAATCCATAAACATATGGTTCCTATTATTTACCACCCTCACTCACCCCAATTTAGGAATAGAGTCCGACTACAATCTCACCAACGGGAGCAGGTGATTTCTGTGTACAATCTTTTCCAAACCTTTCCTCTGTTCTTGTTGAGCTTTGTACACTGGTAGATCTGTCAATTGCTCCACTACAAGGTAAACTTCATGGGCACACCAATTGTTGCACAATGGATTGGTGGGTAGGTGTATATGCATACCTTTATATACATGTATATAGATAACGTTCAATGTCTAGGCAGCAGTGTGTTTTGATACTGTTAATTGAATATAATGATTTTTGTTTTTTTAAACTTTGTTTATTTTCAAGTCTTTTACTTTTCATTTCAACTTACAACCTACATTCATGCATAGGAGTTAATTCTTGTTTTCACAGGTTGTTATTTATTTATTTATTTATTTATTTATTTATTTATTTATTTGTGAGAATCAGTTTACAACCTTTGAGCCAGGGGCTCTTTTCCAAGGTACCTCATCACATTGAGGACATACATAGCATTTTAGATTACACAGTACAGGTTTTCTCAAATAGGCGTTCATCAGAGGTGCCACGTCACACTGTGGTCAAACAAAAATACATTTGAGTTACAGGGTACAGGTATTTGAAATAGTTCTTACACAAGTTGGTTACATATGTTGAGCAATCTACTGGCATTACCATAAGACAGAAGGCACTGGCCAGGTTATACTTAGGTATGGTGTGCTGGGAAGGGGTGGAGGGGTGGGCTGGGTGGAGAGCCACCTGGCGGGCGTTGACACAAGTGGAAAAGTCAGGTCGGGCCTCATTCAGAGACAGGAGCAGCTGCGAGTGTTGAGGAGTTAGCTTGAAGGGTGGTTTGAATTTGGAGATAGTGGTGGCATTGGTGATGGGAGCAGGGAGAGAGTTAAACCAGAATGGGGCTCTGTAGCAGAAGGACCTCTGACTATGAGTGGTTCTTGACCTGGGGACCAGTAAGCGGTCTTGTTGGAGGACCGTGTTGCAATTGTAGGTGGGATCCGTGGATGGATGCAGTCCACATTCATTTCTGTGAATATTTCATTCATTTATGATCTTTTAGTCTGTACATGCTCTCTCCTGTACAACGTTCTCCTAAACATATTTATATCAAAGTCAGTCTTCCTGACATGTCTTTTCACAATTTCAGGGTATAAAGTCTTTTTCATTGGGGTAATATATAATATCACCTTCTCCATATTATCTCAAATTGAGCATATCTCTTATTTGTCAATGCTGTCAGCCTTTCCATTTGATATATATCTATCACTATATTTTGCCATTGTCTTAATTGGAGTGGGTAATGATGGGTTTTAATGACTTGTTGGGATGCCAAGCATTGTAGAAATATGTAAGTCCCCATTTTAGCTAACCTTGGGGCTTCAGCCCCAATGCTGCCCTACGGTGTCCTTTAGTGGCTCTGGGTGGGCTCTGGACCCTGTGGTGCCTGGATGATCCTTGTAGCCAAGGACACTGATCTGCAATGTCTTGGCCCCATGTATAGGAGGGTGCTGAATTCTGTGACTGTGTACTGCACCTCCAGGTGCTTTAGGAATGGATTCAGTGGCCCAGTGGCTGAGGAAAGCAGGGCCTCAAGTAAATAAACAAGACAGCCCATGCCCCATTGAGCATGTGCAGCTGACAGGGCAGAAATTAAAAGCCTTGGCTCCAATGGGCATTTCTGGATATGGCCAGCTCTCAATTATCCCTGGCGCCAGGACAGGCAGTGGAATGGAGGTCAGAATGCCTCTGATGGCATTGGGGAATAGCGATGAGCCCTCATAAGGGGCTAATAAATAAAATAAGCAGGGCATCATGTTTGGGCATAAATATAAACAATATGGTGGCCCCCTGGGACTTTAGCATACTGGGGCCACTGGGTAAAGGTCGGGGCATTGAATTTTCCCAGGACTGCAACAGCCAATCAGAAGAGGACTTGGGGAAAAGGATAAAATGGGATGTTTTGTCCACCAATGGGGAGATGGGGTGGAGTCCATGGAGGAAAGGGTGCAGGAAAGACTTCTGTGGGACTATCTAGCACAAGGCCTACATTCTGTACCAATGGCCAGTTTTGGCCCCAGCTTGCTACAGCAAAGAAAGTGCCTGAGAAACCCTGGCAGGCAGGAAGAGATAGCAGAGTGTAATGCCAAAGAGATTTCAAGGTTTTGTGCAGAGAAAGAGAAAGGCTTTAATGGAGTGCTGCAGAGAAAGTGAAGGAGGCAGGATTTTGGAGCTCTGGTGTGATAGTAGATGCTGTAAATTGTGTAGTCTTGGAGGGAAAGTTTGGCAGCAAGATTAAAGACTGAGCAACCTGTGCCCCCTTCATGGGTAAGCACTGTTTGAGATCGATCTTGCTGCAAGGCTGGGAGACAGCAAGTACTGAGGCCAGAGACTGTGCCAAAGCCCAGCCACTGCTGTAATATAGAAGTGATGTGAGGGTGCTGGGGTTAGAGACTGAATCAAAGCCCAGTTGTTAATTGTGATTTAGAAAGGATGTGCTACAAAGGACTCTAGGGGACCATGTCGCCTGTCTCAGACCCAGAAGAAGACCTGAGGAAGAAGACAGCAAGAGGCCTGCCTGGTGAACTCTGTCTACAAATGCCTCAGAGTCAAAGTTGGCAAGGCCTGGCAGGTGAAGACCAGCATCCTCTAACCTTGTCAGTCAGCACTGCTGCTGCTGTGGTGCACCTTCAAAGAGATAACCTCCATGGTACCGTGTAAGGCAGCCTGCTGAACCCCCCTCCTTTTTGATCATCAAAACTGTAAGTACCTCTGGGCTGAAGTATAGGAGAACTTTATAAGCTAGTTAGCTGGTCAGAAAAGGGTTTAAGTCCTGGGCAGGTCTGCACCCCAGTACAAAAGCTGCATCCAGGCAATAAAGTTAAAGGTTATGACTGTTTAAAAGTTACTTACCCCCAACGAAAGATCCCCAGCGAGTCTACACTGCAGTGTGGTACCCACCCTGGTGGAGCTCTTCAACAGGTCATTTGAGACAGGGAGGGTACCTAGGGATTGCGAGAGGCACATGTGGTGCTAATCCATAAAGGGGGTCGAGGGAAATACCAGGTAACTATAGACCCATCAGTTTGACCTCGGTGGTGGGAAAATTAATGGAGAGTATACTAAAGGAACAATTGGGGTGTACTTGAGGGAGGTGGGAGGTCTGGATAGTCAGCAACATGGGTTTGTGCCAGGTAGATCATGTCAAACCAATCTTGTGGAGGTCTACGAATGGGTAACATCAGAACTGGACAGGGAAAGCCTGTGATGTATTATTCTTGGACTTCAGCAAATGCTTGACTCTGTCCCCACAATGGTCTGGTGGAGAAACTGACAGGGTTGGGAGTAGGCCCTTTGATGGTCAGATGGATTGAAAACTGGCTAGCTGGTCACACCCAGAGAGTAGTGGTCGGTGGGGAGCTCTCGAACCCCAGAGAGGTCGGAGTGGGATACCGCAGGGCTTGGTCCTGGGTCCGATCCTGTTTAATGCATACATATCGGATATCAGGGAGGGTATAGGGTGTGAAATGAGTCTCTTCGTGGATGACTCCAAGATGGGAGCAGTAGTTGAGGGAAGAGGGAGATTGGCACTGCAAAGGGACCTGGACACCCTGGAAGCTAAGAGCTTTACACATGGAAATTAAATTTCAATATCGCCAAGTGCAAGGTGTTACATCTTGGGTGGGGAAACCCTAAACACAGGTACACCCTGGGAGGGAGGCGCTGGAGGCCTCAACAGGAAAAAGACCTAGAGTCATGGTGGATGCATGTATGAATAACTCTGAGCAGTGCAGGAGAGCGGCTAGCAAGGCAAACAGGATGTTGGGATGGATCGTGAGGGGATCACCTCTAGGAGCAGGAAGTGATTCTGCCACTGTACAATGGACTGGTTAGACCACACCTTGAGTACCATGTACAGTACTGGAGACCACACTTGAAGAGGGACATACAGCTCCTGGAGAGGAGGGCAACTTAGATGATATGAGGACTAGGAGTTTGTGATGATGAGGACAGACTTGAGGAGCTCTGCCTATTTTCATTGGAGGAGAGGAGAGACAGGGGACATGATTGAGGTCTTCAAGTACCTCAAGGGAATAAATAGGGTAAACATGGAGGGATTTTTAGACTAAAGCAGGGAGGTATCACCAGAGGGCATGGTTTGAAGTTGAAGGTGGAAAGGTGAGGGGAAAAAGGAGGAGGTTTTCACTGAGAGGGTGATGGACCCTTGAATGCACTACCTGGTGAGCTGGTTCAGAGATCCACAGTGGAGGGCTTCAAGAGAGGTGGGACAGACACAGAAAGCGGATGTATCAGATGATGGCCTGGCCCAGGGGATGAGGATAGATGATAGGGTTTCTGGAACACAAGGGGTGAGGGCCTCGGCACCCTACTAGGGATCTGAGGTTCGAGCAGACTCGATAGACTGTAAGGCCCTAATCTGCTGGCACCTAATATGTTAGTATGTACTTCCGGGACACTTTGTGCAGCTGTCAATGCCACTGAAGCCTGGTGCACCCCTAGGTGGGAGTGTGGGATTGTGTGGGGTGAAATTGTTTTAGCCAGTTGTTAATGTTGTTGTGCTGTTTTCTTCCTTTCTCCCTTCCCCAAAATAAATACTGTTAATTGTTAATGTTGTTCTGGTACTGTGAATCATTGCAACAGAGGGAGTTGTTATTGTGTAGGAAGTGTCTTTGAGTGCAGCTATTGTGTATTTCCTGGGGGTGGTAACCTGCAATCTGTTCACAGGTATTCCTCCATTACCCCAGGCGGTGGCACTCATGCCATTTCTTCTCTCCACTCCTATACCCAGGTCAGACCCCTGGAGGAGAGTGCAGTGCAGACTCCAAGGGCCCCAGAACAGCCAATGTGAGTCAGAGGGCTGTTACATAAGAACAGTGGGACTTTTAAATCTAGCCCTAAAAGGTGAGTGCACAGTTGATGTGCGAAATCACCTTTGGGTGGTACGGAAATGTTTTAATTATCGTTACATGAGGTGGGGTCATAAAAGGTTATGTGAAAATTTGGGGTCAGAATATTGAAAATCAAAAAGTTATGAGCATACGCTGAAATTTCTCTACGCTTATTCATAACTTTGGTAATTTTCAATATTTTGACCCCAAATGTTCAACATAGCCATTTTTTCATACCATCTCATGAATGTGACAGCTGTAATTTTTCAAATTCTGATCAAAATGTGTTTTGAACCTGTAGTGTGAAATGATGTTTAAGAGGGATCTCAAAATGTTCACCTACTGGGTTTATATGGTGGGTCATAAGAAGACTATGTAGGCCAGCCGGTGGGGCTGAGGGTTGAGGCGCTGGATGCCACGCCGCGCCATGCCGGCGACCTCGGTTTGAGAGCGAGCCGGACCACCTGGGGTCAGCAGGGGAGAGAGGAGGATTGAGCGTCCGATGGACTGGTCTCCTCTCAGGGGTGGGATCCAGCAGTAGCCCAGTGCATAGCGGCCCCAGTGGAGACCGATGGCACTGCTGCTCATCTGCCTGTGAAAAGAAAGGGGTCAACGCCAGACAGCCTCCTCGGACACAGATGGAGCACCTGCTATCGCAGCGGCATTGCATGTCTGATGTGGGAGGGGGCAACCTAAGAAATGGAAAAACCCGAATCGAGGATCAGGGCGACGGCACCTATCTCCCATGCCCTTGGGCTCTCCTCAAGTGGCCTTCAATTTCCAGGATCCACTCCCTCCGGATGCCAGAGTCTGATGTGTAGAGCGCCTTAGGTAGGAGGGGGGGCGACTCGCCGGATAGGGTTAGCCAGGGTGCTGGCATCGGGAGGTGGGAGAGAGAAGGCACTGCTCGGGGAACCTCAGGCGGGCAGGACAAAGGATAGGCTGCCTGAGAGAGGACCTTGGGGCCATGACTGGAGGGAAAAAGAATTGGAAAAAAGAAGACTATGTTGAAAATTTTGTGTCAAAATATGGTAAAATGATCAAGTTATGAGAGAAAATTGAAACATTTAAACGTTCACTCATAACTTTGCTAATTATCAATATTCTGCCTCAAACCTTCAATATAGCCTTTTTCACACCACCTCATAACATTGCAGGTGTCATTTTTCACTTCCTGGCCAAACTGTGTTTTCAAGCTTGTGACGAAAACTGACATTTCAGCCAGTATACTATTAAAGCCACATGTCATATTTTATAAGGGAAGTCAAAATGGCTATCTTTAAAATTTGTGGTCAAAATTAAAAATAAATTATTAAAAATGTGTGTAGTGCCAGCTTTACCCCAGTGGGTAGTGCTTTGTGATCCTATGCTTGTGAGCTGAGTTCGGGGTGACCTCGATGAGCCAACTAGATGGTCTGAATCTGGAGGATGGTGCTGTCATGCGGCACCACCTCTCCAGCCTGGGAAAGGAAAGTGCAGGGTTGCCCACACTGGCCCAAGTACTAGATAATGAAGAGAAATCTTCTTTTGGCAGATGGCCATACCTCTGTACCCATGGCTGTCAGAGGATCCTGCGCTTCAGCAGACAGATGGAATCTTTGCCTGCATGTCCTTATCTAGCCATACAGAAGCTGGCTGGGCCATGCATTTCTGCAGCCCGCCAGAGAGCCCAACAAATCCTTAACATCGGTTGCCACACAGAAGTGCAGGGCACATTTACATCTTTCAGAACTTATGTAATTCCATTATCTCAAAAAAGACAAATTCTATGCAAAAAACTGCACCAGTTAGGGTTCAAGTTAACACCACAAAAGTAGGGAAATGTGACATTTGGGTTTCCAACCCTAACTCCCTCCACCCAAAGCAGCAAAAGGAAAACACATTATTGTTTTGGGTCTCAATTAAATCAGTGGTGGGATCTTTCTTGGGTTGTAATCCTAATGCTTGCCCCTCCCAAAGCCCACAGCCTCCTGTCTGAGCACAAGGTAAAGCTCAAGCCAGTGCCTCACCAGTGACACATTCCTCAAAGGTACAGAAGTATGTCTCACCACATGTTGCCAACAGTATCTGTTGTAGCTTTCTTCTCAAGGCTCTGTGAGCCCTCGTGAAAAAAAAGACAACACATCTGACCTTGTTTGCTCAGGGGAGACCCAAACCCCTAATGGTTTTCCTTTTGCTCCTTGGAGTGTAGGGGTGGGAGTTAGAGATGGAAACCCTAATGCCACATTTCCTACTTTTGTGGCTTTAAGTTGAACCCAACTGATGCATTAACTCAGTTTTTTGCAAAGAATATATATATATTTATATATATATATACTGTATATATATATATATATATATATATATATATATATATATATATTATTCTCTAGATGTGCATGTGTGTGTGTGTGTTTGTGTGAGTGTGGGTGTGCATATATGTGTGTGTGTGTGTGTGTGTTTTCTCCCTAGTTACGTGAGTTGAAAAGTGTATTGTGGGAATAGTGCTGAGTCCCTGTTATCATGCAAGCAATCACTAACTCTAGACCTCTGACTTTGTAATTTGTTCTTTTATGGACTAGCCTGCAGCCAATAAGCAAAATCAATAGTCTTTGCTGAAAAGTAAGCAAGTGCTAGTGTGTTATGTGACAGTTGAAGATACATGTGCTTACCGGGGTCAGGGGCCACATCAAATTTCTCTCTGACTTCTTTTCCAAAAGCTAAATCCATTTAGGGAGCATTCGTCATTGGAAAATGTTGCAGTGGGGAATTAGGCAGGCCCTGGTCTTCTTTTTCATATAACGATGTTTGTTTTCAGCAGGCTGTTCAATAGTGTCACTGAGAAGAAATTATGTGAGAAGAATATAGTGGTTATAGTCTATTCATTCGTTCCTGTAAAATGCCACTGACTTTTATCCTGTCATGTTTATTTATGCCACCGCAGTAGTCCCAACAGTTGTTTATTCTGGCCCTTGAAATGTGAAAAATGACGTACCTGTAGAACTGGAATACTGGATGCCTTTTTGTGAAAGTGTGTTTATAGGACTTGAATCTCATTAGAACACATCATAATAACCCTGATGTGGTTGTTCCTGCAGTTATATTCAAGCTGTTAAGCAGTTTACACCATTTAGCCACCAGAGATGGGTTTGCCCTGAGGCAATGCTAAGGCTAAAAAAAAAATACTCAAGGGGCTACAGCACAGCTAACCCATGCTACTGCTCCCAGGTGGCTGTACTTTGTATATCAAACTGCAAATATTTTAGAAAGGACTTAAAGGCATTCTTATGGTGTACTGCACTTAATGTAATCAGCTGAGCAGCGCTTGGGTTGACTTTGGGGAGGGGTGCAGAGATGGCTGTACATTACGTCAACATAATGATAAGTGATTGCCACTTAGAAAGGCAGAAAGGATTTTATAACAAGTAGTTACTGGCATGGCTCAGATAAGTTCCAGTGAGTCGATGTCACGTGTGTGATGTTTGCATTGCACCTGTGCAGTTATTTGCTTCATAGGCCAACAACTGTGCTGAGCACATGCAGCACAAAATTATAGTAGCACATAGCTTGTAAAGAAGTCTTCTGCATCACTGAATGTTTGTATTCATATAGGAGATATACTGTTACCTGGCTTTGACTCAAATGTAACTAGGTCACTGTGGATGTTACGGATACTAGCACTGTCACGCGGGCTCATAGACATAAAGGAATGTTTGGCCCACCCTGTTAGCCCATTTTCCCTACCTATTTTATTACCACAGACCCTATTTGATCTCCATCTCTTTCTCCATACCCTTCCTTTCCATTAAGAGTCCCTTGTGCTTATCCATGCATTCTTTAACTCCACCACTGTTTTGCCAACACCACTCCACGGAAGGCTGTTCCAGGAATCCAACACTCTTTCTGTGAAGAAGTACTTTCTCACATCTTTCCTGAATCTACCCCCTTCAGCTTCATAGCATGTCCCCTTGTTCTTGAGCATCTTTACTTCTGAAAATACTTCCTCCTGTGCTTTATTTGCCCATGAGGTATTTAAGGTCTCTATCATATCCCACCCCTCCTCTCTTCCATGGTGTACATATTGAGCTCTTTTAGTCTCTCCTCATAGGGCTTTGATGCAGACCCTGTACCATTTTAATTGCCCACCTTTGGACCACTCCACTGTATGTTCTTCCAGAGATGTGGTCACCAGGACTGGATATAGTACTCTAGGTGGGGTCTTACCAGCGATCTATTCAGAGGCAACACTACCACCCGCTTTCTCCTGGTGATACCCCTGTCTATACACTCCAGCATCCCACTAGCCATGCTAACTGCCTTGTTGCACTGCCCGGCACCTTTAGGACATCAGATATGATTACCCAGGTGACTTTCTTGTAGTGGTCATCAATAACACTCCACCCATTTGTACTCTGCCATCTGTTTCTGTGCCCAAATGGCACCATTTTGCACTTTTTTCACATTGGAAACACAGCTGCCATACTCTTGACCACCTCAAGTTTTTCACATCTTTGCTTGTCATTTCCATCCCCTGCAGTGTCCACCTAATGGCACATTTTAGTGTCATCCACAAAGAGAAGACCTTCACTTCCTGCAACTCTGAAATATTGCATATAAAGACATTAAAGTGGACCAGTATCAGCATCGATCCCTGAGGCATCCTGCTTGGTCACCTTCCTTCTTGGTGTGAATTCCATTTTACCACCGTCCTCTGTCACATATTCGTTGACCAATTTCTTACCTTACCATCTTTGGACCCACGCTCAAGCTAACCAGCTTGATTATTAGTCTCCTACGTGGAATGGTGTCAAAAGCCTTATTAAAGCCTAGGTAGGCCATGTCCACCACTCCAACCTGATCTAAATCCTTTGCCACCCAGTCAAAGAAGTCTATCAGTTTCATTTGACATGGCGTCCTCTGCCTCCCCCCATGAATCCATGCTGCTTGGTCTTGTAACCCCTGGATTCAAGATATTCCATAATCCTTTCCATCAGCAGTGTTTCCATTAACTTTCTCACCATGTTTATCAGGCTGACTGGCCTACAACTGTCAGCCTCCACCTGCTACCACTTTGTGTAGTGGGACTACATCTGCTCTCCTTCAGTTCTCTCCGGAACCACTCCTGTTTCCAGTTAGCTGTTGAACAGGACTGTCTGAGGTGCAGTCAATACCTCCTGAGCTCCCACAGTACCCATGAATGCACCCCGTCTAGTCCCATTACTTTGTCCACTTTCAGATTAGCAAGTCCTTCGGACTCTCACCTACAAAAGAACTAGTGTCCACCTCCTTCCCTCCAAAGCTCCTGTTACTTTTTGTGGCCCCTCCTTCTCCTTCCTCTGTGAACACTAAACAAAGTATTTGTTCACGATGTCTGCCTTTTCCTGGTCCCACTCTGTACAGCCCTGCCCCCCCTTTTTAACCTTACAATCCCACCCCAAGTCTTCCTCTTTTCACTTTCAAACCTGAAACATTTCTTGTCCCTTTCATTACCGGGCTTGGCTACTCTCTTCAGTTTGTGTTCTGCACTCCTTACTGCTTCCCTGCTTCCATCTGTTTCTCCTGCTACACCTCTCTATCCTCCTCCCTGCATCTCCTTATATCTTCTGCATGCTATTCTTTATCCTTTGCCTTTTCACCCACCCCTTTTGAGAACCATAGCATTCTCTTTTTCCTCTTGCTTTTGCTCACTTGCTTAACTAAGAAGTTTGTTGCCTTCTCTATGCCCCTGTTAGCTTCAGCCACTGTTCTCACCCAACAAGGTCATATCTGAAGCATTCTGCATATTTATAAAATCTTCCCTCCTGGAATATAGGATCCTCAGCCTAGTGTGGTCGGTTCAGTTCCACAGCTGTCCCTATATTGAACCACACTGTACAGTGATCGCTGGTCCCAAGGTGTTCTCCCACATTGGCATCTGTGACACTGTCCGTGGTAGTGAGTACCAGGTCTGGTATTGCCCCATCATAAGTGGGTTTGCTGTCAAGTCATCCAAGGAACACCCCTTGCAGGGAGTACAGGATGTCCTCGGTTCTAGCTAAAGCCACAGCTGGGCGTGTCCAATCTACATCTGGCAGACTGAAGTCCCTCACCAGCAGCACCTCCCCTTTTCTGCCATCTTGCCAGTTTTTTCCACCAGTACCTTATCTAACTCCACCTCCTGTGCTGGAGGTCTATAGATCATGCCAGTGTCAATAGTAGCTCCATTCTCTGTCTCAGGGTGACCCCACAGTACCTCCTGCCCTGTCCTTGTATCTCCATTGGTTCTATGTTTTCCTCACATAAAGCACCGCACTCTTCCTTTCCTTTCCACCCTGTCCATCCTGAACAGAGTATAGTCTGCTATGGCCATGTACCAGTCATGGTTTTCAGTGCACCATGACTTGGTAATGGCTACAGTATCCAGTATCTGTCATGATGGCCTCTAGGTTCAGAATCTTATTTTCTATACTTACATTCACACACATGGCCTTACAGATTTTGTTCCCACCTCTGCTTGTTACCCCATTTTATCTCTATGCCCTCCTGCTTTCTCCTCTCTTTTCATGCTCCCATTCTCATCTCCTTCATTTCTATCACCCTGCTCCCTTTATCAATTTTCACCTGGGGATTCCTCTCCTCTTGGGCTCTCCTACTCTCTACAAGGTTGAAGGGCCTGGGTTCTTCTTTTTCCTGATTGTGGGGTTCCTATCAAGACATTTTTAGTTTGTGCAATGCCACCATCCAGAGTTAAAATTAAATGGGCCTAGTGTCAGAGTGGTACAACTCTGGGATGCACTACCTCCCACCTCCCCAGTGTCCCCATGTGCTTGATAAATCACAGTGCAACCTTAAATCAACAAAATGCAATTAATGGCTTACCACTAATAATATGCTCACAAGACAAAATGTAAAAATTGTTTGGATGGGAATACGATTAAAAGATTGTTGAATCTCAGGTGTTTCCATTATTGGACTATGTGGACTTCCTATATGATTATTCTAATAATGACAAATTGGATGTTTTGTACAACTGTCCGCCAGGTTGATTCTCCAATGCTCTAAGGATATACACCACTGTCAAATGTGTAATAGCCTAGGATGGCTGTCCATGTCTGAGAGACGTCAGCTTTATAAATTTAGCATATAAAGTGTCCTAGGTAAAATTCCCACTTATTTGACTAAAAACTGCAGGTTAGAAAAATAAATGTTTCACTTAGGAAATCTTCTTATTGTGAATTAGTTGTCCTGAAGCAAGACTGAAGAGGTTGACATCTTCCTTTAGTCATTTAGTTCCTTCCATATTGGAACAGCTTACCTTCTAAATTCGATTGTTGAATGCACAATTTCATCTTTACATACTGTGAAGCTATGGTTCTTGGCAAGACAGTAAGTCTGGTTAAAGACTGCTGTGCAAAATCAGATAATATGTACTCTGAGGCCAGGATATTCAGACTGCGCCTGGCAGTGGCGCAGCCTGGGCACAGCGCAACTGGGATGCGCCGGGTCGGACCAGGATTCAGGTGATATTCCAACGGGTGATGCACCATGGTGCATCACCATTGAATATGGCATGGACTGTGCATGGTGCAGTGGCACTGCACCGCGCAAGCCACAGATAGGAGCATGGGATGTGCCAGCGCAAATGCAGTTGCGTAGCTGCATCGCCTGTGATATTCAGCAGAGGGCATGCAAATGAGGCATAATATATGCAAGGCACAAATGGGGTCATTTGTATGTCATTATGGCCCCATTTGCATGCCTTGCACAGGTCAGCCCAGCAACTTGCACCTGGCACCCTGCACAGCATGTTGTGTGCACAGTGGGGGTCCCAGGGCATCCCTCGCCCCATAGCCGCGACTGTGGTAAAACGCCTTAAAACAATTCTCTGGTAGTCTAGTGGCACCCTCCTCCTGTTGCTGCAATCACCAGTACATTACTGTAATATTAAGCCCTGGTAGTCTAGTGGGAACCCCCTCCCACCCGATTCCTCGATCACCGTACATGTAAAATAAGTCATTCCTTGGTAATCTAGTGGACCCCCCTCCGCTGATTCCCGGTAATGTATAACATGTCATTCCCTGGTAGTCTAGTGGACCCCCCCCCGATTCCTTGAGTAATGTATAACATGTCATTCTCTGGTAGTCAAGTGGACCCCTCCCGCCTGATTCCCGGTAATGTATAACATGTCATTCCCTGGTAGTCTAGTGGACCCCTCCCTCTGTTCCCCGATCGTGATAAATCACCATAACATAAGTCCCTGGAGATCCAGTGGCATCCCCTACCCACCCACCACGGGACCCCTTGCCCCCCCTGCTGCCCCGTCCTGGCGGGCAGCTGCAACTCACCCGATACTGCCCGGCCTTCCTGCTGAATGACAGGTACAGCATATTGTGGTTTATTTCAACCACCACAGTGTGGCCCACTGGCATGCAGGGCATGTACTAGACAGTCCTGAATATGTAAATGAAGTCATTCACATACTTGGGACTGTCTTAGTACAGTATGCCTCACGCCCACTGGGCCACACTGTGGACCAATGGGCATACAGCCCATACTGTACCAGTCATTAGGGCGGTCAGTCAGGCAGTATGCGGTGGATTGCAGCCACCCGCCGATGATGGGGGACAGGTGGGCAAGGATCTGTGTGGGTGGGTGAGGGGGGGGTGCCACTGATCACCAGGGACTTATGTTACGGCAATTTACTGGTGATCAGGTATCAGGCAGAGGGGGGTCCACTTGACTACCAGGGCATGACATATTAAACATTTACCGGCAATCGGGATTCAGGCAGGAGGGGGTCTGCTAGACAACCAGGGCATGATGTATTATATATGTATCAGGGAGTCGGGAGGGGGGTACCACTGGCCTACCAGGGAGCTGTGGGTGCTTATGGATGGTGTTCTGGTGGGTGGGTGGCCACCCATGGCTGGCAGCTGCTGTGTTACACCCTGCAATTCAGCAGCCCACCTGTGGGTGGCCAGGAGTTGTTCCACCATTTCACGGGCTCAACTTTGAGCACCGCTATTGGTGCAGTGCAGGGTTGTGCCAGCATATGCGCGCACTTCCTGGGCTGAATATTGGGATGTGCCGCATATGCATGGGCATGACCCTGCATCTCGCGCCCGCATACATTAGCATTGCGCCCCAGTGCATCAGGGTTTGCGCTGCACCAGGCAGACTTTTCAACATCCCACCATGGTAATGCAGGTTGCGCCAGCAACCTGCTTGAATATCTGGGCCTGAAAGTATTAATATAATTTATTGTATTATATTTGATTTGTAATGTATTGTCTATATGTGAAACTTATGTGCAATGTAACTGTTTCTGTACTGAGTTTCCAGGTCACCATTTTAAATGAATGTTTACTCAATGGTCTAACTTAATAAAATTAAACGAAATAACAAGAAAATATTTTATTGGGGAATATTCACAAGACATAGGGGAACACAAAAGCAAAACTCTTGAGTTATAACTCATTAGGACTGAGGTTAGGTGGCTGACTAGGCTCAACCTATTCAACAAAATTTAAAACAGCACTAATAACACTTTAAACAGCAGTAGTGCCACCACACCAGACTGATGGGGAACTACCCACTAGTAGCAGTTTAAACCCCTTTAAGCCTTATAGGAGCTCCCTATGCTTCACCGGTACCCAATCAGAGAAACAGTGCAGGCCCAGAAAAGTTGCAGCTGGTTGGCCAGGGGTGTTGCACTTTAAATCAGAATAAACACTTTGAAACCCAAACCTCGCAGGTCATGCAATTGTTAAAACGGCAAACCTTAAAGAAAGAACTTATGATAACCTTGCCCTTTGGTGGGAGGATTCCAAAAGGATTTCAAAGCCTTTTTCTGAAACACTCTTATAAGCCTACCAATAAGAAATATTTGCACCATTTAAGCCCTCAGGTCACAGCTGTACCAACTTACTGATAAAGCACAGCAGGGTATAGGAATTTTTCTGATCAGATACACCAGGTTAAATTACAAATGAAACAGTACCAGTATAATCGAGCAACTTCCTTAAACAAAGAGCAACAATTTGGTACTCCGCCATAAGACAATCCTTCAATGTCATTAAGAATTGCCAGACAGGATCACCTGTAGTGTTTTCCAGTCCTAAGAGATCAGGAATGGAATCTGTACACTACTTGAACCCAAATGAAGTGGATTATGATGGATTATGTTTCTGTCATTTTCCTCGCCCTACCTCTTTACTGTCAAGTCAGACATCATACTTTAAGGCCTTGACTTTCCACACCCATCTGAGTATGAACAGAATGGTTTAGTTTGATCTATTTCAATATCTGAAGTAGACAAGACAATAAAGTCCTTTAGGAACAATGCTCCCCAGTACATGATTGTTTACTCCTGAATTATGTAAAATGTTTTCAGAACAACTAGTTCCCTTACTTCAACCACTTTACATCTACAGTACATTTTGTGGACTGGTGACTCTCCAAAATATATGGCCACAGCATTACGTTTTTTTTTGCTGCCAAAAGGGGATCCCATGATTTTAAT
Source organism: Neoceratodus forsteri (assembly GCA_016271365.2). Taxonomy (NCBI): domain Eukaryota; kingdom Metazoa; phylum Chordata; order Ceratodontiformes; family Ceratodontidae; genus Neoceratodus; species Neoceratodus forsteri. Next base: position 1,182,046,413 of record CM057450.1, on the reverse strand, counting down.
ATATTAGTGCCCATTAGTATTTTGAATGTGTACCAAAAAATCTTAGAAAAATCTTGGCAACCAGGTTAGTCACTGTAGCAATTATACTCATTTCACCACATCAGACATGCTCAGTTGGGGCAGATGGATACAAAATAATTTAATTACACTGAGGAAAATTATTGAGAGAAGGAATATAGGGCTATTGGATGGATATATGTTATTTATCAAACAGAAAGAAGTCTCTGAGGTATTAGAAGCATATGGCTTTCCAGTCTGCTTTTGGAACTGGCTAGGAATTTTATACCACTCTGTTTCTATCCAACCAGTAATGAATGGCTGGCTGGTCCTGTTTTAAAATTACATAGAGGGGGCTTGGCAAGGTTTCCAACAAGCCTGCTTCTGTACATATTACATTGACACACTGTTTCAACGAATGAATGCCCAGATGGATATTTGGGGTTTGATCCCCAGAGAAGGGTATAATCCAATACAAATGATGAGTTATGCTGATGGGCTTGCTCTTTTTAGATAAAACAGATTGGCGTAGTAATTAAACAGAAATTTGACCTTTCTGACATGGCTGCAGGTTTGAAAACATATTTTCTTAAGAGCACTGGACTAGATCTTGGACAACAGCAACATAATCTAGTGGATATAGCAGGTATCTCCCGATCAACACCTCTATCTAAATGCTATGCACCTATTTTGGCTGAAGCGAAAATGTAGCAGACAAAAATTATGACATATACCTACAGGTAGCTCAAAACAAGTAGAACTGCTGCAAACAATGGAGACACTCAGAAAAAGAGAGTTTTCTTAATTAAAACTTTACCAACTCCATACTGTTACACAAGTTTTGTTTACCATATACAGTGCCTGTTTCCCTGCAACAAAACTTTCAAGTGTATTTTTCACCCTCCAGTAGGCAGTAGGCTGAACCCAATTAAATGAGGGGTTAAAGAATGAGGTGTTGCTATGATCAACCCAATTGCATTTTTATGTTGGCTTGCATGCATGCTAGCAACATCTTGCAGTAGTAGCACATTTCAGAGGTGTGTCAGTGTTGTGGCCATTGCAGGGATGCTTTAGTGGGTGCATCTCTCAGCCGCCAATCAGTGAGCATGCTGGCAATGACAGGACACTTCAAACAGAGCCAAAAACTTGAAAGAATGTGCCGCTGCAATCACAAACAGTTTCGACATTGCAGCGCACCTCTCCCCTTGCAACCTTTTCAGCTTCTGTACCTGAGCACTTTGTCCCTGGGCCTTGCACCAGTAGTAGCGGTCGACTCCTGCCAGCCGAAGAGCACTGGTGCCAAGCTTTGCTTCAGGAGTAAGGCGTTTGTTTACTGTTCCTTTCCTGGTGAAACATTTCCAATAAACATGGTGGCTCCTGCTGCCTACCACACACTCCCCATCAGGGTGCTCAATCCTCGTGCACGAATGCACTCCCTCACACTGTTGTAGCACACTGGGGAGCCCACCCAAGTGTGCCTAAATGTCACACTTCAGCCCAAACCGTTTGTGTTATTTGTCGACATCGAGGTACCCAGTCACCTGTCAGCATGCACCCTCCCACACACACTATTGTGGCACACTGGGAGCCTAAATGCCTTTACTTTTGTCCCCTGTAAAATAAATAAAATGGTCCCTTGAAGTTTTTTTTTACCTGTAAACAGAAAAGGATCCATTATTGTGTCCCTGTCCCGCCTCCCCATCCCAACCCTCCTCTGAGCACCAACCTCCCTGCACCCCCACCCTATACTTACCTCTGGAGGTCGAAGCAGCGATCTTCTCTGGACTGGGATGCATCTGCATTCTTCAAAGCTGAACTGCAATGTGAGGAATCCAGTGACGCTGTATAATGGGAGTCAATGAGGGGTTTCAACTTAGGTTGATATCGCAGCCATTTTAGGAATTTTTTGGCCCCAAATTTTCAACATTGGGTTCTTGAGACTCCACCTCATGAACACGTCACTGTCATTTTGTTTCTCCATCCCAAAGGTCATTTTGCATCACTGACCTTTTGGGATTGAATAACAAAATGACAGTACCACTGTTCATGAGGTGGGGTCCCAAAAGCCCATGTTGAAAATTTGGTGAAAAATTCCCAAAATGACCACGTTGTAGTATGCATTGTGCATGTTAACATACCAGGGTACATAACCTACAGGAGAGACACAGGCAGGGGAGAGAGGGGAGGAGAGTCTCTCATGTAAAGGAAGGATAAAAGCAACTGAACAAAAGATTAAACAGGGAGGAGAGGAGGCACTGTGGGTCACCTTGGAGAATGGAAAGGGCACTGCAATCCGCACAGGGGTTGTGTACAGACCCCATGTCAGGGGAGGGAATGGACAAGGATATGATAGAAGGCATTCTTAGAATGGCAGAGAAAGGGAGATACTGTTGAGGGAGACCTGAATATGCCAGATGTTAACTGGAGCACATTTGCTGCAGCTACATCCAAGAGCAGGCCATTCTTGATGCTCTACAGGTGGCAGGCCTCAGACAGCTAGTTTCAGAACCCACTCGTGAGGGAGCAATCTTAGACCTCGTACTCTCAAACAGAGGCAGTGAGAGGATCTCAGATCTAGAAGTGGGTTGCCATATGGGAACAAGTGACCATCAAACAGTGTGGTTCACGTTAAACTCAGCTACAGAGTCAAGCCATACAAAAGTGAGGGTACTGGACTTCAGGAGGGCTGACTTTGGCAAGATGGGAGAGTGCCTCAGAAAAGCACTAGCAAACAGGCTAGAAGGAGGTGTGGAGCAACAATGGGAATCATCAAAACTGCCATCACAGAGGCAACAAGCCTTTGTGTGAAGCAAATAAACAAATCAAAATGAAAGAAAAGCCCCTCACGGTTCTCAAAAGAGGTGGCTGTGAAAGTCAGGAAGAAAAGATAGCAATCCGGAAGTTTAAGGAAACACAGAAGGAGCAGGACAGAGACAGTTAAGTACAGAAGGAAGCAGGAGGGAAGTCAGAATAGCAAAGGCCCAAACTGAGGAAAAGATAGCCAACTCGGTTAAGAAGGGGATAAAACCTTTTATAGGTACATCAGCGAGCGTAGAAAAGACAAAGGGAGGGATAGTGAGGCTGAATAGAATGAATGGTGGGTGGGCAGGGGACAGTGAAAAGCAGGGATACTGAACGAATATTTCTGCTCAGGATTCACAAAGAGGAGGGGAAGTGCCTAATCCAATTAACAGAAGCACTCTCGATAGGGGGTCGATCCCAGTCCTTTCACAGAACAAAGGGTTCTGCAAGAACTCCTAAAACTGAAGGTGGACAAAGCAATGGGGCCTGATGGAATTCACCCCAGAATTCTAAAAGAATTAAGGGGGAACTAGTGAAACCACTGGCTACTCTTTTAATAAATCATGGGAGGATGGTGTGGTACCTGAGGACTGGAGGAAGGTGGATGTGATTCCCCTTCACAAAGTGGGACCAAGACAGAGGCAGGAAACTACAGACCTGTAAGTCTGACCTCTGTGGTAGGGAAAGTGATTGAGTCACTTCTGAAGGAAAGAATAGTTGAGTACCTAGAGGCCAGTGGGCACAGGACCCAAGGCAGCATGGGTTCACAGCGGAAGGTCATGTCAGACCAACCTAATAGATTTCTTTGACTGGGTGATCAAAGTAGTAGACCAGGAGGGCTGTGACATGGCCTACCTAGACTTTAGCAAGGCATTTGACACAGTCCCGCAAAAGATTAATAGTCAAATTAACCAGCCTGGGAGTGAGTCCCAGGGTGGTAGCCTGTGAAAACATTGGCTGGACAACAGGACACAGAAGGTAATTGTAAATGGAGTCCACTCTGAAGAAAGAGGGGTTACTAGTGGGTACCGCAGGGTTCAGTTGGGTCCAGTCCTTTTAATGTCTTCATAAGTGACATTGCAGAGGGACTGGAAGGAAAAGTATGCCTCTTTGCAGATGACACAAAGATCTGCAGCAGGGTTAATACACAAAGAGGCGTGGAAAGGATGAGAAGAGACTTGGCAAGGTTGGAGGAATGGTCAGACTTATGGCAGCTAGGATTCAATGCAAAGAAGTGCAAATAATGCACCTGGGAAACAAGAACCCAGGGAAGAATACACAATGGGGGAGGTAGTAACAACAACAAAAAGGAAAGGGATCTGGGGATAATCATATCAGATGACCTTAAGGTTAGCAAGCAATGTGAGAAGGCAGGGGAGGGCTGGAGGTATACTGGGATGCATAGGAGAGGCATCAGCAGCAGAAAACAGGAAGTTGTTATCCCTCTGTACAGACAGTTGGTGAGACCCCATCTGAGTACTGTGTCAAGTTCTGGAGACCCCATCTCGGCAAGGACATAGACAGGATAGAGGCAGTCCAGAGAAGGGCAACTAAAATGGTGCAGGATCTGCAAGAGAAGCCATATGAGGAGAGACTAAAGGAGCTTAATATGTATACCCTTGGGGAAAGAAGGGAGAGGGGACATGATAGAAACTTTTAAGTACCTCAGTGGAATCAACAAAGTCCAAGAGGGTAGCATCTTTCAGAAAAGAGGCGTGCAAGAACAAGGACACAATTTAAAGATAGAGGGAGGCGGTTCAGGGGCAATGTGAGGAAGTATTATTTCACAGAGAGGTAGTGATGCATGGAACAGCCTTCCTGAGGAGGTTGTGGGGTCTAAAACTGTGGAGAATTCAAGAATGCATGGGACAGACATAAGGCAATTCTTGTGGGGGTAGGAAGAAATAGGCTGTTGGTTAACTAGGATCTGCGGCCTATCCTGTAGGTAGGGAAATGGGCAGACTAGATGGGCCAAGCGGTCCTTATCTGCCGTCAAAGTCTATATTTCTATGTTTCTATGTTTCTATTATGTACACACACTGTAATTTCGATAATTTTAATATTTTCACTCCAGAGTTTAAACATTATCATTTTTCACACCTCCTTATGAACAGCATGGCTGTCATTTTCACATCCTGCCCAAAATGTGTTTTTGCACCTGTGGTGCAGAATGGCGCAGTCACTGTGGAAATCAACTTTTGGGACAGATTAACACAATCATAGTGTCACTGTTCATGAGGGAGGTCCCAAAATACCCATGTTGAAAATTTGGTGGAAAAATTCCAAAAATGATTGTGTTACAGGCGTACATGATGCAGTTTCAATGCACGCTCTTAACTTCACCAATTTTCATATTTTCACTCAGATTTTTCACACCTCCTCATAAACAGTACAGCTGTCATTTTCATATCCTGCCAAAATTGTGTTTCGCATCTGTGGTGCGAATAGCTTAATCAGCTATGCAAAATCACTTTTCAGGATTAGTAACGAAAATGATAGAGCCAGTGTTCATGAAGTGGGGTACCAAAAGCCCATGTTGAAAATTTGGAGTGAAAATACCAACAAACACCGGGGCATTAGGGTTTCCAACCATAATGCCCTACCCTGTAGAGACTGACAGGTGTTGAGGGTCTGACTTGGGTTCTTCAGCTGTAATGCTCATGGCATTTCCACCCACATACTACAGTCATTGACAGGCATCCAAGGTGCCTTGGGGTCTTGACCTAACATTCACCCCATTCTCCTATACTGCACCAGTCTCAGCTTATTTCCTGATGGAATGGGGTGAGTGTAAGGCGAAGACCCCAAAGCACACTGTGATACATGTCGGTGTCTGCAGGTGGGGTGAGGTGGAATAGCATAAGCATTATGGATGATGGCCCAAAGGCACACCCCAACATCTTTTAGTCTGCAGGGTGGGGGGGGGTTGCCATTACTTCAATACTTCACTGCCATTCCTATTATGCATCTCTAACTCCTGCACTACTAGTGCCAATGCCAGCAAGCCAACATTAGGCATTGACAAATGCTTGTTATTTTAGTTTTTCATAGCAAACTTGCAAAGAGCATTAACTAAGGATAATACCTTTTAGGTCTCAGTATGTGAATAGATGGAACCCCATATTTTACCCTGGGAACAAGGTACATTCCAGATGTTAAGAAGGACAAACAGAGGAAATATCTGGCCTGGTCTTTGGCGGCAACTGTAGATAATAGTAGTGATCCTTTTATTATGGCTTATGCACATGTGCAAAGCAAACATCTTGGGATGACACCCAGCAGAGTAAGACTGTGGGAAGGTGTGTGCTGCAAGCAGCCAATGCAGCTGAGCACCAGGAGGAGTGCTGTGCACACCCAATCCTGTTTAGACTACTGCTGATGCTGGTTTGTTGGCTGATGGGTGGAAGCTTCTCACACATGAAAGGATGCAGTGGCATCTATCACAGTGCAGCTGCATCCACCTACCAGCATCCAGCATTCCCTCCAAAGCTTCTCAGTAATACCAGTGGATGTTGATATCCCTCCTCTCAACCAACCCAGCTTTATGTGCTCAGCACCGCTGGTGTCCCCCACTAACCAACTTGTTTATGTGATCAGCGGTGTATGTGCTGAATCCTACTGCAGGTATCCACCTCCCAATGAACCAGCTTTCAAATCCCCCACACACACACATCAGTGCTCACCCAAGGCTGCCTGCAGGCATATAAGTACGCACCTCATGTACCCAAAGTTATCATAGTTAGAACAATGGCTTTAAGCTGGGACCATCCTATTGGCAATTCTGTTACAGAAAATGTATTTTCACAAGTTGGCATATCATTTTTAAAAGTCTGGGGCAGCTTTGTGCCCACCCCAGTGCCAGTTAATTCCCCCAAACAGGATACAACACTGTGGTGTCCACCGATGCCACCAAACAGCAAACTGACACTGGGTGCCCAATCCAGTGTTTGAACCTGAAATAAAATAAAAAACTCATCATCTTTTCTTTTTTTGTCATCTTGTAGACCTGTAAAAAGAAAAAAAATCTGTCCCAACACTCTTGCAACTCACCGCCCACCCCAATCCCTCTCAGCACTCCACCATCACACACCCACCCTGCACCCTCTACTATATAGCCAAAGAACTGCAATGACAACCAGCATGTCCAGCTACTTCTAACACTGACTGGGAACTGACTGAAACAAGATTAGTTTGTTAATGTTTTTAATGCCTCTGGAACTTTTATTCATAACTTTGTCATTGTTTGACATTTTTATACCAAATTTTCAGCATAGCTTGTTTTGGACCCCACCTCATGAACAAGATAGGTAAACTTTTCAAATCCACTGAAATATAATTTCTCAGTCTCTCTACAAAATCACCTTTCAGACAGGATTTCAGTTCGGCATTCTTTTTTGCTCGACTTTTCAGTCATTACAAAGATTTTAAAAGTGGAAAAACAATTTAAAAGCATACATTTCCCAACTGGTTTTCCAGAACCCTAATTTTAAAATAGGCAGGAAGGTCATTCCAGCTGTATGGTTGCTGCAGCTTGCTTATGTTAAAATGTGCAACTTGATCCATGATGGTATTTGCCTCCTCCACAGAGATCTTGAGGTTATTTCAGCTGGATAGAACACTGGTCCTTAAATCAGCTCTATCATGTTGTAGTGCATAGATCTGAGGCTAATTTTGAGCATGAGGATTTATTAGAGTTCCTACAGTCTTTACAGGATCTTGTTTCCTTGCTCCCTCAGTTTCTAAAATTTACTCCAAATTGTTTTCTAAGGCCTTTCAGGAGATAGATGGGGTGTCTCTTTACTGGAATGCCCAATTCCCACATCACATCTTTAACTGGCGTAAAATCTGAAAAGACACCTACAGTTATATAACCCAAATAAGTTACGTCTCGCTCAGTTCCATGTTTGAATAACCTGTATTTCACCGTGGTTAAACTGGCCAAATGAGACGTATTTGCTCTTCTTTGTATACGAGGTGTGAACAGGCAGAGGACTCACCCTATCATATTTTCTGGGAATGCCCCAAAGTGGCTCCCTTGGGACATCCATCAAGAGCAGGGCAGACACTTTACTTGGAATTGCCGTGATTTTTTCTCCAGACATTTGCTTAGTGGGTGATTATGCTGATATTGATATCAGAGAGTGCAGATATTTCATGGCCTTGATCTCTTATGGTCAAAAGTGGTTCTAAGGCACTGGTGTGACACCACCGTGTTGTCCTATAATGAATGGTTGCAGAAACTCTTATTTAACATTACAATAGAACAACTCTTATTTAACATTAGAGTAGCAACAATGATTGCTAGTTTATGTAATCACCTGCAGTTTTTAACAAGATTTGGAACAAATTGCACACTTTATATACAATATAAGAAATGGGCTTGGTTTCCTTGATGTTTAATGATCTTTGTAATGTTTAACCCAGCTTAAGGTGTTGAAGTCTTTTCCATCAGTGCTGAGGTTTTGGTTATTCTGCCAGGGGTACAGGGTGAAGTGGGGGTTTGTGAGTTTGTTGTTGTTTTTTTACTGTTTATATAGTGACTGTTCTGTATGTTTTGAGTGAAGTTTCAATAAAGCATATTAAATTAGAAAAATAAAAAACATAATACAATAGATCATTCTCATGATCAAATATCATCATACAATATGTTCAATTTAAACACTGTTGTATTCATCTTAAGTACAATATTGCAAATCCATATCTTGTTCAAATAAATACATAGTGTGCTTTTGGTATAGTGTATAGTTAATTTAATACAATTTCCATAAATAAATTGTAATTCCAAAATAAAATTTACAGAATGCACTCTACCGTACTTTATACTATGTTGCTTCTACTCATTTTTTTTAAATCCATTTTATGTAATTTATCATTTCTTGGGTTATGAATCCTAATGATGGATTCATCAAAATTCTCAATACCTCATTTTACAGAGTAAACTTGTTTCAAAATATTGGTCTAAGATCTTACCATGCATTTCCTTATATTTAGTGCAATGGCACATCACGTGCATCAGCGTTTCAGTTTAATTTGCCCCACTATCACAAAGGATGTTAATTAATTTGGATTTGTCTTCTGAAATTACATATTGAACAATTTTGAAGGGTACAGTTCCAGTCTAAATTTTAAAAACAGAGCTCTGTCTTTTTTCTGTTAAGTGTACTAAATAAAGTTCCAGTACATGAGTAATTTTATTTTGAGTGTATCAACAGTGACATTTTAAAGATCTTATCCTTTCTAGAACTTCTTCAAGTGAAATTTGTATTAATCTAGTTTTAATAATTTTGCTGTAAGTAGTTGAGATATGTATACCTCTTTGTTGGTCCCTCCATAAGTGATACAGTCCTATTGACTTCAGTGTTTCTATGGCCTGTTTCAGCCATGGAGATGAGAAACTGCTATTCAGCCAAGTAGCTTTTTCCACCAAACATCTTTTAGCTGTTCTATTTTATCCACATTTGAGCATCTTATCCAGCATCTTAATTTAGTTATAGTTGCAAGATATTTTTTTGTATTCTCCCAAGTTCTGCTCTAGCTACTTGTGCAGGTGAGAATTTAGGCAAATGCAAAATGGACCTATATAGGCTTGTAAAATGTTTTTCCAAGTTTATAATATTTTATCAAACCATAATTCCACTGCATATAAGGTAAGTAAGTAAGTAAAATTTATTTTTAAGCGCTTTTCAGTGCCAAAGCGCTGTACAAATAGAAGCAATTAAAATACATACATATAACACAAACAACAACAATAACAATATAATCACAATAAGATCACAATAAAATCACTCTCCATATGCCTTTTGAAATAAATAAGTTTTAATTCTAACTTAAACTCTCAACGGTCAGGCAGCTTCAGTATCCGACAAGGTAGAGAAATTCCACAGGGTAGGGGCAGCGTGAAGAAAATGCCCGTATCTGAGAAGTTTTTAAATGAACCCTGGGAACCTCTAGCAATCCTCATCGGGCGGAGCGGAGGAAAAGAGGGACGGTAGGAAGGAGATCTTGAAGATACTGCGTCCCTGTTCATGTAGGGCTTTATAGGTCAGTAACCCGACCTTAAAGGTGATCCGCCACTGAACCGTGCCAGTACAGTTTAGCAGCACAGGCGCATGACTTCTCATAGATGTCCCAGTCAAAGCCTGGCTGCTGCATTCTGCACCAGCTGCAAGTGGCAGATATCAACTCTGCTGCAGCCCTAGGTACAGGGCATTGCAGTAATCAAGGTGAGAAGTAACAAAGGCATGGACCAATGTCGGAAGGTCAACCGGAGGAACTAGGTGTTTCACCCGAGCGATATTCCTAAGATGGTAAAGGAGGATTTGACAGTGGATGACACCTGAGATTTCAGGGTCAAACCATCGTCACATAACACCCAGGTTACGCACCCAGTCTGAGGTTGAGAGCTGGGCACCATCGACATACGCTCAAGGAAGCCCAGCCCTACAACCCGCCTCAAGGTGACCTGGGTCCACCACCAACACCTCAGTCTTATCCGGGTTTAACCTTAGCCAGCTGGCACTCATCCAACTTTGATCTCAGATAGACAGCTGTTAGTATAGAGACTGCATCTTCCTGTCCGGGACTAAAAGACAAATACAGCTGGGTGTCATCTGCATAGCAGTGAAAACCCAAGCTGTATTGCCTAATAATGTCTCCCAATGGCAGCATATAGACAGCGAACAACATGGGTGCTAGAATGGAGGCCTGCAGAACCCCACAGGGCAGGAGGACGGTATCAGAGGAATAAATTCTGGTGATAACCTCTGCCTCCGCCCCATGAGAAAAGATTGAAACCATTGCAGAACTGTGCCCAGACAGTCCGCAATAGAACCATGAGCATTCCAGAAGCACACCATGGTCCACAGTGTCGAATGCTGCAGAGAGATCAAGAAGGACTAGAATAGTGCGAGCCTTTTGATCTCTCGCTATCAGGAGATCATTTAGAATCCGGACAAGGGCAGTCTCAGTACTATGTCTTTTCCTAAATCCCGATTGAAGAGTATCATAGATATTGTGATTTGTAATGTGGTCATCCAGTTGCAGTGCAACCACCTTTTCAATAATCTTGTCCAAAAGGACAGGTTAGAGACAGGTCTGTAGTTAGCTGGGCAGTTCGGGTTCAATGAAGGTTTTTAGGAGTTGTAGAATGACCGCCTCCTTTAGGGACCAGGAAAGATCCCTGCTCCAGAGATTTCCAAACAATTTCAGCAATGGTCAGACAGATAGTATCTCACAACTTAATAATAGAGGCGTGGGGCCGGATCCAAACTACAGCTGGTTGGACGTACAGTCTGGACAATCCTCACAATATCCATGAATTCTGGCTTACCAAAGTCAAACCAGGTGACACAGGTGTTTGTTTCCCCTGCCAATCACTGCAAACCCTTGAAGAGTGAGCCTGGCTGATATCCGACCTTATGCTGGCAATCTTATCAGTGAAAAACCGAGCAAGCTCATCACACTTTATTTAGAAAATCTCTTCCAGACTGTAGACAGAGTGGATTGCATAGTCTGTCAACAGTCCGAAAGAGTTCAGCTGGTCGGTTCTCCAGCAGCAGCAATCTTCCTGGACAGGAATTCTGCCTTCTTACGGGTTATTGCCGATTGATAGATAACATAATGATCCATCAATCTAAGTTTGTCAGCATCCAAGCAAGATTTCCCGCAGGCTCTTCTCTAGTTTTCTCGCCCCCACTCTCCTCAGTTCCTTCAAAGACTCATCAAACCATGGAGTTTTGGCGCTTGAGAGTGAGGGCTAACACTAACAGGAGCAATTTGGTCCAAGGCCCTGCTCACTGCCTTATTATGGCAAGAACAAGGTCCCCCTGGACCCATGCTCCCACCTGAAACACCGAGCAGTCCAGTACCGCTAATAGGCCCTCTGGGTTTACTCCCTTAAAGGGTGATACTGGACCATCTCTGTAGAGGCAGGCCTATTAGGGGTGCCCCAAAGCTGAATCTTATGGTGTGATGGTCTGTCCACACATTTGGTTCCACCCCAGATGCGTGACATCAAATCCAGTAGGAATACCAGGTCCAAAGAGTGACCCCCTATATGGGTAGCAGAGATAACTACCTGTGACAGGCCCAACATAGACATAAGTTGGAGGAAGTTCTTTCAAAGTGCGAGAGTTCATCGTAGGCCCAGGCATTGAAGTCACCCAGTATTAACCATCTGGGACTCCAATGCCATGTCAACGATGAAGTCCGGCTAATTCCTTCAGGAATTCTCCACCATCGCGGTGGACGGTAGATGAGGAGAATCCTAAACTCTGCACCTGCTGCCAGGATATACCAAAAAGATCTGGTGTTACCCACTGGCACCTCCACAAGACTCAGATCTGATCTAAAAAGATGTCCACTCCCCATGATCCAATCTCGGACGGTGCATCACAGACAATCCAGCCGAAGCAGCAGAGTCTAAAATAGAACCTGCATTCTCATCCAGCTAGGTCTGTGATACATGCCAGGTCAGATGTTGCAACAAGATCTGCAACAATAGCAGTTTTGTTCCTAATAGACCTGGCATTACATAACACCGCCCGAGTTGGATGGGTTTCGAAGGAGTGCAGTACCTGCCCACAATCTGTGGAGCCCTTGGGTATGGAATCAGGCAAGGAAGACCCCTCTCCTGATCCCATTTTCACCCCAGGTGTCCCCTCAACCCAACTATCTCTATCTGTCCACCCCTCCAATCTCCCACTCTGTCCAGCCCACCCATCCCTTAAAAGCCTTCTCACTATTCCGCTGTACAGCAGTTATTAAAAACGCCATTAGACAACCGGGACAGTGAAAGGGACGGAGGTCCCGAGCAGAGTGGGAGAATAGCGCCTGACCGTCTGAACCCCATCAAACACATCTTTAACAACAAATATCTAATAAACTAACTCAACTTAAACAACCTATCTTAATTAACAAATAATATTATACTAACCAAAGAAAACCTATAAAGAATAAAATAAATGAATAATAGAATTATATTACAATTACTATTAATCCAATAACAAACGAAAATCAAATAATATCATAAAGTCTAAAAGCATAAAAAGGTGAAAATAAATTTAAAATAATATAAAATTCTGCTCAAAAATTCACATAATATAATAGTGAATACAAGCAGTCATCAAAAGGTCAACCAATGTTAAGAATTCCAGGCTCTCTGAAACTCGGACAATCAGAGTCAGGCTATCTTATAGGAAAATGAGTAAAATAGATTTTAAACAGTTCTAGTCCAGAGACAGAAGATATCTCAAACAGTCGTGTGATGGAAATAGCCCCTCCCCGAGTGGATTTCTGATCCAAGCCGGACCCTCAGCAACAACCCTGAACGATGTCCACCCACCGGAGACCACTCTGTAGGTTCAGGAGACTTCAGCAATTCTCACCCACCACCAGCAGGTTGAAGCTAGAGACACCGCCTGGGCCCAACCAGCACCAGCCACCCCAGGCAGCAATCCCGTGACACACATACAGGCCAAGACCACCATAAAATCATAGGATCCAAAGAACAAGTCTTATTCAAACTCTTCGAAATCTCCCATAATCAAGCAGAGACCGGGGTCAGTCACACTCCTCCCAGAGCTTCAGCGGCCTCAGACACCCCAATATAATGTATGATTCAATGCCAAAATATTCCAGGAAGTCTCCGCCTCGGATCCAGAAATATATCAGGGCTTAGATAACTCCGTAGCAGTCCAGCCCAACTCCCAAAATCCCAGTGCAACTCACGTTTTCTGAATAATATTCCCAGAATCACAAAGCCAAAATTTCCAAATTCCTTCACTCATAAAATGCAGCCCAGCTCCGACAGCAACAGTGAACAACAAAGCGAATATTCCTCTGACAGCAGCCGTACACGAGAAATGTCCAAATGGCTGTTTGTAAAAACATACAAGGTAATTGGTTCATTTTCATTTTGGCTGTTCAAGGACTGTTAATATTGAATTTCCTATATCCAGCATCAAATCTTAATAATGCATTTTACTCTAAATTAATTTGTTTTGAATGTATGTCCTAGGTTTTTATTTTCCCATCAGAAGAGATGTATGCCTAAGTATGTAGCTTGTAACTATTTTCAGGGGATATTATTAATATGCCACGTGCACTTATTTTTACTTTTGCTTATTGTCATTCTTTGTCTTTTATTTGTATTAATTGACAGTTTATTTTGTTAGCAATAATTTTGTAATACCTTTAATTGTTTATCTAAGGCTATTGGGGGTAGTGATAAGAGGCCAAGTCATCTGCGTAAGTTAAAACAGGAATGAGAACACCGCCCACTGATGGTGAATGGTTAGACTCGGAATCAGAAAATCAGGAAATCATTAATATATAGGTTAAATAATAAAGGGGCTAATACACAGCCTTGTTTTACCCTACATTTGAAATGAATGGTTTTGTTAAGTTCCCTTAAGATCATCCAGATAAGATTTGAAAATGCCATCTGTCTTAAAACAGAAACATAGACTTTGATGGCAGATAAGGACTGCTTGGCCCACTTAGTCTGCCCATATCCCTACCTATTAGATAAGCTGCAGATCCTAGTTACCAGCGGTCTACTTCCTCCTAACCCCCACTATAATTGCCTTATGACAGTCCCATGCATTCTTGAATTCCTCATTGTTTTTGACCCCATAACCTCCTTAGGAAGGCTGTTCCATGCATCCACCACCTTTCTGTGGAAAAATACTTCCTCACATTACCCCTGAGCTGTGCCCCTCTATCTTGATCATAAAGTGGGTTCATAAAAGACTATGTTGAGTAGTTCAGTTCAAAATTTCAAAAAGAATGAAGTTATGAAGAAAAGTAAAATTTCATTTCTGATTTACCCTGGAAGGCATAAAGCAACACTGACCATTTTCAAATCGTCCCACACATAAAAATAGAATAAGAAAAATAAGTTACAAAAGTTGAAAATTATGCACAGTCACAATACACTTGTTCAATGTGTTCATCATTTACTCATAACGTTGTGCTTTTTGCTGACGTTTGCCCCAGATGTTCAATATATCCCTCTTGCTACCCCACCTCATAAACAGAACAGCTGTCATTGTTTAAATCCCCACAGAAACATGTTTTCACAGTCATTCTGCAAAATCAGCAGTCTGATTGGTTTTAAAACTTCCACCTCTCTTGTTATTTTTGCATTTTGTCCCAAATTTTAAACACAGGTCTTGTGTTACCCACCTCATGAACATGACAGGTGTTATTTTCAAATCCCTCTGAGACATGGTTTGCAGTCGCTGTGTGAAATCACTTTTGGACAGGATTTAAAAATCTCACCTGTCTTGATGATAATGTGGGGTAAAAACACTATGTTGAAAATTTGGGGTCAAACTGTAAAAACAACAAAGTTATGAAGAAATGGGAAGTTATAAAGTTTCTCTTATTCTGTTCAGCTTTTCAGACAGTTAGAATGGCACTAACCAGGTCACTGCCATGCTAACTGTGAACAGCACCAGCCGATGGGGTGGGCATCATATTCAAAGGCACTTGGTGCACTGCACTAACTCAAGAGCATGACTGCACAGAATATACCACTGTGCTAATTCAAATGATATAGAAATAATACAAATGAGGGATTCCACATGCATACTGGGTGCAGCAGTTTATTCTGCAGTTTCAACAATGCTAAACAGCTTCCACTGCAGCACTGTTTAACACTGCTAAAACCCTACCCATAAGCCCGTGTATGGTCATTCCCCAGTCACCTGTCCTGTAGCTGTCTTGCACATTCCTGGTGGTCTAGTTATCCCTCCACCCCCAATCACCTGTCATGTAGCTGTCTTGAATATTCCTTGTGGTCTGGTGATCCACCATACCCTGATCGCCTGTCCTGTAGCTGTCTTCAATATTCCTGATGGTCTAGTGGTCCTCCCACCCGACTGTCCATCCTGTAGCTGTCTGAAATGTTCCTGGTGGTCTTGTGGTCCCCCTTTCTGTAAGGACATCCAACCCCTTCCTGACCTGCCTGTTCAGGACTCTTCTCGCTGCACTCCCCTTGCCCCAGTCACCTAAGCCAAACTGCACCAATAGTGACAGCGACTGGCACAACCCTTCACTCACCACCTTAGCTGGCTCCCTTCTGACTGCCAGTGACCAGTCGTGAGTATTGCAGAAACAGTTGTTTCTACAGTACTCACGATTGCTCACTGACAGTCAACAGCTTTCACAGTACTCACAATTGCTCACTGAGAGTCAGGCATTGGTGAGCCAAGGTGGTGAGCAGAAGGCTGTGCCAGTCCCTGTCACTATTACCATAGTTTGGATTAAGTGGCCACAGTGAGGGTTGGTTGTGGGAAGAGAGTCCTGATTGGGAGAGTTAGGAGGGAGGAGATGCCATTATTGGGGAACACTAGATCACCAGGAATATTCAAGACAGCTACAGGACAGGGTGATGGGAGTATGAGGGACCACTACACCACTAGAAATATTCAAGACAGCTACAAGATGGTGAAATGGGAGTGGAAAGACCATTAGACCACCAAGAATATTCAAATCAGCTACAGAACAGGCACACAGGGTAGAGGCTCACGCAAGCTAATGAGCCCATAATGGGCATGCAAATAGTCCATAGCACTTTGCATATCCAATGGTCTCATTAGCATGTTAGGATGAATATAGCTCTACAGGAGTCCTGACGCAATCCCATTTGCACTGTGCTGTCTCCATTGGGCTCCTATGGTCCATATTCGGTCTGGATCTTTGTCAGGGCAGCACACAGCCATTTATACACAGTGCTAACATGTCTCTATATTCAAACACATAGTACACTACCATCAGAGTGCACTAATTGTCTGAATATTGATATCGAGCTGGCTACGCTGCTAATTGCCATGAAGTGCTCTGTCACTGTAGTGCTCCTGTCAGTGTAGCGCACATGGCTGACTCTGAAAATTGGGGGCTATACCCCTTGCCCAGTGGAACCCAAGGTCCACAAGACAACTGTTACTGGTGGTAAGAAAGATTTGCCTGTAGCCTCGAGATACTGTTGTTCGTACTGCTCTAACTTGCAATCACATGCATGCAAACATGAGTGGTATTGACAAATGCTTGTTCTTTCTTGTCACACAGAGTAGTGCAAGTAGTTTTTCTCCTGTGTCATGATAATTTTTGTAGGTTGCTGTTGTATTTTGATATCTATGTTTTTGTTGTATAATATACCAGTAATGTATATTGTTTATTTTGTTTTATTTCTTTAGTTTAATAAAATTCTACCTACTCTTCTTTAAAGATGCCATGGGATCCTTAACTTCCAACTGAACAGTGACCAGAGATGTGCAGAAGGCAATTTAGTCTAACATCTCAGCTGAAGTACAGCACCTCAACAGTGCAGCACTCCTTCATACTGCACTACAGTGTCAGCATTGGGTATTACCCCAAATACCTGGTGTGGACTAGAACCCATGACCTTCCGATCCTCCCAACCCAGAGTCAAGTGTGCTACTTATTGAGCCACTGACACTGAAAAACATTAAAATGCCCTCCCACCACCCATCTGTACTGTTCTCACAGAGACAGCTTTTAAATCCCACCTAAAACTTGTTTTTAATCAAACTTTTCAACGGACTCATTTCTGAAATTTAAAAAAGTTATTTATAAGACTGTTTTCAATTCTGTAGAATTATTTTGAATAATTTTGATGTGAGTGTTTATTGGTTGTTTTGTAAATGCATTATTGAGTTTTATTCTGCTAAATGCCTTGAGCAAGGGAAAGGCATCATAAAACTGAAGTATATATCATTCTAGGTAGATGGTACTGCTGCACTTTTCTTACCCTACTGCAGTTCCCTGACTTTTTGGGTTCCTCTGCCCTCCATTCTCTGTACTGCTGTAGGGCTCAGCTCCTGGCCAGTTAGCTCCACCAGGAGGAGGAAGCCCAGGGCACAACAGGAGGCTGATGGTGGGTGTATGAAAGGCAGAGGCAGCCACTCCAGATGGCATGAGAAAAATGTGATTGTGAATGACTGTAGTAGAGCTCGATCTACCAAGTGAGAAAGGGCCAGGAAACATTATGCAATAAAAAGACAAGTCATGTATACATTTTCTATACATACCATTTTTGTGCTTATACCTTTAGTATTGATTCTTCTTCACAGATGTCCAGACTTTTTATCATTACATACTGTAAATGCACATATATTGTAGATACACTGCCACCTGACAGTAGCAGCTCAGACTCACCCTTTGGTTAACTTCAGTACTTGTATTTTTATTAACTTTTTACAATTAATTTACCCAGGATAGCCTACAGTAGCTGAGATGTAACATCTTCTTTCCAATGAGGTACTGTTTCTACTCATTTCCACAGCTGAGTGGACTGCAGCACTGAAAGGTTAAGTTACTTGCCCAAGATCACACAGTGAGTATCTGACTCTAGCCCAGGGATCTGGGAAACTTGAGGAGTGGTCTCAGAGTGGCAGCTGGGTTTCAGTGCCAAAAGTTCAAAGTCATGCACCCAGGGTGGGGAAACCTGGGAGCTGTGTATAAGATGAGGGAGGCACTTACAGTCAACAAGCAAGAAAGGGACCTTAGGGTAATTATATCTAATGATCCCAAGGTGGCACGGCAGTGTGACAAGGCAGTAAATAAGGCTAGTGGGATGCTGGGGTGCATTGGGGAGGGCATTTCTAGCAGGAGAAGGGAGGCAGTGTTGCCATTGTATTGCTCACTAGTGAGACCCGCCTAGAGTGTGGTGTCCAGTTCTGGAGCCTGCATCTCTGAAGGACATTAACTGGGTGGAAGTGGTCCAGAGGAGGGCTACTAAAATGGTATGCAAGTTGTATGGGAAGCCATATGAGGAGAATCTGCTGGATCTCAACATTTACTCCTGGAGGAGGGTAGCCGTTAAGAGGGAGTGATTTTGAGTGAGGTAATCTGAGCCACAACAAAATAGCGAACGTTAGATGGCAATGTGCTATTAATAGCACAGTGAAATGTGCATAGTTTTTGTAGATAGGTAGCGGACTATGCATGGGTGTGTTCGTCGAGTCAGTTCTGAGTTGGTTGTCTGGTGTAGTGGTTAAGGTAACCACCTATATAGCGAGTGACCCAGGTTCAAGACCGATTGTACGATCTATTTTTTGACTGTTATACAAATATGAAGTATTTTGTTATATGTTTCCTATTATCTCATCCTCCTGATATTGTTCCTCCCTGCCTGTAGATCCCCAATGTTCCCTCCTGCTGACATCTGTCTCCCACTGTAGCCCTCCCAAGTTTTCTCCTCTTTCCCAGTATCACATCCCCTGGAGTTGGTTAATTTAAGTTTGGGGTGTGAGGACAACGCCCGTTAAAGGGGGTGTGGGGGCATAGGCCCCACATAAAATACAAGTTTAGTTTGTTCAGTAACGGAAAGTTAGCGCCACTAGCTGTTTCTGAATATTGGTCTAGTGCACATTGCCATTTTCATTTTCAGCAAGGTGCACTCTGCTGTTTATGGTAATCGTGGTTCTTTTTTCACTTATGAGACATACAACCTTGGAGGAGAGGAGAGGAATGGGACATGATTGATATAAAGAAGTACCTCATTGGGGTGAAAAGGTACAGATGAGGAGTCTCTTCCAGTGAAGGAAAAGCACCAGAACACGAGGGCATCAAATGAAGCTGGGAGGGAGTTTAAAAGGGATGTGAGGAAATACTTCTTCACAGAAAGGGTGGTGGATACCTGTAACCGCCTACCAGAAGAGGTGGTGGAGACAAAGACAGTGGGAGCTTCATGCATGCATGGGCTAGGCACATAGGCATAATAAGCAGAGGAAAGGGAGGCAGGAGGGATACCAGTGATCAGATAGGGTCTGAGATGTTGGAATAGATAGGAAAATAGGACAGACTGGATAAGCCTACCAGTCCTCTTCTGCCAACAAATTCTATGTTTCTGTGTTTCTAGCAGATTTGAACCTGCAATCTCCAGGTTGCCTAACTGGTGCTCTAATTATTAGACCACATTACCTCAATAAATACATTTGAGCCCTGTCAATTCCAGGAGCACATGCTTAATCAGTTGATGCTATACTCTCCTCAAATCTACATTGCCTTGTTTCTCCTTTTGGGTAACTATTCTGAAGACTAAAATTGCCTTCAGCTGGGTCAGGTTCCAAAACACATGGCCTTGCTCTGTCATTTTCAGTGACAGTCTGAAGCTCAGGGGCTTATAGCTCCTAGGCGGCTGAATGACAACCCACTAGCATTTTACAATAGTGAGTGCTGTGGCAGTATTAAGCTGATTCTGGAAACCCCTTACTAATATTGGGCCCTATGCACAACCCTCAGAGTGACTATGTGCCACATAACTTGGGCATGTACCCACTCTGCACCCATTGCACCACCCTTGCGGAATGCACAAATGGGGACATGCAGACCCAATGCACCCAATCCCCAGGCTCACGGAACACAATGCACCAGGGGCAGGCAGGGGCATGCCAGCACTACGCGCCATGCACCAAGGCATGTAGTTCTGGCCATGGGGGTGTGGGGAGGGTGCAGGGTACACCAGGAAGAACCCTTCCGTAAGTCATCTATGCACCCCACACGCATCCTGACTCCACCCAGATGGGGTGGTTAGTCCACAGTACCCCTGGAACCACTGCAGCCAGACCCCCTATGGCCACCCAGCACCTCCCCGCCCAGCACACATTGGTGCATTGCCACTACCAGGCACCCCCACCCAACACATGCAACACAGGGGCACCAGCCCAAGGATGCTGCCACCTCAACTGGCACCACCGCCCACACCCACCACCAGTTCCACCAGGAATATGGCATGGCTCTGTGCCCCCAGCACCACCAACAGACCCCCCACCTCATTCCTGTGCCTGTCTCCAGTGCCACATAGGGCCAGCAGTTTCACCCTCCTCTCACCTCTACAGCTGCTAGCCGATTGTCATCCATGGGCATGCTGCCAATGCATGCCCTGCCACATAGGGGATCCATTTGGCGATCTGGGCATCCAATTGGACATTTGGCTGGGTCTGTGACTCTGCCCTGGCTGCCCTGTGGTGTTCTACATGCTGGGAGGTGGGGTTGTGGACAGGTGGCTGGCCACCATGAATGCCACTGGTGCACACCTGTCCACAGGTGCAGAGCTCCACAGGCGGGATACTCACCTCTGGCATGTAATTCCCATCTGTTGGTGCATAGGCACCATTGTGTCCCAATCTGCAGAAATCTTCAGTGCCCCATTTTAAAACATTTAAACATAGGTTATTTAAAGGTTTTTTCCATTGAAGGACTTCATGTTTCCACTTAGAAGTGCAGAAAAGCAGCAGGGTTTTGATAAATGTTTTGCTTGTCTTTTCATGGTGACAACGCATAACATTACTTATTTATGTTAATAAGTTTTTATATACAGCAGATGCAAGACTGTTATAAGTTTTAACTACTGAGCAAGCAGGCCCATGAACAAAAGGTATGACTATTAGTAAGCTGGGATAGTGTACACAGTCACAGCAAGGGCACATGCGTCAGTCATTGAAGTGTTTTTGTTTTTTAACAGTACACTAGTTATGCATAGTCATGTGCTTTGTGTTCTAAAGAAATTAATGCCTTGGGCTACCATAGTTTTTCCTGTCAAGAGCAATTTATTTACATTCATTTAAATGGACACCAAATTGAATTCACTTGGAACAAAAATATTTCACCATTAAGTTGGGGTAAAGAATTCTTTAGTTCCTCAAATATGTATAGTAGTTTCTTGAAAAACTCTTAGAAATTGTTCATTCTGCATAGTATTTCATGTTCCAAGAAGAACTCTCGTTTGTGAACTTAGAATGTAACGTTAAGATAACAGAATAGTTGTGTGTTCTCATTTGAGACCTTTTCCATACACAATGCGAAGGCTACCAAAACCTTATGTTGCTGCACAGCTACTATATAATACAACTATAGTGTTTTTACATATTTTGGGTCTAGATCACTTTAAAATTAGTGTAACCCCTCACCCCTGCCTTTTACTAAAACGACGGTGGCATGCTGTTGGCGTTAGCAGCAATACCTGGTGGGGACCTGGATTTGGGGAGGAAGAGGTTACCTGGCTCAAGGGACCTAGGTTTAGCTACTCTGCACAGGGCACCCAAGTAAATCCAACTACAGGAAGCAATAACTGTAATGTCCAGAACCAGGATTAGGATTTTCAGTGTGGCTTTATTCAAAACTAGCTGAACATAACAAAGCATAGATGGTCCCCAAGGGGCTACGTTCGCTGTATATGCAGATCAGAGACTACAAGGCGGTCCACTTGAAGAATGAACCCATTTCTACTGTTGTCTGCTCTGGACCCACCAGGCACTCAGCCGGACTTGCATGCGCTTTGGATACACAGCCCAACTGGCCCGTCTCCCCTGCGGCCACTTGACTGACGGTCCATTTGAAGAATGAACCCAACTTTACTTGGAGTGACTCCATCAAACAAGGAGTATATTTCCCAAACTGTGGCTCCCCACACCACTTAGAGTCTGCGACTCTTAGAGAGATTTGTTTTCTTACTTCCTTGGACTTCCATCAAACAAGGAGAATATTTTCCATCCTGTGGCTCCCCACACCACTTAGAGTCTGCGACTCTAGAGAAATTTTCCAATTTCGACCCATGTCTGGGTACCTACCTCATCACTGGCCAGGCGCATGAGGCAAGTAGCAATCACAGAAGAACCGTAGAGGTGGACCTGGTTACTAAAGATGGGGTGTTCCCACCTAGAGCTCCCACAGCCTATATCCGGCCATTTCTCTGGACAAACAGAAACTTAAACTTTGAAATGTAGATTAAACGGTGAATGACCTGAAGCACCCCTCTACAGCATTACTTGAAATCCATTCAGACTTTAAATTTTAAACTACTCCATTTGTTTGTCCTAGTACAATAGGCCTCCCAAATAGTAGTTCACATCCAGCTTTTCTTCACATTTTCCAAACTGAAGAAACATATTGTTTGCCCTCTCAAATGAGGCACAACACTCACCCTTTACGTTGCAGAAGCCCCACAGGCAGTACCACTTCTTTCACTGTTATACAAACAGAACATAAACTGAAAAAGGCAGCTTTCTTCTGTAGTGGAAATTAGGGGATTGCCCTGGAATCCACAGAGGAACTTCTCTTCCACCCCTCCCCGGAGGAGGGGCACTGAGACCTGGACAGCGGTCTCCACCACTTTAAACTGGACTCTAACTTTCTCCCATGGAGGTAAACAGAAAACACTTCCTTCTCTGCTTGAGGTAAACAGGAGACCTCCTTCCTGCTTGGAGGTAAACAGACAACTGACTTTGAAAACTCCCAAAGTTCTAACTCACTTCCTGTGCTGCAGATTCCAATGTGGCTTATGCAGCTCCGACAGTTCTATGGTGATGTCATCTCTCAGTCTCAGCTGTGACTGAGACAGAGTGAGACAGTGTGAAACCCATTTAACTGAGGTTCACAAGCTGCCTTCCCTACACCACTAGGTCTTACTGGGATTCTAGTAACCCCGGTAACAAGGGAGGTACACTCGCCCTTGACCAGGAAATGACTGTCCCCAGTCATTATGCACCCAACCTTAGGGCCATCCCACCCTATGTGCTACATGCGGAGGGGTGATCAGCCCCTCCTACCATGTGCAAGCACAGGCAGGCAACACTAAGGGCCTCAGAGGCCTGTAGCCGACATCTCAGCCTCTACTCTACTCTATCCACTTACTATGGACACCTAGTGGCTCTGGTAGAACCGTCCAGAGCATAACCCTGATAGATCAGTACTGCAGTCCCTATGGCCACTGAGGACCACAGCCTGTCTATCCCCCTAACCCTCTAGGAAAACCTATCTGCCTCTAACATAACATCCCAAGACAAAACAAAACCCGGGACCTCCCGACCTTGGGCAGCCTGCAACTACAACATTAAAATACCAAATTATGCCTCCCTACCCCCACAACCACACCTGTGGAAGGAAAGGGTTAACACAGTAACAACCATAGCAATAACAACACAGTACTTTAAATTCTACACAATGAAGTACTGACGAAGAACCTGATGAGCCCTCCTCCTCTTCTTGTCTTCTCTTCTGTCTTCCCAGGAACACCTGTAAGAAAAAGACAAAACAAACACACTCTAATCTGCATACACAGTCTACCTAAACAACCCCTACCATACAAAAACACTGAACAATCCCAAAAGATTTTTTAGAAAAGGTAGAAAACAGTATTTACATTATAGTACAATAATGACATTATTTACAATACACATTTGGGGGATGGAGTGCCCTAAAGTCCCAACTAGTGACCACAAGGCCGAAGGCTAGTCCAATAAAGAGTCTTTCCTGGGCGGGCCCGTGGAGCATAGTTCTAAAAGGCCAAAGTCCCAAGGAGAGTCTTTATGGACAGTTCACACATTTTTGAAGTCTGAGTGTAGGGTGTACTGCAATGTCATAAAGATAGAAAAAGTGTTTCGGACTTACCAGCCATTTGTAGTATACGAACTGCACCAACCTTGTCCCTGCGAAGACTCTCCTGGCAGCATTTCTTCTGATACAGCTGGGTGGACATCTTCCGGGAACCACAGGAGGGCACATCTGAAACAGCTGGGCTGATGTCATCAATGGAGAAGGAACCTTAGAACAGGAACAAAAGAAAACAGCTGGTCCGGCGTCATCCGATTACCAGGCGATGAACAGGAAACAGCTGGGATGGTGTCTCTCTGGATCTGAAGTCATCTGGTGGGCCAGTAGATGGCTGCTGAACAGGACAGTACACTGTAGACTGATGAATGGAGCACCTGAGTCCTTGGTTATTCATATTGGTGGATCAATAAGGGCACTTCACAGTCTAGCTGTGGCAGTATTGACTACCACTGCTCGGCTCTCCATTTTGTAGGCACGGGCTTAATTACTGGGAGGTCCTTGCACTGAGGCCAATAGTACCGGGGTCAGGGCTTGAATTATTACCCTGTCTGGGTGAACATAACTCACACAGTGGGAGACTTCACGTCCCTCTCCGTCCACTCTTCTTACTCTGTCCATAAACAGTGTCCTGCCTCTCTTCCACTGTGTATACTTTTCGTGGAAGTCTATTCTTTACATGCTGGTTAGCCCCAGGATGCACATGTTTCATTGCTTCATCCCAGATCCAGGATTTCCTGCAGTCCTCAATCTCCTCCCAGACTCTCCGAAGAAAGGTAGGAAAGGTCATACCATAGATTTCATTGGCCTTTCTACGAATCAGTCTCTCCTCTTTACTTGCTTTGGTCAATCTAGGACCGCTAGCCTGGCTTGGGGTGGCCAGTCCTGGTTCTGCCAGCTTGCATCCTCAAAGAAATTAAAATCGGATCCTGACTTCTTCCTCTTGTAAAGCCAGGGCAGTGGCATCACCACCTTCTTCAACACATTCCTCCGAGGCAAGATCTTGAGGCTGTGTACCCGTTCTTTCTCACAAGGCCACATAGGTTCCCCTCATCTTCCTTCTCTGAGGATCTGAGCCCAGGGTGAGCAGTTGTTCTCACCCCTGAGACTATCCATTCATCACTAGGAGCAGAGTCGACACCTCCCATTCAAAGGCCTCCCGCATCTCATCTTCACCTCAGAGACTTGGCTAGCCCCCACACAGGGGTCTATTGATGCTTTATCTGAACTTTCTTTCTGAGATCCAGCATCCAAAACTTCAATTTCAGGCTCAGTCTCTAACTCTGCACCTCTAGCTTTGTGCCACACTCCCGAGGGACCTTCTCCACAGGCTCCGCCTGATGCTGTGTGCTGCCAACTGCAGATTCCTGAATTTTTGTCCATGTGGGTTTAAATTAATTGAGGCTGTTTTATACAAGCCATATTTTGAAGGCATCCAGCACAGTGAGGAATCATGAAGACATCCTTCCAGCACTCAAGCATATTTGGCATACACGCACTGGATAATTAGGAATTGTCACATCAGGAGGGAGTTGCCCACCATAGCACCACTTTCAATATCTCTCAGTCTATTTACTGCTGCTGTTACTGCAACCCAGGCATGATCAGGGTAACAAACTGGTCCTGAGGCCATGACTGCAGAAAATAAACAAAGTTCACTGTAACTGAAAGTCCCACTTTAATGAACACACTCTGTGGCTTTAAAATGGCTCCTCTGCTGCTGTGTTTGCTTTACTACCCCACCCTGTAATGGCGGGCGCAGCACTCCTGTGCATCAACATTTAGACTCTGGGTCAAGCCACTGTGCACCGATTTACATCAGCTACTGATAACTTTTACTCAGACTGCACAACTTGCTCTGATCTGGCTTTTCACACATTTACAGGATTTTCCTTGGACTTTTCACATGCTGGTAACATTCATTTTAATTACAGTCCTTAAAACTTCAGGTTTCAGCTCAGGATTGCCTGCTTCTACTAGTGTTGCATTTCTTTACAACCCACAGTCTCTCTCTGGCTGCAAACTTTAAACTGAGGCTATTTTCACTTCCATGCACACATTCAATGGCTTTACAGACTTGCACTTGCTGGCAGGACATCACACAGTCGTTGCTTGGCGACTATACTGCTGCACACACATTTTATATGGCATTACTGAAAATCGCTGATTGAGCAGTTTTGAATTGTTTACTCACTGTTATTAGTAGCAACTTGCTGCGATGGGGTAAAATGGCCTGCAGCCAGATTTTGAAGGCCTCGAATGCAAATGGGCGGGCAGTCTCCGCGATCATCGTTTAACCACAAAATTCACTAACTCCACCATCGATTTGCAGGTCGAGCCTGATTTTAAACTTAAAAGTCACTTTTGAATGTTTACAGCGCTTGACTACTTACACTCCTCCACTGCCAGTACACACTACTCTCTGTCTCCTCTCGAATGCTGAGGCAGTCTCAGAAGAGCTGGCTGAGGGGGACTAATGGCAAACTGACCAACCACCGCACGCCATGCAAATGAGCCTATTCTTCCTCGGAGGGCTCCTCTCTCACGCGATCGCCGAGCAGGCAAATTTAAACTGTAAATGCACTTTTTTTTTTTTTTCCTCAACTGACTCCACGGCAGGAGCCCATTTCAACCATATAACATTGCCATTAACTCTGCAGTCTCTCCTTACACAGAAAGCATTTCCAGCGTCCAGGGCATAATTTCTCTGTTGCTACCTCCTAGTTTTCCACACTTTTCTTTACAGAATTCACTTTAAAAGCTGACAAAACGCTGTAAACAATTTTGATGCAGGACAAGGGCACACTTTTGGATTTACAACTCCTTGGTAAACAGTTGGCATTTTTAAATAGCAGCACAAGATTCACAGCACACAACAACACACTAGGAAATTGCTTCAGCTTTTGGGCTACCCACTGCCAGATAGCCAAACGCTAGCCACCTTGCCCAAGCACCTTCCTTCCGAACAAATCCAAAGCGGTGCCTCCATTTTGTAACCCCTCACCCCTGCCTTTTACTAAAGCGACAGGTGGCATGCTGTTGGCATTGGCAGCAATACCTGGTGGGGACCTGGGTTTGGGAGGATGAGGTTACCTGGCTCAAGGGACCTAGGTTTAGCTTACTCTGCACAGGGGCACCAAAGTAAATCCAACTACAGGAAGCAATAACTGTAATGTCCAGAACCAGGATTGGGATTTTTCAGTGTGGTTTTATTCAAAACTAGCTGAACATAACAAAGCATAGATGGTCCCCAAGGGCTACATTCGCTGTATATGCAGATCAGAGACTACAAGGCGGTCCACTTGAAGAATGAATCCATTTCTACTGTTGTCTGGCTCTGGACCCACCAGGCACTCAGCCCGGACTTGCATGCGCTTTGGATACACAGCCCAACTGGCCCGCCCCTGCTGGCCACTTGACTGACGTCCATTTGAAGAATGAACCCAACTTTACTTGGAGTGACTCCCATCAAACAAGGAGTATATTTCCCAAACTGTGGCTCCTGACACCACTTAGAGTTCATGGACTTTAGAGAGATTTGTTTTCTTACTTCCTTCGGACTTCCATCAAACAAGGAGAATATTTTTCCATCCTGTGGCTCCCCACCACTTAGAGTCTCGACTCCTAGAGATTTTCCAATTTGCTACCCCACATCTGGGTACCTACCTCATCACTGGCCAGGTGCATGAGGCAAGTAGCAATCATAGTAGAAATCCGTAGAGGTGGTCCTGGTTACTAAAGATGGAGGGGTGTTCCACCTCCAGCTCCACAGCCCATACCCGCCATTTCTCTGGACAAACAGAAACTTAAACTTTGAAATGTAGATTAAACGGTGGATGACCTGAAGCACCCCTCTACAGTATTACTTGAAATCCATTCAGACTTTAAATTTTTAAACTACTCCATTTGTTTGTCCTAGTACAATAGGCCTCCCAAATAGTAGTTCATATTGTTTGCCCTCTCAAATAGAACACAACACTCACCCTTTCGTTGCAGGCGCCACAGGCGAGTACCACTTCTTTCACTGTTATACGAACAGAACAGAAACTGAAAAAGGCAGCTTTCTTCTGTAGTGGAAATTAGGGGATTGCCCTGGAATCCACAGAGGACTTCTCTTCCACCCCCAGAGGGAGGGGCACTGAGACCTGGACAGCGGTCTCCACCACTTTAAACTGTACTCTGACTTTCTCCCAAGGAGGTAAACAGAAAACACTTCCTTCTCTGCTTGGAGGTAAACAGGAGAACTCCTTCCTGCTTGGAGGTAAACAGACAACTGACTTTGAAAACTCCCAAAGTTCTAACTCACTCCCTGTGCTGCAGATTCCAATGTGGCTTACCAGGCTGCAACAGTTCTATGGTGATGTCATCTCAGTCTCAGCTGTGACTGAGAGTGAGACAGTGTAAACCCATTTAACTGGAGTTTCACAAGCTGCCTTCCCTACCTACACTAGGTCTTACTGGGATTCTAGTAACCCGGGCAACAAGGGGTTACATTAGAAAATCTGGTAACAACTGAAAAGAAAGAATTAAATGTAATGAAGCAGCAGTAAACAGTCAAAATGTAGTCACAAGTATTTGAACTGTTAGAACTTTTTAGAACATTTGCTTACAAAAAAAAATTAAAAGTGACAAGGAACTGAAATGTGAGGCTTTCAGGTTCCTCAGACAGAGACAGTTTAGTGTTTTTTCTGTTTTTGGCTCAAGATGCTGTACTTTGAAATTAGAAAACTTTAAATATTTCATAATCAGTAGGTGCAAACAGATAACTTCAAAGAAAAAGCAGTAGTAAAGTAGAAGTAAAAATCTTTATTTTTGTACAGGAAACAATGTTAGTACATTTACACGCCATTAGGACCGTTGTCCTATTTTCAAGGTGGCCCTGTTTTAAAGATTAGTTATAAGAACTCATTAAAAATATAAACATAAGTTACTGTACACACAAGACAGGTAAACTGATAGTTTTCAACATATACAAACTAAGGACACAAATATACACAAAGCTTGCCTTTATTTGACATTTACAGTCTAGGGATTTCCAAGTACAACAATCAATTGACAATTCAACTATATTGTATTTGATTTGGGTACATAAGTGATTTGAAAAGTTTTTAGTCATTTAACCATTGCACATGCATCTGTGGATAGTTACTTTTCAATAGTGTAATAAAGCCTTTTGAAGATTTAACAATAAGCCACAAGAGGGTGTGGGTTATGGGATTTACCACGGCTGGAGTGGTTTGCCTACAGTGCGCCAAGTGTGTAAATCTGCCAGTGGTGTAAACTCCCCAATAACCTACATCCTCAGAGTGGCTTGTTGCGATTATACCAAGATTCATTCTTTTATAATAATAAAATACACCTTTTAAAGAGGTTGCTTTGTGATTTTATTTTTATTCTATTTATTCCTGGCTGCAGATGATTTGGCTATGGATGAGCTTTTATATTTTCTCATCAGCCAGTGGTTATCATAGGATTTACACCAGTGGTAAACTGCCAGCCTGACCATTTCATTGGTTGTTCACTTATGTCCATGGTATAATTAGCTGTTTTACCATGTTCACTAATCTTTACCCATATATCTAGTGCCACATAGGAAGAGGACATCTCCCAAACTTATTTTTGGTTCTAGGTATGCTGAATTCCCTAGTGGTCTTATTTCTTAAATTGTACCCATGTTCAACTTTTCTAGCTTCTCAAATAGATATAGGGGTTTAGATTAATTTACAATTTTGTACATTTGATTTGCCCATATTATCTTTCTTTTTGTTCAAGTGTTAGGCAATTTAATGCTTTGTATATTTTGCAATGGTGCATGTTGTACTTGTAATGAAGAACAAATCAGGCCATTCAATTGTACTGAATCTCAACTTTTAAAGATGATTTTTACTAACAAGACTGTGGACTTGACTTCCATAATCTAACACTGGAACTAGTAGTTGATTTAAAATATTATTCCCATATGTTTGTTTGTACAGTAACCTGAGCATCTAAAGGCACCCAGGTGTTTGTTTAGATTTTAGTCAGTTTTGTAATATGATATTCAAAATTCAGGTTTTGGTTTACCCATACTCTGAGGTATTTGTACTCTGTAACCTGTTCAAGAGTTTCACCATTGGATGTTTTAATTTCAATTTTAAGATTTATTGACTCACTTTTAGAGGTATTTTTACTAAACAACATGGCCTTACAGTTTTTTCACTATTTGAGACTAATCTCGAGTCCACAAACCACCTATGCATATTTTCAAAGTCTATTTGTAGTTTTGGATCATTTGATCTTTAGATGAATTTATGACCACCATTATAGTATACAAGGCATATAAATGTGTTTCTGTATTATAAATAACATCTGTAACCTGGTTTATATAAATTAAAAATAATGTGGGCCCAAAAATGATCATTGTGGGATACCTCAACTGCCATTGTGTCTGAATATTCATTTACCACTATAACTAGCTGCCTTCTATTATTTAAATAAGACCCAAACCAATCAGCCATTTCTTCAGAAACCCATAAATCCAAAAGTTGATCTCTCAGAATACAGTGGTCTACTATGACAAATGGTTTTGATAAATCCACAAACACCACACCCACCACCAGATAATCCTCCAATGATGAGGCAATTATATTGATCCGATCAGTGAGCGTGGTGTCCGCGCAGTATCCCTTTCTCAAGCCCGACTGATATTTTGACAGCAACCCATAACCTTCCAGATAGTCTGACAGCTGCTTTTGTACTAATCTTTTCTAATATTTTTGAGGCAACTTATAATAATGCTATTGGGTAATAGATGACTCAGTGAACAGCCCCCTTTGTATAAGGAATTATTTTGCTATTTTCCACTTAGATGGATATTTGCCCTCCTTAAGCTCCAATTAAATAGTTTAATTACTGTTGGCACAATATAATCCATCATGCCTTTCCAAAATCTAGCCTCGATACCATCAAACAGTTCCCTGAATGTGGAATGCATATTTTGTTCCCCAGACTGTCACAAATACTGAACTTGTCTGACCAGTAAAATATAGAATAATTGGTCATCCATACATAAGAAGGTTGTGTTTCCATCAATGGGTGAGACGACATTATAGACCTAGACAGCGGAGCTCAAGAGATCTCTATGATGTCATCTGACCTTGAGATGGAAACATTGACTTTGTTGTGTATAGCTTCCCATACATTATTCTTTATAGTAGATGTTTGTTTTACATAGAAACATAAAATTTGATGGCAGATAAGGACCGCTTGGCCCACCCAGTCTACCCATTTCCTACCTACTGGATAGCTGCAGATCCTAGTTAACCAGCAGCCTACTTCTTCCTACCCCACCCCTAGAATGGCCTTATGACTGTCTCATGCATGCTTGAATTCCACCACTGTTTTTGACTCCACAACCTCCTCCGGAAGGCGTTCCATGCATCCACAACCCTCTCTGTGAAAAATACTTACTTAAATTACCTCTGAGCTACCCCTTCTATCTTCAAATTGTGCCCCCTTGTTCTTGCACACCTCTTTTTTTGAAAGATGCTACCCTCTTGGACTTTGTTGATTCCTTGAGTACTTGCAAGTTTCTGTCATGCCCCTCCTTTCCTCGAGGGCTATACATATTAGCTCCTTAAGTCTCTTCTTCATATGTCTTCCGGTGCAGACCCTGCACCATTTTAGTTGCCCTCCTCTGGACAGCTTCCATCCTGTCTATGTCTTTGCGGAGATTGGGTCTCCAGAACTGCATGCAGTACTCAGATGGGGTCTCACCAGCTGTCTGTACAGAGGATAAATAACTTCCTGTTTTCTACTGGTGATGCCTCTTCCTATGCATCCCAATATCCCCAGCCCTCCTTGCTGCCCCTCACATTGCTTGCCCACTTTTAGGTCATCTGATATGACTACCCCCAGGTCCTTTCCATTTTGTTGTTGTTAGTATCTCACCTCCCATTGTGTACTCTACCCCTGGGTTTTGTTTCCCAGGTGCATTGCCTTGCACTTCTTAGCATTGAATCTAAGCTGCCATACATTTGACCATTCCTCTAACCCTGCCAAGTCCCTTCTCATCCTTTCCACCCCACCTTGTGCATCAACTCTGTTGCAGATCTTTGTGTCATCTGCAAAGAGAATGCTTTTCCTTCCAGTCCCTCTGCAATGTCACTTATAAAGACATTGAAGAGGACCGGTCTTAATACTGAACCTCGTGTACCCCACTAGTAACACCCCTTTCTTCAGAGTGGACTCCATTTACTGTTACTCTCTGTGTCCTATTCTCCAGCCAATTCTTTACCCAGGCTGTCATCTTGGGACCCACTCCAGGCTGGCTAACTTGTATATTAATCTTTTATGTGGGACTGTGTCAAATGCCTTGCTAAAGTCTAGGTAGGCCATGTCCATAGCCCTCCCTGATCTACTACTTTGGTCACCCAGTCAAAGAAATCTATCAGATCGTCTGGCATGACCTTTCCACTGAGAATCCATGCTGCCTTGGGTCCTGTGCCCTCTGGCCTCTAGATACTCAACAATTCTTTCTTTCAGAGTAATTCCATCATTTTCCCTATCACTGAGGGTTAAACTAACAGGTCTGTAGTTCCTGCTTCTGCCTTGCTCCCACTTTTGTGAAGGGAATCACATCTGCCCTCCTCCAGTCCTCAGGTACCACCCCATCCTCCCATGATTTGTTAAAGAGGTAGTCAGTGGTGTCACTAGTTCTACCCTTAGTTCTTTTAGAATTCTTGGGTGAATCCCATCAGGCTCCATTGCTTTGTCCACCTTCAGTTTTAGAGTTATTTCATAACCCTTTCTTCTGTAAATGGGCTGGTATCAACTTCTGTATCCAGAGTGTTTCACTGTTTGTTTTAGGTACCTCCCTCTTCATTTGTAAATACTGAGCAAAATATTTGTTTAGTATCTCTGCCTTTTCACAGTCTCCCTCTGCCCACCCTCCTCCCCGTTTTTAAGCCTCACTATCCCTCCCTTGGTCTTCCTTCACTCCCTAATGTACCTATAAAAGGTTTTATCCCCCTTCTTAACTGGAGTTGGCTATCTTTTCTTCGGGTTTGGGCCTTTACTGTTCTGACTGCCTTCCCAACTTCCTTTTGCTTTAACTGATACAGTTCTCTGTCCTGCTCCTTCTGTGATTCCTTGTACTTCCTGAATGCTTTCTTTTCTCTTGAACCTTCACTGCCACTTCCTTTGAGAACCATAATGGTTTCTTACATCGTTTTGTTTTGTTTATTTGCTTCACACAAAGGCTTGTTACCTCTGTGATGGCAGTTTTATTATTCCCATTGTTCTTCCACCCTTTCTTCCTGCCCATTTGCTAGTGCATTCCTTAGGCACTCACCCATTTTGGCAAAGTCAGCCCTCCTAAAGTCCAGTACTTTTGCCTTTGTATGGCTTGACTCTATTGCTGTGTTTATTGGGAGCCATACTGTTTGATTGTCGCTAGTTCCCCAGATGGCTACCCACTTCTACATCTGTGATCCTCTCTCCATTTCCATTTGAGAGAACCAGGTCTAAGATTGCTCCCTCTTGAGTGGGCTCCAATACTAGTTGTCTAAGGCATGCCCCTGTAGGGCATCTAGAATAACCCATCTTCAGAGTGGCTGCTGCAACAGCACTCCAGTTAACATCTGGCATATTCAGATCACCCATCAGCAATATCTCCCCTTTTTCTGCCATTCTAAGTATACTTTCTATCATTTCCTTGTCCATTTCCTCCCCTGAGAAGGGGTCTGTATACAACCCTGTGCGGATTGTGGTGCCATTGCCTTTCTTCACAATTTACCCACAGTGCTTCTTCTCCTCCCTGTTTACCCTTTTGTTTTGTTGCTTTGATTCCTTCCCTTATGTAAGAGCTACTCCTTCTCCTCTTTTACCCTCCCTGTCCCTCCTGTAGATAGTGTATCCTGGTATGTTTACGTCACAGTCATGGTTTGTGTGTACCATGTTTCTGTGACTGCCACAATATCCAGATGTTCCTCCTCCATCAAGGCCACTAATTCAGGAAGCTTGTTACCCAGACTATGGGCATTGGTACTCATTGCTCTCCATTTTTGATGGCTTTACCTTCTGTTGCAGCATCCCCACTGACCTTTCTACCTCGGTCTTTTTCTCATTTAATACCCTGTTTTGTAGGGAGGCTGAGATTTTCCTGCTATTTATCAGTGCTCCCCTTTGACTAGTTTAAAAGCTTGCCAATGAAGCATTAAAACCGATTGCTCAAAAGACTTGTTCCTTCCTGGACAGATGCAGACCATCCTGCCAGTATAGGCTGGTGTCCATCCAGGTGGAACCCCAGTCCCAATGAAGCCAAACCCCTGTGCTCCACCATTTTTTCAACCATTCATTAAACTGCATGGTGCAAAGTACCTCGCCTCCCCATACCATTGACAGGCAGCACCTCTGGAGAAGGATACTGTGTGTGCTACTTGTCTTAGGCCCCTCCCCAACTCTACAAAGTCCTTCTGCACTGCTCTAATCTCATGATGAGCCAAGTCATTTGTCCCTAGGTGGACAATAACATCCAGCTCAGACTCCTGTGCAGCTGTTCTCATGATCCTGAGGATGCGCTTCCTGTCCCTCCAAGCCATGGCACCAGGCAGGCACCTTACTTCAGTTTTCCTGCTCCCAGTTCTATCCCTCTAATAACTGAGCCCCCACCAGGAGCTGCTTCCTTTCCTTGTGGTGTCCTCTGCCTCCTTCCTGTGGGCCTCCTTGTGACAGTTGTCCTCAGCCTCCTTAGTCTCCTCTGCGGTGTATCCATAGGGGAGCTATGCTCCCCAGAATGGTGTATGGATTGTGGAGTGGAACAACTGACTCGGTGTGCCTCTGTTCCACCATCCTCACCCTCCCTGAGCCCACTGTGGTCCAACTGCTGTGCTTTCTTCACAACCTCTGAGGTAGTGGTGGTGGTTCTGGTGCTGCCTGTATGGGAAGGTTCCTTACTACTGTCCAGTGTGACCTGAAGACGGGCAACTTCCTCCCTCAGGACAGAGAGTTGTCTGCAAATAGGGCAGCATCTCAGCCTCCAGAAAGACTCCCAGAAGACTGCTGCCCCATAGGCATTACATTGCATTACTCCCCACATGTTTATCTACTTTTTTTTGTTTTGTGTGTTGTGTGTGTGTGTGTGTGTGTGTGTGTGTGTGTGTGTCTGTGCTGTGTGTGATTGGTTTGTTATATGAAATACATATATTATACAATGTGTATGCTTACAGTATATTGTCAGTGCAGTGTGCTAGAGAGGATATGACAGTGATATGCACGTTGCACTCTTGAGGAAATGATGTCAGAACCCCAGGTATAAAGGAACTATTTCTAGGGGTGAGAGGGGTTGGCCTAAACTGTGCCCTCATGAAACAATCAGCTAAAAGCTCTGACCCACTTTCTTTCTAATTCTGTCTTGAAATGTGGACAAATAAACAGAAAACAGAGCAAATAACAGATACAATTCAAAAAATTGTACGTGATTTAAGTAATACTGTAGCTACATGTACTGGCATAATTTTCTAATCATTCATCTTTAAGAAACAGTTTGGGATAGGGTTCATGGGGTAGGGTAATTAAAGCATACACAGTACTCAGGGATTTGTTCAACACACAATTCTGTGTGGTTTATTTTTGTAAAATAATATAGAGCAAATCATGCTATACAAAAATAAAAAAATCAATAATACAGTAATCCTATCTTAATCTTCAGACTATAAACAAAAGAAAACAATAAAGAAATAAATGAGCTCTCCTCAAGCTCCAGAATCACTTCCCTTCAGTGATTCTGCCACAATGTAGAATACTTTAACCAGTACAATTTCTACCAATGTCTGTGCTCTCAGACCAACCTCTCAGGACACTCTCCCAGGATGATCTGACTAACCTTAGCTCAGTGGCAGCTTTTATAGTGCAGTCCTCCTAGGACACTAGTGTCAGCTGATCCACCCTTTTCTAATACAGGGAATATTCTGGCTAGTACAAACATATGAGAGATCAGACTGACTGTATATATAGAGGAAAACATACAATCATAAGGAGTTATTTCATTCTGCCTTTAACACTCCATCCCTTTTCAGCTGAGTGACAGATGGGAAGTTTTTATATAACAGCCCATCACGGGCTGCTGGCTCCAAGAAGTACATTTTTTTCCAAGAAGGCTTAGCTCAGGTAAGAGCACTCTCTGCATAGAATACTAAAGGAAACACTCTATATTTAGTTTCTGCACATTAGTTATGCCTTCTTTAGGGTGTTTATAGACAAACTGCTTTAAAATGACAAATCCACATCTGTATTCAACACACTGACTGTGCAATCAGTTGCTCTACCTCCTACACTGCTGCTAGGAGCGAGACCACAGTGCTCCCTCAATGCTACCCTTGCAGACCGAAAAGGACATAAAACAATCGGCTGCTAAACATTTCTTGAAATGGAGTGCAGCTTTCAAAGGGACACTCGCTACTGCCTTTCACTCCAGGGCACTTTCACTAGTGCAAATGCACATCAAGCACATTTTAAACAGCAAATAACACAACAGTGCCCAAAAAGACATCGTCCTGTCTCTGACTAAGCATTATATTAAATTCTTTAACAGAGCATAACATAGTAAACAAGGACACAAGCCAACTCTGTGTAGTTTACATCTCCTATTTATTTGTTTAGTCTTTATTCTTTATGTCAGTTTACTGTTCTAGCGCTTGTTCTCACAAGGGCATATTGCAGGGAGGAAAGGAATACAAAGAGGAATAGTCAAGGGAGAAGAGGTACTGTTATGGGTGGCCTACCCATAGTAGTAGAAAGTGAAAATAGTTATTAAGAAAAGTTTAGAAATGCTACTGCAGTAGACTGAGGTGTACAAAGAGAAATACCATAGCCTTATTTCTAACGGGCAGTCTACACTATCACATACCCCCATGGACAAGCGGAAACTAGAGGTTTCACTGGTCTTGTTTCAAGACAACCTACCTATTTCTTTCTGGGTAGGATGGAACTACCACCTAGTCTCACTTGGTAGCTCCACCCCAGGGTCCCTTAGAAATACAAACATAAGGGTTATACTTTTTCACTAAGTATACCTGAAATACTCAAATACAACCCTGGGGTATCTGGTTTGTAACAACATCTCTTTCTACTAGAAAAATCAAGGCAATTCAAGTACAAACATTTTATTTTATTTCCATCAGTAACAGGGGCCCCATATCTGGAGAGAAAGTCGACATTCAAATGTTGTGTTCCAGCTCTGTGTTTACTACAAATTTGTAAGGCTGCAATGCTAGGTACCATCTCCTAATTTGGTTTATTACCATCTTTCGTCTGGTGTAGGAAAGCATAACAGATTATAGTCAGTAATCAGTGTAAAAGAGCACCCACAAATAAAACTTCAGGTTTCAATCCCCATTTGGCAGATAAACATTCCTGCTCAGCTGTGCATACTTCTGATCATGGTCCTATAGTTTACAGGAGATATATAGAATGGGATGTTCAACTCCATCAATTGTCTGGCATAAAACTGCCCTAAGTCCAGTGCCTGATGCATCTGTATGGACTTCAAAGGGTGTGAAAATCTGGATTCTTTAAAACTGGCGAGGAACATAAAGCTGCTTTTATGTTTCTAAAAGCCTTTTGCATTCATCCAACCATTTTACCTTATTACCATATATTTTTGTCAGCTCTGTATGGGGGTAGCAGTTAGGGCAAACTGGGGTATAAACCTCTGGTAGTATTGTGCCAGCCCTAGAAAAGATCTCACATGTTTCTTGGTTTCTGGCAGGGACAGTTAGCTATGGCCTCTACCTTGTCAGTCTCAGGCTTCACCACACCATTGCCTAATATGAATTCTAGATACTGGGTTACACACATTGCCTGGGCACATTTGGCAGGGTTGATGGTCACATCAGCTGCTTTTATTGACTCTGTAACTGCCCTCAAGTGTTGCAAATGGGTATTCCAATCAGGACTATACTCGATAACATCATCCAGATAAGCTGCACAAAAATTCTGGTGAGGTGTCAGTGTCTGGATCATGTATCTTTGCAATGTGGCTGGCACTCTGTGCAAACCAAATGGCATAATCCTAAACTGAAATAATCCCATTGTCATACTAAATGCGGTCTTCTCCTTTGATGCTTCTTCTAAAGGGATCTGCCAATAGCCCTTGGTGAGATCTAAGGTTGATATATACCTGGCATTTCTGATTCTATCTAGGATGTCATCTATCCTCGGCATGGGGTAGACATCAAATTGGGACACCTGGTTCAGTGCTCTAAAATCGAGACACAGGTGAATCCCTCTGTCTTTCTTTGGCACCACTACAATCGGGGATCCCCAAGCACTCTTAGATGGCTTAATTATATTCAATTTTCTGTAGCTTGTCCAGTTCCTCTGTACTTCAACCAGCACTTTTCAGGCAATCTATATGTTTTTTCCAAATGGGGAGGGATCAGTTCTAATAGTATGTTTTACCCTTTAGCAAAACCGGTACTGGTAAATGTAGGATACTCTCTCATACTGCTTTTAACTCCTCCTGCTTCTCTGATTCCAGGAAAGGTTCATCAGTATTTGCTGTCCCTCTTTAGGCTTCTCTAGATGTCTATAAGCTAGGTCTATCTCTGTCTCTTCTCTCTCAGGGATTACTAACAGATCTGCTGTAGGTGTGTCTCTCTCATGCCATTTTTAAGCCAAATTTGCATGGTATATCATTTTCTGATGTTTCTTTTCTGGGGTCCCAACCTCATATGTCACCAGCATTGTGCATCTTAATACAATAAAGGGTCCTTGCCATTTCATCATCATTTTCTGACTAGACGTAGGCAATTGAAGTAATACCCATTCCCTGGGGAGGAAATTCTTTTCGTGTGTCCCCTGATCATAAGTCTGTTTCTGTTTCTCTTGTGCTTGCACTCCCATCTCATGTGCATTACGGGAATACCTCATTAGTCTCTGGCATAGCTCTTTACATAGGTAGCTATTCCCATGTGCTTTAAATCCTCCCTCCTCCCAACATTCTTTCACTACCTCCAGTGGTCCTCGGGATTCTTACCATAGAGAAGTTTGAATGGGGAATATCCAGTGGATGCCTGAGGACTTCATGATAGGCAAATAAGGCAAAGGGAAATACTTATCCCAGACACTACCTTTTCATGGACAAACATCCTCAACATTCACTTGAGGGTTTCGTTAAATCGCTTGGTGAGTCCATCTGTCTGGGGATGGTAAGGGAAGTTCACAGTGCCACAATACCCAGGAGTTGGTACAGCTCTTTAATAAATCAACATTAAAATTACTACCTCGATCTGTTATTATTCTTTGGGTACTCCTACTCAGCCAAACACTTTGATCAACTCCTCTGCTATTTTTGGAATGGTTACTGACCTCATTGCAATGGCCTCTGTGTACTTGCTAGCACAGTTGCAAATGACCAGGATGAACCTGTTGCCTTTCTTAGTTTTGTTCAGGGCTCCACAACAACAATCCCTATCTTTTAAAAGGGACTGTCACCAAAGGTAAGGGCATCAAGGGAACCACATCCTTTTTCCCACCTGTGTGACTAACTGGCAACTTTCACAGGCCCTGTAGTAATTTGCCACATCCTCATGAATCCCCAGCCAAAAAAAAAATGTTGAGTTAACTGGCCTAGTGTTCTGTCTCTCCCACGTGGCCTGCCCACAGGAGGCCATGACTGAGATACAAAGATCCTCTCTAAAACTTTGGGGCACCAACAATTGCTCAATACATTCTTGAGACACAGGATTCTTACATATATGGTATAAGAACCATTCTGGTCTATAATCTCAGGATTGCTTGGGATGGTATCTGTCCCACCTGTAAGAAAAAGGTTCTAAATTTTATCAGTTTTTGTTCCATAATCACATTAGCCTTTTAAAGATACCAGACATAGTCTCTGGGGTTAACCCTTTTGTTCCAAATGCCATTGTCTCTCTTGTTTCTTCTTGGCATTATGAGAGAGTTTTGACTTTCCTGGTTCTTCAACTACATCACCCTGAAAAGGAAAAATTCCAAGTTCTCTCTGCTTCTTCTCCTGTGCCCTCTTCATTACTGCCACAATAGTTCCTTTTCTGGAATGAGTTTAGTTTTAGTTTAGTTTATTGTTCTAGGAATTAATACCTTTGAGCCAAGGCTCTTTTACAAAGGTTCCACGTCATAAAGTACATAACAACAAGACATGTTACAACAAATGGTCAGCAATTTACAAAGGCTGCAATAATCAGTAATAATTAATTTACAAGAAAGAAAGAAACTCAGAGGCAAATAAGGAAAGATAAGGAGGGAAAGTAGGAGGAGATAGAGGAGAAAAACTCAGTAGCAGACAGGACCAGTTAGTGGTACTTGAGTGTCTTGAGGATGTAAATTATGGTTAATCATGCCCAATCTCCATGGTTATGGGCAAATGTGATACTACTCCAGTAGTAATCAAGGTAGGACATTCCCTGATAACCGGTTCTACCATTGCAGTAGGATAATGGTGTGTATCTTCATGCACACACACCACACTCATACTGGGTCCTCTTTTCCATTGGTTAGATACTCTGTCCTTATCAGGGATTGCTTACTGCCAGAGTCAATGAGAGCTGCAATGGTTTTATCTTCAATCTGGACATCAGTGAAAAAATATCCAGGATTTAATAAAGCAAGATGTACTGAGTCATTCCTTTTGTGGGGTAGAACCTGGCAATATGGTCCAGTCTTTTATAATCCCTTCATATGATGTTAGGTGGGAAGGTTCTCTCCGTCCCTCCTCTGTTATCATTCCTAGCATCATACCTCCCATACCGTGGGTCATATGTTTGTCATGTAGGGGTATTAACTCTGGCAGTGGTATTTTCTGGGGTCTATTGACTATCCTCTTGATATTCTGGTGATCAGAAAGGTAGTTGTCAGCTAATGTGATTGCTATTTCTGCTGACTCAGGCTTATGTTCTAACCCATAGCTGGACTTCCTGGGCAATATCTGGAGAAACTGTTCCACTATAATAGTCTCTATCACTTCACCAACATTCTTTCCTTCTGGCTGAATCCATTTCATGCACAAGTCCCTGAGGCATGTGAAAACCTCTATAGGGGCATAATTACTCTGGTATTTAAGGGTCCTGAACCTGTGCCTGTCCATCTCTGTATTAATGTCGAACCTTTAATGATCTCCTTCTTAACCAAATCATAGGTATGGGCAGATCTAGTGTCCATATTTGTGTATGCCAGCTGTGCTTTTCCAGTTAAGTATGGAGCCAAGCGTACTACTTGTTGAGTCCTAGGCCACCCACATGCTTCTGCCACTCTTCTCAAAGGTGGTCAGATAACCCTCAATGTCATCTGATGGCATCATCTTTCTTAGTTTTATATCTTTTGGGTTTTGATCTGATCAGCCCCATCTTGCCCTCAACCAGCCCCCAAGTTCCAAATGCCCTTAGTGTTTCTGACCACCTGGTGTCTTGTCTCCATCACTCCTGTTCCTCTCTTTCTCCATCTCCAACTGTCATATGGCTAGCCAGCGCATCAACTCTGGAAGCCCTTCTGGTGGTTCCTCCAAGTGGCACTGTCATTTCTCTTCCATCCTCTTCCTCTTCTGGTAACTCCTCAGTCTGATCCTTGCTCTTCGAGTCTGCACCACAGACTCTAATCCTGACATCAGTATCTCTCGATTTCAACACCTGCATCCAGGTCTTCACTCCTCCTGTTGCCATAGCACTCTTCTCCTCCTTGTCTGACATGCCTCTTTATTACCTTAGTACCAGGTCTGATACTGGATACTGGTTTCTCCCACCTCGTAAGAAAACCAAATCCCACTTTTGACACCAAATTCTGTGGTAGGGTTAGTGGGTAGTGTAATTAAAGCATACACGGTACTCAAGATTTGTTCAACACACAAATTCTGTGTGATGTTTATTTTGTAAAATAATATACAGCAAATCATGCTATACAAAATAATAACAATCAATAATACAGTAATCCTGTCTTAAACTTCAGACTATAAACAAAAGAAAACAATAAAAAATAAATGAGCTCTCTCAAGCTCCAGAATCACTTCTTCCAGTGATTCTGCCACAGAGTGAATACTTTGACCAGTACAATTTTCTGCCAACTTCTGTGCTGTCAGACTTACCTCTCAGGACACTGTTCCAGGATGATCTGACTAACCTTAGCTCAGTGGCAGCTTTCATAGTATAGTGCATGGGAGGGTTAATGAAGGGAAGGTGGAAGGAGAGGCAGCTGCAGAATAAGGGGATAGGCTGCACATTCTGAGTGACTTGATAGACCTCTAGGCCTTATCTGCTAGCAAATTTTGTATGTTCATATGTCCTCCTATGACACTAGTGACAGCTGATCCATCCTTTTCTAATACAGGGAATATTCTGGCTAGTAAAAACATATGGGGATCAGACTGACTATATACACAGAGGGAAAACATACCATCATAAGGAGTTATTTCATTCTGCCTTTAACACTCTGTCACTGAAGCTGTTGAGAAAGACTTCTTAATTACTTGTAAACAAGAAAACTCCGCCTTTTCAGCTGAGTGACAGATGGGAAGTTTTTATATAACAGCCCATCCCGGGCTGCTGGCTCCAAGAAGTACATTTTTTCCAAGAAGGCTTAGCTCAGGTAAAAACACTTTCTGCATAGAATACTAAAGGAAACACTCCTATATTTAGTTTCTGCACATTAGTTATGTGTTCTTTAGGGTTTTATAGACAAACTGCCTTAAAAAGACAAATCCCATGTCTGTATTCAACACACCCAAATGAGAAATCAGTTGCTCTACCTCCTGCACTGCTGCTGAAGCGAGACCACAGTGCTCCCTAATGCTTCACTTGCAGACCGAAAAGGACACAAAAACAATTGGCTGCTAAACATTTCTTGAAACGGAGTGCAGCTTTTCAAAGGGGACACTCGCTACTGCCTTTCACTCCAGGGCACTTCCATTAGTGCAAATGCTCACTGGGAGCACATTTTAAATAGCAAATAGCACAACAGTGCCCAAAAGACATCGTCCTGTCTCTGACTAAGCATTATATTAAATTCTTTAACAGAGCATAACATAGTAAACAAGGACATAAGCCAACTCTGTGTAGTTTACATCTCCTATTTATTTGTTTAGTCTTTATTCTTTATGTCAGTTTACTGTTCTAGCGCTTGTTCTCATAAGGGCATATTGCAGGGAGGAAAAGGAATACAAAGAGGGAATAGTCAAGGGACAAGAGGTACTGTTATGGGTGGCCTACCCATAGTAGTAGAAAGTGAAAATAGTTATTAAGAAAAGTTTAGAAATGCTACTGCAGTAGACTGGAGGTGACAAAGAGAAATGCCATAGCCTTATTTCTAACACGGGTGGCCTAAACTATCACACAGTTCACTTGGGGTGTTTTCAGTCAAGCTGATATCTTCAGTATGAGGAATCTACAGTGCAGGTACTTATGAAGAATCTTAATGGAGATGAGATTATATGCTGTTTCACCACAGTGATGACATAGCGTTTGTGTTATAACAGCATTCTGACATCATTACTGTGGTACAACAGCATCTGGGAGTATATGGATTCCCATACATAACAACACTGACCATATACTACACATATTATATATGTAGCTCCTATCTGCAAGGTGTGGTGAAGCCCTGCCTTAAAGTCAGTAAGAAGCTTCATGTTTTTTTTTGGCAGATTGCCCTAGGTCCATGGCTAGTTGATCATTCAGTAGGATTGCATGGTGCCTTTTACCTCTGGAGTTCCTATAGTGCACACACATATATTTGTTCTGCCCCACAGTAGGTATAAACGTTAACTTTACCTCTAGGAACAGTGACATGCAACACTTTCTGAAGAGCTGAAACCAGACAGAATATACAGTATATGAAGTGACCTGAAACAACCAACTGGAATAGGAAGGAAGCCAGGAGCACTATACAGATCCTCCACACGATGTGTGCCATCAGACTTATGTCCCAGAGCATGTGTGGAACACAGCAGGAGTGGATCAGGAAACTACTGGTGTCTTTGGTGTCAGCAGGCATCCACAGGTGACAGCAGGCATGCATGAGACTCTGCCAGACTGAGAAGGTAAGGTAGGGTACCTGTTGGTACAGGTGGGAGTAGGGAGACAGCCTATCTAGGTTATGGTACAGAAACTGTTCAAAAATGGCAAATGTGCTGGCATGTTGGTGTAGCAGTTGGATTTCCATCTGCGACACCGGCGATCCAGGTTCGGAACGGACTCGAGTCGCTAGAAAGGGCGCTGGGGGGGAAGGAATGAGCATCCCAGGATGGTTTGCCTTCTCCGGGAGGGTGGGAAAGCACCTGTGCCTGATGGCCTCTAGTAGAGGCTGGGAGCACAGCATGGCTGCCTGAGCTGACAATAGCTGGGAGTGGTGGACATTGGGCATACACTGTGACATCAGTGGCACTCTCAGGGAGAAAACCTAGGAAACTGCCTGGCTGACCAGATGATGGTCCTGATGGTCTCCTGCTGCCACCGAGCCTCAATAGCTGGTCCTGCCTCAGTGGCACCCCTGGCCAAACTTGGAATAGTGTGTTGGATCCTGTCACCGGTGCCTTCCCTCTCAGAGGAGGGGACCTGTCCGCCAAAGGGTATGCCGGATTACCCAGGAGGAGCCCTAATGTGAGGTTAGTGGCTAGTGAGAGGACAGGGAAGCAGATGGGGAAGACCTTCATGGGGACTTGAAGGAGTGGCTGACCAGGGTGAGAAGGAGGAATAAACACAACATACAAAAAAAATGGCAAAAGGGAGGGTCAGTTTAAAGTACGAATCAAAGAGGCAGAGGTGACAGAGTATGATATATTCAAGCCAGTAAAGATGAAAGTGACAG
Source organism: Neoceratodus forsteri (assembly GCA_016271365.2). NCBI lineage: Eukaryota > Metazoa > Chordata > Ceratodontiformes > Ceratodontidae > Neoceratodus > Neoceratodus forsteri. Next base: position 1,182,001,446 of record CM057450.1, on the reverse strand, counting down.
GAAAATGGATAGCAAAAACAACCTATAGAGGTAGGGTGATAAAGTAAATATGAAAATAAGGTGTAGATGAGGAAGAACCAAACAAGGGAAGCAGGTAATAGGGCATAGTATAGTTAATAGCAGTAGTAGCAAAATAAAAACAATTATTGGCGTGAGTGAAGTGCAATGGATGCAGAGCTGCAATTTTCTGGGAGACATTCTGGAGACCTAGGTGATGCCCATCTGCTCACACCTCTCTGGGTTGAGGGAGGTGGTCACAGGTTTCTGGGCCAAGCTGGCTGGGATCCAGAGGACCTATTTTCCTACTCAGGGGCCAACAAGTCTACTTTCATTGCCTTGAAATTGCATAGGAGGACTGACTGGATGGTATTGAGCTGTGGGAGGGTGGGGTGGCAGATCAGGGCACATTCCTTAACCTGTGCTACTACAGAATTCCTTCACTGTTCTGGTGGTATGGGACTACCAGAGGGGCACCAAAGTAGTGACAAGGAGATGTGGTGGCCTCCATAGGGAGGCCTTAGGTGGGAGGCAGAGGACCCCGGCAGAGGAGGGAGCAGCTCTGGTGGGGGACCTCAGTTGTTAGGTGGTTAGATCTGAAAGCTGGCTGGGGTAGAAAGGGAGGTAAGGTGTCTACCTGGTGCCATGACTTGGAGAAATGGGCAGTGGATCCTTAGGATTACTAGGGTTTCAAGATGGGGAGAGCTGGATGTCATTGTCCACCTGGGGACTAGTGGCCTAGCAAGGGATGTGGCTGGGAGTGTGAAGGAGAGTCTCAGGGCACCAAGGAGAGATCTAAGGCAAATTGCATGCACAGTAGTTTTGCCAAAGTGCTGCCTGTCTGTGGTCAATGGCCAAGGAAGGATAGGGTAATCTACTCCAGGAGCTTTGACTCATGGTTGAAGGAGAAAAAGAAGAGGGGTTCAGCCACATTGGACCAATCTGGAGGGTTATGGCCTATACAGAGGTGATGGTCTGTATCCATCTGGGAGGGGAACCACAGTCGCCAGTGGATGGTCTAAATGTTACTTTGATGAACATTTAAACTAGCTGAGCTAGTGGTGGAATGACAAAGGGAGGCATAAACTGCACCCCCAGACTGAAATAGTAGGAAAGGAGGATCTGAGGGAGGAGAATCTCTGGGCAGCAGGATAATGGGAGTGGTGGGAAGTAGGGGCAAGGTGTATGGGAACAAAAGTTGCAACAGGAGGAGAAATGAGAAAGAGCACAAAGGGAGAAAGGGGTTGCAGACAGAGTGGAAGCAAGGTGTGGAAAGCCATGTAAGCAAATGCAAGAAGTCTTGGAAATAGAATTCCAGACCAAGAGGCCACTATGGCAGAGGCAGACCTGGATATTGTGATCTTTTCAGAGTCGTGTTGCACTACACTGTGTTCAGGACAGATAGGGAGGGAAGAAGGGAGGAGGAGTTGTGCTGTATGTAGGGAGTATAAAAGGGACGGAAATGTAGGGAACCAGGGGGACTAGGAGGCTGGAGATAGTGTGGTCACCCTGCAGACAGAAACCAGAGCTGCTGTTTACACCAGGCTGATATACAGACCTCCAACATAGGGAGGAACTGGATAAGGCACTGGGGAAGCCATCAGCACAAGAGCAGAAAAGGGAAGTGGAGCCCCACAGCCATGACCTCAGCTAGAAGCAGAGACATCCTAGACTTCCTGAAGGGGCATTTCAGGCAACCAGTCAGGCAGCTCACCATGATGGGGGCAATACTGAACCTGGTGCTCACAAACAGGGATAGTAATGCAGATGCCAACATGGGATTCAACCTGGCAACCAGCAATCACTGTACAGTGTGGATTAACATAAGGATGGCAGCAGAAAGCAACCTGCAACAAAGATGGAGTTCCTGGACTTCAGGAGAGCTGATTTAAAAAAAATGGGTGAATATTTAAGATATAACCTTGCAGTGGGGGATTGCCTGGATGAGGTAGAGGAACAGTGGCCAAATTAAGGGATGGCATGTTGAAGGCAATAAATCTCTGTGCAAAACAAGTGAATAAGAACAGGAGGAAAAAGAGACCACCGCTTCTCAAGGGAAGTGGATGCAATGGTTAAGGCTAAAAGGGTAGCATTCAGGAGGTACAAAGAGGCAGAGAGAAGGAACAGGGAGGTGTACCAGGAAAAGCATAATGAAGTAGGGAAGAAGGTAAGGGATGCAAATGATGCAAACTGAGGAAAGGATAGCCAGTGGGTAGATAAGGTACAGTAGGTCTCTTAAAGTATGCTCTTCTCCTATGGTGTCTGTTTCTTCTCAACAATCTGTATTAATTTTATTTATTTATTTATTTATTTCAGTTTGGGATTAATACCTTTGAGTCAAGGAGTCATTTTCAAAGGTTCCATGTCAGTGTTGAACAAACATTACAAAAATACAAGGTTTAAAGAGAAAAAAGAAAACATTGAAGCACATAGGCATAAAAGTAAAATTTGAACTTTTACACATCAGGTTAGTACATGTTAACAGATAGACTGATTAGATAAGAGGGGTTGGGGGCCAGCTGGAGGTGGCTCGTCTGAGGTGGGACAGAGGTGGCGCTTCAACCAAGTGAGGCCATTGTCAGGTAATTGGGGTAGGGAGAGGTAAGAAAAAAATAGTGGTATATAGCAGAAAGATGTAGAGGGGTAGGTAAATGGAAAACTGAGGTGAGGTACTTCACATTAGTGCAGGCAGGTACATCCATTTTAGAGCCAAAGAGAGAGATTTGAGCCCAGCTGTGAAGGTACTAATCTTGGTAGTATCAGTGAGGTCAGCAGGTAGTTCATTGTACCATTTCGTCCTTGATACAGGATGGAGTTCTCGACAAGTTTCATCCTTTGAAGGGAATCACCATCTTGTCAGTGACTGTACTGGGGTAGATTTCATTGAAACGGCCAGCTAAAAGTTTCTGCCCAGTGTGGGGATGTCAGTCCAAGTGGTACTTTTTCAGAAGTGTGTAGGTTTGTATTGCCCTCTAAGATGGAATGGGAGCCGCCATTTTCAATGTACAGTGAGCAGGTGTGTGTCACAGAGTAGCCACCAAAGTAAGATGACAGGCCTTATTGAGGAGTGTATTGATCCTGTTAAGAGCAGTTTTGTGCCCGCCTATATATAGGCAAACCCGTAGTCAATGGTAGACAGTATTGAGCTACTGGTGGTTAGTTTGAGTGCATCTGGTGTCATTGAATGTCTGTGACAATAAAGTACACCATGTTTTATATTTGCAGTCTTGATAACAGAGTCAGTGTAGTTTGAGAAGGTGAGCATGTCATCAAAGGTAATGCCGAGATATTTGAAGTTAGATACTTGGTCTAGGATCTCACCCTTTGGTTATGAATGCAGTTCAGGTTATTTTTGCTTTGGGAGGTGGTGAAGTGCATACTCTTGTTTTATGATATTTAATAGTAGCTTGTTTTCCATAAACCAAGACTCAAGTTTATGGAAGCTGATTGGAGTTCAGTTGTGATGGTCTTTGCCAGCGACTGAGATCACTGCATCATCAGCATAGAGAACTGTGCTTGCTGAGCAAGCCATTGGGGTGGAGTTGATGAAAAGGCTAAAGAGTAGAGGACCAAGGATTGACCCCTGTGGAACCCGAAGTGCACCTTTGTTGTGATAGGTATCACCAATTTTGACTCATTGTGATCCATTAGAGAGGTAGCTGCCAAACCATAGTACCGTATCTGGGGATAGACCTGTAGACAGAAGGCAACTTTGGAGGAGTTGTGATTAATAGAGTTGAAAGCCTTCATAAGGTCGATGAAGACTGATCCAACTGCCTGACCATTATCCAAGGCATTATATAGTTGGGATGAATAATCAACTAGAGCGTGACTGTAGAGTGCTTTTTATGGAAGCCGTGCTGTTGTTGGTAGAGTAGGTTATGGTTATCAAGGTATTCAGTAAGTTGCTCCAAGACCATTCTTTTGAGTACTTTCAAAAGGGAGGAAGGATGGATATAGGTCTGTAGTTGTATGTTTCAGTTTTATCCCCACTTTAAAGACAGGCGTTAGTTAGTTGACTTCCATGCATTTGGAAATACTCCTAATTTTGAGAGGCATTAAACGCCATGGTAAGAGGACTAGCAAGTTCGTGAAGGAGTAGACCAACCAGCTCATGTCAAGCAGATCTTCCTCATCCTGGTCTTGCTACAGCTCCTTTTAATATGTTTGATGGTTTTGGCTTTGTGTCATGTCTAAAGTAAAAGGTGGTACACCTTCCTTGGGAGATCTTGAGGGTAGTTGGGCATTGCTGAACATGCATATCTTTGAAGTAGTCACCAGGGAATAAACTTGAAAGGTCAGTGAATGTGTTGTTGAACTCATTGGCATTTAATGGGTTCCTGTAAGAGCCTTGCAGTCAGTAGTAAATCTGGGGGTCTTGGGGCTTTCCCATTAAAGATTTAAGAGAACACCAAAAGTCTCTTCCAGAACCCCAGGTTTTGATTAGTAGATCTACAGTTGGAGGCTTTAGCCTGTCGAATGACTCTAGTGCAGGCATTTCTAGCATAATTATGTGTATAACACTACTTTCAACCATTTAATTCCAATGTTGGTGATTTTTCTCATTATACCTTTCCTGGGATGCACCTGAAAAAGAGCTTTTGCTCAGTGTGCCTTTCCCAGTCACCAACTTTAAATAAATAAATGAGGGGACAAGACCTTTTTGACGTATATAAGTGAAAACAGGAAGAGAAAGGAAGGATTGTAAGGTTAAGAAGGGCAGGGGACTGTGCAGAGGAGGATAAGGAAAAGAGATATCCTGAACAGATAACTTCTGTTCAGTTTTCACAGTGGCAAAGGAGGGGGATGGACCACATAAAGGCAGCAGGAACATTGAGGGGAAGAAGGTAGACACACATCCATTCAACAAGAAAAGTCCTGAAAGGACTTGTGAATCTGAAAGTGGATAAAGCTATGGGAGCAGACAGGGTACACACAAGACTGTTGAGGGAGCTCAAAGATGTACTGGCTGTACCTTTAACAGCCCTGTTCAACAACTCCTGAATCAGGCATGGTTCCAGAGGACTGGATGAGGGCGGATGTAGTCTCTACTCATAAAAGTGGCAGCAGGAGGATGCTGGCAACTATAGGCCTGTCAGTCTGACATCAGTTATTGGGAAGTTAATGGAAATGCTTTTATTTTATTCATTTATTTTGAAATGTTTCACCAGGAAAGGGACACTGAGCTATAATAGTTCATTTCCAGATGTGTCCTGGGGAAACAGGAAAAGGGAATACAAAATAGAATATAGAGTTAAGACTGCACCTAAACTGAAACAATTAGGCAATACCAGATATTTCTGTAGGCCAGACAAGCAGCACTTGCCATCAGATATAGTCTAATACAAATATACATAAACACATATTATGTTTAAAGTTCCACTTATCTAAATACACAATAATAAAGATATATATACACACACACAAAATACTTGGGATATTTGCAGTTGGGGTAGTTAGTGAGAATTTTGTTAGAATACAAAGCTTTTAAAGGAAAGGCTTGTGGAGTATCTTTAATCCTGTGGGTTACAAGACCTGAGACAGCACAGATTCCTGGGGTGAGGTTATGTCAGATGAATCTTATCAATCTCTTCAACTGGGTGACCAGAAAAATAGATCAGAGTGGGGTGGTGACTGTGGCCAACATAGACTTCAGCAAGAGCTTTGATACCATACCACATAGGAGGCCCATAGGAAAACAGTGCAGTCTAATGTGGGTTCCAAGGTGGAAACTAGGTACAAAATTGGTTTATGGATAGGTGCCAGTGGGTGGGGTAAATTGTATTCACTCTGGGGAGGCAGAGTGACCAGTGGAGTACCTCAGGGCTCAGTACTAGGTCCAGTCCTCTTTAATGTCTTTGTAGGTGACATTGCAGAAGATCTTGAAGAGAAGGTATGCTCTTTGCAGATGACACCAAGATCTGCAATATTGTTAGATACTCTGGAGAGGGTACAAAGAATGTGTAGGGAGATAAGAAAACTTCAGGAGTGGTCAAGGTGTGGCCACTGGTTTTCAATGTGAACATTTGCAAAATTATGCACCTGGGGCACAGAGTTCCAAAAGCAGAGTATAAAATAGAGGAAGAGGTATTGACAGTCACCGAGCAGGAAAGGGACCTTAGAATAGTCATATTGGATGACCTCAAGGTGGCGAGTCAATGCGACAAGGCAGTAGGTAGTGCCAGTGGGATGCTGGGGTGGATAGCAAGAGGTATCAACAACAGAAGGAGAGAGGTGGTGTCACCACTGTATCGGTCATTGGTGAGACCCCACCTGGAGTACTGTATCTAGTTCTGGAGACCACATCTCAGGAAGGACATATAAGGGTATAGACTGTTCAGAGAAGGGAAACTGTAATGGTGCAGGGTCTGCATCAAAAGTTCTATGAGGTGAAGCTGAGGGATCACAATATGTCTACTGAAGAGAGGAGAACAGAGACTTGATAGAGATCTATAAATACCTCACGGGGGTGAATAAGGTATAACAGGGAGTATTTTTCAGAGAAGAAGATGCACAAGAACAAGGGGCAGTTAATGAAGCTGGAAGGGGAACATTTAGAAGGCATCTGAGGAAATAGTTTTTCACTGAAAGAGTGGTGGATGCCTGAAACAGTCTCACAGAAGAGGTGAGGCAAAACAGTTGTCATCTTCAAGCATGCATGAGATAGGCACAAATTAATCTTGGTAGGAAAGCTGGGGGAGGTAGCCAGAGATCAGATAGGGGCTATGGTAACAGTATAAGCAGCAAAAATAGAAAGACTGGGTGGGCCAAGCAGTCCTTATCTGCCAAAAATTCTGTGTTTCTATGTAACAGAAACCTCCGGGGCCAACTTCAGTAGTACAGGTGCATTGGGGAGAGGAACAGGGTAAGAAATAATAAAGACAACAACAGGAATGTAATAACCAGGCAGTACAGTGCATTCCACTTGTACCTTATTCAATCAACAGGCACTTTCAATTGCTGAAACCATTTCTTATAGCTGCAATGAAAAAGACACCATTATACTGGATTAAGTCCAAGGTCCTGATAGCTCTGCTGTAATTTGGGTTTAAGTTTTGTGTGCATTTCCCTGTTGCTGCAGAATGTTTATGGCATTAGTTTCCTAGTTCTGCAGAAGTTCTGCGGTGGCAGCTGGGAGCTTTGGTAGCAGACAGGGACCCCACTTCAGCAAGCAGGTAGGGGAAAAATGTTTGTTTGGTGCTGGGACCCATGAACCAAGGCAGGCTGTCAGTTTAACTCTTGAGTTCACACAGTATTAGAAAGTTAAAAAATCCCATGTATCTCTGCTTCATCACTTTTCCCACCCCACCCAGAGAGCACCTCGTGTCACCTATTTTGAGGAAGCAATATGTTTATCAGTTCCCGTGCTGTACAGTGATCCTCATTACAGAAACACAGACAATGATGGCAGAAAAGACCAAAGGCACATCTAGTCTCTCTAGCACTGCTGCAGGACATATTGTCCATATGTTTTTTTCCATCCCAATCCACTCCTTCTGCTACCGACCCAAGCAAACACCAAACTCTTCACTCTGTGCCAGCCACGCTTGAAAATATTTATGGTCTTAGTTCCTACCACCTCCTCTGGCAGACCATTCAACAGTTCCACCAGCCTTTCCATAAAACAGAACTTCCTCACATCCCTCTTAAACCTTTCCTCTGCCAGTTTCCACTTGTGACCTCGGGTTCTTGACTCTGTATTCCTGCTAAATAGTTCCCCACAGGTCACTTTGTTCATTCCTTCAGGAACTTGAAGGTCTCTGTCATATCACCCCTCACCTGGTCACCAGTGACTACATGGTCAGTACCTTGCGACAATCTTCATATGAACTGTCCTATTGGCCCTAAATATCTTGGTCACACTGCATTGCACCATCTCCTGCCTGTCCCTGTCCTTCCTTAGGTGAGGACTCCAGAACTGAGCACAGTATTCCAGGTGTGGCCTCATCAGTGACCTAGATAGACATAATAGTACCTCCTTTTCCTGCTGTCAGTACTTCTTCCGATACACTCCTTCATCCTATTAACCTCACTATGGGCCTTGTTACACTGGCTTGATAGTTTGAGGAGTCACTAATGATGACCCCAGATCCCTTTTCTCTGCCGTAGTGTGAATTTTATCCCTCCCATTCAGTACTCTGTCCTGTTTTTTTCCCTAGGGACATAACCTAAAATTTTTAGACGTTGAATTTAAACTGCCAAACCTTAGACCTCCTCTCTAACTTTTTTTACTTTTATTTAAAAATTTGGTAACTGAAAGGCATACTGAGCCAAGGCTCATTTCAGGTGTGACCCAGGGATGGGGGAACAGGAATAACGGAACACATACTACATAATACATACATAAAATACATATACAGGTTACATAATATACAGAGGAATATATACAGACCGGTACTCATTAGTACCTTATGAGGCCATTAGGGAATGGCTGATATGTAAAGCATCAATGCAGAAACATTTACAATTGAATACACGTAATACAGGATGCATATAATACAGAAGGTTCTATACAGATGGGTACATAAAGGGTCATATGAGACCAATTGAGTTTGACTAGAATAGGCAATGTATTTATGCAGAAAAATTACAGTTGGAAAAAGTGATGGTCACTGTGTGATTGAGAAGAGATGGTGACTTGTAACACAACGTGCTTTAGAGCAGTTATTGACATATAGTATATTGGATGATAAATATGGGAGAACCAGAAGGGTAAACTGCTTCCAGGAGGAATACTGTAGCTTAGGATGTCTTAGTTACTTAACCTTATTGGGTGAGGATTGGAAGATAGGGACATGAATCTGGGACCGCTAGAAGCAGGCGCATTTGAGGGGTGGAAGTTGATATATTTGATTTTTGGTAGAGTTGCGAGAGAGTGAGTTCCTTATTTATTTATTTGAAGGAATTGGAATTACAACCTTTGAGTCAAGGATTCCTTTGCAAAGGCTCCACATCAGATATACATACATTGCAAGATTAAAACAGGATATATAATAAGAAATATGCAGAGAACGGGTTACAAGTTCAAGGGTGGTGGAGACCGACCGAGTCATAAGGGTGAGGCTAGTATATACAATAACAATATACAACAGTCAACAGGTTACAGTATCAAGGGGTATCACAGGAAAAGAAAATAGGAGACATGTGTAAGTCATCATACAGAAGTCAGATAGAAAAGGGGAGGAAGAGATTTGGTGGGGAGGTCGAGCAGGTGACAGCGAGGAAGAAAGGACTAAGCGTAGTCACAGTTGGAGTGGGAAAGAATTTCTGAACAGAGTAGGGATTTATATGGACCTAGTTGCTGTTCCAAGGTGATGATGGCATTTCATTCAACCAGGGGGCCTTGTAGAAAAAGGAGCATTGGCCCAGTGAGGTTGTGCAGTGGGTACAGAGAGAGGCAGACAAAGAGCTCAGCGTGGTTGAGTGGAGGGCTGTAGAAGGTGGTGAAGGCCCGGGGAGGTATTTTGTGACAGCTTGGCAAGAAGACAGGTCTGGTATCTGAGTCTTCCTTCAAAATTAAGCCAGTTGCGCGCTCTATAGAGCTCACAGGTGTGTGTCCACCGGTTACATCCAGTAACTAACTGGCAGGCTTTATTTAGGAGACCTTGATACGACATAGGGGCAGTAGGCTCAGCAGAGCCATAGATAACAATCCGTAGTCAATAAGGGAGAGCCCCAGGGAGGTCACAGCAAGACTTAGGGCATCTGGATGCATGCACCCCTGTGCCTATACAGGAGACCTAGCCTAGAATTGATAGCTGAGCTGAGCAGATTGATGTGTTCGTGGTATGTGAGAGAGGAGTCAAGGGTGATGCCCAGGTATTTAAAGGTGGCACAGGTCAAGAGGAGCCCTGGAAGTTAAGGATGTTGAGGGAAAATTTCTATGCTTATTTTGTCTGTAGGTGAAAACATGGCCTTAGTCTTTTGTAGTTCAGAACAAAATGGTGATCTGAGAACCAGGCTTTGCTTCGGAACAGGAGCTCTGCAGGGTGGAATGAAGAAAGTGAGGATCTGAGTGGCTAGCAAATATGACTGTGTCATCGTGTACAGAAGCATCTGACCTGAGAACGCCTTTTGGGAGAGTATTCAAGCACAAGCTAAATAGGAGGGGGCCCAATATTGAGTCTTGGGGAACCCCAGAAAGAACTGATTTATTGTTCGAGAGTGTAGAGTTTAACTTGACTCTCAGGGTTCTGTCACTAAGGAGCTTTTAGACCATGCAGTAGCATCCAGAGACAGACCCATGAGAGGCAGGGATTGGTTTAGGAGAGTGTGGCTGACAGAGTTGAATGCCTTGTTAAGTCAATATAGGCTGATCCAACTAAGTGTCCTCAGTCAATGGCTTGGGGTCAAAGGCTTTTGTTTATGAAAGTGGCATATTCAAGAAGGGCAGTTGTGGTACTGTGACCCTTCCTGAAACCATGCTGTTCCGGCAGAGAAGTTCATATTTAGAAAGATAGTCCGAGAGTTGGTCTGACACTATTTTTCTAACACCTCGAAGAGGGGAGGAAGAATGGAGATGGGGTGGTAGTTGCCCGGGTGGTGCGGTCCCCACTTTTAATATTGGGGTGATGACAGCTGATTTCAGCATGTGGGAATTGCCCAAGACAGAGAGACCGGTTGAGGATATCAGTGAGGGTGAGATAACGGAGTCTAAGGTGAGGGGACTAGCTTTAGGTCCAGTGAGTCACTACTAAAGTGCATTTTCCCAAGGGCTTTGATTAAGTAGGGTCTAGCTTTTAGGGAGTGATTGTTTGGAGCCTAAAGTGAGGGGTGGATGTTTTGATGGGGTGGTTGGAGGGCAAATCCAGGGCTGGGTTGAAGAAATTGGGGAAGGACACAGCTAAGATCAGTAAATGCAGTGTTAAGGGTATCGCAATCAGCAGGGGGTCCTGGGAAAGTGAGCCATTTACTAGCAGCTGGGAGGAGGGGGGATTTTCTATTCAGTTCTTTAATATGATTCCAGAATTTGCACCCAGAGCCCAGGAGGAGGAGGAGGAGGAGGAGGAGGAGGAGGAGGAGAGTGTCTCCTGGTAGTGGGCAGCTTTGGCTTTCCAATTTCCAAGGTACATTTGTTCCTGTATTCCCATAAACTTGTCGGTCGTGTGGATTGCCCAATTCATTAACCTTATGCCACTGATTGTCCGTTGCTTCATGAGGTCAAGTAGGCATGGAGAGCTAGTGGGTGTTCTGACTTTTGACTTTTGTTTGGAGACTGGGGCATAGCTGTCACAGGCAGAGTTAAACGTGAGATAAAGTATTCCAGGGCATGGTCAATGGACTGCACAGTGTTGATGGGGTCCAGTCACATTGCAGTAGATATTGTTTGAGATGAGAGAGGGATCCATTTTTAAGTGATGTAGGAGAGTATATTTGGGTGGCTGTTTCAGGATTTTTATTGAGGACCATCTGCAGAGAACTGGTGAGTGGTCACTCAGGGCATCTGAAGTACTGAGACCTCAGATATGTGGGTGATCGGTTCGTGAATATGAGGTCAATGAGTGTGGAGGTGCCTGTTTTATGATTAAGCCTTGTGGGGGCTGGACAATGTGGGTGAGGTCTAGGGCTGCAAACAGCGTCCTTGTATGGGGCAGAGGAGGGAGGGAGGTAGCTAGCCAGTTGATGTTAAAATCACCCAGGACAGTGATTTCACTGGAGGTGGGCAGCTGGGCAAGGCAGTTCATTATTGAATTAAATGTTGGCTTTGATACCGGGGGTGGAATATACACTGTGACTATGTGTAGGGCTTTTGCCTAACATGTCAGGGTGCAGCTTAACAGTGAGAGCTGGGGCCACATGAAACAGAGTGGAGTGCCAGAGATTTGAGAGGCTTGAAGGGAATTTCTATAATAAAGAGTGCCGCCCGCCCTTCTTATCTTGTCAGTCAGTTCTGAGGACAGAGTACCCAGGAATATGGGCAGCTGAATCAGGGTATCAGGTTAAGCCAGGTCTCAGTAACCACTAGGATATCAGGGAGATCGTTTCATTCAGCCTTGAAGGACATCAAGCTTTTTAAGGCTACAAATGTTAATGGTGGCTAGAAGGAGTCCACTCGATGACCCACTGAGGGTACTAAGAGAGGGGATGAGCCAGAGTTTGGGTACACATTGCCTGATAGGAGAAGGAGTAGGAGAGCATGGTGAGAAGAACAAGTCTAAGTAACTTGGCTTTAATATTGGGGTAACGGGCTGGGTGTGCGGCAATCACAGGTATGGGAGGGTGGAGATATGCACAGCCCCAAGAGGGCTAGTGGAGGTATGCTGTGCTGGGTTCTGGAGGGTGGGGTGACAGGGCAAGGTATACAAGGTGTTGGAGCATTGTTGGCAGTACCCACCTAGTGGCGAATGTTGGGTACCTGCAAGGCTGACAGTCAGATGACTTGGTGGAGGGGAGGGAGTAAGGAGCACAAGCACACCAATGATTACAGAGAGGCATGGTGGGATACAGAGCAAATGATGGATGGGAACCACAGGAGGCAGTGTGCCTCAAGGCCACAAGACACAGGGTTAGCAAGGTATCTTCTTAAGTCAGATGGAGTAGCGCAGGATTGATGCCTAAGATGCTTTAGGAGAGGTGGTAGTCGATTCCATAGTGAAGGAGCCTGTAGGTAAAGGTTGATTTACCAGTGGTTAAGAAAGATTTGGGAAGGGCGAAGGAATGGGAGTCCCTTGAGTACAGTGTGTAAAGTGAAGTGACTGCTGGTACTAGCCTCTCTGACAGGTAAGGGGGAGCAGGTTAAACCAAAATGTGTATATAAAGGAGATGGAGTGGATGAAACAATGATGGGATAGAGATGGAATACTTAGGGTGGAGAGGAGAGTGCAGTGGTGGGTTCTGAGGGGAGTTTGTTGGAAAATGGCAGAAGGCATATAGGAGGAGTCAATCCTGGTTAGTGAAGAGGAAGGGGCAGTGCAATATACTACATTTGCATAATTGAAGATGGGAGTGATCCTTTTAATTAATAATACATCTCACTGGTAACAGGAGGAGTCTCTGTTGCAGTATAGTATGCCAAACTTTGGGCAGAGCTTGAAGTGATGGCTTCTATGTGAGTCGAGAAGTTTAAATGAAGGTCGAGCCACACTCCTAAATATCTGTAGGATAGGACAGTGCTGAGTTGGGTTCTGTCCAGGGAGGTGTAGCAGGGGAAGGGACTAAGTTTTTGGGCCATCCAAGGTCTTGTAACTGTTTTGATGTGTTGATTTTGAGTTGATTTGCCTGGAACCAAGACTGCAAGCTATGATAATCATGTTGTAGTAGTGATTGATTGTTGCTTAGAACTGGGCCAGATGTGAAGAGGATGGTGTTATCCACATGCATGTGTATGAGGGATCTTGAGCAAACAGATGGGAGGTCATTTATAAATAAGGAGAACAGAATGGGACCCAGAATTGAACCTTTGGGATTCCAGCAAGTATGGGGAGAGGGGAGAAGTGGAATTTGCAACTCCAACTGATTGGAGCCTGTTTTTGAGGTAGGATTTGAACCACTGAACTGTGGGGGCTGTTAGATGGCCTTGGTCAGTGGCTGAATGGATGTGTCCAGTGACTTGAAGGATGGAGGATATAGTGGAATGGTGCTTTCAGCCAGATTGGTACTGGGAGAGGAAATTAGAGGTCGGAGGAAGTCAGTCAGCCTATACTGACTAAAGCTTCTTGTAGTTTGGCAAGGGCTGGGAGGAGGAGATTGGACATTAGTTTCCAGGCACTGAGGGATCACCATCCTTGTGAAGAGGGATAACACAAGATCCCTCTGCATCTCCTTGATACCGTCATCACTATCTACCCTACAGCAGAGCTTATCATCATCGAAATTATACAACTTGCCCGGATGCCCTCCAATGTCGCTGATGAACATACTGAAGAGGACGGGACCCAGGACAGATCTTTGTGGCACCCCACCCATGACCTCCCTCACTTCCAATTTGACCCTTTTACCACAACCCTCTTCTGTCTCTCCTTTGAACCAGTTTCCTATCCATCATGTGCCTAGCCATACCCAGGTCCTCCAGCTAATTTGACTATCTTCTGTGTGGCACTGAGTCAAAAGCCTTGCTGGAATTGAAGTAGAAAATCCACAGTCTGAACCTTATCTACTACGTTTGTTACCCAGTCAAAGAAAACTATCAGATTGGTTTTATGCTGTTTCATGCTATTTACTATTCTGAAGACTGTTTCTCTAGGTAGTCCACAAGGTCATAGAAACATAGAAACATACATAGAATTTGACGGCAGATAAGGACCGCTGGCCCACCCAGTCTGCCCATTTCACCTACTGGATAAGCTGCAGATCCTAGTTAACCAGCAGCCTACTTCTTCCTACCCCCACCTCCTAGAATGGCCTTATGACTGTCCCATGCATGCTTGAATTCCACCACTGTTTTTGACTCCACAACCTCCTCAGGAAGGCTGCTCCATGCATCCACAACCCTCTGTGAAAAATACTCCTTAAATTACCTCTGAGCCACCCCGCCATCTTCAAATTGTGCCCTTGTTCTTGCACACCTCTTTTTGAAAGATGCTACCCTCTTGGACTTTGTTGATTCCTTGAGGTACTTGAAAGTTTCTATCATGTCCCCCTCTCCCTTCTTTCCTCGAGGCTATACATATTAAGCTCCTTTAGTCTATCTTCATATGTCTTCGGTGCAGACCCTGCACCATTTTAGTGCCCTCCTCTGGACAGCTTCCATCCTGTCTATGTCTTTTGGAGATTGGGTCTCCAGAACTGCACACAGTACTCCAGATGGGGTCTGACCAGCTGTCTGTACAGAGGATAATAACTTCCTGTTTTCTACTGGTGATGCCTCCTATGCATCCCATTAGGTCCTCTTTGATCGGTTGACTCCATCAGTTCACACACTACAGAGGTAAGGTTGACAGGTTTATAGTTCCCCAGTTGCTCCTTGTCCCACCAATTTGTATTGGGAATATGTCCACTACCCTCCAGTCTTTCAGAACTACCCCATCTGAACTGAGCTATTTAATAGCCCTACTAGGGACTCAGCTAGTTCTGTAGCCAGTTCCTTGGGTGCCCTTGTGTGCATCCCATCTAGCCTTGGGCTTTATCTACCTTTAGGGCTTCAAACACCTTCTGGACCCTTTCTTTGATAAATACTAGCTGCATCATTTCAGGAATGCTCCTGAAAGTCACCATGATGCCACTTTCAGGCAGGGCCTTACTGTCTTCCATTGTGAAGACAGAGCAGAAGTAATCCTTAAGGATGGTTGCTTTTCATCTTCTTGTTCATCTTCTTCTAACACCCTTCCCCCCAGCCTCACAATCTCCCTCCTGCTTCCTGTTCTTCTTAATTTATCTGAAGAATTGTTTTCCTCACCCTTGACCCCCTCTGCAATACACAGCTCTGTTTCTGTTTTGCCTCCCTGACTGTCCTCTTTACTTCCCTACTTTATGTTTGGTACTATCCCCATTTCTCCTCCTTCTGCTTTTCCTTGTACCTGGTGAAAGTCTTTTCTTGGTCCTCGCTGCTACTCTGACAGTTTCCAAGAACCAAATTGGTCTCTTGTACCTGTTTAGTTTTGTAACAATTTTTGTGCATGACTTTATTGCCTCGAGAATGGTCTCCTAGTTTACCCTCCATCCTTCCTCCTCTACATCGCTGATGCTGTCCACCCTGGTCAGTTTGTCTCAGACTAGCTCCATCATCCAGTTGAAGTCTGCTCTTCTAAAATCTAGGACTTTAGTTTTTGATAGTGGTATTCTAGTCCTGAGGGCCAGCCTGTACCAAATGGAGTTTGGTTGTTGAACCTTAGTGGCTCCCCTCACTCCACTCACCATCTCCAAGTAGGTGAGTGCCAAATCGAGAATGGCTGCCTGTCTAGTGTGTTCCTTAACCAGCTGCATCAGAAGGCAGTCCTGCAACGTGTGCAGCAGACTCTGACTTCGGGTGCACCTGGCTGCTGGAATACCTCAGTCAGTATCTGGCAGGATCAAATCACCCACCACCACATCCCCCTTCTTCGGTCCCTTGTCAGCTCTTCCCCAAGTTCCCTATTTCTCCTTTTTGTAAATTTATTTTACAATTCATTTTACAATTTTGGCCCCTTCTATTGCTCCCTTGTCCTGGTGGGCTATAGATTATTCCCACCCATATTTTCTTGCCTGAGGGGTGCCATGAGGTGAACCCACAGTGACTTTGTTTCTCTTTGCTTCCCCTGATGTGTTGATCCTCCACAGCCTCTATGCTCACCCTGACATACAGGGCTATGCCATCCCCCTTTGACTGTCCCTCAACCCTGTCTAAACATTGTGTAACCTCGGACTGACAAGTCCCAGTCATTATTCTCTGTGGCTCAAGTTTCTGTGATGGCTATGATGTCCACCTCAGTGTCTGCCACCAATTTCTGGAGCTCACTGATTTTACATAGATACATAGACACTATTGGCAGATGAGGCCTCGGCCCACCCAGTCTGCCCATTTGAGCTTGTAAGTTCACTTTATGTTTTCCTAGAAGTCTGTTGCCTCTTACCCCTGATCTGCAGAATTCCTTATGTCTATCTAATGCATTCTTAAATCCTGTTATTACCCAGACTCCTGGCATTAAGGCAGACCCCTTCATCTGGCTCCAGATCCTCTTTTGCTGTTTTGTGATCCTACATAGGCATTCTTTCCTCCTTAAATTCTTTTTTCTATTGCTTTCAGACCCTGTGAGCCTTCTTCCCTTTGCCTCTTCCACTACTCCTTTTGAACCTCAGCCTTATTTTTTAGCCTTTACTACCAATCCCTGTATAGGGAGCACTAGTTATTTTCTCCCTCCTCCCTCTACCATGGTTTCCTAGCATCAGTGTCCCTGCAGTCATTTTAACTGTTTAAAGTAGATGTCATGCTTCTGCCCTACCTCTTGTAAAGTGCAGCCTGTCACCTTTGAAGAGCCTTCTGTCCCAGAAATCCCCCAATTGCCTCCACAATGTGGTACTCTTTCTCCTGATGCCATCCTTTAATCACCCATTTAATTCTGTATCTTCCCTCCTTACTCTGTCTTTCCTCCACCCTCTTCACCACACAGAGAGGACCTTGGGAAGGCCAAGTGTCCTGGCACTCTTTCTCCCAGTCTCTGAGTTCCACTTCACTCGTTCCACAGGTTAGTTAGCCAGATTATTGGTGCTGTACCTAAGTGTACCATCATTTCTAACTCCCTGCCTCCTATCCTCTCTGTTCTAGTTGTGTCCTGGATGGCTGATGCACAGGAAGGCACCTGACTGTCCTCCCCTCCTCCCCCATACAATACTCTCTTCTCATACGAACATACAAATATGCCAGCAGAAACAGACCACCCAGTCTATCTAAGTCTGCTCGAGTGTGCAGCCAACACCCCTAGTTTAAAGCTGCCCCACCCTCCCTTTGTCATCCCACTGTCACCCTCCACCTTCACTCTCCCTGTTCCCTGTCCCATGCCCTTTTGAAGCTGTTCACAGATTTACATACCACCACCCATTCTGGTAGGGGCGTTCCATTTGCTACCACCTCTCTGTGAAATAGTGTCTCCTCATTCCCTTCCTAAATCTTCCCTCCTCTATTCTTAGCCTGTGCCCCTGGTGAGCCTCCCTCCTTAACTTAAATACCCCATCTGCCCTATCCTTATTGATTCCCCTCAGATACTTGAATGTCTCTATCATGTCCCCCCGTCCCTTCTAGCCTCCAGGGTGTACATATTCAGGTCTCCCAGCCTGCTGTCATAGTCTCTCTCTCCATTCCACATATCATCTTTGTTGCCTCTTCGACACCCTTCAGTAGCTTGATATCACACTTTAGGTATGGCCTCCAAACTGCACACAATACTCTAAGTCGCCCTTACCAGCGACCTGTAGAGGCCAAGATCACCTCTTCACCTGGACGAAAACCCTCGCTATGCACCCCAGCATTTTGTTCACTTTTGCAGCTGCTCTCCTGCACTGGGAAGTGTTATTCATGATCCCTGTTATCATTACCCCTAGGTCCTTCTCCTCAGTGATCCCCAGCTTACCCCCCCAAACCAATATTCTCTCCTCGGTTCTTCACCCCAAAGTGCATAACCTTACACTTCTTTGCATTGAACCCCAGCTCCACCTCTCTAACCTCCTCTAGCTTGTAGGTCCCCTGCAGCTGCTTCCATCCCTCCTCTCCATTCACCACTGCTCCGATTTTGGTGTCATCAGCGAACAGACTTACCTTGCTCACCACCCCATGTGCAATGTCTGATATGAAGAGCCCAAACAATACTGGCTCCAACACAAGGCCCTGTGGCACCCAACTCGTCACCATAGCAGGTTGAGAGCTCTCCTCTCACCACCACCCATTGCAGCCTGCTACTCAGCCAGCTTGTAATCCAGTTTATCATTTTGCTCCTTCCCCACACCAGTTAGCTTCCCCCAAGCTACCCATGAGGCACTGAATCGAAGGCCTTGCTGAAGTCCAAGTAAAGAACATCCACCGAAGACCCTTATCCAGCTCACCTGTCACCCAGTCATAACACTGTATGAGGTTGGTTTGACAAGACTTCCCTGAAACAAATCCATGCTGCCTCACATCTTGGAGGCCATTGTCCTCCAGGTACGACAACAGTCTTTCCGTTAGTATGGTTTCATGAGTTTGCACACTATGGAGGTGAGACTTACCGGGTGATAATTACCTGGTTCATCCCTTGGCCTGTTCTTGTGTAATGGTACTACATGTGCCATCTTCCAGTCCAGTGGCACAAATCCCAACTCCAGTGAGGTGCTGTACAGATCTGCCAGCAGCTCTGCCAACACTCCGCCATCTCCCTCAGCAGCCTGGGGTGGATGCCATCCAGCCCTGGTGCCTTGTCTACCTTCAGTGTCCTCAGTCCCTCTAGGACTCTATTTGCCCAATTCTTCCATCTGTCACCTCCTCTCCTCCTGTCCCCACCCTCCCAGCCCATGCTGGTAGCGGTCCCCTTTCCTTCCATAAACACAGAGCAAAAGTATTCATTCAGTGCTCTGCCTGCTCCTCCTCTCTTCCGCCCACTCCCCACCCATTTTTATCCTCACTATTGTCTCCTTGCACTTCCTTTTCTCCCTGATGTATCTGAAAAGTCTTTCTCCACCCCATTAATTCCCTGTGCTTATCTCAGCTCCCTCTGGCCTTGGCTCTCTCCTAGACCATCTTGCATATTCCTCCCTGTCCACTTCCTTCCCTGTCCTCCTAAACCTCTGGTGTGCCACTCATTTGCCCTCACCACCTCCACAACCTCACTATTCAACCAGCATGGTTTTTTGCTCTGCTCCTCTTACTCTGTGCCTTGATGCAGGCTTCTGTTGCCTCTGTAACTCACCATTTAATAATATCCCATTTCTGCTCCATGTCCATCTCCTGCCTTATTCCTCCAGTTTCCCTTTCAGTACTTCCTGCATCCTCCCACAGTCCACCCCCTGAAGTTTACCACCAGTAACTGATTTCTTTGGCTCCCGCATTTGTGATATTAACCACACCATTTGGTGATCACTGTCAGCTAGTGGGTCCTCTACCTTATTTCCCTCACTGCCTCCCCATTCTACAATACCAGATCTAAAGTGTTCTTTAGCCTAGTAGTACAGTAACCAACTGTGTCAGGAGACCCTCCTGGATTGCATCCAGGAGCACTCCTTGCTCCCCTAGCACTGGAGGTGACCGGAATGCTCAGTCAACCCCAGCAAATTGAAATCCCCTCGATGACCACCTTCCTTCTACATACCTTTTTGATTTGTTCCGCTAACTCCCTGTCAAGCTCCTCAGACTGGGATGGCGCTGTATCTCATCCCAAACCTCAATTTCCTACCCCTTGAGTCTAGGAGCTGCAGCCAGATTGCCTCAGTTCTCCTTTCTTCTTCCTCGTCCCTTGTGCATTTGATCCCCAACCACTAAGACTCTTTTACTGCCTTCTTTTTACTGTCACCCCTGGGTACTACCAGGTCTTTACTCCCATTTCCACCGACGACCCAGAGTCCCCCAATGGAGTCAGGTACCTGAGTCTCCTCCAGAGGTGCAAAGTGGTGCAAAGTGATTTGCTGTTGGGATGGTGTGGCTGGTTGACTTCCTTGTGGCTGCCTCTGCCACTTCCCCTCCATCCCACCACTCTACCCCCAGACTAGTGGGCTTCTGAGGGAGTTGGGGTGTAGGCTCCACTGAGTGTAAAAGAAATCTGTGGAATGTAATGTAAACTGTTATATGATTCATGGAACAATTGTGCTCGGTTTATGTTGATAAGTCAATATAATATGTGGATTTGTTTTGCACCATTTATATTGAATCTTCAACATAAATGCCAGAAAAATATTCTGTGGTTTACATTATGTTCCATAAAATTATGTCAGAATGGTGAAGTTTCATTTCTGGTGGAATTCTGTGGCTGCCACCAACTTCCATGGCAATCCCACAACTGCAGAATCATGGAACTGTCGGGGCCTTGTTAAACCACCTGGTTAAGCGGACATCTGGGCATTATTAAGGTGCAAAGTACAGTTAAGTGCACTCTTTTACACACATTTAGCTTTAGTTTAAACTGCTGAATCTGCAGTTTTATTCATCTCTGACTCCATTTCTCTCTCTCTCTCAGCAATAATGTCATCTGTGTCCTCCCCAAACAAGTTGCCTTAACTTTCAAAATGTAAATCCTTGACAAAATTCAAATGTTGCTCTAATATATTTGGGAATGAAGGAAACTTTCATGGTGATTAGTAGGTCCACACAACCATGCCGTTTGAGGGGTCAATCACCTTCGGTCATCTACAAACAATACGACCACTCGATGACTATGGATATTTTTACTGCATGGTTAAGGGGTTGGGAATGCAAGTTGAGATTAGGAAATATCCGCTTTTACTGGACACCCAAAGCAAGATTTTGGATTTCCTAATCAAGAGGCCATTGTAAGGTAAGGTACATTCAAGAATCACTGATGAAGTTTCACTCAAACTCAGGCATACTGCACCTTATGCTCCCCAACTCTGATGTACTGTATTTGTGATTATTCTAATATACAGTACAGTGTATCTTATACCTTTGTAAGCATTTTAACTTCTGACTGTAATCAATCTTTTTAGCCACAACAAGTTGCCTCACATGTGCTTCCACTAAACTTTGCCTTTAAAGTAGACACCTCATGTCATGGAGAAAACTGGATTTCACATGCATATCCACCAGATTACCCTATTCCCTGATCTATGGAGGACACTGCAGGTTGTGGATTTCATTCTGGCCCAAAAGGAAAATGTCACATGATGGGTACTGGTTTATAGCCTAAGCTGTTTGTAATCGACTAGGAAGGAAATTGATGCAGTTGAAATGTGTGGCAGAATAAAAACAAAATAACTTCACCTAGACTTGCTTTGAGGTACCATCCAGCCTAGTACTTTACTTGCCCTAATCCAGTTTGACTTATTACCACATTGCAGGGATAGGCTCTGGACAGTATTCTCTGCTCTAATGCCTTAAGGTAAAACAGCACTCCAGCTGGAAGCCTGGATCCTCAGGCTCTGGAAGCAGAGATGTGAGTTGGCATCTGCTGTTCTTCACCCCAAAGGAGAGCAAACCTTCTCCTATGCTGGATGTGGTCAGGCAGGCCCTTCAAGAAGACCTCTCTAAAACAGAACACTGGTACACTCAGGACAGTTGACATGCCCTCTACAAAGATTCCCTCTCAGCAAACTGGATTAGCAGGCACCAGGCTCAGCTGGAAAAGGAGGCTGGCCTTCTCTTTCAGGAGTCCCGTGTGGGCTCTCCTCCTCTCCTCTCCTCTCCTCTCCTCTCCTCTCCTCTCCTAAAGCTAATCTGGGGCAATGCTGCATAGACAGCCAGATACAGTCACACAGGTTGAGCTGTTGATCAAGTCCTTCCTTAGCCCTCATTGGTAGATCTGGAAACTGTGGAGGCCATTGAGTCTAAGCAGTCTCCTGACTGGTTTCTCTGGCTTTTCTACCCACACAGTTCACAAGGTAATTCTGGCCTTCATTTCCTTACTTGCTTGATGCTGACTGGCATAGATTCTCAGGCTTCTGCTATGCTTCCCTGACCCCACTTAGTCAGACATGGGGTCAGAGGGCTTCTAATATGACATTGCCTTGATTGCAACTCTAAAGTCTCTAAGTGGCTAAAGACTACTTACTTGATGCCTTCAAGCATGGGAATGATTCTGTGAACCTTATCACATAGCTTGGTTTCTCTCATTGTCCACTTAAATTGGGAAAGTCTGCAACGTTCATTTGGTGGCAGGAGCACCCAATGTGTTAAGCAGTGCCAATGTCCTTTGCTTCTCCATCCTGCTACTGTCCTTGGGAACCCAGGGGCAAGGAACTGCAGTGGGGCTGGGCAGTCACAGCTGCAAAACATGAATCAGGCTACCGATCTGGAAGCAGCAAGTAAGGCAATGCAAGGCAAGGAAAATTTATTTATATAACGCTCAATCCAGCGAGGGCTCTGAGTGCTTTAGAGTTCGATACTAATCACAACACAAATATTGTACAACATTAAACAATAATTAAACTAGAATCAGATTATGTCATATTAAAAGCTTGGTAAACCCCACAAATATTTCTACGTTGTATGTGTGATTACAAATTTTATAACTAGCTTATTTTCACTACTGACAGACCCACATTGAAAATAAATTCTTTATCTCCGTGATGGGTATCACTAGTGTTTATCTCCACTTTGGATAGGTCACAAAGGAACACTTAACCAATAGGATCACAAATAGCACAATACATAATGACATCATAATGACCTCTGCTGCAGTCAAAACAGATCAGTGAATTCAAGTAGAAACAGTTACATCTTCATAAAAAGAACCCATTTGAAAGCATTACATTTAAAATTAAGTGTATAAAGTAAATTTATTTATTTATTGATGTACTTAACCAGAAAGGTGGCCTGGAAGTCATTTTCAACAACACCTGGGAAGAGGAAAAATTATACTGTCAATACATTTATTTATTTATTTATTTATTGAGAGATCGGAA
Source organism: Neoceratodus forsteri (assembly GCA_016271365.2). Taxonomy (NCBI): domain Eukaryota; kingdom Metazoa; phylum Chordata; order Ceratodontiformes; family Ceratodontidae; genus Neoceratodus; species Neoceratodus forsteri. Next base: position 1,181,978,499 of record CM057450.1, on the reverse strand, counting down.
TTACAAACCTTTGAGTCTGGGAGTCCTTTGCACAGGCTACACATCATGGAAGTACAAAACTAGAGAAATGGACAATACAATGAAAGGTATTACAAATGAATGTAGAGGTAAAACAACCCAGAGTCAAGTATAGTACAAAGACAATGAGTAATACACTGAAACGATATGTTATCTGAATGCAGAGGGTAAAACAACCCAGAGTCAAGTATGGTACAAAGGTTTCAAGCAAATTAAGCTATTGCTTACATTCAGATTTCAAGGATGATACAAGGTTTCCTGAGCCAATAAAACAGTTACTTAAGATAATGACACAATACATCAGAAGAATCAATCAGAGTAGAAGGAGAGGAGAGAGGAGGGAGGGCAGAATGCACAGAGGTTTGGTTTGGCACACCAGTAAAGAGGGGTGACTATGCAAGTGGACAACTCAGAGGCAGTCACAGGCACTGGTGGTGAGTAGTTGCTCTCTGAGTTTGAGTTTGAAAGGACCAAGGTTCTGGACAGATAATGTATCAGGGGACAGATCATTTAGCCAGAGTGGAGCCCTATAGTGGAAGGCACATTGCCCAAGGACATCCTGCAGAATGGCACAAGCAATGTGGCTTTGGCTGAGCCTCTAGTATTCCTTGTGGATGGTGCATGTTGAATGAGGTTAAGGAGCCCAGTGGAGGATTGACCATTGACAATCTTCCTGGCAAGGAGGCAGTGTGGTATTTCAGCTGGCCCTCAAAGCTGAGCCAGTTGGAGAGCCAATAAAGGTTACAGGTGTTAGTCATCCTATCACACCCTGTAACAAGTTGACAGGCCCAATTCAGGGTGACCTAATTCTGTGAAGTGTGACATTGTCAGTCGCACCATGGATGATGATCCCGTAATCCAAAAGGGAAAGAACAGAGGAAGTAACCACTCAGTGGAGGGCTGCAGGAGGCATACACTGTTTGTTCCTAAAAGGAGACCAATTCTGGCATTTGCAGCAGCTAAGATGATGGATATGTTCATGATAATTTAGTGAGGAGTTAAGGGTAACACCCAGATATTTAAATGAAGTCACTTGTTCTAGCTGTGGGTTTTGACAGTTAAGTAGTTTCCTTACATACACTTCACAACAATACAACACTCATTTTTAGTTATATATGTGTAATAAGTGATGTAATGCATGTACCCAATGCATTACGTACAGGTGCAGCTGATGTCTCTTACAGGTAGTGGTATAACCCATGCTAATAGTACTGTCCATAATTATGAATACATTTTAGAGCTGCATTGTTTTCTAGGTACATTCTTTGGGTAGTATTTCTAAAGGAATAAGGACCACGGTTTCAACAAACATTTCATATAGGTATAACAGTTGTAATTGGGATGAGGTTTTATAGATCATAACATAATATTTGTACTGATTTCTGAACCTAGGTACAAAAGGTCCTAGGTCACTGTATGTATTATATGTGTTATTGTAAATAAGGAATAACCAGGAAACTACAGACCTGTCAGTCTTGCCTCTATTGTCGGTAGACTGATGGAGGCACTAGTCAAACAGGACCTCCTGAACTAGCTGGAGACCAATGAACTACAGGACAGTAAACAGCACAGGTTTATGGCAGGGAGATCTTGTTAGACCAACCTGACAGTATTCTTTGACTGGATAATGAGGGTCGTGGATAAGGACCATGCTGTGAATTTACTCCACTTTGATTTCAGCAAGGTCTTTGACTTGGTGCCTCACAGAAGGTTGTTGAAGATGCTAGAGGATCTGTGTGCAGCAAAGGACATACAGTAGTAGCCACAGACATGGTCAGAAATTTCCAGATATTTCCCAACATTTCTAAAGAGTTTCTCTGCTGCCCTTACTGTGGATATGCAGAAAGCAGGAGATATCTCTAGATGTATCACATAAATTTCAGGAAATATCTGACCATGTCTTTGGCTGTCACTATAGTTAGATAGGTGAGAAATTGTTTTGAAGGCAGACAGCAGATGGTTGTGGTTAATGGAGTCAAATCAGAAGAGAGGAAGTCACATGTGGGCTGCCACAAGGATCAGTTCTGGTCCGGTCCTTTTCAATATGTTCATCAGTGACATAGGAGAAGGAAGCGAGAGCAAGAGGCATCTCTTCACAGATGACACTAAGCTCTGTGGCAGGGTAGAAAAGCAAGAAGGATGTTAGGGAGATGCACAGAGAGACTTACAAAGGCTAGAAGGTGGTCAAAGCTTTGGCAGTTGAAATTCAAAGCCAAAAAGCAAGGTGAAGCACAAGAACCCCAGAACAGAGTACTGGATTGAGGAATAGCGAGAGCACGAGCACTGAGGAAAGATACCTATAGTTCATTATCAGTGACTCCCTAAAACAATCAGTTCAGTGTAATAAGGCCTACAGTGGGATGGCTACATGTCAATTCACATGTGTTGCATGAGAACTTGAGCCAGAATATTAGCTGCAGTGTCAATCATGTCCCTGTCAAATTTGTTCTATGTCAATTTACCCCATAATAGATATTATGAAATAAACTCCAGGTGGGTGTCATTTGCTCATGAGATGAGCCAATATGGTCAAGGGTTTTAAAAGTTGCACTTATACAGTAATCACTGTTAGAGTGGAGTCTGACAGGTAGTGGCAGCAAATAGGAAGGACCAAATCTGCTCGGGATGCGACAGTTAATACTCACGAGTGAGTTCTTGTGGAGCACATTAACAAGACCAAACTGACATGTCCCCAATAAGATAAATAGAATGCTAGGGTACATAGGCAGGTGTGTTGAGAGCAGAAGGAAGAAGGTATTACAACCTCTCTATAGATCACTGGTGAGGCCCCATATGGAATACTGTGCTCAGTTCTAGAATCCTCACCTAAGGAAAGATAAGGACAGGCTGGAAACAGTGCAGTGTATGGTGACCAAAATGATTCAGGGGTAGCAGGGAAGATCTTATGAAGATCAGCTCAAGGTACTGAACATGTACTCACTGGAGGCCAGAAGAGAGGAGAACATGAAAGAGGCCTTCAAGTTACTGAAAGGAATGAACAAGAAAAACTGCAAGGACCTATCTAGCTTAAGTAGTGGATCAAGAACATGGGGCATGAGTGGAAACTGATGGGGAGGATCAAGAAGGAAGTGAGAAAGTTTATTTTACAGAAAGGATGGTGTAGCCATGGAACAATCTGCTAGCTGATGTGGTGGGTGTCAAAACTATCAATGGTTTCAAACATGGCCAGGACAGAGTGAAGGGCTTAGTGGTTGCTCAGGGTGATAGTCATAGGGCAGGGTACATGAGGGTAGATAGTGCAGGTTAGAACCCTGTATAGATAAGAGGTTCCAGCTTTGTCAGGGTTACTGGGCAGACTGGATGGGCCAAAAGTATTTGTCTGCCATCACTGTCTAGGTTTCTATACTGTAGCAGTGGTTTCTGGGTGAGGTAGAGGAAGCAAACTGACAAATATTGTTAAAATGGACATTCATACTTGGAAGCAGCTGATGTTTGGATGATATTAAATGAGTGGAAACCATGTCCTAGCAAGCATAACAGAGCTTGTTCAATTGTTGCTGTTTTTGGGGTGGGGGGTGGGCCTGCTTGTGAGCTGCTGTTTGCTTCTAAAAGCCCATTTTCTGATTCACCTTCTTCACAGTTGATCCTGTGGGAGCTGATAGATTCAGATGCTGGTCTAGTATTACCCCAGATATTTAAAGCCTGTGACTGAATGTGATGGAACATTATTTTCCTTTTCATCATCAGGGGAATAGTTATGTACCGCTTTTGTAATGATACCAGGGACACAATGTTTGATTGTGTTGAAAAAACTACTCATGGAAGCATAGCTAGGTTGTAGCTGACCATGTAGGTCACTTTTTGGTGTCCAGTGCTGTATAGAATGGTGTGGTCTGCATACATCAACTTGTTTACTTTATTATAAGCTCTGGGAAGGTTGATAGAAAGAGAAACAGACCTGGAATGAACCTCTGAAGGGCAGTCTTCCACAATAGGCCTAAATGTGAAATATGTTGTACCAATTTTTACCATTGTTGACAGTTTGCTAAATAATTCTTAAGTAATATGTATTGTGAGTGGGCTGTGCCCATAGTTTTTAGTAAAATAATTTTGTTGTCCACTAAGTTGAAGGCCTCGGTTGGATCAATAAATATGGCTTCTGTCATCAGTCCTTAGTAAAAGCATTGTACTGTTTGCTAGTTAACCTGGCCAGGGCAGTTGAGGTACTGTATTATGCCCCTTCCTAAAGCCATGTTGGTCTTTTGTTCAGTTGGAGTTCTCAATGTAAGCCATTAGATGTTGACATATAAGTTTTTCCAGCATCTTAGATAAAACTGGGAGGACTGATGTTGAAATGTTTGTTTTCACTGATTGTCGGCAATAGCGAATATAGTGAAAATAGACAGTGAAATTAACCTTCTATACAGTAGTTTAACGGATCTGTGTTGCTGTCAGATTTATGGATTGTAGGAATGGTTGCATCGTTATAGATTTGCAGAATTGTATTGGTAATGAGAAAAAGATTAAAAGAAAGGCGACCAGTTTGGAAATTTGTTTGATGGCAAATGTTAATTGTTTCTTTTTTTTTATTGCACTTTATTAAAACTTTTTCAGAAATATATATGGACTAGGAATGTCAAACAATTTACATTCTTAATGGCACTCACAGTAGTCTGAACAGGAGAGGGTAGGTGCATCACAGCTTTAGAAAACTATTACATTCACTACAAATCTTCAAAAACAGGCAGAGATACACTGATATCGTCAGGGATAGCCATTCCATTCCCTCCCAGTACCATAAAGAGTGGAGTCATACACATGCCCAATTAAAGTTGTAGCTGCCCACATCTACTGTGTTCTTCTAGGCGATTAAACCTCCTCCTCCTCTATCAGGGTCTGCCTTGGGATGATGGGATAAAATCAATCCATTTATCCATCACATAGAAAAGCCATGGCATTCATTTGGTATTAAATTCTACTACTTGACTTCTTAGTTTAAAAGTGATTTCCTCCATCCTGTACAGAGCTATGGATATTTCTTCACATAGTGCTATAGTAGACACATTTGGCTGTAACCAACTCTTTGTTCTGCATTTTTTGTGTGGCTAACAACGTTAAACAAAGTAAATATTTTTGTATTGTGTTATTTGTTGTGTCAGGATAAAGTGTCGAAAGTACTAGCTGGGTGTCAATTGCTGCACCACTGAAATTACTTCTGAGATTTCTGCCTGTGCATTTTGCCAGAACAGCCATGTTGTATAATTGGGTATTCCCTAAAAAACTGAGTATGGATGGCATGGGAGCACCCACAATAATTTCGCCAACAAGCAGCTGACCTGGAGGCAGGATATTTGGCTGTTATGGCAAGTGTTTTGAAAAACCTAATAGTGACTTTCCAGGCAAATTCATGCCAAGTGTGGAAAGATGAAATTGTATGTTAAGTCACTACAGCAACCTCCCAAGCTACAGTTTCTAAGTGATGGAGGCCTGGAATTCTCTCTCCCAGGGCTGTCTGGTAGAGCCGAATGTCATTTTTGATTGTGCCAGAGGGTTCTTTTTTGTTTTGCAATAAAAATTTATTCAGGATTTCAAGCATACACAACATTGAACAGGTCAAACATCTATGAACTAACACTACAGAAATAAATAAAAGATAGACTATTAAAATAAAAAATGACAAATAACGATCAAAACAGATAATAGCATGTTTCATTTCATGTACATAGCTTCCCATCCACACCTTGGCTGGCTTCAGCACAGTTATGATTGTCAGAACCATCTTTGTTAATAAATCCATACTTTCCTTTGCAGTAAACTTTACAAATACAAGTCATCTTCTGATCTTGGTACCTAGAAGATTACCAGTTCATTCTAGTTGGCCTAGATGATCTAAGACTCCTACCCCCTCACTGCCTGCAGTGAAATTAAGAAGGATAACCATCTGGTTTCATTTTTCCACTAAATGGCAGAGGTGGGCTGCCATCCATTCCATTGTAGTAGCAGCTACAGTTTTCCTCCCATTGACCTACTGTCAGCAGTGCAGGCTGTAGCAGAGGACTTTATAATCCACTGACATAAAATGCTCTGGCATCTGTCCCTATCAGGTCACTATAGCTTGGGAGGCACAGGGATGCAGGTCTGGGGTCTCTTTTTGAAACCCACTGATTCAATAAGGAAACACTTAGTCTGGAGAAACCTGTAGAAATCTGGGGCCTGTAATGGAATTCAGTCTTCAGCTGTTCAAAATAACTTAGGGTGCCCTGGTTATATAATTGCAAAGTATACCTAAAGGTGTAACCTTGCCCAGGTTCTATTATCTGTGATCTGTTTGTTAGGGAGGAAATGTATCATTATTCTGCAATGCTTGTGGATATATTTGGCCCTGGGCAGATAACAGTCACTACAGCAATTGTCTCTGGGATCCTAGGTACTCCTGGATTAGGCTTGACTCATTCATCACAGTGGGGAAGGGTAAGGGGAGGAGAACTATGTCAAAGCAACATCTGGGAGATAAGTTCTCAACTAAATATCTCTCTGGTGTCCTGTGATGACAGGATCTGATCAAGCACAAATGTGCTGTAACTGTGCTGCACCATGCTAGGACTGCAAGAGTGGGAGAGCCAATCCATCCTTTTTGATGTACACCACCTGAGCTTGCCCCTGCACACACACAGGAACTTGAAGATAATTTCATCCCAAGAGTTGAAATGGTTACATGAATGGGTGATAGGTAGCATCTGAAAAAAATAGAGAAGTCTGGGAAGGAAATTTATGCAAATGACTTCCATCCTGCTAATCTGTTGCAGGGGCAGAAGCTGCCAATGTTACAAGTCTGCAGCCAGAGCTGTTGTGAGAGGAGGACAGTTTAATTCATTCAATTTGGAAAAGTTTGGGGTATCATAACTCCAAGGTATTTAACCACTTTTTGGTCCTATTTAAACTGATACTGAACTATAGTCAAGGTTGTAGGGCATATGCCATTTGCAGGACTGCAGTTTTAGCCTGGTTAAGGTGGTATCCACCAAAGATTCAAACTTCCATGGGTATGTTTGTAAGGCTAGCTCAGGGCTCCTCTGGGTTTGTTAAATACTGTATACTAATAAATCATCTGCTTAATAGTCTACATTATGCTCCCTGTAACCTATGTGCACCCACTTACTAGAATCCTGTCTCCACAGGTACTCAGCTATGGGTTCTGCATAGATGACAAAGTGCAGGGATGATAGAGGACACCCTGTCTTGTACCACATTCTATGTGAAAACAGTCTGAAAATGAATTATAGTAGTGGGTAGTGGCAGAATGCTGTCTGAACAGAAATCCTGAATCTCTCTCTCTCTTTCGCTTTCATTTAAAAAAACATACAAAATCTTTCCCCAAAACATTGGTTTTATGTGTGAGTGTGTGTGGACTCTCAAACCAGCTCTCCCTCATTAGAACAAGCAGAAGTGTATACTGAGAGGGTTGAGGACTTGCCTCTGACCCTTAAACAACAGTAATTTTGTAATACACGAAACGAAACATCAGCTTGGTCCCTTACCCTGTATCCACTCAATATAGTGCCATAGAAGCTGAAATCAGGGAGGAATATTTCATTTTAAGTACTCCTATTAGTAGAGAATTTAGGGCTGACTAGATGGGCCAAGTGGTCCTTATCTGCAGACAGCGTCAATGTTTCTCTGCTTTAACAGCAGCATCAGACTAGAAGTACCTTCCAGCAACACTTCTGGTCTGACATGCATAACAATTCCACACAAGCAATCCCTGTCTGATTATAACAGTAGGGGTGTTAGGGCAGAACACTAACTGCCTGAACAGAGCTCTTAAATCTCTCCCTTTGTCTCACATCTAAAAATACATACAAAATCTTCTCCAAAAAATGGTTTCATGTGTAAGTGTGTGGACTCTCAAACCAGCTCTTTCTCTGTCTTTAGAACTAGCAAAAGTGCATATTGAGAAGGTGGAGGACCTGCCTCTCACCCTTGAACAACAGCAATTTTTGTAATACACAAAACAAAGCTCAGTCAGGTCCCTTACCCTGTGGCCACTCAATATAGTACCATAGAAGCAGAACTCAGGAGAAAGTATCTAATTTTAAGTTAAAATATAACTTTTATCAGCAGCACACCAGAAGTATCATCTAGCAGCACATCCAGTCTGATGCACATAACAGCCCCTCACCATCGAGTGTCTGTATCAGATGAGGAGGATGAGAGTACAGGACACCCCTTTGACTGTAATCAACACTTGCAGGGGTAATATTATTTCTCTACTTACTCCCCAAGACATATAAACATGGACCCCACAGGTGACATATTAAAGCTTCTTTAAAGAAGACTCAGTTGTGATCTGTAATAGATTTAGTATGTAGGCTCTTACTCGTATAAAACCAGCACTGTGTTTACATGTGGCAAATGTATTGTATATGTCTTTATGTTAGACGAAATACAATCTCTTACAGCAGAAATTCAGAAAACAAAGAAATTAACTAAATAGAAAAAATAGCTCCTTTTTGTTCAGGTCATATCGGCTGCAAACCCCATTAATTTTCATAACCAAAAGAAACAAACAAAAAGAAAAGGGGAAGACAAGGAATCTGAAAGCCCTACCACACAAAACAGGAACCCAAAAGAGGTAGGGAAGAAAATAATATTGATGAAGAAAGTTGGGTACATGGTCAGTTTATCAAAATTAAAAAGAAAGGAAGGAGAGCATTTAGTGCAACAATGGAGCTACTGTTCTCAAATAGATATGGGATACTAACTGAAGAATATTAAAAATGCTGATACAGGATGTCCAAATATAAATCAAGGACACCAGCCATGTTATAGAAATAATACAAGAAGTAAATTTAAGTGGAATCAATATCAAAGATTTATGGCTGGTGTCACTTGATGTAAAATATTTATACACTAGTATACCACATGAAGATGGGTTGTTATCACTGAAACTAGCTCTAAGAGACAGGGAAGATTTATTTCAGATACTGATTTTTATTAGGTTTAGCTGAATTAGTTCTACAAAAAAACATTTTCATTTGAAGACATATTTATTTACAAGTTCAGGGAAAAGTGATGGGAAGCACAATGGCCCCATCTTATGCTAATTTATACATGTGGAATTTGGAAAAACATACATTTTGAATGTAGAGAATAAACCATTTAAAAACAACATTATTAAGTGGAAACGTTTTGATGATGTATTATTACTATGGGATGGAACAAAAGAGACATTGGATACTTTCATAAGATATTTAAACAGTAGAACTGAAAATGTGATTTTCTCGATTGAATCTGATATGCAAAAATATCATTTCTGGATTTAACACATTTATAAAAATATAGACAAATTAGAGACCAAATTATACTGAAAGAAACAGATCGAAATACTCTATTACATTTTCAAAGTTACCATGACCCTAAATTAAAGCTTAGTATTCCAAAATCTCAATTGATAAGGGCCAAAGGAATAATACTACACAGGTGGATTTTGAAAAAAGCAAATGTAATGAAAAACACATTTCTTCAAAGCAAAGGGATTACAAACATCAGAAAGTAGAAGAAACTATTTCAGAGGTATCACTAATGATACGTGAATCATTATTACAACAGAAAGAAAAGAAAAATATGGAAAACAGAATAGTGTTTTCAACACCCTACAGTCATTTAAGTAATAAAATAAAGAGTACTTTGATAGACAATTGGTATATACTTCAGGCAGGTGAAAGCCATAATAAAAGATTTACAGATATTCACGTTAGTTACATCAAAGAAGAATAAGACTTTAAAGGATAAACTAGTACATACACAACACATAAAACATATGACGAATCCCAAACAAGATAAACAATTACTTTTAGGACCCTTAAAGGAAGGTAGTTTTCCATGTGGCCAGTGCTGTCATTGTAATAATACATAGAAGAAAACAGTTTTGAACATCCATACACTAACTTCGGATGAGCGTTAAACTGAGGTCCCATCTGCCTGGATTGGTGTTAAAGATCTCATGGCACTTATCAAAGAGTATGGGAATTTCCCGGTGTCCTGGCCAAATTTCCCTCATTCACTAAAAATACCACTAACAGCTTAATCTGGTTCAAGGTCAGTTGGCATTCCTCTGTATCCCTCCCCGGTGTGCCTGAAAATAGGCAGGATTTGTCTAGTGCACTTACCCGGTCAACAAAAACTAAATAAATAATAAATAATAAAAACACATAATCAAACAACATATAACATGTAAATCACATCATGTAGTTTACATATTACAATGCCCATGTGATAAACCTTATGTGGGAAAAACAAAATGAGAATTAAAAACAAGGATTGGTGAACACAAGAGCGATATCAGAACTAAAGATGAAAAATCTTCAGTGGCAAAGCATTTCAACAACAAAGGACATTCACCAGCTTCATTGAGATTTTGGGGACTTGAGGAAGTTAATGAACCACAAGGACATAATATTTCATGGGAAGATTTATTGTTGAAAAGAGAAGTTTTTCTATATATTATGGACAGTACTAATCCAAGAATCGCCATGAATGAATCATGCAACTGGAATTTGTATTGGAAATGATTTATTGCCAAGTACCATTACCTTCTGGAACATTGCATCCTTTTGAAACATTGCATCCTTTCAAGAAATGTACATGAAACTAAAGTAGAGTGAAATATTTCATTGAGAACAAAGTTGAACTTATTGACTGTTCCAGTGGTTCTGGTGAGTAGAACCTATATTTGAATTAGTAATTAACACAAATTTAATAATTGAAATGTATTTCTTTTTTCTTTTAAAATGTTTCCTTAATTTAGATTTGAATATAGATAACTTCTTGTATGAATAGTTAATCGAAAAGAAAAGTTACAAGTGTAAAAAGTAGTTCAGATTACCTAGGAAAATTAGCCAGTGCATAGACATGAACAGATGGTTTTAATAAAGCAAAGACATATAGTGAAGGGTGAATTGATCCTTTTATTTAAACATTTGATAAATATAGTTACTAAACATAAAACTTATAGGAAAGAGTCGATAATATGATAAATTAACAGAGATAAAGATTACAAATTTACGAATCAGCTGAGGACAGAAGCGAACTGTTGACTCCCAATAGGTACTAAGTGAGCCCACTTAAACATTCCACTTAGCTACAGGAAAGTCATGCAGCCATTCTTTTTCAATCTGTAGCTAAACCCATAGTGGTTAAGGTTTAGCGTCATGAATGACTTATCACCCCTGTCAATTTCACGGGCTTTTCAAACTGCATTTAAATCCTTAGCTCAGACCGCTCAGTTCCTTTTGGAAGGCGGTCGTCAATCCAATAGCGTGGAGCAAGGTAAAATTCATCTGAAACACTTGAGAATCAAGTGAATATTGATAATAAGTTCAACAAAAGCTGAAGCTAAGTAAACGGGCACTATTTCTTTCCCTTTTCTCTTCAGCTCTAATTGAAAAATGAGGCGTTTGAAAGTTTAAGTGTATGAAGTCAAGGAGTACCTGACCCTGTGAGCTCCGTTTAAATGACCAGGTTTCCGTATTATAATCGAGAAACAAGGAGTATAACATTTAAGTGAATGAAATTGAAAGAATATTATACTGAGTGAGCTCTGCTTTTAATAATAAGGCACATTTCTTTTATAAAATGAGCTTTTAACAATACAATAAGTGGTTACAAGCCTTATAGTAATCTTATAAGACAAGAGTTCTCTGAGTAATTATAATCTTTCCCCATAGGAGACGAGTGACATTAAGGCATTTAATGTCTATTAAAGAACAAACATGTTTTCAATCAGTTTGTAGAAGAAATTCATATTCAAAGTAAGAGTTAACATAACTACAATATTTGAAAATACCTTTTCAGTAAGGTTTAAATATTTGATCTAACAAAGATTTTTTGCTTTAACTTAGTTAGAATTGAATTATATTTATTTGGAAACAAGGTTTAACAAGAAGTTCAAAAGAGGTGGCAACTAAAAATTGAATTAAGAAGGGAAGAACATTTTATGATTAATTACCAGAAATAATAGGTATGTAAAGTGAAGTAATAATCACTGATTTAAATGCTTATTTATACAGTTTTATGTTAATTTACACTGTTTTTTTTAGTAATAAGGCTCATATCAAGAGTAATTAGTAAACTCTGTAAAAAAGATACTAACTTCAATGTACCATATTAAAATAGAGTATTGTTCATTAATAACCGTTCAGTATCTTAATGAAAAGAAATACATTTTGAAATATTATAAATTTAATAATTATATTTATGTTTTTGTATTTAGTATCAACACTGTCAGATCTGAATGGCCTGAAGAAGTGGTGTGTTAAGCTATGAAACTGTTGCCTACTTTACAATGGTGTGATGAAGAAAAAATATTAACTTTATGGACTTTTGGACTATATCTTACAGTTATCACGTTTTCTGGTATACTAACTGAAGAACCACCATATGAGGTAACTAATAATGCTAGCACAATCACCGAGCAGACCAAGTCAAGAATGATTACAAGAGACTCGGTCATTAGATATTCAAATTCTACTATCTGTGGTACAAATAAAAAATGCACCATGTGACCTATCTTCATGGACCACAAATAAATGATGTTAAAAAAGAACTGATAAAATTATTAGAACAAAATAAACAAACAAAAGACAGTAGTATTACATCTTGGTACTATTGATGTGGGAAAATCACATGAGGGTGACATTGTTATGACCTTCTAGCTTTAGGAAAACACCTTAAAGGATGTGATATGGCCCTCTCAGGAATGCTCCCAGTTCAAAGGGCTTGCATAGAAAAAAAAATCACACTATACACCACATACACACAAGATATTTGAATTGGAGTAAACAGGAAAGCATAACATTTATTGACAACTGGGGGACTTTTCAGAATAAACATTACCATGCCTAAGATGGCTAACACCTATACAGGAAAGGGGCAGATACTCCTCAGTAAGCATATTCTAGAATACCTTAATAAAATGGATTTAAACTCAAAATGATGGGGAATTTTCTTAGTCAAACTCACCATAGCAACATCATCAGAAAAAAATGAAAAGAAACGTGACATTTCAGTGTAAACATAACCTAATCAAATGCTACTGATAAATGGTAGATGCCTAACAAATAAGATTAATGAGCTTGTAGCACTTTATGCAGAAAAGAAATCTGACCACATAGCAATAACAGAAACACGGTGGAATAAGGCATATACGTTGGGCAAATATTTAAAGGATATACTCTTTACCATCATGACAAAACAGATATGCATGGTGGTTGAATCACCATGTTTATCCATGAAAACATAAAAGCTTTGAAATGACTTAAAAAAACACAACTCAAACAGAAGCATTGTGGGTCAAGTTTACTGGAACCATTAACCTCACCCATAACAGTAGAGCGATGCTACAGGCCACCTGAATTCAGACAAGATAAAACATTAGAACTCTTATCTGGCCTAAAAGAGCACATGAATCTTGCAATCTTCTGTTTATGGAGGACCTCATTCTTAGGGATATGAATTTGAAAAACAGTACAGCAACATTCACTGCAGGCAAAGGTCTAATGACATAATCAAGCAACTTGAACTGAAACAACTTGTATGCAAACCAACAAAAGGAGAATGTATATTGGACCTACAGTAGTAATAACACCAGACAATATGAATATAGAAAGGTGTCACACTGTGCCCCGATAGACAATAGCGACCATAACACTATCTCATTTAACGTAAAAAACAAAAAAAAACAAAAGTAGATGGTATCACTAAGGAATTTGTGTATTGTAAAGCTAATCTAAGCAGTGTAAACAAAGAACTCAAAAATTGGAACAAGTCCTTAGCACATAAAGACATTAATGAAACGTGGGAAAACTTAAAAATAATATTAGACATCTATAATAAGCATATTCCAAAAGTTAAAAAAATACAGCAATAAAGGGATAAGACCGAATGACTTACTGATAAAGTTGCAAATATAATTAATAAAAGAACAAAGCCTACAAAACTACACAAATAAAAAATAACATGACATGGACTGTGTACAAAAGCTTGCTAAAAATGTAAATATTCTATCAAATAAAGTCAAGGTGTAAATGAAGATGAACGTAACAAAAATGCCAATAAATCAAACAACAAATTTTTAGCTATAGTAATTCGCTAAAAATTAAAGGCAAAGAATGGGTCCATAGTAGCATAGAAAATAGAATGTGATGACAGATAAGGGCGCTGGGCCCACCCAATCTGCCCATTTTTTTAACCTTCATTTTTGCTGCAGACCCTACTTGATCTATGGTGCAATCTCTTTCCCCTTACACCTATGATTCCTCTGTGCCTACCCTAGGCATTATTGAACCCCACTACCTTCACTGGAAGGCTGTTCCAGACATCCACCACTTTTTCTGAGAAGTACTTCCTCACATCCCTCCAGCTTCATAACATGTCCCTTGTTCTTGAGCACACCGTCTGAAAATACCCCCTTCCTATATCTTATTGACCCCTGTAAGGCATTTAAATGTCTCTATCACATACCCCCACTCTCCTCCAGGATATACATATTTAGCTCCCTAAACCTCTTCTTGTAGGGCTTTTGATGCAGACCGTCCACCATTTTGGATCAGACACCATTAGAGGAAAATGCTGAAAATCATATCCAATAACATCAAAACCCCATTAAGTGAGTTTTGAAGAATCAATAAACTCTGGGCAGATCCCAAAAGACTGGAAAAAGCAAGCATGACTGCAATCTTTAAAAGAAAATAGTAAGTCAGACCCAAATAACTACAGGCCCAAAAGTCTTACATCAATACAATGAAAAATGCTTAAAGGCATCGTTAAAAGTATGATCAATAGTAACATCAATGCAGGCTTAGAACAGCATGGCTTTACATCAGGAAATTATACATCACTAACATGCAGTCTTTTTCTTTTTATGAAAAATAAGTGATATGCTTAACAAAGAGATGCCAAGAAACATTACATGCCTTGATTTCTCCAAGGTATTTGATCTTTGCCTCACTGGGCTATCATACAAAAATGGAAGAACAGATATAAATACAGTAGTAGGCTAGTAAAATGGACATCAGACTAGCTTACAAACATAACCCAGTGTGTAATCATATGTGATCATAAGTCAGCTGATGACAATGTGTCCAGTGGTGTACCACAAGGTATTAGGGACAACACTTTGTAATACCTTCATCTCAATTTAACTAAGGACCTAACATCAAGGTCAATAAAATATGCAGATGATACTAAGTTAGGTGGTTAATGTTATTCTGATAAGGATCACAAGGAAATCCATGATGACCTGGACAAAATAATAGCTTTGGCACTTAGCAGGAGATGACATTTAACATTAATTAATGCACAGTTATGCACCTTGGTAAAAGAACAAAACCCACCACTACACATTATGTGACATATTGTTCTCACATACTCAAAATGATCAGAATCTAGTTATTATAATAAGTGACAATTCTGAGCAGTCACTCCAGACATCTGGGGCAATTACCCAAGCCAACAGGGCAATGTGGACAATAAAATAAATATTTTTTAATTAAGTGTGCTTTATTAAATTTTATTCAACAAATAGTAACACAGTGAAGAGACAATGCAAAAGGACACAATCCTCAAGACAAAACAGTAAAACAAATCAGAGATACAACAGTATTCTTCCCTCTATGTGGAGCATACACGCCCACATCTTGCTTTTGCCACACCAGTTTGGTGCCCATACAAACATAAGAATATAGACAGAGTGGAGACAGTACAAAGAAGAACAGTCAAAGCAATGCATAACCTGAAGGCCAAACCATACAAAACCAAACCTGCTCATCTAAAATTAATGTCATTAGGAACAAAGACAACTAAGAGGAGATCTACTAACATTACATTCAACCTGTCTATGTCATTTCTATGGTGTGGCCTCCAGAACTGGACACAATACTCCAGATGGGATCTCACCAATGAGCAATATAGTGGCAACACCACCTTCCTTCTCCTGCTGGATATACCACCCTTATGCATTCCAGCATCCCTCTGGCCCTAGCCATTGCTTTCTGCACTGTCCTGCCACTTTGTGGCCATTGAATATAACCCACAGGTCTCTATCCTGTTTAGTGACTGTCAGTACCTACCCTAATACTATAGTCTGCTTCTGGATTCCTGTGCTCTAGGTGGATGATTTAGCACTTTTGGCATTGAAACACAACTACAGTACCATGCTCTTGACCACTGCTAGAGTTTCCCTTGATCCCTATGCATTCTCTCTACCACCTTTTAAGTGTATACCCTATTACAGATTTTGGTATCATCTACAAAAGGCATACCTTGCCTTTCAGCTGTTCTGCAATGTCACTTATGATGACATTGAAGAGCACAGGTCCCAGCAGAGTCATGCAGCATCCCACTGGTCTCTCCCATCAGTAAACTGAGTGCCAGTAATCACTATCTCTGTTTCCATCTGATAACCAGTTTCTTACTCAGTTTATCACTTTGTATCCCACCCCAGGCTGCTCAGTTTCTTTATCAGTCTCCTGTGGCAAAGTGTCAAAGGCCTTTCTGAAGTCCAGCTATGCCACATCCACTGCCCCTCAGTTATCTATTTCCTGGTCATCCAGTCGAAGAAATCAATCAGCTTCATCTGGCTAACCTGCCTCCATGAACCCATGCTGTCTGAGATCTTGCAGCTCACTGGATTGTAGATATTCCACCAACCTTTACTTTAACAGCTTTTCTATTAATTTCCCCACCACTGAGGTGAGACTGACCAGTCTATAGTTGCTAACCTCCTCCTTGCTACTGTTCTTTTGTAGAGGGACCGCATCTGCTCTCCTCCAGTCCTCTGGAACCATGCTTGTTTCCAATGAGCTATTGAATAAGGCTGTTAGTGGGGCAGCTAGCCCTCTCCAAGTTCCTTTATACCTTGTGTGTGTCCTGTCCAGTCCCATAGCCTTGTCCACTTTCAGTACTGCAAGTCCTTCCAGGACTCTTTCCTCTGAAAATGGGCTTGTGTCTTCCTCCACACCTTTGTTTCTACTGATCTCTGATGGTCCATCAGCCTTTTCTCCACTGTGAAGACTGAGCAGAAGTACCTGTTCAGGTAGGCTGCTTTTTCTTGGTTCTCTTCGCGCAGTCTCTCCTGCTACCTTACTTATCCTCACTATCCCTCCCTTGCTTTTCTCTTCTCATTTATATACCTAAAAAAGGCTTAATCCTTTTGCTACCTCCATAGCTATCCTTTCCTCTGTTTGTGCCTTTCTCCCCTCATTGCCTTTCCTGCTTCCCTCTGTTTTACTTGGTACACCTCCCTGTCTTCCTCCCTCTGTATTGCCTTGTACTTCCTCAATGCCACTCTTTTTTCCTTCACCACCATGGCCACTTCCCTAGAGAACTGCAGCATTCACTTTTCCCTTCTGCTGTTACACACTCCTTCACACAGAGGCTGGTTGCCTTCATTATGTCCTCCCTTACTTTTATTTTTTTATGTGATGGCCTTAACAAACATTTCTCAGAGGTTTATGGCTTCAATACTGCAGACCTTAAGGGGAAAAATCACCACCATAGGCCCCACACTCAAGTGTGGGGTCAGTCCCATGCACATCCATGTGCAAAAACATCCTGGTTCACTCACTGTTCACTGCAGTAGAGCAGACTGTATCAGATGAACTCCTTCCACCTCTAGGCTGACACCTCTTGCCACCACAAATCCCAGAATCCCCTATGGCTTATCTATGCCATGATGTGTTTTAAATATGTGTTCATGTCACTTTAATCTCTTGCACGTTTAAGAGGATGGAGTGCATGCAATCCTTGTCTCTGCTGAAGACTGGCAGTCACCCAGGAGAAAGCGTAAGCTGTAGCATGTCACGTTGTCTGTCACCGTGGGAGTGTACAAACACCATGTTTGTGACTACTGTCAATTGTTTGCACTACTTGTTGCACTTTCAATAATAAATGGCACTAAAGTGAGCATGTAGATTCAGTGTGCTTGTCTTGATCTGTTGTCTTCAGTGCACTAGTTTTTCTCCAAATCCTGTATACGTTGTGTGAATAGATACAGGCTCCATTCAAGGTGCAGCTTTTTTCTTTACTCTGATTTTATAAAGGCCGATTGCTTACCCTGCTGTCTTGGTCTGTATGCCAATACTTTGGTGACTTTAGACCCCCTCATAGTAACACTGTTTTGAACAGCAGAGAACACCTCTGTTTTATAATTTAATAATTCCTTCCTGTATCTCTTATTGTGTTTTCACACTTTGGGATTGCTGGGATGCATCTCCTTGTTTATGGCTTCTTGGATCAAATTGAGAGTTTCTGTGAAAGTATTCATATGATCCTTTCACTGGCTCCCATATTCAGAGCTGCCTGTATGTGCTCGCCAGCCTGTTCTGCTGCACAAAAGTAGCACATGACCATTTCTGAGTAATGTTCAGCCAGTCAGCAGAAACTGATGGAGCATGTTAACTGGCTGAATATCATGCCATGTTGGTGCTGCACTATGTGGATATGTGCTGTGACAACACTGACCAAAGCTGCGTATGGCCCATATGAAACAGCACTGCCCAAAGTGGATAGCAGAGGTGAACCTGTGGGCCATATTCAGCCAGAGCATGTAAATGAACTCATTGGACATGCAAGGCACTAAGGGCTCGCTGCATGCCCATTACAAGCTAACTATATATCCTGGTAGTTTAGTGGACCCCGTTCCTGGATTGCCCCATACTGTGCATAATGACAGAGCCCTGATAATCTGGTGGACCCCTTCCTCCATTTCCCCAGGTCCTATGTATATGTAAACTCCCTGGTGGGCTAGCAATTCCTCACTGAGCACTAATGACACCACCCAGTGCAAGTGTCACCCCATTAGGGGTCCTTAGAGGTCCACCAGAACTACCAGGATCTGTCATCATGCACAGTATGGGGCTATCAGAGGTGGAGGGCCTCGACTAGACTACCAGGGTCTGTCATTATGCACAGTTGGCCCTATTTGCAAATACCTGTGTGCCGTGTAATGCCTGGCACATAGGCATCCCACAACTGAATGCCACTGCAGCAGGGTCCAACAGACCCTCACAGCATTCATGACAGGCACACTAGTGCCTTGCCCACCAGCTCCCCCTAGCAGCCTGCACAGCTGCATGCCACGGACAGTCCAGGGCATACCAGTGGGCATGCCCACACTCAATGCCATTCATTAAGGTGCAGAGTTGTCACAGAGTGCCAGGCTGGGGGGCACAAGTTACATAATGAGGACCCAGCCATAACCTTTACACACCACAACCCAACAGATAACAGCCAGTAATGATGGCACAGGGGCCTCCACGCCACATTGCTGCCCCAGCCCACCAGCCTGCCGGGGAGGGCTGAAGGCAGCCATTTGGGCAGTCTCCCATTGGACCCCGATTCTTGGGGTACATACCTTCTCAGAATCCCCTGCATGTGTGCAGCACTGGACCCACTATGGGACCCAGGCTAGGCATCCCATTGGACACTTGCCTACATACAATGATTCAGCCCCCACACAGCTGCAGTCCACCCCCATGTAGCTGCGCACCAGTAGAGCAAGGCCACAGAAAAGTGTCCTGTGGGTGCTTGCAGTTGTGAATATTGCACACCTGCACTCTCTGGGGCTTGATAGCTACACAGGCTATATGCTCACTTCATGTATATAACCCATGCTTTTGTAAACAGGACCCAGTATGGGGGTAATCAGGGGGGAGTCCACTAGACTACAAGGGATCTGTCATATGCACATTATGGGAATGATCGAGGGAATGGGGCCCACCACACTACCAGAGATTATTCAGTATTAACAGTAGTGGGGCAATTGGAGAGTTTGGTGTCCAGTGGCCAAAAGAGCAGCATGGCTTCATGTGGTGGGGTGTGACCATCGTACTGCAATAAGATGGATTTTCAGCAGCAGTAAATAGCGCATTAAGGGGCAGTTTAGTGCCATAGAAACTGTTTCAACATACTGCTGTGCTGTTATTCATGAGGGACTCCCTCATTTGCGTAGGTTCAGTAGAATGGTTAGTGCGATCACACTGCCAGGTTTGGGCAGCTCTCTGGGGGCTTCTGAATATGGCCTCACCAAGAGCACTGGCGCAAACCCCAGTTAGCATGGGCACTAACCTGTTAGTGGCTGCACTAACCTTTTAATATGAGGCCCTTTGTCTTTTTTATGGGCACAGTAAGCTATGATTTCCCTCTCAGGACAGTTGTGTCAGTGTCCCAAGTTAGAACTCAAGAAAATATTGGGGGCTATGTTTTCTTAGAGAATGAGAGTAGTTTATCTGCTATCAATTCCTGAAAAGCTGGGGTCAGTGAGTATGCCTGGGTTTAACTGTCACTGGGTTTGTCCTTTCTGAGGTCCTTCTGATAAAAATAGAATGATGTGGGCATGATCAGACTGTAAAATGGCACTTATCGTGCTTGTCTCCAACCATGTGTAAGTGTTCCACTTTCATAAAAAATAGTAGATTCTGGAGTAACTCCCATGGGGTTGGGAATAAAAGGTGCAGTTTTGGTCATGAAGGTACAACTGCTCCCATGATACATCCAGCAGCTCCAGCTCCTGCAGCAATTTTCTACAGTGCTTTTGTGTTGTAGTGGATTTATGGGGTTGAATGGATCTGGAGTCTCTAGGGACATCCATAGTCCCTCCCAACAATTTAAGTGCCTTGCTGAACTTCCAGGATTGTGTTAAAGAGGAGCTGTGTCAATGTGGAGTCCATCCCTTGGGGCAGATAAAGTAATACCAAGGCTGACCTTGTAACACTGTTATACAAAGGCAGCTTTCCTCATCAGCATAGGTGAGATCTACCTGCAAAGGGAGTGCAGGGTATCAAAATTGCTACTCCTACACTGATCATTCTGGGAGCACACCACTGTATTAAAACCAAACTTATACAGTTTAGTATGTTCTGGGCTGGAAAGGTGGGTTTCTGGAAGCAGTGTTAATGCCAGTTTCACCTTAAGAATGTGAGTGATGACTTTACATTTTTAATGGGTTACCCAGGGCATTAACGTTTTGGGACAGATCTGGTTGTTGTTGCTAGAACCCATTACTGCTAATCAAGACATCATTCTCTGATTTTCCCCACCCCTATCTGAATGAAATCCTAGATCTGCCTCTATGCAAATTATCATCCTGCTTGATGCAACTGTAACCCCTTGTTACCCTGAGTTACTAGAATCCCAGTAAGACCTAGTGGTAGGCAGGGAAGGCAGCTTGTGAAACTCCAGTTAAATGGGTTTCACACTGTCTCACTCTGTTCTCAGTCACAGCTGAGACTGAGAGATGACAACACCATAGAACTTTTGCAGCTGCATAAGCCACATTGGAATCTGCAAGACAGGGAGTGAGATAGAACTTTGGGAGTTTCAAAGTCAGTCTCCTGTTTATTGTCAAGCAGGAAGGAGTCTTCTGTTTGTTTTGAAGGAGAAGGAGGTGTTTTTGTTTACCTCCTTGGGAGAAGAACAGTGTCCAGTTTTAAGTGGTGGAGACCGCTGTCCAGGTCTCAGTGCCCCCCTCCTCTGGGGGGAGTAAAATGTCCCTCTGTGGATTCCAGGGGCAATCCCTAATTTCCACTACAGAAGAAAGCTGCCTTTTACAGTTTCTGTTCTGGTCTGATAACAGTGAAAGAGTGGTACTTCGCCTGTGGGGCACCTGCACGAAAAGGTGAGTGTTATGCTCTATTTGAGAGGGCAAACAATATGTTTCTTCAGTTTGGAAAATGTGAAGGAAAGCTGGGATGTGAACTACTATTTGGGAGGCCTATTGTATTAGGACAAACAAATGGAGTAGTTTAAAATTTAAAGTCTGAATGGATTTCAAGTAATGTTGTAGAGGGGTGCTCAGGTCATCCACCATTTAATCTCCATTTCAAAGTTTAAGTTTCTGTTTGTCCAGAGAAATGGCCAGGTATGGGCTGTGGGAACTGGAGGTGGAGACACCCCCATCTTTAGTGACCAGGTCCTCCTACGGATTTCTACTGTGATTGCTACTTGCCTCATGCGCCTGGCCAGTGATGAGGTAGGTACCCAGACGTGGGTCGAAATTGGAAAATCTCTCCAGGAGTATAGACTCTAAGTGGTGTGGGAGCCACAGCTTGGGAAAATATTCTCCTTGTTTGATGGGAGTCCAAAGGAAGTAAGAAAACAAATCTCTCTAGGAGTCGCAGACTCTAAGTGGTAATGAGGGAGCCACAACAAGTAAAGTTAGGTCCATTCTTTAAATGGACCGTCAGTCAAAATGGCGGCAGGGCGGGCCAGTCGGGCTGTGTATCAAAGCACATGCAAGTCCGGGCTGAGTGCCTGGTGGGTCCAGAGCCAGAAAACAGTAGAAATGGGTTCATTCTTTAAGTGGACCGCCTTGTAGTCTCTAATCTGCATTTCAGTAAACGTAGCCCTTGAGGGTCCATCTATGCTTTGTTATGTTCAGCTAGTTATGAATAAAGCCACACTGAAAATCCCAATCCTGGTTCTGGACATTACATTATTGTTTCCTGTAGTTGGATTTACTTGGGTGCCCTTGTGCAGAGTAGCCAAACCTAGGTCCCTTGTGCCAGGTAACCTCATCCTCCCGAACCCAGGTCCCCACCAGGTGTACTGCCAATGCCAACAGCATGCCACCTGTCATTTTAGTAAAAGGCAGGGGTGAGGGGTTACACAACCATCCCTTTTCTACCACTGTGCAAAATTAGTATGACCCATGCCATGTTGTCTTTACAATAAAAAACATAAAGAGGCAAGTCAAGTTAACACTTGGAATCAACAGGAACCTCATCAACTCTCCATTTATCAGACATTGGTGAATTGTGACCAGCAGGGCCCAATAGCAATGGGAACCATAACCATAATTAGTGGACACCTTCCAAGAGTAATAAGCATTTGTCAGTGTAAATGTTCACCACTTGCATTCTTGTTGTACCAGGTCTTGCTTGTACATTTTACTATATATTTACCCCTGACAGACTAGAGGAGATGTAATATTTCATTGGAAGATTTCATGTCAAATGAGCAAAATACAACACGACGCGGTAAGAAACAGAGTGGGAAAAATACTGCAAACCAAAAGCATGCCTTATTAAACCAATGAAAACCAAAACATCACAGATGCAAAACCAAAACAGTACAGATAGCGGACTGGAGCAGATTTATTATTACAACACCATGGATCACTACAAAAGACATTAACAGTGGACTTGCACAGATAGTGCACTCGAGCAGATTTATTATTACAAGACCACGTCACCATGGATCATCACTCCAGTGCATCACCACTCCCATGCAGCTTCAGGAAATGGCAGAAACCCGTGGTTAAGACATGAGCTATTTTGTATACTGTGCTCTTCTGCCTTTGCCATGTTCACCACATGGTATTGACCACGCTTTTCTCCTCGCAGAGTTGGCATGCTACCATTTGGAATGGAGTCCTGATTTTACACCATTTTATATTGCATTTACCCAGGATGGTGCAGGTGAGATGTGATAGCTCATTAATAGTGTGGTCCTGCTTTTATAATGTATTCTTCTAGGATAGATAATTTTAAATGCAACATCTTCTTTTCTGTGGGGTTCTGTTGTAGGTCCTCTTTTACACAGTTTTGCAATATTTTAACCCAGGATCTTTGTATTGTATTTACCCAGGATAGCACAGCTCAGAAGCCAGCTTGTTTTCAGTAGGATCCTGCTTTTCCCAGTGTTTACTCTGTATTTATCCAGGATAGCACAGCTGAGATGTAATATAGAGATTAGATATGAGGTGGTGTGTGTCCGAGTTTTACACACACCGAGCTTGTCGGGATGATACATAAACCCACCCTGAGGGCTAAGCCTAAGGGGCTTAAAAATGTATCCATAATAAGGGTATGTGTAAAATCAAGTTTTACACACACACCCCATATTTTTATTTTGTATAATTGCTGGCGTGCACTTTTCACATCCGCAATTATAGAAAATAAAATAAACAGATTGCGTCAGGCAACAGAGACCAGTTTGAAGTCTGAGCCGGTCCACGGTCTTCCAAGCTACAGTGCTCCACTCATTTCCTGGTTTTCTTTTTTGAGTAAGGGTTTGTCAGTGGAGAAAATGACTATCTTAAAAGCAATTTATCACTTGCTACAAGTGGCAGTGACGCCTGCAGTCGAAGGAATTGCTCGGGATTTTGAGGAGTGAAGGAAGACCTCGTTACTGGTGTGGCGTTGTTAGAGGGAGACCCGCGATGTTTGCCGTTATAACTAGCTGGTTATAATGGCAAATCATAACCAAGTTTCCTTATGGGAAAAAGCGAACACCAGTAAGTATATCTCATTTTAGATGGGGCCCTTCTTTTACTCATTTTTGTAATGTATTTACCCAGGATAGCCCAGCTGAAAGCAAGTTACAATTTCAGTGGGGGTCCAGTTTTCACAGTGTATTTTCCTAGGACAGAGCAGCACAGACGCATAGTTCAGTGGGAGTTCTGCTGTACTGGGGTCCTGCTTTTACCCATTTACTAAATATTTGCCCAGGATAGAGCAGATGAGATGCAATATATCATTTTAGTGGTGTCTCACCTTTACATTTTTTGATTGTATTACTGGGGTCCTGCTTTTACACATTTACTAAATATTTGCTCAGGATAGGCCAGCTGAGAGACAATATTTCATTTTTAGTGGGCTCCCACATTATGAATCCAAATTTCCAACAGTCTTTTATAATCTGAGGTTATGATCAAAACAAGTGGAATTTTTAAATCCCATTTGAAAGGTGATTTCACAATGTGATCAGTAAAACATATTTTGGGGTGGATTTGAAAGATGACACCTGTCATGTTCAGAAGGTGAGACAACACAAGGGATAGTTTGAACACTAGGGACCAAAATCTGCAAAAATAAAGCTATGAGTAAACATTGAAACAATTCAACATTTCTTCATAACTTAGTTGTTTATTGCTTTTGACCTCAACATTTTCAACATAGTCTGTTTATGACTCCTCCTTCTGAACATCACAGGTGACATTTATCAAATAGCGGCCAAAATATTATTTTGCACCACAAGTGTGAAAACACATTTTGACCAGAATTTGAAAATGGCAGCTGTCATGTTCATGAGGTGGTGTGAAAAAATAGCTATGTTGTAAATTTTGTGTCAAAATGTTGCAAATTACCAAAGTTACATGTGTGTTGAAAAATGTTTATGTACACACTTTGTTGTTTTTGTTTTACCCCAAATTTTCAACATAACCTTCTTATGACCCCAGCTCATGAACAAGGGCGGATAACATTTTCAAATCTTGCCCAAATGGTGATTTTGGCCCAAAAGTGTGAAAACATATTTTGGCCAGGATCTGAAAATGACAGCTTTCATGTTCTTGAGGTGATGTGAAAAATGGCTGTGTTGAAAATTTGGGGTCAAAATATTGAAAATTATCAAAGTTATGAGTATACCTTGAAAAATTTCAACATACGCTCATAACTGCTTTTTTTATTGTACCACAAATCTTCAAAATGCTCTTCTTATGACCCACCTCATGAGCAAGGGTGGAGAAAATTTTCAAATCCAGCCCAAACGGGATTTCTTACAGCAACTATAAATTACCTTTTGGGACAAATTTGAATAATTTCATTGTCCTTGTTCATGAGGTGGGCTCCCAAAATGCCATGTTATAAATCTGGGAAAATGTTAAACAATGGCCAAGTTATTAGGACAAGTTCAAAGCGCATTGAAATACATTGAGCAGCATACAGATTCCTCAGTTCC
The DNA here is from genome assembly GCA_016271365.2 of Neoceratodus forsteri. Lineage (NCBI taxonomy): Eukaryota > Metazoa > Chordata > Ceratodontiformes > Ceratodontidae > Neoceratodus > Neoceratodus forsteri. Next base: position 1,181,952,783 of record CM057450.1, on the reverse strand, counting down.
TGTTCTGTCATTGAAGAGTAAAGACATGTCTCCAGTTCTCCAGTTCAGAGAGGATTACATTGTTGGACCCCCAGTAGGTAAGTAAAGGGTGTGGGGGTGGGGTAGTGGGTCCTGCATGGAGGGCTGGGTGATGAAGGATAACGGCAGTGGTGGGCCAGTTGCAGCAACAGACACCGATGGACGGTTTTCTTTTTACAGGGTGTATAAAATTTAAAAAGGCTATGAAGGATGGTTTTCTTAATTTCAGGTACTGACACTGGGATTGGGCACCCCATGTTGGTTTGACCTCTAGGGGCACTGGAAGTGATGGTGAGGTGGGAGGGATACTTAGTAAGGGTAGAATTACAGTAATTTAATAAAATAAAAAGTCTATGATGGATTGTCTTCTTTATTTCAAAATTTCTGTTGATTCTTATGTTTTCCTTGTACCTGATTCGGATAAAAAGATAATGAGATGTCAATAACAACAGCCATACACTGAGCTCACTCCTGTTTAAAACAAAAGTTTCACAAGCAATTCTGACTCTAGAGTGAACTGTCATTCATGCCTGCTGTTCACGGAGCAGGACGTCTTCGTCATTTAGATGCATGCCCGTCATGTAAACAAAGTGGGTAAACTACAGGTAAGAAGCGGACCACTCATTTCAGTATTTAGTAAAATATATATATCAAACACCTTGACATATAATAAGAGACACGATGGGATTACTAAATGGAATAGATATAGGAATCATTTTTAATAGAAACCATTTCCTAATGCTGTAGTTTACAAAATAGGTGACAGTATTCCTCTAAGTTAGTTAAGGTCCCCACATTAGCTGAGGACTTGGCTCACGGTGCTCTCTCTTTGGACAGGCTGGGGTTTCTCTCAGCAGGTGAGGTGAGGAGAATTTTCATTTTTGATTTTCAGGACGGAATTGGATATACTAGTGTGGGCTGAGCAAAGACTAAGTAGTGCTTAGCAGATGTGAATTTATGATTGCTAACAAAAAATGCCACTCAGCTCATTGGTGGGTGGTGTCATGCAGATGAAGGAAGGTAGCCACTGTCTGATGGTACGTGTACCTCTTTCAATGACACAGTTTCTGCCCAGTGACTGGCAGAGCAGCATCATGATCAACCTTGCTGATCAATGGACTGTCACAGTTGAGCCCATTGTAGATTGAGCTGCACTTGCCTTGACAGTGTCACATCTCTGAAATCAGTATCTCAACAATATGTTCCTTTGTGCAAGCACAAGGGCAAACATTGAAATAAAATAATTGTAAACTGGGTGGGTTACCCTGTTAGAGCTGAAAACATTTCATCCTTTGCAATGTGGCCTCTAAGGTAGGTGATCCTTCTCTCCAGATCCCTAAAGCTCCACAATGGTTGCCAGTTGCCAGCTGTACAATCAGATCCCTGGTGGTGAAGGTTGTGTGCATAGACAGTGCTACACGGACCTCAGAGGAGACGTACTTTCCTTCTCGTGGGAAAGGGCTACAGGGCAGTGTTCCATCCCCACCAGTAGAGGCAGGAGTAGAAACAGTGGGAACAAAACAGCTGTACCATTTGTCGTCCCACTGCTAATCAGTGGAGGATGTGGTGACTAAATTTTGAACATCCTAATCTGCAAATGCTATGGGAACCACGGTTGTGGGTGGGGCTCCGAACCTATGTCTGTAGTAATAAAATTCAGGTGACCTTAAGAAACAAAGACACAGAAAATAGAGTGAAAACATACAGATTTCCATCCTGAAGCTCTATGTGTTTTATTGGAGTTAATCTTAATTCAGTAGTCAGCACTTAACCTTGTCCTATATCATTTGAATCAGGCTAAGCAAAAATAACAGATAAAGTTTGAGTATGTCCATCTTGAAATTATCCAGTGTCTTGAGTACCCAAGTCATTGAATGCTCACCCAACCACTCTGAGCATGGGTGCAATGAGTCATAAATATAACTTGCACCCAGAGTCACAGCTGCTTTTGTTAAGGTGAGGAAATTATTTGGTTATGTTCATAGACTGGTACAGTTTTACACTGGTGCTGACTCTGTGAGATGGCATTATGGGGGAGCAGAGGGATGTACCTTTTTTTCCTCTAATCTGCTCCAGGGACCCTCTTATCTTGTATGCTGATAGGTATTACTGCTAGCCCTTGACTCTGCTAGTATATAGTGGGCACTCGGGGCAGAGAAAGCATCAATGCTTGAGAAAAAGTGTCCCTCCCTGTCCGAGCCCAGCTGTTTAATTGAATTCCTGCCTAAAAAATTCAGAGGATTTTCAGATTAGCCTCATTGCTTCAGTTGTAAACAGATCTACAGTCCTGTGGTTTCCTTACCATCAGTGTGGATTCACTCATCCCTAATGATGGCTTCTAACCCTGGTCGCAGACTGTCCACTGAACATACAACCTGTTCAGCAACTTGATCATGTTTCAGTACTGAAGAAGCTGGGCTCTGGCCCTGAGGAGGCAACCCGATGTGTAGTAGTCTCAGACCCATCAACTCACCCACCCTCCTTCTAGGTACTTCAGTCACTGAGGGATAGCATGCTATCATTTCAGTGCAGTCTCCCATAACAGGCAAGGTGTTATCGAGATCAGCCCCATGTGGAAGTTTACTAGCACGCATCCCACCGCCACCATTTAGTCAGCAGTACCTTATTAAACAAAATGGTGTCTCACACAGGTCATTCTCCCAGAGGTACAGCTGATGTGGTGGCATGGTCCTGTTTCTTGTGTAATTCCAGGCCTGAAATCCCTGGCATTGTGGGAGAGGTTTTGGTGGTGCAGAGGTACAGTAGCCTCCGGCTCTGTCAACAGTCCTCATTTTGGAAGTCACTGGCTGCCTCCTCTGCTGATTCATATGCTGTAGTCCCTCAGAAAATGCAATATTAAGTGGAGGATAAAGGGTTTTAGATTTCAGTCCTTGAGCATGAAAGATCATAAACAATGGGACACAGGCCTTGCAGTGCTCTGTTACCACTGCTGGATAATTGTCATCCATATAAAGTCTATTACCCTCATATTCTAAGGGCTTTTGCCATGCCTTTTGTAGGATTTTATATTTTACAGTGACTCAGAAGTTTAAAGACTATGGAGTGAGAGCTAGCATTCAGCCTAGTCAGCTTAGGGTACAGCACTCCGTGCAACATCTGAATATCAAGGCATAGTCTGGAGGTTGAGGAAAGCGTGAAGGAGTTGACTGAAAAGGCAATCATTTTAAGCTGTATAGTGGAGGATACATGTTCTGAGCAGCTCTCCAAGACCTTGAAAATTTCCTTGCAATGTCTCTGTCTTTCAAGAAGTTGCAGCATGAGTGTGTCATCTTGGCAGGTTACGGTTTGTATGGCAGCTGCATCTAGAGAATCATGTCACTCTTTGCATTTCTGGAGCTTCTATTGCATGGTCTGAAGAGTATTATTCACATCAACTCAGTAAGCCTTTAATTCACCCAGGATCTTGTCTAATTTCCTTGCTTTGCTCAGCACTGGTTCAGTCGTGCTTCAAGAGGCTTTGACATTCACGCTGCTCATGAGTGTGAGACCTCACTGTCCGATGCAGAGTCCATGAATCCACCTGCATCCATGCTGGCTACTGTTTTTAGGTTTGTAAGGCTTCCCATAGCTGGTAACCCTGTCATTGCAGTTGTGTTGTTGAGTATTATTTTAAGTTTTATACAGTTTGGATGGTTTAAATCAGTGCCACTGTGCAGAGCTCTGCAGCTACTGTAGACTGTCATACCCATGATGATGTCACCAGGAGTCCCTCAAATGTTAATTGTTTCTGATGAAGCCCATCTGGGCCTTGTCCTTTTCTTCATTTAGGGTTGACAATTGTTTGTAAACCTCTTGTTCTGATAACAAGCAAAATTTAAAGGTGCTGTTGGTTTGGTTTGCAATGACCTGAGAGACAATACACCATTTAGCATGACTTTTGACTGGACAGGACTCACTCGTTGTTCTGCCACTGATTGAATTATGATCCTGCCCCTCAGTCACAAAGACAAATAGTGTATTCTAAGTCTGACCATTGTGTAAGCACCTAAAAGGTATGCGGGCATGCAGATTATAGGGACTCCTTGGCTGTGTGGTGAGGCATAACATGAAGCCATGCCTTCAACCACCCAAAAGGTTCATGAAATCTGCATGACCAAATGCCTAAAGATTATTACTGCATTTCTAATACAGGTTTTAAACTGCAAAATTACAAAATGGCCATGTAAATAGGCAACATGGTCCATGCTGTCTTGTTGTGCAAAATGTAACTGCATGTGAACTGAATTGACTAATCATATTACTTGCTAGATAGATAGATAGATAGATAGAGATAGATGTGACAAAAAACTGTAGCAATATTATTTTAACAGCAGACACCAGAGTTAAGCCATTTCTGTTTTGAAGCACATGACCTGCATTTCACCTGGTTAGCCATTCCTGGAACACTCTGTTGTTTTAATATGTTCAGTGATACTTATTTAAAGGGCTGCATGCACTTTAATGTTCCTTTATTGCAAAGGAATTTCCTATCCAGCTGTAACCTGCACTTGGCCTCAAGGTGCCTCTTGGAATAATAATGAGCTGTCAATTAATATGCAGAGGCTCTGGAATGGCTGCTGCTTTTCTTCTTTGCATATTAAGTGACATTCCTAATTAATATTCAGTGTGCTTGCCTCTTGCTCATCTTTGTATTGGGTTCCCAATAGACTGAAAAGCAATTTTAGTCAAAATAAGGTACTAGAGCCTTGCTTGAGTCTTTCAGTTAAAAATGCTGTTAAAATAGAGAGCATAAACAGATTTTCATGAACCTCAGAAATACTAGTTTTAGCAAAAATTATCTTTAAAATATGTGTGTTGATCCAACAAAAGCTATCCCCACTACCCAGTTGGTCTACTTTTCTGATGACCAGTAATACTGTGATTATTATTTCATGTTTAGATATGTAAAACATTTGCTTGTAGCAGTACCACGTGGCCCATATCAATGAAAAACTTCATGCTTTATTTGGTCAACAGGCCTTGCTGCTACTGCTGCTGCTGCTACAAGTGTGGCTCCTTCTGTTACATCCTTCAGTGGTCTTGAAATATGTGTGTTTGACACAAGGATGAAACTGCAGTACAAGGACTCCACCAAGTTTAGTATACTTAAAGAGTATTTCACTTTCTCACCAAATCGGTGGGCTCAAGTTCAGCTGATAGCGACATGGAACCCTCATCTATTATTGTCTTTAAACAACTAATTTAAATTTTGTCTGCCATTGCCAAGATCTGTTTCTGTACAAGCATCCTAGGAAAGCTTTGGATGTGGGTTAGCCCTAAAATATCATAAGTCCAGCAAACATGGGGCACAAAAACATGAGGTCTCACAGGTGGCAGTAGAGCAATCATGTCAAAACGAGTGTGTACTGACTCTGGTGTACTGGTGGTGAAACAGCTGCTGAACATAGGTCTGTTAATCTGAAATTGCTGCCAATTTATGACAGTGATTGAGGCTTGGGTGATGCCACTGGAGATGTAAAACACATTTTATGTTTCTTGCTTCCGAGGTACCTGCCTATCAATGCTGAATCTACCAAAAATGTTTTCATGATTCATAACTTAGATAGGAGTCCAGAAGAGCACCTTCACACAGGCACATTGATACACTGTCAAATGCTTGGTTATTAGATTCACATGTCTTTTCTCAGGCTCCCATTATGCAGGTCTGCTATTCCATGAATGCCACTAGTGTATAAAATTATCTAATTTTAAGTTAGCTTACCATTGACTTTTTAACAATAAATCTTCCTCTGGGACGGTCATTTGAAGCTTGTGTTTGTCATGCTTTCTGTGCACAGAAAATAAAGTGCGAAAATTCAATCCCTAAATTAAGCTGTAACCAAGCTTGTATATTCATTAGAGGAGAAAAATTCTTTCTGAGAAGTTCAAATTGTTTATTGATTTTCATTTCTGTGTTCATGTGAAGCCTGAGTAGTCTGTCTCACTGCAGTCCCTCTGGGGCAGCACAGCCAACAAGTGCACTGCATTTCAACCTGAGTGAGCAGTTACCACCAAATCTGGGAATTCTGTTAAAACTATATTAATAAATTGTTAGAGGGTGAGATTTCCTGTTCAATAAAGTTGATTCTTATTAAGGGACTGACACTGTCTGGAGCCACTTGAAAGCTATAATTGACAGCCTTGATAAAATCATTTACACTGGAACGCAAAATGAGGTCAATGGGAAGTTAAGGGAGTGCGATAGTTTCAGGAAAAATGGCGACTCTGAAGATGTTTTGTGGCATTACAATAATAATAATCATCTCAGTTAAATTGTCACCAAGCTACTGTGGGACACAAGGGATTATTACAAAGGAGATATAAGACATCTTATAATTTTCTATCAGAAAATAACATTTTAGTTTATAAATCAAATATTTATTTTCTTTTTCCTTTGAAATTGTTTTGATGACTTTGATGTCTGAGGGTTTGAATGTACAGAGAGGTGAAGCCTGTTTCTCCTCACAGCTGGTCCAACACAAACCAATCAGATGTAGTTGGTTTCCTGCATCCCTTCATCAGTTAACCTTAACTATTGACCTACAGGAACCGCTTTTCTTGGGGTGGTTGAGTAATGTTTATGTTCGCATGATCCTGAGACTTTTACATGGGAAGATTATCAAATGTATCAAGTAGTGTATGAGTGTGAGAGTGTGTGTGTGTGTGTGTGTGTGTACATGAACTGAGACCAACAGCACACAAACTGAGACCAACGGCATTAATTTCAACTGTGGTTGAAGCCAGGTTTTGAATAACAAGTAAAACATTTCTGATTCAGAAAGTCAAAGAGAAATATTTGTGAAGCAATCTGTCTCTGTGTCCATTAAGAGAAATAGGTTTAATGGAGTGTAAAGATAGGAGCACAATAAGCAAACAGTGACTGCTTTAAAGGCCTAGGATTTCAACAGTGATTTTCAAGTGTCTCTCTTCCTCTGGCTTCTGATTAAAATGGAAAAGAAGGCAATGAATTTGATTTAATAGAGTGCCTTTCACACACACATGCATGTCAAGTGCTTTGCAACCCATAAACTGTAGGCAGTATACATTGGATAAGGAAGACTAAAACTGGAGAAAGAAAGAAAGAAAGAAAGAAAGAAAGAAAGAAAGAAAGAAAGAAAGAAAGAAAGAAAGAAAGAAAGAAAGAAAGAAAGAAAGGCACAGGGAGGTTAAAAGAATTCTCAAAGTCACACAGTGAATACTGTAAGTAGCAGTGGTGAGATTCAAATCTGGGTCTTAGGGTATACAGCTCTGCACACTAACATCTAGGATACATTAAACAACTTACAATTTTAAAACAGTAGGTGCAGGGATTGGTAAAACTACAAAGTTCAGTACCTCAGTAGCTTTAACCATTGAGTGAATGTCTTCAAAATCCTTTCAAAACAGCAGGGTGACCTCAGTCTGGTGTCACACAGGACAGCATGCACTGGTAAAAATCTGTTATGACCAAACTATGCCATAGCTGTAACTCACAGTTGCCAAACTAGCTGAGATTAAATTTCCATCAGTGTGCCATTTGACAATGCCTGTGTATTCTGCCTGGGCACCAGTCATTCTTAATTCCTGGAGCCATCACAGCAAACTATGCCTTTTTAATTTTAGGTGCAACAGCATAGCCTTGTGCCACTGCCATCTTGAATACTGCTTTGTTTCATCATGTAAAAGTGAATTGTGACAGTTTTATCAGCCATTAGAGCTGCAGTTTTACTGTGCATTAGTGGTGTGTCTGTGCATCAGAGATCAAATTTGCTCAAGGTCACATCTCCTTCTGCATTAGATCTGTCCCAGTGACAGCTATGGGGCTCCCCTTCTTACATCAGGGATTATACCAGGCAGAGAACTGTCCTGGACCTAGTGTTCACAAATCTAGACACCTTGGATGATGTAAGGATCAAGGCTCCACTTGGGACCAGTGACCATAACACAGAGTGGTGTTCCTTACTCCTTGCACCAGGTTCTCACCAAGTCCAGGACTTGGGTCTTAGATTACCAAAAGACTTTGTTAAAATGACTAGGTTATGGGGGGAGCAGCTTCAGAGAATGAGTAAGGCAGAAGGGATGGCTAAGTAGGCCATCAGCAGAGCAGTACTGGATATTTGACAAAGTTGTATAAGGATGGCAGACAATGCCAGGAATGAAAGAGACCTCTGGTTCACCAGGAGGTTAGAGAATCTGTAGGAAGGAAAAGGACAACATTCAGGGTGTATAAGAAGGAACAGAAGAGGAGAGGAGAGCAGGTCAGCTTACCTGGGCAGTCAAAGTGAAGCAGGCTGACAATGATGAGAGCCAATGCCAAGGTGGAGCAAGAACTGTGCAGGGGTCTGACAAAACCAGTCCTTTCCAGGTACATTAAGGAGAAGTGGAAAATGAAGGAGGGCATTGACAGACTGAGTATGAAGGGCAGAAGGTAACTAATGATGCTAGTAAGATAGACCTCCTAAATGACTACTTTGACTCAGTATTCATAGCAGAAAATAAGGACCACTTCTGAGTGTTCAGTCTGTCAAACAGGGAGGCAGAGGCAGAGAGACAGGAACTGAATGTAAGCCCGATCATGGAGGGCAGGGTGCTAAAGGGACTAGGGGTACTGAAAAAGAACAAGGCACTGAGTCATAATGGACTCCACTCAAGGGTACTGAGTGAAGTGGGGAGGCTTTGTCTTGGCTGCTAGTTGACCTGTTTAATTGTTCCCTGTTCTACGGGACTGAAGAGAGGCATATGTGAAGCACCCTAGTTGAAACCTCAGCCAAGGCAAAATGTAGGGGTGGGCTAATCTCAGGCTCATTGTGGTCTCTCTCATCATGAGTACTTGTAAGTTTTGATATCTTTTCTACAGTTATGCAATGATTATTTGTGGTTTGTTTGATGCACTTTATATGAATGTTTTTAAAACATAAAATAAAAATGGATTCAAATTGAACCACATTGTTGTATGGTGTTTTGTGTGCCACCTTTTCTTTTTCAGGAACATGTGATCCCGCCACAGCAGTGGGGATAAGGTAGATCCAAGCAGCTACAGCAGTCAGTCTGATCTCTGTAGTGGGTAAACAACTCAAGATCATCATTTAGTTAGTTGAAGAAGTTAGTTAGTTAGTTAGCTATTAATTTATTTATTTACTTAAAATTTGGTTACCAGGAAAGCGCACTGAGCTGAAGCTCATTTCCAGGCACGACCCAGGTTGGGGGACTACAGACATGAAGAGTGTTTCAGACATCCAGAGTGCATAAACAAAAATACAGTGGCAGACAAAACCAGTTAGCAATAGGTGAGATGGCCCACTTGACCAAGCAGAGTATGGAATCAAGCTTAGGAAAATAGGCAGACTGAGGCATTTTATATGGCTGCAATAGGTTAATTGTACTAGAGATGTTAAGATTAAGCACCACAAGCGCTGAAGCACAGAGTGGAGGCTGAAGGACACAAGTGGCCCAGTTAGGATGGAATGGGACAAGACTGGCTGGAGAAGAAAGACAAAAGGGTCAGGAGGGAGAGGACAATTACAAGGGAGCTGGAGGCCTTAGTAGATATCTAAAGGCCTGGAGAGAGGAGAGAGCCAAGGAGGAGGAGAAGGTTCTAGAGGGAGGAGGATAGTAGGAGACAGCAGCTTTGCCCAGCACACAAGTGAGGGTGGGAATGATGAAGGTGTGGGAACACCCGGAGTGCAGGGAGTAAGAAGAGGAGAGACAGGGGAGAGGAGTGAAGAAAGGTAGTAGGAAAGGAGTTAAACCACTATTTATCAATGATAGAGGTGCAGTGGAACTGGCAATGCAAAGGTAGAGGAAAGATGGACAGGGAGGAATAGAGAGAGCAGTGAAGAGTGCAGAGAGGAGAGTTTGTGGCAAAGTGACAGAAGGCAGCAGAGGGTGTCCAGGCTGACAAGTGGAGAGGAGTGAGAGGTGCCATGACCATGTCCACATAGTCAAAACCAGGAGAACTATTTTGGTTTCCAGTTCCGCAGTCCTGGTTGGGAAGGCAGTCCTTGTTTTGGTATAAGGTGCTGTGTTTCTGGGGAAGTTTGGTGAATTCGTCCAATATGAGCAGGAAAGTCAAGCTTAATATCAAGCCAAACTCCTAAGTACTTGAAGGTGAGAACACACCTAGGAGGGTGTCATCCAAGGTAGAGAATACAGGGGATGACAGTAACCTTGCCAGTTTCTGGCTAGAACCAAAGGTCATGGCCACTGCCTTCATGGTGTTTACTCTGAGCAGGTTGGTTTGCAACCAGTGCAGCACATTATGGAAGTCATGTTGGAGTGTGACCTGAACAGCTGGGGTTGATGGCCAGTGGTGTAGATTACTGTGTCATCCACGACATGTGGATGTGAAGAGACACAGGCAGAGGAAGCTCATTTAGGAAAATTGAGAATAGGACCAGACCCAAGATGGACACTGTGGGACCCCTGCATGAATGGGAGAATAGAACACAACTCACCTGAACTGCCTGTTGACGGTCAGTAACATATGAAAGGAAACAACCCACAGCAGATGTTGAAATACCAGCAGAGTTCAGCTTGTTCAGTAGGAGATCGTGAGACACCGAGTCAAAAGCTTGGCTGGATCAATGAAGATGGCTGCAGTGATGTGTCCCTGATCCATTCCAGTGAGGGTAAAATTGGTTACACACAGCAGGATGAGATGATGGAGTGGTTCTTCCTAAAACCAGAATGGAATGGTGAGGGACGCTTGAGAAGGAAAGAAAGTCAACAATCCTACAATAGAGTAGACAATGGATTTCTGAAGCCTGGCAAGAGAGGGAGGAGGAAATCAGCTGAAGTTACCTAGACAAGGGGTCATCCCTTGGCAACTTTCCAGGCCTGAGGGACAGCACTGAGGGAAAAAGAGAGGTTCAAGAGGTAAGAGAGGAGGGCAATGGCTGATGCAGAGATTTGAAGGAGTTTGGGGTCCAAACCATCTGGGCTAGATTAGAAAGGGTTAAATGACAGTAGAGCAAGGAGGACGTCTTGGAGGGAGACAGGAGCAAAGTAGAAGCCTTCAGAAGATTGGGGTGAAGGTGATACAGTGGGCTGTGGAGATGAGTAGCAGAGTAGAGCACAGGTTGTGAAGAATTTGTTAAAGTGAGCAGCAACAGAAGATGGGTCAGAGACCAGTGAGCTATACACCAGGAGAAAGGGGGAGGAGGCAGACACGAGAACCGGGGCAGACTGTGATGGCATCCAATAGGAGTGGACAACCTTCCAAAATGCTAAGGAGTATTAGATTGAATTAGAGGTTAGTCTTGAAATAGTGGTCCTTGCAGAGCAAGCAACCTTTGTATAGGTTTTCCCTGAGAGACCTATAGTATTGGAGGTCAGGCAGGGATTGGGAGGACTTGAAGTGTGACCACACAAGGTCCCGGACTTGCACAACTCATTAAAGTCAGCTGTAATCCAGGAGCAGGGGAGCATTTTACCTTGGCCTTTTAAGGGGCATGCATATTCCAGGCACTGTTAAAAACGGCAGTGAAGAGGGAGAGGGCTAAGTCAATGTCTGTGGCCAAGTAGACAGGAGACCAAACAGAGGCACCAAGATTGTTCAGAAAAGTATCAGTGTCAAGAGACCTGAGAGGCCTATGCCAAAGGCATATGGGGGTAGACTGAGGCAGACACACTTTCCTAACTCAATAGGTTAGGCAGTGATCACTGAAGACATCATGAAGAATGTCTGCAGCATCACAAAGGAGCGGATGGTGGAATTCATTGACAGCAAGGGACTGCAGTAGAGAAGACTGCATTGTGCATGGCTTTTAAAGAGGAGGTCATGCCAAACAATCGTCATTGACTTTTTCAATATGGTAACCCAGGCAGTGGATAGGTAGGGGTCAGGCTATGGCTATTCTATACTTGGACTCCAGCTATGCTTTTGACTCAGTCCCACATGGAAGACTGGTATATTTATTTGTTTATTGGGTAAAGGCTCTGGACCTAGGGTCCTTTTTCAGGCTCGACCTGGGCAAAGAGTTTGCAGTACAAAAGAATCATAAGCACAATAAACACAAATTGCAATGCAATATTAAACAAAGTTACAAAGACATAAACCTTGATTACACAAATATAGTCTACTATTAAACACATATAACCCACCCTTCCAGCGGTGTCTAAGGGTCCTGATGGAATATCTACTGGAGGGGCACAAGCCAGGAATACAAATGAGATCCAAAATAATAAAGTCAATAGCTTGGCCTACCTTGACATTTGATTTCATATCGTCAAAGAGAGATGGGTCCTCACTGCATATAGAGATGGAGGAGTAGTTGGACACACCAGGCAGATAAGGCACTGCAGCTGTATCTGAGGGGCAAACTAGTTAAGTGTGAGCAGCACAAATAGACAGGAGTATCAACTTTTAAAAGAATAAACAAAAATTATTAATTTAATTAATGTAATATAAAATTCAGCTCCATGGGGCTGGAGGCACAGCTGAGGACAGGCACAAGGATATAAAGCAGGAATGTCTACAGCACAAAGCTGCAGCACACAACTTAGGCCTAGGCAGGCTGGAAAATGGACCCATTTAGATGGATGAGATGGCAGGGCAGCAAACACAAACTAAGGCCTAAACTCCACACCAGGGCTCTCAGACATACGCCCTGGTCACCCACCGGCATGGTAAACACTCTGTTGTGCGTCTACCTGCACTGTACCATTATACAGTAGGGAGATCTCTTACCACCAGCTCCCCTCACAACCATACATCCTGCAGCATACAGGCTCCCAGCAGGCCACCAAACCAACGGCAGTATGCCACATGGGTATAACCCACCTGGTGCTGCCACTACTGGATAGTCCACACTGTGGCTCTGCCACCACCACAGTGCCTCCACTGCCTCACATAATCCACAGACAGGACAGGCCCCAACCCACCCCGGTGCTGTGAAGCACAAGGTGGTCATAAACAATTCCTACAGGCTACAGCTCCTATTCCTACAAGGCTCCCATCCCACTGGCTGCTTCCCTGCACACCTCCCAGCAGTCCTGAGCACTGGAACCAGAGCCACTGAGTTAGGCTGCAGACTCGGACCAGGGTTCAAACCCCAGGCCCACCTTGTGCTCTGCAGTCACTCTGCCCTCCTCTCTCTCTCTCTGTCTTTCTGCTCCTTCCAGTTTATATTCTGTGGGGAAGGATCACACCATGGGGGTGGGAACCACCCAGGGCCTACCTCCATGAGGCACCACAATGGGGTGAACAGGGTAGCTTTGCAACCCCTCCAACTGGGGGCTTACACCTCCTTTAAATCCATTCCTCTGGGAAACGCCATCACGGGGTGACAGGAATTGATGTGTGCACGCCCATACCAGCTGCCACCTACCCCGGCTGCCACACACAAAAGATCCTAGGGGGCCCAGTAACCTGGAAACCCAGGACACTAAGTGGAGCCCATTTTAATCCTGTAGTCTCCCCCAAACTCCCCAATAGACTGTTGAATTAATAAAATGAAAGGCTTGTCAGGACATTCTCTAACAAACAACAGTACTATGCTACCTTGCTATATTCACTACTCTGCCATTTATCCAGACACCCACTACCCACTCACTCATCCACTCACACTTACCACCAGCATAACCCACTACACTTTCACAACCATACACAAACTCACTGATCCTACAACTATTAGGAAACATTGGAAAGAATGTTCAATCCACCCACACATGAACCTCCAGTCTTTTACCGGGAGGGACATGCTGTGAGTTCACACTTTAACAAAAAAATGTTTTTTTTCACAGAAGTAAGTCCAGAAAGTCACAAGTCACGAAGGCACAGTCTCTTCAGGAAATACTCCTGGGCACACCTTCTTGTTTAAACCAGCAATAGTTAGGCCAAAAGCAACACAGGAATAGTCAGTTTAACTCACCAAACCATTAACAGTCCTGACTAGTGGTGGTAGTGGCTGAAATTTTCTCTCTTGATGATTCACCAGATAACACGGAATCTGTGAAGTACTCCACAATGCTTAAGCAGAGTACTTTATGCTATAATGGGGAACACGGTCCATTGAAAAACAATGACTTTGCGTTATTCCACCTTCTCCAAACCACTTCTATCGTTTTAAGGCTTAAGTACATTAAAATCAATGTTCTTCACCTCACTTCTTTGTTTTTGAGCTCCAAAAGTGAATTTTGCAGTGCTTCATGGGATTGCAGGTCACATGGGCTCTAGATTGTTCTGCACAGCCCAATTCTGTGTAGTGTGTGTGTAGTGGAAGATGGAGACAGTTCCTCTCAGAACTCTGCAATTCAAATCCTCTAAAAGCTATTAAAAGCCTTTTGAGCTATTTCTTTTGCTCAAAATTTAGTACATCGATTGTAGGAAACCCTCCTGTGCTCATATCATCGAGTGTTTATTGTTTGTGTGTGGATTTTGAATGTTAATTTAGAACAGTCAGTCTGTGTACTGTGAAGTGTGCTTTGGGGAAGGGTGTATCTGTGGTGTAGGTAGATCAACTGGGAGAAAAAGGCAGTCTTTCTGTTTTGATTATATTTTTCTTTGTATAACTGTGTTAATGTACGCACAGTAATATTTTCAGTAATTCTTGACATTTTTTCCTGATTGTAGTGGTGCAGCAGTGTATGATTTCAGTTTGTTTAAAACATTTGGTTATATTACTAAAGGTTTTCAGTTTGCTATGTATTACTTGTAGTGTGTGTGAGTGTGTGTGCGATGCATGCCATTAAATCAGACACCTTTTATTGTGCCACAGAGTAACTGCCACAGTGTGAACCTGCTATCCACAGCACCTGCATGAATTCTTTATACTGCTTTGTGACATATTTACTGGTAGTGGACTGTTACTGCCGTGCACTCACCCCCAACCTGCAAAAGGTATTCTTTTCCAGATTTGGATTTGTGACTTTTTGAGCACTGGTTAGGTGCTGTTGTGCCTTTGCGTCTGCATCTCTTGAGTGTGCAGCACAATCTTAATCTGTCTGTGCGCTTGTAGTATACCATTAATTCTGGGAGACTTTGTATTTTTGTTATGCTCTCATTTCACTTCATCAGCACTGGGTAATTTTCTGGACACAAGACAGTAGCATTTTGGGGATACAAATTAACTCTGGTGACTGTGTGACCACTGTGCACATGACAGAGTGCACCATTTATTCTGGGAGACTTTGCATTTCTTGTTACGCTCTCATTTCACTTCATCAGGAGATGCTGGACCAGGTGGGCTCAGGGAGGGAGAGGTTGGTGGAACAGAGTTGCATCCTTCCAGCTGTACCTTTCCACAATTCATACACTCTTCTGGTGGATAGTGGTTCCTCTATGAGGCACCTACAGTGGAGACCAAGGAGGATGCTGGGAACCTTCACAAAGGAGACCCACAGGAGGGTGGCATGGGACCCCACAGGGAAGGAAACAACTCCTGGTGGGGACTCGATCATTAAGGGGGTAGAAATGGGGGAGGAAGGGAGAGGGAGGTAAGGTGCCTTCTGGCACAACGACTTGGAGGGACAGGAAGTGAACCTCAGAATCATGGGAGCAGCTGCATGAGGGAGGGAGCTGGATGTCATTGTCCACCTAGGGACAAATGACCTGGCTAGGAATGGGATCAGAGCAGTGCAAGAGGAGTTTGTAGAGTTGGGAGGGGCCTTAGACAAGTAGCGCTCGGTAACCTTCTTGGAGGTACTGTCTGTCTATGGCAAGGGTGATGCTAGGGTACCCTCACCGGGGAATTCAATGAATGGTTGAAAAACTGGTGGAGCCCAGGTTTGGCTCACTGGGGACTGGGACATCCGGAGGATGCAGACCTATATTGGTGCGATGGTCTGCATCTGTCCGGGGGAACAAGGATCCTAGGTGAGAGTTTAAATGCTTCACTGGCAAGCATTTAAATCCAGCTAAGGGGGTGCACTGAAAGGAGCAGGGAAATCCCAGCCTCCACACAAAAACACAGTAATTAGTGAAGTAAACACCAAGGTAGAGAAGTCATTAGGGAGCAGGGCAGAGGTAAATGTAAAAAATAGGCAAAGGCAGTAAGGACAGGAATTGGGCCAGGGCAAAGTCATCAAAAGTGGAGGGTGATGAGTACCACTGCCCCTAGTCTGTGTAACAAGCTACATGAACTAGTGGCCTTGATGGAAGAGGGTTGCCTGGATATTGTGGCAGTCACAGAAACATGGTATACAGAGAACCATGACTGGGATGTCAACATACCAGGGTACACAATCTACAGGAGGGAGAGGGAGGGTAAAAGAGGAGGAGGAGGAGTAGCTCTGTATGTAAAGGAAGGGATCAAAGCAACAGAATTAAAGAGTAAACAGGGAGCAGATGAGGCACTCTGGGTCACCCTGGAGACAGGAAATGGCACCGCGAATCCGCATGGGGTTGTATATGACCCCATCTCAGGGGGAGAATGACAAGGAATGATAGAAGGCATCCTTAGAATGGCAGAAAAAGGGATATATTGTTGATGGGCGACCTGAATATGCCAGATGTTAACTAGAGCACCTTTGCTGCAGGCACATCCAATAGCAGGGTCATTCTGCATGCCTCAGACAGCTAGTATTGGAACCCACTCGGGAGGGAGCAATCTTAGATCTGTTACTCTCAAATGGGGACGGAGGAAGAATCTCAGATTTAGAAGTGGGTAGCCATCTGGGAACAAACGACCACCAAACAGTGTGGTTCATGATAAACACAGCCATACAATCAAGCCATACAAAAGCAAGAGTATTGGATTTTAGAGGGCTGACTTTGGGAAAATGAGAGAGTGCCTCAGAAAAGAGTGGTGGAGGAACAATGGGAGTAATCAAAACAGCCATCACAGAGGTAATAAGCTTTGTGTAAAGCAAATCAACAAAACACAATGAAGGAAAAACCACTATGGTTCTCAAAAGAGGTGGCAGGGAAGGTTAAGGAGAAAAGGATAGCATTCAGGAAATATAAGGAAACACAGAAGAAGCAGGACAGAAAACTTCATCAGTTAAAGCAGAAAGAGGCTGGGAAGGCAGTCAGAATAGGAAAGGCCCAAACCAAGGAAAGGATAGCCAACTCTGTTAAGAAGGGGATAAGACCTTTATAGGTACATTAGGAACGAAGAAAGACCAAAGGAGGGATACTGAGGCTTCATAAAGGGAGGGAATGTGGATACAGGTGACAGTGAAAGAGCAGGATACTGAACGAATATTTCTGCTCAGTATTCACAAAGGAAGAGGAGGGGAGGTACCTAAACCAAACAAGAGAAACACTCTGAAGACGGGAGTCAATACCAGTCCATTTACAGAAGAAAGGGTTCTGAAAGAACTAATAAAACTTAAGGTGAACAAAGCAATGGGGCCTGATGGGATTCACCCAAGAATTCTAAAAGAACTAAGGGTAGAACTAGTGACACCGCTGACTACTCTTTAACAAATCATGGGAGGATGGGGTGATACCTGAGGACTGGAGGAGGGAGGATGTGATTCTTCTTCAAAAGTGGGAGCCGGACAGAGGCAGGAAACTACAGACCAGTTAGTTTGACCTCAGTAGTAGGGAAGATGATGGAATCACTTCTAAAGGAAAGAACTGTTGAGTACCTAGAGGCCAGTGGGGCACAGGACCCAAGGCAGCATGGATTCACGATGGGAAGGTCGTGTCAGAAAAATCTAATAGATTTCTTTGACTGGGTGACCAAAGTAGTAGACCAGGGAGGGTCTGTGGACATGGTCTACCTAGATTTTAGCAAGGCATTTGATACAGTCCCACACAAAAGATTAATACACACTTAGCCAGCCCTGGAGTGGGTCCCAAGGTGGTAGCCTGGATAAAAATTGGCTAGACAACAGGGATGCAAAGGGTAGTAGTAAATGGAGTCCACAGTGAAGAAAGGAGGGTTACTAGCAGGGTACCGGAGGGTTCAGTACTGGGACCGGTCCTTTTAATGTCTTTATAAGTGATATTGCAGAGGAACTGGAAGGAAAAGTATGCTCTTTGCAGATGACACAAAGATCTACAACAGGGTTGATACACAAGATGGAGTGCAAAGGATGAGAAGGACTTGACAAGGTTGGAGGAATAGTCAAATGTATGGCAGCTCAGATTCAATGCAAAGAAGTGCAGTAATGCACCTGGGAAACAAAATCTCAGGAAGAGTACACAATGGGGTGAGATACTGACAACAGTAAAATGGAAAGGACCTGGAGGTAATTATATCAGATGACCTAAAGGTGGGCAAGCAATGTGAGAAGGCAGTAAGGAAGGCTGGAGGATACTGGGATGTATAGGGAGAGGCATCCATAGTAGAAAACAGGAAGTTGTTACCCTCTGTACAGACAGTTGGTGAACCCCATCTGAGTACTGTGTGCAGTTCTGGAGACCCCATCTACGCAAAGACATAGACAGAGTGGAGGCTGTCCAGAGGAGGGCAACTAAAATGGTGCAGGGTCTGCACCAGAAGACATAATGAAGAAAGACTAATGGAGCTTAGTATGTATACCTTGAGGAAAGAAGGAGAGAAGGGACATGATAAAACTTTCAAGTACCTCAAGGAATCAACAAAGTCCAGGAATAGCATCTTTCAGAAAAAGAGATGTGCAAGAACAAGGGGCACAATTTGAAGATAGAGGGGACGGCCCAGAGGTAATGTGAGGAAGTATTTTTCACAGAGAGGGTTGTGGATGCATGGAACAGCCTCCTGAGGAGGTTGTGGAGTCTAGAACAGTGGAGGAATTCAAGAATGCATGGGACAGACATAAGGCAGTCCTAGTTAGTAGGAGGAGGTAAGCTGTTGGTTAACTAGGATCTGCAGCTTATCTGTTAGGTAGAAAATGGGCAGACTAGATGGGCCAAGCGGTCCTTATCTGCCGTCAAACTCTATGTTTCTATGTTTCATCAGCACTGGGAATTTTCTGGACACAAGACAATAGCATTTTGGGGATGCACATTAATTCTGAGACTGTGTGACCACTGCATGCATGATGGAGTGCACCATTAATTCTGGGAGACTGCATTTTTGTTACCTCTCATTTCACTTCGTCAGCACTGGGAATTTTCTGGACACAAGACAGTAGCTTTTTGGGGATGCAAATTAATTCTGGTGATTGTGTGGACCACTGCACACATGACTGAGTGTGCCATTAATTCTGGGAGACTTTGTATTTCTTGTTACACTTTCATTTCACTTTGTCAGCACAGGGAATTTTCTGGACACAAAACAGTAGTATTTTGGGATGTACATTCATTCTGGTGACCGTGTGTGACTACTGCATGCATGACGTCCTGAGTGCGCCACTAATTTTGGGAGACTTTGCATTTCTTGTGCTCTCATTGCACTGTCAGACTTGAGGAGTTTTCTGGACATAAGACATGAACATTTTGGGGATGCACATTAATTCTGGTGACTGTGTGTGTGAAGGGTTGCCAATATTGTTGTCACTTCACCTTACTGGAAGGCAGAATGACAATGCAAAATATGACCACAAGGCAAAGTGAGCCTTTTGCATTGGCTACTGCGATAGCAGAGTGACAATGCGAAGTACACACTTCGCAGCCACTTTGCCGCTGGGAATTTAAATTTGCTGCATCTCTAGTTCTGGACACAACCAAAGATCATATAGGCACTCCTGCTTAAATGATCGGTCCACCACCATGGAGATAATAGAAGGTGCGATCAGGCTTTGTGGTTTCATTCGAAATGAGTCCACAGCAGTGATGTAGTACTTGATATGACTATCAGCCACATCTTGCACCAATGCATAATGCTTGAATAAGTTACTCCCGCCCAGGCCACAGCATGGCAAAGGGACCTGGCCTTCCAGATCACCTCCTCCAAGGGGCTCCTGACTTGTTCTGGAGCTGACATTTCTGCACCATCCGTCGGAACACCCAATCACCTCTTCTCTCCTCCACTATATCCCAGAGGCATTCTGAGAGATAAGGGTAGTCAGCTTGTGGATACTCCATGTGGATTCTTCACGCTAGTGTTCTGCCTGCCACCATTCTGGCACCTCCCTTACAATGGTATGGTGGGCCTGACCAGCCACTAGGAGCAGGCTTGTTTAGCCTTTAAAAGCACGGAGCACAGGTAGCCCGGGGGAGGAGGCTGGCTGGGAGATGGCAGGACAGGCAAGCAGGAAGAAGCTCATCAGTCCAGGTTGGGATGGATTTTGAGGGGACCCCTTGTAAATGCAAGTTAGTGCCATGTGTAAGGCAACGTGGTGCTGGTAATGGGAGGTGCATGGGGAGGGCATCAGTTAGCCTGCTTACATTGTGTGGGGCCATATGGATCTCAAGGGAGAAAGGGTGGTGAGAGCACCTTAGGAGTCAGTTTGGTGGGGTCCCAGGCCCATGGAAAGTAGGCCTGAGCTGCCAGGGCTGGAGGTTTTGTGGCACGATCCC
This sequence comes from Neoceratodus forsteri, assembly GCA_016271365.2. Taxonomy (NCBI): domain Eukaryota; kingdom Metazoa; phylum Chordata; order Ceratodontiformes; family Ceratodontidae; genus Neoceratodus; species Neoceratodus forsteri. The sequence continues at coordinate 1,181,932,454 of CM057450.1, read as the reverse complement.
TCCAGGGAAGGGTGGTGGCAGCTTCCTCCCATTTCCAGGCATGCAGGGTGGTCCAGGCTTGGTTAAGGGGTGCTGGAGGCTTCACCCACTATGGTGCCTGCTTGAGGGGCAGGTCTCGAGCACCTATCACAAGCTGTTCGGGCAGGGCGCAGGGTTGGTTAGAACAGGCCTTGGAAGCCCTCTGGACCCAGTAACCCAAAGCAAGTGCAGGATGTAAGGCTGATGGGGACAGCAGGCCCAAAGTAATTTTGAGATCCCCATAAATGGAGAAAAAGAGACCAGGTGTGACTGCGGCTATGTTTGAAGGGGATTTTGGCATTCTTAAGGATTTTAAGGGACTGGTCAGGAAGGAAAATTCCTATGTCCCTTGGCATGGGACCAAGTGGGAGAAGCCCCTCACTTCTCCAACAGGTGGGAGACTGACCAGGGTAAAGAAAGAAAAAGAAAAGTATAAGTTAGAGTCCCACTTACCAGTGCCAGAGGGTAAGTTTGACTCAAAGGTCTGGTGAAGGTCCAGGAAGGTTTTGGGTATAGCATCTGAGGTTTCATCAGCTGCCTGTATTAAAATGCTACCTAGGATATCTGTTCTCACAGTCTTGTGCCCCTCTGGCTCTGTAAATAGTTTGTGCTCCATGAAGCTGGGTGGCAAATAAGGTTTTAATAAAAGCAATAGGAACCCCAGGTCCTGCAAAAATCATTTGGGACCTCAGGTGCAATAAATTGGTTTGATGCTTATTCCTGAGTGTGTAAGAGTGTCTTTTAAAGTTGTACTAAATAGATGAATTGCAGAAAATGTTGTGAATTACTAATCAGACTTCCTTGGGGGAGTTTAAAGTTCATAGCCCGCTTTTGATGTTGGTGCTTCCTGGCCGGGATGCTGGTGGGGACTCCAAGAGAAGAAAGGAAAAGGAGGTCTCCTGTTCCATTCAGTAGTATCCAAAGGAGTGGTGAGGAGTAGTAGTATTTCCATTATGCTGCAGTACGACCCAGGCTGTGGTAAGATGACACCATTTTATTCTCCATGGTTGTTAATGTTCTGGTCTGGGTCTTTGGTAGGCTCCCACCTCTTGAAACATCGGGAGCCCCTGGTCAAATGGGGAGGTGGGTGGCTACATAAGAAAATATAGATAGAAAATATTTTTGTTTGTTTGTTTTTATGAAGGAGAGAGAGAACACTGAGAAATCAAGATGAGACAGAATGGAGTCAAACAGTAAGAGAGAAAGACAGGAAAAGAGTTTCACATTTTTTGCATTTTAGAACTCATATTTTTGTAAACAAAGAGGAAGGAAAAACTATAAGGAGACAGAATGGAGTATTTGATAGAGCAAAGAACAGGTGTAAAAGAGGAGGATCAGCGAGGAGGACTAGAGAACAAAAGACTAAAAAAGCATGATTAGTAAAAATTATTAAAGGGAAACTGTCAACAATAAGAGCCTCACTTAGATGTGAGGCTGGTCTAATAGCCCTTTGTGTGCAGAAACATTCTTTTACTTACTGATTACTGCAGTGTAATAAATTCTATCGGGCTAATTTCATTGACTTGTAAGCTGACATTTCCTGTAACCAGAAATGCCTGACTCCCTAGCAGCTGACATCAGAGGAGGGCTACAGCAGTGGGAGATTCAATAGCCTACAGTGCATGTCAGAGTTTTTTTAAGCTATAATCTGTTGGCTGCTCTGCTGTTCTCCTGAGGCTAGGTACAGTCACAGAGGACTGTACTAAGCCCTATGAGCACAGCAGGACCAGCAAACATCTGATTTTAACTTACAAAATCTTTAAAATGTGAACTGCAGGCTATTGAAGGCTATTGAATCTCCCAGCCTGCAGCCCTCCTCTGATGTCAGCTACAGGAGATTTTGCATGTCTGGTTACATAAATGGCATCTTAGAAGTCAACAATATTAGCCTAATACATTCTACTATGGTGCAGTAAACAGTAAGTAAAATAAATGTTTTGTATACAAAGTGCAATTGGGATCAGCCTCACACTTGGGTGCAAGGCTTTTATTGCTGACAGTTCCCTTTAAGATCCAGACAGAACAGCACCCACACCTCAGTGATGGTGCTCATTCACCCTCTGGCAGCACTTGCTGTTTTGAGTAGTTCTTTAAAGTTTCTTCCATGGAAGACTGTGATGGCGGTCCCCATCTTTGCTCATAGTTGTGCCAGCTCCCTGTGGTGGTTGTTGGCATTGGAAGTGCTGTTGCTGGTGCTGTCCCATGCCCTTCTCCCTCACTACAGCTGCTGTTCCTGTACACACATGACTGTCATGGATGTAGTCGAACTGTGCATTACCCCTCAGTGACACATAAGGGCAATTTCTCCCACCACCACCACATGACACCTCCTGTTTTCTGGCCTCCCACAGGCCCAGGTGGCATATTTCATGTGGAAATGTTGCCCACTGGTACCCAGAGGTCAGCCTTTCTTCCCATGAATGACCAGTGCATTACACAGGTTGCATTTGACAACACTGACATTGTTGGGGTACATGGTGAAAAATTTCAAATGAGGGAAGACCTGGGCTGCTTCCTTGCACAGGGCACTGAGGAGCCAGAGGATGAAGAACCGGACGTGGCTCCTCAGGGGAAAAGTTGATGGTAATGGTACCACGAGGCTGGAGTGCAGGGGTTCAGGCTACTGCTGAGGAACTGGGCTGCTGCTGCACTTGGGGTTGCTGCTGCTGCTGCTGTGTTGAGCATCTGCAGTGCTGTGGGGGACTCATTGGGTTTGTTTATTTGTTTGTTTTTATTTTGTTAACCAGGTAAAGATATGGGACAAGCCCTTTTTCATGTCTGACCAAACAAGACAATTACAACAATTATTACAAATAAAACAACTTAAAAACAAAACAATATTATTCAACAGATCAGTTACTTTGGATACAATCTGATACATTCAATACAGACAGCCATGTTTTCAATCTACTTTATGTATTTTAAAACATCAATAGAACCTTCTTTCCTTAAATCATCTGGCAAATTATTCTAAAGTGTGGGGCCAAATTAGAAAAACTCTAGACCCTGCCTTTGTTAAACACAGTTTCTATAGTAAAGCCCCTTTAAGGGATCTCAGATTCAAAGAGGTGTTCTAACACTAAGCAGATCATGTAAAGGAAATTCATTACAGCCAAAAATAGATTTAAAATTAAACAATAAGAAGTGTACTGAAAACGAACATTAGAGATAACCAATCAAGAGCTGAATAAAGAGAACAATGATGTGTATGATGGGGAGAACTCAATACAAAACAACAAATATTATTAAAATCAACAGATAAAGCATCGATTTCCGACCTGACAACTTACAGTGCAAACTTCCCGATAATCCAAATGTGGAAGGAGTCAATCTTTCCTGGTATCGATAGTAAAAATTGCTTAAACTTATATAGAACACCAATATTTTGATTAATCTGATGACATACACTTTTGACTTGTCCCTGAAAGGATAAGCAAGGTCAAGGATGACCCCATAATATTTAAATTCCAACACTTGTTCCAAAGGGGTACCTTATCATCATGAATAATTATACTAGGATTTTTACTCATTTGATATTGAGTCCCAGACAGCATGGACTTAGTTTCTAGAAATGTTAAGAAGCAACGATTCTCATTAAACCATTGACATACTAAACTAAAATTCTGTTCAAGATGTAAAGTGAGCAATGCCAATGAATGAGATTGAGTAAATAAAATCTTATAGTTGGCATAAAGTAAACAATCACAGGATAAAGGAACTGATGACAGAGGATTAATAAATAAAGAAAACAAAAGAGGACCCAAAATCGATCCTGGGGACACCAGAATGAACCGGATAAATGGAAGAACAAATAGTACCCAAGGAAACATACAAAGAACGCTGGATAGATAAACATTTATCCAAGACACCACATTATCAGAAAACCCAAGTTCTCTCAATCTAAAGCATAACAAGGAATGATTAATTAAATCATTCCAATCCCTACCCTACCACCTGTGTGTTGACCTAGTACTGTTCAGCGAGGTGTATAGCTCCTTCTTGAGTCCAAACACAACCCTGCCTAAACTCCATCACAAATGTAAACAAAAGGTGAAACTGCTGCAAGCGGCACTCCGCAGAATGTCACGCTATGTGAGCAGCTTCACAGGAGTGGCAGGAGGCATTCTTGGAAGTCCAGTGAGGAGGCTCTAGCATTTTTTGCTGTTTCTTCCATTTCACTGTTTTGAATTTTGTAATTAATGTTTTCTGCTGGGGATTCTTATACAATTCCAACTTAATTAGTAAAAGTAAGATAGCAGTGTGGTGTGTAGCAAGGAGAATATTCAGATTTGTTTAGGTAGCTATTCAGATTTCTTGGACTATTATAAATGGTTTGAGTGTATTTTCATTATTATAAACTTAGGCTACTAATATAGTAGTTTATGGGTAAATTGTTAATCCAAGTGGTTTTTGACCTGTGTGTATTGTAAACAAAATATAAAATTGGAGATGCTAGTAGGCATCCCATTTACTGCATAAGTGCTAGAGTTATCTCTAATTGAAAGGATGGTAGTTATCAAGGAGGGTTATCCCTTAATGATATTCAGTCCAAAACTGGGTGGTTAAACCATGCAGCCCTTGGAAGTGTTGAATAAAAATGGCTATGATTTGGGTTGCAATACAAAGAAAAGATCAAAATTAATCATAGTTTTGAGAAATGTATGTTCTAAATTGATATCTGGAGGATCGGAATGAAGTCCAGGTTCCAACTACGATACCAAAGAAGAGTTATTTGATATTAACACCAACTGGCATCAGAAGAGGGGCAAAAATTGCACATAAATATACAGTATGTAGTTTGCTATGAAAATAAAACATGAGCTAGTGGCCTTACACATTTACACACCAAGGGTGGGATATTCATAAGGGCTGCACATGGCGCAACAGGGTTACACCATGCACAACCCACCAAAGTGCCCAGTGCGATATTCAAATGGGCAAGTTGCGCCAGACAACTCCCGAGCGCCGGGTGCATCGGAATGATGGGACGCAAGTGCATGGGCGGTTTGCTGGCGCGCACATCCTGATATTCAGCCCAGGATGCAGCACATATGCTGGCACAACTCTGCCTTGCACTACCTAGGGGGCACAAAGTTGTGCCTGGGAAAACCAGGAACAAGTCCTGCCCACCAACAGGTGAGACTGCTATATTGCAGGGCGCAACACAGCAGCGGCCAGCTGTGGGTGGCCACCACCACCCAGAACACTGCCCACAAGCTTCCTGCCCTGGGATCATTATGCCCCCCTGCCCAATCACAGGCATAAGTTCATAATACCTCTGGTGGTCCAGTGGACCGCCGCCATCGCCTGATTGCGGGCATAAGTTCCAAAGATCCCTTGTGGTCCAGTGGAACCCCCCAGCACACGATTGCAGGTGGAAATAGCAACCGAACCTGGTGGTCCAGTGGTACCCTCCCCACCCGCCCACTGAGGTCCCCTGCCACCCAGCACCCCCAGTCAGTGGCGGGTGGTGGCACCCCACCCGCAAGCTGCCCAGGCACCCGCCAACTGACAGCGCAAGCACTGCATGGACCAATGGGCGGCAGACCATACTGTACTATACAGGCCCGATATGTGAATGAACACCTGGTGCAGTCTGAATATCCCACCCCAGATATTCTCACATTAAGCAAAACCTATCTGACCGCTAAAGTTTCTGACAAAATTATCACTTTAGAGGGTACAAAATGTAAAGGAGAAATTGGACAAGCAAAAAGGGGTGGGTTACTCTTATACTCAGTGCAGACATCGCTTGCAGACAAGGAGGTTCCGACAAATTTATTACAAAAAAGAATGTCGGCAACATTCAAAAGTACCCATGTTTAGTGTTTGCTAAAGACCAGACTTCAATGAGGCCTTAAGAACTGGCCAGTGGTGTTTAAATGGCATTTGAAGGAGCTGTTGTATTTTAAGTGCTGAGTAGATATAAGGATCAGGGATAAAGTGAGATCAGAGCTTCCTGAAGGGAAGGGTAGAAAATTCATAGAGCCTGACTGGAGATCATAGGAATTAAAGTCCTCGGGGCTGTGTTTCTACTTCCAATCACACTTACTATTTTCTAAGTAAGCAATAAGACACAACAAGGCCTTGGTTGTCACGAATTAATGCACACCCAGGTGCGTAATGAGGCATAAGACGCTTGCATTGAATGCCTTTAGCACCTGGAAGTGCATTAATCACAGACAACCAATGACCTGGAGTGTCTTATTGTGCTTATAAAATTGGTAAATGGAAACAATTTAGAAAAAGAAAAAAAATGCCATTAAAAAATAAAAACTGGTGTTTTCTTTAGCTAAATGTAACTAGTAAAGAGAAGTCCCTCCCTACCTGTTCATTATTTGTCTTGGACACATTCAATAGATGGAATGTTTGTTTATTAGAACACTGGAATTCAAACTGCTGCAGAGTTCCTCTATCTGAATGGTCACCCTCTCACACACAACAGAAGGCCTTATATAGAGCCAAAGTTTCAATTAAAGGTGATTGGAAACCATTGTTACACCTCTAGATGCCCTCCAGTTGATCTTTTACTAGCTACCCAGTATTCTGATATGTTTCTGCCCTTTTGTTAAATTAAATAATCTAATTTTGTTGCTTTTTTGACTACCCTGAATCCCTCTCTCCTCAACAGTTGCTGCTATCTAGTGTCATGTTGCTTGAATATTCTATGACATCAGCACCCATTCCAGGCCATTCAGATGAATAGCATGGAATGGGAGTTTGTGATGTCACAGAATGTCTTAGAGATATGAAAATCAAGAGCGTAGCTGGTGAGAGAGTGAAATTCTATGTAGATCTAAGGGCATCCCAAAACTAGATAATTTATCAAAAATTGGTCAAAGTATATCAGAATGGATAACTGGTATGGAAAGGAAGATGTAAGGCAGTTAACTATGTAAAAATCATTTCCTAGTTTCTTTAGCAATAAGTATAACCAGGTTAGATTAACAGTTCAGAATCACCCCTAGGGGTGTAATGTGGCACAGGCATAGCCAGTGATTCACTGACTGTTAATCTAACTCCTGGGAGTACTTTTATTGCTATTATGAAAAAATATTCCAAAAGAAAAGTGTTAAAAGTATACTTTTGAATGTTTTCCTCATTTAGAGGAGATTTTAATAAAATTGTTCTTCCGCCAATAGTTTAAGAATGCTGTTTCAAAATCAGAATGCATCATTCTAGTCATACAGCAGTGCTAGATGATGGCATGCTGACAGGAAAAAATCTATGCCATGATGATCAGACTGTACATGACAGTGTAACACGGACTAATTTTTGTTGGAATCCTAACAGCCAATCTCATTGCAGCATTTCTGAGATACTTTTATAATTGTGTTTGAAGCAATGTAAGCAGCAGAGATTGCCCTGCAAGCTGGTGGATAGACTGGGGATTTCTCATGGTCACCAAAGAAACACCAGGAATTAAACTGTGAGTAACACTTAATTTTTAAGTTTGTTTATGTGTATAAGGGGATATAATGAAATGAAATAATGTTTAATTATTTGTCTTTTTTAATTTAAGGGAGTTTTACTTTTAGAGCCTTGTTGAAGGTTTTCAGTGAGTAAAGGTTGTAGCCATGTTTGCAATGGCAATCAGGATGAATAAAGTGGCTCAACATCTGCATGTGATTCACCCAAATTCCAACTTCTTCTGTGCAAACTTGATCCAACTGTGCATTTCTGGGGAATTCACATATGGGTCTCAGAACTTAGCCAATCAGAAAGTAGGAAATTCCCAATCCATTTTACAACTAAAGGTAACTCATTACTCGGTGAGAAACATAGCCCTGTTACTGCTGTTACATTTTGTTTTCAGGCAATGCAGTACATATATACATTTTGTACTGTGTTCATTTGTATTATATTGCTAGGTCCTTTATCAAAGAACCTAGCAATGTCTGAAATGGCATGCATGTACAGACTTTTGTCTGTGTCCCATGATGGGATTTTGATGTAATAAATTATTTACGTTCTGTATAAGCTGTGAAGTCCATTTCAATTGGTTGGTGAGTGCCCGGTCTTCTTGTTTGAAATATGTATTACTATCTCAATCTGATGTAGCCATTTTACTTCATTTTATTGTTTATGTTTTGTTTCTATATTGTATCTATTGTTAAGTCTTAATTGTCCAAGTCTTCCTTGAATATGAGCAGTCTTTTCCTCCTGGGCCTACCTGGTCAGTAAATAAATTAAATGAAATCAATTCAAATAATAATTGTGTCAAATTAAATATTCATTAGCCTAGAAAGGAAAGGCTCTTGATTGGCTACTGGATTGGTTATTAACATCTTAGAAATTATCAATCCACTGTCAACTGATGCTGAGCATCATGCAATGTCTTAAACACAAGATGTACTTATGCTGGCCCGCTGCCTGGGAAAAGGTCCATGTATGACGCTGATGCTCTGGGGTTCGGAGCAGGCCTGGGGCGCAGAGGGCCAGCTGGGGAAAAGAGAATTGAGCTCTGAGGGACAGCCTCCTCCTCCAGGGGAAGGGTGGGTGAGTGTCTGGCATGTGCCCGACCTCTGGCAGAGGCTAAAGGTGTGGCCAGCCAGTGCCAAATCATTGGTAGGTGTGCTGGGCATTAGCACTTCAGGTGCCCTTTCATTATTGTATGTTACACCTCCCTGGGGGTCATAAAATTGAAAAAGTCTGTCAACAGGATGATGTCCACCTTCCATGGCCCAGACCTCCGCACCACACACCACGACCCCTAGCCCCACCAGTACCAGTTCATGTCCATAGGGGAGCTGGCAGCCCCACCCTGGGGGCAAGCCAGGGTGCTTGGGATCCCGCACTCCCTCTGGTCTAATTCTCTCATCTGTCGGAAAATCTGGCAGCCCCACCCTGGGGGTACACCAGGTGCTTGAGAGGGGATGGGAGGTGTGAGGTGTGTCCCAGGAATCAATGGTGAGAGCAGAGCCTTTGGAGTTAGTTGGCTTGATGAGGTCGGTCGGACCAGTAAGGAGCAAAAAAAAAAAAAACATTCATGCCACACCACTCGCCTCACGCCACTCAAATGGAAACGTAATTTAAAAGGTTTAAAACTGAAAGTTATTATTGTTATTAGACTTATAATCAAAAAACAACTGCAGAGTTGATCATTTTCTTGATTGAAAACTGGCTGGAGGGAGATGGCCCTTGGCTGCTCATTGGACCACCCATCCCACCAACCAGTCATTAATCCCACAGAAATGATTGACTCTCAGCAGGGGAGTAGTTTGTTATTTTTACGGGGCAATAAAAAAGTCCTGATTTTCACGATCACGACAGTGAAGAGGGCGGGTGGCTTATGAATGCAAACAAATCAACCAGCATCAAATAATGCCCAAAAACATTTAAGACTACAGCTGAATAACTCCTGGGAGGGACCAACCCAGGCCAAGTCAGAGCACTTCCCACCCCACCAGTTTTACTGTAGCCTACTCGGCCAACTCCTCCCGAGACCAGAATCGAAAAACTGACCGAGATCTGTTTTGTATACAGTTCTTTGTTCTTCTACTGGGAGTGAGGACTTACTTGTAAAGTTCCTTCTCAAGAGGACAGGACCTCCTCTCAGCTTCAATTCAAATCAGTCTTGACCTAATTTTGCCCCACCTGAACCTCCAGGTGGATAGCTTACTAGTCTCTCACCCCTTTGCTGCTTACATAACCCTTCCAAGTCCAGCCCTTATAGTGGATCCTGAACTTTGAAATGTCTGCTTGAGCTAGCCCTCCCACCCTTGAGGAGTGCAAAGCATGTTTGCTGAAGTGCAGCAAATGGCTGTGCCACCTCAGTATACCTATAAACATGGATGGTATGGAAACATCCCAGCATGTGTATCTCACAGCATGAGCCCTTATTTACAAAGATTACATAAAAATGCGATTATACAATGACAAGAATGAATGCTGGCCTCTGATTGGTCAGTCTTGGGCTACATCCATGATGTTATCCCAGTACATCCGATTCATCACAGGTCTAGTCTCAGCCTCACCGTGAACCTCTTGATGATTGTTAGCATTAGTGTGGTTTTTGTATCTTCTCTTAAAAATATTTTTCCACACCAAATAAAACATCTTTAAAATAATTTATTTTAATTCTGTACAACAACACGCCATTGTATAATAGCACATAATGCCTCCAGGGTGTGTGTGTCATGGTTGATAATGTCATGCCTTATGTATTGGATGCACTCGTGCCCAACCACCTGAGGCGTGACTATTATCCTAGCATGACATATGCCCCTGTCAGGCATTATTGCTTACTTACACCCACTGTTAACACTTTTCTTTGTTATAACCAAGTTAATTCATTAGTCTCCATCCCATCCCATCCCATCCCATATTTTCAATGTCACATGCCTGAATCTGGTTAGGTAAGGTAAATGAAGAGGATAATGCTCTCCTCAAGCAAGCACGCATTGCATACATAAGCATGGGACTTGCTGATATCCCTCAGGCAGTGCTCTTAACAAGCATGCTGATATACTTGGGACAGTGCAACAGAACAATGTAATTCCCCTAATTGTTCAAGATGATCATGGGCATGGTGTGGTCACACCACAACCCCTACCACTCTCCTCCTCATGGGCTCCTAAGGAATATGCATCTCTGTCCATGCCCAGGGTTACACAACCCCATCCAAGCAAACATGGACTGCCCTGGCACAAAAGTGGTCGCATCACATAACCTAAGAGAACAGACGCCACAGGAAGTTTGCTGGAACAACGACTCCAGATACCTGTGCACAGCCTCACAGGACCCACCCTGAAAGGTAAGTACTTGGTTGGTGGTTTTTATTAGCAGCACCTATGACAGTGTGTGGTGGGTGTGTAGCCCAGGTTGCCATGGATGTCCCCCACAGACTACTTCAAAATCATCTCATCTGACAGTTTTGAAGGGCACAAATGAAACATGGTTGCTTCAGTTTGATGTGGTTTAATACAGTTTTTTTTTTGTCCGAGCATGTGTTTCTATCCTTCTACACATAGACACAGACCGCACACACACCACCAAAAATGAACTTTTTATACATATGTTTACATTCAGGATAGAGACAGGGTAAAGCAGGTCCAGGCAGTACAACACAGCAATGAAACAATGCATTTTACAATGCCCAACAAACCACAAAAGACCACAAACAACGGACCTTCTCCTGCCCTGGGGAATGGCTAGGTCACAGGTCAGGGTGCTAAATGAGGAGGGGGACCACAGAACATCTTGTCTAACCACACAGTAAGGTGAAACTACATAAACATGCACAATTTTTATACTGCAGGATTTCATACTTTCCAACAGTTCCTAATTTTGACACAGAAACTTATCTTTAGTGCCAGAAGCCCCTTGTTTGAGGGAGGTAAGCATGGCATGGACCCAGCAGACTGGAATACATGTTGAAAAAATATTTCTGTGCCAGTATGCCCATCCACCCTCCCTCCTCCATCAGCAGTGGCCAGAACCATTTTTTCAGCATGTGTACTGTCCGTCCTGGTCAGCATAGCAGCATAAAGCTGGCAGAGCAGCAGAAGGCACAGCAAGCAAAAGTGAATTAAATGTCCATGCTAAAAGCTACAGCCCGCCTCCCCACCCCAGACCTGCAAGGCCACTATCTCCACCCAGACTGGTCAGCTCAGCTACTCTCTGTACCCTGATGGACTTGCACAGCCACTCTCCACACTCTGTGTCCACCCCACCAGCACAGCCACTCTCCCCACCGCACCAGCACAGCCACTCTCCCCACCCCACCCAACCAACACCATTTCCAGCTCCATTTATCTGGTATCTCTCCAGGCATCCAGGTCTGTGCCTCCCATCACAGGCACACAAAAATAAATAAAACCACATTTTATACTGCATTTTGTTTATGTTTCTTTCTTTGTCTGGAAAGAGAGATGTTGAGCTACCGTCAGCACAGTTTGCCTGGTATACAATTACAACCCCGCCAGCACCGACACAATGCCAGTGCCTCCACCCACCCACACAACAGTGCCCCCACCACACCCACACAATGCCTGTATCCCCAACCCCACCCACACAAATGACCAGTGTCCGCACACCACACACACACACACATGACCAGCAGTGTCCCCAACCCCAACACACACACACCACCAGCAGTGTCACCAACCCCACACACACACACAACCAGCAGTGTCTGCAACCCCACCCACACACACAACCAGCAGTGTCCGGAACCCCACCCACCACACGACCAGTGTTCCAACCCCCAAAAATCATGGCCAGTCAGTAGTCGCTATAACAGTAGCCAGGTAGTAGTATAATCATTTCTTTAGGGTGCATGTTTTAGTGCAAGATTTTTTTGCTGGTCTTGTAACACTGTACGGGGAGAACACAAAAGCTACCCCTTTGGTTGTGTTTGCCAGGCAATGAAAACAGAGACAGCAAGGCCAAGGAATCTGTCTGTTTCACCCTCCACAGTGGACGATCGGAGAAATCAAAAAGTGAAAGATTACTTTACAGCCAGGTGAAGGATGAGGGGAAATAATGTTTCAACATTTACTAATGTTCGTATGCTAGCTGCGGCACAGGTCAGTGAGATACATCCCTTGACAGGTAAAGGATTAGGTGGAAATTATGTTTTAACATTTACTTATGTTTATATGCTAACACCCAGTCAGCAAGCACAGAATGTCCCCCTCCAACCAACACGGACAGTCCACCAGAAACCCAGTCAGCAAACATGGACAGTCCCCTTCACCCCACCTACAAGGACAGTCCCCCAGACACCCGAACAGTCCCTCTCCCACCACAGACACCGGGCCAGCAAGCATATAATGCCCCTCCCAACCGACAAGGACAGTCCCACCAGACACCCAGGCAGCCAGCAAACATGGACGGTCCCCCCATATTCCACCAAGGACAGTCCCCACCCCCGACACACTGCTAGCAAATACAGAATTTCCCTGCCCCACCAACATGAACAATCCCCCAAACACCTGGCAAGCAAACATGGAGAGTTCCCTCCCCAACAATATTGATAGTCCGTCCTAGACACCTGATCAGCAATCACCAACATTCACCCCCATAAGCCCAGATGGAAAGATCCCCCAGACACCTGACCAGCAAATAGTCCCCCACTCCCCACAAGACACCCGGCAGGCAAACATGGACAGTCCCCAGACAAATGGCCAGCCAAGTCCACCAAACAATGACTAGTGTCACCACCCCACCATCACAGCCAATGTCCCCACATCACCATGGCCTGTGTCTCCACCCACCACACCCCAGAATAGAAAACAGACTGTCTCCCCAGCCCCACCAAACACTAACTGCCCTCCCAGTCCCAAACACTAACCACCCCAGCCCCAAAACTGATCGTCCCCCCAGCCCCACCAAATGCAGGCCTCCCCAGCACCAAAACTGACCATCCTCTCAATGAGTCAGCCCCAAAACACACAGACTGTCTCCCTGACCCCAACCCCACAAAACAGACCATCCCCAGCCCCACCAAACACAAACCATCCAGTGAGTTTCCCAACAAACCCCACCACACCAGTAGCACAGTAATGAGTGTCCCCACCCCACCAACATGACCAGTGTCCATACCATACCAAACAAATAGCCCCCCACCCACCCCACCAACATGGACAGCCCTCAACAGCCAGCAAATCCCTCCCACCCAAAGAAACACAAGCTGGCAGCAAACCTTCCACCCACCCCCAGACACATGGCCATGGCTAAGACAATCCCCCAAAAAGACACATTTCTGGGATGTGAATGGTATCAATTTCAACAACCAGCTTGCAGCACAGTTACTCACCAAATCAGTAAGGGCACAGACAGGGCAGCATGCAGCAGGGCACAGCAAGGCCAAGAAGGCAGGTCAGGTAGCCGAGTTCTCCCAACAGTCCTGTTCCTCTCCGATTAATCCCCGATGAGACAGTACTCATTTTTATGACACCAGATAAACGTGTCGCATTATGGGTCTGCTATAGCCTGCATGACCGGGCTTCTTCGCTGTTCTGGGCCTGGCTGTTCACTGACCTGAATAATCCTCTTGGTGGACCGTGGAACTGGTGGGCAACGGGCATGGTGTGGAACTCATCACAACATGGTAAGTCTTTTTCTGGCCTGCTGGACACAGGAGCTGGGTGTGTAGAAGTCCTGGCAGTGCCTCAGACTCACTGTAATTGTACTACCTGGCCCTCTGCCTGGTCTGTCCAGTGGTAGAGGCCTTGTGGCCGCAGGGCCTCCTAGGTTCTCAGGGATGGGAGGCTCAGGTGGCAGCGGAGAGCCCAGAGCACAGCTGGCTGCACTGAGAAACAGAGAGTAGGTAGTCAGAGGCCCGGGTGAGGTATATTTAAACTGGGCTGTTCAGGACTGGAGGAGGGTGGGAACACTAGACTGACTGAGACACTGGTGACACCTGACAGACAACCAATGACTGCTGCTCAACATCCTCAAATAGCTATATCTCCTCAGCCCCACGCTATATGGATGCTGCTGCTGCTCCTTCATGGAAGGCACACAGACAACTAAATGGTGCCACTAACGGAGTACTGCTCACGTGATGGCGCCAGCTTGCAACACTCTCTGATTGGCTGTAACATGCAGGCTACTCTGGTTGCAGGATTGCAGCCAATCAGAAAAGGGAATACTTTTGTTTAAGAGACACGGTGCCACGCCACACCCCCTCCCTCCCCGGAGAGGTGAGGCAATCCGGCATAGCCCTGAGCCCATTCAATATAAAAAATAAAATAAATGATAACCGGAGAATGGTGGTTGGGCTCCAAAAAGTCCTGGTCTAATTTCTCAGCTAGTATACTACCTGCAATTAATATTAACTTTTAGAGCAGCTTGCCCTCTGCCCCCGCAATCACGCCTATGCTTCTCAGTAATTATTGCTTAAGTACAGTACTTTAACACAAAAAGGCAGCTCTTAATAGTCTCTGAAGTGCAGCCACTGGTGGAGTGGATTACAGAAGCAGTTGTGCACCAGCACACTTCTCCGTAGTTTCTGTTCCCTGTGCTTATATGTGAACTGATTCATAAAGCTCTAGGTAAGCCTACTGGTGAGTTAGTAAATGGGGAAATTTTTCTGAGACAATGGAAAATGCCTTACTCTTTTAAAGAGTACTAAAAAGATTGGTCCTGGTGGACCACATCATGTTTCCAGGATGGAGATCCTTTCATTTGGGAGTCCCTGCTTCTTGCCAGTGAAGTCATGGGACTGCTGCAGAGGCAGAGCTCTCACACTCTGGGGTAGAGTTGTAGTGCTCTTGCTACAGCAATGCCTCTTGTGGTGGGCAAAGGGTAGCATTAAATGTCATGGTGACCATATGATGTCCTCCTCCCCATCAGCCAAGTGTGATGAGAACACTCAGCAGAGATACAGGTGGTGGTGGGAGACATTAAAGATCTAGTATACTACCTGCAATTAATATTAACTTTTAGAGTAGTCACCTATTACTTCTAATAGCTTTTTCTTTACCCTTTGCTAATTAAAAGATTTTCCACTTGACAGTACTTGGTGCAATGTGTAGAACCATGATCTGCCCGGAGGCTGACATGTCTAGTTCTGTTGCTTCTCGTAAAAATCAGCCCTGTTATCTCACTGTCTATGGCAATGTTACTGACCAAGAGCAGACAATCGCCTGCTACCAGATTGGTTACTTGTGATGTCATGACTGAGATCACAATTCTCAGTATCTAAGAGGTATATATTTTTTTTATTTAGTTTTTGTTTACCGGTAAGTACACTAGACAAGTTTTATGCCTATTTTCAGGAACGACCGGAGAGTACAAAAGGGTACAACAGGTACATTGATACAGTAATTGGTTCAGACTAATACATTCAGGTACAAAACAGGAGAAAGACAATTTTACAGTTTTACATTTACGTGGAAGGTACACCCAGATACAGTGCTGGGGCAAGGTATAAGTTAGAGATAAATTCATGACCAACAGGGCTGGTGAGGATTATGAGCATAGTAACATCATAGCGTCGGTCAAGCAAGGGAAGGGGATTTGGATGAGGACATAGCGCAAGAGTGGTGACGCCAGAGCAGGAGAGAAGAAGCCGCACCAGTGGACACCGGGAGGCTAAGGAGGCTTAGGACATTCACAGCGAGAAGCCACCTTAAGATGATCCCACAGGGAGGTCCGAAACTCTTGTGAGAGGAGGCAGTACGGACTCTTTCAGGAAAGGAGTTCCAGAGCCTGGGGCCATGGACAGCAAAACTCCGGTCCCCCATGTTGGTGCGGGAAGTAGGTACACTTAGTAGGCCGGGCCTTGGGATCTAAGCAGGTAGGGGGAGAGTCAGCAGGAGCAAGAAACCGGGGCTGTTCCGGAGGGGTGCCGGAGCTAAGTACTTTACTCACGAGGCACCCAGTGCTAAAGTTAAGGTGATTGAGTGGGGATAGCCAGCCAAGCTTCCTCGTAGAGCTTCCAGTGACGGGTGAGGCGGGGGGCGCCAGGGCAAAACGACAGATGTTGTTGTCGTTGTGTCTCCACTTGCATATAACTAAATATGCCAGTCTCCAGGTAAAGTATGCCTCTTCATGTCATACCTAGGGCTGTGCGAACCTCTGGACGTTCTACATCAAAAACTTTATGGGTAGAAGCAAAAGTTCTACCAAGTTGTACCTGATTCTACCAGGTAGAACTGGTAGAACTAGGTTCTACCTGGTTCATGCCAAACAGCACAAGATACAAAAGTTCAGTCTCATTCTACTTGATTCTACCAGGTAGAACCAGGTTCTACATGGCCCAAGCCACACAACACATCATAAACCCTTACCTCCACCCTTACCTCCCCTTTCTTGCTCCTTCCTTTACCAGAATGAAGTCTTTGGAGGCACAACAAAGCAGCATTGTGTTCCATCATCTTCTACCCCTTCCTCTCTATGTCCTGGGAGGGATCAACTTTCATCCTGGGTCCTCCTGTCACTTCATTCTGGTTCCCAAGTTGCTGATGGACTATAAGAAATCCATTAATCCAGTCTTCAGAGGCACAGCTGTGTGTCCCCATCCTGCATTCCCCATATCCCAATTTGTTCAAACTAGGCTAGCTTGATGCTGCTCGTCATGTGGGTGGAAGTAGAAGCTTTTACCCAGCACAAAACTGCTGTTTATATATGCCATTCTGAGTGTGAGTGACAAAATGCAGTCTGGGTGGGATGTGCGACAGGGTGTCCAACAGCAAAGATATACCTGCCCCAAGTCCTGCCAAAACTGCTTTGTCATCACTCATTAACTGGCATGGCATTCAGAAACCAGAGTCCTTCCATGGACACTGTACTCCCCCCACACACACACACATAATGGGGCACATCAGGATTTCGGCTACCCTCCTTGTGTGGACAGATGGGGGGACCAAGCAGTGATGTGTTGTGAAATTTTAACAACTCCCTAGCTTCATCCACCCCTGCCTCTGCTCTTGTTCTGCCCCTCCCATGGCCTCGGCATGGGGTCAATTTGCCAAAACGAAAATCAGCATGGCGCTGTCCCATCATATAAGTGTGGTTCGAAACTGCACTAGATTTACCAGCTCCAGGACTGCACATGCTTTATTCCTGCATGGTTTTGACAGCGCATTTTCATTTTGACAAATTGACTGGATACCCATGGCCTCAATGTGTCTGCCCCACCCACCCATGGCCAGCAGAAGCTTGCATCATTGTCACAATATCAGAAGCAAAGCAACATTTTAGACATAAATACATAGTTATTTATAATAAAAATTTAGAGAGCATATAAAAAGTGCATTTATTTGAGTGCAAAAGCACACATTGCTGAGCAACCCACCTGAGAAATTAAAGTATAAATCATGGCTAAGCCAGCCTGGGAAGGCGTGAGTGACAAACATCCCTAGCCTCTATTTCAACCCACCACTAGCTATCTAAGTCAGCTGCTACAGAAATAATTATGCCCTCTGCCACCCAGCCACAGGTGTGTGACTTACTGGTGGCTTGCATGGAGAGTTGAGGGATGATTTTGTACTGTGCCTCCATTCTGGTAATCTCTTCCCCTGCTGTTCTGAGTCTACTGTGGTCCTCTTTACATCCATCATAGCCCAGCCTCTTTAACTGATCGTTGACTGAGTCACAACTTGCCACCACGCTTAGAGCTGCCCTGCCAACAACATGCAGCTATCATCACTTACCAAGAGCAAAAATGGTGCTTTTGATGCCAGTCTTGAGTGCCATCTCCCACAATGCATCTGTGACTGATGGGAGATGTGGTCAGTTGGGTGGCTGTAGCCACCAAAGAGTAGAGTGCCAAAGAGCCGAAAGTCAGGGAGTGGGCAGTTGCAGTCATCGTGCTATGGGAATGAGCATTTGTCTTTACCTGACCTCCGCCGCCTCACAGCATCATCTAGAATCACTCAGGGAAGGGATGTTACAAAACCCTGAGGTTTTTTTGTTTGTTTTTAAATAAACAGAGGAACTAAAGTTCTCACAAAACTGCAAAATGTTTGTGGGTGTTCTCACTAATGCAAACAGCTGGGGTTCAACCTCTTTGGAGTTAGGTCGAATCAAACTTGCAGCCCTAGTCGTACTTAATACTATCAAGTAAAAACTTCTAAAAGCAACTGAAAAGAAAATACATGAGGAATAAACAGCAGCAACTGACCTCTTTCAAAAATCAATAACACTTTCTGTCTGATAGTTATGGTGCTACTGGCTCTTTAAGAGGGGATACATTGCCACACATCAGCGCAGTGGTTGGATTTCCTCTAGCGACGCCAGCACCCAGGTTCAGGAATGGACCCGGGTCACTGGAGGGCGGCGGGAGGAGGATGGAGCATCCTATGGACAGCTCTCCTTCTCCGGGGGTATCTCGTCTGGTGCTTGGTTCTAAGCGGAGGCAGGCAGAAGCCTGACTGAACAACAGCATCAAGGGGCTGGGTGGACACAGGATGTATTGCATGTCCCCGCCTCAGTAAAAATAAAATAGGAGAAACTCCCTCTGTCTCCTGCCTCCGTGAAGCCTGCCTTGGCTTCAATTAGCCTCCTGACTGGCTCACCCAGTTAGATACCAGGATCACGGCTCCTGGCCAGTGCCGTGACCCCACCCTCCAAGGTAAGTCGGGGTTTCGTGGGAGGAGCACAGCGGTAGGAGGAAGTCTGGTGAAGGCGCAGTGACTAGGTGGATGATCGGGTGGAGAGACAGAGGGCAAAAGAATAAATTGAAAAAAAGGGGATACATTGTGTGTGTAATACTAGCACACAACCCAGATTATTAACCCCTGGCATGCCTTCAAGCTCCTTCTGGCACCAGGATGAACTTGTAGTATGCCTGAGGAAGTGAGTCTCCTTGGTGTCCACTGAGTTGGCTCTCCCTTGGGGTTGTCTTGTGTGCCTGTTAGCCTGGTCAGAGTGAAAGGTGGCATCCAGTGAGGCCGAAGGGTAAGTAGCAGTGCATGGCCAATGAAGGAGGAGAATCAGAAGATGCAATCAAGTAAGAGAAGACAAGCTAAATGAAAAAGTTTCTTTGGACCCTTAATGTCAGCCTGAACAATGGCAGACCCGAAGATGGGACCTTAATTTAATTACTCATCTGAAAGGCAGCAGAGAAGCTACCAGAATAAAAGCACAAACATATTTTAAGATGGGGTAAAGTAGATATCTTAAATAAAAAGCTGCACATTTAAGAAGGAGATAACATAGGAAAAATTAAACCTTGAATTTAAGAGGGCTTTGAAGCATACAACTATAAGTTATTCTATAGGAACAGGACCTTTGACCACACTCTGAAATCCAGCAAAATAGAGTTGCTCCTGTGTCAGGCAATAAATCTGCAAGAAACAGGAAAGCAGGACTCAGCTAGAAATGTTGACAGAAAAGGACTGCTTGGCCCACCAAGTCTGCTCAGATGCTCCTACCTAATTTGCCTCCACAGACCCCATCTAGTCTCCAGCAACCATTCCACCTCCTGCCTGTTTCCTAATATACCACTATGTCTATCCTACACATGCTTAAAGTATTCCATTGTTTTAGCCCCCACCACTTCCACTGGTAGTCTTTTCCAGGCATCTACCACCCTTCAGTAAGGAAATATTTCTCTACATCACTCTTGAACTTCCTCCTTCCCAGCTTCATTGCATGTGCCCTATTCCTGGTACACTTTCTCAATTGAAAGAGATCCCCACCCCGCACCCTGTTCACCCCCAAGAAGTACTTGTAGGTCTCACATTATATCCTCTTTCTCTCTCCCGCCTCCCCTCTCCCCCTCTTCTCTTCTCTTCCAGGATGTACATGTTCACATCCCTCAGTCTCTCCTCAGAGGGCTTCTCGTGAAACCCCTGCACCATTTTAATTGCCTCCTCTGGAGCATCTCCACACTCTCTATGTAATTTCTGAGGTGTAGTCTCCAAAACTAGAAATAGTACCCCAGGTGGGGTCTCACCAGCAAGCAATACAGTTGCAAAACCACCTCCCTCCTCCCTAATACTGTTAGGGACACCCTCCCATGCACTCCACCATCCTGCTAGCCCTACCACTGCTTTGTCACATTGCTCTGCCACCTTGAGGTCATCAAACATGAAAACCCCAAGGTCCCTTTCCTTCTAGTGACTGTCAGTTCCTCCCCATCCTATATTCAGCTCCTGGGTTCCTATGCCCTAGGTTCATTGTTTGCACTTTTTACATTGAACCCCAACCATCTTGCTTTTGATCACTCCTCGAGTTTCCTAAGATACCTATGTATTCTCTCCACCCTCCTGAATGTCTCCCTTATTACAAATTTTGGTATCATCTGCTGAAATACATAACTTCCTTCCACTTCTTCTGCTATGTTCCATATGAAGACATTGAGGAGGACTGGTTCCAGTACTGAGCCTTGGTCACTCTTCGATCATTAGAGTGAGTGCCATGAGCCACCATCTTCTGTCTCCAATCCTTTGACCAGTTTCTAACTCAATATATCAATCTGATCCCACCATAGGCTGTTCAGCTTTATCAGCCTCCTGTGCAACATAGTGTTGAAGGCTGTACACAAGTCCAAATAGGTCATGTTCACTGCCCTCCCTGATCTTTTTTCATGGTCACCCAGTCAAATAAATCTATCAGATTTGTTTGGCATGGCCTTCCCTTGTGAATCAATGCTGCTTGTGGTCTTGCTGCCCCATGGATTCAAGATACTCTACAAGTCCTTCCTCAGAAGTGTTTCCATTAATTCTCATCTCTGAAGTAGGACCGACCAGCCAAATGTTGCTAGCCACCTCCTGCTGTTGCTCTTATGTAGAGGGACCACATCAGCCTCCTCCAGTCCTCCAGAACCCCACCTGTTTCCAGTGAGCTGTTGAATAAGGCTGTCCATGGGCAGCTTGCACCTCCTGAGTAATTTTAGTAGGGTGTGTCCTGTTTTGTCCCATAGCCTTGTCCATCTTCAGGACTCTTTCCTCTGAAACTGGACTTGTGCTCACCTCCCTAATCCAGCTCTCCTTGGTGGTCCATCTCCCTCCTCCACTGTGAAGCCTGAGCAGAAGTAGCTGTTTAGGATGTCAATGCTTCCTTGGTGCTCTTCTGCACAGTCTCCTTCTGCCCTTCTAATCCTTACTATCCCTCCCCATAATTTTTCTTCTTGTTTATATATCTAAAGAAAGTCTTATCCCTTTAGCAACAACCCTTTTGAATTCTCTTTCCTCAGTCTGACCTTGCTCCACTCACTGCCCTGCTTGCTTCCTTCTGCTATACTTGTATACCTCCCTGTACCTCCCTCTGTATTTCCTTTTGTTTCCTATAAACATTATACTCCACATGGGGCTTGATGAAGAATCTGTGCAAGAACATTATAATGTTTCTTGATCTGCCTATGAAGTTTCTCTTGATGCACGCAATACTTCTTTCTGCTTTGCTAACCAGCTCACTCTTAATGCCAAACTAAAACCATCCATGTGACCTTCAGCACCAGGCAGTGGCTGGCCAAGCCCCAATCCTCTCCACTCTTCACAACTCTCAATAGCTTTTATGTGAAGGAAGTTCTGGTTTTAACCCTTGGTGACTGGCTGGATCACCACCTTGATTCCTCTGTTTACATGAATACCACCTAGCAGAAACTCCTTCAAGCTTGGTAGGCAATACATGAAGAAAGTGTGTGCCCTTTCCCTGCCCATCAGAGATCATTGTCAAAATGATCATTCAAGAATGTAATTACAAGGGTGTGTTTAATACTGCTGCCTCTAAATTCACCATGGCAAGACTGATCCCACTCTTTTACTATTTCTGTCATTTTGCCTTAACTGTTCACTCCATAGTAGCTACTGTTCCCACCTCTGTTTTTCCTCCCAGGAGAGTAGGGGCCTTTCTCACTGCACCAATTTCATCTACAAATTCTGGTTTGGTTCTCTCCTGTGACATCTCCTTTGTTTAGTTAGTTAGTTAGTCACCATCTGGGTGCACTGGTCCCAGAAATCATTTTCAGGCATGACCCAGGCTATAAAGATGGCAAATCATATCAGGAACAGCATATAGAAATTTTATCCAGACATATGCAAGCAATTTTAAGACAGGTTATCAAAATCACATGATACCGCTTAGATATAGAAATGAGATTATTGCAATGGTAATAGCTTGACAAGCTTGCAAACATTAAATACAATAAAATGTCAATCTGTATTATAATGTGTACACTGATGTATAACTGCAACACTCTTCTTTCCCACTTGCCCTCTCCTTCACTCTCAGAAACACTCATTGCCACTCTTCATCCTCATACTCCTCAATACAAAGCTGGGTAGGCTGTCTTCTCCACAGCCTCCCATACTGGGTCAACATCTGCCTCCCGCCACCCCTCTTCCTCCCCAGTTACGCTGAAAACTCTGATCCATTGGCTGCCTTGATGGCTCAGCTGCAGCATTTGCACTAATGTACACTAAACCCAGTTTTGGGAGTGAAGTTTGGCCATGGCGTGGGGGACAAGCCTTGTTGAGGAGCTGCCCCTTCTCACCTCCAACTCTATCACTAGAAACATAGACGTGAAAGCAGATAAGGACCGTATGGCCCACCTAGTCTGCCCTTTTTCCCTACCTAATGCAATACTGCAGACCCTAGTTGATCTGTGACTTACCCTCTCTTCCCTATTATGAAAGTACTCTATGTCTATCCCATGCATTCTTGAATTCACCTACCATTTTTGCCCCACCACCTCTGTAGGGAGGCTGTTCCAAGCATTCACCTCTTTCTGTGAAAAGTACTTGCTCACATTGCCCCTGAGCCTACCCTCTAGCCTCATATCATGCCACCTTGTTCTTGTGCACCTTCTTCTCTAAAAGAAGCTACAGTCCTGTACCTTGTTTATACCCTGAGGTACTTGAATGCCCCTGTCATATACCCCTTCTCTCCTCTCCTCCAGTGAATACATATTGAGGTCCTCTAGTTTTTCCTATGATTTTGGTGCTGTTCTTGCACCATTTTGTTGCTCTTCTGGACTGCCTCTATTTTGTCTATGTCCTTCCAGAGGTATGAACATACCTAACATACCTAAACACCAGCAGAAGCAGGCCTTATGGTCTATCAAGTCTGCTTGATTGTGCAGCTAGCCCCTCAACTTGCTGAGATGCAGCCTCCAGAACTGGACACCATACTCCGATGATGTCTCACTAGTGATCTGTACAGTGGCATAACCACCTCCTTTTTCTGCTGGTGATACCTCTCTGTATGCACTCTAGCATCCCACTGGCTGTCCCTACAGCCTTCTTGCATTGTTTGTTAGATTTAGGTCATCAGATATGATTAACCCCAGGTACCTTTCTTGATTGGTGGCTGTCAGTACCTCTCCATAATGGAATGTCACTTAAACTGTTTCTTTCAAAAATACTGTTTCTTTCAAAAATATTCTTTCTTATATTTTTTCGACACCCAGACAAAATTTATTTATGTTGACATATGTTTCAGGACCAACCTGTCCCTTATTCAGAACTTATTGGGCTATAAAAATTCATAAGTATAATGTCAGTGACATGAAATTAATTGATACCATTTTTTATTAATTCTAATATTTCATAATTATGAGCATTCATTCAGCAGGGGAACATACTGCTAATTATCTCCTTTACTGACAGCCATATGGAAATTGGTTTCCTTAATTTAATTTCTTATTTCCATGCTTATTCTCTGAAAGGAGATGAAAGTTGGGGGGCAGAAGATTTATTAAATGTCTAGGTAGTAGTAGTAGTAGTATTAGTAGATTTTATTTATTTAGGGCACCTTCCCTGAAGGCTCAGTGTGCCCTTACAATAGGAAAACACACTCCAATGTGCGGCTCAATGCCAACTACAAATCATGGTTGACATGGAACCTGGCGCTGGATGCCGGTCGATGTGTTTCTTGTCAAACCGGCATTGTACAGCCAACAGTCAGTGCTTCCCAGAGGTACCCCGCAACGAATTCCATAATGCCGAGGCAGCCACCTCAAATGCCCGATCTCCAGACCTCTTTAACCTCACTCTGGGGATCTCTAGGAGAACAGGTAACTGACCTGAGTGGGCGAGATGGGACCTAGGGATGCAGGAGATCCTTCAGGTAGCCTGGACCTGAACCACGAGGGCCTTGTATGTCAAAAGACCTATCTTGAAGGTGATGCGCCAGCACACTGGCAGCCAATGCAGTTCACAACACTGGAGTGATATGACTGAATCTAGAATAACCAGTTAACACCCATGCCATCACATTCTGCAACATCGACAGGCATCACAACACACCACCTTGAGCTCAAGTAGAGGGCATTACAGTAGTCGAGTCCCAAGGTCATGAAAGCATGGACCAGTTGGCCAGGTCTTCGGGTGACTAAGGGCTTGATCTGGGTGATGTTCTGAGATGGTAGAATCCAGTTCGACAACAGCCGACACCTGAGTATCAAATGCCAGCTTGCTGTCAAATACAACACCCAGATTCTTTACCCTTAGTGAAGCCTCCAGTTCCTTCAGGCCAATGAAGAGGCCCAACCTATCACTGGAAGCTCCAAGCCCAACCTCCAACACGGCTCAGCCACCAGTACCTCAGTCTCCCAGGGTTTAGTCCCAGCCAGTTCAATGCCATCCAAGCCTGGATCTTGGCAAGCATTTATTTAGTACATCAACAGCATCTGGTCTACCAAGTGTGAAAGACAGGTAGAGCTGAGTATCATCAGCATAACAATGAAACCTCAGTTCATACCATCTTATGACCTCACCCAGGGCAGCATATACACTGCAAACAACATAGGAGAGAGGACAGAGCCTTGGGGTACCCACAGGGCAGGTCTCTTGGTTTGAGGAACAAGTTCCATCACTACACTCTGGGACCTTGCTAGGAAAGGACTCAAACCGGCTGATGACCTTGCCGGTGAGTCCTACATATTCCCTTAGCTGGTCCAACAGCACCCCATGGTCCACAGTATCAAACGCTGAGGAGAGATTGTGGAGTACAAGAATAGTACATTCTCCTGATCCCTTGCCCTGAGCAGGTCATTCAGCACCCTGACCAACACTGTCTCTGTACTATGCACAGACTGGAAAGGTTCAGAAACTTGAAGTCTATAAGACAGCCCTCTAGCTGTTCTGCTTCCATCTTTCTCAGAACCTTCCCCAAAAGCGAAGGTTCGGAGATAGGCTGATAATTTGCCAGGATGTCAGGGTCCAACGATGGTTTCTATACAGGGCTTAACCAGAGCCTGCTTTAAAGACTCCAGAAAACCCCAGCTGACAGGGAACTCCTGACTATCCTGACAAAGACCAGGCCCAGATCATTAACGCAGCCAACTAGTTTTGTTTTGTTGATTTTTGCTGACTGGGTGCTCACTGGGCCCAGAAGTCCCTTTGTCAAGGGTGACCGGGGAGGGATACAGATGCTGCTAAACTGAAATTGAACCAGATTAAGCTGTTGGTGGTATTTTCAGTGAATGAGGGAAATTTGGCCAATACACTCAGGAAATTTCTACTCTCCAGTAGGGGGCCCTGAGGCTATGTGGTGTGTCATTTGATATCTGACTTTGGTGGAGAGAGGTTGAAGACCAGCCCGTTGTTGGCTGTGGATATGGAGTTCCATGAGTCTGGGGAGTCTGAACCGCTGTGGCGACGACTGGGATGCATCCTTTGGGTGGTCAGCAAATCGCCCGAGGCAGCGGTTCCTCTCCTGATACTGTGGATGCCTTGAGCTTGGCGCAAAAGAAGATGTGCCTAGAGACAGAATTGCAAAAAATTGGAGAACAACAAGCTTCATAAGACTTACAGAAAGAGGAAGAACGTAGCACAAATGCTCAATCACTTCCATTGACCGAGGGTTCTTCTGGACCCACTAAACTTCTGGCAGCAGCGGACAGACTGGATATGCCTCCAGGGCAGGCTGACAGGACCTCATGCCAGGACTGGAATGAGGGAGACGATGCTGTTTGGTCTCCAGAACACGCATTGTCTTCCGCTGGGTGGATTTCCACTCCTCGGGGATTGGCAACCTGATCCACTGATTCCTCTTCCTGGTGCTGGCGCGACTTCACCTGTGGAACCTGTGTTACCTACTACTTTGGCCTCAGTGGATGTGGTTAGTGTGCCTGGACTTTCAGGTAAAGTGATACCCCAGGAGTTTCTGAGCCTTCTACTTCTGTTAACTGTCTGGGGGACTGGGCCTCAGCTCACAGAGCTAACGGCGGAGCACCAACTCCACGACAGTGCTTCGCCTGCCCTGACCCCCGACTTACACGAGTCATTTACACAGACCTGTGGAATTAGCTAAATGGTGGAATGCCGTTTGACTCCATTATGTTGGCAATCGGGATTCTCTCCTGATCATTTCTATGTGGGTAAGATGTTATTGAAGCAGTCCCTGGGTTTCTCCCGTTGGAAGTATACACCTGATCCATGCTCAGGAGGAAGTTCTTTTGATATCAGTTTTAGGACCCTGCTTTGTTGGAATGCTTTTGGTGTCATTATACTAATCTGAAGACCAACCCTTTATGGATAGACTTTATTGTCATTCCTTGACGAAACAGCCCTTTCGAGTTATTACCATTCTTTTTGGAATGAAGGGCTGAATACAACTGATATAGTTTATTGGTTGGAGAAACAGTGCACCATCCAGGGTAACCCGACCCCATATTTGACAAAGAAGGCTTTTGGAATGGGGGCTGGAAATTTAAAGTGAAGTTGCAACATTCTGACCAGGATATTGTACACCTTCCTAATTGTTTTTTTATTGGTCGGGATAAGGGGTTTCTTTTTACCCAGGTCAGCCCAGGATGTGTTTCAAGTGTGGCTCTTGTAGGCATATCAGTACAGCCTGTGAAGTCCTAAAATGCACTCACTGTGGGGACCTGGGTCATTCCAGTGCGCACTGCTTCCAGGACCCTAAGTGTAACCTCTGTGACGATCTTGGTCATACTTTTACTGACTGCCCGTGGGCTGCTAGAAATACTGAAAATGCTGATTTTGGGGTGCAGGATTATTACAATAGGAAGCTACAGCTCCCTCCTTAGGTCTTGGTCCTGGACCTTTGCCTGCCAGGCAAGATCGGGTTTCTGAGCAGTGCCCCCACTCCCCCAGTGTTGTTGGATGCAGGCCTGGAGGCTGAATCGATCTGGGTGATTCTCGGTGGATTGGACCCCCCACCACCACCACCAGCACAGTTACCTCCAGCTCCGGAGTTTTCTGTGGTCTCAGCAGGAGAGGAAAGGGTTCTAGACACAAACTCTAAAGTTCCAGGTTGCTCCTCACAGGACCCTAATCAGTATGCTGTGCTACAGCATATGCCCTCTGATATGGAGGGTGATTCTACTGACCCTTCTGCCCGTCCATTTCAGGCAGGTCAGGTGTCTGACACTGGGAATTGGAGGATAGTAGACCGGCTCCTATACCAAGTGGCAGAGTTACCCGGGATTCCAGTAAAGTTAAGGATAATTTGTTGTTTCATGGGTTCCCTTTGTATCATTTTAAACTAGCATCGCTAATTAACAGTATTCAGTCTGAATTTAAAGATTGGCTACCTATGCCCTCTTTTTAAAATCTGATTTGGACTGTTTGTTTCTCCAAGATGTTCACCTCCACACCCAGTTCTCTTGGAGGCTGCCTCTGCCAGTTGGCTATGGGGTGCTAGTTACTGGTCTCAGGGTGTGGACATTTGTTCTAATGTGGGGATATGTTTTTCTCCCAGGTTAAAGTGCTTAGACAGTTGGATATCTTGGAAGGGAGGGAATTGTTGTTGGATATCATGTGGAAAGGCCTACCATTTCGCCTCCTGAATGTATGTGCCCTCAGCTGAAACATGAGAGGGTGAGGCTTTTTCGGGCCCTCCAGACATTTTTGTTCACTAACATGCAAGTAATTTTAGGTGGTGATTTTAACTGCACGCTTTTTCTGCCTGGTCTAAGTCTCCCTCCCAAAAGACAGTACTGTGATGCCTCTTGTTTGCAGGAAGTTATTGACGATGTAGGATTGACGGATGTTTTGGCTCCCATATTCAGGTGGCCCCACATGCATACTTTGTGGCGTTCATCGAGGATTGATTATTTTCTTTCTGCCTCCTCCAACTGCAGGATGCTTGAGTTGTGATGTGGCCACGTCTGATCATAGAATGTTGGTTCTTTGATGGGTAGTCACCCTGAGCAGAGACGTGGCCCGGGGTCTGAAATTGAATTTGTCTTTGCTGGATATTCCTCACATTCAGGAAGGGTTTAGTCATGTTTGTGGCCAGGAAGTCAGTTTTCTTTGTATAAGGATACTAATGCTTGGTGGGAGGACTCTAAGTGGGAGTTTTGTTTTTACTTTCAGTCTGTGGGAAGACTTAATGGGAAGTTTAAGCAGGACACATTACACCATTTATGGTCCCAATTACATTCTTTGACTCTCCTGCATTATGGGGGTAGGATTGTTCCAGTGACCTAAAGCTCTGAAGAATAATGTGGCTAGCCTGCAGCAGGATATGGAGAAGGGTTTAGAGAGGCAGCAATGGTATAAGGTGTTTGGCAATAAACATGATATTGTACCCTTTGATACCTGTGCTCAGGTTAGAGAGAAACAATCTATGCTTTCTTTGATTACTGCTAGTGGAGACACTGTGATTGAGAAATCAGCCATTTTAACTGAGATAGAACATTTTTGCAGCTGCATTTACTAGCTTGTCTCTGTCTCAAGAGATGATTAGACAGTGGTTGTATGAATGCAATCTTCTTACTCTTTCTGAGGATGTGTGTAGGGTATTGACTAACCCTATTTCACTTGCTGAAGTGAGACAGGTCATTTGGTCTCTTCCTTCTGGTATAACTCCTGGTTCTGATGGTTTACCATATGCCATTTATAAATCTATCTGGGAAACATTAGGGAAGAATTGGTGGCTGTCTTTAATGGGGCTTTAAGCTTGGGTGCCCTGACTGCTAGTATGTCGGAAGGGGTCCTGGTCCTTTTATTTAAGGATGGGGATAGAGGGACTTGATGGAACTGAAGGCCTATAACTCTACTTAATACTGACAGTAAAATCTTGATGAAGGTCCTGGGAACAGGATGGTGGGAGTCCTGACACTTTTGTTCATCCTTCAATTTAGTGGGGTTCTCCTTAGGAAGATTCAGTATGCACTGATACTCAGGAACTCCTTTATAAGGGTTGTACCCAGGAATTACTAGGCATCTTGTGAGCCTGGAATCCTGGATCAATCCAAGGCATTTGACCAGGTGGAATATAGTTATTTGTGGGAGGTTCTTCAGTGTTATGGGTTTCCTGACACTTTAATTTCTTGGTTGCAGATTTGCTATAACAATATTAGTGTCCTACCAACCATGAATGGTTGGTGGGGATTAATGTCCCTGTTGGTAGGGGGTAAGACAGGGTTGCCCATTGAGCCCCTTATTATATTTACTGTCCCTGGACCCCTGCTCCATAGACTACATAGGACTGATGACATCATTGGTCTCTGTGAGTAGTTCCGATTCGCAGATTAAATCCATTGCTTAGTGCGGACGACCTGTTTGGTCTTGGCTGATCGGGCTTCAGCCCAATCACTCAGAATGAGCTGCAAGTCTTTTCTTGGGTTATTGGATCTGTCTTGAATCAAGGCAAGTGTTGTTTCCTACTGATTGGTTGTGATGGTTTTATGTGGTCCCCTATTTAGCAGTTCCTGGTGGTGCAAGGCTATACTAAACATTTGGGCATTTATTTTGGAGAACCAGACCCACAGTTTTACAATTGGGAACTAAAGCTCCAGGCTATGTAGCTTTTGGTAACTAAATGGAACAAATGGCGTATGTCCAAACGTAAACAGATCTATATGATCAAATCTCATTTGTTGCTGGTTTTTCTATTTCTTTCACTCATTTATTCCTCCCCATGAGCTTTGGAAACTTCCATTTATAGTATTTTTTCCAATGCTTATAGGGGAGTAGATTAAATCCATTTAAAAGGGTATTACCTACTTGCCCCTAACACAGGATGGGTTGGGAATGATTAACCTTGTTGTGTTTTATTATGTTACCTTTTTTCATAACATTTCCCTTTCCTTAATAATGTTCCTAAACTGTGGAGTCCATGGGTGTTGGATGAGTTTGGCCCTAAACTGTGGAGTCCATGTGTGTTGGATGAGTTTGGCCTAAACTGTGGAGTCCATGGGTGTTGGATGAGTTTGGCCCTAAACTGTGGAGTCCATGTGTGTTGGATGAGTTTGGCCCATGCTATTGACATGGAGCTTGACTGGCCCCATTTTTAAACAAGTTAAGTTTCCTTGTTGAGTGTTCATTGGAAGGACGTGGTTGGGAAACTTAAGGTTTGGCAGGTGACCCTTAGGCAGCTTATTAATGGATCTCGGAAGGAGGTATATAAATGGCTTGTAGATACACATTTTGTAGTGGATCCTTGGTTTGTGGAATATCCTCCTTGGTACAGGATTCCTTTACCCACTCTCCACAGTCCTCGGATCCCTGCTTACATGTGGGACTTTCTATGGCTCTGTATTCATCAGAAGTTGGGGTGAAGGGGAATGATTCATAAAGAAGTTGGGGAACGATCTGTCCTAGGGACTCTTCTTGCTCTGGTGTTGTCGAAACTATACAACATTTGTTTTTGGATTGCCCTTTGTGGTTGTTTTTGGGTTGTTTTTCACTTTTTGGCCTCTCAGCCCTTTTTGGGTCTCCACTTTGGATGTATGGGTTAATGGCATCCTCCCTAGATCTTGGGCAAAATATGACTCCTGTACAATGCAATTGTTTATTGGGTATGTTAAGTTTCAGATTTGGCAAGCTCATTGATAATTGACTCTGCAGAAAGGTTGTTGACCTGTGAACAAGTCTTTTCTCCTATACATCGGGATATCCTTAGATGGCATGGCTTTGAATATAATTCGCTTCCCAGACCTTTATAGCTTGTGGTCGTGACATGTGTCCTGGTTGGATACAGGTTGAGGTGGTTTTTTCCATTTTTCCCAGGGTTTTGATATTGCTTTTTTACTGTTCTGTTTAGGATTGGCGATGCTGTGAATATTGCTTTACAATTTTCCCTACTCTTATGGTAGGGATGGGACAGCTGTTATGCTTCAGTATGACTCCTTCTGTATTATCATTTCTGTTTGCTGTAATACCTTTTTTCGTTTCCTTTACTTTTATTTTCTTATGATTTAGTTTCTCATTCTATGACCTTTGTATGTTTTGTTTTGAGTTTTGCATACCACATTTTCAACATTTTTACTACGACTTGGGACTATCACAATGACATTTTGTATTGAATGTATGATGAAATACTTATTTAGTTACTTTTCTTTTCTTTATGATTTAGTGTTTAGGGTTACGCTCCGTAGTAGCGGTCGGCGACCGCAAGGCCGACCTAGGGGACCAGGAGGCCGGGAGACAGCCAGGAAGGTACGGAAAGCGCAGCCAATCGCGGAGGCGAGCGCCAATTGCTTTTCATGTCGATTGGTCCTCCTGCTCCATAGACTTCTGTATTAACCTTACACTGCTGAAGCTGGTCGGGATTGTGCGTTTTGGTCTAAACTGTCTAAAAGAGCTGTTCTCCTGTTTTTTTTGCTAAAATAACTAAGGACTCTGTTAACTGTTAAAGTGAAATGTGAATTACAGCCTTTGGTGGATTTCTAGTGGGCCAGACGCTAAGGCGCCAAACCCCCCAGCCTTTTGTTGTGTAAATTAAGTCACACTGCTTGCAGAATCACTTGATTTCTGCTATTTTCTTTATATTAACTGTGCCTTCCTGTGTCTCCCTCCAGTCAAGCCTTCCTGCCCTCAAGCACCCAGTGAGCACCGGGCTACGCCCGCCAGCGGGAGGTCGGTCGGCGATCGGAAGGCCGACCTAGGGGACCAGGAGGCCGGAGATACAGCCAGGAAGGTACGGAAAGCCACAAAATTTTTGCCCACCCGCCTCCCTGTGTGTTACATTTATAGGCATCTTCCCACTAAATTCTGATCTCCCACCCACAGCATTACTATAACCAATAATCTGTCAGTGGCCCTGTGGCGCCACCTACTCTGCAGTCCTTCCCTGTTCTCATTGTAGGTAACTAATAACTGCCGATTCAAAATGGGGAGACTCCTTACTGTTTCTCTCTCTCTCATTTGTGATGTTTAGTGAGGATGAAGACATCCCGATCCATACCATACTGAATAATGCGCCCACCAGCCTAGCCTTTTGTTACACCTCCAGTGGATGTTGACTGGATCCTCACATTTGCCCCACCGATG
Organism: Neoceratodus forsteri; assembly: GCA_016271365.2. Lineage (NCBI taxonomy): Eukaryota > Metazoa > Chordata > Ceratodontiformes > Ceratodontidae > Neoceratodus > Neoceratodus forsteri. The sequence continues at coordinate 1,181,899,848 of CM057450.1, read as the reverse complement.
TTACATCATAATCAGTAGGGTAACCCACAAAAGGGACGCAACCTGTCATGTACTTTTTACGCTCAATGCTCCACTTTTGGGTCCACAGTTCCCTCTTACACCTGTCCACCAAATTAGCACTCTGTGACAGGATACCAAGTCGCAACCCCAAGTGGATCACCTCAAAGCAGTGGCCTCCGAGAAAAGAAGAGAAGGCCCAAAGACAGTCCCATCTTCCTGTCTTTCAAGCCCTTACGAAACTCTTATTCCTTCTACTGATCTGTATTGGTAATGTTGAAATCAATTCAGGCCCTCCAGAGGGCATCACCTCCCAGCATATCTTGCCTCTATCAAAGGACTAAGCTTCCTTCATATCAATGCATGCAGCCTCCTGAAAAAGCTTATTATTACAAGCCTGGTCTATACTTTGCCAGACTTTCTTAATATCCAAGACATGGCTCAAACCTGCAACAACAGACAGGGAGGTAATCTACCCAACTACCAAATATTCAGAGCAGATCACCTGACAGGGGTGGTGGAGTAGCTATTTATGTAAAGTCAAATATATCTCGCATCTTGCCTTAGTGCAACATCATTGCCCAAAGAATTCGAATGTATATCCCTTACAATAACTCTCCCAACATGGCAGCTTTTCAACTAGTTGGTTGCTATAGGCCCCTGTGCTGACCACAGACTCTTAACCCATCTGGGGAACCTAATCAAATTGGCCCCTGAAGATATCATAATCCTAGGTGATCTAAACCTAAACTGGCTCTCCAAGACAGCGGCACCTCTAGTATCATTCTGTGATACACATGGGCTTACACAACTGATAAATGAACCAACAAGAATCAATTTAAAGAATAGAAGTAGTAGCTCCTACTTGACATTATGCTTGGTAAACAAACCCCACCTATTCTCACACGCTGGAGTGCTATTCAGTGACATAAGTGACCACTGTCTCATAGCAGGAATAAGATCATCTGGCAAACCAGCTAACCCAGTAAAATTCCTTCTGAGAAGATCTAAGAAAAACCTTAATATTGAGGGATCTCTCCATGACCTAAGCCACTCTACATGCTGGCAGGAGTTCTACCTATGCATTCTGTGGAAAAGCACATCAGGTGTTAAATAGCATAATCATAGGTGCCCTTAACACTCATGCACCAATCACTAGTGTCAGATCAAAAGCAAATCTTGCCGCTGGTTCTCAGCCGACCTTAAATCTGCACTGTTGGACAGAGATAAACTATGGAAACTGGCAAGGAAGACTAAGGAACCAAATGACTGGATGCTGTTCAGAAAAGCCAGAAATAGCTGCACCAAGAAAGTAAGGGATGCTAAGGCTGCTTATATGGCTGAAATGGACGCCTCTTACCACAATCCCTAGTAGATTCTGGGGCATCATCAGAGGATCTTAGGACAGGACTCTAGCACCTCTCTGCCATCTCAAGTGCACCTTAATAAGGTTGCTATCTCTGATAAATGGGAAGTACTGGATGCATTCAATAATCATTTCACTACGGCTGGCCTTGCTTTTGACACCTCTCCAGCTAATCTATTTCGGCACAACTAAACTCCCAGTCTACTGAGGTTCAGAGGGCTGTTTCTTCCTTCTCCTTCAAACCGTTTTATTAAAGCAAGTAGAGGACCTAATGCTGCATTTGGACACTAAAAAGCGCAGGTGCAGACTCTCTTGACCCCTATTTTCTAAAAATTGCAATTCATGTGCTTGCAGTTCCATTAACACATCTTTTAATCTATCATTAACCTCTGGCTCTATTCCTTTGATATGGAAAACAGCCCAAGTGTTTCCCTCCTAAAATCAGGTGACCCCATGGACCTCAACAACTACAGGCCCATATCCATTCTTCCTGTGCTTTCCAAGATGCTAGAGAAATTAGTGAGCATCCAATTAAGAGACTACCTTGAAGTTAACAACCTCTTAAATCCTGCTCAATCTGATTTAGGGCCAGGCACAGCACCATCTCTGCACTGGCCAAAGTCACAAATGACTGGCAAACTGAGCTTGACAAAAGAGCAGTGTCTGTGCTGTATTCCTTGATCTAAGCAAAGCATTCGACACCGTGGATCATGAGCTGCTACTCTCTTCATTGCACTCCATAGGCTTAGACCCACCCTGTCTTAAGTGATTCAGATGTTACCTCACTGATAGAACACAGCAGGTGAAAGCTGAAGGTGACTTATCCTCATTAAAATCGCTTCTAAGAGGAGTTCCTCAAGGATCTATCCTGGGCCCCATCCTTTTGCCATTTACATTAACAACATTGACACTAATCTCACCAAAGCCAATGTTCACCTCTTTGCAGATGACACCGCTTTATATGTCAGTAACCCATCGCCTGCAGTGGTCTGTGAAATTTTACAATCAGAATTCTCCCTCTTGCAGCACCAATTACTTGAGAAAAACTCCTCCTAAATGCAAAGAAGACAAAAACTATGTTCTCTCCACTAATAACCATACTAACACCTCCTCACTAAGCAATCTTCCCATTTATCCACCATCCTTGGAGAAAGCCTGGACTATGTAGATAAATTCAAATACTTAGGGTGTGATTGATAGCAGGCTTGACTACACTCATCATATTGAAGAACTTCGAAAAACTTCGCCAGAGGCTCGGCCTATTCTTCAGAATTAAACATTTTCTAACCAGAGACTCAAGGCTGAGACTAATCCAGGCCTCATTTATCTCACTTATCGACTATGCAGACTTCTTTATGGTCACTGTCCTATTTCCTACTTAAGCAAATTGGATACCTTGTATCACAGAGCACTACGGTTTATTACAGATCTTCCATTCAACACTCATCATTGCTCTCTCTATGCTGCAGTTGGTTGGACATCCCTACACCTCAGAAGGAACAGAAATGCTGCACTATGGATATACAAAGCCTTGTCTAATAAACTTCCATCCTATATTTTAGACTGCTTTACACTGGCCACAGCTAGGTCCTATGCCCTAAGAAGCAACAACTTCATCACGCTTTAAGTTACCAAAGCCTACACCCGGCATGGGAGGTCTGCAATCACTACTCTAGCATTGGCATGGAATTCTCTAGAAACCCTAAAGTTGACCAACTTTATACCTCTAGCATCCTTTAAAAGCTCTATGTAAGTCTCTTCCAGAGAAATGCAATTGCTGTCACAAGGCCTAGTCCAGTCACATTCACAACCCTTCCCTTTCAGTCAGCAATTATTATTGACAGCTCTTCCATAAATCTTCCCTTAGTTTTTCCTCCTCGCAGACCCCTTTTTGTATCTCAGCCCCTTTCATACATTTTTACAGCTTAGCTTCACCTGACTAAGACCTCCACACCAATTCCTGGCACTTACTTCTACCCCAACCACTCTTCCATACCTCCTACTACTAGTAGCCTTAGCCCCTCTCTGAATCTCCCACCAGCACCTCCATGTCATTCGTCAGAGGCTGCTTATCATCATTTTGCAGTCATAAATCATTACATCTGTTTGTCTGCGTTAGTTTGCCCTGGAGCCTGTAACCTCCTGTTACCATGTAGTGCATGCTTGCTTTGGCCTCTATTGGATCTTGGACATTCTGGTTTCTTCTAGGGTACTTCTATTGTATCCTACCTTGTCTTGTTAGGTTGAATCATCCTTATCCTTCATTTGTATATATGTTTATATTACTGTATCTGTTTAAATATAAGTGTTCTGTATATGTCTGCTATTGTACCTTCAATTTGATCCTTGACCTATCAGGTCCATCTTGTAAATGAGCTTTGCTCAATGATGTCCGCCTGAATAAATAAAGATTTGATTGATAGTGTGACGAACACTATTGTGTATGATTTTTCCTTTTGAGTTTTCATGAATAATTCCTCTCCTCTTTTAATGGGGATGGGACGGGGTTTTATTTTATAATGAACTGTAACTCTGCTCCTTAAAACTCCTCATCCTCTCCTTCTCATCTCAGGCAGCCTCCACCGCAATCCTGGCCCTAGAAGCTCAGGCCACACACAAACTCCAGATGCCCTTATCCTTCCAACCATTAATATCTGCAGCCTACTACCAAAGCTGGATGCACTCCAAACCCTGCATATGCCAACACAACCCTCACATCCTTGCAGTGGTGGAAACTTGGCTGACGCCTAAAGCTCCTGACTCAGCAGTAACAATACAGGGCTACAATGTCCACAGGCTAGACTGGATATCCAAAAAGGCAGTGGTTGTGCAATCTATATCAAAGACTCCTGTCATGGCACCCTGTAGCAACTCCATCACTTTCTGCCTCGGCCCAGATTCTGCCAATAAAATTGTCCTAGGTCCCAACCATAAAGCTCTGACTATTGTCTCCATATACATCCCACCCAGGGACCCTAAACATGGCTGCATCAACATCCTAAACTTTGTCAACTCTTATCCTCCTGAAGCTGAACTTATTCTACTAGGGATTTCAACATAAACTGGTTAGCATCGAGCTAGTGCCTATAAAGACTCCATCTCAGCTGCTAACCTCACGCAAATCGTAAACTCCCTACTAGGATTAACTACAAGACTGGCACCAGTACCCTCTTGGATTGGGTCCTCACCACTCACCCCACAAGGACTTCTCGTACCACTGTTCTCCCAGACTCTCTCAGTGACCACTCCCCAGTTATGTGTGCATGGTCTAACAAATTCTTAACTCATTGCCTCCACAGGAGCCTCTGAAGTTGCACCACTTGTCTCCTGTATACTGTTAACAGTAAATCCTGGCCTTTCTAAGCAAAATCAAGGTATAGAGCATGCCACAAACAAATCCTAATAGCTCAAGAACCGTAAGTGCTAGACACAAAGTATGAGTGGCAATGTTATTCAGCACAAAATTATCTTTCTAATGGTGGTATGCACAATAATATGTAATTTTGTTTTTTTCTATGCTGGTTGAAACAGCAAACAAAATATTTTTTTCACTAAAACAGGCAACATTAGCCATACACACCATACCATAAAGAAATGCGAATAACTCCTAAAGTGTACATGATATAACAAAATATCAGTGATAAAGTTGTTCAGCACAAAATTACCTTTCCAATGGTGCTATGCAGTCAAATATATATTATATTCTGTTCTACTATATACTGTATTAAAATATATAAGTGACTTCTCCAGACGCTGCAAGGGCACACTGGGAGTCAGTAGTCAACTTCTGCAGGCGCCCTCAGGACACACCAATGTATTTTACTGATGACTACAGATGTCAGCTAGGAGACAATGAGTTAAGCCCCTCCCAAAATTATCGCTAGCAGAGTCCTTCCTCGTGGAAAATTTCCACATCTCAAACAATACCTGCTTCTACAAGACTAGCTACCCATCTATGAAGCAACAGATGTTAACTTGGCTCTTGATCACTTCATCTCAATTTTCAACAAAGCCTGCAACCTCTTTGCCCTGCTAAAAGGTACAAAACAAAATATCTCTCTAACCCATGGCTCATCAAGGCTCTTCTCTCACAGCTGAAACTAAGGGACCACCTCTAGGCAGTTGCCAGGGCCACTGGCAAACAACTGACATCCAAAATTACAAACAAGCACAAAATGCCTGCACAAAAGCCATCCGGCTAATGAAATCCACCTATTACAAAGACACTCTTACCAATACATGGGGAAATGGTCGTGCTTTCTGGGACAATATTAAGATGTCACAGGAAGCAGCCAAAACCTCTTCAGCCATGTTAATGGTTGATGGATCCTCAACCCTCGACCCAAGGTGATCGCAAACATCTTTAACACGGCTTTTCAGACCTTAGTGCTGTTCTACCCCATGACTTTTTCAAAACAGGGCCTATCCTCAAATACTCAGCCCTCAGTCTAACCATCCCTCTTCTACTTCAGGGAGGTAAGACTGAATGAAGCTCACCGCTATATTACTGCAGCTATCTCTAAATCCAGATCTAGTTCACTTGGGAACTCACCAGCAGGTTGGTTGGACAGAGGTCTGGGTTTATATTCTGTTTTAACTGAAATATTGGATTAGTTTGTAAGTGAAATTAGCTCTATGTGGTAAAAATTATTACCTTGAATTAGAACTGTTACTTGGGCTGTGACATTGTAACTTTTGAGGTTTGGGGACGGTTGTTTGTCAGGGTTAATTAGAGGAAATTTAAATGTGTTGTTTGCCTGGTGTTAGGGGAAGGGACATTAGCTGCAATTACCTTGTCTTTAAACAGGAATTACCCTGGCCTCCATTGTTCACTTGGGAACTCACCAGCAGGTTGGTTGGACAGAGGTCTGGGTTTATATTCTGTTTTAACTGAAATATTGGAATAGTTTGTAAGTGAAATTAGCTCTATGTGGTAAAAATTATTACCTTGAATTAGAACTGTTACTTGGGCTGTGATATTGTAACTTTTTGAGGTTTGGGGACAGTTGTTTGTCAGGGTTAATTAGAGGAAATTTAAATGTGTTGTTTGCCTGGGGTTAGGGGAAGGGACATTAGCTGCAATTACCTTGTCTTTAAACAGGAATTACCCTGGCCTCCATTGTTCACTTGGGAACTCACCAGCAGGTTGGTTGGACAGAGGTCTGGGTTTATATTCTGTTTTAACTGAAATATTGGAATAGTTTGTAAGTGAAATTAGCTCTATGTGGTAAAAATTATTACCTTGAATTAGAACTGTTACTTGGGCTGTGATATTGTAACTTTTGAGGTTTGGGGACAGTTGTTTGTCAGGGTTAATTAGAGGGAAATTTAAATGTGTTGTTTGCCTGGTGTTTGGTAAGAGCTCTCCCACCCTCCCTGTCTTGTAGGTTTTCTTAAATACTGAAAACCACTGGGGTTGAGATTGAAAGGCTGAGTATTTCTGTTTTAGGACTGAAATTTGAAGCAACAGCAGCTGGTGGGCCTGTGACATCACACGGTACCTGATGTCTGCTTACACACACTGTTAGTGGGACCGAACACACACTGGACTGTATGTGTTTGTGAGACTTTGGAACTTTATTGGTGGGGTTGAAATTGGGTTTGTAAATAACTACAGTCAGTATAGAGAGAAACTGTATTCCAGGGAAAGGACTGAGAAAAGGGTGTGCCATTATAAACAGAGGGGATAAACAGGGTGGCCATATTCCACCATGGCAGGCATCTTTGCAAGGGTTGTAGGCTGTACAGGCTGTGGGATGGCAATAATTCTAAATTGGGCCTGGAGAGGGAGGCTGCCTACTCTGTAGACAGTTATCTTGTATCAGGAGTAGGTATATTGGTTAAGGAGTAAGCTTTTGGAGCTGGGGGTGTCCAAGGATAAGGTGTGGATATGGGCAGCAGAAGGGGTGGGGCTGAGGGAGACTGGGGCAACGCTCTGAAATTACAGGACCGTTATGTTACAGCAAGCAGGAGGGGGGATATTAGGGACAGAGGACCCTTAGATAGGGGATGATGCTATGGAAAGCATACGGGGTGAACATTCTGAATACAAAGACAGTGGAGGGGAAGAGTCAGGAGGGGCTGATGTGAAGCCTAAAACAGCAGACTGTGGGAAGGGAGCTCCTAAGGTGAACAGAGCAAGAGAGGAAGAGGGGCAGTTTAGAGGTGCAGTCAGGGGAATCTCGGTTACATGATGGAGGCTGACATACAGTGTCCAACAAATTGAGCTACTAAGCAACCTAGAGGGGAGGAAGGGGTTGGTGGAAATGAGAAAACTTATACAGAGGCCGGGAGGGAGTCTGATACCCATAGGGCATCACAGACCGCAATGGAAAGGATAGAAATAGTCCCAGAGGAGAAGGGAAACATATATGTTAAGCAAATGGGGAGATGCAACATATTCCAGACATGAGAGAGGAGAGCATGATTGGAGAGAAACTGGGAGACAAGGAGGTGGGAGAGGAGCCCCTTCAGCAGGGGGTCAGTACCAAGGATGGGGCCCTAGCTAAAGAGGACCCACAGAGAGCCTCTGGAGGCAGGGGTACTATTACAAGGGGAGGATGGTGGTGTGGGGAAGGAGAAACCATCAGGGCCAGGATAAATGGTTCGGATAAGAGAGGTTAAGGGACACCTATTCAGAGGGAGTTTGAGTTAAGTGGGCAAATAGCAAGGGAGGCAGAAAGGAAGGGTGACAAGGGGTCTCTAGTAAGGCAGAAAGACTCCCACGTAAATTGAGATCATGAATAAAGGGGGGAAGGGGGCTGAGAGGCATAGTGGAGGTAACCATAAGGATGATGGCAGTGTTAAGGTTCTGTTATTGGGAGACTGATGATTAGGGGTATCCAGTGGGAGGGACAGGGGGTGGATGCCATAGCCAGGTGAAGGTAGTGTGTATCTCTGGGCTGACACTGCACAGAGCAAAGTTCATGGTGTATGAAATGGTTAGGGATTGTGGAGGGAAACTGGATATTCTGGTGCATTTGGGAACTAATGATCTAGAGGAAATAGCATTTGGAAATCAAGCAAGGTTCCAAGAACTTGCCAGAGTCTGTCGGGATAATGGATGCAACATTTCCTTTTCGAGATATTGCCAGTACCAAAGGCCTCAGTGGAGAAAAAAATGAAGCTCACAGAGGTTAATGACTGGCTCAGGAAGTGGGTGAAGAGAGTGGGTTGGGGGTGTGTGGGGAACTGGAATGGAGTTTGGGAGGATAAGGGACTATATGCCAAGGACAGGTTTCATCTTGCCCCATTAGGGAAGGAAGTCCTTAAACAGGGGATGGCTGACTACATACAAGAAAGGTGGGGTTTAAACTTGTGAGGGGGAAGGGATAAGGGAGGGCTGACCAGAAGCCCTCTCCTCCAGATGAGGGAGTAGCCTTCACGCCAAGGGGAAGGGGAACAGATTGGGATGGAGGTTTCAGGAGGAGCAGAGGGAGGATGAAGTATAAGGAATCTGGGTGGGGTTCAACAAAGAGAATCAGGGATAAGGGGTGGGGTTGAAGTTAGTAAATGCCAGGAGCTTGGGAAACAAGTTGCCAGAGTTCCAGGCCATGCTGTTCGAGGGGTGGATGTGGTATGTCACGGAAACGTAACAACAAAACCATGACTGGGACCTAAACGCACGGGGTACACTCATGCTCAGGAAGGATAGAAAGGAGGCAGAGGGTGGAGTGGCTATGTTCATTAGAGATGACATAGAAATTGCTAGGGTAGAAGAGGCAGAGGGAAACGTGGAGGCCTTATGGGTCACTTACGATCCTCAGCAGGAAATAAGGTCAAGCTGGGTGGCATATAGGCCCCGGGATGAGTGAGGTTCTAGAGGATGGTTTGCTGGACAACATCATTGCCCAGTGTGGTCCAAAAGGAGGAGGTGTTGATGGGGACCTAATATGCCAGGTACAAACTGGGGAACCATGTCCTCTAAAGTGGCCAAGGAGCAGAGGCTGCTGGATGGCTTCCAGGATGTTTTCTTAACACAGCATGTGATGGAGCCCACAAGGGAGCGGCATGTCCTGGATGTGGTTCTAGCAGATGGGGATCTGGTAAGGGACATGGTTGTACAAGACCCCTGACTGGGAGCGACCACAATACTGTCTGGTTTCAAATAAGCATGGGGAGGGGAGATCTAGGACACTGGCAGTGGACTTCAGGGGGCAGACTTCATGGGCATGGGAAATATTCTCAAGGATCACTTGATGGGGATTACCTCAATGACAAGTGTGGAAAGGAGATGGGAGGTCATAAAGCGGGACTACATGAGGCAGTCAGGATCTGCACTAAGTTGAAGCGTAAGGGAGCAAGGTCACATAAACCATGCTGGTGGTCCAGTGAGGTACAGGTAGCAGTCAGAGAAAAGAAGGCGCCAACAAAAATATAAAACAGCAAGAGGGATAGGGATAAGGAAATGTACCAGCTTGCATCTAGAAAAGTCACCCATATGGTGAGGGAGCAAAGTCCAGTAAAGAGCAGCGGCTGGCCAGGGATACATGGAGGGAAAGGGTTCTTCCGGTACATTGGGGAGCGGAGAAAAACTAAGGGCCATCTCAGCAGATTGAGATCAGAAGGAGGGTGGGTGAAAAGGCGAGGGACCAGGCAGAGGTATTTAACGAGTACTTTGCCTCTGTGTTCACTAGGAGGGGATGGGATATCTACAAAGCAAGCACGAAGGGATAGAAACATCAGTAAGTGGGATCAGGGAGCAACAAAATGGAGCAAGAGAGAGAGAGGTACCCCAGGGTGTCACATCTGTAAAGATAAAAAGGCCAGTAAGGTGGAGGGACGGATGATGCTATCTCCGCCAAAGGTGTGGTTAGCCCTCAAGGCCCTAAAGAAAGACAAATCTCCTGGGCCAGATGGCATTCATCCGAGAGTACTATGGGAATTGCGGACATACTGGCTGCACCCTGGTGGAGCTTTTCAGCAGGTCACTTGAGACAGGGAGGTACCTAGGGATTGGCAGAGGCACATGTGGTACCAATCCATAAAGGGGGTCGAGGAAGTACCAGGTAACTATAGACCCATCAGTTTGACCTCGTGTTGGGAAAATTAATGGAAAGTATACTAAAGGAACGATTGGGGGTGTACTTGGAGGAGGTGGAGGTCTGGATAGTCGGCAACATGGGTTTGTGCTAGGAGATCATGTCAAACCAACCTTGTGGAGTTCTATGAATGGGTAACATCAGAACTGGACAGGGGTAAGCCTGTGGATGTATTATTCTTGGACTTCAGCAAGTTGACTCTGTCCCCACAATGGTCTGGTGGAGAAACTGATGGGGTTAGGAGTAGGCCCTTTGATGGTCAGATGGATTGAAAACTGGCTAGCTGGACGACTCAGAAAGTAATGGTCTGTGGGAGCTCTCTAACCCAGAGAGGTTGGTAGTGGGTACCGTAGGGTCGGTCCTGGGTCCGATCCTGTTTAATGCATACATATCGGACATCAGGAGGGTATAGGTGTGAAATGAGTCTCTTCGCGGATGACTCCAAGATGGGAGCAGTAGTTGAGGGAGAAGAGGGAGGTTGGCCCTGCAAGGGACCTGGACACCCTGGAAGCTGGGCTCACACATGGAAATTAATTTCAATATCACCAAGTGCAAGGTGTTGCATCTTGGTCGGGAAACCCAAACACAGGTACACCCTGGGAGGGAGGCACTGGAGGCCTCAATAGGGGAAAAGACCTAGGGGTCATGGTGGATGCATGTATGAATAACTCTGAGCAGTGCAGAAGAGCAGCTAGCAAGGCAAACAGGATGTTGGGATGCATCGTAAGGGGATCACCTCTAGGAGCAAGGAAGTGATTCTGCCTGTACAATGGACTGGTTAGACCACATATTGAGTACTGTGTACAGTACTGGAGACCACACTTAAAGAGGGACATACAGCTCCTAGAGAGGGTACAGAGGAGGGCAACAAAGATGATATGAGGGCTAGGGATTTGACATATGAGGACAGACTTAAGGAGCTCTGCCTGTTTTCACTGGAGGAGAGAGAGACAGGGGGACATGATTGAGTCTTCAAGTACCTCAAGGGAATAAATAGGGTAAACATGGAGGGATCTTTGACTAAAGCAGGAGGTATCACCAGAGGGCATGGTTTGAAGTTGGAAGGTGGAAGGGAAGGGGAAATGAGGAGGAGGTTTTCACTGAGAGGGTGGTGGACCCTTGGAATGCACTGCCTGGTGAGCTAGTTCAGAGATCCACAGTGGAGGGCTTCAAGAGAGGATGGGACAGACACAGAAAGTGGATGTATCAGATGATGTCTTGTCCCAGGGGGTGGGGATGGATGATACAGGTTTCTGGAGCACAAGGGATGGGAGGTCTCGGCACCCAACTAAGATCTAAAGTTTCGAGCAGACTCGATAGACCGTAAGACCTAATCTGCTGGCAAATAGTATGTTAGTATGTTAGTAGTGACACCTGGACCTTAAGCTTCTGTTGCTCACCCTCGATGAGGTAATTCATCCATTAACAAAATCCTAAACCTCTCTCTCTCTCTCTCTCAGCTGCGGAAAATTCCCGGACCTATGGAAACAGCCACAGTGACACCTGTCCATAAAAGTGGGGTAAGACGAATCACTCAAATTATCGCCCATCTCCATACTGCCCCCACTCTAAGGCACTCGGCGATCATGGCTGATCAACTTACACACCACTTGATAAATACCATATACCTTGTCCACAACAACACGGTTTCTGGAAAGGTCACAGCACCACCACCACAGCCCTTCTTGAGTTCACTGGAGCTTTGCACAAATCCCTTGACAATGGCCTTCTCACAGGGGCGTTTTGTCCAGCCTCTCAAGGCCTTCGATACAGGTCACCATGGACTACTAATTGACCAACTACTGAATGTCGGGCTATCACCTGACTCTTCTCTCTGGTTTAAAAGCTACTTAGAAAACTGGTGCAGAGAGTAAAATTGCAGGCGCTCTTTCTGACACCCTGCCTGTTCACTTGGTGTCCCACAGGGATCCATACTGGCCCCTCCTTTTAGCCTTTTGTTAAACTCCCTCCCTTACCACTGCTCTGAGCAGATCATACTATATGCAGATGATGCTGTTGTATTCTTCATTCACAAAGATCCTGCAACTCTTCAACGCAACCTTCAACTTGGTTTCAGTTCGGTAGAGACATGGTTTCTTAATCATAAACTGGTCCTCAATGACAAGAAAACCAAATCTATGCTCTTCTGCAGCTCCATAACCCACACAAGCTACACCACTTGGCTATCTCCACCACCCAGGGAACACTCTAGATCAGGTGGGGTCCTTCAAATACTTAGGGATACAGCTTGACCCTAATCTCTCCTATGGACCTCATGTAGATAATGTAGCTAGAACTGCTAATACACGGCTTGGTCTCCTATACAAACACAGAACACCTCACGCCAGAAGCTTTGAAGGTTGCAGTCTTGAGCTCTGTGATCTCTGTAATAGACTATGGTCTCATCATTTATGGCTCGGCCACAACCACAACTCTTAGACGCCTCTCAACTGCCTTAAATAAGGCATGTTGGCTCATCACTGGTGCTCACCATCTCACCCACACATGTGACCTGTACACCCAGACTGGCTGGCTCCAACTATCAAACCGCATAAAGTTTCTCACCTGCTCCATGGCGAAAAAATCTACCTTGGCTTGGCCTTGCACCTTCTGGGGTCTCAACTCTGTTACAACACTGAATTAACAAATGGTGCCTTCGAGATCCATGTTACAGCTACTGAAAGTTCCCCACTGTCACACTTCACAAGGACAATGCTCTTTTGCTTATCGAGCCCCACTCTGGTTCAATGGCCTCAGCCCCACCATCTCCTCTGCCCCAACAATTGGTATGTTTAAAGCTAGGCTCGGGACTATCTCACTACCAACAGCTCCTGTGACTGCCCAACTAACCTTGTTTCTCCACTTCCTGCCTGCTCTAGTGGTCCCCCTCCCTCCTCACTGGATTCTACCCTCACATCTTGGTATACCCAATGCTGCACTTTTCACCCTCTCCCACCCTTCCTACATTCCTTCTCCCCCTCCTCTTCCCTCTCCCTATGACTCTGGCACTTCTTATCTGTTGTCTATTTTCTCTGACAAATGCCGCTGGCTGCCTTGCTTACAATGCTACCCTTGAATTGTATTAATCTGTACTCTGTTTGCAATGTCCACATAGTTGTAATGTCTGTCTTGATGTTCCCCATAATTTGTATTTCTCTGATGTGGAACCTTTGTAAAGAGCCAAGGCTCAAAGGTATTTGTAATCCTAGACTTGATAAATAAATAAATAAAAATAAACAGATTCTTATGTTTTGGATTTTCTGTCTGCTGTATTGCTTTATGTTTTAGATTTCTTTCTTTATGATTTTGTATGATGCAATACTGTTTTGTATATTTTGTCTTTTCTTTTGAATAAAAATACCCTATTCTTTTTCGATAAGTGCCATGGGATCTTTAACATCCACCTGAACTATCACTAATCCAGGCAGATGGGACCTTGGTTTAATGTCTCATCTGAAAGACGGCACCTCAGAAGTGCAGCACCCTCTCATGCTGTACTGCAGTGTCAGTACTGGGATATTAACCCAAGCGCCAGATGTGGGAACTGAACCCACAGCCCTCTGATCTACCTACTGAGCCACTGACACTGACAGTAGCTGCATTGTGCCCCAGGTCCAGGTCACAGAACATTGGTTTTAGCCTAAGGACTATCCAACAGACCTCCTGCATCGTCACGGTTAGAACTCACCCCAGGGCAGCCGAGTACAATTGCCTACACAAGAAACACCACTGCTGGAGAATTGAATTCCACTTGAGCAATCACAGATCTCACAGAGGGTACTCTGTCCAAGAAGAATCGAGTGAACTCCTCACATTTGTGAGTAGAAAAAGCCCTAACAGGTTCCAGACAGGTCAGATGTAATAGTCTAATAATAAACTACTGGTATAATCTATCTGTACTTCTATTTTCTTTCAAAATACAAAGATACATACCAACTACTTTGTGGTCTGTTCACTGACTTGTATATTGTAGATTTATGGTAGTGTGTTTTTCATTTTTTCTTTCTCTCTAAATAAGGGAATAAAGTATAACAGGGGTTTGTACCTTTCCCTTGAAAAACTGCTTTGTGATTTCAATCATTATTCTTCCTTTTAAGTCCTTTTAACCCAAAATTCCATTAACCCTTCAAAACAGTTTTCTCCTTTAGAAGTTCCTTTATCTCTGGTAAGGGTATCACTTGTAGCAGCATTTGTTCTAGATTTTTACTTAGGTCTCAGCCACCATTGAGCTGGACACTGTTTTCTTCTTACTCTCAGCTTCTTCTCTGTGCAGCAGAAGGGGCTGATCATTTAAAACAGTTGTCACCCCAAATTCTAGCATACCTGAGAGATACAAAACACTGCATTCAACTACTGGAGGAATTCAACAAAACAGCTATTAATTTATAAAATTGCTTTCTGGTGACATGTGACGAAAGATTCTTTACACTTCCATCCACCATGATTATCAGTGTCAGTGGCTCAGTAGGTAGCACTCGCCCTCTGAGGCCAGCAGATCAGAGGGCTGTGGGTTCAGTTCCCACATCTGGCACTTGGGTTAATATCCCAGTACTGACACTGTAGTGCAGCATGAGAGGGGTGCTGCACTTCTGAGGTGCCGCCTTTGGATGAGACGTTAAACCGAGATCCCATCTGCCTGCATTAGTGGTAGTTCAGGTGGATTTTAAAGATCCCATGGCACTTATCGAAAGAGTAAGGGAATTTTCCGGTGTCCTGGCCAAATTTCCTCATTCACTAAAAATACCACCAACAGCTTACTCTGGTTCAAGGTCAATTGGCATTCATCTGTATCCCTCTCCCTGGGTCTGCCTGAAAATAGGCAGAATTTGTCTAGTGCACTTACCCGTCAACAAAAACTAAAATAAATAAAAAAATAAATAAAATGATGAAGGAGTAAAAGCACTAAGCAATACACTGAACACGAGAGAAAAAATGAACCAGATAGAGAACTTCTGCTAGCCCAAACAGACATAGTTCTGAAAAACAATTATTTCAAATTTGAAGAGAAATGTTTTTCACAAATTAGAGGTACAGCCATGGGGCAACATTACTCACCATGTATGTGAACATTGTTATGGCAGACTTTGAAAAAAATTGCATAAATAATCCAGGAAATATATGTGGTCCTTTTATACTGTTATACAAATGCTTTATAGATGATGGCCAAAAATATTCAAACTAAGCTATTTTGTGGAGCAAGCCCTTGCACTGCACAAAATAGTTGTTGTGAAATGCTGGACGATATTCAAAGGAGTTGCGTTGAGCAACTCCTTTGAATATCACCCCTGGCCACAGCCACTGCATGCATGGCGCAATGGAACTTGCTCCACCGCGAAGTGGTCAGAGTGGAGCATTCAACTTCGCGGTGGGCGCCAGAGTACCACTGCGCCATGTGCAAAATCCCGATATTCAAAGGTGACATGCAAATGGGGCCATAATTCATGCAAGGTGCAGGGGGCCATTTGCATCTGATTATGGCACCATTTGCATGCCATTAGCATGCAGGTGCACCGATCCCGAGGACGTGCACCTGGCGCCCTGCCAGGCAGCAGCCATCGGGGACCGGCGCCCCTGCAGCCTGATCGCGGGCAGAACAGTGTAAAATCCCCACTACCACCCCACTGGCCCGATCATGGGCATGGTTTAATTCCCCACCAGCCCGATCGTGGGCATAGTTTAATCCCGACCAGCCCGATCACAGGCAGCAATGTGTCTCCCCAACACATCCCTGGTGGTCCAGTGGACTGTAAATCCCGATCGCGAGATGGAATAAACAAACGCACTCCCCAACATAGCCCTGGTGCCTAGTGTCCCCACCCCACCCACCCATGAATCCTCACCACCCGCTCCCTCCCCGGCAGCTGGCGGGTGGCAGCATCCCCCGTCTGCCACCCTGCCACCCCGCCCGACTGATGACTGCCGGTAGGGCTGCAGCCATTGGTGCAGAGCATGAGCCAATGGGGAGCCCATACAGGAGAAGACAGTCCAGTTTTGTGAATAAATGTATTCATTCACAAATCTGGACTGGGGACATATTGCTGCCCGTGATCGGGCTGGTGGGGGGAGTTAACCATGCCCGCGATCGGGCCAGTGGGGGTGGTGGTGGGGATTTTACACTCTTTGCCCACGATTGGGCTGCAGGGGGGCACAGGATGTGGGATGAGGGCTAGCCACAGGTGGCAGCTGCTGTGTTGCACACTGCAATGCAGCAGCTCACCTGTGGTGGCCCTCGACTTGAGCCTTTTTTTGGCTCAAAGTTGTGAGGCACAGGTTGGGTTGCACTCTGCACAACTCTGCACAGCCCGGCTGAATATTGGGCTGTGCAGTTTATGCATGGTTCCTCCCTCCAGTTCAGCATACATTCATTTGCATTGTGCTGTTGCTCAGCATGTTTTCTGTGGTGCAACTGCCTCCTGCTGAATATTGCAGTATGGAGCAAATCCAGACTTGTGCATCGCCAAGAACCCTGTTGCGCATGGCGCAACCCTTTTGAATATCTGGGTCTGGATATTTTTATTATATGGAACAACACAGAAAATGCAATATTGGAATTCCATCAGTACTTGAACTCCTCCACAACCTTTTTGAATTTTACTATGGAATATGATCAACATGAGATCCCATTTTAGGACCTTACAATCATAGTGGAGGAGAATTTGATAATCACTGACATCTACCATAAACCGGCAGACAAAAACACTATTTTGCACACAAAAGTTACCACCCACCAGCTTTGAAAAAGAGTATTCCCTACTGGAAAATGTTAAGGATCAAAAGAAATAGTGGAACAGAGGACATGTTCCAGAGAAATATGTAACATTTAAATGTTAGATTTGTACAGCGGGCTTACAGACAGCATGATTTGGAATTAGCAAAAGGAAAACTGAAAACAGATCAAGACAAGAATTGCTAGATGATGAAGAGGATAAAATTTCAAACTGACACTGGGAAGTTTTCTATGACTACCATCTTTTTGCTTTCTTCCCAAAAATCAAGCAAATTATTTACAACAACTGGAACATTTTACAGTCCACAGATGCAGGAAACAGAATATTTAGAGAACAACCATGGGTCACAGCGAAGAAGACCAGAAACTTGAAAAGTTCATTTATACATACCCAGCACTGGAAACCAGATCCACCAGCAACATTGTGGTTAAAAGAGAAGTAAAGGGCTTTTATAGTTGCGCACTGTACATTGTAACAATGGAATTAAAGTAAACAAATCAGAACTATATGTCAAGATCATCAATTTGAAATCAGAGGTCTGATTACTTGCAACTCAGATCATGTTGTGTATTGCATTGTATGCCCATGTTCATTATATTACATTGGTCAAACCACCAGAACATTAAAGACAAGAATTTCAGAACATAAGAGCAAAATACGTGTAATGATGAAAGATCACCATTGGCTAAACACTTTAATGAACTCCATAATCAAGTATCATTGTTAAAATTAATGGAAATAGAAAGAGTTTAAAAAACAGACCAAGCAGGAGACTGGGATGCATTTCTTTTATGCAGAGAATAGTGGATCTTTGCACTTAGAACTTATAAGAAAAGATATGGACTGAATGAGAGTCTCATATGGACTCTGTTTTATTGAATGTTCATGATAAATGTAACCAGAAGTTAGAATAATCATAGAAGCTTCTAACATGTGAATGGAATCTAAATATAACAGGATTAGGTGGATCTTACTTAAACAAAATAAGTCCCCAATTCATGGTTAAGCCTACTCCCCTTCAGTCCCAATTCCCCATTCCATGCAGTCCCATAGCTATTATTTTACCACAGAAAATCAGAATTTAAATAGTCTCATACGTTCTTTAAATATCAAGGGTCCCCAGAGCTCTACCCCATTGGACAATAGATATAGAATTAAATATTTTTATAATTTATTTGATTAGCTATAATTGCACCTGAACTATACTCAATACATTGTCTGGTTAAAATAATACAACCCTTCTCCATAATTCAATATTTAACTGATATCTTAAATGAATTTGACTTGGACACAACAACAGTAAGTTAAATACAATAGTTTCAAAGATTTGATTCTGTCCTCCACTGGTTCCTCTCATCTGACTTCAGCCAGTGAACCTTCATATTTGGCCAGAATCCCAGTGCAGATTGTATCCACATTCATGAATATATCAGTGTAGTGTAAACATTTAGTAGGAAGGGGGACACATACTGTTCATAAAGAACACTCTCTGGAGTTAGTGTGGTCTCCATAGTGACTAAGCTGCAGGACATCAGTAGGTAAGAGTGTGATATCCTGTGGCTCCAGCCCTCTGCTGCACAGAGAAGCAGCTGAGAGTAAGAAGAAAATGGTGTCTGACTCAGTTGCTGGTGAGACCTAAGTAAAAATCTAAAACAAGCTGCCACGAAAGTGACATCCTTACCAGAGATAAAGAAACTTTTAAAAGGAGTAAAATGTTTTGAAGGGGTAAGTGGAATTTCAGGTTAAAGGGGACTTAAAAGAAAGAATAATGATTGCTACTGTTTGTTGCTAACATTTCATTGTTTTATTTTTTCTGTTTCAAATTGCTGTTGCTGGTATATCTTCTTCACAGTATTACAAGGTGTGCCTACAGGTGTGTGCTAACAGATTGCTGCTGTAATCTTCTGATTCAAATTATCTTTGCAAGGTATATCTTCTGTTACTGCTTTATTTTTCTCTGTAGCAAAGTGTTTCTTACAAGGTATATCTTTCTGAAATTATTACAGGTGGTGCTTTACAGGTTTTACAGTTTTATCTAACATTAGGATAAGCTTTCAGGGTTACTGCATTTGTGGTTGACTGATTGTTTCTGCTCTTACCTCCTTGTTCTTTCATCTGTGGTTCTTCTTTTTCAG
Organism: Neoceratodus forsteri; assembly: GCA_016271365.2. NCBI lineage: Eukaryota > Metazoa > Chordata > Ceratodontiformes > Ceratodontidae > Neoceratodus > Neoceratodus forsteri. Next base: position 1,181,880,581 of record CM057450.1, on the reverse strand, counting down.
CAGGGAAGGGCCCAGCCACCACCCCATCCCCAACCACCCACATTACACTCTTTTATAGTACACCACAGTTGTGACATTTCCTGTGGCAAAGCAGGAAGGGGTGGATCAGTGGGCATCCACAAGGTGAGCTCATTTACAGGGCACTAGTAATTTAACTTGTTATAACAAGTTATACGAAAACAAAACACAAAATCAAACCACTACTTGCATTTTCTTCCTTCTAATTACTCTGCCCAGGTTATAAACCCAGCAACTTATCTGGAATGGATATCATTAACTGCAGGTACTGTGGAACACTTTTCAGAAGGACAGTCTTACAGGATTTAGGACACTGTCCTACATGTTGAGCCATTGCAGATCTTGGGGCTCAGCTCTGGGCAGCATGGGCAGAGATTGCGTCCTCAAATTTCATATTCAAGAGGAAATACATTGTAAGAACCACCGCCATTTCCCCAACATCCAAAGAAGAACCTCAACCGCAGAGGGTAGTTGGTCCAGGAGACTGGCAGGTGGTTAGGAGGGGCAAATCAGGTGCCCCATCATCCTGTGCTCCCAACATATTACCTCCAAAACCATATAAACACTACAAACAGGTATCTACCTCTATCTCTGAAATCAAACAAGGGCAGAGGACACTGCAGAGCAGAACACTGCAGCACAGGAGCTAGCACAACAAAACTTGCCCAAATCAGGAACCAAAACAAAAAAAGCAAAAAGGAAATCTAAAAACTTCTGATCATAGGAGACTCCATGATTTGGGGAGTTGATACCAATCTCCAGCCAGGGGTAATGGTCAGATGTCTCCCAGGTACATCAGCGTGGAGAGACACTGACCTTATTGCTAAAATTGTTCACAAAGCAGTAGAAAACATTGACAACCTGGTACACATAGGGACTAATGATCTCACCAGCCAGTCAGTTGTGGAGACCAAGGAACACCTGACCAGGCTGGGTGACAAACTATCATCCATTTTGTCAGACATCTCCTTCTCTGAGATCCTGCCAGTCTGGGAGAGGGGCAGATGGACGGAAGGTCAGAGAAGGGAGAAAGGGAAGCTAAACATGTGGCTCAAGGGCTGGTGCAGGAAAAAGGACACAGATTTGTAGGAACTGGCAACAGTTCTGGGAGCGAAGTTCTTTAAATTTGATGGACTGCATCTGACTAAGGAGGGAGTCAGTGCATTGGGGCAAAGTTTGACGCCTTTGTAGAATATTTAAACTAGCAAATGGGGAAAGGGTGCAGCACCACATACATCGAATGGGAAGAACACCCCTCCCCTCAGCTAGTGGTCAAACAGGGATTCAGCATGTTTGCAGTTCATTTGCATCACCAGGTAAGAAAAAGGTCTGTCTCCCACACGCATTTAGGAAATGCCAAACCTCACCCAACAACTAACACAACCAAATCTGGCCAATGGAAAATCATGTACAAATGCTCAAAGTCTGGAAATAAGATCCCAGACCTGCAGGCAATAATGTCAGAGGCTAAACTGGACATAGTAGCAATTAGTAAGACGTGGTTTACCAGTAACCGCACTTGGGAGACTTCAGTACCTGGCTATGTACTGTTCAGAAGAGACCGAGGTGCAAAAGGGGGTGGAGTGGCCCTGTATGTCAATGAAAATATCAAAGCTACAGAAATTCAGAATACACATAAGGAGCCAGAAGAACTGTGGGTCACCCTGGAAACAGGAGATGGGACAGCCATAAGAACTGGGGTTGTCTACAGGCCCCCAGACCAGGGGAGGACATAGACACATTACTGTTAGAAGATATACTAAACATGACAGCTAAAGGGAGGTTCTGATAATGGGAGACTTCAACATGCCGGATACAGATTGGTCAATAACAGCAGGAACATCTGCCAGAACTAGACACATGGTGGATTCCCTGCAGGAGGGCCTCAAACAACTGGTACAACAACCCACAAGAGACAGGGCTATCCTAGATCTAGTACTGACTAACAGGGAAGGGATCACAGATCTCCAGGTAGAAGATTGCCTGGGGTATGGTTCAATTTGGCCACTACATCTAAATTATCCCATTCCAGTAGACAGAAAAGGAAGTGCAAAGAAGAAGGAAACCACGTTGGTTCTCAAATACAGTAGCAGAAAAGGTCAGAGCCAAAAGGCTGACCTTCAGGAAATATAAGGAACACAGCGGATGAAGACATGGAGGCATACCAAACTGCCCTAAGGGAAGCAAGGAAGTCAGTAAGGCAGACAAAGTCCCAAACTGAGGAAACACTAGCACGAACAGTAAAAGAGGTAACAAGACATTCTATAGATACATTAGTGAAAGGAGAAAGTCCAGAAGGGTATTGCTAGCTCAAAGGAGAAAAGGGGCATGTGAGGAGGAGGATCCTGTAAAAGCATCTATCCTAAATAGATACTTCTGCTCAGTATTTACTGAAGAGAAGGTAGGGCAGGGCCCACAGCTCAGCACCATGGACACAGGGGAGGGAGGTGAGCACTACCCTTCACAAAAGAAAGGGTCCTACAAGAGCTCGCTAAGCTCAGGGTGGACAAGGCAATGGGACCTGATGGCATACATCCCAGGGTACTTGAGGAGCTAAGGGTGGAACTAGCAGAGCCATTAGCAGAACTGTTTAGTGACTCTCTGAGCACAGGAGAGGTCCCAGAAGACTGGAGAGGGGTTCAGTGATCCCGCTCCACAAGAGTGGTAGCAGGAGGAGGCAGTGAACTACAGATCAGTCAGTTTTACCTCAGTAGTGGGCAAGATTATGGAGGCACTCCTTAAGGAAAGGATAGTGCAACACCTGGAATCCATAGGGAACAGGATCCAAGACAGCATGGGTTTACAAAGGAAGGTCCAGTCACACTAATCTCATAGATTTCTTTGACTGGTAACCAGAGTGGTGGACCAAGGGGAGCAGCTGATGTCATCTACCTTGACTTCAGCAAAGCTTTTGACACTGTTCCACATAGAAGATTGATAAATAAGCTGGCTAGGCTCGGTGGGACAGAAGTTGGTCAACTGGGTGGTAAACTGGTTGACGGGCAAAAACAGAGAGTGGTGGTAAATGGTATACAGTCAGAAGAGATGCAAGTCACAAGTGGGGCACCTCAGGATCAGTCCTGGGACCAGTCCTCTTCAATATCTTCATTAGTGACATTGCAGATGGACTAGAGGGTAGGCTTGTCTGTTTGCAGATGACAACAAGATCTGCAACAGAGTAGATGATCCAGATGGGGTGGGCAGAATTAGAAGAGATCTGGATAAACTAGCAAAATGGACAGGGAGTGGCAACTGGGATTTAATGCAAAGAAGTGCAAGATCATGCACATAGGGAAGAGAAACCCTGACACCACCTATAGGCTGGGAGGAGTTGCTGGCAGTCACAAAGGAAGAAAGAGACTTGGGCATCATCATCACCGATGACCTGAAATCATCCAAGCAGACCTCTAAAGCAGTAGATAAGGCTAGGGGATGTTGGGGTGTATTAGTAGGGGTATCACAAGTCGTAAGAGGGAGGTAATAATCCCTCTTTACAAGACACTGGTTAGGCCCCATCTGGAGTACTGCGTGCAGTACTGGAGGCCACACCTTCACAAGGACATTAACCAAATTGAGGCAGTCCAGAGAAGGCAACCAAAATGGTGCAGGGACTGCATCAGAAGACAGATTAACGGAGCTCAATATGTATACCCTTGAGCAAAGGAGGGAGAGAGGTGATATGATCGAAACATTCAAACACCTTAAGGGCATTAACAAGGTGAAAGAGTCTAACATGTTTAAATATAAGAAAACTAGCAGGACAAGAGGACACAGCATGAGATTAGAGGAGGCCGATTAAGGGGAATGAAGAAATTATTTTTCACAGAAAGAGTGGTGGATGCATGGAGCGGCCTACCTCAGGAAGTGGTGGCTATGGTTACAGTGCAGGGCTTCAAACAGGCATGGGATAGGCATAAGGAGCAATACAGATGAGTATGAATAGATAGGCCACTGACAGAGCAAAGGCCGATGGCACATTTATAAGGTAGAAAAGAAATGGGCAGACTGGATGGGCCTTGCGGTCCTTATCTGCCGTCAATCTCTAAGTTTCTAAAGCTGTTTTTCAAGGGAAGGTACAAACCCAGTGTTGTGCTTTATTTCCTTGTTTAGAGAGAAAGACAAAACTGAGAAAACATACTACTATAAATCTGCAATAAACAAGTCAGTGAACAGACCACAAAGTAATGGGTACGTATCTTTGGTTTTTGAAAGAAAATAGAAGTACAGATAGATTATACCAGGAGTTTACCCAAGAAATTAAACAAATCTTCCTGCCCCCAACTTTCATCTCCTTTCAGAGAATAAGCATGGAAATAAGAAATTAAATTAAGGAAACCGATTTCCATATGGGTGTCAGTAAAGGAGTTATTAAGCAGGTATGTTCGCTTGTTGAATGAATGCTCACAATTATGAAATATAAGAATTTATTAAAAATTGTGTCAATTCATTTTATGTCAATGACATTATATTTATGTATTTTATAGCCCAATAACTTCTCAAGAAGGGACAGGTTGGTCCTGAAACGACGTCAACATAAATAAATTTTGTCTGGGTGTTGAAAAAATAAAAGAAAGAACATTTATTGAAGGAAACAGTTTGAGTCACAGTTAATTATTGGGTTGAGTCTCTCCAGAATCTTTATAATAACTTTCAGAATCTGGTTGGAGGAACTCCCAGGATATTTAAAATACTTAAAGGGAACCCTTGGAAACTTAAAAACAATTTTTGCACGTCAGTACCTCTCCCCTCTTGTACACCTCCTTTGGATTTCTGTGCCCCAAAATGCATGATTTTGCATTGAATCTCAGCTGCCACACTCTGACCACACCTCAGAAGGAGGTTAAAGAGGACTGGCCCAGCACAGATCCCTGTGGCACCCTACTGATCACCCCTCTCCTCAGATTGAATGCCATTTACCACCACCTTCTGTGTCCTGTCACCAACATCCTATGTGGTATGGTGTCGAAGGCCTTGCTGAAATCTAGTTAGCCACATCAACCACCCTCCCTGTTCTACCTACCTGATCACCCAGTCAAAGAAATCTATCAGATTTGTTTGACAAGACCTTCCACTGTGAATCCATGCTGCCTCAGATTCCGTGCTCTGCTGGATTCAAGAAATATCACAATCCTTTCCTTTAGCAGTGACTCCATTAATTTCCCATTTCCAAGGTCAGACTGACTGGCCTGTAGTTACCGGTCTCCTCCCAGTTTCCCCTTTTGTGGACAGGGACTGCATTCACCCTCTTCCAGTCCCCTGGAACCACCCCTATCTCTGTCGATTTGTTGAATAGGACTGTTAGTGTTGCTGCCAGCACCTCTCTAAATTCTTTTACTATTCTGGGATATATCCCATCCAGCCCCATAGCTTTGTCCCCTTTCAGATTCTTGAGTTCCTTTAGGACTCTTTCCTCTGTAAACAGGCTGGTGTCCACCGTAGTCCTTCTCCTTCCCTTCTTCTGTGAATACGGAACAAACATATTTGTTCAGGGATGTTGCTTTTTCTAGGTCCATCTCTGCACACACCCCTGCCTCCTTTTAACCTCACTATCTCACCCCTGATCTCCTTTCTTTTACTAATGTACCTGAAAAAGATCTTGTCTCCTTTCTTAATTGCATGGGCTATTTCTTCCTCCATCTGAGCCTTTGCACTTCTGATTGCTTTTCCTGCCTCCATCTACCTTTCCAGATACAGTTCACTGTCTCTCCTCCTCACCATGTGTTTCCTTGTAGCTAGCCTTTTCCCCTTACCTTCATGGCCACATCCTTTAAAAACCATATGTTTTTTTTATTTCTTTGTTTTGCTTAGTTGTTTAACATGAAGGCTTGTTGCCTCTGCTATAGCTCCCTTAAGGTTAGCCTATTGTTTCTCCACATCCCCTTCTTCTTCCCCTACCAGGTCTTCCTTGAGACATTCCCCATTTTGCAAAATCGACCTGTCTGAAATCCAGGACCCTTGCTTTCATGTGGTTTGACTCTTCCACTGTTCTCACATTGAACCACACTGTACAATGATGACTGGACCCCAAGTGACCACCCACCATTATATCAGTGACCAGGTCCAAAATTGCTCCTGCTCTGTGGGTTTCGTCACAAGCTGCTTGAGGCATGCCCTGCAGGGCATCCAGGATGCCTCTGCTCCTGGCTGTGGCTGCAGTCTTGGTGCTCCAATCCACATCAGGCATACTGAAGTCTCCCACTAGCAGCACTTCACCTTGGCTGCCATTTTGTGGATGACTTGCACTAGTACCCTGCCCATCTCCTCCCTTGTGCTTGAGGTCTGTAGATCACTCCAGTGGGAATGGTGGTACTATTTCCTGTCTCCAGAGTGACCCACAGTGCTGTGGCACCCTCCTGTATTCCCTGAACTTCAGTTGCTTTAATTCCTTCCTGACATAGATAACCACCCTCCACTCTTTTTGTCACCTTGTCTTTTCTAAATAGAGTGTAACTTTGTATGGCTATATCTGATTCATGGTTTCCAGTGTACCATGTCTCAGTAACAGCAACAATGTCCAGATCCGCCTCTGCCATCAAGGCCATTAGGTCTGGGATTTTATTTCCCAGGCTACGATCCTTCATGTACACAGCCTTCAAAGTTTTGCGACCTCCCTTTCTAGTAGCTCCCTCCTATCCACATGTTTTCACCCTTCCCTCCTGTTGTTACTCCCATTCTTCCTTATCTCTGCTGTTCTACCTATCTTGGTTTTAGGTTTTAGTGTCAATTTTCCAACCCTAGTGTCCTCCCTACTGACTGCTTGATCCTGTGGGGGGATGATTAGCTTCTTCCGCCTACTTTCGCTCTCCTTTTGTTAGTTTAAATGCTTGCCAATGAAGCATTTTAACCTCTCCTGAGGATCTCGGTTCCTCCCGATAGATGCAGTCCATCCCACTTGCATAGGCCTGCATCACTCCAGGTGGGACCCCAGTCCCCATGAAGCTGAAGCCTTCTGCTCTGCATCAGTCCTTCAACCATGTGTTGAATCTCATGGCACAGCATGCCCTGTCCTCCCACTTGTCATTGATCGGTAGCATCTCCTAAAAGATTACAGTGCATGCCACTATCTAAGACCACCTCCCAGCTCCTGAAGTCCTCCTGCACTACCCTAACCTCATCACCAGCCATATCATTCATTCCCAAGTGGACAATGATGTCTAGCTCTCCCTGCCATCGTGCTGCCCCTGGCGATCCTCTGGAGGAGCTTTCCACTCCTCAAGCCATGGCGCTGGGTGGCTCATAACCACTCTCTCCCACTCCATCTGCCCCCACTTCTATCCCCTAACAATAGAAACCCCACCAGGAGTTGCTTCCTCCTTCTCTGGAGTCCTCTGCCTCCCGGTCTCCACCATAGAGACCCCATATTCTCCTTGGTCTCCACTGTGGGTGCCTCCTTGGGACAGTCCCACCCTGCCAATGCAGCATAGGAGTTGTGGAGTGGAACTGTAGGAGGATGTGCCTCACTAACTTCCTTCACTCTCACTTCTGACCCCAACCTATCACCAGCCCATCTCCATTACCTCTCTTGATCCTTAATCCACCTGCACACTTCTTCCTTTTGGTGAGGTCTTCCTGTTTGGCCATGGCTAGCAGTATCCCTCTTGCATTCATCTGACTTTCTCCTCCATGGGTGCCTTCATTGACACCACTACCTCCTGCACTAAAGAGACCTTTGCTCCCCAGGTAAACTTTTTTATTTTTACTGTGTTCCTTTTGTTCTTAGGTAACAGCTTGTTAAATTGTCCATCTCTCCCTCCCATTTAGTTGTTGCTTCTAGTAGATACCATTTGAATATAAAGCAGATAATAAAACAGTACAGTACAAAGGTTTTGGGGATTTCAGAAAAAAACTGTTTTCAAAAGAGTCCAAGGTACGAAATTTCCACAAAAGAATGAGAGTCCTCCTTGAAATAAGTTCCTTAGTCACAAGTTCAGAAGAATTAAATCACTAATAGTGTTATACTAATTGTAACAGAGTGTAGTTGTAGCTTTTATGCTTTGTTCTTTCTTTTCAAAGTCTGCGTTTAGATGTATCAGAGTAGGAAGATGTTTTGCATTAACATAGAAAAATGGATGAGTTATAGAACCATAAAGTCCATGCTTGCGCTAATATTGGTGATGATTGCACCTAATGACTAGTTCCTCCCAGTGACTTGTGGCGCCCATTTCAGAATCAATGTTAAGAATCACCTAAAATACAAGACTATTGTACAAAACCTTCATTAGTATTGAGTAGACTAATGGGTTTTACTGTCTGGCAGAGATTCACTTTATTCACCTTAAACGCTGCCTTCAATCCCTAATGTAACAGTTTGCCTGAGTACATTTATTCAAAATGTAAAAAGAACAAAAAAAATCTACCCATGAAGTTATAATTTAATCAATTTTCGATCATATAGTATGTAATTCTCTGATTTTCATTTTGTGCCAAAATTATTACAGTGGTGAAAAAGATTGAAGAACACTTTGATCTCACTCTGGTCAGGAAAATCCTCTGAGGGTAGACAGGAGCATATCTTTTAGTCAGAAAATAATGCTTGCTATACTACAATAGGGTTTCAGTGGCCTCCGACTTGGCAGTAGTATGCAGCAAGAAAGAGATTACTGTTCTAATTTCTGGAGAGTATATCACCATCAGACCTGCCTATAACAGACTTTTGTTGCATTATTTGCTGGAGTTCTAAAATGGCAGCTCTGGCCATCTTGCCTCTGATAACTCCCTTTATGAATGAATCTGTATGGCATCTGAGGCACTTTACTTTTATATGCCCACTGCTGTCCACTGGGAATACCTCTGATTGTAATAAGCCCACAGTAGGTGGGGGCTGCTTACTGGCACAGTTCAATCCATTCTCAGAAAAACAACCACACCAAAGAAATTCTTAGCCCACCTATGTCATGCTCAATTTGTTTTGCCATGCGTCATCAGGAGAAGGTGGTCTTGCTCTCAACTGGATACCTCTTCATAGTCTCTGTTTCTTTGAAAAACTTATTGGACTCAATTTTCAGAGCCCTGTGAATGCTGCAAGCCCTGGTGCACTGATCTTTTTCACACGGCTTGCAGCATTCTCCCAGCCAGTGATCGTGATTTTCCATCCCGAGCTCTAAATGCTGCAAGTTAAATCAGCTTCTACTTGATCTAACTTGCACCATTTGGGACCCTTTTTACATAACCAATGGGCATGGTGTGCATATTTATGGAACCTGGTGCTAGGGCACTTACTTCTTTCTCTCTCTCCTCTGTATTTGTTCCATAAATATGCACACCGCACTCATATGATTGAAAATGTAGTAATTATTTGTGCAGCACCAGGTTCTTCATTGGAGAAAGAGTACTGTGTGCTCCAGAACAGCCCAGGTTCCAGTAGCCTTGGTGGCGCAGCTGATTAGCATGACTGGAATGGTATTCCAGGTGGCCTGGGTTCAAGCCCCAGCTGAGGCATTAACTCTTTCTCTCCTCTTTTGTATGTGTTCCATAAATATGGACACTGCACCCATGTGATTGAAAATGTAGTAATTATTTGTGCAGCACCAGGTTGTGCATTGGAGAAAGAGTAGTGTGTGCCCTGGGATGGCCCAGATTCCAGATGCCTTGGTAGCACAGCTGATTAGCATGACCAGAATAGTATTCCGGTGGCCTAAGTCCCAGCTGAGGCACTGACATCACAAGGTTCTAAAATGGTGACAATGTAGTATCAATATGGGACAGACTTAAGCATCAATAACTCTGGATTCTGCCAGCTTGGTAAGCCCAATACTTGATTTAAAGGAGTTTTTCATGGGCTTTCAAAATATGATGGGCATAGTTCATGAATGTTGCCTTTTAAATGATGTTGGTTGCCCTGGTACCATACTAGTCACTTGTTTCTATATTGGCAGAATTCTATTTATTATACTGTAACTCTCTGCTTCCTATTATGCAATCAGTTTTAAATCATTGTATTACTTGAGCTATACCTAGGGTCTCCATGTTATGAACATCTTCTTGTAGTTGTACATACCGGATGATTTACTAAAGTCTGGGTACATATCATCCATGGCTGTTCTTACATTAAATCTGGTTACATTCTCAAAAGATGTTGAGATTTGTTTGTCATGTTTCCTTTACAGAATCATATTAAGGATCATACTAAGATGGAGTAAAGCGATAAGGTTGGTGTGCCCATGTTGCTCGATTACTAGTAATAACATACAGTAATGCTACCCATACTGACCTACTGAGTTCAAGTTGTCTTTCTGTTGATATTTATCAGTTCTATTTCTTATTACTGCCTCCAGTTACTTCCCCAGTATTGACATCAAATGTATTGGTCTATGGTTCTCCAGTTTAGTCTTGGAGTACTTTTGGGCACCAAATGAAGTTTGCAGCCTATTGTTCTTGGTGCAACTATTTTGTGTCACAGATTTTCTGATCTGGGGTGTGTAGAGAACTATTCCCCCATTGACATCAGCGGAAAATTGGTTGTGTAGTTTGCCTGGGTGTCAGCCACTGATTTGCACTTGCAGAGTGACATGTTTGGAGATGTTTTGGTGACTAATGTTTTCTGTTTGTTTTGCAGGGTTTCAAGGTGAGCAGGGAAGCAGAGACAACACAGAGTTGGGGTTGAGATGTAAAAATTAGCACAGGATTCACAGCATAGGATTCACTTTAAAATACATATTTATTTTTATTTTAAGTCTGTTTGGGGTCAATAGGGCAGATTATTTTTAGCATATCAGAGATACCAAATCATGGTACCAGGGTTCTGAACTGGGGCCAAGGTAAGCAACTAGCAACCATAGGGGTAATTTTAGAGGTGGGGAAATTGGCTTTCAGGGATGCCAAGATGTTTGCCTTTTGTCCCATTCAACTTCACCCATCTTGTCGAGGATCAACAGATATGGGTGAAATCTGGAGCACTGCCAAGAGCTCCAGCCACTGGGGCAGCAGCACTGCCAAATGTCTGATCATTCACCTAAGCCTTTCTAAGCTGTTACAGTAGGTGCATATTGAGTGGAGCGTAAGCAGATGCATAGATGCATTGTCTGTGATTAACCTACTGAGTTCAAAGTGGTATTTCACATCACTCATGTAAGGCGCCACTTGCACTCAGTAGTGTGTGGAAGTCAAGTAGAGTTTTTCCCCTCACTATGAAGTTTCTGCTTGAGTGTGTGCAGGCCAGTAATATCTGCATATGCTTCTGCCTGAAACTGAGATCAACGACGTCAAAGGCAATGCTGATACTCCACCTGCCCATGCACTTTGTCAAACTCCACCTTCACACATGTCTGCCAAAATTTGTTTTGTCTTAGCCCCAAGCAATTCTGCAAACCACCCAAAAAGAATACAGGGTTATTAGGTTCCACTTCCTCTTGGACCCCTAGCAATTTCAAACTGTCCTGCTTTGCACCATTCCGTATCTTCTAATGCTTCCCTCAAACCTTTTTATCTCTTTAATGTTAGAGTCTCTTTCCATATTATGTGCCAAATTCTCTAGGTCTGAAAGCTTCTGCCCAAACATGGACACTTTTATTCATCATTCACCTCCAGGTTTGTGTTTTAGTTTAATTGTGCATAATATTCAGTCTTACATCCATCACCTTAAATCCTGATTGAAATTCAGACATGCTGTCTCACAGAATGACTGTTGACCCCCAAGATTTTCTCATACAGAATATGTAGGACATACCATTATTTGATTTGCAGAGATGGGCAGTTTCAGCAACAGATTTAGCAGTTGTTAGTATTGCTACAACCACTTTAGTATCGGAGGTGACCACAGTTCTTAGTAGGTTTAAATGCTACTTGGATGAGCATTTTAACTAGCAAGAAGTGGAGGCTGTAAAATCAAGGGAGGCAAAAATTGCCCCTCCCAGATAATGTAGCATTAGAGAGGAAGGGTCCAAGGGAGTAAATTCCCATAGGGTTGGAGCATAAGAAGACAAGGGTGAGGCAGGTAGAGAAAGGGATATAAATCATGTGTGCAAGAATAAAGGAGTAAAGGGACAGAGGGTGGACAAGGTCAAAAGGGAAGAGGTGGGTCAGGTGACTTTTCAGTGGATTTCCAGACAGGAAGGGATCAGGAAAGGAAGAAAGCAGGAAATCAGGCAGGGAGACAATAGGTATGGGGAGCCATGTGTACCAGTGCAAGGAGTCTGAGAAATAAAATTCAGGACCTGGAGGCCATCATGACAAGGCTAGCCTGGATTTGGTGGTCATAATGAGTCTTCATGCACAGAGCACCATGACTGGGACATGGCTATACCTGGCTACTCTCTGTTCAGGAGAGATAGGGCATGGAGGAGGGAAGGAGGGGTTGCATTATGTGTGAGAGAGGCAATCAAGGCCATGGAGATACAGCATCACCAGGAGGAAAAGGAAGGGCTGGAGGTACTATGGGTCATCCTGGAGACAGACTCTGAGGCCGCTGTCCATACCAGGGTAGTGTACAGACCTCCAGCACAGGAAGCGGAGTTAGATAAGGCACCTGGGGAAGTCATCCTCAGAATGGCAAGTAAGGAGGAGGTTCTGCTAGTTGATGACTTCAGTCTGCCAGACATGGAGTGAAGTCTTTTAACAGTAGCTTCAGCAAGGAGCAGGATCATTCTTGACTCCCTTCAAGGGGCTTTTCTCAGGCAGCTAGTCAAATAATCCACTAGGGATTGGTCAGTGCTGGACCTGGTGCCTACAGAGACAGCACTGCAGATGTCACAGAGTACTGCCTCTAGGAATCAGTGATCACCATACAGTGTGATTTAACATCAGGCAGGGACAGAGGCAAACCACACAAGGACAAGAGGCTGTATTTTAAGGAAATGGGAGTCTACATGGACAGAAACTGAAACTTTTTCATTAAATTAACTGCTTTACCTGCACAGCTGCAGTCCTTCTCCCTGCCCTCACATCCCCTGCCTGACTCCAGAGCACTGGAACTGATCGGACTGACAAGGTGGCATAGTTGATCCTGGTTTACCAACAGCAGGTGACATCATCGAGAGATGGGTTCCCCTGCATAAAAGGGGAACCACATTACAAAACCACACTACAAGGACAGAGACTGAAACTTTTCATTAAACAAACTCCTTTACCTGTACAGCTGCAGTCCTCCCTCCCTGCTCTCCCACCCCTGTCTGGCTTCAGAGCATGGAATGGAATGGAATGGACCAACAAGGTGGTATAGTTGGTCCCTGTCTACCATGGCAGGTGACATCATCAAGAGGAGTGGCTTCCATTGCATAAAAGGGAGCCATGCTACAGGGACAGAGACTGAAACATTTTCATTAAACAAACTGCATTATCTGCACAGCTGCAGTCCTCCTTCCTGCTCACCCATCACCTGCCTGGCTCCAGATCACCAGAATGACAAGACTGACAAGGCAGTACAGTCAGTCCTGGTCTACCAATGGTGGATGACATCAAGGGAAGAGGCCCCTGCATGAAAAGGAGCTGCACTAGTAGAATTCCATGGAGTGACAGTCCACCTGAGTGGCTCCTGCAGGAGTGGTGGGAAACACTCTTGGGACTCTTACGAGGAAGGCTGAAGGGAGGCTGTTTAAATGTTTTTCTTTATGTTTTATGCTGTTTTAGTTGTCTGTATTTCTTTTTATCAGTTTTTAAATTAGCTTAGTTGTAAGCATGGCATGGATGTGTTTCTTGACAGGGGAGTATTGTATTGTATTTTGTTAATTACTGCAGAAATTGTATTTTTAACTACTCCAGTAGAACCTCCTGTTCACGCTAACATGATTCTATTGGTTTCAGGCCTTTAGTTGATTTGCAGCTGTGTGGTGACATGCTTTTAGGCCTGAAAACAAGGAAGCATGTAGTCAGGTAGGAAGTTATCTAAGGTTTCCTATCTCATCTCTGGATTTAAAGAATATTACTAACTTGATGTCAATTTTAATTCTGCTTTCAGGTGATGTGAAAATAACCTAGGACCTGTTGGCACAAAAGGTTCAACTGTCCCTTTCATGCCTTGGTATTTGGCTATCTAACAAAGGGTTTAGAATTATGCATTTAAACATTTGCAGCCTTCTTTAAAATGTGTTCCAATTGAAATGTTGATAGCAATGCATGCTCCTCATGTATTGGTCATCAGTGAAAGCTGGCTAAAACCTAGTACATTGATTGTGAAATTTCATTAAGAAATTATTCAATGTTTAGAGGGGACAGAATTTCAAGAAAGGGCGGTGGCATTATGTTTTATGTAATAGATAGTTTAGATGTTAAGGTTTCTTTACCAAATTTTGCAGGTAAACAAGACTATGAGTCAATGGTTATTCAAATTACTAAGGGAGTTAAGCAATTAAATGTTTATTCCATTTATAATCCCACAAAGACAGGAACTGAAGGGTTAAAGGATATTTTAAATATGTTGTCTCTATTAGAACCTACTGGGAAAAAATCATACTAGGTGACTTTAATCTTAATTGGACTACTAATACAGCAATTTTAGGAATATACTGGCTGATGTTCATCTGAAACAAATCTTAATGGAGCCACAAAGTTAAAATAATAAGACTAAGAACATATATTATTAGACGGGCTTATTGTCAGTAAATCTGACAGAATTCTAAATTTGAATGTTTTGTGGATTCAGTTAACGACCACTCAGCTACTTTTGTGAGTGGTTCAATGGGTGTTTTCATAAACCAAAACCTGTCGAAAACACTTTCTTTGATTGTTCTAAATTTAATCTTTCAGAATTCCGTAATGTTCTATCTGACATGGATTGGACATACCTGGATGACACCCCTAGTGTAAATTTTTGTTGGATTACAGTATTGATGATTTCACAAAGGTACATCATAAATATGCCCATATAACAAAGAGATGATTTGGGGTAATGACTCCTAATGGTTAACTAATGATTTGTTTAAACAAATTAAATGTAGGGATAGGTTCTGGACTGAATTTTAATAAACAAACTTACATACCTGTTGGGTTAAATATCGAACTTTTGCATACTTCTTGTAAAAAATCATTGACAGCAGCTAAAGTTACGTTTTAGGGAACAGCAAACTACAAATTATTCAGATCCCCCAAATTTTTTTAAAGTATTAATAAATTGTTAAGGCCTATTACTGAGACCAAAGTTTCTAAAATGTAGGTAAATAGAACTGAAGTGAATAGTGAAAGTGAAATTGCTGATACTTTTAATATTCATTTTTGCAATATCGAAAATTATCAACCAAAAATTGATTTTTTAATCTTCTGAACTGTTCAGATCCATACAAATCTAATTCAGGTCTTCCTAAAGTTATTAAAAAGTAACTATCATGCAGGTATGTAAATTACTGAAAGGACTAAAATTGTTAATTCGGCAGGTGCTGACAATGTTGTGCTGAAATTTCTTAAGTTAGCAGCACCTAACATAGCACTTCCAGTAGCAAAGTTGTCAATTTTTCTTCTGAATCTCAGAAAATCCAGATCCTTGGAAAGTAGTCCATACTGAAAGTTACAATAGTTGACAACCTTAGACAATTTTGGTGCTGTCAGCCTTAGCAAAACTCCAGGAAAAAATTGTTTCTGATCAATTAACAGACTACCTTGAAAATATAATATTTTGTGTGGAGAACCTGATGAAACCATTGAAGTTTGCCTTCTAACCTGTGTGGTGTGTGCACCTTTTTTGTTTTTTAATACGTAAGTCAAGTTTCCTTGTTAAGAGTAGTACTTTAGCTGTGCCTTTTATTTATTTCTGTTATTTAAAGTTGATGATTTACTGGATAAGTTCCATGAGAAACTAGTCTTGTTTATAGAATGTCCCATGTCATAAAAATACAAAGCTAACAAAATAGACTTATAAAAGTCAAATACAAGCTCAGTACACAAACAAGATTCAATATTCAATTTAGACCATAAGGGCAATAATAATAAATACATCAAGTGGTCTTTTCAATCAATTAAAACAGGTGCAAGTGAGTTATTCTTGCAGAAGCAACTTCTTCAGGTTTTGCTTAAAATATTTGAGGAACAAGAGTTCCACAACAAAAGGGAAGTTTGTTCCAGGAGAGAGGCATCATATGAAAACTGTTTCTCCCAAAATGGGTTTTAAATCTGGGCAAAAATAAACCATGATTGGGGACATCCCTAAGATTGTGACTGTAAGCAAAAACTGAAAGTCTATCTGATAAATAAGGTGGTGTCTGATGATTTACAGTTTTATAAACCAAAGATATCCAGTGAACAGTGCATCAAGATGAAGGGTTAGCCAGTTTAATTGAGTAAGGTGCAATGCGTCTCATTCCATTTAGTTTTCAAAATAAACCACAAAAGCTGGTAATAAATGGTTTCCACTAAAGAAAGACTGGAAACATTGACATTTCAATAGATTGTGTCACCGTAATCTAGAATGTGCAAGACTACCTGAGTCACAATCAATTTTTGATCCAAGGGTGACAAGCAATGCCTGGCCCATCTTAAATCATAGACTCATAGAATTATAGAATCATAGAAGGTGATGGCAGAAAATGACCTCATGGCCAATCTAGTCTGCCCCTTACCCCACTAGCCCAACCTACCATAATTTGAGATACCCCCTTCCCCTTAGCCCCATGTGTCTGTCCCAAGTGGTCTTGAATCCCTCTGTGGTCTCTGAATTCATCACCTCCTCCGAAGCCCATTCCAGTTCTCCACCACCCTCTCCATTAAAAACTGACCTCTCACATAGCTTTTAAAGTGCTCTTCCTGGAGTCTCAGTCTGTGCCCCTTGTTATGTTTCCTTCCTTCCTTCCTGTGGAATAACTTCCCTGTGCTTCCCTTTGTTCATCCCTTTGATATATTTAAAGGTCTCAATCATGTCCTCCCTCTCCTCCTGGTCTCCACTGTATATAGCTCCAACTCCTTGCATCTCTGTACATATAGTTTGCCCTTCATCCCCTGCACCATCTTGGTCACCATCGCTGAACCCTTTCAATTGAGTCTATATCCTAGCACAGGTAAGACCTCAAAACTGGACACCATAGTCGAGGTGTGGCTTCACCAAAGGCTTGATACAGGGCACCAGGACCTCCCTATGCCTGCTGGTAATTCCCCTGCTGATAGTTGCCAGCATCCCATACACCTCACCTCTGTCCTTGACCATTGCTTCCCTACCTTGAGATTGCTGGAGACTCTACCTCCAGATCCCTCTCATCCTCTGTCACCCTGACTTCTCCCTCCCAGCATGTACTCAGCCCTTTGGTTCCTGTGTCCCAGGTGCATAACAGCACACTTCTTGATGTTGAATTTTACCTGTCAGGTCTCCGCCCACTACTTCAGTACTTTCAGGTCCCTTCTCATGTCCTTCACCCCCAGGGGTAAACTCTGTTACAGATTTTTGTGTCATCTGCAAAGGGCCACCCTCCCTTTCAGTCTATCTGCAATGGCCCAGACATTGCAGTATTTTCAAAACAGTCATATCAATTTGAGATTTAAATGTTGAAGTGAAATAAAAAATAAGACCAAGGTACTTGAATTCATGTACAAGCTGTAAAGGAGTGTTATTTAGATTAATGGAAAAGGAGGAATGTGCTTGATTCAAAATAGACTGGGACCCAAACAACATTATTTGTGTCTTCTTACTGTTTAAAAGTAAGAGGTTAGTAGAAAACCAGTGAACAATTTTATCAAGTCGGCCTGAAGAGTAGATATTAAAGAAGAAAGTTTTTGTGATCAAAGAAAAGAACACTATCATCAGAATAAATTTGAACCAAACATCTGTTAACAACTGAAGGCAAAGTATCCACAAACAGATTAAAAGAATAAGGTCCAGAATAGATCCCTTGTGCACCCTGTGAATATAGGAAGAGAAGAATACAGACGCCTATCCTAAAGAACAGACTGAGATCTACCGTGAAAATAGGAAGAAAACCAATTAACTGCATTAAATGAAAACCCATGAGAATGTAAGCGTGCCAAAAGTAATTGATGATTGATAACATCAAAAGTTTTGGACAAGTCAGTGAAAACAGTGCCAACACAGTAGCCTTGTCCAAGGTTCTGGAAATGGAATCATGGAAATCCATTAAGGCAGTTTGTAGAATGGTGAGGCCTAAAACCAGACTGGGCATCAGAAAGAACTTGATAAGTGTTTAAATAATCAAAAATCTGTCTGTGGACAATCCTTTCCATGAATTTGGAAATGATCAGAAGTAAAGAAATTAGACGGTAATTGTCAGGTAAAGATTTATCTCCATCTTTGCGTGGGGTGATAACTAAAGAGTATTTCCAAGCAGAAGGAAAAGTTTGAGTAGTGAGTGACAGGTTGAAAAATATGAGTCAATAGGGGTCATTATGTCGGCACAAGATTTTAGAAAAATTATCCAAACTATCATTACCTTTGATTAGTCCTGTCTTAGGGAATTCAAAAGATCAAAGACTTCATTGAGACTAATATGACAGAAATAAAATTTGGATCTAGAAAGAGGAGTTAGTGATTAATCAATCAATCAATCAATCAATCATGTCTTTATTTAACCAGGTGTTCATCATTGAGCAGAAGCTCATTTGCAAGATGGACCTGGGTGGAGCATGAACAATTGTATATACAGGTCAACACAGGTATTTACAAGGCAATACAGATAATAGTCTTTACAGAGAGGAAGAAAAAGAGTTCATATGTACATAGAATTATACAGATATTGTACAGATTACATGGTATTTACATACATAGAAGTGTCTATAGGAAGATAAAGCAGGTTATCTAAGGTTGCAGGAGGAAGAAACGGAAGAAAAAGTAAAATAAAATATACACCAGGTAGAGGTGAAGGTAGAGGGAAGGGAGGCGGTAGGGGAAGAAAGGCTAGGAGGGCACGGTGCACAGAGGAGTTGGTAAGCAGGATGTAGAAGGTCGATGGAGAAAAGAGTATGTGGAGCCCAGGATTGAAATGCTATAAAGTACGGGCATGGTAGGATGTCACAACCTGGGTAGTGAGCCCTATCCGAGGTTGGGAAAGGAAGAATAAGGGGATGGATGGGCCTAGTGTTGATAAGACAGGGGATAATAGAGAGAACAATTAGGCTGGTGAGGAGCAAGCTGGGGGTCAGTACTTAAACTGGGTCTAGGCGTATATATACCAGTGCAGACACTGGTACTGGGTCTGAGTGGGTGAAGCAGTTACATACTTCTCTGATTGTATGGAAATAAAGCACCTTGAAGGCATTTATACTGATTAGAGTGCTTAATTTGAGGGGTTTTGTAGATCGTTCCATAAGGTAGGTAGCAAGCTTATGGCTGCCCTGCCGAAGTGGGATTTTGTTTTGGGTATTTTAAGTGTAATAGCTGAGTAACTTCTTAACGCATATTTCCCAATTATACTCAGGGAAGACAGCAGGAGATATAGTAAGGCAGCTTATTAGAGATGGCTCTATAGGTCCAGAGAGTGGTTTCTTTGGCGCCTGAACTTTAGTGATGTCCACCACACTGCCGCATATAGGGTGCAGTGATGCGTGTCAAAGCTCCCGTTATAAACCTCAGTGCTTGATGGTAGAGTGTGTCCAGTTTAGCCATGTAATAGTCAGGATGAAAATTTGCAGTAGATATCCCAGCTTTTCCCAATAATAGGCCAGGAGCTTCTAAAAGAAAGTGTTGAACAGTCCAGAAATATCTTCTTTAGAATGAACAGTGGACCTGTTATGTGATAACTTGCAGACACATGATGCAGATGAAACCTTCCAAATGGAATCAAACAGGTGCTAAAAGTTTGGGGGTTGTCCTTGAATCAATTAAATGTGCCTAATAATAAGAGATGTGCACAGTGTGTTTTTTACTTTGTGCAGTGAACAACATGGGTTCAGGCATGATCATATGATAGATACTGCCATGGTCAGGTTCACAAACATGGTACATGAGGCCCACGCTAGTGGTCTCATGATTGTACCATGTTCCTGGATCTAGCCAAGGCATTTAATCTTGTTGATCACAATTTGCTGATTCAAAAATGATCTGTATTAGGCCTAGGCAATAGCTCTTTGGCATGGTTTAGGATTATCTTTCACATAGAAAACAAGTTGTTAAACTTGGATCTATTTTTCAGTGAGCTGACTGTTCCACAGGGCTCAAGTTCTTAGACCATTGATATTTTCAGTTCTTATAAATGATATCCCTAAAACAAGCAGTTTTCCAGGTATCTTACTATATGCTGATGATACCGTGTTATTTACCCAGTCAAAGAACTTTGCTGACATAACTATGACATAGAATCTCGATTTTCATAATTAGCAAAGATGGTTAATTCATTCAAAAACAATTCAATTATGGTCGAGGGTATTTACCACTAGTAGAACTGTTGTAGAGGTGACTTCCAGTTCTGCCTCCAGCTGATGAGACTGTGAATCTTGGAGCTTTGACCCCTGAGACATTTAAATCAACTTTAATCCCTTCATCTGGCACCCATCTCGACTCTAACAAACATCAAAAAGTAAGTCGAGGTATTGGATGATAACATGCCGCCAAAAGCCAAAGCCAAAGATACCTTACCTGAATTTCTGAATTCAACCACAATGCCCAATCCATGAGACACCAGAGGCCCAGGAAAAGGCAAGGCCTCTACTTCCAATCTACAGCCTCCAGAAACTAACAAGGAGGAAACAGAAGAGGAATTCACGATTACCTCCTGACAACTATTCCAAGAGCTGCATAAAATCAATGAGACTTTACAAAAATGGAGAATGAAGCTACTGAGACCATGAAGGGCCTGGCTGAGGTCATGTAGCACACAGTGGACCTTGAGTCGGTCTCATGGGAAACAGACACCATGTTGAGAGGCATGATGGAGCCATAAAACTCCTCCTGAGTACAGAAAAGGAGCTCACAGATAAACTAGACAATCTGGAGCTCCGGTACAGAAGAGACAACCTGCACATCTATATGGTTCTGGAGGACACAGAGGATGGAGGACTTCATAAAATCCTTCCTCAAAGAGAAACTGGATTTGCCTACTGACCAGCCACTGAATGTGGTCCTGGCACAAAGAGCCCTAGCAAAGTCAACGGGCTCTAACGCCACCTCAAGATCGATCGTACTTAAATTTCTTGATTACAGGGTCAAAAATACTGTCCTACAGGCTGCCTGGGCAAAGAAATCAGTTATATCCGGTGATAAACATCTGTATTTCGACCATGACTTCACTCCAATAACTCAACAGAAGAGGCAGATGCTACTGGACATTAAAAAACACCTAGCAACCCAAACCATCAGGATGTACTTGATAGCATCCACTTAACTTAAAATCTTCCTGCCGGTAGGCCCACAGTTCTTTCATACTTTGGCTGAGGCCAGACCCACCCTGCCAAAACTGGAAGTTCCCCAACCCTGCTTTTCAGACCGGACCACTCACCTCGGAGATGATGATGCTGGAAGAGCCATGGACCAAAGCGACTGGATCGAGGAAGAGATCATCCCAATTCCCCAGCTTTGCCAGATCAGAGACATGAGGCAACTGGATTGAGCCACAGACCAGCAGGAACCCTGCAGCTTCACAAATGAATCCAACTCCTGAAGGCCTCATCACACACAGAAGACTAATAGACTGCAAGGCCTAGAAGAGGCCTAGACTGATGCAGTTGAACTGGCAGGCTTGACTAGATGATTCCGCAGGCAATGCTCTACAAATGGAGACTGAAGAACTGGGACAATTTTATACCAGTCAGTGATTAATATGCATTATTGTTAATTTGCTTCTTGAAAGTAGATAGGTTGGGGGTTGAGTACCGGAAGGGACCAAATCGCATGCCGGGGGAGGAGGAGGGGACACAGCAGCCTAATGTCCTGTGGGTATAACTATTCCTCTCTAGTCTGTTCTCCCCTCCAGAGTTCTCCTGAGCCTCTGAGGGTGGAACGACAGTGCCTCTGCATGGAAACACCCAGACCATAGACAAGAGCTCATCGGACCGAGGATCAGAAGCCCAGATAGGTTAGAGGCCCCAAGGGTGTTTTTCCTCCTGCCACCAGATGGACTTGGTTGCCCCCACCGCCCAGACTCCCAGGATTGCCGTGGACCCTGAGCACCGATGCCACTGAGGGGTGAAATGGAACAAGGTAAGGCCTAGCCAATGGTCAAGGGTTTGGCTGTTGCTCCTGGGGTTTAGGAAAGGGGAAACATAAGGCAGAAGTTTGGGGAGGTGGCAGAGACTTCAGCAGCAGCAGAATGTATTGTATTACACACAAGGAGGGGAGGAAATAAAAATAAAAATGTGGTAAAGAGCTACCTGGAGCCAGAGTAGGTAAGGCTGCCAATCCAGGTCCAACACATAGAACTTGTAAGTGATCAAGTAATGGGCTCAGAGTGGCCTGGAAGGGGACAGGAAGCTGGGGGGGTGGATTGGTGGCCGACCAGGTCCTTTTCTCAACAAGAATTAATTCTGAGCTAGGAGGTAGGCTGGCCCGTGGGAGGGAGATGAAGGGGCTCCTGGATGAAGAATGAATGGTCTGCTAGTAGAATGGATCCTGAGAGTGGGATCAGCAGCCTCCAGGCAGTGTTGAGAGGGCCAGGTGTGGCGGAGACAGGGGATGGCGGATGAGGTGTGCACACCTCCCTCTCCTGCTTGGCCGGTCACAGATCATCAAGTAAGAGTGAAAGGGCAACAATTGCGACCTCAGGAGGAGCTCAAGTGCATGGCCGGAGGAGCAACATTGGGCCAGGAAGCACAAGAAACCTAGGTCTGGGGCTTCTTTCACAGAAAAAGATACATTTTGTGGTTGCAGCACAGCTTAGATCGGGGGGTGAGCTCCACATGGAGAAGGAGGTCACTGCCTGGTGGTGGAGGAGATGGAGCAAGCTATTGGGAACTACCTGGCTGAAAAAGACATATTATGCCACTGCCCACACCTGTAAAGAGATATGGTACAAGGAGGGGTAAGAGGGGAACAAAAATAGAAATCCAACAGCGGAGGGCACCCACTTTTACCCAAAGACTGGTGGGAGATGCAGGAGGTCCCATGAGAGAGAAAAGATCTGGGTATGCGGGGAAGCTCCCTTGAGACACCCAATCAGACAGACATAAGACATGGGCTGGCTAGGCCTTGACCACCAGCCCCAGTTGCACAACCTCGGGGAAGGAAAGAGGCAAAACCAGAGACCATTGTTGGCAATGAGATTCCAGTCAGTATAAAAGGAGTAAGGTTTGCGACTGGAGCAAAGACACAGTGGAAAACTGCATTGGCAGGCACACGGCCAGGCAATTCCAAAGTGCAGGGTTACCGCACGGCCCCTGAATAGGAAGCCACACCCTACCTGGTCAGAACCAGCTAATGAGCCAATGGGGTGCTTCTTACACATTGAAGTGAAGTTTGGTTGCAGAAAGTTGTTGTTTTGTTTGCTACACTTAGTTTTACAGGCTTGGAGAGACCACATTGCTCACAGGGCAGATATGCAGGAGGGAACTGAATTGGGTGGCATTGAAAGTAATATAGCCACTTATAATGTGGAGGACTTGGTAGCCTGGTGAAGAGAAGTAGGGTCCTGAATGAGCTTACGTAGCTCCAGACTGAGATAGCGTTCCTTCAGGAAATGCACCTGAGCTTAGGAGAAAGAGCAAAACTAAAATCAATCAATCAATCAATCAAAATCTTTACTTATCCAGGCGGGCACCATTGAGCAGGGCTCATTTACAAGATGGACCTGGTAAAGACCTGGTAAAAAAGAGCCTGGCTAGGGCAAGCATACTATGCTTCATACATTGTGCACACCCACAAAGGAGGTGTAGCCTCCCTAATACATAAAATTGCCCTTTGAACCACAGACATACAACAGGATGTGGAGGAGGTATTTGATACTCAGGGATGTACAGGAGACCTCATGCACACTTTTAAACTTGTATGCCACAAACCACTACCTGGAAAACAGTGTATTCCTGAGGGAGGTCCTATTAGAGCAGCTCCCTCTGGGAAAGCTGTTCAAAATGAGGGGGACTACAATACCATCTTGAATCCAGCCTTGGATAAGTTGGGGACTAGACCAGGATCTGCATGCTGTGTGGCTAAGACCCTAGGCAGGCTTAACTGTGAGCTTGGGTTGGTTGAGGTCTGGTGTCACTTGCACCCGAGATAATGGGACTATACAGTGAAGCCCACCAGGATGAAGCGCAGGTGATAGGTTTACTGCATGACAAAAGGGATTAACTCCCATTGAAGTTGCATCGCTTACTGCAGTAACTCTACTGCAGAATTCTGTAGCACTGCACTTCATCATGGTGGGCTTCCTTTACTTGTTGGTCAGCACCGCACTAGGCGCGCAAGGCTGGACCTCATCCTGGTGTTGGTAGACTGGATGCACAAAGTAGAGGAGGTCAGGATACTTCCTAGAACCATATCGGACCATAGTCTGGTAACAATGAAGCTGTGGCCAGCACCCAAGTCCAAAATCCACATGGAGACTGAACATCTCCTCCTAAACAAAGAAAATATAGGGACCTGGTGAAAGGTGCAATAAGAGAGTACTCAGACAATAACCCTGGCATGACACCACAGCAGCCATGTGGTGGGATGGCCTGAAAGTGGTGGTTATGGGCAAAACCATCAGCTATGCCTCCAATCTCAAAAGAAAACAACAGAAGTAGATCCTGGACCTAGAGTCCAGGCTCTGGGACTTGGAGGTAGAGCATAAAATCGTCCCCGACCAGTCCATCAAGGAGAAGCTGGATGAAACCAGGAAAAGTAGAAATAAACTTCGGTCAAAAAATTGAAGGTCAGCTGAGATAGTCCCACCAGAGGTTCTATGAAGCAGGCAACTGGGTGGGTCGACTCCTGGCTTGGCAGCTAAAGAAGGAGACCTCCAGCATGATGGTCCTTTGACTGAAGGCGAAAAACAGGCCAAAGCAGACACATCACAGACCCAGAGAGTATGCCAGAAGATTCCAGTTCTACAAACAACTCTACTGAAAGGAAAAATGACTCACTCAAGAAGAGGTGGAAAGTCTGGATGCTCCTATCACCGACTGGAGGTCCTCACCAGTATCTGAGACCTGAAAGCAGGGAAAGCTCTGCGTCCAGATGGGATAGTGACTAAACTTTACAAGACCCTGAAAGAGGACTTGGCTCCATTGATGGAAGACATGCAGGGGTCAAAGAGGAGAAGGGCACCTAAGCTGGCAATATGCCCAAATAATGGTAATACACAAAGAAGGAAGGACCCGGCAATATGCAGCTCGTATAGGCCAATCTCACTCCTCAGTGTAGACCAGAAAGTACACCTACATTCTGACCCATAGGCTGCAAATGTGCATGGGGAGACTGGTCCACCCTGATCAAACAGGCTTCATAAATGGGCACTATTACATGATAGTGTGGGCATATTCTTAATTTAATTACCTACCATCAGGCCTCCCAGAAACCCACCCTATGCGATGTTTATGGACACAGAGAGGGCCTGTGACAGGGTGGACTGGAGATTCCTCCATAGAACCCTGCAGGAGATGGGGCTGGGCCCCAAATTCAGAAGGGGTATTGAGGCCTTACATGCCGCACTCAGGCAACAGTGAAGGTGAATGGCACACCACAGGACATTCCACCTCATGAGGGGAACAAGACAGGGATGTCCATTATCCCTCTACTATTTGCTCTCTGCATCAAGCCTCTAGATGTCGCAGTCAGAGAACAGAGATATCCAGAGAATAAGAGCAGGCAACAGGGACTATAAAAGTGTCCCTGTATGCAGATGACTATCTTTTACCTGACCTCCCTGGGGACTTTTCTGCTGGTCCTGGGAGGGAACTCAGAGATATGGCCAGATCTCTCGGGAACAAGGTCAACCTGAAAAGTCAGAGGCAATAAAGTTTGGCGGTACACACTACCTCAGGAAGCAATTATAGATTTCCTTTAGTGGGCCAAGGCCAACACAGCAAGGTACCTGGGAGTAAGATCTCTCTTCAAAAACTAGACCTATTTAAACTGAACTATGAAAACTTTGGGCGAGATCCAGGCAGACGTGGCTCGATGGGAGTTGCTCCTCTCTCTCTCTCGGAGGGAGAATTGAAACTATCAAGATGAATATCCTCCCCACTTCCTGTTCCTGTTTCAGGCTCTCCTGATCAACATTCCAAATTATTTTTGGAGGTAAGTGAGTAGTCCGCCATCTCAGCCTTTGTCTGGCAGTGGGGCAGAAACAGGATTAGCAGCAGCTTTGCTCACAGTCAAAGGAGAGGTGGACTGGCCCTTACAGATCCTAAGACCTCTACTGCATGGCTGCACAGTTTTCCCAGTGATCTCCCGTAGAAACAATGGGAAGACACAGGGTGGCTAGAGACAGAGATACACCAGGCTCGATGATTTCTCTTCCTCACTTCCCTATGCCCCACTTACCCCAGTGGTCTGAAGGAGCCTATGAAACCCATGGACCAAACATACACTAAGGGTCCTGGTGAGAGCTAGAAAACACACAAACTCCAGAGGGCTAGGCCCCTCACCCTCGATTATTAGGGACCCCTATTTAACCCCACCTCATACTGATCCAAGACTTTGAGGCTGGAATGCAATGTCCCTGTGAGATTTCAAAATCTGATTCAGGAAGACAGTAATGTTGTTCTCAGCACTGCAAGACAAGTACTCCCTGAACAGGGCTGATTTTCACAGATTCCTGCAGGTGAAACACTATCTGACTTTGAACTAACATCCCCAAAATAAAAAGATCTTACGGGCTGGAAAATTTCTTTTATTGGTCAGCTAGACTTACCAGAGAGAGCAGATTGATATCTGGAACCTACAAAGTCCTCCAGGGAACCACTGCACCCAGTTTGAGGGCCTACAGAAGAGGTGGGAGGAGGAGATCGGATCCCTAATCCCCACTGAACAATGGAATCTGATCTGGGAGAGTGGCTGGAGGACCACGGCACCCGCAGCTGGAGGGAATTCCACTGGAAGTGCCTATCCTGTTTTTTTCACACCCCTTCTATCATGAAATACTTCCATAGGAACAATCCAGATCTATGCTGGAGGGGCTGCGGACAGGTGGGGAACCACTGCCACATATTCTGGGTATATTCAGAAATATTAGAGTTTTGGTCGGCAATTCACCAGGTTCTCGGCCAAATGTAGAGAGACAAATCCCTTTGAATTTCAACACCTTAGTCATGGGCTTCAAGGTACGGGAGTTGGGAACAATAAACAACAGGGACTCCTCCAGACTCTGTGCCTGTCAGCTCAGAAGGAGATAACCGCTAACTGGCTGAGTCCCTCTGCATCATCTATTGGGTCCTGGAAGGCTGGGATCAAAAGCAAAGTAGGCAAATGGAGGGCTGACCACCAAGCTCAGACTCAACACAGACAAAAATGAATAGCTGTGGTGCAGATTGTAGGTTGGGGGCTCGGATCAGGCAGGGAACATGGGAGATGAAACAGAAGGATAGGTAAATGAAGCTGGGTAAGGGCAAGCCAGAATAACATGTTACTCAAATATGGAAAACAGGAGGCAACTGTAACATACCTCTTCATATCAGATAGGGCCCCTATAAGAGCTAAGTAAAGTATACACCCATGAGGTATCTCCAGGTTAATTACTACAACTCCAGATGAGTCGTATTCTGTTTCATTTGTTATAGTGTATGTTACAAGATACAGAAAAGTTGGAGTAAATTAGTGTGGCCTCAGGCACATCACAAACTGTCACATCTGATGAACCTAAGATGGGAAGAAACACAGCAGCTGAATTTTCAAAGGTCAGAGAATAACGAGGGTGCTTGCATCAAAAAAATTGACGAAGGTACAGTATGCATCAAACCTTTCACCAGTTCTGATTTTCAAATGGTGCTTGCATCAAAAACAAGTCTACATGCACCAGAGTGGCTTGCCCCATGCTTGCACCAAAAATTGCCTACACCATGTCAGAAGGGATGCCTGCATCACCAAAATAATGCTCCATCCCCTTATTTGGGATTTTCAAAGAATGTAAGTCCTGTCCTTGTGCCTAAGATGCATGTTGCAGTTAGACCAGCCAGAGCTGGTCTGAGGGACACTAGAGTATATAAACAGACCCACAGCAGGAGGTCAGACCTGACTATGGTACTATTAAGGGCCAGTATTCTCCTGCAGGACTAGTTCAGAACATTTTAGGGACTTAGTCTTGGTAATTTCATCTGCCATTTTTTACTTAACTTGCGTCATTCTTGTCCTTTCGTTATTATTTACTCAACTTGCACCATTTTTTGACTCAGCTTGCACCATTTATTTACTCAATTTGCACCATTCTTTTACTCAGTTTGCAACATGTTCGTTCCTTGAGTCATGTTTTACTCAACTTGCACCATTTTTTGACTCAGCTTGCACCATTTTTACTCAGTTTGCGTCATTTTCATTCCTTGAGTCATTTTTTTACTCAACTTGCACCATTTATTTTGGTGCAGCTTGCATCCTCTCTTCTCTTATGCCATTTTGTTGATGCAGTGGACCTCTTGCATCAGTGTGGGGACTTTGTCACAAAGAACACTTTTCTTGCAAAATATGGTGCAGGCCCAGATATTCAAAGCACAGTGCTGGGAGCAAAGCCATTGCTCTGGACAAAGCGTAACATTGCACCCAACAGCAATATTGAAAGGGACCATTAAGCGCTGGCACTAGGTGTTAGCGTGATGTTAAACCATAATCATATGCAGGGGACAGAGGGGGTGGGGCATTGAATGCCAGCGCAGCGAGCATATTCAAAGAGCAGCACCGCTGCCAGGCGTTAGCACGACTCAGTAACGGCACTAGGTACCACTGGAAAAAGCTGCTAGTAATGCAGCGCTAATGGTGGCAGTGCCCCTCCATCACGAGACCCAACCCCATTCCCTGTACAATCCTTGTAATGCCCTGGTAGTCTAGTGGTTCCCCATCCCCAGCACAACTCCCTACCCCCATTACCTGTAAAATCTCTGTAATTCCCTGGTAGTCTAGTGGTTTCCCCACCCTCCAGCATGACTCCGACCCCATTCCCCATACAATCCCTGTAATGCCATGGTAGTCTAGTGGTTCCCCATGCCAGCATGACTCCCGACCCCCATTCCCCATACAATCACTGTATTTCATTGGTAGTCCAGTGGTTCCCCCACCTGGCACTGCCTCCCCACTCACCCACCCATCAGCCACAGATCGAACTGGTTTGGCTCAGCCCTCCTCACCACCACACGGCCAGCCACCGACTGATGAATGTATGAGCTGTGCTGTAATGAAATACCATTTGGCTCGCCCATTCCCTCAGTCGGCGGCCAGCTGGTGGTGTGAGGAGGGCTGAGCTTAGTCGCCGCCCAATATGTGGCTGATGGGTGGATGAGCGTGGTGGCGCTATGGGGGGGATCACTGGACTACCAGGGTAATAAAGATTGTACAGGGAATGGGGTCGGGATTTGTGCTGGGTGGGGAGCACTAGACTGCTAGGGAATACAGTCAGTCGAGTGGCTACCGGGTCAGGAATTGCGATGGGGGACTACACACTCTCAACTGTCCCCTGATTGACAGGGACGCCCCTGAATGTGCCCCAAAATGTGTCTTCCGTCCTCTTACATGTTGTGTTTTTGTAACAGAACAGTGGGGTTGAAAGCACAATTGAATGTCAAACAGTAAAGTTACAGACTTGTTCTACATTTGACAGTGCATCATAACACATCTCATATTTCCATCAGCATTCTCGTGAATAGTATGGAGTATTAAGATGTGTCCCTGATTTGGGGTCATTATTCCTGATTCATTTATACCTTGTCCCTGATGGATGAGGAAAGAGGTTGACAGGTATGGGGCACTAGCCTACCAGGGTGTCTGCACCTATAGGTACAGAGCCTTGATGGCTCAGAGGGACTGCTCGCCCTCCCAGCCTCCCAGTCCCAAACAGCATTGTGCCATTGTGTGTATCCTAGCATGCCTATGGCCTAAGTCCCCAACTTGCTCCTCATGCCTGTTCCATGCAGTCGTGGACACACCCCACTGTTAATGCACCACGACTGCTGTGGGTGCCACAGTTGTTGTGGGTGGGGCTGTCTCCCAGTGCATGTCTGGATGCAGGCAGTACATAGATATATATACATATATGTATATATAGATATATATCCATATATATATATCCATATGTGTGTGTGTATATATGTATATATATATATATATATATATATATATATATATATATATATATACCCATATATATACATAGCTATGTATCTATGTCTATATGTTGATGGACATGACTCTATCTACTGTTCTGAGCTGCCTGCATTGCTGCAGGGGTCAGGTGTATGCATTGTTTGTGCCTGCCAGCACCCATATCCTACAGCATCCAGCCTGTACTTCCTTTCCGACCAACAGGAGATGCTGTGGGCATGGCTTGGCCTGCAGCGTCCAGTTTGTGCTTCCATTCCACCAAGAGGTAGCGCTGTGTGCTCCATGCAGTAGCACTGGGCAAACCACATGGTAATGTATAGTAAGCAGCAGATAATGAGATGCAAATGTACCTGTTTGCCTATTGATTACCTAAGGAGGCTCATTTGCATGGGAACTTTGAATATAGCTCCTGTTTGCCCCGGCTAATTGTTAGCATTGTGCAATCAGGTTAGCCTGGGCAAACCTCACTTCAGCATTGCACAGTTCTTTAGCAACAGGGATGTGGCCTACATTGTTGTTTGCAGTAGATGTGAGACATCTCTGTGCAGTCACACACAATGTTCTCCACCTGCAACACTGGCTTTCTCCAGGGTCTAATGAGCTGTGGTGGCTGTGTACACTTCCCTGTTGCATTCAGTTCTGTCTTGTTCCCAGGCTATTTTTCCCTGCACTCCTGGCCCTGTTTGCCCATCTTCCTTGCTTGCTATATTCAGCTGGTTTAGATTCAGGCTATTCCTTTTGACTATAACTTGCATTTTGCTCCAGGCTAAGTTTGCCCACTGGGCAGTGCTACTTTAGCCCCAAAGCAGTTTGAATATCTGGGCCACAGTATTTGGTGCACCTAGATCTGACTCAAGCTGGTTATTTGATGCAGCTTGTGTGGTTCTAAGGGCCTTTGAAAATCCTGCCAATATGTTTAAGCACAGCACAGGGTATTAACTTAGGCAAGGCAATAGCTGATACATAACAGCAGACCAAAAGGCAAGGGGACGTGTTCATTGGCACAGTATTAGCAACAGTAAATGGATTTTATTACTGCTATGACACATGATTGTGTAGTTTGTAAACTCTGTATACCCCTGTAATGTGACTTTTCTTGGCTATAATAAAATTGAGTTTTAAAAAGAACTGTTGTAGAAGCATAGGTCAGGAAGCATAGGCAAACGGGAGAAGTTGTAAAATTTGCAAGTAGTATTTTATCATTATCAATAACATATTAATCATGCATGGGGTAGTGTGCATTATGAAAACATTAATGCACACCCTTGTGTGGATGCTACATAAACCCCATGAGTGAAGCATCCCACACTGAGGGTGTACATTAAATTCGAGTATGCACACTACCCCATGTTTTATTTTTTATCATTTCTAGTGCGTAATTTTTCCAGCCAGATTCCTGTGACTTTAGCAACTGTACACTGAGTGACATACAAATTCAAGAAGTACTGTAAACATGCTTTTAATTGCAGTTTGAAACTAACATTGTTACAATTTATAACAATTAATATAATTCTTTATTTAAAAAAACTTGAAACTAGCAAGGAAAGCAATCTATCTAAAACAATTGCCATTCGTGTTTTAATACTGTGTTAGATTATACAATGGCAAGAAAGAATGCTGGCCTCTGATTGGTCAGTCTGGGAGTAGACCAGGGATGTTATCCCAACATAACATCCTGGCTCTAGTCTCAGCACTGTGAACCTCTTGACTGATCATTTGCATTTCTTGCATCTTCTCTTAAGAAGCAAAATATTTTCCACACTAACAAAAACATTCTTTAAAATTATTTTTTATTCTGTTTCTAACAACAAATCATTGTATAACAGGCATAATGCCCGCAGGTTGGGTGTTATGCTGGGACAACATCCCTCTCGGTGTTAGACGCCTTGACCCAGCGACCTAGGCCCAACCACGTTATCCCAACATAACACCCACCCTGTCGAGCATTATTTCTTTAGTAATGTGTCTTACATAGGCAAGTGATTTATACTGTTCAAAGGTAAATAAACTGAGGCATTTCTGAACTTTTAACTTTAACATTTAACCAGTTTATTTGATTGTCTTGTAGTGCTGTGGATTTTGGTGCTGCTTTTGGTTTCTGCAGTCCGTTGGTTTCCTAGGTAAGAGTTGTGCAGCTTTGACGTTTCTGTTGGAAAGCAAGGGACAGTGTTTTCTAGGTATTAGTGTCTCTTGAGGCTATCTGAAGGTTTATTGAGGTAAGTTTAACATTTTGAGGTTTGATGACAGGCAAAGCTGTGTTTCACTGACTTGTTTTTCCACACACGGAAAGTGTTTTTTCACTTCTCAGTGGTTTCTGAGTGTCTCTGGGACTCGCACTTACTGTTCTGAGACCTGAGTGTGTGTTTACCATAATAACCAAATGGTTATTACGGCAAACAACAACTGGATGAGCCCTTTTTATTTATTTTTGAATTTAGCCCACTGGGATATCAGTGTCCCGTTTTCAGGGGTGACCTGGAATTAGTTAAGTAAAGTAGAAGTTCACATTACAATACATCATATATAGAAAACATAACAGTTTAGGTACATACAGAGAAACAATGAAATTAGTTACATGCATGAGGTAAGCAAAATTACACAGGCATTCACAAAGGTGTATAACAATGTTTACAAAGAGGTAGATTGATAAGGAAGCATTTGATGACAAGTGAGGTACATCATACACCTAGGACCAAGAGGTCACAGTGTGCAGGCTAAGTAAATGTACCGGTATGAATAGAGGAAGAGGGCAAGTAGTGCAGCAAATATAACAAGCAAGATCCTCCAACAGTGCATTAAGTCATCTTTTACAGTGGCAAGACACTTAAACCCAGGAAAACACTTTCAGTCTCTTCTTAAATTGTGGGAGAGTGGGGCAGAATAAAGCTTTAGAGGTAAGGAGTTTTACAAAGTAGGAGCTACACAGCAGGAAGATCTACTTCCAGCAGCAAACCTAACCATAGGGATGTCCAACAAGGAGCTGGTAGAAGATCTCAGGGCCTAGCATGTTGCTTGCACTGAATAAAGGTAACACAACTGGGAGGAGCGGTAAGGTTCATTACTTTAAAAGGTAGGACGTAATAACAGCTAAGTCAAAATAGCCTAATAAAGGCAAAGGCAAAAGAGTAAATACAATAAGGGTGCCTATGTAATAATGGCAACTGGTAGTTAAGGGCAACCTTACAAGAATGGCAATCATGGGCATCTAGGTGCAACCTCGGAGTAGGTTAGCGATAGATGGGGGATCTGGGACACAGCCTCCTGAGTGGGGTGTGGAGGTGGAGCCCTCCACATTAATAACGAGGGCCTAAATCTGCTGTGGAGCTGTCTACATGTGGTGGAGTGGGAGTGGCTCCAGGGGCAGCAGACACTGGGGAGTGCAAGGTGGGTTAAACCATGTAATGCCACTATGGAGCAAATAAAGGAGGAAAGTTAATTTGTAAAGTCTTGGGGGTCTTCGTGACAGAAACAAAGAGATGGACCAAGACAGGGAAGAGCACCCTTTGGTAGGTAAACTAGCTTCATTTGGTAGTAATGACTAGGAAATACACCGTATTTGATGATCACCTTATATTGCTGTTGCCATTATTGTATGCACCGTGATGGAGTAGCCATAAGGACGGCTGCCATTATTCCATTGCCATAATGACATGGAGCCATTTAAAAGTAAAACAGTACAGGGGACAGCGTAGTCATGCTTCAAAGGAAGGCCATGCCAATGAGGCAAGAACTCCACAGTGATGGTCCCTGGACTGAGCACCAGCAGCAAAGCATGCGGTTCTATTACAAAGCATCCTTAGTTTTGATTATACCAATTCACAGGCAGACTGTACAGAGAACCATAGAAAAGGATGGGCAATAATGTGCCATTTGTTATTGCTAAGTGAGCAGGGATGGAGAGGTAGGGGGCTAGCCTGTACAGGAGGCCAAGCTTTTGGTGCAGGGTTTGGTCAAGGCATCTGCCTGGGATTCAAAGGACATATTTTGATTTAACATTACCCCTACTGTAGGTATTTGAATGTTTCCACAACTTCAAGGTTGATACTGCAGATGGTGGATAGATTGAGAAGGTGATGCCTTTCTGTACCAAGTTTCTTGCTACTGAAAAGCATGACCTTGGTTTTCTTAACATTAAGATCCAGTTTATTCTATAGGAACCTGTTTTAAAGAATGTGAAGTCCTTACCCAGGTGAGTGTTGATCCAGTTTATGTCTGCTGATGATCTATAAAGAATAGAAAAAAATGCTCACCAGTTATAATAAAATAAAAAATAAAATTGTGCAGGATAGCTCTTGATACAGGCAGTTCAAACAGAAGTCCTTCATCTGAAAGTCACTTTAAAATACCCATCTCTCTCTATATAAACAAAATATTGCTCTTTTATAAGAACTTTCCCTAGCAAATACATTTTGCATCCTGTTCTTGTAAATTGCACCACCTGTGTTCCACAAAATGTATTAAGACTTTTTCAGTTTCTTTCCTGTGACTAGCCTGAAGACTGCATTAGTCTTCTTAACAGGTGTAGCCAATTAAGACATCCTGTCCCGGGCTGATTTCCTGTTCATAATTCTGCAAACAAGCTTGTGGAGATCAAAATGCACCTCAGCGTTAACCCCTGTGTTCCACATAAACCCAAATAGCTTTCCACAATCATTTTGGTAGTATAAGTATATGCATTTGCAAACCAAGGCATCTGCTTTTCACATAAAGATTCACAAATTTTTTTTTTTAAATCAAAGGCTGTGACTGCAGTTCAATGGATGGGAGCAATTAGCCACACCTTCTACATGAGCTGTTTAAGTCAGCTCCCTGTAGTCTCACTCAAATGCATTCTTTCTTTGCTGCAGCCAGAGGCTCTGCTAAAGCTCCCCACCATATTTGTCTCCTAATTCTTTCATGATTTGGGGAATTCTGTTGCCTTGTGCCTCCACCTTTCTAGTGTGATTTTGCTTTTGCCTCCTGGCTGCTGTTTTACTGCTTTTTTATCCCTATTCTTGCTGAGATTTCTTCTTGGTTCTTGTGTTTGTCTCTGCTCTTGTTTCTTTTTAGGGGTTCCTAGTTGTCAGCATCCTGCCTTTGTTATTTTATTTTGCTTTGTACTTACTCAGGCTCTACAGTTACTGTGTTTCTGAACCATTTGCAATCTCCTGCTTACCTACATGATTTTTGTACCATTTGCAGTCTCCTGTTCATCTAAACTCCTTAATTGCTTATACCTCACAGCCACTCCCTTTTGGGTTCAGTGGTTTCATTACTCAGTCCAGCAGCACATTGCTTCCTGGTTTGATTCCCCATGCTGTTGCATTCCATATGCTATTGCATTCCCTTACAGTATTTATTCATTCTCTACAGTTTCAGCATGCTGTCTTCTGTCAGTGCTAACAGTTGCTCCCCACCTCATGCTGTCTCGCTGTCCTCAGTGTTAATAGATGCTCTTCACCTCATGCAGTCTCATATACTCTGTGCTAACAGTTGCACTTCCACTCATGCTGTCTATTGCTGTTCTGATTTCTACCAGTTGCACTGCCAATCATGCATGCTCAGTCACATCCCTGCCTCTCTGTACCTAGCATGGTTCTGCCCCTTGAAGTCCTCATCTTAAGGATGGCTCCCTCGCTGAGGTCAGGGTCCTTCTCTTTCTACCATTAAGGTGAGAAGGTCCTGCACTCTGGGGAAAGTCTTGGCCATGTGGACAGCATCAGTGGCACCTCTTGATGTAGCATTTAAGACTACAGCTACTGAAGAGTGGGGCCTCCAAGTCCCAGGGGATCCTTTAGATGCTAACAGCATTGGCAGCACCTTCAAAAGCTATTCCCCTACAGCTGCCTAAGGTTTATCTGGTCTCCATTCTATACCTCTCTTGTCCTTCCTGCCTCAAGGGTGATGATTGTACAATTCTCCTGTTCTTGACCTTCCAGGGCTCGGCCTTTTCCATCCTGGGTTAGGCTTTGACCTTACCCTCCTGGGTTTGGCTTTTTCTTTAGACTTTCACTTAAAGGCATGGTGAGTGCATTTCAGCAGTTGTTGCTCTCCTCTTCTGCTGGGGGGTAGGCCCCAGCAGGGTTCCCTTTAGATGCAGAGGCCATCAACTTGCATCACCACCACAGCTTTTCCATTAGAGGAATAGAGTAGAGCCCTTCCTGTAAAAATCTTCCCTGAATTGGGTTTGTAAATTGCAGTAGTCAGTTGTCATTAATATCATCCCAAGCCTGAGGGAAGGTGACCAAGGCCTTGGATCCCAGAGGTTTCCCTCATAAGGGTTTTCTTTCTGCCATACCAAGGGTCATAAAGGTTAGGTAGTCCATAGAAGGTAGTCACCCAGTATTATATTTATACAGTACATGTTGACCCAGGTAGGTTTCCACTGTTGAGCTGGGGCTGGATGGTGTTCTTCTTCTCTATTGCTGTTCCCTCTCTCCTTGGGAAGTCATGCCCTCTGATATAAATACATATCATCAGTCATGGTACAATCCTGTCTATGTCTGTCACAAGTAATCACTACTGCTGTTAATCCACGCTCATCCAGTTTCTCGTTCACCACCTGCTGCTCATCATTTTTGGGGCTTCTTCCTTAGAAATCTTTTTCCTAAAGGAATTATATTCCTGTGGCACCTCTAGGGGTAGAACCTTCCTCAGGAGTGTTCCTTTGCTTCACTGTACCCCAACAGGGTGGTAGTTTCTGTGGGACAGAGAGTGCAGATGGACAAAGTATCTATCCATTTATCTTAGTCAACAACATAAGCATTCAAATTCTATCAGACTACCAACTGAGTTGCACAAGCATAACTCATCACTAACTTGCATACACACATTGAAATCAAAGGCTGTGACTTCAGTTCAATGAGTGGGAACAATTAACCATGCCTCCTGACTAAGGTATTTAAGTCAGCTCACTGCAGTCTCACTCAGATGCATTCTTTCTTTGCCCCACCATCCTCCCCACCTCCTCAGTGGCATGCCTCTCTTTTTCCTGGGGCTCCTTCCTAGGTTACCTTTAGCATAAAGGAATCATATACCTGTGACACCTCTAGGGGTGCAACCTTCCTCAAGAGGGTTCCTTTGCCTTCACTGTACCTCGACAGGGGTGGCAGTTCCATGTCGGACAGAAAGTGTGAATGCACAAATTATATTTTTATCTCAGTCAACAAGGTAAGCATTCAGATTCCATCAGACTATCAATGAAGTTGCACAAGCATATCTCATCACTAACTTAAGTATACATATTGAACCAGAGAAGCAAGGGAAGAAAGAAAGAATAGAAACAGCAAGTGAAGGAAGGGAGAAAACGTGGAAATTGTGGGACCATGACGTGGCCAATTCCTAGGTGCCACAAGGGAAACTTGATTGCTCAGACAGGAAAGAGATAGACAAGGATAGAATAGGAAAGACAGAATAGATGCTTGCTTCAATTCTCTCTGCATAACAAATGGAACAGAGTCTTATCCAACTCAATCACAAAAACAATTAGCAAAATCTGCCCTTAAAACCAGGGCCTGTGAATTCCAATGATCACCAAAATTGTTGCAGTTTTGCTGAAATTACAGCCTGGATTCGAAATTTCATTTTTTCTCACCTGTCTTCTGAAGATGCTGCACTCTGCTTCACTGCAGAGCTGCCATGGAGAAAAATCACATAGTGGCCATTAGAAAGAGTAAATATTTATTTTGTGTAAGTTGGGGCTATAGAAAATTGAAAACCTTCCACTTGTTTTCTGTGCTCCTACAGTGTCCTGACACTGAACCAGACAGGTTTAATAGGTGCATCTCACATGCAAATTTTCTGAGTTCCTAAGCACCTCCTGTATGAAAGCAGACATTCCCCAGATTTCACAAAGTGCAACAAAACAGAATTAAAAATATAAATAAAAGAAATACAGAGGGCACATTTATGTATTGTGATAGTTTAGTTGTAATTGTTGGTGTATTTGTGCTGGTAAGGGTAGATTAGGGATGGTATGCATATGACAGTCAGGAGGCTGAGATCTGGAAATCAGGATCGCATCATTCAGCAACAAAGGACCACATGGTGGACTGGTGTCCTAAAACAATCCAGTCCAATTCGTTCTTTTTGTGTGTGGTGGTGGTGGTGGGGGTGGACTGAGTTTGGTTCAGTGCAGCAGTAGTCAGTAGGTAAGGTGAGGATATACACATACACTGTAGGGCAGTACTAAAACAATGGTGTAAATACTAACTCAGCAAGTCTTAGGATTAGAAAATTGACAGGCTGAAAAATTCAACCAATCAGTCAGGTGTTCTTTTCAGACAGAACAGTGGGTGCATCAAATTAAGACATTTAATTCAGACCAGAAACAGCAGGGCTGGGAATTTCAGGAAGTAGGATTCTGTTCTGGACACGTGAAGGTAGGAAATGAAATGAATAAAATTAATTTCAATTTTGCTGTGAAACTAAAATATTTTACAGTGAAAATTTCCAGTTCTACTTTACATTTTGAATGGTATTCAGAATTGTCAGAAACTGGCAATTTCAACCACCAGAATTGGGATAATTTCATATCCAGAAAACACTGGCCCTACTTATCACAGTGTACTGTTTATATAATATGTTGTGATATGGTATCCAGATTTTGCATGTTAAAATAAACTGTTTTTAAGCTCACAGATGCCCTTCCCTTGTCTTTCATGTTGCTATTTTGATTAGGTGGTTCTGATGCCCTCCTGCTCAAAATTCTTCATGAACATATAGTTTTTCAGATCCTCACATTAAGGTCACAAGTAAAGAAGGAGCTCAACACTATTCTATTAGAAGCAAAGTCTGCAATATATGGATATCCATAATAATGCTATTGAAAGTCATACAGTTTTCTTCCTGTAATACCATTAATGAAATCCATCAATAGTGTTATGAGATACAGTAATACCATTATTCAATATTCATTGATAGTATTATGAGATCCTGTAATAACATCAGTGGATTTTCTAACACAGTGGCACGATAATTAATCAATAAGGAATGACAGGGGATATGTTAATGTTCTAGTTCAACAGCAACTGGGGGATAATATGGCATGAGGCACATCTGAGTGCCATATTTCCCTATTGAGTGATTAACATGAACATTAACATAACCTAGGAGTACTATTGCTATTATTATATTTGGGTTCAGTTTTCTTGCTGTTTTCTAATGACACATGTCACAAATCTACTCTGGGGGTCAGACCATCTGCTCCCACAGTGCCCAACATCAAGTGTGATTCATGAACAAGGGACAAACAGGGACACACTCCTGCTTGTTTTGGGTCTGCACAACTACCAGTCTCAAGTCCTGGGGGTCAATTATGAACCATTTTCATCTAGCACACCCAGGTAACAGGTCCAAATATCACATTGTCTTTGGGAAAAGCAGTGTAGTATACTTGGCTGAGTGGGCATACAATTAACATGGTTTACAACCCCTTATGACTTAGTTGAGACACTGGTAATTTTCTTACCTTGCTGGATCTTTACACAGATCCTTGTTTGCATGGCTGCATAAGGTGACACAATAAGCATTTAACAGCTGTGTTAGAATATTAAGACTGTTCCACCATTCACCACGCAAAATAGACATGTCTCAGGCAGAGTTTTATGGAAAAACAAAGTTTACTATAACTAAAAATAGTAAATAAATACAGTACATCAAACAGAACATATATACATTAAGGGTACAGTCAGAAAATAAATTGACAGTTATAAACAAAGTGCATTGCACTGAATAACTAAGCACCCTAGTTCTAGTTGGTAAATACATGGAATGAAATTGCCTATTTTGGCAGAAGGGCCTCTTTGAGTCCTGGAAACAAAGTGTTCCTTAGAAGACCAGAACACAAGTGTCCCTTCCAAGTTCAGAACAAGTGTGTCAGTCCTTCTGCAGGCTTCACCAGTATCAAAGAGTTAAAGTCCCACTCTCCTTGTGATGTCACCACTCTGGTTGGTGGCATGAGGTCACTCTTAGTCCTGTAATTAATAGATCAGTCACATGCCCCTGCACACTGCTAAACATTCCAATTTAATATATATATATATGTGTATATATATATATATATATATATATATATACTCCTTATTAGTGAGCCACAGAGCATGCTTTATGACAGGACAGAATATCCATTTGATCATTTAGGAAAACAGTCTGAGAACCACCTCTCAACATTATGAGATTTTTGACATAGACTGACTAGGAAGCATTCTCCACCTGTCACCTTGTAAAAGGCAATATTTTCACTTCAAGCACCAACTGTCTGAGAACATGACCTTTATGATTTCCACACAGGCTTTTGTCAGACATGTGTTAGATTCTTTAAGTTAGCGGTTCCTTCCACTCAGAGAGAACAGTACATTTTTTAAAAATCTAATGTCCCAGGATGTCTTGTGTTGACTGCCATGTTTCACAAGCAGAATTCAAAACATATATTTATATCAAAATTGTAATACAAATAATAACAATCAGATGGCTATTGCCACACCCCTCCATCCTAGACTGAATTTGGGGAATCTATTCCTAGGCATGGGATGAGTTTCCCAAACTCAGTTTACTGCTCTGACTGATGTGAAG
This sequence comes from Neoceratodus forsteri, assembly GCA_016271365.2. Classification (NCBI taxonomy): domain Eukaryota; kingdom Metazoa; phylum Chordata; order Ceratodontiformes; family Ceratodontidae; genus Neoceratodus; species Neoceratodus forsteri. Next base: position 1,181,839,996 of record CM057450.1, on the reverse strand, counting down.
GACCATCTGCATTGGCATTTGCTGCCCTGCCCTGTGAGTGACAGTCATGTCACATCCCTGTAAGGCAAGGATCCATCTTTTTTAATTAAATATGCTTTATTTGAGTTTCAAAAGTCACCAGTAGCATACAGTCAGGATAACAGACACAAAGATGACTGCATCCTGTCAAAATGTCTTACAGTAGAGATTAATATATAAGAAGAACACAAACAACCAATATATATTCTAACCTACCATCCCCCACCAACCCCCTTTCCCCAGCCAAGTGTCTATTGGTAAAGATTATTAATAGGGCTGTATACTAAATCAGGAAAATATGAGACAAGTATTAGGGTTTCCATAATGTCAGTAATGTATCAGTGGGCCCCAGAGACTTTATAAGCTTGAATTCTATGCCATACAGGCAATATGCTTTTCTAATTGGAGCACTAAAGGCATCTCTCTGTACCATTCCATAACCGGGGTAAATGGTCATCTTTCCAATGTCGTTATAATGACTAATTTGGCATTTGCTGCCATTAGGGTAAGTTGGGCTTTTCTGATCTTTGTGGTTCTATGGGAAAACAGGTGTACTAAACAGGCTTGTGGAGTGAACAGTGAGTCCAGCCAACAGGGGTCCAATGCTCCCTTAACAGCCTGCCAGAAAGTTTGAACCTTTGGGCAGGTCCATAACATGTGGAACAATGAACCCTCTGTCTCTTGATATCTTGCACAATTAGGAGAAGCTATTATACCATATCTAAATAGTTTCACAGGTGTATAGTACAAATTGTGCATGATGTTAAATTAATTAAACAAAGTCTATCCTGTTTTACAAATCTGTAGCAATCTTGCCAGATTTTCTTCCAGATATCTACTTCCTCCGTGAGATGAAATTCCTGAGTCCAGTAATAGCAAATACCCGTGGCAATGCGGATCTAATGTTTGCAGTTTTTATACACCAATGAGATGGATTGGGTTGGCTTGCTACCTGCATTAGTGTCTGCAGGTCTGAGTCTGTTGAGATCTGGCAGGTTGTATTTCTTATAAAAGAGGAGAGTGCCTGTCTAGTCTAGATGAATTTAAACTTATGCCAATCTGGCACTTTGTAAAGAGTTTGGAAATGAGAGAAAGAAACCAGTTCCTTGTCTAAAAAGTCTGCTAGTTTACAAGCTCATCGAGGGGCCCAAAAGAAGGCATTATAAGTTTGTTATCAATTCTAAAGTGGGGTTACCTGTGATAGGTTGCGTGAATGCCTTATGCCAGTTCAAAGAAAGGTGATTTTGCATCTGGTGCATTGCTCTAAGCGACCGTCCTATTGGTGTGTTTTGAAGTGGTTTAGGGATATGAGAGGGGTTGCAAATAGGAGGGCTGATTGTGAGCAGAAGCATTTAGATACAAGTATTTCTCTGTATCTACCAGAGAGGAGATATCCATTTGAGCCTGAGGGAAGAATGTTTTGGGTCCAAAAAGCTACTTTACTAATGTGATGGGCACAATAATAAGTGAAAAGGGAGGAGTTGCCATTCCACCCTTTATTTTGGGAGCTGTAAGTTTAAAAGTATGCTCTCTATCCGTTTTCCTTTCCATATAAAGGCATTTAGTGTTTTCTGCAGTTTATTGAACCAGGTCTTAGGGAGAAACATCCTATCATCCACAAAGGATACAGGAGATGGGGAGCACATTCATCTTTACAATGCTGATTCTTCCCCAAAGGAAAAGGGCAACAGTCCCCATCTATCCATATCTATCTTCAATGTTTGCAATAAAACAGTTAAATTTTCTGCAATGAGTGAAATTATATCTCTTGTTAGTTTGATAGCTAAGTACATAAGATTTAGGTTCCCAGAACAGATTATAGGTTGCTATTTGGGTCTGAGTGAACCAACTGCTCAGTGGGAATACTTTAGTTTTAGAATAATTCAATTTGTTATGTGACACCTTTGAGAAGGCCTCTATTTCTTTTGATACTTTGGGATAGTAAGTTGTGGCTTCTCCATGCAGAAGTAAATCATCTGCATAAGCGGAAAGCGTAAATCTCTTCTCACCAATTCTGATTCCTTTGATATCTTGTGAGAGCAAGAGCTGACAGATTAGAGGTTCTAAATAGAAATGAAATAAAGGGGAGACAGCAAACATCCCTGTCTAGTGCTTCAACTAAGTGGAATGAGTTGGAAAGAATGCCATTACACCAGACCCTGGCTGTTGGAGAACTGTACAGCAAATGGATCCATTTGAGGTATCCATCTGGGAGGCCAGAACGGGCTAAAGTTTCAAAAAGAAAATCCCAGGACACCCAATCAAAGGCCTTCTATCGTCTACAGAAATTAAAGCGGCAGGTATGTCTGAATTCCTGGCAGTCGAGATAAGATGCAACAATTTATGATATGATCCCTGAGGACCTCCCAGCCATAAACCCCACCTTTTCACTACTAATGACCTCTCCCATTATGGGGATGGCCTGTTGGCTAAGACCTTCACCAGAATCTTAAGATCTGAATTTAGCAAAGATATGGGACAGTAATTCTCAGGATACAGGATGTTTTCCTGCTTTTAGAGTAAGAGTAATCAATGCCTCTAAGGAACTCTGTTCAGAGAAGCCATTGTCATATCAGTAATTGCAGACCTCTTGTAGTATCGGTATTAACACTTTTGACAGGATTTATACAAATTACTAGGTAATCCATCTGGACCAGGTGGTTTGTCTGTAGTAGTTGATTTATAGCTTGTTGTATCTCTCCAGAGGTAATATGACCCCTGAGGGAGAGCTCTTGGGTTAGTAATATTTTTGGAATATTGACCTCATCAAGATATTGTGTTATATCTGCCTGAGACAGAGATATATTGGGGTCTTCGAGTAAAGGCTTCAGTAAAAAAAAAACAGTGGCTATCTCTTTGGGGTCGGTGCAGATCTGACTATTTTGGGAAAAACAGACCTGGGATATGCCAGGAGGCTTCTGCTTGCCTTATTCACGTGCTAGCAGTTTACCTGCTAGCTTTCCTGATTGAGATATTTAAGTTTAGTATGTCTCAGTGACAATTCAGCTCTCTGTGCAAGTAGGTCCGATATTGGGTTTGCAAATTGTATAATTTAGCCTGCTCTTTGTCCCTGTTTGGGTGTCTGGTGTCTTCTCTACATCCGGATGTAACTAAGTAGCATGGATAATTGAGCCCTATATTGGGATGCTTTAATGGTGGCTAGCCTAATACATTCCCTAGGAGGGAGTATTTAGGAAGTCCACACCAGGTCTATTTTATTAATCATCCCTTATTAACCTCTTGGAAGAAACAATAAAATCTGTAATATGATTAAGGAGGCCGGTCTCTGTAACAGCTGGGTATTCAGGTGCCACAAAGAGTCCCTTTTAATCGCTGGTCCCAACAGATAAGTGACAACTACAGGGAGTGATCCGATATCACTCTAGCATGGATGGCTGCATTTAAGATACCTGGGAGGATAAAGTCACTTATTAGGAAGTAATCTATATGGGAATAAGAATGATGAGTAGGGGAAAAAGTGTACTGTCATTCAGCAGGGTTTAGTATCCTCCATACATCAATTAAACCAGCACAATCCATGAGCTTTTTCAAGGCCCTTTGGGCTGGGGTTCGCCACGCCACTTACAATCAGATCTATCGATATCTGGTTGAGGAGCAATATTCCAGTCCCCCAAGTAAGGTGAATTTTGCAGGCTCCTTAACTAACAGATTCAGAAGGTGTGTGAAGAAGAGGGGGATCCTTATTAGGACCATAGATGGCTCCTAAGAGGACCAGATATGTGCTAGTATACCATGGACTAGAATGTAATGACCTTCTTGGTCTCATATTTCTTCCACTAATCTACATGGTAATGTCCTCGCTATCAGGATAACTACCCCTCTAGACGTGGAAACTCCGGCTCCAAAAGCCTGCCCTACCATGTTCTCTCCACAAAAGAGTGTCCTCCTTTTAACATGTGTCTTCTATAGACAGGCAATCTCTGTTTTTAAATGGTGTAAGTGCTTAAGTATAATTTGTCTCACGTCTATCACGGCTCCTTTTATATTCCACGTTACAGACATATTGGCCCCTCATACTTTGTCTTGACTAGTAATTCTGTAAAACCAACATGGAAAAATCATACTTTTCTTGCAGTATAATTGTACACCTTATATGTATTTATTATTATAACACTTGGCAACCCCTCCCTAAATTCCTAACAAATAACAACAAATGAAATCAATATTCCCAAATTGTAACAAAAAGAAATGAAAAAAGAAAACAGTTCCAAACAACTGTATCACCATACACACACTGTCAGGTGATATTTTAAGCGAGGTCTGAATAAGTCCATTACTCGCAGCAACCCCCCTTCACCATGAACAATGGGTACAAACTATCCAAGAAACAGCTACTGTACATTAAATGCATTAAACAATTGTTCAAAATAATAGTCTACCGTATTCTATTCTATGTGCCTAGAGAAAGGGAACATAAACTTGAAAAGTCTCTCAAAATGTAGGACTGCCAATATCTCACTGAGTCCATAACATCAGATTCTGGTCAGAAGTACCCTACAAGCAAATAAAATAATAAAATAAACTCCTAGAATAAAGTGAGATTTAACCAAGCAAAGAATACATCGTCCCTCAGATGAGAAAATACAGTCTTTACTTGAGGTTCAGCCAACGGGCGAGACATTTCAAGGGAGAGTCATGCAACCTTTCAGTAAACAAACCAGTTCCATGGTTTTTATTTCTAAATCATCCAGGACATACACATAGCCTGTATAATCACTTCGAAACATCGCGCTATAAGGATAAATGCAAGGCTAATCGCAAAGACGCTGAAAAACCAAGAATCATTCTTTAAACACTGAGCTCTAAAACATTCAAGGAACTCTTGGTTCTGTACTTTACATGTGTCCATGAGCTTGTAGGTGCAATCCAACCATCTCAGTATGAGGGGAAACGTAAGCCCACTCTGAGGAACCGCGATTTCAGAGCATCATGTCTCGGCACTGAAGATTTTTGAAAGCCAGTAGGAACTCCAAATTCAGCTATTAGGATGAACCCATCCACCCACACCACTCGTTATATTGGGCGATTCGTCACCAGCTGACCAGCTAGACATACAGGATAACAAGTGGAAATCGGGTGTCATGATCTCACAAGTAAGCTGAGTAATTAATAATCATCATACAGCTCCAACATGAGACTGCACCAGTTCATTTGAACAGATCTGAGATTAGGTTTTGAGCTCCGATTTGGCTTGATCAGGAGTTTTGTATGATAGCCACTGCTCTTTGTGTTTGACAAGTAGGATGGCAGGGTACTTAACTCAGAAAGGCTTTTCAGCAGCAATTAGTTTTGTTACAATTGGGTGCAGATCCTGCCGTTTGATTATCACTGTGTGGAAGATCCTGTGTAATTGAACTTGCCTGCCATTCCATTGTATTTCTTTGAGCTCCTTTACTTTTGTGAGGATGTGTTGTTTATCTAGAAAGTTGAGAACTTTAAATATGAGAGGTCTGGGTGAGGAGCGGCTGGTGGTGGGGGCGAAGGCACAATGCGCTGCTTAATAATATAGGCAGAGCCATTCAGGGAGGGCCCTCGATTTTTTCACAAACTTTTGAACGAACTGTATAGGTGTGTTGCCTTCCTCCTGTTCAGGAATGCCAATGATTAATAGGTTGTTGCACCGACTGCGCCCCTCCAAGTCCTCCAATTTGTCTTCCAGTTTTTCAGCCTCCTGTTTGTCGCCACAATGTCTTGCCGCTTTTCCCTGCTTGTTTTCTTGGGAGGTAATTCTGACTTTGGAGTCCCCTACTTGTGTGGTTAGAGAGGCAACCGAGGATTTAATTGCTGCAAATCTGCCGACATTGTTGCTATTACATCTTGGATCGGCTACATAATTTCTAGGAATTTGTCCTCGGTAAGTGCAGTTTGTGCCATAGGAGATTTAGGCGAGCCGCAGCTTGCTGTTTCGAGTGCTTGGCGGCCTTGTCTTTTTCCAGACTCGGAGGCGGGAGTGCCGTGGTGGGGCTTCCTCATGTAAACGTCCATCTTTCCTTTCAGCCCGACTACAAAGTTAATTAATAAATGGTCTGTCTTTTTCTTGAGGTAATCTGGCATAATCGCAAGCTTAATTGGGGATTGCTGGTGAGAAGGGAGCGGAGCTGCCTCGGAGTGCTGTCACCTTCAGATCACCATCACGTGACATCAGGCAAGGCTCCATCTTAGAAGCCTACCATCTGTCTTACCCATTTGTGCCAGCCAAACCACAGGGTATGATCTGTCTGTACCTCAAAGTGATGCCCATATAGGTATAGCTCTAATTTTCTAGTGCTCACACCAGTGCCAGGCACTCCTTCTCCACTGTAGAATAAGCCTGTCCCTGGAAATAATTTCTTACTGAGGTAAGCTATTGGGTGATATTTTCTTTGGTTAGAAGTCTGGCTAAGTACTGCCCCAATACCCACATCTGAGGCATCTGTCTGGACTACAAATAGTTTACTGTAGTCTGGACTGGCTAACACAGGTGCACTGCACAGTGCCTCCTTTAGCTGTGTAAAGGCTTGTTCACAGGCTGGTTCTCAGTTTACCCTTTAGGCATTCTTTTCTTTAGCAGGCCAGATAGGGAAGCTGCCAGGGCATCGTAGTTTGATATAAATTTTTGGTAGTATCCTGCGGTCCCTAGAAAACTCTGAACCTGCTTCTGTGTTTCAGGTATAGGCCACACCTCTATTGCCTCAATATTTGCTTGATTAGGACAGAGCTGTCCCGCCGTACTACATGTCCTAGGTATGCCACCTCAGCCATGGCCACCTGGCACTTTTCAGCTTTCACTGTGAGCCTGGCTCTCTGAATCCTGCCCAACACTTCCTTAAGGTGGGACAGGTGTTCCTTCCAGCTGGCACTGAAGATGGCAATATCATACAGGTATGCCACGTGTACTCTTCAGTACCATGTAACACCTAGTTCACCAACCTTTGGAAGGTGGAGGGGTGTTCTTCATTCCAAAAGGCATTACCTTGAACTCAAATAACCAACCTCTTCCTAGCTCTGGCAGTTAACTCACCTGCCACTACCCTTTCGTCAGGTCAATAGTGGTAAGGTATGTCGCCTCCCAAATTGTCCAGAAGTTCATCCGTCTATAGCATTGGGTGGGCATCAGACTTCATGACTAGTCTGAACCACGATAGTCTACTCAAAAATGAGTAGAGCCATCTGACTTGGGAACAATGACTATAGGTAGGCCCAGGGGCTGTGGGATTTCTGGACTACCCCTAATTCCTGCATTTCTTCCACCTCCCTTCTAATGTCCTTTAGGACAGCCTCTGACACCAGTATGCTGTCCACCTTATGAGCAGTTGCATCCCGTGTCTATGTTATGTGTCTCTAAGGGGGTTAGTCCAGGCTTGGCATTAAACAATGGGGCAAAGTCTGCTAAAACCTCCCTTACTTCCTGGATCTGTTAGGGGTCAACTGGGGTGACAGTTTGATTGCCTCCACAGAAGACTGCCACTTGTTTTCCTCAGCAAGTCCAGAAGCGAGTCTTCCTTGTCCATCCCCTCCCAGGACTACACACTGCAAATAGCATGTCAGCCCTATTTGCGTGTGAGCTTCATCATGTTGACAGGGTACATCCTTTGGGTATGTCTCCTGTCAGGCAGTTCTACAATGTAATTTATGTTGTTCACCTGTTTGACTACTTTGTACGGTCCTGCCCACTCAGCCTGCAGTTTGTCCCTCCAGACTGGGATTAGGACCATGACCTCTTGACCCACTGTGTACGAGCAAGCTCTGGCTCTGCGATAGTACCATACCATTGCTTCTGCTGGGCTACTGCCAGGTTGCTCTGGGCTGTTCCCATAAGCTCCTTCAGCTTTTTCCTAAATTTAAGGACATAATCCACAAAGGGAGTTCCCTGGGTGGTATGCTTCCCAGTCCTCCCAGACCAAGTCTAGGGGCCCACGCACCCTGCATCCATATAAGAGTTTGAAGGGAAAACCCTGTCGACTCTTGGGGCACCTCCTGTATGCGAACGACAGGTGGGGAAGGTATTTCTCCAGTCCCTCCCATGCTGTTCAGCAAACATTTGGAGCATCGATTTTAGAGTACCATTAAACCTTTCCACAAGCCCATTGGCTTGCAGGTTATAAGGTGTTGTGTGTCTCTGCACCACCCCACACTTCTCCCCAAACACTTCATCAGGTCCAACGTGGAAGGAACCCCTCAGTCAGTGATAACCTCCTGCGGAACCTGACATGGGAGGAAATCCTAGCAGGGCATCTGCCACTTTGTCTGTCCTCAGTGAGGATAGGACAACTGTCTCTGGAGTAGCGGGTGGCATAATCCACCCTGTTAGGATAAAACTCTTCCCGGAGGAGCTGAGGGTATCTAAAGGCCCCACAATATCCATTCCTACCTTCTGGAATGGCTCCTCCACTATGGGCAAGAAATTAGGGTAGCTTGGTTTTGCCACCCACCTTCCCTATTTCTTGGCACTGGTAACAAGACCTGCAATATTCCTTCACCTGCTGGGTGAAGGTGGGGCAATATAAATTCTGGGCCAATCGCTGCATAGTGTGCATGATTCCCAGATACCCAGACATGGGGATATTCATGAGCAATCTTGAGCAACTGCTCATGGTATTGCTGAGAAATGACAAGCTGCCTGCCCATCACCTCTCCCTCTGTCCTCACATCCTGCCGTATACAGCAGTCCATTGTCCCAATACACTCTATGTCTTCCATCACCTCCCTGTGTCCCATCAGACTCTGCTCAGGCCCTCAGCCTCTCTAAACTAAGGTCATTCCTCTGAGCAGCTGCAAAATCCTTACATATTCCCTATACATGGGACAGATCCCTTCAATTTCTAAATTAGGGTCCCTAGCTCTAACGTCAGAGCATTCAGGGTCACTGCCATCCCTAGCCCTCTGACCCCTGGTTCCCCTCCCTCCTCAGAGTAACCTTCTTTAGCTGTTTTGTTAACTGCTATCTGGGAATTTCTGCCTCCCTTTCACTACTCTCTATGTCAGGAGACACAGGCTGGGAACCAGCCTCCCAGAGTTTTCGAACAGGGGCTTCTATAGGATCCAGGGAGCCACAGTTGGCCTTTCCGTCCTGACTATGGATAACCGCACACCACCCCTTTTGGAGATTGTTTCCTATAATCACAACCAGGGCAAGATTTTCTGCCACTGCAATTTTTGCACAGTCTCTCCTGTCTCAACCCAGTCCAGGAGAACACTAGCAAGTGGCAGAGTTTTCTCCTCCCATTGAATCCCTGTACTGTAATGAACTGATTAGGTATAAGCTGTTTGGGCTCAACCAAATCACCTTTTACCAAAGTAAGGGATGACCCATGTCCTCAGCCCATGGGTTTGCACCCCATTTACAGTAACTGGGTGCATGTGCTCCATCATGTTTATAGGCATGCTTTCAGGGATACACAGTGCACCCACCTCTGTTTGAGCATCACCTTCTGCACTTTGTGCCTTTATAGGACACTGTCTTGCAAAATGCTCAGGTTGTTTGCAAAACTGACATTCATCATTTTCTTTATCAGGCAAATCCTTTCTTTTGTACCCTCAGGGCTGCCACCTTTCTGGGTAGGCAATGAGGGTTTTAGCTGCCCTGAAGGCACTCTTTTCCTCTTTGTGCTGCCACACCCGCTCCACTCCCTTTCAGAGCAGGCCTGTTCCTGGCATAGCGGTCTGAGAGCTCAGCATCCTCCTGCACTGTTCTTGGATCTCAGTCCTCCAGACAGGTTTTCAGCTCTGCTGAGCAAGCCAAAAGAATTGCTCCAAAAGTACCACATCCTCAATTTTCTCTATAGAGTCTGCTTTGACCCCTTCCACCAACATTTTAAAACTGACATTGCATGGTGGCTAGTTCCTCGTAGCTCATGTCAGGGCTTCTCCTGAGCTTACGGAACTTAACTCTGTATGTTTCAGCTGTCAATTCATACTTTTTAAGCAATGGAGCTTTAAGTTTATCATACTCATCAGTGTCCTGATTGTCCATTTGGGTCTAGTACTATTCCACGTCTCTTATTTCCCTGTCACACTATAGCCTGACTGCAATTCCCCATTTTGTAATGCCCCACCAGTACAATCATACCAATGAGTCAACTACCCATCAAATACCTGACATGACCTTTTTGTGGTGGACTTGCTTTTTTCTTGATCAGCTAAAGTGCAGTAGTGTGTCACATTTTTCACACAGCAGATTTGTCACAACTGCCCAATTCTCCAATGATGCAGTTACTTAAATGATGCCAACTCCCACATAGTCCCACATTACTGATTACTGAAATCCCTATATGTTGCTAATCCAGTTACCTAATTATGCTAACTATATGTAGACCGAAATAACTTTTCCTGTTTGCATTTCTTCTGAAGCACTGGCAATGGCGACTGCTTCTCAAGTACTGGATGCAGTTCATGTCTGTGATCTTGTGCAGTCTCAGAGAGGGCACAACAAGCTAAGTGTGGGAGGGTATCTCTGTGTGAAGGGAGAAGCAGGGAGGGATTTGTGTTATTGGTGCTGTCAGCATCACAAGTCCGAGGAATGCCATGGCAGAACTTCCACTGTACTGGTGGTGGTGGCAACATCATCATGGGGACCACAAAGACCAACACGCACTCAACACCAGTGATGCACCTATGGCAACATTACAGCAAATTGTTAAATGTGTGAGGCATCAAAATTGAAATCCAGAACCAAAACACTTGAAGCAGTTTGTATACCACCAAATTCACTGTAATAAATGGACAATCTTTCCTTGCCAGAGAATCTACATGTGGCACAGAAAAATAATTTCTGTTTCGACAAAGAAAAACATTGAAATGCTGAGTAATGCTGCTTTTGGATTATGGATGCACGTTTAAAACTGTAGCAAACTTATTTAGGCAGTTATATTCAATACATGTCCCACACAAAGATTAATATACAAGTTAGCCAGCCTGGAAGTGGGTCCCAAGATGACAGCCTGGGTAAAGAACTGACTGGAGAATAGGACACAGAGAGTAATAGTAAATGGAGTCCCTCTGAAGAAAGGGAGGTTACTAGTTGGGTACTGCAGGGTTCAGTATTAGGACGGTCCTCTTCAATGTCTTTATAAGTGACATTGCAGAGGGACTGGAAGAAAAGTATATCTCTTTGCAGATGACACAAAGATCTGCAACAGAGTTGATGCACAAGGTGGGATGGAAAGGATGAGAAGGGACTTGGCAAGGTTAGAGGAATGGTCAAATGTATGGCAGCTTAGATTCAATGCTAAAAGTGCAAGGTAATGCACCTGGGAAACAAAAACCCAGGGAAGAGTACACAATGGGGTGAGATACTAACAACAACAAAATGGAAAGGGACTTGGGATAGTCATATCAGATGACCTAAAAGTGGGCAAGCAATGTGAGAGGGCAGCAAAGGAGGGCTGGGGGATACTGGGATGCATAGGGAGGCATCACCAGTAGAAAACAGGAAGTTATTATCCCTCTGTACAGACAGCTGATGAGACCCCATCTGAGTACTGCGTGCAGTTCTGGAGACCCAATCTCTGCAAAGACATAGACAGGATGGAAGCTGTCCAGAGGAGGGCACTAAAATGGTGCAGGGTCTGCACCGGAAGACATATGAAGAGAGACTTAAGGAACTTAATATGTATAGCCTTGAGGAAAGGGGGGCATGATAGAAACTTTCAAGTACCTCAAGGGAATCAACAAAGTCCAAGAGGGTAGCATCTTTCAAAAAAGAGGTGTGCAAGAACAAGAGGCACAATTTGAAGATAGAGGCAGGGCGGCTCAGAGGTAATTTAAGGAGTATTTTTCACAGAGATGGTTGTGGATGCATGGAGCGGCCTTCGGAGAGGTTGTGGAGTCAAAACAGTGGTGGAATTCAAGCATGCATGGGACAGTCATAAGGCAATTCTAGGGGTGGGGGTAGGAAGAAGTAGGCTGCTGGTTAACTAGGATCTGCAGCTTATCCATTAGGGTAGGAAATGGGCAGACTGGGTGGGCCAAGCGGTCCTTATCTGCCGTCAAATTCTATGTTTCTATGTTTTATTGGGAACTCAAGAAACATGATGAATACTGCCTTTAGCATACGCTTTAATGTCCTCTAAATCTCAGCACTGCTGTTTGCATATGTTTCAGGATCTTCAAGATGTTACTTATGAGCAAAATCTAACTCTTGCTCCAAAATATGTTATAACTGATTTTGAGCAGGTGCAGGCAGAAATTCATGCCTGCAAAACTGAATTTCCCAACTCCAAGAGCAAAGGCTGCATTTTCCACTAGGTCAAAATATTTAGCGAAAGATACAGAGTTCAGGTCTGGCAACTAAATACGGAAACAAGCCTGAATTTAGCCTTCTAATGAGCCAACTAGTTGCACTAGCATTTCTGCCACACAACCAGATCCCTGACGTATTTGCTGAAATAAAGAGAAATTCCACCTGGAACAGAAGATAATATTGAATGGTTCAAGGAGACTTATGTTCTGGGCAGGATCAGGTGAAGAATGCAAAATAATTCTACAATCAGAGCACCGCTGTTGTACCCCCTGAATTTTGGTCAGTGCATAATCAGATGCTGAGCAGAGTACCATGGACTCAAAATAAGGTGGAGGCTTGGCACAGATGCCTGGGCACATTGGTGCACACAGAGAAAGGACAGACAAAAAGGTAGGTAATTCTGCTTGGATGTGTAATTTGCTGCCTTTGCACATTTGCTCTCTGTGCACTGGCGCTCTGTATATTTTGTTATCATTGCTCTTTTAATTAATCACTTTAAATCCATGCTACTGGGTGCACATTCTACACTCTGATGATGACATCTTCATTACATAGATATGTAAGCATGAAGAAGCATACTATCACAAGGCACAGCCAGCATGCCTGAGTATGCAAGGGTACTTCCATTTTCTTGTTTTGGTATCAGTGGTTTTGGCTTTCCAATGTCATAGCTTGAAGCTCAGTTAGGCATTTAGATGTTTGCTGTGGATGCAGTTCTTCACTTCACTAGAACCTTCCCGTTCTGCCGTCACCCTTGGCCTTTTTCCCCTCCCTCCTTGTGAAGTACTGGAGTGTGCCTACAATTTGGTGAGCCACGTCTGCACTGTTTGCACTGCTGTTTTGTACAATTTGATACTGCTGTTTTGTTCATTTGTTTGATGTATCAATGGGAACTGCTTTGTAAATAAAACTGTTTGCTTACATATGTTCCACTTCTGCTATTGATATGCTGACTCACAGTCCATTCTTGAACCTGTTTGTGATTTAGAGCTTCATTAGCACTCCTGAGTATGTGCTTGTCAAATATTTGCTGAGCTGCTAGTGCCTGTGATTATGAATTGAGCTATATGTATACGGTTGGAGTACACCTTTTTTGTAGTTTAACTCCAAACTTTTCTTGTTCATTGCTTAGCATACTTCCGACATGGCCACCAATACACCCAATGTGGATTGTCTATAATTCTTCGATGAAGCTAGATATGATATTGCTTTGAGCGTGGAGCAGATCAAGCTCCTTCTATCTGGACTGAGTACCCAAGAGAATGACCAGGTAGAGGATAAATCACTGGAAAATCTTCAAAAAATAGTAAGGTTTAACTTACATGCTGCATTGTTATCTCAGTGCTGCCACAACAAAGCGCATACCAAGGGGTCTCAGATACAAAACCCCTCTTTGTTTGGTGCTGATGACTCTGAATATTTAACAGATTGAGACAAGTTCTCAATAAATGCAGCCATGATCTCACGCTGCTATTAAAAACATTGCTGGGTCCATGGTGCAGAATGAAGGAGTTCACTTGGCACGCTGGTGACCGGGTTCATGCCCAGAGCCTAGGTGTCAAGTGAGTGCAGCAGGAAGAGTTCAGATCATCCAGTGGATGCTTCTCTCTCGGGGGTTGCCTTAGGCACCTGGACATGGATTGAGTGGCCACTTGGAGGCATGAAACCTCGACATGCCACTGCATGTCCCGCCTCAGATTGCCATCATCAGGCCCCAATGAGGGTGGAGGGATTGGGGAGGGTAGAAAATTGAAAAAGTGCCCTCTAATCAATGGATGATGGCTACTGGTCCATGTTGCCATGAAGCTCTGGAAGTGTCTGGACCAACCCACTGCACCTGGGATATGTAGCTGTGCCTAAGGGTGCTTCTTCCCGATGAAGTTTTATGTCGGGTTACCCAGGTGGCTGCTAAATGGGCATGGTGGATGGCAACAGGGATGGAATGGCAGCGGGCACCTTGGCAGCCCAAAGGAGTGGCTGGTCGGGGTGCCTGGGATGGAGGAAAAAAATCAAAAGGAGTTTGAGAAAGCCACAGCAGAATGGGCATTAGAGTCTAAAAATTAGCTGCCAAATATGTGGCAGAGGAGCTTGGGTTGTTAAAAGTTGAAATTGATATGTAAATTCAGAAATACAAAGCAGAATTAGTCAAATACAAATAAAAAGCATACCAGGGACAAAACTGACAACAAAATGGGACAGTGTACATATGGCATAGTCCCAAAAGAAAAAGAGAACAATGACCAGCATAGGACGGTGAAAGAATAATTTTAGAATAGATGGACTAGATGTTTCTTCCGGTCCTTTAAGTGACTATGAGAGCCATCACGTTAGACATGAGACCAGACAAGAAGCCACACATAAAACCCAAGAAGACATCATTTTTTAGAGGTGGACATGGAAGACTTGGACCCCAAAATCACTGGAAACAAGAAGAGTAGACACGGGAGGGCTGGAGAGAGAGCAGCAGGAGGCTACAGAGGCAGGCTTGGCAGATCTGGATTGGGAGGGAACAGGACTAGAGAACAGTCAGGAGGCCCTCGAACATAGAACCCAAATCAGCAGTCATAAACCTTTCAGATCTAATATTGATGCCTTTACAAGTGAAAATCCTCAGTAAAGCTTGCCTTTATTAATTCAAATAAGCCAATTATTTCAACACTGAAGTCAATCTGTTTCCAAATGAATACATCCTTTTGTATATTCTGAAACTGAAGCTCATTTCCTGTCTGATGTTTTACAAGATTTAGAGTCTGACAGTATTTACAAGAACACACTAGTTTGAGGAATCCATCCACATTTTGCCCAGTAGTCACCAATCCCACTCTCCCACTTTCTGCAACTTAGTGACACAAGATGTGAAACATCTGTTGAAACAAGAATTTACTAATAAAATCAAAATATGACTCAAAGGGTAGAGAGGCTCTGAAATAACTCTGTATGATGACAGAGGCAGTAATCAAGCCAGCAGATAAGGGATGGGCAATTGTTGTATGGGGCAGATAGGACTACACAAAGGAAGTAATGAAACAGCTTCAGGATATTAACTTTACCACAGATTGAACAGAGATCCTACTGCAGAGATACAGGAAAGAGCTAAAGCCTTAGTTAACATTGACTTGGAGTCAGGTGGATTACAGTTAAATGCCTCTGAAGAACAGTGCTTTATCTATTACGAAGGTCCATAACGACACTCTACCAGTACCAGGACAACCCATTGTCTCTTCTACTGGGTCTGTAACTATGATAGGGTTTGGTAAGGCCCTTTCTCATTTGTTATGCAGAGAGAGTTAAAGGCAAGGATATATTTTGTCCTCTCCTTTTCTGTCACTTCCTGTCTCTTGCCTGTTTGATTGTGCAATTGTATTTTCTTGTGAAGCCTAAGAATTGGCCATTCTACTGGTTCCACAATTTTCCCATTATCTCCTTTCCTTCACTTGTTCTTTCTTTCTTTCTTTCTTTCTTTCTTTCTTTCTTTCTTTCTTTCTTTCTTTCTTTCTCCCTCTCGTGGTTAGAAAATATATCTGAATCTTTATGTGAAACTGGGATCCCTTGGTTTGCAAATGTTATATGGTTATGTTGTTTGAAACAATTGCAGAAAGCTATTTGAGTTTCTTAAAAAGGTGACAATGTGTAATACGGGGGTGACCCTGAGATGTATTTTGACCTCCACCAAGCTTTTTAACAGAAATGTCAACAGGAAATCATCTCTGGGACAGAATGTTCCATGTTGTTGCACCTATTAAGAACTAGATGTATTCTTCAAGCTGGCCTCTGAAAGAAATAAAGTTCTGTTACATTTTGTGAGAAACAGGCGATGCAGCTTACAACAATCAGGATGCAGAGTTTAAACTACCAGGAAGACATCTTATAAAAGGGGCAATATTTTGATTAGGAGAGATAGAGACTGAGATTTAAACTGAGAGGAGACTCTCAGATGTAGGACTTTCTTTGTGTGTACTGCCTGTATCCACTAGTCCCCTTGGGCTATGCTGTGCAATGCCAGATCGATAGAGAACAAGACTGTAATTATGGAAGACTTGATTTCTTCAGTTAGTCTGGCTTGCATTATGCACATGGTTTGGTGATGATGCTGGGCCAGTTTGGGTGGTTGTCCCCTCTGGGTACTCCGTGGTGCTCTGCCGAGGAGGAAATGTAGGAGTGAGGCATGGCCATCTATTTTAGATCCAACTTGGAAGCTTCACCGTGCACCAGTGGGGTCAGCCAGGATCCTTTGAGTGTGGGTGGTGCATGGGGTCCAGGTGCAGTCTGCAAGATTCTCCTTATTTACCACCCTCTGTGGCACAAGGAGATTTCCTGCAGGAATCGCAGAACTTTGTCATCGACAAGGTGTTATGAGACCCCAGAAGGTTGATTTTGGGGAACTTCAATACCTGGATCAACGACGAATCCTCACAATTTAGTTATGACCTCCTCCAGTGGATGATATCACTGGGCCTGACACAAGTAATTACTTCTGTTACCCATCATCGCGCACATGCAGGTCCTGGTTTTCTCTCAGGGCTTGAGGTTATGAATCTCAAAACTGGTCAGGTCCTGCGGTCTGACTAATGCACAGTGAAGTTCCTGTTTGGGCCCCCACTGAAAGTCCCTCCCTATTGAGATGATTAGCTATCACCCTTTGAGGGACTGTCCCCAGAAGGGCTGCTGGTGGCAGCTGATTTATCTAGTGCAATCCTGCATCGTGTGGTTGGCATGGGCAAGTCAGTGGCAGCTTATAATAAGGCAGTATCTGAGGCACTCAATACCATCACCGGTCCATATATGACCCAGATCTTTTCATCTGAGAGTCCCTTGCTTTGAAGGGGTCTCAAGGTGATGAAGATCAGGGGTCGAAAGTTGGAGCATTGGTGGCTGAATACCCAATCAGAGGGAACAAACTGGCTTGTGTGATCATTATTATGAGTACCAAGGGCAATCAACTGTAAGAAGGCAGAGTTCCTGTTCTGGGAGATTGGCACAGGGAGGAACAGACCACCTCAGCTCTTCGGACTGTGGACAGACTTTTCATCCTGTCTGTCTACAAGCAAAAAACTTTTTCAACCATGTTATTTGATGATTTTCTCAGTTCTTCTTTGACAGGTGTCCTCTATCCGGTCAGGGATCCCATCAGTGAGGCATGTTCTGCCTCGCGGTGATCAGGCTGGTGGGGCAGAAGTGCTCTGATGGATATAATACGTTTGCCCAACAGTCAGTAACCTGACATTCGTGATGCAGAGTCTGACATCGACAAACACAATATCGACGATGATCAAATCCTGACCCCAACAGCCTGACAAAACTACTACTGACTTACTCAGAATGCAGCAATATAGTAGATTTTAGTGCGAGTGCACAGGTGCAACTGCAGATACATGGCCAAAACATGGAAATGTAATTACTGAAAATGAGCCATGGGGCAAAATATAAAGCACCATTGCAGTCACAGCCCTCGGTTGAACAAGCTAGGTGCACAGTGGAACACACATGAAAACACACGGAAATAACAGGACATGAAGTTGCAAAATACAGAAACATACACAAAATACAAAACACCACACAGCTTGTCAACAGTATCGAACACCCATGCAGCTTGTCGACAGTGTTGGAACACCACACAGCTTGTCAGCAGTGTTGGGATCCACTGCCAGGATCCCCACTGTTGATCACACAATACTGTCAGACTACTGAACTCAGGATCTTGCATGTTGGGATTCTGAGTTTCAGACTTTAAAATACTCCCCTCCGATTGCCTGGGTGGAGTTTAAACTATTGGAGGTGTCCAAGGTCACTGAGGTGATCTCAAACCTCAGGCATACTAATTGTGAACTGGACCCGCCTGACTCATTTCTTGATGAGATACAGTATTTCAGGGCCATTGGCTCTGTGTTTTAGGATTGTCCAGTGTTCATTGTTGGAGAGGATCTTTCCAGATGCCTTGAAAGAGACTCTGGTAATGCCCCTCTTGAAGAAGCTATCATCTCGACCCTGATGTTCTGGCAAATTACTGTCCAATCTCCAACCTTCCATTTTAGGAAAGGTTGTTGAGAAAATAGTGGTAAGAAGCAGCTCAAGGAGCACCTTATGATCTTTGATACCTATGAGACATTCCAGTCGGGTTTCAGGGCTAGGCATAGCACTGAAGCAGCATTAGTTACAGTGCAAAATGCCCTCCTCAGGGCAAGAGATAGAGGAGACAGGTCAGTTCTGTGCTCCTTGACCTGTCATCAGCATTTGACAACATGGATCATGTTGTGCTTCTAGATTGCCTTAGAGAATATTGTGGACTTGCCAGCACCGTCATCAACTAGTTTGAGTCCTATCTCTCTGGCAGAAAGCAGCAGGTATTGATGGGGAATTTCTCCTCCTCCTGAAGCTCCTGCCATTAAGAGTGTCTCAGGGTTCGATCTTGTCACCAATGTTATTTGCAGTGTACATGCTGCCTTGGGTGAGCTCATTAGGTGTTACAAAGAGGTTTTCATTGCTATGTAAATGATACCAACTGTATATGTCCTATGTCCCTGGAACACAGGACACTGTGGAAGTTCTTAACAACTCCTGGCTGAGATGAATGGCTGGATGCTGTCCAATTGGTTGCAACAGAATCCCAATAAGATGGAGGTCCTGGTGATTGAGCTGGATTGTGGGCATGATGGATTGCCTCCAGAGTGGCTACAGGATTGTTCCTGGGGTCCACTCAATTGATAGCCACCCCTAGGGTGCAGGATTTAAGCATTATTTTGGATGACAAATTAACACTTGAAGCTGTGGTGTCATCTGTGACCCAAAGTGTTTTTACCACTTAAGGAATATTGTCAGGATTAAATCCTTAGTTCTACCTGAGGACCTACTGTCACTGGTACATGCCTTTGTTACATCCAGGCTTGATTACTGTAATGTTCTGTACTTTGGGGTCACTGGAGGGACCTTCTGCTGGCTGCAGATGGTGCAGAATGGAGGGCCAGATTGCTGACATGCCTGTCTAGGTCTAGTCATGTGATCACGGTCATGCAAGCTCTGCACTGGCTGCCTGTCAGGTGGAGCATCGCCTTCAAGGTGGGCTTCCTCACCTATAAAGCCCATATGGACTGGGTCCTGTTTATCTGGCTGGTCTCCTGACACCTGACACCTCAGTCCACTCCCTCTCTTCTGACCAAGGGTCACCTTATGGTTCAAGGGTCAGATTAAAAACCTCTGGTGACCGAGCCTTGATGTCGCTGGACCGACCATTTGAAACTGTTTTCCAGCTTCTTTAGAGAGGCCGAGAATCGAGATGTTTAAAAGGGTCTAAAACTTTTTTATTCTGCTAAACTTTTCTTTATGAATTTGACTGACCAGAGCGACTTTAATTTTAGACATTATATTACTATATTTATTGTTTTAATATTGTATTATATGTTGTATGTGTTTTCTGTTTCTCTTTGTATTACCCTACCAGATTTTATGTAAAGCACCCAGAGCCTTAGGGATTGGGTGCCTTCTACATAAATAAACATGCCTTGCCTTGTATGAAGATCTATCCTATTCAATTATTTTTTTTATTTAATTGTTATTGATAATATAAAATGCTACTTGTGAATTTTATAACTTGTGCTGATATGCTTGTTTTATGACCTATGCCTGTACAATATAACTGAACCACTTTCTAAATTTGCAGACTTTGTTATTCAAAAAGTTCCAAATGTACCATCATTCATCTAAGACACTAATCATATTTTGAGGATCTTAGAAGGACTACTATCTCAGAGGACGATTATCTCATCACGAACAGATGTCAAAACCTTGGATTCAAACCTTCCTCATAAAGTGGGCTTGGTGCACTCAGAAAAGCATTATCTGAAAATGGAATAATGTGATACCACTGTCATCTTACATTGTCGATTTAGCAAGATTTGTTTTAGAGGCCAGTTGCTTCTATTTTGAACGCCTTCTATGTACAACACAAGGGGACAGCAGTGGGCAGCACTTTTGTCTCTAACTTGGCAAACGTATGTATTGTGGGTGTGGGAAGATGCCTTTAAATGTGATCCAGGTGCAAATGTATTCAAGAACAAAGTCAAATTGTGGAAAAGACATATAATTGTCTCCTAATTTGGCCGGTGAAAAGGAAACATGGATGGCCTTTTTGATTACTGTATATTAATGTTTCTAAATCACATCTTGATTACTGTATATTAATGTTTCTAAATCACATCTGTAATTAATTTATGAGAATGTTACTAAATCACATCTGTAATTCATTTATGAGATAATGTTCTAAATCACATCTGAAATTCATTTATCAGATTAGTACCAAACAGATATTATGATTTTTAAGGAAACTGGAGAAATCAAAACAATAATGTACCTGAAACCACAATCTAGGAATACTCTGTTGTTGTGACAGCTTTCATCTGCCTAATCATGTAAAAACATTCCAAAGGACAGTTTTGAGAACTAGAAGAACTTGTATTAATGATTCAGATTTTAATAGTGAAAACATTCAGATGCAGACAAATTTGTGGGCATAGTTATCCAATCAAAACTATTCAATCAGCTTTTAATGCTGCTAGGGATGCAAACAGGATGGAACTTTTACAAGGAATAGAAGAATGTAAGTGAGTCAACGCTACATTTGTGAGTGAATAGAGCATAATTGCCCTCTAAGACTGGGAGCATCATCAAAAAACATTGCCACTTTCTCCGGTCAGGCGCTTGGCTGGGTAAGCTTTCTGGACAAACCCCATGAATCACATACAGTGGGGCACCAGTGTTAGAGACACCTTAGTTCATGCAGTCCCTAAACCACTGGAAACTACACCCACTTGGCTACCTAGACCCTACCTAGACCTCCTTTGGGAAACTTCAGATGTGGACATTGTGTTCATTGTGCAAACATTGTCAATACAAAGATGTTTAACCATTCTAAGACTGGAAAACTGTTTCAGATCAAACAGATAATTAATGGTAGCACCTGGGCTGTTCACTTGTTTGTGTGGTCTTGCTTATATCGATACACAAATATACCCTAAAATCATATAGGTGAGCACAGAACAGCTATTCACACAGGTAATCAATACTATGCTGTGGTCAAACATTGTTTGCAAGCTGCACGTGAGTTGGTAGCAACTTCAAAGATTCTCAGCAATGAGAAGATTGACCTTGGAATTTGTGGTAGGGACCCTAATTAAGAAACTCCACCATAGGGAATCATTTTGGCTTGCTGCATTGAACACAGTGGCTACCTGTTGAGTAATGTTGACATCCTTCTGCATTAATTTCTTGGAAAGTGATGTCCTATAGGCCTCTAACACTTTTAATACTTTTTAGTCAGTAATGTGACATGCTGCATTACTTTGTTTTTTGTTTGTTTTGTATCCCCGTTTCCTTCTTTGTGTGCCCATCCCAACCCACTCCACTCCCACCCCTCTCCTCACACTTTTCCTCCCTGTCCATTTTTTAATTCTGCTTGGATATGTAATTTGGTGCCTTTGCCCATTTGCTCTCTGTACACACTGGCACTGCTCTATATTTTATTATTGCTACCCTTTAATTAATCACTTTTAAACCATGGCACTGGGTACATTTCATGCACTGATGAAGATGTCCTCGTAATGCTGATATATAGCTTGAAGCAGAACACTTCATCGAGGCACAGGCCTACATGCTTGAGTATACAGGGGCACTTCCATTTTCTTGTTTTGATATCACGGTTTGACTTTTCAGTGTCATACCTTGAAGTTTAAGTAGGCATTTAGATTCTTATTGTGAATACAATTCTTCACTTCACTGGAACCTTGTGGTTCTTCCATTATCATTCAACCCTTTTCTGCCCTCCTTCCCAGCCAAAGCCCTGGAAGATTGCTTAGAATTTGGTGAGCCATATCTGCACTGTTTCCACTGCTACTTTTCACAATTTGATACTGCTATTTTGCACATTTGCTTGCTGTACTAATAGGAACTGCTTTTAGCAAATAGAACTGTTTGTATACACAAGTTCCACTACTGCTATTGATATGCTGACCTGCTGTCCTTTCTTGGAGCTGTTTGTGATTTAGAGCTTCATTAGCATTCCTGGCTATGTGCATATCAAATGTTCACTGAGCTACTAGTACCTGTGATTGTGGCTAGCTGAAGGGAATAAGACTTTCTTCAGATAAATAAGTGAAAGAAAAAAACAGAAACATAGACTTTGGCGACAGATAAGGAACACTTGATCCACCACTCTGGCCATTTCCTACCTATTGGATAAGCTACAGATCCTAGCTAACCAACAGCCTACTTCCTCCTACACCCCACAAACTTGCCTTATGTTTGTCCATGCATTCTTGAATTCCCCAATGTTTTTGACCCCACGGCCTCCTCAGAAAGGCCATTCCACGCCCACCCTCTCTTGAAAAATACTTCCTCATGCTACCTCTGAGCTATCCCCATCTATCTTCAAATTGTGCCCCTTGTTCTTGCACATCTCATTTTCTGAAAGATGCTACCCTCTTGGACTTTGTTGATTCCTATGATATTTGAAAGTTTCTGTCATGTCCCCCCTCCTCCTTTCATCGAGGATATACATATTAAGCTTCTTTAGTCCCTCTTCATATGGATTCTGGTGCAGAAACACAGAAACATAGAAACCTAGAATTTGATGGCAGATAAGGACCGCTTGGCCCACCTAGTCTGCCCATTTCCCTACCTAACGGATAAGCTGCAGATCCTAGTTAATTAACAGCCTACTTCCTCCTACCCCTCACAAGAATTGCCTTATGTCTTTCCCATGCATTCTTGAATTCCCCATTATTTTTGACTCTATGACCTCCTCAGGAAGGCTGTTCCATGCATCTGCAACCCTATCTGTGAAGAAATACTTCTCACATTACCTCTGAGCCATTCCCCCTCTATCTTCAAATTGTGCCCCTTGTTCTTGCATCTTTTTCTGAAAGATGCTACCCTCTTGGACTTTGTTGGTTCATTTGAGGTATTTGAATGTTTCTATCATGTCCTTCTCTCTCTCCTTTCCTCGAGGCTATACATCTTAAGCTCCTTTAGTCTTTCTTCATATGTCTTCTGGTGTAGACCCTGCACCATTTTGGTTTGCCCTCCTCTGGACAGCCTTAACTCTGTCTATGGCTGTGAGATGGGGTCTCAGAACCGTACACAGTACTCAGATGTGGTCTTACTAACTGTCTGTACAGAGGCCAACAACTTCCTGTTTTCTACTGGTGATGCCTGTCCCTATGGTTCAGTATCCCCCAGCCCTTCTTACTACCTTCTCACATTGCTGGCCTACCTTTAGGTCATCTGATATGACTACCCCAGGTCTCTTTCCATTTTGTTGTTGTCAGTATCTCACCCCATTGTGTACTTGCCCCTGGGTTTTTGTTTCCCAGGTGCATTACTTCACTTCTTTGCATTGAATCTAAGCTGCCATGCATTTGACATTTCCTCCAACCTTGCCAAGTCCTTTTCATCCTTCACCCTACCTTGCATATCAACCCTGTTGCAGATCTTTCGCCATCTGCAAAGAGACATACTTTCCTTCCAGTCCCTCTGCAATGTCACTTATAAAGACATTAAAAGGACGGTCCCAGCAGTGAACACTGTGTTACCCACTAAGTAACCCCTTTCTTCACTGCAGACTCCGTTTACTATTACCCTCTGTGTCCTGTTGACCAGCTATGTGTTTACTCAGGCTACCACCCTGGGACCCTCTCTCAAGCTGGCTAATTTGTTTATTAATCTTTTGTGCAGGACTGTGTCAAATGCCTTGCTAAAGTCTAGGTAGGCCATGTCCACAGCCCCTCCCTGGTCTACTACATTGGTCACCCAGTCAAAGAAATCAATTAGATTTTTCTGACATGACCTTCCTGCTGTGAATCCATGCTGCCTTGGGTCCTGTACCCACTGGCCTCTAGGTACTCACAAATTATTTCCTTCAGAAGTGATTCCATCATTTCCCTACCACTGAGGTCAAACTGACAGGTCTGTAGTTTCCAACCTCTGTCTTGCTCCCACTTTTGTGAAAGGAATCACATCCACCCTCCTCCAGTCCTCAGGTACACACCATCCTCCCATGATTTATTAAAATGGGAAGTCAGTGGTGTTACTAGTTCTTTCCTTAGTTATTCTAGAATTCTGGGGTGAATCCCATCAGGCCCATTGCTTTATCCACCTTCAGTTTTAAGGTTCTTTCAGAACCCTTTCTTCAGTGAAAGGACTGATATCAACCCCTATCCAGAGTGCTTCTATTGACTGGATTAGGTATCTCCCTGCTTTTCCATTGTGAATACTGAGCAGAGTATTCATTCAGTATCCTCTTTTTCACTGTTGCTCTTTGCCCAACCAGCTTCCTTGTTATTCAGCCTCAGTACCCCTGCCTTAGTCTTTCTTTGCTCCTAATGTACCTATGAAGGTTTTATCCCCTTCTTAACCAAGTTGGCTATCTTTTCCTCACTTTGGACCTTTGCTTATTCTGACTGCCTTCCCCACTTCCTTCTGCTTTAACTGTTACAGTTCTCTGACCTGCTCCTTCTGTGTTTCCTTACACATCCTGAGATACTATCTTTTCTCCCTAACCTTCCCTACTTCTTTTGAGAACCATAGTGTTTTTTCTTTCATTTTGATTTGTTTATTTGCTTCACACAAAGACTTGTTGCCTCTGTGATGATGGTTTGACATTTCCCATTGTTGGTCCACCCACCTTCTTGCCTGTTTGCTAGTGCTTTTCTGAAACACTCTCCCATTTGACAAAATCAACCTTCATGAAGTCCAGTACCTTCACTTTTGTATGGCTTAACTCTCCAGCTAAGTTTATTGTGAACCACACATTTTGTGGTCACTTGTTCCCAGATGGCTACCCACTTCAAGATCGGAAATCCTCTGTCTGTTGCCATTTGAGAGTACAAGGTCTAAGATTGCTCCCTCCTGAGTGGGTTCCAAAACTAGCTGTCTGAGGCATGTTCCCTGTAGGGCATCGAGAATAGCTCTGCTCTTGGATGTGGCTGCAGCAAAGGTGCTCCAGTTAACATCTGGCATATTCAGGTCCCATCAGCAATATCTCCTCTCTGCCATCCTAAGGATGCCTTATATTATTTCCTTGTCCATTTCCTTCCCTGAAATGGGGGTCTGTCTACAACCCTGTGCAGATTGTGGTGCCATTTCCAGTCTCCAGGGTGACCCACAGTGCCTCCTCTCCTCCCTGTTTACCCTTTAGCTCTGTTGCTTTGATCCCTTCCCTTACATGAGAGCTACTCCTCCTCCTTTTCTTCTTCCCTCCCTGTCCCTCCTGTAGATTGTGTACCCTGGTATGTTGAAATCCCAGTCATGGTTCTCTGTGTACCATGTTTCTGTGACTGCCACAATATCCAGGCATCCCTCTTCCATCAATGCCACCATTTTGGGAGCTTTTACCTAGACTATGGGCATTGGTACTCATTATCCTCCATTTTTTATGGCTTTATTTCTTTTGCCCCATCCCTGTCCTTGCTGCCTTTGTCTTTTCTCCATTTACCCCAACCGTTCTCCCTATCGACTGCTCTGTCTTGGTGTTTACCTCACAAACTACCCTTATTTTCTTTGGGGGTGGGCTAGGATTTCCCTTCTCCTTTCAGTGCCTCCCCTTGACTAGTTTAAATGCTTGCCAATTAAGCATTTAAATCTATCACCCTAGGATCCTGGTTCCCTCCTAGATAGATGCAGACCATCACACCAGTATAGGCCTGCATCCCTCCAGGTGGAGCTCAGTCCCCATTGAAGCCAATTCCTGAGCTCTGCACCAGTTTTTCTACCAGTCATTGAATCTCATGTGTGGAGTACCCTAGCCTCATCTGTGCCATAGACAGGTAGCACTTCTGAGAAAATTACTGTGTGGCTACTTGTCTGAGGGGCTCCCTCCACCTCCACAATCTCCTGTTGCACTGCTCTGATCCCATTCTCAGCCAGGACATTTGTTCCTAGGTGGATAATGCCATCCATCTCACTCCCCTTTCAGCTGATCCTATGACCCAGAGATTAATTTCCTGTCCCCAAGCCATGGTGCCAGGCAGGCATCTTACCTCCTTTCCCCTCCCTCCCAGTTCTACCCCCCTAACAATTGAGTCCCTCACAAGGAGTTATTTCCTTCTCCTGTGGGGTCCTGTGCCACCCTCCTGTGGGTCTCCACTGTGGAGGTTCCCAGCATCCTCTGGTCTTCACTGTGGGTGCCTCCATAGAGGAACCATGCTCCACCAGAGTGGCGAATGAATTGTGGAGAGACACAACTGGAGGATGTGCCTCTGTTCCACCACCCTCACCCTCCTAGGCCACCATGGTCCAACCACTCCTCTTTCTTGGCAACCTCTGAGGTAGTGGCGGTGGCCTGGGTGGTCCCTGGGTGGGGAGCAGTTTCAAATCCTTGCCAGGTCAGCATGGAGATGAACAACCTTCTCCCTCAGACCAGAGAGGTGCCTGCAAACAGGGCAGCAACAAAGTCTCCAGAATGTCTCCCGAAGACTGCTGCTCCACAGCCAGTGCATTGCATCACTCCCCACATGTCTGTGTCCCTTCCTGTTACAGATGCTTTCCTTTTTTTTTAGTTGCTCTCCTTTGACTGCCTCCATCCTGTCTATGTCCTTGAGGAGATGGGGTCTCAGAACTGCATGCAGTACTCCAGATGGGGCCTCACCAACTGTACAGAGGATGACAACTTCCTGTTTTCTACTGAAAAAAATGTTGTAGGTGATGTATTGGTCCTTTTAAGAACAGATCCAGAAACAAATGATTTGATACCTTTTATTTGACCAACATGGATGTTACAGAAAGAACAAAGTGCTCTAGCTTCGAACCTACCTAGTCCTTCAGCCACAAAGCCATAAAGCTTCTGAAAAAGGACCGGTAGGTTCGAAAGCTAGAGCACTTTGTTCTTTCTGTAACATCCATGTTGGTCCAATAAAAGGTATCAAATCATTTGTCTCTAGATCTGTTTTCACTGGTGATGCCTCTGCTTATGCATCCCAGTATCCCCCAGCCCTCCTTACTGCCTTCTCACATTGCCTGCCTACCTTTAGGTCATCTGATATGACTACCCCTAGGTCCCTTTCCATTTTGTTGTTGTTAGTACCCCCATTGTGTACTCTTCCCTGGGCTTTTGTTTCGGTGCATACTTTGCACTTTTGCATCACATCTAAGCTGCAATACTTTTAAAGGAGAGGGATAGTGAAGATTAGGAGGATTTCAGGGGAGACTATGCAGAAGAGGACCATGAAAAGATGCCATCCTAAATGGGTATTTCTGCACAGTATTCATAGTGAAGTGAGAGGGCAGACCACCAGGTAGTAGCAGAAACAAAGGAGGGAGATGAACACAAGTCTATTTTAAGAGAAAATAATCCTGAAGGGACTTGCAACTCTGGGGGTGGAAAATGCTATGGCATTGAATGGGATGAACCCAATGGAACTAAAGGAACTCAAGGAGGTGCTAGCTGTCCCATTGAAGGCCTTATTCAACAGTTCACTGGAAACAGGCTTTGTTCCAGTGGACTGAACAGAAGCAGACGTGGTCCTCCACATAACAGGGACTACAGGGAGAAGGCTAGCAACTATAGGCCGTTAAACTCACTTCAGTGGTAAGGGCAATTAATGAAAACCCTGCTTAAGGAAAGGCTGGTAAAGTATTTTGAATCTAAGGGCTGCAAGACCACAGGCAGCATGAATTTATGGGTGGAGGTCATGTCAGACAAATATAACTGATTTCTATAACTGGGTGACCAGGAAATAGATCAGGGAGGGCCATAGACATGGCCTATCTGGACATTAGTGAGGCCTTCAACACTGTACCACACAGAAGACTGATAAAAAATTGAGCAGCCTAGTGGTGGGATCCAAAGTAGTGAATCAGGATAGACATGGGCTAACAGATAGGTGATACAGGGTGGTGGTTAATGATACTCCAGTGATGGGGAGTGACCAGTTGGGTGCCACAGCGCTCAGTACTGGGACCGGTCCTCTTCAGTGTCTTCATAAAGTGACATTGCAGAAGAACTGGAGAGAAGGTATGCCTTTTTGCAGATGATACCAAAATCTATAATAGGGTGCACATTCAGGAGGGGATAGAGAAATGCACAGAGATCTTGGGAGCTAGAGGGTGGTCAAGAGTATGGCAGTTGAGGTTCAATGCCAAGAAATGCAAAATCATGCACCAAGGGCATGGGACTCCAGGAGCTGAATATAGGATGGGAGAGGTACTGACAGTCACTAAGCAAGGAAAGGGACCTTGGGGTTATTATGTCTGATGACCTCAAAGTGGAGCAGCAGAGTGACAAAGCAGTGGGTAGGCCTAGTGGAATGCTGCTGTACATAGGAAGGTATTTCCAGCAGGAGGAGAGAGCTGGTGTTGCCACTGTATTACTCTCTTGTGAGACCCCACTTGGAGTACTGTGTTCAGTTTTGGAGGCACCACCTCAGAAAGAACATAGACAGGGTAGAGACAGTCCAGTGGAGGGCAACTAAAATATTGCAAGGGTTGCACGAGAAGTCCTACAAGGAGAGACTGAGGATCTGAACATGTACACCCCTGGAAGAGAAGGTGCGAGAAGGACGTGGCAGAGATCTAAAATTCCTCAAAGGGATAATCAGGGTGCAGGAAGGAGTGTCTTTCAAATTAGAAAGAGCACCAGGACCAGGGGGCATGTCATGAAGCTGGAGGAGATGTTAAAGAGAGATGAGGAAGTACTACTTCTCTGAAAGGGTGGTAGATGCCTGGAACAGACTGCTGAAAAGAAATTCTGAAGGGAAAAAGTGGGGACTTCAAGCTTGTGTGGCATAGATGTAGGGAATATTAGAAAATATGCTAGTGGAGGGTCTCCAGAGACCAGTAAGGGTCTGCAGAAATAGAGTAGGTAGGGAACATCCGGATAGACTGACAGGTCAAGTGATCCTTTTTGCCAACAAATTCTATGTTTCTACGTTTCTGATGAGCAGAAATTCTGATTGTGTAAGTCTGCCACCAAACTGGCAGGGACCAAAAGCCAAGTTGAGTAATGCAGCCAGAGAGAGAGAGAAATGAAGCATGACGGTTCCAACCCTGCTACCAAAGCAATGCTAGTCACCTATGGCAATATAAAAGCATCCTTAAACATGGCTGCAGAACAACCATAATTAGTGTTTACCATTCAGTTTTCAGAAAAGAATTTTGCAATAAAAGGAAACTAGACAGCACTGAAGAGGATCCTTCAGCAACTGCAACAACAATATTTGCCACCAGTGCTGCAGATTTGGAAAATTGTGCGGTGTTTTATGGTGGAAGAGTGTTGGACACTGAGAGCACCAGCAGAAAATCCTTTGAGGAAACCATAGCAGTATTTGCTGCCTGGGATCCAGAGGTGGGCAAATTACACTAGTCGGTGTCTCTGTGGAATCATCTGAAGAGGTTGGTGCCATGGAATGTCCAACTGCTGTGTTTGCCATTGGAGTTACAAAAATGGAAAAACAGTAGTGTCTAGTTCCACCAGGGATCTTGTAAGGTAGCCACAGGTGTTCTGTAACTGTGTTTTCAGGAGGGTTAAGGTTTGGGAGCCAGCAGGCACAGGCTTGAATACTGAGGGGATAAGGCTAGGTTAGATTATTCACTGACAGCCACACTGGACTCATTGTCAGGTGCAAGTTTAGCTTTTACTGCAAATGAGATAAAGGGAGTTTAGCAGATACAAAATTCTGAGAGAGTAATTTTGGTATTTCTAAGCCATGGTTCAGGCTGAGTAAAAATCTCAGATTAAACCTTGTTCGTATTCTTGATGTTGGAGACTGATGGTAGTCAGCATTCAGACCTCTTACTTGCTGTAGATTCAGGCTTTGGGACTAGAGTTCAGATTTCCTTCACAGATTTTACTTTTGTTTGGCATCCCTTCTTCATGTGCATAAAACGTATGGAGAAACATCAGTTTTTATGGAAGTGAATCCACTTTGGGGCTAGAGAACTAGTTTAAACTCTTACATTCTGGTGCCATCCTTCCTTCAAAAGTGGCAGATTAAATATGTTCCTCATAGAATAATGGTGTATTACCTCTCAGAAATTTTTATTTTATTTAATTTAAAATCTTGGTAACTGGGACAGACACTCAGAGCCGAGTCTCATTTTCAGGTGCAACCCAAGGAAACAGGTAACGGGGTGTAGTAAACAGGACATAATAAAACAATACAATTGTCAGAGACTGTTGAAGCTCACATGATGATTGGATAGAGTTTGAGAATAAAGAGAACTTACAGTACAATATGACTATGTGTACATGTTATATGGATGGCAAGCTGAGTACGCAAAGTTTGCAGCACAATAAATAAAATTCATAAGGCACACATGATATTTGGCTAGAGACTGGATTCCAGAAACATACAGTGGAGGGGTGTGGAATAAATAAAAATTTGTAGAGGCACACATGGTATTGGCTAGAGTCTGAATTCCAGAAAACATACAGTGGAGGAGTATGAGTGGTAGGGTGGGTAAGCAGGCCACAGGTAAGTTAGGGTGGGATTTATGAGACAGCAGCTGAGAATGGAAGAAGAGAGAAGCAAAGGAGGGAAGATATAAGGAGAGGTGGAGTCAAGGCAGGAGCAAGGGGCATGGGGCGTAGGTGTTGTTTGAAAGAGGGAAGGCGAAGGAGTTACATAGTTGAAAAGGAAAAGGTTCCTGAGGGAGGGCATGTGAGGGGAAGGCAGATTATACAGAAGAGTGTGAGGGATGGGAAACAGAGAAGGTCCCTGGTGTGTAAATCATAGGAGGAAGGGGCAGCTGGTGACTGGCTGGCTGAAGAGGTAAAGGGGAAACAGACCAAACCAGAATTTCACAATGAAAATTAAGGAGTGGGTAGAGCACCTGCAGGAAAGCAAGAAGAGCGCCTGAGGGAAAGTGGAAGGAAGGAAAGACAGGAGTAAAAGTTGCAGTGGTGAGTGTGAAGGTGAGGCAAATTATTAATTTGTAACAAAACAACAGATTGAGTTCAGAAGCATGTCTAGTTTGGAGATGTGGAAGCTGGGTA
Organism: Neoceratodus forsteri; assembly: GCA_016271365.2. Classification (NCBI taxonomy): domain Eukaryota; kingdom Metazoa; phylum Chordata; order Ceratodontiformes; family Ceratodontidae; genus Neoceratodus; species Neoceratodus forsteri. The sequence continues at coordinate 1,181,808,761 of CM057450.1, read as the reverse complement.
GTTCCATAGATAACATCAGCATAGTCGAATATGGGCAGAATCATTTTGAGATTAATTCATGATGAATAGGGATTGAGAGGCAATTCTTGTTTTGGTAAAGCAGGCCCAGTTTTGGGTGGAAATGGAGTCAATGTGGGAGGCAAAGTCTGCATGGTTGTCCAACCAGACCCCAAGGTATTTGAACTTGTAGTAGTAGTAGTAGTACATTAATATTCATAAAATTATGAACAGGGATGATAAGATCTCCATTGAGCATTGTTCATTTCAGTGAGGTCCCATTTTCACTGTCTTATAGTTGCTTATACAATACATATAAATTAAACACATACATACATAAAACTACAATGGAGGGTTAGTCAGATGGCCAAAAATCCAAAGACCAGACCGCAATGCTCCTCCAAACACGGTGGGTGCAGTTTAATGGCAGCCAGCCCACAACGTGAACACTTAGCCGAAAGAAGCTGCACTCTTAGCTAGAAAATAATGCACATTCACCAGCAATGTAGATTTTTGAAGCTTTCATCCTTAGATATAGTGTGCACAGTCAGTTGTGACCATAACACCATTTGCCCAGGTGCTTCGGGTCCCTGTCCTTCATCAGGGGCATGGCAAAAGGGTAAGACACATGACTTTTATACCATCACCATTCATTTGCTGTGATGCAACACAGCTGCTCTTAATCAAATAAATGTATTTTAAATCATAACAAAAACCTAGCACCCTTATAAACAAACCATTGTTCTAGTATAAAACTTAATCTGAAAAATCACTTAGAGCAGAACTGCTAATATGCTGGCCAGTTAGGCACAATAGATTTAATTTATAATCATTTCAATAATATAATCTTTGTAATTGCATAAGACATTTCAGTTCTGCACAATGACTTGATGCTACTGAGATGTACAAAGAGAGAAGATGAAGAAGGAGACAATGCAATCTGCTTTCAGTAGCGATCAGTCCACTGCTCCAGCTCCAGGAGGTAAAGAAAAAAGACCTAGAAAGCAAAGAGAAGAGATCATAATTAGAGATAACATCATACAGCAAACTGACTTTAGAATATTAAATCTGTCTATCTGATGTAAACAATCCATGTTTCTATATTTAAACTTAAATCTGTAGACAAAGCTTGTAGAATCTTAAACAAAATCCATATTTTCTTGAACTAATGCTACTGTTTATGCATGTGTAAGCTTCAATTTTGAGAGGTAGCATAGGGAGACAATCATAAAATGAAAGGGTTGTGATATTACTACACATGGCTAAACATATTAAACCCATTATGTTATCTGTTGCTTTTCATTTAACTTTCCAGTTCATGGATAATACTGACTGTGTTTTCTCAAAGGGCACCACAATATGTACAGTCTGGTGCCTATTACTGAATCATGTGAGCTAATCTAGTAAATAAGGCTTCAAATACCAAAATTTTGTTAAACCTATTGGCTTTACACTTCTCAAAGTGTAGATCCAAAAGCTCTCCTTCTTGAGCAAACCATTAGTTCTGTTGCCCCTAACTTATTTGTTTTATTTAGGGTTAGTCAGATGATTAATACAATCACACAACTTTTACATAAAAGAGTACCACATCAAGTTATACACTCTAAACAGCAATGCAAAGGTTCGCAACCGGAGTTAAAAGCCCTCTTAAAAAGCTATATTTTATGGTGTCCAACCGAATGATTGAGTTTACCACAGAGGTAGATAGGCATAGAGTTTCATAGGACAGGTCCTTTATAAGAAACTGAAGACCTTCCAACTCCCAGATTGCATTTTGGAACCACATATTCCAGATCTTGTGCAGATCTTACACTCTCCTTGCAGCTCTGATCCTGACTGTATCTAGAATATAGCTGGGCAGTTCTTACTCCTGAAGTTTAAACATAAAAGCCAAAAGATGCTAGTTTCTCCTTTCATGCAACCTCAGCCAATTCAAAGCTCTATATAGATCACAGTGGGGCATTCTTCTAGGGCATCGAAGACAAAATGAGCCAGTCTGTTGTACATCACATGCAGCTTGTCCAGCCCTGTCCTCGTGTCCCCACATATACTACGGCCCATAGTCCAAAACTGAAGAACCATGATGTTAATAATTCTTAAATCTACTTCAGTGGACATAAAATGTTTTAGCCTATACAGTATTCCCAGTTTTTACTTAAATTTTTACTACCATATTAAGGTATACACCCATTTTAATTTATTATTCTGCCAAATTCCAAGATACTTATATTTTGTGACTTATTGTATGTGTACACTATCCAATGTCTGGATCTCAAAGGGGCATTATTTTTAGCACTGCTGTCAAAGAGCACTGACTGTGTCTTTTATCATTCAAGATTAGCATATGTTTCCGAGGAAAGCCTGAAACTGCAAAACGCTCTTGCAGTTTAGTTTGGATATTCCCAATGGATCTGACCACTACATAGATCATCGTATCATCTGCATACTTATGGTAATTATTCTCTGGGTCATCAAAATGCAGATTATTAACATAAATGTTAAACAGGAGAGGGCCCAGTATTGACCCCTGAGGGACATGTGACTTAAGGAAAGCTGTTGTAGATTTAAAGGGACCCAAGTCCACCAACTGATCTCATCCTGTTAAATATGTTTTACTTGGACATGTAATCAAGCAGGGTGCCATCCAAAGTGGTAAATGCCAGATGTGGTTCCAATTCATTTCTGAGAGGTGCAAAAACCATTGTAACAGTCTTTTTGTGTTGACCTTTAGGTGATTGGCTTGGAACCATGACAGGACATTATTTAGGTTGTGCTGGAGCAAGACATGGATGTCTGCTGTGGAGGGACTTTGACAAATAAGATGGAGTCATTCACATACGTAGGATGAGGGAATTCATGCACACTGATGGGAGATCATTAAGAAGCACTGAAAAAAGGATGGGGTACAAGATGGACCCTTGAGGGGTGGCTACCTGGATAGGGAGGAGGAGAAGAGTAGTTGCTCACTTGCACTGTCTGCTGTCCATTGCAAAGGTATGAGGAGAACCATTTGACTTGGGGCAAGGGAACAAACCAGTGGAGAAAAGCTTGTTGAGAAGGAGAAGGAGGGTGGAAGACATAGTCAAAAGCTTTGGCCAGGTCCACTAAGATAGTGGCAGTAATGTGACTGGTCTATATCTGTTAAAATATGATCGGTGACTTAGAAATGATGATATAGTTGAGTTGTGTTTTCTAAACTTTGACTGGAAGGGGAGAGATGACAGGTGGAGGATAAGAAATCCAACAGCCTAGTATGTACAAGTAATTCCTGAAATTTGGTGAGGGCAGGGAGTAGGAAGATTGGTCTAAAATTTCCTGAGGTAGAAGTGTCTCCACCTTTATGGAGGGGCAGCACTTTAGTGACCTTCCATGCCTGAGGTACTGTGTAGGGAAGAAAAGGAGAGATTTAGTAGGTGAGCCAGGGGACAGACAATTGCAGGGGCCAATAGGCAGACAAGCTTTGAGAGGGAACCACCTAGGGTGGATATGTTTGAGTTTAGACAGTAGAGTATATGGATAACCTCTTGAGGGAAACTGGTGAAAAACAGAAGCCATAATGAGATGGGAGAGGGAAGAGACTGAGATTTAAGGAGGGTCTGTGAGGGTACAGGTAGTGAAGAACTTGTTAAAAGTTTTGGCTACTGAGGTTGGATCAGAAGCAGTTGAGACATTGCTTTAGGACAGGTGAAGATGACAAGGCTGGGGAGTCAATAAGGAATGGACCACTTTCCAGAAGGAAGCTGGAGATGCTGAGTTTTCAATTAAGTGTTTTTAAGTATTTCACCTTTGTGAGTCTGATTGCCATGGTACAGGTGTTTCTGAGAGATTTATATAGCTGCTGATCATGAGGTGATTTGAAGATTTATAGCATTACCAGGCCTGGTCCTGGGATTTACACAGGGCTATTAGGTTCACCGTAATCCAGGGTAGTGACATCTCCTGACTCTGGTGCTTACCATAGGGGTATGAATATCCCAGACCTGGGTGAGAGTGCATGTGAAATGGTCTAAAGCAGCATCCATGTCAGAGGCAGAATATACAAGGGTCCAATTAGCATGGGTGAGGTCGTGGAAGGGCAGCAACATTGATTGAGTGCAGAAAATGCAACTTCTCATATTTAGGAAGGATTTGGGAAGGTGTAGTTTCCTAACACAGTAAGTGATGCAGTGGTTGCTCATGGCATCAGATAGTACTCGGTCTCTGTTACGCAGTGTGAGTGGAATAAAGTACCCAGTCAATGAGAGTGCAGTTGGAGAATTGAGCGTTGTAGCAAGTTGGTTCAGAGGTTAGCTGGGAGAGGTTGAAGGACTCTATTTTTAGGGTAGAGGCCTTAGAGGAATGGGAGAGACAGTTCAGATTAAAGTCAGACAAAAGATGAACTCCCAGTGGAAGTCAAGCGTGACTATGAAGGATATGCACATGATCAGCATATCTGGATTTTGCAGAGGAGAGGCATACAGCACACCAACATTGATGGGAAGTGAGCCTGGGAGAGATAAAGTATGATGATAAGTTCATGGGAGGAAGGGAGGATTCATGCAGAGTGACAGAGCAGGATAGTGACTGTCGGACTTAGAGGGGCTATCCAGCCTCCCCTCTTACCATGGTCTTGGCAGAAGAGTGAGAACTCTGGGATGGCTAGGAAAGAGTCAGGGGTTTTCAAAGAAAGACATGTTTCAGAGATACAGAGATATCAGAGTACTGGACCATCCAAACTTTTAGGAGGTCTAATTTTGGAAGACGACTTCTGGCATTTAAGTGGTAGAAGCTGAGACCCTTGGGGAGTGGGCTAATAGAGCTGGAGTGGAAGGGCTGGAATTCATTTCTATATCTCCTGAGAGGAGTAGTAAGAGGATTAGGAGGCGGAGACTGCTGGGTGCTTGCACCCTCCAGTGCTGAGAGGGTAGTGGCAGAAGGCTGCTAGGTGCTTGTGCCCTTGAGGGCTGAGAGGGATGGGGTGAGAGATGTGCACACCAGAAAAGTGTGCTGTGTCTAACTATGTGGGTAGGGCACGTCACTGAGGAGAATGAATAGATTGGGGAAGTGATTATGGGAAGTTGAGGAGGGCCAATGGGAGCAGGAGGAGGACAAAACAAGTAGGGGAGAGGGAAAAGGCAGGGAGGATGGGGAGAAAATTGAGGATACAAGAGAAGATGAGGAGGAGTCTTTGCATTGGGATTAAAAGAGTGGGAGAGAGCCATTTGGGGAGATAACCAAGGGTTTGGGGGCAGTGGGGAGGCGAGACTATAGTTAGACAGGGAAAGGGAGGATAGGCAGCAACAGGATGTAAGAACTTAGCAGTTTGACAGAGTTTAGCTGTTTCAGACAGCTCCACTGGAGTTAAGCAGGTGATGATGGGAGGAAGTTTTTTTTTTTTTTTTTACCAGAAGAGACACACTAAGCTGAAAGCTTTTTGAAAGCTTGTACAGGTATGACCTGGGAGCACAAGGAAGTTAAGGACATGCTTAGGGTCACACAGTATACAAGTGGGGACTGTTTACAATCAGGCAGGCAAAATGAAAGAACCAAGTGGAGGAGGAGTTGGGGTGGAGGGAGAGTGGGATGGCTCAAGTTGCAGCTGTGAAATGGGGAATGAAAGTGAGCAGATTGGTTCAGCGGGACACAGAACAGTATAAAATTGGCAACACCCTGGGTGGGAGACGGAAGAGTGGGTGGGAAGTGTGATGCCACACCACTTTGTGGCACTGCCCCTGCACTGAGAAGGAGCTGGAGCAGTTCTTGGTTAGCTGTAGAAGCGGGTGGTGGGAGGGTGACTTCTGAAAGGGCACCCACAACCCACTGGTGCAGCTGAGTTCAACTCAGGGACTGAGTACAGAGAAGCTGCAGGAGAGAAGATAAATGGGATTAGAGGCAGTCACTGATGAAAGGTAAGCATGGGGGTGAGGAGTGAGCTAGTTGGCACTTTAGAAGGGAACAGATACAAGGTGAGTGAGAGACAAGGGAGACAGAGGCAAAAGGCAGTGAAAATCAGGCATAAAAGTCATTAAACAATATTGTTAAGCACTGCTGCTTATGAGAAATACTGAATTAAGGCACTAGGAAAACAGCTCACAAATGTACAGAAAGGAGCTATACAGGCTACAGTCAAGAACAATCAGTCCAAGTATGCTGACTGGTGAGCAGACCAGAGGGCAAGAATGGCACTGCACGCCAAGGACTGCATGGTCCTGCACTGAGAAGGAGCTGGAGCAGTACCTGGTTAGCTGTAGGAGTAGGTGGTTGAGATGGCAACTCGAAATGGCACTTGCAACCCACTGGTGCAGCTGAGTTCCCTCAGGGACTGAGCACAGGAAGCTAGTTAACCGTGGGAGGCGTGTGGTGGGGAGGAGATTTATGAAATGGCCCTGTGACCAACTAGTGCAGCTGAGTTCACCTCAGTGATGGGGACTGAGCACACCTACCTGGAAAATATCGATATTTTTTTATATCTTAAATATATCCTAGTGTCCTTAAATATATCTCAAATACATGTCAGATGTTAGTCATAGTTTTCAGATATATTTTCAGATATATTCAAGATATTTACAGAATGATTCAAACACGTCAGATATTATTCATAGTTTTCAGATATATTTTCAGATATGTTCAAAATATTCACAGAAGTGTCAGATATTAGTCATAGGTTTTAGATATATTTAAGATAGTAACAGAATGACTTAAGATGTGTCATAATTTAGAAACATTTTTGATATATATGTTTGAAATATAGTTCTATAAATTAAGTTTACAAATCCATTCATGCAGTTCTATTTTAGTCATCTATCTATCTATCTATCTATCTATCTATCTATCTATCTATCTATCTATCTATCTATAGGATACTTGATGGGCAGGAGTGTGATATGTGAAATATCTTCATGAGTGAACAGTGACCTCTGGATACTCCGCGAGGCATGAGCATGAGCCAGTATCCCGGTCACTGTTCACAGTGAAGATATTCACATATCACATGATTTGCACATCATGTGGCGATTTATACAATAGGCTTTTCTAAAGTGGTTCTATGTTGCTTTCAAACTGTGTGCAAGATAGAAAAAACTTCCACATTCATTGGTTTTGTTTTCTTCTGTAAGAAGAATGTATTTATTCTTCCAGTATAGTTCAGCTGTATCAAAGTATGTTTCTTGCTTTGAGTCTACATGGTTTGATGTATTTACCAGTCAGTGCTCTTTCTTTTTTTTTCTTATAGTAGGAACTTTAGAGATCTTCTCATCATGGCAGTGCCTGAGAGACTGAATGCAGTAAACCTGTTGTTGGGGCTTCAGGTACTTGAAAGACAGGTGCATTTCATTTGTTTTAATGAGCTGAAACAAGTTGCAGCACTGAGGGAGAGTTAATGGTCTTGTCTGTGACATCACCACAGTGAGAATAAATGCTGGTGAGGTAAACACAGCAAGTATAAACAGCATTTATCATCACTGTGTTAGCCTGGGCTTGCATTTATCTCACTGTGATAGTAATACATGCTTTTATCAGTAAAAATATAGCTCACCCTATTGTATAAATATATTTAATATATGGATCTTCAATTTAATAGGTCTCTAAAGCATACAACAAAAATACAGCAATAGCCTCAAAGGTTCAATGATAATAGTATTGTCAATCACTGGTAATAGTAGTGTCAGTCCCTAGTAATACTATAATTTTGTGCTGATAACAATATCATTCCAAGCTTCTGAAAGATACCCTGCCCCACATCGTAATTGTGCCTCCTCATTGGTCATTTTCCTGTGTGTGGGCTAGCAGAGCAGTTGAAAACATGGTGGTGCTTCTCTCGCTTACCGAGAGCAACCTGGGTCATCACACTGATCGCTTTTATTTGATATTTTCCCCTCAGGAAAAAAATATCTGGTTGATCTTGCTGCTCCAGTCCTGAAGAGAAGATAGAATCTCAAAATGAAAAAAAAAAACAGACAGCGGGCGGGAACCGTCATGGTGAGCACACAGCTGGAGCAGCACAGCATAGGACACTGCGGCGGTCGACCAGTACAAGAATCAGTTAGCAAAATGAGTCGACTGCCCATTAAAACAAGCGTTGCACTCATATAAAAATAACCGAGTTTAGGTGGAAGTCTATTAGAGTACTGTCTAAGGTTCTGACACACTGGAACCTCTCCAGTTTCGCTGTTGAGGTTCATGTGTCCAGAACCCTTGATGCTATTACTCCCTGGTAATAGACACAAAACTGTTGGCTATTTTCTCTCCATCTCTTGCTTCGCTCGCTCGCTCTCTCTCTCTCTACATATATAAATATATATATATATATATATATATATATTCTGAATATGTCCAAGATATATATTATGATTTACTGTGCCTATTCACTTTTTGAGGCCCTTTTTATGTCAAGTATAGCAGACACTCTAAAATTATATTAATAAAATATGTTTAAATAATAAAGCCTTATATATGAAAATACCCAACCTTCAAAAGAACAGTTTTGAACTTGGGTAAATCAGTTATACTTTTTGGTTGTCAAAGGCTAAATTGGCTATGCCTCATGCCCAACAATATGACATTCTTTTCATAATCTATGTTATCGTTGGTCTCTTGTGGATCACCAGCAATTGTTTCATATCAGCACATATGGAAAAGATTTACTATATATTTTTAATATCTGAAATATATCCTTGTATCCCCAAATATGTGTCAAATATATGTCAGATTCATTAACACTTTTCAGAAATATTTGAGCTTTGTTCTAGATATTTGCAGATTGATCAAGATGTATCATATTTGGGATACATCTTTGATATATATATATATATATATATATATATATATATATATATATTCATTACTAAAAAATACGTTAATGCATCAGTTAGGGTTTTATTTAACCATAAAAGCTGTGAAATTCATCGCTAGGGTTACCCTACCACCCCACCCTCCACACACCAACAGGTGTTGGGATGTACTTTAGGTTGTCAGCCCTAACTCTCACCCCATTCCATGTGTAAACAAGATGAGATGGTACAGTATAAGAGAACTGGGTGAGAGTTAGCTGAATGACTCAAAGCACACTAATGACTGTTAGTGTGTTGAACTGGGAGGTAAGGAGTCGGGTGGTGGGTTGGTAACTAATGTTGAATTTCCAGCTTTTACAGTTTAATAAAAACCCTAACTGATGCATTAACATAGTTTTTGCAAAAATTTCCTTCCTTTTAAGAAAGTGTAATGTAACTGCTATGTGGTTGTGGGGCATGGGCACTCTAGGCCCTGCGCTCCTCTCACACTACCCATTGTTGCATAATGATATGCATAATTGAGAATGCGGGGCCTTCTGGGCCCTGCACTCCACTCACACATAAGTACGGGCATAAAGCAGCCTTATATTCATGAAAAATAACCCTATAACACTAATTTGGCAACATATCAATAACCTAGCAACTGTGGAAATGTTCCACGCAGTTGTAATCATGACTTCAAAACCTCCATGGGTACAAAAGGTGGACTAAGCTGTAGAAGAGTGAAAATCTGTATCTCAAATATTTTTGAGATACAGGCACTGAAAGCACTGTGGGTGCCACAATTCAAGGGATGCACGTAATTTGGGCATTTTCAGGATTTTTCATCTAGATTTGAGCATGCATTTTGGGACCCTACATCATGAACAATGTCACTGTCATTTTGTTAATCTGTCCCGGAAGTTGAGTTCGCACAGCAAACGCACTCATTCTGTGCCACAGGTGCAAAATCATGTTTTGGGCAGGATGCAAAAAATGACCGCTGTATACTGTTCATGAGTAGATGTGAAAAGAGTAATGTTGAAAATCAGGAGTGAAATATGAAAAATTGACAAAGATTACGAGCACAGAGAAACTGCACAACGACGCTCATAACATGCTCATTTATGGGAATTTATTTATCAGATTTTCAACATGGGAAATTCTCTCATGAACACTGACACTGGCACTGTGATTTTGTTAATCCAATCTGAAAGTTGATTTCTCACAGCGACCGCGCCATGCTGTGCCACGAAAAGCGAAAACACACTTCAGGAAGGATGTGAGAAATGGAAGCTGATGAGGAGGTGTACAAAATGGCAATGTTAACAATCTGGAGTGAAATATAAAAATTGGAAATGTTGTCGACCCAGTGGCACTGAGGGTTGAGGTGCTGGATGCCACCCCTCTCCACGCCAATGACCCAGGTTCGGGAATGAGCACGGGTTGCCAAGGGTTGGCAGAGAAGGAGCAGATCTAGTGCCTGTGGGCTGCTCCTCTACTTCCTGGGAGGGTTTTGGGCATGTGCCATGCTGTAATGACACCCAATGGAGATCGGGGTGATGCAGGTTGCAGTACAGTAGAGAAGGGAGGGCTGTGGCAGACATCAGCATGCTATGCATTTGACATCATTGCATGCCTGTAATCCTGGGGAGTAAATCATGGTGAAAATAGTGGTCAGTCATGGCGGCTTGATGGCCATGCCCCTGCACTCTTCTAGGTCTGTGTCGAGTCACATTGTGGTATTAGATCTGGGCCCGTGGATGGGAATTAGGGGGACCCCGTCGAGGCACTGTGCATACTAGCCCTGCATGAGCTTGAGTGGCTGGGTCATTGGAGTGTAGAGGATGGTGGCGGACATATGCAGACCAAGCCACAGATGGGTAAAGCAAGTAGTGTTAAAAAAAATTGGCTATGTTATGAGCGTGCATAAAACTGCACAATGCATGCTTGTAACATGGCTGTTTAGATTTTTCACTATCTAACATAGGTTTTTGGGACATCCTCTCATGAACACTGGTACTCTCATTTTGTTAATTAGTCCTGAAAGGTGATTCCATGCAGTGACCGTGGAAATCACCTTTGGGACTGAGAAACAAGATGACAGTGACATTGTTTATGAGATGGGGTCCCAAAACCCACATTGAAAAATTTGGTGAAAAATCTCAAAAATGGCAGAGATATCAATATAAGTTGAAACCCCAACATTGACTGGCATTATACTACTTACCTTTGAGTCTTCAATTTGTGGATTGGCTTTGAAGAGTGCAGACATGTCCTGGTCCTGAGAAGATCACGGCTCCTGACCTCTGAAAGTAAGTATGAGTGGGGGGTGCAGGGAGGGGGGTGCTCGGGGAGGGGAGGATGGGGGAGACTCATGAGATGACAAGGGTCTGTTTTCTTTTTGCAAGTTTTAAAAAATGAAGACATTGGGAACAATTTTCTTTATTCTCAGGTATTGTTTTTGTATAATAGGTATTTGGGCACACTGGGATGGGTTCCCAGTGTGCCATATTAATGTGTGGTGTGCATACATGCTGACACAGGGATTGGGCACCCTGTGTAGGCAATTGAACTACAGCTTTGGCAGGGGAGGGGCATCATCTGACACCGAGGTGGGTATCCCATGTTAGAGCATTACTCCCATACTGAGGGAGGGTGCTCGTAGTACTGACATGGGGATTGGGCATCCCATGTCACTAAGTGTTTTTAATCATTAATCCCATTTTCAGCTCATGACATAGGATTCTAGGTCATATCTCGTGCATACGTAACTAGGATCCTAGGTCAGTACACGCTGCTAAAAGTAGGATTTAAATGGATTAAATAAACACGCTTTTATGGGCATATTTCTTCCAGTAAAGTGCAGAATGCACTGAAGGATGGTCCAATAAGCAAGCTATATATGTTGATTCCTCCCAATAATATCATTTTGGGAGGTTTCAAAAGCAATTGTTTGGGCAAACTAAAAACAAGATGGCAGCCATACAAAAGAGGAATTTTCTCATACAATGCAGGATTCCGTTTCAGATCAACCAGCTATCTTGAAGTGCCTACTGAGCATGCTCAGAAATGAATTTGTCAAATTTGTAAATTGCAATAACTTAAAACTATTAATTCTTTTTACAAAAGCATACAAAGGGTGTGCACCAGGAATGTGGTGCTCTCAAGTAAAAATCTTTTATATATATATGTATATATATAGTGTCAGCAATCTTGTGGTGAGTGCCCAAGTTGTTTGTATGTATTTAGTTATTTTTATACTAGACTAGCAAAAGGCACATCTGTGGTTAGTCCCTTTCTAGCCTGCAAATTGCATGCCAACCAACCAAACCCTCTGGGCTGTAGGCAAGTTCAAAGAAAAATCACTGCAAAGTCAATGGTAAAAACATGTTATTTCACCTCTCTGTAACTTGGAGACTGCACATGTGACTAGAACAAAACTTGCTAGATCAAGAGATGTACCCCACAGGAAGACACATATCAATTTTTTGTAAATCTGTTCAACGGCTGCAAAGTTATTAAAGTGCAAACCTTTGAGTTTTACATTGAAGTGCCTACTAACCCTAAATATAGGGGCAGAACTGCGCCTATATAATATTATATTATATTATATTATATTGCATTATATTACATTATATCTGAAATATATTTTTGCTGTATTATTTCAAAACTAAAGTTTTTGTCTTTTAACATTATGTCCTTCAATAAAATCAAAAATACTTATTTGTGTGCATGCATATTGCAGTTTCTACATATCTTGCATTTTAGGTAAACATATATTTTGAATCTATCCAACATATATATTCTGAGTTACTTATACTTTTTTTCTTTTCGGTTTCCTTGTATGGTGCTAATATATATATATATATGTATATATATCCGTGCTACCATAGTCACGGTTGAGGAGCCATTTACATGTTAAACCTAAAATATTGCACCTTAATAACTTTGCAACTGTTTAATGGATTTGCCTGAAATTTGAAATACATGATCAAGAACCACACCTCTTGGGATCTGCCAACTTCGAACTATTTGGATGTATGACTGCATGGAGTTATTAAGCGTGATCTGCGCATTACTTATGCTTTTTTTAATTCTTGCCTGTCCTGACAGGTCGCATGGTTTACGTATCCAGTCCAAAATCTTCAGGAAACATGTGGCCAGGGTCCCCAGTGTGCCTTTGAAGATTTCATGAAAAAATATTAAACAGTTCAAATGTTATTCAAAAACAATTTCCCATTATAAGTCAAAGGAAAAGTTAAAAGTTCGACAGTGTCACAAATGCAGTTTTACTTTTGCAAATGGCCCTTTACTGTCGCAAATCCACCATTTTGTTTTCAGTTGGTCATCAGAAAAATGCTTGGTATTTAAATTTGGGACCCTCTAGCAACCTAATTCTTTTTGTATTCACCTAGTTGGACCCTGGGGATGCTAGGCATGTCTTTATTTTAGGGTAAACCACCCCAGAAATATGTTTTTCAAATTTCTGGAAAAAGTACTTTACATAAAATACTTTTCGCACTTACAACACTGTCGAATGAATTTGCAGCTTTGCAAGTTCGACAGTACTTTTCAGGCTGTGGGTAATTGACAGCAATTCTTTGCCACCCTGCTGCAAAAGAACAGTTTGGTCTTTTAGTCTGAAATTTGGAGGAACACAGCCAACATCTAACAGATGTGGTAACAGCAACAATAACACTAAAGTAAACAGATACACAAGCGTGTATGAAAAGCAAAACCATAATTCAACTAGGATTCCCACCCCTTGTACCCTCCCACCTCCCCACCAACAGGCATCTGGGTGTGTGTTGAGTGCGTCAGTCCCTCACCCTTCCCATGTGTAAAGAAACTGGGTGGTGCAGCATAGGAGAATGGAGGAGAGTTAGGACTAATGATCTCTAACGCACACCCTAATGCCTGTTGGTGAGGGCAGGTGGGGGTGGCTGTAAGGTGGGAATCTAATGTCAAATTTCTCACTTTGTTGCTGCAGAAGAACACTGATTAATGCATTAATGAAGTTTTTGCATAGACTATATATATATATGTGTGTGTGTGTGTATATATATATATATATATGTACAGTATACAAAAATATAATAACATAGTTTAAAATTATACCCATATGGAAAATAACTATACTGTATTTTGTTAATATCTAGATTATATTTGAATATGCCTAAATACAGCACATAATTCTGACATCTGTGCATTTTCCACTTATACTTTAGATATTTTCAGAATTCAGTGAGGTATATCTTATACTTGGCATTGATAGTCTAAAAGCATATGTTTGTTATACTGTCAAAGAAAATAATTTGTTTACTTTTTAATGTTTCTATGGTCTCTGTAATGAAAAATCATTATAGTTTTGGCAAACATAATTTTACCTGGAATTTCTACAATAAGTGTATGTTAGCAAACATATATTGTCAAAATATTAGAGATTTATTATCTGAGATATACACTATTTCACATATGTTAAAATAGGTTTGGCCTGATATATATCTGGAAAGTATCTGTAATATATGTATTATATATACTAATTATACATTTTAAATATATGTTTCACATAGTAAATAAATATGTTTTATGGTTTATAAATATGACGGGAATATATATTACATATACAGTTAAAATATAAATAGGTAACATTCTGTAAATATATGTTGATGCACTATTTCTACATAAATTAAAATGTAAAACCAAATCCAAAAGTAGCAATACACATAGTAAAGTCAGACCTCCCCACAGGATTGGCATTCTGTGCTCTTCTCATGCTTTTTCAAGAACAGTGTGAAATATTTTGCTGTGGGAAGGTCTAGTTTTCACTATTGCTACTTTGGCTTTTAGTTTAACAATTTTTCTTTACTGTAGAAATATATTTTGTGATGGAAAATCCAAGAAGGGCCTCTGGGAGTTCTGCTGTCAGTAAAATATGAATTGTGTTTGCTTGCAAGATGCAGTACATGTAGAATATATGCAGAATATATTTTGTATTTATATCAAATATATTTTGCAAATGTTTCTATGGTAAAGTGAAGGTACTGGACTTCAGGAGGGCTGATTTGTCAAAATGGGAGAGTGCCTCAGAAAAGCACTAGCAAACAGGCAAGAAGGTGGGTGGAGCAACAATGGGGAACATCAAAACCACCATCACAGAGGCAACAAGTCTTTGTGTGAAACAAATAAACAATTCAAAATGAAAGAAAACACTAGGGTTCTCAAAAGAAGTGAGGGGAAGGTAAGGAAAAAGATAGCATTTAGGAAGTATAAGGAAACACAGAAGGAGCAGGACACAGAACTGTACCAGTTAAAGCAGAAGGAAGCAGGTAAGGCAGTCAGAATAGCAAAGGCCCAAACCGAGGAAAAGATAGCCAACTCAGTTAAGAAGGGGATACAACCATTTATAAGTACATTAGGGAGCAAAAGAAATACTAAGGCAGGGATACTGAGGCTGAACAAGAGGAAGGTGGTTGGGCAGAGAGTGACAGTGAAAATGCAGGGATACTGAATGAATACTTCTGCTCAGTATTCACAATGGAAAAGCAGGGAAATACCTAATCTGGTCAATAGAAGCACTCTAGATGGGGGTTGATATTAGTCCTTTCACAGAAGAAAGGGTTCTGAAAGAACTCTAAAACTGAAGGTGGATAAAGCAATGGGGCCTGATGGGATTCACCCCAGGATTTTAAAAGAACTAAGGAAGAACTAGTAACACCACTGACTACCCTTTTAATAAATCATGGGAGGATGGTGTGGTACCTGAGGACTGGAGGAGGGTGGATGTGATTCCTCTTCACAAAAGTGGGAGCAAGACAGGAAACTACAGACCTGTCTGTTTGACCTCAGTGGTAAGAAAATGAAAATCAGTTCTGAAGGAAAGAATTGTTGAGTACCTACAGTAGAGGCCATTGGGGCACAGGACCCAAGGCAGCATGGATTCACAGCAGGAAGGTCATGTCAGACAAATCTAATTGATTTCTTTGACTGGGTGACCAAAGCAGTAGACGAGGGAGGGGCTGTGGACATGGCCTACCTAGACTTTAGCAAGGCATTTGACACAGTCCCACACAAAAGAATAATAAACAAATTAGCCAGCCTGGAAGTGGGTCCTAGGTGGTACTGGGTAAAACACTGGTTGGACAACAGGAACAGTGAGTAACAGTAAATCGAGTCCACAGTGAAGAAAGGAGGGTTACTAGTTGGGTACCACTGGGTTCAGTACTGGGGCCGGTCCTTTTAATGTCTTTATAAGTGACATTGCAGAGGGACTGGAAGGGAAAGTACTGTATGTCTCTTTGCAGATGACACAAAGATCTGCAACAGGGTTGATACACAAGGTGGGGTGGAAAGGATGAGAAGGGACTTGGCAAGGTTGGAGGAATAGTCAAATGTATGGCAGCTCAGATTCAATGCAAAAAGTGCAAAGTAATGCGCCTGGGAACCAAAAACACAGGAAAGAGTACACAATGAGGGGTGAGATACTGACAACAACAAAATGGAAAGGGACTTGGGGTAGTCATATCAGATTACCTAAAGGTGAGCCAGCAATGTGAGAAGGCAGTAAGGAGGGCTGGGGGATACTGGGATGCCTAGGGAGAGGCATCACCAGTAGAAAAGAGGAAGTTGTTGGCCCTCTGTACAGACAGTTGGTAAGACCACATCTGAGTACTGTGTACAGTTCTGGAGACCCCATCTCTGTAAAGATATAGACAGGGTGGAGGCTGTCCAGAGGAGGGCAACCTAAATGGTGCAGGGTCTTCATCAGAAGACATGTGAAGAAAGACTAAAGAAACTAAAGATGTATAGCCTCAAGGAAAGGAGGGAGAGGGGGACATTATAGAAACTTTCAAATACCTCAGGGAATCAACAAAGTCCAAGAGGGTAGCATCTTCAGAGAAAATAGATGTGCAAGAACAAAGGGGCACAATTTGAAGATAGAGGGGGGCGGCTCAGAGGTAATGTGAGGAAGTATTTCTCACAGAGAGGGTTGTGGATACATGGAACAGCCTTCCTGAGGAGGTCATAGAGTCAAAACAGTGAGGGAATTCAAGAATGCATGGAGCAGACATAAGCCAATTCTAGTGGGGGTAAGAGGAAGTAGGCTGTTGGTTAACTAGGAGCTGCAGCTTATCCGTTAGGTAGGAAAATGGGCAGACTATGTGGGCCAAGCAGTCCTTATCTGCCATCAGATTCTATGTTTCTATGTGTACAGATTTGCATAACTAATTTGTATATTTCAAAGTGCAGTTTATCAACCAAAAGCATGGTAATTTTTATTTTTAAAATAGTTTGAATTGACAGCATTAGCTTACAAACCAGAGGGAAAGGTAAAGAGCAAAAAAATAAGTACATGTTAGACTAGCCCCAACATAAAAAGGAACAAACAGGGTGGTATAGATACCTATTTGAGTTTTACAAAATAATGAGATGAAGAGGTAAGTTCTATGTGTAAGTATAAATGTGTAATCTGTAAATCTGTAGTAATGGTGCATTATTAAATAATAAGTGTTATATATTGTAGCTATCTAAGTGGTTGCTAACAAGAGAAATTCCAAATACACCTGTGCAGATATACAGCATCAAGATTAATCTATTGTTTGGGCCTTTTAAGATATTTTTTAGAATGCATATATTTAAAAAAATTATTTTAGAAATATGTCAACTATATAAAACGTATATCTCTAAAAACATTCAAAATACATTCACAGATGTATAAAATATATAACATGCACCTATAATAAAGATATCATGAAATATATTTATGATAAATCCGATTTATACAGTATGTCACATGTATTCTGAAAATTAATACACTATAATAACTGGCCAGCAATTTTTGAATGGGCTGACTGTTATAATTTGCCGTTATAACCTACGGGTTATAATGGCAAACAAAACAAGTCACTCAGACACAGCCGCTCCCTCATTGGCTGTTCATGTCCTGTGTGTGGGCTAAATTGTTTTTCAAACATAGTGGCTCCTCAGTAGCTTAGCGAGCAGCTGTCAGACGAGTTATCCGTGCATTGTCTTTTAAAAAAAACAAATAAACACGCATATTAGGAGTAAAAGCATGTATGCTGTTGATCCTTCATTTGGAAAATGTAGTGCACAACATTTCCAACTCTCGCTCTGTAGTTCACTCGCATTGTTCGCTGTCACACAGAACAGGAAGTGGCAAACGCAGGTAAGCTGCATCCTCAAATAAATCAAAATAAAAAAATTTGCTAACCAGCCCTCAGGGTTTATGTAGCATCCCACACCTCAGGCAATCATTAAATCCTCATTAAGAACACGCCCCACCATTATTGTATATTTTATAGATACATCTAAAATATATTTCTTTCCATATGGGAGAATAAAAATTCACAGTATATTGATGAGATATTTCTATGAATTATACAAAATAGTATCTAAGATATATCTGAAATACATGCATCAGATGTATTTCAAATATTACAAAACCAGCCAATTTGAGATATAATGCATATATTTGGAAACTACTATGGACATCTATTTATGGATGAAATTCAAGAACTATTTCAAATATATTTGACAACATATATTCAAAATATATTTATTTTCATATGGGCAGAGAAGCTGCTGGAGAGAAAATAAAGGGGTTAGAGGCAGACACTGATGAAAGGTGAGCTTGGGGTGGGGAGTGAGCTAATCAGTGCTACAGCAGGGGAACAGATACAAGGTTAGGGAGAGACAAAGGAACCAGAGGCAAAGGTAGTAAGAACCAGGCAAAAACAACATAAAACAATCATACTCTTGTGAATTGCTGCATATGAGCAATGTAGCGATAAGACACGGTGGAGTGTGCATGAAACAGACTTTACCGCACACTAAAGGGTGTAGTGATGCCTGCAGCCCCTGGAAGTGCAGTAAAATCTGTTCCATGCACACCCGGAGTGTCTTATTGCACTTATAAAATTGGCCCCTTTTAGCTTTTACTTTCAGTTAGAAAAACTGTTACAATGTAGAAAAAAAGATTTTGTGAGTGAAATATGATAAAATAGTAATTCTGCCTATTATAACATGACATCAGTGTATGTGTTGAACAAAGTTTGTCTTTGGATGGCATCAGTACTTTTTGTTACAGGGAGTACTACTGCCCCACCTCTGAGTACTGTCGTGAGATTTTGTTTTAAATAAATGTGAAGAAGCTGCAGTTGACAGGAGACTCTCGACCATGTAATGGAGTGAGCCCTTATGAGTTGGCGGATGCTTTGCAGTTAAAATGAATATTTTCATGATTGAGAGAGAGCATTCAGCTGTGTGATTATGTGGCATTATTGAGCATTTCAGGTAACACCAACTTGTTATTTGCATTTTATTTATGTAAACAACAGTGCTACGGGAGAGAAATCATTCTGAGCACCTGGGGAGAGCAGAGGAATGGGACGGAGTGGTGAGTGGAAGACGAAGACACTACCTAATAATGGCAGAAAGAGTTAGCGAGCTGCAAGATATGCTCCTGTAAGTGAGCTGCAGCCTTACATGAATTTTGTGGCATATGTCTTTTGTTTTGCAAAAGTTAAAGTAGGTAACATAATTAAAAAGAAGTTAATGGCGGTGGCTCGTTTGCCAGATCAGCTGTAACTCTGGCATGAGACTTATTACCAAGGGAAAAAAAAACAGCGCTTAAATAAAAATAAATAAAAGCGTTACAGTGTCACACTGATTTTTTCTTTTTTCTTTTAAACTGTGGTTTTGTCCTTTTTGTTTTACACTGTGCAATGATCAGTATTGGGGAGAAATTAGAGACTGGAGAACCACGTTAGTGAGGAATAAAAAAGGTGGATTTTAAAATGAATGTTCTGCTGGCACACTGATTCCTGTATTCACAGTGCGGTCTTGCTTTCCTGAACTCATTACATGTCCATGGAACAGATTTCACGCACTGATATTAACTAATTGGAAAGCAGGATTTTCCCTTTCCATTTTATAAACTGAATTAAGGCACTAGAACAGCAGCTGACAAATGCACAGAAAAGGCTGCAGTCAGGAACAATGGAAGCACCAAGTTTGGTCAACAGCAGCAATGCTGACCTCCTCCACAGCAATGGCACAATAACAAAGCAGGTATTGTGCTGCCTGATTCTCAGGTGTTTTCTGGGAGGGGCTGTACCCTCCACCCCCATATGGGGCTCTGCCCCGCACCCCGGACTTTAGGATTCCAACTCCAGGTTGGAGTTGGTCCGGGGAGGGAGGATCACTGGGGAAGGCAAAACATGGAAAAAGGACCATTACCGTGAATGCTCTCATAATGTGTTTTTTTCCTGTTTCGCCATTGGGGTGTTGACGAAAAGGGGTGCACCGGGAACAATCAGTCCAAGTACAGCAACTGGTGAGCAGACCAGAGGGCAAGAATGGTGCTGAACACCAAGAACCATGTGGTTCCACACCGTGAAGGAGCTGGAGCAGTACTTGGTTAGCTGTAGGAGTGGGTGGTGGGGACAGCAGCTTCTGAAATGGCCTTGCAATCCACTGGTGCAGCTGAGTTCATGTCAGGGACTGAGCACAGGGAAGCTAGTTAGCCATAGGAATGGGTGGTGGGAGGCAGCTTCTGAAATGGCCCTCACGACCCACTGGTGCAGCTAAGTTCACCTCAGGGACTGACAAATTTCTTTCTCCACTTTTATTTGAAAATATCCAGATACTCAGATATGATCCAGTTATCATGTATTCAACTGTGATGAAGTCAGTCTCTTTCTTCTTTATAGACTATTGTTGGTAGCATGAATGAAGGAGGTTCTAGTTCCCCAATCCAGAGACTGTGGCTGGTTAGCCATACAACACTGCCCTAGATCCCACCCAACCACATTAGTGTACTGCCTCACCACTGCACTGTCTTCCACACATACCACAGCACTGCCCTCACCCCACCATGGCACTTCATTTCCACCTGGGTCAGATAGCAGCACTTCTATACAAAATGTATTAATGACAGTTGGTTCCCATACACCTTGGGTACAGGAGTTTTGCTGCCCACATTTTACTGAACTCATTTACCAGTTGTTCACCTAAACCTCTGTACTGTGGAAAGATAAATGTGCACCTTTGCATTACTAATTAGACCTGACTGCTGGGTAATTAGTGAAGGAGAGTGGTATTAAGGGTAGCCAAACTCCACTGTTGTTCTATCCCAGGTGTGTAAATCAACCTTTCTTTATATACTTTTGAATAGCAGAACCCTTATCTGACCCTGGTGGGCAGAAAGTGGTGGGGTGAGAAACTGCTGGGATGAAGACAGTGTGCTGCTGGGGGCGCTGTGTTATATGAATGACCAGCTATCAGTTAAATAGGATCTGCCTCAAGTCATGCTGCGAACTAACACTTACAAAGGAGTTTGGTACCTTTCAGTACCTTTGGTACTTTGATTGAATATTGGCACCACATGGGCCACTCTTCAGTCATCAGGTACACATGCAGTTCTTATTGACTTATTAAAAATCATAGAAAGAGGGTAGGAGAGTTGCCTTCCTTGGTCATTTCCCTTGGAATTGTCGGGAGCATTTCAATTTTACCAGTTGCCTTGCTTGCCTTTTTACTATCCTGAGTCTTCTTCTTGGCTGCCTCATCTTTTACTTATTTATCCTATAGAGTATCTCTCTGGGTTTCTTTGAATAACACTTAGGGCTAGGCAAATTTTGCAGATTTCATTTCTGTAGAATTTCCACATTGCTCTTTATGTGGAATTTCACAAAATACCGGTGCTGCCTCCCACACAATACTAAATATTTCATAGAATAACAACTTTCTCTACATGAAAATGGCCCCTAACCACAGAATTTATACTATGAGGAAAAAAAGTATGTGGTTTACATAATTCTTGCAGTTTACCTAGAACTTGCCCTTAAACAGAAAAACACATTATCAAACTGATCCCATTTGTAAGACATAATGCTATGATTTAATTGGAAAATACAAACATTCTGTGGTTTACACAGACTTTCACTTTAGAATCCTGCAGTTTACTTATAGGTGCTATTTCATGAAATTTTCTGAAAAACTCCATGAACTATCGTAAAACTTGAATTGGTAATTCCATTCTCTACAGCTTCACCACAGGAATTTAAATTGTGTGCAACAGCAAGTTAGTTTTCATCATTTTTCATCAAAGGCTATGACTGCAGTTCAAAGGGTGGGAGCAATTAGCCAACCTCCTACCTGAGCTATTTAAGTCAGCTCCTGCAGTCTCACTCAGGTGCATTCTTTCTTTGCTGCAGCGGATGCTCTGCTGGAGTCCCCCTCCTTCACCTGGTGTTTGTCTCCTGATTCCTTCTGTGCTTTGGGGATTTCTGTTGCCTTGTACCACCACCTTTCTAGGTCTGTATTTTGCTTTTGCCTCTTGGCTCCGGTTTTCTTTGTTTGTCCCTATTCTTGGGAACTTCCTTCTCGGTTCCTGTGTTTGTCTCTCTGCTTTTGTTTCTTTTTGGGGTTCCTAGTTATCAGTCTAATCCCCTGTTACCCGGGTTACTAGAATCCCAGTAAGACCTAGTGGTAGGTAGGGAAGGCAGCTTGTGAAACTCCAGTTAAATGGATTTCACACTGTCTCACTCTGTTCTTAGTCTCAGCTGAGACTGAGGGATAACATCACCATAGGACTCCTGCAGCTGCATGAGCCACACTGGAATGCTGCAGTTGGAAGTTAGGATAGAATGTTGGGGATTTTGAACAGAGTTTGTGTGCAGTCTTGGAGAGAGGCAGTAGCACAGCTGTCTGTGTGCAGGCTCTCAGAGCTGTAAGCTCTGTTTTAGAGCTACTGTCAGAAAGGTGTGTGTTTCACTGTAAGAGGAACACAGAAGCTGATTGTTGAAGAGGTGGAGACCGCTGTTGCTGGTCCAAGTGCCCCATCCCTGAGGGGATGGGGGAAAAAGGTTTGCCTGTTTTCCAGGGGCAACCCTCCTGGTTCGGCTAAGGGAAGAAGCTGCCTATTTCAAGTTGTGCCATGCACCAGAAGCTGTGGGAGAGAAATTCTGTGAGGAATCACCTGTAGGGTACCTGCAACCAAAGGATGAGTTTGCTCTGACAGAGGGCCAATGTTTTTCATCTGAACTATTGGAAAGTGGGATTGGACTACTTAATCTGTAGGAGGTCTAGTGTAATAGACATTGCGGTTAATTCAAGTAGGTTCAGGTCCAGCACAAAGAGTGAAGTAAACTGGGGATTGGACTGCTTAATCAGTGGGTGGCCTAGAGCAATGGGCTATGCCAAATAAAAGTATGCTGAAGTCCAGCACAAAGGAAAAGCAAGACAAGTAAAGGAAATGTGACATATATTTAGCCTTAATCTACATTGCCAAGCTTTACAGTATGAGATGTTTACTGTCCAGAGAAATGGCGGGTATGAATTGTGGGAGTGAGAGGTGAGGCCCCCATCAGTAGTAACCAAATTCACCTCTATGGATTTGTTCTTGGTACTTGGCCAGTGCCTGAGGAAAGTGCCCAGATGTGGGATTAAAGGAGAATTCCCTGATAGAGCTGAGGTGCTCTTAGGTGGTTTAGGGAGCCACCAGAAAATGTATCCATGACATATGGAAGGTGCTCTTAAGTGGTTTAGTGAGCCACCAGAAAATGTGTCCATGACATATGGAAGGTGTCCGAGTGGCCAGCAGGGGGCCGAGCCAGAAAAACCCAGAATAGTATACAAGTTTGGGCTGTGTACCCAAAGCAGCGTGCAAGTCCGGGCTGTGTGCCCGTGGGTTCAGAGCCTGAGGGCTGAAGTGTTAAAGAAGTGTTCTTGATTCTTTTAATCTGCATTACCAGAAGTGTAGCCCCATGGGGTCCATCTATGTTTTGTTTATTCTGTTTTGGATGTGAATAAAAAGCCACACTTTAGAATCCCAATTCTGGTATTGGACATTACAGTTATTGCTTCCTGTGTTGAATTACTTGGGTGCCCCTGTGCAGAGTAGCCAAACCTAGCCCTTGTGCCGAGTGACCTAGTCCTCCTGAACCCAGCCCACCTGGTATTGCTGTCAAGTTCAAACAGCATACCGCCTGTCATTACAAAACGAAGGGTGGGGGTTACATCAGCATTCTGTCTTTGTCATTTTATTTTGCACTGTGCTTATTCAGGCTCTAGAGTTACTGTGTTTCTGTACCATTTGCAATCTCCCAGCTTACCAACAATGTTTTGTACCATTTACAGTCTCCTGTTCAGCTAAACTCCTTCATTGCTTACACCTGGCAACCACTACCTTTTGGATTCAGTGGTTTCATTACTCACTGCAGCAGCACATTGCTTCCTGGTTTAATTCCCCATGCTATTGCATTCCTTATGCCGCTGCATTCTCTAACAGCATTTATTAGTTCTCTGCAGTTTCAGCATGCTGTCTCCTATCAGTGCTAACAGTTGCTCCCAACTCATGCTGTCTCACTGTCCTCAGTGCTAACAAATGCACTTCACCTCATGCAGTCTCATGCACTCCCATTCATGTAGTAATCTTAACTTACTCTGTGCTGACAGTCGCACTCCCACTCATGCTGTCTATTGCCCTTCTTAGTTCTACCAGTTGCACTCCCAATCCTGCACTCTCAACCACATCCTGCCTCTCTCTCTCACCTAGCACGTCTCTACCCCCTTGAAGTCCACATCTTGAGGGTGGGTCCCTCACTGGGGTAGGAGTCTGTCTCTTTCTACCATTGGGGTGAGAAGGTCCTCCACTGTAGGTGAAGTCTTTGGCTATGTGGACAGCATCAGTAGCACCTCTTGATGTAGCTTTTAAGACTTCAGCTGCCAGAGGTGGGGCCTCCAAGTCCCAGGGGATCCTTTAGCTACTGACAGCATCAGCAGCACCTTTGAAAGGTATTCTCCCTACAGTCACCTAAGGTTCACCTGGCCCCATTCTGTATCCTCCCTTGTCCTTGCTGCCCCTCAAGGGTGAAGATCATTCAATCCTCCTGTTCCCACCCCTCCAGGGCTTGGCCTTATCCCTCCTGGGTTTGGCTTGGCCTTACCCTCCTGGGTTGGGCTTCTCCTTTAAGCCTTCACTTGGAGGCAGGATGAGTACTGTTTAGCAGTTGTCACTCTCCTCCTTTGCTTGGGGGAGCAGCAGGGTTCCCAACTGGCTGCAGAGGACAACAACTCACAACACCCCATGGCTTTCCTATTGGAAGGCTAGCATGAAAGTCCTTCTCTAAAATCTTCCCCAAATTGGGTCTGTAAATTGCAGTAGTGAGTCATCATTAATATCATCACAAGCCAGGATAGAAGGCAACTATACTAAGAGTCATACTAAGATGCTTTATGAAGCAATAGGCTAAAAATGCCCATAGTGCTTCAGGCCTACATATAGTGTTGTAATAGTTTATTGGATTTCATAAAGATGTCAAGTCTGTTTTTAAAAATAACTTTACTGTCAGTAATAATGACATCCAAGGAAGCATATTCCAGGGCCTTACTATCCTTTGTGAAAAAGCAAGATCTTTTTTTAGTTTTACATTTGTTCAGAGCAAGTTGAAGTGGGTGACTTCTGGTGTTGATCCTAATTTGTTTAAAATCCAGACCAAATTCCACAAATAGGTGTTGATCATTTATAATGTCCCATGTGAGCAGGAAATCACCCTTGTCCTTCTGTCTTCAAGGGACATTAAATCATATTTGTAAAGTCTGTCCTAATATGAAAGTGAATTAGAGGACACAAAATATTTTGTTACTCTTCTCTGAACTCTCTCTATTTTAGCTATATCCTTCTTTTTATATGGGTTCCACAATTGTGAGACAAAGTCAAAATGAGGTCTCACATATGCTCTATAGAGAGGCAGAAGGATATCAGGACTTTTGACGTTATATTATGGTGGACTGGCCACCATATCCTGTTAGCTCTACTAGTAGTATTAGAGATAAGGGCCTTGGATCCTCAGAGGTTTCCATCATATGGGATTTTTCCTCTCCTCCATGCCAAGGTCACAAAGGTTAGGTAGTCCATAGAAGGTAATCTTCCAGTAGTATATCTATATATTACACATTGACCAAGGTAGGTTTCCACTGTTGAAGTGGGGTTGAATGGTGGCCTTCTTTCTCTATTGCCATTCCCTTTCTCCTTATGGAAGTCATGCCCTTCTGATATCAATACCAATATTGTCAGCCATCGCACAATCTTCCCTATGTCTGTTAGAAGTCATCACAACTGCTGTCAATTCATGCTCATCCAGTTTCTGCATTCACCACTTGCTGTTCATCCTTTTGGGGTTCCTTCCTAAGGTACCTTTAGCCCAAAGGAATTCTATTCCTGCAGCACCTCTATGGGTGGAACCTTCCTCAAGAGGGTTCCTTTGCTTTCACAGTATCCCAACAGGGTGGTAGTTCCCATGGGACAGAAAGTATAAATGGCCAAAGTATCTGCAGTATTTATCTCAATCAATAACATAAGCATTCAAATTCTATCAGACTATGAATGAAGTTGCACAAACATAACTCATCACTAACTTACAAACACACATTGAAATCAAAGGCTATGACTGCAGTTCAATGGATGGGAACAATTAGCCACATCTCCTTCCTGAGCTATTTAAGTCAGCTTCCTGCAGTCTCACTCAGATGTATTCTTTCCTTGCCCGCTTATCCTCTCCTCCTCCTCCTCCAGTGGCACGCCTCTCTCCCTGAGGGCTCCTTCCTGAGGTACCTTTAGCCTAAAGGAATTATATTCCTGTGGCCACCTCTAGGGTGGAACCTTCCTCAAGAGGTTCATTTGCCTTCAAGTGTACCTCGACAGTGTGTTAGTTCCCTTATGGGACAGAGAGTGTTAACAAAGTATCTATTTATCCAGTCAACAACATAAGCATTCAAATTCTATCAGACTCTCAATGAAGGTGCACAAGCATAACTCATCACTAACTTGCGTGTACACATTGAACTGTGAGTTATATGAATTTGAAGAGCAAGTGCCTAGTAAGGGTATATATTTTAAGTAACAAAGGTTTTGTGCCTTTCAATGCATTAGTAATGACTTCTGTGGGTTGGTTTGTTTGTTTCCTTTCCTTTTAATTCTTTTCTATTTGTTTTACACCAGTAGTACAAGTAAATAAGAATCTAATAAAATTCATCTAGTGTAGTGTTAGAAAATCCTGATGGGTAAGGCAGGCTATTTATTCCTATTGGGAACTGTAAATCTGTTTACAGCCTTTAGACAGATATAAAGATTTATAGTGTATGATGGAACATTGTTATCAATCAAAATCCATACCTGGCAAAAGTTGTTATGCTGTAGTAGAACGTCATCGCTGCTGTTATGCTGCACTAGGTACGAACTACTGTAGTATAACATTTAGAACCATGTATTGAGCTCTGACAGCTCATGCCACATTCTCAAGTTTCAGCCAGCAGTACAGTGTGACAGTTATCCAAGGTCATTTCAAAGCTCTACCAGTAAAAATACATATATATATTGGCTGCTGTTTTCTCCGGAGAGCTTTCAGAGCTATCCAGAGTTTCAGTGAACCATCCTTGTAAACCTAAATGTACTAGCTAACTTCCTGTGAACTTTGGCCATTTCATTTTAAGGCCATAATCAGGGCTGAAGTTTTAAAACTTTGAAACACTATATCTAACAATACTGCTGTTGGTTCAGATTGTCTTGAGCCCAAACTTCTAAAACTTGCTGCTCTTTTATTGCCTCACCCTGGCGAGAATATTTACTATGTCCCTCTGCCATAGCAAAGTCCTTGACATATGGAAAATTGCCAGAATCACTCCAGTATCCAAAAGAGTGATACAAAATAAATCTCCAACTATAGACCCATTGCTATCCTCACTCCCTTGAGCAAAATCCTCAAAAAATGGTCTCGTCTCACAAACCATTTTGATTAGCTCACCAAGTATGATCTTCTCTCGCATGAACAACTCGGATTCCATAAGGGCATAGCACCATCACTGCCTTACTGAAGTTCACGAATGACACTATCTGTGCCATGGATTCTGGTCTTCTGACAGGTGCCATCTTTACTGATCTTATGAAAGCATTTGATCTTGTGGAACACCTCTTCTTCTTACCAATCTCCTATCACTGGGCTTCTCACTGCAGGTTATGGACTGGTTCAAAACTATTTATCAAACAGAACTCAGGTTATAAAATTAAACTCAACCCTATCTGACCATAACTCTGTCAACATAGGTGTCCCACAGAGTCTCATCCTGGGTCCCCTGCTCTTCTCCATTTTATAAACCAGATTGCACATGACACCCCACTCTGTTCATTCCTCCTTTACGATGATCTGGTCCTGTACCACAGCTCAGAAGACATATCTGAGATCAACCTCGATTCTCTGCAGCCTTTTACAATATCCAGTCTTAGCTCCACAGACAGAAACTGGTCCTCAATGTGGGTAAAATGAAGGCTATGCTTTTGGCTCTGCAGCTAAACTCAAAGCCAGTCAGAGTTCTCTAAAATCTCCTGCACTGATGACTCCATGCTGGAGACAATAAGTTCTCTTACGTATCTAGGAATTCTTCTAGACAGATCTCTAGACTTTGATCAACATATTCTAGCCACATGTAAATCTATTAACTCCAAATTGGGGTTACATATAAAACTAGTTATGCCCTGACACCTCAGCTAGGCTGGCAATTGCCAAAGCATCCTACTCCCATCTCTCACCTATGATGCAGCTACCTATCAAAAATGCTTCCAAGGCTTCTCTACATAAGTGGGATACTACCTATAATAATATCTGTTGCTATACTTCTGTGTCCTCTCTCAAACTCCACTGGCAAATCTATGCTGACCTTCACTGGCCACCCCGTCTGTCCACAGGAATCCTGCCCTTGGTACCATTATATACAGCATTATGAGATCAACACCTGCTGTGCTTGCTTCCTCGTTCCTCCCCTGTCCTCCTCATACAGCCTTAGGTCAGTTGACCATGTATTGCTTCACATACCAAGATATAAAATCTCCAAGGGTGCCTGTGCTTTCTCTCATGCTGCCCCAAAATACTGTAATGCACTCCCCTTGAAATGTGGCTCTCACCCACTCATGTCCTATTTAAAATAAACATCATTCTCTTCTCATCAGTGGTGCACAATGCAAATGTTTTAACCCCAATTATCCTGTCATGCAAATACTCCAATCCCTGATTATCCCCTACTTTCATTTACCCACACTTGCTAATTCCTCCCTACCTACTAACTCTTCCTCCACCTACCCATCATTTCCTTGTATGCCCCCACCTAGTTTGTTAACTTCTTATAAATCTTATTGGGATCCTGTTGAATTTCCCCTTTTGTAATTTCCTTTATCCACCTTGTAACAGTTGTATTACTTGCATTCTACTATTTGATCTCATACCGTAGTCAAGTCCCTATGTAGATTAATGCCATACTTCTGCCTCTCTTTTGTGATGGCACTTATCTTGTACATTATGTACCTTATGTTTTGCTGCTAAGCTGTACTATTTTGTATTATATTCAATTCACCTGTTATATTATCGTTACTCAAGTTGCTGAGCTTTGTCACTGTTTCTATATTGTTTCTGATTTTGTCAGCTATTTCTGTACTACTACTTTGTACCTCCCGGGTTGTGTCTGAAAATAGTCATTCACTTGGCTAGAGCACCTCACCCAGTTAACAAAACAAACAAAAAATAAATAAAATCTTCTTTTTCCTTGCAGGTCATGCTGTTTTTGGTGAGGTCGCATGTAAACATACTGACGTGATGCTCATGATCTATCCTTGATAAGGACTCTAGTTTCTTGATTTTTACTAGATGGACTACTCTCTTAATGCTAAGTAAGTGCAGGTTAAATGTTTTACTTCTGTTTTATTGGTGTGCTCCGACTGCCTCTTGTTGCCCAACAGCTGTTCCCAATATCAAAAACCTGCTGTAAGTAAATTCAAAACTACCACAGTTTTGACTCCACATTTTTAATATTGTGAAAAGCACAGTAGATAGTAGACCATACACTATAAAGATAATGTATATTCCTACTATCTATGAACAAGTTTGAAAACTCTTTTCGGCGTCATGGTGAAGGAACCTCTCAAGCTTCGCTCTTAGGGTTCCAAACATCACCATGACAACCTCTCGAAGAGTTTACATAGAAGATAATGTATGGTCTTTGGTTAATAACTGTAAAAACTTCAAGAGGTTGCTATGACATCATTGTAAACCTCGAGAGCAGCTCAAGAGGTTTTCAGATGTCATGGCAACCTTGAGAGTGTTTTTAGCACAGTTGTTAACCAAAGACCATACATTATATTTATAGTGTATGGACTACCAAGATTTTGTAATCGCAGATTGAATTACTTTACTGATTTACTTTACAGAACATTGATTGTTGTAAGCATTCTGTTTTGTTAAAACATTGATTGTTGTGAGCATTCCATTTTGTTATACCAGTGATATCACATACCCAAGAAGGGTTAACAACAGAGTGATGTCACAACGATGACATAACAAGGTTGTAATCTGCTTGATTTCAGTTAATAATAAGGCTCCCCATACATTATATAGAGGATAATGTGGTCCTCTATCATTAACCGGTCAGTTAACAGTCGAGAGGTTGCCAGAGGACCATGTGAAACCTCGAGGCGAAGCGAGAGGTTCATCTTGCCGCTATGGCAACCTCGAGACGGTTAAAATTGACTGGTTGCCGATAGAGGGACTATACGATATTTTTTATAGTGTATGGTCTCACTATCAAAATTAAGTGGCTTACATTTTTAAAAGTCTACCACGGCCCTTCAGTCCTTCCCGTCGGTTTCCCTTCAGTTGGTTCCCCATGAAAAAAGCACTATCGCCAGACCACTCGCTGTTGTTAACCTATCGATGTGGCGTGGGATCGATAGGTTAACAACATATCTAAGTCACATCGATAGATTAACAAACCTTAGAAATGATGATTTCCTAAGGTTAACAACGTCTAACATACATTATAAACTTTTAATATATGGATTCTTAAAATAATAGTATTCAAAAGCATTCAAAAAATCCCAATACTATCGCTCCTAGGTGATAATACCACCCTCTCAGGTGATAATACTATCGTTTAGGTGCCATAATTCTATCGTTTGGGACCTGAGCGATAGTATTATCCTAAACTGAACTACTTGGTGCAAGTGCCTCTCCAATGTCTTACCAGCGTGCCTTCCAATTGGACACTTTTCATGTGTGGGTGGGCAGAGCGAATCGCAAAACATGGCGGCTGCTGCTCGCTTAGTGAGAGAAACGTCATCGTGAGAAGCTGTATTTTTTCTATACCTTCTACTGCCCATTTTCCAGTATATATGGCTAGTCTCCCATGCATCCTCTACAGTACTTATGGATCATGGAAATCACTGCCGAGGAACTGCAGACAGCGAAGAAAAGGGGCAGGGCCACGCTGCCACATTTTGATGCTCCTAGCAACCCTGTCAGCACACAGCACATGGACCTCTGACTGGATCCATGAAATGGAGGTGAGTCAATCACCTCGGATCCATATATAAAAAAAATAACAAATAGCTTGGTGTGGATCACAAGGCAGTAATCCACATCTCAAGGTTCTGAGGCGTGGGAACTTCTTGAGCTTGGCTCGAAAGTTCCCTATGTCCCCAGAACTCTCATGGGATTACTGCCTTGTAATCCACACTAAGCTATCTAT
Source organism: Neoceratodus forsteri (assembly GCA_016271365.2). Taxonomy (NCBI): domain Eukaryota; kingdom Metazoa; phylum Chordata; order Ceratodontiformes; family Ceratodontidae; genus Neoceratodus; species Neoceratodus forsteri. The sequence goes on along the minus strand of CM057450.1, from coordinate 1,181,777,421 downwards.
TATTCTATTTGTTATAGATAGAGGACTATACATTATCCTCTATATTCAACTGAAAAATATAGAGTTTATAGAAGTATGTGATTTTTGATCATCTGTGGCGTTTGTTATGACTTAATTAATACTGCCCTCTTAACCAGGTTTTGATTGGGAAGAAGAAATAGAACCAAATTATTTTTTATGTAATTGCTAAATCACGCAGATAGACAACAACATTCTAAACATATAAAATGTATAATTTGGTATTGTAAGAAGTGTTGATTTCATTTTAAAAAGACAGAACTAAATCTACAGTTTCTCATTGAAATACTTTGGGCTACTTAGCAGATCCCATGGTGCAGCAGTTGCTTGTCTCCTCCAGATCAGAAGGCTGTGTGTTAAAAATCATGTCAGGGTCATTATAACTCTGGCATAGACAGAGTGGAGGCAGTTCAGAGGAGGGCAACAAAAATGGGGCAGAGGTGCAGGAGAAGCCCTATGAAGGCGACATTAGGGATCTCAACATGTATACCATCTAAGAAAGGAAAGCAAGAGGGGACATGATAGAGACCTAGAAGTACCTCACAGGGGTAAACATGGTGAAGGTCGGAGTTGGGCTGGCCCCTGGTACTGAGGGTTGAGGTGTTGGATGCCACACCTAGCACCACACCGGCAACCCGGGTTTTTGAAACAAGCCCAGGGAGCCAGGGGTCGACAGGGAGGGAAGAGATTGAGTGTCCACAAGTCTGCTCTCTTCCCAGGGTGGGATGGGGATATGACTGCTCAAAAGCGACCTCTGGCAGCGACCGCAGGTAGCTCAAAGCAGCGTCATGGTGCATGCCTGGGGTTGGAGCCATGGCAGCACGTTCCCATGACAGCCAGGCTCCACAGAGGATCTCGCATAAAGGGAAAAAAAACCTCATCGCCCGATAGGTGAAGGCGCCTTCCTCCACAGACTACACTACATTGCGGTCTCAGAGCTCAGGATGTTTCCTCCCCTCTGGCCTGGTAACTTAATACTAAGAGAAAAGAGTGCCCTGGGTGGGGCGGCCCCTTCCCAGAAGGTAGACCGGGGATGCCGAGTCAGAGAGGAGCCTGTGGAACACGAGAACACTTTGAGAGGTAGAGACTGGGGATCAGGAGGTCGCTGGAGAGAGTTCGGGTAAGGCATAAAAGAGTTAAAAAAAACATTCGGAGTTTCTTTCCAATTAGACTGGGGGCATGTGATGAAACTGGTGGGGGAGTTTAAGAGGTATGTGAGAATTACTGCTTTATGAAAGAGTGGTTGACACCTGGAAGAAACTGCCAGCAGAAATGGTGGAGTGAAAACAGTGTGAGACTTCACACATACCGAAATAAACATAGGGATATGTTAAAAACAGGCAGGGAGGAGGGAGTCATCAGAGACCAGTTAGGGTCTGTGGAGGCATATCAAGCAGGGAACATCTGGCAGACTGGGTGGGCCAAGCAGTCTTTTCTGCTGCCAAATTATATGCTTCTATTTTTTAAAGGGACACTGTCAACCCCTTTGGCCTTAAAGTGTCTCTAGTTTAAAACACATTTCCAGGCTGGTTACTTGCTGTAGAGATTGTTGATGTAGCTAGTAGTTTGATTCTGATTTATTATTTTCTTTTAAAATGAAAAACAGACTGCCCACCATATTGGTGTTACCACACAGAAACATGTCTTTTACAGTCCTTGATCAACTCCCCTGCATTTTTCCTGGACTTGGAAACACCCCAGCACAGTCTAGTCACTCATAATGCAGTGGGAGGAGAGGAGAAGACCATTGCATCATGGCGGCTGCACTGTTTGGAGGTGTTTCTTATGCTCAGGACATGTGCAGTAGGAGTAGATCAATGATTTTAAACAAGGTCTGGTGCAATTAAAACATTAGCATGCACTTCAGTTCTACTAAACATGGAAGCAGATAAAACAACCAGCAACATTAAAGAATTTTAGAGAAGGAAGCTATCATATAATGTGGGTTTTCAGCTAGAAATAATATGATGGAAAAGGGCTGACAGTGTCCCTTTAATAGTTGGAATGTTCTGACATCATAATACCAGAATTCTACTGCATTCTTTTAGTAGCAGTTTAAAAAGTAAATGTGAAAGTCTTCTAGTATCACTGCACAAACAAAGCTAGTACTGTAAAAGTAGAAGGAATTTTACCAGCACATTAACACACGATTAATAAAACAGGTAGTTTCCTTTCTAATAGACGTGAATACTTGCCTTTTAAATGTCAGAACAGAGATAACCATCAAATTTACACAAACTCTTGGATTTTGGCATACAAAGTATTTTTTAGACTATGATTGACAGCTTATTCTGTTATTTTTTATATAATTTAATAATCAGTTGTAAATAAAATTTCCATGATGTAATATTTAGTAAATTGACTAATAATCTGCTCCGGAGATTAGATCAGTTAGTTAACACTCATTAAAACATTTTGGATGCACTGCTTCAATGAATAAAATAAAACAGCCCTCAGAATAGAAATATAGGGTGTCATCTGAGGTCACAAGTGCTGGAGGATAGAGACACGATAATGACTGACAAATAACTGGCAGCTGATTGGAATTATTGAGCTGCTTGAGTGATCAAAAACTGTGATATCATCCCGCTATGATAAAATAAAACTTCAAACACTGTGGTTTTCATTTCATATTGTTTTGTAGCAAAACAAATATTGCTTCCTTCTAGAAAGAAAAGGTAGCAAGTGAGAAAGACAAGTCATTATTGACAAAATGCCCTCAGAGAAATTGAAAGGAAAAGGACATCAGTATAAGAACCACTGATAAACCACATGTGCAATTGAAAAGCAGTGACAATTTCTCTCAAATTACTAACAGAAAACTATTATAAAACCTTGCTTCCAAGCAAAGCATCCCGAAGCAGTATGTTTATATTAAAATTAATTGAAAACAAAATTATGCTTAAACATCAGTAAGGGTTGAAGTTTAAAGCCACAAAAGTAAGACTAAGGAATGTTAGGGTTGAAAATCTTCTGAGCCATGGGAGTCTGTGACCTGGCATTTCTAAGGGTTTGAACTTTCACATGAAGCAGTATTATTTTAAGTCTTTGGTGACCAGGTAAGGTTATTAGTGTTGCTTTAACTTCAGCACACAGTCTCAAAGCATTGCTGTGTTAGTATTTTTGTGTGCCTGGACAGACAATGCCAAAGGTACAGCACCACCAGTGTTGCATTGTGTGATTGTTGAACCCTGAGGAATGCCAAGCCACAGATTCAATATGACTTGGGAGTTCTGACCCTAACATTGCATTCCTTACTTTCATAGCTTTATAATCTTCAACTGTAACTAATGCTTTAATGTAATTTTTGCAATGAATTTCCTTACTTTTTAAAAGATATATAGGCACCGGGCCTATAGCATGCTTTGTGAATAGCCCTGTGCAGGCCCTAGATAAAGCAGCAGACCAACCTCTATTAAGTGGCACTGGACCTATAGAATAATTTGCATCCTACATGTCCCGGGCCTATAGCATGCTTTGCCTATGGCCCTGTGCAGGCCCTACATAAAGCAGCAGACCAATCAGATATGGGACTAGACCAGCAGCAGGTGTCACATAAGGTCACTGCCGGCAGTAGGACCCGTACATTGCTTTATAAAGGACCCTGTGGACAGGTCTACAAAGTTGCCACTTGGGTAGCCATAAGGGGTAGTAACCTCCTTGGCCCACAGAGTTCGTTAATAAATGCCAAAAATGTAAATGTTATGGGTGAAACAGAAACATTTGAATTTACATTTTGAATGTTATTAAAGAGAAAAATCTTTATGCACAAATTCTTATTTTCAAGGGGCCCAGTCAAGTTACAATAAGAAAATACATTACAAATAATACAGTAACAATTATGCAGTATACTCATACATACTTCACAATCCATAAAACCACATCATTCTAAGTAGTAGCTATCTAATGCAGTTGAATATCTTATGATCATTGAAATGCATTCTCAGTCCATTTAGAAATTGCCCTAAGCGTTCACTGTGCAATATATTCATCAGAAGAGTATTCCAGTTTAACAAATCTATATTTAAAATATCTTTGTTTCAGGAGATTTTGCAATTTGGTATCTCTAATTGTAGATATTTTGTAGTTCTTGTATTATACAAGTTAACCCTTAGGCTGCCGACAGAATTAGAACATATAGGAAGTTTGGTCTGATATATCAGTCTGCAGCCATGCAAGGGTTAAAGCACTTATGTAACAGCTCATGCAAATTACTAGTACCTACTCTGGCCATTGACAATTTTCTAACTACAAATGGTGTCAAAGTAGACCATTCTAGCACTCAGTGGGAGCCAATCCTATCTCTGATACAAGTCACAATGATGACAATCCCTATTTGTCTAATGCAAATCAACAAATTCTATTACAGTACATACAACTTTTATTCTGTTCAACACACTGTAGCCATCGTATAAATGGGCAGGCCATAATCTATCAAAGAAAGCAGTAAACTTTGGGCCACTAACATTCAGTATCCAAGGTAAAGTTATTTTATTTCTACATAACAGTCTCAATCTTATGGTCTGATCGGTATGCTTAGCAAAAGACATTGTAGTGTCCAGGTAAATACTTGGATACTTGAAAAGGGCACTTGCTCCAATTCCTCACCAACAGTTGTTATTTTCAGAGGACCACAATTTTGTACCTTTCTGTTACTACAATACACCATCGTTTTGGTCTTTTTCATTCATGGACAATATACTTCTTATAAACCACTCCTGAACTTTTGAAAATCATCCTGAAGTGGTTTAGTTAGATCAAAAGAGATTTGTCTCTGGTTGCCAGGACTGCATCATCTGCATAAAGAATGACTTTACAGTCCTGAAAACAGTAGGCAAACCATTCAAAAAATAGGATGAAAGTAGGGAACCCAGGGTGGACCCTGTGGGACTCCTATATTAATCACCTTCTGTGATGATGCAACATTACCCCATTTTACTTATTGAGACTAGTTCAATAGATAGTTTTGAAATTACTGACATGCATTCCTTGTGAATGCTAATTCATAAATCTTTCCACAAACAGTTGATGGTTCACTAAATCAAATGCTTTTGACATATCAGCATTGTCAGATCCAGTTATGTCACCACTGTCCAAGGCACTGGCCAGAAAATCTGTGTATTCCAACAATGCCATTAATGTACATAGACTTTTTCAGCAGAAAAGACCCTGTGGTCCATCCAGTCTGCCAATTTCCCTGCATAGCTCCATGCTCAACCTAACACCAGGCTGGATTTAAGCGTCTGATACCTGTAGTAGCTGATTGTCACCCATTCCCTAGGTATCCCTTCCCTGTTCTGCCTGTTGATCACAGTATTCTCATATCGGTCCACCCAAGATTAAACCCTACCACAGTCTTGGCTTCAACCACCTCTCTGGGCTCTTTATTCAATTTTTCCACCACCAGATCCATGAGAAAAGATTTTTCTTACATCCCTTCTGAATGTCCCCATCCCCACCAGCCTCCACCTGTGTCCTCTAGTCACTGTGCCCTTGTTCCTCATAAATGAGGCCTTATACATTACCCTGTTTATACTGTATAGAAACATAGAGGTGGACGGCAGATAAGGACCACAAGGCCCATCCAGTCTGCCCATTTCTTTTTCTACCTTATAAATGTGCCATCGACCTTTGCTCTTTCAGTGGCCTATCAATTCATACTCAACTGTATAGGCTCCTTATGCCTATCCCATGCCGTTTGAGGCCCTGCACTGTATTCATAGCCACCACTTCCTGAGGTAGGTCATTCCATGCATCCACCACTCTTTCTGTGAAAAATAATTTCACATTCCCCTTAATCGGCCTCCCTCTAATCTCATGCTGTGTCCTTTTGTCCTGCTATTTTTCTTATATTTAAACATGTTAGACTCTTTCACCTTGTTAATGCCCTTAAGGTGTTTAATGTTTCGATCATATCACCTCTCTCCCTCCTTTGCTCTAGGGTATACATACTGAGCTCCGTTAATCTGTCCTCATATGTTTTCTGATGCAGTCCCAGCACCATTCTGGTTTCCTTCTCTTGACTGCCTCAGTTTGGTTAATGTCCTTGTGAAGGTGTGGCCTCCAATACCAGTACGCAGTACTCCAGATGGGGCCTAACCATCTCATAAGAACGATGTGCGTTTCTGTCATAGTCATTCTTTCCCTCTCAGCTACCAGTGCAGAATGTTAAGGTCCCCAACCTTTCCTTATATATCCTCTCCAGCTGATCCTGGATGATCTTCATGACCCTCCTTTGTATGGTCTCTATGCTGTCCCCATCCTTCTTGGTCATGGACTCCAGGCCTGTGTGCAGTATTCCAGATGTGGCCCTACCATGAACCTGAACAAGGGCAATATCACATTCTTTCTCTTATTATCCAGTCCCCTTACTATACCTCCCAGCATCCTGTTTGCCTTCCCTATGCCTTATTGCCTGAGCTGTGAACGGAGACTGTCACTTCTGATGATACCTAAGTCACTGTCCTCAATTGTGTCTGCACCAGCCTTACTCCCGCATCCAGTAGTCCTTTTAGTGTTCTTTCCACCAGCCCTTTCTTGAATTGAACTTTCACTGCCATAAACTGGACCACTTTTCACATTCTTCCAGACCCTTTTTCATTTCTCTAACTCCTCCACAGTGTCCAGTCTGCGCAGATCTTAGTTCCATCAGTAATCAGGCATACTTTGTTCTGGATTCCTTTTCTATATCACAAATGAATATAAAGAAGAGCAATGGTCCCAAACCTGATCCCTGTGGTACCCACTTATGACTCCTCTGGGATCTGAGTGTGCCCTATTGATGGCTGACAGCAAACAACTCTCTTTGACTGTTCCCATTGATGATATGATAGAAAAAAAAAACATACAAGGAAAAAAAAACTGTCCTGAAAAGGCAGACTGCACATGCCCATGGACTTGGGGAATTTACTCTTTTTGGAAATTAGTTTTTGTGAGTCCCAGAACAAGATGTAAAAAATCTAAGCCTGAAGGCAGCGCCATTCTCTTTCTGGGAGTTTACATTTTTATCATTTCTTTACAAAGTTGAGGGGCAGAGTGATTGCCACTACAACCACCCCATGCTCCCTTTGACCACCTAATTGGTACTTTTGCATTTGTTCCCCAAATGCATTTTGGAGAGCAACTTATTTTGCCTTTTTAGGAAGAAAAATGAAGTCACTTAGCTTGCACAGTTTTTTGGGGACATATTCTTTTCACTTCCCCTCAGCCAGCACACTGCAGCAGAAGACAACAACCAGCCATTGTGGAGGGAGGGAGGGAGGAAAGTGTCAGCTGCCCACTTTGGGACCCATATGTAAGTACTTAGGTGGCTGTGGGTTAGAGCAGAGTCATATAAATCACAGAAGGTGGAAGAGATTGAGGGATTTAATATATTGTATGGCATGACTGGAGGAAGAGGGTGGGGTGAATTTTGGCCCAGTAGATGGGGAGAAGAGTTAGAAATTATTTAAGTCCAGCACCAGGGTTGGGCTTGGGGACTACATTTGATAAAATGCTGGAAGTCTAGAAGAAGTTAAATGGCTTAAAGAGGTAGTGTACTGACCCCTGTTAAACATGTGGTCTTCACTGAGTACTAAAATGATCGCCAAGTCATATTCTCCATGTCATTGAATCATTCCTTTTTCCCTCATAATGTTATGCAGCTGTTTACAATTTATTTCAGTTCAAGCTGCTAAGCTATGTCGCTGTGTGCACTCTAACAGCAGGTCTGCGTTTACATGTGAGGGAAGGCTGTCAGCTGATGCCCGGCTTTAGATTTCTGTCAACAGTGTAATTTGGCAGTGATTTTAGTAGTAGATGAGTGAACAGCACTTTTAGATGCCACACATCGAAAGATCAGTGTGTTTATTCATTTATTTAATTAATTAATTTTGTTTTGAGCGAGGCATGATGTTGACATTGATTGTAATGACGTGTTTCAATGTATCTGGGCTCTGTCAGCACGGCATGTCGAGAAAGATGCAGGATCACACTCTAGCTGCTTACTGACACCAACCATGAAAAAATTTACTTTGTAAGAATGTATAGAAATTTAAATCGGTTGATGCTTGAACTGTCCTTTCCAGCTTGTAATAAACTGTATTTTATCTGGAAGCAGCATGCTGCAGGCACTGCTGGGGCACTGTTTACCTGTGAGTGGGATATCAGAAACTATTCTTTTATACCTACAAAGTGGACCCCAGACTGGTGACTGCTCAGGGAATATCAGATACTGTTTTATTTATTCACATAAAGTGGTCCCCAGACTGGTGAATGCCTGGGGATAGCAGAAACTGTATTATTTGTTCCCACAAAGTGGTGCTCAGACTGCCCAGAACTTCAATGAGTGAGCCAGGTGATCAAGTTTGTGAATCACAATAGCTCTCTCAAAACTTTCCTCAAAAAGCAATAACTGTTTTTGGGAACATGTAAAATCTTGGAAATCTTTCACCTGAAAACACTTTGATGCATAAGATGTGGTGAAAAGATACATTGTTTGAAGTTCAACCCATGAAGCAGCATTCAGGTCCAACAGCATCGCCCTCAACGTGAAGCTGTGCTTTGACAGGAGACCACAGAGACCACTGTCTCCGGCATGAGTATTTATTTAAATGTATTTAAAGAGACAGAATACCATTTTAAAGTGCAATTACAGGTGCAACAAAATGAAACAGTTAATTTAGGAGTTTAACATGACACATGTCAATTAAAATTAATTACTGATAAGCACTAATATTTGATCATGTAACAATATTCTATCTCTGTAAACAGATATGAATAAATATTTAGGAGACAATTGACACTGTTGTTTCCTTGACAAAGCTCTGTTTCATGATACGTAGGTGGCGATATTTTGAACTGGCAATTGCTTCCTGGACTGCACACTAAATAAATCTCCTTATTGATGCATCTTTGCATCAAGTGTTATTTCCAGTGCGACAGTCCAAAGCTTGTCCCTGTTCACCTATACAAGTAACAACTTCTGCACCCGATGTCTCTGAGCTACCTTTTCTTACTCAACTTTCAGTATTTTCAGTAAACTTTCAGTATAACATTTGTAGCTAAGAGTGCACCTATGCCAGCACCCTAAACTAGAGGAATCATCCATGAAGACCCTGGTCACACTGGTATAAACAGATATAGACCCTTATAAGTCAGCATGTACCTTCCATTCCATGAATGTACCCAGCTAAATGTAAATACTGCATCCTGTCCATTGTTTTGAACGTTGGGTTCTTTATGTTTATTTCGCCCACTGTTCAATAATTTATTTATCTAGAATGCTCGTGAGTGACTGGGCCCATACCTTCGGCTTTTTATTTTAATTTTAGATCTCATTGTGAGTTATCAATGTGTATGGTGAGACAAGGCTTCAGATTTCTTTTGATTCTGCCTTTATTTATTGTTGTGTGTGGCTGTGGTTTACTAGCCTGCCTACATTGATCCTCACCCCATCACACACACACACACACACACACACACACACACACACACACACACAGTCAATGCTATTTGAAGCTCGAGAGGTCCACTACTCACTGCAAGTGTCTGCTTCTGTTTCTATTAGAGATTATCAGACACTGGGTGCTAAAAACAGAGAAGAAATGCACACGTCCCACTTTATTTTCTGAATGCACAGGTATGGAATAAAAAACAAAAACGTGAAATCTAAAAAAAACAGAGTGCTGCAATGACACTATGATTTTTTCCTGTAGTCTTCTGATGTGTTTTTTTGTGACCATTTTTATATTAGCTCGGGCTACCTTCAGAACCTACAAATTGTGAATATTTTAGTTTCCTAATCACTCTCTTCGATGCCTATCCACACCCCATAAAAGCGTAGTGAAAGAATATGCAGAGTCTGTGCCTTTCTAATCTGCATGCCATTTACTCTTTACTGCTTCTGTTGGTTTTGTTTGGGTTGCATGGTGTTGGTTGGGGTGGAGGGTGGGGGGTGCTTGTCAAAAGTCTTGAACCACTACCTTTGCATATCATCCCCTTTACTAATACTGTACTAGGTAAAATGCAGACCAGTTTAAAATAAATTGACATCTAGTGTTTGACTCGGACTGTTACTTATCAAAGTTTGTCTGTAGCTTTTTGCTGTGTGTTCTTATTTATTTCTGGATCGTAACATATTATAGATATCTTTTATCCCTTAGGCTGCTGACAGAATTAGAACACATAGTACTTCTGGACTGATACATCAGTCTGTGACACAGCAAGGGTTGTCTCATTTATTCAGGTACACTGCAGAACATCTGCATGATGATTTCAGTCCTGCAATTCAATAAGCATATAACAGACATGGAGAATGTATAATATTGTGACAATACACACTGCAATAATGTTCTTCAGTAGTGCACAACATCACAGGTAGGTAAAGGAAAACACATTTGCAGGTATGAGGACTTTGTACCCTATAATGGACATCTTATGAATGGATAAAACGCTGTTGTCGTGAACTCAGTCAACCACGGCAGATATTGTTAAGAGATGCATGCGTATCACATGATGTTGTGGGAGTGTGTGTGTGGGGCAGTGTAGATTGGCAGGGTGAGGTCTGAGCAACCATATGCTGACTACTGTCTACCAGATTTGGGGACATGAGACCACAGGCATTCCATTCCCTCTGTTTGGGACTGTTATGGTACTACATTCTGTGAAGTATGGACAGGCGACTGGTTGAATGGCAGTAGCAGTGCTGTTCAGGTCTATTCATTGTGCAACACTGGGCATGTATGCCTGTCAATGCTGCTGCACTAGCACATAATTATAATAAATGGTGGGAAGATCCATAAGCAGAGTTGAATACAATCATTAGTATGCAGCATAAAGCTGACATTGCACCCAATACAAATCACGTGGCAGAGAGAGTTATATATTACCGGTCACAGGATAGTGCAACAAAGGGGTAGGGTGGAGGAGAGGGGTGGTTGGGCAATGCATGACAGAGTGAAGAGAGTAAGGGTGTGTACAATAAATCACAATGCAGTTTAACTGTTAAGTGCCTGTGTGAGGGATGGGCTAGTCAGGTGCTATTAGACAGTGACACTTTATACATGTTACATGTAGGTGATCAGGGTTCGGTGGGTGGTCTGATACATCACCAGGGATGGAGAGATGGCAACATCAAGTATGTTGGTGGGGGAATGTTGCAAGACTACTGGGGTATGTCCACTTAAAAAAGGGAAACAGTTTATAAAATAACTGGTTTCACAAAATACTGCGACTACATATGACACATGCATGATGACACAACACTGCAGCTAATGCACTGATGTGGCACTGCACCCCACCTGCCTTGTCCCATGCCCTGATGCTGAAAAGGCGCCACCAAGCAATGTGTATCTCCCACCACCATCATCATTACAGATGTGTAATCTGACAAATAGTGTTTCAACATGTAGGTTTCACTCAAAGAGATAATTACAGTTCATCTTTTTAGGCTTCTTACAAGGCTAAGATTAGGCTGTAATGTGTTTTGCAAATCAAAACTCAGCTCAGAATCATCAGGCAAAAATGAGAACTGCAATCACTGAATGCCATGACCAAGTAAAGTTTACATGGCTGCAGTTAACAAAATCTATCCACTATGTTTTTTATACATTCACCAGAGGGAAATAATGAAGTGACACTCCATGTGCAGGAGTATTGCTGCAGCGAAAACAACACACCGTTCTGGCATGATGAGAACTAATAGGCTGTAATAAATACATTAAAAAATATGAATGAAAAATGCTTAAAATTATCCTTGCTATATTCAAGGCACTGAAATACAGTGTTAAAATTGTCTTTTATTCATGTGGGTAGGTGTGATACCATGAAAAATCAGGGAAGTCGAAATGTGATAATAAACACTAAAGAAATGTAAAAAAAAAAAAAGACAGACTCCACAGTTAGTGAATATCACAGCTCACAAAGAGATTATCTAATTTGTTCACTGTAAAACAACTCTAAAAAAGACAGCTAAGTTATTTCATAAACACGAGTAAGAAAGACATCAACACTGAATCATTCTCAGTCTGAAATGAACTGTTGCAGTGCATGCACACCTCAAGTGGTGGGGGACTGCACAAACTTGACGGGCAGCTTCCACTTCGCATGTCATAGCCATGCTGTGTGCTGCTCTCCGAAAACAGGAAGAATGAGAAACTCTCCATGATTCAGAAAATGAAAAACATTCACAGCAGTGTAAGTCTGACATAAAAACACAATTAAGGATGTGGAACTGCCATTTACACATCAGGACTTCATGTCTCTAGCACAGAAACCATTGTTGGCTACACTAGCACTTTAAAAAGGGTTTTATGGTTTTATGTAATTAAAATCCTCAAGTAAGAGTAGAACAGAGATCCAGAAGAATGTAAGAGTTACTCTCCCATTTAATCAATTTAAAAGAAAGGGCTAATCAAAAATATGGGATGAGGAGGAGCTGCAAGTATCAGTTATAGTCCTTGTATTCCAGTTTCTTCAAATTCCTAGAGTATTTAGTCAAGCAAAGAAAATATCAAATAGATTACTGTAGTTCAACTACTGTATTCAAACAAAACATTTTGGGCACAATTTGATATTCGAATGGTGGCTTTCAAGATCCAAGACCCAGTCTTTCAATTTCAGGCTTTGGTCCTCTGTTCCAGTGGCACACCCACTGCATCATCTTCATTGCTTTCTATCTCTCTGTTTCTGTTCCTTCCTTAATCTTTATTTATTCTTTTAATTTTATTAACAATTCATCAATGATTCCATTCATATATTGCACATGACTTGATATCTGGTAATCCTGACAGTTTTACAAATAGTGTTCTTGTGTTCCTTCTTGTCCATTTTGTTCAAAGATTGCATAAGTATGTATATATTGGGGATTGTTTCTTATAGTAAAATACATTAACAGTTTAACCAGGAAAGGCATACTGAGCTGATAACAGGAATCAGATGTGTCCTGGGAGAGGAAGAGAATACAATAGTTAAAAAATGTAAAGTAGTTTGACAGAATACAACATTAAGTAAATGACAAGCAAAACATAGTGCTTCAACGTACTGTAGGTGCAAAGTACAATACATTATAGATGTGCATCATCTTTTAATTTGGCTTTATTGAATGTTACCAAGTTTTCATCTCCTGCTAGTTCTGTTTCATTCACTTCTACATTGCTGTGTTGCTCAGTGTGTACTGGTGTTTATTTGGGCCTGGAGAGTTCCTCAAACTTTCATGTAGGCCTGTTAGTCTTGAAGCTAGCCACAGATCATAGGGTTCAAACGTGCTTCATATTTGTAATACAAGAGCTTCCAAAACTGTATAGTACCAATCTAGCAAACAGAAAACAAGACCTCATTTTACTGCTTCTACTTTTAGCAGGTAATATTCAACCAAACCCTATCGCCCTTGCTGACAGGCATGACGAAAACACTGTGATGCCTAAACATGCCCTATCCTTGGTCCATGTAAACATTAGAAGCTTATCAGCAAACCTAGATGAGCTTAGCACATGGGTGCAGGTGCACAATTTTGATTTAGTCACAGTGTCTGAGACAAGGATAGCTAAAAAATATTGGATATAGAAACTGAAATTCCAAATTACAGTCTTTTAAGACATGACAGACTAAGGAAGGGGCAGAGTTTTAATTTACAATAAATCTTATAACATGGCTTGTGAGGAACGAAACCTGATTGGTCTACCAGCAGTGCGTAGCCATGGATTAAGCAGCTTATTTATATCTTTTTTTAGTTGCATAACCAGGAGTTGCACACTAAGCTGAAAGCTTTTTACAGGTGCATCCTGGGAGCATGGGGAAGTTAAGTGACTTGCTCAGGCTCACACAGTATGTAAGTAGAAGTTGTGGGATTCAAACCCAGGTCTGGTCTGCTGGATGTCACCAGAGTTGCAGCTCAAAGCCTTAAACCACTGAGCTATACTGCCTCCTGATTTAATTTAATCCACTGTTCTGTGGAGGAGTCAGGTGCTGTGCTGCCAGCTCTCAATATCTGTAGGCAACTGAAAAAAGCACAGCCATATATAGTTGCCAGACAGCTAGTGGTGTGGCAGATGGATAGTGCTGTGCAAAAGCTTTATAACATACTGGTTTGTCTCTTATGTTTCTAATGGTTCCATGTCATTACAGTGACTGCGAAAGACAATCAGTGCTATGGTGAAGTCAGAGCACCAAAATCTATTCGGTGCTCTGACTCTCAGTGCACAGCAAAAGCGGTGCAGGGGCCTTGCATTTTAATGTTTTATTGGGGCTGCACCCCACACCCTAACAGGATTCTCTACTCCAGGGGGTGCATGTCAGAGTGCAAAATGTTAAAAAGAAAATTGGGGCCGGGTGCAACAAAAATGCACCCACGCCCGGACCCAAACCCAGCACCCTGCCCACCCACAACTTCACATGGCCAGCTCAGCAGCCCACCACAGCACCACCCACAAAACCCTCCTGCCCCTCGCTGAGTGTATAGCTCCACCCCCTTGTGTGTGCAACACCATATCGCTATGTCATGACCCCACCCATCCAGTCACATTACCTTGCTGGTAGCCCACATGACATGCAGCGATTGAGTCACCATTATTGCAAGCACTCAATCACCGATGCCCATGTCACTGGCTACCGTTCTAATTCTTACAGCACTACTAAAATCAATCTGTACCCCATCAGAGAAAATAAATGTTCATTAATCTCTGTGCAATAATCCTATTAACTCCTGCAACCATCTATTAACTGCCAACTAGCAAGAAACTAGAAGTTTAAAACTGCCTACAATTGCAGTATCAAAGAAGGCATCAGTATCTCAAAGTGATCACTGCTGCACCAAGTCACATACTGTACACAGTGATATGATGCTGCATCAGAGTGAAAAAAGACTGCAAAGAAAAGTTTGCCGATGTGACAAAACACTCTTTCCTCACCTTGCATGTCATGTGTATTTGTGCTCCTTAGGCAGGTTGTCATGAAGCTATAGAAGAGAATCAGTGGCTGGAGTCCCACACTTGCCCCTTGGTGCACTGGGCTCCATGTTTTGGAATGGGGATGCCATGGAAGAAAGTGGCAGAGCAATTTTCCCTCTCCCAAGCATTGTTTCCCTGTGACAGGACAGAGAGAGAGGAGAAAGACAGCAAGAGAGAACGAGACAGCGATGAAGTGGCAGCATTGTAAAGCATGTCCTCAAACCATGAGAAGGAGTGTGGAGAGTGAGAGAGAGAGAGAGAGAGAGACAATAATAGCAGAATTCCTTTTCTGTCTGTCTTTCTCTGTGATTGGGAAGGACATGCAAAACACAATTTCTTCTCTTTGTCTCTCTCAGATACCAGGACATGCAGGACACACTTCCTTGTCTCTCTATCTCTGTCTGTGCACCATCAGAGCTGCATGTGAATGCGTGTATGTGGGGAGGCATAAACTACACATAGTAGGCAAGATAGGAGACAGAGTTTGCACATGAAATGTCACAAATTATGTCAGTACTGTATGTGTGACATTTCTATGTGCATAACAGCAATGCGATCTGCATTACTTATGAGGAATATTTTGCAAGGTGGTAGGATACAGTACCTTTTGGGGCTTTAAACATGAGTAAAACCCTTTATGTAGGTTTCCCAATGTTTTGGACATAACCCATGTTATAAGTGCAGTAACCACTGCAGGGTATGGTGTTGTGGGGTTAATCAACACCCCAGGTGCTGTGAGGCCACCGACCTGCAGCCTCATGTCTCACAATGCACCAGGGTGTTGATTAATCCCCAATACCATACCCTGTTGTGGGTTATTGCTTACTTGTTTTTCAGTGAGTGTTAATAATTTTATTAATAATTACCCATCTTGGGACTTTCTTCCTGTTGTGTTATTCTTGAGGAGCTAAGCTCTTCTCATTGGCCACCTTTTATTTTCCTCCTGGCCTTCATGAGGATAGACTTTCTGTATTGACTGACTTTAATCATGCCAAATTTGACACAACGGAGCTTCTCCTGCTGGGTGATGAAAATATCAACTGGACTGATAGAACAAATTAGAAGTTAAAGGATCATCTTCAAAAGGGAGTATTTTGAAATGTAGAAACTTGGTTCCCGAGTTTTTTTTAGTTGTTTTAACCAGGTGTAGCACACTAAGCTGAAAGCTTTTACAGGAGTGACCTGGGAGCACAAGGAGGTTAAGTGACTTGCTCAGGGTCACACAGTATGCAAGTGGAAGCTGTGGGATTCAAACCGAGGTCTGGTCTGCTGGATGTCACCAGATTTGCAGCTCAGAGCCTTAGACCACTGCGCTATACTGCCTCCTTACTATCTTGACACTGCCTGCCTGAAACATGGTTGCCCGACATGGGATTTAGCCAGTGATAGAGTTTGTTATATAAATAGACTGGGGTGTGGGGCAAAGCCCTTGAACCATGAAAGTTACTCTGCCGTGGGCAAAACTCCTGATGTTGGGGAACTGTGTTTTGGGCAGCGGCGTCAGGATAGTGAAACTCAGGGAACCGAGTTTCTAGGTTTCATAAGATATCCTTGAAAACTTAACTCTTACACAAATAATCTCTGCTACAACTAGAGTAAACTACAAGGCAGGCATTAATCCCTAACTGATTGGGTTGTCACCTCCAGACCAAATCATATTGTCCAGGCTTGCTCATTAGCTGATAGTTTGTGATCACTCAGCAGTCGTCTGTTATTGGAGTTCACACAGGCCATGCTGCCCACTCCATATATGGCTACTCTACTCATTTGTAGTTTGAATATTAATGAATTTGGGAATGCATTTGATTAAATTAACTGCTGTTTCCTGTATGGCATCCCACTGTGGATTTAATACTTGATTACATGATGTAAGAATTGAATGCAGTTTGCAATTATTTTACCCCTGCAACGTCTACACTTGAAGAGCAAACGCCATAGAAACATAGAAACATAGAAACATAGAATGTGACGGCAGATAAAGACCGCTTGGCCCACCCAGTCTGCCCATTTCCTACCTACTGATAAGCTGCAGATCCTAGCTAACCAGCAGCCTACTTCTTCCTACCCCCACCCCCAGAATTGCCTTATGACTATCCCATGCATGCTTGAATTCCACCACTGATTTTGACTCCACAACCTCCTCCGGAAGGCCATTCCATGCATCCACAACCCTCTCTGTGAAAAAATACTTCCTTAAATTACCTCTGAGCCTGCCCCTCTATCTTCAAATTGTGACCTCTTGTTCTTGCACACTCTTTTTGAAAGATGCTACCCTCTTGGACTTTGTTGATTCCTTGAGGTACTTGAAAGTTTCTATCATGTCCCCCTTCCCTCCTTTCCTCGAGGCTATACATATTAAGCTCCTTAAGTCTCTTCATATGTCCTCCGGTGCAGACCCTGCACCATTTTAGTTCTCTCCTCTGGACAGCTTCCATCCTGTCTATGTCTTTGCGGAGATTGGGTCTCCAGAACTGCACACAGTACTCAGATGGGGTCTCACCAGCTGTCTGTACAGAGGATAATAACTTCCTGTTTTCTACTGGTGATGCCTCTCCCTATGCATCCCAGTATCCCCCACCCTCCTTGCTGCCTTCTCACATTGCTTGCCCACCTTAGGTCATCTGATATTACTACCCCCAGGTCCCTTTCCATTTTGTTGTTGTTAGTATCTCACCTCCCATTGTGTACTCTTCCCCTGGGTTTTGTTTCCCAGGTGCATTACCTTGCACTTCTTAGCATTGAATCTAAGCTGCCATACATTTGACCATTCCTCTAACCTTGCCAAGTCCCTTCTCATCCTTTCCACCCCACCCTGTATCAACTCTGTTGCAGATCTTAGTGTCATTTGCAAAGAGACATCTTTTCCTTCAGTCCTTCTGCAATGTAAGCTTATAAGACATTGAAGAGGACTGGTCCTAATACTGAACCCTGCGGTACCCAGCTAGTAACCTCCTTTCTTCTGAGTGGACTCCATTTACTATTACTCTCTGTGTCCTATTCTCCAGCCAATTCTTTACCCAGGCTGTCATCTTGGGACCCACTCCCAGGCTGGCTAACTTATATATTAATCTTTTGTGGGACTGTGTCAAATGCCTTGCTAAAGTCTAGGTAGGCCATGTCCACAGCCCCTCCCTGATCTACTACTTTGGTCACCCAGTCAAAGAAATCTATCAAATTAGTCTGGCATGACCTTCCGCTGTGAATCCATGCTGCCTAGGGTCCTGTGCCTTGGCCTCCAGATACGTGACAATTCTTTCCTTTAGAAGTGATTCCATCATTTTCCTATCACTGAGGTTAAACTAACAGGTCTATAGTTTCCTGCTTCTGCCTTGCTCCCACTTTTGTGAAGGGGAATCACATCTGCCCTCCTCCAGTCCTCGGTACCACCCCATCCTCCCATGATTTGTTAAAGAGGGTAGTCAGTGGTGTCACTAGTTCTACCCTTAGTTCTTTTAGAATTCTGGGATGAATCCCATCAGGCCCCATTGCTTTGTCCACCTTCAGTTTTAAGAGTTCTTTCAGAACCCTTTCTTCTGTAAATGGGCTGGTATCAACTTCTGTATCCAGAGTGTTACTACTGTTTGTTTTATGTACCTCCCCTCTTCCTTTGTAAATACTGAGCAAAAATATTTGTTTAGTATCTCTGCCTTTTCACATTCTCCCTCTGCCCACCCTCCCTCCCTTTATTAAGCCTCACTATCCCTCCTATGGTCTTCCTTTACTCCTGATGTACCTATAAAGGTTTTATTCCCTTCTTAACTGAGTTGGCTATCTTTTCCTCAGTTTGGGCCTTTGCTGTTCTGACTGCCTTCCCAGCCTCCTTTGCTTTAACTGATACAGTTCTCTGTCCTGCTCCTGCTGCGATTCCTTGTACTTCCTGAATGCTTTCTTTTCTCTTGAACCTTCACTGCCACTTCCTTTGAGAACCATAGTGGTTTCTTACATCGTCTTGTTTTGTTTATTTGCTTCACACAAAGGCTCGTTACCTCTGTGATGGCAGTTTTATTATTCCCCATTGTTCTTCCACCCTCCTTCCCGCCCATTTGCTAGTGCATTCCTTAGGCACTCACCATTTTGGCAAAGTCAGCCCTCCTAAAGTCCAGTACTTTTGTCTTTGTATGGCTTGACTCTGTTGTGTTTATTGTGAACCATACTGTTCGATGGTCGCTAGTTCCCAGATGGCTACCCACTTCTACATCTGTGATCCTCTCTCCATTTGAGAGTATCAAGTCTAATATTGCTCCCTCGAGTGGGCTCCAGTACTAGTTGTCTAAGGCATGCCCCTGTAGGGCATCTAGAATAACTGCACTCTTGAAGTGGCAGCTGCAACTGCGCTCCAGTTAACATCTGGCATATATCAGATCACCCATCAGCAATATCTCCCTTTTTCTGCCATTCTAAGTATACTTTCTATCATTTCCTTGTCCACTTCCTCCCCTGAGAGGTCTGTCTACAACCCCTGTGCGGATTGTGGTGCCATTGTCTGTCTCCAAATTTACCCACAGTGCTTCTTCTCCTCCCTGTTTACCCTTTTGTTCTGTTGCTTTTATTCCTTCCCTTATGTAAAGAACTACTCCTCCCCTCTTTTACCCTCCCTGTCCCTCCTGTAGATAGTGTATCCTGGTATGTTTACGTCCCAGTCATGGTTTTGTGTGTACCATGTTTCTGTGACTGCCACGATATCCAGATGTTCCTCCTCCATCAAGGCCACTAATTCAGGAAGCTTGTTACCTAGACTACGGGCATTGGTACTCATTGCTCCATTTTTGATGGCCTTATCTTCTGTTGCAGCATCCCCACTGACCGTTCTACCTTGGTCTTTTTCTCATTTAGTACCCTGTTTTGTAGGAGAGGCTGGGATTTTTCTGCTGCTTGTCAGTGCCTCCCCATTGACTAGTTTAAAAGCTTGCCAATGAAGCATTTAAACCGATTGCTCAAAAGACTTGTTCCTTCCTGGACAGATGCAGACCATCCTGCCAGTATAGGCTGGTGTCCTCAGGTGGAACCCCAGTCCCCAATGAAGCCAAACCCTGTGCTCCGCACCATTTTTTCAACCATTCATTAAACTGCATGGTGCCAGTACTACCTCGCCTCCCCCATGCCTTTGACAGGCAGCACCTCTGAGAAGCATACTGTGTTTGCTACTTGTCTTAGGGCCCTCCCAACTCTGCAATGTCCTCCTACTGCTCTAACCTCATGATGAGCCAAGTCATTTGTCCCTAGGTGGACAATTCGTCCAGCTCAGAATCCTTGCAGCTGTTGTTGTGATCCTGAGGATCGCTTCCTGTCCTCCAAGCCATGGCACCAGGCAGGCACCTTACTTCAGATTTCCCAGCTCCTCCCAGTTCTATCCCCTAATAATTGGAGTCCCCACCAGGAGCTGCTTCCTTTCCTTGTGGTGTCCTCTGCCTCCTTCCTGTGGGCCTCCTTGTGACAGTTGTCCTCAGCCTCCTTAGTCTTCTCTGCGGGTGTATCTATAGGGGATGTTTGCTCCTAATGATGCAAGAGAGAGTGAGCCTAAAAGGCATATGGAAAACAAAATACAAATAAAATTCTAACTGATTACAAAAATTAAGAAATATATGTAAGCAAATGGTGAGAAAGATCAAATCTGTTTATAAGCTGAACTCCCAGTTTCAGTCTTCAAATAGTCAACAGGTAAATTGGCAAACAATAAATAACCTTCTGGACAAATCCAGTTCTATAGCAGTTCTGCTCTTTACTACTGACCATGGCAACCTTGCAGACTTAGTTGTCATTGCTACATAATTTAATTATTTTTCTGTGGCAACAATGTCAACCTTGCTACATCGGTTGATCTTTCTGACATCGAGCTGCTTGGGCCAGCTGTGGAGATGCTGATACTGGATTTTAAATTCAGAACCTACTCTGTCCAGAAAATGCTTGGATACCTTAAGAAAATTAAAGTGTAAAGACCAGAGTGGGGTCAGATAACACTGACCTGAGACTTTCTCTGTTGTCATTGGTTTAACGGCTACCCTATGTGTATTTTATACATAATTTCTTCTTAGTCTCAGGTGAGATCTCAAGCTTGTGGAAGCAGGCAACCATTGTGTTCATTTTTAAATCAGGAGAATCCACCTTGACCAAAACTATTCCCCAATATCTCTACTTCACCCTGTTGTCCAAGGTTCTGGAGAGTTGTTTTTCACCAACTTAAGGAATATCTGGATACAGTCAATTTATTCACTTCTTGCCAGCATGGAGGTAGAGATAATCACAGCATGCTTACTGCAGTGCTTGAAGTCTCTAATGATCTCCTGAGGGCCTTGGACAGTGGGGACACAGAGGTGCACTCTTTCTGGATCTTTCTAAAGATTTTGAACTGGTTCACCATGGTCATCTGCTTGCCAAGCTCTGAGTACTTAGCTAATCTGATTCGGTAGTGCTATAGTTTCAAAACTATCTTTCTGACAGATTTCAGTCAGTCTTTCAGAATTCCAGCTTATCTGCCTTAATCCAAACTGCCATTGAAGTCGCCTGGGGTCCATCCTGAGGCCTGTTTTATTTAGTGTCTTTCTAAATGACTTAACCAACATTTTACATGATTCAAATTCTGCTATAGTCATGTACATAGATAATATTGCCCTTCATAACAGGGCCTACAGTCTGAATGACATTTCCAGACACTTGCAATTAGACTTTGCTCTGGTACAGAAATTGCTACTAAAATGGGCTTTTACTGAATGACAGTAAGACAAAGTATGTGCATTCTGGCACAAACCAAAAACTGAAATCCCTACCATCATTCAAATAAACCAAAGATTTAAATGGAACTATTGTTGAGAGAGTCGATAGCTTTAAATATCCTGGTTTCATTGTTGGCCAGTCTCTCACATATGAACAACATAAATCCAGCCTGGTAAGGTCTGTATACACCTGCCTTGGTCAACTTTATAGACTCAAATTACTGTCCATCAAATTGCTCAAAGTCCTGGCCCAGTCCCTTCTTCTGTTTTTAGTAGATTATGGTGTCACTGTACATACATGTGACTGCAAATGAAAGTTCTGTGCAA
This sequence comes from Neoceratodus forsteri, assembly GCA_016271365.2. Lineage (NCBI taxonomy): Eukaryota > Metazoa > Chordata > Ceratodontiformes > Ceratodontidae > Neoceratodus > Neoceratodus forsteri. The sequence continues at coordinate 1,181,755,442 of CM057450.1, read as the reverse complement.
AGCGTAAAGGTTTTATATAACACAATATGTATATTTGCTGCCTTAAATGCAAAACTACTTGTCACTGTGCATTTTTGAAAAACATTGGTTGGCCTTCTCTTGACTTGCATACTGTTTTCTTTGCCCTTATTTGCCTTTGGTGTTTATGAAAGATCAAGTCAGATTCTTGTTTATTTATTTATTTATTTGAAAGTTTGTGACCAGGAGATGCACACTGAGCCACGGCTCATTTCCAGGTGCAACCCAGGGGCAAAGGAAGGGGAATATTTGTATAGATGTAAACTGACTTACAGAGCCAGATTAAGCTGCCACTATTTCAACAAGCATTTGTCAATGCTGAATGTTGGCTTACTGGCATTGGCATTGGTAGTGCAGGAGTTAGAGATGCATATAGGAATGGCAGTGAAGTATTGAACTGACACCAACCCACCCCCCACCTGCAGAGACTGACAGGCATTGGAGGTGTGCCTTTGGGTCATTGGCCTTACACTAATGCCATTTAACCTCACCCTACCCTGCAGACACTGATGTGTCATGGTGTGCCTTCCCATTCCATAAGGAAATATGTTGATATGGGTGCAGTGTAGGAGAATGGAGTGAACTTTGAGACCAAGACTTCAAGGCATACCTCGATGCCTGTCACTGGCTGTAGGGTGGGGGTGGAATAGGCGTGAGCATTACAGCCAACGATGCTAAGTCACATCCCTGATGCCTGTCAGTCTTTACAGGGTGGAGGCGTTATGGTTGGAAACCCTAACACCCTAGGAGTTTGTTGGTATTTTAACTCAAATTTTCAGCATGGACTTTTGTGACCCCACCTCATGAACAGTGGCACTATCAGTTCATTACCTGAAGGTGATTTTGCACAATGACTGCACCATTTGGTGCTACAGGTGCAAAAATACATTTCAAACAGGATGTGAAAATGACAGCTGTACTGTTCATGTGGAGGTGTGAAAATATGGAATGTTGAAAATTTGGGTGAAAATATAAAAAATTAGTTAAGTTATGAGCATGCATAGAAACTGTGCAATGCTCGCCTGTATTCTAATCATTTTTGGAACTTTTCACCAAATTTTCAACATAGGCATTTTGGACCTCTCCTCATGAACAGAGGCTCTGTGATTTTTAGATCTGGCCCAAACACTGATTTCCCACAGCGATCGCACCATTCTGTGCCACAGGTGTAAAACATGTTTGGGCAGGATGAAAAATATCAACTGTACTGTTCATAAGGAGGTTTGATTAAATGGGCATGTTGAAAATTTGGAGAGAAAATATTAAAACTGGTGAAGTTACGAGTGTGCTTAGAAACTGTGCAATGCACGCTTGTAACACAATTATTTTCTGAATTTTTTCACCAATTTGCAACATGTGCTTTTGGGACCTTCCCTCATGAACAGTGGCACTGTCATATTGTTAATCAGTCCCAAAAGGTGATTCCGCACAGTGATCGCAAAATCACCTTTCAGGACGGAGAAACCAAATGACAGTGATATGTTCATGAGGTGGGTCCCAAGAACCCCATGTTGAAAATCTGGGCCAAATTCCAAAAATGGCTGAGACATCAACCTTAGTTGAAACCGTTCATTGAGTCCCATTATAAAGCTTACTCATTTCTTCAGTTTGTGGTTGGCCTTTGAAGAGAGCAGGCGTGTCCCATGCCACAGAAGATCACTGCTCCCAACCTCCGGAAGTAAGTATGGGGTGGGGGGGGGGTAGGCTGGGTGTGTAGAGGGAGGTGCAGGTTGGGGAGAGGACAGGGAGGCCAAGAGGAACCATTTTCTGTTTACAGGTTAAATAAAATAAAATACTACGGATGGTTTTCTATTTTACGGGAAAACAATTTAAAAATAATGTTTCAGCACAATGGGGTGGACTCCCAGTGTCACAATAGTGGGGGTGCATACCATTGCCAACACAGGGATTGGACACCCGTCATCAGCAAAGAACATAAACAGGTTGGGGGAGGTGCATCTGACACCGGAGGGGCATTCCGGTGTTGGAAACAATTATTTCAGCACACTGAGAATGGCTCCCAGTGTGCCACATTATTGGGAGGGGATACATGCTGACACAGGGATTGGGCACCCCAATGTCTACTTAGCGGGACTGTGTGGTGGGCGGCAGGAGCCACCGATTTTCCAGCACACTGGGGTGGGCCCCAGTGCCAATGAATGGGAAGGTACAATGCCAACTTGGGACTGGGCATCCTGATGTCAGCTTTCCAGGGAGTGTGTGTCAGGCAACAGGAATTGTCATTGTGGAAAGCCAAGCTGTGGCTATTTTACTTATTGAAATGTTTCACCAGGAAAGGCACACTAAAACTCCACTGTTAACTCCAGCCATGCGCATTGCTGTGTACCGTAATGCACATGGCCAGTGTCTTGTCATCTGCCACTGCAATGAGGAAATTGCACCTCAGTGGGCGGCACATTTCTTTCAAGGCTTTGGCTCTCTTTGAAACTGCTGTCATCACCAGCATGCTGACTGATTGGCGGCTGAGGGTGCACCCATTAAAGCATCCCCTGATACTGACACACACCTCTGAAATGTGCTACTACCACAAGATGTTGCTTGCACATGCACAAGCCAACATAAAAATGAGTCTTCATAATACTGGATTTGCACAAAAGATTGTACATGCCTGTGTTCTTTTAGTATCTCACTAGGTCAGCGATCTTTAATTTAGAGAGCCAAAACCTGTTGGAATAAACTGTCATTACATAAATACAAAAAATGACTGCACTCATAATATTCAAATTGGTGTTAAACAAGTACTGCCTGGATGTGTCAGCATGTGTCAGTATGCAAGTGCAGTGTTATTTGGTCAGTATGTGCAATATCACTGAACCTGTATCTGCCTTTAATTCATTGTATTTATGTTTTATTTTACCACTGTATAATTTCACCTCCAGGTCCCTTTGGAAAGGGCATCCAGTGCTCTTGAAGCCTACACGGTTAACAAATTTTGAATAAAATAAATACAAATTCTAATTATTTAATGCAGAGAAAAAGCACAAGGTGTGTATGGATATATATAGTATATATATATATATATATATATATATATACACACACACATACAGTATGGCCAGGATTTTCAAAGGCGTTGCACCGGCACAACCCACAATGCGCCCTGGCGAAGATATTGAGAAGGCTGCCTGGCACAGTGCAAATCCCGATGCGCTGGGGCACAGTGTAATTGTATGCAGTGCAGTGCAGATACAGGAGATGTGCCCATGCATATGGCACAACCCAATATTCAGCCGGGATATGCGGTGCATGCTGGCACACCCTGCACTGCGGCAGAGGGGGCTCAAAGTTGAGCCCGGGCAGCAGAGTAGGAGAAGCCCAGCCACCCACAGGTGGGCTGCTGTATTGCAGGGTGCAACACAGCAGCCCAGCTGTGGGTGACCACCCACCTGCCTAGAATACTGTCTGTAAGCACACACAACCTTGGTGGTCCAGTGGAACCCCCACCCATAGCCGGGACAGTAGTGTAAGTTACTAAAGATAGCCCTGGTAGTCTAGTGGCCCCAGTCCCTGATGCCCCGATGTGTATGTAACATGCCCATCCCTGGTGGTCTAGTGGTCCTCCCTCCCACCTGAGTCCCTGATTCCCAGAATAGACATGATGATGTCCCTGGTGGTCTAATGTAAACCCCCACCCGTTGCACATCACGGTAAACACCCATATTGAAATGCCCTGGTGATCTAGCACCCCCACCCACCCACCCACACAGAACCCTTTACCACCCCGCACCCCATCATCAGTGGGTGGCTGCATCCCGCCCGCACCACCCGGCTGCCGCTGAATGACAGGTAAAGTATGGGCTGTAAGCCCATTGGTCCTCAGTGTGGACCAATGGGCTTGCAGGACATTACTGTACTAGACAGTCCCAGATCTGTGAATGGCTCCATTCACACATTGAGAACTGTCTGGTACAGTATGCTCTACAGTCATTGGTCCACACTGGGACCAATGGGCTTACAGCCTATGCTGTACCTGTCATTCGGGCGGGTGGCTAGGTGGTGTGCGCGGTAAGATGCAGCCGCCCGCCAATGATAGGGGTTCCGTGGGGTGGGTGGGTGGTGGTGCCACTAGATCACCAGGGCATTTCAATATGGGCATTTACCATGATCACAGCAATAGGCAGGGGGGCTTACACTAGACCACTAGGGACGCTCATGTCCTTTTCAGGGAATTGGGGACACGGGGTGGGAGGGGGACCACTAGTCCACTGGGATGGGCAGGTTACATACACATCAGTGCATCAGGGACTGGGGCCACTAGACTACCAGGGCTATATTTAGTGACTTATACCGTATGCATCAGAGCAACGGGCGGGATGCACACGCCAGCTGTGCAGAGCGCTAGGTGTATGTCACTGGCCTGCCCTGTGCAAGGCAAGCAAATGGGACCATAGTGACATTCAAATGGCTCCATTTGTACCTTGCATATCTTATGGCCTCATTCGCATGCCCTGCTGAATATCGCGCGGGTGATGCGCCCAGTGCAACTGCACTTGCACTGGTGCATCCCTTCGTGCCCCTATCTGTGGCTTAAGCATGGCGCAGTATGCGCCAACCTGCCATATTCAATAGTTCACTGTTGAATATCGCCTGCCCTGGCCCTGGCCCCAGCACAGCCCAGTTGCGCTTGCACCCAGGCTTGCACCACTGCCTGGCACAGTCTGAATATCTAGGCCTATATATATAGCAACACACACACACACACACACATATATATATATATATATATATATATATAATTTATTTATTTTCTTTTCTGCCCCAAAAATAAGAAAAACATTTACCTGGTCAAGGTTGAAGAACATAGCTGACCAAATGGAAAAAAGACCCACTCACAGACACAGGTTATTTAGTATTTTCTGTTTTATACATACATCACATCATATTGCTAGTATTATAAATACTGCATTTATGCCAAATGCCAATGTTTTCTGGACCGAATTTCCATTTCCTCAGGGCAAGAAGTAAGCAGCCTTAAACATTCACTGCTTTTGTCCAGGCTTTTGGTTTTCTTTTATACTTAGTCATCTTAGAAGACTTAGTTAAAATCCTCACTGAGTCTATTAGTCATGATTTGAATGCATCTGTTGTCCGTTTTGTTTATCACATCTGTTAGCTTGCAATGCTGAAGCTGTCATAGCGAAGAAAAGTAGTTGTTGGGACAGCAAAGGATGAAAATCAGGATATCCTTTCTGCAAGCTTACTGCATTCTTGGGCTTTCTCTGCTATCCATTGTCATGGCACTGGATTTTCAACAGTCTCTTTCCCGCTGAGGGAGGCATCAGAACATGGCCTCCAACACTCAGCAGCAGCCCATCTGCAATCTGTAATGTTCCTCTCTGCTGTAATTCAGGCTCCAGATTTACTGGGAACTTTTAGCCTTCTTCTGATGCAGCCTTGTCCTCTGCTGCCAATGTCTAACCCACACTGTTGGTGCATCCCTATTTTGTGATTGGGGCCAACCCACATGCTGGAGCAAAAGCGGTACATTGGGCATACCATAATCTCCCAATGGGGTGGGTTACACTTTCATCAGTTCTTTGGCAATCCTGCCCATCTAGATAGAATATTTCCTTGTTTTTATCCCTTTACTCTTCTTCGGTAAAGAATGATGCCCGGCACTTGTTATTATCCCCATGGAAGAAGTACCATATCTCCCCACTTCCTTCTCCTTGTCATGGCAGAAAAAACAAACCGGTGGCCGAAACACTTGTCAAGCATGCTGGACTGCTTCAGTTTGATGGATCAAATACTGGCCACTTCTGGGTTTGAATCCCACAAACTGAAGCAGACCAGCATGCTTGACAAGCATTTGGGGCCACTGGTTCATATTTTTCAGGCGATTTGTGCACAGATATTACAAAATTACAAAGAAGTAGCTTTGATGCTTTCCACAGACCATTTCTCTGCCAAGTATCGGTTTTCACTTTTTCTGTAACGCACCAATGGAAGTAAACATGTTTCCCTGCTCTTTGAGGGATTCAAATGTGGAAGTGTCCAGTATATGACTTTCCAATGCCAGCTTTTAGCCCCTGCCAATGGACTAGTACTCATGGGTGAGCTGTTCCATTTTCCTGTAACTTTATATGTTTTTTCATTAAAGCTGCTTGCTGATATGAGGCTTTGAGTCTTTCAATATAATAGACATAGCACCTCCATGAGGTCCTTTTGAGAATCATTTTTTGTTGTTATTGACCTAGTCTCATTCCATGTCCCTTTGTTTAGTTTCAAAATCAAGGTTAGACCTCCTCACAATCTTGAGGCTGGATCCTAGCCTTTCAGCCATCCCTACCCTCCTCATTCCAGGTTTTGGAGGGCAGACTTTCTTCATGAGGGAACTTCCTTTAGCTGCAGATATCTGCTTGCAGCACCCCACACCATTATCCCTTTAGAGGGCTAGAGTAGAGTTATCCCTCCAAAATTGCCACCAAACTGGAATTCCAAATTAGCAAGTTGAGCTGTCATAATAAGTAGTATGTGAAAAAGGCTCACACACCAAGTATGCTATATCAAAAGTGTAGACCATAAGTTACATGCAAAATGCAATAAATATTTATTAGCACTACATGAAATCCATATAAAGGAATTAAAAATGTGACAGTGTCCCACAGCCTGAAAATCGACTGGTGTTTAGTGCCCTAATTTGGTCCTTCACAAAGGTGCCAGGCTAGGGCACAAAATGACATCAGGTTTTTAGGCTGTGGGACTCTGTCATATTTCTAACTCCTTTTATACGGATTTTGTAAGTGCTAATAAATATTTATTGCATTTTGCACGTAACTTATGGTCTTGTTTTTGATCTAGCATACTTGGTGTGCAAGCCTTTTTTACATACTGCTGACATTTTGTTTGGGCCTACACACCCATTTTGCTCAGGCAACCTTTCTTTTGACAGTTATAACAATAAGTACCCATGCCAGGAGAGATGACAGCCAAGGCCATGGATCCCCAGAAATTCCACAACAGCTTTTTTTTCTCCTGTGTGCCAAAGGTCATAATGTAGTTGTGTTTAACACTAGCATTTACCTTAGTAGTAGGATTTATGCTGTGAGTTGGGATTGGATGGTGGCTCATTTTATGTTGGCTTGCTTGCACAGCCAACATGTTGCAGCAGTGGAGATTTGAGGCGCTGTCGCTGTTGGAGAATGTAGGCACGTACCAGTAGGTCGTCCCTCATTCCCCAATCAGCCAGCATGCTGGCGCCACACTATGTATAGTTAATGCAGCAAGCACATGTAAGGAAAGGTCCACTGCAATGCGAGCAGCGCAGCGTCACATGCAGTGGACCTTCTCGTGCTTCACCGCTACAAACATGGCGGCACAGTGGCCACTAAACTGCCGACTGGGGTGCCCAATCCCTGGTTGGCTTTCCCTGCCCATCATCTATGTGGCCGACGGGGAGCCCACTCCCTGTCGGCATACTGTGTCCCCCCTTTCTTGCTTGCCAAGGGGTGCCCAATCCCCTCGGCTCATGCATCCCCCACTTTCATTGTTTGCCGACGGGGTGCCCAATTCCGTCTGCATCCATCCCCAATCCCTATTTGCCAATGGGGTGCCCAATCCCTGTCAGCTACTGTATCCCCCAAAAAACACCTGTAACAAAAGAAAACCGCTCATGATTTTTTTTTTTTTACACCTGTAAACAGAAAATGGTGCCTCGTAGTGTCCCTACCCATCACCCTCACCCACCCACTGTGCACCATGCCTGCCCACACCCCTCACCCCATACTTACCTCTGGAGCTTGGCTCGACGATCTTGCGTGGACGGGAACATGTCTGCACTCTTCAAAGCTGACCATGAACTGAGGAAATGCTGGTAAGCTGTATAATGTAAAATAGATTTTTTCAACTTTGATGCATATCTCGGGCATTTGTTGGAATTTTTGCACAAATTTTCAACATGGGGTTTTGGGACCCCTCCTCATGAATTATGCCACTGTTATGACGTTAATTGGTCCCAAAATGTGATTTCACAGTCACTGCGCAGAAGCACCTTTGGGACTGATTAATGCAAAGACAGTGGCAGTGTTCATGAGGTGGGCTCTCAAAAAGCCTATGTTGCAAATTTGGTGGCAAACATCCAAAACCTGGCTGTTTATGGCGTGCATTGCACAGTTGCTACGCATGCTCATAACTTCTGCAATTCACAATATTTTCACACCAGATTTTCAACATTGCCATTTTCTACACCTCCTTGTGAACAGTATAGCTGTCATTTTCACATCCTCACTGAAATGTGTTTCCGCACTTCCGCGCACAATAGTGCAGTCGCTGTGGGAAATCAGTGTTTATAACAAACATGACAGTGACACTGTTCATGAGCAGAGGTCCTAAAATGCCTATGTTGAAAATTTGGTGATATACTCCATAAATGACTGTGTTATGAGCATGCACTGCGCGGTTGCTATGCATGCTCGTAACTTCTCGAATTCATAATATTTTCACACCAGATTTTCAACATGGTAATTTTTCTTTACCTCTGTGTGAACAGTATAGTTGTCATTTTCACATCGTGGCAAAATGTGTTTCGCACTTCCGGCGCAGCAATAGCGTGGTCGCTGTGGGAAATCAGTGTTTGGGGAGATTACAAAATGACAGTGACACTGTTCATGAGCAGAGGTCTAAAATGCATATGTTGAAAATTTGGTGACGATATCCTTAAACTGACTGTGTTACGAGGTGCGTTGTGCAGCTTGCAAGCACGCTCATAACATTGTGCATTTGTAATATTTTTACTCTGAATTTTCACCATTGGCATTTTTTCACACCTCTTGATGAACAGTACAGCTGTCATTTTCATATCCTGCCCGAAATGTGTTTCATGTCTGGCGCGGAGATAGCGTGGTGGCTGTGCGAAATCACTTTTTGGGACAATGTGAGGTGACAGTGATACTGTACATGAGCAGAGGTGCTAAAATGCCTATGTTGAAACTCTGGTGCCGAAAGTCCATAAAATTACTGTGTTACAAGCCCGTGTTGTGTTGTGCATTTCCACGCACCCTGTAACTCCATATTTGCAATATTTACATGCCACATTTTCAACACTGCCATTTCATTACATCTCCTTATGAACAGTACAGCTATCATTTTCACATCCTGCCCAAAATCTGTTTCCACACTGCACTACCAAAGCCAATGCCAGCGCAACAACATTCAGCATTGACAAATGCTTGTTATTAAACAATCCTGCCATCCCTTTCTCCTTCTGGACATAATGCCTCTGCCTGCTATCAATCATTACCTACATTAGCTGTCTATGTCATTACTCCACTCAGTCTGTGTCTGCAGCTCTTGCTTTTACTTCTTTTGGGCTCCTTCCAAAGATACCTTTAGCCTAATGGAATTATGTTTCCCAGCACCTCTGGAGATAGAATTCTCCTCAAGAGGGTTCCTTTGCCTTCACTGTACCCCAACAGGGTGGTAGTTCCACAGAAGACAGAGAGTGCAAATGGCCAAAGCATCCACATATTACAGTCAAACAACTCAATCATACAACTAGCCTTGGCAAAGAAATGTGTAGCCATGTTAAGCTCAGTCGATGATGTAGAAGGAAAAAAAATGACAAACATATTACAGGTGATAACTTTTATTAAACTAATAAAATTGTATTTTGAGCACAAGAGTTCTGACTATCAGCAGTGCTGCACAAGCATTACTCCACATTGGCTGCATACGTTCAATGACTCAAAAGGCTATGGCTATAGTTAGATGGGCAGGAGCAACCAACCACCCCTTCCTGGGTTATTAAACTAGCTTCCTCCAGCCTCACTCAGAAGCTGTGTTTCTTTGCTCCTGCCTTCCTTCCTCCTCCCACAATGGCTCACTTCTCTCTTGGGCTCCTTCCTATGGTATCTTTAGCCTAAATTAATTATGTTCCCTTGGCATTTCTGGGGGTTCTCTTCAGGAGGGGTAGTTTGCCTTCACAGTACTCTAACAGTATAGTAGTCCCCAGAGGAGACAGAGAATGTGAATTGCCAAAGCATCCACATATAACAGACAGGAGCAGTTCCATTAGTAAGATGAACAACAGCAGCAATGGGTAAGTACTACGTAAAAGAACTTTCAAATGTACATGTACCCATAGATAAAATATATTCATTGTAGAATGCTAAGGTTGTTAGAATGAATGAAATTACCTGGGCTATGTAGAAATTTGCTTTCAATCCTAGTTTATAGCTCATTGGAAACAGGAGCAGTTCCTGAGGACTGGAGGAGACGGATGTAGTCCACTACACAAAAGTGGTAGCAGGGAAGTCGAAGGCAATTATAGGCCAGTCAGCCTGACTTCAGTGGTAGGAAAGTTAATGGAATCACTGCTGAAGGAGAGGATTGTGGAATGTCTTGATTTCAATGGGTTACAGGACCTGAGGCAACATGGATGCATGAGGGAGATATTTCAAATGATTTCATTGACTGGGTGACCAACGACCTAGATCAAGGTGGAACAGTGGACATAGCCTACATAGATTTTAGCCAAACTTTCAACACCATTCAACATAGGAGACTCATAAACAAGTTGCATAGCTTAGGGTGGGTTCAAAGGTGGTTAACTGGATAAGAAATCAGTTAGAGACCAGGCAACAGAGGATAGTGGTAAACAGGGTTCTCTCCGTGGAAGGGAGGGTGAGTAGCGGGTGCCTCAGGGATCAGTGCTGGGACCCGTCCTCTTTAATGTTTTTATAAGTGACATTGCAGAGAAGCTGAATGGGAAGGTCTGCCTCTTTGTGGATGACACCAACATCTGCAATGGGGTGGACACTCTGGGAGGGGTAGAAAGGATGAGCAGTGACCTCAGAAAACTAGAGGAGTGGTCAAGGATATGCTAAATGGGATTCAATGCAGAAAAGTTCAGACTAATGCACATGGGGCACAAAACCAGAAGCAGAGTAGAAATGGGCAGGTGGTGAAACAACCACTAAACAGAAAAGAGACAAGCATATTGGATGACCTAAAGGTGGGCAGGCAGTGCAATAAGGCATTTGGGAGGGCTGGTGGAATGCTGGGGCATGGGAGAGGTATCACCAGCAGGAAGATGGAGGTGGTGTTGCCTGTGTATAGATCACTGGTAAGAACCCACTTAGAGGACTGTGTCCAGTTCTGGAAACCACATCTACAGAAGAATACAGACAGAGTCAAGTGGTCCAAAGGAGGGCAACTAAATGGTGCAGGTTATGTATCAGAAGCCCTACAAGGAAAGACTTAAGAACCTGAATATGCACACACTGGAAGAAGAGGAGGGAAAGGGGGCCATAATAGAGACCTTTAAATACCTAAAGGGGTAAATAATGTACAGGAGGGAAGTATTTTTCAGAAAAAAGATGCTCAAGAACAAAGGGGTATGGAATAAAGCTGGAGGGGTAAATTCAGAAGAAATGTGAAGAAGTACTTCCTACAGAAGAGTGGTGGATTCCTGGAACAGCCTTCCATTGAGGTGGTAGGGTGAAAACAGTGGTTGGGTTCAAAAATGCACGGATAGGCACAAAGGAATATTAAGAGAAAGGAAAAGGGTGGGATAATGGATCAACTAGGATCTGTGGGTGGTACTGTAGGCAGGGAAAATGGGCAAACTTTGTGGGCCCAACAGTCCTTATCTGCCTGCAAATTCTATGTTTCTCGTTTCAAGACAAACAAATTCTGACTATCAACAATGCTGCACAACTGGTACTCCATACTGGCATATGCAACCGTTTCTTTTCCAACAATTCCTTTAATTTATCAAAGTCTACCCCTTTGAAGTTAAGAGTTTTCATTTTTGTTTTAACTGCCACCCTAATCCTTTTAATTTACTATATTATAGTCACTTTTAAGAATTGTAAATAAATATTAACAGTAGTTTAATCAATTAAATAACTAACAAATGCATCAGGGACCTGTAAAACAGAATAGAGTAGATTGGAATTTGATTTTGTGTAGTACTTTTCATTCATGCTGTTTCCCAAAGCATTTTAAATACTATACCATTAAATGTGATACTTACAGTGCAGCGATAGTTTGATTAAGAAGTGTAACTCCAGGTGCCCATTGGTGGGAAGGGCACTATGAGGCCAGCATGCTGTAGTAGAGAAAGAACTCTTCAATCTACAGTATTAGTGAAAGGTAGAACTCTGTGTCATAGGGTTATCTGTGTGGTGCATCACGTAAGCAATAAGACACAACGGGGTGTGCATTACGGTGTGATAACCACACTCCTAGGGATGTAGTTAGGCACAAGGCCAGAAGCCGGTGCGATGGAGTCCCATAGGAGTGTGTGGTTATCACACCGTAATGCACAACCTCGAGTGTCTTATTGCGCTTATAAAATGGCCCTTTATTTTTTAGAAGCAGTTTTTTTTTATTTTGAAACACATGCTTAAATAAGTAAAAATGTAAGTGAATCTGTGCTTTTAACATAAAATAATCCTTCCATCTATTGGTACTAGATTAAAGTAGCATTATACAGTGTGCGCCTCCTGCCCACTTAAGCTTCATATTCCCTGCCAGCCACAACAATTCACAGATGCTGTTTCCCTCATTATATAGTATGACACATAGCCCCCCTTACTTTATTTTATTCTCCTCACTCTGTAGACAAAACTAAAGGAAGCCATAATAGAGGCTTCCAGTTCCCTGATGCTGCAAGCATGAGTGTGGTTCAGAACTGCCACACTCACTGACAGCATCATGAACTGCTTGCTCTGCCCTAAACAGCAGGGTGAGTCATTTACCAACTTTTCCCTGTGTTTATATAGTATTATTGCTTACTTTCTTCATTCTGTGTCTTTTCTTTGTGTTTCTCCACATTCAAGAAATGGAATGTTTATCATGGAATGTTTACCATGGAATACAGGGATTCAAAATTCTGCTCAGTTCCACTGACAGAATGTTCCTCTTCTAACATACTGTATATACACAAACACAAAGGCCATTTCTAAAGCCACAGACTCAATTATGTCACTGTCAGGGAAAGCAGAAGAGATTTCCCGATGAATAGGTAAAAATAGAAGGGGATTTTCACTGTCAGCTTATTGGCAGGCATTTATACTAGCCAAGGGAGGAAGGCACTGAAAAGGAGAAGGAAATCTAGCTCCCCCAAAAAATCAGGGTAGTTGGTGAGGTAAACACCAAGATAGAGCAGTCGATAGGAGAAGAGCTGAGGTAAATGGAGAAAAGACAAAGGAGAAGGGACAGGATGGGAAAAGAAACACAGCCATAAAAAAATGGAGGGTATTGAGTACCAATGCCTGTAGTCTAGGTAAAAAGCTAACCGAAATGGTGGCCTTGATGGAAGAGGGATGCCTGGATATTGGACAGTCTCAGAAACATGGTACACAGAGAACCATGACTGGATGTCAACATACCAGGGTACACAATCAACAGGAGGGACAGGGAGGGAAGACAAGGAGGAGGAGTAGCTCGCTATGTAAGGGATGGGATCAAAGCAACAGAACTAAAGGGTAAACAGGGAGGAGAAGAGGCACTGTGGGTCACCCTGGAGACTGGAAATGGCACCAAAATCCGCACAGGGGTTGTATACAGACCCCATCTCAGGGGAGGAAATGGACAAGGAAATGATAGAAGGCATCCTTAGGATGGCAGAGAAAGGGAGATATTGCTGATGGGGACCTGTATGCCAGATGTTAACTACAGCACCTTTGCTGCAGCCACATCTAAGAGCACAGCCATTCTCAATGCCCTACAGGGGCACGCCTCAGGCAGCTAGTTTTGAACCCACTCCGGAGGGAGCAATCATAGACCTGGTACTCTCACAGGGACGGAGAAAGGATCTCCGATCTTGAAGTGGTTAGCCATCTGGGAACAAGCGACCACCAAACAGTGTGGTTCATGATGAACTTAGCTGTAGAGTCAAGCCATACAAAAGGGAAAGTACTGGACTTCAGGAGGGCTGATTTTGTCAAAATGGAGAGTGCATCAGAAAACACTAGCAAACAGGCAAGAAGGTGGGGTAGAGTAACAATGGGAAACATCAAAGCCACCATCACAGAGGCAGCAAGTCTTTGTATGAAGCAAATAAACAAATCAAAATGAAAGAAAAAAGCTATAGTTCTCAAAAGAAGTGGTGGGGAAGGTTAGGGAGAAGAAGAAGATAGCATTCAGGAAGTATAAGGAAACACAGAAGGAGCAGGACAGAGAATTGTACCAGTTAAAGCAGAAGGAAACAGGAAGGCAGTCAGAATAGCAAGGGCCAAACTGAGGAAAGATAGCCAACTCGGTTAGAAGGGGATAAAACATATTATAGGTACATTAGGGAGCAAAGAAAGACTAAGGCATGGATGCTGAGACTGAATAAAGAGAAAGGTGGTTGGGCAGAGAGGACAGTGAAAAGTAGGGATACTGAATGAATACTTCTGCTCAGTATCCACAATGGAAGAGCAGGGGAGATACCTAATCCAGTCAATAGAAGCACTCTGGATAGGGGGTTGATATTAGTCCTTTCACAGAAGAAAGGGTTCTCAAAGAACTCTTAAAACTGAAGGTAGATAAAGCAATGGGGCCTGATGGGATTCACCCCAGAATTCTAAAAGAACTAAGGGAAGAACTAGTAACACCACTGACTACCCTTTTAATAAATCATGGAGGCTGGTGTGGTACCTGAGGACTGGAGGAGTGGATGTGATTCCGCTTCCAAAAGCGGAGCAAGACAGAGGCAGGAAACTACAGACCTGTCAGTTTGACCTCAGTGGTAGGGAAAATGATGGAATCACTTCTGAAGGAAAGAATTGTTGAGTACCTAGAGACCGGTAGGGCACAAGACCCAAGGCAGCATGTACAGTATTCACAGCAGGAAGGTCATGTCAGACAAATCTAATTGATTTCTTTGACTGGGTGACCAAAGTAGTAGACCAGGGAGGGGCCGTGGACATGGCCTACCTAGACTTTAGCAAGGCATTTGACACAGTCCCGCACAAAGATTAATAAACAAATTAGCCAGCCTGGTAGTGGGTCCCAGGGTGGTAGCCTGCAAAACACTGGCTGGACAACAGACACAGAGGGTAATAGTAAATGGAGTCCACAGTGAAGAAGGGGGTTACTAGTGGGGTGCCGCGGGGAGTTCAGATACTAGGGGCGGTCCTTTTGCTGTCTTTATAAGTGACATTGCAGTGGGACTGGAAGGAAAAGTATGTCTCTTTGCAGATGACACAAGGATCTGCAACAGGGTTGATACGCAAGGTGGGTGGAAAGGATGAAGAGGGACAAAACACCATCCACATCCCATGTCATCAAGCAGAGTCCCTCCTACCTGATGATGCTGCAGTCATTCGTAGTCATTGTTGTTCCTGAACTTTCTATGGTTGAGCTAATTTATTAAAAAATACATATACAATTACCCATTTGCTACTACAGCTTGTTCTTTAATAGGGAGAGGAGGACACTGGGCAGGGCAGGTAGCTTTTTGGAGTTCAATTGGACTCAGACCAGCAATTGTGGGGTTGGGATGCCCAAAATGCCCAAACCAGGGTTAGACCTTTCTTTTATTATTTTGTTAGAAACATAGACAATATACAGCAGAAAAGACCAGAGGTCCATCTTGTCTACCCAGAGTTCTCTACCTGCCCTGGGAGTTATTGCCCATACAGGATTTCATCCTCCCAGTCTTCCTTTTTAATATATATATATATATATATATTTATACAATAAGGGTGGCTGATTAACGTTGCAAATAAAAACATGTATTTGCTCCCCAGTGAGATAAATGACTGGTGATGTAGGCACCATGGAGATATTACATTTACACACACAGTGTCTCGTCAGCTGATGATATTCTCACTGTGGTGACGCTACAGAAACACCTCCTGCTCGGACTATTTATAATACAAACAAAATGATAAACAAACAGTAAAATAACCAAAATAGAAATATTTTACATCTCCCAAACATCCATAGCACAGTGAACATAAAGTGATCCACATCAATAAGTGCTGAATTCCACATTGAAGCACTGTAGTAGCGAATAAAGTAGAACTCAAAGCACTCAGCAAATAAAGAAAATGGTAGTCAAAATACAATTTTTACACCTAATAAACAAACAGGGCAGTGAACATGAAATGATCAACAACAAGAAGTGCTGAACTCCACATTAAAGCAGTGTAGTAGTGAGTAAAGTAGAACTGAAAGCACTCAGCAATAAAGTAAATGGAAATCTCCCAAGTGTTCAAAAGAAACACAGTCCTACACATAAAAATTGTCTTTCAACAGCATGTAAAGTACAGTGCCTTTGAGATTACAGGTGCTGCTTCTCCTCAAAAAAGAGCAAAAGGTAACAAAAAACACACCGATACTGATGCAAATCAAGCAGTCAGCCGACAAAATACATTACTGACCCAAACCGCAGGAAAACAAAAACTAATAAGGACGTTAACCACAAACAGTGTAAAAACATCTGCATGGCCACATTCTTCAACTATATATGTAGAAAATGAGAAAAACAACCAGAAACACACTTGATTCCATAAAAATAAAAACTTTTAAAATGATCTCCTTTACCAGTTACCTACTAAAAATCCTGCCGACAAACAGAGATAAACCAATGATAAATCACGACAGCTTGACCAACTCACTGCATCAACCAAACACAAAACAGCCATTCATAAACACAACCAATCAAACATTACAACCATCCCATTCACAACCAAAACAGTCATACTTGAGTCAGACAAACTTACTAGTACCAAACAACCCGTGGATTTATACTAGAAATAAAAATAACATCTAACACACACGTTATGAAATGACAAAACCATTTCATTAACCAACTAAACACACAATCCCTATTGTATAAATCGCACACATGATGTGCAGATCATGGAATATGGAAAATATTCTCACTCTCCTTGCGGAGGCATGGATATCCCACCTGTGCCTTTGGCACTCGTGGAGATATCCATGTTCACTCTGCAGGAGTGAGAATATTTTCCATATTCCACCTCCCATCATGTATCTCATATATATATATATATATATATATATATATATATATATATTACGGTAGAGGAGCCATCCTGGGGAAATACTACAGTCTCAATGGCTGAGAGGGACCTGGGGTGGTGCTGGATGTCAAGATGAACAACTCTGAGACTTGTAGGAGGGTAGCAGCCAAGGCCAACAGGATGCTGGGATGCATCGCTAGGGATCACCTCAGAAGGAGGAAGTGATACTCCTCTGTATAACTGCTTGGTGAGGCCGCACCTGGAGTACTGCGTGCAGTTTTGGAGGCTGCACTTAAAGAGGGACATTAACCTCCTGGAGAGGGTCCAGAGGAGGGCAACCAAAATGATTTGGGGCTTGGGGACAGGACCTATGAGGAGAGGCTCAAGAGCTAAATATGTACACTTTGGAAGAGAGAAGGGACCGGGGACATGATAGAGGTCTTCAGGTACATGAAGAGGGTAAATAGGGGAGGAACAGTGAGGGTGCTTCAAGGAAGGAGGAGGGGGCCACTAGAGGGCATGGGTGGAAGCTGGAGGGGAAGATTCAGGGGAGAAGGAGGAGGTGCTACTTCACTGAGAGGGTGGTAGAGCCATGAGTGCACTACCTAGGGGCTGGTGGAGGCAGAGACACTGGAGGGGTTCAAGAGGAGGTGGGACAGGTACAGGGGAAGGTTCAGGAAGCAAAATCCAATGCAGCAAGAATATCCGAACCGGAAGGAGAAGCCAGAGAAGGCGAGGGGATAGCAAGGTCAGCACCCAGGGTGGGCTGACTAAACGAAAGCAGACACGAAAGACCATTAGGCCTATTCTGCTGGCATTTTAGTATTTACATGTTAAACCCAAAATTTTCACCTTAATAACTTTGCAACCATTTGACAGATTGACCTGAAATTTGAATACTCGATCAAGACCCATACACCTTGGAATCTGCCAAGGTTTGTACTGGTCGGATACACGGCTGCGGGTTATTGAAACGACTCTGGCGATGCGTTTATGCTTTTCTGGAATTCTACGGTCGCGCTTACAGGTTGCACGATTTGTGCGACCAGCCCAAAATCTTCAGGGAACATGCGCCAGGGTCCCGATGTGCCTTTCAAGATTTCATGAAAAATATTAAACGGTTCAAAAGTTATTCAAATAACAATTTCACATTATAAGTCAATGGGAAAAGTTAAAAAGTTCGACAGTGTCGCAAATGCATTTTACTCTCGCAAATGGCCCTCTTACTTTCGCAAATCTGCCATCTTGTTTTCAGTTAGTGATCAGAAAATGCTTGGCATTTAAATTTGGGACCCTCTAGCAACCTAATTCTTTTGTATTCACCTAGTCGGACCCTGACGATGCTAGCTATGTCTTTATTTTGGGTAAAACACCCCAGAAATATGTTTTTCAAATTTCTGGAAAAATACTTTCGCAAAGTATTTTCGTTCATGAAAGTGTCGCAAATTTTGTGAAAGCTTTCGGAAATTGGCGAAGCACTTTTCTAGTCTGTGGAATGACAGCCATTCTTGGCACTCCGCTGCAAAAGAACGGTTTGGAGTTTTGGGCTGAAATTTGAGGGAATGCAGCCGACATCTCACAGATGTGTCTTTCAGTGTTTTTTGAAAAATATTACACGGGCGGCAATGTTACGGTACTCCAAATTTGACGCTTTTCCCATAGGATAACATTGTGGCGTACAATGCATTGCAGCAATCGTTTGGTGCCCTGCTGCAAAATAACAGTATGTTTTTTGGGCTGAAATTTGTAGGGAACACAGGCAACATCCCACAGATGTGCCTTTCAGTGGTTTGGTGAAAAATATTACAGGGAGGCAAAGTTATGGCAGTCTGAACTTCTGTTTTTTTCCCATAGGATAACATTACGGCATTCACCGCCTTTCAGGGCCAATATCTCAAAACGGTACGAGATACAGACTTTTGTCAGAATATTTCTTAGCTCCCAAACAGGGGCTAAGTACAAAACTAGCCAGGAAAGTGATAATTCATATGACTTTTAAATTTTTTCTGTGTCATGCGGTTACTGAGATATAAGCAATTTACTATTCCAAGTCCTCATTTTTGTGTAACGAGAGTCATTATTTTGCATACATTCTTTGTACTCACTGTCTTTCTCTATACAGCTTTTGGGTAAAACCAGCGCATGTACTTACATTACTGTTACCATTACCGTTTCTGCTTGCGGTTCCATTACCCGTTTCACTTCCGTTCACGTTCGCCACCATGTGCGTTACCCTTTACGTTTCATTTGTGGTTGCGTTTATGCTGTTTTAACATTTCTGTCTACAGTACTGTTTCTCTTTCTGTTTCGATTTGCGTCACCATGGGCATTACGATTTGCGTTTGCAGGCACAATGTTACTATGTGACAAGATATCACGTGAGCGGGCCCAGCGCCGCCTTCGCATTACATTCACTATTTCTCAATATCATTCTCAAAGAAGGGAAATTAGAGGCAAAAAACTCTGTTTAATGCATTAGTTAGGGTTGTTCCACAGCGAAAAAGCGAGGAAATTCGATGTTAAGGTTGAAACCCCTTTGCACCCTCCAGCCCACCCCCAAATGGAATCGGGTGTGCATTGGGGTCATCAGTCCTAACTGTCACCCCATTCTCCTATTCCTCAGCTTCTTTCCACATGTGATGGGGTGACACTTAGGGCCGATGACTCCTAATGCGCACTTTGATTCCATTTGGGGTGGGCTGGAGGGGTGCAAAGGGGGTTTCAACTCTAACATCTACTTTCTACTTTGTCAGCTGTGGAACAACCCTAACTGATGCATTAAATGGAGTTTTTGCCTTTAATATAAATATATATATATATATATCTCAATAGGGGATACATGTTGGGCAGGAGAGGAATATGGAAAATATTCTCACTCCTGCAGAGTGAGCTCGAGTGAAATATATAGTGTTCATGATGCAGGAGTGAGAATATTTTCCATATTCCACTCCTGCCCATCATGTGTGCTATTTATACCATGGAGGTGAGACTAATTTCAGTGAGAGAGTTATGTTTGTTGTTATGAGGTTCATGTCACTTTAAATGATGCTGGTGCTGTGGTTGTGTGTGTGTGTGAAGTTTTACGTAATGGGTTGTAGTGAGCTGTTGTTGGTTGTGTGTGTGTGTGTGTGTGTGTGTGTGTGTGTGTGTGTCTTGATTGGGTGTGCTGTGTTTTGTAATTGGTTGCCTGAAGGAGGTTCTGTTCTGTAACAAGCTGGATGTTTGCAATATACTGGTTATTTGTTGTTCATTTTGTAGGTCAATATGTGGCAATGCAGGATTCAGTAATGTACTAAACCTGGGTTTTGAAATGCAGCACAAGAGATTTGGAGATTGTTAAATTTAGAAGGAGTGCTGCTGCTGACTGTCATTATCTATCTTAATTGTATTAATTTCAGTGTAGGGCCTGTTTTAGAACTGATCAAATTACAGGGGTGTTTCTTAGTGTTTTCAGATGCAGGTGAATGATGTCAGCAGAGTAGGTATAAATGGTATTTGTTGTCTGCTTTGTAGGTCAATATGTGGCAATGCAGGATTCAGTAATGTACTAAACTTGGTTTTGAAATGCAGCACAAGAGATTGTTATATTTAGAAGGAGTGCTGCAGCTGACTGTCATTATCTATCTTAATTGTGTTAATTTCAGTGTAGGGCCTGTTTTAGAACTCAACAAATTACAGGGTGTTTCTTAGTGCTTTCAGATGCAGATGAGTGATGTCAGCAGAGTAGGTATAATTGGTATTTATTTTAACTCTGTTGATGTCATCAGGATTATTTCACTCCAGTGAAAATAACATGATTTATTTCACTGGAATTGATCTCACCCCATGGTATAAACTATATATATATATATATATTTTTGTTTTCTGTGTCTGAATTTTTAGTGCTCATGAAAGGTTTGCCAGCACTGAACATGAAGTCATCTATTTATCTGCATGACAAGTACAGCACACCATCACAGTATAAGCCACCAAACAGTGACCCACCAATGTCTCCC
This sequence comes from Neoceratodus forsteri, assembly GCA_016271365.2. Taxonomy (NCBI): domain Eukaryota; kingdom Metazoa; phylum Chordata; order Ceratodontiformes; family Ceratodontidae; genus Neoceratodus; species Neoceratodus forsteri. The sequence goes on along the minus strand of CM057450.1, from coordinate 1,181,734,486 downwards.
CATCATGGAGAGACCACCACGTGGCTGAGAAGGTAGCTCACACTCCCTGCACATTCAATCCTTGGTCTGTCATGTGGGACTGCCAACAGGGAGCCAATTAGTGCCAGTTGTGTTGGTGGTTTTGTGATGTGAACGCCTACCCACTGGGAAATGGACTGAGCTCACCACAACTCATTTCGCTTAGGCCACTGAACAACCTTCAGGTGATAATTGATTTCAGTCACTACTAGCTTGTTCTGGATTTGAACTCATGACCTAGAGGTGAATGGCCACTTAATCTATTACCAATCCACTGAGCCATCCAGTCCTCTTTGAAAGGAGTCTAGTTTTTGAACTAGCCCTGGTGGACCCAGAATTCATAAAGCCCTTGCTTCTTACAGTATCAGCCCTGTTGAGTTGGAGTTGGATTGGTGGCATATTTTTTTGTTTTATTATGCAATGACTAGGCTGCCTCAGCTTTTGCTTGTGAATAACAAAATTATGTTTTCTTTGTGGAGCTTTTGGCACATCTGTGAGGATGCGAAGAAAGCACAGCAGTTGGACCACAGTGGGCTCAGGAGGGTGAGGATGGTGGAACAGAGGCACACCCAGTCAATTGTTCCACTCCACAATCCATACACCATTCTGGGGGAGCATAGCTCCCCATGGATGCACCCGCAGAGAAGACTGATGACAACTGTCACAAGGGAGGCCCACAGGAAGGAGGCAGAGGACACCACAGGAAAGGAAGCAGCTCCTGGTGGAGACTCAATTATTAGGGGTATAGAACTGGGGGAGCTGGGAAAACTGCAGCAAGGTGCCTGCCTGGTGCCATGGCTTGGAGGGACAGGAAGCACATCCTTAGGATCACAAGAACAGCTGCAAGGGGTCTGAGCTGGACGTAATTGTCCACCTAGGGACAAATGACTTGGCTCATCATGAGATTAGAGCAGTGCAGGAGGACATTGCAGAGTTGGGGAGGGCCTAAGACAAGTAGCACACACAGTATCCTTCTCAGAGGTGCTGCCTGTCAAAGGCATGGGAGGCGAGGGTAATTAGCACCATGCAGTTTAATGAATGGTTGAAAAATGGTGCCGAGCACAGGGGTTTGGCTTCTTTGGGGACAGGGGTTCCACCTGGAGGGACACCAGCCTATACTGGCAGGATGGTCTGCATCTGTCCAGGAAGGAACAAGTCTTTGAGCAATCGGTTTAAATGCTTCATTTGCAAGCTTTTAAACTAGTCAAGGGGAGGCACTGACAAGCAGCAGGAAAATCCCAGCCTCTCCCTACAAAACAGGGTACTAAATGAGAAAAAGACTGAGGTAGAACGGTCAGTGGGGATGCTGCAACAGAAGGTAAAGCCATCAAAAATGGAGAGCAATGAGTACCAATGCCCGTAGTCTGGTAACAAGCTTCCTGAATTAGTGGCCTTGATGGAGGAGGAACAACTGGATATCATGGCAGTCACAGAAACATGGTACATACTAAACCATGACTGGGACATAAACATACCAGGATACACTATCTACAGGAGGGACAGGGAGGGTAAAGAGAAGGAGGAGTAGTTCTTTACATAAGGGAAGGAATAAAAGCAACAGAACAAAAGGGTAAACAGGGAGGAGAAGAAGCACTGTGGGTAAATTTGGAGACAGGCAATGGCACCACAATCCGCACAGGGGTTGTATACAGACTCCTTCTCAGGGGAGGAAATGGACAAGAAATGATAGAAAGTATACTTAGAATGGCAGAAAAAGGGAGATATTGCTGATGGGTGATCTGAATATGCCAGATGTTAACTGGAGTGCAGTTGCAGCTGCCACTTTGAAGAGTGCAGTTATTCTAGATGCCCTACAGGGGCATGCCTTAGACAACTAGTACTGGAGCCCACTCGAGAGGGAGCAATATTAGACTTGATTCTCTCAAATGGAGATGGAGAGAGGATCACAGATGTAGAAGTGGGTAGCCATCTGGGAACTAGCGACCATCGAACAGTATGGTTCACAATAAACACAGCAATAGAGTCAGGCCATACAAAGACAAAAGTACTGGACTTTAGGAGGGCTGACTTTGCCAAAATGGTGAGTGCCTAAGAATGCACTAGCAAATGGGCAGGAAGGAGGGTGGAAGAACAATGGGGAATAATAAAACACTGCCATCACAGAGTTAACGAGCCTTTGTGTGAAGCAAATAAAAAAACAAAACGATGTAAGAAACCAGTATGGTTCTCAAAGGAAGTGGCAGTGAAGGTTCAAGAGAAATGAATGCATTCAGGAAGTACAAGGAATCGCAGAAGGAGCAGGACAGAGAACTGTATCAGTTAAAGCAAAAGGAGGCTGGGAAGGCAGTCAGAACAGCAAAGGCCCAAACCGAGGAAAAGATAGCCAGCTCAGTTAAGAAGGGGATAAAACCTTTATAGGTACATCAGGGAGCGAAGGAAGACCAAGGAGGGATAGTGAGGCTTAAAAAGGAGAGGGAGGGTGGGCAGAGGGAGACTATGAAAAGCAGAGATACTAAACAAATATTTTTGCTCAGTATTTACAAATGAAGAGGAGGTACATAAAACAAACAGTAGAAACACTCTGGATACAGAAGTTGATACCAGCCCATTTACAGAAGAAAGGGTTCTGAAAGAACTCTTAAAACTGAAGGTAGACAAAGCAATGGGGCCTGATGGGATTCATCCCAGAATTCTAAAAAGCTGAGGGTAGAACTAGTGACACCACTGACTACCCTTTTAACAAATCATGGGAGGATGGGATGGTACCGAGGACTGGAGGAGGGCAGATGTGATTGCCCTTCACAAAAGTGGGAGCAAGGCAGAAGCAGGAAACTACAGACCTGTTAGTTTAACCTCAGTGATAGGAAAATGATGGAATCACTTCTGAAGGAAAGAATTGTCGAGTATCTAGAGGCCAGAGGGGCACAGGACCCTAGGCAGCATGGATTCACAGCGGGAAGGTCATGCCAGACGAATCATGGGAGGCTGGTGTGGTACCTGAGGACTGGAGGGAGGGATGTGATTCCCTTCACAAAAGCGGAGCAAGACAGAAGCAGGAAACTACAGACCTGTCAGTTTGACCTCAGTGGTAGGGAAATGATGGAATCACTTGAAGGAAACAATTGTTGAGTACCTAGAGACCGGTAGGGCACAAGACCCAAGGCAGCATGTACAGTATTCACAGCAGGAAGGTCATGTCAGACAAATCTAATTGATTTCTTTGACTGGGTGACCAAAGTAGTAGTGGGGCTGTGGACATGGCCTACCTAGACTTTAGCAAGGCATTTGACACAGTCCCACACAAAAGATTAATATACAAGTTAGCCAGCCTGGGAGTGGGTCCCAAGATGATAGCCTGGTAAAGAATTGGCTGGAGAATAGGACACACAGAGAGTAATAGTAAATGGAGTCCACTCAGAAGAAAGGAGGGTTACCATTGGGGTACCGCAAGGTTCAGATTAGGACTAGTCCTCTTCAATGTCTTTATAAGTGACATTGCAGAAGGACTGGAAGGAAAAATATGTCTCTTTGCAGATGAAACAAAGATCTGCAACAGAGTTGATGCACAGGGTGGGGTGGAAAGGATGAGAAGGGACTTGGCAAGGTTAGAGGAATGGTCAAATGTATGGCAGCTTAAATTAAATGCTAAGAAGTGCAAGGTAATGCACCTGGGAAACAAAAACCCAGGGGAAGAGTACACAATGGGGTGAGATACTAACAACAACAAAATGGAAAGGGACCTGGGGGTAGTCATATCAGATGACCTAAAGGTAGGCAAGCAATGTGAGAGGGCAGCAAGGAGGGCTGGGGGATACTGGGATGCATAGGGAGAGGCATCACCAGTAGAAAACAGGAAGTTATTATCCTCTGTACAGACAGCTGGTGAGACCCCATCTGGAGTACTGTGTGCAATTCTGGAGACCCAATCTCCGAAAGACATAGACAGGATGGAAGCTGTCCAGAGGAGGTCAACTAAAATGGTGCAGGGTCTGCACCGGAAGACATATGAAGAGAGACTTAAGGAGCTTAATATGTATAGCCTCAAGGAAAGGAGGGGGGGACATGATAGAAACGTTCAAGTACCTCAAGGGAATCAACAAAGTCCAAGAGGGTAGCATCTTTCAAAAAGAGGTGTGCAAGAACAAGAGGGCACAATTTGAAGATAGAGGGGTGGCTCAGAGGTAATTTAAGGAAGTATTTTTCACAGAGAGGGTTGTGGATGCATGGAACGGCCTTCCGGAGGAGGTTGTGGAGTCAAAAACAGTGGTGGAATTCAAGCATGCATGGACAGTCATAAGGCAATTCTAGGGTATGGGGTAGGAAGAAGTAGGCTGCTGGTTAACTAGGATCTGCAGCTTATCCAGTAGGTAGGGAAATGGGCAGACTGGGTGGGCCAAGCGGTCCTTATCTGCCGTCAAATTCTATGTTTCTATGTTTCTATGTGGCTCTGCCAGTTTTGTATGCTTATGCCTAGGGTTTGCCAACCAGGTTGCAGAAATAAATGAAACATTTTCTTGGCAATTTCAGATTGTTTAGGTATAGGTAGTACCCATTTTTCATCTTACTTTAGTTAGGTGGGAAGGGCAGTCCTAGTTTTTCACACCATTGCTCAATGATTGTGGGACTTTGCCAAACCCATTGCAGAAAGTACTATACTTACATGTTCTTATTAGTTATTTTGCTTTCATTAGGTGGGGCAGTGCCAGTTTTAAATGCATGTGCTATATTAGTGGGTCTTTGCCAGCACATTGCAAGAGTTATTTAAACACTCTTATCAGCTGTTTCACTGTGGGCCAGTGCCAGTTTTGCATGCCAGTTCCCGTGTTAATAGGGCTTTTTCAGCTGTTACAGAAAGGATTTAAATAATCTTATTAGTTAATTTCCATCAGTAAGGTGCGGCAGTGCCAGCTTTTACATCTGTGCCCAGTGTTAGTGGGGCTTTGCCAGTTTATTACATAAAAATTTAAAGCAGCACTACACCCTCACATATTGTAAATTGTATCTGCTTGCTGACACCAGTTATCTCCATTTCTATAGTAGTGGGGATAGCAACTTGTATTTTAGTGGGGAGCAGTGCGGATGTAAGCACTGAAGTGGGTGAGCTGGATGGAGGCGTGGCTGGACACAGAGAAGGGAAGAGGGCCAGGAGGAGCAAGGCATCCCTTCTCTGTCTGTGGTGAGTCAGAGTCCACGAGGGGTGCAGTAGTCAGACACAGCAGCAGCAGGAGGCAGCAGCACCAGCAGCACAATTACCCCACAGTCAGTAGCAGCACAAGCATCAGGATGCAGAGCTCACACTGGCTGCAGCTGGTGGTCAGGTGGTCACCAGTGACTACCTAACAGCTGTGATGGCTGAAGTGCAAGCAATACAGCATGAATTTCAACAGTTCTGACAAGAGTTCAGAGAGGCCTGGGGATATCGACAAAATAATGGAGGACCAACAACAATTTCTCAGCCTCCTGGTGGATTTGTGTGGTGGTGGTGGGCAGGTTTAAATTAAGTGAAGTCAGCAGCAAGTTAATTGCTTTTTATTATTTCTGAATCCCATCCTCCTGTGTCCTGTCACTGTGTTTTGATATTCTTCTCTTCTCCATTCTCCACCCTCAAAAATAAGAAAAAAAGATAAAAAAAAAAAATATTTTCTGTCTGTGATGCTCTGCCCTGCTTCTGTTTACCTGAATGATATTATTATTATAAATAAGTGGTCTGTGTATGAAATGTCAGTGTGTGAGAGATCTGGCCTTTAAATCACAAGGTCAGCAGCTGAAAATCACAGGATGTAGTACACTGACCAGGAGATCCTGTAATTTAAGACTTCCTTAAAGAAATGACATTTTGTTACCTTTTTATGACCTGCCTAGGCTTTTGAAGTGAAACTAAATCTAAAGTTTATGATTTCAGGAAAGAAAGGGTCATTTGGCTGTTCCTATCAAGTTTAACACCTAAATGACAAATGATGGGATTGCTAAGATCAAAGAGAAAATATTTACTTAAAGGATGTCATATTTAGGAAGTGTTTTTTTCTTCTAATGTACCATTAATTTTAAATATCTCCTGGTAGGAAATTATGTTAGAATGAATTCTAAAAGGAGGAGAAGCTAGCTAACTCACCAAAAAGGGTGGGGAGATAAGAGTTAAAAATGTATCAGTGCATCTGAATTGTGCTGATATCATCATAGGCTCTGGAGAAACCAACATCTCTAACTTTAAAACACACTTAGAAAGGTAATACTTAGAAAGAAATTTAAGCCTTTTTGGTAGGAAAGTTTTGTCTGTAACTTGCTGTTTATTTTAAATGATTCTACGCTCTTTGATATTTGTTCTGTATTTTATCTTTCTTGTTTTACAATTTTAGAAAAGAGCAATTTCTTTGAAAGACTGTCTTGGTGTCTGTCAATTCTTTTGCATTTGACGTTTAGGTGGTTAAGTCTGACAACTGTTCAACAGCTTGATGGTGTTACTGAGCTTGGAGAAGGTAAGAATATACCTAAGGTCTCTTATAGAGTTTTAAGGTTCATTTGGAAACCTGGCTTGGTGACCCTGGCGAAAGATTGTACTGCAGTCCGAAGAGGGTACATATCTGAGCCTGTAATTGGGTATGCTAGCATAAGGTTCACAGTTTGAATCCCCAGAACTTGAGGCTAAAGGTGATTCGGACCCAAAGCAGACGAAGGGTTACCCTGTCTGTTACCTGTTCACACTGTTGTGCTCTGAGATTGGCACTGTGGGAGCAGAGGGCTCTGACCTGCAGAGTGTGTTTGTGACACTCTCCTCTAATCTTCCTTTATATATCCTCTTGTTTCTTTGTTGTCATAAATATATGTCTTTGTCCAGTGGTTTCATGTGGTGTGTTACTTATGGGTAATGTTATGCTCCCCATAGTATTCAATCCTTTTCTTGCTCCCTGATTTCTTTTCCCCTCCCATATTACACTACCCCTGATCCAGCCTGTCCCACTCCCCTGTCGTATTCATGTGTCATAGTCAGTAGTGTTGTACCCATAAACTCCTTACCTTTGTTTTTCATTTGTTTTACTCATTCCTATATTTTCTCCTTCTGTCCACGAATGTCAAGTATTGTTCCTATGAACAAAAATATTTTCAAAAATTTGCTATGTTGCAGCAGTTGTGGGTGTGTGCAGCAATAGTCCAAAGATGTACACAACAATCACAGAAACGTAAGCAATTTTATTGTGAAGTTAAACATAAATATGGTTTTACTGCTTAACACACGTGTCCTGCACTCTCCACAATTGTTAAGTTTGGTCCCTCCTCCAGTCCACACTGTGCTGTGCAAAGCAGGGTTTATATAAGTACAGAAACAGCACATTAAATTCAGACTGAAATCAGGTGTCAGTCATGCGGTTAAATGTTGCACGCCTTCCACCGGACCAAAACATGTTGTTTGGACAACTGTTTACCAATGGTTTCATGACTGATCTTTGTGCTGCCACTGAGTAACATGGTCCAGAAGTCCAGAAATGTTTCTCAAAAGTGTGACAGTAACTTCAGACTGAAATCAGGTCTCAGCCATGATGTTTCATGGTGCCCAAACCCCCACCCGTACCAAACAATGGTCTTTGGTCCACTGTTTACAATTAATTTTAGGCCACATCTTGTTTCTATGAGTACAGCACAGGCAGTACAAGTCCAGAAATGTTTCTAAAATGGTACATTAAATTCAGACAGAAATCTGGTCTGAGCCATGATGTTTTATGGTACCCCTCAAGCACCCAGACATTAAAATGCTGTTTTGGCCACTGTTTACAATTGATTTTAGGCCACATCTTATTTCTGAGACTGCAGCATGGGCAGTTCATGTTCAGAAGTGCTTCCTAAAAAGTGGTACATTAAATTCAGTCTGAAATCTGAATCAGCCATGTTGTTATATGGCACCCAAGCCACCACTCGAACCAAAACATGGTCTTTGGACCACTGTTTACAAGTCATCTCATGCTGAATCTCTGTTCTGAGGTGCATGACAGGCTGTACATGTCCAGAAATGTGACAGCAAAATGGGAGACAAAATTGAGACAGAAATATGGTCTGAGTCAGGATGTGATGTGGTCCCCCACCACCCAGACATTAAATAGTTGTTTCAGACCTGTTTGCCAAGTATTTCAGCCAGAATCTCGAGCTTTCATGCCAAACAGGGCCTACAAGTCCAGAAATGTTTACCCAAAATTGTTAAAAAGTTCAGATGTAAATCTGCTGTCAGTCCTGATGTTTAATGGTGCCCCCAGCACGCAGACATTAAAATGCAGTTTTGGCCACTGTTTACAATTGGTGTTAGGGCCACATCTTGTTTCTGTGACTGCAGCACAGGCCCCAACTTTTGCCAGACCCCAAATCAACAACCCCACCTCCAGGTACCTTTGTCCAGTGTGCTGTTATGCACAGATGTGAGCTGCCCGCTATTTGCCATGCCACTTGTTGTGTTGAAATTTTATTTCACTGTGAAATCATGGCAAAATTAGGCACTTACGGAGAAATTTCACCTGTAAATTTCGCCTTGTGGTAGTAATAGGTGAAATTGGGTGAAGTCAGGCTTTGTCACATGATTTACTCTGCAGGTCACATGGGTGTCTGCAGTCAGGCAGAAGCCCCTGATTCTGCTTCCTTTTGCTCTTGATTCTGGCAGAGATAGGCAGGGAGTAAAGCAGCAGCAGGATAATTTGTGTGTGTACTGTGTTTTTACACTGTACACATTCTGTGTGTTTTAAAACTTCAAATTTCTTCATCTTTCTTTGGTAAGACTTCTTGTGTGTGTATATTTTTCTGAGTGTTAGATCATTATAGTGTGTGTGTTTGTGTGTGTGTGTGTGTGTCACACTCTTTATCTTTTTTTATATTTTTTTTAGTTTGCTGTTAAGAATTTTTTTTTGTTTCATAACCATAATGAATGGGAAACAGAACGGTGAGGGTCAGAAGAACAAGGCTGGTCTAACTATTCGCCTTAACAGGTGAGCATTTAGACCTGTGGGGAATAGCAGGAAGGTTAGGCACCCCACCCCTCATCAGCAGCCGGGTCAGTGCCCCTCACCCAGCAGCTGCAGCAGCAGGAACAAGCGCCACATCTCCCAGCAGCCCATTGGTCCCCCACAGCAGTAGGGAGCCCATTGCAAACTCCCAGCAGAAGTAGCAGGTGCCCATTGCTGAACACCAGCAACAGGAGCCTGTGCCCCTCCCCTGCTCTCCCGCACAACTGGACAATGAATCTGATGTTGTTAAACCCAGGACATCAGCTGGTGCCTCCCCAACAACAAAGGTTGTCTACAGTTTGGATTTTTTACCACAAATGCTGCAGATGAAAGTGTTGTAATCTGCAAATATGTGGAAGAAGTGTTCGCTGGGGTAAGGGAGAGGCACACTTAAGGACTGGTGGCCAGAGGAGCTATCTCAGGCACCACCACACAGCAGAGTGGATGGCAAAAGAAAAGAGTTGGCAGCAGTGTGGAGGAACACAGAGAAAGGAAGGAGACCAGGAGGAGCATGTTTAAATTACGTATTTGAAGTCAGCAGCAAGTTAATTGTTTTTTATTTCTGAATCCTATCCTCCTGTGTCCTGTCACTGTGTTTTGATAGTCTTCTTCTCTCCATTCTATCTCCACCCTCAAAAATATGAAAAAATAAAATAATCAAAAAGATTTTAAAAATTAGAAAACAAATCTTTTCTGTCCTCTAATCTTCCTCTGTATCCTCTTATTTCTTTATTGTCATAAATATATGTCTTTGTCCAGTGGTTTTGTGTGGTGTGTTACTTATGTGTAATGTCATGCTCCCCATTGTATTCTATCCTTTTCCTTATTCCCCGATTTCTTTTTCACCTTCTCATATTACACTACCCTGACCCGCCTGTCCCCTCCCCTGTCGTCTCGTGTGTTATAGTCAGTAGTGTTGTACCCATAAACTCCTTACTTTTGTTTTTCATTTGTTTTACTCATTCCTATATTTTCTCCTTCTGTCCACAAATGTCAAGTATTTTCCTATGAACAAAATGCTTTTCCAAAATATATGTTGCAACAGTTGTGGGTGTGTGCAGCAACAGTCCAAAGACGTACACAACAATCACACAGAAACATAAGCAATTTTATTGTGAAGTTAAACATAAATATGGTTTTGGTGCTTAACATGTGTCCTGCACTCGCTGCAAATGTTAAGTTTGGTCCCTCCCTCCAGTCCACACTGTGCTGTGCAGAGCAGGGTTTATATAAGTACAGAAACACCACATTAAATTCAGACTGAAATCAGGTGTCAGTCATGCGTTGTTAAAGTTGCATGCCTTCCACCGGATCAAAGCATGTTGTTTGGCCCACTGTTTACCAATGGTTTCATGCCTGATCTTGGTGTTGCCACTGAGTAACATGGCCCAGAAGTCCAGAAATGTTTCCCAAAAAATGTTACAGTAACTTCAGACTGAAATCAGGTCTCAGTCATGATGTTTTATGGCACCCAAACCCGCCTGGACCAAACGATGGTCTTTGGTCAACTGTTTACAATTGATTTTAGGCCACATCTTGTTTCTGTGAGTGCAGCACAGGCAGTACATGCCCAGAAATGTTTCTAAAAATGGTACATTAAGAGGTGGTCACATGATGCGTCTGAGTGGATAGGACGATGGTTCCCGGCTCTGCTCCTCGCTCAATTTTCATATCAAAAGCTTTCATCGAGTTAGCGTTTACATACCTCTTGGTGCAAACAGTAATTGGAAGTCCTTTGGCAGGCTCTATACCAGGTTTCGGGTTGACTGCAGTGCAGAAACAGATTTCTGGATGGAGGCTGTGATGAAGCCTGGGACCGCCGCCCACCCGCCCGCCACGCTGGACAAAAACAAGGCTGCAAAGAAACCAAAACTTCAAGCGGTGGCCGATCCTAAACTAAATGCGCCCCCATTCCACTCTCAGAGGAGAAATGTTTACAGGAGCTTCCCTCTGAAGTAGGCCCCACTAGCATTATATCTCAGCTGGCTAATTTACAGCAGCTGTTGGAAACCTTATCCCATAGGGTAGGAGATGTGGAAGCAAGAACTAGTTCACTGTAGGACTGGTGAGCTCACCAGGATCAGACACCATAGCCACTGCAGTAAAGTCACCAAACTGGAGGAAAAAATAGAGGATCTCGAAGGGCACAGCAGAAAGAACAACCTTTCTTACTTGGGCTGCCAGAAGGCTCAGAGGGACAAAACCCGATTCTATTCATGCAGAAATTCTGTGAAAAATAGCTGGCCCCTCACCTAATGGACTGAGCTATATCATTGAATGAGCACACAGGGCACTGAGGCCAGCTCCAGCACCAAACTCGCCACCTCGCCTTATCATATTCAAGCTCTTGAACTATCTAGACAAGGTGCACATCCTGGCCAAGATGAGGGAGGCAAAGAGCTTCCTTGGGAGGGAAACAAACTTAGGGCTTACCAAGACCTACCATGATCAGTTCAGATGAAATGGGCAGAATTCAACCCTATAATCTCTAAACTACTGGCTGCAGGAATTCATTTTAAAATGCTATACTCTGCCAAACTACAGGTTTCTCACCAAGGCTCAACTAAATCTTCTTAATCAGAAGACCAGGCCAAACAGAATCTCCCTACCATGTTTCCTGATTTATTCCAGGCTCCAAAGTGACTTGTCTTCTACATGGCTTAGTGGGAGTCACATTTTCTAGTAACGTGGTGGAGGACTATGGACCAGAAGCTATATGGATTGATTTGTTTGTGTCTGAATAAAGGGACTTTGCTCTATTCTCTTAGGTCATCAGGACACTGACTTTATCCAGGGCAGTGCTGCACAGCATAGGATTCTTCTGTAACGGCTTTAAGGAACAGTCTGGATGAGGACTTACCCTTATTTTCTGTTTGGTTCTTCGCTACTCACTTGAGCCGTATCCCATTGGCTAAGATGGAAGGGACTGGTGCTCTGTACAGGAAGGGCAAGAAAACAACTCAGAGTGTGCCCTCTTCTAGGGTCCCAAGCTTCCCAGAGGGAGACTAGAGGTAGGTTCTTTGATTCTGATCAGGATTGGGGAGGGGGAATATGGGTTTGGCTGGGCCTCCCGACCTTTATTCCTAGAGGGTGTCTCAGGGCAACTCAGCGAAGGCTTATATGGGTGGCCACCGATTTCATGTTGGGCTTAGTCTTAATGGGTTCCCTGCCCTTTGCTTATTTACATCATTTGACTGGGGCAATTCATTAGGCAAGGGCATAGAGGCTATAGATAATTTCTGGACCTGACAGATGACTGGGGAGGGTGACCACTGAGGCTTCCTTGGCAGAGATCATAGGCCAGGATGTGTGATGTCCAGATCTGAGGGCTGAGAGGCAGGGTCCCTTCCTCCTCTTCCTCATAATAGGATTTCTATACAGCCACATTGGCTGAAAGGAACATGATAATGGGCTAGGGGCATTTTGCCAACAAAGCAAAGGTTTTCCTCCTGTATTGCTAGGTAGTCCCAAGTCCTCAAGTTTTTCTCTGTTGTGTGTGTGGGGGGATTTGGTCCTCTCTGTTTTTTTATGGGATCCAGACTTGAGGTGGTCGGTTGTAGTAAGAGCTTGTCCTGCTGAGAACCCACGGGTGGGGCTGCCCGCCTCAGTACAGTCAGGGCCTGGGAAACTTGCCTTGGTGACTCTGGGGAGGAATGGAGCTGAGAGGAGGGTCACCATCTCCTTCCTTGACCTCCTTGATCAGGGTTGCTGATACCTGCATAGGCTATGGGACAAGCCCCCTCACCTGACTACTCAGAGGCTGAATGTTTCTGGGTGCACCAATTTCCCAGGGTGTAATGGAGGGAGGGCACTCAAGATTTCTGTTTACTTAGGCTGTCTGTTTCGTGATGAAATTTATGCTGCATGTATTTGACAAGACAGTTCCTGGGGAGAAAGTGAGCTGGGGGCCTGCTTGGAGGAGGCAGTCCATCACGGGCAGAGGGAGGTTGGAGATGTGGCCTAAGGGGCCGGGGTCAAGATGTTTGCACATAGTTTGGATGGAGGGTTGGGGTGGGAGTTATAAGGGGTGGGTTAAGGTACTAGTTGCTGTTTTCTATTAGATACAGTGGTGGGGGTGTTGAGGAGGGGCAGGGGAGCTGATATGTGCTGATTTTTGAAAGGGAGGACTGGAGCACCCATGGGTATAGCAGGTAGATGAACAGAGACTCAGGCAACACAAACTTACTGGAGTGATAATGGGTACTAGGTATAAATGTATATCCTGGAACATAAAAGTGGTGAACGATAAGCTTAAACGTATATGATTCTAAGGCCACCTTAAGAAATATCAACCGATGTGGTTTTACAAGAGACCCACCTTAAGCATGAGGACATACACTATTTCCATAGGGAATGGGTAGGTCAAGTGTTTGGGGTGGGCTCCAGTAGTAAGCGGGTGGGCATTCTAATCAAAGGGGTATCTCCTTTCAGTTGGTGGAGTAATACCAAGATCTGGAAGGATGTTTCCTCCTACTACAGGGGTGGCTGGGCCTTATGGATATCCTCCTGGGAGGGTTTTACTGCCCCAATACAGACTCCCCTGTTTTTCTCAAAACTCCTGTTGCAGCTATTCATCTCTCCTCGCTCCCCCATAATTTTGGGCTGGGACTGTAATCTGGTGTATCATGCAGATCTTGCTAGATCAGGGGTGTACCATAGGGGACTATCACTGGCCCTGAGGGGGCTCAGAGGCTTATGGATACATTAGGCCTAGGGGACCCCCAGTGCATTCTCCACCCCACAGATAGACAGTATACCTTTTATTCTCCTCCCACAATTCATATTCACAAATTGATTATTTCCTACTACCACCTCAATTCTCTTGGGCCTTCTGGCATGCGACATCTTGCCTACCATGATATCTGATCACACCCCAATATATATAGAGCACTCGCTGAGGGGCTGGAGGCTCAGGACAGGTCCTGGTGTTTCAACTCGGGCTGCTAAGAGACATCCAGTTTGTCAAAACCTCACTGAATTTATCCAGAATGGTTTTAGGGACAACGACGGTACTGTTACCTCCCAGGATATGTTGTGGGAAGCAGCGAACTGTGCGATCAGGGAGAGTGTATCAGATTAACTTCCAAATTAAAAGAAAAGGAAGAATCAGCCAAGCAGTTGCTAACCCAAATACAAGTCCTATAACAGGATCTCTCAACCTCGACTGATCAAGCTAGCTTGGCCCAATTGTGTACACTTAAAGCTAAATACTTTGGGCTTTTGGCTGAACAGGCTGACTTAGCCCTGCAGAGAGTCAAGTTTAGATATCTGGAATCAGGCGAGAAGGCAGGTAAGTTCTTAGCCTTAAGGCTCTGCAGTTGGAAGGTCAGAACATGATTTAGAGTCTCCAGCCCTCACCAGGATCTATTCTTACCCAAACTTGGGATATTGCAGAAGCCTTCAGACTATTTTATGAAAAGCTTTACACACTAGAAGACAATAGGCCCTCAGAAACTGACTCCACAGGAAAATGTTTAGACTCAGTTACACTGCCTACTCTTACCAAGACACAACAAGATCTCTTACAAGACCCTATGGAGGAATGGTCAAATATATGGCAGCTTAGATTCAATGCAAAGAAATGCAAGTAATGCTCCTGGGAAACAAAAACCCAGGAGAAGAATACACAATGGGGGTGAGATACTGACGACAACAAAATTGAAAAGGACCTGGGGTAGTATTATCAGACGACCTAAAGGTGGGCCAGCAATGTGAGAAGGCAGTAAGGAGGGTTGGGGGATACTGGGATGCATGGGAGAGGCATCACATAGTAGAAAAACAGGAAGTTGTTGGCCCTCTGTACAGACAGTTGGTAAGACCACATCTGGAATACTGTGTACAGTTCTGGAGACCCCATCTCAAGAAAGACATAGGCAGGGTGGAGGCTGTCCAGAGAAGGGAACTAAAATGATGCAGGGTCTGCATCAGAAGACATATGAAGGAAGACTAAAGGAACTAAAGATGTATAGCCTCGAGGAAAGGAGGAGAGGGGACATAATAGAAACTTTCAAATATCTCAAGGAATCAACAAAGTCCAAGAGGGTAGCATCTTTCAGAAAAAGAGATGTGCAAAAACAAGGGTCACAATTTGAAGATAGAGGGGACGGCTCAGAGGTAATGTGAGGAAGTATTTCTTCACAGAGAGGGTTGTGGATACATGGAACAGCCTTCCTGAGGAGGTTGTAGAGTTAAATACAGTGGGGAATTCAAGAATGCGTGGGACAGACATAAGGCAATTCTAGTGGGGTAGGAGGAAGTAGGCTGTTGGTTAACTAGAATCTGCAGCTTATCCGATAGGTAGGGAAATGGGTAGACTAGGTGGGCCAAGCGGTCCTTATCTGCTGTCAAATTCTATGCTTCTATGTTTGTATTTCGAGCTGAAAGTGAGGCAGGTGATATAACAAATGCCTAAAGAAAAGTTCAGGGACCGATGGGTTCAACAATTCTTTTATGCCATTTTTATTGATGACTTGGCACCAGTTCTTACACGGTTATTCAACTACCTATGCTCTTCAGGCTTGTTGGACTGTTTGTTTACCCAAGCTTGGATTATGGTCCTCCGAGTTCGGAAAATCGCACTTAGTACCGGTAACTACAGTCCCATATTACTATTAAATTTGATTTGAAGATCTTGCCAAAATTCTAGCTGTCTCCTTCAAGTCTGGCTGGGCCTCATAAGCCACATCCGGTAGGTTTTGTAGTGGGAAGACTATCCTCAGATCATATGCGTAAGGTCCTTCATCTTATCTCAAGTGCAGGGAAAGGCACACACCATCTGTCTTAGTATCACTCGGTGCTGAAAAGCATTTTATTGTGTTTCCTGGCCATTCCTGTTCAAGGCTTTATATAGATTTGGTTTCCTTCATTGTTTTGCAGCTGGCTTAAGATTTTGTATTACCAACCTCACGGCCAGAGTGTGATGCAACTGAGTCCCTCTCTTCCTTTGGCCTGAGGAACCAGGCAAGGGTACCCTTTCTCCATTTCTTTTAACCTCTACTTAGAGCCCCTTATCCATTTCACTGCAATCATGCCAGGACATTCAGGGTATCCGAGTAGGAACGACTTCTTCTCACTGTCAGCCTATGCTGGTGACTTATTACTGCATCTTGAGAATCCACAAACCTCTATACCTTCAGCTGTGGACATTATAACCAAATGTTCTAATGTAGCAGGATATAAGCTAAATCTCAAGAAATCTAGAGTTATGCCCTCAATCTTCATGTCCAGAAACATTGGATTGTGAATTTAGGCTCCCTGGGAGCCCAAAGCCCTCACATATTTAGGGATTAAAATCTTCGCCCTTATCAAGTCTGATTAAGCTTAATCTCTCCCAATTCTGCCAAAATATTAGAACAGACTTGCAAAGATGGAAACATCTCCCACTCTCTCCTTGGGGCTGGGTAAATGTGATTAAAATGAACATTTTGCACGGTTACTCTACCCACTGAGCATGGTGAGTCCATATCTCACTAAGCGTTGTTTTTCCAGTTACTGTGCATGTTTTCAGATTTTTATGGAATGGGAAAGCAGCGAAAAGACTGTATCTTAAACTGACATTCCTAAAAGACTTGGGAGGCCTGCCTCTCCCAATATCTTTTTCTACTACAGTGCAATTCACTGCTGTAAAATATTTCGATGGAGCACCTATAATGCTGGTCCTTCTAATACTGGTACTCTCCCCAATGATTATTTCTGGAACAACAGCTATGTCATTCCAAGGGTATCGACTTAAGGGCTCTTCTTTTGCCAAACCTTCGAACTTCCTAAATCTCATGGTTTCTCGTGGTGGTCACTTAAAGTGCTCCACCAGATTTGTTTCTTACTTGAACTTGTCATTACACAAAGACCTGGATCAACCTCTTTTGGCAATCCCCATTTTAAAATTGCTAACCACACTATCCCAGAGATCTTTGCCCAGCTCTTGCCAGTATCCCAGTTTCAACCCTAACAATTGACAGGAAAGACAGTTCAGTTAATGTGCTTCAGAGAAAGTTCTCAATACCCTCTTACCACTTTTTAAACACCTACAGCTGTGTGGGGCGATCTCTTCTCTTTAGGCCCACCTGCTGGCAGGCCTCTGATAACCACCTAAAGCAGACAATCATGGACACAGCTGTCTAACCCCATGCAATCTCAGTGTTTTATAAGCTTTTACAACTTCATGATCCCCATCTTCCATGGGGTGTATGTTACTAGTGGAAGCTTGAATTGAACCTAACCCTGATGATAAAGAATGGAACAAAATGTGACAGCGGCTCTATAAGTATGTAAAACAAGACCCACTTTGCTTTCTACAGTTTCAATTCTGCATAACCTGTATTTTTCTCCCACTCAACTTTTTGGATGGGTAGATTGGTATCTCCTAGTTGCACCAAATGTGGGAAACTGGAAGGACACTTAAACACATTCTTTGGGACTGTGACCAAGTTACTCCCTCTGGCAGGCCATCTGGGGCTCTCTGGACCCCTACTGTGCCTGGAGTACTACTTCACCCCGCAGATCTGTTTGCTGGCCACTTTCCTGGGGACATGTTGACTGTCAGAAACCCATATGTCCCTCATTACAGTGGTGGTGAAATTGGTCATCACCCGACATTGGTTAGAACAGGATAACCCTCCCTTGAGAATGGCATGCAGAGATACTTCAAGCTCTTGAACTAGAAAACACATAGCCTCAAGGTATAACCGCCAAGGGGCTTTTAGTGATAGATGAGGCCCGCTGATGGCCCTTCTACCCATCTTATGTAGCTCATTAGCTAACTCAATTGTTAATTCAATCTAAGTTTCAATTCAATTCAAGTTTATTGCAGGAAAGACTCCGTTGAGCAAGCTCATTCACAAGGAGGTCCTGAGGCACATACACATACAGTTTGCAATTACATAGACAGGAGATATAAAATGTAGAACAACAAAGAAAAATATATAATACAAGAGGTATACACAATAGAAGTCCTTATGCTATATATGCAGAACATTCCAGCTTTAACCTTGCCCTAAATTATGCAACACATTTCAGCTTAATAAGTAGAGGGCCAGTTGGTACCTAGGAAGTTGACTTGACGCTAGGGGCCTAGTAGCACCTACATATGTCTTTAATTTAGAGATAGCTAGTGTTTTGTAGGAGTTAATTGATACGATGCTGGTTTACTTCAGCATCGCTTGTAGTTGGTTCCAAATGTTTGGGAGGGCATATGAGACAGCTCTTTGCCAGCTGTGGTAGTCCTGGGAACATCTAGTAGGATAAGATCAGATTTCCTTAGGGAGTAGGTGCTATGAGATGTGTATGAGAGATGTTAAATAGACAGGCAGTTTGTGGAGTAGTAATTTGAGGGTCCAAATGCCAGCATGCAGGAGGCGCTCGTGGAAAGAGAGGGTCTACCCAACTGCTGCATAAAGATCACAGTGGTGGGTCCTGTACACAGAGATAGTAATGAAGTGAAGAGCACGGTGATAGAGTACGTCCAGTTTAGATAGGCTCAATGTTGGGGAGGAGATAAAGATAATGCTCCATAGTCAAGCAAGGGAAGAATTGTTGCTTGACAAGTCTTTTGCAGGTCGCGAGAGAAAAGAGGGTCCTATTTCTAAAGAAGAAACCCAAGCGTGCTTTTAAGCCTCTTTGATAGATCCTTGATGTGGTCATTGAAGGAAAGCTTGTTATCTATCCACACACCTAGATATTTAAATTTAGGTACGACTTCCAAGGGTTCACCTAGGAGGTAACTATGAAGTTTTTAGGTGGGTATGTAGGGCACCAGACAAGGCAAGTCTCGAGAAAATCATTGTCTTGGTTTTTTGGCATTTAAGAGAAGCTTCATGCTGATAAGGTTGTTTAACTGATAAAGTCAGCTTGGAGTGCTTCCTGACTTCAGTGAAGGACGAGCCTGATGCGATAAAACCGTGATCTTCTGCAAAGAAATGTATGCTAGAGTTTTTATGGGAGTCAAAGTTGTTGATGTACAGGGGAAAAAAGATTGGTCCTAAGATGGAGCCTTGAGGGACCCTCTGGCAATTGGAAGGGGGCGGATAGTAGGCCATCAGCTTTGACTTTTGTATCCTTCCCGTGAGATAACTGTTAAACCACTGTAAAGTAAGTGGAGGGCACCTATGTAGGCAAGACGGTGATTAGGAGGTGATGGTCTACAGTGTTGAAGGCCTTACTGAGGTCTAGAAAGACTGCACCAGTAACCTTCTTGGTGTCCATAGCATGGATCGAGATCATTAGAGACTTTAGCCAATATAATTATAATCAGATCTGTCATGTGGGCTGCCCAAACTTGAAGATGATCAAGTTTTTGAGCAGGCTTAGAATATTAACCATCATCAGTTTCATCCCAGGAGTAGCTGCAACCCGATGGAGAAGTGATTTGAGTTGGGGGACCTGGATTTAGTTCAACGTTGCCTGAACAGAAAAGGAGAATTAGAAACATTTTCTTGAGGGCATTTATCAGGTAGAAGTGGGCTCTTTTCTTTGGGTTCTTGTGTGGTGTTCAGTCATTGAGGTACATCTATCCAGGGCATAGGAGATGCTGACATGGCTGCTCAAGGCTAGCAGGGAAATGCACGGAAAGACATCGGTGAAGGGAGGAGGGCCAGAGGAGAGGGATGAGAATTAAAATGTAAACCCGACAGATTAAGAGCAGGTAAGCAATATGAAGATGCAGCAGGAATTATGATTGTGGGTTCCCAGGCTGGATGACTTCTGATTTAGCATGGATCAGTGCTTTTTGGAGTTATACTTTTGCCAGGACTAGAAGTAGAATGATAATGCAGGCCATATTGCCCACGATTGAGTACAGTGATTTGTGTAGAAAGACCAAGAATCTTTCTAGTGGCAGGTCTGTATAACCTGCTATTGGAAAACTAGCCACTTGAAAAAAACAAAAAAACTTCTATTACACACTTGAAAAGTGCTTAGTTCTATGTAAAATCTATTTATAAAAGTGACAGGTGGCAGAAGCAGGAGAAAGTCCTGGCCAATCAGAACGGTTTGCTGGAAGCGCCCATGTTCCGATTGTCTGCGCTTGTTCCATACCTTTCAAGGAGCTGCAGGCAGGCGTCCTGGTCTTGGTCGGTGGCTGGCTGGGTGCCGGCCGACCATGGGGAGCTGAAGCAGCCCTGCTCAAGGGCAGGCAGCTGAGAGAAGAAAAAGAGCAGGTCTTAAATAGCATAGAGGTTAGGATGGGTTAGATTTGAGCAGTTTAGCAAGACAAAGGGCAGTTAGACTTTTCAAGGCCAAGGCAGAGTGCTTGGATGGGGGGTGCAGGAGGAGCACTGAGACAGAAGAGGTGTAAGCACTTTAAACACTAGTAGAAATTACAATCCAGCTAATACAGTTGAAAACTTCTATTACACACTTGAAATGTGCTTAGTTCTATGTAAAAGGTGTCAGCGTGGCTCAGTTGGTAGCACATCTGCCTCTGGACCAGAAGGTCGTGGGTTCTCGCCCCACACCAGGGTTGAACTTGCACCTAAAAATCGCTGGCATCCGAAAGTCAGTATTGGGGGTGCTGTACTGCTGGGGTGTGCCGTCCTTCGGATGAGATGTTAAACCGAGGTCCCTTCTGCCCATCCTGGTTTTGTCCTGGTGGGTGTCCAGGTGGAAGTAAAATAACCCAGGGCACTTTTCACAAAGAGTAATATCTCTGTGTCCTGGCCAACATTCCCTTCCCATAAACTGGTTCATGCAATTATCCAGGCTGTGTGTGGGTGATGATGTGATATGGTCGAACCACACATTCAGTCACTTCACTACCAGTCTAGAATTGTTTGTAAAGCACTTTGGATGTATGAAAAGCGCTATATAAATGCTGATTCTTCTTCTTCTAAAATCTATTTGTAAAAGCAGGGAAAGTCCTGGCCAATCAGAGTGGGTTTGCTGGAAGCCCTCCTTCTCTACAGATTAGGGATGTGCTCACCCCAATAAAAAGAAAGATTTGTTGCTCTAGTCTCTGTTCAGCAAAGCTATGGTTATAATTTTACTGAAGCCATTACTAAGTCTTCATTTTGGATGCTCCAAGGTGGGTGGGGTGGTAGGGAGGTTTGGGTGGGTTGTTTAGGACATAGGTGTATAGGTTTATTTGTTACTACCAGGCCAATTCATGAGAGTTCTATCTTATTAGTTCAATGGGCCTTACTTTTTTACGGTCTTAGCTTCCATATTATTGTGGGTGTGCTATCTTGCATATCCTTGTACTACTGGGGAGCTAATAAGGAACTGTATGTGTTTGTTTGTGTATGGTTTCTGTAAAACTCAATGAAGTATATTACATTGGGAAAGAAATGGTACAATAAATTTAACTGAAATCTGTTGTCAGTCCCGATGTTTTATGGTGCCCCAAACAGTCAAACATTAAAATGCTGTTTTAGACACTGTTTACAATTGTTTTAGGCCACACCTTGTTTATGCGAGTGCAGAACAGGCAGTACATGTCCAGAAATGTTTCCAAAAATGGTACATTAAATTTAGACTGAAATCTGTTGTCAGTCCTAATGTTTGTGGTCCCCAGCAGTCAGACATTAAAATGCTGTTTTGGACACTGTTTACAATTGCTTTTAGGCCACACCTTGTTCTAAGTGCAGAACAGGCAGTACATGTCCAGAAATATGGTACATTAAATTCAGATAGAAATCTTGGTGTCAGCCATGTTGTTATATGGCGTTCAAGCCACCACTGAACCAAAACGTGGACTTTGGTCCACTGTTTGCAAGTCATCTCATGCTGAATCTCTGTTCTGTGAGAGACAACAGGCTGTACATGTCCAGAAATATGACATGAGAAATGGTACATAAAATTGAGACAGAAATATGGTCTGAGTCAGGACGTGATGTGGTCCCCCCACCACCCAGACATTAAATAGTTGTTTTCAGTCCTGTTTGCCAAGTATCTCAGCCATAATCTTGGCACTGATCCTGCCAGATAGGGCCTACAAGTCCAGAAATGTTTACCAAAGAATGTCACATCAAATTGAGACTGAAATGAGGTGTCAGTCCTGATATTTTTGGTGCCCCCTAGAACCATGACATTAAAATGCTGTTTTGGCAACTGTTTACAATTTTAAGCCACACCTTGTTTCTCATGAAGCAGAACAGGCAGTCATGTCCAGAAATATTTCCAAAAATGGTACATTAAATTTAGACTGAAATCTGTTGTCAATCCTGATGTTTTATGGTGCCCCCCAGCAGTCAGCCATTAAACTGCAGCTTTGGCCACTATTTACAATTGCTTTTAGGCCACACCTTGTTTCTCCGAGTGCAGAACAGGCAGTACATGTCCAGAAATGTTTCCTAAAAATGGTACATTAAATTCAGACAGAAATCAGGTCTGAACCATGATGTTTTATAGTGCCCCAACAGCAGTCTGACATTAAAATGCTGTTTTGGAGACTGTCTACAATTGCTTTTAGGTCACACTTGTTTCTGCAAGCACAGAACAGGCTGTACATGTCCAGAAATGTTAATTATTTATTTAAATTTTGGTAACCGTAGGCCCTCTAAGACCATGGCAGTCCCTTTTCCAGGGGTGACACGGAATTAGTTACATTTACCTAGAGGGAAAAGAAAACAATACATGGAGTTTGAATATATACATTTCAACATAGACAATCTATTGTTCAAACAAGCTTGTTAGGTACATACATTTATGATATCTAGCCACATATATAAGTGTAATCCAGTGCATAGTTTCATTGCTTGTTGCCCCATTCTGTCTTAAGACTATATTTTTATATATCATCGCCTCTTAACACCTCCCTTAGGTTGTCATTAGCTCCAGCAGTTGCATTGAGATCCCCACTCAGGTGAGATTTTAACCCTTTTGAAACCCTCAAATGATGTACTGTCCTAAAGCTCTCTCGGAGATTATTTCAAAGTTTGGGGTGGTCTGTACTAGTTAATTGTTGACCTTGGGAGGATCTGGTTCTTAGGATTTCCAGTAGTTTGCATTCTGTAGACCTGAGTTCTCTCCATATGGTTTTGAGGCCAACAGGTTCCTCAGGCTAGGAGGGGCATCATGTTGCTGGAGCTTGTATGCCAGACATAGTGAAGGGTATGTCAATCTCCTTCAAGGAGTGTCCAGTTTATGGTATGAGGCACATTACAGTGGTGCTCTGCATTGCACCCTGGTGGCAAAGCAGCTGACTCTGTGGTACAGCGCCCTCAGTCACTGCAGTTCTGTGGACCTTAGTGTTTGGAGCATAGCTGCTCCATAGAACAGAGTGGGAGGATGGTCCAATTGCTGACCACCATTCTGGTTTCTTTGGTCAAGTAGGGACTAAGCCTGTATAGAAGGCCAAGTTTTTGATTTACCATTTTGTAAGGTGGTCAATATGTTTCCTGAAGGAGACCTCCTGGTCAATATGCATTCCTAGGTACTTAATACTGTCTACCCCTTCGATCTCTGCTCCATTAGAGTGGAGAGAAATAGAAGGTTTGATCTCATTGGGCCCACATTTTTGGACCAAAGAGCATGGCTTTGGTCTTATTGTTGTTTAAAACCAGACTGTTTGCCTGACACCATTCTTCCAGGGTTGTGAGGTCTTGTTTCAGTTGCTGGTTTAGAGACCCCAGGTCACTAGCGGTTCTGTACAGCACTGCATCATCTGCATATAGCATGATCTTTGCCTCCACAGTGTAGTGTTAGGTTATTTATAAATAGTGAGAATAAAAGAGGGCCTAGAATAGACCCCTGTAGAACACCGCCTGACACTGGATGCTCATCTGATTTTGCTCCATTCCAGTGGACCATTTGTGTCCTGTCATGAAGATAATCAGAGAACCATTTCAAGGCTAGTGTGTCTAGACCTAATGCACTCAGGCATCCTATAAGTAGCCTGTGGGCTTACTAGATTAAAAGCCTTGGTGAGGTCAATGAAGACTCACCAAGGAGTTTGCCCTGATCCAAGGCTTCATACACATCGGAGGTAAAGCTCACAAGGGCTGTTTCCGTACCATGTTTCTTTCAAGACCATGATGTTGAGCTGTTTGCAGGTTGTGCATTTTCAGGTAGGCATTGACCTGTTGGTAGACCTCCTTCTCTAGCAATTTACTTAAGGTACAGAGTATGGAAATTGGCCTGTAGTTCTCCACATCCTCATGTGACCCACTTTTGGGAATTGGGATTACTAGTGCCACCTTCCATGAGAGGTACTTTCCTTCATGCAATGACCTATTGGGGAGGCAGTATGGGCGCAGTGGTTAGGCTCTGAGCTGCAAATCTGAGACCTGGGTTTGAATCCCACAGCCCCTAGGTGCATACTGTGTGACCCTGAGCAAGTCACTTAACTTCCTTGTGCTCCCAGGTTGCACCTGCAAACAAGCTTTCAGCTTAGTGTGTCTCACCTGGTAAAATAATTGGTTATTGAATAGCCGGGTTATTGGTGTTGCAATGGCAGGGGCTGCAGTCTTTAGCAGCCTGGGCTCAAGATTATCATGGTCTGCTGTGCCTTCTGGTTTTAGGCCCTGAGCAGCTTTAGGACTTCTCCTGTCGATGCCAAGTTGAGGAGGAATTCAGGGCCCTGAAGGGAGCCTGCCTGTTATGGGAAGAGAAATGTTACATAAAATTGAGACAGAAATATGATCTGAGTCAGGATGTGATGTGGTCCCCACCCACCACCCTGACATTAAATAGTTAGTTTAGCCTGTTTGCCACATATTTCAGCCAGAATATTGGTGCTGATTGTGCCAAACAGGGTCTACAAATCCAGAAATGTTTACCAATGAATGTTACATCAAATTAAGACTGAAATGTGGTGTCAGTCCTGATGTATTATTCTGCTCCCCAGAACCATGACATTAAAATGCTGTTTTGGCAACTTTTACAATTGCTTTTAGGCCACATCTTGTTTCTGTGAGTGCAGCACAGGCTGTACATGTCCAGAAATGTTTTCCAAAAATTACACAGTACACTCAGACCTAAATCAGGTGTCAGACATGCAGTTACATGGTTCACATCCACAAAGTACCCAAATCTTCTGTTCTATATGGTTTTCAGGCTTAACCATGGTGCTGCCACTGCCTGACATGCAACATAAGCCACGATGAGAAAATAAATCCTCCTGCAAAATGGTCCTGTTATTTAAAGTTGCACTTGCTTCCTCCTGCTTCTGGTTTCTCAGTTGATTGAGAACTGTGAAATTATCATTTCACAATGATGCTGCCCTGGTTCACTCTGTTGGCTCTGTGGTTTTAAGTCAGTGTGGATTGAATGACATTTTGTGTGCTACTGCTGTTGCCTGTAGCTGCTGTCTGCTGCTCAGACTAGTTGCCATGAGAAGTAATGCTTTGTCTGCTTCATGGGGATCCTCTTCACATAGTCAATCGATGCTGCTGCTACACACATAAGTATCTGTATTTATTTTTGGGTGCAAGAGAAGGGGATGGTGGGTTGCTATTGGGATAGCTTGAGTTATTATATGTTTGTACTTATTTTTATATTATCTAGTGTGCTGAGGAGTACATCATCATGACATGCATGCCAGGATTTGGGTATGGGATGTTGGAAAGCACCACATTTCACATTGCACAAGGACAAGGTAAGTACTGAATTTTTCATTACTGGGAGGGATAGGTGACTGCAGCTCGGATAGCTGAGTTGGATTGTAATTGTATTATTGTTGCTTTTGTCAACATGCAGGAATTCAGGTGCTGTTAACTCCAGGTGCGCTGCTGCTGCTGCTGCTCAGTATGTGTGCAATTCATTAACCTGTGGTAAGTATTTTTAATTTGTGATGGTCTTTGGTGGGTGGGTGGTGGAGGAGGTGGTTGAGAGTTGGTGTGGGTTGGTGGATATGGTTAAGTATTAAGTTTGTGGTTAGTGCAGTACAGAGAAGTCAGACTTGAGAGTAACTATGTTCTATATGGGTCCGTCAGTATTCAGGAATTCTGCTGCTGCGGTGTGTCTGTTACCTCCCAATCTGGCTGCTGGCTGTGCTCATCAGACATAGTCTGTTTATATCAAGGGTTCCAGTTTAACAGCTGTTCCCGATGTAAGTATTGCTTCATGTAATGATGGTGGCGGGGTCGGGCACCTAGTTGTAAACAATGCTCAAAATGTCTTCTTTTTTTTCTTATTGCCAGGTACAAAGTACTTCAATTGGAATGGTTGTTTAGTTTTCTGGTGGACATTTGCCGATGCATCCTATCTCTGTATGGCATTGGTGACTAGATACAAGTCTTCCATCCTGGTGTGTGGATCCTGGATCAAGGTGCTGCACCTGCTGAGGTGTGGGCCACTGCTGACAACTAAAAACATACGCCATCATCATCAACAGACACCTGTGAAGGAAAACAAACATATTATAAATACTGCCGCGCTAACCTGAAAATTGTGACCTTGGATTGTATCCTCATGTGTTTTGCCATTGCCACTGTGGAATCACCCATACGCAACTTAAAGAAGTCCCTTGACTGAACCACTGTAAGATGATGAAGGATATATTACTTTATCCACGAATGTGCAACTGACACTGTAAATGGCAGCATAACCATTTATCACCTGCACTATGATGCTACGTGAACTAACACTGTTACCAATATTAAAAATGAATTCCTTTGAACAAAAATTTAATTTGCCTTGCCACACAATTCAAAATCAAGACAGATGTTTTCTGAACCAATGTCATCAGTAAAAGGTGGAGAAAAATATCAGAAGAAAAAATTAGAATTGATACTTACATATGCTGATACTTACCATCGATGTTGGCAATGTGCCCAAAATGTCCCACCACTCAAATGATTTCAATTATGAGCCTATGAAACATACCAGAACGTATAGTACCTGGAATGGAATACACAAACTCTAGCAAGTGAAAACGTTACAATTCCAGTACTGACCTGTGCATAATCATGCTTGCAATGTGGAATGACTAAGCTCTGAATGTGCCATGTTGATGTATCATCCTTGTTCCAAGGCCCTGGCCTCAAATGTCATGATCATAGCAAACCCTGCGTAGAGTGAAATGGAAATACTCAGAAAACTTATACATTAAGGTGTGCTGCCTTGCATGCATACTTGGCATTCTATCACAACAAAGACATGCATAACAGCATAATGGAGGTATAAGTAATATCATGACAACTGAAATCCAATTACCATGAATCAGTTGAACAGAAGATAGGCCGTGGAGGAAGAACATATATTTCTTGCTTGATGGTGATATGTGTTGCTTTGAGTGGCTGTTTTTTGCTGGAGGGAAAATGACACCAAGAATGTTTGTTGGGATGAAAGTGCTGCATTGTGCTTGTTGACGACTAGCCCAAAATGTGCTGGCAATGCTGTCATCATGGGTGGTTGGCAGGAGGAAAACAATACCAAGTGTGCTTGCTGGGATGAAATGCTGCATTGTGCGGGTTGATGTACTGGCCCCAAATGTGCTGGCATTGGCAATACTGCAGTTCATCTTGGTGGAAGACTGCTGGAGGAGGAGGAGGAGGAGTAATTTAGCTGGACTCAGAGGCAGCATTAACGTACCAGTCTGAGACTGCTGTTTATGCTGGAGCTTGCATCTGTCAGCTTCACAGCTTTTCAGCTGTATTTCTTGGCAGTATGAGAGTGATGTCAGACACTGTTGAAGTCTGTGTTATACACATTAGGATGGATGACAAGAGGCGAATTACATGATCGCTCATTGTATACATGGGGATGGAGTATGCATGCATTTCTTATTAACATAGTACTGGCTGTGCACTGTCCGACTAAGTTGTTATTGTTACATCATATATACAGTAGTGGCACACTCACTAGACACTCATTCATGGTCTCATGGAGGAGGTGTATGTTAAATGGGGAAGATGTCGTGCCAGTATTTGTCACTGATGGGGCCATTGTGTGTTGCTGAGATGAAGTATTCATTCCAGTTAACATAGCAGGGGTGAATACATTTACAAAAATGAAATAAAGTAAACATTGTTACTAGGTTGGGTAATCAAATTAAATGGTTTAACAGGATGTGTAACACAGAGCAAACAGCAAAATAAAATTTAAAATGTATAACAATAACATAAAACAGCATAATCAGTGGATATGGGGTGGGATGCTGGTGATGGCTGGGGGTCAAACACCTTTAGCCTTCTACCACTGACACATCATCCATGAAGCAGCCCTCACAGTCTTCAAGACTGAAGTCATCATCAGGTGGAAATTCGGTCATCATTGCTGCTTCATCTGCCTCCCTGCTAGTAGAGGCCTTACCAGTGGACGTCTTTGTTGTCATCATCGCCTTCAAGACACAATTCTTGGGGCAACACCATTGAAATAACTGTGTTATGTGGAATGTGAGCCTCATGCATTTTTATAAATGTTAGGATGGAAACATTCTTTGGGGACAGATTTGTCCTCACGGTCATGCACAATGGCCCCAGCAGAATTGAACACCCATTCCACACAGACACTGGATGGTGGGCAGCTGAGGCATTTAAAGTAACAGATGCCAGCGCAGGCCACTCACTCACTTTGCTGCTCCAGTACACCAATGGCTCATTAGTGATGCCATGATGCTTGGTGTCTCCCATGTAGGCATCGACTATACGCTGTGTTGCTCTGAGTACTGCCTCATCAGGCTCCCTCCTCCTCCTTGTCTTCAATTCCTTCCACACCCACCTGGTACAGAGCATTCCAAATGGGATTACCTGCCATGCTGTGCTGTGACTTTGACATTTTCTCTGGTGGCCTGTGATGATTTGCTGATAGTGGTGGTAGCAACACCTGGTATATGTGCCCTTTGTGTCTCTGCAGTTTTCATCTGTGCACCATGTACCCATCTGACAAGGTAATTGGTCAATTTGTCCACTCACATTACCCTATTCAATCATGGCAGGCAAGCCACGTTTGTACCATGGATCCAGCATGGTAGCAACAGCAAACTCATTAGACTGCATAATGCCAGAGATATGTGCATTGCTGTCCAGTATATGGCGATGTGACCCATTACATGAAGAGAACTGTGATCTTCACTTGCCTCCATCTGGTGATGGTCATTTACCAGTGCCTGCCTCAGCACATGTATCAGGGTATTGTCTGACTTATACAGCCAGTGTCCCCACCACAGCCTATGTTGCATGCTCAAATGGATGCAGAATGCATATTATGCCATCCATTTGTCACCACTGCTCTGTTGTTTGGGTGACGGACACCCAGTACTGTCCCTGGTGCATGCAGCAGCAGGTAATCTGAAACCACCTTATACTGCTATAAAGCTGGTCCAGCATGTACAGTGTGGAGATCCACCTGGTAACAACATCGAGCTTCATACGGTACTGAGGCAGATGGTTAGTGCGCTGCAACTCACGCAGATGGTCACGGCCTTTGCAGAACAGGCAAAGTGCACACAGATGCTTCTGGCAACAGACACAGTTTCCTTTATTTCATTGTGGTTTAGAAATTGCTGTACAACTAGATTATGGCAGTGTGCCAGGCAAGGAACTCTGAAAAACTACCATCAGTAATGCACTTAATCACATTAGAGCCATTGTCACTGGCAATAAACCCAGCTGTGAGTGAGTGTGAATTTAGCCATTCATCAATCTGATTTAGCAACACATTCTGCATTTTCTCACCAGTGTGAGACCCTGTAACACTTTGCATAGTTATGGTGGTATTCTGACAAATATCAGGTATCTGGCTATCACCACAATTTTGTTTTACGCAGCTTTTGCCAGGCCCCAAGTTGACAGCCACCCCAGGTACCTGTGCCCAGTGCTGTTATGCACAGATATGAGCTGCCTGTTGTTTGCCCACTTTTCCACATATCCATGCTAAGGTGGATATATTTGAGCAGAATGCTTCATGGCATGTGGGACAGACTGTGAAACTCTGCTGTAGAGGTCAGGCCTGGCAATGTTATGAGAAATATGATCACGATGGCACTTGCCATTTGTGACAGGCACATGCCATCAAATGGTGGATTCCTGGATTCACCACAAAGGAGAAGGGCAACAGATTGATGGTGAGCATTTCAGCAGTGGCTGCATTCAGCTCACGGGCAGCAGCATGATTGGGGGTACTTTGAGTGCTGCTCAAACACACTCTTCAATGTGGGCTGCATCTTGGGAGCAGGTCGACAAAACACTTTACTTGTGCCACCAATGTTGTTCTTGCTGGGGTACCAGGTGACTCTTGAGCCTGGGATGTGCAGCTTGTATGAAACTGGTTATTTTGGTGGATTTTGTGCCTGGTGGTGTACTTTTATAACTCGAGGGAGTTGTAGCTCCACTGCTACTATACTATCTACTGCTAGAGAAAGAAAATGATTCCTCACACTTCTTCTCCACTGACCCAGTCAGCCTGCCCTCCTCCTGCTCTATTGCACTGCTGTCACTAACATTAAGCTTGACAAAGGAAGTCCCGCCAACAGCTCTGGTATCTTTCTGGTGTTGGTGCCAGTACAATGGGTGCTTGTTTTTCAAGTGGGCGTTGCCCACCGGTGCCTATGTGGCTGCCCTTTTCCATGACTTACACGTGCTTGACACAGCTGACATATCGCCATGATGTCATCAGCTGCATTAGCACCAAAAATCCCAAACTTGGACTTTGCACTTCTAGATTTGACATGGTACTGTGTCTTGGACAGCAGAGCCAAAGGTGTGGAGTTTTTGCTTTTCGTCACTTGCATGATCTCCACCATGCTACGTTTGAGAGGTGGGGTGCCTGGACTGCTTGTTGTAGGCTTGCTGATATTCTCACCCTCAGTCTTGTCATCTAAATGGGCTACATCATCACCTTTCATCTTTTTCACTTCTGGCTCCCAAAGAGGATCCAACACCTCATCATCATCTGTACTGAAACATATTATATCCTCCTCCCTATCACTGTCTACTTCCAGAGAAACATTTCCTTCTTTGCATCTCCTCACTGTGGGGCTGACTTTCCTTATCTCTTTCTCCAGAAGAAACAGACTGAAGCTGAACAGTATCACCCTCACCACCTTCAGCCTCCTCCTTGAGCAGGAACAACAGTCACACTGACAACTTTTTCAACCTCCTCCTGGACCTCTGTGCCTACACTGCTGTGAGTGTCTCTCTTATTCCCAGTATCATCCCCAACAAGCATGCTAGCTGCAGATTAGGCAGTAAAAAATG
The DNA here is from genome assembly GCA_016271365.2 of Neoceratodus forsteri. Classification (NCBI taxonomy): domain Eukaryota; kingdom Metazoa; phylum Chordata; order Ceratodontiformes; family Ceratodontidae; genus Neoceratodus; species Neoceratodus forsteri. The sequence continues at coordinate 1,181,703,456 of CM057450.1, read as the reverse complement.
AGTCACAGACTTGAAGCCACTTCTAACTTCGATTTTGCTGCTACTGGCTGCCACAACAGCAGCAGAGCCCGTAGAGGGCACTGATTTGAAACAGGTTTTCTTTGAGCCACCTCCCACCCTGGCACCTTTACCTGAAGTTGAACATGTCTTTGCAGGCATATTTATATGCTTGTTTTGATTAGCTTCCTCCAGAAGTATATTATTATGTATTTCTATTGAATAAGTGTGATTTAACACCTGCAGTGCTATCTGCAAAGGGCAAACAGAAATCAGAACAGGTAGCTGCACTGTAGTGTATATAATTACCTACAACTGCTACTGTAGCCTATTCGAGTGTTAAACACTATTTTATTTTTTCAATTACAAAACCTGAGTTAAGTAACATGAAGTAACAGGAGGACAGAAGTAAGAGACTTTCAATACAAAACCAACAGAGAACACCACCACAGCAAGGACATGCAGTAAATCTAAAAAATACTGAAGGAGTTCTTAATCAAATGTCAGTTTTTAATGGAATGATTATTACACAACTTCAAATCAAGTCAAATCATAATTTATTTATATTGCTCTTTTCAGGTGTCAAAGCATGAATATATATAAAAGCATACATCAATAATAAATAAGGATATAAATATAAACACAGTTAAAAAGACAGTGAAATTGGAATTAATCAAACACCGATACACACAAAAAGCTCTTCAAAGAAGCCTTAAAAGATTTTTAATTTTAAAGAAAAACTTGATAATAACTGGGTAGGTACTGGTAGGTTCATGAAAACTAAACTGTAAACCAACCGCACAGAACACCTCACAGTCAAAATATGAACTACGGTCTGGATAAGTGGTGTCTGGACAAGGCAAGTACTGCAATGTGTTAGTACTTACTAAATATAGTTTGGACTTATATAAGGGACAACAAGATTTGAAATGAACAAACAAAGTCACCTCAAAAATTGTGCAGGGCGCGGCACTCCTTTGAAACTATATAGTTTTTATATAGTAGGGTCAAGTATTAAACAACAGTGGTGTAACAGGGAGGAAAGGGTAAATATGGTAAGCAAATGAAATAGAAAACAGGAACGCTGCAATGCAGAGGCTAGTTCACAATTTTAACTTCTGTGAACAATTCAACAATGTAGTGTACCTGGATATGGACAAGTCAAGTGATCAAGGTACATGAATACTTCCAATAAAGAAATAAAGCACAAAAGTGATTAGGCAAAGGTAAACAGGAACAGAACTATTCAGAATGTAATAACTGTTCAGATAAAGTTACCCCAAAAGGATCAATATGTAAGAAAATATAACAAATAAGTAGCACACCAACAAAAATACTAAGACTTAAAAGGAATTATAGAAACTCACTCACAACTTGTGAGAAATCTGTCAAATGTTAGGAACTAGCCTGCTCTGCTTTCACATACACACACCACAAGGTCGACCTCCCCACTCAACTCCCTCACAGACAGAAACAACTGAAAACACTATCTAAGTTTAACTAAGTATTATCCAAAGATACCAAACAAAAGAAGGTTCACTTCCAGCACTAGGAACTAAGAGATTTTGGGAGAATTAACTCTCAAAATCACAAATAAAGAGGTTTTGAAGGGTTTATTGGCTGTGATGCACCACATTGAACTGCTCTCCGATGCAGCAGACAATATACTGTGCAGGAAACAGTCTGCATGTGATATTTCAGCTATGTGCCCACAGTGCATTGCAATTTTGCTGGTGAAATTGAAAAACATTGGTGAAATTAAGGATAATGGTGAAATTTTGCCTTACATTGAAAGCAAAATAGGGCAAAATTGGGTGCAATTTCACATTACGCATAAAAGCGAAATCAGAGGCGAAATTACGTCACCTAGGTGTAAATTTCACGTAATGCGGAATTCCGTGGAAATATTTTGCTAGGTGAGATTTTCCAATCTTACATCTCTACTCAGGTACTGCACAAAATTTCTCACCACCACATCGCATCCAGAATAAATTTTTCTACAATCTGATAGTAGGGCATTTCATTAATTTTGTAATTTAATAGCTAGTTTCTCCCCTGCCTAGCCAGCCACTCAGTAGTTTAAACCACTGGCTGCCCACCTGATAATTTGCTCCCCAAAGGCCATGCGGCTTCACAATAGAGCACAAATGTGACTGGTGCAGACTCGAATCTTGTCCCACCAGCACATCTCCATCTGCAGAGACTATTTGACCATAATGCTGGTGCTATCATACTCTGACAGTAACTGAAGCCAGTAAACTGGCAGGTGATGGGAAGGTGAGAGATTAGGTCAAACATGACCACAAATGGACAGATATGTATTTTAAACACAATGGTGTTCAAATGATATAAATATAAATGTACTTACATTTGTCAGAAGTACAGGGCTCAGTAACCATAGCAACCAATTGGCAGTGGACTATCTTACATAATTTGCATGCAATAAGGGAATTTTAGCTATGTATAAAATAATGAGTTTATTTGCATTGATGTATTTTATTTTTAACAAGTCCATTTTAAATAAGCAACAACATACTCTGGGGTGTAGGTTGTGCAGGGTTTCCGACATACCCAGGGGCTGAAGTCACTGCACCTGTGGCACTGTGACTCAAATGCCCCTGCACAACCCATGTCCCATCATGTCTCATTGCTTAAATACATTATTTTTATTCTGTATCATTTCTCTCCTCACCTGTTTTATAAGTTCAAATAACCTTAGAACCTCACAGGACATGCACAAAGTAAAGTGATTTGCAGGAAAAATCCTGCTCTACCACTCTTAAGAAGTTTTTGAAACTACCAAAGGAAACTAGGGGTGGGGTATTTCACATCTCTCCCAGTATTTGTTTTGGTGTTCTAAATCAGAAGACAGGCATACATCATCTTGTCACTCTAATGCAGTTCCCAGGAACAACCAACATTTCAACAATCAGAAAATATGAGGTACCCAGGATAGTGACAGAGCACTACTACTAATAGTAAAAGTAAACCAAAACAAAAGTTTCTATCCCATATTACTACAGAAATGGAATTACATGGTGACAAGTAAACAGATAAAATTCATAAAATGTGAGGACGTAGTCAAAGTGCTCTTTAAACAATTTTATTAGACTTTTTATGTTTGCTTGCTTACATGAGAAAAACAGACATTTGTGGTTGCTCAGGCAGTGTACAGGCCAGGGAGGTGTGGGCTGTAGCAGCAAATAGAGCTGAGTTTGTAGAAGGTGTGCAAGTGAACACCCAATACTAAAAAGGCTGAATATGACACTGCTTCACTGGCTGATGGTGGAAATTCTCACATATCAAAGAATGCAGCCACACCTATAACAATGCAGCTGCATACTTTCATGAGGATCATCAGCCAGCATATCCCACCTCATGCCTGACCAGCTTTGAAGTAGAATCCATGGCATTGCTCAACCCACCAGCAGTATCCCTCCCACCCAAACCAGCTCTTAACCCCTACAGACACATTCAGACACTGGGGTGGCTACCCCAGTGCCAGCTAACCTCACAAACAGAATGCAACACCCAATCTCCAGCCTCAGTCCCTCAAAAAGAAAACTATTCCTCGTAGTACTCTGTTTTTTTTTTATAAAACCTGAAAATAGAAAATGGTCCAGTGATGTCTCCTCCCCCAACTCTCCCACCCCTCACGCAATTTATGCCTCTATGGTCAACCATTATCATCCTCTCTCAGCTCCTTAGTGTCCTGCTCATACCGAGGCCATCCATGAACTGACTTGAAAACAAGGTGTAACCCCTTCCTCAGGAGGGGCTTACCTGCATTGTAACTGCTGCTCCCCTGAGGCCCTGCACTGCTGCTGCTGATGCTGCTGGCTTCCTGCCACTTGATCACATATGTGGTTTTGAGAGAGAGAGACCACAGCAGCAGGAACATCTTTGATGCCTTTAGCTAGCACCCTTCTTCACAGCTGCAGCCACATTCCTCATTCCCAGTGTCCTGATACTGATAGTGGAGGCAGGGAACAACCACCATGGATGCCCATTTTTGGCACCTCATGCACCACACTTGAGATAGCTGGCATTTCTCAAGCAGGAGCATATGCTGCAGAGGGGCTTCTCCCAGTGCTCCCTGCTCCACCCTGCCAGCACTACCCACCACACCAACAGACACCAGAGGCAGTTCAGATACCAGCCCAGGGGGGCTGCAAACATAATTCTGGGGCCAGGACATCATGAGGCAAATATAAATAAATAATGATACTGGAGCACAAGGCTCCATCAGAGTATAACCTTGACCATATTGATGCCTTGTAACCTTTGCAGCCAAGCAAGTTAGAGTGCTAGAATGCCCAGAACAGAGGCAGCAATGGCTTGTGAGGAAGGCAACAGGCTAGCAGTGCTGTACTCGAGAACATCAGTCAATCACCATGCTAGGCACTCAAATAACAGCCACATCCAAGAAATTCATGCTAGTTGCAAATTTTATTTGATACAGAAATGTGACGATGGATAACACCTCAGTCCCAACAGTGGACCATTAGCCCTGGTGTTTCACCCACTAGAGCTTTATCAGGGGCTGGCCAGTGGTCAGAGCTTCCCATCCTTTATACCACCCCACCCAAAGAACAATCGCTGTAATAGGTCCACAATAATTACTACAATGTAATTTATTAAGGTGGCCATTGATTGGATCTGAACAGTGGAAAATTCGAACAAGGGTTTATATACTGTTGCAGATACTTTGCTTAATATAAGAATTATAGCTAATGCCACAAATAGAAATACTTATAAAGAAAAGAAAATACAGGATATAACAAAAAAAAATCACCTTGTTCACAAAGAAACAAAGTGCATACTTAAGTCAATTCCTTTCTGTTTTGGAGATCGATTATCAAAAGTGTTGGTAACCAAAAAGACCTGCTAATAGGATCTCTGAAACAGAAAGAAATTAGTGTTAAGAATGCATTGTTTTCTTTGGTGAACAGTGAGAGCTTGTGAGGAACCTGAAGGAAATCTCAAACTGAGACTGCTGTGAAGCATGGGGGTGGGGGGCTGCACCTGAGGTGGAGTTCTTCAGATAAGATGTTAAACTAAGATCCCAGCTGTCTGTTCTGGTGGTCATTCAGGTGAACATTAAAGATCCCATGACACTTCTCAAAAACAGTAAGGAATTTCTCCAGTGTCCTGGCCAAGTTACCTCCATTCACTGAAAATACCACCAACAGTATATCTGGTTCAATTTCAGTTGGTTTCTGTCTATATCCTTCAGCACCCCCAACAAGGGTGAAAATAAACAGAATTGCCTAGCCTTCCTTTGCCAGTTTAACAAAAACTAAATAAATAAGTTCAAACTTGGGGAGACCAGTGCCAGCAGTGTGAGCATGGGCTCTAACCTCAGAAATCTAAGGAGAAAGGGGCTGTTTGTGTGGCTCAGAACTGCACATAAAATGCATTTATGTATTTGGTTCAGTAGCAGGTGCGGAGCCTCACTCACCATCCATGTTCACAAAATATCGAAACTTCTGGCTTGGGTCATTTTGAACTTTATTGAGTTTGTTCACTAAAAGCTGAGACTGCAGAAGTTACCTGACAAGGCAACAATAAAGCACATTTTATTTATTTCAACTTTAGTAACTGGAAAGGCACACTGAGCAAGGCTTGTTTCCAGCTGTGCCACAGGGATGAGGTACAAAAAACATATGCAATAGGAGAGTGACATAGAGATAAAACAAAAATACATTAAAATACAGTCGTTCTATTACTTACAGTACAGCTATACAACACACTAGGATGAATTACATTAGAAGTGCATTAAAATGAAAACCTGGGTGCTGGTGAATCAGAGCGAGGTTAGGGAGGTAGAAGTTATAAGGCAGGTGCTAGGAGCAGTAGGAGCATTCTGAGAAGGTGTTTGAACACTGGGAGTGAAGTGGCTTGCTGGAGGATCGAAGAAAGTTGATTCAGAGGAAAGGTAAGCGGAAGGAGAAGGCAGATCATTAGCAGGAGTGAGGGTGGGGAGAAAGAGCAAGAAGCTCTTGAGTGGAGAGGGTAAGGGATAGGCTTGCTGGAGGTAGGAGGAGAAGAGAAAGGAGGGAGAAGTCCAAACCAGAATTTGGCAATAAAATAATGGAATGGGCCTGGTAGAGAGGGAAGGCATAGAAAGAGGGAGCAGTGGTGAGTGTAGAAAGGGCAGTTTGTGGCAAATATTGAAACTGGCAGTGCTATAAAATATAAATGCATATAGACATTTAAAATACATATACAAGACTACCACATAACCACCATCAATACTTCAATAACAATAAAAATTGCAATTTCAAGATATGAAAATGGAGACCCCCAACAAAAGTGACATAGAACTGTTTTGCAAAAATTCAGCAATCCTAGAACATTGAAAAACGTTCTGCATATGCTAAAAACAGCACTTTGTTTTCCAATGATTCAAAATCTAAACATTTTCTAGTAAACCACCTATCAAAGAAACCTGCTTTGGTCAAACTCTATGGAACCGAAAAGTTTCAGGTTTCAGCGCCAGCCATTTTTGCTATTGATGAGCAACAAAAGGCTTAATTTGCATATTTTAGGATTTCAACTTTCTAGAATCTGTTTAGACTACTTAACTTATGATTAGAGAAAATAACAACTACTAGCACCACTGACGGAAGTGAAAAGGCTTTATTTGTATAAAATGACAACCGCCACAGCTCGGCTTGCAAACGCCAACTGGTTTTGTAGATTACTGCATCATCAGATGATGCTGAATGTCTGTCTGACCACCATTAAAAGAGCTGCTATTAAAGTGACAGTGCTATAAAACATAAATACATAAATACATTTACAAAATACATATACAAGACTACCACATAACCACCAACAATACTTCAATTGAACTATCATAATAATAATAAATATATGAGGGCTAGATAGGCTGTTCTGTAGCCAAACAATATTAAGAAGCTGCACAAATGCCTGCCCAGTGGTGCTGAGGGCTGAAGCACTGGACGCTTACCTCATGGCATGCCGGTGACCCCGTTCGAACGAGCCCGGCTGTCAAGGTCGGCAGTGGGCGGAGGGTGGAGCTGGATGAAGCTGCCGGCAGGCAGCCTCCTATCCGGGAGGTGTGGTGGCTACCATTGGCTAATGTCTGCCTCCTGGTGGAGGTCAGGGAAGCTCAGGCTTAGATGGTGCCAGGCATTAGGCCAATGGGGTGGGGGATAGGGTCATTACCGGGACGCAGTGGCGCATGCGCGCCTACCCTGGGGCCCTGGGAGAAAAATGAGGGGAACCGCCGATGGCAGGGTGATGATTGCTCACCGCAGTGCCGCCTCCTGTACTGGGTGAAGTAAGCCTCGGTGATTCTGGGGACTGGGCTGGGGTGGGGTTGATTGGAAGGGGGCCATGGCAAGGCACAAGAAAAATAGTTATGATAAAAAAAGAAGCTGCACAAATGCTATGAATCTCTTCTTTAAGACGTTCCACAATTCATAAATCCATAAATCCTGTGGAAAGAAATATAAAAGAAATATAGTTAATAACATGTTCCAATATATTGACATAGATAGCTTATTCAAAAGTTCCTTAGCGTTAACCTTTCTGAGAAGATTATTTCTTCTTTTTTGTATCAATGGTAAGATATCTATCTTGTCATTAAGGCCCGGTGCCTTAAAGCCCCAAGGTGAAGATCCAATAAGCCTCCCTGTGCAACACTTGTCGCTCAAGTTACCACCCTGGGTCCTAACTTGACTAGCTCAATCCCACAAAATTTTAATTTGTGATTGGTACTATTCCTTTTATTCTTCAAACAGTGTACTGTCAATGCATTATTGGTGTCCCCCAGTACACTCTCAAATGTTCCCCATATGTAACTTAAAAGGCCTAGTTGGTTTGCCTTTGTAAAATGATCCCCACTCACATGTAACCAGATTGACTAAATTCTCAGTGACACAACTGAGAAAAGACTCTGAGGCACTGAGGTAAAGGTGTTACTTTTAATAATTGAACCACACAATTTACAGTTACCACAAGGTGTGTGCCCAATGGTCCAGGTGGCAGCCAACTTTCACTATTAGGCATCACAACGGGTGTCCTTTGTAGCCTGTGTACTAGGTGAGCCCCAAATTAGTACCTCTCCTGTGTACTATACATGGTGGCAAGACTGTTGCCTGCTTTAACAAATTATCTGATCTTAGAATATTCCAGTTTTCTTGTAACACCACTTTAATTGCCTTAGACTGTCCACTGTAAGTGTGCACAAAGTTAAATCTAATAGGCTCCTCATTTCTGACTTGTGTGTCAGTAGGAGCTCCTCCTATTTTGATCTAAGGCATTTTCAAAAGCTTTGTCTATCACTCTATTCGGGTAGCCCCATTGTGTAAATCTATTGCATAGATCAGTGCCATGTACAATAAAAGTCAATGTCATCATTACAGTTCCTCCTGTTTCTAAAAATTGGGCCTTGTGAATATTGTCTACTATGACGGGATGACAACTCGAGGTGAGCAACAGGAATTATGGTCATGCTCTTTTTTCAGTTGTGTCACTGAGAATTTAGTCTATCTGGCTAGGCATAACATTTTGTGAGATTGAGCTAGTTGGTTAGGACCTGGGTGGTAACTTGAATGACAAATTGTTGCAGAGAGAGAGAGAGAGAGAGAGAGGCTTATTGGCTCTACATCTGGGGGGTTTTAAAGGCACCAGGCCTTAATGACAAGATAGATATTGTACCATTGATAAAAAACAAGAAGAAATAATGTCTTCGGAATGGTTAACCCAAGAGACTTTTGGATAAGCTGTCTATGTAAGTATATTGGAAAGTTTTATGAACTGTATTTCTTTTATATTTCATTTCACAGGATTTGGTGGATTTATGAATTGTGGAACCTCTTACAGAAGAGATTCATAGCATTTGTACAGCTTCTTAATATTGTTTGGTTACAGAACAGCCTATTTGTAAAGCATCCATTGAATTGCTAAAAGCACCTACTACCGACAGCTTCTCCACACCTCTGTAAGTGACTCGAGTGTTCTGGAAACATATTAACTTGATTCTGGGGAGAGACAAAAGCAAAACCATAACTGAAGTGGTCCTGATGAAATAAGCTGCAATAATCCTCTCACCATAGCTGATGCTCTAAACTCTCACTTCTTTGACCTCTCTGCTTATGCCTTGCCACCTGCACCTTTGTCTGACCACCTCTGGACATCAAGGAACCGATCAACCTTCCTTTAACCTCCTACCTGGTCACCATATTGTCTAAGGGCACTGAAGGAGGATAAGGCACTTGGCAGTTGGCATACACCCCGGTATTGAAGGAGTCGGCGGAGATCTTAGCAGAGCCATTAGCTGACTTGTTCACCTCTCTGGGAATGGGGTATATGTCAGACTGGAGGATGGCTTCACGAATGCCCTTCCACAAAAGCGGGCCTAAGGGTGAGCCAGGCAACTATAGACCAGTAAGCTTTTACATCCATTTTGGGGAAGTTAATGGAGACTTTCCTTAAGGAGAGGTTGATAACCTTTCTGGAAGGTAATGGTCTCCAGGATAATAAGCAACATGAGTTTGTCTCTGGAAGATCCTGCCAGACCAACCTGGTTGACTACTATAACTGGGTGACTAGGCACTTGACAATGGGCCATGCGGATGTCCTGTATCTGAATTTCAGCAAGAAGGCTCAATTGGTGCCACATGGGAGGCTGATTAACAAGATGGAATACCAGGATCAAGGACAAGGATGGTGAATTGAATCAAGAACTGGCTGCAAGGGAGGCAGCAGAGGGTAGTGGTGTGAGGGGAACTCTCATCTCTGATGGCTGTAATAAGCAGAGTACGAGGGCTCAGTACTAGGCCTAGTGTTGTTTGTCATTTCAGCCGACATTTCACATGGCATTAAAATCAACATTGGCCTTTTTGTAGATGACAAGATCAGGGTAGTGGTGGATGACACAGTAGGGTGGCGAAGGCTGCAGAATAATCTGGCTAAACTTGAGGATAAGTTGGACACATGGCAGCCAGAGTTCAATGAAGAAGTGCAAAGTCATGCACTTAAGAGCAAGGAACCCAAGGAAGAGTTATCAGTTAGGAGGAGTTCAGATAACCACTACAGAGGAGGAGAAAGATCTTGGGGTGATAATATCAGGGCAAATGAACCACTCAGCACAGTGCAGGAAAACAGCAGCTAAGATTATAAGATGCTGGGGTATATAGCTGGAGGTATAATCTCCAGGAGAGAGGAGTGATCCTGCTACTGTACAGGGCATTGGTGAGGCTGCACCTGGAGTACTGTGTGCAGTACTGGTTCCCATATTTGAAGAATGATATTAAATTACTGGAGTGGGTACAACGAGAGCAACAAGGATAATCCAGGGAATGGAAGACAAACACGATGAGGAGAGGCTGAATGAGTTGAACATGTATTCCTGGAGGAGAGGAGGGATTGGGGGAATATGACAGAGACCTTTAATATATGAAGGGTATAAACAAGACTGGTACAGAGGGATTTTTAAGTTAAAGGGAGGGAGGGACACAAGGGGATTGGGCCAAAGCTGAGGGTGGAAGATTCAGGAGGGAGATGGGAGGCACTTTTCACAGAAAGTGTGGTGTCCAAGTGGAACGTGCTGTCAAGTGGTAGATTCCTGTAAGTCAGTGGGCAGTTTTAAGAGGGGTGGGATAGAGTGAGGGGAGAGTCAACAGTATTTGGGGAGGGGAGGAGGGGTAGCTGCAGTGTAAGGGATGGCTACTGTAGCTGCACACCTGAGCGGACTTGATAGACCATGTGGCCTATATCTGTTGACAGTTTCATATGTTCGATAGTTCGTGATCTGAAGTCCTGTGCCTCCTAACTCCATTCCTCCCTGTGGATCGTCTGGGGCTGATGAGCTATTACCCAAATTCTTGAAATCCATTGCCCCCTCATTGCTTTTCCAGCTACACTCCTCTTCAACCTGTCTTTGACTACAGGCCATGTTCCTTCCCCTGAAGACTGCATGTATTGTCCCTGTACACAGAAAGGGTGATACCACAAATATGGACAACGACCGCCCTATTGCCATTCTATCGACTTTATCCAAAATTCTGAAGAAAATCAAGGCCACCCAGGTCTGTGACCACCTTCGCCTCCACAATCTTCTCTATGAATTAGCATGGTTTTCATCGGGGCACAGCACTTCCATTGTCTTCATCCAGTTCACCAATGATGTGGCTGGCCATTGACAAAGGCTGTCTCACAGGGCGATTTCATAGATCTCACGAAGGCCTTTGACTTGGTGAACCACCCATTACTTCTATCTATGCTGTCCACCTTGGTTTCTCTACCTCTGCAACTGCCTGGTTCTACAATTATCTCTCTGAGTATAAGCAATTCATTGCAGATCCTTAATGCCAAGTTCTCTCTCCCCTCACCTGAATTGGAGTTCGTCAGGGATCCATCTTGGGCCCTCTACTTTTTCAATCTTTGTAAATGATCTCCCCTGCTCTCTGGCCCATGTTCAGCCCTGTTATATGCTGATGATTTGGTACTATATTCCAGTTCCTCTGACCTGTCAGAATCATCTGGAATCTAAACCTAAACCTAAACTTCAACACCTTCCAGCACTGGTTGAAGCAAAATAGACTTGTCCTCAGCAACAAACAGATAGTTTCCATGCTCTTTGGCTCGACTCAAAATTAGGCCTGTCATCAGCCATTATGTAACAGTGCATCTGACTACACCCCACTCAACACTGTCTCCACTTTTAAATACCTTGGGGTTACCATTGATCCAGCTCCAGACTACAACCTGCACCTCTACCATAATTAAAACAGTCAACATACAACTAGGTCTGGCATATAAAGTTTGGCACAGTCTCACCTCTGTGGCAAGGCTGGCCGTCGCTCAGGGGTTCTGAGACCTAAACTGGTCTATGGGATGATTGCCCTTCTGGAATCCTCAAGAAGGCTCATCCACAAGTGGGACATCTGCTATAATAACATCTAATGCTTTACTCTTGTCAGTATCCAAGCTCACTCACTGCTGTTCACTCTACTCTGGCCTGGGGTGGCTAGCCTCCACATCTTACCAGCAATACAGTTCCACTTGCTTCATCAAAACATCATCACCTTCCAGAAACCCAACAAGCTGGCCATACTGTTAAAACCTGCTCACTCTGTCTACCCTCTGAGGTCTGCTGAAAGGTCCTACCTTGCCCAACCCAAGTGTAACACTAAAATGGGTGAAAACACCTTCTCTGTTAGTACTCAGAAAGTGTGGAATTCCTCCTGCTGGCTCTCAGGAAGTCCCAAACCTCCCTCGGAGTTTTAAGCAAGAACTCACATGGTACTTGCCAGTTCTGAACTCTGCTCCTGTGTTGGGTGTAACCGCTCACTTGCCTCACCCTCTTAGCTCTTGCCTTGCACTTGTTCCTATTCTCCATGTCCTGCTCTTCCATAGCTTTATCATAACCAATTACTCCTCGCACTTACCCCTCTATTTGTACAATGATGATAATATCACCTTCGGGGCAATGTTTCTGTCCTTTCTTTGTCTGTGCTACTGTAATGTGTATGTTTGTATTAATTCTGTGCCTGACTTACTGCTTCATTTTGTAGTTACCTGACTAATGCTTTTGGCTAATTTATACTGCTTGTTGTCACCCAATTTATTCATTGTATTCACTGCTGTTTCTCACCCCATTGTATGTAACCTTCCAGGTCATGCCTGAAAATAGGCAGCTTTGCTGTCTAGCTCACCTACCTGGTCAATAAAACTAAATAAATAAAAAATATCTCACATTCATATTTATTATTTTATTATTATTATATTGTTACTGAAGTATTGATGGTGCTTATATGGTAGTCTTGTATATGTATTTTTAAATGTATTTATGCATAGGAGTCGATGATGCAGCATTCTGAGTAGCAGCACCAGCAGAGCGCTCCTGCTAACTCAGTCTAAATTTTAATAATTTTAAACTCTTCACCCACTTTCTTTGTTGGTGCATACCTGTGCAAGGAAAACTAATCCGAGTTAGAAAGTCAGGCATGGAGGTAGAAATGCGAGCGGCACTGCCAAAACACACATCGCCGCCAATGCCTGAGAAGGCCATCAAGAAAACAAACCACAGCCCTCAACCAGTGCTCACAATATTACGACACTGATGGAGCAAAATCTCCTTACTGTGGACAGATTTCTGGCAGAGTTTCAACCTTTCCGTGAGGAGATATAATCGCCACTGAATTCAGGTCCATGGCGATAGCTCTGGAAGACCTAACCAAAGGACTGGGGATAGTGAGATACATAGCAGATCTCTGGAAAAGAGAGCCAACCAGACAGATCTAAAACTAGTGGCAGCTAAGCAGAGGATGGCCCGCTCAAAGATAAGGTGTAGGGACAGAGTCGGAGAAACAATGCTGTGGTCATAGGGCTCCCTGAAAAAGAGGAAGGCTCTGACCCCATTTTGTTTACCCAAAGCTACTACTAGTGGCAGGCCCAATGCCATTTGGGCCTAACTATGCCATCAAACGATCACATCGCTCCCCACGCCCCATGCCTCCTGCAGAAGAGCCACCTCAACCATTAATTTTACGCTCCTAAATTACAAGAAACACCAACACTTCTTCAATAAAATTAAGGAGCTACAAGAAATCATGTGGGAGGAGACCAAGTTACAGTAGCCCAGGACCTACCTGTTTCAGTGCGCAGAGGAGGGCCTCATTCCACCCTGTTGTAACCAAGCTTATAGCAGCGGGCATCAAATTCTGAATGGGATACCCAGTGAGGTTTCAAGTGCTTATAGTTGGTAAATTGGCCAGCTTTGATGACCCAAAATCAGCTGAATCAGCGCTAATGGAAGTACTACCCAATCTATTTAAAATTGCTGAAAGAAACAACCAACTATATCAGGATTTAATCTGCTATGAGGCAGCAGTTTGGCTTACAAGGGTTAGGGCTCAAGATTATTGCCCAACCAAAGAGATACTTCGTTAATATGCAGTTTGAGCACAGTTATCAATTCCACCTCCTACCCCTTTTTGTATTGTTCTGCCTTTTGGGACCTGTAGAAGTATGCACTATAACCAATTGCAATTTGCACTGGACAGATGGACATGGTTCACTACAGTCAGCAGTAACTTACATTATTAAAGACCTGAAGTAAGGAGCAGTGAGTGCTGTTGTGGGTTTTATCCACATGGGGGGGCAAAAATAAGACTCACAGACAAGTTTCAAATTTGCTGGGATCAGTCAAGGTAGTGTCTATGCGGACACTATATTCATTCTCAACTGCAGGAACACGAAACAGTACAGCCCCTGTCAATGGCATGTGTCAATTATGGCACCCAGTCTCCTGCAGAAGATCCATGGAACTTTACAAAATGTTGTTTTGACCGTCATTCCAGCAGGGGACTTATAGAGTCATCGGGAGTTTCTGGCAGTTTTTCCTAGTTTTCAGTTTAAAACAACAGTTATACTGTAGTCTGTATAAGTATTGATTTGCCTTCTGGCTGGGCAGGGAGATAGAGCAAAGGCAATCTTGGAGCTTTTTCTTGTTTTGTAGGGGCCAGTCAGCTCAGATTCGAGCATGTCCTGCACTGCAATTTCTGTTTAGAGGTTTTATTTTAATTGCAAGATTGTCTGACTTTAGCTCGACCTTAGCAATGTGAATGAGTTACATGTTTGTTGATGCTAACTTACCGAATACTCACCTTAAGTTAAATTGAGGGGCATAGAGGTGTGAAGAGTTAATATTTCAGCAGTGCAGGGGGGCCCCCTAGCTAAAGATAAATACTTAGGTGCAAGCAAGATGCATCAGCCGAAGGAGAGTCTCCCCATATTGCTGCCACTAATTTTACCTTTGAAGGAGGGTGGGAGAGGATGGGCTCTAAGTGGAAGGCATGTGTATCATGGACTGAAGGAATTATGATTTGAGGTGGGGGCCTGGATCTTACAATGTTAATTTGATATACACACACCTCAGGATCCAGAGAGGGAGTCCAGCACAATGGGGTATATACACTACTGTTAATGTTTGTATTCATTGTGTTCATTGGGGATCTTACGGGATGGAAGATTATTGGTTGTGGGGAAATGGTGATGTTCTGGGAGGAGAGGAGGAGGAGAAATGGCATCAAGTAAGTTATTCTGGAACTGTTCATATAGCGTAAAGGGGTCACTGTCCTACTACAGTGCATGCCTAGACAGAAGAGATGGCTAATATATAAAAGTTTCACATGGAACGTACGAGGGCTCAGAAAACTCAAAAAGGTATCACATTCTTAAGCATCTCCAGCACCTTAAAGGGAGATATTATTTTACAAGAAACGCATTTATTAGGAACTGAGGATAACCTATTCCACAGACAGCATATTGGCCAAGTGTTCACTGCAGGGAACAGTACAAAAAGCAGAGGAGTAGCTATTTTGGTTTCCCTAAGGTACTCTTCACTTGTGAACAATGTATTCGGGACCCTAGTGACAGTTATTTGTTTCTGAAAGGTTTGTTAGACTGGACAGAAGTAATTTTGGGCTGCATTTATGGTCCTAATGCAGACACCCCTCCTTCTTCATAGAATTAATCTCAGTGCTGGCTCCCTTCCTCACACTCCATATCCTCTTGGGGGTTGAACCTGCCATTCACCCCAGATTTAGACAAATCAGACAGAAAGCAGCAAGGCCTTTCCCCTGCTCAGTGAGCCATAAGAGATTAACTGACTACCTTGGTTTGTGTGACCCATGGTGGACTCTGAACCCCAGCTCTAGGGAATACACATTTCGATCTGCAGTGCATGGGACATCGTCCAGAATAGACTACTTTATGGTGAGCCACACATTACTCAGAGGCATAATAAGCTGTGGTGCAGAACCGGAGTGATCTCAGATCATTCCCTCATTCTGAGTCAAATCTTTTCACCCATATCAACAATAAGAATCCATCTGCAAATTATTAAGCAAATGCTAAAGGAGGAGTGGGTGGTTAATCGGATTTCTAAATCATTATATTTATTATACTGCAGCTAATCTGAATTTCATGGATAAAGCTGATATGGAATGGGAGCACTTAAATGCTTCATTGGGGGGACTAATTAGTTTAGCAACTAGCAGAAAACATGCCTGGGAGCAGAAGGCAGCAGACCTCCTGTCCAAGATATGTCATTTGAGGCACACCTTCCTAACACTAGTGAGGAGGATAGATGCAAACGATAGAGCTCAGGGATCAATATAGTGAAATGTTGCGAGAAAGCCAAATTTGCCATACTGAGAACCCATGCAACATATATAAGGCAAGGGGAAAGCCAGCCAACCCCTGGCACTGAGACTTAAGAAACAAGAGGTGGCAAGAATCATTAAAGCCATCCAGTCATCCTCTGATGGAACCCTTAAACTCACTCCGAAAGATATTGCTATCGAATTCAAACAATATTATCATGGGCTGTACAGCCCAATAGCAGAAATCCCAGACACAGATAAGGTAGACGACTATCTCACTGCCATTCCGCTACCCACTTTAAGTGATAGCCAAAAAGAAACTTTGATAGCCCCTTTGATGTAGCAGATATACAGAAGGCTATTAAAGCTTTACCCTGATAAAGCTCCAGGCCCAGAAGGGTTCTCCTCCAGTTTTTACAAGGTCTTTGCTGGCAGTTAGCTCCCTAGTTACATAGACTGTTTTCAAGCATGTTATCAGCAGAGCCCATTTATAAAATGTTATTAGAAGCCCTAATAGTAGTATTACATAAACCCGGAAGCAGGAGAACAAAGTTACCAGTTACAGGCCAATCTTGTTATTGAATTATAACATCAAAATATTGGCCAAATAACTGGCGAATAGGCTTAATAAGGTGCTTCCTCCCATAGCACATGACCACGTAGGTTTCATGGCAGGGAGAACCTCCTCAGACATCTATGGGATGGCCCACATCTTCCCTGTGTCCAGGGAATCAGACCAGCTGGCTATTCTGGTGTCCCTGGATGTGGAGAAAGCCTGTTACCAGGTTGATTAGCAATTTCTATTTCATACCATGCACAGATTTGGATTCCTGAGTGCCTGAATATATTGTAACAGGGTCTTTTCCTCCACCTTTCCACTATATTCAGGTACCAGGCAAGACTGCCCCTGTCACCACTGTTGTTTAACATTTACGTAGAGCCTTTACTTATTAAACGTAAAGAAAATCCCGAGTACAGGGTATAAGGATAGGGTCCCAAGAGCTGAAGCTATCAGCATATGCAGACGATATCCTTCTACACCTCACTCACCCACTAACCTCAATACAGGCCACACTAGAAACTATTAAGAAATATAGCTTACTATCTAACTACAAAATTAATCTGGGCAAGACCCTAGTTTTCCCCTAAACTCCAGAGCACTTAAAAGTGAAATGGGAGAAGTCGGTCTGCAATGGAATTCTCACAGCCTTAAATATTTAGGCATCATCCTGGCTAGGAGCGATTCTAAATGTGGCAATTTAACTTAGATGCAATGATCCAAGCAGTCCAGCAAGATCTGGCCCACTGGAAAGCCTCTTTATCTATCCTCTGGGGTCGATTAGCTTGGTGAAAATTAATATATTACCGATAATTTTGTACTGCTGAATCTGTTAAATTTGTGGCTGCCCTCAAATGGTTCTAGAAAGTTCATTCCATAATGACTGATTTTTATGGTTGGGTAAACCCCAAGAAGGACTTATCACAAAATGACTACCCCAAGGATAGAGGGGATTTAGGTTGCCACATTTTGGGCTGTATTATTGGGCCAGTCCGCATGTAAATACTTTGCTGGTTTGCAACACTTGAAGTGTTGAGAGCACTCCTGTAGGTGCCTATATGGCTCAAGATAGAGAAAGAACTAATTAGTTTGAAGGAGTGTCACCAACAGCCCTATTACATGTTAATCTAAAGGACCTCCTCCCTGCACTACAGAAATTCCCAATCGCAGTATCAGTTAGAATCCATACCCAGATCTGCTCTTTTTTTGAAATACAAACATAGGAAGGACCCAATCAACCAATTATGGGGAATCTCAATTTTAAAATAGGTGGCAAGATAATTCAGTCACACTGATTCCACAATTAGCAGAGACTAGGGTTAGAGAACTTTTCAAGGAAGGTGTCTGTATCATGTCTGGTGATATTTTAAGGATATACAAGGTGGAGAGAACCCAGGTCTTCAAAGTTTACCAAATCTGACATCTGGTTTCTCGCATGGATCTATCCTTGAGGACAATGGTTCTGGGGATTTCTACACTCCTCACTTCCTCACCATACTGCCCCATGCGTGTCCAAAATATACACTGGTCTATTTGATAGGGCCTTCTCCTACCTGGATGGGGCCACCAAGTATTGGGCTTCACAGTTCCCTCAATTGGATTTTGATTGGGGCAGGATTTGAAAGGGTAATCACATCTATGTCACACAAGACCGGCTGAGGATAATGCAATTTCAGTTTCTCAATAACATGTATCTGACACCGTAAAACTTCACAAAACTGGCTGAGTCCCATTCCCACAATGTATAAGATGCCAACAGGCAGAAGGCACCTCTTCCATATGTTTTGGGATTGCCCTCAAGTTCAACTGCTTTGGTCTACCATGAGACAAAGGCTTGATCCTCTCCTGGGTATTAAAGAGCTTTTGTACCAGAAATATGCTTGGTAGGCTAATTATTCAGGAGTGGCTGTATGGCAACGAAGATATTATATGGCTATTATAGCCTTATCACTTAAAAAACTAGTGCTGTGTCATTGGCTAGATGCAAGTAATATCTCTTATACAGAATGGCTACAAGAATTGTTATCCAATTTGAATATGGAACGATGATTGCCAGCCTGCAGAGTCATCTGCCCAGTTATAAGAATAAATGGGAGCAAATGCACACCCTCTATATGTTACAGACTAACCCTAAGAAAGGATCATGTTAATCGCTATTCCCTTTTCCGTCGATAATCCTGATGCCAAAGGTGGGAGGAGAGGTGGGATTAAAGGAGGTGGAATTGTGTTTGTCTGGTTTGTTTGTGACCCCATTTGTATTGGTACTGTTGATCTTTGGTGTCTGTAACTTGAAAATCAATAAAGTTGACTAATTTAAAAAATGTATTTATGCATTTATGTTTTTATAGCACTGTCACTTTAATAGCAGCTGTTTTAATGGTGGTCAGACAGACATTCGGCATCCTCTGATGATGCAGTAATTGTGAAACCGGTTGAGATTTGCAAGCCCAAGCTGCGGCGGTTGTCATTTACACAAATAAAGCCTTTTCACTTTGATCGGTGGTGCTGGTAGTTGCTACTTTCTCTCTTGATTTTCCACCATGCACACCAAGCAGTACAGAGCTGGAATTGTTTTCTCCTTAACTTATCATTACCAAATTTACAGAATCCCAAGATCCTGGCACTGACTCTGCGCATGCCAAATTTCAAGTTATTCTGTGCCGGGTGGCCACATTATTAAGGTGCAACAATTGGGATTTACCATTAAACTGCATACTTAATCCTAATATAGGGTGCTGCATAACCTGTATGGTTAGTCATCACAAGTTTGCTAAATTACACAGGACACCATTGTAACTGAGCATATTCCAAATGGTTCTTTGACTATGGGCTGGGGCATACTATACCAGGTTGTTCCGCTTGGGGAAGCACATCCAATCGCACCTGAGTAAGAAAGTGCAACCTAGGGAGGAGGCCTGCTCCAAAAGCAGTAAGAAAAATATTTGGGCAGAGTTTAGGCTCTTCAGAAAATACAGGCATATTGATGTGGAGAGAGTTCACATTAGCCATGTACCATAATCCCTTATCATCAAACAAAACGAGCAGCACCAAATATGTTCGTAAACATATTATTTTACTATTCACATACCATTTTACAAATATCACAGAACATACAGTGGTAGAACACACATCGACATCGCTAAACACAGGGTATAGTAAGAGGTGTGAAGTAGGAGGGCATAAGGGGAAGAAGACCACCCTCAGCACGACAAGTGTTTTGACTCATTTATTTATTTATTGGCTTTTTTCCTTAAAATAATATATATCTGAGGATCAGTTACAGGATTTTAGTACTGTAAATAAATAAAAGAGAACTAAGAGAGCTTCAGTAGCAGATAAGTAGTGGAACTGCAGTAAATGTGGGAGTGGTGCAATGCAGTGGCTGTGGGGCAGCCTTACATTCAGGCAGACCTTCTGACACTGAGGTGCTGCCCTATCTGCATGCATCTCTCGGGACTGTGGGTGAGGTAGCCAGACTCAGAGCGAAGTAAACTGGGTCAGGAGTACCATCACCCCTGTCCAGGAACCACCCAGTCCAATGCAGCTGCCTCAAAGGATGCCGAGAACGAGGAGCACTTGGATGACAGTGGGCTCAGGGAGGGTTAGAGCAGTCAGGCAGAGGCACATCCCAGATCCTATTCCTTCAAGAACTCATATGCCACACTGGCAAATGAGGACAACCAAATAGAGGTACCCAGGGAAGTGGAAGGAAAGGATGTGGAGGTTAGGCAAGGAGGTGACCTCAGTGGGGAAAGCAGTGACCCCAGAGGAGGAGGAAGTGAATCCTGTGGGGACTCCATCATAAGAGGGATCCAGCTAGGAACACAGGAGGGGAGGACAGGAGGTGAGGTGCTCACCAGGTGCCACGGCATGGAGGGATGGAAGGAAGATACTGGGGATCACTGGGAAGGCAAGACAGGAGGGTGAGCTGGATGTCATTATCCACCTAGGTACTAATGACTTGGAAAATGGGAGCCAAAGGAAGTTCGGGAAGAGTTTAGGAAACTGGGGAGGGGTCTCAAGCAAGTAGCTACTTCTGTCACTTTCTCGAAGTACTACCTGTGAGAGGCAAGGAGAGCATAGGAGTGCATGCACCAGGAACTTTAACTCATGGTTGAAGAACTGGTGCTGTGAGGAAGGGTTTGGATTCATTTGTGACTGGGGACCCATCTGGAGGATGGAGGTTTATTTAGCCTGACGGCCTGCATCCATCCTGGAGGGAATCCAAGCACTAATGATAAGTTTAAATGCTACATTGACAAGCATTTAAACTAGGAAAAGGGTGGCAGGCCAGCAAGGACGGTACCTACTGCTCACCCCCACAGCTAGTAATGGAACCAGTGAACCAGAGGAGTGGCTATCTCTGCAAAGCAGTGTGCAAAAGATGGAGATTAGTGTCCAAAAGGTGGATAAGAAGGGCAAATTCAGCAGAAGGGCAGACAGCAAGGAGAACCAGGGATAAATGACAACCAAGGAAGGGGCTGGAGAACAGTGAAGCAGTCTAGGAGGTCAAATCATGGAAAACCATGTGTGCAAATGCCAGGAGCCTTAGCAACAAGATGGAAGATCTGGAGGCTGTCATGGTACAGTCAGACCTGGACATTGTGGCCATCACTGAAACCTGGTGTAATGATAACCATGACTGGGAGATGGCCATACCTGGCTACAACATATTCAGAAGAGACAGAGAAGGCAGGAAGGAGGAGGAGTGGCACTGTATGTGAAAAATGACATAAGGGCCACACAGATCCAGGAGGAACAAATGGGGAGAGATACTGTGGGTTGCTGAAAGGAAATGGGGCCAGCCATCCGCACAGGTGTGGTCTATAGACCACCAGCCCAGGAGGAAGAAACAGATAGGGAGTTGATGCTAGCCATCCAAAGGATGGGAGACAAGGGTGAGGTAGTACTGGTTGGAGACTTCAATATACCAGATGTGGACTGGAGCATCCCAGCAGCAGCATCAACTAGGAGCAGATTTATCCTGGACTCCTTCAGGGTGCCTTCCTCACAACTGGTCATGGAACCAACTCGGCAGAAGGCAATACTGGACCTTGTGCTCACAAACAGGGACAGTGTGATGGGGGTAACAGTGGGGAGCACCTGGGTAACAGTGACCACCAGTCACTGTGGTTTGAAATCACAGAAAGAGCAGAACCAAACCACACAAAACACGTATCCTGGATTTTAGGGGGCAGACTTTGGGAAAATGGGGAGATGCTTGAAAGAGGCATTAAGGGAATGGACAGGAATCAGGGATTGAGGAACAGTGCAGTATTTAAAATGGGGATTATAAGAACAACAGAATTATGCATTAAGCAGGTTAGCAAGAGGAAAGAAAGAGGAGACCATTATGGTTTTCCAAAGAGGTAGCAAAGAAAGTGAAAGCCAAAAGATTGCATTCAGGCAATACAAAAGACACAGGCAGAAGGGGATAGGAGAAGCACCAGAGAAACAAAGGAGGCAGGGAAGTCAGTAAGGAAGCCAAAGCTCAGACAGAAGAACACATTGCAAAATCAGTGGTTAAAGGGACAAACCTTTACGGGTACATAAGTGAAAAGAAGGACAAAGGGAGGGATAGTGAGACTGAAGGGGAGGATGGGAGCCGTGGAGGATGACAACAGTAAATCTGACATATTGAACAGGTATTTCTGCTCAGTCTTTACTAAGGAAGAGGGGGTAATGAGTCTGAAGGAGTACAAGGGGTGAGAATGGTGCAGAATGGACACAAGTCCCTTTACACGAGAAAGGGTCCTGAAGGAACTGGAAGTAATAAGAGCTGATAAAGCAATGGGGCCAGATGGGGTGCACCCAGGGTCCTTAAAGAACTAAGAGAGGTGGTGGCTGAACCTCTGGCTATCCTGTTCAGCCAATCACTGGAAACAGGAGGCACCCAAAGACTGGAGGACAGCAGATGTAGTCCCTTATACAAAAGTGGGAACAAAGAGGAAGCAGGGAACTACAGACCAGTCAGCCTCACCTCGGTAGTGGGAAAGATCATGGAAGCACTACTGAAGGAGAGATTGGTGGAACATCTGGTTGTCAATGGACTACAGGACCCAAGGCAGCATGGTTTCACCAGGGGAGGTCATGTCAGACCAACCTCATTGAATTTTTGACTGGGTGACTAGGAGGTGGATCAGGGAGGGCAGTGGACATGGCCTATCTGGACTTCAGCAAGGCCTTTGACACTGTGCCACATAGAGGACTATTACACAAACTGGGGAATATGGGTGGGCAGGACAGTAGTGTGGTGGGTAGGTAACTGGCTGGGTGGCAGGACACAGAGGGTGGTGGTAAATGGCTGTCACTCCACAGAGGGAAGAGTGACCAGTGGGTACCACAGGGATCAGTGCTGGGACCGGTCCTATTCAACATCTTCATCAGTGACATTGCACAGGATCTAGAAGACAGAATTTCACTGTTCGCTGATGACACAAAGCTCTGTAACAGAGTAGACACACCAGAGGGTGTAGACAGAATGAGAAGGGACCTGCAGAAACTTGAAGAATGGTCAAGGGTTTGGCAGTTGAAATTCAATGCAAAGAAGTGCAAGATAATGCATATGGGGCACAAAAACCTGGCACAATATATCAGTTGGGGGTGAGGATATAGCATGCACCAAGCAGGAAAGGGATCTTGGGGTTGTCATCTCTGATGACCTCAAGGTAGGGAAACAGTGTGACAAGGCATCAGGTAAAGCAAATAGGATGCTGGGATGTATAGGCAGGGGCATCACCAGCAGGAAAAGGGAGGTCATAATTCCGCATACAAGACACTAGTGAGGCCCCACTTGGAGTACAGTGTACAGTTCTGGAGACCATACCTCACGTAAGGACATAGACAGGGTAGAGAAGGTTCAGAGGAGGGCAACAAAGATTGTGCATGGGTTGCATCACAAGTCCTATGAAGACAGGTTGAAGGAACTGAACATGTACTCCTGGAGGAGAGGAGGGAGAGAGGGGATATGATAGAGACATACAAGTATCTTACAGGGAGGAACAGGGTGCAGGAAAACACTATTTTTAAGCGAAAAAGATGTTTCAGGACTAGAGGGCATGGGATGAAGTTGGAGGGAGGACGATTCAGAGGAAACATGAGAAAGAATTTCTTCACAGAACGGGTGGTGGACAAGGGACACCCTGCCAGAGGAAGTGGTGGAGCTGAAACAATCACGGGATTTAAGAATGCATGGGATAGACATAAAGGAATTCTAGAGGTCAGGGTAAGGGAAATAGACTTCTAGGAAAACAAACTGAACTTACAAGCTCAAATGGGCAGACTAGGTGGGCCATAGGCCCTTATCTGCCGACACTGTCTATGTATCTATGTATGTATCTATGACTAGACGCAGGCCTGACTTTGCAAGTCTTCATCAGGGGTGGTACTAGTCTAGAAAAACATTTCAAATAGAGCATTTAATTAACACTTATATCAATTGATATTTAAAGCACATGGAGACTAAATATGTCTTAAGGAATAATGTGATATTTGTAAAATGGTATGTGAATAGTAAAAGTAATATTTTTTACACGAACATATTTGGTGCTGCTTCATTTTTGTTTGATGATATTTGTATGGTTGGCTGCCTAGTTGAAGCATAGCACCAAACCCGATTGAGCAATGTCGCTTGAATTTTTCTTTGAAAGTACCATAATCCCTTACCCTGGCACCACAGGACTAGTGGAGAATGCCAAGCTGCTGCAGTGACATCTTGTGCTACAGCCATGCAACTTGGCAATTTATTACTATGGTGGCCCACAAATGCCAGCGTGGATGGTCTGTTCAGTCAAGTGGCCTGACAGAAGAACTATGTATACTGTGCAAAAAGACAGTGCAACATAGATTACGGTATGTGAGATCTAAAGGGTGGTGTAATGAAGAGCTGCTGGGAGCACCAAGAGATTGTTGTTTTATATTTTTAGGTAAGCAAGACACACCTACTTCAAAATGTAAATAAAATAATGTTTCCATCATTGGTAATTACTTTTTGCCTCACTGTGGTAACCTTGCATACAAATTTTAAGGCATTTATGTTAACTTGTCTGTTGTAAGTACCAAGTAACAACCAGAGAGTGTTTAATAATGAGACATCATTTTTCAATCAGCTCAGATGATGGCAGCGGAGTCATGCCATCTGCTATTGCAAGGGATTAAATGGACTCCTGTGATGAGTCAGTCTTCATAGACTGTGGGGACAGGAGTCAGTCCCTTGAGCCAGTTCTGAATGTAAAAGAATTCAGTAATTATAGGCATAAGTATATGCTTCTTCATCTGGAAGGTTCAGGGTGAACCAACTACCTTCTGGAGAAAAGTGTGTCTCTGACAAATGGTAGGGACAACCCAAGGGAATGCTGGGAAACTGCAGGCCCAGGGTAATTGTGGAGTTCAGAACTTAACATTTCTCTCACTGTCTGCTGCAGAAAATGTGTATATTGAGTATGTAGGGACTCTCCATTTGGTGAGTGATCTTGTGATAGAGAGAGAACTTGCCACTGCTGTGTGGTCTCTAGAAAAGCTGAATCTGAAAGCTGCTCTGTGGTAAAGTCATTTAGAATTTAGTTAAGCATAGCCTTTTTGTTTTATGTAATTCTCTCGCTTAATACCTTTTGATTTGTAATTTCTACCATTATGTCACTTGTATATCTTGTACATTATGTAGATTAAATATTTTATATTTCATCCTCTGTGACTGAGTGTCTTAAATTCTACAGGTAACTTACTGTATTTCACTGTCCACTCTGTGTTCTGTATCAAGAGCATGTTACTAATATACATATGAACATAAAGAAACTTGCCGGCAGAAATCGACCTCACTGTCTATCAAGTCTGCTCAGAGTGCGAGCAAGCACCCTATATTGCAGCTGCCCCTCCCCAACCCCTAGTACACTTTCTGAACTGCCCAGTGTCCTTCACCCAGCCTCCCTCCCTGCCTGTCCCATACCCTTTGAAGCTCCCCACTGTCCTGCAAGCCACCACCTCCTCTGGCAGAGCATTCACTTTGACACCACCCTTTCAATGAAATAATTCCTCCTCATCTCTCTCCTGAATCTGACCCTTCCAATCTTAATCCGTGCCCCGGTGTCCCTTCCTTCCTTAGCTTGAACAGCTCCTCTGTGGCAGATTTGTTGGTCCCCTCAAACATTTGAAAGTTTCAATCATGCCCACCCCCATCCCTTCTTTCCTCCAGGGTGAACAAACTCAAGTGACTCAGCCTGTCTTCGTAGGATCAACCTTCCATCCCTTATATCATTTTCATTGCCGTGGTGCTGTACCACCTCAAGCAGCTTGATGTCCTTCCTCAGGTATGGACACCAAGGTTGCAAGCAGTATTCCAGCTGCAGCCTGACCAAGGACCTGTATAGGGACAGGATGACCTCCTTGTGTCTGGACAAGAATCCCCACGCATGCATCCTAGCATCCTGTTGGCCCTAGCCACAGCCCTCCTGCATTGGACAGAGTTGTTCATGATCCCTGCTATTATGACCCCCAGGCCCTTCTCCTCCTCCATGACCCCTAACCACTCCCCACCCAACCAATAGTTCCTCCTCTGGTTTCTCACCCCGAGTGCATAACTTTGCACTGCTTTGCACTAAATCCCAATTACCACCTTTGCTGACCATTCCTCAAGTCTGGTTAGGTCACTCTGTAGCCTCTGCCACCCCTTTGTGTCATCCACTACAGCTCCCATCATGGTGTCATCTCTGAACAGACTGATCCTGCTCCCGACCCTGTGCAATATCTGATATGAACAGACCAAACAACACCGGCACCAGCACAGAGCCCGTGGCACCCTGCTGGTCTCTGGGCTTGTGTGATGAGAGTTTCTCCTCACCACCACCACCCATTGCTATTATCTCTGAGCCAATTCCTGATCCAGCCCACCATCATCTTAGCCCCACCCCACATGCTCCAGCTTTGCTCCCAGTCACCCATGAGGGACCGAATCAAAGGTCTTGCTGAAGTCCAAGACCAGGACGCCCACTGCATGGCCCTTGTCCAGTTCCCTCATCACCCAATCATAGTATGCAATTAGGTTGGTCTGGCAAGATCTCCCCAAGATGAACCCATGTTGCCGCCCATCCCGTAGCTCATTGACCTCCAGGAAGGTTACCAGTCTCTCTTTCAAGATTGTCTCCATGAGTTTCCCCACTATGGAAGTGAGACTGACAGGTCTGTAGTTACCTGGCTCATCCTTTGGGCCACTCTTGTTGATAGGCACCACATGAACCATCTTCCAGTCCTGCGCATGCACCCCTTGTCCAGGGAGGTGTTGAACAGATCAGTCAATGACCCAACCAACACCTCTGCCATTTCCTCAATACCTAGGGTGAATCCCATCAGTACCCAGTGCCTTATCCACTCTAAGTGCCTGCAGACCTTCCAATACCCTGCTTCTTGAATCACTGCATCAGTCACCTCTTATCCCTTGTCTCCACCCTTCTCGTCCATGGAGGTAGCGGACTCCCACCTCCCTTGTGAACACGGAGCAGAAGTATTCATTCAGTACCTCTGCCTGTTCCCCTTCCTCTCCACCCAGCCCCACCCTAATCCTAACTATCCTATCTGGTCCTTAGTTTTTTCTTCTCTCATGATCTATAGAATTCCTTTTTAATTCTTTGGCAACTGGGTACAGTCCACTAGGCACAGGTGCCTGTTTTCAGTAGCGACCTGGGAGCACTGGGGTGGTTAAGTGACTTGCTCAGAGTCACACAGTATGCAAGCTGAGGTTGGGAATCAAACCCAGGTCTGTCTGCTGGATGTATCAAGCTCATTCACAGCTCATTACTTTAACCTCTAGGCTATACTGCCAGCCCTAGTCCTTCTCCCTCCTTATGCCCTGAGCGAGCCTCAGCTTTGGCAGCCTTTGCCTTCCTTACCAATTTGGTTATTTCCTTTATCATCTTTGTGTATGCCTTCCTGTCCTCCCCTTTCCAGTTCTTTTCATTCTCCTAAACGCAGTTGTTTTGGCCTCACCCTCCAGCACCCTCCTGGTCATCCAGCATGGCACCTTGGCCCTTGACTTTTGCTCAGGGTCCTGATGCATGCTACAGTAGCTTCCTCGGGCCAGACTTTATGATGTCCCACTTTAATGTGCTTCAGTCTCTGATCTAATTCCTCCCAAGGTGCCCCTTCAGTATTTCTTCATCTTCCGAAAGTCCATCCTTCTGAAGTCCACTACCTTAGTTGCTGACCACCCACACCTCCTTGCTAATGCTAGTGTGACACAACTCAAAAGGTGGTCACTCCTGGCTAGTGGCTCCTCCACCAGTAGCTCCTGCATCATCTCCTGTTTGGTGGTACCAGGTCAATATGTTGCCCAGTCTGGTTGGTTCACTCAACCACTTGCACCAGGTGGCTATCCTGGAATGCATCCAGAATAACCTGTTCCTGGTGCTAGAGGTGGATTAGGTTCCCCAGTCCACCCCAGGTAGATTGAGGTCCTTGACAATCACCACGCCCCTAGTAGACACCCATCGAATCTGATCCGCCAGCTCCTATCCAACTCCACACACTGTGCTGGTGGTCACCACGCCAAACCTCAGTTTCCTGCCCTTAGGGTCCTGGAACTGCATCCACAGTGCCTTCGTCCTCCCCCATCCCTTGTGCACTTGATCCCGCCCTTATGTAAATCACCACTCTTCCCTTTTCCCACCTCTGTCCCTAATATATACACTTTATCCAGGAATAGTTAGATCCCAATCCTGGTGTTGGCTGGCCCACGTCTCCATGGTGGCCGCATATCCACCTCTCCTATGCTTAAGAGACCCTGGAGCTCAGCTACTTTGTTTCCCAGGCTCCTCCCATTCAGGAGACTACTCTCCACCCTGCTCCCACAATCTCCTTGCCCTATGCCCCTCCACCTGACTACCCCCTTCACTCAGCTCCCCTTGTTGCAAACCCTTCTGTCTTGGGGGATCAGGTCATACAGCTCCCCTACCCAGTGGCCCTGCACCTAACTGCACACTCGCCACCCCCTTCCTAGTTTAAAATCCCCTGGATGCTATGTATTCCTCAGGTTTTGCTTTCGTCTGCTGCCCAGCCCTACTCAGGTGCAATCTGTCTGTGCAAATAGGTCACTGTTGTCCCATATGTTCCCCAGTCCCCACCAGCCTATAACCTTGTGAGCGACATCGCTCCATCAGCCAAAAATTAAACTCCATGATCCTGTCCTTCCTTGCTCTGCTTGCCCTGGATACCAGACACACTTCTGAGAAGGCCACTGAGCATCCGACCTCTGTACATAGCTTCCCTAGCTTTCCAAATCTCTCTCTAACCAACTCCACCTGACTGTCCGCCAGGTCATTAGTGCCTACATGCACCACCATGTGAGGTTTTTCCTTCCTTCCTGACACATCTCAGCAGAGCCTGCCCTGCCCTTCTCGCAGTTAGTCCTAGTCCACCCATATCCGACTATGTCGTTTGCCCTCCTTCCCATCTGACCCTTTAGTATAGAGTTCCAACACCACTATTCCACCCTCCCCTTCTGCCTGTATCCGCATGCAAACCCTTTCCACCTCATGGGCACTTCCTCCCTGCCCAGTAGCACTCAATCCTCCACCCCCGCTCTTCCCCTGTCCCCTTTCAGCTTGTCCCCTTGCCTACCTCCTCCCTCCCTTGTCCAATAAGCCAACTATTAATCCCACTCTCCTGCCAAGTGCCCTTCATTCCTCCCTTGGCTGGTCCTCCCACTGCCCCCTGCCTTATCTCCCTCCCTCCCATTATCCTTAAGCCCTCTCCCTTCCCCATCATGACACCCATCCCCAGTTCACCCTGCCATGACAATCGCTTTCCTCACTCGTGGTAGTACCATCCATCCCTCTGTTACTGACATTAGAACCTCGTACCTGTTACTTAACCCTATCCCCCTACCAGCATAATCATTCCTGTCACCCCAGTAGTGGTTTGGGACCCAGACACATCCCGGGTCCTGTTTCTCCCACCTCTCTCCCCAGTCACCTCAAACTTCTTGTAAGCCCAAGAAGGTGTCACCCCTACTCTCGCTTTGCCCTCCTTAACCTTCTTACTTCTTCTGCCATCCAATTAACCTCTGCCAGCAGTGCTTTTAGCCTTCAGCAAATGGGACATTCCTGCTGTCTCCACAATGTGCCTATCCATACAGCTGCATCACAGCCATTGCAGCCCACCAACCTGTCATTCATGTTAGCCCCTGCCTTCCACACCAGTCTGACATCCTTGATACCAACCCCTCTCCTGCCCCATTTCCCAGTCCTGCCTGCCAGAGTTAATCATACCACTGTCATGCCTCTTGACAGCTTCATCACCCCTGCCCCACTAACCATACTGCCCCCATCATTCCCACCATACTCCGTATACCAGTTTTGCTCCCTCAGCCCACACCTGGTGCTCTGCTCTGTGTTGCAGTTAGAGATTAGCCTTCAATATCCTCTGAAGGAGCTGCCCCAACAGCAGAAATTGTCCTAAAATAAAGGAGTGGTCCCAACAAAAATACCTTCAAAGCTTAATCCTCCCAATGAGTATCCACAATATAGCAAAGTGCCTAAGCACCACAGGTTCAAACCCTCCCAGTATGAGTAGCCAAAGCAAACGGCAATACCCTGAAGACCAATCCCCACAGGTTTACACCCAACCCCGCAAGTAATTAATGCTTACTACAGCACCAATAGCAAGAGGTTACCCGCCTTTCAGTCTAGTCAGGCTGAAGGACTTCTGGGACCGGTACCCTCCACCTCCCCTATTGGTGCACTTCTACAGTGGGTGGAGCTAAGTGGCCATTTAATATTAGTGGCGGTGTCCGGGAGGATGAGTGGGTGAAAATATTCCACACTGGCTCCTCTGTCTGCCTATGTTCTGGTCCGTCCTGCTGCAACTCCTCCATTCCAGATGTGACCCCTCTCCTTCCGATGCCGATCCCTCCGGTGACCCCGCCCGCATGTAGCTCCTTTCTCGATGAAGCACTGGGCTCAGGAAATCTCCCCCACAGGAGCGTCAGTGAAGATATCAGCTCTGTACTGCACAGCTGGGCTGCGGCAATTTATAGCTCAGCTGCAGTTTAAATCCCCCACCTCCTTCTTCCGTTGGCTCTGGGACTTACACAGGGAGTTTCATGATTGGCTCCCACTCTGCTTCCCCACTGGAATAAATCTGCGCTGGCTTCTGTGTCTGTCTGTGCTCCTGTCCCTCCTGCTGCAGCTCCTCCACTCCAGATGCGACCCCGCTCCTTCTGATGCCAATCTCTCTGGTGGCCCGCTGCATGTAGCTCCTTCCTCAGTCGGCACGGGCTTGGAACATGTTACCAAATTAAAATGAGGTTGTTTCAAGCAAAGGAGCAGGAGTATCTAGAAGCAATAGGGATGCCTATGTCCAGACCTTGCACGGGGGCAAAGTGTGCTGTCTCAACATGCTTGTAGGTAAGAAGAGTGCATCACAGTTTCATAAAGTGTAGAAGATTGTACATCCTTCATGATTGTGCTCCCCATCCGCCACCCCCAATGTAGAACTGTTAGTAGTTTCTCCTTTTGGTGGGGCCTGGCTCTACTATGATGCATTTTGATGGGGCATAAAGACCATTGGGGAAATGGGAAAGGAGTTTTTGTGAAGACTTCCAGATCCACCAAGAAGGCCTCAAGGGATCAATCCTGCCAATGATGCTGGCTGCCTCTGGTTAGAGCACTTGACAGACTCAGGGATAGCACTATGATTCATGAGTCTGGGTGTGGCACAGGTCTCCTGTCTGGTTCACTCCCTGGTATGCCTACCTTCACAAAGGGCAGAGAGAGAGAGAGAAGAGAGAAATAACACCCGAGTTATGATGAGAGGCTTGTGTGGAGGTTCATCCTCAAAGGGTCAATATAAACATAGAAGTTGATCAAGAAGGAGACCACCAGGTCCATCCAGTCTGCCCAGTGCTTTTGAACTTTTGAACTATTCTACCCCCAGCTGCCCATTGGTGTGAGGGCTCTCTTGTGTCTATCCAAAGCATTCTTGATTCCCACCACTGTGTTAGCCCGACCACTTTGGGGCAGGCCATTCCATGTGTCTACCACTCTCTCTGTGAAGAAAAACTTCCTGGCATTGGTAGAGAACCCTCCTTGCAGCCTTAGATCATGTCCTCTGGTTCTGCTGCCCTTCTTGAAGTGAAAAGTTCCTGTGTCTGTACCTTGCTTACTCCTTTTATGTATTTGAATGTTTCGATCATGTCTCCCTCTCCCGTCTCTCTTCCAGGGAGTACATGTTCAGCTCCTCAGTCTTTCTTAGTAGGACATCTCTTGTAATTCCTGGATCATTTTGTCACCTTTCTCTGCGCTGTTTCTACCCAGTGAATGTCCTTTCTGAGTTGAAGCTTTTAGAACTGGACTCCATACTCCAGGTGAGGCCTGACCAGTGACCTGTACAGCGCAGGACCACCTCACTCCTCCTGCTCGTGATTCCCTCCCAATGCATCCTAGCATTCTGCTGGCCTTCAATGCTGCTTTCTCGCATTGTTTTTCCTACTTACAAGTTGTCTAATATTATGATTTCCAGATTACGTCCTTGGTTGAATGCAGCTAGTCTTTCCTCACCCAAGTAATATGCCTTATTTGGATTTCTTTTCCTATGTGCATGACTTTGCACTTGTTGGCATTGAACCTTAGCTGCCATGCTCCAGACCATTCTTTCAGTTTCTTGAGCTCAGCTTCCATCTTACTCAGTCCCTCTGGGTGTCAACCTTGTTACAAATCTTGCTGTCATCTGTGAACAGACACACCTTTCCCTCTAGTCCATTTATGATGTCCGCTATAAAAATATTGAAGAGCAGAGGTCCTAGTATTGAGACCTGAGGCACACAGCTAGTCACCCTACCTTCTGTCGATAGTGCTCCATTTACCTGCACTCTCTGGGATCTGCCCTGTAACCAATTTTGTACCCATCTAACTACTTCCAGTCCAACTTGTGTGGTCTAGCTTTTACCAGCCTTCTGTGTGGAATCAAGTTGAAGGCCATGCTAAAGTCCAGGTAAACCACAAACACCGCCCTCCCATCATCCACAACGCTTGTAACATAGTCAAAAACTCACAAAGATTTGTCTGGCATGACCTTCCTGCTGTGAAACCATGCTGTTTGATATCCTGTTGGTCGCTAGCTTTGAGGAATGCTATGATCCTCTGCTTGAGTAGTGTCTCCATCAGTTGCCCCACTATAGACATGAGGCTTACTGGTCTGTAATTTCTGGACTCTTCCCTGCTGCCCGATTTGTGGAGAGAGACCACAGTTGCCCTTTTCCAGTCTTCGGGCACCACTTCACTCTTCAATGATTTGGTGAATGCTAGTGGGCTGGCAATTTCAACCTCAGATTCTGGGGTGCATCTTGTCTTGCCCTATGGCCTCATCAACCTTTAGTTGATTTAGCAAATCCAGTACTTGGGCTCTGTGATTGGGCAAATGTCGACCCTGAAGCAGGGGAGTTGCATTTGTCAGTGTTGGGCCATCACCCAGGTCCTCCTCAGTAAACACCAAGCAGAAGTACTTGTTAAGGATGTCTTCTTTCTCCAGATCATCTTCTGTTGTTTTCCTTCCTCAGTAACAATATTTACTATACCCCTTTTGCCTTCCTTCTTTCCCTGATGTATCTAAAGAAGAATTTGTCTCCTCTCTTCGTCCTTCTGCTATCTTTGTTTCCATTTGGGCTTTCTGTCTTGTTCTTTTGCTGGCTTCTCTGAATTTATCCTTATATGAATCCCAGTCTTTTTCCATTTACTTTCTTGGCATAACTTGTACATCCTTTTTTCTTCTTTTTACTCGGTATTCACTTCCTTGGAAAACCATAGAGGATTTTTTCTTCTTTTCATCTTGTTGACCCTTCATGATTCTGCTCATGCCTGCTTTGACTGCTGTTTTGAGCCTCTCCCATGACATCAATGTTTTCCTCTTCTGCTTTAGTTAAGTAATTTCATATACTGCTTCCCATTTTTGAACGTCAATTTTTAAAAATCCAGTGCTTTTATTTTAGAGTGGCAGGTGTCCTCTATTACATTTACTTTGAAGCTAACCATACAATGTCGCTGTTTCCCAAATGTCACCCCATGTTGATTTCTTTATTCTTTCGGTGTTTGTGAGGACCAAGTCTGGAATGGCATCTCCCTTGTTGGAGTTTTAACAAGCTGACTCAGTCCGTGACCTGCGGTGACAATAACACGTCCCTGCTTCTTGTTGTTGCCACCATTTGTGTGCTCCAGTTTATATCTGGGAGGTTGAAGTCCCCACCAGTATCACTTCACTTCTATCAGTCAATTTTTGTATTTCCTCTATTAGGTCTTTGTCCCCTTTCTCTCCTTGATTTGGGGGCCTGTAAACAACGCCAGTTTTGAAGGTTTTCCTTTACCTGTATTTACTGGTAACCACAGTGACTTGGTGTTCCTAGGGTGTCCCTGCACCTCTGTGGTTTTATTTCTTCCTGAATGTAAATGGCTACTCCAACCCCTTTTTCACCCTGCCTACCTTCCCGAACAGGCTGTATCTGGTAGCTATGTCCCAACTGTGGTTTTCAGAACCACATTTCTGTCACAGCACCCAGTCCAAAAGGTCCACTTCCATGATGGTTGTGAGTTTGGGTAGTTTGCTTACTAGGCTCCTAGTGTTTGCAGCCATCACCTTCCAGAAATGAGCATCTCCTACTGTATGAGTTTGCACCTCATCCAGGACTGTTCCAGTTTGCTGTTTCCATCCAAGAGATTATGTAGATTGCTGGTTTTAGGGGGACTAGTAACTGATATTTCTGTGGTGAGGCATGTTGTCTTCATTTCATTTTCTGGGTATGTATGTGTGTCTGTGGAGTTTTGGGGAGTGATGACAAGCCAACCAATGGTGGGGTGTGAGCTGTCATATCTCCCCTTTTTAGTTGAAATAACCTGTGTAGACATTAACTTTTGTCTGAGCATTCAGGCACCTTCCCTGTTTAGGTGCAGTACATTATATTTAAAAAATGCTCTTTCCCATATGTTTTGCCAGTTCCCTATATAGTGATATCCTCTGTCTTGGCACCATTCCTGCAGTCATGAGTTGAACTCACAAACTTCAACCTCCCTGACTTGCTTGGTGCCATCTCATTTATTCCATACTGGCAGCACTTCTGAGAAGGCTAGTTTGGACAGAAGGGAAAAACACCAGCCAGTTCCTTGAAGTGTTTTTGGCCTCCTGTACTATGCGATTGACCAAGTTATTTGTTCGAGGTGTATTGTGATGTGTGTTATATCCCTGCTTTCTGCACAATTTTCTTTTATGCTGTATGTGTCTTTATTTGCAGAGGCTCCTGGAAGACATCTAACCATGATTTTGCTTTTCTTGTTAGGAGTTAGGTGTGGTTCCACTCCATGGATCATGGAATCCCCAATTATGAGAAGTTCCTTGTTGTTTTGTTTTTATCTGTATTGGTTTTATTTTGAGTATTAACATTTTCATTTTTGTTGTCATTGGTATTGATTTTATTTGGTGTATTAGCATTTGCAGGTTGTTTTATTTTTCCTCTGTGTTTTGCAATGTCTGAGGTTGGCTCCAGTGGAGTGAACCTGTTTTTGGTTGGAATGGCTGCGATATGCTCCTGGTTAGAGACATCTTTCCTGTGCCCTCTGTGATGCCTCCTCCTCCTTACCACCTCCCAGTCCTTGGGCCCTGCCTTATGTCTTGGCCCATGAATGATACTCTGGCCCTGATGGTATGGGGCTTGAGGAGACCGGCTATAGAGGTCCTTGTATTGAAGGTCATAGATTATGGTCCAAGAATCCTGTAGCTGAGTAGTGAGGTTCATGATGACCCAGCACATATTGCAGGGTCCTGGTTTCAGTGACAGACCCTACTGTACAGTGCTCCACAGTTTTGCAGCTGGCTATGTCCATTTTACAGTATAAGCTAATATTAGGATTTGTGGGTAGCTTTTTTTTTGCTGCTGGGGTATAACTTGTGGATAGAATAAAGATGGAGTATTTGCCACCTGCTCTGTGGCAGGAAGTGTGGATGAAAAGAAAGTGTTTTAGTGCGGACTAGAGATAGATGATATTATTTGCTTAATATAGCCTCTCCCTGTTTGTTGGGATGGAGGAGACCTAAAAAGAAAAGACAAAGAAGAAAACAGAATATAATAACAAAAGATCCAGGAGGAACAAAATAGGGAGAGATACTGTGGGTTAAGCTGGAAAGGAAAATGGAACAGCCATCCGCACAGGTGTGGTCTATAGACCACCAGCCCAGGAGGAAGAAACAGATAGGAGTGATGCTAGCCATCCAAAGGATGGCAGACAAGGGTGAGGTAGTACTGGTTGGAGACTTCAATATTCCAGATGTGGACTGGAGCATCCCAGCAGCAGCATCAACTAGGAGCAGATTTATCCTGGACTCCTTTAGGGTGCCTTCCTCAAGCAACTGGTCATGGAACCAACTCGGCAGAAGGCCATACTGGACCTTGTGCTTACAAACAGGGACAGTGTGATGGGGGTAACAGTGGGGAGCACCTGGGGAACAGTGACCACCAGTCATTGTGGTTTGAAATCAGAAAGAGCAGAACCAAACCACACAAAAACACGATCCTGGATTTTAGGGGGCAGACTTTGGGAAAATGGGGAGATACTTGAAAGAGGCATTAAGGGGAATGGGACAGGAATCAGGGGTTGAGGAACAGTGGGCAGTATTTAAATGGGGATTACAAGAACAACAGAATTATGCATTAAGCAGGTTAGCAAAAGGAAAAGGAAGAGGAGACCACTATGGTTTTCCAAAGAGGTAGCAAAGAAAGTGAAAGCCAAAAAGATTGCATTCAGGCAATACAAAAGACACAGGCAGAAGGGGATAGGGAGAAGTACCAGGAGAAGCAAAGGGAGGTAGGGAGGTCAGTAAGGGAAGCCAAAGCTCAGACAGAAGAACACATTGCAAAATCAGTGGGTAGAGGGACAAAACCTTTACGGGTACATAAGTGCAAAAAGAAAGACAAAGGAGGGATAGTGAGACTGAAGGGGAGGATGGGTGCCAGAGGATGACAACAATAAAGCTGACATATTGAACAGGTATTTCTGCTCAGTCTTTACTGAGGAAGAGGAGGGTAATGAGTCTGAAGGAGTACAAGGGTGAGAATGGTGCAGAAATGGACACAAGTCCCTTTACACTCAGAAAGGGTCCTGAAGGAACTGGAAGTAATAAGAGTTGATAAAGCAATGGGGCCAGATGGGGTGCACCCCAGGGTCCTTGAAGAACTAAGAGAGGTGGTGGCTGAACCTCTGGCTATCCTGTTTAGCCAATCACTGGAAACAGGGAGGTACCCAAAGACTGGAGGACAGCAGATGTAGTCCCCTTATACAAAAGTGGGAACAAAGAGGAAGCAGGGAACTACAGACCAGTCAGCCTCACCTCGGTAGTGGGGAAGATCATGGAAGCACTACTGAAGGAGAGATTGGTGAACATCTGGTTGTCAATGGACCACAGGACCCAAGGCAGCATGGTTTCACCAGGGGAGGCATGTCAGACCAACCTCATTTAATTTTTGACTGGGTGACTAGGGAGGTGGATCAGGGAGGGCAGTGGACATGGCCTATCTGGACTTCAGCAAGGCCTTTGACAGTGTGCCACATAGAAGACTATTACACAAACTGGGGAATATGGGTGTGGGCAGGACAGTAGTGTGGTGGGTAGGTAACTGGCTGGGTGGCAGGACACAGAGGGTGGTGGTAAATGGCTGTCACTCCACAGAGGGAAGAGTGACCAGTGGGGTACCACAGGATCAGTGCTGGGACCGGTCCTATTCAACATCTTCATCAGTGACATTGCACAGGACCTAGAAGGCAGAATTTCACTCACTGATGACACAAAGCTCTGTAACAGAGTAGACACACCAGAGGGTGTAGACAGAATGTGAAGGACCTGCAGAAACTTGAAGAATGGTCAGGGGTTTGGCAGTTGAAATTCAATGCAAAGAAGTGCAAGATAATGCATATGGGGCACAAAAACCCTGGCACAATATATCAGTTGGGGTTGAGGATATAGCATGCACCAAGCAGGAAGGGATCTTGGGGTTATCATCTCTGATGACCTCAAGGTAGGAAAACAGTGTGACAAGGCAGCAGGTAAAGCAAATAGGATGCTGGGATGTATAGGTAGGGCATCACCAGCAGAAAAAGGAAGTCATAATTCCGCTGTACAAGACACTAGTGAGGCTCCCACCTGGAGTACAGTGTACAGTTCTGGAGCTCATACCTACGTAAGGACATAGACAGGGTAGAGAAGGTTCAGAGAAGGGCAACAAAGATGGTGTATGGATTGCATCACAAGTCCTATGAAGACAGGTTGAAGGAACTGAACATGTACTCCTGGAGGAGAGGAGGGAGAGAGGGATATGATAGAGATATACAAGTATCTTACAGGGAGGAACAGGGTGCAGGAAAACACTATTTTAAACAAAAAGATGTTCCAGGACTAGAGGGCATGGATGAAGTTGGAGGAGGACGATTCAGAGGAACATGAGAAAGAATTTCTTCACAGAACGGGTGGTGGACAAGTGGAACACCCTGCCAGAGGAAGTGGTGGGGCTGAAACAATCACGGATTTAAGAATGCATGGATAGACATAAAGGAATTCTGGAGGTCAGGGGTAAGGGGCAACAGACTTCTAGGAAAACATAAACTGAACTTACAAGCTCAAATGGGCAGACTGGGTGGGCCATAGGCCCTTATCTGCCAACACTGTCTATGTATCTATGTAAAAAACTTGCTTTTTGTTTTTTTTTCCTCACCTTGTCATGTGGTGGACGGTCCTGAGTGGCAATATATGGTAATGACCCTGAGGTGGGTGGGGTTAGGAGAGGAGGGAGGGTATCGCTGAAAGGTCCTTCCGTAGTGCTAAAACAATCAGGCAAGTAACATACAATGCAGTCCAAATATCCTGTAAAGGTATACAGTAAGGAAATAAAGCTAAGGAATAAATATTGTTAAATCCCACACATTACAAATGCCTGTAATCTGCTGCAGGTTTACCTGACTTAGATGTGTGCAGTGTTTGTGCTACTAGGGTCTGTTTGTCTGTGAAGCCCTTCAACCTACAGAAGCTAATTACGTGGAGGCAGTTGTCCATGCATCCCTGTTCCCTGGGATTTGAGGCAGCAAGGAATGGCCTGTTACTTTTGCCCAAGAGTGTCCTTAGCAACCATGCTAGAGCAGATCACCACCCATCTCGGGCCATCAGCAGAAGCTGCAGATGAGATGGATGTATATGCAGCTTTCTGCTGAGTCTAGTTGGTGGTGAAGTGGAGGAGTGTCTGAGATCAGCACAGCAGGTGTAGAACGTTGGAGAAGGTCCTGTCTCCTAGCTCCAACTCCTGCTTGTCAGTAACACTATACAGCATTTAGATCCTGATTCTATATCACTGGTACTTACAAACTCCAGTTGGTTCTTGGGACCAGGCAAAGAATATTAAATATACACATGATTTTCCCTAGCAAAGGAGTATGGATTCTAAATATAAATGAGTGTGCCAAGCTTAATGTTTGGGACTGTTAACTGAATGTAGAGCCCTTTATCACTTAAACCCAAGTTTTGCCTTCCTGGTAAGCTGCCAGGGTGAGACCATAGCATAAATAACAAAAGGGGTCTGAGTGAGTGTAAACTGGGAATACACATAGGTACTGGGGTCTATTAGTGCAAGGTAGCAGTATTCAGATGTTGGTAAAGGGTTCACACTATTGATTGCCTCTTGGGGTTATGTGTAGGCATGTAAGACTTGTAAGGACAAAAAACAAGGTGCTGTGTCAGTGTGTGGGCTGAAAACAAAACAAAAAGGTAAAATTAAATGCATGCTGAAAATACACAATAGAGTTAGATTCAATGTTTGGACCATAGGTCTTCTTCCAGAATTATTTATAAATAGAAATAGCAAAGTTGGTGGAGCGGTAAGATAAATTAGGGACATATATGTGAGGAAGGAATATAGGTGTGTGGATCTAGGAGAAAAGGACAATAGGCAAGTTATGAATAGGTGTTTGAAAACAAAAAGGTGATGATGGACAGGGTGGGGCATAGTGAAAGTCATTGAGCTGAGGAGTCCTCAAGTAGTCTAATTAATTGGGTGTAGCAAGAATGCTGAATGTGACAAAGGTGGGGAAGGAGACCGGACTTCATAGAAATTGGTGGCAGGAAAGGACCCTTCGCCCATCAAGTCTGCCTCTTTCTCCTTAGTCTACCCTCTCCACTTAAGGCTCCTCCCAGTAATCCCATTTGTCTGTCCCATGCTGTTTTGAAGCCTGCCACAGTATCAGCCCCACTACCTCCTCTCGCAGCCTGTTCCAGGATTCCACCTCTTAGAGAAAATTAAAATGGATATCCACACAAAGCTGGAATGCCTCATGTGAGTATGCCCACACACCTGGAATGGAAGTGCATACAGGCATACCCACACATGCAAACATACTTTTGCAGACAAAGATATTAGGAGGAGGTAAAGGACAGATTTCAGTGGTAAACCATAAGGTGGCTGACAGATGTTAGTAGAAAATAAGTTTTCACTTAAACCAGAAGGTTGCTGGGAGCCTAAGCAGATGATAAGCTTGGTTTCTGTGTTTCTTCTTTGCTTGCCATACTGGAAACTCTGCTGAAGGACACAAACAGAAAGATCATTGACATTCTTGCATCTGGAGGTAAAATGGG
This sequence comes from Neoceratodus forsteri, assembly GCA_016271365.2. Taxonomy (NCBI): domain Eukaryota; kingdom Metazoa; phylum Chordata; order Ceratodontiformes; family Ceratodontidae; genus Neoceratodus; species Neoceratodus forsteri. The sequence goes on along the minus strand of CM057450.1, from coordinate 1,181,663,115 downwards.
ATACACCAAGTTTATCAGTGTCTCCATGTTTGGCTGTCCTATACTGTTCCCTGAATCAATCAACCAGGCGCCTGTCAGTCTGTCCAATGTTGATAGTGGCACACTTCCTGCAAAACAATACATCACAATGCTGGACATGCATGAGAACTCCTTGATGATGTGAAAACACCTGTGGAACCTTGAATTTCAGTGATGCTAGAATAAATTTGCAGGTGTAACAGCAGGTTAAGTTACAAGTCTTGGTAACTGGTAGCATGGAATGGTTAAGAGCAGGAACCATCATTAAATGTGATAGGCAAGTGTTATCCAAAAAGCCCTGAACCCACAACAAAGGCATGCCATAACTACTGTATTTTCCAGTCTCCCATTGAAGAGGAGATGCTACTTACCCCACCTCTGTAGATCCAAAGTAGAGGTGCTCTGTGAGTGTCTTTCCTGTGTCCCACTGCAAAGTTTTGGTGTTCATCACCAAAGATGCAAACTATGGCTCCTAGCAGGTAGTTATGATCCCCAATGTCCAGCATTTATTATTTTCTCCAAAGTATGGTGACAGGGTACTCAAAACAGCATTTATATCAGCTATTACCATTTGATGTGGGAATATTGTACATCCTGAGGCATGAGTGCACCAAGGTTAATAAAATTAGTACTTGTTTCACAGAGAATTCAAAGTCTGTACACCCTATCTATATCTGCATAATACAGCAAAAAATAACTCAATAGTGCTGACGAAGTATCAAAGACTTCAAAATAAATTGAGGAACTGTTGTTTAGTGACGTTTTGAGCGTAGTCCTCATAAGTGTGCAGCATGCCCAACCATAAATGTAGCAACAGCAGCAGAGCTTGCAGCAGCAAACCCCACCCTAGAGGATGTGAACAGCCAGTGTCACTGTACCAACAGTATAATGCCTGAGGGCAACACCTCCAGTTACACCAAGAAAGGAGCCACTTTGGTTGGAGGTACCACACCATTGGAAACAAACACCATTACAAACCCAGGGCCGTCTGCCCAAAGGACAGACTCTCTAAGCCCTCAAAGAATGTATATTGTACCAGATGTTAGCAAATCCTTGTAAACAAAGGTTATGGAAGTAACTTGCAATCAAATCAGTGTGTTCAGTTTAGCATCGTGAGCTATATTTTGCCTTGGGACACCTTCCATATCTCATAGACATGAGCTTTACTCAGTTACTGTTATTCTTAAACATACTGCAAGCATGGCCATTACCTAGAGTACCTCAGAAATGCTATACGCTAGTGACATCTGTATGTCAACAATTTCAGATTATGAGTGCACGGTGTCCTCCAGGTGGCTGCAGCCAAGTGTGTGATTTAATAAAAGTATTTGCTGTCTTTTCCCTACTAGTAGAAGCATGGTCCTTAATGACATTAAAGTGGAACAGTTAGCACTGTAGGGCCCAGCACCCAAGTGCAGGCTGGTCCCAATTTGCACTTTGTGTGCAAAAGCATCTTTTTATTGCCTTTACAGTTTTACTTACTGTTTACTGCAGTATAGTAGATTGCATTGATACAGTCCACCCACTCATGGATACTAACCAGAAATGGGAGGTTATCAAGCTGGGGCTCGAGTAGCCACTCGGTCCTGTACCAAGACACAAACCAAAAAGGTTAGGGCCAAGAAACCAAGTTGGTTTAGCAGGAAGTATTGGAAAAGGTGAGGGCAAAAAGGTAGCCTTCAGGAGATTCAAGAGTCTGGTGGGGAGAGGATAGAGAGTAACCTGAAGAAATCAAGAGAGGTGACTAGAGCAGTCAGGGACAGCCAATGCATCTAGAGAGTTTAGGTTGATACAGGGCATCAGGGATGGGGAAAAGGATTTTTCAGGTACATGAGGGAGAGAAGAATCTGCAAAGATCAAATAGTAAGGATCAGGAAGGGTGGGGAGTGACGGAGAAAGGGTCAAAACCGCAGAAGCACTAAATGAATACTTCTGTTTTGATTACTAAGGAGAAGGATGGGTCACTGCCTCTAGGATTACAGAGGGTAGGCAAAGGTGGGAAGGAGGTGATGGATGGGGAAATCACAGCAGACAGGGTGATAGAGGGTTTAAGGGCACTGAGGGTGGATAAGGCACCAGGACCAGATGGCATGCACCCCAGGTACTGAAAGAATTGGCAGAGGTCCTGGCAGAGACATTGCAGATTTGTTCAGTACCTCTCTGGTAACAGGTGCATACCCTAGGACTGGAAGATGGCCCATGGTGCCCCCTCCACAAAAGCAGACCTAAGGATGAACCTGGCAACAATAGACCAGTAAGGCTAACATCCATTGTGGGAAAGTTGATGGAGACCATCCGTAGGAGAGGTTGGTAACCATTCTAGAAGGCAATGGACTTCAGGACAGAAAGCAACATGGGTTTGTCATTGTCAGATCCTGCCAGACCAATCTGGTTGACTATTATGACTGGATGACTAGGGAACTTGATAAGGGTCATGCGATGGATGTCCTATATCTGGATTTCAACAAGGAGGCTGATTAGCAAGTTGGGATACCAGGGACCAGGGCTAAATATGTTGAGTTGGATCAAAACTGGCTGCAAGGGAGACAACAGAGGGTAGTGTTGGGAGGGCGCTCATCTCCAAGGGCTATAACAAGGTGGAGTACCACAGGGCTTGGTACTGGGCCTGGTGTTGTTTGACATTTTCATTGCCGACATCTTGCATGGCATTAAAAACAAGATTAGCTTTTCGTGATGACACAAAGATCGGTTGGGTGACAGGGGCTGCAGGATGATCTAGCTAAACTGGAATACTGGTCAGACACATGACAGCTGGGGGACCCATGAGGTGTTATCAGTTGGTTGGGGTACAGATAGCCACTACAGAGGAGGAGAAAGGTCTGAGTGTAATAATAACAGGGCAAATGACCCCTCAGCACAGTGTAGGAGGGCAGCAGCTAAAGCCAACAAGATGCTGGGGTGTACTGCTAAAGGGAATAACCTCCAGGAGGGGGAGGCGATCCTGCCTCTGTACAGGTCATCAGTGAGGCCACACCTGGAGTACTGCATGCAGTACTGGTGACCATACTTAAAGTAAGATGTTAGATTGCTGGAGGGTTCCAGCACACAGCCACAAAGATGATTCTGGGATTGGAAGACAAACCCTATGAGGGAGGCTGAGAGAGCTTACATGTACTCCTGGAGGAGAGGAGGGATGGGGGATATGAGTGAGACCTTTAAATATATGAAGGGTATAAGCAGGACTGGTACAAAGAAAATTTTAGTTGAGGGAGGAGGGACATGAAGGGCTTGGGTTGAGATTGGAGGGTGGGAGATTCAGGACAGAAATGAGGAGGCACTATTTTACAGAGAGGGTGGTGTCTATGTGGAATGTGCTGCCTGAGGAGGTGGTATCCTGTAAGTTAGTGGGCAGTTTTAAGAGGGATGGGACAAAGTCAGTAAGGGTCACCTTGAAGGGTGAAGGGAAGGGATGGAGGTGCAACTGCAGTGTAAAGGATTGCTAGCTGCGCACTGGGCAGACTTGATAGACCATATGGCTTGTATCTGCGGCAGGTTCATATGTTCACATTAGAATGTTTCTGCTGATTTGCAAGCTGGCATTTTCTATAACCACAAATCCAGAATTCTCTGACATTGACATCAGAGAAGGTTTGCAGCAGTGGGGATTCAACAGCCTGCAGTGCATGTTAAAGTTTTTGCATGCTCTGATCTTTGTTTGAAAGAATTGTTGAGTACCTAGAGGCCAGTGGGGCACAGGACACTAGGCAGCATGGATTCACAGCAGGAAGGTCATGTCAGACGAATCTAATAGATTTCTTTGACTGGGTGACCAAAGTAGTAGACCAGGGAGGGGCTGTGGACATGGCCTACCTAGATTTTAGCAAGACATTTGATACAGTCCCACACAAAGATTAATATACAAGTTAGCCAGCCTTGGAGTGGGTCCCAAGGTGGTAGCCTGGATAAAAATTGGCTGGACAACAGGATGCAAAGGGTAATAATAAACAGAGTCCACAGTGAAGAAAGGAGGGTTACTAGCGGGGTAACACAGGGTTCAGTACTGGGACAGGTCCTTTTAATGTCTTTATAAGTGACAGTGCAGAGGAACTGGAAGGAAAAGTATGTCTCTTTGCAGACAACACAAAGATCTGCAACAGGGTTGATACACAAGATGGAGTGGAAAGGATGAGAAGGGACTTGCAAGGTTGGAGGAATTGTCAAATGTATGGCAGCTTAGATTCAATGCAAAGAAGTGCAAGGTAATGCACCTGGGAAACAAAACCCAGGGAAGAGTACACAATGGGGGTGAGGTACTGACAACAACAAAAATGGAAAGGGACCTGGGGGTAATTATATCAGATGACCTAAAGGTGGGTAGCTGATGGAGAAGGCAGTAAGGAGGGCTGGGGGATACTGGGATGCATAGGGAGAGGCATCAACAGTAGAAAAGAGGAAGTTGTTATCCTTCTGTACAGACAGTTGGTGAGAACCCATCTGGAGCACTGGGTGCAGTTCTGGAGACCCCATCTCCAAAGACATAGACAGAGTGGAGGCTGTCCAGAGGAGGGCAACAAAATAGTGCAGGGTCTGCACCAGAAAACATAAGTAGAGAGACTAAAGGGGCCTAATATGTACACCCTTGAGGAAAGAAGATAGAGGGGGACATGATAGAAACTTTCAAGTACTTCAAAGGAATCAACAAAGTCCAAGAGGGTAGTATCTTTCAGAAAAGAGATGTGCAAGAACAAGGGGCACAATTTGAAGATAGAGGGGGACGACTCAGAGGTAATGTGAGGAAGTATTTTTCATGGAGAGTTGTGGATGCATGGAACAGCCTTCCTGAGGAGGTTGTGGAGTCAAGAACAGTGGGGAATTCAAGAATGCATGGGACAGACATAAGGCAGTTCTAGTAGGGGTAAGAGGAAGTAGGCTGTTGGTTAACTGCCTTCACTTGCTGTTCTGTTCCCCTTTGCATATCTGGGTATAAAATATACGTGAATCTTTATGTGGAAATGTCACTGATACTGGGAACCCTTTATTTAAAATGTATATAGTTATACGGGTCTGCAGCTTATTCATCAGGTAGGAAAATGGGCAGTCTAGGTGGGCCAATCGGTCCTTATCTGCTGTCAAATTCTGTTTCTATGTTTGCTGGCCCTGCTGTTGTTCATGGTCTAAGTACTGTCACAGAGGACTGTAGTTAGCCTTGGGAGAATACTGAGACCAGAAAACGTCTGGCAGTGGTACTGAGGAGGTGGAGATCAGGAGGAGGAGGCAGGCATCTTGTCTGCTGTGGTTATGGTAACAGCCATAATAAGTAAGGAGGACAAGGCTCATATAGTTAGGATGAAGATTATGTAATAGTAGCACTTAGTTTACAGATTGTACTCTGTGCTAGGTTCTTGTTCTATATGTGCATCCTTGCACTTTCTGGCACTGAATTCCAACTGCAAACCTTTGACCATTTCTCTTGCAAAGGGCTAGAGGGGCTGTCAGAGGTCTGGCAGCTGAAGTCAATGTCAAAAATTGCAAGGTATACTATAAAGGAACAGAACTGAGGACAGAGTGCTGGATGGGAGGAGGGAGGTAAGCTGGGCAGAACCACTGAGGAAAATGACCAAGGGTCATCATCAGTGACCCCTAAAACAATCAAGGCAGTGTAACAAGGCCTACAGTAAGGCAAACAGGATGCTGGGGTGTATAGGAAGGGGTACTGATAGTAGAAGGAAGAAGGTATTGCTACCTCCCTATAGATCACTAGTGAGGGCCCCACCTGGATTACTGTGCCCAGTTCTGGAGTCCTCTGTCATTGAGACACAGGTCAGAAGAATAGAAAACCAGGAGCAGTTTCAAAATTCACAAATAGCATTTTATTTTTCTCAAAAATACCAAAATAAAAAATAAAAGTGATTCAGTATAACGATTTACAAAGATAGTACAAACAGAGAAAACAAAGTCCTACTTGAGGGAATCTCTTAATTCCAAGTTTCAGTCTCTCAGTCTCTCAGTCTCTCTCTAGCAAAAGCATTGCTGCTCTTTTATAAGTCTTTGTCTGAGAACTCGTTAAGAGAGCCTGCATCTCATAGAATGTTCTTGTCAGTTTACAGAATGTTCTTGTCAACTTCATTCCTTGAAGGCACAGCAAAACAGTGCATAGTGACTCAGAACTGACCTGTTGTGTACAGCTCTTCAAAAGGCTTAAAATGGCATCTCAGGTTAACCCTTGAGTTCCAAATAGCTTTTCAATATTTCAACAGTATAACTATATACAGTTTTAAATAAAGGGTTCCCAGTATCAGTGACATTTCCACATAAAGATTCACTGATATTTTATACCCGAGATATGGGGGGACAGAACAGCATGTGAAGGCAGAGAGATAGCGAGAGGCGGAGAACTGTGAAACCATCATAGTGATCAGTTCCTAGGTCTCATAAGAAAATCTGGTTGTGCAACCAGACGAGAAGAGGCAGAAAAGAGAGGATAGAACAGACCCTTGTGTTTAAACTCTTTCTGCATAACAAATGGGTAGGGCCTATTTCAACATGTCACATCCTCATCTAAAGAAAGTTAAGGACAGACCGGAGGCAGTGCAATGCAGAGTGACCAAAATTATTCAGGGCCAGCAGGAAAGAACTTACAAGGATCAGCTTAAAGCACTGAACATGTACTGCTGGAGGCCAGATAAGAGAAGGGAGATACATTAGAGATCTTCAAGCTCCTAAAAGGCGCGAACAAGGTAAACTGTGAGGAACTGTTTAGCATAATTAGCAGCTCAAGAACATGTGGCCATGAGTAGAAACTGATGGGGGGTCCAAGAGGAAAGTGAGAAAGTTCTATTTTGGAGAATGCATGGTGGAGCAATGGAACAATCTACCAGCTGTTGTGGTGGGCACCAAAACTATCAATGGTTTCAAACATGGCTGACAGAGAGAAGGGCTTAGTGGTTTCTCAGTGTGGTCATGGTAGGAGGGACCATGGAGTTTGGAACCCTATATGTAAACAGGTCCTGGGTTTGTTAGGGTTATTTGGGTGGAATGGGTGGACTAATGGTCTTTTCTGCCATCATTGTCTATATTTCTATGTATGACAGGAAGATTACAGACCAGAAAAAGACAACATTGGAGTGCTTTTCATATATTACACTACAGGCAGGGTGCTGGACTGGTTTGCTAAAACAACACACAAGAAGCACTTCATCTTTGTGAGAGGAAAAGTATGGGCTTTATAAAAGGCAAAACTGGAATTAGGTGAATGCTGTATGGACTAAAACTACATACTTGGACATAACATTTTATTCCAGTGCTGCCTGAAAGTAATAATATTGCATACCTGAGAGATAAATATCACATTTGCTGGGCACTGTTGGCCTATGTCCACACACCACCAGACCTGCAAAGCACAGACACTGCCAGACCTGCCATGCTTACCCAGTATGTGAAGGTGAGGAGATGCTCTTGCTTCTCTCTCCCATCTCCACCACTGATCACCTATGCGGACATGGACCCTGCCCCAGCTTCAAGCCACATCTCCTCCAGAGGCCTCCACCAATTGAGGGATCTCCAGGGTTGTCAGCAGAACTTCCAAAATCCCACCAATAGGACAAAGATACTGCTACTGGAGGCCACCCGATGGCCCAGTGGGTAGCGCCATGTGCTCCAATGCCCGTGATACAAGTTCAGAAGTGAGCTCAGGAAGTTGGCTTTGTGGACCTAAGAACTAGGGATGCACTGCCACTTGGCAATGCCCCAGCCGAGGAAGGAGGACATCTGGTTCCACCACTCTGGTGACCCTCCAGTGGGCCTTGAGACCACAGGGACCCAGTGTGTGTGGCCTGCAGGAGCATTGCTGGATGTCAGAGGAGGTAGGCAGGACTAAAGGCATGTACAAATGCTTGGCATTCTTCAGGCTTTATGAAGCCCTGTCTGCAAGCCCTCCACCCGCACTGGCACCAAGCACTTGCTGAGATAACATCTGGATTATCCTCCTTGGGGAGGATGGCCCCTCCTCCCTTTTCTAACCCTGCCACAGGAAGCAAGCTGTGGGGGACCTAGCAGGAATGTAAGCTTGGGGAGACTGGAGATGGTGGGAGGGCAGTGGAGAGAGCTGAGTAGTCGCCTGCCCACATGAGCAGGGAGAAAATTTCTAGGGCAAAATAAAGACACTGCAGCTTACTCGACTGCCTGCATAGCCCAGATGCTGCCAGACATATCAAACATACCAAAGTTGTGAGGGTAAGGGATGCCCTTGTTTCTGCCCTGCCTCCTACTGATCACCTCATTCCTTAGTCTGGACATGGACCCTGTCCCATCCTCAAGCCGCACCACCTTCTGAGCCCTTCACCAATCAGGAGGGGACTTCACAGTTGTAGGTGGAGCTTCCAGAAGATACAAAAACACATAAAGGGTGTGCACCAGGAAAGTGGTGCTCTCAAGTAAAAATCATCAAATACAAACAAACAACTTGGCACTCACCACCAGAGAGTTGCTGACACCGTATATATATATATATATATATATATATATATATATATATATATACAGTATATATATATATATATATATATATATTATTAATTAAAACATTGCCTAACGTGTTTTTGGTCCATGAATGACCCTTTTCAAAGGCTGAATTTTTCAAAGAACACATGAGCTGATCTTTATCAGCCACATTCTATGATGTCATCACTCCAATTAAACAATTAGCAACAAGAAACAATCATGCCAGTTCCAATAGTCTCTATTGCACATCAGTTACTCATCATAACAGGTTTATAATGCTTACTCAAGATAGACAATATTTGTTCTAAAATACATAATTGATAAAACCTAGCACTATTAAATAAGGTCAGAAAAAATACATTAAATACAATAGTAATAGGGTATAGATAACAAAAAAAATAAACAAAACCACAGGAGAAAAAAAACAAATGAAAAAGAAATGGGGGAGGCAAAACAGAGAAACACAAACATGTGTTAAGGGAGAAATTTATATCAATTAAACATAGCAGCACATTCCGATAGCAGCTATCGCTTTTCCAAATAAGGTTTAATTTCAAGTCAGTGTTCAAACCTGGAGATTTATTAGCTTGAAGAGTAATAATCCAGAAAGTTTAAAGTTTTAAAGCTAAATTATTATAATTGCCACCTTGTAGGTTAACGCTTACCTTATTTATTGCCATATATATAAAACTATGCTTTTATTATCATTCCTATTGTTAATATGTTGGGCGTGGCATACGCTAAATCTTTTTTCTCTATTGCTTTTTGGTGCTCACCTCCCTAACTTTAAAACAATGTATAGTTTTACCCACATAAAAGGACCCACACATACAGATTGCTAAATAAATAACACCACTTGTGCTGCATGTAATACATTGTCTGATTTAAAACATTTTGTCAGAATTCCCCACAGAACTCATTTCCAGTTTTGATATGTTTACAATAAATGCAATTATTACATTTATAACATCCAACTGGTCTAGATAACCAAGTTGTTGTATTTTATTCTCCTGGAAATGAATATGCACTAAACAATCTTTTAAACTTGCAGCTTTCTTATAGGAAAATGAGGTGTTACTTCAGCTATCTCCAAGATTCTCATCTGATGCCAACACATTCCAATGTTTTTTATTATTACAGCAAAATCACTCGACTGTGCTGAATATGTGGTCACCACATTTTATTCTTTTATCTGTCAAACCTACCTCTCTCTTTCCTGTTTGTCCATAAGAAGAGAGTCCTCCCCACACCTTGTACATCCTGTCTTGCTTTATTAATACTAGAAATACTATATCCCCTTTCTGAAAATATCTGTTCCAAAATCTTAGACTTCTGTTCATATTTGTCACCGTAGTACAATTTATTTTTGTTCATAGAAATTCTCTACATGGTATATTATTAATAATATGAGTTGTGTCACAACTCTATACTAACAGGATAGTATTACCATATATATTTTTCTATATGTTTCTGTTTCAATATTTTTACCATCTGGGGCTTGAGAAACCATAAGATCTAGGTAAAAGACCTGCTCCAAATGACACATATATGTAAAATGTAAATTATTATTTGTACCATGTAAAACTCAACAAAGCTGCCCAATTCATCCACAGATCCATCCAATATTAATAAAACATTGTTTATATATCGTTTCCACATTACTATATGAGAAAAAATGTTTTTTTGTAGCTTCTTGTACATGATCTTTCTCCCAGGCCCCAACATAAAGGTTAGCCACAGAGGGCATAGGTAGCCCCTTGCAGTACCTGAAATTTGTTTATAAATAACCTGATTAAAACAAAACATTGTATTTTAGAACAAATTCCAAAAGCTTTAAAAGGAATTCTATAGGTGGTGCCTTTCCTTCTCTACTTCCCTTAGATAAAAGGCTATCATCTAGTGCACCATCATGAGGTACATCAGTGTATAAAGCTTCTATATCTAAAGTTTCCAAAACAGGTTTCTTTCAAGGTAATACCATCCAAAATTCTTAAAATGTCCGGGTATCTCAAACTAAGAAGGCAATTTCTCTACTGCAGGTCTAAGCCAAGAGTCCAGATACTGGGATAAAGATTCTGTCAAAGATCCCAGGCCACTCACAACAGGGTGGCCTGGAGGATTTTCCAAAGTGCTGTGTACTTTTGGTAATAGACAGAAAGTTGCCATCTTTGGAGAATCAACAATTAAAAAATCCTGTATATTTTTATTAATTTAATTCATATATGCTCCATTCACGTTTTGTATACTGAATATTTAAAATCAGGAGTTGGATCACGGTTCAACATTTCATAAAGGTTACATCTTGAAGCTGCCTCAAAGCTTCTGTCACGTAGTCCAATTTTCTCCACAACACCACCACTGCCCCATCTTTATCAGCAGATTTTATAATAACATCTTTTCTTTCTTGTAATGTCCCAATAGCATCACATTCTCTTCAAGACAAACTATTAAAATCAGGGACTGCTGACTTTAGAATAACATATCTAAATCTTTCTTCACAAGCTGCTTAAAGACAGTTACTGTTTGGTGGGGAGGGCAGAATGTGGAGCAGAGCATGGTTTAAACCTTTGAGTCATTTGCCCATTAAGAGAGACATCATTCCTTTTGTTGAAAAGAACAGCTAGATTTAACTTTATGAATAGAAAACATAAATCAATAACTTTCTGTACTTGGTTAATTTGCATAGTTGGTACAAAATTTGAACCCTTTTCAAAAGACTAGTTTTAGCTTCTGTTAGCATGCAATCAGTTAGTTTATAATTTGTTGAGGCACACTCACCTCCTCCGACCCTGGTATGGCCATCTGCTGTAAGGTTTCTGCCTGTGGTTTTGCATCTGTATCTTTGTTGGTCTCCTCCTTCTGCCCCTTCACATCCTCTTCCATATGATGTTCTGGGATAAATATCTTCACTTTGATGATTCAAATGTGGCCCTCCTCAGCTGAAAATACTGTTGCTGGGGTGGGGGTCTGTTGCTGTGCCATGGCACCTGCCTGGAGTTCTTCCTGCTCTCAGTTGTGCCTTTGGTCCAAAAAGGATTCTGATTTCCCTCCTCACTTCCACTTTGCTTTGATCCATGCTAAAATCAAACAATACCTTCTTATTTTTAAAATGCTTTTATGTGGTTTATCCTTCCAAGTGTAGACTCGCTGTAACTCAAAATCAGTTTTGTCTCTAACAAATTTGATTTGCTTTGCCCTCTTTAATTCCATGCCCAACTTCCTTATATTGTCCTGTAAGTTTTATTCAGTCTGTCAAATTCAGATATATCAAGCGTGAGTAGTTTTAAAATTTCTTGTTCCTGAGCCTTAAAGTCCATTAAAACCACTTGTTCCTTCTCTTTGCTAAATTTAACAATTAATGTAATTAATTTCAAACTTGCTTTCTATTAAGATTTTTCCCACTCAGTCATAAAAGGAATATTATCTGTCCCATACGTGGGTTTTAAATCAATTTGTAACCCTCGTGGAATACCTAACTTGGAGGTATGCTTTATATTTGTAATGTTCCAATATAACCTCCTTAGTTGTATTGCCAGTTTTTCTAAGCATTTGAAAACTTCTTTGAGTGACACCATTTCGTGGTAAACCTCCAGAAGCCCTCCAACAGGACATAGCTGCTCACTAAGCTGATTTACAATATCGAACATCTTATATACAACGAACGCCTAACCCATCTGAACCCAATGCCCTTGGAAACTAGACGCATGAAAGGTGATTTGTTATCATGTTATGACGTCATGAAGAACAGTTACTTATTCAATGAATTAGGTTTCAAATTTAAGAATGACACTAAAGGTACAGCGAGCCATCCATTACAAATTATGTCCCAAAATGTTATAACAATAGAAGGAAGGCATTTTACACACAGCAGATAGTCAACCCTTGAAATAAACTGGTTCACCCCATTGGTGTGACAGTCATTTGTTGACACCAATAGGGGAGCAGGCAATACAGCGCCTGGCTCCAGGAGTGCCAGGCATTGCAGCTCCCTGGAACCAGAGTGCCAAAGCACCATGGAGAAAAGATCACTGTCTTGTTGGGGCTTTGCCACCCACACTCTCACCAAAGAAAATATAACTAACTCTAGGGCAGATATGACCCAAAGAGATAGAAACTGAAGGTCACAAAACATGGTGAGAGTTCTGGATGATTAAAATCAGGATTGCCTCAGTCACTCTCACCGCTGTTGTGGCACCCTAATTGCAGCGACAAAGTTAAGTTGCTGCTCTAACGGTATACCGAATAAACTCCTTTGGAAATAACAATTAGTAAGGATAAAATGGAGTTCAAAATAAATTAGATTCACACATATTGAGAGGTAATACTTTCTATTATTATAATTAAAGGACAGAAGCACTTATGGTCTCACCACCTTTCTCTGCTTCTGCTCAAATTAGTATGCATCTTAATATACACTCTGACCATCAGCAGAGCCCAGACACCACCAGACCTACTGGACATACCAGGGTCATGAGTGTAAGAGGATCCTCTGTTTCTGCCCACCCTCACCAAGTACCTTAGTCCATTGTTGAAACACAGACCATGTCCCAGCTACAAGCCAGGCTCTTCCTGAGACTTACACCCACTGGGAGGATCTCCAGGCTGTGAGCAGAGCCTTATTCTCTCACAAAGGCCTCCCACTGCAAGCCAGTGTAAATGGCAGGACATAAGGGCTTTTACACTGTGGGTGTCAGAGTGGGGCAGAAAATAAGCAAATGAGAGAAAGAAACAGGGCAATCCATTCATGTGAACCCTAGAAGTGCCATCAGATAGTATACAACTTGTTCAAATGCATACTCACAAAACTGAATTAGAGGTATTTAATAAAGGAGTATGGTATATACGGCAACAACATTCTTTATTAGTATCCTCCGTAGTAACCAATTGTAGAACTGTTAGGACCTTTATGCAAGCTTGCACAATGGCTTGATTCTCTTAGAAACATAGAAACATAGAATTTGATGGCAGATAAGGACCACTTGGTCCACCCAGTCTGCCCATTTCCTTACTTAATGGATAAGCTGCAGATCTTAGTTAACCAGCAGCCTACTTCTTCCTACCCCACACCCTAGAATTGCCTTTATGACTGTCCCATGCATGCTTGAATTCCACCACTGTTTTTGACTCCAACCTTCCTCCGGAAGGCGCTCCATGCATCCACAACCTCTCTGTGAAAAATACTTCCTTAAATTACCTCTGAGTCACTTCCATCTTCAAATTGTGCCCTTGTTCTTGCACACTCTTTTTGAAATATGCTACCCTCTTGGACTTTGTTGATTCCCTTGAGGTACTTGAAAGTTTCTATCATGTCCCTCCTCTCCTCCTTTCCTCGAGGCTATACATATTAAGCTCCTTAAGTCTCTTCATATGTCTTCAGGTGCAGACCCTGCACCATTTTAGTTGCCCTCCTCTGGACAGCTTCCATCCTGTCTATGTCTTTGTGGAGATTGGGTCTCCAGAACTGCATGCAGTACTTCAGATGGGGTTTCACCAGCTGTCTGTACAGAGGGATAATAACTTCCTGTTTTCTACTGGTGATGCCTCTCCTATGCATCCCAGTATCCCCCAGCCCTCCTTGCTGCCCTCTCACATTGCTTGCCCACTTTAGGGTCATCTGATATGACTACTCCCAGGTCCCTTACTGACTGTATTTGTTTCAATAAATACTGATTATTGTATGTATGTATGTATGGGTTCTATGTCATATGGGTGAATTTGGCATGCCACATGCCTTTATAGCAACCCCATATTGAATTTCAGTGATGTGGGATCATACTGAAAAGTAAACCCAGTGCAGAAAAACTTCTTTTGTTTTATGTGGGCGGGTCTGTGCCTCCCACCCCCACCCTCCTACTTTAGGATTCTCAACTCGGGGGTGCAAGTTGGAAAAAACACTGTCTTGGACCAGGCACAACAATAACCACCGCACCGGTCCTGAACCCTGCATCTCCACCACCCAAGCCGCACCTATCCCACCACACCATGACACCAACTTCCTGGAACCCTGTCGCACCACCCTCACATACCCTCCCGCCCGCATCTGTCGGGCTTGTTCCCCTGTGCACGATGCCCATGCAATATCCTGTCACCATTTTATGACAACCCCATCCGTCGCCTACCCTACACCCCCACTGTCGGGCACTAGCCAAAAGTGGGTCACTACTCAGCAGGCACCCACTTGCTAGTGCCCCATATCACAGGATACCTGTGTATGTATGTATGTATGTAATGTATGAATATTTTGTATCTTGTTTATATAGTGGGTCCTGTTTGATGATACGTTTATGTAAAACTTGTCGCTTAGAAAACAGGCAATTTGCTCATCTTACTAACAAGTATCAAAATAAAAAATAAAATGTAATGAAATGTATACCCCATAATCAATTGAATGTGTTTCAACTCATATTAGACTTGCAGAAATTTTATAGGAAAATATGTTTATGCCACTTTTCTGATGGTTTAGAAAGATTTGACAGTAATTTAGTTAAGAAGCAAAAACAAAAGATTTGAGGCAAAATTTTATTTAAAATCTCAGTTTCTCCCTCCCGTAATATGCCCACGGGATAGAGACATACATCCAATTACTTGAAAAGAAGTAGATAGAATAAAAAAAAACACCAACTAGGATCAAAAGTATCATTTAAATTCACAAAACTAGCAGCTCATAGATCTCTAGAGGACAATGATTCTATTGTTATTACAAGTGCTGATAAAGGGGAGCTATAAGGAAGAATATCTGAGACAATTAAACAATAGACATATGTATATACAATTAACAGAAATTCCATTGACAATTGCTTCCCAAACAGTAAAAGAAGTATTAGAAGCAGCCTTAGACAAAGCGGACACAATTGAAAGGAAGCAGAAGCATTGAAAATAAAAATCCAGTCATGCTCATCTTTTACACCCTACCCAAAATACACAAAACTGACAAATCTCTACCTGGCAGACCGATCGTAGTGGGTATAGGATCTTTAATGAATACTTTTCAACATATGTGGAGTTTCACACCCACTTTCTGGTCCCTCTAGCATCAAATTTTATAAGGGATTTGATGCACTATTGCAATATTGAAAAATATAAATCAGGAAAACTTGGAAAGCACTGACTTGTTAATTTGCATACATTTTGAGGTTAGGGACTTACATTCATTTATAAATTGGGTATAAAAATCCAGAAACCTGATTGGCTGAGGAGCTCAGAACCCAGTGCTGATATCCCAACACAACTGCACTGGAAGAAGATCCAACAACTCTTCACAATAAAATCAATACTACCACACATCCGTGACTGCCATCACAAATGTTTCTGTCGCCTTTACTCACTAAAACCTTCAACTAGGCCCTAAAATAAAACTGCATTAAATTTAAAACATATTAATGAAATACTTTTTGCCCTCATAATCCTTTTCTTACACACACACACACAACTTGAAAAATGAAGTACTACTGTACAGTGCCTACAATTTAAATGTATGGTTTTTTATTGCTAATCATGAAAAACTTCCCATTCTCACCTGATTACTGTGGAAATCTGTGCTGTTTAACGGAACACTGTCAGCGTTGTCCCTCATTTTGCTTCAATTTTTAGCAATGGGTCTCTAGGAACATATTTGAATAAAGGGTACAGTGCAATGTCCCTGCATAAAGTAAAACATAATCTATTCACTGCTTTTGAAAATGTTGCATTAGTTGCCTTACTTGCAGTCTGCCCCAAATCCTCTGACCACCGGAAGCAGATTCACACCCAGAGAATGTATTTTAATGCAATAGCGATGCATTCTCGGCAAGATTTCGCACCATGATTAAAAACCATTTTATGCCTCAACCAGTGCTCGGTTTTGCTTCACAGATGGCTTGATTGTTTTATTTTAACATGCTGTAGTGGATTATGTGTTTTGTTTACGGGATGCTAAAATGTACATTTTAGGACTGCTTTCCCAGTAGATGCATGCTCTGGGTGTGAATCTTCTCGATGGTCAGGGATTTAATGGTGGACTGTAAGTGAGGCAAATAATGCAACATTTTCAAAAGCAGTGAATACATTAAGTTTTACTTTATGCAGGGCATTGCACAGTACTCTTTATTCAAGTATATTCCTAGAGACACACTGCTAAAATTGGAAGGAAAACGAGGGCAAGGCTGACAGTGTCCCTTTAACTTGATACAGATAAAACCAAAGCCCTGGTTCCATCTGTGGCCTTCTGTTGTGTGATAGTGGGGTGAACATTCTGTCAGTAGAACTGAGCAGAGATTTGAATTCTTGTATTCCATATATAGTAAAAATTCCTTCTCTTGAATTCAAACCCAAAACAAATATCTTAAATTGCCTTTTGGATGCTTTGCACTTTAATATCTTTGTAACTATTCAACAGATTTAAACACAATTTCACATGATTGTTCTCAGGGTAAATCTCTTGACTTGACAAAATTTGGTTCAGTGGGATGTGCGGCTTCAAGATTTAGATAGTGAAAAATGTTTAAAAATCAAATTTTTGCTGTTTTTTTTTTGTCACTATCTAGCTTTGGTTTGGAATTTTGTCTGAAATTTCAGAGTAGAAAGGGCTTGGCCCACGATGCTTCCTTTGCTGCTTTGGTGAAAAACATATTAACAGGAGGCAGTATAGTGCAGTGGTTTAAGGCTTTGAGCTGCAAATTTGGAGACCTGGGTTTGAATCCCACAGCCTCCACTTGCATACTGTGTGACTCTGAGCAAGTCACTTAACTTCCCTGTGTTCCCAGGTCACACCTGTAAACAAGCTTTCAGCTTAGTGTGCCACTCCTGGTTAAACAATTGAAAATAAATAAATAAATAAATCTGTTCTGATAGGGAACAGATAGTCAACCTGTTGAGCAAGCAGTGTAACCTCAGCCAAAGGTACACAAACCACTCATTAGAGCCACAGCTGAGCATCTACTATCTACTACCAGAATGCAAGCATGATAAATTATGGCAGTCATGGGGCACAGATCAGAAGCTAGCTTAAGAAATTATTGAAGTGTCTCTGTCGAATACCAGAAAAAGGAGCGGAATCCTGGCACACAGTATGAAAGAAAACAGCAGATGGAATCTCCAAGCAAGAATAAAGAAATGGAGCCTACAAGCAAGAAACAGAAGCCAGAGCCAGAAAATGAGTTCACAGACAATGAGCATGAAATACCATCAATGGAAATGCAGTGCTGAAAAGCATGCCTTTCAAGCTCATAAACCCTGTATTCCATGACAAGGTGCAATCCATCAATTTCAACAAGTAAACCTAAAATTTTACATATTGGGAGGTTTTTCTGTTGTTATTTTGACCACCCCAGAAAAGTAGTGCATCACGTGGTTCTAAGTGAGTTATTATTTTGACCATCCCAAACGGTGTAGTTGGGGACTACTTTTTCTCCTTGTTTAAGAAATTCTATAGTCTTTATTTAAATAAATGTTACAAAATTTTACAAATGCAAAACTGCTTGTTGGTGTAATTTTGCTACTCATAACCCATTTTATAAGTGCAATAAGACACTCCAGGGTGTTGGTTGTTCTGTGCTAACTGCACGCCTAGGTGTGAAAGGACACTTGGCATTTAGGCTCATGCCTTACCATGCATCTAGGCATGTGGTTATCACAGAACAACCAGCACCCTGTTGTGTATTTTGTTTACATATTCCCATACTGAAGGTTTGGAAGCAAGGACAATTTTTTTAAATCTAAGAAAGAAGAAAACTATCAAATTTATTACTCTTGGAACTAGCAGCATTAGTCCTGAATAACATTTTTTAAGTCTGAGAACACATATTACATCCAAGTGAATGGCACTGCAATGGGGTCAAGTATGGCACTCACATATGTCAATTTTACTATGGCAAGATCTGAAAATGAATTCATATTGATTCCATTATACAACCTTTATTACAGTAAAATTAGGAAATAGGTCAGATTTATTGATAACATACTAGTGTTAAGGACAGGAACTATTGAGTAACTATTGGATTTCCATAATCATTTAAACAACTGTGCAAAATATTTGGAATTTGTTATGAATTATAGTAAAAGTAATGTTCTATTATTGGACCTAGTGATTCAGAAAGAGGGTGGAAACTACACACAGATTTATACCACAAATGAAACACATAGAGAGAGAGAATCCTACATTACCAGAGTTTCCATCCTAGAAAATTAAAAGAAGGAATACCTATTGACTATACTTTGAATTACAAGAAATTGTGTTAAGGAAGAGAGTTTGATAGGTAGGTTGAAGAACTGAACCATAGGTTCCTGGAAGGAGGATACCCTATTAAATGTCTTAATGAAGCCTAGGATAGAGCTGTTAGGACTCCCAAACAGAAATTACTCAGTCCAATAATTAAACAAGATGATGCAAATAAAACTGCATTTTATACTACATTTTCATACTTTTTGAAATTGAAGAATTCTATACATCAGAATTGGAAAGTTATGCAATCTACACCTGAAAGAGAACAAACTATTTCAAGATAAATCCATGCTGGTATCTAGAAGAGCTAGAAACTTATGAACAAACTTGTGGAATCTGAATATAAAGTTTCAACTAGACAAGCAGAGAACATTTAACTTTACTCAGACCACAAGGCAACTTTCAACATGGAAATTCTGTACATTGTTTTAATACCTACAGAGTGAAGTATTGAGCAACATATAAATCGATAAGGACATTGTAATTTGGACCTTATTACATGTCAAAGTGATCTCTTTGTGTACATGCTTAAATGTCCTTGTGATCTAGTATACATAGAAAAACTAGCTACACAATAAAAAATAATAATTGAGAGCACAAAAGTGCTAGCAGAAGAAATTATCCATATTCACAGTGCTACAACATTTTGCTACCATGAGATACACATCGGACACATTTGGGCCCAGATATTCAAAAGGGTTGTACATGGTGCAATGGAGTTATGCTAGCACAACCCTGCATTGCACCCTGGCAGGATATTGAAAGGCTGCCCAGCACAGTGCAAATCCCGATGCGCCAGGGTGCAATGTAATTGTATGCGGCATAGATGCAGGGCGTGCCCATGATATGCGGCACATCCCAATATTCAGCCCGGGATGTGAGGTGTATGCTGGCACAACCCTGCATTGTGCCACGTTGGGGGGCTCAAAGTTGAGTCCATTAAAAGTGGGAACAAATCCTGGCCACCTATAGGTGGGCTGCTGTATTGCAAGGCACAACACAGCAGCCGCCAGCCGTGGTGGCCACCCACACAGAACACCATCCACAAGCACCCACATCCCCTGGTAGTCTAGTGGCACCCCTCCCTCCAAATTCCACAATAAATATAAATGTAACACACCCTGGTGGTCCAGGAGAACCCTCCCACCCGATTCCCCAATTATGCATATGTATAACACAACATTCCCTGGTAGTCTAGTGGAACCCTCCCTCCCTTGTCCCTGATCACTGGTAGATGACATATGGTCAACTCCTGGTAGTCTAGTGGACCCTCACTCCCCTGCTCCCTGATCACCGGTTATCTGCTGTTTAATAGTCCCTGGTAGTCAGTGGCTGCCCCCCCCTCCACTCCCGTTGCCGTGATCATGGTAAACCCCATAATACAATTCCCTGGTGATCCAGTGGCTCACCCACCCTTCCCACACACAGATTTCTGCCCACCCCACTGACCTAATATCAGGGGTGGCTGCAACCTGCCTGCATAAGCCTAACACCACTGAATGACAGGTACAGTATGGGCTGTAAGCCATTGGTCCACAGTGGATTATGGGTTTGCAGGCACATTGTACTTAATAGTCCCAAATATGTGAATGACTTCATTCACATATTCAGGACTGTCTAGTACAGTATGCCCCTGCAAGCCCATACTGTACCTGTCATTCGGCAGGTGGCCGAGTGGTATGTAGGTGGGTTGCAGCCACCCACCAATGATGGGGGGGTGGGCAAGGGAGTCTGTGTGGGTGGAAGGGTGGGGGTGCCACTGGATCACCAGGGAACCAGACATGGGGTTTTACCACAATCACAGTAATGGGCAGGGGTACCACCAGACTACCAGGGACTATTAATATGGCAGATAACTGGTGATCGGGACACAGGAGGGTGGGGGGGCAGTATGTGTGTTGTCCATGCCATATTCAATGGTGCTACACCACGGCATGTCCCCATTGAATATCACCTGGACCTGGACCTGGCCTCTGCAAGATCACAGTTGCACTGTGCCCAGGCTTCGCTTACTGCCTGGAGCAGTCTGAATATCTGGGCCTTGAAGTTTCTTGGAATTTAAATAATAGTACCTCATCCAGAGGGGTGACTGGGACTGGCTACTTTTAGTGAGGGAAGCATATTGGATTATGAAACTGAATACTTTAAACAAACACTATGGTTTAACTGAAGAGATTAACCAGCAACCCATTTTATAAATTCCATATACAGATCTCGTAACACATAATACCCCCAACATGTCTATTATATATTTCATTAGGGTCAATTTTATTTGTGTTCCAGGTTAAACAGGACTGTTTTTTTTACTTAGTAATGTAATTATGTATTTGGCAATCTATTTAGATGTTTAACACTGAAACAAGTATCTTTAATATCTTCACGATGTCCCACAGTCTAGTGAAAATACATCTACGCACTTTGGCCTTTTAAACAACATGGCTGTTTCAGCAAGTGTGGCATTTTACCATCCAGAATGACCCACAGTGCGTGTGATGTCATCACGTGGTGCCGTGCATCTGATGTCATAGCACTAGCATGGGAATTCTGATCCATTAGCATCTGGCCATAAATAGGATTCCTACAGTGTGGCACTTACCTTAACTTCTCTCAGAGCCAGGACTTTACAGGAACTAAGGTATATTATTTAAAACTTAAATCCACAATGTTCTTGGAGCCACTGATATTAGAAAGTACACACTATTGATAATTCTGCAGTTTGTCTTATACCTCTAGTGCATCTGTGGAAGCACATTTCCTGAGGAAAAATCCAAATATTTAAACTACTTTAACAGGTGAGTTTAAAACAGCATATATGCTGGTAAAGTGAAAGGAAGTAAGGGACAGTTTGATGGTGTTTAGAATTATGCACTCCATCTATTTTAATATAAATGAGAACAGGAAGAGATAAATCATTCAAACAACATGAGACAAAATGACAAATCTGATAATCTGATAAACTAATATACCCATTCTTTATAAACTAGATGTGAAAACTTATGAAAATTTAAAGGGGCAGAAGTTACATTATGATTTTGGAACACAAATAAGAGAATGAGCACTGGATAAAATGCAAACTATCTTTTACTGTTGTCCTGAATCCAATAGATAGTTAGAGGCACTGACATTGCTAAAACTGCAAGACTGAAAAACAAAGGCAAGCAAAACCTAGCACTTTCAATGGTTGAGACGTCACCTGACCATGCATTAAATCTCTATAAATGCACAGTCAGGTGCTGAATCTCATTATCCTCCCCAAAACCTAGTTAGAGCCATTTTATATGTATAATAAGCCCCTCCAGGGTGTGCATTATAAATTTTAATGCCCTTCCCAGGTGAAAAGACATTCAGCCTTCAGCTTCAAGCCTTACTACACCACCGAAGCATACATTAAAATCCTATAATGCACACCGGTCATGGCTTATTACTTGATGAATTTTGTATGTTTTAAATGGTTAGTTGTTTGCAACTATTATGAGATCTATATATATATATATATATATATATATATATATATATATATATATATATATATATATATATATATATATATATATAATGGTACACGTAATGCTACCATAGTTGGGTTGAGGAGCCATTTACATCTTAAACCTAAAATTTTGCACCTTAATAACTTTGCAACCGCTCAATGGACTTGCCTGAAATTTGGAATACATGATAAAGAACCATACGTCTTGGGATCTGCCAGCTGTTTTACTGTTCGGATATATGGCTGCGGAGTTATTAAGCATGATCTGAAGTGTCTTTACGCTTTTGGAAATTCTTTGCTCGTCTCTACAGGTTGCCGGTTTGCTGACTAGTCGAAATCTTCAGGGAATGTGGCCGGGGTCCCCAATGTGTCTTTTGAAGATTTCATGAAAAAATTAAAGGTTCGAAAGTTATTCAAAAACAATTTCCCATTATAAGTCAATGGGAAAAGTTAACAAAAGTTCGACAGTGTCGCAAATGCAGTTTTACTTTTGCAAATGGCCCTTTTACTGTCTCAAATCCACCAGTTTGTTTTCAGTTGGTCATCAGAAAAATGCTTGGCATTTAAATTTGGGACCCTCTAGCAACCTATTTCTTTTGTATTCACCTAGTCGGACCCTGTGGATGCTAGGCATGTCTTTATGTTGGGGTAAACCCCCAGAAATATGTTTTCACATTTCTGGAAAAGTACTTCATAAGTACTTTCACATTCTAACACTGTCGCATGAATTTGTGGAAAGCCGCAAAGTTCGACAGTACTTTCCAGGCTGTGGGAAAATGACAGTACCCATTGCACCCTGCTGCAAAAGAACGGGTTGGTCTTTTGGGCTGAAATTTGGAGAATGCAGCCAACATCTCACAGATGTGCTTTTCAGTGTTTTGGTGAAAAAATATTACAGGGTAGCAAAGTTACGTCCTACAAATTGACGCTTTTTCCCATAAGATAACATTAGAGGTCCGCTTGCACAGGAATCCTTTGCTGCCCTGCTGCAAAATAATGGTTTGGTCTTTTGGGCTGACATTCAGAGGGAAGAAAGCCAACATCACACAGATGTGCCTTTTTGTGGTTTGGTGAAAAATATTAAACAGAGCCAAAGTTATGGCACTCGAACTCTCTTTTTCCCCATAGGATAACATTACAGCATTCGCTGCACCTTTCAGGGCCCGTATCTTGGAAACGGTGCGAAGTTACGGACTTTTCGTTGAAAAAATGCTTAGCTCCCTAACTAACCAGGAAAGTCATAAATCATATGACTTTTCAATTTTTTTCTACATCATACGGTTCCTGAGATATAAGCAATTTAATTTTCCAACTCCTTGTTTTCTGCTCCGAGACCCATTATTATACATACATTCTTTGTACTCACTGTCTTTCTCTATGCAGCTTTTGGGGAAAACCAGCCTGTGCACTTACATTACTGTTACCTTACCACTTCTGCTTGTGGTTCGAAACCGTTCACTTACTGTTCCTGTCTCACGGCACCATGAAGTTACCCTTAATTTTCATTTGCACTTGCGTTTAATTGTTTAACCATTTGTGTCTACAGTACTGTTTATCTTTCTGTTTTGCTTTGCGTCCCATGCACATTACCATGTGTGTGTTTGTTGCAGCGTGCTACTATGTGACAAGACATCACATGGCGGCAGTACAGGGGCCCTCCCGCCACGCGCATTACATTCACTATTTCTCATTATTCTTCTCAAAAAAGGAAATTAGAGGCAAAAACTCCATTTAATGAATTAGTTAGGGTTGTTCCACAGCGACAAAAGGAGGAAATTCGGTGTTAGGGGTTGAAAGCCCCTGAACCCCGCCCACACCCCCAACCGGAATCGGGTACGCTAGGGTTGTCGGTCCTAACTCTCACCCCATTCTCCTATACCTCTGCTTCTTCACACATCTGATGGGGTGAGAGTTTGGACCGGCAACCCCAATGTGCCCGATGCTGGTTGGGGTTGTGGGTGGGGGTCAAGGGGCTTTCAACCCTAACACTGAATTTCCTCACTTTGTTGCTGTGGAACAACCTAACTAATGCATTAAACAGAGTTTTTGCCTCTAATATATACATGTGTATATATATTTATATATATACATATATATATATATATATATATATATATTCATTGCAAAAAAACTTTGTTAGTGCATCAGTTAGGGCTGCTACTAAGCAACAAAGCAGGGAAATGTGGTGTTATGGTTTCAACCTAACACCCCACCCCAGCTTGCAGACACTGGCAGGTGGGGAGTGCCTTGTGTCATCAGCCTTAATGCTCACACCATTCCATAACTAAGTAAGCTGAGATGGGTACAGTACAGGATAAATGGGGTGAGTGTTAGGACTAATGACCCCAAGGCACATCCCCAATGTCTGTCAGTGTCTGCAGGCTGGTTGTGGAGTGTTAGGTTGGAAACCCTAACACCACATTTCCCTGATTTTGTCATCTTAGTAAATAATCCTAACTGATGCATTAACAAAGTTTTTGCAATGAATTTCCTTGATTTTTTAGATAGTATAATCATATCTTTATTTGTCTGTGGGAGCACAGGGCCATCCCTCCATAGATGTGTATATGTATGTGCTATGGAAGCACAGTGACCAAATTGTCAGCATAGCCATCTTATTACTCTACCTCATGTACCCGGCACAGAAAATGTTTTAATCTATGCCAAGCTAATTCTACACAATTGCAACACCATTCTGTGCCACAGATGTGAAAACACATTTTGGGCAGGATTTGAAAAATGACAGCTGTGACATACATGAGGCAGGATAATAAGAAGGCTATGATAAAAATATGAGGTCAAAAAATATTTTAAATTTCCGAAGTTATGATATGGGTACCGAAACTGCAATGAATGGTCATAACTTGGCATTTTTCATATTTTGACCCACATTTTAGCATAGTCTTCTTATGACCCCAGCTCATAAACACCATAGGTGAAACTATTCAAATCCATGCCAAAATACCATTCTGTGCCACAGGTGTGAAAACATATTTCAGGCAGGATGTGAAAATGACATCCATACTGCTCATGAGGTGGTGTGAAAAAATGGCTATATTGATAATTTGGAGGCAAAATACTAAAATTACCAAAGTTATGCATGTGCATAGAAACATTTCAATGAATGCTCATAACTCAGCCATTTTCAGGAATTTGTTCACCAAATTTTCAACATGGCTTTTTGGGACCCCACCTCATGAACAGTGTCATTGTGTTAATCAGTCCAAAAGGTGATTTCATACAGTGACCACAAAATCATCTTCTGGGTCTGATTAATGAAACAACAGTCACAGTGTTCATGAAGTGGGGTCCCAAAAGCCCATGCTGGAAAATTTTGGTGAAAAATACCTAAAAATCCCAAAGTTATGAACATAAGTTGAAAACACCATTGAAATACATTATATGGCACTTACTGTACCTTGATTCCTCAGTTTGCTGTTCAGCTTTAAGAGTGAAGATGTGTCGGGTCCACAGAAGAGGACAGTGGATGACCTCTGGAGGTAAGTATAGGGTAAGAGGGGTTGGGGTACTGGGTGCTCTGTGGGAGGGTCGGGATGGGGAGGGGAAGGCGGGTTGATGAGGGACCGCTGTCTTTTTCAGGTGTTGAAAAAATAAAGATGTCAGGGACTGTTTTCTTTTACAGGTTTAATACAATACATGTTTCAGGACACTGTAAGTGGGCTCCCCAGCATCATCACCTCGGGGGTACATATCTTGGGACACTGGGAGTAGGCTCCCCAGTGTTCCGCACTGCTAGGAGGGGCATATGCTGCTGACATGGGTATTGAGCACCCTGATATTGGAAAATATATCATAGTAGCATGCCTTGGCCCCTTCCCTTAGAGACTTTAAAGGACAAAACAATACTTGAATTAAGTAAACACCAACAGGTGTTTACCTAATTGAGGTTGAGGAATGGATTCTGGGGTCAGGTTCCCCAAATAGTTTTATGTTTTCCACAGATGTATTAGTGCTACAAATTGTGGCAGCTGCAGCATGAGACACCCTTCATTGTTTTACAAATCAATGGGATTTTGTTGCAATTTGCAACACAAACTCACCTTGTTTTGTGAAACAACTGCCACAATTTGCAGCACAAATATGTCCATGGACAAAATTTACATATTTCTGGGCATTTTGGGGAAAACTTGACTACAGAATTTGATTCCTCGTGCCCCATTAGGTAAACACAACTGTTGGAATTTACCAAGTGCAAGTATTTTTGAAATATTTAAATTTGTTTGCCTTTCTAGTGAAACAACAAGGCAGAATCTCTACACTACATTCCACATCTGCAACAATAAAAATGCTCTCGTGGCAGCAAAACAGTTGTTTTGCATGGCACATCTAATTTACCATAGAAAATAATAGGAAAATAGAAGCTTTAATAACTTTTGAATGGATTAATTATGCAATAAGGCATGACCAGGGGTTAGATTCATGTATTAATCACCCCTAGGGGTGTAATATGGCATGAGGTGCAGTCCAAGTGCCATATTGCCCTAGGGAGTGATTAACTGACTGTTAATCTAACTCCTGGAGTTCCTGTTGCTATTATAAAAAATAATTCCAAAAGAAATGTGTTTAAAGAATATTTTTGAATGTTTTCCTCATTTAGAGGAGATTTGTAATAAAATAGTTCTTCCGCCAACAGTTTAAGAATGCTAGTTCAAAATCAGAATGCATCATTCTACACATTCAGCAGTGCTGGAGGATGGAATGCTACCAGAAAGAATCCATGTGCCATGGTGATCAGGCTGTACATGACAGTATAACATGGATTAATGTAAGGCTGTTGGAATCCTAACAGCCAATTAGATTGCAGAATTTCTGAGACCCTTTTATAATGTTTTTAACCAAAACTTCAAAAAGCACAAGCCGATATACCCTAAAAATTTCAGACCAAACCTCAAGCCATTTTTGAGAAATGGCGTAACAAAGATTTACACAAAATGGTAATTTTTAATTTTTACTCCACATCTCCCACCTGCACAACTGACTGGTACAAAACTTGCCAGATCATGAGATTTGGACCCTGACAGCGCAAGAAAAATTTCATGTGAATCTTTCGAACGATAGTAAAGTTATTAAAATGCAAAATTTGGAGTTTAACATAGAAATGACCATTGAACCCTAACTATAGTGATGCTATTGCACCACTGTAATATATTATAGGGGCATGATAGTGCCCTATAGTTAGGAGTTGAGTAGCCTGTTTAATATTAAACCTAAAATTTTGAACATTAATACATTTGGCCCCTTTTAATGAAATGAGCTGAGCTTTCTATGTGTGGTCTATGAAGCAAGGTCTTTATGTGTGGCAATTTTTGAGATGACAGCATGTGCAGTTTTGAGATACAGCTGTCATTTCTAGAAAAACTAATTTTTCCTCCTAACTTAATATTGTTGGGTGGGCAGAGGAGACTGTGAAAGGCAGAGATACTAAACAAATATTTTGCTCAGTATTTAAAAATGAAGAGGGAGGTACCTAAAACAAACAATACAAACACTCTGGATACAGAAGGTGATGCCAGCCCATTTACAGAAGAAAGGGCTCTGAAAGAGCTCTTAAAACTGAAGGTGGACAAAGCAATGGGGCCTGATGGGATTCATCCCAGAATTCTAAAAGAACTATGGGTAGAAGTAGTGACACCACTGACTACCTCTTTAACAAATCATGGGAGGATGGAGTGGTACCCAAGGACTGGAGGAGGGCAGAAGTGATTCCCCTTCACAAAAGTGGGAGCAAGGCAAAGCAGGAACTACAGACCTGTTAGTTTAACCTCAGTGATAGGAAAATGATGGAATCACTTCTGAAGGAAAGAATTGTCTAGTATCTAGAGGCCAGAGGGGCACAGGACCCTAGGCAGCATGGATTCATGGAGCGGAAGGTCATGCCAGATGAATCTGATAGATTTCTTTGACTGGGTGACCAAAGTAGTAGATCAGGGAGGGCTGTGGACATGGCCTACCTAGACTTTAGCAAGGCATTTGACACAGTCCCACACAAAAGATTAATATACAAGTTAAGCCAGCCTGGGAGTGGGTCCAAGATGACAGCCTGGGTAAAGAATTGACTGGAGAATAGGACACAGAGGTAATAGTAAATGGAGTCCACTCAGAAGAAAGGGGTTACTAGTGAAGTGCACGCGGGGAGTTCAGTATTAGGTCCAGTCCTCTTCAATGTCTTTATAAGTGACATTGCAGAGGGACTGGAAGGAAAGTATGTCTCTTTGCAGATGGCATAAAGATCTGCAACAGAGCTGATGCACAGGGTGGGGTGGAAAAGGATGAGAAGGACTTGGCAAGGTTAGAGGAATGGTCAAATGTATGGCAGCTTAGATTCAATGCTAAGAAGTGCAAGGTAATGCACCTGGAAACAAAAACCCAGGGAAGAGTACACAATGGGGGTGAGATACTAACAACAACAAAAATGGAAAGGAGACCTTGGGGTAGTCATATCAGATGACCTAAAGGTGGGCAAGCAATGTGAGAGGGCAGCAAGGAGGGCTGGGGATACTGGGATGCATAGGGAGAGGCATCCCAGTAGGAGCAAGAAGTTATTATCCCTCTGTACAGACAGCTGGTGAGACCCCATCTGAGTATTGCGTGCAGTTCTGAAACCCAGTCTTCGCAAAGACATAGACAGGATGGAAGCTGTCCAGAGGAGGGCAACTAAAATGGCGAGGGTCTGCACTGGAAAACATATGAAGAGAGACTAAAGGAGCTTAATATGTATAGCCTCGAGGAAAGGAGGAGGGGGACATGATAGAAACGTTCAAGTACCTCAAGGGAATCAACAAAGTCAAGAGGTAGCATCTTTCAAAAGAGGTGTGCAAGAACAAGGAGGCGAATTTGGCCGGCCCATCGCGAGCGGTGGTTTCCACTTGACACGCCAGCGACCGGTTCAGGAATGGACCGGATCGTCAGAGGGCTGGCCGGGGAGAAGGATGGAGCATCCGATGGGTAGCTCTCCTTTCTGGGGAGGGTGTGGTAACACTCGGGCACTGAGGACTCCTGGCGGAGGCCGGGAGCCTCGCGCTGCCGACATTCAGCAAAGGGAGGAGGAAGGCGGGGCAGGCGCTGGCGTCATTGCACGTTCCACCTCCTCTGGGGAGGAAAACCAGGAAAATGGAAGGTGGGCTGGACCACCGAGTATGAAGCCCTCCTGGAGTCCTCAATTCACCACCGCTGCTGTAGGGACCCCGACTAGTCACAGTTCCATGGCCCACAGGTGGCCATAGCCTGGCCCGGGTAAGCCGGGTGACCGAGGTCCTGGCAGCAATAGGCGGTGGAGTTCCGGGCCGTGGACTAGGGTGAAGTAGTCGTGGTCCCGACCAAAGAAAAAAAAAGGAGGCACAATTTGAAGATGGGGGCAGCTCAGAGGTAATTTAAGGAAGTATTTTTTCACAGAGGGGTTGTGGATGCATGGAGCAGCCTTCCAGAGGAGGTTGTGGAGTCAAAAACAGTGGTGGGAATTCAAGCATGCATGGACAGTCATAAGGCCATTCTAGGGGTGGGTAGGAAGAAGTAGGCTGTTGGTTAACTAGGATCTGCAGCTTATCCAGTAGATAGGAAATGGGCAGACTGGGCGGGCCAAGCGGTCCATATCTGGCCATCAAATTCTATGTTTCTATGGTTTTTTTTTGTTCTCATTACAGCATATATGGGAAGGAATTTTGCCCCAAACTTACAGGGACTTGTATTATGTGCCAAGGTAGTGCAGTTGACAGGTCCAGTGAAAAATATGAAGGGTTCCAGAGCTATAAGGATTTAAAGTTTAGTGTTTCCTAACTTCTGCATGCGCAGTAGGCTTTTCGGATAACATTTTTTTCAGTGTCGCACTTTTTCTATCCTGGCATCAAAAGGGTCTCACTGCATTATCTGTGCTTTGCAGTAGAATAAATAATTTCACAAATGTGGGAAATAGTGTTGAGATTCCTCCATCCTGTTTTCAGTTAGCGAGGTGGAAAAAGTTAAATAGTTTAAAAACTGCCCCAGGTAAACATCAGCCATTGTGTTTCCCTAATCAGGGTGCGAGGAGTTAGAGTCTCTGATTGTTTATTTATTAATTTATTTTTATTTATCAAGATCTTGGAATAACACCTTTGAGTTGGGAGCTCATTTACAAAGGTTTCATGTCAAACAAAAATAACAGATTACATACATTTCATAAATGGGACTAACACATAACATATATTTCATCATTGGAACAGTACAAGACAGTATAAGTGCAGTGTTACATGACACAGTTAACAATACAGGGAATGAGAGGTTTCAAACAATGTGAGTACAGAGTTACAAAACATGAAGTATTAAGCAGAATAATATTTTTGTCAAAGTTCAAAGAGATAGGGTGTAGGAGAGAGGTAGGGGTGGAAATAAGTGCCTCATGGAAGAATAGGAGATGTTGATAATATGGGGAATTAGTTAGTTTTGTACAGTACCTAGAAATATGTTTTTGTATCAGCACATTTTGAAAGTATTGCAAATAGCGGACTATTTTGTGAATATTGCCACAATTTGCGCACTACTTTAAATGAAATCAAATCAGCCACAGAAAATAAAACATTTATGGACATTTTGTGCCAGATTATCCTCAGAATCTGATTCCTCTGCTCCATTTAGGTAAACATAAATACCTATTGGTGTTTACCTAAAACAAGGATCTTTTAATCCGTTTACTGCCTCAAAGGGGCTGAGGCATGTTAATATTAAATGTATATTTACTGACATTGAGGTATCCAATCCCCATGTCAGTGTTAAAAGCTCCTGCCAGTTTAGGACACTGGAAGCCTACTCCCAGTGTCCTGAGATGTCTCCCTGAACAGTGTGGGACACTGGGAATCGCCCAGTGTCCCAAAATATATAATATTTTCATACCTGTAAAGATGAAAACAGTCCTCTGTCGTATGATCACTCTGCCGACAGTGGGGTGCCTAAACCCTGTGTCAATGGTAAACGGCCCTGTTAGTGTAGGACACTGGGGAGCCCACTCCCAGTGTCCTGAGATGTCTCCCGAGCAGTGTGGAAGACTGGACGCCAATGTATCAAAATATATAATATTTTCATACCTGTAAAGATGAAAACAGTCCCTGTCATATGATCACTCTGCCGACAGCGGGGTTCCCAATCCCTGTGTTGGTGGTAAAGCTCCCCACCAGTGTGGGACACTGGGGAGCCACTTCCAGTCAGGGTTACCACCTTTAAGAGGCCCAAAGTGAGAATTTTTCTTAGTGAAACATGGTTTTGAAGGACAGTATGTAACCTCAACCAATGCAACAGGCGTGTTTTCTCTATATAATCAGAATTAAGGCTAAGCATTGTAGTTTATTGGTTGTCTACTGTTTCTTACCATTTTAAGGTATTTTAGTTAAGGTATTAAAGTTTTCTGCAACATTTAGTGGAAAGTTAGAAAATATTTTTCTACTAAAAAGTCAGGACATGTAGTATTTTTCATGTTTTTTTGCAGGACACAGCTGCCCAAATCAGGACAGTCCTTCAAAATCAGGGCAGGTGGTAACCCTACTTCCAGTGTCCTGAGATGTCTCCCCACCAGCAGTAGTGTGGGATCCTGGGGAGCCCACTCCCAGTATCCCAAAATATATAAAAGTTTTGTATGCCTGTAAAGAAGAAAACAGTCCCCATTGTATGATCACTCTGCTGACAACAGGGTGCCCATTACCCATATCAGCACTAAAAGCCCCTCCCTACCAGTGTGGGACACTGGGGAGCCCACTTCCAGTGTCCCAAGATGTCTCCCCCAAATGTGGGACACTGGGGAGTCCACTCCCAGTGTCCCTAAATAAACAGAAATTTAATACCTGCAAAGAAGAAAACAGTCCTCAGATGTCTTTTTTCACCTGAAAAAAGAAAAGGTCCCTTGTCATCTCCGAATTCACCTCTCCATCCCAGTCCTCCCACTGAGCACCCACCACCCCACACTCCCTTACCTTATTTTACCTCCAGAGGTCATCCACTGCCATCTTCTGTGAACTGGGACATGTCTGCATTCTTCAAAGCTGAACCGCAAACTAACGAATCAAGGTAAGAGCTGTATAATGTATTTCAATAGCGTTTTGAGCTTAGGTACATAACGTTGCCATTTTTTGTATTTTTCCACAAATTTTCAACATCAGCTTTTGGGACCACACCTCATGAAGGCTGTGACTGTTGTTTCGTTAATTGGGCCGGAAGGTGAATTTGAAGTCGCTGCAAGAAATCACCTTGTGGAACCAATCAATGAAATGACAGTGCAAGTGTTCATGATGTGGGGTCCCAAAAGCTCTATGATGAAATTTGGTGAAATAATTCCTAAAATGGCTGAGTTATGAGTGGTCATTGAAATGTTCTTACAGTATGCACATGCATAACTTTGGTAATTTTAATATTTTGATTTCAAATTTTCAGCAAAGCCATTTTTCACACCACCTCATGAACATTACAGCTGTCATTTTTCACATACTGCCCAAAACATGTTTTCGCACTTGTGGCACAGAATGGTGTTTTGGCACAATGTGAAATTTTCACCTACAGGGTTTAAGGAGTGAGGTCATAAGAAGACTATGTTGAAAATTTGGGTCAAAATATGAAAAAGCCAAAGTTATGACATTTCATTGTAATTTCACTACGCCCATTCATAAATTCAGAAATGTTAAATACTTTTACCCCAGATTTTCAACATAGCCTTCTTTTACCCCACCTCATGTATGTCATACCTGTCATTTTTAAATCCTGCCCAAAATGTGTTTTCTTGCCACCTGTGGTGCAGAATGGCATTGCAGTTGCACAGGATTACATGTTGACATGGATTTGATAATTTCTCTGTACCAGGGTACATGAGGTGGAGTAATAAGAAGACTATGCTGACAATTGGTCATTGTTGCCCTATAAATGGCACTGGGGCCCAGAGGGCCGAGTACTCCTCACAACTCCATATATAAAGGTATATATATATATATATAGATATATATATATATATATATATATATATATATATATATATAGATATATATATATATATATATATATAGATATATATCTATATATATATATATATATATTTATATTATGGTAGCACAGTACAGTAGTGCTACCATAGTTAGGGTTGAGGAGCCATTTACATGTTAAACCCAAAATTTTGCACCTTAATAACTTTGCAACTGTTTGACAGATTTGCCTGAAATTTGGAATTCACAATTAAGACCCATCATGCATGGGATCTGTCAAGTTTTATACTGGTCGGATATATGGCTGTGGAGTTATTAAGCATGATCTGCGCGTGCGCTTACACTTTTTGGAATTCTACGGTCGCACCTACAGGTCGCACGGTTTGCGTGACCGGTCCTAAATCTTCAGGGAACATGCGGCTGAGGTCCCTGATGTGCCTTTCAAAGATTTTGTGAAAAAATATTAAACAGTTCAAAAGTTATTCAAAAACAAGTTCCCATTATAAGTCAATGGGAAAAGTTAACAAAAGTTTGACAGTGTCACAAATGCAGTTTTACTTGCAAATTGCTCTTTTTCATTTAGTAAACTTTATTAATTTAACATTTTAGCAACAACAACCATCAAAACAGACAATGAATAAATACATTAGACAAAAAAGGCAGTCCATGACAAGAATGGATACATGTGTATCATGTTGAGCACGTAAATAGAGATTACATCATGATAAATTCTAAAACCTAATATCATTGTCTGCTCCCCACCCACATCCCACCCCTCATCCCCCGTCTGCCACCTTATTAACACCCAAGGATGGTTATAAAGCAAATAAAATATCATATTACATATATATATCCTAAGAGAAAAAAAACAACTGGAAAATAGCTAGAAACTACTGAATCACTAAAAGGGTGTACAATGATTCCCATCTTAATTTATACTTTTCCACACTATTATTAACCCCAGCAATGATGAGCTCTGCTTGCAAGGCAAACATAATCTCCTTATACCATTCCATATATGCGGAGTACTTGGTTCCTGCAAATGTCTCAAAATGACTTTCTTAGCACAGCTTGATATTAGAGCCATATGTGCTCTCGTTGGCTCCTTGTAAACCTGCATATCTCTCCCAAGATACAAATTTCTAAGTTGAAATAGGCTGATAATGCCAAAATGGGTCAAGGCATGTTTGAATACTATGCCAAAAGGAGGTGATTTTGTCGCATGACTAAAGCATATGAAGCAGGTCACCGATCCCTGATGGCACCTGGGACACTGATTGGATGATACCCTACCCATTTGATGAAGTTTAAGTGGGGTATAAAATAAATTATAGTTAATGTAAATTGCATCAATCTATATCTGTCCCACTTAATATATTTGTATAAGTGCTTCCAGATGTTGGGCCAGTTCCAGACAGAAGAAGTCGGGGTTAGGATATTGTCCCACCAATAGACCCTTTTACCTTCCAAAGTGCCAAATTTTGTTAAAAGAAATTTATATGAGGATATAATATGAGAGTAAGGGATAGAGCTAATAAAAGGAGATATAGCAGAAGTAAAGGGACTGTTCCACTCCCCTGGTCCAAAATGTTGTGTCAGCATGTGAGATATCTGAAAATATTTAAAACATATCTAGTAGGCCAACTAAAAGATGACTGGCAGCATTGTAGGAGAGAAGCTTTTGTCATGAGCCAACTGGTTCACTCTAACAACACCCATATCCGGCCAAAAAGGTGAGATTTGATTACTTTACCTGAAATTAAAAGATTAGGATTGGAAAACAAGAGTTGGGCAGTATCCTTATGCACATCCTGTGAAAAATTTAGTTAATTGATGCTGTGTTTGAAGTGAGGAACTTAATGGTGTTTCTTTTAGGGATATGGGAAGGTTCTTCCTCTACTAATATAAGAAAGGGCCTTGGGGTCTATATTATTTTCAAAACAGACAGCCTGTTCAATTCTAACCCAGGAAGGACAATATATAGACTCTGTACTATTCACAGGAGGTTGCATCCAATATCTGATCCTCGCCAAGTGTATAGCTAAATAATATATGCAAAACTTGGGAGCTTGAAGTCCTCCATCAATTTTAAGATGTGTAAGTTTACAATAACTCCTTCTGACTTTCCCCCATGCCATATGAAACTATTAAGGATTCTCTGTAACTGGGAAAACCATGATAATGGAAGAGCCCCATTAAACATTTGTAAAGGTATAAAACCCGAGGTAACACATTCATTTTTATTATACTCAAATGACCCCATATAGAAAGAGGTAATTTGACCAATGTCCAAGGTCTTCTGTTAATATTTTAATTAAAACATATAAATTAAGTTTTTCATAATGGTGGGGAAGAGTGCAAGTAAACCCTAGGTATTTAAATTTTGGGAATTCCATTGTAATCCCAAATGTACTATATCAGATTTCATTGTGTGTCTATTGAATGGAAAAACTTTAGTTTTTCATATTTAACTTATAATTCAAATTGCTTCAAATTGGGAAATAATGTGGAAAACAGCAGGTATAGATTGAGCAGGGTTAGAAATTTGTAGAAGTATGTCGTCAGCATACACAGCAATTTTATATTCCATATCACTTATTAATATGCCAGGTACAAGTTTCAACTTTTAATTTTTCTAATAAGGGGTTCTAAATATAAGTTGAAAAGGAACGAGGAAAGGAACAACCCTGACAGGTTCCTGAATAACATAAAGGATGGAGAGAGGACACTGTTACAATGGATTTGAGCTGATGGGAAAGTGTACAGAATTTTGACCCATTGTATAAACTCCTTCAGAAAATGGTATTTAGATAATACCATGTAAAGGTATTCCAGGAAACCCTGTCAAATAGTTTTTCTGCATCCAGGAGACAAGTGCCACCGGTACAGATGAATCCTAGATACAGAGGAAAGATACACTATTTTCCTAAGATGGTCTGATGAAAGCCTTCCTTTACTGAACCCTACCTGTTCTGTGCTTATCGGGGATTCCCAGACCTGGCCTATTCTGGAAGCAAGAATTTTCACGAGAATTTTAAGATCCACATTAATTAGGAGATTGGTCTATAATTTGGAATGTAGAGAGGATCTTTGCAAGGTTTAGGAATAACAATTATAGTAACCGAGTCAAGAGGTATCAGATATTCCTTGTTTAAAGATATAGCGAAAAGTGTCTAAGAGGATAGAGAAATTATCTCCTTACATTTTTGTAGAAATTAGTAGTAAAGCAATCTGGGCCGAGGTTTATCTGGGGCAAGAGACTCTATGGCTTCATAAATTTCTGTTAATGTAATCGAGCCTTCAGAATATTAGCCAGATTATCTGCTAATATAGGAGATTAATATCTTGGAAAAAATTATCGAATTGTTGAGACAAAGAGGGAGTACAGGTGCAGAGTATAATTGTTGGTAATATTCTTGGAATGCATTGGCAATATCCGGGTGGGGGGATAAAGTTCCCCTGTCATCGAAAAAATAGAGGTGATTATTTTATCGGTTATTTGGGTAGCAGACGAAGAGCCATTAGCTTTCCTGCTCTTTCACCATGATCAAAATAAGATACTTTAGAATGAAGCATTAAGAACTCAGCCTTTTCTGCTAATAAATGATTGTATTGGGAGCGTAGTGATTCAAGCTTTTCACTCCTCTATAGGGGCCGAGGGAGGAGAAGCCTCTCCTGATTTTCTATCTGGGCTAAAATTGAAGAAGAGCCACAGCTCTTTGTTTCTTATGCTTAGTCGCTAACCTAA
Organism: Neoceratodus forsteri; assembly: GCA_016271365.2. NCBI lineage: Eukaryota > Metazoa > Chordata > Ceratodontiformes > Ceratodontidae > Neoceratodus > Neoceratodus forsteri. The sequence goes on along the minus strand of CM057450.1, from coordinate 1,181,626,255 downwards.
TTAACTCCCCTCAATGCACATTTCAGAGATCCCCACAAAATTTTTTTGGGCTATGACAGGTCATTAATGTCCATAAAATTAGAAATGAATGTTTGAAGGAGCAATATCTCATCTTCATATTTCAGAAGTTGATTGTTCAACCTCCAAATTCTGTCTCTATGTATATTGGGAGATAGGTCCAGGTGAAGATGGATGATACAGTGATGGAGATGACCTTTGATGTATAATAGGCCTGAGAGACCCCGAAAGGTGGTTCACTGTTATGAGAAAATAATCTATCCAGGAAAACGAATGATGGGAAGGGAATGAAATGAAAATTCCTTTTTCTGGAAACATTAACCTCAAGGATCTATCAGTCCAACAGAGTTCATGAGCTCTTGTAATGCCTTTGTCCTGGTGTTACTTTTAGCGGGTCTGACCAGATCTGTCTAAGAAATTAGATAATACCTGGTTCCAATCACCACCTAGTACTATAGGAAACATAGTCCAGGGGCAGAAGATTCATAAGATTCATGAAAAATTCAGGATCATCACAGTTAGGACCATAAATGGAGCCTAACACCAATTCAGAGTGGCCCAGAAGGGCCCTCAGAAAATAGAATCTTCCTCCGGGTCATAAATTTGTTGTATAAAGTGAAATGGGATTTTATGGGCAATCAGGATGGCAACCCCTCTTCTCGAAGTCAATACAGAACCAAATACTTGAGCTACCCAATTTCTATGTAAGTAATGAATTTGACTAACCCTGAGATGAGTTTCTTGCAGAAAAGCCACATCAATTTGGAGACTTTTTAAGTGGAGTAAAACCTTGATCTCTTGACAGGGGTCTGAGCCCCTTTATATTCCAGGAACAATATTTAAGGCTAGCCATATGGAATTATATAATATTGTGAAATATAACAAAAATGAAAGAGTATAATGACTCCTGAATACCTAATCAAAACATTTAACCCCTTACAGTGGCAGACAATCCTTACATATTATTTTATCTCCTCCCTCATTCCATCTTATTCACACACTCAAAGCTAGGACCTGAAGGACCCAGCTCTGGACCACCATCTTTATCATGAGAGAGACAAATCCAAAACAAACCCTAACCAGGATAAAGATTTAGGAGGTCCCAACCCCAAAATGATTCATGACTGCTTCTCCTGCAGCTCAGCAGACATGCATACCCTGTCCCACCCCAACGAATCAATATATATGAATGTTAGCAGAAACAGTTTACTAGATTAATAAAACACGGATACCAGAGTCTTATTTTCTGCTAACCTATCTTGATAAATCTTCAAAAAGAGTTAAAAGGTAAAAAAGAAAAAACCTGTATTCTGTAGAGACTATATTGACAGATCTTACTCTAATATTTCCTTAATACTCTAAAAGGAACAAACAGTCTTTACCCCAATGAATAGCTGAAAAACATAATCAAATATTAAAATCTGACTATTCAGTTGTGAAAACAGATTACACCATAGATTTGTGTCCAGACATATACGCCCAATTTATAAAACTCTACATGAATGGTGCAGAAACATCACACAGTCATAAAAATAAAGAGAACCAGCAGTGAAGATCAGTTTACTATAACATTGAAAGCAGAAAGCGCTTCTTAACCTTGGCGCGGTCACGGACCAAAGATTTTCATCTGGCTGGCCACCACTGTACGATCGTGCGCACACCTGTGATGCCAAGTCCGCTCACAATATCTTCATAATACGACACTCTACTCACGGAGCTGAAAAAAAAAGAGGAAAAATGGGAGAAAGTCTTCACAGAGCTCTTTTTAGCCTGGCTGGTCAACGTATCTCGCTAACAAGCAGAAATTTAAATCCAGGATCTCTCTAACAGAGCCCAACCACACGGAGAAAACAAAGAGGAAAAAGACCACTTATAAAAAAAAAAAAAAAAAAAGGGCAAGGCCCCCGCAACCGTTAAGTCTGAGTCCACCATGCCGGTTTTAACATCATGGATCTTAAACATATCTTGAGGCAAGTCCCCAAACCGCAATTCTGATTTCACATTACAGCCCAAATGCTATCCTGATAATGCAGGATCTTTTATAAAGCAGATAAGGATGCTACTTCAACGTGAGGTAAAAGGTCTGGGAAGAGAACCACAAGCTCTTTAGCTACTTGCTCTGCATTCTCGAAGGTTTTCCAGCTGCCCCATAAAGCACAGATAGCCTAGCGGGATAAAGCATCCAAAACTTTAATCGTGCAGCAATTAACTTAGTGGCAGAAGTATGATATTCAGCCCTTTTGACTAGTTGCCACTGGTAGGTCTTGAGAGAACCGAATCAGATTGTCATCCCATTTGTCTTCTTAAGATCTTTGGCTGCAGCCAAAATATGCTTATGGTCCACATAACTCAACAATTTCAGGATAAGCGGCCTAGGTTTGGCCCCTGCAGGGGTCTCGCCGTAAGGATCTGTGGGCTCTATCAACAGCATAAACCGTGGAGTGTGGAGGAGGACTAGCTATTTTTATGAGCAGCTTTTGTATGAATGTTACAGGTGAATGCCTTCAGCTTCTTCTGGAAGCCGAAAATTACCAGGTTGTTACGCCTGTTATGGCCTTCCAGGTCTTCAAGTTTTAACTCCAGCTTGTGTAATTTGTGCCGAATTGAAGTCATATCATGCTCCATTCTAGCTTGCCATGATTCAAGTGAGGCCGTATGGGCAGAGACGTCAGAAAGAACCTTGTTAGTTTCCTTGAGATCAGCTTGCATCTCTTTTAGATCTGTGGCAAATTCACAAAGCCATTTTAGTGATGCAATTTCAATTAAAAATCTTTCCTCAATAAGAGGGCTGTCACTGTGGGAGGTTGAGAGCCTTTACTCGTGACTAGCTGTGTGCATTTTGGCTTTTTGGGCCTGCTTATCCGGCGTAGTAAGCGGCGTTCTGGGTCAGGGAGGGCCGCTTATTTCAGCCTCCATTTCTCCTAATACCGCTTCAAAAACAGAGAATTTGATGTCCAATGTTGTCCTGACGTGGGGAGATGAAATCCAGATATAAATTGGAGCGATGGTCAGTCGATTTACGAGATTACAGGTAAAATTCAGTCATTGAAGCGGGAGCGAGAGCACGGTGTGACCGCTTAGAGGAAAGCATCACGTGATCATCCCGAAATGGCCATTTTACTGTCACAAATCATTTTGTTTTCAGTTGGTGATCAGAAAATGCTTGCCATTTAAATTTGGGACCTCTAACAACCTAATTCTTCTTGTATTCACCTAGTGGGACCCTGAGGATGCTAGCCATGTCTTTATTTTGGGTGAAACACCCCAGAAATATGTTTTTCATTCTGGAAAAGTGCTTTATCAAAGTACTTTTCGCACTTGCGACACTGTTAAATGAATTTGTGAAAACTTTCACATATTGTGACAGTACTTTTCTAGGCTGTGGGAAAATGACAGTAATTATTTGGCACACCGCTGCCTGCAAAAGAACGGTTTGGAGTTTTGGGCTGCAATTTAGAGGGAACGCAGCCGACATCCCACAGATGTGTCTTCCAGTGTTTTGTAAAAAAATATTACACGGCAGCAAAGTTATGGTACTCCAAAGTTTATGCTTTTTCCCATAGGATAACATTATGGCGTGAGACGATTGCAGCAATCATTTGGCGCCTGCTGCAAAATAACGGTTTGGTCTTTTGGGCTGAAATTTGCAGGAAGACAGCCAACATCCCACAGATGTGCCTTTCAGTGGTTTGGTGAAGAAATATTACAGGGAGGCAAAGTTATGGCACTCTGAACTCTATTTTCCCCGTAGGATAACATTACGGTGTTAGCGCCTTTCAGGGCCTGTATCTCGAACGGTGTGAGATATGGACTTGGTCTGAAAATGCTTAGCCTCCTAATGGGGGCTAAGTATAAAACTAGCCCGGAAAGTGATAATTCATATGACTTTTAAATTTTTTTTCTATGTTGTACGGTTCCTGAGATATAAGCAATTTACTATTCCAAGTACTCATTTTCTGTTCCGAGAGTCATTATTTTGCATACATTCTTTGTACTCACTGCCTTTCTATGCAGCTTTTGGGGAAAACCAACCTGTGTGCTTACATTGCTGTTACCATTACTCGCTTGTTTATGGTTCCGTAATTCGCTTCACTTACTGTCACGCTTACGCCACCATGTATGCTACCTTTGCATTTTCATTTTGGGTTGCATTTGTGTTGTTTTAACATTTCTGTCTATAGTACTGTTTCTCTTTCTGTTTTGCTTTGCATCACCATGCACATTACTATTTATGTTTGTGGGCACAATGTTACTATGTGACAAGACATCATGTGAGGGGAGCACGGGCCTGCAGGGCCCCACGCCCTGCTGCTGCATTACATTCACTATTTCTCATTATCATTCTCAAAAAGAAGGGAAATTAGATGCAAAAACTCCATTTAATGCACCAGTTAGGGTTGTTCCCACAGCGACAGCGAGGAAATTCAATGTTAGGGTTGAAACCTTTGCCCCTCAGCCACCCCCAGCAGAATCGGGTGTGTACTGGTAATCGGTCCAACTCTATACCCCATTCTCCTATTCCTCAGCTTCTTTCCACATGTGATGGGGTGAGAGTTAGGCCGATGACTTCATGCACACCTTCCGATTCCAGTTGGGGGTGGGCTGGAGGAGTGCAATATATATATATATATCTTAATTTATAAAATGGGTAGGAAAATACTCTGCTGGTTGGTTGAAACACATCGCATGGCCATGCATATATCAAAGCCACCACATGCCTGCACCTTTACCTCCAAAACAATTCTGACATTTTATAAGATAGATCAACCACTCTGAGGTGTGCAGTCACGCCTGATATACACACATCTTGGGTGGTTGAACGTCCTTGCCTGTGGTCTTGTGCATCACAATGCAAACCAAGGTGTGCATATATCAGAGCATGACCGCACACCCCACTGTGAGTTATCTAATACATATATTTATACATTTATAAAATGGGTAGGAAAAGTTATCCCTGCTGGTTGGTAGAAACACATCACATGACCATGTGTATATCAGTCTGCAGCCTCACACCTGCACTTTTACCCTCCAAAACAATTTTGACATTTTATAAGATAGATCAATACTATGAGGTGTGTAGTCGCACTTCGATATACACACACCTTGGTGGTTGAACGATTTGGCCTGTGGCCTCATGCATCACAACGCATACCAAGGCATGCGATATCAGAGCATGATCGCACACCTACTGTGGGTTATCTATTATATATATATATATATATATATATATATATATATATATATATATATACCCCTCCAAAACAATTTTGACACTTCATAAGATAGATCAACCACTTTGAGTGTGTGTGGACTCTGATATATCACGCACTTTGGGTGGTTGAATGCACTTGCCTCTGGCCTCATGCATCACAATGCACACCAAGATGCGCGATATCAGAGCATGACCACAACCCTACTGTGGGTTATCTGTTACATATATATCCCTCTAAAACAATGTTGGCATTTTATAAGATAGATCACCACTCTGAGATTGCGGTCACACTCTGATATACGCATACCTTGGGTGGTTGAACTAATTGGCCTGTGGCCTCATGCATCACAATGCACACCAAGTTGTGCGATATCAGAGCATGACTGCACACCCTACTGTGGGTTATCTATTACATATATATATATATATATTTATAAAATGGGTAGGAAAAGTTATCCCTGCTGGTTGGTTGAAACACATCACATGACCATGCTTATATCAGAGTGCACCTCACACCTGCACTTTTACCCTCCAAACAATTTTGACATTTTATAAGATAGATCAACCACTCTGAGGTGTGCAGTCACACTTGATATATGCACACCTTGGTGGTTGAACGACATGGCCTGTAGCCTCGGCATCGACAACGCACACCAAGTGTGCATATATCAGACCATGACTGCACACCCTACTGTGAGTTATCTATTACATATATACCCCTCTAAAACAATTTTGACATTTTATAAGATAGATCAACTACTTAGAGGTAGCGGTCGCACTTCTGATATATGCACGCTTTAGGTGGTTGACACACTGGCCTGCAGCCTCATGTGTAATAATGCACACCAAAGGCGTGTATATCAGAGTGCAACCACACACACCAGAGCGGTTATATATATATATATATATATATATATATAAAGTTTTACAGTAGTGCCATTATAGGTAGGGTTGAGAACCCCATTTAAGGTTAAATCTGAAATTGTGCAGCTTAATAACTTTGCAACCATATGGTGGATTTGACTGCAATTTTGAATGCACAGTCTGGCACCACAAATATCTGGACCTGCCAAGTTTTGTTATTGTCGGATGTACGGTTGCAGGGCTACATAGTGCCACAAATGCATAAATTACACATTTTTTGCTGCTTTTTGTTTTGCCTACAACATGCACGGTTTGTATGATCAATCCGAAACCTTCAGGGAACATGTGACAAGGTCTGCCGATATGCCTAAAAGTATAGGAAATATTGGGGGCTCTTTTAGTAAACACTCTTCACTCAAGTTATTGTTCTTCAATCTTTCTTTTATTTCTCTTCCCCTACATTTTGCTCAACTTGGAGCTTGTTCACGGGTTTATTCTTTGTTACACATCTGTAAATATATTTATTTTATGTCATTGATCAGCATTGTTTTAATATGATACTGTTACATTTTTCTTTGGTGTATACACATACCATTCCTAAAAACACATACACAGTATGTTAGTGAACACAGCACTGCTGACAACTTAGAACAAGGTTTAACTACTGCCTGAACTTTTAATTATAAAGTAAAATGATGGCTATGAGGCCAACAGGGAATACTATCATTGTGTTTTCACAGACTACAAAGAACACTAATACCACTTCTAAGAAACTCACAGCTCCTTTAAGGTATGCTGTTAACAAAGTAAGAACAGAAGCCACAATGTGGCCACATTGTAATATTAAACAACATAATAACAGCAAAGCTTTACAAAAATTATGTTTTCATTACAGACACACAATTATTCTTTACAAGAAAGACAAGAAGTTTTAAGTAATATATAAGGTATGCTGCAAACCAAGAAATATGGGGAACAAGCCTTACAGGCAGTAGTTAAACCTTTTCCAAGTTGTTAACAGTGCTGTGTTCACTAACATACTGTGTATGTTTCTTTAGGATGCAACTTAGGATCTAAACAAGTACAGATAAATTAACCCTGTGAAAAATTAAGAATATATACTGTACAAGGATGCACAAGCAATAATCTTTATTGAATGGTATGTGTATACACCAAAGAATTAAAAAGTAACAATATCATATTAAAAATGCTGATCAAGGACATAAAATAAATGTATTTACAGAGGTGTAACAAAGAATAAACCCCATGAACAAGCTCCAAGTCAAGCGAAACATAGGGGAAGAGAACTAAAAATAAAGATTCAACAAAACAACTTGAGTGAAGAGTATTTACTTCAAAGGGCCCTCCCCAACATTTCTTATATGTTTTCTTGAATTTTGAAGCCTAGATTGGGGGCTGAAGAACCTAGAAGAGAACTAGTACCTACTAAACAATATTTACATTGTATCTTTTTGATTCACTTTTGAGGCTAAAGTGAGTATATAGTGGAAGTTGGTTTATTTCTTAGGAAATTGTATAAATGTTTACATTTGAAGTAGGTCTTAACAGCCACAAAAGAGGTGTAGCACATTAGCAGACAAATACGCTTTATTGTAAAATATACATATATTAACAATGAACAGACCAAATATGGATGCATTTACAGATATAGGAAGCAGTATACAAAGTAACTTACATTTTGTGACATTTCATAGGAGGAGAAGAAGAGACTTCACAGCCATGAGAGGAGACAGGGACCTGTCTGTGCAGATGGGGAAGGCCCAATACAACTTACCCAAAAAAAAAAGAAAATTTAAAATACAAAAACTGCTATCTAGAGTGGCATGGTCTAACACTAGCACAATACTTATAATACAACAGAATACCCAGAGGGTTAAGAATTAATGTTGAACCTAACCTAGGTATAACATCAGAAAAATTAGACAATAAATGGATGGATCAAAAATAAAGCTAGTTGTGATTTTATGTATGCCCTCATCAAAGCCATAATAGATGAGAGGCAAATATTAGAAAATGATATAAAATAAGCGGAAGAATCATTAAAATTAAAGATGCAAGAAGAAGAATTTAAGAAAAATCTGGAGGATTGTAAACAAAAATTGGCAGAATATGAGGAAAGATTAAAACAATAAAAAATAAAAAAGTTTATAAGGGATGCAAATGATTATAGAGGCAATAAGGTATATACCTACAAGAAATACAATAGGAGACAACAGTCATATAATCAGTACAACACATATGAAAGTACAGATAGCAATAGCAGCTAGCAAGGGACCCACAAAAGACAAAGAGCAACAACATATAACACAACAACCAGGACCATCAAATATAAATAGTACAGAGAACAGATATGAATTTAGAAACCAAAGAGAGATTTACAGACAGGGGAAGGATTCAGAGGGGGAGGGAGGCAGGGAGGCAGGGAGGAGGAATAGGTGGAAGGCAAATAAGACAAATGAGAGGCAGAGGCAACAAATGCAAATGAAGACATTATACCTATATTCAATTTGAGCTAAACAATACTAACAATGGAAGAAATAAAAGTTCTAAGTTTAGGATTATCTTTTGCCCTTACTCAGCTGGTTAATCTGTTCGACCTGGAGGTAGACCTGCAAAGTTTTACAGGAATCTATGCCTAAAAAACAATTTGGTGGAAGTGACACCACAGTTGATACATACAAACATAGATTTAAAGAGAATATGCAAATTAGATCAAAATATAATCCACCTACTGTAAAATCATGGCATAGAATCATTTTGTAAAATGACAGAAAAGAAATAATGGGACTATTTAAAATCAAAGAAAGTATAAACCCAGAATGGAATAATTTGACTAAAAAGAAAGAGAAGCATTAGAGAATGTAAAGCAAGATCAATCATAATTAAGAGTGCAGATAAAGGAGGGGTATAGTTAGCCAAGATAGGATGCTATATAAGGAAATGTGAATGAACTTACTTATGAACAGAGAAAATTATGAGGTTTTACAACAAGACCCAACTAAAAAATAAAACAGGAAATTGATGCCATGCTTAATGAATATGAAGCCATGCAATGGGTGGAACCATAGGAAGCTGAATCATTATCCAAAGATTTCCGAGAATACCAACTTTATTTTATACCTAAAATTCACTAACATGCAACTAATCACCTGGTTGACCAATAGTCTCAGGCAATGAATCTATCTTTGAACCAATTTCAAAATATATAAACTTTCACCGCAACCATTGATAGAAAAACAAAATCTTATGTTAAGGATACTACAGACATGATCTTGAAATTACAAAAATCACAGAACGAGATTTAAGTGAAGAAACCATCTTAGTGACATTAGATGTAGCAGATTTATACACATCTATCCCGCATCAGGAAGGGATTGAATATGTCTGAGGTACATACTAGATACTAGGGCAGGAACAGCTCACCTAAAACCAGAATACTGCAAAAATAGCAGATATAATATTAAAAAGAATTATTTTGAGTTCTTCGGATGACATTCTATCAACAGAATAAGGGGACAGCAATGGGTTCCATTAATGGCACCAGCATATGCCAATGCATATATGGACAATTTTTAAAACACAAATTTTTTAGAAAATAACAGCAAAATACACACTTGGCTTCATTTCATTGACAATATGTTTATGTTATGAAAGGAACACAGGAAGAACTTATTAAATTCCATGAGGGACTGAACAACAAAGATAAAAATCTTAAGATTATGATGAATTTTGATGAAAAAGAAGTACCATATCTAGACCTCAAGATAAAAAGGTAAACAACAAGATAGAAACAGCACTTTATAGGAAGGAAACAGATAGAAACACCATATTACATGGTAATAGTTTCCATGAAACTAAGCTTAAACAGAGTATTCTATACTCTCAGTTTACTCGAGTGAAACGAAACTGTAAAACAATATAAGAAGCACAGAAAGAATCAAAATCATGTTAAATAGGTTCATAGACAGGGGATATAAGCCTAAGACATTGAAACAAGCAGAAGAAAAATATAAAAATAAGACACAAGATTACACTATAAGAGACACTATTAAAAAGTAAAGGACCTAAAACAAAGTTACAAAGAACTGTATTTACACTAAATACAGTCATAAGTTAAAAGAAATTAGACAAACAATAAACAAACATTGGCCTTGGTTGAAATGGAGAGTGAACAAATACCAGAACTTTTAAATAAGCCCATAATAGCTGCAAAAACAGTACAGAATCTTAAGGATCAATTAGTAAAATCTCAATTTAAATTACCAGAAAACAAGAAAGCACAACTACTATTGGGCCATTGGCACCAGGCATGGTCGCTGAGGCAAGTGCTCAGTATGTAGTCATACATCAAAAACAAACATTCATTCATTTCCACATACAGGGCATGGTCATCCAATTAGACAGCATATTAACTGCATGACAGAAGGGGTAATATATGTAATACAATGCTCTTGTGATAAGCTGTATATTGGACACAACTATCAGGATGCTCAAGACTCCAGATACAAGAACATAAGGGAGATATAAGAAGAAAAGAAGAGACATCCCTGTAGCAACACATTTTGAACAAGCAGGCCATAATGGAGCTTCTTTAAGATTTTGGGGACTTGAAAAGTACAGACACCAGAAAGAGGAGGTAATAACCGGATTATCTTTTAGGAGCTGAAATGAGGTGGATATTTCACATGAACACATTAGACAACAGGATTGGGATGAATGTAGAAACAAACTGGCAGGCATGCATTTAGATTGTATAGCACTGAAAGAGTAGACATAACATGTAAAACAAATAAACATTATACATAAATCAATTAGTAAACTAGTAAAGTAGATCTTTAACCAGTAGAAATAACTTTTGACATTCACAATAGGGAGGTCAGATAGCAATTGACCCCAGGATGATCACCAATAATGTTACTGTATAAAGTAAACTATGAGAAGCTAATAGTACAGGGATATTCTAAATGAAGTAGAGATTTAAATTATAGAACAACTTGTAACACTTACAACAGGGAGGTCAAGTAGCAATTGACCCAAAGGTGATAAAAATAACATTGTTGTAGTAAGTGTACTAAGAGAAGTCAAAACACATGGATATTCTAAAAAACAATACAATCCCTATCTTAAAGGGTAAAGATGATGTTTTACCTCCAGGACAACTTACAGTATTGACAACAGAGAGGTCGAGCTGCACTTAACCCCTGTGTTATTTGATTGTTTAAAACAGTATTATGGTGTTTAAAAGTTTGGTTTGATGCAAGCTAGAGAATTGATCTATGAAGATAATTTTAAACCATGGAGTGATTGTCAAGTATCAAATGAAGGAGAAGTCAAATAGCAACTGACCTCTCAGCATAATAAATAAGCAGCAAGATCAGTATTTTAACAGGGAGGTCAAGTTGCATTTGAACCCAGTGGTGTCTAAATATTTATTATTTAAGCAGTACTATGGTATTTACAAGTTTGGTAGAATGTGAGCGAGAGAATCGATCTGTGAAGAAAATTTTAAGTCATGGGGTGGGATATTCAGACTACGCCAGACATGGCACAAGCCTGGGTGCAGCACAACTGGGATGTGCAGAGTGCTGACAGGGTGATATTCAACGGTGCTGCACCATGGCTCAGCACCATTGAAGATCGCTCCATGATCACCACATAGTGCATGGTACAGTGGCACTGCACCAGTGCAAGTGGTCAGAAAGGGCAGGGATGCGGTAGCACAAGTGCCGTTAGCTAGGTGCATTGACCTCGATATTCAGTGGTGGACATGCAAATGGGGCCATAATGCATGCAATGTGCAAATGGGGCCATTTGCATGTCGTTATGGCCCCATTTGCATGCAGGTGTGCCGATTCCCAGTGACCTGCACCTGGCACCTGCCAGGTAGTAGCCGCTCGGGACCGACGCCCCTGCCCCCACCAGCAATGCACTCCAACACCTGATCGCTGGGCTGTAAATAGTGTTAATAACTCCTGGTGGTCCAGTGAATCTATCCTCGCCCGATCATGGGCTGTACAAGTTTTGTCCTCCCTGGTGGTCCAGTGGACTGATATCCATGCCCAATCGCAGGCTGTAATATTATAAGCACTCCTGGTGGTCTAGCAGTACCCTTACCCTCCCAACCCACCCACTAATTCCCACCACCCCGCCTCCCCGGTCAGTGGTGTGGCAGCAGCACCCCACCCACAAGCCACCCAGCCACCCACTGACTGATTGCGTACAGTACAGCTGTATGCCCATTGGTCCACAACATGGGCCAATGGGTGTGCGAACTACACTGTACTACACGATCCCGATATGTGAATTGATCCATTCACATATTGGGCCTGTGTAGTATAATATGGTCTGTATGCCCATTGGCCCATGCTGTGGATCAATGGGCGTACAGCTGTACTGTACCGTCAGTTGGCCAGATATGGTTTGGGGCATTTAAAGCCTTTATATGGGGTATTTTGATAGGCCAGGCAGTTAAAGAGAAAAAGAGAAGGAACACTATATGTTGGAGCTCCTGACTTGGATTAGGCTCAAATAAGTCAATCTACCCCTCAGCCTATGGAGGAAGATAAACAGGAGTTAATCAAATTGAGGGATCTTTACTTAAGCTTATTGGGGAGCAAGCTGAATTAGCACCAATTAAAACAAAGGCTAGCTATATTGACCCAGGGGAGAAGGCGGTCGGCTGAGCTCATGCAGGCACATTAAGCAAATAGAAACCTCTAGACTAATCCGCAGTCCAGCCCATGGAGGGTGGTCTGGTCAAACCTCCCTAAAGAGATAGCAGAGGAGTTTAGAAAGTATCTCGAATCACTTTATAGCGTAATGAAAATCCCAACGGAGGGAAATATACATTCTTTCTCGAGGGCCTGAACCTTCCTCTCTCTCAGAGTCTCAGCGGTGTATCTTACCACCTCCATTTCTCAGGGTGAAATAGAACAAGTTATTAAGGGTCTCCCTCTGGATAAAACACCAGGTCCAGATGGATTCTCTTCTAATTTTTATAAAGTGTTCTCTAAACAACTTTCCCACTTCTGGTCTCCCTATTCCAATATATTCTCAATTGTCAGGCAACAGATAGCTCCTTTTGAAGCACTTATTGTCTTAATCCCAAAACCAGACAAATCTCCTGAACAGCTCTCTAGTTATAGGCCTATTTCATTGCTTAATTATATAAAAATTTGTAAGTTATTGGCTGACCGTATAAACAAGATCCTACCTGATTTAATTGGAGTGGAACAGGTCAGCTTTATGAAAGGTAGATCAGCTAATGACCACTTGAGGACACTGGCATGTCTTCTCTGCATCCGATGAGAGCAGCTCCCAATGGCGCTTGGTCTCATTGGATGCAGAGAAGGCTTTTGATAGGGACTATTGAATTATCTGCTAACCACAATGAAAATGTTTGGTTTCCCAACGTGTTCCTGAAGTGGATTAGTTCCTGTATCTAATACCCTCAGCCAGGATCTCATGCAATGGGGCATATCAGACCCTTTCCAACTGCATGTGGGCACCAGGCAAGGATGCCCGTGTCCCTCTCCTCTTTAATCTATATTTCGAGCCCCTTATAAGGAGTATATCGCACAATCAGGAAGTACACGGCATTAAAATTCAGGAGAATGTGGTTAAAATAACTGCATATGCCGATGATCTTTTGTTGTGTATATCGCACCCTAATGAATCTATCCTGGCCTTATTGAGAACCATACAGGAGTATAGTGAATTGGCTAATTACAAATTAAACTTAGAGAAGTCATAGGCACTTCTAAACAACAAAGTTTTCAAACATGGAATTACTGATTTGGGATTAGCCTGAGATCTGACTTCATTAAATACTTGGTCTCACTTTGGCCAGGAGCCCAACACGGATAATGCCAGTTAAATCTGGACTCCTTGGTGCACACAACTGATTTAGACCTGAAAAGATGGGCACAGCTTCCACTTCCTTATGGGGAGGATAAACTTAATTAAAATGAATGTGTTTCCCGGTTGTTCTATCCCTTAATATGTTAAACATTTGGCTCCCACTCTCATGGTTTAAAAATCCATGGGCTTATTGCCAATTTTGTATGGGGCTATAAAAGCTAGGATGGCCTATCACAAATTAGCTGCTCCTAAGCTATTAGGTGGGCTAAGACTACCGCATTTTGGCCTGTACTTTTGACGGTCATGTCAATAAATATCTTAGATGGGTGCAGGACGCGGACCGCTTGACCCAAGTCAGATATACCTTTATGGTTACAAATTGAATTATCCCTCATTAGGAAACATGGTTTTGCACCAGAGGCCTTGTTGCATCTTAACCCTAAACTCCTACTGGTTGCTTTCAGGAACTCTCTGATAGGGGTTTCGTCAGGGCCCACTCACAGCTATGTGGATACCTAAAATATAATCACTCCAGAGATCCGTTACAGCCCATAAGAGGTAATTGATGCTTTAATCAAGGGTAAGCCCTCAACACCTCTTGGCTCGCACAATTGGGATAGTGTCAACTAAAAGATTTAACCTCATCAGATGGACATGTACTTACCACATTAGAGATTTTGAATAAATTTAAATTGCCAACTTCGTAGTCTTAAGGTTTACCAACTCCAACCTCTTAGTTAATAAGATGGGTACTACTCCAATACCTGCTCCAAAAGTAGAATTTCAGGTGACTTTGAGTCCCTGGTGGGCTTACCACATGCTGTCTCCAACCTATACAGTAATTTATACAGTTGGGCCTATTCCTAGAACCTGGCACCGAGCTCTTATTGGCCTCTGTTTTTCCCAAAGAGGATCTCAATTGACAGCATTGTGGCACAGCTGCCATAAATTTATCCTCCAAGACCGGCTAGACTGATGCAATTTAAAATACTACATTTATTATTCCCCAGAAGTTGGTGAGCTTAGGAATGGTTTCAGTCTCATCTTGTACAAGATGTCAACAAGGGAAGGGGACCTGTTTCACATTTTTGGAATTGTCCAAAGATAGTCCCACTCTGGACAGCCATCAAAGTAAGGTTGACCGTTATTGGGTCTAGGGATCTTTTCACACTGGAGATATGCCTGTTAGGAGATGTAGCCCATATTCCATTTAGGAACAGGAAGTTCCATATATCTCTAATTTCGGCCTCCCTTAAAAGGTGGTCCTCAAACACTGGAAGGACTCCATGGAAATCAGTTATACTGAATGGTTACAGGAGCTACTGCCAACCTCAGAGTGGAAAGGACGATAGCTATTCTTCAGAATAAGCTACCTAGGTTCAATAAGATTTGGGGCCCCTTCATGCCGCTCTACTCCTATAGAATAGGATTTGCCCCATCTGGGTAAAAGATGTATTACCAAGTGTCTTGTGCTGGGAAGAGTGGGGAGAGGGGAGGGGAGGTAGAGGGGTAGGATTTGGGGTAGGCAGAGGATGGATCCACCTGTTATCTGAGATATGTATGTATATCTATGCCGTATGTGTATGTTTCTCTTGGATGCATTCTCTGTATTAAATATCCTCAATAAAATCTTAATGAAAAAAATAAGTAAACAGAAGCCACAATGTGGCCACATTGTAATATTAAACAACATAATAACAGCAAAGCTTTACAAAAAATTATGTTTGTCATTACAGGCCCAAAATTATTCTTTACAAGAAAGACTGGAAGTTTTAAGTAATATATAAGGTATGCTGCAAAACAAGAATATGGGGAACAAGCCTTACAGAAGAGAACTGTTACCCACTAAACAATATTTACATTGCCTCCGATATGCCTTTCAAAGATTTCATGAAAAATATTAAACGGTTCAAAAATTATTAAAAAACTGTTCCCATTATAGTCTATGGGAAAATTAAAATATGTGAAAGTGTCTAAATGCAGTTTTTACTTTCTAGAATTACCATTTTACTTTGGCAAACCAGCCATTTTGTTTTCAGCTGGTCAGAGAAATGCTTGATATTTAAATCTGGGACCTTAGGGACACAATTTTGTTGTGTTCACCTAGTCGAGCCCTGAGGATGCTAGCCATGTTTTTTTTTTTGGGGGTAAACACCCCTGAAATATGTTTTTAAAATTTTTGTAAAGTAGTGTAGCAAATGCAACACTTTCATGATTTCTTTTGTGAAAGTGTCATGATTTGCTAAAGTACTTTGCAAAACTATTCCCAAAACAATAGGGAATTTTTGCCACCCTGCTGCAAAAGAATGGTTTGGTCTTTGACTGAATTTGAAGGAAGAAAGCCAAGATCCCACAGATGTGCTTTGATGGTTTGGTGACAAAATATTACAGGGCTGCAAAGTTACGGCTTTCCAAAGTTGATGATTTTCCCATAGAAACATAGACTTTGACGGCAGATAAGGACCGCTAGTTCCACCTAGTCTGCCCATTTCCCTACCTAGAGGATAAGCTGCAGATCCTATTTAACCAACAGATAACATTATGGCATCCTCTGTGCCTTTGAGGCCGTGATTCTGAAAACGGTTTGAGACATGGACTTTTCACTGAAAACTGCTTAGCCCCACTTTCGAGAGGGCTAAGTACAAAACTAGCCTGGAAAGTCATGAATAATATGAGATTTTAATTTTTAATGTTGTACGGTTCCTGAGATATAAGCAATTTAGTATTCCAAGTGCTCAAAATGCACCTTTTGAGGCAAAAGCACTTGCATTTGCATTACTGTTACTGTTAGTGTTTTGTTTACATTTCCGCTATGCTTCTGTTACCATTTGCGTTACTGCTTATGTTTGCCAATAATGTGTGCATTACCCTTCATGCTTGTGCTTGTGTTTGTGTTACCATTTGCATTACTGTTTCCTTTATGTCACCCTTTATGCTACCATTTGAGTTTGTGTTACCATTACCATTTGTGTTTGCGATTGCATTTGTGTAACTCTTACCGTTTGCATTTGCATTACCATTTCAGTTTGCATTTCCTTTACTGTTACCATTACGCGTTTATCGGCAGTTACTGTTTGCATTACCAATTACTTTTGCATCACTGTTACTGTTAGCTTTACCATTTGTGCTTGTACTTGCGCTTGTGTTGCTATTTTGCGCTTATGTTTGTGTCACCATTACCATTATCATTAGCATTTCGGAAACTAAGTGAGATTCAGACTTTTCACTACTGTTGCCTTACATCACCTTGCTGTTACCTTTACCATTTCTGTTTATGCTTACATTACCATTTACGCTACAAGTTGCATTTGCATTTCCATTTGCATTACCGTAACAGTTACCATTTGCATTTGCATTAACATTTCTGTTGGTGTTACAGTTACCATTAGCGCTTGCGTTTCACTTACCATTACCTTTACTGTTAGCGTTATTGTTACGGTTATTATGCAGACATGAGCAGCATGGTGAGAGAACGGGGGGCCCTGCGCTCCCCACCACCACATTCCATTCACGATTTATATTGCACATTCTCAAAAAGAAGGAAATTCATGCAAAAAAATCCATGTAATGCATCAGTTAGGGTTGTTCCACAGTGACAAAGTGAGGAAATCCTGGTGTTAGGTTACCACCCTTGCACCCCATGCCCGTCTTGTCCCCACCAACAGGCTTCAGGGTGTGCGTTAGTTGTCAGGTTTAACTGTCACCCCATTCTCCTATGCTGCACCACCTCAGCTTATTTGCCTATGGAATGGGGTGAGAGTTAGGCCAATGACCCCATGCCTGTTGGCTGGTGCAAGGGGCATGGGGGTGCAAGGGTGGTGACCCTAACACCAAATTTCTCACTTTTGTCACTGTGGAACAACCTCAACTGATGTGTTAAATGAAGTTTTTGCCATGAAAAATATATATATATTATAGTGGCGTGGTCGCACCACTATAGTTAGGGTTGAGTGGCCATTTACATACAAAAGTCAAAAGTTTGGACGTTAATAACTTTGGACTTGTTCAATGGATTTGTCTGACATTTGGTACATGCATTGGGGTGCACTGGATCTCTTGATTTGCCAAATTGTGTTTTGGTCAGAATGTCGGTGTTTGTGTATGAAAGCGCTTGAAAAATGCAATATTATCCATTTTTGGAGGCACCTTTTCATCCTTAATGTGGTCCTGCACAGTCGTTATGGCAAGCCACTCTACAAGATGGCTTGTTTGAAAGAGCTTTGTGGCTGAACATGCTGCTTTTGTTTGGTGAAAAATATTAAGGTATTCAAAAGTTATGGCACTTTAAGTTCCCATTATAAGTCAATGGGAAAATTTATATGTATATTTTGCGATCAAAGAATGGGGGTTCTGGCCATCTCGTCCCACCTGGCAGTCAAAGAATTTGCAGCCTCATGGTTCAAGAATCTTGATCCTGAGGAATTTCAAAAATTCTTTTACTCGCGAGTTCCGCCATCTTGTTTTCAGTTTTCCGATTGCACAAACACAAATATTCAGCTCAGGGGTCACTCTGAAGTAAAACTTGTATGGGTTTTACCAGAGGACCCCGCCTATCGAGCCATGACTTTGGTTCCATTGAAATCGGTCAAAAATAGACTTATTAGCTTTTAAATTTTTCGTTCGTGGCTCGCTAACAATCTTTGATCGCGAGCTGACAAATTCTTTGATCGTGAGAATCTTTGATCGTGATGGCATCATAACCTAAAACACAAATATCTTGGCTCAGGGATGGGCTAGGGACACAAATGAGGGTGGGTTTTGCTTAGGAGGGTCCTTTCTATCGAACCATGGCATTAGTTTGCTTCAAATTGTTCAAAATTCATGCTTCACCATTTTTATTCTTTGATTGTGACCGCAATTTCTTTGATCATGAGCCTGAAAATTCTTTGCTTTATGAGAATCTTTGATCACTATCGGTATCACGAAGCGAGGGACTAGATGGCCAGATGAAAAATCTATTTCTTAGCCCAGGGATATGGTAGGAAGTCAAATGAGGGTGGGTTTTACTCACGGGACTTCGCTCTGATGAACCATAATGGTGAGTTACCACGATTCTGTATATTTTGTGAATTTGAAGAGTTTTAATTCTTTGATCATGACCCTGCAAATTCTGTGATCGCGAGCCTGCAAATTCTTTGATCGCGATCATGCATCGTGAGTGAGGGACTAGATGGGCCAATTAAAATCTATTTTCTCAGCCCAGGGTGTCGAGAAAGTCAAATGATGGTGGGTTTTACTCAGGGGCTTCGTTCTGTTGAACCATGGTGGTGGTTTACTGGGATTCCTTCAATTTCTTGATTTATAAGGTTTTACAATCTTTGTTTGTGAGCCTGCAAATTCTTTGATTGTGAGCCTGCAAATTCTTTGATCATGAGATTCTTTGATTGCCATCTTGATTAGCAGGGAGGGACAAGATGGCCAGATTTTTATAATGGAATAGATAGGGAAATTTTAGTAATCTTTCATATTGAATATCTTGGGAACGGTTTGGTCTTTTGACTTGAAATTTGAGGGAAGAAAGGCAATATCCCACAGATGTGGCTTTGGCAGATTGGTCAAGAAATAGTACAGGGTGGCAAAGTTACGGTACTAATGGTTGACTTTTTCCATAGGATAACGTTACAGCGTTTCCACATTACAGGAATTCTATGCTGCACTGCTGCAAAATAACAGTTTGGTCGCTTGGGCTGAAATTTGAGGGAAGAAAGCCAACACCCCACAGATGTGCTCTTTAGTGGTTTTATGAAATAATATTAAGGGCAGCAAAGTGACGGCACTCCAAAGTTGACACTTTTGTCATAGAATAACATTATGGCGTCCATTGCATCTTTCAGGGCCCGTATCTCGAAACAGTGTGAGATACAGACTTTGGTTAAATGCTTAGCCCCCAAATAGGGGGCTAAGCATAAAATAAGCCAGGAAAGTAATAATTCATACAAAATTTTAATTTTTTTTCTACGTCATACGGTTCCTGAGATATAAGCAATTTAGTATTACAAGTCATAATTTTCAGCCCCGGGTCGATTATAATGCATACTTTTCTTTGTTTCAATGCAGTTTTGGGGGAAAGAAGGGTGTGCCCTTTCGCTACTGTGTCAGTTAGTGTTTCCGGTTGCACTTCTGTTACCGTTCGCATCACTCGCACCCATCTACACCACTGTGTGCATTACAGTTTCGCTTCCGATGCACTTGCATTTTGTTTCTGTTGGCTTTGTTGTTGCTGCTGCTGTAACCATTTGCATTTACAGTTGTGGTTCTGTGAGTGTGTGCGTTATGGTTTGCGTTTTCCCACGCTTGTGTTTCTGATTTACATTGGCATTATTGTTGCTGTTACTGTTACCATTTTAGTTTACATTGTGGTACCGTGAATGTGTGTGCTACCAGTATGCTCTGTATGCACTTCTGTTTGATGTCCCTGTTTACGTAACTGTTTGCTTCGTGTCACTTTACACTTGCCTTCTATTAATGTTTGCTTTACCACTTACGTTTGCTTTGCCATGTGTGTTACCATTGCCGCTTGCATTTGCTTTGCAGTTCCTGTAACTATGTAACAAGACATCACGTGGTGGACCATTCCATTCACTATTTATCATCCTCATTCTCATAAAGAAGGAAAATTAGAGGCAAAATCCATTAATGCATCAGTTAGGGTTGTTCCACAGTGAAAAAGTGAGGAAATTCGGTCTTAGGTTGAAAGCCCTGACTCCCAGTCACCCCCAACCGACATCAGGGTGCACATTGGAGTCATCAGTCCCAACTCTCACCCCATTCTCCTATACCTCTGCTTCTTTATACATGTGATGGGGTGAGAGTTAGGCGATGACCCCAATACTCACCCTGGTGCTGGTTGGGGGTTTACTGGGGGTCAAGGGGGCTGTCAACCCTAAGACTGAATTTCCTCACTTTTTTTGCTGTGGAACAACCCTAACTGATGCATTAAATGGAGTTTTTGCCCTAATATGGGATACATGATGGGCATGAGTTGGCACTCATGAGATATCCAGAGCTCACTCTGCAGGAGTGACAATATTTGCCATAGCACATGCTCTGCCCATCATGTATCTGATATATACAATAGGGCCAAGAATTTCAGAAGTTTTGTTATGCTGTCTTGTGTTCTGTTCTTGCTTATGTGTTTGCTCATTCTGTGTGTGAGCTTTTCTGAATGGGCTGGCAGTGTTATAAACTTGAGAGACACATGAGTGTGTTTTGCAATGCTAAATGAGTTAGTTTTAGGTAAGAGTGAGAAACATACTTTTATGAAGCTGTATTGTTTAGCAGTCTTGCTGCAGTGAAGCTAAGAGCATCACAGTAATTGTAATGAGCTGAGAGACAGAGTGTCAGAACAGCTGATACTGTTTTCAGCGGTAATTGTTAGCTGCAGGCAGAGTGCAGAGTGTTCTATGAAATTGTGCTCTTTAGGATTCTGTTTGCAGTGAAGTTGAGATTGTCACAGTAATTGTAATGGGCGAGAATCATAGTTTGAGGAACAAGTGAGTGTGTTTCAGTGGTAGTTGAGTTAGCTGCAGGTAGTAGTTTAGACTGTTCTGTGAAGCTGTGCTGTTTGGAATTCTGGCTGCATCAAGTTGAAGAGCATCACAGTAATGAGCTGGAAGTTGGAGGGGTGTTTTGTAATGCTCACTGAGTTAGCTGTAGGCAGCAGTGAGACCTCTCAGGTAGTTCTGCATTTGTGTCTATGGTAACAGCACATGTGTTTCTTGTATGCTGAGGAAAGCTGCCTAGGGTGATGATATCAGTGACCTTTGTGACCTGTGTGTTAAATGGTTGATATCATCACAGTAGAGCAGAGGGTAAAGATATCACACTGCAGTGGATGATACGCTGTTTTATCTCACTCATTTACCACTCACCCTATTGTGTATGTGTGTGTGTGTGTGTGTATATATATATATATATATATATATATATATATATATATATATACAATATATATATATATATATATATATATATATATATATATAGTGTGTATTTATCCCAGGGGTGAGAGCTTTCTCAGTAGGATAACCTGTTATTTCCACTGCAGTGAGGATAAATCCTGATGACATCAGCAAAGTGAGGATATTGACATTTATCCATACTCTGCTGATGTTATCAGAGTGAGGATAAATGCACTGCAGCTTGCATTCTAAAGAAAACTGCTTCAGAAAAGTTTCTCTTTCTCACTGAATCTGCAACTTACTCAATTAGCTTTGCAAAAGACACTCACCTATGTCCCATTGTATTTAACATTTGCTAGCCCATTACTGTGCTGATCTCAGCTTCAAAACAATTTGAATTCTAAATGAAAGTATTTTACAAAGCAGGTTCTGTTTCTCAGTGCTACCTGCAGCAGTTTGTCTTTCTCACTGAGCCTCTGACTCACTCAGTTAGCGTTGCAAAACACACTCACCTGTGTTTCTGACTCCCAGTCCATTCAAACACACACACACACACACACACACACACACACACACTGATAGCACACACATACTGACAGCACACACAGAATGAGCAGAAAACACACAGACTCAGATAAAATGTTCCTGCAGCTCCACCCCTGTGGTATAAATACACACATGATGGGCAGATCATGGCATATGGAAAATAGTCTCACTCCTGCCTCATGAGCTGTGTATTTTCACTCATTCCTTGGCACTTGTGAGAATACACAGCTCACTCTGCAGGAGTGAGAATATTTTCCATATCCCACTCCTGCCCGTCATGTATCCCCTATATATATGTATTATACCTGCATGGTAGTGCAGATATAGTTAGGTTTGAGGGCCACTTTAATGTTAAACTCCAAAGTTTGCACTTTAATAGTTTTGCAACTGTTTGTCTGATTTGCCTGAAATTGTGCATGCACAGCGTGCAACCATATATCTCTAGATCTGGAAAGTTTTATTTCAATCAGATGTAGATTGTGGAACGTGGCGTGTCCAAAACATGCAAAATTAGTCAACTTTGCACATTTCTTTGGTTGGGCATAATGGACTGAAGAATGAGTCTGAATGGATTCAAATGTGCATGTCTATATCTGGCCTTGGTTACACTGGTGCCTTTTGAAGATCTGGTGAAAAAATACTAATCTGTTCAAAAGTTATGAAGTTTTTCATGTCTCATTGTAGCCAATGGGAATATTTATATGTGCATTGTGAAAACGCTCGCAAAATATTTTTGTGCATGACATTTTTTGTGCTCGAAAACATTCCATTATAAGGTATAGGGATATCAGGAAACATTTTGTTGTCACAAAGCATTTTGTTGTTGTGAAAACAATGCTCGACAACATTGTCCCATGTGTTGTTTTCTGTCACTTCATTGTGCCAAGGTGGATTGTGCTTTTGGGCTGAAATTTGCAGGTTGGCAAGCCCTGGTCCCACAGATGTGCCTTTTGGTGGTTTGCTCCCAAAACATTCAATGGGCCTGTAGTTACAGCATTCCAAAGCTGAGAAATTTCCATAGAATAACTTTGTGGCACCTGTGGTGCATTTCAGCACCCATATCTTGAAAACAAAGCAATATACAGATTTTTCATTACCCACAGAGAACTAAGCCAGTGAGGATGTTTAAAAGTCATAGATTACACCTTCACTGTAATTTTTCATTGGTTGTACGATTAGTGAGATACTTTGGAAATTAGTGTTACAAGGGTTCCTTTTCAGTACTATAGGGCTTTTTGTATGTCTCTGTATTTATGTGTGAGTGGGGTGCAGGGATCAGAGGGCCTGTGCTCCCACATACGCATACCATTACACAAAAATTGGACAACATGAAGGGATTGCAGGGTCGGAGGGCCCGGGCTCCCACAAACACATACCACTAACTACTTACATTACACTTTATCAAAGAAGGAAATTCATTGTAAAAACCTCTGTTAATGCATCAGTTAGGGTTGATGTCACAGCAACAAAAGTTTGGAAATTCGATGTTAGGGTTACCACCTCTACCACCCCATCCCCCACCCTACAGGCACCAACAGGCACTGGAGTGTGACATGGGGCATCAGGCCTAACTCTCACCCCATTCTCCTATACTAGAGTGTCAGATTGTTTACACATGGAATGGGGTGACAGCTGAACCTGATAACCTCATGAACACACCATTAAAAGTTGAGAAATTTCCCATAGGATAACATCGTGGTGTCCTCAGCACCTTTCAGCACCCATATCTCAAAAACTGTTCGAGATCTTGATTTTTGCTACCGCAGCTTAGTCCACCTTTAGGTGGACTATGCATGTGTGGAGGTTTCAAAGACATGATTACAACTGCAGTGGAATTTTCCCATACTTGCTATGGTTACTGAGATATTGCCAAATAAGTGTTACAAGGGTTCCTTTTCAGTACTATGGGGCTGCTGTGGCTCCATATTTAAGTGTAAGTGGGAGAACAGGGCCTGGAGGCCTAAGCTCCACAAATGCATATCATTATGTATAAATGGGAAGTCTGGTGGGAGCATGGGCCCAATGCATACCATTTACTAGTTACATTACACTTTTTCAAAGAGTAAGGAAATTCTTTGCAAAAACTTTCATTAATGCATCAGTTAGGGTTGATGTCACAGTGACAAAAGCTTGGAAATGTTATGTTAGAGTTAGCCCCCCTACCACCCCACCCCTACCCCTTCAATTTCCACACCAAAGAGATGGAGGGGTGTGCCATGGGGTAGTCAGTCATAACTCTTACCCCATTCTCCTATGTCATAGCATGTCAAGCTTGCTTACACATGGAATGGGGTGAGGTTGGACCTGATGACCCCATGGCACACTCCAACATCTGTTGGTGTGTGGAAGGATGAGGATGGGGTGGTAGAGGAGCTAACCCCTAACATTGAATTTCCAAACTTTTGTCACTGTGACATCAATCCTAACTTAATGCATTAACAAAGTTTTTTCAAAAAGAATATATATATATATATATATTCAATGCAAAAACTTTGTTAAAGTATCAGTTAGGGTTCTTCTACAGTGAAAAAGTGAGGAAATTCGATTTAAGGGTTCCTCCCTTGCACCCTTCCCCACCAGCGGGCATCGGGTATGTGTTAGGGTCATCTGCCTAACTCTCACCCCATCCCATGTGTAAACAAGCTGAGGTGGTGCAGTGTAGGAGAATGAGGTGAGTTAGAAGCCAATGACCCCAATGCCTGTTGGTGGGTGCGGGTGGGGGTGCAAGGGTGGGAACCCTTAAATTGGGTTTCCTCATTTTTTCCACTGTAGAAGAACCCTAACTGATGCATTAATGAAGTTTTTGCATAGAATTTTCTTACTTTTTAAGAAAGACTAGAAAAGTGAAAGTTACAAGTTGGTGGGCCCCACATCCCACCAACTTGTAAGTGTCATGCCACATTACACACTCAATGACTAAGGCTATATTTTATTCACAGAAAAAGGGCAGATTTCACAGCATTTGCATGGCAAATTTAAATAATTTTGCTGATACAGCACTAATTTCAAATTTTGTTTTTATACTATAATAAATAACAAGTTGCACAAATAAAAAGGAGCAGTTAAAATCGATTACAGTCATTACAAACATTTAAAATTGGGTAAAAAGTGCATTTGTGCCACTAAGCATACATTAACTATTTTGCTGCAGCATTGAATACATCTTTAGATTTTGGGCTTCATACTACGTTAATATCAGTCAACATAGAACCATAATGAGAAAATTATCTCTCAACACTGACACTATGAACAGGTACACTCAAACAGCTAACAGCAATGATTGGCAAGTTCGCGAATGCGTTCTTTACAGTCCTGCCAGAACCCAACAATATCTATATTTACAATATATAGAAAGTGCTGCCTTGTACCTCTTGCAGATGTAGGATCTCAGCTCGGATCTTGCCTTTATATTTTCATCGAACAGAGGAATGCTGTCACAAATTGCCTCTTCTGTCATCGAAGGTTTCTGCGTCTCGATGGATTAAAATTTAACTGCAGCAAAACATTTGGCAGCCAACTGATGAAATTTACCATGTTCAGTCATGGGCTACTACCTACAATTTAAAACAGCTTGAGATCAAGAAACCAGTCACACAATTAAACAATTAAGCTGTTAAGCACTTAATAAATCCTTGCTTTCATGATGTTCTGCACAGATTAAGCAATTGAAAAATGACTGAATGATTCCAATGCTGTCATATTAAGTGTTTAGGAGATGTTTAGGAGATGATTAACTTAATTGTGAGGTAATCAGGAGATGAAAGGAAGACAGTTATACCAGTTTGCCAAAATTCACAGAGCCTGCTGATTTTCATGGTATCCGTGAATTTCGTGCATACCGTGATTTAATTACAGCCTTACCAATGACTAAAAAGTACATTCACAACAGCAAGACCAGCCACCAAACAAATGTTAATCTAGTAGAACAATAGAAAATGCTGTCCACAAATGCAAACTGCACCACACAATATCTCTGAAAAAATATATTGTCTGACACATAAACACCTCTGTTAACATCTACAGGACATGCCATCAACACCCTCCAAATTTCAAGTAAAAGACCAAACCATGTCCAAAGGTGCACAGTTCTGCACCTGTTGACATTTACACACAGTGACTGAAAACTACATCCCATGACACTAAGGCTAGGTATCCTATCAATTTCAAGCCACCACCACAAGCAAAACGCTGTCCACAGAGCGTAAACTGCGCCATACCATATCTCCACCACAAAAATATTTTCCGACATGGAAACACTATAATTTACATCTACAGGACATGCCTCAACACCCTCCAAATTTCAAATGAAAAGACCAAACCATGTCCGAGATATAACATTTTAACGATGAGATTTTCATTCATCAGACTGGCACAGTTCTGCATCTGTTGACATTTAACACACATAGCAACTGAAAACTACATCCATGACACCAAGGCTAGGTATCCTATCAATTTCAAGCCACCACCACAAGCAAAACACTGTCCACAACACGTAAGTGCGTCACTCAATATCTCTGCAAACAAAATTTTCTCGGCACGTAAACACCAAAATTCACATCTACAGGATAGCATAAACACCCTCCAAATTTCAAGTAAAAGACCAAACCATTTCCAAGATATTC
The DNA here is from genome assembly GCA_016271365.2 of Neoceratodus forsteri. Classification (NCBI taxonomy): domain Eukaryota; kingdom Metazoa; phylum Chordata; order Ceratodontiformes; family Ceratodontidae; genus Neoceratodus; species Neoceratodus forsteri. The sequence goes on along the minus strand of CM057450.1, from coordinate 1,181,599,211 downwards.
AATGTTAAAGATTGGTAAAATTTTCTATCTATTCCGTTATAAAAAATCTGGCCATCTTGTCCTTCCCTCACGATCAAAGATGGCAATCAAAGAATCTCACAATCAAAGAATTTGCTGGCTCATGAACAAAGAATTAAAATCTTATAAATCAAAAATTGATGGAATTGCAGTATACCACCACCATGGTTCAACAGAACGAAGCCCACAGAGTAGAACCAACCCTGAATTAACTTCCTAGGACACTCCTGGGCTGAGAAAATTGATTTTTAAATTGGGCTATCTTGTCCCTTGCTCACAATGCATGATTGCAATCAAAGAATCTCACGATCAAAGAATTTGCAGGCTCACGAACAAAGAATTAATAATGGTGAAATACAAATTTTCACCAGTTTGAACTGAACCAACTGCATGCCCTCGATAGAACGGACCTCCTGGAGTTAGCATCCACCCTCATTTGTGTCCCTAGTCCACCCCTGAGCCAAGATATTAGTGTTTTTAGGTTATGTGCAAGATCGCGATCAAAGAATCTCATGATCAAAGAATTCACGATCAAAGAATTTGCAGGCTCGCTATCAAAGATCATTAGCTAGCTGCAAATTAAGATTTTAAAAGCTCATAACTCTATTTTTTACTGATTTGATGAAACCAGTCGATTCCCTGAGTAAAACTCATCCAAGTTTTACTTCAGAAATGACCCCTGAGCCGAGATATTTGTATTTTCCCGATCGGAAATTAAAACAAGATGGCGGACCTCGCGATCAAAGAATTTTGAAAATTCTCGGGACAAAGATTCTTGAACCCATGAGGCTACAAATTATTTGATTGCAGGTGGGACAAGATGGCCAGAACCCCATTCTTTGTTTATAAAACATATATATATTTTTCCATTGACTTATAATGAGAACTTAAAATTGGTATAACTTTTGAATGCCTTAATATTTTTTCACCAGATGAAAAGCTGCATGTTTGGCCCCAAAGCTCTTTCAAACAAGCCATCTCACAGAGAGCAGCACACCACACAATGGCTGCACAGGACCGCATCCAAAATCCCAAAGGCTGCCTCAAAAATGGATAATTTTGCATTTTTCAGTGTTTTCGTACACAAATACCATAAGTCTGACTAAAACAATATTTGGCAGATCAAGAGATCTACTGTGCTCCACCATGCATTCCAAATTTCAGGCAATTATGTTGAAGGAGTCCAAAGTTATTAACGTGCAAACTTTTGACTTTGGTATGTAAGTGGCTTGGAACCTTAACTATAGTGGTGCAACCGCGCTAATATATATATATATATATACATATATATATATATATATATGTGTTATCTCTCTCTCTCTATATATATATATATATATATATATATATATATATATATACACATATATAATATATATGTATATTATAGTGGCATGGTAGTGCTATTGTAGTTAGGGTTGCAAGGCCATTTTATGTTAAACCTCAAAGTTTGCACTTTAACAACTTTTGAAGCATTTGGCCGATTTGCCTGAAATTTGGAACCTATCATAGATCTCTAGATCTAGAAATTATAGTTCTAGTCGGATATACAGTTGCAGAACTGTGACGTGCTCAAAAGTGAAGATTCACGCTTATGCGACTCCTTTGATAATCCATAAATGGTCTGAAGAATGCTTTTGAGTGGCTTCAGATTTGTTGGTCTACACATGGCCTGGGTTGAACTGGTGCCTTTTGAAGATCTGGTGAAAAATATTGCTCTGTTCAAAAGTTATAACATTTTTTATGCCCCATTATAGCCTATGGAAAATGTATATGTGCATTGCAAAAACTTTCACAATCACATTTTTGTTGTTGAGCTTCCCAAAATTGTTTTCATGTTTCTGCCATCTTGTTTTCAGTTAACGAGAGAATAAATGTTGTAACAGTTGTGTTTACCTAATCAGGCCCTGAGGAACATGACCCTGGCTTTAGTTTTTCTTCATGCTATCTGTAAATATGTTTTCGAAGTTTTGTCAGATTTTGATCGCAGCAACATTTTTTGTTGCCGTACAACATTTGAGCTCTGGAACAAAAGTAACTGCAGCAACATTTTTCTGTGTGTGGTAACATTTCCATTATAGAGATAGAGACTCACAAAAACATTAAAGTAATTGTGGCAACACTGACCACCATATTTTGCTATGTGTTGTTTTCTTTGTCACTTCATTGTGGCAAGGTGGATTATGGTATTGGCCTGAAATTTTCAGGGTGGCAAGCCCTAGTCCTACAGATGTGCTTTTTGGTGGTTTGGTATGAAAACATTGAACAGACCCATAGTTATAGCATTCCAAAGTTCAGACATTTTCCCATAGGAGAACATTGTGGCACCTGTGATGCTTTCGTGTCCATATCTCAAAAACAGTTCAAGATACAGATTTGTTGTCACAAAATTCTTAGTCCCCATAAGTGCAAAACTAGGTTAGAAAGCCATGAATACCATGAAATTTGAATTTTTTTCTACCTTGTACGGTTACTGAGATATCTCGGGAATTAGTATTCCAATTGCTCATTTTCATGTCTGCGGCCACTATTATGCCCACAGAGTTAGCATTCACAGTGCATTTCAGTGTCCATATCTCATAAATGATGCAAGGTATGGAGACAGTTGATTTATGTTATGTGGACATCTCACTGTGACAATTACGACACTTGAATTTTTTCCTAGCTGCTATGGTTCCCGAGATATTGGCAAATATGTGTTACAAGGCTTCCTTGCCCTGTAGGGCTGCTGTATGACTCTGTAGTTACATGTAAGTGGGAGCGCAAGGCCCAGAAGTCCTGGGCACCCCCAGACACATATCATTATGCAGAAATTGGCAGCTTGAGGGAGCGTGGGGCCCTGCACTCAGGTGTCAGTGTGGCTCAGTTGGTAGCACATCCCCTCTAGACTAGAAGGTAGTAGTTCTCGTCCCACACTGGGATTGGACTTGCACCTAAAATCACTGGCATCCAAGTGCAGTATTGGGGTGTGTTGTACTGCTGGCATGTGCCGCCCTTTGGATGAGATGTTAAACCAAGGTCCCTTCGACCCATCCTGGTGTTTCCCTGGTGGGTGTCCAGGTGGATGTAAAAGAACCCAGGGCACTCTTTCGTAAAGAGTAGGGGACATTCCCTGTGTCCTGGCCAACATTTCTCTTCCCATAAAAAACTGGTTCATGCAATTATCCAGGCTGTGTGTGGGTGATGATGTGATATGGCTGCCAATACACATTCAGTCACTTCACTACCAGTCTAGCATTACTTGTAAAGCACTTTGGGATACACTGTGTATGAAAAGCGCTATATAAATGCTGATTCTTCTTCTGTACTCCCAACAACACATACCACTCACTATTTATATTACACTTTTTCAAAAGAAAGGAAATTCTTTGCAAAAATCCATTAATGTGTCAGTTAGGTTGTTTCCACAGTGACAAAGTGTAGAAATTCAATATAGGGTTACCACCCCATAACCCACCCCACAACCCCATCCTCAAAACCCTAACTCTGCATTCCCCCACCCACACCTCAACACACACACATGCAAGACATGTGCAAGCTTGTAAGACACTGTATGAGTCAGTCACATCTGTAGGCACAATAATCACTACACTGTACTCATTTCACATCTCACTATGTAATGAAAAACAAATACAGTATGGTCAACTCTGTACTGTCAGTACAGTATTATCACACATTATAGCTGGCATACCTTATCATAAAGTGGAACTTGGTCTATACAAATTTTCTAAATATCGATTTTTATGTGTCATAATTCAACAATTGGCTTGTTGCAGGTATCGCTGCTACCACATAGGCATGTGTTAGCAGGAAAGATAGAGCTGACACATATATAGTACTTTTTCAAATACTGCTCAGGTATGACACTAGCACCATTACATGTTGTTATACTGCTGCATTACCTGGAAATACTCATTAGCAGAATGTTATGGTTAGCTTTGGACGTTGCAACTGTTGCTGTCACATGTTCCTTGTAAACTATACTGCAAAACATTACTTTTATTATTACTACCATTTGTTATTTGGACTGACTCACTCTATCAGAAAAAAAGGCAAACATCCAATGACTGTTGCTACAGTTATCCAAACTCTTATTTCCAGTATAGCTATCTATAGATAACATACTGTGTGTTTCATCATTTGTTAACAATTTAAATATAGGCATCTGCTTAAATCTTGTTATTGATGTTTGTAACAGAAAATGCTTACTGTGGGCCATCTCCATGGTTGTCCAGCATGCATGAGTACCCCAAGGCACTCAGATGGCAGCAGAACTTATACAGTTGGTGGACCATGATAATGGATGTGTCTTATAGTATGTTTATAGAGTTCTGTTACCTGATGCTGGTTGTCTCTCATTGGTTGTGTTGCCTTGGCCTTACCCTGCTTGCATGTGTGTGTGTGAAGGGGTGGAGGTGGGAGGGAATGCTGAGTTAGGGTTTTGAGGATGGGGTAGGGGTGGGGTGGTGGGTGGTAACCCTAATATTGAATTTCCACATTTTTGTCACTGTCTAAACAACCATAACTGATGCATTAACAGAATTTTTGCAAAGAATATTTATACATATATATATATATATATATATATATATATATATATGCATCTACAAAGGACTGCACTCCTATAGTAAAATAAGAATATGATTATACTATCTCAAGAAGTAACTAAAAAATGCATTAATGTTATAGTTAAGATAAAGCCACAAAGTAGGGAAATGTGGAGTTATGGTTTTCAAACACATTCCACCCTGCACACACTAACAGGCATTGGGTGTGCCTTGAGTCTTTGGCCCTTATACTCACCCCATTCTCCTATACTGTGGCCATCTCTGCTTATTTACTTATGGAATGGGGTGAGCATTAGGGCTGATGATCCCAAGGCACACCCCAACACCTGTTGGTGTGTGCAGGGTGGTGAAGGGTGTTAGCTTTGAAAACATAACACCATATTTCCCTACTTTTGTGACTTTCTCCCAACTAGGGTATTAGTGCACCTTTGCAAATATATATATATTTTATATCATTGCAAAACTACATTAATGCATCAGTTAGGGTGTTTATTAAAGCATAGAAAGCTGGGAAATGTAACATTAGGTTATAACCCTACCACTAACCTCACCCCTCATTCACACCAATAGGCAGTGGGGTGAACCTTGAAGTTATTGTCCCAAACTCTCACCCCATTCCATGTGTAAACAAGAAGAGATGGTACAGTATAGGAGAATGTGGTGAGAGTTAGGCCCAATGATTCCAAGGCACACCCTGATGTCTGTTGGTGTCTGGAGGGTTGTGGAGTGGGGTGGGGTGGTAGGATTGTAACCCTAACATTGAATTTTTTCAGATTTTACACTTTAATAAAACTCTAGCTGATGCATTAACATAGTTTTTGCAATTAACCACTTTTTGAGAACTGTAATGTAACTGGTAATGTGGTTGTGGGAACGTGGGAACTCCAGGCCCTGCGCCCCTCATGCTATCCATTGTTGTACAATCATATGCATAAATGGGAGTGTGGGCCTCCGAGCCCTGTGCTCCTACTTACATAAGTATGGACATACTGCAGCCTTATAGTCATAAAAGTAGCCCTTGTAACACTAATTTGGCAATGTCTCAGTAACCATGGCAACTATGGAAAAAAATTGCACTGCAGTTGTAATAATGACTTCAAACCTCCATCATGCTTAGGTGGACTAAGCTGTGGAGAGCAAAATCCTGTATCTCAAATAGTTTTGAGATACAGGCTTAAAAGGACAAGCAGCACAATTCAATGGATACACATAACTCAGGCATTTTTAGGATTTTTCCACCCAATTTTCAACTTGGCATTTTGGGACACCTCATTGAACAATGTCACTGTCATTTTGTTAATCTGTCCAGAAGTTGAGTTTGCACAGCGAATGTGCCGCTCTGCTCCACAGGTGCAAAATCATGTTTTGGGCAAGATATGAAAAATGACAGCTTCATACTGTTCATGAGAAGGTGTGAGAAAGAGTAATGCTGAAAATCAGGAAGGAAAAATACGAAAAATTGGCAGAGTTATGAGCACGCGCAGAAACTGCACAACGCATACCGTGACGGGCCATTTTGGGAATTTCAGCCAAATTTTCAACATGAGCTTTTTGGGAAATCTCTCATGAACACTGCTACTGTGAGTTTGTTAGTCCATCCCAAGAAGTTGATGTCACACAGCTACCACGCCATTCTGTGCCAGAGGTATGAAAACACATTTTGGGCAGGATGAGAAATGACAGCTGTACTGTTCATGAGGAAGTGTGAAGAAATGGCAATGTTGAAAATCTGGAGTGAAAATATAAAATTTGGTGAAGTTATGAGTGTGGGTAGAAACTGTACAATGCACTCTTTGTAGCACGGCCATTTTTTGATTTTTGCACCAGATTATTATGACCTTTTGGGACCTTCCCTCATGAACACTGGACTGTCATTTTGTTAATCGCCCCGAAGATGATTCTGTACAGTGACCCAAAATCACCTTTCTGGACTAAGTAGCATGATGACAGTGACATTGTTCATGAAGTGGGGTCCCAAAATGCCTATGTTGAACGCTTGGTGAGAAACTACCAAAGAATGGCTGAGATATCCACATTTAAAATTATTTATTTGTATCAGAGTCATATGAAGTAGGATCTTAGTTTGCATGACGAGTTAAGAACTAAGATCCCACGTCATATGACCCATATCTCATCATACGAACTAAGATCTTACTTTGTATGACGCTGATAATTAACAAAGAATTTAAAGGTTAAATAACACACATTTTAAGGGCATTTTCTGAATAGTAAAGTGCAGAATGCACCTAGGGGTCTAATAAGTAAGCTATATGTGTTGGTTCCTCCCAGAATATCATTTTGGGAGATTTCCAAATTTGAATTTCAGGCAAACTGGAAACAAGATGGCAGCCATACAAAAGAGGAATTTTCTCATACAATGCAGGATTGCTCTTTTGTATCATACAGCTATATTGAAGTGTCTACTGAGCATGCTCAGAAATACTTTTTCAAATTTTTAAATTGCAGTAACTTAAAAACAGCTTATTGTTTTTCACCAGACTAACAAAAGACACATCTGTGGGGTAGTCTCTTTCTGTCCTGAAAATTTCATACCAAACAAGCAAACCCTTTGGGCTGATGGCACACATCCCAGGGTACAAAAGGAGCTAAGGGTGGAACTAGCAGAGCCATTATCAGAACTGTTTAGTGAGTCTCTGAGCACAGGAGAGGTCCCAGAAGACTGGAGAAGGGCTCATGTGATACCACTCTACAAGAGTGGCAGCAGGGAGGAAGCAGGGAACTACAGACCAGTCAGTCTTACCTCAGTAGTGGGTGAGATTATGGAGGCACTCCTTAAGGAAAGGATAGTGCAACACCTGGAATCCACAGGAGCACAGGATCCAAGACAGCATGGGTTTACAACAGGAAGGTCCTGTCACACTAGTCTCATAGATTTCTTTGACTGGGTACCCAAAGTGGTGGACCAAGGGGTGCAGTTGATGTCACCTATCTTGACTTCAGCAAAGCTTTCGATACTTTTCCACATAGAAGATTGATTAATAAGCTGGGTAGGCTCGGGGTGGGTCAGAGGTTGGTCAACTGGGTGGCAAACTGGTTGGTGGGCAGAAAACAGAGAGTGGTGGTAAACAGTATACAGTCAGAAGAGATGCAGGTCACAAGTGGAGTACCTCAGGGATCTGTCTGGGGCCAGTCCTCTTCAATATCTTCATCAGTGACATTGCAGATGGACTAGAAGGTAAGGTTTGTCTGTTTGCCTGATGACACCAAGATCTGCAACAGAGCAGATGATCCAGATGGGGTGGGCAGAATGAGAAGAGATCTGGATAAACTGGCAAAATGGTCGGAAGAGTGGCAACTGGGATTAATGCAAAGAAGTACAAGATCATGCACATAGGGAAGAAAAACCTAAAGCTACCTAAAGGTTGGGAGGGAGTTGCTGGCAATCATGGGGAAGAAAGAGACTTGGGCATCATCATCATCATCACAGATGACCTGAAATTATCAAGCAGACCACTGAAGCCATAGAGTAAGGCTAGAGATGTTGGGGTGTATTAATAGGGTATCACAAGTTGTAAGAGGGAGGTAATAATCCCTCTTTGTAAGACACTGGTTAGGCTCTATCTGAGTACTGCATGCAGTACTGGACGCACTTGCACAAGGACATTAAAAAAGGAGACAGTCCAGAGAAGGGCAACCAAAATGGTGCAGGAACTGCATCAGAAAACATATGAGGACAGATTAATAGAGCTCAATATGTATACCCTAGAGCAAAGGAGGGAGAGAGGTGATATGATTGAAAGATTCAAACATCTTAAGGGCATTAACAAGGTGAAAGTGTCTAACATGTTTTAATGTAAGAAAAATAGCAGGACAAGAGGACACAGCATGAGATTAGAGGCAGGCCAATTAAGGGGTAATGTGAGGAAGTTCTTTTCACAGAAAGGGTGGTGGATGCATGGAATGGCCTACCTCGGAAAGTGGTGGATATGAATACAGTGCAGGGCTTCAGAAAGGCATGGGAAAGGCATATGAGAGCAATACAGATGAGTATGAATAGATAGGCCATTGACAGAGTAAAGGCCTATGGCACATTCATAAGGCAGAAACAAGCATTTGTCAATGCCAAATGTTGTCGCTGCTGGCATTGGCATTGGCAGTGCTGGAGCTAGAGATGCATAATACGAATGGCAGTGAAGTATTGAAGTGATGACAACCCACCCCACCCTGTAGGGAGCGACAGGCATTGGGGTGTGCCTTTCGGTCGTCAGCTATAACGCTCTGCCATTGTACCTCACCTACCCTGTAGACACTGACAAGTGTTGGGGTGTGGTTTAGGGTCTTTAGGCGTTATACTTACCCATTCCATAAGAAAATATGCTGATGTGGGTTGCAGTATAGGAGCATGGGGTGAACTTTGTGGCTGAACAGTGCAAGGCACACCACGATGTTTGTCAGTAGCTTCAGGATGGCGGGTAGAATGGCGTAAGCATTACATCCAATTATCCTAAGTGACACCCCTGACACCTGTCAGTCTGTACTGGGTGGTGCTACAGTTGGAAACCTTGACACCGTAGGCATGTCATGGTAGTTTCACGCCACATTTTCAACATGGGCTGCTTGTCAGGCCACCTCATGAAAAGTGGCACAGTCACTTTGTTATCTGAAAGGTGGTTTTGCACAGCAGCTGTGCCATTTGGTGACAGAGGGATGAAAACACATTTTGGGCAGGATGTGGAGAACCGACAACTGTATTGTTCATGAGGAGGCATAAGAAATGGCAACGTTGAAAATCTGGAGTGACAATATGAAATATTGGTGAAGAAATGAGCATGCATACAAACCGCGCAACGATGTCCGTAACCCAATTATTTTTGGGAGTTTGTTAGCCACATTTGTAAAATAGGCATTTTGAGACCTCCTTATGAACAGTGGTGCTGTGATTTTGTTAATCTGTCCCAAAGTTGATTTCCCACAGTGACTATGTACATTAGTACTACACGGGTGTAGAAACACATTTTGGGAAGGGTGTAAAAAATGACATCTGTACTGTTCATATGAGGTGGTGAAAAATGCCAGTGTTGAAAATCTGGCATGGAAATATTGCAAATTTGCAAAGTTACACGGGTGTGTGGAAACTGCGAAATGCACACTTGCAACACAGTCATTTTATGGACTTCGCACTAAATTTTCAAAATAGGCATTTTAGGACCTCTGCTCATAAACAGTATCACCATCAGTTCCTCAAACTGTCCTAAAAGTGATTTCACACAGTGACTATGCTATTTTTATTTATTTAGTTGTTTAACCAGGTATAGCACACTAAGTTGAAAGCTTTTTACAGGAGCGACCTGGGAGCACAAGGAGGTTAAGTGACTTGCTCAGGTCACACACTATGCAAGTGGAAGCTGTGGGATTCAAACCCCAGGTCTGGTCTGCTGGATGTCACCAGATTTGCAGCTCAGAGCCTTAGACCACTGTGCTATACTGCCTCCCGCGCTGGATGTGCAAAACACATTTTGGCCAGGATATGTAAATGACAGCTGTACTGTTCATCAGGAGGTGAAAAATGCCAATTTTGAAAATCTGGACTGATAATAATACAATTATTAAGCTGAGAGCGCGTGGAAACAGCACAGCACGCCATAAAACAGCCATATTTTTGATGCCCACCAAATTTGCAACATAGGCTTTTTGAGAGCCCCTTCGATGAACAGTGGCACTGTCATTTGTTAATCAGTCCCAAAGGTGATTCTAGCAGTGACTAAGAAATCACCTTTGGGGCCAATTAGCACCATGACAGTGCCAGAATTAATAAGGAGGGGTTCTAAAAACCCGATGTTGAAAATTTGGTGCTAAAATTCCAAAACATGCCTGAGATATGTATCAAAGTTGGAAAAACCTATTTATTCCATTATACAGCTTACCGCATTTCCTCAGTTCATGGGTCAGCTTTGAAGAGTGCAGACGTGTTCCCAGTCCACCAAGATCGTCACGCCAGACTCTGGAGGTAAGTATGTGGTGGGGTGGGGAGGCAGGATGCGTGAGTGGGTGAGTGTGGGAGGCAGGCAGGAGACCACGAATGACAGTTTTCTTTTACAGGTTAAAAATAAAAATAAGCACCTGGGGAAAGTTTTTTTTTGCAGGGGCTTTGGCACACTGGGTGGGCTCCCAGCATGCCACTTAAGTGTTTTCTGGGGATGCTATAGCTGACGGGGATTGAGCACCCCAGTCGGCACAAAACGAAAGCAGGGGTCAAGAGCCAAGGGGATTGGGCACCCCCTGGCACATAACAAATGGGGAATGCATTATGCCAGCTGGGAGTGGGCTCCCCATCGGCATATACATTGGGCCAGGGTATGCTGACAGGGGATTGGGCACCCCAAGGTCGGCAGTATGTCGTCATGCTAATTTTCATTTTACACACCAGGGAAAGCACATTGGGAGGTCCGCCATGATGACCAACTTAGCTCGCATACAGTGGACCTGCCTGCTTGGTCCCATGGCCACATTAGGTATGCACAGTGTGGTGCTGGCATGCAGGCTGATTGTGGAATGTGGGACGACTTACTGATGCATGCCCTGCATTCGCCTAACAGTGACCAAGGCCCAAATCTGCACTACGGCAAGATGTTGGCTGTGCAAGCACACCAACATAAAATGGGCAGACTGGATGGGCCTTGTGGTTCTTATCTGCCATCAACTTCTATGTTTGTATGTTTCTGTTAGGCAAGTTCAAAGAAAAATCCCAACAAAGTCAATGAGTAAAGACATTTTTTACCTCTCTGTGACTTGAGACCACAAACCGACTCAAGAAAAAACATGCCAGATCAAGAGATCTACACTACAGGAAAGAGCATACCATATTTCATGCATATCCGTTCAATGGTTAAAGTTATTAAAGTGCAGAATTTTGAGTATAACATTGAAGTGCCTACTCAACCTTAACTATAGGGATGTGACCACGCCTATAATATATATATATATATATATGTACATACTGTATATATGTGTGTGTGTATATATATATATATATATGTAGTGGCATGGCAGTGCCACTATAGTTAGGTTCAGATCTCACTTCTGTGTTAAACTCCAAAGTTTTCACTTTAATAATTTTGCAACTGTTTGATCAATTGGTGTGAAATTTGCACGTGCCGATTGGCACTATAGATCTCTGGATCTGGCATGTTTTATTCCAGTCAGATGCACAGGTGGAGAGCTTCAGAATATCGAAATGTGAAAATTACCAAATGTTTGGCACTTTTATGTCACGCTTGTTTCTTCGAAACTGCTTGGGGTTTGTTCTGAAATGTTATGGGTATATGAGGTCTTGGTCACTGATGTGCCTTTTGAAGGTTTGGTGAAAAATATTAATCCATTCAATAGTTATAAAATTTAAATTTTCCCATTATTTCCTATGGGAAAAATTAGATGTGCTGTGCGAAAGCACTATTTTGCTTTTGAGAAAGCACTTTTGCTGCCGCAAATGCTGGAGTAGTGTTGTGCTGCTGCCATCTTGTTTTCAGGTAGCTACTTGAAAAAATAAATGATCCAAAAATACTGCCCTTGGTAAACACCAACACTTGTATTTACCTAATTGAAGCCCGAGGAACATGATTCTGTGATTAGTTTTTTATAGGATGCCCGGAAATATGTTTATTTTGATCGGCATATTTTAATGCTGCAAATGTGCATTACTTTTAGCGAAAGTGCACAAATTGTGATACTATTTCATGAGACAACCACGTTAATGCCACAAATTGTGGCACTTTCACAAAGATAGTGCCACAGTTTGTGGCACTACTTCTCAAAACTTTCTGTTTCTTTGTCACGGCATTGCTAGTCAATGGCTTGGACACATGGACTGAAATTTGCAGGGTAGAAAAAGCTTGACCCACAGAAGTGCCTTTTGCTGGTTTGCTGATAAAATTTACATCAGTTCTATACTCATAACATTCAGAAGTTTACTAATTTCCCACAGGATAACATTGTGTGGTCGGGTACCTTTCGCAGCTATAGCTCCAAAATGCTTCAAGATATGAATTGTCTGTGAAATGAAACTTTATTAAGCAATTATGCATGTTTCCCGACCTCTTTACAACTCTGCTGGAAATTTCTATGAATGGGCTAAGGTGCCTGTGGCACTGTGCCATTATGGACTGAGCATTCCATCAGGGAGATCAGGGTTAATTACAATGTCTGTACACTTATAGGTAGGGGCCCCACTCCCAGATATAGATAGGATTATGGAGTGATGGGAGCACAAAGCCATACAGGGAGATGAGGGTTAATTACAATATCTCTATATTTATGGATAAATAGGAGAACATGGCCCAGAGGGCCCTACACCCACATGAAAAACAGGGACAATTACAACATGCATATAGTAGATGGGAGCACAGGGCTGGAGGGCCCTGTGCTCCCACAACAGACTATGGACTGATGGGAGTGCAGGAGCCTCTGGGCCCTGCACTCTCACAACCACATAAGGGTAAGATTACACTTTCTCAAAAAGTAAGGAAATTCACTGCAAAAAATTTGTTACTGCATCAGTTAGGGTTCATTTTAAAGCAACAGAAGTATGGAAATGTGGTTTTAGGGTTCTCAACACTAACACCTCATCCTGCCTCCCCAACCAACCTTACCACCCCACTCCACCCCTAAGCCCCACACACCAACAGGTGTCAGGGTGTCTGGGGGTCACAAACTGACCCCAGAATCCGATTCCTCAGCCCCTGTTGTGTTTACCTAAATAAACTATTTTTATATTTAAAAACCTTCCAGTGGGAGGGGGGCAAGGTACAACAACAGAATACATAAACAAAATGCCATTCCACTCAGCTGACTGCTTTTGCCTCTGTTGTGCTGCGCCTTCATATGTATCTCTGCATAGAGGGCCCCCAGTCCCCGTGGCAGTGTATTTACTTAATTCATTTATTTATTTCTGTAACACTTTATTTTAGCACTGTGGACACTGAGGAGCCACCCAGTGTCCCAAAATTCTGTAATACATTATTCTCTATGATCTGACACTGGGATGCCTATCCCAGTGTTGGATGCCCTCCCCACCCAGCGACCAAAGTCCTTGTTTAAATTATCAGAGCCAACATTGGGGTGCCCAATCTCTGTGTCAGCATTCTCAAGTCACCCCCACAGTAGTGCTGGACACTGGGGAGCCCACTCCCAGAATCCCATAATATTTATTAGTAGCCTGTAGAAACAAAAATCCCCATATGTCTTTTGCTTTTAAAACCTGTGAAAAGAAAAACAGTCCCTCATTGTCCCTTCTGTCCCCCTCCCTCCCAACCTTCTCACTGAGCACCCACCACCCCACATACACACAACATTGCCCTGTACTTACCACTGAGGTCATTGGCTGTCATCTTCTGTGGTCCAAGATAAGTCTGCACTCTTCAAAGCCGAACCGCGAACTGAAGAATCAAGTAAGGTAAGTGCCATATAATGTATTTTAATGGGAAGTTTTATTTATTTAAAATGTTTCACCAGGAGGGCACACTGATCCTAGGCTCATTTCCAGGTATGACCTGGGAGAAGGGGAAACAGAGCAATAAATATACATGCAGGTAAAATACAGTAGAGTATATACAGTGGTGTGAAAAGTATTTGCCCCTTCCTGATTTTCTCTATTATTGCATATTTGTCACACTGGATGTTTTCAGGTCTTTAGACAAAATATAATATTAGATAAAGGGAACCTGAGTGAACAAATAACACTTTTTTTTACTTATTTCATTTATTTAATGAAAAAGTTAACCAACACCAACTGGCACTGTGTGAAAAGTAATTTGCCCCTAGTTAAATCAACCCAATTAAAGGGATAATTAGAGTCAGATGATTGAACACAGCCAGGCTTGATTACAGCCAGCTCTGCTCAATATAAACCTCACTTATTTTGCCCTTACCATCAGAGTCACGTTGCCAGCACAAAGATTCAACAAGCACATTATGCCATGATCAAAGGAAGTTCCTGAAAAGATCAGAAAAAATTTGTTGCCCTCTATCAGTCTGGAAAGGGTTACAAAGCTATTTCTAAGGCTCTGGGACTCCATCGAACCACAGTGAGAGCCATAATCTCAAATGGAGAACACTTGGAACAGTAGTGAACCTTCCCAGGAGTGGGCGGCCTGCCAAAATTACTCCAAGGGAGCAGTGTAAAATCATCCAAGAAGTCTCAAAGGATCTTAAAACAACATCCAAAGAACTGCAGGCTTCTCTTGCCTCAGCTAAGGTCAGTGTGCATGACTCCACAATCAGAAAGAGACTGGGCAAAATGGGCTTCATGTAGAGTAGCAAGGCGGAAACCACTGCTAACCAAGAAGAACATAAATGCTCGTCTCTCATTTGCCAAGGAGCACCTGGATGATCCACAAGCCTTTTGGGAAAATGTTCTATGGACAGATGAGTCCAAATTGGAACTTTTGGACAACATGGATCCCATAATGTCTAGCATAAAGCAAACACAGCATTCCACAGTAAGAACACCATACCAACAGTCAAACATGGTGGTGGTAGTGTGATGGTGTGGGGATGCTTGCTGCCTAGGACCTGGATGACTTGCTATAATTAAAGGAACCATGAATTCTGCTCTGTACCAGAAAATTCTGAAGGAGAATGTCCAGTCATCCTTCCGTCAGCTGAAGCTGAAGCGAGTTAGGTCATGCAGCAAGACAATGATCCAAACACAAAAGCAAGTCCACATCAGAATGGCTAAAAAGAAGTAAAATTAAAGTTTTGGAGTGGCTAGTCAAAGTCCAGACTTAAACCTATAGAGATGCTGTGGTAGGACCTGAAACGAGCAGTTCATGCTCGAAACCTACCAAATGTTACTGAATTAAAGCAGTTCTGCAAGGAAGAGTGGGTTAAAATTCCTCCACAGCGATGTGAAAGACTGATATTGAATTATAGGAAGTGTTTGGTTGCAGTCATTGCAGCTAAATGTGGCATAACCAGTTATTAAGTGTAGGGGGCAATTACTTTTTCACACAGTGCCAGTTGGTGTTGGTTAACTTTTTTTCATTAAATAAGTGAAATTAAAAAAAAACAAGTGTTATTTGTTCACTCAGGTTCCCTTTATCTAATATTACATTTTCTCTAAAGACCTGCAAACATCCAGTGTGACAAATATGCAATAATAGAGAAAATCAGGAAGGGGCAAATACTTTTTCACGCCACTGTACATACAGGTAAGAGCAAATACAACATTGCAGCAATTAGGGGAGGGGAATGGGGAAATGCCACAGTAAATATATACATATATACAGGTACAACAATTATAGTAGTGTAACAATCTATAGTTGTGGGAGATGCAGGGTGAAATTAGCAGGGGTTAAGTTAGATGAGCTAGAGAGGTAAGTTAGTTGCAAGTGCAGGTGTGCAAAGGTAAGATTACTTATGTTGATATCTTTGGCATTTTTAGGTATTTTTCACCAGATTTTCAACATGGCCTTTTGGGACCCCACTTCATGAACACTGTCACTGTTGTTTCATTAATTGGGCCCGAAGGTGATTTCATAAAATACATTTTGTGACCAATTAACAAATGACAGTGCCAGTGTTAATGAGGTGGGGTCCCAAAGGCCATATTGAAAATTTGGTGGAAACATTCCTATAATAATAAGTTATTACATGCTCATAAAATTTTTCTACACATGCAATATAACTTCGGGTAATTTACAACATGTTGCCACCAAATTTTCAGCATAGCCATTTTCCACAGCACCTCATGAACAGTCCATTTTTCACATCCTGCCTGAAATGTGTTTTCGCACCTGTGGCACAGAATGGCATGTTGGCACATATTTGAACATTTTCACCTATGGGGCGTATGAGATGGTGTTATAATAAGCTATGTTGAAAATCTGGGGTCAAAAACACATGCCAATGTTATGACCATTTGTTGCAATTTTGATATGCCAGCTTGCACTTTTGGAAATGTTTAATATTTTTACCCAAGAGTTTCAACATAGCCTTCTTATTACCCCACCTCATATGTGTCACAACTGTCATTTTTCAAATCCTGCCCAAAATATGTTTTCACATCTCTGGCATGGAATTGCATTGCAGTTGCACAGAATTACATTTTGTCATGGATTTGACAATTTCTCTGTACCGGGTACATCAGATAGGGTAATAAGATGGCTATACTGATAATTTGGTCACTGTTGTTCTACAAAGGAAGCTTATGAGGCCTGAGGGCCCTGTGCTTCCACACCTACATATATGCGCATCTATAAAGGAAATTGCTCCTACAGACACATAAGAATATGATTATACTATCTGAAAAAGTAAGAAAATTCATTGCAAAAACTTTGTTAATGCATCAGTTAGGGTTCTTACTAAAGCAACAAAGGCGTGGAAATGTGGTGTTAGGGTTTCCAGCCCTAACACCCCACCCCACCCTGTAGACCCTGACAGGTGTCAGGGTGTGCCTTGGGGTTGTCACCCTAATGATTACCCTATTCTGCTATGCTGCACCCATATCAGCTTATTTACTTATGGAATGGGGTGAGCATTAGGGCCAATGACCTGAAGGCTCACCCTAGGCCTGTCAGTGTCTGCAGGGTGGGTGAGGTGTTAGGGCTGGAAACCCTAACACCACATTTTTTCGTTTTTGTTGCTTTAGTCAGGACCCTAACTGATGCATTAACAAAGTTTTTGCAATTATATATATATTTACAAGAACACAACAAGGGAGACCTATTCATGGAGGTCCATAGTCATTTCTGACCTTTCTATTGAAGTTAAACTATTACTTTAAAGGGACACTGCCAGCTTTGCCCTCTTTTTCTATCAGATGCCATCAGGGTGCCTGCAGGGACATATGTGTTCAACAATTACACAATTACTATGGAATGCCCTAGTATATTCAAAAATAATCTTAGTACCTATTTTTTTAATTTGTCTACTATTCTCTTTCCGTATGCGGTCTGTGTAAAACTCCACCGCCCACCAGAACACAGTGACAGGCACACTGATAACATCTGATAGAAAAAGAGGGGCAAAGCTGACAGTGTCCTTTTTAAAGCATTAGATATCTATTTTTAATCTGGGTTATACATATACATAAAATTAAAATAGAAAACTGAAATTGAGTTAATATAGCACTACTACTTATTGAAGTTATATATTCTACAGTGAAATTGTACAGTATTCCTTGATGAAGTGAATCAGCATGAAATGTTGTTACTTTTGCTGACAATTAATAATAAACAATTGAAAAAATTGGGATATGCGGACGTGAGCCACATTTCCAACCCATTTTTTTGAACTTGCTCCTCTTAGGTTTTTTTTTATATTACAGAAAATGGGACCACACTAACTGATTTCTGACTTTTTTTCTCAGATTTATTACTCTTTTCCTACCTATGCTCCAGCTCTTATTGGTTCCTGAAGGACAAAATTGCCCTTCTCTTAGCACAACAGACAGATGGCCTGACTTCTTCATCCTCCTCTCCTGGTTGGTTTATCCTATTCCTAAGCCCTAGTAATTCTCCTACTCATATCAGAGGACTTTGAACCCAACCCCAGAACGATAGCTTCCCTTTCCTAACCCCCATCTTGGTTGGCTTTAAGGGCATCAAGATTGCACACCTCAACATTTGGAGCTTCTTGGCATATAAGCAAGACCTTGACTACTGAGGGCCCAGTACCTCAAGATATCTTGAGTGTCTCCCAAACTTGGCTAAACCCAACATTTCTGACTTTGCTTGCTCCATACCAAATTACAATCTACTCCAAGCAGGCCAGACATCCCCATAGCAGGGAGGGGGTCTTCTCCTTACTGTAACAGCCACCTTAATGTCTCAGCCTAACCAATCCCTTCCTTGGATTCCCCTGTGAGGTCCTTCATGGGATTTTTCTTCTGGGTAATATTAAGAAGCTGGACCATAACAGTATCCCTAATCCCTCCAAAGTGGTCTCTCCAGGTTATCTGGCCTCACTGACATCATCTCACCAAAGGTCAGGCAGAATGAGGTGATCACCATGGGAGACTTTAATCTGGACTGGCTTTGCCCCATTCTAAGTCCTATGAATTGGTGACAAGCAAACTGAATCTCTGTCATCTAATTTCTGAACCCACCCACCTCTCAAGCATAAAGGAACTCACATTTCTTGGACTGGATGCACTCCAACAGATAGAATGTAATGGGCTGTTGTGCTTCCTGATGTGCTGAAAGACTACTCTCCATGTATTGTAGCTGGCAGGTCAGGGACCCCAAAGCTCCCTCCAAGAACACTTACAGTGTGGGACTCATACAAACATATGAACATACAAAACTGCCAGCAGATACAGGCCATATTGTCTATCAAGTCTGCTCGAGTGTGCAGCTAGCAATCCCTTATACTGCAGCTGCCCTCCCCTCCCGTCACAGTGACCCTGCCCTCACTTTTGTAACATTCCCTTTAAAACTGTCCACTGACACAGAGAACACCACCTCTTCATGCAACACATTCCACATAGATACCACCCTTTCTGTGAAAAGAGCCTTCTCATTTCTCTCCTGAATCTTCCTCCCTCCAATGCCAGACCATGTCCCTCATGCCTCCCCAACTTAAAAATCCTCTGTACCAGTCTTATTTATACTCTTCATGTATTTAAAGGTCTGTCATATCTCTTCTATCCCTCCTCTCCCTATGGAGTACATGTTATGCTCCTTCCTCGTAAGGTTTGTCTTCCAATCCAATGATCATCCTTGTTGCTCTACTCTGGACCCCTCCAATAATCTAACATCTTTCTTCAAGTATGAGCACCAATACTGCTTGCATTGACTCTTCCTCCCTCCTCAGCAAACTGTCACAAACAGACTGGTTTCCTGTGCTTTTCTTTAGCAATGTCAGCCTGCCCATGGCCTTCTTGAAACCTTCTTATCTCAGGTTCAGCACAGGCTGGTCCCCAACTAAGAGGAGGGTAAAAGTATTGATTCATTGACTGAACAGGGACCTACTCTCTCTCTGTTCAAGACTGGGGCAAATGCTGGTGGAATATAAAGCATCATCTGGCCCTGCAGTCTGGAATATTTACAGGTATCTCAGGAACAAGTGTAAAGGGATACTCACCTTGCCAACAGCTCTTTCCACCATGAGCAACTAATTACCTCTGCTGGGAATGCCAAATGCTTCAGGGGCACATTAAGAACCTGCTGGGCTGTCTATCTAAGAAAATCACTAATTATATGCTAATTGATAGGGTTCAATGGAATAATCCTGCAATTGCCAATGCTTTCAATGCCCACATCACTGATTTTTCAACTTCTCCACAAGCTTCCTCACCTGATCCACCCTGTCCCCATCTCTCCACTAATGACCACCCTTTCTGTTGAAGGCTCTGTCCCTAGGAAAGTCCTCAGATTACTAAAGTCCATTCCCATTGGTGGTAGCACAGGTCCTGATGCGATCTTATCTAGACTTCTGCCCATGTCACACCCATCCAAGCCTCACCCATATTACAATTGTTTAACTTATTCTTTGCCTCTGGGATAGTCCCAGATGACTAGAAAATTGCTAAGTTCACACCTATCTACAAAAATAGAGACATCAAACTACTAAATAATTACATACCAATTGCATTACTCTCACTGAGTGTTGCTTAGAAAAGTTTGTTGCCTTCCAAATAACTATGTTCCTTCAGAACTGGAATCCTTTGCCCCTAATCAACATGGATTTTGCAAGGAACACATCACCACCACTGTTATGATTCAGCTGATGAATGATATCAATCTGCCGTGGATGAAGGCTGTCTCACTGGAGCCATCTTTCACTGACCTCTCAAAGGCTTTTGATTCAGTTGACTGCTCCTCCTGTACCCAAGTTTTCACAATTGGCCTCTGCCACCATGCTGCCTCCTGATTTTGAACTATCTTATGGCTAGATAGCAGTACATAAACTTCAATAATGCAGTCTCTTCCTTAGTCCTCATCAAACGTAGCATCCTCCAGGGCTGAATACTTGGCCATTACTCTACTCCATCTTTGTCAACAACCTTCTCACTTGCCCTCCTAAGCTTTCAATCATGGATATGGATGACATTGTTTCTTACCTCAGCCTCCCATAATTTCCCATATAAATACACAACTAAATCAGGATTTTCCAGGCCCAGGCTTGGCTCATTAAAAACAATCTTATCCTTTATTCCTCTAAGACCCAAGCCATGTTATTTGGGTCCCAGGCCACACGGAAATAGGAAATTATTTTTACATAGTTAACTGCTTTCCATTTTCCTTTCCATACCAGTTATGTATTCTGATATGCTTGGCCAATTTATGATCAATAAATAATCTAGCTTTGAAGAGCCCCTCATCTACACAGAGGTCCACTCTCCTCACCATCTACTGCTCTTTCTTTTCATAGTTTGAGACTTTTCATTAATGACACACCATTCCATGTCATTCATCTGAAAGACCTGGAATGGCATAATTGATGTTACAGAAGGTTCAGGCAGTGTGAAAGAGTGAGCAGCAACTGCTGAGGAGAGAGGATTCAAGTAGTCAAAAAGGCAAAAAATGAGATTATTAATTTAACAAAAAATCAGCATATTCATAGACAATAAAGGGGACAAATGGAGGCATCAAGAGGTGTAAAACCTGCTTCATATCACATTTAAATCCTTGTCCTGATCCCTTGTCTATTCAATGTCTGGACAACCCCACCTCTAAACTGTTGAGGATTTCAAATATCTAGGCATCTCCCTAGGCCCAGTCCTGGATTTCTTTTCATATCTCCCTGGTCTGTAAAGCCATAAACTCCGGAATTAGGCTTATGCACCGGGCATGTCTCTCCCTCATTCCCAGGGTGAGGCTTGCCATTGCCCAGGAGTCCATGGCCAATCGGTCTATTCTCACACCCCAAATCTGTCCTTCACAAGTGAAGGTGGCCTATAACAACATCTGTTGCTTCTCATTGTTATCCCCTCTTCTTATCCACCATTGCTCTTCTTTAGGCTGCTCTGGGATGACGTCTCACCTTCAGTTTCCAGTCTTATTCCTTTGCTGCTTTATTGATAATCGCCTTAGATCCTCTTCTCATGCGCCACCCATAACTCTCCTTTGTGCTCCTCAACAGTCCTATTTGTTTAAGTCTTCTGGATCATCCCTCCTCCAAGTTCCCAAATGCTCAACTAAGATGAGTAAACAGGATTTCTCCAGCTTCTTCCTGAAGTTTTGCAATTCTCTCCCACTAGGCATTTGCAGTCTTCCCTTTCATGGGATTTCAAAAGAGCACTATGGAAATACTTAAAGGTCTGTCCACTTGTTCTTTCTCCTGATAATATACGAAAAATGCCAGCAGATACAGACCTCAAGGTCTATCGAGTCTGTTGATTGTGCAGCTAACAGTGTGTTATTCTGCAGCTGCCTCCCTGTCCGGTAGTAACCTTTCCCTTGACCTTCCTCATGACCCTGTCTCACCCCATCTTAAAACTGGCAACTGACTTTAATGTTACCACCTCCTCCAGGAGACCATTCCACCCATCCACCACCCTTTCTGTGAAGTAGTGTCTTCTCATTTCCCTTCTGAACTGTCCCTCCAATTTCAGACTGTGCCCCTAGTGTTTCTCACTCCCATAATCTAAAAATCCCTCTGTACTAACCTTGTTTATGCCCCTCATGCAATTGAAGGTTTTATCATACCCTCTATCCTCCAGGGGAGTACATGTTGAGCTCCCTCAGTCTGTCCTCATAGGGTTTGTCCTCCATTCCCATAATCATCCTGTTGGCTCTGCACTGGCCCCCTCCAGTAACCTGACATCTTTCTTTAAGTAGAGCCACCAGAACTGCACTCAGTACTCTAGGTTTGGTCTGACCAGTGACCTGTAAAGTGGCAGAATGACCTCCCTCCTCTGTGAGGTGATGTCCCTGGTAATACATCCCAACATCTTGTTGGCCTTAGTGGCTGCCTTCCTGCACTGTGCTGGGTGGTTCATTTGACCTATGATTATCCTCCCTAGAACCTTCTCCTCCTCTGTATTGGATAACTGTACCCCCAGTCTGTAGTAGAACTTGCTGTTTCTAGCTCCCATGTGCAAAACCATGCACTTCTTTGCATTTAAAACCCAGCTGCCATGTGTCCGACACAGCTCTAATTATCCAAGTCCTCCTGCAGTCCCAGTCACCTCTCTGTGCTGTCCTCCACTGCTCCAATCTTTTAGTCATCTGCAGAGGCTGGTCTGGTTACTAACTCCATCTGCAATGTCAGCAATGAAGATGCCGGACAGCACTGGACCCAGCACTGATCCCTGTGGAACCTCACTTGTTACAGAACTTGGGATGAGAGTTCCCCTTTACAACAACCTCTGCTGCCTAGCCCATAGCCAGTTTTGACACACTCCACCATTCTTTCCCTACCCCCAGATAACCCAATTTGCCAACCAGCCTCCCATGTGCCAGTGAATCAAAGCCTTGCTGAAGTTTAAGTACAGGACATCTCACCGCATGGCCCCTGCCCTTGTTACCCAGTCACAGAAATCTACCAAGTTTGTCTGGCATGTTCTACCATTGACAGACTCATGCAGCCTGCTGTCCTGGGACCATTCTCCTCCAGAAAGGTTACAAGCCTCTCTTTGAGGATAGTCTCATGAGCTTCCCCATGATGGAGATGAGGCTGACCAGCCAATAATTCCCTGGCTTGTCCTTGGGTCCACCTTTATGGATGGGCACCACATGTGCCATTCTCCAGTCTTGGGGCATGCATCCAGTCCTCAGGAGGTTGTGAACAAGTCTGCTAGTGGTTCTGCTAGGACCTCTGTCATCTCCTCAGAACCCTGGGGCATATACTGTCCAGACCTGGTACTATATCTACCCCGTGCTCTAAGACTCTCTAGCATTCTGCTGTCTGTTGTTTCCATCTCTGCTGGTTCAGCCCCCATACCCACTGTTCCCTTCCCTCAGACACTGGCCCCTGTTTTCCTGGTAAATACAAGAAGAAGTAGTTGTTGAGTGCTTCTGCTTGCTCCACCCTCATTCTCAGCCCATCCATTGGCCACCTTAATCCTGACTATTTGATCCTTGAGCACCGGATTGTGCTTGAAAATCGGAAGGGTTATTGCCTAATGCACTTCAAGTTTAAGTTTATTGCCTGAAAAAAAACCTCTGTTGAGCAGGCTCATTTACAAGGAGGTCCTGATTAACAACAGGATATTACACAAGCATATACAAAGTAATATGCATTAAACACACAAATAATCCATGAGAAGAAAATAGGACAATGATGTTTACATCATATATATATATAGATGCACTAAAGCTAGGAGTTAAATAAATGGTTAGCTCTGGGTAATAAGATAGTACCTTGTGAGGAAGAATTACAAGGCCAGCAAGGAAAGTAAAGATAGTGGCACAGGCGAGGTGGGATAAGGTTAAAGGGAAGGGAGGACAGAGGATGGTAAGATGGAGGTAGAAGGTGCAGACAACAAGGTGGAGGGAGGAATATAACAGGGTGGCTATGTTGGCTGGGGCAAGGGCACTATGGAGGTGGCAGGAAGAGGAGGTAGAGATAGAAGGTACAGAAAGGATGGCTGTAGATAAGGGCAGGAACTGTTGAGTGACGATTGTGTGGGATTCAGACTACCCAGTCACCAAAGCTAATAAATAAATAAATTCTTCAGCTTATTTTCTCCCTTAGGTATTTGAAGAAATCTTTCTCCCCTCACCTATCCCTTATGCCAGCCTAAGCCCTTGCTGCCTTGGTTGCCCTGATCATGCTGCTCACCTCTCTTGATTTCTTTATGTACTCCTCCCTGTCTTCTGCTTTTTGGATCTCATGTATTTGCTGAAGGTTGTCCTCTTTTCCTTAACACTTTCTAATACCTCCTGCTTAACCACCTCAGCCTTCTTGATCTGGCCTTCTTGCTTTAGATCTTAGAACACGAGTGTGTGGCCTCTTCTAACCCGTTTTTATAATCCCCATTTCTGATTGGCATCAATGTGCGGTTGGATTCTGGTGATATGTCCTCCAGAATGCCCCTCATTCTCCCAAAGTCAGCCAATCTGAAGTCTAATACCTTTGTCCTTGTACTGGTTGTCTTTTACTCATAACAAGTGGAAACCACACTGTGTTGTGGTTGCTCCCTGCTAGGGAATCCCTCACCTCCAACCCCTATATGTTCTCCCAATTTGTCAGCACAAGGTCCAGTGTATTTCCTTCCTAGTTGGTTTCCTTACCAACTGCACCAGGAAGCTGTCCTGGAAAGTTTCAGGAGGACCTGTTCCCTGTTGTTTGAGGTAGCATGGGTATTCCACTCCACCCTGGCAGATTGAAGTTCCCCATTATCAGGGTTTGACCCTTTGCACAGACCCTCCTTATCTGCTACCCCATTGCCCTATCAATATCTTCGCTTTGAGCTGGGGGTCTGTACACCATCCCCATCTTCACCTTCCATCCTTTCGGGTCCTGTATCTGTACCTATAAGGCCTCTGTTCTGCCCTCCTCTCCCTTATCCCTGCTACAAGATATTTCCTCTTTTACATATAATGCCATCCCTCTTTACCCCTTTCCCTATCTTTTCAGTACAGTCTGTACCCTGGGGCTACCAGGTCCCAGTCATGATACTGGGTGGCCCACATTTTGGTGATGGCTGATATGTCCACCTCCTTCTGCCATCATTGCCTGCAATTCAGTGGTCTTGTTTCACAGGCTCCTTACATTCAAGGAGACCACCCTCCAGTTATCCCTTCTCTTCTGCGCCTTCCCTAGCTCTCTCTTACTCCCCTTTTTCTTCCTCTGCTTGGCTCAAGAGGGAGGCCTACTGGCCTACCTGTCTTCCAACCTTCTGCCACCCCCTCCTAGTTTAACAGAACCTTTGCAGCTATATACTCCCCAGCCTCTGCTTCAGGGTTTCAGTACCTTCCCTATCCAAGTGTAGCCTCAGGGGCATACATGTTGTTGTTCCACATGTAGTGCCCCAGTCCCTGCCAGTCTATACCCCTGGACTGGTACCATTCCCAACCATTCATTGCACTCCTCTGTCTGCTGATTCTTGACCATGCTTGCCTTGGGTACTGGGAGAACTTCTGAGAAAGTGACTGAGTGTCCTCCCACCTCGTATTGTTTCCCAGTTTCCGAAACTCTCTTGCACTCACTAATTGTGTCCCCTGCCAGGTCATCTGTGCCTAGGTGCACTGCCAGGTCATCTGTGCCTAGGTACACCACTATGTGCAGTTTCTCCTTTCCATCTTCACACACTTCAAAGAAATTGCAGCACCTTTCTGCTGTCATGCCTGGCAGGCACTTCCCCATATGCAGGCCTTTCTGGTGCCCTTGCCCCCATCTCACCCTCTAAGAATTGAGTCCCTACAACTATGACCCTACCTCTCTTCTATCCCCTCATGCTTTCCAATGTCCCGTCCCCTACCCCTCACTTACCTCAGTATCCATGCCCATGTTTTCTCCTGCTCTGCCCTTTTCCTTATTAGCTTTTCTCCCCTCCCCTCCCTCCCTCCCTCTGTCCACACTAGTTGACCCCACCTCATCCCCCAGCCCTTCATCTGCTTGTTTGCCCAGCCCCCTACATCAGTGTCAGAATCACACCACCCCTCTCCTCCCTCCACTCTCCTGCATCTCCCTCCTTCCTTGTCACTCTCCCCTTCGACTACCTCAGCATCTGCTCTGCTGCATCTCCCTCCCCATTGAAATCCCTTCTTTCAGACTAATGGTCTCCTGTCTATTCTCTCCCACTAGTCCTATCCCATCTGTAATTCCCCCTGCTCCTGGCTCTATAGGCTTGTCAGCATTGTGTATCTATTACTGCTCCCCATGGACATGGTCCCAACCACCCCTGTCATTCCATCCATTGTCTTCCCAACCTGCCCAGCCTGTGCTTAAGGTTCTTCTTGTTCTTGACTACTATCCACTTCCTGGCTCTGCTTCCTTTGGTACCTTCTGATATGGTGTTTTTGCTCAGTTGGTCCCCTCCTTCCTCCTTGGACCTGCTGGCTAGCTGTCCATGTGAGCCATGGCTCCTTGGCCTAGATATCCCCATTCCATCCCTGTCCCTCTCCATATCTCCCCCTTAGCCATACAGTCTTTTCTCTTAATTGTCAAAGCTGCCTGTATACTAAGCACCCCCAGCCTCCATGCAGTACTTTAGAAGATGGCAGCTTCATTGCCATTGCAACCTACTCTTCCTTCCTCTTCTTCCTGCCCTATCCACATTCATCACTCCCTTATTTTCCCTCCTCATTGATTCATCCATGAAGATCCATAGCTGTATTCTGGGTGCCCCTGGGTCAGGTTTGTGGCTCTGGGCGGGCAGGCCTTCTCAGGGCTACTGTGAGGGCCATCCACCTGGCTGCAGTGTCGTTGGCGTCTACTATCATATGAAATTGATATTTTATTTTGTGGCCTCCAGGCCAGAACTGGCTGTTTTCAGTTAAATCAGCGGCCAGACCAGGTGGTGCCTTGTATGCCATGGCCATAACCAGATTCCTGAGGGTTTTCTAGTATTTGGCTGCATGTGCTATGTAATTGGCCTGTCTGATGGCCAAAGATGCAGCTAGAAGGCCCTTCTTGGTCATACTATCCGTCTTTCATGAATCCTTTTCTGGTGGGTGAGATGCGGGCACTCTGGCTTTGTCAAAGGCTGCTGCTTGTACTACTTCCTCATGATCCAGGCTGGGAAGAGGAACTCTGCCCGACCATTCAAGGTGGTACTTTTCGTCAGCTTTTTGTCTAATGGGGTACAGAGTTGGGTGTCTCCAGTATTTTAAGCACATGCTTATTGAGGAATTTGTTAATGAGGAACAGACGCCTCTTGGTAGGAGCGAACCCCATCATGTCAGAAACTCTTGCCGCCTCCTCCTCATCCTCCACTGTCTCATGTGGTGAGGTCACGGGCTTCAACTATTTGTTTTGCAAATATAAAATAGGACGAGTTGTCCTCTGGAAGGCTAGGAGGTAACTCAGACTCCTGGTCAGGAGAGACCACCGTTCAGTCGGTTTGTCTTCATCAGACTCCTCCTTCTCATATTCCTTAAGGGGAGAGGTCCAGCACCGTTGGAACCGAGCACTGAACCATGGATGAAACCGAAGTCAGAACTGGTGTTACTGGTTGCGTTTGAACCAGTAGCAAACCTTGATTTGCTGTAGTCTGCAGGGTTTGTAAGACTTGCAAGGCCTGAACCACTGCTTCTGCTGTCAGTGCTACCAACTTCAAGCCCCAGGAAATCTTTACTGTATTCTAACATATGTAGTTAGCCTTCACCATTCAACTGCCCTGAGAAGAAAGAGTTAAAAACCTATGTGAGTTAATAACAACAACAAAAATCGAAAGATACCTAGGAGTAATTATATCAGATGACCTAAATGTGGGCAAGCAATGTGAGAAGGCAGTAAGGAGTGCTGGGGGATACTGGGATGCATAGGGAGAGGCATCAACAGTAGAAAACAGGAAGTTGTTATCCTCTGTACAGACAGTTAGTGAGACCCCATCTGGAGTACTGTGTGCAATTCTGGAGACCCATCTCCACAAAGACATAGACAGAGTGGAGGCTGTTCAGAGGAGGGCAGCAAAAATGGTGCAGAGTCTGCACCAGAAGACATACGAGGAGAGACTAAAGCAGCTAAATATGTATACCCTTGAGGAAAGGAGGGGGGACATGATAGAAACTTTCAAGTATCTCAAGGGAATTAAAGTACAAGAGGGCAGCATATTTCAGAAGAAGAAGAGATGCAAGAACAAAGGGGCACAATTTGAAGATG
This sequence comes from Neoceratodus forsteri, assembly GCA_016271365.2. Lineage (NCBI taxonomy): Eukaryota > Metazoa > Chordata > Ceratodontiformes > Ceratodontidae > Neoceratodus > Neoceratodus forsteri. Next base: position 1,181,570,955 of record CM057450.1, on the reverse strand, counting down.
GGGGACGTCTCAGAGGTAACGTTAGAAAGTATTTTTTCACAGAAAGGGTTGTGGATGCATAGAACAGCCTTCCTGAGGAGGTTGTGGGTCAGGAATAGTGGGAGAATTCAAGAATGCACGGAACAGGCATAAGGCAGTTCTAGTAGGGATAGGGAGGAAGTAAGCTGTTAATTAACTAGAATCTGCAGCTTATACATCAGGGAGGAAATGGGCAGACTAGGTAGGCCAGCGGTCCTTATCTGCCGTCAAATTCTATGTTTCTATGTTTCTCCCTGGAACTTTAATTTGACTAGACACCATCAACCCCCTGCTCCTCTACCTTCCTCACTGTCTTGCCTCAGAAGAACAGGTTTTTTGTGTTTGTAGTTCACACCATCAGTTACTCAGATTCCCCACTGATAGGACAGCCATTTAGCTTCCACATGGTCTAATTTTTCACCACCTGTTATGTTCAGGGTGGGCTTCATCTTCCTTATGCCCTCCCACTCCACAGCCCTTGCCTCTTTCTGCTCTGTGCTCCTGTAAAACTTAGCCTATCCCTCACAGAGTGAAATTGGCAAGATAATGCAGTTTAAATGTACAATTATACACATACATTATATAATCAGTAGCTCCTCCTCCTTTTGATTTTTTTTGCTCTTAAACTATCAGCCTGCCCCTGGGCATAGTCTATAAGCTCCTCCCAAATAACTTAGCATTTAATAATGTGTGGAGGTGGGAGTGGGTGGGAGGGCAAACAAATATAAAGCTCCCCAGCCAAGCAAATCTCATAAACAAAATGCCTCCTGGAATAGTTAAAGAAAGATTCAAACTCACAACTCCTACCTGTTTGGTTCCTTTGTTACTGAGCAACAAATCTCTTCCCCAGCAGCAAAATATTAAGCTCCTCCAGCAGCAAGCAAACCTCATAAACAAAATGCCTCCTGGAACAGCTAAAGAAAGATTCAAACACACAACTCCTACCTGATTGGCCCTTTGTTACTTAGTTGCTAACATCAAGACATACCTCTTGCACTCTGCTCCTTGGTCACCCTCCTGATTTGCTACATGCGAGGTAGTACATTTGAACTGTATGCTTACTTCAGATCTGTGTTCAGCTGGTTAAAAAATAGAAACATAGAATTTGATGACAGATAAGGACCGCTTGGCCCATCCTGTCTGCCCATTTCCCTACCTAATGGATAAGCTGCAGATGCTAGTTAACCAGCAGCCTATTTCTTCCTACCCCCACCCCTAGAATTGCCTTATGACTGTCCCATGCATGCTTGAATTCAACCACTGTTTTTGACTAAACAACCTCCTCCAGAAGGCTGTTCCATGCATCCAAACCCCCTCTGTGAAAAAATGCTTCCTTACATTACCTCTGAGCCATCCCTCTATCTTCAAATTGTGCCCCTTGTTCTTGCACACTCTTTTTTGAAAGATGCTACACTTTAGACTTTGTTGATTCCCTTGAGGTACTTGAAAGTTTCTATCATGTCCCCTCTTCCTCCTTTCCTCGAGGCTATACATATTAAGCTCCTTTAGTCTTGCTTCATATGTCTTCCAGTGCAGACCCTGCACCATTATAGTTGCTCTCCTCTGGACAACTTCCATCCTGTCTGTGTCCTTGCAGAAATTGGTTCCAGAACTGCACGCAGTACTCCAGATGGGGTCTCACCAGCTGTTTGTACAGAGAGATAACAACTTCCTGTTTTCTACTGGTGATGCCTCTTCCTATGCTTCCCAGTATCCCCTCAGCCCTCCTTACTGCCCTCTCACATTGCTTGCCCACCTTTAAGTCATCTGATATGACTACCCCAGGTCCCTTTCCATTTTTGTTGTTGTTAGTATCTCACCCCCATTGTGTACTCTTCCCTTGGTTTTAGTTTCCCAGGTGCATTACCTTGCACTTCTTAGCATTGAATCTAAGCTATCATACAGTTGACCATTACTCTAACCTTGCCAATTCCTTCTTTTCCTTTCCACCCCAACTTGTGCATCAACTCTGTTGCAGATCTTTATGTCATCTGCAAAGAGACATACTTTTCCTTCCAGTCCCTCTGCAATGTTACTTATAAAGAACATTGAAGAGGACCACTCTAATACTGAACCCTAAAATTTGCCCCACAAGTAACCCGCTTTCTTCAGAGTGGACTCCATTTACTATTACCCTCTGTGTCCTGTTCTCCAGTCAATTCTTTACCCAGGCTATCATCTTGGGACCCACTCCCAGGCTGGCTAACTTGTATATTAATCTTTTGTGTGGGACTGTGTGAAATGCCTTGCTGAATTCTAGGTAGGCCATGTCTACAGCCCCTCCATGATCTACTACTTTGGTCACCCAGTCAAAGAAATCTATTAGATTTGTCTGGCATGACCTTTCCACTGTGAATCCATGTTGCCTTGGGTCCTGTACCCCTCTGACCTCTAGGTACTGAACAGTTCTTTCCTTCAGAAGTGATTCCATCATTTTACCTATCACTGAGGTTAAACTAACAGGTCTGTAGTTTCCTCGTCTGCCCTGCTCCACTTTTGTGAAGGGAATCACATCCACCCTCCTCCAGTCCTCAGGTACCACCCCATCCTCCCATGATTTGTTAAAGAAGGTATTCAGTGGTGTCACTAGTTCTACCCTTAGTTCTTTTAGAATTCTGAGATGAATCCCATCAGGCCCCATTGCTTTGTCCACCTTCAGTTTAAGAGTTCTTTCAGAACGCTTTTTCTGCAAATGGGCTGGTATCAACTTCTGTATCCAGAGTGTTTCTATTGTTTGATTTTGGTACTCCCTCTTCATTTGTAAATACTGAGCAAAAATATTTGTTTAGTATCTCTGCCTTTTACATCTTCCCCTCTGGGATACTTGTCTTATTTATGCAAATGTTATTGTGCTCTGGAGAGAGCCTTATCCTTCTGTTACAGATAACAATATTATACCCTGTTGTTCATGTTTGAACAGTTGAATGTAATGTTGTTCATGTTTGAACTGTTAAATGTAACGTTGTTCATGTTTTGAACTGTTGAATGTAATGTTGTTCATGTTTGAACTGTTGAATGTAATGTTGTTCATGTTTTGAACTGTTGAATATGATGATTATGCTCATGTTGCATTGTTCACCAGGTCTACTGGCCCCAATTATCCTATGTACTTGTCTGTTATGCCCTCAAGTGAAAGTCATATCTTAGAAATGTATGCTTACTTCAAATCTGTGTTCAGCTGGGTAAACTCTCCCTCTGGGATATTGGTCTTATTTTATAAATATTTTAATCATGCTCTGAGAGCCTTATCCTTCTGTTACAGATAATAGTATTATGCCATGTTGTTCATGCTTTGAACTGTTGTTTGTAATGAGTTTGTTCAAGTTGCATTGCTTGCCAGGTCCTCTGGCTCCAATTGTCCTTTGTGCTTGATTGTTTATGCCTCTCTGTGTCTGTAAATAGGTATCTATTTGCCTAGTATACACTACCTAGTAAACAAAAAACAAATAAATTAATGTCTGAAAATCAGTAATAATACTGCATACTTGTGAGATAAAATATTAATTTGCTGGGCACTGTTGGCCCATGTGTGAAAGTCAGTAATAATACTGCATACCTGACAGATGAAATATTAAACTTGCTTTGCACCCTAGGCCTAAATGTGCTAACTGCACTACTATCAGTAGGCACAACCAGCCCTTACAAGATGCCTTCTTCCTCCTGACCTTTTAGAATGCCAGTTTGAGGTGGCATCATTATTGTTCATGTCGTGGTGGTGCAGATAATGATGATGACTGTGGTGGTGGACCTGGTGGTGATGGTGGTGGAGGGATGAGGGTAAGTCAAGTGCTGCAAGCACTTTGTGATGTGTTCCAAAATAGTATAAATCTTTCTTTAACTACATGCAATCTACAGGTCAGTGAATTTATTTTCCCTCTAGCTCACAAAGTTTTTTGTCTTCCTTGTCTCGCGCAAGCTCAAGACTTTTTCTTCCACCATCACTTGTAACTACTTTCTTTCCATTTATGTCATCTGGCAACTGATGTTCCCAATCCCAACCCACTACCACTGACATAGCTGCATCCCCTGGAGCAACTGCCTTCTTCTGATGTTCTTACCAGACTGCTGTATGTACTTTTACGGTGTGCTGGCCACCAGAACCCCATGACTACTCTTCTTCCATGTCTCCACTGGTGTCACACAGTGTCCAGACAGCCACACTACTGCCTACTGGGATGGGATGATGTTGAAAAGTCTTACACTGGTAGCACTGATGGCCTACTTATAGACTTTGGTATGCCAGGTGCTACAGTTGGTACTGAGATGGTGGCTGTGTGATGAGTGGGCAACTGCTCTGCTGCCTACATTTTCAACCTCTGTCCTCTAGAGCAGGGACAAGATGAGGATGGGAAAGTTTATAAACCAGTGCCACCATCACTTGATTTTGTGCCACTCATTTTGAAAGGGTATATAAAAACAAACAGCAAGGAAAGGGATAATAAAGACCAAATAATGAAAACTTAAGTGGAAAATATATGCATAATAAAAGAATTCAGATCGGAACAGAAGTAATGTGTACAGAGTGTAGAGACTCAGCAGCAGCAGCTGCCTTTGATCTGTTCCTCCCCTTCAAATCTACACTGCTGCTGGCTGGCTGAAATTCAGAAATGAGAAAAATTAAGATCTTTAAGCATAAAACTAAGAGCAAAAATAACCACACTGCCAGAAATCAGTGAGAGAGAATAGTAGAATAACAAACTTAGCAAAGTTTGCAGACAGACTGCTTTAGTTTGAATCTCATAGACACAGAGAGAGCAGAACTAGCCACACTCTAAACTATGCAGACCTGCACTGAAATAGAGCCCACACTGAGTGTAAATACTGTTTCTGCACCATGTGACAAACATAGATTGCAGCTTCTGCATTCACATGATATGTTGTTTCAAATAGCCTCATTGTGGATCTCACCACTCCAACGTCACATTAACCTCACTAGCAAAGTGCTGGTTCACAAAGTACAAAGAAGAAAACTATGCCACAGAAGTTCAGAAAAATGTATCCACTTTGCAGAACAGTACATCACATGAGCAGACCACTTCATGAAGTGTGGCAACTTCATGAAGCTATTCACTCAAAATGTGTCTTGGGGTTGATAACATATATTCTTCCGATATACTAACAAGATTTTGTTCTGCCTTATCTTGTACAGATGATTTGGCTCTTATTTCACTTACACTTATGGCATTACAAAGAAACTATATTCCGCAGAACAATTGTGCAGAACATTAACACTTCAAATAAATATTAATAAAGCAAATAATCCTTGGTACTGTAAAATAAAATCCAAGTTCACCTGGGAAATCAATGGAAGCCTATTGCAAGTTGTTAATGAATACATACTGTCTTTCTAGGAGTAAAGTTTGATAGTAATTGAGATGGAATAGACATACAGTACATACAGTACCATAGACATTAAACTAAAAGTTAAGAAAATGGCTTTAGGCCTCTTAAATTGTGAAAATAATTAGGTGGCAGGTCAGTGGTGCGCATGTAGCTGCAAAATGTGAAATCAACTACTACTGCACTCTATGCTTCCAAGGTTGGGGCTTTATGAATTATTGAATATTGATAGCTTTTATTTTCATTTTATAGAGTACTGTTGGCACTCCCAAGTCAACACCAGCAAATTTGATCAGGCAGAAATTGGTGCTATAGATATTATTTTCCTGTTAAATTTGAAAATGTTATGTACTGGATGAAACTTCAAAGTTTGGGATATAATTATCTACCATTTCTGTGCTTAACAGAAGGAAACATCTTTGAACAGAGGTTGTCCCACTGATTTGATTTTAAAAGGACCTTTTGTTCTCAGTTGGAATGAGCTTTTAGTGGCTTACTGGGAGCAGAATCTAATAGTAATCATTAAATGTAAGCCTTTAATAAACAAAGGCTTATTGATAGCTAGCAGAATAATATGGTCATTTTATTTATTTATTTAAATTTTAAAAAATGATAACGAAAAAGGTACACTGAGCTGAGGCTCATTTCCAGATGCGACCAGAGTAAAGGGAAGGTGGAGTAACAATGCAATACAGTAAATGATTAATGAGCAAAATCCAAGTGCAGCATCCAACAAATATAAACTCCCAAGCAGTAACACTAGAAAGGAAGTATCCAGATGTTACAAAGAGGTAGACCAAAACATAGCAGCAACAAAATGACAAGCTAACAAAGTGCATCATACAGAATAATATGTTTGCATGGAAATAAAACCTGGTAGAAGAGCCAGTCATAGCAAGACTTTAAAACTGGTTATAGCAATGATGAGATCAATGATGAAATGAGAGGCTGTGAGACAGAGCAAACAATAATAACCCAGAAAGTGAGATCCAAGCATTGAATCTGTAGGGAGGCGAATAGGAGAACAGGAACCCAGGTACATGAGCATAAATGTGAAGAAGGGAAGGAAGGTCAGGTTGGGAGAGCAGAGGCAGCAAGGGTAGATCTTAGCAAATGTCTGAAGGCATGGTGGGACGGAGAGAGAGTGGAAGGAAGAGGGAGCTGGTTTCAGACAAAGGGAGGCAGTAGGAGAAGGCTGCTTGCCCAGCACATGAGCGAGGGTGGAAATGGTAAAAGTTCTGTGTCTCTGAAGTGTAGAGAGTAAAGGAGGAGCAGGCAGGGGAGAGGAGTTAGGAAAGGTAGGATGGGAGGTTGCCAAACCAGTATTTTGCAATAAAGGAGGTGCAGTGGCATAGTGTTTTGGGAGAGAGGGAGGATGGAAAGGATGAATATAGTAAGGAATGATGCCAGCGGGAGAAAAGTTGGTGAAAGTGACAGAAGGCATTGTAGAGGGTGTCCAGTTTGGCTAGGAAGAGGCTGGAGTGGTACAACAGACCACATCTGCATAGTCAAATGCCAGGAGGATAATTTTAGTGATCAGCTCCCTATGGACCTAGGGAGGAGGCAGTCCTTGTTGTGGTACAAGGCTCCAAGCTTGGGGTGAAGTTTGGTGTGAATAGCGTCAATGTGGGCAGAGAAATTGAGTTTGCTATCAAGCCAGACCCTGAGGTATTTGAAGCTGGGGACAGTGTCAACAGGGTACCATCCAAAGCAGTGAAGACAGAGGAAGGCAGGCAGTATAGCACAGTGGTTTAAGGCTCAGAGCTGCAAAGCTGGTGATATCCAGCAGACCAGACCTGGGTTTGAATCCCACACCTTCCACTTACATACTGTGTGACCCTGAGCAAGTCACTTAACTTCCCTGTGCTCCCAGGTCAAACCTGTAAAAAGCTTTCAGCTTAGTGTGCTACTCCTGGTTAAACAACTAAAAAAAAGGCAAGAACCTGGTCAATCTCTGGCTAGTGCTAAGGCCATAAACACAATCTTCTTAGTGTCCACCTTAAGCTGGTCATAGTAATGGCTAGTAACTTTATCCCATTCTATTCAAAGTATGGCAATAAGGCATGACCGGGATTAGATTAACAGTCTGTTAATCACTCTTTAGAGTATAATGTTGCACAGGTGCAACACAGTGCCATATAGCCCCTAGTGGGTGATTATGTAACTGTTGATCTAATTCGGGAGTGCTTTATTGCTATTCTAAAAATTACTCCAAAAGAAAAGTGTTAGAAGTGTACCTTTTAATGTTTTCCTCATTGAAAGCATGATTTATAATTTAATTTCATCTTTATTGTTTACACTAGAAAGGCACATTGAGCAACAATTGCCCTTATTCAGGTGTGGTCAGCATTCACAAGTTACGATACAAAAGATAAGAACACATAATAACAATAAAGTTATTTACAGCAACAGTGGGACTGATTATCTAAAAACAGACAACTGTTTCTTAAAAACAGATACTGATCTACTTGTCCTAATTGATTCTGGTAGCTGATCCCTGGTAGGATAAAATAGTTCAGCCACCAACTGTTTAAGAATGTTGGTTCAGAATCAGAATGCATAACCCACCAGGCAGACTGACATTCTCAATGTGGTGCTTACCAACCCGGGATGGTAGGAGCAGTGAGGGTAGAAGAGCCACTAGGGCACTAGGGAACAGTGACCATAACTCCATTTGGTTTGAGCTGGCCCTTTGGACTGAGAAACCCCAGTTAAAAACTGAACTCCTTGATTCTACGAGGGCAGACTTCAGCAGGCTGAGGGAACAGGTCAGGGAACAGTTATTTGGGGTACAGAACTTAAGTGGAGTAGAGAAATGGACTGTTGTAAAGGGGCCATTCGTAGGGCATCTAGGCTATGAATGAGAATGGTAACAAAAGGAAGGCATTTAACAGTTCTCTGCAAAAGTCCGGGAAGCAGTGGGAGCTAAAAAGGCCTTCTGTAAGGTTAAAGAAAACGGGAGGGAGGATGAATGGGAGAATGTTTACTAAAATAAAGGGGCAAGGAGGGTGGTAACTGAGGCAAAGGCAGACAGAGAACTGCCTATTGCAGAAGGGGTCAAGGGTGGAGAAACAGTTCTTCCAGTGTTTTAGGAAAAAGTAAGGAAGGGTGGGGAATTGTTAGGCTGTGAGAGGGGCAGGGTGACAGAGGAGGATGGATAAGAGGTTGCCATCCTTAATGAATAGTTTTGCTCAGTTTTCACTGGAGGAGGTGGGTCCTTGCCTTGGAGTGCATCACAGTTTCTGAAAAAAGGTCCAGGAGATGAGGCAGCCAATATTTACATGTAACAGGGTCCTGAAAGGGCTGGTGGCTGTAAAGGTAGATAAGGCCCAGGACCAGAGGGGTTGCATCTGAGGATACTCAGGGAACTGGTAGCGGAACTGGCTGAACCCCTGGTAGGACTGTTCATTAGCTCACTTCAGATAGGGATTGTTCTGAAAGACTGGAGGATGGAGACATCATTCACTCTATAAGGGGGATAAGAAACAAGTGGGGAACTACAGAGCCATCAGTCTAACCTCTATTGTAGAGAAGCTGATGCAGTCACTGTTCAAAGTAGACTTCATAGACTACCTGAGAGCAACGGTCTCCATGGCAGTAAATAGCATGGGTTCATGGCATGAAGGTAGTGTCAGGTGAACCTTATAGTTTTCTTTGATTGGGTGATGAAGTAATAGGATGGGGCCATGCCGTGGATTTGCTCTGTTTTGACTTCAGCAAGACTTTTAACTAGGTGCCCCACAGGTGCTTGCTGAAGGAGATGGAGGATCTGGTCATGGCTAAAGACACAGTTAACTGGGTAGAAACCTGTCTAAATGGTAGACAGCAGACAGTTATTATAAGGGTCAAATCCAATAAGAGGGCAGTCACGAGCAGGGTATCACAGGGATCTGTCCTAGGTCTGGTCCTCTTCAATATGTTTATCAGTGATATTGCAGAAGGTATCTGGGGCAGAGTGGGTCTCTTCACAGATGCCACTTAGCTCTATGGAAGGGTAGATAGTGACAAGGGAATCAGGGAAATGTAGAGTAACTTGCAAAAGCAAGAGAGGTGGTCTATGGTCTGGCAGTTGAAACTCAAAAGTGCAAGATAATGCACCTTGGGAATAAGAACCTCGGGACAGAGTACTGGATGGGGGGTGAGACTTAGTACTACAGCAGAGGAACGTGACCTAGGAGTTATCATTGGTGCACCATCAAGCAATCAAACCAGTGAAAAAGGCTTACAGTAAGGCAAGTACAGTATGATTCTGGGGTATATAGGGAGGGGCAGGAGGAAGGAGATAATACTACCCCTTTATAGATCTTTAGTGAGGGCACACCTGGGTATGGCACTCAGTTCTGGAACCCTCACCCTAGAAAAGACAGGGACAGGCTGGAGATGGTGCAGTGCAGGGTAACAAAATTATTTAGAGCCAACAGGGCAGGTCTTAAGAAAAGCGCCTCAAGATACTAAACATATACTGTACTCACTGGAGACAAGAAGGAGAGGGAGATTTGATAGAGACCTTCTAGTTCCTAAAAGCAATAAACAAGATGAACTGGGAGGAACTATTTAGCTTGAACAATAGTTCAAGATCTTGACAGCAAGTGAAACTGACAGGAGGGTGGTTCAGGAGGACATGAGGAAGTATTATTTCACAGAAAGGGTGGTGGAGCCATGAAACAGTCTACCAGACAAAGTGGTGGGTGCTAAAACAGTTGATGGTTTCAAGCACAGTTGGGACAGGGTGAAGGGTATGTTGTCTGTTGTCTCTAGGGTGACAGAATCAGGAAGGAAAATGGAGCGAGGAGGCTTAGGACCCTGAATGGACAATAAATCCTAAGATTAGATACGGGACTTGGGCAGACTGGATGGACCATTAGACTTTTCTGCCATCATCGTCTATGTTTCTATGTTTCTACTTAGTCATTCAGCTGTGCTGTAGGTCAGAATCCTGACAGAAGGAATTCATGCACCATGGAGATCAGGCTGTACATGACACTGTAACAGAGATTAATGTAAGGCTCTCAGAATGCTGACCGTCAATCAGAGTGCAACATTTCTGAGGCCATTTTATAACTAAGTTGTTCTTCAATTTGAACCATTTTATACCTGCTAAATTTTGAGCATAGTGGAAATTTTATCTCTTTTCACTTTCCAACATATTAAAGTAAATTGTAAAAAAAAATCAGTAAAGAGAATGTAGTAGGAATTAATTTATTTCAGATAATATAGGGATTTACCTCCATATTACTTTTATATGCAAATGGTATAAGGAAATAAAAGGAAACTGCCTGGAAAAATTATTGTGGATGTATATAAACCATCTTTGGACTTCCTTGGATATCTGTTTAACCTTGATTGCAGTATGCAACTTAATCTTTAGCATATATGATGGGTATACTTGATAAAAGAGAGAAATGTCTTATATGTTACAGCATCATCCCTCCTTTTAATGCTTTGTATAATTGTTAGACAATATAATATAATATAAAATATAAAGTATATGATTGATACACTGCATACTTTTGATTTAAACAATGATTGCATTATATCCTATTGCAAATATAGATTGTAAAGCATGAACTTTACTATTAACTGTGTTTTTATGTTTTCTCATATGTATCAGATTATAATAACTTTTAATCCACAAAAACTGAACTGAATGAAAAAGCAATGATTTACATTGAAATCAAGATGAAGGCGTTTTCAGTTCTGAGTTATCTGTTTGATCTGGCATACAACCTCACTCACTGAGTTGTTTATTTGTACCTCCAGTTGAAAATTAATGTATACTATTGTATGTGAGTTTATTTGTTGTTTCTTTTAATTGTTGTATTTTATGTGTCCTACCCTGAGCCTTTGGGATAGGGCACTCAACAAATAAAATTGTTTTGCCTTGTGACAAGCACCTTACCTGTCTAGACTCAATAACTTTAAGATGGCTATAATTTGAAAGCACTTGTGAATGAGTTGTGTTCATAAACAATTGTAGGAAGTATCTTGTAAGATGAATAAATAATTCAATTTTAAATAAACTAGACCTTAAGATAAGAGTTATTTTCTTTATTTACTATCTTAAAATAAACGTCTTGCCACAATATTAAAATGTTACTTTTAATCTTACTATTTAATCTTGTTTTGGGCTATAAAACCTTATTCTAAGATGTATTGCCTTGTTTTATAACATACTCAACATTTGAAAATAAGAAATGTATTTTTATGTTAGAAATAATATTAAGATAATTATCTCCACCATTATCAGATCATTTGGCTTATTTTAGAGATAAAGGCATGTATTTTCAAAGCTTTAAATGCAGGATGTGTAGCATTAATTCTGCCATAGCAGTCATTGCAAATCGCCATAATATTTGTGTATAATTTTAAAACATTTGGACGTGTTTGCAACACTTTCTCATTTTACAGCAGAAAAATGATGCATGTGGCATTTTTATTTGAGACATGCATTTTTATGTGCAATGTGCAGCACTTGTAGCACAAAGTTAGACCACGCTTTTATGTGTCATAGTGCAAGTAGTGCAACGGTGGCAAAACTGTGCCTCAAGTCTTTGAAAATCCATTCCAAAATGTTTACATTTAAATTTTTCTCATTTTAATAGGGTAATTTCTTACAATATATACCAAGTTTGACTACACATGCACATGCATGCTTTCCTTATTAGTGAAATTCTACCCCTACTCATGTTGTGTAACCCTCAATGCTATCTTCACTTAGGAAGCTGTTTAATCCAGCTTTAACATCCTAAACAGTGCAAGCTTCCACAGCCTTACTCAGTAGGCTATTTTTTATGTGAATCACCCTGTTTGTAAAGTAAAGCTTTCTGATGTTACACCTTATCCTGTTCCCTGCCCGCCCCCAAGTTTGAGTGCATGTCTTCTACTTCTGCTAGCACTTCGCAGTAAGCTCAGATATGTGTGTATTTCCCACCCTGGGATAATCTTCCATCCCATATCCATAGCAAGTTGTCCCCAGTCTAACTGCCTTTAACAACTACTGTAACATAGTAAGTTAGATGAGGATGGAGTCCAGGTCCACCATATTCACCCACATCCCCATTCTATAAGCAGGGAAGTCTTTCAGTGCAATCTGATGATCTTTCTGTGTCAGGAGTTATTCCTTCTCTTGTTTCCCAGCACCCACTCCTTCAAGCCCTCATCCCCACTTCCCATTGAACTCAAGTCATCCATCATTGTCATTCACAGTATCCAGGTTCCTGCAAGGCCTCCAGCATCCTTTTTTACCCTTCTGTTTCACTCCAATCACAGCCTGTGGAGCCTCTCTCAGGCATCCTGCCTGTTCCTGCCCTCCTGAGGTCCTTTCAGCCCTATGCCTCCTCTCTCCCCCTCCACCTACAGCCAGTACCCCAGTTTAACCCCTCTGGTGTGGGGCCACCCTCCTCTCTGGGCACTCTTTCCAAGTCAGATCCTGGCTTGTAGATGAGGGCCTAGGTGGTGAAACTGAGAGGCCAGGCAAGATTAATCTGGCAGTGGGCAGGGGGTCAGATGCATCACCTACCCTGCAGAGTTGGGTTTTCCCATTATCTGTTGCTTCCCCTTGCATGGCACCCTGATGCCATAAAGCACGGTAAATTTGTCAAGCGTCAGCCATGCTACAAAGTGCTGTCTGCATACTACATTTCCCCGATCTCCCAGGGGCTGCTAGCATGATGGACAATCCCCAACCCTCTGGCCGGAGCAGGGATCTGTCCATCGGACACTCAATCCTCTCCCTCCCTGCTGACCTCTGTCACCCAGGCTCGCTCCCAATCCGGGTCATCGGCATGGCGTGCGGTGTGGCATCCAGCCTCTCAACCCTCAGCGCAGCTGGGCTGGCTGGCCTCCAGCATCCTAAGGTAAGTACTTTTCTGGGGACTCTTCCTGTAACCATCGGGAGGAGAGCACCTTTATTCTCAGGATGCTAGCTGGTGGCAACCATGGCATGCTCTGGGGTCAGGTGAAATGGGGACAGAAGGGACTTTGTCCAGCATGTCAGGGCAGCATTTCCATGCTCAGATCCCTCCTTCATCCACTGAAGATGGGAGCATACCCACATCAATATCCTGGGGTTGCCAACCAGCATGTGATCACCCATGCTAGCTAAAGCACCATCAACATGCCTCCATCTAGAGGCACTCTGCAAGCAGTATGGTGCTTCACCCTCCCTTCAGAGGCAAGTATTCTCATGGATGCTCTGTTGCTCTCCTGATGACTTTTGCTTCTCTCATCTTGGGCTAGGGACATGAGCCCTTGCTATCAATATGCAAAACATCATACAATAGAGCTGCCTTGGGAGGCATTTTGTGCCTGAATAAATAAATAATAAGATTGCTAATATGTACATGTAGGTGCTTAATGTAGCTGTTTTGTCAGTCTGTTGTTCGATTCTAACTGTACTCACTATATAGCCATGAGTGTCCCGGCATAGAGATGCTTCCAAATAAAAGTATATGAATAATCTATCTACTTTCTCCATGTGATTTTAATGCAATATAGTGTCAAGGCCTTGCTGAAGTCCAAGTAGACTACATCCTCATCCTTGCCCCATCCACCTTCCTAGTACACTCCTTGAAAAGAAGCAATCAGGTTGTTTGGCAGCATCTTGCTTTTGTACAGCCATGTTGTACTGTACATTACAGAACAGTACATTCTCTCCCATGTCTTGAACTACCACATCTTTGTGATCAACCCAAACACTTTGCCAAGCACCAAGGTAAAAATTCAAGTCTGTAGCAACCTGGGTTCAACATCACTCCTTTCTTAAATAGGGGATGACAATGGCCATTTTCAGTCATCTGGCACCCAGTCTATAAGATGTTAGTGAGAGGTCCAGCCAGAATCCTTTACCTCTGTTATTGCCCTCAGGCAGATACCATCCAGACCTTGGGATTGCCTGAGATTCATGCCTACTAGATGCTCAATAATTCAAACCTGAGAAGAATGTCCTCCTGTTTGGTCTATCCCACTGCTATAATGTCAACCCTTGGCTGACAATGCTACCTGCTTTCCTTTCTGAATACTGACATTAAGTCGGGCCCCTAGTTCTTTAAGGTGTTTCACTCCTGATTTCTGTGGCAGTGCTTATAGGCTGCTGTGCCACCTGGTTATTCTTGTGGCATGAATTATTTGTTTCTGTGGCAGAATGAAGTCTGACTATTGGCTAAAATATTGTGTGATGGCATAGATGACATCACAGGTTGAGCATGCAGGAGGGCTTCAAGATGAATAAGGAGGAGAAGGGCGGCAGGAATTAAAGAAAAATGAAGGCAGCAGGATATAAAGAAAAATTCACATTTTAATGAAAAATCATCAACAGCAGTGAACTCAGATGCACTACATATATTCTGCAGCATGAAACAAGTTCTCTGGAAAATTCCATAGCCATGGAAACATTGAATTCAAGGGCTTTGCATAAAGTACAGTATTTATTCAGTGCCCTTCTATTTTTTTTTTAGTTTTTGTTGACCAGGTAAGTGCACTAGACAAATCCTGCCTATTTTCAGGCACAACCCGGGAGGGGTATACAGATGAATGCCAACCGACCTTGAACCAGATTAAGCTGTTGGTGGTATTTTTAGTGAATGAGGGAAATTTGGCAGGACACCAGGAAATTTCCTACTCTTTTCAATAAGTGCCATGGGATCTTTAACATCCACCTGAACTACCACCAGTCCAGGCAGATGGGACCTCGGTTTAACGCCTCATTGAAAGATGGCACTTCAGAGTGCAGCACCCTCTCAAGCTGCACTACAGTGTCAGTACTGGGATATTAACCCAAGTGCCAAATGTGGGAACTGAAGCCACAGCCCTCTGATCTCCCGGACTCAGAGGCAAGTGTGCCCACTGAGTCACTGACACTGTAATTTCCCCATGCATTGCACAATGCCCCTTCCCACATTATCTTGGCCCCACCTTATTCCTGGCTCTCCTTTAGTTCCCTAAGAGTTCATTTAAGACAAAGGAAAAGAGACCCTACTAGATACTGCATAGGCTGTAGCAAATATCCTTATCTAAATAACCAGACTCTTGAAAGATGTGATTACAACAATAATCTAGGTTTACATTAAAAGTGGCTTCCAATTCATGCCTAACCTGTGTGATTGGAAAGTAGACTATCTTAGTAGGCCAGCATTCTTTCCTGAGTACTTGTATGCTGCAGCCTATCCTGGCTTAACTTTTAACACATTTATACAATATGAGAAAAAAATTATTCCAACTAAAATTAATGCAGCCTCATAGTCCTTTTATTATTATAAAACTCTTCATGCAGGGTTGAATAATGCCTCGCAAATCTGTAATGAATATAGCCATTTTAAAGTGATTAACAACAGAGATTCCTTCATGGAGGGGCTCCTTTTGGGTCACTAGGATTTGGATTCTTCTCTCTAGTTTGCAATGAAAAATGCCTGTATGCAAAGAAAGATAAAATTTCAATTAAGTCAAGTGCTGTCATAAGCAGGCTACATGAGACGGCTTGAGATAATAAGCATTACATATTGATGTCTATCAGCAGAGAGCATAGCCATGTTTTATTCCATGCCCTTTGTAGGTTTGGCGCAGTGGCACCTCATAGAGGCCTAATCATATTAATTTATGCCCCCGTTCAATTATGCATTCAGATTCTCCGATAGCTTGTCACTTTGTATTCACTCTTTTCTGAAAAATACACCTATTACAGTTACCAAGCAAATAGTGGGACTGGCAGATTCGGAGATTTAAAGAATATTGCTTAAAAGGGAGGTTTCTTTAATTTATGAACATGGTATTATGTGTCATTCATTTGTTAATGTTACTGAAGGTGGCACTTTTCAGAGACAGATGTCACATAAAGAACTTTGTGGAGATGAGGACAAAGAATGTCCTAATCAGCTCTGTGTTTGTAAGTGGGGTTTCTAAAAATCAAAACAAAAAAATCTGGTATCTAATGTAATGCTATAAATGTTGCAGCTCTTGAAGCCTTATGGGTTTGCTTTTGTGTTTTTCAGTTTCCTAATGAGCCTTTTTCAACAAACAATGCATATATAATTCACCAGCTAGTAATATGCACTTGTCAGGAAAAGCAGTTTTAAATAGAGGATGTTTAAGCAGTTTCCAGAGCTATTTGTCAAAACTGGTTCAATAGATTCTACTAATAGTTCATGTGACTATTTAAAGCAAGTGAGGTTATATAGTCCATAGAACAATCTGGCTTGCATCCACAAGCTATAGGCTAGATATTGTAGAGCTGATAATTAAAGTTGCAACCACACCAGCATGGCCAGAAAGGATTTTAGAGTCTGTGTTCACTTCTAATTAATAGACACTAGGCTATTTGATTTATTGTGTTTTAATGTGTTAGTGATTACTTTCTACTTTTATAATAATCTGTGTGTACAATGAGATAAGTGGAGTCGCCCTTTACTTTTCAAACTGCTAGTAAAATGAATTCAAAAGAATTCATGCATTGTGATGTCAGAAAATTACAATTTTATAGCAGTCTAGTGTATTTAATAAAAAAACTGCACATTTTTACGTCATTGTCAAACACTATAGCTACTTCATTCAGCAACAAAATGTACTTTTAAATGTTTCTAACATTGTAGTCCATTCAGTATGATTTTACAATTTGTTAAAACAGTGATTACTTCTGTTTTTTTCTTCCCAAGTAAAATATGGATAGGAGGAAAACTTTGCCTGTTAAATTGTACTTAAAGCTCACAGATTATGAAAATTACATATTTCTCATGAATCTATAATACTTAGTGGATGAAACTTTATTTCTTTATAAAAATATGTAAACAGATTTGGAGTTTCCAACTGAAATAAACTGGCAGCCTTGCCAATAAATATTTTCAACTTCATAATACCAAGATTTCATTGTTTGTTTTTTTTTACTAGTTAACAGGCAAAATAAAAATACAGTAATGAAACCATTGAGTAAAGAAGCAAACACACAGCAAAGAAATGATACCCAAAGAATCTAAAGGCACAAGTCTTCATTTATTACTATATATATATATATATATATATATACATATATATATATATATATATAGAGAGAGAGAGAGAGAGAGAGAGAGAGAGAGATTTATATATTTATACAACAGGGGTGAGCAAACTACTCATTGAATAAAAACATGTATTTTCACTGCACTGGAATAACCACTGTGATGACATCACCACAGTGAAAATAAATGGATTTATTTTCACTGTGGTGATGTCACCTGCATTTATTTTCACTGTGGTGATGTCAACAAACCAAAAACAGCAGAAAACACACTCCTATTGTATAAATCAGATACATGATGTGCACTCATGTGATATGGAAAATATTTTCACTCCTGCACAGTGACGATGGATAGTCAAAGTGGCACACCACTCATGAATAAAGGTCACTCTACAGGAGTGAAATATCCATATCTCACTCTCTCTGCAGGCCAAATGTGTCCAACACCTGATAAGTGGATATTATCCCCACAACACATGCCCTGGAGTGCATTCTTGCAATTATGAAATGGCATGCATGTTAAAAAAAAGCATAAATTCTGCACTGATCAAATTTACAAGTTACATACTGTACATGAGAGGCACTGGACAAGTAGCTTGGTGAGTCTATCTTTGCTGACCTCACCAAGGCTTTTGACCTTGTGGTTATGATCTTCTCCTCAACAAGCTCAAATAAATTGATCTCTCAACTGATACCTTAGATTGGTTTAATAGCTACCTTTCAAGACAAACATAGTAGGTAAAACTGAATGGAGTGCTCTCAGATTCCAAGCCTGTCACAGTAGATGTGCCTCAAGGTTCCATACAGAGCCCTTCTGTTTAGTAAATAAGTAAGTAAAATGTTATTTGTATTTGGTGCCCAATCCTGGAGGCTCTGGGCACCATTACAAGTAAAAAGCTGGGTTGTAGGTAACATAAAATAAACAATGCAATTATAATAAATAATTTGATAACTTATATAAAATCAGTTTAAAAGCTATCTAGAAATGCTTTATTGTAAAGATAGGTCTTCAAGCCCTTTAAACACCTCCACTGATGAGGTCTCCCTCAAAGATTTCGGCAGTAAAGTTCCAGAGGGCAGGGCCAGCCACCTCAAAGGAGTGATCTCCTGAGGTTTTCAGCCTGGCCCTCAGAACCACAGGATGCCCTTAGTGGAAGAGCAGAGGAAACGTACCCAGGTGGCTGGAGTAAGGAGGTCAGACAGGTAACCAGGGCCCAGGCTGTATAGGGCCTTACAGGTAAGCAAACCTACCTTGAAGAGATCCTCCACCTGACAGGCTGCCAGTGCAGATCTGCGGGACCGAGGTCACATGGCAGGACCTTGGCAGGCCTGCCAGCAACCTAGCTGCCATGTTCTGCAC
Organism: Neoceratodus forsteri; assembly: GCA_016271365.2. Classification (NCBI taxonomy): domain Eukaryota; kingdom Metazoa; phylum Chordata; order Ceratodontiformes; family Ceratodontidae; genus Neoceratodus; species Neoceratodus forsteri. The sequence continues at coordinate 1,181,552,251 of CM057450.1, read as the reverse complement.
TAGCTGCAGTCAGTGGAGGATCCTTCATTGACCCTGAAGTACAGAATGTTACAGTAGTCCAGCCTGGAAGTCACAAAGGCATGTACCAGTGGTGGCAAGTCTTTTGGCAGAATCAAGGATCTAATTCAGGTGACATTCCTTAAGTAATAGAAACCACTTTTGACAACAGATGACACCTGGGTTTCAAGAGTCAGCCTGTCATCAAGGATGATGCTACATTTTTCATCCTGAGGGAAGCCATTAACGGAATGAATCCCAGGACTGAACCTGTCATCACTCTGGAGGCATCCTCATCACGCCAATGACCAGGTTCATTCACCAGCACTTCCGTTTTGCTGGGGTTCAGTCTTAGCCAGTTAGAGGACATCCAGTCCTGAATCTTGGCCACATTTATTTAGCACTTCATTGGCACCTTCAGCTCCAGGCAGGGGCAAATGACATATACAACTGGTGTCATCTGCATAGCAGTGGAAACCCAGACTGTACTGTTTTATGAGCTCCCCAGGGCAGCATATACACGCTAACAGCATTAGTAAAAGAATTGAACCTTGAGGCAATCTGCACAACAGGGGCTTTGAGGAGGAGGAAAAATTCCTCATCACCACTCGTTGCCTCCTGTCAGAGAGATAGGACTCAGACCATTGGATGACTGTTCCAGTGAGTCCACCATACACTCGAAGATGATCCAAAAGCATGATGTGGTCCAAGGTGTCAAATGCTGATGAGAGATTGAGGAAGATAAGAGCTGACCATTCTCCTCTATCCCTCACCTGAGGAGACCATTTTGCACCTGAATTAGTGCCATCTCTGTGCTATGACTAGCTCCAAAACCAGACTGGAAAGGTTCATGGATGTCAAAGGCTGAGAGGTGCAACTCAAGCTGCAGAGCCACCACTTTCTCAACAACTGTCCCTAGAAATGGGAGGTTGGAGATACAGGTAGGTCTATAATTCACCAGGATGTCAGGGTCAAGCAATGGTTTCTTCAGAAAAGGCTTCATAAATACCTCCTCCTTCAAGGCATTGGGAAAGCACCCCACTGAGAGTGAACACGGATTATACTGGCAAACACTGGACCAATGGCCTCAGCCCCTCCCACTAGGAGATTTGTTGGGACAAAGTCCAGTTCACAGCATGTGGGCTGCAGCTTCAAAATCACTTTTTTTTATTTTTAACAGAAGGTGACTAGGCCCAGTCCTTTTCAGTCACACCTCAATGAACTTAGCCACCTCCACTGCCGAAACCCCCCAAACAATGGAAGTGCCTCTGCTTTGACCAGGCCAACCACTGTGGAACAAATCGTGTCCCATTGGGGAGATCCCTACCAAATGGAGGACACCCTATCTGAGGAAAAACAGAGCAAACTCTTCACACAATGCAATTGAAAATGCTCTTTTGGCTGTAGACAGGCTGAGCGTAGCAGTCTATCCACAGTCTGAAATAACTGAGCTGGTCTGTTCTTCCCAGCAGCAATCTCCCAGGACAGGAACTCTGTCTTCTTATGGTTGATCGCCCCTTGATAGTCATTGTAATGATTCCTCAAGGCCAGTCTGTCCTCCATGGACGGGTCCTCCGCCAACAATGCTCTAACTTCTGACCCCTGGTCTTCATCTCTAATAGCCCCACCAAACCATGGGGTCTCAAGTGAGAAGACCTGGGTCATACGAGACCATTGCAATGGCATTGAGCGCCTGGGGCAATGGCACCATTGTAGGCCACCACCGCCTCACCCATGCCAATCGCACATGCAGCACTACTGTCTACTACTGCTACTAGTCTAATTATAAACCAGATACTGGAATCGTGCCCAGACTATGAAGTTTTAATGTATGCAGATGATACAGTTCTCTGCCAGGACTCCCTCACAAATGAACTGCAACAAAACTTTAACAAGCTAGGTAAATGGTTCACACACAATAAACTCATTCTCAATTACAAAAGACAAAAATTATATCTTCATCAGTCCCCAATTGAGAAAAAGACAAGCCACTGAACAGTAAACAAGGTAACGGGACCCTGCTTGAACAGGTGCAAACATTCAAGTATCTAGGTGTGGTCATCAATGAATCCCTCCCCAACATTGACAACATTACAAGGTCATTAATAGAAGACTAGGTGCTCTGTACAGGCACTGCCTAAACCTAACCAAAGAGGCAAAGCAAGTTGTTGCCATCTACTCAGTATTGCCCATCATAGACGATGGATTGGTGATATATGGGGCAGCCAATGACACCGCCTGCACAGAATCCAGGTAACACTGAACAAGGCCTGCTGGTTCATGTTAGATGCAGACAGATACACTCACACCTGCAACCATTATGCTGGCACTGGCTAGCACCCGCTGGCCAAAAGAATCAGACATCAGGCATGCCTCTTGGGGAAAAAGTCCCAACTTGGCCTCACCCCATCATCTCTACAAGCCCTTTTCTGCCTCTCTAAAACCTGGGCTACAAGAAGCAGCGCAGACAGGCCCTCGTAGTACCCTTTAGGAAAACCAGCTCAGTCTGTTGGTCCTTTGCTGTCCTGGCACCCAAATGGTTAAACCAACTGCCAGTGCATGTGCTAAACATAAACAATATTGCACAGTTCAAGAGGGGCTTCTCAAATTCCTTAACCCAGCAAGACACTGCAACTGCCCAGGGTGACAGTCGGGTGAATCTCTTGATCACTCCCTGCCTGCACTCCCCCATGCACCTCCCTTCCTTGACAAGGCTCTTTTGCTGCTATCCACCTTCCTGTCTCACCTACTGGTTACCTCACCTATGAGTAACAGCACCAAATATTAGTTTACCCTACCAATATACAGTACAGCCTTCTGGTTAACAATTACAACAGTGGTCTTGAGCAATACAAGGCCGGAGTGAAATGGCTTCCTAATAGTCTAAATACTGTGTATAGCTCTGTTCTGATCCTTGTATGGCATTGGCGGAGTACTGTCTTGTGGCAATCACTTGCAATTGATGTAAACTCTGTACATATTTCCTTACTTCTCCTGTTTGATAGTTTGTAATGTTTCCAGTTTCCCTGCTATGCTTTGATGCCTATACAATTTCTGTTGAGGTGGAACCTTTACAAACAAGCTTGTAACTCAAAGGTGTACTCTAAAATAATAAATAAATGTTTTTAGTTGCTTTTGAGTAGGCATGAGGTTGTTCTAAGATATCATCACTATTGAAGGTCAGCACGGACCAATCAGAGACCAGGAATTTTTCTTGATATTTTGTAATTTCTGTTATTGCACCTAAAGAGTGCTGCAAGTTGTACTTATCAGGTAAGAGGTCCTCTAATGTTATTTCCTACATGCAGATGATTTCAATAAAACCCTCAAAATCACATTAACTATTTCACAGCTTTTTAAAGGTTAAATTTCCTACAATAGACTAAAACCTGGAGAATATACTATTTAGTTAGTTAGTTAGTTACTTTATGTTACTAGGAACAGAACTCAGTAAACAAATCTTTTTATAAGCGTACACTGGGGTACCAGTAAAACAAACAATATGCATACTTACAGAGAAACAAAACAAAATCATAACAATTTACAGCTAAAGTACAAGATTGCCAGTGTGTAGCTTGTTGAATAACATGGACACATACAGTACCATAAGAAACATAGAATATGTTGGCAGAAAAGGACCACTTGGCTCACTCAGTCTGCCCAGATGTTCCTTGCTTAGTCAAGCTCAGCAGACCCTAACTAGTGTCCGCGACCATCCCTCCACCCAGCCTGTTTGCAAATATTTCCCTATGTATATCCATGTATGCTTGAAGGCCCCTCCCCCAACTCCTTTGCCTCTACCACTTCTGCTGGCATTCTTTTCCAGCCCCCCACCAGCTTCATTGCATGCTCCCTGGTCCTGGTGCTGCTGCTCTTCTCATTTGAAAGAGACTCTCATACTGCACAATGTTCACCTCTGTGAGGTACCTATAGATCTCTATAATGCCCTCTCATTCTCCTCTTTCTCCTCCTCCAGTGTGTGCATGCTGAGATCCCTCCATCTCTTCTAGGGGGCTTTTGGTGCAACCCCTGCACCATTTTGCTGCCATGCTCTGGACTGCCTCCACCCTGTCTATGTCTTTCTGAGGTGCGGCCTCCAGAACTGAACAAAATACTCCAGGTGGAGTATCACCAGTGATCAATACAGTGGCAATACAACCTCCCTTCTCCTGCTGGAGACTCCCTCTGCTATACACCCCAGAATCCTACTAGCCTTACTCACTGCTTTGTTGCACTGACCCAACACTTTGAGGTTATCAGTTATGATAACCCCAAGGTCCCTTTCCTGATTGACTGTCAGTACCTCCCCATGCTATACTCATTTCCTGGGTTCCAATGTCCTCGGTGCATGATTTTGCACTTTTGGCATTGAACTCCCAACTGCCATGCTCTTGGCCACTCATCAAGTTTCTCAAGATCCCCGCACATTCTCTCCACCCCTCCTTAGATTTTGGTATCATCTGCAGAAAGACATTCCTTCCTTCCATTTATTCTGCAATGTCATTTATGAAGACATTGAAGGACCAGTCAAATACTGAGCCCCTGGTGCCTCATTGGTTACTCTCCCATCATTAGAGTGAGTGAGTGCCGTTAAGCACCTCTGACACCTATCCATAAACCAGTTTCTAACCCAGTTCAGCACTTTGGATCCCACCCTGGGCTGCTGAATTTCTTAATCAGTCTCCTGTGTAGCACAGTGCCAAAGGCTTTGCTAAAGTCCAGACAGGCCATACCTACTGCCTTCCCCTGATCTAGCTCCCTGTTCACCCAGTTGAAGAAAATAAATAAGTTCCATCTGGCATGACCCCTCCACCTCTCGTGAATCCATGGCCTGTGGTTGCGCAGTCCACTGGATTCAAGATACTCAACCAGCCTTTTCTTAAGCAAGATTTGATTATTTCCCCATTACTGAAGTGAGACTGACAGGCCTATAGTTGCTAGCCCCTCCTACTGCTGTTCTTATGTAGCGGACAATGTCTGCTTCCTCCAGTCCTCTGGAATCATGTCTGTTTCCAGTGAACTGTTGAATAAGGTCACAGGTGGGGCAGTTAGCACCTCCCTGAGTTTCTATGGTACTTTTGGGTATATTCTGTCATCTCCATAGCCTTTTCCACCTTTAGAGCTGCAGGTCTCTTCAGGACTCTTTCCTCTGCAAATGGACTTGTGGCAACACCCACCCTCCCCATTCCTGCTGCTCCCTGGTGGTCTGTTAGCCCTCCTTCCACTATGAAGACTGAGCAGATGTACCTGTTTAGGATGGCAGCTTTTTCTTGGTCTTTTCTCGCAGTCTTCCTTGCTCCCTCCTTATCCTCACTATCCCTCCCTTGTTTTCCTCTTTTCACTTATGTACCTGAAAGAGTGTTATCCTCTTTAGCTACCTCTTTGGCTATCCTTTCCACTGTCTGTGACTTTGCTTCCCCTCACCACCTTTCTCACTTCCATCTGTTTTACTTAGTGTACCTCCCTGTCCTCCTCCCCTTGCATTTCCTTATACCAACTGAATGCACACCTTTTTTTTCCTTCACCGTTGGCCACTTCCCTAGAGAGCCATAATGGTCTCTTTTCCATCTGATTGTACTTATTTCCTTCACACACAGAGGATGGTGGCCTTCATTATGACCTCCTTATTTTCCACAGTGTGCCTCTGTACCCTCCCTGCCAATCACCCTGTATGAAGCAGTTTTTGAGGCAGTCTCACATTTATTTAAAGTAGCCTTCCTAATGTCAAGGACCCTCATCATCATGTTGTTAGCCTCTGTTCTGCCTTAATGTTAAACCACAACATACAGTGATCACTGGTGCCTTAGGGATTGCCCACTGTGACATCTGCAATGTTGTCCCTGTTTGTAAACACCAAGTCTTGCACTACCCCTATCTCTAGTGGGTTCGACTAGCTGCCTTAGTAAAGATCCTTGTAGGGAGTTAAGGATGGCCCTGCTCTTTGCCAAGCTACAGGTGGAAGGCTCCACTCCACATCTGGTAGCTGAATTCACCAACTACTGTAGCAGCACCTCCACTTACTTGCCATCCTGATGATGGCTTTTCTAGTGCCTTATCCAACTCTCTCCCTGTGCTGGAGGTCTATACCTACCCTGTACAGATAGTCACCACAGCCTGTTTCTGGAATGACCCACAAGACCTCCACCCCTTCCCTTTTCCTCCATGTGCCCTGCACATCCATGACCTTGATTCTCTCCTTCTCACATATAGTATAGCCCTCCTTCTCTCCTCTGTGTCCTGCCTCTTTTGAACAGAGAATAGCTTGGTATGGCCATGTCCCAGTTGAGCTGTCAGTGAGATCACATATCCATTATGGCCACAAATCCAGATTAACCACTGCTATGATGGATTCCAGGTCGTAATTTTATTTCCCAGACTCCTTGCATTGGAGCACATTGCTCTCCATACCTTAGTCCTTCCCTCCTTCCCTCCCTCCCTCCTGCTGCTCCATCATCTGGGGGCAATTTCTTCCTCCATTGATTTAGCCCCCCAGCTAGTTTAAATGCTGATCCAAGTAGCATTTAAACCTACCAAAAGGAATGTGGTCCCCTTCCTGGATGGATGCAGGCTGTCTCTCCTATAGAGGCACTACTGTCCCAGGTTAGCCCCCAGTCCTTAAAGTAGCTGAACCCTGTTTCATGCAGCATGCCTCCAATCATTTATTACATGCCCTTGTGCGGAGTGCCCTTTCCCCGTTCCAGGCGCTCACAGGTAAGACCTCAAGAAAAATCCATTGTGCATCTTATCTGTTTGAGGCCCATCCCATCTCCTAAAATTTTCTTGCACTCGTGTACCCTGTCCCTTGGCAGATCATTTGTCCCCAAGGTGGACAATGATGTCTAGCTCCCTCCATTTCCTACTTCCTAGCACTTCTCTGGATATGCTCTCCATCCCTCAAGCTGAAGCACCTCTCAGGCACTTCACCTCCTTTCCCGTCTTCACCCTGATCCCAAGTCTATTCCCTCAGTCCCCACCTGCAGCTGCTTCCTCCTTGGCTGGGGCCTCTTCCTCCCTCCTTGGGACCTCCCTTTCTGAGACCCCCACTTCCTTCCTTCCCACTGTTATGGATGCCACCTCTTAGCTTCCCTGTCCTGCCAGCATCACAAAGAAATTCTGCAGCAGTACAGGCTAAGGAGCATGTACCCTTCCTGGCACCCCCACCTCCTGGAGCCCACCAGAAGTCCAGCCGGTCTACCTCTGTATGCATCCATTGAGGGAACAGTGGCTGACTTGGTGGCATCTAGGTGGGGTTGAAGGCCTTTGCACCTTGCCAGTTTGACCTGGAGTCCAGCAACCTCTGCCCTCAGCCTAAAGAGGCGAGTACAAATGGGGCAGCATCTCATTTATGAGAATGTTTCCTGAAAGACTGCAGCCCCACACCGTTGCACTGTGTTTTTCTTCCTGATCTTTTGCTTTACTGACAGATTTTTGTAGGTAAAATGCCTCCTAAGAACTCTGCAGTGGCTGCTACAAAGTCATTAACTAATTGGAGCTAAGAGGAAAAGCACTGGCAAAAATCTAAAGTTGGAGGTTCACTTGGAGATGGCAGAACTGGGTAGAGAGCAGTTTGGCAAAAGTTTTTATCCAGTGAGGCAGCGCTCCTGCTAAGTGCTGCACATGCAGCTCAGTCTAAAGCTACATCCCTGGTTGAGAATGAGCAAAGATACTCTTGTTTTCATTCTGTGGGTTTTACAAGACTTGAAATGGCCTCAGATCAGGTGTTTGCTGCTTCAAGTGAGAAGTTAATTTGGGGTGGTTTTTGGAACAGAACATGAGCTTGGTTAGTGCCCATGCCCCATTTAAACTATCATATATTATCTCTAAGAAAACTCTAAGAAAAGAAGCATTTGTCAATGCCAAATGTTTGCCACTTGCATTGCTGTTGTACCAGGTCTTGTTTGTACACATTTTTGCTGTATGGGCTAGATATTCAAAGGAGTTGCCCTGGCGCAACTGAGCTGTGTCGGTGCAACTCCTGAAATGCACCCGGGCTATATTCAAAAGGGGAAATGTGCTGCTCAATTTCTGATGCACTGTGGCACAAAGATAATGTATGTGGCACATCGCTGAGGCGTGCCCATGCATATGCGGCACATCCTGATATTCAGCTGAGATGTGCGGTGCATTTGCCGGCACATCACGGATGTGCTACATACATGGGCACAAAGTTATGCCTGTTAAAAACAGGTCTAACTGGTACCCCCACAGGTGAGCTGCTGTACTGCAAGGCACAACACAGCAGCCACCAGCCCTGGGTGGCCACCACCCGGCACTGAGTCCGATCCCTGTACAATGCAACAAAGAACCCTGATAGTCCAGTGGCTCCCCTCCCTGCTCTGTAGCCATCACCGTGAAATATGTATTTTAACATCCCTGATAATCCAGTGTTTCCCTCCTCACTGCAAACCCCAGTCGTAATGACATAGATAAGTATTCCCATCCATGTGGTCTAGTGTTATCACCCACCCCTCCACCCACACAGGACCCCCATCCCACCTGCTCCTCAGCCCAGGTCATCGGTGGGCAGCATGCCCACCCTCACCTTCCTCAGCTGCCGCCAAATGACAGCTTACAGTAACACCTGCAAGCACATTGGTTCACATTGTCGACCAATGGGCTTGCAGTGTGTCTGTAATAGTCATTCACAACTTTGTGAATCTGAAAAAATGAAAGCTGTCAAATTCAAGTGAGTGTGAAAATGGCTATGTTGAAAATCTGGGATAAAAATACTGAAAATTACAAGTTAGGAGCATGCAATGAAAACTTCAGTGCACACTCATAACTTCATTGTGTTTTAATATTTGTACCCCAAATTTATACCACTGCCTTTTATGACCCCAGATAGCCTTCTTATGATCCTACCTCATGAACAAGGGTGGAGAAAATTTTCAAATCCTGCCTGCCTGACAGGTGATTTTGCAACACAAGTGTGAAAACGCATTTTGGCCAGAATTTGAAAAATGACAGCTGTCTCATTCATGAGGTGGTGTGAAAAAATGGCTATGTCAAATAGTTTGGTCAAAATATTGATAGTGACCAAAGTTATGTGCGTGCACTGAAAATTTTCAGCGCACGCTTCACAACTTTGTTGTGTTTTAATATTTTACCCCAAATTTTCAAAATAGCCTTCTTATGACCCTTACATAGCATTCTTAAGATCCCACTTCATGAAAAGGGTAGAACAAATGTTCAAATCCTGACTGAAAGGTGCTTCGTGCCAGAAGTGTGAAAACACATTTTGGCCAGGATTTGGAAAATTACAGCTGTCACATTCATAAGCAGGTGTGCAAAAATGGCTATGTTGAAAATCTGGGGTCAAAATATTGAAAATTGCCAAAGTTATGAGTGTGCATTTAAAATGCCAACTTAGGCTCGTAACTTTGTTGTCTTTTAATATTTTACCCAAATTTTCAATATAGCCTTCATATGACCCTACCTCATGAACAAAGATTGAGAAAATGTACAAATCTGACCTAAAGGTGATATCCACAGTGTCTATGAAATCACTTTTGGGACAGAGCCGTATAATTTCATGACTGTTCGGTGAGGTAGGGTACCAAAAAGGCCATGTTGAAAACTTGTGGAAAAAATCTTAAAAATGATCAAGTCATGAGGAGATGTTTAAAACCTATTGCAATACAATGAACCACATACCTAATTTCCTCAGTTCAAGGTCCAGCATTGAGGAATGAAGGCCTGTCACCAGTCGGAGAGGATTACAGAGTTGGACCTCAGGTAGGTAAGTAAAGGGTGTGGGGGTGTGGGTGGTGGGTGCTGAGGAGAGGGTCATATAAGGGAGGGTAACAGTGGTGGTGGACCAGAGGCAGCAACAGACATAGATGGAGGGTTTTCTTTATTACAGGATATATAAAAATAAAAATTACTACTAGGATTTTTTCTTTATTTCAAGGACTGACACTCGTGATTAGGCAACCCAGTATCAATGTTCTGTTTGGTGGCACTGGTGGTGGGATCCGCGGTGTTGCACACTGTAAGCAGGCTGGGTGGGGGTACTAGATGGCACTGAGGATTGGGCATCCCAGTGTCTACAGAGGTCAGCACAGAGACTGAAAAGCATTTGTAGGAATGCTCTACTCCTGAAAGGAGAAGCAACATTGCACTATTGAGAAAGCAACACATAGGAGAGGCCTGGCAGTGCTTCAGCTGGCAATGCAGGTGACCGTGTTTCAGCAGCCAACCCTCCAGGTAGGCCGTGAGTGGGCACACATTGCATAGGGATCATTGGTGGACCCTAAGATGGGAGATAGAATGACTGTCCAGGCTAATGGCACTCCACACACATTAGATGCATGAATGAGCTGACACTCCACTGTCTTCATGACCCTTTTCATGAGTTCCTCCCCCAGCTATGCCTTGGCCAAGCAGAAAGGAGAACCCTACCTCTGCTGGAAGCTGAAGTTTATGTGCCATGGCTGACAGTGACTGTCCTTAGCGGTGTCCAGGCAAGACCCTGGATGGGATGCCGTGGGATGACTCAAGAGACCAGAAGGATAGCCAGGAGTGTAGTGCAAAAAGAATATGAAAAAAATCAAGGCAATCTTTACCACAAAGACTAGAGTCACGCTCACATTCTTATCGAAATACTTCCTCACAACCTGTTAGGTTCTTGGCCACAGACTGCTGGTACAGGCACAAATTTAACAAAAACAAAGGCTGTTGTTCTGGGGCCCAGTATTGAAACATATTTCACATGTAATTTGATTGATCTTCAAATTTTTAAATTAACTTTTTGGCAGAACTATTACCACCTCTAAGTTAAATAAGTATTATTTTTACTTTATATATAGACTGAGTCTTAGGAATATATACAGAAGCAGTAACACACGATGGGTTGTGGGTTAGTATGGATAAATGCATGCTTTGGGGTGCAGTGAGGCACAAGGCTGCAGGTTGAATGCCTTACTGCCCTGAAAAGTATATATATCCACACTAACCCACACCCCAGACTATGTTATTGTGCTTATAGAATGGGTATATGATGAGAAACTATGAAACTGTTTTAAATAATTTTTAAAATAAAACAAAAAAGTCTTAGTCAATGTGAAATAGTCCCTCCACTTCCTGTTTCTTACTAGGGTGCTGTTGCATCATGTGATGTCACTAGGGGCACTGTTCTACAGCATCCATTTACAGGGCTGAAGGGTCTCTACCTTGAGGCACCATCAAAACCTTGATTTCCTGAAGGTTTTGATGACAGCATACCACCATCTGCAGTAGCACATTTCATGAAGTTCCGGTGGTCCCTGAGTGCCTGTGGGCCAGGAGAGAGTTCCCTGAGTCCATGATGTGAGCTCAGAAACAGTGGAAAGTGGGTGGGAGAGAAAACAAGAGGGATTTTATTGCACAAACAATGATTTAAAAGTGTTGTAAATCTTTTCGTGACTTACGATCCTATAGCGAGTGACACGCTAACAGAAAACAGGCCAACTCAGATTTAAATTCTGTGCCAGTCTAGCACCCAGATGCCAACTATACGGTAGCCAGTGTGCGCGGGACCTTGTTTTTATCTGTGGCATAGTTTAAATAAAAGACATAGCCACAAACTCATTTCAGCAAATCATGCCCTTCTATTTCCCAACTTATTTTATAGTGTATTATGGCACAATGATGCAGCTATGCAAGCCACACTAACCAATAAGGTACAGAATGATCCGTTGTCATGTAGTGGTTTATGATCTTTTGTGCTCTGTAATTATATAGTGAAACAAGCACTCTGTCAGCTAGCAACTCTTTGCTCTTTCTTTTAGGTCACTATGGACTTTCAAGCAAGCGCCCAGCATGGTTTAATATTACAGGAAGCTTGATGTAGTAAGTATGTCAAGCAGGGCAGCTGCTTTGTGTCTATGAACTATAATCAATTAACTACATGGTGATGGGATATAAGGCATTTCTGATGGGCTGTGTTTAACTTCAATCAACAGAACAAGTCATAATAGCCCTACACTCCTCTGAAAATGCAGAGAGAACATATCACTTTTCTGCAGTGTGTGCTTATCATGCTATATCCATGTTAAGCACAAACTGCACAAAAGACAAACGCTCATGCTGTATAGAATGCTATGGATGGGACAAAGAAAAAGAATGCAACAAAAAAAATAACGAAGGGTGATAATACTAGTAATACTGACCCTAGAGGTCACAAATCATTGGCCTTTGATTTTATGAGCCTGGTTGGTTATAGAATTCTGCAATAAAATCTTAATTTTGATACTGTTTTCCAGTGAATGGATCCATTTTTTCCATTGTTTGGTTTTCTGATTAACTTCACCAAAAGATAATTGAAATATCTAAATGTATATTAAACCTTAACTATCATTTATTAAAAGGAGGTACATTATGGATTAATTTTAGAAGTACCATGGCTAAAACATCCATTGCTGACAGTATTGTTTACCATGTATGTATTTTTATGTTTATAGGACCACTGCAGGCCCTAAGGCCATGAAACATTGGCATGGTTACATAGAAACATAGAATGTGTCAGCAGGAAAGTACTGGTAGGCCCATCTAGTTTGCACTGTTTTCCTGCCTACTTCTACCTCAGGACCCTATTTGGTCACAGTTGTCCATCCTCCTCGGTTTCCTCTACAAGTCTACTTATTATACCTGTATGCCTATCCCATGCATGCTTGAAGCTCCCCACTCTCTTTGCCCCCCACCCCTTCTGGCAGGCTGTTCCAGACATCCACCACCCTTTCTGTGAAGAAGTATTTCCTCTCATCCTCTTAAACCCCCATAAGCTTCATAGCATCCCCCATGATTTGATGCTACTACTTCTCTGAAAGAGGCTTCCCACCTGCACCTTGTTCACCCTCTTGAGGTATTATAGGTCTCCATTATGTCCCTTTCACTCTCCTCTCCTCTCCTCTAGGGAGTGCATATTGATCTCCTCATATGGTTTCTTGTGCAACCCTTACAACATTTTGGTAGCTGTCCTCTGGACCACTTCCACCCAGTCAATGTCCTTGCAGAGGTATGGCCTCCAGAACTGGGGGCTCTCACGATGCCGGTTCGACAAGAAACACATCGACCGGCATCCTGATGACAGGCTGTATGTCAACCGTGAGTTGCAATTGGCATGGAGCCGCACACATCGATGTGTGTTTCTTCATTGGGGGCAAAGCCCCCCAACCCTCCCAAGGGGTCTCTGTCCCGCACCCTCCGTACTAATAAATACTACTCCAGGTTGGAGTTAGTTCAGGAGAGTGTGCAGGTCGGGAAGGGGTTGCCCAGTCCCACTGGCACTTCTACAGCAGCATGGTGCTGTTGTCGATATCAATGCATGTTGCTGTAGAAATGTAACTGTTAGGGGAATACTCAGAACTAGATATATTACTCCAGGTGATGTCTCTATTGGAACAATACAGTGGCAACACCACCTCCTTCTCCTGCTAGAAATCCCTCCTTATGCCCCCACCATCTAGCTAGCCATGCCTACTGTCTTAGTACACTGCTTTGCCACCTTGAGGTCATAGTTATGATTACCCCAAGGTCCCTCTCTTGCCTGGTGATTGTAAGTATCTCCTCCCATCTTATATACAGCCCTGGGTTTCCCATCCCATATACATGAGTTTGCACTTTTGCCATTGAAACCCAACTGCCACACCCTAGATCACTTCTCTAGTTTCTCCAGTTCTCTTTGCATTCTCTCCACCCCTCCTGGGTGTCCACCCTCTGGCAGATTTCTGTCATCCACAGTGAGACACACCTTCCCTCTAATTCATCAGCAATGTTATTTATGAAGACATTGAAGAAGACAGTACCCAGTACTGATCCCTATGGTACTACACTGGTCACTCTCCCATCCCCTGAGTGACTGCTGTTTACCAACACCCTCTGTCTCCTATCTATCAGCCTATCAGCCAGTTAGATACCCAGCTTATTCCCTTCTCCTGGCCCCCAGGTTGGTAACTTTCTTTATCAGCCTCATGTCTGGTACAGTCAGAGGTTTTACTGAAGTTGAGATAAGCCCGTCCACTGCCCTCCCGATCCACCTACCTACTGCAGTTACTCAGCCAAAGTCTCTCCTTCAGTAAGATTTCCATTAATTTCCCCACCATTGATGTGAGACTGACTGGTTTGCAATTGCTAGCCTCCTCCCTGCTGTCGGCGCTTGTGCAGGGGACCACATCTGCCCTCCTCCAGTCCTATGGAACTACTTCTGCTCCCATAGAGGTGCTGAATAGTGCCAGAGGGCAACAAGCATTAATTAATCTGTACTCTGTCCACATTGTTGTAATGTCTGTCTTGATGTTCCCCATAATTTGTATTTCTCTGACATGGAACCTTTGTAAAAGAGCCAAGGCTCAAAGGTATTTGTAATCCTAGACTTAGTAAATACATAAAAATAAAATAAAATAAAAAAGCACTGTGCTTAGTTCTTGTAGTACCTTGGATGGATCCTGTCTAGCGCCATCGCCTTGTTTTCCTTTAGGGCTATCAATCCGCAGAGGACTCTGTCTTCCAAAATGGGCTTGTATCCTCCCATCGGTGCCTGCTGATGCATGTCGGTCCAGCCCTCCCTCCATTGAGAAGACTGAGCAGAAGTAGTCCTTTACAATTTTAGCTCTTTATTGATCCTCCTCTACACAGTCCCCCACCACTCTCTCTGATCCTCCCTATACCCCCTTGCCTTCCTCTTTTTCGCTCATGTTTTTTTTCATTAAATATACTTTATTATTTTCCAAACAACAAATCATAACACCATAAGACAAGCACACAAAACTCTTTTTGTCTTTTTACCTAAAGGAAGTCTTATTCCCTTTTGACCTCCTGAGTGATCCTCGCTATGTTTGAGCCTTTGCTGCCCTCACTCTCCTTCCCATACCCCTTTGTTTATCTAGATATGCCTCCCTGCCCCTCTGTTTGGATCTCCTTGTACTTCCTAGAAGCTGTTTTTCCTCCTTTCCACCTTAGTCACTTTCTTTGACAGCCATAGTGGCCTCTTCCTCCTCTTACCCTTGCTTCTTTCTTTCAAACAGCTTGCCATTGCATAAGTTATTCCCTCCTTCATCTCTTTCCATTGTGCCACCAGTGTAGTCAAGCCACCCCCACTGCAAGGTATTTACTAAGGCAGGCTCCCATTTCTTTAACATCTGCTCTCTTGAAGTCAGGGTCTCTTGCCCTGGTGTGTTTTCTCCTGCCCAATCTGTATGTCTGTCATACTATCTGTAAGCCAGTCCAAAAAACTCCAGCCCTTCCTTATCCCCATGGTGTCCTTGTATCACCATGGCCTTTATACCATTGCAACTCCACTTTTCCTCCCTGCCCTATTCTACTGAAACATGGTGTAGCCCAGCATGCCACATCCCAGCTGTGGTTGTCTGTGCACCATGATTCTATTATGGCCACCAGATCCAGGCCCACCTTTGCAATGTTTGCCTCAAGGTCAGGAGTTTTATTTCCAGGCTTCTTGCACTGGCACACATGGCTCTCTGCTGCTTTTCTCCTCCTTTCCTTGTCCTACTTTGCCCTCCTTCCTGATTCCTACTTCACCCTTCCTTGTCCCTTTACTGTCCTCCCTTTTTATTCTCCTCTGTCCGCCCTCCTTAATTCTTCTCTCAGACTTAGAACCACTTCTGACCCTCCCATCCCTTCCTCCACTTGTTCCTATGTCCCTCTACCCCTGAGAATTTACTTCCTCTGGGCTTCTCCTTTCTGCTGCTCATTGGAACATAGAAACATAGCATATAGACTTTGATGGCAGATAAGGACCGCTTGGTCCACACAGTCTGCCATTTTCCTACCTTTTGGATAAACTGCAGATCTTAGTTAACCAACAGCCTACTTCCTCCTATCTCCACTAGAATTGCTTTATGTCTGTCCCATGCATTCTTGAATTTCCCCACTGATTTTGACCCCCTACCTCCTCTGGAAGGCTGTTCATCATGTCCACCACCTCTCTGTGAAAAATACTTCCTCACGCTACCCTGAGCTTTCCTCCTCTATCTTCAAATTGTGTCCCTTGTTCTTACACATCTCTTTTCTGAAAGATGCTACCCTCTTGGACTTTGTTGATTCCCTTGAGGTACTTGAATGTTTCTATCATGCCCCTTCCTCTAGGATATACATATTAAGCTCCTTTAACTCTCTACATATGGCTTCTGATGTAGACCCACCACTATTTTAGTTGCCCTCCTCTGGACTGCATCCATCCTGTCTAGGTCCTTGTGGAGATGGGATCTCCAGAACTGCACTCAGTACTCCAGATGAGATCTCACCAACTGTCTGTACAGAGAGGTAACAACTTCCTGTTTTCAACTGGTGATGCCTCTCCTATGCATCACAATATCCCCAGCCCTCCTTGCTGCCTTTTCACATTGCTTGTCTACCTTTAGGTCATCTGATATGACTACCCTCGGTCCTGCTCCATTTTGTTGTTGTTTGTAACCTTCCCCCACCATTGTGTACTCTTTTCCTGGGTTTTTGTTTCTCAGGTGCATTACTTTGCATTTTAATTGCATTGAATCTAATCTGCCATACTTTTGACCATTCCTTCAACATTGCTAAGTCCCTTCTCATCCTTCCAACCCCCTTGTGTATCAAACATGTTGTGATCTTATGTCATTCCTGCAAAGAGGCATACTTTTCCTTACAGCCCCTATTTAATGTCACCTATAAAAACATTAAAGAGGACCGGTCCCAGTACAGAACCCTGCAGTACCCCACTAGTAACCTCCTAGCTCCCTGCTCCATTTTCTTTGGAGGACATTCACTGCCTCTCTCATTTTTCTGCCTCCCTTGGCTAGTTTAAATGCCTGTCTAAGTATCATTTAAACCTTTTTCCCAGGTCTGTTGTTCCTTCTTGGATGGATGGATGAAGGCCATTTCCTTTGTACATGCCTTCACCCCCAGGTGGGACCCCAGTCCCTAATGTAGCCAACTCCTCCTCCCTGTTCCTGGTGGGGTGTTCCCTACCTTTCTCAGCCACACAAAGGTTTCACCTTAGTGAAGGCCACTACATGTGCTACCTGCTTCAGGCCCCTCCAGATCCCTAAACCTCTCTTGTACCACCTAATGTGTCCCTTGCCAAGTAATTAGTCCCCAGATGGACAGTTATATCCAGTTTCCCTTCTGCCCTTCCACCATAGTGATCCTAAAGATCTGTTCTCCATCCCACTGTGTTGAGACACCAGGTAGGCACCTAATCTCCCTCTTTTCCTCCCATCCTGTACCAAAACTACCCCCTAATGATTGAGTCCCCACCAGAAGTTGCTTCCTCTTCCACTGGGGCCCTATGCCTACCATCCAGGGCCTCTCATCTGGGGGCCTCACATCTTTCCTCCAGTACCACAGGTGCCTGCCACTCCCAAGAGTGGCAAAGATTTAGTAGTGGCACTGGATGAGGAATGTGTTCTGAACCCCCCACAGCCCACTCAGGTCCAGCCACTCTCCTTCTTGGCACCTCTGAGATAATGATGGTGGACACAGTGGCCCCTGAGTGGGAGAAGAGGTCCCTAAATCCTAGCCAACTTGGCCTGGAGTCTAGTGGCCCCTCCTCAGCCCCAGAGGCGGAACACAGATGAGGCAGCACCTCTGTGTCCAAAAGACCTCTCTGAAGACTGCTGCTGCTGCACAGCCACTGTACTGCACCACTCCCATCATTCCTAGTACTATACTCCTTATGACCTGAAAAAATAACTTATGCCCTTACCCAAGACAGGGTGTTTCTAGATTTCCTTTCTTTATTACATTTACCCCTTGGTGCTATACCCTTGACAGGATTCTAATTAGCTTTCCCTCGTGTTTTAAATAATACTTGATTAGTTTTCCATATATGTTTAGCCTAACTCCTTGCCACCTAATGCTAGATGGGGCTTTTAAGTTTCCCTTGCCACTCCTTCTTACTCTTTACCCTGGCTAGGGTTTTAGAAACTTCCTTTATCTCCCCATTTAACTTTACCTTGATAGGGTGTTCTTTCAGTACCATCTTTAACAGGTACTTATGATTCCTGTAGTCCTTAACACAGGTGGCAACAGGTATACTAGGTAACTTACAGGTGGCTGCTGTACCTAATTGTTAATAAACTATTAATTTTGTACCAAGACTTCAAGGAGTTTTGCATCTTTCACTTTTCAAAGCATAGCAGTTTCTTTGCACCTTCTCGAGGCAGACCCTCCAACTGTTTACCCCTCGCAGTGACATTTCGACAGCGAGGTCCCCACAGTGACTACAGCACCAAGCTGCAGTGGAGACCTGCTGGAACCCAGCCGTCTGTCAGGGTCCTGCACCCCCAATCAGCTCTGACTGGAGTTGAGATCCTTCAGTGGGGGTGCAGGAGCACAGCCCCCACATGGAGATTCAGGGCCAAGCCCCTAAGAAAACAAAGAATGCAGTAGTGAACTGGCAGCCGACTGCAAAATGCGGTCAACGTGCCGTGTCACTGACAGGGCATTTTACATCATTTCTGTCAGACTCCTATCGTGGATCCTCCAACTACCATTTTGTATTGATCTGACCCTTTTATGGGGCTGAGAGGCATCCTGGAACCCATGCCCCACTGTAGCACTCATTATAAAATGGTAGCTTTACACTCTACAGCTAATAGGCAGAATCAAACTGTTTCAGTCCTACAAATAACCTTCTGATGTTCCTCTTTAGGTCAGTACAATAGTCCCCAAGCAATCAAACACACTATTATAAGAATAACGGTAATGACCACTTAACACAACTGGCCAAACAGCCTAACATGTTAATTATGTACATCAGTATAGAAAGCAGGAATGATAAAAGTAAAGTTAAAGAGCAAATGCACACATTTCATAAAAGCTTGAATTCACAAGAATTCACGTCCATGTGTCATGATTAGTGTTTCCTGAAAATATCATGCTGTTTAGTTTGTGTTTTCTTTAAATCAGCATCTGTTAATAACTTAATGTGCTTTGCAGTAACTGAAAACAGTGAAGAAACAGTGAAGATTTTTCTGTCCCTGTCAGTGGCGATGGCATCATATTTGTCTAGCCTGCTGCTTCAGCAATTAAGTCCATGACTGATTGAAGAAGCTGTTGCAGTGCCCATCAGAGCAGTCTGTAGAGCTAATTGTTTTCACTCAGAGTTTGTTACTAACCTATTTGGTTTGTGTTTAGATAGATTAGCTTAAAATCTGTCATTCTGGTCTCATAAAAAGTTGATCATTTGGGGTTGAGTGCTGAACTGAAGTGGTAAATTACTCCTGATTAGTAGAAACAGGCTATTTCCTAAGCGTGGTGGTGGAGTTCTCTCTTCCATAAAAACCACCTCAACATTATAACTGTCACTGCCTCTTCTCTTCTTCTGTTTGTGAATCCATACATGCTGTTCTTGCATTGGGCACAAAGAAACTCAATATCATCTGCTACCTACCCCTCTCACTGGGGGTATAGCTGGGTTGCAGGGCTTGCTTGATCAAACTTCTAGAATTTTCAACCAAAATGAGGTTGTAATTTTGGGGACCTTAACCTTAACTGGCTAAGGACAGTTCACAGTTTTCTACCGTCACTGACACATAACTATAACCTTCACCAGCTGTTAACTGAGCCAACTAGAATTACGACATCACTACAATCAGGTATTCTCATAGACTGGGTACTGAGAAACCAAATGGAGCATGTGTCTACCTAAGGCATCCTGGCCGATACATTAACAGACCATTCTCCAACTTTTGCATCTGGTCCACGAGTGCGCCTCCAGCTCCTCCACCGCGTTTCATCACATTTACCATTTTTGCTAAGAAGATACATTTTATATGATGTTTCCAGAATTGACTGGCCTGATATTTATCACTCCTGCAATGTTGAGGATGCCTACATATTTTCTCAATGAATTCCTTGCTGTTCAGTGCAAGCATGCCCCTAAGGTTACTAGAAGAGTCAGAGGTAAACAAGCGAGATGGCTCCACAACCTGCTTACAAATTTTGCCTTAGGATAAACTCTGAAGGACTACAAATAAACTGGCCTACAAACAGATTTCAATACCTATAGAGCTCTTAGGAACTCTTGTAAAAACAAGTTAGAGCAGCTAAGAGCAAATACTGTAAGACCTGTTATCCAGCTCAGGCTTTGACCCTAGGAAATTCTGGGTCCATGTTAAGACTTTTCTTGGGGCTTATCAATTGGTTACCACTGTGGATATGATATTAAATGCTGTTCATTGTAATGACTCTAGCACCATAGCTAACTCTTTCAACCAAATGTTCTCTGAACTGTCACAATATATAACTTCCTACCTATCTTCCACAACACTCTCAGCTCCTACTTTCAAGCCAGCTGGACACCCTTGCTGCTCTACCCTCGCACCACCTTTCTATTTTAAGGCCATATCAAGATAGGAGGTCCTGAAACTCCTGAAATCCATCTCTGACAACACTAGTTCTGGGTCAGATTCCTAGAACCTCGACTTCTGAAGCTCACTGCTCTTCTCATTACCTCTCCACTGGCAAAAATCTACATGCTATTCTCTTGCAGTGTAGTTCTGGACCTCTGAAAACTTCTCATATAACACCTGTATTCAAAAAAGTGACCATAGGGAAATCACTGATTTCAGGCCTATAGCCATTCTTTGGTTGTGAGCAAAATTCTGGAGAAACTTGTCGCCACCCAAACAATTGACTACCTAAGAAAGTACAATCTTCTCTCTGAAACCCAGCAGGGTTTCAGAAAAGGACATAGTACATCAACAGCTATTTTCAAGCTCACGACAGATATACTTTCCAATATGGATTCTGGACAACTCACTGGGGCTGTTTTCATTCACCTTATTAAGGCCTTTGATCTTATTGATCACCCCTTGCTTCTTTCTACACTTTGAAATCTGAGCTTCTCATCCCCTGTTGTTGACTTGTTTAGTAGCTATCTGTCAAACAGGACCCAAACTGTGAAATTTAACTCTTCCCTATCTGACAGTACCATCATCAATATCAGTGTGCCTCAGGGCTCTATCCTGGGGCCCCTTCTTTTCTCACTCTTTATAAATAATGCTGCAGACATTTTTCAATCCTGTTCTTCTATTCTTTATGCTGACAATCTTGTTATTTACACTAACTCCACTAGTATAGTCAGCATTAAAACATCCCTTTCCTTAGACTTCAAAAACATTCAAAACTGGCTGCATGCCCATAAGCTGGTACTAAATGCAAAGAAAATGAAAGCCATGCTTCTAGGCTCTGCCCCAAAACTCAGGGCTTGTTCCACATCCCTGATGGTTTATGACTTGAGGGCACTCAATTAGAGTGTATCACATATTTTCATTACCTGGGAGCCATGCTTGACCAATCCCTGGATTTCAATCTTCACATACAATCCACCTGCAAAGCTGTCAATGCTAAACTGGTGTAGCTTATAAAACCAGCTATATGCTAACACTCTCTGCTAAGCTGGCTATTGCCAGAGGTATCCTGCTCCCTACCCTTACTTATGGTGTTCCCATTCTTGCTGCTGCTCATAAAACCTCCCTCCATAAATGGGACATTACTTATAATAACATATGTCGTGCCGCCTCGCCTCCTCGACTGAAGCACCATCATTAACTCTACAGTGACCTGAGATGGCCCTCTCCCTCTGCTTGTACACAATACTATCTTGGCTCTTTCACTGATTGTATTATCAGGCATCAAACCCCATCCTCACTTGTAGCATTACTGGTTCCCAAACCTTCTCCCATGGCTTACGATCGGCCGATAAATCTCTATTCGATGTATCCAGGTGTCGCATATCTAAAGGTACTGATGCTTTCCAACATGTTGCACCCCAGCTATGGAACGCACTTCCCTTTGTCCTAAGGCAGTCAAAGTCCCACTTCTGCTTTGAAAGAGAGCTGCACTGATATCTATCTCTTGCGACTCATGCACTTTCTTTGACCCAACTTGATATCAGTAGACCATTTATCAATCCTGTAAAGCTTCTCTGAACTCCCCTACTACTAACAACCACCTTATTATACTGCCCCTACTCCCTATAACCGTAGTCCTGCTTCTTCTTGTCCCATTCCCAACTCTCCTCTAGCTAAGGCCTACTTTCCCTCATCTTTTCTTTCTTATGACATACTGTGTAAAGTGCTTGCCCTCCTCTGCTTCTTCCTACACTGACCTCCGTACATTATTACATCACTAGGTATACCTCTTGTGGTATGCTATTCTCCATACAATCTGTTTTGTTCGACTCTATATGAAGTTGTTTCTCTGGCTCTTTACCCTATGCAGTGTTGTTTTTGATTGCCTGTGTTTTGGTCATTGACACTGTTTTGACATACTGTATGTGTAATTGTCCTGCACTTATGAAATGTTATCTGTAGGCTATAGTGTGTTGTACTGTCCTGGGTTGTGCCTGAAAATAGTCATTTTATGGCTAGTGCACTTACTCAGTAAACAAAAACTAAATAAATTAATGAATGTCTGTGAGAAGTTACCTTGTCTGCTTCTATGAATTAACACAATTTTAATTTTTTATATCCATTAAACAACCCTGTGTTATATAGCCAGAATAGAATGTAGTTTTGATGACAAAGAACTGACAGATGTGATACAGACAAGCTAATTTCTCACATGCATTCATTCATACCACTTCAGTTCAGCACTCAACCCCAGATGATCAATTTTTTATGAGAACAGAAAGATAGATTTTAAGCTAATCTATCTAAACACCAACCAGATGGGTTAGTAACAAATGTTAAGTGAAAACAATTAGCTCTACTGACTACTCTGACTGGGAACTGCAACAGCTTCTTCAGTCAATCCGGGACTTAATTGCTGAAGCAGCAGGATAGACAAAAAGATGTCATCACTCACTGATAGGGACTGAAAATCTTCACTGTTTTCAGTTACTGCAGAGCACATTAACAGATGCTGATTTAAAGAAAACCACAAAACCAAACAGTATGATATTTTCAGGAAACACTAATCATAAAACAGGGACGTGAATTAATGTGAATTCAAGCTTTTTATTAAATGTGTGCATTTCATTTTAGAAGAAATAGAGTGATAGATGCACTGGTTAGAGAAAATAATTTTCTAGGTAGGATACTTTCTTTTCTTCAGCACAATGAGTATATCTGTAATTCCATATTGGTGGGAATATATAGCAGTTGTACAAGAACCAGAATGGGAAGAGGAGGGAGACTGATATATGCAGCATGCTGGATAAGACAGAATAACACAGTAAACCTGGAACTTGTAAATCGTAGATTGTACTGGTGATGTACAAATTCACATCAGCTGAGGAAGCCACATCCAGCTAACATTGCTTAGTGAAGGAGGTGGCAAGGATGAGGTAGCTAATCTACAGATTCTACAATGCCCAGGTATGACAATCCTTTCCACTCAGCCCATGATGTAACCATTGTCGTTGTGGAGCATTCCTTGATTCCTTTCTGATGATGTTTGCCTGAAGATAAGTAAACTCCAATGATACAGTCCCTGATCTGTCTGGAAATGGTGCATGTCAAATTTTTAACCGTCTTTTGACAGGATGAACAATACACAAACACACTGTCAATTGTCTGATGTCCTCCAAGTGGATCGGGTGATAAATACTTTACTGTTCTTCTCAAATCCAAAGAATGCCACTGATGTTCACAGTCCATTGTAGAGTCTAGACAAAAAGGCGAAGCATCAGCTCCTGATTGAAATGGAAAACAAAGTTTAATTTGGGATTATCCCATGACAAGATCTGCAACATGACCTTGTCCTTGTGGAAAACCAGATGTGGCTCTTTAATTGATAGAGTTCCCAGCTCACTTACTCTTCTTGAGAACATAATTGTCACTTGTCAAATAAATTCTTCCCTTTATTTTCATAAATTTTGACCTTAGTTTTGGTAGCCAAATACTTGCAAAATGAAGTTAAAAAAACCTTGCTGCTAACTACAGAAAACTCTTATGCCATTTCTGTTACCTGGTAACTTGAGCTTTCATGTTGGCTTAAACTTTAGCCACTTTTTCAGTAGTTGAATTGAATAGGAGCTGTTCTTCAAAGAAATCGCTGATGGGAAATTCTTTTATTGCTGTTTTGCTGAGCACTGTTTGAGTCATAGGGTCCTCCTAGTGTCCACAGTGGGCATGGACTCCTTGCCTCTGAAAGCAATATTGAGTGTCATCCATGATTTCAGAGATACTGCCGGTTCATCTTCATCTGTCATATTCCTTCTTTCACAAGCAATTCTCTAACCCATGTAAAGAGATCTTGTCACATAGGCACCTGAAAGAGCTATCTGTACAATGACTATGATACCTTCTAGTTCAATTTGAATGCTTCATCTATCTTCCTGTCTGCTGGACTCCCTTAAGAATTCTATCCCTTTTGCAGGGTGAAAACTGAGCTTCAACGTTGGTCGGGACCTACTTACTTTGTTAGTAGGTAAATTGTACAGGGGCTTAAAATAACATGTGATGGGCTTCTTTAGATGGAACCTTACATTCCTTTTCCAGTACAGTCTCCATGTTCATGTGAAGGAGATAATTGGAAGAGGGGATATCTCTGGAAACTGAGAAAATTTACTCTTTTCTGAAGTGTTCTCCATTGTGGACAATGTAAGACAGGAGGGCACCTTTTTAGCCAGGTAGTCCATGTCTTCGGCATAGCACACTTAGGGCTAGATTCACAAATGCCCAAAATAGCCACAGCTGTGGAAAAACATGTAACAGTTGGGCTACCATTTGCAGATCCATAGGTTTCCTGTAGCTGCAGATATTCACAAGGTGGAGCCAAATTATGACCTGCTTCATGATTTATGACAGCTTGTGGGTGGTGTTGCCCTGTAAATCCCCACAGCTGTGAAAAGCAGTGGGACAAACTATAATTTCTGCTGCAGCTGCTGTGGCTGTGAATTTCAGTCTCTGTAGTTGTGGGATTTCAGTCCGCAACTGGTGTTGCGATATGGGACTTAGCCCCACACAGCTTTGTGAATCCAGCCCATGGTGTTTTAATGCTCCAGGTCAGAATTAGGCATTTAAAAGCAGGACTCTGACAACTTTCTTATCTCAGACTCATTTTCCAAGAGAGGGACTACTTTTTCTTGTCTTCTGACTTCCAAATGTTGTGCTTCTTGGCACAGAAGCAACCTTCTAATGCCAAACCCAACTTGTGTCATGAGTGCTTACATGCTTTCTTTGAATCTGTCTAGGATTTAGTGGATATGAGCCTAACAAGAGGTTTCCTCACCCCAACAACTTCTTGATTCCCCTTCTTGTTTGGAGGGCTGAGGATTGTTTGACCCAACAGCCTGCTGAAGGCCCTATGGATTGATTGTCCAGCAACCTCATGAACTCCTTATGAAATGCTGGATGGTTCATTAAATTGGCTATATTCAAGAGTCCAGCTAGGCCAAGCTTTAATGTTTCTTTTTCTATATAGCCTTTTACACTTGGGAAGCTGGCCATCTCATCCCCACATCCCCCACCAGCAGACACTTCCCCAGACCTACCTCAGCATGATTCACAACGATTGCCCCCATGATGGGGCTGATGGCAGGAGGACATCCCCCAGAGTCAATATCCAGATTGTGATAAGGAGTCCAGGTGATGGTGCAGATCCAGGAGATGTGCCATGTGCCAGGTAATCCCTGAGTCTCTTTCCACTTTTCTCCCTTGAGCCATGGTGGTGTAAGTGGGTAATAAATTCTCCTATCAGGTTCTTGGTGGAGCGGTACAAAAGGAAGAGATGACAGACAAGTGGTACTCATGTAATAAATGAAATTTATTACAAAACGGATAATACAGACTTACTACCAGTACAGTGTAAACACTGGGAGAATACAGGTTTCCTTACCTCATAGATGCATTCAGTCTCTCTCTAAGAGCTACGTGGTTACAGAGGGTCTGATACCCTGATAATTACTATAGCAATGGCTAAGGAAGATACATATAATGCATATAACTGCATAAAGACAGGTGGTCTGAGTAACTGTCCTAATTACTGCAAAAGGTACATTACTAGCAGATAACAGCACAGTGAAGGTACTGATCTTCAAGCTCAGTTGTAAATTACTAAAAGATGGCACTGTTGCCCTACAAATGAAAATACAATAAAATAAAACAAAACATTTCTCATATCCAATATATATCAGTAAAACATAGTGGAGCATAATAGAACACAGACCCTGACACTTATGCTTATATGATAAGTGTTTTCACCTAAGGTTAGTACATATACCTACATATAAGTTGCTGTCTGCTGGGTGGGGACACCATTGGGGTGCTAGACCATTTATAGCATCCCCCTTGTTGTCTTTAATGGAAAAGGCAACAACCACAGAAAAAGTAGTGGGATGGAGCTACAGAAGTCATCATTTACAAGCCCAAGGCATGAGCCTTGTAAAGGAATTCAAGTTGTTTTCGATGTTGTCTAAGAGTACGTCACAGACAGCAAAGGGTTAGTATCAGAAAACAATCAAAATGCTTGGATAATAACAAAAGCTTTAAAAGTCAATTCTAACCAAGTATTAGAATGAGCAGTGCTTAAATCACCATCATGAATAATAGTATTAAGAACATCACCAGCTTTAGAAATATTGTTGCTGATATAGATAAGATGTGAATCCTTTCTAGCTAAAAGGATTTCAAAGAAAGTGTCAAGGGTCAATATGTACATTAAAGATAGACAATATTGAGACAAGGCAAGCAAATATTGTGGATCAGTATCAATAACATCTGGTTCAGGGATGAGAACAGGAGTAATAACTGTGTGATCAATGACAGTTTTCTGCTGTGGAGTAAAACAGAAGTTAGGAAAATTAATAGCACAAGTTTTGGCACCATAAGCAAAGGAATCATGATTAGTCATACACAGTAATGCCCATTGGAATTGTAGGTAACTCTTACAGTGGTATTCTTCACTGTTGTAGATGTATAGGACAAGTGAATGACTGGTTGGTGAGCCGTGTGCGAAGCAATGTACCTCCTCCAGGTAGCCGGGATGCAACTGCTTCGACGTCTGGCACTGAAGATACAACTTGTGAAGATTGTTCAGTCAGGTTGGATGGCAGATCATCACCCAAGGCAAAGAACCAGTCCAGGTGTTACAGAGAGTAACTGCATACAGGTTTAATAATGTCAAATGCGTCACAGTGGCACAGGTAACAATATCTCTTCTTGGCGCATCAGTTGGTATGTAGTGTGACCCAAGCTTGTAGGACAGGATGATAAACAAGCAAAGAAGGCAAGTCAGTTCATTCTCAGTAAATTTCCTCATCAAGATGTCTGATGGAAGCCAGTCTGGTGGCACTGAGGGTTGAGGCACTGGACACCACTCCTCATGTCACACTGGCAACCTGGGTTGAAATGGACTTGGGCATTGGGGTCAGCAGGGAAAGGAGAGGGTCAAGCATCCAGAGGACTGCCTCTTCTTCTGGGGTGGGTGGAAGGTGCTTCTCACTGTTTTGGCAGTTCCTAAGGAGGCAGGAGACTGCAGCACAACAAGTAGCATGCAACTGGGTATGAAGTGGTGGCGGATGTCCTACAAGTGGGTGCAGAAATGTGTCCATGTTGTGCTGGAAATCATTGCACATCTGCGCTCCTGGGGACATTAGCAGAAACTCCTCCTAGCTGATAGGCAAAGGTGGGCCCAGTGGTTGCAGCCCCACGTCCAATGCTGAGCATCAGGAAGTTTGCTTCAGTTCCTCCTCCATGCAGACATTCCCACCAACTCTATAGATAGAGCACTGGCAGGAGTGATGATCCTTCCTCAGGGGCTCAGAGCTGAGGGGTTAGTGTAGTGCTGTATGGTAGGAGGGTGCCCCCAAACTGGGAGATGAATGACTGGAGCTTCAAGTGGACAGGCAGAGGCAGTAGCCGTGTGACCACACTGGAGAAAGGTCAGTGGAGGAGGTGAAAAACAGAGTTCGAATAAAAAAAAGATGTCCAATGGAATTAATTGCAGCCAGTTTGTCAAAGACAGAAGCTTGTGGGTCAAAGCGAGGTAGTGACACAGTGAAGATAATGAACACATTGTCATGAATTGTGCAATGTTTAGTAAAATAGCATGGTGCTTGGTTTGGATAACATGCAACATACCCAGGATTTCTAGCAGTAGACATTAAAGCTATTCCCAGGTTGACCGCAGGATAGGTAGGCAGGCACTTCTCAAGTGTGCATGAAGGGAGGAAGAAACCTCACATAGTGTTACACATGGTACAAATGACTGGCGGGAGATAGTATCAGTGGTGAAGGGAGGTTCGAGGAGTTGGGTAGGCAATGTGAGGAAGTTGGGGGTCAGTGGCATTCTCTGAGGTACTCCAAGTACCACGTGTGAGCACAGGGAGGAATGGAAGGATAGAGGAGTTCAACACGTAGCAGAAGGACTGGTGCCATACCAAGAATTATGGTTTAGTGTCAGACTGGGAAGGATCTGGGGTAATACTGACTTATATGCAGGAGACAGGCTACACTTGAGTGGGGAGGGAGTACTAAAGAGTGGACTAGAGGAGTATATGGCAACTAAGGTGGATTTAAACTAGGAGGAGGGGTGTCAAGAGGACTGCTGATAGGAAGAGTGTCCAAAAGGGGAGCCTAGTGAGCTCACCCCTTAGTTATGGGTAAAGGCATAGGCAAAGCGACACAGGAAAGGGGCATGCAGGTGGCCAGGGTGGAGTGCAGAATGCACCACCCCTGCAATAACAGGGCAGATAAAGGGAGAGAACCACCAAGAGGAAGGGAGCAGACCAAGGAGAAGAGAGGACGGAGGGTATGGATGGAAGGTGGTCTCCTAAATGTGAGAAGTCTGGGTAATAAAATTGCAGAACTTAAGGCACTCTTTCGGAGGGAATGTGGACATTGCTGCAGTAACTGAGACTCTGGGCCACCTAGTACCATGACTGTGACCTGGCAATCCTGGGGTCTAATATTTACAGGAAGGACCAGGGGGTGGGAGGGGATGGGGTAGCACTCTGTAAGGGAAGGGATCAAATGTATGAGGGATGAGGGGAGGAATGGAGGACAGAGGCATTATGGGTGCAGCTTCTGGATTCCAAGGGTAGAAAACTGAGGATGGAGTGGTGTACAGACCACCTGCCCAATCAGGGGAACTGGAAGGGAGTTGGCAGAGCAGATAAGGAGGGTGTGTAGGAAGGGGATATGGTGATAGTGGGGATTTCAACCTACCAGGGGTTGAGTGGAGCACCCTGCCACCCCAGGGCCAGGGAGCAGGTGCTCCTGGATGCAATCCAGGATGGCCTCCTGACACAGATGGTAAGTGGGCCTACAAGGCTTGGTAACACAGTGGACCTGGTACTGGCAAATGAGGAGGCACTGAGAGAGTGAAGGTTGAGAACCTGCTAGCTGGTAGTGATCACCAAACAGTGTGGTTCATACTCACTTTGGGCAGGAGTCTGAAGGCACAGGCACTAAGGTGCTGGATTTTAGGAGGGTGGACTTTGGGAGGATGAGAGAAATGCTGCAAGGGAGGCGCAAGGATATAAGGCCGAGATGGATGCAGAGCAAAGTGGAAGTTATTAAAACTGGGCTAACAGAGGCTACAGTAGCCTACACCAGGACTAGGATCAAGAAGGGCAGAGCCAGAAAACCATGCTGGCTGAACAGTGAGAAGTGCTACAGGGTTGAGGACAAAGAGGGCTGCATACGGAAGTTCAGGAGAACAAGGAGGGAAGAGGATAAGGAGGCTACTGGAAGTTGGATCTCAAGGTGGTGACCAAGTGGGTGAGAAATAGCCAAGACCTCCAGGGAACTAAGGTTAGCGTGAGGCATAAAAGGAGAGGGAGAAGGACTTTTGGGTATGTCAGGGAAAAGAGGAAGTGCAAAGAGCATATAGTGAGAATAAAATGGGAGGGGAATAGGTGGAACAGGGAGAGGAACAAGCAGAAATACTGAATGACTACTTCTGCTCTGTTTTCAGTAAGGAGAAGGATGGACCACTACCACTATGGACTGGGAGGGTGGAGGAAGGGGGAGGAGGTAACAGACAAAATGATCATGGGTAGTAGAGTGCTATAGGGGCTGAGGGCGTTAAGGGTGGACAAGGCACCAGGTCCTAATGGCATCCACCCCAGGGTGCTGAGGAGGTGGCAGAGGTGTTGGCTGAGCCGCTGGCAGATCTGTTCAACACCTCCCTGGAAACGGGCTGTGTGCCTCAGGACTGGAGGTTGCCATGGTGCCACACACAAGAGCGGGCCCAGGGAAGAGCCAGGAAATTATTGGCCTGTCAGTCTCACTTCCATAGTGGGGAAACTTATGGAGACGTATAATGAAGGAGAGACTATGTCATTCCTCATGGGTAATGGCCTCCAGGATGAACGGCAGCATGGGTTCGTCTTGGGAGGTCTTGTCAGACAAACCTCAGAATATTACAACTGGGTAACAAAGGAGCTAAATGGGGTCATGAAGTAGTTGTCCTGTACTTGGACTTCAGCAAGGCCTTTGATACATTGCCTCATGGGAGACTGGGGGAGCTGGACTGTCACGGGGGTGGGGAAAGCTGACAAACTGGATAGAGAACTGGCTGCAGGGAGGACGAATGGGTGGTTGTGGGGGATCTCTCAACACTCAGAGCAGTGACAAGTGGTATGTCGCAGGGTTCAGTACTGGTCCCAGTGTTATTTGGGCTCTTTATCTCAGATATTGCGACGGAGTTGGGAGCAGAGTTAGTCTGTTTGCAGATGATACAAAATTTGGGCAGTGGTGGACGAAGAGGATGGATGGAAACAATTGCAGGGGACCCAACCAAACTGGAGGCATGGTCAAGAGGTGGCAGCTGGATTCAATGTGAAAAGTGCCATGTTATGCACTTCAGAGCAAAACCAAGGAGGGAATACTGGTTGGGTGGAATGAGGCTGGGGACCACTGAAGAGAGAAGGACCTTGGGGTGTTGGTAACAGGGAGCATGAACAATTTAGCCCAATGCAGGAAAGCAGTGGCTAAGGCAAGCAGGATGCTGGGTTGTATCACAAGGGTTTCTCATCCAGGCATAGGAGGTGATCCTGCCCTCTACAGATCATTGGTCAGGCCACATTTGGAATATTGTGTCAATACTGTTGGCCATATCTGAAGAGGGATATAAAATTACTGGAGGGGGTTCAAAGGAGGGCAACAAAATGTTACAGGGATGGAAGGAAAGGCCTATGAAGACAGGCTGCAGGAGCTAAATAGGTACACACTGGAGGAGAGGATGGATGGATGGGGATATGATTGAAAAGTTCAAATATTTGAGAGGGTAAATAAATCTAGCACTGAAGCAGTGGTTAAACTGAGACAAGGTAGGAAAAACAAGGGACACAGGCTAAGATTGGAGGGTGGACAATTTAGAGGGAGATAAAGAGGCACTACTTCACTGAGAGGGTGGTGTCTAAATGGAATGTACTACCAGAGGGTGGTATCATGTATGACAGTAGGAAGTTTTAAGAAGGAGTTGGACAAAGCAAGAGGAGGGTCTGGGTGGCAGGGGCTGTGACAGGTATGGGAGGGACAGTGGGGGAGGGTGGAGCAGCTGTAATCTAGGATGATAGCTGCACACTCGAGCAGACTTTGATAGGCTGGTTGGTCTGTTTCTGCTGGCAGTGTCATATATTCATATGTTTGTATGTAATATTGACAGAATTTGACATACATAACGTACTGCATTCAGTATATTTGTAGTGAGGACATTACCATTTAGATAGTATCCTATCATGAATAATATCTGAATGCATCCTGTTTCAAATCCCTGAAGTGATTGTTAACAGTGACAGTTACATAAGAACCATAAGTAGAACATAAAGTTCATGGGCAATACATTACTCTCTGCCTCCTTGTTATTTTGAAAATCAATTCATTAATTTTGTTTCTAGTGTCGTTGAACCTTTTGCAATTTCCTGCATATTATAAACAGTAAATACTCTTCCTTAATTAAACCATCTACACCATGTAACAGTGGTGGTGACACATCATTTTAATAGTTTGTTGAAAGTTTAGTGTTTGTGGATTAATAGCAGCTATATCTTCTCTATTCCAAATTGACATTCCTGAACCAAAAGGCCAGAGACAGTGCCTGCTGCACTGGTAACATTTGCAGTATCACGCCTAGTGCGTAGTTTACTCTTGGCAATAGGTGCGGGTCTAAAACTCCTAAGAGTTCAGTGGCATGAGGTCCACTAACTGGATCATTTGTGTGAGTTTGGTAAGCAGCTAATGTCTAGAAGTATCATACTGAAA
Source organism: Neoceratodus forsteri (assembly GCA_016271365.2). Lineage (NCBI taxonomy): Eukaryota > Metazoa > Chordata > Ceratodontiformes > Ceratodontidae > Neoceratodus > Neoceratodus forsteri. The sequence continues at coordinate 1,181,520,125 of CM057450.1, read as the reverse complement.
AATTTAGAGGTGTTAGTTGTGTGACAAAGACCAAACTCAGCCATATTCTAATGTGTACGATTAAAAATAACTGGAATATTGCATAAATTGTACATTGTCAATCAAAGCTCCTGAAGGAAGTGGTGGTCAGACCACTAGAGAACCAGACTCCTGAAGAGGACATTCAGTCAGTTCTTCTTCAGTGGGTGGGACCACAGAAAAGAACATAGCTTCAGTAGCCATATAGTTGTGAAGACAGAAAGCATGACTCCTTAGATGTGAGATGGTCACAAAGGTAGGATCTATTACAGCAGTTAAGTTGTAGAGACAAGTGTGCCTAGAAGTGGCTTGCCAAATAGAGAGTGTACCATATGGTGCAATCCCTGTGTTAGGCCATCCATGAAAAGTTAAACATGTTACAAGAAGTATGTAACCATTGTAATCAGTTTCCCATTGTATCTGTAATGTGGATTTGCCTGGAGATACTACCATGGCATTAAGCAGGTGTCTGAGCCTACCTTAACAGTAATCAATTTGCTGGGAACATCTATATGGACTCCCTGGGGGCTGGAGATGGGTATATCTCTAACTGTATGGTCAAGGTTCTGAAGCAAATGTGATATGTGTCATCTTTGGTTAGTCATAAGGGGTTTGTCTTTAGAGTAAGTCAAAGAAAGTAGTCCCGCCTAAGATGAGGAGGTGCAAGATAGCCATCTTGTCAGTGTATCTGAAAGAAACAGAAAAGGATTGTTAAGTGAGGGGTACTATTCTGCCCCAATAGGTCAGGAAAAGTAATTAGTCACCTTTGTACAACTTGAGCTGATTAGCATGGAACCACTTGTCGGTGGGTCTATTTCTGATGCTGAACTCTCACCTGATAAACAACAGGGCTGAGTTTATTGACAATGGAAATGGGCCTTCCCATTTGCTGGTAAATGAGTGAGCCAGTGGTCTGTATTGACTGATCTCCAACTTGCCAGTTGACTTCTTTTGCATGTTTATCCAAATGGTCTTTTGCTTGTTATTGGGCTTTACCCATATGATTTACAGTGAACAAATGTGTTTTCATGATGTCATCCCAAAGTTTTCATCATATTTTTCCACAGATACCCTATCTGCAATAGGGATGTGGAGATCAATCAGCAGGTGCTCAGGTAATCTTATGGCTCACCAGTCATAACCTTGTATGGCGTACACTGGGTAGTTGCTGCAGGAGTGCCTGATTGCCATCAGCAGTAGTGGCAAGATGGAATCCCAACTTGGGATTGTGATTGATGAATTTGCATTACATCTGCTTGATTCTTCTGTTTCTCTTTCTACCTGGCCTGAGGATTGAGGATGGTAAGGGATGTGGAATCTCTGATCTACTCCAAGCATTTTGAGGGTCTCCTTCATCAGCTCAGCTGTAAAACTGGTTCCCTGATCTGAGTCTACCTTAAGGGGTAGGCCCTACCTGGAGAACAATTGATCCACCAGGATCTGGCAGTTGTCTTTGCCATGTTATTCCAAGTAGGGAATGCCTCAACCCACTTGAAACAAATCTGTGACAAAAGTGCATACTTGTTGTTCTTACTGAGTTAGTCAGTGGGCAGATGAATCCATCTGTATCACATGCCATGGTCAAGATTTCCTTTGTGGCAATAATTTTCCATTTCTTTTCACTGAAATAGGGTTGTTCTGGGCATACACTATGCAGTAGCAACAAAGTGCTCCACATCCTTGGTCATACCAGGCCACCAGACAATGGTTTTAAGTCTCTGGATGGTGTTATCAGCCCCTGGTGTCCACCAGTGGGGGTGTCATGAACCATGTGGATTAATTTGGTTCCATAAGGATTGTGGTACATCCCAGTTTGTGACCTGTATCATCCTTCCTATACCAGATCAGTTTCTGATCATGAGATAGGTGTATGTTATCAGAATGTCTTTTGTATGGACTACCAGTACATATATCCTGTTCAATTCCTTTGTCCAGGTATTTTAACACATCTGTTAGTTCTGAGTCTCAATTCTGTGCAGTAGAAAGATCCAGTGGAGGTTCTGGTTGCAGTTTCTGCCTGCTGTTGGCAGCTAAGAAGATGGCTGCCACACTTACTGGGTGAGTCATTGACCATGTCTCCTCCTTGAGCACCTGCTTTGGCAAGCGAGTTCACCTGATCATTGAAATCATGGTAAGAGTCAGTTCTGCAGTGAGTTTTACATTGTGAATGTACAGTTTGTGAGTAAACTGTTGAGTCAGTATGTTTATATAGACAAACAAGTCCCTGTATTTGACGGGTGTGCCATCAGATGACATGAAATAGTTTTTCTCCCAGAATGGAAGAAACTCAGTAAGGGAGGAGCAGACCCAGTTGAAGTCTGCAAAGATGACAGCATCTTTAGCACCATGGGGCATAACCTCTAGAGCACAGGCCACAGCTGCCAGTTCAGCATACTGTGAGGAAATGACGGTTCATTTCTAGCAATGCATTGAAATCGCCATCTGGATAGAATATGAACACACCAAATCCTGCTACTTGTTTCCTCTCCACATAGGAGGCAGAGCCATCTGTGGAGACATGCTACATGGTGATATCCTCTAAGATAGCTGAATTAGCTGGTAAAAATTATCCCGGCTCAGGTATGTCAGGAAGTTGGAGTGCACAGTTGTGGGGCTTACCTGTAAGTAGGCCATGAGCTAGGATGGATGCCATTTTGCAGGTAATACTTTAATGTCCCTGTCCTGCAAAAAGCAAAGACCAGTGGGTGTGTCTGGTATTAGAAACTGAACCATCTTTCACTTTGTCTGAAAGCAAGAAGTTGGTTGGAGTGTGACAGGTATGCAAGACAATAGGTGCATACCCGATGATGTACATGAAATGTTTGACAGCCCAATAGGTTGCAAAAGCACCCTTTCAGAAAGACTATACTTTCTCTTTGCTGGGAACAGCATCTGAAAAGCATAGGTAATGGGCCTGAAATACCCATTGTACTTTTGGGCTAGCACTGCAGCCATAGCCACATCAGACGTGGCAGTTTCAAATGGAATGGAAGATCTGGGTTAGGATTGATCAAAGCTGGTGCTGAGGCTAAGGCCTGCTTAAGCTGTGCCACAGCATCAGTGTGAATGGGCTCCATGTCCATGGGCATCCTTTTTCAGAAGTTCATACAAGGGAGCGACCTTCAAGGCAAAGTCAGGTATGAAATCTCTGGAGTAGTTTACCATTCTTAGGAAGTGACTGAGTGTTGCCACGCTAGTAGGAAGTGACAGATCTTGCAAGCCCTGTATCTTCTTGACAGCTGGACTCCTGCCTTGGTCTGTAATGTAGACCAGGAGGATTACCTCCTTCTCGCACAATTTTGCTTCAGAGGAGTTGTACTTGAGGCCTACTCTTTAAGAGAAACAAAGGTTTGTCTAGAATAACCAGCGGGTCCTCTTTCATGGTGGTTGCTAGAAGCAAGTCATCCACGTACTTCAGGAGGCATTGAGGTGTGGAGAACCTCTGCAGAGCATCCATCATGTGGAGGTGGAAGAGGAGAGGCTATTGTGAAACCCTGAGGAGGTATGTCCAGGTGTATTGACGTCCATCAAGTGTGAAAGCAAATTTGTATTGGCTTTCCTGTGCTAATGGAAGTCACCAAACCCATTAGAAATGTCAAGAGCTGTGAACCACTTTTTGTCAGGTATCAACATCATGAGTACATCAGGTGCTGATGCTACTGTTGGTGCGCAGTGAGGAGTAACCTGATTGAGTTTTCTGTAGTCAATTGTGAGTCTCCAGGCCCCATTCAGTTTCTTAATGGGCCAATTAGGTGAATTGACAATAGAAAGACAGGGCCTAATCACTCCTTGTTGAATCAGTGATTAGATGGTTTCCTAAGTAATGGCAAGCTTCAGCAGGAAATGGATACTACTTCTGCCTTCCTGGGTCAGGCCCTGTGATTTCAATGGTAGTGTGCATCCTACCACAGTCATGTTTGTTGGTGACAAACATGTCAAAGTGTTTTTGCAGTAGGGTGCAAGCTCAGAAAACAAGTCATGACTTTTGAACAAGGCCATGACATCATACTCTTTGTTGTTACAAGAAATAGCTGCCACCACATGCGAGTCTGGGATGGTAACAGCATGACATTGTCCTTTGATCTGAATGAATAGCCTGTTGGCTAGATCCACTACACAGCCATGCAATACTAAGAAATTAATTCCCAGGATGCTGGGGTGATGACATAATACCATGAGGTCAAAAGCAAAATTAGTCCTGAGGTGGCCTACCACCATAGGTAGAGGCATAGATTGGTAGCTGTGTATACCATCTACACCTTGTGCACTGGTCTCCAGCCAGTAGGCCAGACAGATGAGACTGAGTCCTCATCATGGAGGACTAGACATGGCTGCTCTGGTGTCCAGAAGCATGGTAAGTTAGCGCTCCAGACTGTGGCTTTACACAAGGCCATCCATTAATGTCAACAATCAGGTTACTCACAATTCGGACTGGGGCCTGTAATTGTCAATCTGTGTATTCAGAATCAGCAACGTCTTCCTGTTCCTGAAATTGAAGGCCTGCAGGATCTTTAAGGCCTCCTGCATGTCTTGCACTGGGTAGAAGTGTACTTATGACGTCACAGGTGCAGTGATGGCCTGCACTGGTAGTTCTGCCTTGGATGTCACATCAGCCTGGCCAGTAATTGATGTAACCTCTCCTCAGCTGCTCAATGACTCGACAGCTGGGGCTAGTGCAGCTATAGCTCATGTAGCTGTGGTTCCCTTTCTGCACAAATTTCCTCCAACAGCTTGCGGAGGGTTTCATTCTCTTCTCTGATTTGTCAATAGCTAGGACTGTTTCGGTATTGGTTCTGGCTATTCTGTTGGGTGTTTGGATTTTTCCAACTGCCTTTGTTGTCCCTATTTCTGTTGTTTCTGTGGTTCCAGTCCCTCCTTCCCGTATGACTTTTATCATCAGAAAGGGTGGATGTTTTCTGGTTATTTCCCTCCACCGTGTAGTGGGTGGGGACATCTGAGGTAGGCTGAACTGCAGCTACCTTAATAGATGTACCAGAAGAGAGGTCTGGAGATAGACTGATAAGCCCATTCCATCTCAGTGAGGATAACCTCAAACTTGTCAGTGTCCGGGAAAACATTAAGCTCAACCTTTCCCACAAAACTGGATACATGTTTTGGATGTACAAATCCTTGTACTCAATTTGGTCCATATCAAGTCCTCATCCATGAGTGCCTTCCCAGTTTTGAATGCCAGCCACAACCATTGATGGTAAGTGGCCGGGCTCTCCTTGCACCTTTCTTGACCTTGTAGGACAAGCTGTTCCCATGATTCCCAGGAGTTCACACATATGAGTGTGGCGGCGATCTCATCAAGGTCAAGTTTTCAGCGTTTTGCCCTATCTCTGAAAGCTTAGCCCGAGGTTGGTTCAACTGTTTGTCACAAGACTTGAGCCTTATACTGGGGTTGTGAGAGAGACCTTCTCACAAAGGAGTGCACCTTTTCCAAGTGGCAACTGAGATTGTCAGCTGGGCTTATCTGTCTGATGTTCAATGCAATTTGCTGAACAGAATGAGCGACTTGTAGGGGTTGGAAGTATGTGTCATCGTGCCAAGCTCAGTCTGTGCCAAGGCTCTGTGAAGCACAACCTCCACTGCTGCATTGGCGGTGGCTCTGTATGTGTGATCCTGACTGATTGACTCTTTAAGAATTTTGTCAGTTTGGTCCCAGATGGCCTTCTTTTGATCCTCCAGGACAGTGATCCTACTGATCGCATCATTAATCATGCTGCGAATCTCTGACTCCTCGCTCCTAGTGATGGTAGTGATGAGAGCAAGAAAAGGTGTATTACGGATTACAGGCCCTCCACCTGTGTCATGGGGCCACTATCTTGGCATTGTCGTGGAAGCTGCCATGTTTGCATAGATGTGGCGATGCAGTGTGCATGCTGATGTCAGTATCATCTTGTCAATAGCAAGTGGAAGTTGCTCCACTCTGGGGATTGGACTTGTGTGTGATGTGGCATGCCTCATCATCCAAGTCAGAATTGTCATTGCTGGATGATGCAATCTCAATGGTATACTGAAACCGGACATGTCCTTAATGTGGCCGGCAAGAACCTCCATTGGTGGTGCAACCACGCCATCTTTTGTCTGCACTTTTGTGACAGACTTTTGCAGTGCCCTGCTCAATACTTCTCTCAACCTCTCTCTGCAACACTCTATACGGTACCCAATTTGACATTTTCCTAAGCTCTTTATCCAACTCACATGCTTGTAATCCTCTTTCAACTCAGCATTTTCATCTCTCAAAGTCTAATTAGTATCACTCAAAATGTCATTTAAATGTGCTAACTGTTTCTTATCACATTTCAACCTTTCAAGTCATCTCTTAGCAAACATAAATCTCGCTCAATGTCTTGAGTAGTACAATGCAGCAGCCTGGAATTAGCATCATAGGTAACTATGTCTCCCACTAGTTTTCTTTCCTTTTCTGTAACTCTGATGCTTGCAAGCCCATCTCTTTTTGAGAGATGCATTTTGCAGTTCAAGGAGGCACACCTCACTGTGAGACTCTCAGCAGTGGTATGAGAGCCACAATCAAAGACCTTTGAAGTTATATTTTTGGTTATTTGCTTGGACTTGAGGTAGTGGTCAGAAATTATCAGCAACGGTTTGTCTGCACATTTTCTGTCCAACATGAAATCTGTCCATCCGCCATGGGATGTGAGGTAGATTGAGACATCGAGTCTCAGTTCTGTGCATAGATCAGACATAACAAATAAGGGGTAGACAAACAAATAAGCAGTTTGGAAATCTGGTAAAATACCTGGCACCATCGCCACCACTTTCCAGTCCACGCGGTTGATTGATCATGCCAGGGGTCATGCCAGTGGTACATCCTCCTGGTGATGCACAAGCAGTGTGAAACCAGTCGAGGTTATTGGTCCTGGCGCTGAGCTGTTGGGTGACTGGACTCTATTTTAGAGAATAAATAATTAACAAATACCTACGGTGCCTTGGCTTTTTCTTTTACTGATCTAGAAAAAATGTAAAGAAAATGATTATTTAGTGCTCGACCACGGAGCTCAGCAGTTGCACTTACCACATGGTAACCTTTAGTACAACTACACCATTAGCAGCAGCAAACAGAAAATAAATCCACTAACTTAGAAGGCCGATTGAGGAGGAAAAATGTAAGAATTTATTATGCACCCGAGGAGAGAAAGGCATGGACATTGCAGGCTTTGTGGAAAATTTATAAAAACAATTCTGTCTTTGCCTGAGGTCCTCCCACTGGAATTCAAAAGGGTTCATAGGGTGTTGGGGCCTAAACTGGGACCTCCAGTGGTGGCAGTCTCTTTCCACTGAGATATGCATCCGCATCTGAAAAATTGAGGAAAAGGAGTCTTTTTCAATGTGTAGACATGGATGCTTGCCTCCTTGTATTTCTTAGGATAGTGTTTTCATGATTTCCTGCAATGTGATTCCTTGATTGTTATGATTAGGGTGGGCTGGTGAAGAGCTGGGACCCAAACCTGGGACCTGGAGCTGGGAGAGGAGGACAAGCCCTGTACTCTTAGAAAGGGCACTTTTCTCCCAGATTTGAGCCACTGTGATTGATCCAGTTACAGTATCTGCCTTTACCCTTTCAATTTCAAGCAGTCTCAGCAAGTGGGCATGGACAGACTGCACTGTTTGGGGTGGTGCTGAGTAGAATCACGGGTTTTGTGTGCTGGCGGCAGTCAAGAAGAAAGCTGTGACCCGGGCTGCAACTTGCAGTTCATGCATGAGTTTGTGAAAGCTGGAAAGTCTGTCATCGCTCACCCACTCAGTCCTCTAGCCCCAAGATCTGTCCTCCCAACCTCCGACCCCAGCTCCGACCTTCATGTGAACTGCCCGCTGTCCTGATCACCTCCCAAGTCCTGATCCCCAACCCATACAGTTCAGGCATACAATGTAGGCTGGTGCTTCATTTTGATGAAGGAGATCAGGCCCGGAGATCAGGTGTGTGTCTTTTATTGAGTATTGATGATTTTGAGGTGCCCTGAATTGGATTCTTTTCTTCCAGACCTCGATCCCTACCACATGTCTCCCTTTCAGCCTAGTCAGTCATCCTAAATCCACCTTTAAAGATCAGCCATCACTGGTCATCGGCTTGGCGATATTGAATAGGTAATAGTGAAGCACTGACTGACACCCCAACCCTGACTGCCATCCCAACTGCCACCATCCTGATTGACTCCTGAGTCCTGACACATAGCCGTTGCCAACTTGTTTGTCCAGTTGAGATCCTGACAGAGTGTCACTATGGCCTTGCTTACTGCTGAACGGTAAGTGTCTGTGGCCAGGGTTTTGGACACCTTGGAGTACTATGAGGGGATCTAGTGAGCTTTGCTCCCTTTACTGCATTCTATGCAATTCTTCTTTCTGACATGCTTTGCCAAGCTCTGACTTGGCTAATAAAACACTGAGCTGCTTGCTGAGACTGGTCTTTTCCCTCACCTTCCCTATCCCAGTTTTGCCTTCCCAACAGAGCCACCTTTTAATCCACCCCACATTTCTGAACCTAAGTGATGGGGTGGAGATAAAAAGAACCATGGGTTTAGTGAGCAAGATGATGGTGGACCAAGCAGGAGACTGGGGTGTACAAAGCACCTACAGTAGTTAGTGCACTACTGATTTTATGTTCACATTAAACACAGTTTCACCCCATCTTCCTCGATCACTGTGTGAAAAAATTACTCTTTGTACTGGAAGTCATAATCTGCTGTGCTTATTGTTGTATTAGTTTGCTGTTGTGGTGTGACAGTGAGGTTGCTGCCAGTCACAAACATGGCAGTGTTACTCTAGTGCATTATAGGCTAAGGAGGCAAGCTTAATTTGCTATGATAAAACTGTTAAACCCAGGATTTTATGAACTGTGTGATTTGTAAGGCACTTTAGAGGAGGCTAATTGACCCCATAGGCTGCTTACAGCAGGGCACTGGCTTTAAAGTTTGTGCTGCTGAAGTCAAGTCGGACCCGAGGCAACATGGGTTTTCAGAGAGAGGTCATGTCAGACAAGTCTGACAGATTTTGATGGGGTGACAAAGGAATTACATCCAGGAAGAGTGGTGGATGTGGTCTATCTGGATTTCAATAAGGCTTTTGATACCATTCTACATAAGAGAATCTTGTGCAAGCTGGGTAACAAAGTTATAAAACTGGGTAAGAAATTGATTTAGGCATAGGTGACAAAGGCTGATAGTAAACTGAGTTCCTCCAAGGAAGGGAGGGTGATGAGGGGTACCTCAGGGAGCAGTGCTGGACCGGTCCTCTTTAATGTCTTTATAAGTGAAATTGCAAAGGAGCAGGAAGGGAAGGTTTGACTATGCATGATTATACCAAGATCTGCAGATGGATGGAAAAGTATGAGTAGAGACATTAGAAGACTTGAACAGTGGTCAAGGATATGGCAGCTAGGCTTCAACACAAAAATGCAAAATAATGCACTTGGGAACAGAAATCCAGGACAAGGAGTCCAAAATGGGTGGAATAGTACTGACAACATTAAGAAAGCACACATTCAAAAATGTAAACAAGCTTTTACATACAGTTGTTTACTGTTTAAGAATATTATGTGTACATCTATCTGTACATCTGATGCACTTCATAATCCGTCCCTCACTTGAAGCAGAAAAGGAGGTGGAGCCATAACTCCTACTTACTTTGTGTTAAAGGGGTCCATTTTTCTTTACAGCAAAAACAAGGAAAGGGTCATTTCTAAAATATGCAGACGAGCATGGTACCACTTTTTCAGAGAGTGCCACCACTGGGCTGGGACCACAAGAGAGGCCAAAGTCTAGCATAATTACATTTATAAAATTTCAAATTAAGGAGGGAGGAAATACTTTTAAATGCCTGGTGGCAGAAGCAAGTGCATGGGGGGTATGCAGATATTCTTAATGACTTTCCCAGGCCATCCAACAGAAGAGGAAGACTCATGCCTCCTGTCTACAACCACTCAAGAAAGCAGGTTTGAAATTTCAGGCCTTACCCAGCAAGATTGCAGACCTCCTGAAGGAGATATTCTTTACCATATAGCAGAACATGTTAGGTAAGACCTAGAATGGCAGGGCTGGAGATCCCACAACCACCAAGAGCCACCACCAAATCTCAAGAAGGAAGATGGAGAGGAGATTCAAGGACTCAAGGGATACTGCGCCACAGCCAAGGAAGCAGCTCAGAGTGCTTGTCATTCTAAAGATAACCTGTGCATCATTAAAGAACTGTTAAAATAATTTCAGAGACAATCAAAGTAATATCTTGACTCTTTCTACAAGCCTGGACACTGAGATCTTTGTTTTGGGACCTGCTATAACATCGATCCGGACATGGAGTTTTTGTATATAGATGTAATTGCTTTCTAGTACCATTTTGCTATTTTATCTGACACTGTCTTGAGATGGCTGAACACTGAGACAAAGTTTAAATCGGGTAAGGGTTGGGGGCTGGGTGGGTGCTGTTGGGGTTGTCTTCTCGGTGTGGGCAGTACACACCATGGACTGTGTTATCTGTAAATTGGGCTGAGATGGTGGTGTCTGACCGTTTAGCTCAGGGAATGACTGGGAGTCTGAAGGAAACCATGTTTTGTATTGTTACTTTCTCTGCAAATAAGGAGGCCGTTTCAGTGAGTACTGCCAGAGGCACCAAAGCTTAGCACTGGTGTAGAGTATTAATCAAAAAGTATTCATCACGGATACGAGAGTTCCAGACTGTGGAGAGTTTAAAACTGCTCTAAAACCTATTTCTATTCATGTGCCTTCCTGATTTTTAATTATGGATTATTTGCTTGACATGTTCTATGAAAATGTTATCAGTTTTAACTTTTATTTGTGATTTGATTATTTTAGAGACTGTGTCACTGTACAGCACTTAGATATTTGTTGAATTGCACTTAAGAAATAAAATGTATTATTATTATTAATAATCAAACAAAACCACCTACTTGGAGCCACTAAGCTGTGGGTTCTGATTTAGAGTCAGTCAGGCTAGATTGCTCTAAGGGCAGACTCATATCTTGAGAAGGTTTCCTGTCATAGAGGTCCACAGTATTTTCCTCCCACCTCCATCACTGCCCACGATCCTAAGCACTAGAGACAGCCTTGTTGCAGGGACCCCTTACCTGGGTTCGGCTGCTTAAGCTGCTCTTCTTTTTATAATCGGTCTACGAGTCCCCTGTATACCATCTTAGTGCCTATATAAGACCAAGATCCTCTGTCTCTATTAGTTGGTGCACAGCCATATGGGAAGGAGCACTTTACATCCCTTCTGCCAAAGGGAGGCAGTCTCCACCTGGAGGCCACTCAGGTGGCCTTCCCCAGACCGATGCCTTTAGCCTGGATCCTTCGATAGGTGCAATTATAATTGCCATGGGGAGGGAGCCTGGAACTGTTTTAGTTCTCTCTGGGAGTGGCTTGTTAACTTTCGTAGTCACTTAAGTCAGTATGTTGTAACTGAAGAGGCTGCAAGAAATTATGCAAAGGGGACATATTGGAATAACAGTTAATTGATTTAATGACTTCATAAACTGTCCAGGCAAAGTTGGATGGTTCCAGTATAGCCACCTATGGTTAACCAGGGTAGACACAATTCAAAGGCTATGTCTGCAGTTCAATGAGCAGACCAACCAACCACATCCCCTCCTTCCTGAGCTAGTTAACCCAGCTTCCTCCAGCCTCACTTACAACCACTGTTTCTTTGCTGCAGCTAGAGCTCTGCCCCTTCTCTCCTGTGTTTGCCTCCCACTTTCTCATTGTGTTTTAGGGCAATCTGTTTGGTTTGTGCCTCCAGTGGCTTTCTACATCAGTATTTTCTTTCTTCTGCCTTCTTGAATGCAGTTTGTGCTTCCTTCTTCTCCCAGTCAACTACTTCTACTGCACTGTTGTTTTCTTGCAGCTCCTGTTTCTTTTGTTTTGGTGTGCTTATTAGTTTTCTGAGTGTCTTGCCTTTGTCATAGAACATAGAAACATAGACTATGATGGCAGATGGGACCACTTGGCCCACCTAGTCTGCCCATTTCCTACCTACAGGATAAGCTGCAGATCCTATTTAACTAACAGCCTATTTCTTCCTATCCCCCCCACAAAATTGCCTTATGTCTGTCCCACGTTCTTTAATTCTCCACAGTTTTAGACCCCACAACCTCCTCAGGAAGGCTGTTCCATGTGTTCACCACACTCTCTGTGAAAAATACTTCCTCACATTGCCCCTGAGCCATCCCCCTCTATCTTCAAATTGTGTCCCTTTGTTCTTGCACAACTCTTTTTCTGAAAGATGCTACTCTCTTGGACTTTGTTGATTCCAGTGAGGTACTTAAAAGTTCCTATCATGTCCTCCCTCTCCCTCCTTTCCTCAAGAGTATACATATTAAGCTCATTTAGCCTCTCCTCATATGGCTTTCTTGCAGACCCTGCACCATTTTAGTTGCCCTCTTCTGGACTGCCTCCATCCTGTCTGTGACCTTGCAGATATGGGGTCTCCAGAACTGGATGCAGTACTCAGATGGGGCTCACCAACTGTCTGTACAGAGGATAACAACTTCCTGTTTTCTACTGGTGATGCCTCTCCCAGTACATCCCAGTATCCACCAGCCCACCCTACTGCCTTCTCACATTGCTTGCTTACCTTAAGGTCATCTGATATGATTACCCCAGGTCCCTTTCCATTTTGTTGTTGTTACACCCCACACTGTGTAATCTTCCCTGGTTTTTGTTTCCCAGGTGCATTATTTTCACTTCTTTGCATTGAATCCAAGCTGCCATACTTCTGACCATTCCTCCAACCTTGCCAAGTCCCTTCTCATCCTTTCCATGCCTCCTTGTGTATCAACCCTATTGCAGATCTTTGTGTCATCTGAAAAGAGGCATACTTTTCCTTCCAGTCCCTCTGCAATGTCACTTATAAAGACATTAAAAAGGACTGGACCCAGTACTGAGCCCTGTGGTACCCCACTAGTAACCCCTCTTTCTTCAGAGTGGACTCCATTTACTATTACCTTCTGTGTCCTGTTGTCCAGCCAATGTTTACACAGGCTACCACCCTGGGACCCACTCCCAGGCTGGTTAATTGACTATTAATTTTTGTGTGGGACTGTCAAATGCCTTGCTAATCTAGGTAGGCCATGTCCACAGCCTCTCCTGATCTACTACTTTGGTCACCCAGTCAAAGAAGTCAATTAAATTTGTCTGACATGACCTCCCTTCTGTGAACCCATGCTGCCTTGGGTCCTGTGCCCCACTGTCCTCTAGGTACTCAACAATTCTTTCCTTCAGAAGTGATTCCTCACTTTCCCTACCACAGAGGTCAAACAGACAGGTCTGTAGTTTCCTGCCTCTGTCTTGCTTCCACTTTTGTGAAGGGGTATCACATCCACCTTCCTCCAGTCCTCGGGTACCACACCATCCTCCCATAATTTGTTAAAAGGGTAGTCAGTGGCGTCACTAGTTCTCTCCTTAATTCTTTTGAATTCTGGGGTGAATTCCATCAAGCCCCATTGCTTTGTCCACCTTCAGTTTTAGGAGTTCTTTAGAACCCTTTCTTCTGTGAAAGGACTGGGATCGACCCCTATCCAGAGTGCTTCTGTTAATTGGATTAGGCACATCCCCTCCTCCTCTTTTGTGAATACTGAGCAGAAGTATATGAAGTATCCTTGCTTTTCACTGTTCCTCTCTGCCCACCACCATCCATTCTATTCAGCCTCACTATCCTCTCTTTGCCTTTCTACACTCCCTGAAATACCTATAAAGGTTTTATCCCCCTTCTTAGCTGAGTTGACTATCTTTTCCTCAGTTTGGGCTTTGCTATTCTGACTACCCTCCCTGCTTCCTTCTGCCTTAACTGGTACAGCTATTTGTCCTGCTCCTTCTGTGTTTCCTTATACTTCCTAAATGCTATCTTTTTATCCCTAACTTTACTGCCACCTCTTTTGAGAACCATAGTGGCATTTTCTTTCATTTTGATTTGTTTATTTGCTTCACACAAGGCTTGTTGCCTCTGTGATGGCAGTTTTGATGTTCCCCATTGTTGCTTCACCCTCCTTCTAGTCTATTTGCTAGTGCTTTTCTAAGGCACTCTCCATCTTGCCAAAGTCAGCCTCCTGAAGTCCAGAATCCTCACTTTTGTATGGCTTGACTCTGTAGCTGAGTTTATCATGAACCACTGTTTGGTGGTCACTTGTTCCCAGATGGCTACCCACTTCTAGATCTGAGATCCTCTCACCATCCCCATTTGAGAGTATGAGGTCTAAGACTGCTCCCTCATGAGTGGGTTTCAAAACTAGCTGTCTGAGGTATGCCACCTGAAGGGCATCAAGAATGGCCCTGCTTTTGGGTGTGGCTGCAGCCAAGGTGCTCCAGTTAACATCTGGTATATTCAGGTCTCCCATCAACTGTATCTCCCATTTCTCTGCCATTCTAAGGATGCCTTCTATCATATCCTTGTCCATTCCCTCCCCTGACATGGGGTCTGTATACAACCCCTGTACAGATTGTGGTGCCATTTTCAGTCTCTAAAGTGATCCACAGTGCCTCCTCTCCTCCTGTTTACTCTTTCGTTCAGTTGCTTTTATCCCTTCCTTTACATATAGAGCTACTCCTCCCCCATCTCTCCTGCAGGTTGTGTACGCTGGTATGTTAACATCCCAGTCATGGTTCACTGTGTACCATGTGTCTGTGACTGCTACAATATCAGGCATCCCTCTTCCATCAAGGCCACCAGTTCAGGGAGTTCTTGCCCAGACTATGGGCATTGGTACTCATTACCCTCCATTTCTTGATGGCCTTACCCCTTTTGCCCCATCCCTGTCTTTATTGTGTTTGTCACTTTCTCCATTTACCCCTGCCCTTCTCCCTATCGACATCTCTATCTTGGTGTTTACCTCACTAACTACCCTGATCTTTTTGGGGCTAGGATTTCTGCTCCTTTCCAGTGCCTCCCCTGGCTAGATTAAATGCTTGCCAATGAAGTATTTAAACCTATCACCTAGAATCCTGATTCCCTCCTGGACAGATGCAGACCATCACACCAGTATAGGCCTGCGTCCCTCCAGGCGGACCCCAGTTCCCAATAAAGCCAAATCCTGGGTTCTGCACAGTTTTTCAACCACTGATTGAATCCCATGGTATGGAGCACCCTAACTTCACCCATGCCATAGACAGGCAGCACCTCTGAGTAGGTTACCATACATGCTACTTGTCTAGGCCCTCCCCAACTCCACAAACTCATCCTGCACTGCTCCGATCTCTTTCTTAGCCATGTCATTTGTCCCTAGGTGGACAATGACATCCAGCTCCCTCCCCTGTGCAGCTGCCCAATCGATCCTGAGGATTAGCTCCCTGTCCCTCAAGCCATGGAACCAGGCAGGCATCTTACCTCTCTCCCCTCCCCAGTTCTACCTTCCTAACAATGGAGTCCCCACCAGGAGCTGTTTCCTTCCCTGTGAGGTCCCATGCCACCCTCCTGTGGGTCTCCTTTGTGGAGGTTCCCAGCATCCTTCTTGGTCTCCACTATGGGTGCCTTCATAGAGGAACCACACTTTGCAGAATGGCATATGAATTGTGGAGAGTACGACTGGAGATATGTGCCCCTGTTCCACCACCCTCACCCTCCCTGAGCCGCTGTCATCCAACCGCTCCTCTTCCTTTGCAACCTCTGAGGCAGCGGCAGTGGCACTGATGATCCTCAGTGGGAAGAAGGTTCCACAAATCCTGGCCAACTCAGCCTGGAGATGAGCAACCTCCTCCCTCAGCCCAGAGAGGTGCCTGCAGATGGGACAACACTGCATCCTCCAGAACATCTCCCAGAAGACTGCTGCTCAACAGCCACTGTATTGCACCACTCCTATCATGTCTTATTTCTGCCCCTTAACTGCTGTATGGAATACTTACTCTTTCCTCTGTTTTTTCTCTCCCTACTTACCTACTGCCTCTGTGCCCTTTAAGCTCCTGATCTTCTATTCTCAGACAAGAAGTTTCTGTATTTCTCAGTGGTCTCCTTCCTTGCTCAGAGTCAGACCTCCAGCAGCTAGAGGGGATGGAGGCTACTCTTCCTTCTAGGAAGGTGAGTCTTTAGTGGCTCTGTGATCACTCACTTCCTGCTCCCAAACAGGAAGTTCCTGTTGTCAGTCAAATTCTGTGCCTATAAAACTAGAACTGGTTTGGGGAGGAAGGAGGGCAATATAGTCCCAGTAGAGAAATTTAGTTATAATAACAGCAGCTCCTTCCTCCTGGTGTCTCTGCCTGTTCTCTGGCAAATGCTGGTTTGCTTGTGCTACTGCTTGCTTGTGCTACTGCAGGCTTTACATTTTGCTGTTTGTTCCAAGCCATTTGCAATCTCTCAATCCAACTACAGTCCTATATTGTTTTCACCTGGCTTCCTACCCACTCCTATATTTGTTTTCTGGTTGTTTAATTAGTTTGCTCAGTCCAACAGCACTCTGTTTCATAGTTTTCAGTTCTCATATGCTCCTGTTTCCCCAGCAGCATTCATTTGTTGTTCATTAGTGCCTCAGCCTACCTGGCCTGCAATGCATCAGCAACTAACCTCCCTAATGAAATTGGTTGTGCAAGTGTTCACCATACAGTCGAGGCACATATCATTCAGTCTCATACCATGTCTTAGTTGAGTTTGATATCTCAAACAGTCATTCAGTCTTGCCTAAGTAATGTTTCTACTGTGTGGTCATGGCTGTCAGGCTTTGCTATCAGCTTCTCCTACTCCTGCACTTGAACACATGCCAGTCATGACCATAGCATGGGTTTCATGGTTCACTGCCCTCTATACTGACAATCTCATTCTGCTCACTTGAAATCTGTGTCTTGAAGATGGGTCCCTCTACTCTGCCAGATTCCTTCTCTTTCTGCCCTTTGGATAAGAATGTCCTTCACTCCTGAGAAGCTTTGGCCATGCAGATAGACTCAGTGGTATCTCTTGATGTAGCATTTAAGACTTCAGCTACCAAAGCGTGGGACCTGTAAGTCGTGGAGGCTCCCTTAGCTGTGCAGACCATGTCAGAAGCACCTTCAAAGCTGTTCTTCCCTGCAGCCACCTAAGGTTCACCCTCGTCTCCACCTGCTTCCCTACTTCACCTTCAAGGGTGAAGATCATACAATTATGCAAGTCCCGACCCCTCAAGGTCCCAACTCATATGTCTTACTCCTCAAGGGTTCAACTTCCTCTCTAGGCTTCCCTTGGTGGAGGCTAAGTGAGTGCTTTCAGCAGTCATTGCTCTCATCCACCCTTGGAGGGTGGGTCTCCTTCATGGGGAACCTCCTATAGCTGTAGCGTCAGCTCATAGCACCCCATGGTGTTCCCATTGGAGGGCTAGAGTGACAGCCCTCAGTCTAAATGAGTCATTTGCTAATTTATCCCCAGCCTGGAGGGAAGGTGACCAAGGATTTGGATCCCTGGAGATTTCCTCCTTATAGAGGGTTTTCCTCTCCTCAATGCCAAAGGTCATATAAATTAGGTAGCCTCCACAGAAGGTGGTCCATAATGTAGTATATCTATATTAGTATAGTGTTTACCCTAGTAGGTTTCACTGTGAGTTGGGATAGGATGGTGGCCTCTTATGCATCATTATATTCCTTCTCTCTTTACAAGTCATGCCTCTGTCTGCTATCAGTTACCAGTTACTGTCAGTCATTGCTCAGTTCAGTCTCTGTCTGTTATCAATTGTCACTAGTTGTCGTTTGTCCTCACTCAGTTTCTGTGTTCACCACCTGCTGCACAGTACTTTTGGGCTTCTTTCTAAGGTACTTTAGCCTAAAGGAATTATGTTCCTACAGCACCTTTTGGGGTGGAACCCTCCTCAAGAGGGTTCCTTTGCCTTCACTGTACTCCAACAGGGTGGTAGTTCCCCATGGGACAGAGAGTGTAAACAGGAAGTATCCATGTATGATTTTCAGACTATCAACAAAGTTTCACAGGTATACCTGCTAACTAAGCTGCATATGCCCATTGAATTCAATGGCTTTGCCTACAGTTTGAAGGTCACTGTTTCTTTGCCCCTGCCATACTCCCCTCCACCTCCAGCAGCAAACCTCTCCTTGAGGCTTCTTCCTTAGGTATCTTTAGCCTCAAGGAATAATGTTCCCATGGTACTTTTGGGGTGTAACCTCCTTGAGAGGGTTCTATGCCTTCATGGTACCCAGACAGGGTGGTAGTTCCCGATGGGACAGAGAGTATGAACAGCCACAGCATCCACATATGACAGTTAACAACACATTCAGTTAAATAATTTCAGACTATCAACATCCTTGCACAAGTAATGCTCCTCACTAAGTTGCATATGCCCATTGAACATAGGGGTAATCTTTATTATCCTCTCACAGGTTAGTACATGGTTAGATGTTACTGTGGGCTGTGTGGGATGGGTTGAGGACATATGTAGATCTAGAAGCTTGGGTCTGAATCTACAACTGACAGGAGTTACCTGCAAATGGGGCCTGCCTGTCACCATTTTCCCCAACATGGTGACATGGTGGTAAGCACTTTTCCGTCTCAAGAGGTCATAGCCAAAAGACTCCATTAGGAATGTAGCTGGAGAATGCTCCAAACCTAGGAAGCTCACAGCACATAGCCCTGTTGACTGCAGAATAAGAATAGCACCTATGTGTTATGGTTTACACCTTGGTCATATACAGTATTGTTCTCTGTTTGGTTCATTATGTTTTAACTTGTTCTGCCCAGCATGATCTCATACCTCCTATACAGTGTCTTCAGGGTCTGTACAATGATGATACTTCCATGAGGATATTGGCATGAGGGTCATACAGCTGTATAACAAAACTGTGCAGCTGAAAATGCCACAGTGAAACAGTGCTTCACAAAAGAGTTGCAAAACACCAACCTATTCCATGCACCACGCCTATTGACAACAATGGGTCTTTATGTTTTTTTGCAGGGGGTTTTGCCCCTGCACCCCCACATGGGGATATTTTCCTGCACTCCCAGAACTTAAATAACAAACTTGGGGGGCAGACTTTGGGGATGGAGGAGAAACTCAGGAGGGGAGTCTGATTTTTTTAAAGAAAACATGCTGGCAAAGTTGCAGCAGGGGAGACCTGGGGAAGAATCACAATCCCAGGTCTC
This sequence comes from Neoceratodus forsteri, assembly GCA_016271365.2. Taxonomy (NCBI): domain Eukaryota; kingdom Metazoa; phylum Chordata; order Ceratodontiformes; family Ceratodontidae; genus Neoceratodus; species Neoceratodus forsteri. The sequence continues at coordinate 1,181,501,036 of CM057450.1, read as the reverse complement.
CCAACTGCACCATGTGATGGTGCCTCTAGCAATGCCACCATGGGAGTGGCTTGACCAGGTACCCAGCACATGGCACCGTCCTCCTCTCTTTACATCAGTGTGCAGCAACAGGGTAGCGTAAATTCCTATCACTGTTCTACCCTGTTACTGTGATTTCAAGCACTGCATGCACAGCACAGTTAATACAGTGCTGTCTTACATGCTCAGTATTGACCCGTATCGAGGATGTATTACCCTCTACAGTTTAAGCAAGGCATCTCCCTTCCCAAAGCTATATGGCAGTTGCTCTAGTAAAGCATTTATCCTTTAATATTAATGGCATGCAAAACCCAAAACCATATTAGGCACACAAGGTTAATGCAATATGTGAAGAGAAGGATCGTACAGATGTTATTTTTCTGCAACAGATGTATTTATCTATGGAGGAACATGCAAGATTAACTAAATAAGGCTTTTCTACATTAGTTGTGTCCTCTTGCCACTGGAGAAAGTGAAGAGGAGTGGCAACTCTTATCCATGGTTCCACAAGATTCCACTTGCAGGACGATATTCAGACCCAAACAATTAATATGTAATCCTAGTAGGGGATCCTGTATGAAACCATGGTAATATTGTTTAATGTCTACTTGCCACCCCAGTTAGAAAAATGGTGATACAGACCTTTTTTAATAGGTCCTCTCTCTGATGAAAGTAGAGTTGATAGTGAGGGTGGGATAACAATCTTACTTAGAATCCAGATCTGGATACAACTTATCCAGGCAGATTTTGGATGACCCTGGCCCAAAAATATTTTAAAGTTTCTCTGGGCAATTGTAAATTGTAGATGTATGGCATGCCCTCTTCCTGAAGGGAGGCAATATACCAATTACTCAGCACGTCATTCCAATCATGCTCAACTGGACTATGTATTTGTCTCTCTGGAGCACCTGGACACAGTACAGGACATTACGATGGGCCCCAGAATATTATCAGACCACTCCCTGATTATTATCAGATTGGATCTGGCAAAATTCAGAAAACACACAAACTAGAGACTAAACTTGTCATTCCTTAAACAGGAATTTTGTAAGAACCCTGTGCAGGAGAATGTGGAACAATTTTTAGCAAACAACACAGGAAAGTCACAGAATCCATATTATGGGACAATCTTGAGGTGGTTCTCAGAGTGCAAATATTGCTAAATGGGTTTGGGAGTGTGAAAGACAGCTCCAGGATTTAATGGATACCCTTAGCACTCTACAGCAATAATGTGGGAGGACAACAGGAGGTGGATCTCCAGATTAGGAAAGTAAAACAACGAATACAGAGAGTGATGGATCAAAAGGTCAAATTAGCATTAAGTTACTTAAAACAATAATATTATGAAGTCAGATCAATTGAGCACACTGATGGCTAGGCAGCTGCAGGGCAAATGTAAAACACTTGTATTCCTGACTGTAGGATCCTCATCAGGCAGTTATTCATTCTGTTATTCAGACTGAAACTGTACTGAGGGATTACTATCAAAACCTATACATGGCATCCCCTTCAGAGGGCTCTTCAACCCCTGTACCTTTGTAAATTACAATTCCAAGTATTACAGGAAGAATAGAAGGCAGCCCTTCTGGCACCAATACCGGGGAGGATATTCTAGTAGCTATTAAGGCAGTAAGGCAGCCAAGCATCCAGGCCCAGATGGCTTTGTAGTAGAGTTATACAAGTCTTGCACCACTCCTCCTACCATTACTTACTCAGACATTTAGGGATGCTCAGGAGGCCAGGCCCTCCCAGTATGGTGTTGGGCCATGATAGCAGCTAGTTTAAAACCTGGGAAAAACCTGGTACAACCCCTTCATACAGGCAAATATCAATTTTAAATGCTGATTATCAGATTTTATGGTGGTATGGGCCACACTACTGGACACTACACTACAATAACTTAAAAGGATCAGTCTGTTTCATCTAAAGCTAGACAAATGTTCAGTAATATCAGGAGAACCCTTCTTTTAATGGAACACATTACACAAAGAGCCATGTCAGTGATGGTGATCAGTTTAGCGACGTGGAAAAGGCATTTGATTGGGTGTCCTGGCCTTTTTGTGAGACACCTTGTCAAACTTTGAATTCGTGGCCCACTTCATTACCATGATGCAAAATCTGCACCATTCTGCAGGAGCTTGGATATGCATAAATGGCTCATTATCCCAGCTGATATGCTTGGACAGGGGTACTCATCAGGATGCACTCTGTCTCCATGGTTATTTGTTGTATATATGGAACTGTTGGCAGAGGCAATTCATTATGGCAGGATAGAGGCACACCTAATGGAAGAGTGGAGTTTAGCTTACTTTATACACTGACAACATATTGTTCACAATGTTAACCCCGGAACAATTATATTTGGCACTATGGGAAGAGTTAGAAAGTTTTGGATAAGCACTAATTTAGGTTAAATATACACAAGATGGAGTTGTTGTAATTTAGTGATCCTCCTCATGAAGAAATTAATACTGCAATTCAATTTAAATGGAATAAAATGGCATTAAATATTTGGGAGTGATGCCCTGTCAATTCTAACCCATTTGAAACTGCTAAATTTAGAACTTATCACTCAACAATTAACAACAAATTTAGAGGATGGATACAATTACCTGGGTTTTGTTTTCAAGAGTGAAACAGTTAGGATGAATGTTTTGCCCCAACTGTTATACCTACTGCAGACTTTGCCATTGATGCTTGCTCCTTACTATTTTAGACCCGGAATAAATTAATTTCTTGGTTTATCTGGAACAGTAACCCCCCAAGATCAGATTAACAATTTTGGAACTCTCAAGGGAGAAAGGGAGTTTAACTTCCTTGACCTAGAGCTTTACACAATGGCTTCACATTTTGTGTTATTTTTTACTGGCTTTCCCAATCTCATAAGTTTTATGGAAGCACATGAAATTTCACTTAAATGGCCTCCGTGATATTACTAAATAGCTTTTGCTTATTTACTAGCACTCCCCAACATAGGATTTCCTGATGGCCACGGCAAGCACTATAAAATTATGGAAAAAGTAGGAAGGCATCTCAAATTTCCAGACTCTCCAATTCTTGTGTTGACACCTAGCATATTACACCAAGTTTGCACCCTCAAATATAGAGCATATCTTTTGTAGGTAGAGGTGGGTTGGATTGAATCATGTCTTTCAATTCCAGGATGAAAATGGAGTGCTTCTGTTTGAGGAACTCCAAAACAAACATGGTCTCCAAACACAGAACATTTCAGATACCTACAAATGTGAGTGTACGTACTGAAACAGGGTAGAGATCAGGCAAAACTCCCAACCCCCAAGTTTATCTGCAACTTGTTCATATATACAAACCTAGGTGACATATGGTGTCACCTGATATAAAACTTTATAGAGGGCTAACGATTTGAAACACATTGATTTGAGGGTATTTCTAGAGAGGAGGAACTAAGACTTTGACTTAGAAATTAATTATGATGTCAGGATTAAAAATTCATTACAGGATGGTAAAGTAACTTCCTCTCCCTTTGGAGGAAATTTTCTTGGAGTGCCAGAACAGGTACTTCTGCACACCAGTTGTACAGACATCCTACATGGGGACCAGTAGAGGAACTGTTGAAGAAACTGTGGTGAACATAGGGCTGATCAAGGTCACATTTTTTGGTCATGTGCTAAACTAGCCATATATTGAGGGAGGTTGAAACCCAGTTGCAGAAATTGTTTGTACAAATGCCACCTCTTACAGCTAATTTGGTACTTCACACCATATAACCTCCTAGAGATGAAGGTTTGAACAATCCAAGAACCTTGTTATATATGTTGTTAGTCACATCTTGCAAAGCTATCACTCGACTCTGACTCAGAGAGGATGCTCCCACACTTCAGCAATGGGTTATTATAGTTAACTTGTTGTATCATATGGAACAATTGTCTTTCTCTATTAGAAATTATTTGCCTAAATGTATGGACATTTGGCAGCCATGGACACTACAAGTCATGGGTATAAACCCTTCCTTTGTACCATGATCTCTAAATACAATATTGTATAAGTTTGACATCGGTACTGGGTTATTAAGTATCACACAAGTTCCTAGCTGTTAATTTGTTTATTACCACTGTCATTACAAAGTATCATACCAGGTGACACAGAAATCAATTCCTGGGGTTACAGTCTTGCTTTACTGATTATTCTGACTGCCTGAGAATATTGTCACCAGTATGTTTTAATGTAATGTTGCCTAACGTGTCTGTTTGTCTTTAAAAACTGAAAACTCAATAAAATAAAATAAAAAGAGAGACAATGAACCAGTCTTAGTTTGAAATTTAGATAGAGAAACAGGAAAAAGTTCACTAGGCTGTAATTAGTGACCAGAATCTCTTTTCTGGATAAAATCAGTCAGATATATTGGAACTTGATCACATAAAGTTTGTACACAAAAGTACACCAATGATACATGTAATATTCTTGAAGCTAGGAAAGTAGGGAGCTAGGATGTAACTCTATTTCAGTTCCCTTACTCTCCTATTTAACTATTCCCTGTGTCAAGGTATATTTCCTAAATGTTGGAAAACAGCCATTATAAACCCAACTCATAAATCCGGATCCAAGAATGTTTTATCTAATTATTGTCCAATTTTCTTACTCCCACCTTTATCAAGACTACTTGAGAAAATTGTCTTTGATCAGGTGAATAAACATCTTCTTAAAAATGACCTTTGTCTGAGACTCAGCATGGCTTTAGACTGGATTATAATACTGAGACAGCCTTGGTGGGGCTCACAGACTATGTCCATGGGGCCCTGGATAAGGGGCTGCATGTGGCATCAGTCTTTATGGACCCCACCAAGGCCTTGACCTGGTTGATCATGAGCTTTGCTTTGTTTTGAGTTCAGTCAGGGTTTTCAGCTGATTCAATTCTTTGATTTAGAAGCTATTTACAAGGAAGATTCCAATGTACCGTAATTGAATGGGCTCAATCTAATCTTGGGAGATCACTGTGGAGTTCCTCAGGGCTCTTTATTAGGCCCTTTATTATTTTCCATTGTTTTAATTCTATGCATTTGGTTTGTTCCTCATCTAATTTAATTTTATATGCAGATGATGCTGTTTTAAATCTGACAGAGATTTTGATAGTTTACAAAGACTCTCCAAAGTGATTTTAATTATATTCATAATTGATTTCTGACTCAAAAGTTACTTCTTAATTTAAAAAATAAATCTATGGTCTTTTCAATCCTTTTTTTAATTCAAGTTTATTGATTTTACATCCGTTACAGAGCAAGAAGCAATCCAGGAGTACAGTATATACAGTACTGATCATGAAAGAAACAAAGAAAGTGAGTCACTTCTTGCTCCCTCCACCTTCCCCTCCACCCCTCTCCTCCCTCCTTCCTACACAGGTAACTTTAATGGCAGGATACAATCAGACAGTATCATTAACATTATCAGGTACTTCATTAATATGTTCTATGACCAAACTCTGTCTCCAGTTCATAGTCAACATATGACACACTACTCATGTGTTTGAATGGCTATTTAAAGCAGATATAGTGTATGTAGCTTTTCCCATATCGAGACATATTTTTTGGGGGCAGTGTCTCCTAATCCCCAAATGTTTCCATACTCAGATTGAATAATAACTCCTGTAACCATTCTGTATAAGTTACTGGAACGTCATCCATCCAGTGTCTCAGTATCACTTTTTAAGGGAGGATGAAATCATGGCCATGTAATACCTTCTAGCTTTTACCTTAATATTGGAATAATTCCACCAAACACACCTCTGGAACAAAATATGATTCAATTCAAACAATGTGTCTGCTTTAGACTTAATCATTGCCCATAGTTCTTTGACTGGGTGACATTCCCAAAAGATGTGTTATAAATTCCCTTCCACCTGATGGCATCTATTGCATAGAGGATCAGGTGTGCGACCAATTTTGTATAGCTTAGATGGGGTCCAGAACAGGTTTTTACAAAATTGAATTGCATCAACCTTAATCGATCCTGTGTAATGTGTCAGTAGGTATGCTGCCAGATTTCATCCCAGTTCCCATTTGGTTCCCTAACTGGGCCGACCAGTAATGGGGCTTTCTGTCCAGCTTCACATATGCTTGATTGAATAATAGGCTATGTAGTTTGAGACCACATGTGGTTACCAAACCACCTGAGAAAGGACTCAAAGAAGATTCCAGAAGTCCTCCACACTAAACTTTTCCTGCAAGAGCACCAACAAATGTCTTATCTGGTATACTTTAAATATTTGATTGGGTCCAATTTAGAATTTGTTGAGGAGTACTTCAACTGGTAAGCAGTTCTCTCCCTGAAATAAATCTTGAACCCTTACATCTTTCAATTGGGGAAACCAAGAGTCCAGATCATTTCCCCTAATTTTTAAGTTAGGATTTTGGCACATCGGTTGATTCCTGTCCTTACTAGGGGTATCTTAAAAAGAACATAGCAGTGTATGAATTCTTAATGATATCTGTATTGGGTAGAGACCAACTTTGAAGGAGAGTCCTCTGTGTCAAATAAAGAAGGGAAATTGGGTCTGTGTCAGCTGCTTTGAACAATTCAATTTCTAATTTGACCCATGAGGAACATAGGCAAATTGAGCTCCTCTTTGTGGGTCAACAACCATTTAAGATATTTACTGGCACTACTTGCCCAGTAGTATAAATCAAAATGTGGCAGTCTTTATCCAGCCTTCTCTCTGGGTGCTGCCAGTTTATGATAAGCTCCATGAGGGTTTTCCTTGCCAAATAAAATCTGACATTATTGAGTGTACTTTCTTATACCATTATATCAGTAACCAAATGTTAAGCATACTAAGAGGGTAGAACAGCGTGGTAGCACATTCATTTTGATTAAATTAATCCACCCCAGAGAGATATTGAAGTCTACACCACCTTGACAAATCCTGATGAATCATATTCCTTATTGAATCTAAATTAAATTTGACCATTTTGGAACCGATACTATTCCTAAATATTTGAGAGTATGTAGGCTCCACTGTAGACCTAATTCTGTGACTTCAGTCTTATATAATCTGGAATTAAGCTGAACACTAGGGTTTTCCCCATTCATTTTATAGTTAGACAATTTACTATATTCTTCCATGAGTTCCAACACTACTGGGATGATTTGTCTAGGTTGGGTCATATGGGAGAATATCATCTGCATAACGGAAACTTTAAACTCCTGAGATCCTATTCCTACACCTTGCACCTCCTGTTCTTATCTGATCTTGGTAAGCAGGGGCTCCAGGTGAGGTTAAAAGAAGAGGTGATAGAGGCACCTTTGTCTGGTTCCAAAAACAGGGAACACAGATGAGAAACCCATTACAGTATATCCTTGCACTAGGTTGGTTATAGAGGAGAATACACTTTAATTAAAAAGGAAGGGAAGCCCAAATTTCTCCAAAGTCAAGTACAAGAATTGCCAATCAACTCGGTCAAATGCCTTCTCTCGTCCACCGACATCAAGCCACGTGGAATATTGTCATCTCTGGATACAGAGAAGACGTGAGACAGTTTGTGCAGGTGATCAGAAGCCAATCTTTCTGGCATAAATCCAACCTGATCCTGATGTATTAGTAGGGGCATGACATTCGCTAACCTAGTTGCCAAAATTTTAGCCAGAATCTTAACATCATAATTTATTAATGAGATAGGCCGCTAACTAGTGACCTTGTCTTGGGGTTTCCTTCCTTGGGAATAACTATTATAAGGACATCAAAATATGTTTATCTACCTCTCAGAATTAAGTATACTGAAAACAATCTTTTAATCTGGGGACTAATTGTTGAGCAAAACATTTATAGAAATTTGGGAGAACCCATCTGGGCCTGGGGCTTTATCCAAGAAGTGCCTGAATTGCCTTTAGGATCTCCGCCTCTGTGATAGGGAGGACATTTAAGCTTTCCTCTTATCCGGTACCACTGGTAGTTGACAGGAAGAAGATAGTTCTCCACCTCTTCCCTGCTAGGTCGGAGATTCATAGGACTATACAGGTATCTATAATACCTTTCAAATTCTAAAACTATATCCTGAGGAAGTACTTTAGTAAATAAACCCATCCATGAGGGATGTAATACTCTAATTATTTTGGAGGATTCCGTCGCCTTTAACCACATAGCCAATAAATGTCCTGACTTTTCTCCTTGATCTAGATATAGTGCCTTAGTTTAAAGAATAGCATATTTGACCTTCTCTCTTAAAATGTCCCCATATTGATTTCTTAGTCAAATCAGTCTCTCCCTAGTCTCAATCAGATGGTAACCAAAAGCATTCATTCTATTTCCCTAATTTGAGTTAACAATTGTACTGCCTTAGTCTCCCTCTGTCTCTTTCTGTTAGCTGCTAATTTAATTAACTCCCTCTAAGCACACATTTCAGAGCACCCATTCAATATCCCTTTACCTGTTGAGTTAAAATTTCCTTCCCATACTGTTCTATTCTCTGAATGATAATGTTTTGATTTGGTCAGATTTCAGTAACTGATTATTAATTTTCCATATAGTCTGCCTAGGAAGGTTAGGGAGAGATCTATAGAACATCTAACCATTGAATGGTTCGATATAACCCCAAGGATTATTATACAATTCAATAGTCCTGGGAGTGCTGACTGACTGATCAAAAATAATCTATTCTTGATCTAGATTTATGTACTTCTGATGTGAATGTAAACTCTCTAAGAGAGGGTGTAAAACCCTCCATGGATCACAGAGACGGCATTAGCGGATAATTCCCTTATTGCTCATTGAGCTGGGGTCAGACCAACTATCTTTTCCCATCTTTATCCATATCTGAGGTGAAGAGCAGGTTCAGTCTCCTCCCAAAGGTCCAGAAGGTGGGCAAAGAGGGCAGGATCTTAAATAAATCCATAAAGAAGACAGGTGTGTTTACATTGGTGCCATACACACTCCCAATAACTACTCTCATCCTAAACAAAAGGCCTTGAATTAGGATGTAGCATCCACTGGGATCTTTAATTATTTGTTCACAAACAAGGGGATAGTTCTTGCTATTAAAATAGCTACTCCTCTACTAGCTGTACCATCTCCAGCCAGATACACTTGCCCTATAAAATGGTGTCTAAGCAGGTTAATCTCTGTTTCAAGCACATGTATTTCTTGCAGGCATATAATCTGACCATTTTGCATCTGCAGGTGTTTAAGAACTTATATCTCTTTTCTTATTTCTAGTTTTGTAGGAGCTACCAATTTGACTTATACAGACAGTATGTCCTTGTAATAATAATTCTTAATTTACTATGCCCCTTCTACCATGATGAGGTCTTTCAAACGATGTCCGACTTCCGTATCCATTATCCTGTGCTCAGAGCTCCTCTTCCCCACCCCCTCCCTATTCTCCTCCTTCCATCTTCCCATCTCCCAATATGCTAACAGAACAAACATCCCAGTGCCCTTTACAGAATCTCCTCCCTCCAACATAAAGGCATTTAGGCCCGTGACTACAAAGTTCCACCCATCCTGGTCTCCTCAGACCTTCCTGCCTTAAACTAAAATTTGTAAGGCAGCTGCTCCTAGCCAACCTCAGACAATGAAAACTATTGGCTCTCCCAACAGCTATCCCCGCTTTGCACTTGGGAATCTCCCAGAAAAAACAAAACAAAAGATAGTAATATCCTCTCACAGAAGGTCCACCCTTGTATTATGGGACATTAACATTCAAGTTGGGTTCCATTAAATCCAGTCCCAGAAAAGTCAGGACCACTTCTACCTTCTTGATTTACCACAGGCAGTTAAATTCATTGCGCTATGGTGTCACTTGTCCTACTTTACTGCAGGGCAAACTGAAAAGAACAATTGTGAGATTCCTACTAACTTAATATCTCCTCTAAATGGAAGCTCTCATGCAAAAACATTTGCCAGTCTGCTTCTAATATTAATCTGTCCAGTCATAATACCTAATGGGTATTTATGTTAAAATATTAGAGAACTACCTCTAAATGATGTACTGACAGCTAGATCCCATTACACCAACACGGACCACATCCTGAACCAACATTATACCAGTAAAATAACGCTAATGATCATGTCTTAAGGAACTTGATAGTTCAGCCATGAGGATGACTGCTGCCACTCCAGATAGACAAAGTGCTGAGTGCCTTCTAGTAGTGGCACACAACCTTTTACAGATCAGGCTGGATGTTGCACACAGTTATTTCCTACCTCCTAGGAAATTATATTCCTGGTACCATTCCTTTGGCTATAAGCGGTAGCTTCAGTTACTTCTTCCTCAGCTATAGACATACTACCATTCAGTTTCCACAAAGTCTCACCATTTCCTTCACGGGTTAGCCAAGATACTGAGCTTGAGAGATACATGTAATACCAGAGCTTTCTGAAGTTGTACTAAGCTGAATCTTATAGCACAGTAGAAAGAACAATTTCTCTGGCCTTAAAGCATTAAAATAGAGCCGGATCCCATACCTTAGACCATAAGGATCCATTTCTCCAAGTAGCTGCATTATTAACACTGCAGTGTTTCATTCCCTTCAGTCCTGCTTAAACAGCTCTGGCAGGGCTGCTTACAAACCTGCAGTCACTGCTTGGGCATCTTCATAGTTAACCCAGCCACCTGAAAGTAACACTTGTAACTTCACCGGTACCCCATGAGGAATCGGTACTGGAGACAATCAGCTTAACTACTAGTGGGTGGTATTCTGCTCACTTTTGTCAAACTGATAGTGTCAAATCTTGAGTTATTCTTAAAATGGATCCTTTCCATTTGATCTCCTTTAACTCTTTAGTCTTGTTGAGGACATGCTGCCTTTCTTGGTAATTCAAAAGCGGAATATGAATGTGTGTGGTGTGGCCCTGGTGGTGGCATCACCCACAGAGACCTGTGTGCTCACTCTATTGTGTAATTAGTCCCAAAGGGTGAGGGCCAGCCACTTTCAATAAAATTTCTGGATGAACAAGAGTGAGTCCAGTCCTCTTCTTTCTCCGGCAAACCCATGATAATCCCATTATTGCATCTACTCCTCCCTTCAAGATCCTCTGTTTTGTTTTCCATTCTGGTCATTTTCTGCTGTAGGGCTACAATCTCCAGTTCCTGTTTAATTATACGATTTTCTAATGACATGATTCACACTTCACATATCTCCGGTCCTTCTGGATAGTTCTTCCAATGCCTGTGTGACAGATTTCAGCTCCTCCGTGTCAGCTGAGTTCAGCCTGAAAGGGTTTAAACTCAGCCAGAAATTGCGCCAATGTTTGGGGCTCATTTTCTGTAGTAGCAGGTTCATTCTTTGGACCCCCTGTATATGGCAAGACCCTAGCTTTTTGGGGCCTTCACCAGAGTGACTGGCGTGAGTATGTCTTAGCGGCGCCTGCATTTCAACTTCCATTTGGTGCTGAGATGCCAAATCCTACTTCCTGATGCCTTCAGACAAGTTATTAGCAAGAAAAAACTTAGTTGTTTACCTTTCTGAGTGCTTAAATAGCCGTGAAAAGGGACGGAGGCTGGAGCTATAAGATCAGGCAGTTACTCAGGAACTTGCATCACGTGACTCGGTCTTTTCACATCCTAGTAAATCACTGACTCATGGTATTCCGATTTTGATTTGAATGGGCTTCTTATTGATTGATAGTTTTGTTATTTGGGTATTACTTTGAACAGGAATTTTCTTTTGACCTTCATGTTACTCAGCTTATAAAGGTAATACATAATAGATCTGGCATGTTATATAGAATGAATCAGTACTTGGTTCCTGAGTCTCAAAGGTTATTGACTAACAGTTTGCTTCTTTCAAAGCTTGATTATGGGAGTGTTTTCTATCTTTATTTGACTGATAACCTCTTCACTAGGCTAAATACTCTATACTTCTATTTGTAGGTTTGTAAGTGGGTTGAGGGTTCAACTCAGCAGTGTTTGCTTTACAGTGTAATGGGATGTCTTCTGTTCAAACAGTGGATTGAATTTAAAGCTTTGACTTTTCTGAATAAAGTTGTGCTTGATCTCATGCCCAGTACTGTAAGTAAGAAATTCCTAGATGTGTCAATGCCTTTATGACTAGATCACAGTAATAATAATAATAATAATTTTATTTATATAGCGCCTTTCAATATATCAAGGCACTGAACAAGTTAAAATCATAAATTCAAATTTCAATACAAAACATGAAAACATATAAAATATATCATAAAATACATCATAATAACATAATAAATTACAATAAAATTCCAATCATATTACAACTAACTTAACTATCCAAAAGGCCATTTTCCATAAATATGATTTTAATTCTTTCTTAAAATCTCTACAGAGGTGCACTCCATAACTGGCATGGTAGAGAATTCCAAAGAGTGGGTGCAGCATGAGATAATGCTCTGCTGCCTGAAGATTTTAAACTCACTCTTGGAATCTCTAATAACCCCATGTTGGCCGAGTGGAGCGATCGGCCAGGCAGTAAGGGACCAGTAGGTCTTTCAGATAGGATGGACCCTGATTGCGAAGGCTTTAAAGTCAATAAAATGACTTTAAGGTGATCCGCCACCGTATAGGAAGCCAGTGCGAGTTAACGCTTTCACTGGGTAATATGACATGAACCTACTTGTCCCATTCAAAACCCAGGCTGCAGCATTCTGCACCAGCTGTAGGTGGCAGATTTCAACCCCAGAAAGTCCAAAGTAATAGGCGTTGCAGTAGTCTAGGCACGAGGACACAAAGGAGTCAACCAACGTTGGCAAGAGTCAGATGGAACAAGGTGCTTAACCCCGGCAATATTCCTAAGATGGTAAGGAAGTCCTGACAATGGCTGACACCTGAGATTGAAAAGTCAGCCTATCGTCAAGGATCACCCCATGGTTCGCACCATTCAGAGGTCGGTAGTGACACACAGCCAAGAAAAATCCAGAAGGCGCACCAGTATACGACCTCTCAATCTGACCACCCAGGTCCACCACCAAAACCTCAGTCTTCTCCAAGTTCAACTTTAACCAACTAGAATCCATCCAGTCTTGGATTTCCCCAGACAGTTGTTAAACCGAGAGAGCTCCATCCTGGTGCGAGTGCAAAGACAGGTATAGCTGGGTATCATCTGCATAGCAGTGAAACCTCGCCCATACCGTCTTATAATGTTTCGAGGGCAGCATATACACTGGCAAATAACATGGGTGACAGCACAGAACCCTGAGGCACTCCACACAACAAAGAGACTGGGCGGAGGAAAAAATCCCGACCTGTCTTTGTGATCTCCCAATGAGGAATGAAGTGAACCATTGCAAAGCGGTTCCCGACATTCCACAGATTTTCCTCAGGCGTGCTAACAACACCACGTGATCCACAATGTCAAAAACTGAAGAGAGATCAAGGAGAACCAAGATGGAATGTCTCTTTTGATCCCGTGCCTCAGAAGATCATTAAGTACCGAACCAAGCGCAGTCTGGTGCTATGTCTTTTACGGAAACCAGACTGGAAGGATTCAGATACTATGGATGGTTAAATGGTCATCCAATTGGGCAGCTACAACCTTTCATAACCTTCCAAATAAAGGGAAGGTTAGAGATAGAGTCTGTAGCTTGAAAAACAGTCTGGGTCCAAGGAAGCTTTCTTCAGGAGAGGTGTCACCACCGCCTCTTTCAGGAGCTAGAAACTCACCTGACTCCAAGGAGCACCAGACTATTTGCACCAAAACTGGACCAATGATATCAACACAACCCAAAATTAGGGTAGTCGGTCCAGGGTCCAAGCCACAGCTTGTGGGGTACAAACTATGGATGAACCTCATAATAACCTCATAATATCCACGAACTCAGGTCAACAAAAGGAACTCCAAGAGAATCGAGGCACTGTGTTCTCGCACACTCCTACAGCATCACCTCTTAGAGGTTGTCTGACACAAGTCCGCCCTGATGTCAGCCAACTTAGTTTTGCAAATGTCGAGCGAGCTCATCGCATTCTATTTGCAAAAGGCTTTCCTCAACTTGCAGACAGGCTGGGTTGCACAGTCTATCTGCAGTTCAAAACAGCTGAGCAGTCGATTCTGAGCAACTGCAATCTCCCTGGACAGGAATTCTGTCTTCTTATAGGGTGATTGCAGATTGATAACTAAGCATAGTGTTCTATCAATCTAAGGCGTCTAAGCTTCAGAGGGACTTCACGCCAACAAAGCTCTAACCTTCGCCTTTTGTCTCTGCATCGCCTCAGAGTCCCATCAAACCAAGGGGCCCTGGGGTGAAGGGATGGGGCACTCATGAACAGGAGCAATAGAATCCAGGGCCACTGTAATGGCCTCATTATAGGCCAACACCAGTGCCTCTAAGCTACTGCTCACAACATAAGGATGATAGGTCAAGGACCACCACTAGGCCTTGTGAAGGAACATTCTGTAATGGCGGTACCTGACCATCTCCACAGGGATGGCCTTCTAAGGGGTGTGCAAAATTAAACCTCACAATGTAGTGGTCAGACCAAGTGACTGGTTCCACCCTGCATCGATGCATCAATCCCTAGAAGGAAGACTAAGTCCAGAAGGTGTAGATTTGTGCATAGCAGTGGAAACTACCTGTAAGGCCCAAAGAAGACATTAATTGGAGGAAGTAGTTACCAGATTGTGAGAGTTCGTCTTCGACCCAGGCGCTAAAGTCACCCAGCACCATCAATCTGGGGACTCAAATGACATGTCGATGAGGAAGTCTGCTACTTTGTAGGAAGCGTTTCCCATCTCCGGGTGGACGGTAGATGAGAAACGATTCAATGCCTACACCTGCTACAACTGTACACTCAAGGACCCAGCCTCACCTACTACTACATTCGTGAGGCCCAATTCAGTCTTAAAACAGACTGCAACCCTCCTCCCTGTGGTCCAGTCTCGGCGGTGTATCACAGAGTACCCAGCCGGAATCATGGCCTCCACTATAGGGCCAGAATTTTCATCCAGCCAGGTCTCGGTGATGCAAGCCAGGTCAGCCGAGCCAACAAGATCAGAACAATGGCGGATCTTGTTCCTAACAGACCTGGCATTGCATAACACCACCTGAGTTGGACAAACCTCAGAGGTTGTCGGGCCTATCTGCCTACTGAAATCAGTAGTGCCTTGGGTATGGATACCAGACAAGGAGAACCCTGATCTGGATTCCATTTCACCCCAGGGTGCCTTCTGGACTTAATAACCCTAATACAATGGCCCCTTCGTTCATCCTCCCTTGTTCGCAGACTTCCCCTCGCTCTCCCACGAGCAATCCTAATGCTCTACAATGCTGATAGATGTCAAATTGTAAGGGAGGAGTATAAAAGGCGGAGCGCAAAGAGAGGAGGATGAATAGCGCACTACCGTGGGGGAATAAAGGCCAGTACATGTCGCTATTAACTAAAATAATAAACACTAAAACAAAAAACACAATCTTATAACAATAGAAATTATCAAATAATCCCTAAACTTATCAAAATTAAACAAAAGCAAAAGCAAAACCCAACCCAAAAATATTCAAACTAGCCTAAACTAACAATCCTACTAAAATAAACAAAATTAAATATACAATTGCAATAACATACAAATTTAAACAAAATAAATAATAAGTTCCTGTATAATCCCCCCCAGTCTCTCTCACCACCGGAAAAGAGGGTACAATGGCACTCACTGCCAAAACAAATTGAAACATACAATTTTAAACAAAAAGGGATATGAACTCCCCAAATTCTCTCACAACTGGGGAGGAATAATATTAGTCTTTCTCACTGCTAGAGAGAAAGACACAAACTGTAAAGTCAAATAAACAAAAGGAAATTAAAACAAACAGACGCTTATAGACCCAGGGTCCTCTCACCACCCGAGTGTCCAAAACAAAATCCAGAAAGGAGACAGCAGTCAGCAACCCTCGAAACAAATCCAAAAATCCATGTAGATTCTGAAAGTCCAAGTCCAGGGAAGGCAGCCAAATAAACCCAAATGGGAAAACAGTCCAAGGAGGAGATCCACAAAACTCTATACAGCAGGATCAAAAATCTACAAAAGGTTTTGTCAAAACACACTCCAACCCTTTACTCCTGCCAAGTGCACACCAGGGCAGTTAATGCCACTTACACCAAAGGACCATGAGAAAAGCCACTATTGCAGCAATTTCCATGGTCCAAGGGAGCTTAGGTACTCCACTCAGTTCCCCGAATGGAAAATACCCCAACCCCTGTGGAGTGGCAAACCCTAGAGAGCACCTGCCAGAGTAGGTAAGTTGCTGAAATGTCCACCTAAAGTTTCAGGATAGTCAAGGGATATACAATATAAATATGTATTTTCCATTCCTTACTTTAATTCAACATTTGGTCAGAGATCCTTTAAAAATAAAGCGGTTACTGTGTATTATAATGGATCAAGATGGCGCCCACACTGGGCTGACCATCAGACAGTCTGTAGGGAGAAGAGAATCTAGGATTTAGTGCCTTACAAAAGATTATTGTTTGTGTCTCCTTCGTTTAATCTTAGACATTTTAATTGTTATTTTTTAATCATTATTTTTAGTGAGCAGTAGGTGCAGGGCAGGGTAGTGCCAGTGAGGGAAAACAGTGAGTTAGAGGCAGGAGTTAGCTTTTTATTTTTAGTTAGGGCTGTCTTTGTGTGTTTGTTGTATGCCGCTGTTTTCAGCTCACCTCAGTGACATCCATTGCCACTTTTGCTGCTTTCGGTTTCCATTGGGACTGCTGCCATAAATTCCTGCCTTTCCACTGAGTTGTAGTTCTGTGAGCTTACAAGTTGAATCCTTCCAATGTTGAATCTCTTCAGCATCCTGAGTTCCTACTGTTGGGGATCTTCTGAGCTGGATAGCCCACAACCAGACCCTGTTGTGCTGGGATTTAAGACTTAGGACAAAGATTTTTACATCATCCTGTGTTTTTCTTTGCTGGCTTGCTTCTTTCCATCTTCAACCACTGCTGTTTCTCTGTCTGAAAACACTGTATACCTGGTGGGATTTATATTTTCTAATCTTTGGTAGCAGCTGAAGTTTTCAATTTTGAAGCTGGATTTCTTTCTATGATGGCTTTTATGCCAGTTTTAAACTGGATAAACCCGATGATTCATCGGCAGTGAGAGCATACTGAGTCACTGAATATTGAAACTGGTTTGGCTACTGGTTCTTTCATAAACTACAATTAATCTAGTTTTCTGTATGTGGTGAGAGAGCCATGGGTCCAGAGTTTTGGACATTGTTTTAACTCAGGAAGGTAAGAGCTCCTGTGGTCTTACAAATCTTTTCAGCGGGGTGTGAACCTGCTTTTTCATATATTTAGAAAACTGTCTCAAATTTATGGACCTTCAAATTGCTTGACTTTCTTTACTGTATTATGAGTGTTTTGGTTCTATGTCATAATAGAGAATGTGTTACGGTGATCGCTGTTGTAACGGCGTATATATCACCAAAAAAGCAATTTAGCGTATACACTTACAGGCTACCACAAACCAACAACAGGATTTCTGGATATGCAGGGGGCTGCACCCTCTGCAACCCCTACTTAAAGATTCTCAACTACAGAGGTGTAAAACTTAAAAACATATCACTGCCCTGACGCAAAAAGAAGCCTGCCCCAGAACCAAACTCGCATCCTCCCAACCTCAGCCTGCCACCTACCCACCATATCATGGCCAGCTCAGCAGCCAACCACTGTTTCACACCCACATACCCTCCTCCCCTTCCACCTGTCACATGGCATGGTCCCCCCACATGCGTGTGTGTGTGTATATATAGTGACAGAATGCTGCTATAGTCACCTACCCCGTACCCCATCACTACGCTGCCAGGTAGCCCAGAACACAGGCACCGTGACTGAGTCACCTTTTGCAGTTGCTCAATCATGGTGCATGTGTTCACTGGATACGTGTTTTTTGTCTAGATTATCCAGTGGGGTGTGTGTGTGTGTGTGTGTGTGTGTGTGTGTGCGTTTGTGCGTGTGTTTAGTGAGTGTGTGTATTCTGTGTTTTAATTATTTTTATTGTTTTTTCTGTTTTGCTTTTTGCATTATATGTAGAGGTTTTCAGTGGACTTCTTGCAGATGCTTCACCTTTCCCAGGGCTTCCTTGTTCTGCTAGCAGGGTGCTCAGCTGCTGCTGGAAAATGGGAGTTCTGAGGGGCATCTGCCGCAGTGAGGTCCTCAGTTTGGTGATGGGGTAGGATTGGTGTGATACAGCCCAGGAGACACTCAGGAGGAGAAGGTCATAGGACAGAAGACTATCATATCTGGTACCTCCCTAGGGCTCTGCCTAACATCATTGGGCAACACGTCGTCCATTAGACCTGTGCGGCTCTCATCCCCTTCAGGCGTACTTTGTAATGCAAGGTCACTGAGTAATAAACTGCAGTGATCAGTCTTTCATTGTTGATTCCTAGGCTGACCTTGTTTGCATTACTGAGACTTGGGTGGGTGATGATGCTGGTCCTGTGCTGATTGACATCTGTCCCTCCTGGTTACTCGGTGTTGCATTGCCCAAGGAGGGACCATAGAGGGATAGGGTGGCCATCTGTTTTAGATCCACCTGGGTATCACTGCATTCCCAATGAGAACACTAGAGCCCTTTGAATGTGTGGTTGTCAAGTCGTCTTGGAGTCAATGGCAGGGTAGTCCTCATCTACCAGATTCCGGGGAGTCTTTTCCTGCAGGAGCTGGCAGACTTCATCACCAAGCAGGTGTTGGAGTCCTTTGATTTTGGTCCTGGGGACTTTAATGCCTGGATTTACAATGAATCCTGTCATTTTGGGTAAGAGCTCCTCAAGCTGATGAATTTTCTGGGACTGACTAGTGGTTAACTCCAAGACTTTACATGCATGACCTACATTTTGGACCTAGTCTTCTACTCAGACTTAACATTATGGTGGTCAAGGTTGACTCAGTCTGTTGGTCAGATCATCATGCAGTTAAGTTCCTGTGTGGGGCCCCTGTCAAGTTATCCCAAATACTGAGACTATCCGGTGTCATCCAAGAAATAAATTGAGCCTCACCATCTCCAGGAGTCACTGGATGTCTCGAGCTAGCTGTTAGCCTGTGCTCAAGGTTCAGAGACTGGTGTGGAGGCCTATAACATGACCTTGATTGATGCCTTGGACCTGATCGCATCTCTACCACGGTCGTCCCCTTGACCTCCCATCATCGCTCACTGTGGTATTGTGCTGAGCTGCGTCCGGTTGAAGATTAAGGGTGTAGGTTGGAGCGTGTCTGAAGGAGGTCTCACTCTGAGGAGGACAAGGTGGTGCTGATGCTCCATTACTTGTAGTATCAGTGGACAATCGATCTAAAGAAGAGAGATTCTGTCCCAATCGATTGCTGCAGCAAAGAATCATCCAGCCGTGCTCTTCCAAATTATAGACAGTTGGCTAAACCTCCTGTCTGCAGTCTGGGACAGCTTTTTCCTTGAAAAGTTTGAGGAGTTTTGGGCTTCTTTGATGACAAGGTGTCCTCTATCAAGGTGAGTATTGCCTCCTCTGGTCCAGCCTCTAGGGAGGGGATCAGTCTGTTGGTGGAGATCCTCGTCAAGCTGGAGTGAGTTTCAGCCAGTTTTGGCAGCTGAGGTCCTCCATGTTGTCATCAGCTTGCTGCCCACCAGCTGTGCTCTGGAGCCAGGTCTAATGAGGTTTGTCATCAGCTCCATGGTTTTCTGGTTCAGTATTTATTGAGATGGTCAACGGTCTTTAAGTGAAGGTACCTTTCACACATGATCTCTTCATGGCGAGGGACCGAGGGCAACATACCATCTTGGTGCTCTTGGATCTATCTTCAGCTATTGACATGGTAGATCATGGGGTGCTGTTGGATCACATGCACATGGGTGCTACTTGGTGGAGTTCTGCGTTGGTTCAGCTCATATTTAACTAGAAGATCTCAGCGCATAGTCCTCAGGAATTTTTCCTTGGGACTTTTCGCACTGCATTGTGGTGTTCTGCAGGGTTCTATTTTGGCCCTTTGCTGTTCTCCATTTACATGCTGCCACTTGGGGAGCTCATTAGACAGTACAATGTGGGGTTTCACTGCTATGTGGATGATACCCAGTTGTACTGTACCTGTCTTGTGCCCCAGATGACCTCTCCACCTCAGTTAAGCTGGAGCCAGTGTTTGTTGAGATAAATTATGGATGTCTGCTATGTCTTAACTCTGGCAAGACTGAGGTTATGGTTATTGAGCCTGGTCATGGAGGTGTTTCCACAGATGGGAAGCTGCTTACCTCAACTGTTGGCAGACAGCCCCTGTCAGTGGTGAGTGTGGTTAGAGATCTTGGCATTTTCTGAATGACCGACTGACCCTTGAACAACAGATTTCATCAATTATTAGGTCTGGTTTCTTTCACCTCCAGAATATCACCAGGATCTGGCCATTCTTGATGCCTGAAGACCTGACTATGGTCATCTACACTTTCATCACCAACAGACTAGATTACTGCAATGCTTTATACCTGGGGCTGTCTGGAGGATTGATGCATTGACTGCAGCTAGTTCAGAATGCTGTGGCCAGGATTTTGACAGGTGCCTCTCTGAGGGATCATATCACTCCTGTTCTATGGTTCTGCACTGGCTGCTTGGGAGTTCATGCATCACCTTCAAGATTTGCTTGCTGACATACAAGGACCTGCTATGGATTGGGACCTGACTACTTTGATGAGCTCCCAGTTCCTTATCAGCCTCTCTGCTCCCTCTGTGCTTAGTCAAGGCTGACCTGCTCATGGTACCTCCCTTGCACCTTAGGAGATCAGGCGACAGGACTTTTGGTGTTGCTGCACCAGTGCTTTGGAATTCTCTTCCACCACATACTTGCAGTCAGCTTGCTGAGACTTTAAAGCTTCTTTAAAAACTTTCTTGTTTGATAAAGCTTTTAGTGTTATTTTAATTAGTGATTTTAAATGTTTGTGTTTCTCTACTTATTCATTGTAAAGCACTCTGAGTCTTTGCATAGAGAGCTATATAAATAAAATTTGCCTTGCCTTTGCCCTTACCTTTACAATAACTTACCTCTGTCTGTACTGAATGGTGTATCATTGTCTTCTATTTAAATTTGGATTGTATAATATGTTATTGATGGATTCCAGTTGTGTATGTTTTAAATAATTTTTTTTATGTATTTATGTACTGGTCACTGTGAAAATGTAATTTTTGCTAATCCGACTTACCAGTTTAAGAAAAATGAAATGAAATAAATAAAAATGAAATGAAATGAAAGGCATCCAAGTGAAGCATATAAGACAATGATGAGTTACCCATGGCAAGCCAGTAACAATTCATAAGAAATTTAAATTATGATACAGATAATACAATAATATAAATTTAATAATTTAGCAGAAGTATCCTGTATAACCAGTCACCATAATCAAACTGGTAGGAAATAATGAGGAGAATAACTGTTTCTTAATGAATGTATTAAACTAGACCATATGTCAGTAGAACAAGACTAATAATCTTTTAAACTTTGCATAGAGATATGAAATGTGGACATCACGTGCTAAGGAACTATCCAAAATTATACCCAAATACTTATAGGAATCTATGAAAGTCAATTTCATAATGGGCCCAGTGCATCAATCATACACGCTCTTGTGCCTCAATATGAGGTGCCTAGGGCTGGGATATGCTCATCCCCAGTGTCCAATGGACATCCATGGATACACAAACAGCCTAACCCTTCCATGTGTCCCTTCCAGGGACCATCTGTGCATAGACCCACACAACTACATTGCTGGTCAGGGCAGGGGATGGGAAGTGGACATGTCAATATTGAGCCACCAAAGTGTGGCATGCACATTGCTGTTCATGCTCCACAGGCTGGTATCCAGGACTGTGTTTGGTACACCAATCAGAGGGCTTCCATAACAGGTACATGCTTTCTGACAGGCATTCCAATAACCTGAAGCTTCCAAGAATCCATAGATGCCTACAAAGGGCTCAGAGAGGATGATGTCTGAGGGGATAGTTTGCAGGTACCAGAACAAATATGATTGGCAATGGAAAATACAGCAGTCCTTATAACATAATCACCTGTTCCTGTGGAGCAAGGCATCTACTGTGGGATCATCTGGGGTCTCTGGCTTAGGTCTGTCCTTTCCCTACCCTGACCTTGCTCTGAACTGCATGACTGTGAATAAGGAGAGCCAGGATAGTGGGACCCAACCCTGCATGTCTGGCTGGGTGTGCAGTGTTCAGTTGCACTGTTCGGTCTGTGCCATTTCTGGCATGGACAGAAAATTTCTTTAACCCATCTATTTTAGACTTAGAAAACAGCATTCATTGCCTTTTCTACATTCAAAAGAAGCCTCAATTCAAGTTAAGTAGCCTGGATTTTATAGAAATCCTCCTGAGTAATTTGTACAACTACATTAGGATGTTTGTTAAATGTATATACAATGGTGTCATCAGCATAAAGAAACAAATTAGAAGCCAGAGTGCATAGTTAAGATAAATCATTAATATAAAGTAAAAAAAAAAAAGAAGAGTGGGCCCAACAAAGAACCCTGTGGGACACCTGTCTTGATTACAACAAAGTCAGAGCAAATATCTGTAGTACAAACACATCATAATTGATTAAGAAGGTAAGCTGAAAACCAAAGTAATAAACTGTAACTAAAAGAAAAGAAGGTACAATATTAATTCACTGATTGTGATTTACAGTGTCAAATGTTTTGGCAGATCCAGAAGTATTGGTGAGGAAAATTGTTATTCTCACAAGAACTAAATGGATCACTAACAACATGAGAAACAACATATAATGTATTATGACTACCTGCTCGTCAGCGGTGGTAGATGCACGTTCTGCAATGGACAAAATGCTGGTGATGCTGCCAGATATTCTAGGCCGAGGATTATAACTTCAGGTGGGGCATAAGCAGCAGGAAGGGATGACTCTGTTAAGAATGGAAGATAAAAATAAAGACAGCATATGAAATATGTACAGCAATACCAGCCAGGATGGAATGCAGTAATGCTGCAATATATCACAAAATGATATAGTATACTGCAGTGAACACTGTACTTCAGTGGCTCTGAAATCCTTTGTTGTGCAGTATGTTGTGACATGACACATACAGCAAGTTACTGCAATGCATCATTGCTGGCTCAGATAAAGCTAGATAAGAAATACAGATGATATACAATATTTCATACAGTATATGCAAAACTGTGCCAGAATATCATGGTTTTCAATTATTTCCCCAAAGGCAAAATTAGCTTTGCCCTATCTTTAGGAGATGGGTCTTGATTCTATATACCTCCCACTCTGGAAGGGTCATGATGAATAATAACCTCACTACCCTCTTCTCTGGCCAAAGGAACCTGGCAGGGCTGCCTGCTGCCCCTGCGAATCAATAAATTATCACTCATGGTTTGTTTCTTAGGTCAGTCATGACTGATCATTGTTAATCATCAAATATCACTCTATGATTATCAGGAGATAATGATCTAAGATCATTATCTAGCTCATATAATCATCAAACATGTAACTTTCAAATCATCAACTGATGTTTATTCATTAATTTTGTAGCTTAAATCCCCATGATTGTTTCCCGTAATCTTTGGATGATCAAGTGATGATCAGTGATGTAAGTCCAAACAGTAATGTTTAACACAGTTTTATTTATTACTAATATGAAAATAGGAAGGTTAAATATCAGCAAAAGCAAATTAATTATAAAATAAATCATATGAAATCAAAATTTAATTGCTATACTAGGTACAGTATTTTATAACTAATTTGCATATTTAAAAGCACAGTCTGTGGACCAAAACAATGGCAATTTTATATTTTAAATGGTATGATTGGAAACAAGAGGTCTCTCACCACACAATTTACACATTGAATAATTGCAAGATAGACCCTAAAATGTTGGTGTTTTTTGAAATTATGGATGGAAAGAAGTTTAAAATAAATGAATGTAGTCTTGAAATCCTCATGTTTGTCTGTATCATTGTATTTGACTTTTGTACTTTTATTATTATATTGATTATTTCCTCTGCCCTCTCCCTGCAGGAACATCTGGAAATGAGCTGTTATAAGCTCAGTATATATTTCTAGTTAAACTTTTAAATAAATAAATATATAAATTGTGTGAGTACGTGAACTTTTGTTTCCAATCATACTATTTAGCATTATTAAGTTTTGATTTGCTTGAACACCTCCATTCTCACTTATAAGTGTTTATTTAAACCAAGGGAAGCTGACCTGAAGAACCAGTCTTAAATTTCATATTTTTAAAATAAATTTTGCATTGACAGTAATAGTTTACAGGCAGGGATGCACCGATATCTAAATTTGCCCAGATATCAGATCCATATATCCAGTGTCTACTATCTGACCAGGTCGGTTATGCCTCGGTTGGATGGTAGTATGCTGAGAACAATACAAATAAAACAACATTAGTACTCTTATGGTATTTCATTTAACAGTAACAAGTTGCATTTAGTACATACAGTATATTTTAAAATTCTCAGTATGTGTTTCTGTTTCTTAATCAGCAGTACAGCACTATGTGTAACAGAAACTCTCCATTCTAAAAACTGGCAATCAGTGACATACTGTACATCAATGTTGAGGTGGCAGCAATATTAAATCTAGAAACATGTGTTATTGGATCTTCATCAGTGGGACAGAGCAGTCATAGTGAGACAAAGGCTAAACATGTGATAAAGCATCAAGATTTCATTGAAGTTAAATGGAGCCTCCATTCTAAAAACTGGCAATCAGATTTTGGATAATGGGAAGGTAGCTTGGGAGTTTAATAATTAATGAATAGCTTTAGCTATTCTGCAGCTTATAATAGTTAGTTACCCTCCTATCAGAGATTTGACTTTCAAATATAGTTATTTACTGAAATCTATTGTCCAGGAAAGGTAAACCGAGTTGAAGCTGATCTCCAGGTGTGACCTAGATGATAGGTTATTGGGGTGGATAAATAAAAGTAGGAGCAAATACAAAGGTGATGTCTGTGTAACAAACAAGCAATACAGTGTGACTTAATTTGAGTTCAGGAGTGCAACTCACAAGAAATTCTCACCTAACGCTTTGAGCACCGCCACCAGTAACAACTCTACGAGTGCTTCCACAAACTCTCTCTCGCTCTTGTTCCGCATCCAAAGCCAGCCACAACCCATCTAATTTTCAACACCAGTATTCAGTTGGGATGGATATGATCAGAAAGCATGATACCCAACCGGATCAATACATCAGGTTGGATATCCATGCATCCCTAGCTTACTAAAGGGTTTAACTACAAATCAGGTACTTATAGCAACTAACCACAGCCATAAGACCACTGAATGGAGCTATTCAAACTAATCTGAGCCTGTATAACATATATAAGAACTGATGTATAAGAGAAACAAAATTGAAAGTAGTGTGTTTGCATAGATGCATCTTTTGAGGATTAAAAAAAAAGATGTCGAAGTAGAAGAGAAGATAAATTCTAAAGTACAGAAAAAAGATTAAAATGATTTTCTAATTTATTGCAGTAATTTAGATGATGGCCATGGACACTCATGAAAAATCATGATGACATGAGATCATCATTAATACAATCACCATTTCCATAACATTTTGTTTTTGATTGGCGACCATCTAATGTTGATGTTTAATCATTGTTAATCATGTTTCCAATGATGATTTTTGAATATTGAACATAATCTTTGAACGTAATTGCTAAGTATTATTTATGATACATAATTATAAAATCATCATCTCATCAGCTGGGTCTCCCCACTGTTATCTGTGGTGGCAATTGAGACCTTGTGCTATAGCTGTCCATGAGCATCCCACCCTCTCTTCAGTCTGGATGGGTTCCACGTAGTACTGCACAAAGCTGTATGCTGATGCTTCCTCATTCTCCTTTCTGACACCTCCAAGGGCATACCCCCATTCTGGAGCTACTGCAATCATTCTCTGTGGATTTGGGAATAAATGTTAACCCTTTGAAGACAGAGGTCCTCCACCTCAGTCCATCCTGCACTCAGTCACTGATGTCTGTTCAGCCTGAAGTAGTCATGGGACTCCATCAAATATTTTGGTGTCCATCTCACTGCTGCCCATCCTGTCTGTGCTCTTCTAGTTTTCTTCCTTTTGAAGGCACAGCAGGAGGAGTGTGACAGGTGGAAGGCCCTTCATCTTTCCATGGCCAGCAAAACCATAGCCCTTAGCATGGAGAAAGCTCCTAAATTTCTTCACTTCCTGAGCCACCTACCAATCAAGATCTCTTTACTCTGGTTCTCTAAGCTTGATCCCTTGTAAGGAATTTCTTATGGAAAGGCAAACCCTGTGGTCTAGCCAGGCAAAACTTAGGTCACATTGGAAGGGCAGTTTAGAGCCTTCCATGGTTTTATGGCTAAAATGTGGCCTTCCTCAGAGCTTAAACCAGTATGTGGTTTCCACCAGACTCCTCTCTGCTACTATGGGTTCTTATGGAATGGGATGTGGATGAGTTGCTTCCCAGCTGTCTATCTCTATGCTTCCCTACCAGCCCACTTGAACACTTGGCTGGAACATTTCTGCTTCAGTGTTAGCTAGGAAGAAACTGCAATCTCTGGCCCATTGCCAACTCATTGCATAGGAGCAGAGCCCTACTTGAAACAATAAACATAAGTGAAAACAGCACTGCACAAGGCTCTAGAAAACAGTGTAGATATTTATTAAACTTCCATCCAATAGTTGCCCCAGCACTTTGAGGGATCTGGCCTCTTCTTCAGAGGGTGGTTTCTATTTGAAACAGCCTTGCCCTGTGCATTGATAAGACAGCCATTCCATTGGTATACATGGAAACCTCTAAGGGTGTGGTCTCTTGGTGATATATTTCAGCTGGGGACAGTCAGATTAGACTTGTTTGAGGGTTTCCAATCCTGCTTTTCCATCCCCCACTGGACTTTTGGAAATATTTACAAGTCCACAGTTTACTTAGTGCAAGCTTGAGAGGGCTTTTCAACCTACCTATATCATGGATTCCCTGTTACCCCACTGGTTGAAAGGTGAGGGGCTGGGCAAGTCTGATCTATGGCATTAACCGTGATAGTGTACGGATCCCACTGTCAGGGTAAGGCAAAAGTGGGAGACTTCCTTACAGTCATGCATGATGGAAGAGGACTGGTCAACATGGAGGGTAGCCTACACAACCTGTCCTAACAGTCATGGATTCCTTATCCAGAACAAGCTCCTCCACCACTTATACTGCACCATCCCAGTGGAAATCCCCAGGTCTATTCTCCGATGATAAATTATAATGCTGTGATGTGGAAAAGAAACCTTTTCCACATCCTCCAGGAGTCCTGGGAGGAAGTTTGCAATGAATGCTTCAAGGTTTTGAGGACTTGCATCCAACTGTTGCTAAGTCTATTTCTTCATGGCCACTCTTCCACCAGTACTCTACCTGTGGACAGCAGCTTTTTGGTCGGTGGCCCTTAGTCAACAATTCCTTCAGTTGATGTCATCACTGGGCCTTTACAGGCCATTTCCTCCTTCAGTCATATAAAGCCATGTCATTCCTCTGCAGGGCCCCCAGAATATTAATCCTCCTGTGAAGATGATACGGTACAGCCAGAAGTACAAATATAGAGCCTAGCAGACTCCTAGTGGAACTGGAAACAAGAAAACAGAGAAACAGAGAATTTGGCAGCAGATAAGGACCGTCCTGGCCCACCCAGTGCCTATTCTTCCCAGCCTATACCACAGACCCTGCCTGACCTCCAGCTACCTCCCCAATTTTCCTACTAAGATTCCCTTGTAACTATCCCATGCATGCTTGAAGCCCACCATTATAGAAACATAGTCATGTCAGATATTTTGGCAGCTTGTGTCATGGGAGCCAAAATACCATGGAGTGTTATAATATGGCACTTATGGTTGCTTTGGACTCCTGGCACCTTATCATGTCTGTCATTTGACATGCTGTCACAGTTCACCATAGTATGTTGATAAGGTGTGGCTGCTGAAGACTTAGGGATGGAAGCTGGAGCATTCTTGGAGGAGATCCCACTCAGAGAAGGACAGATTGGTGCTGAGGGCTCATTATTGTGCCTATTGGTGGGCAATCACTCTGAAAAAGAGTTCCTGTCAAGGGAGATGGCTGCAGCAAAAATTCACCTGCGTTGCTCTTCTGCACCATAGATGATTGATCCTCTGTCTATGATCCAAATGATCTTTTTCTGCAGCAAAGTGTGAGGAGTTTAATCACATCTTTGTTGACAAGGTGTCCTCCAGATGGGCTGGGATCTCCTCAAGTGGTCTGTCATGGGCCAGCAGTCACCAGTCAGGTGGCTACAGTCTGCCACCCTGGTCAGAGTTCTGACCAGCTGTAGAAGAAGAGATGCTCTAGCTGGTCTCTTAGTTGCACCTTACCTGCTGTACTTTGGACCCAAAGCCTACCTGGCCGCTTATTGCTTGTTGGGAAACCCTGAGGCCCATTTTCACTGAGATAATCAGATGCTTCCTTTTGGAAGGTTGAACCTCTTCTTTCTAGGAAAGATGTTTGAGAAGGTTGTGGCAGTGCAGTCTTTGTTGTATTCACCATGGTGATGGCAGTGTAGCTTTGGGCCCACTTGGTTCAATATGGCATCTATGAGCCTCTCCAGTCAGACTTTAGGCTTCATCACATCACTAAGACTACTGTCATCAAGGTGCTTAATGATCTCACTAAGAGAAGTAGAGGGCTAAGGTCCAACTTGGGCCTTCAAATCTTTCATTGATATTTGACACAGTGGACCAGGGTTCTATTATACCACCTGAGGCACTATGTGGGACTCACAGGCAGTTTTGCACTGTCAGAGTCCTACCTACCTAACCATGAGAGCACAGCAGGTGGTACTAGGCAATTTCATCTCTTGTACTACTGTTCTCAACTATTGAGTGCCTCAAGGTTTTATTTTAGTCCCTATGTTGATTGCTGTGTGTGGAGGTGTTGTGGGATAACAGATGGAACAGACACTGACTTCAGGTTCAAAACACAATCTCTGTGTGATGTTTATTCAAAATACAGGAAATAAGCTTCAGCAATGTGATATTCCTTCTTCAGTACATCAGTTTACAACAACAGACTATGTATGTCCTTCCTCTGCACTTAACCAGCACCTACTGACACTGATCTCTGATCTAAACATTTTAGTGAAAACCCTTCATCCCTATGTGGGACTTGTTTGCTTGGGTAGTGGGGCTCAAAAAAAAAACAAGCTATAGACAAAGAACCTCAATGCACAATCACTGAAAAAGGCTTACCCCAAAGGACATTGGCAACAAGTCAAGTTTCAAAGAAATACAACATCATACATGCTTTCATAATGCTAGCATCATGAGATATATGCAAATCACTATGAAATTTCAGACTTGTTCAGTTTACAGCAATTTACATGCCTTTTAAATAGCACAACTAACTTAAAATCTATAATAGTAACCTAGTACTTTTACCATTACCAAAAACACCTAGTGTCATGGTATTTTCAACATTTACAGGCTTCATAAACATAAGGTATATACATCAAGATATTTTACGACATAGTGCTATTACATACTAAATCCAACAACAATAAACACAACCTGTTTTACATACACTTGGAGGTCACCACAATAACCTCCCTGTAAGAGGACCTGAGAGGGAAAAGGAAAATTAAAGAGGACACTATAGCATAGTCAAGAAAGGGAAGGAGGTGCCCATAGGTGGCCAACCTTATAGACTAGAAACTGTAAAGGATAGATAAGGCTAAGAAATAGAAGAACTGTTGCAACAGATTTAAGGTTGGTCCTCAAGAATGGTAGGAGCTCCTGTCACACTGTGTACATGTTGCCATTTAGTAAGACCATCAGGTGGGATGGTGTTGCATTTCACTGCTATGCAGATGATATTCAGCTGTACCTGTCCTGTTCACCTGAGGTCAGAAATAACATGGTCTTAGTGGTGGAGCAATGCCATGATGAAATCAGTAACTGCGGCTTCCAATGGGTCAAGTCTTAATCCAGGTAAGACAGAGGTAATGCTTGTTGAATCTGGTCTCTTGTCTCTTTGAGTCAGCGATGAGAAGTGTAGGTGCCATGCTGCCAGGTTTAAATGACAATACACTTTGAGCTGTGGATGTGATGAAATCCGAGCATCACTCTGGACTGCAAGCTGACTCTGGAGTCTCAGATGTCAGCTCTAGTTTGGAGTGGCTTGTCCATCTTTGCAATATTGCCTGAATCAAACCACATCTTAGAGCCTTGGTGATTATAGTACATGCCATTGCCATGCCAAGACTGGATTACGGACAACACTCTATACTTAATAATATTGGGATATAGTGCATCATAATGAATGCTAAAGCTCTGTAGAAGTAAAGAGGTGTTGATAAACAAAGTGCTGGCAGTGTTAAATGAAACATATCTGCTGATGATTTTACATAAGCAGAATACACTTAGCACGTGAGCCCTACTCCCTTTGTGGAAGTAGGAAGAGAGGTGCGTAGTCTTGCAGAGCTCGCGCAAAACTACCAAACCTGATTTTGGGGTATATTTTTAATTTTGACAGTGCTTGTGTGTATAACATACATCATCACAATCCTAGTGGCAGTTTAATTGCATTTTAATATACTTCGCTGTACTTTGTTTTGCGAGGAGCTGTGAACTCTCAAAAGCTCTTCTGGGTCACATAGGCTTCTTAATTTGGTCCTGCAGCAAGCAGGTGAGTTAATGCTACAGCCTCTGTGGAAGTAAAGAGGTGTTGATAAACAAAGTGCTGGTAGTGATTCTACATAGGCAGAGTACACTTAGCACGTGAGCCCTATTCCCTTTGCAGAAGTAGGAAGAGAGGATCAGTAGTCTCACAGAGCTCAGCGCAAACTACCAAACCTGATTTTGGGGCACATTTTAAATTTTGACAGTGCTTGTAAGTATAACATAGATCTCCACAATCCTAGTAGCAGTTTAATTGTATTGTAATATACTTTGCAGTACTTTGTTTTGTGAGGGAGCTGTGACCTCCCAAAAGCTCTTCTGAGTCCATAGGCTTCTTAATTTGGCCCTGTAGTGAGAGCAGGGTGATCGTTGACAGGGCACAGAAGACCTTGCAGAGACATGTGCATCTGCACATGTTATGCGTGTTGTGTGAGGGTAGAGGGTGTAGAAGGTGCCTACAGGATAGACTTTGGACAGTGCATTAAAACACTGGTTAGACCCACAGTAACCAGGTAAAAGGCAAACATTACCACAGCTGTAGCTATCATGGATTTAATACAGTTACTAAAAGATAAAATAGGGACACTATGTGTAGCGTGTGACATGTATCTGATTACAGACCCACCTGTGCTTGAGACTCTATTCACGTGCTAAAAATGTAAACAGAGTGCTGGTATGCAGATAGAAATTTCACTGTTTAATACTAGATTAAAAGCATTGGAGAACAGCCAACAGATACTAATGCAGAAAATGGTTATAGCAGACACTTGTTCTGACCCGACAATGGTATCTACATGTTCCACCCTGTCCATGCAACATGACTCTGATCCCAACCCAAGTCAAACCCTGCCCCCAAAAACTCAGTTTAACCAGAAACCAGAGCCAACCTCAAAC
This sequence comes from Neoceratodus forsteri, assembly GCA_016271365.2. Classification (NCBI taxonomy): domain Eukaryota; kingdom Metazoa; phylum Chordata; order Ceratodontiformes; family Ceratodontidae; genus Neoceratodus; species Neoceratodus forsteri. Next base: position 1,181,469,543 of record CM057450.1, on the reverse strand, counting down.
ATAGCCCCAAACTTAACTCAAAACTGGAAGAGAATAAGAGATGATGATGCTCAGGACAACCTAGATGACAATTGGTTCAATATACAGACCAAAAGACCATTTAAGAAAAAAAGGAGAAAAGCTGAGGCATTTGCCCTATCACTCCACAACAGTTTTGACTCTCTTATATAGCTAAATGAAGATGAGAGCATCATTCCCTCTGACTCAACTATCCTCCCCAGCTAATGCCCATCAATGAATCTAGACACCAATGTGACACAGGAAATCTTTCCTGAGCCTCTTGTTCCAAATGAAATTGATGATAGTTAGGCAGTTACAAACCTAATTATTTCTAACACCATATCACAAACAATTGAATCACCAGAGCAAATCTTTATACTCGGAGATTCAATTACAAGGTTATGGACAGATACTCCAAAAGGGATAATAAAGAAAATGTAACAAGTTGCAGTTACAGTGGGGCAACCATAAAAGACATAACCGCATTGTTGCGGGTATCCTACAGAACGTCCCAGATCCCCAAACCATCATTGTTCATGTAGGTACAAATAACTCTGGTAAACAGGAAGTGTGGAAATAATCCAAGATTTGGAGCTAGCTATACAAACATTACAAAACCTGAATGCAACTCAATAATTTCAGAAGTTCTACCAGTACCTAGCACTAGTTTTAAGAGGACTAAGAGCATCAAAAGCTTTAATAATTGGTTGCAGAGATGGTGCCTCACAAACAACACAAAATGTATCAAATCATGGGAAAGATTTGAAAATAACAACATACTATACAGACAAGAGGCTTTGTTTGAGTAAGCAAGGATCCCGTTTCTAGGATGTATATTTTATAATACATTTAACCAAGAACAGTTAAAAACTAGGTAAACTGGGCAAGGGAATCCTGTAATTCCTTGAAAAATATCTCAGCTAATAGTAATAATAACATAAAAGGTTAAAAGGTAAACAAATCACCCACAGTAAAAATCTGGTCTGTCTTTTCTCCTAACAAATACAAGAAGCCTGCATGGAACAAAATGGATGAATTATAAATTGTGCTGAACAAAGACAACATTGATATAGCCAAAATAATGGAAACTTGGGACAACTCCTCAAACTGGAATATTAATATACCAGGGTATACAACCTATCACAAAAACAGAATAGGAAAAAAAGGTGGGTAGCCCTATTTATAAAAAATATTATTGCATTTAAACCAATCAAAGATCATGTGGAAAGGACAACTAGCAAAATTATCTGGATAGAGTTAATTAAGGATAAACAACCAAGCTACTCATTGACCTATGCTATAGGCCACCAGATAAAACCAATTAGCACATCAAGACATCCTCAATAGCATAAATAGCAAATCAAATTATAAAAAGCAATATTATAGGGTGACTTTAATCTCCCCTGCCTAAACTGGGATGAGGCTGTAGGCAGTAATAATCAGGAAAAACATTCCTAGATGTATGTTCCACAAACGGGCTCTACCAAGTAATTAAAAACAACTAGAAAAACAATATTCTAGACCTACTCCTGACTAATATTCCCAATAAAATTAGTAACATACAAATTAAAGAGCCAATTTTAAGTAGTGAACATACGACTATAACTTTTAACATTGATATACATATAAAACCTGAATTAGGAAAACTATGTTTAAAACTATAATAAAGCAAACTTTGTCCAACTAAACATGATCTCTGGATTGGAACTGGGATAATGGGTCAAATTCCCCAACCGAACTCTGGACAAGAGTCAAAATAAAATTCTCGAACTTGAGGCAAAATTTGTCCCAAACAAGGAAACTTACAATAAAAGGGTAAAACCCTTTGTGGATAACCCCAGAATAACCAAACTAATAAAGCAAAAAAGGGAGCATACAAAATTATGAAAATGACAAAAGCGATTATAACAAATGGAGATATAGGACGATCCCAAAGAACTGTAAAAGCAAGATTAAACTCGAAAAGAAAAGGTTTGAGTTTAGACTAGCCTACAGGAATGATGGCGGTAAAAGTTTTATTCTTATATTAATAACAAAACAAACATCAAAGACTAAAGGGCCCATAAATATGAACTCAGAGGAAGTAACTGCACCCCAGGCTATCACTGAGGAATTTAATAAATACTTTAATTCAGTCTTTAACACCAAAATATAGTCAATAATATACCTCCTGAAACAAGGCTGATGAACTTTTGGAGATGTCAAAACTGAAATCTTGGACAAACTGAATAACATTAATAAAACAAATCTCTAGGACCTGATAAATTGCACCCAAGATTACTTAATGAAATCAGGGACTGGTTGGTGGAACCACATCACAAAATATTTAATATGTCCTTACTGTCTCAAGAGACACCAATTGACTGAAGTCTGCTGCTGTACCCCATTTTTAAAAGGGCAATCATGCAGACATCTCAAACTACACACCCATTAGTTTGACCAGTATTCTGGAAACATCTTGAGTCATTACTCAAAACTAAACTGGAAGATGAGTTAAAAACAAGGGACTGGTAGACCTGACCAACACAGTTTGAAGAACAACAGATCCAGCTTATCTGAGAACCTGATTTTCTATGAGTACATTAGTAAAACCTTGAGAGTAACATACCAGTGGATGTTGTTTATTTGGACTTTTGTAAGTTTCCGATAAAGTGCCCTATGACGCTTTAATAACCAAAATGAGAACACTGGGAATAAATAACACAGTTACAAACTGGGTAGAAGAATGGTTGAATCACCGCACCCAGAGAGTATGTATTAGGGGTGACATGTCTGACATATGCCGGTTAGTAGTGGAGTGCCCCAGGGGTCAGTATTGGGTCCAACACTTTTTCCATTTTATATCTGACCTGGCCACTAATGTAAATAGTTTTGCCATTATGTTTGAGGATGACACCTAAGCTAGCTGCTCAGGTTAAACCTGAGGATGATATTTTAAATCTCATAAATGATTTAAAATATTAGAGGACTGGGCACATAACAATCATATGACATTCAATAGTAGTAAATGTGTCAAAATGCATTTGGGAACTGCAAATACAGGTAAGTGAAATCAGTATATATTAAATGGTCATGTATTATCTCCAGTTGCGCAGCAAACTGATCTTGGTATAATAATTAACTCAGATTTATCTTTTCAGTCATTGCAACCATATCATAAATCATACAAATAGACTTATAGGAAGCATTAAAAGGAGTGTTACTTCAAGAGTCAGGGTTGCATTTTGCCACTGTACAAGGCCTATGAGACCACATTTAGACTATTGCTCTCCCTGTGGAGCCCATACCTAAGGAGAGATGTAAACAGGTTGGAGGGGTGCAGAGGAGAGTTACAAAACTCATCACTAACGTGCATGATAAAGGTGCGTTAAAGATTGGATGCATTGAACTCGTACTCCCTGGAGAAGCGAAGAATGAAAGGGATCTCTTATCAATGTATAAGATTTCAACTGACGGGGAACTAATGTCAGAGATGGGCATGTCTTATAGCATACGTGACTGTGCTCTTAGAAGTCACAAACATTAGTTGTCACTCACGTATCCTAGAATTAATAAAAGGAGTTCTTATTACACCCAAGAATTATCCCTATGGAATTCACTTCCTAGTTCAGTATTAGAATCCAAAAATGTTACCAAGTTCAAACAAAATCTAGACAGTTATCTGTTATAACTCTGGGTGGTTGTACCAGCTTGGCTGGAGAGATATACATATATGGGCTGCGGCATTCTGTATAGCTACCTGCTCCTAGTATGACTCTAGTATCATTAAAGTGTGAAATATTCATAAGTGAAGCAGTTTATGTGAACAAAAGAATTTAGATAAAAAGGAAAGGAACAAAAAAGTCAGAACAATTAAACTGTACTTTTATGTCAGAAAACAGAAACATCTGCAGAAAGAAGTGAGATGGATACCCAGCTAAAATATATTATGAAAAGATGTGTAGAGAGAGACACATAAATAATAATGTGATACTTGATACTGATGCTGATTTAGAAGGAAACTGATTGTGAAACTTCAAAGATTTACTGAAAGACTAAAAGGTCCTAAAACAATATGTTGTGGTCTCAGTGGATACTGACTCAGTACATAGATAGAGTCAGGCTCAGACTGAGAGTCAAGTAAGGTCATCAAACCATCGGTGAATGCATCTCTATAAATTTTAAATTGGAATAGAGCTGGTAATAGAACTAAGGTAAATGATGGTCACTGGAAAGAATTCATTAGACAATTTGTGGTTATCACCCTCCAGAAAACATGGCTAGGTGACTCTGATGACCTGAAATTGCAGGATATCAAACATTTGAAACAAAAGGATGCAGGGAAACAAAATGTGGAGATGTGAAGGCGTGTTGATGACCTAGTTTCCTGAATATGAATAGTGAAGTTAAAATAATATCCTCTACCAGTAATTGCTTTTACAGACTATCCTGACTTTTGGTAATAATATCAGACTGTTTGTATTAAATGTCCATATGCCTCTGGAATCCGACTGTGCCAGATGTCAGGATATTTTAAACAACATCTCTGATCTTATTCATAATTGGTAACTGAAGTTCTGTACCTCAGTTTTGTTAAGAGATTTTAATACAAGGCTTGGAAAACACACTGAAACAGAATATGATGTTGATATGTGGAAAATGGAAAATTATGTACTATACCAGGAAGAGCTTCAAAAGATAATAAGATTAATAGCAGATGTTTACTCCTTCTGACATTCATTTATAAAAAATAATGTGTGATCATGTGATGAAGCGTAGGCTGGTCCAAGTTGGAGCTCCCGCTATCTAAATCCCATATTTATGAATCAAAACCAGTTTTCTTACCTCTACAAGTTGGCAAAAGTAATGGCAACGGATTGTTAGAGGAGGAGAAAGTTTTAGCCTGTGAAATGGAGGCAGAAATGAAGCCTGCATTACCCGCCACACTCCGCCTGTTTCACCTGAGAAGTCAGGAAAACACCCAAAGTCCAGATGTCTAGCAGCGGAAAACACCTAAGACAAGTGTCCAGAGAGCATTAGAGTCAGAAGAAGTGACTCCGCTGACTCTAGAGCTGCTGCGCAAATTATTGCCATTAAGGGAGGAGATGAAGATGGTAGACACCGAAATGAAACACTTAGCAGGGGCCATGGAAGACCTAAACACGAAGGTCTCTGACCTGGATGTGCAAATTATATCCCTGGAGAAAGCATCGAGTCAGCAGAGGAAATGGCGTGAATGATCGCCAGCAGTAAGAAATTAGAGAATAAAGTAGAAGATCTCGAGGGACGTTCTTGGAGGAACAACTTAGTTATCCTGGGGTACCTGAAAGAGAAGAAAGGCAGAACACGATCCTTTTATGCAGAAGTTGCTCGAGAAACTTGCTGGTTCTTCATCCTATGGCCATTCCTACACTCGAGAGGGCCCATCGAGCGCTCCGCCCAATGCCACCCCAGGCCAGCAGCCCAGACCCCTGATTGCCAAATTCTGAACTACCAAGAGAAGCAATTTGTTTTCGATAAAGCGAGAGAGTTGGAGAAGGTTTTGTGTGAAGGCAAACCCATCAGAGTTACGAGTGACCTACCAGTCTCAGTGCATCAAAAAGGGCCCTCTTTCACCCAACAGTCACAAAGCTGATAGCGTGGGTATAAAATTTGAATGGGGTCCCAGCCTGCTTGCAAGTCCTTGTGTCTGGGGCCTGGCTTTCTTTTGAGGATGCAGACTCAGCCAGCCGAACTCTGCAGAAGGAGCTCCCAGATCTTTTCAGACCCAAGTGAAGAATGCTGAGGGGAAGATTGCTTGGGATGAGCTCAGCAGGGATACCGGTTCTTGTTGCCTTATAAGCTTCCATGGCAGTTTCTGGATGCTGACTCAAGAAGAAAAGAATTTCTGATTTTCTTTCCAGATCCTATTGTTTGGATAGTGGTTATCATAAATGTTATAGTCCCAATTGTAGAGGACTGATGTTTATGCTAGTTCACAATGGTTTTGATGTTTACAGGTTTGGGGGGCGTACGGGCTGGTGACAGATCTTTCCTGTATGTAGAATAAAGGCAGCCTACATCCAGGTCTGTTTCGCATGCCCCCAGATGAGATTAGTTCTGCCAGTGGATTACCCGGTATGTCGGGGCTGGACAAGGAAAGTACAGACTCCCGTTGTAATTGAACCTGTGGACGATCCCCAGTGGGTCATATGGCGGGATCAGCCTGGGGTCTCCCCAAGGGTCCAGTATTCATGTCCAGGTTTGGATGTGCAGGTGTCAATCCATGATTCCGCCCTAGGATGCCACCCCCACTAGTGTGAATCGCCTGTATCGAGGGAGGGAGATGGCAGGAGGGGCTTGGTAGGTTTCTGCAGTGGCGTTCACCACGTTGTGTAACTCGAGAGGGTGGGGAATATTGGACATAAGTTAGTTATAGACTTAGGATGTATGTTTCTCAGTAATATAAACATTGGGGGGTACTGTCTGTATAGGGATACCAGACCAGGGAATCATAATGATATGGTGTTTATTTTGATTGTTTGGGGATGTTCAAGAAGGGGTGTTCAAAAGGGAAGGGGGTCCTCAGCACAGCTCAAAGGTTATATGTTATTATTATGGTACCAGTGGCCTGGGCCTGGTTAGGATTTCTCTTGTTTCTCAATTACTGTACATGGCCACCAGTATGAAGTTTGCTACTTGGAACGTTATGGGTCTGAGGCAGCATGTTAAGCTTTATCAAGTTCTTAAGCATTTCAGCTTGTTATCAGTAGATATCGGCTTCATCCAGGAGTCCCACTTATTAGATGTTGAGGCAAGGTGGATGAGGAAAATGCAGATTGACATGTTTTTCAGCAGAAGAATCCACAAATAGTGCAGGAGTTCTCATAATCATCCATAGAAGGGTCCCATTCATGCGAAGCAAGTAGTCAGAGATCCACAGGGCCGTTTTCTTTTTATCCACGGGTTTTGGTGGGCTGCGGAGCTCTTATTGGGGGCGGTCTATGGGCTAACTCCACTCCCCTGATTTTTTATGAAGTTAGCGATAGTCTGCAACCATTTTCCTCTTGCCAATGGTGGTAGGTGGGGATATGAATGTGGCATTGATTCAGTGATGGACCGCTCTATTGCTAGGAGCGGACCACGGTCTCCAGCCCAAAGGGCGCTATCTGAGTTTTTAGAATTGTATGCTCTTTGTGATATTTGGCGTGTACTCCACCCAAGCACAAATAATTCACCTTCACATCCCGGTCCACAACACTTCATCCGCATTGACTATATTTTTCTCGCACAGCCTTATCCGTAGTGTGGAGGAAGCCTCTGTACAACCCGGTCCCCATCAGACCATGCTTTAGTAGTATGCCATCTAGTGTCCCTAGACCCACCTAAGAGATCTTTTAGATGGAAAATAAACAATTATATGTTAAAAGAGGAGAAATCGGCCTGAGTATTGGGGATTATATCCAGCAGTTTATAGAATCTAACGCCGGCTCAGTGGAGAGACTGATATAATGTGGGAGCCTTTAAATCATATATAAGGGTGTCTTGATCAGTTTAGCCACTTCTGGAAGAAAGGAAGGAGAAGGAGGGTAAGTTGAAAAGGCTTTTGTGGAAATACAGGATAAAGAAGGCAGTGGCAGTTCACCTTTGAATGAGTTTGAAAAAGAAGAACTAGTCAAACTTAAGGAGGAGTATCTGGAGTTGCTGAGGGACAGGCTGAATATGCAATCCTTAGGGCCAAGGCAGCATACTCGGACACTGAGGAAAAGGCCGTAAATTGCTGGCACTGAAGATCAGACAAATGGAAGTGGACCGGCATGTTCTGGCGATCCGCCCCGACCACCAACTCCTCCTAACCTCTACTGAGGAGATTGTCTCGGTCTTCGAGGATATTATGCCGAGTTGTATAGTTTCAAAGAACTGGCCCTAGATGTTAACATTGATAACTATTTGGGAACTATCGGGTTCTCTTTTGAATAATTATCAACAGAGCCGCTTAACAGCTTTTATAACTAGGGAGGAGGTCTTTCAGGTCATTAAGGCTCTACCCATCGATCAATCTCCTAGGCCTGACGGATTTCAGTGAATTTTATAAAAAATTTACAAACATTTTACTTCCATGTTATTGTCCCTTTTGTAACATATCCCATCGGGGCTCAGACAGACCCGACGCTGTGGGAGGCCTTAATTGTGTTGATCTTGAAACCCGGGAAGATCCAGAGTTACCTGCTAGCTACCGACCGATATCTCTGATGAATCAGGACATCAAAATTCTGGCCAAGATTTTAGCAAATCGTCTTTTTTGGTTGTCAATGATATGATTGGGCCAGAACAAGTCAGATTCATGGAGGACGGTCATCAGCAGATCACCCAAGGACCCTGTCGTATGTCCTCTCCGTGACCAGAGATGCCCTCATCCAGCAGTTCTTGTTTCCTGGACGCAGAGAAGGCCATCGACAGGGTAGACTGGAACTTTCTTATTAGGACCTGAATGCATGCAATTTTCCTGAACTCTTTCAAAATGGATCAGAATTTTTTATAGTGTCCCATCCGCTAGGGTGATGGTAAATGGAATGATTTCGATAGGTTTTCACTATACTCTGGTACCAGACAAGGCTGTCCCCTTCACCGCTGTTCTTTAATCTATACTTAGAGCCCCTGATTAGAAGGATCAAGCAGAGCCCTCCATAAGGGGTGGAAATTCAAGGGTAGAGGTTAAAATATTGGCGATTCGGACGATTGACATTGCACCTGACAGACCCGGTAATTCCATATCGGGGTTGCTAGCAATTCAAGAATTCGCCAGCCTTTCCAATTATAAATTGAATATAGATAAATCTCAGATATTCCCGCTCAGTTATAGAGTGAATAAAGCCCTCGTCAGTCAGTGTGGAATGTCCTGGTCGCTGAAGTCTCTGAAATATCTGGGGATCCAGGTGGTAAGGATCCAACCCAGCTTTTCAAGCTCAATCTGGATGATTTAGTTAAAACATAGGAGGGAGACTTGAAGAGATGGGACAAATTAGAATGTTACCTTTGGAGGAGTAACGCTTATCAAGATGAATCTCTTTCCTAGGATTTTTATCCATTACACATGCTCAACACATGGATCCCATACACATGGTTCCGCAGACTTAATGCAATAATAACCTGTTTTATATGGGCGATAAATGACCCGAACTAGCATACCACAAACTGGCGGCCCGAAGGACAGAGGTCTTCGCTCCGTCCCTACTTTTTATTACTGGCAAGCCATATGGTGAAGTACTTAAGGTGGCTGGAAGGCGAAGAGGGGTCTGTTGCTGCAGAAAGCTTGCTGGCATGGTTGCGATTAGAGCTGGCTCTTATCAAACAAGAAGGTCTGTTACCATTATCCTTATTGCATATCAAATTAAAGGACCTTCCTCCAAACCTGAGGCTCACCCCAATCACAATCTCAGTTAAGTGCATACGTAGAATATGTGAACATGGATTATCGGCAGAAGAGGGATCTGGCGCAGCCGATTTGTAGTAATCCTAATATAAAGCTTGATGGTAGACTGATCAATAGGTCCTGGATCCCACAGTTTGGGGATGCCACCGCCCAACTGGTGGCTCAGAAGGCCCTGGCTTCAGGCCCAATTATACTGACCAGGTTTGACATACCACAAATTTATCTTCAAGTTTACCAGCTACTCCATTTGTTAGCAAATGGTGCTGGTCCGTTTCTTCCCTACCCATAAGAATAGATTCCAAGAGACTCTGAGCACACTTGTGGGTCACAGACATTCCGTGTCCAAGATCTCTAAATGCTTATACGATTGCAAATATCCCAAAGAGTTTATCCCAGAAAATATTGGGCCAACCATTTCCCAGAGTTAGAAATAGATGGAGTAGTCCTTTGGAAAATGTCCACAAATATATTAAACAGGATAGACTGAAATTGGTACAGTTCCATATATTGCACAATATATATTACACCCCAGAAGCTTCACAGTTTTGGTCAAGGACACATCTCTGCTCTAAGTGCGGACAGGAGGGCACGTTGTACCATATATTCTGGTCATGTTTGAAAGTGTCTGCTCTTTGGAATGAAATACGGGATGGACTGGATCCTTTATTGGGTCTCTCCAATTTTTTCTGTCCTGAGGTATGTTTACTGGATGATTATGCCTCTATACCAGTTGTACACAGGAGGTACTACATAGCCTTACTCTCACTTTTGGTAAAAATTCATCCTCAGGCACTGGAAGGATAATACTAACATATCTTACTTGGAGTGCCTCAAGGAGATCTTGCATAACCTCAGGATGGAAAAATGATGGCCAGTCTAAATAACAAGCTGACCAAATACAATAGTATTTGGGAACCCATATACTGCGCTGCTAAGTATATAAGATATATCTTGGGTGCCCGCTAGGGCACCATATAAAGATAAGCTGTGCTGGGGAAGGGGGGTGGGGAGCAGCTCTCTCTTCCATAGCTATAAGGATGGCTTAAAAGGAGAATGTTAATATGTCATTATGTCATTATGTACAGTATGGGGCTGCTCCATGTTGTGTTTGTGAAAATGAATAAACTTTGAATTAAAAAAAAAATAATGTGAATTTTAAAATTTTAGGCATACAGGAGATAAGGATGGGAAAATAACTTTCCTGATGATATTGGGTGGGTAATCTTAGATTTTGCTATCCTAGACTTGTCTGCATTACATAGCGCCTCATGTCTCAAAATTCTTACAGGAACTATTAGTGATCACTTTTCCATCAAACTCAGGTTGATAAATGCAAATTCTGGATCCCATAAAGTTGCTGGAAATGTGACTGGATAACGAGAGATAGATAGGCATCTGACAGTTTATGGTAATACAAAACAATTAGGTAGGATCCTATATTCCAACAAATGTTTCAAGAACTCCAAAATGATTTCATGATCCAGGAAATGCTACTTCATCCAATGAGTAAAAATTTACAAGGGGAGATTTAATAAAGTGATGGGAAAATCTAATACACATAATTAGCAATAGACTGTCTAGTGGTGCAAGAATATATAATCCTATAAAGGATAAGCAACACCTATTGTATGATAGGGAATGTAGACATATGAAAAGGACTTACGTTAATCAGAAAATCAAGAGATACTCAGTTAATACAGTGTGAGGTAGCTTTAATAAAATTCAGAAAGGAATAAAGGGATCTATTAAATAAAAGAAAAAAGTTGTATGAAAAATCAATGGGCAGAACTTCAGGAAGCAATTCATATGAAGGAGGTTAGATCCTTTTGGAATCTGCCAGCAATGGTCACAGGCAACACTGTATGAACACTGATGCTGTTATACCCTGTTGTACTTGGGAGAAAACTATGTTGAGGCCCTCTTTGGTATAAAAATGATGTAAGCAATGCTGTAAATAATGATATGAGAATCCATTATGATGTTCATACAGATTTACAAGAAACAAATTTGGATTTCTCAAACTGGTCTGAGATCACCCCTAGATAGGTGAACATTTATATTGGGCAACAAAAATAACAGATCTCCCAGAGTGGATGGCATCCCATCAGAGGTCTTTAAAATATGCCCAGAATGGTGGCAGATAGTTTAGCAAAACATTGTAAATGTCTATAAGAATAGCACAATACCAGATAATTGGAGTGTAACCAAAATAGTCCCCATCTCTAAAAAGTGTGATCCCGTGATCCCATGTTATATCAGCCTATTTCTCTACTATGTATAGTAGCAAAATTTTCACAAGCTATCCACTAGAGTTACTAGAATCTAGGGCCTCCTAGAAAAATAGTATTACTCAAAAGCAGTTTGGTTCTAAGAAAAGTGCTCTACAGTGGGCAATATCTTTAGCCTTCTACATTTGAAAGAGACATATATAACCAGTACAAAATTTTTCTCCTTCTTGGCTTTCTTAGACATAACAGGAGCCTTTGATGCACTTAAATATGAGACTTAAGTTCAGATATAATACACAAGGGAAAATATGTGGATATGGTAGCTCTGATTCCAAATGAATAAATCTGTACACCAATTTTCTTTCCTTAATAAATTCTTTATTTTCTTTAGATTTATTTATGCCAAGCCCCAATATTTCACCTGTTGGCTTCTTTGGGGGCTGTAAATGAAATTCAAATAAGAATATTTACAATGCAGTCTTCATTAACATTTATAGACTGTTTTGTTCAAACAGAAAAAATGAAATTTTTAAATATGCTTTCTTATTTTTAGTTTTCAGTGTAATCTGTTCCCTACAGTGGTATATATTCAACTACTTTTCATATACAGAGTTACATTTTTATGTTAACAAACTCATAACATTTTATTAGGCATGTATTGAATATTCAGTTCATTAGTTCAAAATACTTTTATAACAGCCTCCTTTTCTCAGGTTCAGATACAAATATTGACTGGCATTTCACCAGCCTTCAGGTATCCCTCCATCTTCTACAGCCATAAATTCATCATAGGTATGATTTGCAACCTTACAAAAGATAACATATATTCTACTATCACATTTGTTAATCAGCATGTGTACAGCTTTAAATATTCTCTCTTGTAATCAGTCACACTGTCCTTTTTACCTTAAAGGCCCCAAGTGACTTTTACCATTGAAGTATGTTAATGTTTACGTTTTCCAGTTGTTCCTGGCCTATAATTCATTAATATGTATGTTATACAGTACCCCATATTTTCTTATTCTTTAGTTAAACTCTTTATATATTATGGTAGCACGGTAGTGCTACTATAGTTAGGGTTGAGGAGCCATTTACATGTTAAACCCAAAACTTTGCACCTTAATAATTTTGCAACTGTTTGACAGATTTGCCTGAAATTTGGAATACAAGATCAAGACTCAAATGCCTTAGGATCTGCTAAGTTTTGTACCAGTTGGATACACGGCTATGGGTTATTGAAAGTGATCTCTGGCGTGCATTTAAGTTTTTCTGGAATTCTACGGTCTGCCTACAAGTCTCACGGTTTGGCGCTGACCGCCCAAATCTTCAGGAACGTGTGGCTGGGGTCCCCAATGTGCCTTTCTAAAGATTTCATGAAAAATATTAAACTGTTCAAAAGTTATGGCAGTCCGAACTTCTGTTTTTTTCCATAGGATAACATTATGGCGTCACGCCTCCTTCGAGGCCCGTATCTTGAAAATGGTGCAAGATACAGAGTTTTTGTCAGCAAATTATAAGGGGCTATGTATACAACTAGCCAGGAAAGTGATAATACATATGACTTTTAAATTTTTTTTATGTCGGACAGTTACTGAGATATAAGCAATTTACTATTACAATTACTGATTTCTGTGTTCCGAGAGTCATTATTTTGCATACATTCTTTCTACTCACTGTCTTTCTCTGTACAGCTTTGGGGAAAACCAGCCTGTGTGCTTACATTACTCTTACCATTACCGTTTCTGCTTGCGGTTCTGTTCCGTTTCTTACTGTTCACGTTCATACCGTATGGTACCGCTGCGTTCATTTGCAGTTGCGTTTCTGTTGTTTTTAACATTTCTGTCTACAGCACTGTTCCTCTTTCTGTTTCGCTTTGCGTCACCATGTGCATTACGATTTGGCGTTTGCGGCACAGTGTTACAATGCGACAAGACATCACCAAGGCCCCACCGCTGCATTACATTCACTATTTCTCAATAATCATTCTCAAAAGAAGGGAAATTAGCAAAAACTCAGTTTAATGCATCAGTTAGGTTGTTCCACAGTGACAAAGTGAAGAAATTCGATGTTAGGGTTGAAACCTCCTTTGCCTTCAGCCCACCCCCAACTGGATTGGGTGTGTGTGGGGTCATCATTCATAACTGTTACCCCATTCTCCTATTCCTCAGCTTCTTTCCACATGTGATGGGGTGACACTTAGGCCGATGACCCCAATGCGCACCCCGATTCCATTTGGGGGGGCTGAGGGGTGCAAAGGGGTTTCAACCCCAACATCGAATTTCTGCTTTGTTGCTGTGGAACAACCCTAACTTATGCATTAAACGGAGTTTTTCACATATATATATATATATATATATATATATATATATATATGTATAAACAGATCTCTGGAATGAAAATAATACATACTTTTTTGTTCACTGGTATCTGTAATCCTTGAATGGTTTTGACTTTAAAAACATGTCATATTGTATTGTGTTTCTGCAAGACCTTGCTGCAATATTCAGCTTTATCATCTGTTTTAAGTCAATCTCTGTAAAAACATATGGCTTAATTTCTTTCTGAATACTATTGTTCTTTTTGTACCAACATACAATTTAGTTTCTCTCTTGTCTCTTCTGCTTTTATTGCTGCTCTTTCAGGTTGCCTGTATCAATAATATATGCTTATGTAGCTACTTAACAGTTTGTTTTTCATTGTTGATGAAAGGACAATATTTTCTTAAGACGGGCTTTTATAAATCTTTACATCATTCTCTCATGGCTTAATTACATTATATCAGTAAACAGTAGTATATCTCACTTACTTCAACTTGAAATCACTTCTGCTCTCTCCTGTGTGTTGGACTGGTTGCAGCAATGGGGAAGTGCCTCTATCAGCCCTTCTCTTGTACCACTATGCAGCCATGTGATGTGATGACATCACACGTTACATAGTAATGTTTCTGCCTATAAGAAATGGCTTGTATATTGATACAAGCGCTTATGTGTATTAATTGCAAAAGTCTGGATCCATGCTGTTTGTAGCTTTCTGTTAACATGTAAAATACAAATATGTGTTTCATCTTAACTGTTCTAATGTGAGGAGCATAGTACATGTACTGTTTCTGCTGTTAGTGTTTACTATTAGAGGAGTAGGAGAATCCTTCTCCAACACCACATCACCTGACAAAGATTCAACAGCACCATATTCCATGCCATCTTAAATTGTTCCAAGGTTTTTCTATGTGTTGTGATTTATTAGTGTTCTACCTTTTCCTTTGTGTTACATGATGCTCAGTTTACTAATGACTAGGAATCTGCTGCTCAATCTCATATTCTTCAGTTTCCTTCTGACTTCTTAAAATTGATAGGGAGGTCAACTAGTTTGACCCTCCTATGTGTAATCCTATTACTGTTCCAGTTTTACTTTTCTGTGGAAGTGGTACAGGGCTTCCATGCCAGAATTTTATCTATGTTAAAAATCTGTTTCTGTAGCGACTTTAGTAGCAAATCTGATGGACAGATCAACTTTTTGATCTTCCTATGCTTAATTTGAAATACTCTTTCAATTTGCAGTTTTCTATGGCATTGGTTCATGTCTTGTATTTTAAAGTTTTTCTATGTTATAGACTTGTTCCTGTAGTGTACTCTTTAGTGATAGTACTGTTGTCCTTACCAGCATGCCTGCCAATTTACTTCTTCATTCAAACCCCACTGTTCTGTATATGTCCCTAGTTCATGGATCCACCACATCTCATGTTTCTCTACCAGTTTATCATAGTCCCTCCTATTCAGAGTTCTGGCACTTGTTCTAGCTCCCAGAATCTGATCTGCACAGCAGTGTTCCCTCCATATAATGTCTGGCTACAGATGAACTGTCATCTCTGTTCCTTATCCAACTCTTATGTTTGGAGATTCTGTTTTTAATTCTCTTAGAGTCTTTCCTACATAGAGGCAATCAGAGGGGCACTGTAACACATACACCACCCTGTTGAATTGCAGTGTATGTGACTCTTGATCTTATAGTCTCTATTGGTGTGTGGATGTTTAAAATAGCCTTTCTTAGTGGTGTGTCCACATACTACACTTCAACCGCTAGGTGTCATGCCATTCTTAAGGGGTCCCAATAATAGTTGCCCTCCCTTTGGTGGTTTACCTTTTCTATGTTCTGCATGTACAAGCTTATCTGACAGTGTTGGTGCCTTCTTTGAAACTACAAATGTTTTTGTGCAAAGATGTCCCTTGTGATTGGGTTTTCTTGCAGAATTGTCCAGTTGTTAAGATTATATTTTTATCATTGGTATGTGTATATTGTGTTGCATGCTAAAGGTTACCTGCCTCACAGTTGGTCCTGCTCTATCTTTCTGTATTAGGGTTTGTTCCTCTTTACTGTACTGATTTTGCTCATAGCCACTCTTGATGTGCTAGCTTCATATTTCCTATCCCTGAATCTCCCTCATAGTCAGTTTCATGGCTAAAATTCCACTTCACTCTAAGTAGTTGTGAATATGGTATGCTGTAAGTCAGATTCTGGGGATGAAAACTGTGTGTGTGGAGTGTTGTGTTCCTGTCCTTGCTATATCTATATAATTTTGGTTCAAGTTTTTGTCTTTTTTCATGATGTCTAAAAATCTCTCTCTGAAATAATTTTCAGTCATCATGGTGAATTACAGGTTGGAGTCCCTAGTGTTCAAGTATTCCTAATTACATCTAGATGTGTTTAATCTCTTTGCTAGATGAGTAGCACATCATCAATGAATCATGTCCAAAATATCATGTCATCAAAAATTTATTTTTCTGTTTGTTGAGAGTGTGACTGTTCTCAAAGTCACTCATGTACACATTTGTATAACCCAGAGCCATGCTGCTCCCCATGTCTGTCCCTTTGTCTGTGCATAATATTCATCATTAAATTTGAAATAGTTATTGTACAATATTATCCTGGCATTTCTTTCAGAAGCTCTGCTTTAGGTCTTGCCCTTCGGCCTTTTTAAGTATCTTTCCTAATGCTTGAATCCTTCCTCATGTGGGATTGATTTGTAAAGTTCTTAAACATCTATAGTTACCAGTATTACCACAGTCTTGTCAATGTTCTTAAGTTCCATAAATAAGTTCAACACATGGGTAGTATCTTTGAGGTAGGTGGGAATGCTTTCTAATAATGGTTGTATATGGTGGTCTATATATTTAGATAGTGGCTCTAGGATTGAGTCTATTCTGGATACTATAGGTCTCATTGGTGATTTGATAGTTACACAGCTCTCCACACTCTTCTGCAGCCAACTTAAACTGAACTGTAGTGGAGTGCATACAGTACATAGTAGGCACTCATTGGCCAATGAGCACAAGCTATGTACTGTACATGCCCCATTACAGTTCATTCAGTGACTAGCCATGGAAGGATGTGGAGGGTTGTACCAGTCACCAGCCACAGTCTGGTTGAGGGGGTGTAGGGTGGTGGGACTGTGCTTACTGTGGTGGGGAGAACACTGGACTACCAGGGATGTGGGCAGTGTTGGTAATGCCCAGTTTTCAGGGATTTTGGAGGGAACCACTATATCACCAGTGAACTTATTACATGCATGGGGTTCTGGTGCCAAGTGAGGGGTATGCCTTAGCAATGAGGTATTTACTATTATTGCATTCACAGGGTGATCGATGGTTGGGTGGGGGTATGCTGTAACAATGGAGACTCTACTATTATTGCCTTCATGGTGTGATTGGTGGTCAGGTGAGGAGGGATGTGCTGTAACAAAGGGGATGTTACTGTTAATGCATTTACAGTGTGATAGGAGTGCATGGGATGGGGATACACTCTGCCACCAGGGAGCATGGTTGTTATGGACCTCTACAGGTGATTGTGGCTTGGGGCTCAGGGAGGTGGGTTTCAGTTTGCAAGCTGTGCTGGGGGCTGGCCCGGTGCATTTTTCAGGTGTAGACATGCAATGAGCACATAATGTGCATGCAAATGGTCCCTTTCTGCTGTGCATGCCCAATAGGCTCATTTGCATATTTTGACTGAATATCACCCAAGGGAGCTATGGGGCATACAGGTATGTGCTATGCATTCCCTATGGGTGGTATTCAGCTCCACACCCTGGATGCGCTGCACCATAGAAGGCAGCACCTTGCCTGTGCTGTGCATCCATGGTCCAATATTCAATGGGAATGTGTGGTGTATTCTGATCATGCATTTTCTTTGAATATAGCATCCGAGTTGGCCAGTGCATCTTATTTGCATGATGCACCATTATGCGTGCACATCTGGCCAGCTGTTAATATGTCCCCCAGGTGATTTATCAAAAGAAGTTGTGGTGGCCAAGGGTGTGAAGCAAGGGTACTTGCTAGCACCACACTTTTTATCTTTATATAAATAAAATGATAACCAACATGGATGCTATCGATAAGATGCTCCAAGGATTACTCACTGCAAGACTGGCACTATACACAGACAATATATTATTAATCTTGCAATCAGCAGCTGATCTTCAAAGGGCCCTTAATAATGTTGTTGGAACTTCAGAACAACTATAGTTAAATCTAACATACAGAAGTGAAAATTTATTGTATTAAGGAGACCAAATAAGGAAAATAGGCTCTGAAACTATAGAAGTCCAAAAGTTTTGTATATTTGGGTGTAAATATCTCCTCTAAAGGGAACTGGAAACCCGACATAGACAAAATCAAAACATCTGCAAGCGCATCCCTGTTTGAGTTAAATAGATTCTCAAAATGATATGCAAATTAGTCTTTCCAAGCTATGTTAAGAATCTTTCAGGCTAAAGTCAATTCTTTTTACTGTGTAGTGTTGAAATCTGGGCAAAAGATAAGAGGATAGTTGACCTAAAATTGATCTAAAATCTTTATCTCAGATTAATGATGGGTTTACCCCAGTTCGTGTATGGAGATTTTATATGATCTAAAGCTAATTTATTGTCTGTAATAGAAATGGATGAAATTAGAATGTTGTCATATTGGCACAGGGTAACATCCATATTCACAAATTAAATAATTCAACTTACATGGTTAGAGCACACACATAAATATAATTATCATGCTTTATGGTCTAATTGGTACAATGATTTAGACCAAAAATGAACTACCATTAATTTTTCACTCTGATTCTCTGATGAATCTGAAACTGTTAAGTACTGGTAATCCAACATATAAAGGACATTGGCATGCAGAGAGATATTGAAAATATAAGCATAACTAAGGCATTTTCATTTATATTTATTTATTTGTTTGAATTTCAGTCAACACCTTTGAGCAGAAGCGCTCTATTTCAAAGGTTCCACGTCAGTAACAAACAGGTATAAACAACATTGATACACAGGCTATGTTAACTCTAAAACATCTGATGCATGTGATTTCATCCCCTAACTGTGAGTTAAACCTTTATGTAAAAGCATTATCAAGACTGAGGTTGGACCTAAACTTTGGACTGTGTGCATCACATATGCACTGGAATGTTTTATAAGTTTGTTTAATTCAGTAAGTTTGGATATATGGAAAGCAGACTATTAATCATATTTTGTTGGAATGTCCATTCTTGGAGGATCTATAGCCCTGTTTGCATAGTCGCTCTCTCTGCACCATGTTACGTGTTGGTGCTCCCTTGACTTCCTGAACCAGTTGCTGCTGAGTACACATGGCCCTGTCTACACCAATGCAAGATGTGCTGGAAAGGGCACTGAGTTGGGGAGGAGGATGCTGGGAGGCACAGAGGATACTGGGAAGTCACTTTGCATCAGAGCAAGCAGTGCAGCCTGTCCACGTGGCTACTTATAGTGCTCACTCAGAATGTGTTCCTAGGTTTGCTGTGGCTCAGGAGATGATCCAGGACTGATTTACCATGAACTGGTAATTGTCTGCATGGCCATATTTTTGCACTGCAAAACCCAAGCACTCGGGTTCTTGTAGCGCAAATGCAGTCTTGTAAACTGACCTTAAGAGTACAATAGTCAGGATGTTTTAAAATCAAATTTCAGAACTTACCAATGAAATCTGTTTAAAAATCTTTTAAACTCACATGAATGGTCTTTCTTACATGCAATGGCAAACTCTGCTATACATGTGAAATAGAGCCTCTTCTTATGTTATACCAAACTGACATAGGTCTATTCTTAATTGTTTTAGCTAGGATCTCTGTAATTGTGTTTTTTTTGTCATGATGGTGTATTGTTACTCTTTTTATGTTTTCTGAAATGTTCTTACTTTTATATGTTCCACCATATTGGTTATATATACTTTATTCATAATAAATCTGAACCTAAATCTAAACCTGAACCTGAATAATCAATACCTAGGGTTATCCAGAGGTTTGATACACCACCTCAGTTGGCTCAGAATGCTGTAGCCTGGCATGTGGCCAAAACATATTGCAATGAGCATATAATTCTTGGACTGTGCAGTCTACACTGGCTGCCAGTTAGGTGGTATATTAGCTTCAAGATACATTTGATTATGTACAAGGCCCTATATAATTTAGGTCGCAACTGCCTGAAAGAGCTCCTGTTTCCTCACACCCCTGTGCACACTCTTCACTCCACAGATGCTGGCCTTCTAACAGATACTTGCTCCCAATTAAGACTCTGGAGTGACAGAACATGTGGGGTTGCTGCTCGGTTCTATTGAACTCCCTTCCACCTGGTGTTTGGTCAGCAAGCACCATAAATGCCTTCAAAGGAGCTTTAGAAACACATTATTATTATGAGCTTGCCTACTGTTTTCAGTTCTGTTTACTTATTTATTAGTCTATAATTTCCTTGTTTTATTCTCCCTGTAAGGTGACGGAGTCATTTGGAATGGATGCAATAGAAATAAAAGTTGCCTTGCCTTGCCTCATGAGCAAACCTTCATGCTAAATGCCTTCTCCACTGCCATTGGAGAACAGTTAAGATCCCTCCTTAGTATATTGGAAGTCAGCAGTCAATCATTTGGCACTCATCACCATGCTCTCCCACCTGGCAAAAGGTACCCTGACCTTGTATTATAAGATGTGGGCCTCAACTTTGTTTCCCTCTGTACCTTTGACCCTTGCTTCCCTCCAGGAAGAAAAAGATTCCCTATAGCCTCCTTGAACAGAGTCCTTGTTTCCTTCCCTCCCTCTCTGTCCTCCTCTTTGAGCTCACTTCAGCCCTGGGAAAAGTACTGATCTACCTGGCAGACCGACCTTCCTGCTTCATCCTAGTGGACAGGGTATTCTGGGCTGCCACTCCTTCCTTCCACCTCACCTGTGGTGGTTCTGTATGGCTGGGACATGTATTTTACCCACCCCTTCTAACTTGGATATAGATTGCTGTTTATAACTAGGGCATGAGAAGTGCCTATCATATGTTTCCTCAGCCTGCCCAGCCATTAGTTGACCCTCCTTACTCCTCTCTCTTTCCCTTTTGATGTCACTTTCTCCCTCTTTCTACCCCACCATCCACTCTGTGCAGCTCCCCACCATCTGTGGCCCAACCATCCTGTTTTCTGCATGAACCTGAACTATTCCTGCAGGGGTTCCATGTTTTACTCTATTAATTTGCCTTGCCTCTGATCTATGTCTGTCTGGTGTTGCACTGTATATTTTACTGTCCAAAGTTTGTTTGCTATATTGGAAGTTCAGTAAAATGATTAACTGAGAAAATTTGTTCTGAGAGGTATCAGACTTTTTAAATAGGTTCCTCACTCAGCAGTGACTCTTTTTGAGAGATGGGCAGAACTAAGTGTGTAAGAGTTCACAATTTATGGAAAAAAAAGAAGCGCACTTGCATACCAATAAGTAAAAATCATATCAACACTTGTGAAACTACTACTGAAATATTTTTTGAAATACCCAGTGAAAAATTGTGCAACACAGCAGGAAGAGTGCCATAGCCCCTGAAGAACCTCAGCGTTCGTTGGTATCCACCAGCCTATTTCATATTATTAAAATAACACTTCTTCAGAGGTGAGCACCCCTGAAGGCTCTACCATTTATTCTCACTACTTAAAGTGTTTTTCCTGTCTCCCTACATCATAACATTTTTAATCATGCCTCACATAATAGCCACATTATTTTTACCTTGAACACTCCCATGTGTATTTTAAAATTGTTATTTTTAGCATTTTCTGCAATAAATCCTTAGATAGCACCTTATACCTGCAGGTCAAGCTGAGTTTCACACTATGATGTTAAGAGAGAGTTGCTGACTTGGCCAAAAATAGCAGACACAAGCTGTAACTAAC
Source organism: Neoceratodus forsteri (assembly GCA_016271365.2). Taxonomy (NCBI): domain Eukaryota; kingdom Metazoa; phylum Chordata; order Ceratodontiformes; family Ceratodontidae; genus Neoceratodus; species Neoceratodus forsteri. The sequence goes on along the minus strand of CM057450.1, from coordinate 1,181,447,728 downwards.
AGGGTAGTCTAATAATGCAATATTAATGTTACATCAGAGGTTGAAGTTTGAGGAAAAATTGGGGTAGGCACAAATCAAATTGTAAAGGCTGGTGTTTGTACATGGGGCTGGAAGAATTATTCTTTTAAAACTATTTATATTCCAGATCCCTGTATACCCTCCAGTTCAAGCCCTGGTCATATCATCCCCTTTGTGACAGAATCTTTGATAAAGGGATGCACCAAAGGACTCCACATGGAAATGTATATTTACTATGCAGTACATAGCTAAACATGTTCAGTATGTAACACAGAATATTGACTATTATGACTCACTCTACCTGATTTCAGCCAATCAGTGCACAGATCCACTCTACCTGCTGTCCTGCATACAGTGGTCTTCCATGCAGCACAGTTGGTGTGAAGTGCTCCATTTCAAAGCCAGGAGGGTGGCTTCATTTAACATTTAAAATAAACTATTTAAAACTTATTATAAATCACTCTAGTGATTTATATTACGTTGTTAGGGTTCAGTAGGTGTCTGTTATGGTATAAGAGACTCCTTTCATGACATCTGTACTTCATTTCATGATTTTCTCACCCAAACCTTACATGTGGAGTCTCTTGTACCACAAAATAGTGGCAGTGGCTCATTAGGTAGCACACTTACCCTCAGGTCTAGAAGATTCCATAGTCATGAGTTCTAACCCCACACCAGGCACTTCAGATAATACCCATAACTGACACTGTAGTTCAGTATGAGGTGGGTGTGGCACTTGTGAGGTGCCATCCTTTGATGAGTCATTAAACCGAGGTCCCTTCTGCCCACCACTGTTTGCTGTCTAGGTGGAAGTAGAATGTCCCATGACCCTTATCAAGAAGAATAGGGTATTTTTATTAATAGAAATATCAGCAAATACATTTACTTGTATACTATTTCCACACATACAAAAAGAAAAAATTGCAAATAACAGTGACAGAGAAAAATATAAAAATTCAATAGTAACTAAAATCTTTAAACCCAGAATTTGAAAAGAAGTAAAGAAAGAAAAAGAAAATAATAAATCCAATAACGACAGTTGCAGTCTCCTCTGTCTTCTGATCTTCTAGGCAACCAATCAAACCCTTTCCATAAGTTATCAAAGAGATATCAAAGGAGGACATACCATTTCAGTCCCTCTCTACAAACAGTTCAGCATGTACCTGATTCAGCAGCACATTCAATGGCATGAACTTTTTGTAAAACAAATTGACACCATGTCTGCTGCACCACTTAATGCTAGCAAACAGAAGAAGCAATGCAAGTGGGCATCCTGGGAAATGAACAGCAGTGAGTGAAGCAGTGGTTGCTATCATCGGGAAGGGAAGTAACTGCAACACAAAGTGCTTTCATTTTACTTATTTACATTGATGTGTTCTAGGTTCTGGGGACTATGTGTATAGACAGGGAGTTTTACTTTGGTTGCTGATTGTTTTTGTGGGAGCAGGAGCAGCAACTAACTCATTCCCACTGGAGAGACAAAGGAAATTACCTATTTTAATTAGCCAAAAGGGATTTTCCTAATTTAAATAGCTGAGGAGGCAAGGGAATTTCCTTTACTTTTAATCAGGAAAAGGAATTTTCCTAATTTAAATAACTTGCCAAGCAAAAGAGCTTTAAGGAGCTTGGCAGGCTTACGGAAGGCAAAGTGGGCATCCTGGGAAGGAACAGCAGTGAGTGAAAAGGCGTTTGCTATCTTCAGGGTGAGAAGTAAATGCAACACAAAGTGCTTTCATTTTACTTGTTTACCTGGTATGTATTCTAGGTTCTGGGGCTGTGTGTATAGATGGGGAGTTTTACTTTTGGTTGCCTGATTGTTTTTGTGGAAGCAGCAACATAGCTCCCACTCCGCCCTCCCTCAACCCACCCACCCTGTGCTCACCATACCTTGATAGGTACCTGAGTCATAAAGCTTCCTGCATTTTCTTAAGGGATACCAGAGTCATACAACTTCCTGCATTTTCTTAAGTGGTACCAGAGTCATACAACTTCCTGCATTTTCTTAAGGGGTACCTTTAAAAATGATTCTGTTGAGCAACACTGTGCTTGGAGAGCAGCTGTAGTAACAAGATCAGTACATAATGATCTATTAGGAGACATAAGGGAATCTAGTAAGAACAGGATGGGGAGTGATGCAATGCAGTGGTTGTGGGGCAGCCATATTTAGGCAGACTTTTGGACTCTGAGGTGCTGCATATCTGCATGAGCCTCTCTGGATTGAGGGAAATTGTCACCACTCTCAGAGCTGAATTAGCCTGTGTCAGGACTCTTCAACCTCATTCAGGGGCCACCTAGTCCAACTCTGTTGCCCCAGAGGATGCCAAGAAAATGGGCCACATGGATGACGGTGGTCTCAGGAAGGGTTTAGGAGGCTAAAGAAGCACATCCCAACACCTACCCCACTACATAACACCATGCCCCACTGGATGAGAGGACTGCCAATCTGAGGCACCCAAGATAGTGGAAGATGGATGTGGAGGTCAACCAAGGTGTCAACCTCGTGGGGAGCAGTGGTCCACAGAGGAGGAGGAATAAATTTTGCCAGGGGACTCAATAGTGAAGATAATGTAGCTAGGAACTGCGGGAGTCAAGTCAGGGTGCCTACTAGGCACCACTGCAAGGTGAGATGAAAGGAGGATCCTAGGGATCACCAGGAGGGCAGGAAGGGAGGCAGGGGAGCTGGATGTCATTGTCCACTTAGGAATTAATGACCTGGCTGAGAAAGAACCAGAGGTGGTACAGGAAGACTTAAGCAGACTGGGAGGGGTCTGAAGCAGGTGGCTACATCTGTTGCCTTCTCAGAGGTGCTACCTGTTAAGGGCATGGGTGAGCACAGGAGAGTATGCACCAGGAACATCAATGCTTGGTTGAAGAATTGGTGTGTAGAGGAAGGATTTGGATTCATTGGGGACGGGGCCCACCTGGAGGATGGGGACTGTTCAAAGCTGATAGACTGCATCCATCCTGGAGGTACTCAGATCCTCAATGAAAGTTTAAATGCTACATTGGGGAACATTTAAACTCACTGGGGGAAGGCTGGTAGACAGGGAAAATAACTGTCCACCCCAAAGGCTAGCAGGGATAACAAGGAACAGGAAGGGAAAAATTGAAAAGACCCATATGCTAGGAAAACAGAAAAGAGATGGCAGAAGAAACTAGCAGCATCCACAGAATGGGATATACAGACAGCAGGAAACACAGGAATAGGACAAAAGGCAGAAACATCTGGAAGGTGATATCCACAAATGCCAGGAACTTGAGGAATAAGGTAGCAGAACTTGAGACCATCATAGTTGAGGAGAAGATAGATATAGTGGCAGTAACAAAGACCTGGTTTAATGAAAGCACCAACTGGGAAATTGCAATATCGGGTATGCACTATTCAGGAGGGATAGAGTTGGAAAAAGTGAGGGGTTGCACTATATGTAAAGGGCACTATTAAAGCAACAAAATACCAAGAGACAGTGGGAGAAGGAGATGTTATGGGTAGCACTGGAGGCAAATGGAGGGCCATAATAAGGGTAGGCGATATCTACAGATCCCCACGCAAGGGTAAGTGGATAGGGAAATGGAAAGGCATCAGGAGATTTCCAATGGGGAGGTGATACTGATGAGGGATTTCAACATGCCTGATGTGGACTGGAGCATCTCATTGGCATCATCTTATAAAAGTAGGGATGTCCTGGAGGAGCTACAGGAGCTATTGCTGAGATAGATCATAGATTAATCTACGCAGGAGGGGGACACACTGAACCTGGTATTGTCAAACAGAGACAGTGTGACCAGTGTCACAATGGGGACCCCCTGGGACACAATCAAAAACAATACACTTTGAGTCAAGTACTGGGCAACAAGCATTCCGCACCAAAACAAATGTCCTAGATTTCAGGAGTGGACTTTAAGAAATGGGGTGGGAGTTAGCAGCACTCTGACAAGGATACACAATGGGGAGAGGGAGAGAAGAGGTGAAAGAAAATTAAGGAGGCATTAGAAGAAGCTGTAAGCCTATGTATTAGACAGGTATCGAAGAATAAGAGGAGGAGGAAACCACTTTGATTCTTACAATAAGTAGCAGATGCGGTCAGGGCAAAAGAATAGCCTTCAAGCAGTACAAAACAAAACAGGAGGAAGAGGACAGGGAGGCGTATAGGAGCAAAAGAAAGTTGCAGCAAAAGGAGCAGGGAGGCAAAGCTTTCAGAAGAGAACATAACAAAGTCAGAGAGGAGGGGAAAGCATTTACAGATACATCATTGAAAGAAGAAAAATAAGGCAAGAATAGTGAGAATCAAGGGAAGGGTGAATGTGGAGGAGGACCAGAAGAAGGCAGACATACTGAGCAAGTATTTCTGCTCAGTATTCATGAAAGAAGGGGCAGGAAATGGTCCGCAGATAAAGGAGAAAGTGTGGAGGCAGTGCAGAGAAGAGCTACCAAAATGGTCCAAGGCATGAATCAAAACAATTATCATCAAAAATTATGAGGAAAGGCTGAGGGAGTTAAACATGTACTCACTGGAAGATAAGCAGGGATGGGGGACATGATAGAAACATTCAAGTATGCTAGAGGAATAATTAAGGTAGGGGAGACCAGCTATGTGCAGAAAAGAATGAGCAAAAGGACTAGGGGTCACAATTTATGGCTAGAAGGAGATAGACTCAGAGGCAATGTGAGGAAGTGCTTCTTCACAGAGAGGGCAGTTGAACCCTGGAACAGGATACCAGAGGAAGTGGTGGGGGCAAAACCATGGGGACATTCAAGCATGCATTGAATGACACAGGTGACTAGTGAGACTAGGACAGAATGAAAGAATGGAAACAGGTCCGGCAGGATCAGACAGAAAGCAAGACATTTCTTAAAGCTAAACCAGGGCAGACTGGATGGACCTGGAGGTCCTTTTCTGCCGACAACTACTATGTGACTATGTATTATGCATCCATTTCGTCCATACTTCACTACCCATTATCAATACTGTATACTGTATGTACAGTATCAGTCTCCATTTCAGAAAATGACCATCTAGCAGCTAATAGACATCAAAGTGGTTTATATAAGTTCATGTAAAAATAGGTAGTCCATGGTTTCAGTTTCTTGCTTCAATCCTGCCTGAGACATTCCTTTCTTCCATACTTTTATGCTTGGCATTGCCTTTACATTAAGCCTCCCATGAGCAGACAGCTACACCACATCACATCTGTTTTGGGGATTCTACCATCTGTTACTTGCTTAGTGATTGTAGCTGGGGCACATCATTCACAGGATCAAAACGAGGTTTATAAAAAATAGGTGGCCATGATGTCTTTGTAGAACATTTTCCCAGAGTTACCCTTACCAACTGAACTGTTAGATGCCAGCATTTAAGTTTCTTGAAACAGGTAAGAATATATGGTGCCTCTGGGAAAGAAGGACCTTTAATGTTACACAATGTGTCCTGCTCCCAAACCCTTATGGAGGGCACAGACTGCCTGAAAAAGAGCTAGACCTTGACCAAATTTCCAAGTACTAGTTGGCAAATGTTGAAACTTAAAAATACATAAATAAAAATATAATAGGGTTGGTAAGTACACCCTAATCTTTACCTTCTAAAAGTGTACCCCTTTATAGGATTCAATCTACTCCTCACAATAATATAATACAACACCATATAGTTTAGCCTCAAAACAACAGAAGGTGGAAAATGTAACTGATGTACAAAACTAAGGACATTAAAAGGTCTTAACCATACACACCTGCTTAGATTTAGGCATGGGCCATTGGCACTGTTTGGAGGCATAAACTTCTGCTGTTTTCATCTGTAAGTCCCATTTATAAGCCACTTGGTTCAGAGCTCCAAGCCATAGTCCCAAAACTTGCACAGGACAGGCCTAACTGCTATACCTCCTACAGAGGAGGGGGTATCTGCAAGGCTGGAATCAAGCAACAGCCCTGAGCTCTTGGATATGTTCCATTTAAAAGCTTCATTGTGCTAAGGCTCCAAGACCAGCATCCTCATTTTTCACTAGTAGACAGACATTATCTCGTAAGCCTCAGATTTATGTGGCAATTTCCCAAGTATGGTTTCTCTCCCTTGGCTATCAGAGTCTTGATGTATAATGGGAGTATTGGATCCAAAAGAAAGAGATATAAGACAGAGCTCATAGAGCACCCACCTTACCTAACCCATAATGTACATATGTGCTCCCATGTCCATTAATAATAGGAAAGCCTGATCCAGTGACATAGAAAAATTTCAAACAAGAAACTAATTGTGTTGGAATATCACTGGGAATACCACTGAAACTGGGAGGAAGAATACCACCACAAATAAAAGCTACAGATTTACTCTGTTGAAGGCCTTCTTCTGGTCCAATGCTAGTAGAAGGCCCCTAACTTATTCTGTTTCCTTTCCACCAGTTCTCTAATCAAAATAAAGTTTTCCTGAATTTTCCTCCCAGGTGTTGCAGAAGTCTGAGTAGGAAGGATCAGGGTGGATGCTGCTTCTTTCATCCTTTTATAAAGAATTTTCAATCAAATCTTAAAATCAGCATTCAATCAGCTAAGTGGTCTCCAATTTCAAAGATCACTCTTATCTCCCTTTTATTAAGGAGTATCAGAATGCCCTGCAGGAAAGTGGTTCCTGTAGTGCTTTCCATCAGTATTGCATTACACAGTGCTGTTAGAGAATCTGCCAACTCTTGTTGACGAAGTTTAGAAAGTTCACCAGGAATCCCATCACCCCAGGAGCTGTGTTATTATTCAAATATTTAATAGCCTCAGCCACCTTCTGTCGATCAGCTTTTACAACCATTTTGTCTTTAATCTGTTCCAAAATGTCTGGAAGTTGCAGAGAATCTAAAACAGAATTCCAGTCCCCAGATGTAGCAGCACTTCTCCCAAAGCTGCAGTAAACATATTTATCCGCTAAATTAGAAATTCCTATGGGGTATCACACTCACTCCCAAATTCATCAGTTAACTGATAAATAACCCTCTTTTGAGTCCTATTTTACAATCATCAAATGGATTAGTGTGTGCTTTTATTTATTTATTTATTCATTTTATTAACCAGCTAGGCCCATTGGGACATTACTGTCCCTTTTGCAGGGGCAACCTGAAATTAACTACATATCACAATCAAACAGCACATTGTCAAAGTACAGGTTCATATCACAGTCAGATCTTGGTACAATCAGAAGTGCATGATCAGTGAGACAAAACATACATTTGGCCAAACATAGAACAAGTATTAATAACAATCATTGACTATATGGGATATTGAGACAAAGTTCAACAGGGTACAATATGAGTCAGAATAGAAAGCAAGGCCTAAACATTATCCCAGTTGATGAGTCACCGATTACAGGCACAGAGGCTGTGCTCCAACAAGACAATTTTAAGACATTTTTTAATCCAAGTGATGAGCAATCTTTAAGGGCAGAAGATAGGGTGTTCCATATGTCAAATGCAGAGGTGACAAGAGACTGCATAACCACACAGGACCTAACTTTACATACCTCAGTAGGGTATTATTTAAAAGCATATGACCCTCTTTGAGGACTTAACTTTTAGTACATCACTGAGACTAGGGGTGTGGAGGAGCCCTTGACAAGCTTAAAGGCCAGGCAGAGGAGAGGGTACTCACCAACCTTCTAACAAAGGTTATTTCAGAGAGCGCAGCACTTAACAGTGGTGCTCTCTGTGAGCTCCTGCAGCAAAGCATCCAGTTTTATTGTAGTGTACCTGAGCTTCAGAGCTCAAAACATCTCAGGGATTAGCCCTGTGTCCCAAGTTTCTGCTTCTGTAAAACAGATGGCATCCTTTAATACTGATACTTTCTCATCTCTCTTGTTTTAATTGCAGTAATCTGTGAGAAGGAATTAATCTTGTTTAATTTCTGTTGCTAAAGTTAACCATTTCTGTAAATGGTGCCTTCAAGTGAGATATTTAAATTACTCATCTTTCTTTTTCTTGTGAAAATAGAAATACACTGGACTTTACATCAGATTTTATTGCTTCCCACACTCTATCATGGTGTCATAAAGGTCTGTGTAGCACAACTTGTTGTTGTTAACTGCTTTAACTGCTGTTGTAATATTTTGTAATATATGTATAGTGTCAATAATATTAAAAGTATATAATTAGTTCCCACAATACTATCAAAGAAATCCAACAATGGTATTACTGGATCTTGTAATACTATCATTTGATGTTCATCGATAGTAGTACAAGATCCATAATACTATCGATGTATTTCCCAGCACACTTCCATGAGAATCCTTCTTCTCTTGCACCACATGCACACTCTTCACCACTGACCACAACCCAGCTTTTACTGTAACTGTCGTGTACAGTGAAGGCAATCATCACCAAAGCTGACATACATGCAGATTTTAAAATGAATCAAAATGATGAAAACACCATTCAGTAAAGCAGCTCCCATTGCTGTTAGTTAAAATACCCCAGAGGCTTTATTTGCAGGTCCAAGGTGGGCAGCACAGCGGAGGTGGCGGAGCTGCAGAAGAAAGCCACATCACAGCTAAATTTAAGTGTGCCATAGGGCTTAATTTAATTAAATAAGCTCAGATCCATATATCACAAAAAATAACAAATAGGGGACTGTGATTACTCAGCTAAAATACTATCTTGAGGTTCTGGGAACATGTTGGAACAAAACTCAGAACTTCTTGATGGCATTAGAGCATTGTAATACACAATCCCTATCTATATTCTCTTTATCCACTAACATTGTACGATTCAACCTCATTAGCACTTGGGTGAGAGGTAGGACCAGTTCTAACTTGAATAGCCTTATGGTCTGAAATCTCCTCAGGCAACATTGTGTACTTTCCCATAGTTAACCATGGGGATAAAACAAAAATCTATTCTGTAAGTCTACCCTGGATAGGTAGAAGACTTGGTTTGCTGGCCAAGGCACCTAGCTTCACCTGAGCTCTTTCCTTCTAAGACTGCTTGAAAGGCAGAGTAGAGAACTTACCAGAGCAAGGGAGAAGGATTAAGACTTAATTTGGCTAAGCAGATTTACTGTGTGGTGGTGTTTTATTTTTTACTCACAGGGATTGCTACTGTTTGTTGCTAACATTTCATTGCTTTATTTTTCTCTGATTCAAATTGTTGTTGCTGGTATACCTTCTTCTGCATTATTACAAGGTGTGCCTACAGGTGTGTGCTAACAGATTACTGCTGTAATCTTCTGATTCAAATTGTCTTTTGCAAGGTATATCTTCTGTTACTGCTTTCTTTTCTCTGGAGCAAAGTGTTTCTTACAGGGTATATCTTCTCTGAAATTATTACAGGTGGTGCTTTACAGGTTTTACAGTTTTATCTAACATTAGGATAAGCTTTCAGGGTTACTGCAATTGTTGTTGACTGATTGTTTCTGCTCTTACCTCCTTGTTCTTTCGTCCGTGGTTCTTCTTTTAGGCAGGGTAAGGCCCAGCCACCCACCCACATCCCCAACCACCCCACGCCACACTCCTTTTATAGGGTACCACAGTTGTGATATTTCCTGTGGCAGAGCAGGAAGGCGGATCAGTGGGCCTCCACAAGGTGATCTCATTTACAGGGGCACTAGTAATTTAACTTGTTATAACAAGTTAAACAAAGCACAATTAAACCATTACTTGCATTTTTTTCCTTTTTTTCCTTCTAATTACTCTGACTAGGTTACAAACCCAGCAACTTATTTGGAATGGATTTCATTAACTGCAGGTACTGTGGAACAATTTTCAGAAGGACAGTCTTACAGGATTTAGGACACTGTCCTACATGCTGGGCCTTTGGAGATCTTAGGTCTCAGCTCGGGCAGCATGGGTAGAGATTGCACACCTCAAATTTCATATTGAAGAGGAAATACATTATAAGAACCACCCGCCATTTCCCCAGCATCCAACACAAAAACCTCGACCTGAGAGGGTAGTTGGTCCAGGAGGTTGGCAGGTGGTTAGGAGGAGCAAATCAGGTGCCCCATCACCTCTGCTCTCCAACACATTACCTCCAAAACCATATAAACACTACAAACAGGTATCTGCCTCTTTCTCTGAAATCAAATAAAGAGGCAGAAGACACTGCAGAGCAGGACACTAGCACAGGAGCTAACACAACAATACTCACCCAAATCAGGAACCAAAACTAAACAAGCACAAAGGAAATCCAAAAACTTCTGATCATAGGAGACTCCATGATTCGGGAGTTGATACCCATCTCCAGCCAGGGTGATGGTCAGATGTCTCCAGGTACATCAGCATGGAGAGACACTGACCGCATTACTAAAATTGTTCACAAAGCAGGAGAAAACATTGATGTCCTAGTACACATAGGGACTAATGATCTCGCCAGCCAGCCAGTCAGTTGTGGAGACCAAGGAACACCTGACTAAGCTGGGTGACAAACTATCATCTATTTCATCCGGCATCTCCTTCTCTGAGATCCTGCCAGTCTGGGAGAAGGAGCAGATGGACGGAAGGTCAGAGAAGGGAGATAGGGAGCTAAACACATGTCTCAAGGACTGGTGCCAGGAAAAAGGACATAGATTTGTAGGAACTGGCAACAGTTCTGGGAGCGAAAGTTCTTTAAATTTGATGGACTGCATCTGACTAAAGAGGAGTCAGTGCATTGGGCAGAAGTTTGACATCTTTGCAGAATATTTAAACTAGCAAATGGGGAAAGGGTGCAGCACCCATACCTCGAATGGGAAGAACACCCTCCCCTCAGCTAGTGGTCAAACAGGAATTCAGCGTGTTTGCCGCTTATTTGCATCACCAGGTAAGAAAAAGGTTTGTCTCCCATACGTTGCACAGGGTAATGCCAAACTTCACCCAACAACTAACACACCAAAATCTGGCCAATGGAAAATCATGTACACAAATGCTCACAGCCTGGGAAATAAGATCCCAGACCTGCAGGCAATAATGTCAGAGGCTAAACTGGACATAGTAGCAATTAGTGAGACGTGGTTTACCAGTAACCACTTAGGGGACTTCAGTACCTGGCTATGTATTGTTCAGAAGAGACAGAGGTGCAAAAGGGGGAGGAGTGGCCCTGTATGTTAATGAAAATATCAAAGCTACAGAAATTCAGAATACACATAGGAGCCAGAAGAACTGTGGGTCACCCTGGAAACAGGAAATGGGACAGCCATAAGAACTGGGGTTGTCTACAGGCCCCAGACCAGAGGGAGGACATAGACACATTACTGTTAGAAGATATACAAAACATGACAGCTAAAGGGAGGTTCTGATAATGGGAGACTTCAACATGCCAGATACAGATTGGTCAATACCAGCAGGAACATCTGCCAGAACTAGACTCATAGTGGATTCCCTGCAAGGAGGGCCTCAAACAACTGGTACAGCAACCACAAGAGACAGGGCTATCCTAGATCTAGTACTGACTAACAAAGAAGGGATCACAGATCTCCAGGTAGAAGGTCACCTGGGGCCAGTGACCATCACATGGTATGGTTCAATTTGGCTACTACATCTAAATCATCCCATTCCAAGGCAAAAATATGGGACTTCAGAGGAGCTGACTTTGATAAGATGGCCAACAGAGTTAAGCTAGCCCTGGCAAAAAAACACAGGTGAGGAGGTACAGGCAAAGTGGGCAAGCATTAAGGATACAATACTTGAAGCAACATCCCATTGTGTTGAGACAGAAAAGGAAGTGCAAAGAAGAAGGAAACCACTTTGGTTCTCAAATACAGTAGCAGAAAGGTCAGAGCCAAAGGCTGGCCTTCAGGAAATATAAGGGAACACAGCAGGATGAAGATAGGAGGCATACCAAACTGCCCTAAGGGAAGCAGGGAAGGCAGTAAGGCAGGCAAAGTCCCAAACTGAGGAAACACTAGCACGAACAGTAAAAGAAGGTGACAAGACTTTCTATAGATACATTAGTGAAAGGAGAAGGTCCAGAAGGGGTATTGCTAAGCTTAATGGAGAAAGGGAGCATGTGAGGAGGAGGACCCTGTAAAGGCATCTATTCTAAATAGATACTTTTGCTCAGTATTTACTGAAGAGAAGGTAGGGCAGGGCCCACAGCTCAGCATCATGGACACAGGGGAGGAGGTGAGCACTACTCCTTCACAAAGAAAGGGTCCTACAAGAGCTTGCTAAGCTCAGGGTGGATAAGGCAATGGGACCTGATGGCATACATCCCAGGGTACTAAGGAGCTAAAGGAGGAACTAGCAGAGCCATTAGCAGAATTGTTTAGTGAGTCTCTGTGCACAGGAGAGGTCCCAGAAGACTGGAGAAGGGCTCATGTGATCCCGCTCCACAAGAGGGGTAGCAGGGAGGCGGGGAACTACAGACCAGTCAGTCTTACCTCAGTAGTGGGCAAGATTATGAGGCACTCCTTAAGGAAAGAGATAGTGCAACACCTGGAATCCATAGGACAGGATCCAAGACAGCATGGGTTTACAAAGGAAGGTCCTGTCAAACTAATCTCATAGATTTCTTTGACTGGGTAACCAGAGTGGTGGACCAAGGGGAGCAGTTGATGTTGCCTACCTTGACTTCAGCAAAGCTTTGACACTGTTCCACATAGAAGATTGATAAATAAGATAGGTAGGCTCGGGTGGGTCAAGTTGGTCAACTGGGTGGCAAACTGGTTGACTGGCAGAAAACAGAGAGTGGTGGTAAATGGTATACAGTCAGAAGAGATGCAAGTCACAAGTGGGTACTCTGGGATCAGTCCTGGGGCCAGTCCTATTCAACATCTTCATTAGTGACCTCGCAGATGGACTAGAGGGTAAGGCTTGTCTGTTTGCAGATGACACCAAGATCTGCAACAGAGTAGATGATCCAGATGGGGTGGGCAGAATGAGAAGAGATCTGGATAAACTAGCAAAATGGTCAGAAGAGTGGCAACTGGGATTTAATGCAAAGAAGTGCAAAATCATGCACATAGGGAAGAGAAACCTGAAGCCACTTATAGGCTGGGAGGAGTTGCTAGCAGTCACAAAGGAAGAAAGAGACTTGGGCATCATCATCACTGATGACCTAAAATCATCAACAGACCTCTAAAGCAGTAGGTAAGGCTAGGGGTGTTAGGGTATATTAGTAGGGTATCACAAGTCGTAAGAGGAGTAATAATCCCTCTGTACAAGACATTGGTTAGCCCCATCTGGAGTACTGCGTGCAGTATTGGAGCCACACCTTCACAAGGACATTAACCAAATTGAGGCAGTCCAGAAGGGCAACAAAATGGTGCAGGGACTGCATCAGAAGACATATGAGGACAGATTAACGGAGCTCAATATGTATACCCTTGAGCAAAGGAGGGAGAGAGGTGATATGATCCAGCATTTAAACACCTTAAGGGCATAAACAAGGTGAAAGAGTCTAACATGTTTAAATATAAGAAAAATAGCAGGACAAGAGGACACAGCATGAGATTAGAGGAGGCTGATTAAGGGGAATGTGAGGAAATTCTTTTTCACAGAAAGGGTGGTAGATGCATGGAATGGCTTACCACAAGAAGTGGTGGCTATGAATACAGTGCAGGGCTTCAAACAGGCATGGGATAGGCAAAGGAGCAATACAAATGACTATGAATAGATAGGTCACTGACAGAGCAAAGACCGATGGCACATTTATAAAGTAGAAAAAGAAATGGGCAGACTGGATGGGCCTTGCGGTCCTTATCTGCCGTCAACTTCTATGTTTCTATGTTTCTATGGATGGATTTGTCCCTTAAAAAGTGTGTTCTTGGGCAAAATGTGAGGTTTGGCAGCACCCACCAAATGACCAGAGAAATCAGGTGACTTAAATATGTAACATCACAATACGTGTTTTTATCATGTCATTTTGGTAGCAGGGATATAACTACAATTAAAATCATCCTCTAGAATTATCCTTTGACTGTGTACAAAAAGGCCTAATGGCCTTAAAGGGACACTGTCAACCTGTTTTCATCATATTATTTCTAGTTAAAACCTACATTTTATTATTGTTTACCTTCTCTAAAATTCATTGATGTTGCTGTTTGTTTGTCTGTCTCCTTGTTTAGTAGAACTGAAATGCATGCTAATGTATATTTATAAACAACCTTGTTTTATTTACAATCCTGGATCTGTTCTTACTGCATACTTCTGAGCATTAGAAACACCCCCAGACAGTGCTGTCCTTCATGATGCAATAGCTTCCTAAACTCCACTGCATCATGGGTGGCTAGACTGTGTTGGGAGTGTTCCCATTTCAGGAAAGATGCAGTTGGGGCTGATCAAGGAATGTAAACAAACCTGTGTTGTGTGGTAACACCAGTATGGTGGGCAGTCTGTTTTCAATTTTTTAAGAAATTAAGAGTCAGAATCAAACTACCAGCTACATCAGCAGTCTTTACAGAACGTTGGCAATCATAAAATGTATTTTTTAAACTAGGGACACTTTGAGACCTAAGAGGGTTGACAGTGTCCTTTTAAACAAATCAGTCCTCACAGATTTTGTTTGGGGCCATAAACTTGCTGTATTTTTATTATATATACTGTGATTGTCTTATTTTATACCTTTAGTGATTGCACACTGTTATTTTAAGATGTATTGACGTCTATCTGAAGCCCTAGCATACGTCTGACTAGGAGGAGGAGTTGTAGTTCTCCAGGCTACTTCGGACTACACCTCATAGCTATTACCCAATAAATACTTAAAACTTGTGGGGAACTCAGCCAAAAGTGCTTAAAAACATCTTGGAGGCACAGTAAAGTGGTTAGGCCCTTAAAATAATTGTTTCTAACTGCAAAATCCACGGAGGTGCAGCGCGACCACGCCAAAGTCACTTCGGGTCTCTTGGGGCTATATTTAGCTGCCTTGCGGTGAGCAGGGTGAGTGCGGCGACGCCGCAGAAGATCGGGTAGGCAAAGACACGCGCATCAGCACGTGTTATGCATATTGAGCGCTTAGTAAACTTACAGTTGTGCTTGCTTGGACTTTGTCCCATAAGTACAAGAATAGAATTCCTTCTACATAAAAAGCTGGTAAGATGTGCTAAATAAGTTTAGTATTTTAATATAAAGAAAATGGCAACTGTTATATTAGCGACAGATGGGAGAGTAGGTACCATGTGTATATTATGCAATATGTTTAATTTTGAATTAGGTGATCAAAATATTGAATCTTTACATGTGGTAAATGCATTAAGATTCAAGAACTTGAGGCTGAAATAAAGTTATTCGATGACAGATTAAGAGCACTAGAACTCAGTCAAATAGAAACAGCAAAAAGACTACATATAACTGATAAACATATGCTAATTTCAAAGTCTAGTGTAGCTCCTAGTCTCATGCCTAATCATACTGATATTGTTACAAGAAAGAGGCCGAGGCAAGAGGGAAATGGCTCTGATTCTGAGGATGATTGGTATACTGTCCAATATAAAAAAAATCTAAAAGAGGAGAAAGCTAATGATTTTCATTTACCATTACAGAATAAATTTGATCCACTATTAATAAATCTGGACATGGAGGTGGTTATGATTCATCTATTTCTGAAACAGCAATCACTTTACCTAATAATGATGAATCGAACTTGTTGGTAATTCAGAGAACAGTGATATTAGAAATGCACAAGCCAATCTTATAAATTTCTCAGAGAACAATAATGAGACAAGGAGAGCAAACTGATAATAGACCAGTGAATTTAGTTCATAAAGCACCACAACAAATTTTGTATTGGGGACTCTTTATTATGTAATCTTGATAGACAAATATGTAACCCCAACAAAGTGACCCATACTTTATCTTGTTTTGGTGCACAGATTCAAGACATATCCAGAATGAGTAGACAGATTTTACATAATTGTAGTGAAAATGATTTTGCCTTGATACATGTGGGAGTTAATAATATTTGGCATCAAAATGTTCAACAGATTAATGAGGCTTATGTTGGTATGTCTAATATTCTTGCTGATATAGGAATTCATACAATAATATCAGAGATTCTTCCAGTACCTAGAGCAGACTATTTTCTTACCAATAAAATAAAACATATAAATGACTGGCTTAGAGCTTGGTGTCTCAAACAAAACATTAAGTGCTTGACACATTGGGAACAGTTTCAGCAAATGGTAATTACTATGCTAAGGATGGTTTACATATAAGTAAAAGTGGTAAAGAAGTTTTGGGAAATGAGATTAACTTACAGATAAATGCTTTTCTATGCAATGCTTGGGGGATAAATACTGGTAGACCTTCAGGAGAACATAACTAACTCTTAATCATGTTAAATCCACTAAATCAGCATTGAAAAATAATCAGGTACTAAAACTTAATATACTACTCTTAAATGCTAGGAGTCTGTCCAACAAAATTAATGAACTCCAAATCATTTTACACATTGAAAACATTGATATTTGTGGAGTTACAGAAACTTGGTTTACAGATGAACAATGGGGACAAAATATTTTTGGGTATACTCTCTTTATGAATAATCATATAAATACAAGGGAGGAGGTGTTGCTTATTATGTAAGAGAAGAAATTGAGTGCACAGAAGTTAATATGAACACCCATTCACCACAAGGTATTGAAATACTATGGATTAAACTCAATAATAAATCTTTTCCAATTACATTTGGGTTATGTTATAGACCACCTTCCATTGATTCTGTTAATAATGACAATTTTGCAATTACCTGGAAAACATTAATCAGAAAACTAATATTATTTTGATGGGTGATTTTAATTATCCTGGTATAAACTGGTTACACTGTGAAGGTTCAAATATACAAGAAAATAAATTTATAGGTACAATTGCACACCTAGGATTAGATCAAATTGTGACTATTCGACAAGACTTAATAATATATTAGATCTAATATTTACTAATATCAAGGAAGGCATAGATATACCAGTTATAATGGCTCCACTAGGTAATAGTGACCATTCAATGATCAAATGGTCTATTAATCATTACAAGAAAAACTTAAATTGCATAACCACATTTAGAAATTATAAAACAGCTAATTATGTAGCTATTAAAGAGTATTTAATGATGTGGAAATGGAAAAAGAATTAAATGGGATAACAGTGGAAGAAATATGGTATAGAATAAAAGAAAAAAATAGATTTCTGTATTTCTAGTGGGTACCAATTAGAATAAAATACATTCAGAAGAAAAGGTTTCCACCATGGCATTCTACATCCATTAAAAGATTGGTATTGGCTAAAAAAAAGGCCTTTAATAAATATAACAAAAATAAGTCCAAATTAAATTGGTCAAAATTTGTTCTAAAAGCAAAAAGCAAAAATGCAATAAAGAAGGCTAAAAAGATTTAAAATATAATCTAGTTAGGAATCAGGGTGACAATAAAAAGTTCTTTTATTACATTGGCTCTTAAAATCTACACCTAATACAGTTGGCCCACTAAAACTAATGACAAGATTATAAGTGATAAACAACTAATGGCAAATAAATTCAATCAATATTTTGCTAGTATATTCAAAAAGGAAATTTTTTAAATGAAAACTGCACTTTGTTAGATCCTGTGGTTAAGATTTCTGTTGCCAAACTTACTCCATCATTAATTCATGTAAATCTTCTACATCTGTAGGACCTGATAACATCCCTTCTATATTCTTAAAAAATGTATCATATGAATTAGCTGGCATATTGACATTCCTGTTCAATGAATCTATAGCTAAGGGTATTGTCATTAGGAGTGGAAAGATGCTTTAGTCATTCCTATACATAAGAGTGGTTCAAAGCAAGAGCTAAAACACTACAGGCCTATAAGTTTGACATCCTCTGTATGTAAAATAATGGAAACTTATATCTACTAAGATGAACACCCATATTGTGAAAAAGGCAATCAATATATTACAGTATGGTTTCCAACCTGGTAGGTCGTGTCATGCTAACCTAATAAACTTCTTTGAGCCTGTGAGTGATGCCTTGGACAAAGGTCTTCCAGTGGATGTCATTTATCTGGACTTTGAAAAAGCTTTTGACTCTGTTTCACACAAAGTTTTAAATGAATGTTTAATAAAATAGGAGTTTAATAAACATATTATTGCCTGGATTTTCCAGTGGTTGACTGACAGAAGACAACAGGTGTCACTACGAGGTATACATCTACTTGGACTAAGGTTACGAGTGGGGTTCCACAGGGTACAGTCCTGGGTCCAATATTGTTTAATATTTTAATAGCTAGTATGAACACTAGGGATGGAATATGGCTAACAAAAGCACGCAGATGATGCTAAATTAGGTGGAATTGTTAACAATATGAAATATATTTCAAATTTACAGGATAATATGAATCTAATCTCAGACTGGGCCATTACACACAAACTGAACTTTAATTATAACAAATGAAAAGTTATGCATTTTGGGATAAACAATATGTGTGTTAATTTCTATATTAATAATCAACTTTTAAAGTAAAACCAGTTCTGAAAAGGATTTGGGTGTCACTATCTCAAATAATTTAACATTTTCCGAACATTTAAATATTATAGTTAAAAATGTACCCGATTGACTAACTGTATTTTCAAAAATATAAAAGTAGAGAATCAGCTGTGTTACTCCCACTTACCAGTATTGTTAAATCTAAGTGTGATTATTGTTCTTCATTCAGTGCTCCAACGTTAATTTGAGATAGATTATCTACAGAAAGAATTCAAAGGAGGTTCACCAAGCATATTACTGGCATGTGTTACTTGTCCTATGAAGAAAGATTAAAAAGTTACATCTTTATAGCAAGGAATATCAGTCCTCAAGAGGTGACCTTTGTTTGCTCTTTAGGGCAATAAAGGATGAACTCCTGTTTGAAACCATTTATTTGACTTGGCATCCAACTTCTTGTCATACTAGATCACATAATTTGAAACTGAGAGCTATTACAAATAAAACATCAAAGAAATAAATTCTTTACACAGAGGATAATTCCAACATGGAATTCACTTCCAGATGACATAGTGCATTGTGATAATTTAACTCAATTTAAATCTAAGCTTGATTCACACATGAATGGCTTAAAATATGTAGTCCACCTAGCCTAGGTGGCGTGATCAAATGGGCATGTCCTTCGATGGGAGACAAACTGTCATTCATTTCATCTAGCATCTCCTCCTCTGCCAGTCTGGGAGAGGGGCAGTGACAGAAGGTCAGAGAAGGGAGATAGAGGAGCTAAACATGTTGCTCAAGGGCTGGTGCCAGGAAAAGGACACAAATTTGTAGGAACTGGCAACAGTTTTGGAGTGAAAGTTCTTTAAGTTTGATTAACTGCATCTGACTAAGGAGGGGTCAGTGCATTGGGGCAGAAGTTTGACGTCTTTTCAGAATATTTAAACTAGCAAATGGGGAGCGGTGCAGCACCCATACGTCAAATGGAAGAACACCCTCCCCTCAGCTAGTGGTCAAACAGTAGTTCAGCATGTTTGCAGTTCATTTGCATCACCAGGTAAGGAAAAGGTCCAGCTCCCCACCACGACATACAGGGAAATGCCAGACCTTGCCCAACAACTAACACACCAAAATCTGGCCAGTTGAAAATCATGTATACAAATGCTCACAGCCTGGAAACAAGATCCCAGACCTGCAGGCAATAATGAAAGAGGCTAAACTGGACATAGTAGCACTTAGCGAGATGTGGTTTACCAGTAACCACACTTGGAAGACTTCAGTACCTGGCTATGTACTGTTCAGAAGAGACCAAGGTGCAAAAAGGGGGTGGAGTGGCCCTGTATGTCAATGAAAATATCAAAGCTACAGAAATTCAGAATACACATAAGGAGCCAGAGGAACTGTGGGTCACCCTGGAAACAGAAAATGGGACAGCCATAAGAACTGGGGTTGTCTACAGGCCCCAGACCAGAGGGAGGACATAGACACATTACTGTTAGAAGATATACAAAACATGACAGCTAAAGGGAGGTTCTGATAATGGAGACTTCAACATGCCAGATACAGATTGGTCAATACCAGCAGGAACATCTGCCAGAACTAGACACGTGACGGATTCTCGCAGGGGAAGGCCTCAAACAACTGGTACAACAACCATGCAAGAGACAGGGCTATCCTAGATCTAGTACTGACAAACATGGAAGGGATCACAGATCTCCAGGTAGAAGGTCACCTGGGGGCCAGTGACCATCACATGGTATGGTTCAGTTTGGCCACTACAACTAAATCATCCCATTCCAAGGCAAAAATATGGGACTTCAGAGGAGCTGACTTTGATAAGATGACCAACAGAGTTAAGCTAGCCCTGGCAAAAGAAATACAGGTGAGGAGGTATAGGCAAAGTGGGCAAGCATTAAGGATACAATACTTGAAGCAACATCCCATTGTGTTAAAGAGAAAGGAAGTACAAAGAAGAAGGAATCCACTTTGGTTCTTAAATACAGTACCAGAAAAGGTCAGAGCCAAAATGCTGGCCTTCAGGAAACATAAGGGAACACAGCAGGATGAAGATAGGAAGGATACCAAACTTCCTAAGGGAAGCAGGGAAGGCAGTAAGGCATGCAAAGTCCCAAACTGAGGAAACACTAGCACAAACAGTAAAGAAGGTGACAAGACTTTCTATAGATACATTAGTGAAGGAGAAAGTCTAGAGGGGGTATTGCTAAGACCAAAGGAGATAAGGGAGTGTGTGAGGAGGAGAACCATGTAAAAGCATCTATCCTAAATAGATACTTCTGCTCAGTATTTACTGAAGAGAAGGTAGAGCCGGGGCCCACAGCTCAGCATCATGGACATGGCGCGGGAGGAGAGAGCACTAGCCTTTCAAAAAAGAGGTGTCCTACAAGAGCTCGATAAGCTCCAGAGTGGACAAGGCAATGGGACCTGATGGCATATTTTCCCAGGGTACTTAAGGAGCTAAGGGTAGAACTAGCAAAGCCATTATCAGAACTGTTTAGTGAGTCTCTGACGCAGGAGAGGTCCCAGAAAACTGGAGAAGGGCTCATGTGATCCCGCTCCACAAGAGTGGTAGCAGGGAGGAGGCAGGGAACTACAGACCAGTCAGTCTTACCTCAGTAGTGGGCAAGATTATGGAGGCACTCCTTAAGAAAAGGATACTGCAACACCTGGAATCCATAGGAGCTCAAGATCCAAGACAGCATGGGTTTACAAAAGAAAGGTCCTGTCAAACTAATCTCATAGATTCTTTGACTGGGTAACCAGAGTGGTGGACCAAGGGGGAGCAGTTGATGTCACCTACCTTGACTTCAGCAAAGCTTGATACTGTTCCACATAGAAGATTGATAAATAAGCTGGGTAGGCTCAAGGTGGGTCAGAAGTTGGTCAACTGGGTGGCAAACTGGTTGTTGGGCAGAAAACAGAGTGGTGGTAAATGGTATACAGTCAGAAGAGATGCAAGTCACAAGTGGGATATCTCAGGGATCAGTCCTGGGTCCAGTCCTCTTCAATATCTTCATCAGTGACATTGCAGATGAACTGGAGGGTAAGGTTTGTCTGTTTGCAGATGACACCAAGATCTGCAACAGAGCAGATGATCCAGATGGGGTGGGCAGAATGAGAAGAGATCTGGATAAACTAGCAAAATGGTCAGAAGAGTGGCAACTGAGGTTTAATGCTAAGAGGTGCAAGATCATGCACATAAGGAAGAGAAACCCTGAAGCCACCTGTAGGCTGGGAGGGAGTTGCTGGCAGTCACAAGGGAAGAAGAGACTTGGGCTTCATCATCATCACCAATGACCTGAAATCATCCAAGCAGACCACTAAAGCAGTAGGCAAGACTAGGGGCTGTTAGGGTGTATTAGTAGGGGTATCACAAGTTGGAAGAGGAGAGTAATCCTCTTTACAAGACACTGAGTTGGGCCCCATCTGGAGTACTGCATGCAGTACTGGAGGCCACATATTCACAAGGACATTAACAAAATTGAGGCAGTCCAGAGAAGGGCAACAAAATGGTGCAGGGACTGCATCAGAAAACATATGAGGACAGATTAACAGAGCTCAATATGTATACCCTAGAGCAAAGGAGGGAGAGAGGTGATATGATTGAAACATTCAAACACCTTAAGGGCATTAACAATGTGAAAGAGTCTTAACATGTTTTCAGTATAAGAAAATAGCAGAACAAGAGGACACAGCATAAGATTAGAGGGAGGTCGATTAAGGGGTAATGTGAGGAAGTTCTGTTTCACAGAAAGGTAGTGGATGCATGAAATGGCCTACCTCAGGAAGTGGTGGATATGAATACAGTGCAGGGCTTCAAACAGGCATGGGATAGGCATAAGGGAGCAATACAGATGAGTATGAATAGATAGGCCATTGACAGAGCAAAGGCCGATAGCACATTTATAAGGCTGAAAAGAAATGGGCAGACTAGATGGGCCTTTCAGTCCTTATCTGCCATCAACTTCTATGTTTCTATGCCTCATTTAGAGTACTGTGTCCAATTCTGGAGGCCACATCTACGATAGGACATAGACAGGATGGAGGCAGTTTAGAAGGGCAACAAAATGGTGCAGGGCTGCACTAGGGGACTTATGAGGAGAGATTAGAGGCACTCAATATGTACACACTGGAAGAGAGTAGGGTGAGAGAAGACATGATAGAGGCCTTCAAGTACTCAAGGCAATAAATAAGGAACATGAGGACAGCATCCTTAAGAAAAGAGGAGTTCTAGAACTAGAGGGCATGACATGAGATTGGAAGGGGAGGCTAAGGGGTAGCGTGAGGAAGTACTTCTTCAAGGAAAGGGTAGTGGAGGCATGGAATAGCCTCCTGATGGAGAGGTGTGGGAAACATCAGTGGGGGAATTCAAAACTGCATGGGATAAACAAAAGGGGATCTTGACAAGACACATGGGAAGGTAATTGCACGATATAGTAGAATCTGCATCATTTGTTTTCATCAGGTAGGAAATAGGGCAGATTAGATGGGCTTATTGGTTCTTAAATGCTGTTAAAGTCTATGTTTCTATGTCTAGGTGACAGAGTTTCAACAGGTTCCAGTGGTGCTTCTTGTTCCCCTGATAATGCATTCATTTCAGTCATTCATAGCACAATGCTTGAGCACAAGTTCAGGTTCTTGATTGGGGTCAGAGTCAATCACAGTCAAGGATCCATACTGAAAACAGTGCATGCTCAAGAGGGCTCAGTCAGTGGCCAGCCGTGGTGGTGAGAGGAGGGCTGTGCTGGTGCATGAACGAAGATTGAGATGGAGGGGTGGGATGGGGTCACACTGGATAGGATGGGATTGTGGTGGAGGGACCTAGACTACCAAGCAATCAGGTTTGTTCATTTGGGGATGGTGATTGGTGACCAGGGAGGAGGGGACCACTACATATGGAAAATATTTTTTATTATCAGGTGGGAAGTCAGGCAATGGGAGGGACACTACAAAATGGAAGTATTTTTTTATATTATGGGGTGGGAGATCAGAAGATCAGGGACCGGGGAGGATACTACATTATGGAAAATATTTTTTAATATCAGGTGGAAGATCAGGTAATGAGAAGGACCCTACACTATGGAAAACATTTCTATACATTACGGGAGGAAGATCAGGGACTGGGAGGGACCACTACACTATGGAAAACTATTTTACCATATGGGGTGGGCAATTGGGGACCACTGAGGGTACCTCCACCAACCTCTAGGGTTGTATAGATTACTGCCAGATTTTTTCTGGCAGTAATTTTCTCCATGCAAGGGCCTTCACAAAGGTCCTGTGTGAAAGCAAAACCATAGTGAATGGGATTGTGGGGATTAGCAGGTCCCCTCCCTTCATTTGCATTGCGTACCATCTCACTACTTTGCCCAGGCACAAACCCAGTTTATGGGGGCAAACTGGGCTTTGTGAATACCAACTCCATGCAGAACTCAGTTTGCCCTGAGCAAACTGGGTTTGCCTCAGACAACATTTTGTGAATCTGACGCCTGTTAATGTAAGTGAAGAACCAAAGAAAAGGAATATTACTATATGAGAGACAGGAGAAAGATGGAAAGAACAATGAATATGAAAGCAAAAGGAAGATAAATGATAAGCATTTTAGAAGTACAAAACAAAAGCAGGAAGGTTGCATTAGAGGGCATAATGAAGGTGGCAGTAAAGAATGAAAAGCTAATTTGAAATTTTAAGGAGAATCAGAAGAAATCTAAAAGGGAAAATTAGATGTTAGAAAGAAAGAACCGAATCTACAAAACAAATACTAATAAGCTAACCCTGGAGCTAAAGAAGAATACATACAAACATAAGGAAAATTATTAACAAATACCCAAGCAGGAAATATAGAGTCCTATACAGTTAAAGAACTGCAAAATATGTTCCTCTTGAAATTATAAATACAAAAGGAAACAATAACCGACAAAATAAAGTTTACAAGGAGGATTTAGACACTAACCCAAAGCCCTCCCAAAGGGAATGAACCATCAGAGAGTTTCCAGGGATTCTTAAAAAAACTATAGACTCTGACTATGCCAGTTCCACATCATAACAGTGAAAATAAAACAGTATCGACTATGTGAGCTACACACAATATCACCTACAACATCAACCCATACCATTCACAATGACCATCAAAACAGTGACTCCACTGGTAAAAAAAACACTGCATAGAGACTTTCCACACATGAACATGCCCTATCTCAGTTGGTACATATCACTCACTGGACAGCAATCTCACCAGCATCTGGAACATGGTTATGTGACTTCAAACAGGAAACTACATGAACTGCAACTGTATGAACCCGAGCTGGACACCGATATTTGTGATAGGTTGCACACATTCAATGCACCTTCTTGGACACTTCCTTGTCCCTCCAATAAAGACAGCCACCATACACCAGCAGCATTCTACCTTTATGACTTGCTATAAATCACAGATGTCTCTGACATTCTCATATCAAATATTAACCCCACCTCTACACCCCATGATCCCCTCAATTTAAACACCACTCATCACACATAACTGCCCACACCTGTCACAGCGCCATACATCACAATCAATTACACACACTTGGCTGGATCTCCTAAAAATAAAGCCAAACATACACAAATGCATTCACACACACACACACACACACACACACAACCCAGTAACACACAATACGTTAATGATTTTTGATTAACTGCACAAAGCAATCAGTACCAGTACTATTGAATGAAGGAATGGGTACATCACTACCACTACATGTGGTGACCAGCATGAATAGTTGTACACAGATATGCACACACCCTACCTGTCTAACATCTGCTCTACACACTAAGCCATGATGGCACCATGCTGTGGACCCACAATACAACTCCACATACCCAACACACAGCACACAACAGATTTCCCAACGTATCTTAAACATGTTTTATGCAAGGGAGCTTTGCACCTGTACCCCAACTTAAATATAACTAACTCTGAGGCTGCACATAACACAGCATTGCACGAGTCACCCTTATTGCACACATTAGCTGACATTGCAGCTACTATTATGCAGCAGTCACTATTTTGACAGCTGCTCACATTAGCTGACATTACAGCCACTGTTATGCAGTGGTTGCTATTTCTACAGCCACCCAATTTGAGTTGTTCAAAGTAAGTCACGAAATTGAGTCACCACTTAATAGGACACCGACTATACCTTATCATTACATAAGCTGTGGATTTTACTAAATGAAACTGAAGATGCTGTTAAATGCAGCACTAAAGATTTTTGCCGCCATCTTGGAAGGAATAGAGACTTTGTGGACTATTTGAGTATTATAAGGCCAATACCAGAAGTGGAGCTGGTTATAGTAGTATCTAACCAGTTCTACTTTCTTAAAGCAATTGAAATGGACAGGGTTGTTACCATTTCAACCCAATTCTCACATTTTATAAAGAAAATAGGGGCTAATATGAGATGGGCAAAGTAAATTCTGTCCTTTTAGGGTTAAATCATTTTATAATGAAACTAAAAATATATATAAAATCAAAGGTGGAAAATCCTCCAGAGCATATTAAAGATTCCAGACTTAAGAGCTGCATTTGGCAAAGTAATTAGATGGTGAATGAATGGTCAAATTACAGTGTGGATGAACAATAAAGAAATGTAGCAACTTCTGTTATCTAAGGCACATGAGCTGAATCATTTGGGTATATATATCTGTGATGATAATATTGTGAAAATACCATAAAGGTACCCTAAATTCAGCCTCATGGATTCACAGAGTTGAGACTTCAAATAGATGCACACTGCTTGAGAATGTTGTAGAAGAATGACTTCTGGTTGATGTTAAATGGAAGGATATTTGTAAGGTTTCAACACCTTCAGCTGAGCTGCAGAGTAATGATTTTAATCTGGTGTCTTGGAATATGTCAGGACTTAAAGATAAATTACCTGACCCCAAGTTTCTCAAGTACATTAATGGTTTTGAATGTGTGTGCCTACAAGAAACATGACCAATACAGAGATTAATGAGTGGCTACAAAGCATATATAAATTAGCAAAAAAACTTAAAAGGTTTGGGAGAAATATAGGTGGGCTATTAATACTGTGGAAAATCAGGGAAGGCATTAATACACAAGAAATCATTATTGAAGCGATAATATTCAGGAATAAGAATTTTGAAAATAAACAAAAACAATTATTCTAAATATATATGCACCACCATGTACTAATACATGGAGTAATGGAATAACCGTTTATGCAGTTATGTGTATATAATTTTGCTATAAATCTATGTTTTGTATGGCAGTCCTGCTTAAGAAACAGGTCAAGCAGCACAGCCTCATGGGACACTGGTTTTAAAAGAAAAGAAAAATATGATCTGCCCTCTCGCTGACCTAGAGGATAAGTTGGCTAGAGCTTCCTTTCCTGTTTTAACACCTAACTGCCAAAACCTGTGTAGCTGTTATACAACCAAGTTATAAAAAACAACTGCTTTGAACTTAGGAAGACTGCCATAAAAGGTTACATTTTATAGGATAACAGGAGGAAGAGTATTTTGGAAAGCATATGTGAATCAACCATATAGGATATTTTGCAACATCAGAGAGTGTCATAAACCAGATCTGTAACAGGGTTGATATGCAAGGTGGGTGGAAAGGATGAAAAGGGACTTGGCAAGGTTGGAGGAATGGTCAAATGTAAGACAGCTTAGATTCAATGCAAAAGAAGTGCAAAGTAATGCACCTGGGAAACAAAAACCAGGGAAGATTACAAAATGGGGCATGAGATACTGACAACAACAACAAAAATGGAAAGGGACCTGGGGTAGTCATATCAGATGACTTAAAGGTGGGCCAGCAATGTGAGAAAGGCAGTAAGGAGGCTGGGGGATACTGGGATGCATGGAGAGGCATCACCAGTAGAAAACAGGAAGCTGTTGGCCCTCTGTACAGACAGTTAGTAAGACCACATCTGGAGTACTATGTACAGTTCTGGAGACCCCATCTCCACAAAGACATAGACAGGGTGGAGGCTGTCAGAGGAGGGCAACAAAATGGTGCAGGGTCTGTACCATAAGACATATGAAGAAAGACTAAAGGAGCTTAAGATGTATAGCCTTCGAGGAAAGGAGGGAGGGGAGACATGATAGAAACTTTCAAATACCTCAAGAGAATCAACAAAGTCCAAGATGGTAGCATCTTTCAAAAAAAAGAGATGTGCAAAAACAAGGGCACAATTTGAAGATAATGGGGGATGGCTCAGAGGTAATGAGGAAGTATTTTCACAGAGAGGGTTGTAGATGCATGGAATGGCCTTCCTGAGGAGGTTGTGGAGTCAAAAATAGTAGGGAATGCAAGAATGCATGGGACAGACATAAGGCAATTCTAGCGGGGTAGGAGGAAGTAGGCTGTTGGTTAACTAGGATCTGCAGCTTAACGGTTAGGTAGGAAATGGGCAGACTAGGTGGGCCAAGCGGTCCTTATCTGCCATCAAATTCTGTGTTTCTATACTCTGAGGAAGACAGACTGTCTTGTTATAATTAAAAATATTGCTGTGTTTGCAGATTTCAGTCAAGTAGTAATTGACCTGTTTGCCTATGCAGCTGCATGTTACAAATTAAGTATGCAGGACTGAGTGTGACCTCACATTAATAGCTCAGGGCTGTGACATCATAAGGAGGAGAGACATTCTGGCCTCCTGATATTGGTGAATCTTGGCTGAAATGACTGACACTCTTTTCTGGACTTCTAAGAGTCATTTTTGTTTCTGGACTTCTAGGGACACTTCTGCCAAGATAGGTAATAGCCCAAATCATTTGCCAACTGAAAACCTGAGGTAGAATTAGATAAATCAGTTACAAGGTGCTTTATTTTGAAATTGTGCATTTCTTTTCTGACTGTAACCTAATGTATATATGTTATGTATTTATTTATTATTTTAATTTTAGTAAACCTTGTTTTCCTTAACCCTGCCTGAGAACTTGTTCATTTTGACTGTGAATGGTGAGATAGTATTGATAATTCTGACATGACTGTTAAATTGCTTAGAGTGCCACCATATGCAGCCATGTTAACAAGGATCTGTGTAAAGATCCAACAAGATAAGAAAATAACAGGGTTGTGAACTAGGTTGGTTGTATGCCCTCTGGGTCAAGTATTGTGCTGCTTTCCCCAAAGAGGTGTGATATTTGGACCTATTCCTGGGTGTGCTAGCTAAAAAGGGTTCATAATTGACCCCAGGACTCAAGACTGGTAGTTTGCTCAGACCCAAAACAAACAGGAGGGTGTCCCTGTTTGTCCCTGTTCATGACTCGCACTTCAAGGTTGGGTACTGCAGGAGCAGAGGCCTGACCCTGGAGTGGATTTGTAACAGATCTGAATGGCATCGCTGGGATCTGAAAGATTTGTTTGCATACTGTGCAATTATTTGGCGGCACAGGCATTAGCAGTCCAATGTGTTGGATTGATAAACTGTAACAGTTCACACACAAACAAGGCAGAGATTTTAAAAGAAATACATAATTTGGTTACAGTCTAAAGCTTTCTACCTGTTTTATTTTTTGGGTGCCAATCTAGTGTAGCCATAGATTAGGAAGAAGATGGCTTCCACCTACAGTGAATACACAGTGAAATACCTGTGGCAGTTGTGCCAGGAAAGAGGAGTCCAGTGCAGGAGTGAACCTAACAGTACCTCATGGAGGTTCTTGTGGCAGCAGATGCACAAGCGACTGTCCAGGACCTCGAGTCTCAGTCAGTGACTGAAACAGACCAGACCTTTGGCATGGAGGGCCAGAGTCCACTGCAGTGTCCAGTCCCAGGGAGGAGGACAGTAGGACCAGAGAGAACACAGGACACAGCAGCAGGGAAGGGCACCATCATGCTGGAGCCAGAAGGGATCAGGCTGCAGCTAGCAATGAGGAGAATGGAGATGGAATTCGAACAGAGGAAGTTCTGGATGGAGCTGGAGAAGCAGGAAAAGAAACCCAGCTCGGAGAGAGCCAGCGAGAGCATGAGAGGCTGAGTGAGAGGAGAGAGAGTGCCTGAGGAGTTTGAACTGTAGAAGCTAAAACTCCAGCATCCGACACCAGAGCAGGTAAGTGGCATGAGTGAACCTGTAACTCCAGGACTGGGGTACAAATTAAATTCTAAATTGATAGCTGAATTTAAAGAGGGAGATATGGATGCATTTTTAAATTCATTTGAAAAGGTATGCATTCAGTCAAACATTTCCTGAGAGTCCTGGAGCTTCCAGCTATCCCGCTGCTTACCGGAAGCTCGTGACACATTGGGTGACATGGACAATTAGGACAGTAATGATTATGACAAACTTAAAGCTGCATTTAAAAAGCATGAACTGACATCTGAAGCATACAGAGTTAAGGTTCATAAGCTCAGGAGAAGCCCTGACATGAGCTATGAGGAACTATACAAAGCAACATCAGTTTTTAAAATGTTGGTGGGAGGAGGTCAAAGCAGTCACTGTAGAGAAAAATCGAGGATGTGGTACTTTTGGAGCAATTCTTTTGGGCTTGCCAGGAGAGCTAAACCTAGAGGACCGAGCTCCAGAAACAGTGCAGGAGGCTGCCGAGCTCTCAGACCACTATGCCAGGAACAGGTCTGCTCTAAAGGGGTGAGGCATGTGTGGCAGCACAGAAGGGAAAAGCACACCTTCAGGGCAGCTAAAACCCTTACTGCCTCCACAGAAAGTGGGCAGCCCCAGGTTACAGAGAAAGGATTTGCCTGATAAAAGAAATGATGAATGTTGGTTTTGCAAGCAACCAGGGCATCTTGCAAGACAGTGCCCTAAAAGGCATAGAGTGGGCAAAGTGGTGCTGGGAAAGAGGTGTTTTTTTGTGAATCCCTGAAAGCATGCCAGTAAACATGAGGGAGCACATACACCCAGTTACTGTGAATGGGTGCAGACCCATGGGTTAAGGGAGAGGGCATCCCTTACTTTGGTAAAAGAGTTTGGTTGAGCCTGGACAGCTTATATGTAATCAGTTCATAACTGTAAGGGGATTTACTGGGAGGAAAAACTCTGCCCTTAGCAAGTGTTCTCCTGGACAGGGGTGAGACAAGAGAAAGGTGCAGAAAGTGGCGGTGGCAGAAAATCTCACCCTGGATGTGATTATAAGGAATAATCTACAAAAAGGATTGGTGTGTGTAGTTACCCTTAGTCAGGCAGCAAGGCAGATTGTAGTTCCCTGGACCTGTAGAAGCCCCAGTGGAAAACACTGGGAGGCTGGTTCCCAGCCTGTGCTCCTACAATGGAGAGTAGTGAAAGGAGATAGATCTCCCCAGGTAGCAGTTAACAAAACAGCTACAAAACATTACTCTGAGTAGGGAGGGTAGCCAATTGTCAGAGGGTTAGGGATGGCAGTGACCGTGAATGCCCTGACACCAGAGCTATGGACCCCAGTTTAGAGACTGAAGGGGAACATGCCCGTGCCTTGGGAAAATGTATAGATTTTGCAGCTGCTCAGAAGACAGACCCTAATTTAGAGAGGCTGAGGGTTAGTGCAGAATCTGACGGGACACAGGGAGGTGACAGAAGACATAGAGTATATTGGAACAATGGACTGCTGTATACAGAATGTAAGGACAGAGGAAGGTCGATGGGCAGGCAGCTACCATTCCCCAGGGGTACCGTGAGCAGTTACTCAAGATCACTCATGATATCCCATGTCTGGACTTCTGGGAATCATGCACACTATGCAGAAACTAGCCCAGAACTTCTATTGACCAAACTTCACCCAGCAGGTGAAGGAATATTGCAGGCCTTGTCACCAAGCACAACAAATAGGGAAGGAGGGTAGTAAAACCCAAACTGCCCTAATTCCTTTGCCCATTGTGGAGGAGCAATTCCAGATGGTAGAATGGATATTGTGGGACCTTTGAATAGCCTTAGCTCCTCCGGGAAGAGGTGTATCTTGACAGTGGTGGATTACACCACCCAGTACCCAGAGGCAGTTGCCCTATCCTCACTGAGGACAGACAAAGTGGCAGACACCTTGCTAGGGATTTTCTCCCATGTCGGGTTTCTGCAGGAGGTTATCACCAATCAAGGGGTTCCTTCAGGTCGGACATGATGAAGTGTTTGTGGGAGAAGTATGGGGTGGTGCAGAGATGCATGATACCTTATCACCATAAGCCAATGGGCTTGTGGAAAGGTTTATTGGTACTCTAAAATCAATGCTCCAAGCATTTGCTGAACAGCATGAGAGGGACTGCAAGAAATACCATCCCCACCTGTTTTTTGCATACAGAAAGGTGCCCCAAGAGTCGAAAGGGTTCTCCCCTTCGAACTCTTATATAGACACAAGTGCATGGGCCCTCTAGACTTGGTTCAGGAAGGTTGGGAAGCAAGCACACCAACCAGGGAACCCCATGTCCTGAAGTTTAGGGAAAAGCTGAAGGAGCTTATAGGAACAGCCATGAGCAACCTGTCAGCCACCCAGCAGAAGCAAAGGTCTGGTAAGACCACAGCGCCAGAGCACGCTCATACACTGTAGGTCAGGAAGTCATGGTCCTAATGCCAGTATTGAAGGATAAACTGCAGGCCAAATGGGCAGGATCATACAAAGTAATCAAACAGGTGAATGGCGTAAATTACATTGTGGAACTGCCTGACAGGAGACATACCCAAAGGATGTACCATGTCAACATAACATCATAGACCTATCCTCTCATGAGAGGAGTGCAATCGTGTATTTTTAAACAGTGTTGCTTTGTGCGTTGTATTTTAGGGCACAGAAAATGTCCAAAGCTGTATTAGCCTGAAACTATATCTGGGCAGAGTGTTAGAGAGCAGAGTGCGCTGGGTGATGTAGTTCATGCTCCTTTGAGGGACTACACACCCAGACATCCATATCTGCTCAGGAGTAAACTCTTGCTAACTGTACCTTTCTTGAGGGTCTATTGGGGCTTCTACACTGTAGAAGAGCACTTTAAGTGCTATTTTGCTAAAATCACAGTGTTTGAGAGAGCTGGGTGGCGGTCATGAGACCGGCTCACTTCCACATTCAGCACATTAAATCTCATCCAGAATGGCGGGGCAAGCACACATGAAGATGCGCACTAAGACACGTGCAGCACGTAAAGCAAGTAAAGCAAATAGGATGCTGGGATGTATAGGCAGGAGCATCACCAGCAGGAAAAGGAGGTCATAATTCCGCTATACAAGACACTAGTGAGGCCCCACCTGGAGTACAGTGTACAGTTCTGGAGACCATGCCTACGTAGGACATAGACAGGGTAGAGAAGGTTCAGAGGAGGGCAACAAAGATGGTGTATGGATTGCATCACAAGTCCTATGAAGACAGGTTGAAGGAACTGAACATGTACTCCCTGGAGGAGAGGAGGGAGAGGGATATGATAGAGACATACAAGTATCTTACAGGGTGGAATAGGGTGCAGGAAACACTATTTTTAAGTGAAAAGATGTTCCAGGACTAAAGGGCATGGGATGAAGTTGGAGGGAGGACGATTCAGAGGAAACATGAGAAAGAATTTCTTCACAGAGCAGGGTGGTGGACAAGTGGAACACCCTGCCAGAGGAAGTGGTGGGGCTGAAACAATCACGGGTTTAAGAATGCATGGGATAGACATAAAGGAATTCTGGAGGTCAGGAGTGAAGGGCAACAGACTTCTAGGAAAACAAACTGAACTTACAAGTTCAAATGGGCAGACTGGGTGGGCCATAGGCCCTTATCTGCCGACACTGTCTATGTATCTATGTATCTATGTATGTCTTTAGTATCAGTAGTAGAGTAGAGGAAGAGGCTAGGAAGCATACATTAATAAGGTAACTAATTCTCTGTGGTTACCCTAGTAAGTAATATATTAGGGACACTCCTAGTAGAGCAAAAACAAATGGATGCTAACATTGTTAGGATAGAGGAGGTGTTTTAGGAATAAGATGCATCTTGTGTAGCAAAATAAGTACAGAAGTCATTAATGATACCTAATCCTTACCTACAAAGAATGTTTATTGATTAAAGAGTTAAGGAACAAAGTACTACATTTAGAAATGAAACTTGTTTCAATGCAACAACAGAAATTATTACATGACATGGGAGACTCATTACAGACTGATATGGCTGTAAATAGGATTCAGCACAAGACACAAGAAAGAGGGTAAGAGAGAGTGAGGAGGAAGGAGTATGGGAAACTGAAAAGAAAGTACAAAAGGGTAGGAGAGCAATGGGCCTGAATCTAGAGTCCAGTAATAGATCTGAGCCACTGATATTACTGGAAGAAGAAAACAATGAGGTAGTAATTGAAGGAACAAGTAAGGACAGTAACAAACTAAATAGTAATCCAAGGAAGGAAAGGGAGAAGATCAATAGAACTGGGCAAAATGGAGCAACAAATGATATAAAGAAGTAGAAGCAAAAAGCAATAAAAGTAACTCAGTTATGAGTGTGGAACAGAATGATATGGGGATAGCACTCACACACAACCAAGCATAGTGAATTCTAATGTGGTTAAACCCCAGGATTTGAATGGTATAGAACATGATGAGATCAGAGGGGTGGAGAACAATGCAGGAGCCTCTGTCTCACCAGATTGTAACCTTCTATTACCCTAAACCCAATTAGTGCCAATAATAGTGTTGATACGAACAATCAACTTGGTATGGAAAACAGCACCAGTCCTAATGATGATACGGACACTGATGTAAATGGAGATACAATAAATGATATAAAACAGGTGTATGTGTTGGGATTCCATTTTGAAGTACACTGACCGATATTCTTCTAGAAGCTGTAAAGAGATATGTAACAACCAGTTGCTTGGGGAAAAGGTGAGGATGTGCACAATATGTTACCAGATATAGTAAAAGAGAAAGATGGTACTGCCACATTGATTCTGCATCTAGGAGTAAACAATATAAAGGGCCAACCACTAGAAGAGATAGAAGAGAATATAAAAAATCAGGGCAGAGGCAGAAAGACTAAAATGCAAAGTATATTTTCAGAACTTTGCCAGTCCCTAGGGAAAATATGTATAATATTAATAAGATAAAAAATTTAAATAATTAGCTGAGGCAGTGGACCTTGATGGGGGATTAGGATCGTCACACATTGAGAAGGCTTTATCAATGTATCTGATTATTTTGTCAAGATGGATTGCACGTAAGTAAAAGGGTAGCAGAAAGTTGGGGTTCAAACTTAAGAAAGCGGTAGATATTAGTTTAAACTGAATAAAATGGGGAGAGGAAAGGTACTATAAGAACAACACTGGAGCCTAAGTAGCAGCAGTTAATAAAACTGGTAAGAAGGTTAATGGACTGAAGATGTGGTCATTAAATGCTAGAAGTTTAAATATAAGTAAAAAGCAGAATTAGAAGCTAAGTTAGTAGCAGAAGGGTGGATATCTGTTAATTACAGAAACTTGGTGGGAGATAGGAGTCCCTTGGAATTGTAATATAGAAGGCTACACCTTATACTCGGAAGACAGACAGAATAAAAACGGAGGTGGAGTAGCAGTTTATATAAGTTATAATGTACATAGTATGGTATATAACCCGAAAATAAAAATTCAGAAGTGGAATCACTCTGGGTGACAGTGCAAATAAGGACAGAAAAAAATGTTCC
This sequence comes from Neoceratodus forsteri, assembly GCA_016271365.2. NCBI lineage: Eukaryota > Metazoa > Chordata > Ceratodontiformes > Ceratodontidae > Neoceratodus > Neoceratodus forsteri. The sequence goes on along the minus strand of CM057450.1, from coordinate 1,181,412,791 downwards.
TAGGGATGTTCTATAGATCACAAAATACCAACAATGAGATCAACTCAGTATAGAACAGGAAATTGAAAATATGGCTATAGAAGGGATGTCATCTTAGTAGTGGATTTTAATTATCCAGATATAGACCGACGAACTCCCAAGTAAGAACAGCTGCTGCAAATAGGTGTGTGGAATCCTGAGATGACGGGACTACACCAATTAATACACAAAACCAACAAAGGGCAGAAATGTGTTGGACCTGTTGATTACAAATAAAAGGAGATAGTAACAAAAATCAACATTAGAGAGCATTTATGCAATAGCAACCACAACACTGTTGAATTTATAGTTAATAAGCAGGCCCAAGGCATAGGGGAAGCACTGTTTCAAAATTACAACAAAGCACATTTTAAGGAAATAAAAAGGAGCTTAGAGAATTGGACTGGAAAAAAGTTTTAAAAATAAAGATGTGGAAGAAATGTGGGGAATTCAAAATAAATTGAGAAAATTGGAAGATAAATATGTCCCTAATAGGAAGGCAACAATAAAAGAGGTAAAAGACTCCTTTGGTGTACAAGAACAATTATAAAGAAGAAAAGAAAAAAGCATGTGACAAAACAAAACAAATTGGATCCAATGAAAACATACAAGCCTATAAGCATAAGCTTGAGAAGAAACAGTAAGCCAGGAGAGGTATAAACTAGAATTCAAGATTGCTCATACTAGAAATAATTGAAAAAGCTTTTACAGGTATGTAAATGGTCAAAAAGATCAGACACCCAAATAGGCCTGATAATGGATGGAGGAGGAGAATATACATCACCGATGGATATGGCAGAGGTTTTAATGATTATTTTACTTGGTTTATGAGGAAAAGGATACTGATAATATCATTACAATCATAGAGAAACAAGGAGAGCTCAGCTTAGTGATTAGTGATTTCAAAGTTGAAGAACTATTAAATAAACCAAGGTCTGATAAATCTATGGACCAGACTCAATGCATCCTAGATGTTTGAAGGAACTGAAGGAAATATATCCAAACCATTGGCATGTATATATAATGCATCCTTTGGGTCAGAGGAAGTGCCAATGAACTGAGAATGGCTACTGTGGTGCTACTGTTTAAAAAAGGAGACAAGCAAAACAAATCTAATTATAGACCAGTGAGTTTAACGGCAGTGTTATGCAAAGTAGCAGAAAGCTTTCTGAAACAAAAGATAGAGGAGAACTTAATATTAATAAATCATAAAGATACAAAGCAGCATGGTTTTAGGAAAAATAGAGCGTGTATTACAAATCAGCTGTCCTTTAATGAGCTTGTTAATAAAGACATGAATAACAACATCCCAGTAGACATATTTTTCCTAGACTTCAGAAAGCCTTTGGTAAGGTATTGCATAAAAATTTAATAAACAAAATGAGTAATTTAGAATAGATAATAGGCTACTCATATGGATCAATAATTGGCTGGATAACAGAAAACAAACAATCAGAGTTCTAGGCTCTTATTCAGGACCATGTAGTGTTACAAGTAGGGTACCACAGGGCCTGGTCCTGGGGCCAGTATTATTTCCTATATATTAGTGATCTCCAGCTGGATACAAGTAATTGGGTAGTCAAGTTTGCTGATGACATAAAGCTTGAGGCCATGCAAGTAATATAGAAGAAATTGAAACACTAAAATTAGACTTTAAAAAATTGAATACTGGTCTATAATAAATGAAATGCCATTCAGTGTGTGGATAAATGCTCAGTGATGCATATGGGAAAACATAATACTAATGCTGAGTATAAACTTATTGGGAATCCCTTAAAATCAGTTCAAAGAGAGAGTGTGGAATTAAAATTGACGGTGATTTAAACTTTAAACAACAGCGCATTGATGTGATTCAAAAGGCCAACTTGACAATAAAAATATAAAAAGGAGTTTTGTGACTAAAAGTAGTGAATGTATGCTATCATTATAGAAGACATATGTTAGACCACATACAGACTATGGATCCTCATTATGGAACCTGTATGCTAGGGGAGAAATTAATAGACTGAGAGATTCCAGAGGAGGCACACCAAAATGATTACTGCATTTAAAGATTATAGTAATACTGACAGATTAAAAAGGTTGGGCTATTTTCACTGGAACAGAGAAGAATGAGAGGAGATCTGCTGTTATTGTACAGTACAAAATAATGAGAGATGCAGAACTGATGGAGGAATTGAGCATCACGGTTTTGGATAAAACCAAAGGGCTAAGGCACATAAACATCAAATTGGAACAGAAAATAAATAAAAATAACAGATATAACTTGTATTTCAATAGGACAGGAAGGTCATGGAATGGGTTGCCAAATCAAGTGATATCAAGTGCTGCACTGAACAGCTTTTAAAAAGAGATAGACAGCCTTATCTTAAACAAGGGATTGATATGAACCTGCTGATGCAGGGAACTATATTAATGGGCATTTAGTGCCTTCTTCCATTATTTATTCATTTATTTATTTATTTATTTAAGAGATTTACCAGGAAGGTTACTGACGGAGTACGCTCGATTCCAGAATGCGCCTGAGGTAGGGGGTTACATGGGTGAAGTAATGAGACAAGAACAGTTCAATACATATGTGACAAGGTTATGACAGACAGTGGTACAGTAGTAAGTAAAAATACAACAATAATATAGTGAGAACGATTGTGTATACAAAGTTGGTAAGGTACATACAGCTTACAACAGTAATAGGATCAGCAATATGCATTTTAAATAGCACTATGTGACAAATATCAAAAGGAAAACGGGCCCAGACTGGAGCATGTAATAGGTAGAATGGGTAGGAGTTGTAGGTACCTGAGTAGAATGGCTAGGCATTGTCCGAGGAATTTCTGAGATGGGAAAACAAGAGCATTTGGTCGCAAAATGTGATTTGAGAAAGGCATTACATTGGGGGGTATTGGTTGTGTGTCTAATGTCAGCTGCCAGTGAGTTCCATAACTTGGGCAATCTGAAACTGAAAGCTTCCTGACCTGATCTGGTGGATCTATGTGAAATGTGCAGGAGCCTGGAGTCGATGTTCCTGAGATCGTAGTAGGTGGGAGAGAGGCGGTTAGGGATGCAGATATGTAGGAGGGGAGTGTGTGCGACCAGAATTTGCAGCGATTCTAGCACCATGCAGCAAGCACTGGTTTTGGGGTGATGGAGGTCAAGGGACTGGTATAGGACACAGTGGTGGGTGGTGGGGAGAATGGTCCAAGGCAAACCGCAGAAGGAGTTGAATAGGGGTCAAGCCTGACTAAGGACATGTGGGGGCGGCGCCAGAGACGACATCTCCAGTCAATAATCAGGAGGATTATTTTTGGACAATATCTAGTCTGGTTGGTAGCGGATGCAATACTTGTTACGATAAAGAGCACCAAGCATGGATGCAGTTTTTGTGCAGAGCGCTCTATGTGCACTGAGAAGTCAAGGTGCTGATCTAGCCAGATGCCGAGATAGCGGATATGTGGCAGGTTGCAAGTGGTGTTCTGTCCAAGGTATAGAATGTGGGTGGTCTGCGTGTCGGTTGAGGTTTTGCCCTGGAGCCGAAGGTGAGGGAGACTGTTTTTGAGTTTAAGAATAGTTGGTTCTCGAGGAACCAGCATTGGATGGAGTCGAAATCCTTTTGTAGACAGGCTGTCACGGCAGACGAGTTGGGCCAGAAGCAAATAGTACCATGTCGTCCGTGACACATAAGAATGGCAGATTGTGTGCAGATAGCAGGCAGATCATTGAGGAATATTGAGAATAGCAGCGGCCAGAGTGCAGTCCCTTGGGGTACACCACTGGTGACAGGGAGAGGTGGAATAAGCCATTCCAATGCGGACTGATTGTGTCCTCCTGAGAGGTACAAGTGGAACCAGTTATTTGCTACCTTAGACAGTCCAGTTTGGGCCAGTTTAGACAGCAACAGAGGATGCGAGACCGTGGTCAATGCTTTTGCCAGGTCTATAAATATGGCTGCTGTTATTTCCCTTTGTCCATGCCTGTAAGGATGGAGTTTGTGAGGGAAGGAGGGAGGTGGTGGTGGAGTGATTTTTCTGAACCCGCCTGGTAGGGGGGTAAAGGAGATAGTATCCAGATAGTGGTGTAGTTGGGATAGAACAAGGCGCTTGAATTTTGGCTAGGATGGGGAGCAGAGATATAGGCCGATAGTTTGAGGGGAGGAGAGGTCCCTTCCTTGGGAAGTGGGATGACTGTGGCTTGTTTCCATGCGTGGGACTGCCCCTAATTTGAAGGACAGATTATAGAGCATGGTTAGAGGGTGGGCTATGGCCGGTGCTGAGAGTAGGAGCATTTTGGAATCCAGGCCCGATGGACATTTACCTTTGGAAGGGTTTAGTGAGAGTAGGATTTTAGCACCTGGCCAGGAGCGACTGGGCTGAGTTTGAGAAGGAGGCCGGGGGTGCATTTGGGGAGCAACGGAAGGGTAGGGGTGGGGTAGGGAGGAGAGGAGGGAGGAAGTAGTGAGAAGAAGTAGGAATTAAACTCGGTGGCAACCAGGCTGGGAGCTGAGATGATTTTACCTTCGAGGTTTAGAGTGGGGTGGGAGATTGGGATGGCGGGGTGAGAAGGGATTTTATGGACTTCCAAAATTGAGAAGGGTGGGTGTGGTTATTGTTGAGAGCCGCTTGAAGTAGTTTGATTTGGCCCACCTTATGAGTCTTGTACAGGCATTACATAGAGACGAGTAATGTTGCTGGGCCGCATGAGCACCTGTGGCCTTGAAGGATTTCCAGGCACGGTCTCTGGCTACAGAGTTTTTCCATAAGGTTTGCTGTTACCCAGGATAAGTGGAAACCTCTGACTCTGGATCTCCGTGGGGGGCATGTATGTCCCAGATGGCGAGGAAATTTGTAGAGAAATAGTCCAGGGCTTCATTCATGGAGGTGGCTCTAGGGATGAAGGACCAGTCTATGGTGGTAAGGTTGTTTAGGAGAGCAGTCTGATCCAGTAATTTATAAACTCTGGTGTACAGCATATGGGTGGGGGCCGGAGGACTGAAGAATTTCGCACTAAGAAAATCATATGGTGGTCACTGAGGGAGCGTGTAGAAGGCCAGCTTTAATTATCCTATGAGGGTAGGTAGAGAGTGCCCAGTCCAGTAGTGTGTGTTTATTTGATTTGTGGTTTAGTCGGTGGGTTCCCCTATTTGCTGGTGCAAGTTTAGAGTGCTTATTTGACAACGTGATTTTATAGGCAGCACTGCCTAGCCAGTTCTGATTGAAATCCCAAGGATGTGGAATTTGCCACCTTCTGTAAGGGCCCTCAGGTTGCCCAAGTGTTCAAGGATGCTAGTTGGTGGTGTGTCCGTGGACAGTAGGGCCCAACTATGTGAACTGGGATGGAGGGGCAGGGGATTTTGATCAGGAGGAGTCTATAGATCGTATGGGCGATGGTGGAGTGATTACTGAGAACTGGAGATTTGTGGAGACATACATGGCAGTGCCACCACCTTTCTTTCTCCCTTGCCTGTCTTGGTGGATTAGAAAGAAGCCAGGTATTGAGAATTCTTTGTCCTGGTGAGGCTTCAGCCATGATTCAGTGATGATTATAATATCCGGGCACAGGGCCAGGACAGTTGTTTGAAGGGCAGCCCTTTTATTTAGGATACTGCATATATTGAGGTGGACAATTTTGAAACCTTTGGGGAGGGGTGTGAGGGTGCGGGTTGTTGGGCAGCAGGGAGCCTGGGTCCCGGGTTCCATTCGACGTCCCCGGCTGAGAGGAGAAGAAAAACAAGGGTGTGCCTTAGGAGACGCTTGAGCTTTACTGGTGCACTCGCGGGTGGGAAGAATGGAAGTTGCTAGCTTCCCTTTGGGACAGAAAAGAGTGGGAGATATAGTACAGGTAACGCAGCATGGAAAGAGGGGGAGGATAGAGGCCCCGGGGTCCATTTATGCCCATGGTGCCAGTTGTGATTCGTTGGTGCTGAGAAGGAGTGGGGGTAAGCTTGATAGTTAAGGAGTGGAGTGGTAAAGGGTCTGGTAGGCTAGGTTTGGATAAGGGTGGGAGGAAGCTGTAGCTATGCAAAGCAAGGTGATGGTTGCAGTTAGGAACTGCATTTTGTTTTGTTTTTCTTTACACTCAAGCAGTGGAGGATTTTTGAACAGATTGCTCTCATGGTGGCCGCTTAGTGGTGAGAAAAAATAAGGGACTAATGGGAAAGTGGGCTGATTGGTTTAGAGCTCACGAGGTCTCCTCTATATAAGGAGGAGCCAACCAAGGGTGGTGGGGTGCGTGGGGAGCCTGCATGAAGCACAGGCGGGGCTAGAGCTCTTGCAGAGAGCTGCTTCAACACTCCAGTGGCTACCTGGCTCGACTTACTGGCGTGGTCCACGGGGAGGTCTCAGCTGAAGTGGGAGGGCTGGGGACTCCTGCCTCGCGACCCTCTGATTCTGCATGGAGGTAAGAGAAAGGTTTTATGAGTAGGGTCTGTGGTAATAGGAGGAGGAGTTAGTCAGAGGAATAACAGACGAAAGCTTTTTCTGACTATGCTATGGCGCTGTAACTAGACAGTCTGGGGCTCCTTACAAATAGAACTGGTTACTGCACACTTTACATCCAAACCCTGAGAAATTCTAGACAGACCCCAGAACAGCACAAGTTTGCAGAGATTAGCAGGAAAAAATTCCCCTTTTATTCAAATTAGCTAAGGAAAGTTCTGTCTGCAGCCTCTATGCCCCTCCGTTAAACTTTGCTGACTGCACACAAAAGGCACCAAATTTAAAATTTATAGTGTAGTTCAGCTCTTGCAGAGAGCTGCTTCAACACTCCGGTGGCTACCTGGCTCGATTCCTTTCAGCGTGGTCCGTGGGGGTCTCAGCTGAAGTGGGAGGCTGGGACTCTGCCTCATGACCCTCAAGTATAATGAAGCCATATGCAAATAGGGCTGACATGGTTTTGCAGTGTGTAGTCCTGAGAGGGATGGATGAGGAAGACCACCTTATTGACTTGCTGGAGGAAAGCAAGCAGAAGTCCTCTGTGGAGGCAATCAGAACTGTAGCCCCCAGTTTGCCTCAGAACAGATCCAGGAAGTAAGGGAGGTTTTAGCAGACTTTGCCCCATTGTTTAATGCCAGCCTGGACTAACCCCCTTGGTGACACATGATGTAGACATCGGGGATGCAAATGCCCATACAGTGGACAGCATACCAGGTGTCTGGGCCATCCTAAAGGACATTAGGAGGAAGGTGAAGGAAATGCTGGATTTAGGGAATCCAGAAATCCCACAGCTCCTGGACCTCACCCTAGTCCTCATTCCCAAGCTGGATGACTCTACTCACTTTTGTGTGGACTATCATGGACTCAACACAGTCATGAAGTCAGACGCCCATCCAATGCCATGGGCAGACAGACTACTGGACAGGTTGGAGAGGCGACATACCTTACCATTATTGACCTGATGAAAGGGTATTGGCAAGTGGAGTTAACTGCCAGAGCTAGGGATAAATCAGCACTCATCACTTTGATAGGGTTATTCAAGTTCAAGGTAATGCCTTTTGGAATGAAGAACACCCCTGCCACCTTCCAAAGGTTGGTGAACTAGGTGTTACATGGTACTGAAGAGCGCAGTGGAGTACCTGGATGATATTGCCATCTTCAGTGCCAATTGAAGGAACACCTGTCCCACCTTAAAGAAATGTTGGGCAGGATACAGAGGACAGGGCTCACTGTCAAAGCTGGAAAGTACCAGGTGACCATAGCAGAGGAGTGCCTGGGCATGTAGTAGGGCGGGGACAGCTCTGTCCTAATCAAGCCAAGATTGAGGCAATAGAGGCATGGCCCAGACCTGAAACACAGACGCAGGTCCAGAGTTTCTAGGGACCGAGGGTACTATCAAAAGTCTGTACCAAACTAAAGTGCTCTGGCAGCTCCATTATCTGACCTGCTCAAGAAAAGAATGCCTAAAAGGTAATATGGGAACCAGCCTGTGAACTAGCCTTTACGCTAAAGGAGGCACTGTGCAGTGCTCCTGTGTTAGCCAGTCCAAACTACAGTAAACCATTTGTAATCCAGACAGATGCCTCAGACATGGGTATTGTGGCAATACTTAGTCAGACTTCTAACTAAGGAAAGATCACCCAATAGTGTACCTCAGTAAGAAATTACTTCCCAGGAACAGACTTATTCTAGAGTGGAGAAGGAGTGCCCTGAACTGTGTGAGCACTGAAGAAATTGGAGCAATATCTGTTATGGGAGACACTCTGAGATACAGATGGATCATATCCCTCTGGTTTGGCTGTCACAAATGGGTAAAACGAATGGTAGACTTCTAAGATGGAGCCTTGCCTCACAGGGTTACAACATGACTGTCACCACAGGGCAGGGGCAGCAATGCCAATGCAGACAGGCTATCCTAACACAGTAGTGAATTTAATTTGTGAAACTCATCCCATGCCTAGGAATGGATTCCACAAATTCAATCTAGGAGGGAGGGTGTAACAGGAATAGCCATCTGCCAGTTTATGTATATAATTTAGCTATAAATCTATGTTTTGCATGACAGTCCTGCTTAGGAAACAGGCCAAGCAGCAGAGCCTCATGGGACACTGGATTTTAAAAGAGAAGAAAAATGGTCTGCCCTCACGCTGACCTAGAGGATAAGATGGCTAGAGCGTCCTTTCCTGTTTTAACACCTGCCTGCCAAAACCTGTGCAGCTGTTCTACAACCAGGTTATAAAAACACAAATGCTTTGAACTTAGGAAGACTGCTGTAAAGGTTACATTTTATAGGATAACAGGGGAAGATTGTTTTGGAAGGTATATGTGAATTAACTTACAGTATATTTCTGCAACAGCAAAGGGTGTCAAAACCATACTCTGAGGAAGACAGACTGTCTTGTTATAATTAAAATATTGCTGTATTTGCAGATTTCAATCAAGTAGTAATCTGACATGGTTGCCTATGCAGCTGCATGTTTACAAATTAAGTATACAGGACTGGTGTGACCTCACACTAACAACTCAAGAGCTGTGACATCAGAAGGAGGGAGGGAATTCTGGCCTCCCTGATATTGGTGAAGCTTGGCTGAAAGGACTGACACTTTTTGGACTTCTAAGAGTCATTTTGTTTCTGGACTTTTAAGAGACACTTCTGCCAAGATAGGTAACAGCTCAAATCATTTGCCAACTGAAAACCTGAGGTAGAATTAGCTAAATCAGTTACAAGGCGCTTTGTTTTGAAATTGTCCATTTCTTTCCTGACTGTAACCTTAATATATATATTCTGTATTTATTTACTATTTTAATTTTAGGAAACCTTGTTTTTCTTTAAACCTGCCTGGGAACGTGCTCATTTTGAGTGTGAATGGTGGGATAGTATTGATAATTCTGACATGACTGTTAAATTGCTTAGAGATTCACTGTATGCAGCCACGCTAACAAGGATCTGTGTAAAGAGCCAGCAAGGTAAGAAAACACCAGCATCTCAATTGAGTTGGCAGGGATTGTGAACCAGGTTGGTTGTATGTCCGCTGGGTCAAATATTGCACTGCTTTCCCCAAAGAGAGTGTGATATTTGGACCTGTTACCTGGTGTGCTACCTAAAAGGGTTCATAGTTGACCCCAGAACTCGAGACTGGTAGTTTGCTTGGATCCAAAACAAACAGGAGGGTGTCCCTGTTTGTCCCTGTTCATGAATCGCACTTCAAGGCTGGGCACTGTGGGAGTAGAGGCCTGACCCCAGAGTGGATTTGTGACACACATCATTGTAAACAAGATACACTTGGTTTATTAGGAAATGTCATAGATAATTGTATCATTAACAATTCAAATGTTAGAATTATTCTGCTTGGAGATTTCAGTGTCAGAGTGGGACAGTATTTAGAACCCGTGGAAGATATAGTAGAATCTATTGCAAAAGAACATGTTTATTTCTTTATTTTAGGAACACACAAGACAAAATTACTAATGACAGAGGTAGGAAACTTTGTGAAACCTTAGCTAACTATATGTGTGTATGTATGTATATATATATATATATATATATATATATATATATATATATATATATATATATATATATATATATATATATATAAATGGGCCAGTTGTGCCCTATAGTTAGGACTGAGTAGTCACTTTAATAGTTAAACCCCAATTTTGTGCATTAATAACTTTGCAACCATTCAACGGATTTGCACACAGTTGCATGGTCTTATATGGTAGATCTCTTGATTTACCAAGTTGCATTTTGGTCTGACTTACAGTGTGTGTACAGCGAAGCACTGAAAAATATGGTTTTCACCACTTTTGACATGTTTTTGCCCATCACGCTGCGACCACACCGTATGGTATTTGGGTCTGAAATTTATAGCCCTATTCCAGGATGGTGTATGCCAGCATAAGGCAAGATACGCCAAGCCCCATGGCATATCTCACGACTTGTGCCAAGTGGTACACCAGCCCTGATTCTAAGAGGCACCTTGTGCCATGTCAGCTCAGGCTCGCCAACCGTGGGTTACTCCACCCACTACTCTGTAGCCCGCGATTGACATGGTGGCAAGGGTGGGTTATGGCAGCAACTGTGCCCTATTCCAGGAGGGCAGCTGCCATAACCTGCTGCTGTGATTCCAGGAGCCGCACTGGTGGAGCAAAGTTAGTGCAGCTTGAGCTGCCCTTAGGGGCATCCCGACGGTGCCATCCTTCAGATGCCCACCCACAGCACCATGGCAACAGCACTGATGTGCTCCATGTGCCCCCACAAGCACACCCATGCCCCCCACCCCAAATGTTGTGGACCTCAAGGGGTCCCATCACCAGTGAACCCCACCGGACTCCTAGTGCACCTGTCCTGCCCCCATGTCCCCTAGTGCATGCCATGGCATTCCAGGGTGGGGGTGCTAAGGGGCTGTCAGTAATCTGTGCATGCCACATGTGAGGCTATTACACCATGCCTGTGGCATTAACCTCCACATGTCGAACCCACATGGCGATGTGCAGGGACCCTGCCACTCTTGGATATGGTGCAGGGTCCTCAGCATAGTGGAGAAAGTTGCAACATGCATACACCAGCGAGTTGCAGCATTCATCCTTGAATTGGGCCCTTGAACATAGAAAGTGTGTGAGTCAAGGAACAATACAGCGTTGGTTTGGCTAAAAATATTAATCCATTCCAAAGTTATTTAATTTTAACTTTTGGATTCTGAGCATGCTCAGTTCACTCCAAGATTTATATGTATGTTTTACAAAGAGGATTGGGCTCTACAGTCAAGGATTCTGTCAGCTTTTAAAAATCCTCATTCGGCAGGAAAATTCCTTGTCTGTGAGCTGCCATCTTGTTTTCATTTTTCCCCAAACAAAATGTTGTAGCTTCCTCAACGGGTGATTTCTTGTTGTAATAAGGCATGGGGTTTGTTCATGGTGATGCCCTCTACAAACCCATACCTTTGGTTTGCTTCATTTGGTTCAAAAACATCCATTTCAAATTTATAAATTCTTTGTCCATGACTGCTTCTGATCCTTTTCATGAGCTGACCAAATCCCAGTCCACTAGCGGTCCTCTTTTGCAAGACAGCAAAATCCTTGACCGTCACTTAGGGACCAGATGACCCTTCTTGTGGATGAGGATTGAGTTGACAGACGAAGATTTTGCTATCTTGCAAAGGGATCAGGTGCGGACTGGGATTTTATCAGCTCAGCGAAAGGATTGGTTTTGAATCCTCTTTAGGTAGATGACAAAATCACAGTCCATGAGCTGTCAAAATCCTAGTCCGCCACCTGATCCTCTTTGTGAGGTAATAAAATCTTTGACCATCACTTAGGAACTAGATGGCTAAAACTGATGGTCAAAGATTTTCACGGACGGTATTTGACAGCTCATACGGTATTGATCTGACAGTTGGGGATTTTGCTATCTCATGAACTAGGAATTTTTAACTTTTAAAACTTTCCCACTGCACTGTAAATTAATGGTTTTGTTTTTTACTTGAAATTTGTGGAGTATTAAGGGTATGCCTACAGATATGAATTATGCTATTTAGGTGTTTCTTTTGGTGCCCATGTCTTGTAAACGATGTGAGATAAAGTTCTGGTCAATTTTTCTCACAACGATGTCTCATTGTCATGATTACAATAACACTTGAATTTTTTCCTAGCTGCTACAATTCCAGGAGATTGGCAAAGTAGTGTTACAAGGGTTCCCTTGCCCTATAGGGCTGCTGTATGGCTCTGTAGCTATGTGTAGGAGGGAGCACAGGGCCCAGAGAGCCCGCACTTCCACAGATGCACATCGTTATGCAGAAATGGGCAGCTTGGTGAGCATGAGGCCCACCAGCACATGCTATTTACTAGTTATATTACACTTTTCCAAAAGTAAGAATGCATTGCAAAAACATCATAATGCATCAGTTAGGGTTAAAAGCAGCAAAAGCGGAGAAATATGATGTTAGGGTTGAGCCCCTAATCCCCACCACCCACCACCACATCCTCCACAGACCGACAGATGCCGGGGTGTGCCATGGGGTCATGAGGCCTAACTCTCATCCCATTCTCCTTTATTGTAGTATGCCAACCTGCTTACACATGGAATGGGGTGAGGGTTGGAACCTACAACCATGGCACACTCCAGCATCTGTTGGTCGTGGAGATGGGATTAGGGGCTCAAACCTAACATCTCATTTCCCCACTTTGTTGCTTTTCTCTCTAACTGATGCATTAAACAAAGTTTTGCAATGAATATATCTATATATATATCTACATACACACACACACACATATATATATATATTATATATAAATATATGACAAAGAACCTCAGCATGCAACCACTGAGGCAATGGTTACCCCAAAGGGCACTGGCCAGAAGCCAAGTTTCAAAGAAATACAAAATCACACATACCCCGTAATGCAAAGCACCATGGCTGTATATGCAAATCACCACAGAATATTATGCTGATTCAATTTTAAGCAGAAGTGCATGGTACCAAAAGGTCATCACACAGTCTGCAAAGGATGCTAACAGAAGACACATACACATGTTTCATCCTACCAGGACTCATTAGTGTGCTTCATCTGTGTGACACCCAGTGGAATGAACCACTAAAACCCAATAAAAACAAAAACAAGATAAAGACAAAGAACCTTAGCATGCAAGCACTGAGGCAATGATTACCCAAAAGGCACTGGCCGGGAAGCCAAGTTTCAAAGAAATACAAAATCACACATACCCCATAATGCAAAAGATATATATTATTTATTTAGCTTTTGTTAACCAGGTAGGTACAGTAGACAAGACAATTGCCTGTTTTCAGGTAAGACCCGAGAGTACAGGAATAATAGATTTAGGTACATACAACGACATTGTACAAATTAGACATGTTACAGTTCATGTGAGGATACAGATTCAACACAGCATATGAAACATGGTAAGGCATAGATTATACAGTATTAACATAACAAAAATAAACACCTTGTGGGAGATAAGAGCAGTAATGTTACAGATTCAACACAGCGCATTGCGTGGTAAGGCATAGATTATACCGTATTAACATAACAACATAAACACCTTATGGAAGCTAAGAGCAGTTCCAGGGCACAGTATCGAAATCCTTCAGATGTGACACTATATATAGCTTAGCAACCTCTTGGAGTCTGGTCTTTTGTCCAGGAGTAGCTCCAGAGCAGAAGAGTGCTGTGATGGATCAATTCATGGGGTTTGGGGCAGCCACAGGCTGAGGCAAGTTTGAGATGGTTCCATAGGGAGGAATGGAGACACATCTCTGAGTGCTGCATGGACCTGGGCAGGAAGGGTTTCCACACTCTGGGAGGGAATGCAGCAAAGTCCCGCCCACCCATTTGAGTCCATGTAGCCAGTGTCTTGAGGAGGGCCTGTCCCTGGGACCTGAGGGAGTAGGAGGAAGAGACAGACGGGCAAGAAATTTCACAAGCCCTGGATGGGTGCCAGTGCCATGGACCTTTCTGGTGATGCACCCTAAGATGAAGTCTATGTGGTTAGCGGGTGAGAGCCAATTTAGCCTGATATAGAGGTTGCAATGGTGAGTGAGGCAGGGGCAGCCAGCGTGAAGCAGTAGACATTATTGTAGGCAGTGGACCACTTAGTGAGGTGGGCTTTGATGAGCGGGCAAACAAGAGGAGCCCATAGCAGAGTGAGGTAGCAGCACCCTCTGGCAAGTGCAATCCGAGCTGCCAGAGTAAGATTACTTTTTGCTCTTTATGCCAGACCCAGTTTGCAGTTTACAGTCTTGCAAGTATTCTGAATGTGGCAGCCAAGGTCAAGCTGCAGGTCCAGCATCACCCCAAGGTATTTAAAGTTGTCAGTAACTGGGATCTTGACCCGTCGACACCAGAATCACATAGTGGAGTAGGGGCAGCCTTAATCTTGGCCTGAGACCCAAAGAGCATGGCCTGGGTTTTCCTGAGATTTAGAACCAACTTATGTGACAATATCCAGGATTGGATGTTCCTCAAGTCCTCGCTCAGGTGGTGATTTATGACCCCTATCTCAGGGAAGTGAGTCAAGATGACCAGGTCATCTGCATAAAGGATAGGCCTGCAGTGGATAGCAGAAGCCAGGAGTTTGTTCACGAATATGGAGAAAGCAGGGGCCCCAAAGGCGGAGCCTGTGGGACACCCATGGTAACAGGGATAGTGTCTGAGAACTCCTTCCCATACTTAACAAGTTGCTGTCTGCCGCTTAGATAGTTGGAAAATCAGTTGAGCACCTCAGGTGATAGACCATAGGAGCTGAGCTGGGTGGAGAGCATGGTGTGATCAACAAGATCAAAGGCCTTAGAGAGATCTATAAAGATGGCTTCAGAGAGTTTGCCTTGGTCCATAGCCACTCTGATCCAAGATGAGACCATGACAAGGGCAGAAGTTGTGCTGTGCTCTTTCCTAAAGCCATGCTGCTCAGGGACAACAGGTCATGAGACTGCAAGTACTCCGAGTTGCCCTGCCACAACCTTCTCGAGAAGTTTGCTGCCGCTGACAGTATGGATATTGGACGGTAGTTTTCTATGAGTTTGGGGTTTCCTTGTTTAAGTATTGGGACCACCTGGCTACTTTCCATACTTCTGGAATGACACCTGGCGACAGGGACAGATTGGAGATATGGGTTACCATGGGAAATCTCACTGACACCAAGACTCAGAAGTTTCAGCTCCAATCCATCATGTCAAGCACATTCAAGAAGTGGGAGAGACCGAGAGCAGTCTCTGCACCTCTTACCATCACCACCTTAAAGAAGGGGTGGGTAAGATGAGGATAGTCTGACCCATTTTTCACCCTCCTCCTCCCCATGGGGAATGATGAGGTAAAAGTAGATAGGTCCGAGAAGTATTGGTTGCATGCATTTGCAATGGTCAGGGAGTTGTTGCAACTGGCACCATCGATGATCATATCCGAGGTCTCACCGCTCAGGGTCCCACTGACTATATTCCTAATGTTTCTCCAGAACCTCCTGGGGTTCCTAGCTGTGTGCAGCAGCACAGATTTGCAAAATTCCCTTGGTCACCCTAATAACCTTCTTACACTGATTTCTGAGCATTCTGTACTGAGAATCGGCCTGTTCTGCCATGGCCTTGAACTTTGCCCAGCACTTATCTCTGTACTTCATAGGGTTAGCAGACTGCCCTGCAACCACTTTGTTGCGAGCCCCTGACCCTCCATCTGATGAGGGGGCATGTTTATCCTGCAGCACCTGAACACAGTGAGGAAGTGACTGGCTGCTGATGAGGAGTCATGTGGTTCCATACTGCTGACCAGTCAGCGTGCTGAGATCAGCATGGTAGGAGCCAAGATCAAACCTTGAGTAGTCTCAGACCTGGATAATTTTATGTGGGATTTTCAGAGAAGGAGTCTTCCACATCCTGTACACAGGGAGTGGTCCGAGATGGAGTCAGACAGGATGCCCAATGAGCTGATCCTCTCTGTTGATTTGTCATGACTCAGTCCAGGAGAGAGCCCTCCACCATTGGGTGGGCATCTAGTAGGCTCCTTAATCAGTTGCAACAGGGAGAGACCAGCAAGGAGTGGTTCATATGCTTTAGAGTTGCAGCCAAGCCAGTTTAGGTTGAGATCACCTAGAATAATAAGTTCATTATGTTGGGTCACAGCACCTACAGTATCCAGGAGGATGGACAGCCCTCCAGGCCGCCCCTTGGGGATTGTAGGTGAATACAACATGTATCTTTTGGTCATCCTGAGCAACAGCACCATGTGCAGGAACTCACAAGGGGACTGCACAGGTTGTGGACAGGGTAGCACCGACAAGTTAAGCTGGCTTTTATGATAGACCAAGATGCCACCCCCTTTTTCCTGGGCGATCAAGCCTGAGGAGGTCATAGCCTGGGAGGGCACATGCGGAGTTTTGTATGGTGGGTTTAAGCCAGGTTTCTGTTATTCCCAGGATGTCAGGGTGTGTGGTGACCCAAGCCAGTAGTTCCACCAGGTTGGGCAGGATGCTATGAATATTGAGATGGGCTATTTTCAGCCTTTGACCGCCATCCCACCCAGAGCAGCAGGGGCTGTTTGGCATGGTGGGCCAGGGTTTATTTCGATGTCACTGATAGTGCTAGGGTCACCAGGAGTAGCCATAGGAGATGTGTTGGGAAGGAGCCATCCCTGGCATGCACCCTGTGGCCATATCTCCTGACCAGACATGCATGGCACCAAAAGCACCTCAGGTCAAGACTGCAGAGAACCGGGAGGGGTCTGCCTTCCGCTAATAGGTTGGAGAATGTGAAATCAGTTTCCTCCCTGCAGGGAGCAAGTGCCCCATGGTTCACCCACTCTAGGGACATCTGCACCAATATACCAGTGGATGCCAAGGACAGTGAGGATACCATAGGCTAGTGTGCACACGAGTAGATGCAGTGGTATTCACTTAAAGAGGTACTGAGGGTTCCCCATGTTCATACCAGTGATAGACTGACCGGGGGAATGGTCCAGAAATCAGTGCTGGTCACTGGCCCCAACTCCGTGGCCAGTGGTGATTCCCACACCACTACCAGACACCTGATACCACCCTGTTTTCAGCAATACCTACCTATTATTACCACTATCTATTCTCACCACAACAGTTTAGAGCTCATACCACCAAGAGTACCAAACTAAGGCCCTAAGTTGGTGAGCACCCATGCTATGTTGGTAGGCAGGTCACCTGTAACAGATTGGGGATTATAAAACAGTACAGTTCACAGGGATACTAATGCTGTTAGAATAGTCAAAATATAAGCCAGTGCAGTTCAGTTCACAGGGATATTAATGCTGTTAGAGTAGTCAAAATATAGGCCAGTGCAGTTCAGTTCACAGGGATAATAATGCTGTTAGAGTAGTCAAAAATATAAGCCAGTGCAGTTCAGTTCACAGGGATACTAATGCTGTTAGAGTAGTCAAAAATATAGGCCAGTGGACCCTCAATGCCCCATTAGATATAGGTGAACATATGCCAGCCCCTCAGCAAACTGTACAGCCCTCTTAAAACAAAGATATATCTTACACCAAACAAACTGCTTTAAATATTGTGTATTCTCTGCTACTAGTTAATGGTTGTAACACAGGGTACTGTAGGAATTGATGGAACAAGTTATGCTGATATTGTTTGTCCAATCAGATTACTTAGTGTTTGCTATAATTGCAGCCTGGACAGTATATCAATTTTTAGGTTAAGTTAGAGACTTTATGGTGCCCAGATCCCTATGGCCAAGCGCCCGATTGGTGCTGGTCTATTCAGCAGTGTGGCTACCGGGCATTTAATGGGAGAAGGAACGGGGTGGTGGGCCTAAAACCCACGCTGCAGCAGCTCCTTCTGATGCTGCCTCTCCAGCTCCAAATAATCCTTTTCCCTAAAGGCACTAGCAAGTCCTGAACAGTGTTCATCGGGGACTGCTTGGTTTACCGCGCCTCAAACCCCAAGGTGCTCCTTCCTGTCTCTGAAATGCAGGGGAGCCTCTCGCAAGAGCTGCCCACCTCTCCTGTGTGAAACAGTCCAGAATACTGTGTTGAAAAGATCTGGCTAGCCTTTTACTAACCTTGCCCCAGGCGTCACATTGTGCAGGAGCCAATTGGTGCAGCTGCCTTTTCAAATGGCAGTTTGGCACTGAAATTCAGCTGGGGCTCTATGTGGAAACAAAGGTGATGGTGTTTAGTGGATGGTCCCGAAAAACCCAGCCACGTTGCAGCAGCTCCTTCTGATGCTGCTTCTCTCTAGCCCCAAACAATCCTTATATATATACTGTATGTACTGTGTGTGTATATATATATATATATATATATATATATATATATATATAGATATATATATATATATATATATATCAATGGCTCAGCAGTGATTGTCATGGCATTGGTCAGTACAAATATGATTCCAACTTGTTACGAGTATATTTGTTGGGAACAAAGCTGAAAGCCCACACCCTGCATTGTAACTAAAGATTAAATTACTTAATGTAAGTTCTCATGATAAAGAGATGACTCTACCATGAATAGTTAGGAAGACAAAATGTATTAGACGTGGAAATAAGCATTTTAGGGAGACGTAGGTGAGTGAGGATAACAGAGCAAATTAAGGCTATGGAAGATTTATATGAGGAAATACATTGCTTAGTGGTAACTAAGGAGACAGGAATTTATGGAAAAAAGGGGCCTCTTGGTATAATAAGGAATGCAGAACTGCCAAAAAAAGAACTAAACAACTGAGATTAGTTAGAAACCATACAAGCAAAGATAACAAGAAATTATTAAATAAACTGAGGAAAGAATATAATTAATTAAAATACAGAGAAAAAACTTAGAACATACATTTGGAAGGAATATGAAAAAGTGGTCTGGGAAAAGACAAATAGAAATTTTGGAGGGTAGCATCAAGGGCCTGGGGAACACCAAGAATTAGAGGTATATATTGAACTGACGAATGGGTTAAATACTTTAAAAAGCTGTTTTGTGATTTCAGCATTACATTATGTAATAGTCAAGTTAGAAAAGAAGGATGTCAGATATAAATAAAGAGTTCCTCAGGAAGAAATTAAAAAACAATCCTTATTGCTGGCCCAGTGGTGTGGAGGGTTAAGACATCTGTGCTTTACCTCCTGCCATGCCAGTGATCCATGTTCATGGTGTGAGTGGGCTGCTGGGAGTTGGCTGGGAGGGAGGATCAAGTGTTTGAAGGACTGCTCTCCTCTCCCAGGGAGGAGGATTTGCACTCCACTGAATGACTGCCCCTGGGTGGAGGCCTGAGGGCAGTGTGGGTCCCAGGGTGCCAAGAGAGGGAGGGAGGTGCTGTGGGACTTCTGTGAATGCATGCACCTCCACATACAAATATCTGGTGTGTGCACCCCAGCAATGGGGAAAGAAGAAAACAGAAGAAAAAACTCTGGCTGTTGATGATGACCGACCTTCCACAGGCTCCGCACCCAGCGACCAGACAAGAACTCTGGGTGAGTCTCGGTGATACCGGGTGATGGGGCTGGGATCAGTCAAAATGGGCAGTGAAGGACATAAGGTGATAAAACCTATATGGAAAAATAAAAACAATCCTCACATTTTCAAGAAATAAAGCTCCAGGACTGGATGGAGTGCCCGTAGTTATATTTATGAACCAAATAGATATCTGGTCCCATGTTTTACAAAGTTTTTAGAGCATAAATAAAACAGAAATCCTAAAACATGCTTAGAAAATATTATAATCCCTTATTCAAAAAGGCAATAACAAGAACCCATCCTGTTATAGACCCATCAGCTTGATTGATAATACAGAACATTTTGCCGGATCATAAATAACATACTTCTAGACTGGATACAGGAAAATAGAATAATAGATGAAACCCAAGCAGGTTTCATGCCACAACATTCTACCATAGATCAGTGTTTTACTTTATCACATCTAATTCACATATACAGTGGTGAAAACAGAAATCAACATTTGATAGTATCAGTAGGAACTTGCTATGGCTAGCACTATAGGAGTTAGGTAATGAGAAAGCTATTCTCAATATTTTGGGTTCTATATATGATAACAATACAGCACAGGTTAGATATAACACAAGAAGTGATAAAAGTGTAAAATTCAGTGCAAATAAAGGAGTTAATCAAGGATGTGTCTTTCTCCCTATATTATTTAATCTCTTTCTAAACCAGATCCTGTCTAATTTATATGACCCAGAATTTCACATGCCACAAATTGGGAAAATATATTGTCCTTACCTTGCATACGCTGATGACATTGTTTAATATCTACTAGTTTTCTAGAGATTAAAATAATGTTTTATAGACTATATCAGGAATGAACAAAATCTGATCTGAAGATAAATTATAACAAAACTAAGCTGATGATCCATGGGAATAAAAATAAGGGAAATACAAGATTACACTTAATAATTCAGAAATAGAGACTATAAAAAGTTTATGTTATTTGGGAATCACATTTACAGATAATATGTCCTGGAATAAGCACAAGAAAGACTTGGAAATAAAAATCAAAATTCAATTCATGCAATTGCAAGCTTCACATAAATTTGAGGTCATTCCATCAAAGGTGCATCAAATTAATAAATGCCAAAATTAATAATAATAATAAACTTTATTTTAAGTGCATTTCGAGGCATCAAGGTGCTGTACAAAGATTAAAACCACAATATCACAAACAGCAAATACAGTAATAAATAAAATAACAAATCCACTCAATTATGCATCACTAAAGGCCTGGCCTACAAAAAGTTTTAAGCACCTGTTTAAATCCCCCACAGTCATGCACTCCCATAGCTGACAGGTAGAGATTCCAGAGGGTAGGGACATAAACATAAATGCACGGGCCCAAGAAGATTTCAAAGAACACTCGAATCTCCAGCAACCCCTCATCGCCGAAAGTGGAGCTGTCGACATGGCAGTAGGGAACAAGAAGCTCTTTCAAGTAATCAGGGCCAAATCCATGTAGGGCTTTATAAGTCAGTAAAACCAACTTTGAAGGTGATCCACCACGAATCAGCAGCTAGTGCAGATTAGCACCGAGGTAATATCTGTGAAGAGCAGAAGATCCCCATCAATCAATCGTGGTTGCAGCATTCTGCACTAGCTGCAGGTAGTAGATATCAACCCCAGGAAGCCCTAAGTAATGGGAGTTGCAGTAGTCATGGCATGAGGTCACAAAGACGTGAACCAACATAGGCAGATCCCAGACAGAACAAGGTGCTTGATCCTGGCAATGTTCCTGAGATGGTAAAAGCAGGCTTGATGACTGCCAACAACTGAGATCATAGGGTCAGCCCATTATCAAGCACCACTCCAGATCACGCACCTGCTCAGAGGTAAGAATCTGGGAGCCCTCCTGGATAAAGTCCAGAGGGATGACCAACCCTCAACCCCTCTATCTGGTGACCCGGATCCACAACCATCACCTCAGTCTTTTCTGCATTCAACCTTAACCAGCTTGAATTCATCCAATCCTGGATTTAAGTGAGGCAGTTGTTAAATATCGAAGAGCACAATCCTGGTCAGGTGTGAAAACAGGTGGAGCTGGGTATCATCAGCATAGCAGTGAAACCTCAGCCCATACTGTCTTACAATGTCTCCGAGGGCAGCATGTACACTGCAAACAACATGGGGACAGCACTGAGCCCTGAGGAACCCCACATGACAGAAAGAGTGGGTCTGAAGAAAAATTCAGACATAACTCGGAGTTCTGCAGGTGAGGAAAGATGTAAACCACCTGACGACAGTACATGTCAGGCCACAGATGAATCTCAGGCACTCAAGCAGCACCCATGGTCCACAGTGTCAAAGGCTAAGAGAGATCAAGAAGCACCAGAATAGAACTGCTTCTCCGATCTCTCACCATCAGAGATCATTGAGCACCCAACCAGCGCAGTCTCAGTACTATGCCTCTTTGAAAACCGGACTGGAGAGGTTCATAGATGTTATGGATTGTCAGGTGGTTCTCCAGCTGTACTGCCACTACTTTCTCAATAACCTTCTCTATAAAGGGAAGGTTCGAGATTGGTCTGTAGTTGGCCAGAGCATCCGGGTCCAGAAAAGCTTTCTTCAGGAGGGGTGTTACCACCACCTCCTTCAGGGAGCTTGGAAACTCACCCAAATCCAAGGAGTACCAGACTATCTGAACCAGGAACGAGCTGATAATATCACAATAATCCATAAACAGGGAAGTTGGGCCTGGATCCAAACTACAGCACTATAGTATACTCTGGACAATCCAGCGATGACATCAACGAACTCCAGCAGGTCAAAGATACTCCAGAAAACACGAGGTGTAGTGACCGAGCCAAATACTCTATAGAACCAAAGTCTGGGGAATGGAGGCTAAAGGAATGATTCAAAAATATTAAATACTCATTACAAACTTTTAAGCCTCCACAAGGTGCACAGTCAGCTCTAGTGAGAGAGGAACTAGGGCAGTTGCCCCTAGAATGCCTCATCGAGGAAAGAATGGTTAATTATTGGTTATAGACTTATGCCATGGATGAGAAGAGATTGCCCCATATATGCATAGAGGAAGCTATAAATTACATAGATTCCCAAATAATTTTCCCAAGTTTACTAGTTATTGAAAATATTGTGAAACTAGATGGGCTACTATATTGCTTAGCTGAAGTATTTATCAAACCTGTTAATGAGATCCAGGCTCTAGTGAAAGACAGACTGAGGTAAATTTTCAAACAAAAATAATTAGGCCTCTGCCTACAATTTAAGATCTGCAAGTGGCTAGCACATAGTAAAAGGTATTTTGGCTTTGAAACATATCTAAATCTTCTTAAGAATCCACACCGATGAAAAACTTTTCTGAAATATTGCTTTGAATATCATGATAGCTATAGGCTAAGCTATATGCTTAAGAAAATCCATCTGTGACTCTATGTAAATGCCAAAAGGAGGATGATTTAATACATCTACTGATTTTATGCCCCCTATAACAAATACAGGCAGACATTTTTAGGAGCTATCCTGGCTTTTGGAACTGGAACCATATAATTTGGTCACACAGCTCTTTTTTTTTACTATTTTGGTGCCTCCACTGCGGCACCATCTGCCTGAGTCATGGCCGGTCATGAACCTCGTGGCACTTCCACATTTAGCCACCCTCCGGTACCCCTGGCTTGCCCCCTAGGTCAGGGTCACAGCACCGAACCCCTCTGAAGGATGCCGCGATCAACGGGATAGGGCGGAGTCGACCTGGGAGCCAATGCAGCTGGGGAGGGCATCATCAAGGCAGTGTGATTTTCTTCCCTGTAAGTGGGGGCAGGAGCATGCAATGATGCCTGCTTCTATCCCGCCCCTCAGTTTCTGGTAGGTGCCAGTTGCTGTGGTGCCCTGGCCTCCGCCAGGGAGTCCCTCAAGTGCTGGTCACACATCACCCTCCCCAGAGAAGGAGAGCAGTCCGTGGGAAGCTCGATCCTTCTCCCCTAGCCTGCCCTCCGATGACCCAGGTCCATTCCCGAACCCTGGTTGCAGGCGTCGCAGGTGGAAATACAACCACTGCACTGACGGGCTGGCCCAGTCACACATATCTTTAAGTCAGACTCATTGAAGGTCTTGGGATCCGTAATTTCCTTCCTTAAGATCATAGATGAGAAAAACTACATATCATCAAAGAAACAGAGAGAATAAAATGTTTTATATTGACTGTGCATTCTTTTAATATTTATATTGTATTGTGTCCTGGTTTTGAATATTTATAAACAGGAAACTGTTTTGTATATTGCATATTAGATCCTATTACTCCGAAGACACAATTTGTTAGCCAGATATTTTTATATGTTGTATATCTGATTCCATTGTAAAGACATAACTAGTCAATCAATAAACTTTGAACTGAATTGAACTGCACCATAGCACTGTACACACTACAAGGTGGTAGTAATTGAGGTAGACACCTGCAGTTGAGGCCCTCCCATTCACCAGGATCACCCCTGGATGGTACCCCCAGCAGTGTTATTAAATTGCCAAGATGAGTAACTGAGTTGGATTCTGGCTTGGATTAGGAAATGGGAGGGGAGGGACAAGCTCCTTACAAGCCCCTAATTGTTACCTTTAACTCTTCTAACAGCTAAAATTGTTTCAGTCACATTGGTGTTCTTCCCACATCTTCAGAAGGATACAGGAGGGCCTTGTGCCTGAGTGTTTGGATAGCTCTTAGCAGGTCCTCCTAGAACAACTTTTTCTTTGCTTTTAACTGTTCTATTACTATTATGTTATACTTGTTTCCTGTTCAGAATATGGGTAGAAATGTCAATACTGTGTGTGTGGAGAGCAGCCAATATGTATGCACCTGAATATGTATAAAGGTGCCTCACCAAGGCCTGTCCTATACCTATGGAATGTGCTCTTCCTGTGGTTGGGGATCTTAACCTAAAATTTATTAAACTGGTAGTGCAGTTACAAACTCCTCCTCACATATATTATCTGTTCCCTTGACAATGGGTGAGATAATCTGCCATGCCTGGAATCACCCCCATTAGCCCCTCCCACCACCACCACTACCACCACCAACCTAGCAGGAGCTAAATCACTAGCGGCTCTGAAACTCGGCATTTCTCCTGGCCAACTTTACTTCACTAAAGTTTCAAACGGGCACCAATCAGAAGGCTACATGGGTTTGAATAGGTGAGTTTATAGAACCCGCTCAAACTAAAACATCACCAGCACCTCCAATTTTGCACAGCTGCTAGACATCAAGGAGTTGTGAGGGAACAACAACAGCTCCCAGATCTCCCTTACCTCAAACAACTGCCACAAAGCTACATCAGCAGTGCACCCTGGATCTCCAGTGCTTCTGCCCAGCCATCTTTCCTGTGCTGAATTTTCAAACTGAGCACCAATCAGAAAACTGAATGGGTTTGAGCAACTGGAGTTTACAAAGCCTGCTCAAACTCAAAAGGCACCCCTGCACTAGCAGCCCAGAGCACTGCAGTCTGGAGTGCTAAGGGATATGTACGTTGCACATCAGAGTCCAGCGTGTTGTCCTTGGAGACAACCATCGGCCAGGTATGCTGCTCTGCTTCACTCAGGTAAATTGCACAATGACCAAGAGACTTTATAATGCTTACTTATAATGTTCATCTGTCATGTATATTTCTGCCATGCCTGTGCTTACCACTAGAGTCTGCTGTTTGCAACCAGACCTTCCAGTTGGTTCCATAGTCACTTGTACTTCTTGGGACTCTAGTTGCATATTCTACCCCCCACCCCCCAATTGAGTTGCTGTGAATTGTTTGTTGGCTCTTTAACTTATATTTTATTGCTTTTAAAAGACATGTTAATGCAAGCTTTGCCATCAGATATACTGATACAAAACAAGTGCATGACATAATGTAATGGTTATTACATACATGTTAAGTCTTTGGCTAAAGATCTATTCAGTGTTGAGACTAACTTTGCAAGAAATGGTTGAACTGGATCTCCCTGCTACCCCTGTGAAGCTGTTACTGCTGCTGTGAATTGTTTGCCACCATCTAAGGCTGTCTTTGCAATTAATTGTCCCAGTCTGGGTGGCCTGATCTCCCAGCTACCTTGTGGAACTGTTACTACTGGAACTTGTAGCTGGTCCCTATCTGGGTGCCCTGTGTGTCTCAGATTTGATCTCAAGGTTATTTGTGTAGTGCATTATTGCATCTCATTTCATAGTGTTTCTGTTTTTCAGTACTGCAACCTCACTATTCATATGCAGGCCTCTGGTCTTCACCCTCCCCGTAGTACTGCTACCTCCTCCCAGCTCATGCCTCTAGTAACCCATTCATATTTTTCAAAATGTTGTGCAACAGTATGTATAAGTTGCCCACAACTGGGTGCTTTACCATCACTTTTTTTGTTACAGGTTCAGCACCTTAAGGAAAAGGTGTACCAGCCCCTAGAGTGGTGTACATTGTGCCTCATACATGTTCCCACCTGTGGCCAGCATTCCTTCATCTCCATATTCTGGTGACATTGTCCTGAATCCAGAGCATATGCCCATGCCCACCTCAACTTCAACAAGTTGAACCTCATGCAAAGGTCTAAAGGTTGCCCATTTAAACATCCACAACCTACTTGCTAACAAGGTAGAATTAATGGTCTGGGCCAACAACTACCAACCTGACATTCTCATCTTACCTGAGACTGGCATAAATCCAGTACTGATAACTTGGGTTGCTCCATCCCCAGTTACAATAATATTAGCTGGATTGCCCAGAGACAAAACATGGTGACATACTTGTCTATTATAAATTTCACCTGAATGTCTCTTTGGTTCCAACCAAACATTCTGCTGAGTCATCTGTTGAGCATTTCCATAGTATGCTGCTCTGGGGAACACCAGAAAATCCACCTCATGTAGCGTGTATAACCCTCCCACCTGTGGCCTTCATGGTCTGTCTCAACTCCTTGCTCATGTCAGAAGCTCTATGGGTCAAATGAGGTCTCGTCATGGGGACTTTAACCTAAATGCTCGGGTCAAGCTGCAGCCTCTTTGTGAACATGTCATCTGATCTTGGCCTCACTCACTTCATATCTAATTCAACCAGGCTGTCCTGGGGGGTCCCATACATTTATTGACTGGACTGTGACAAACAGGACTGATAGAATCCTGCAAGATGGTATGCTTCCTGACACCATCTCAGACCACTCCCTAATGTACTGCATCTGAAAAATTTACCTTCCTAAAGTGTCACCCTAAATAATAAGCCTTCATGACTACTCACAGTTTGGCCCAGGGCTCTTCTTCTCACACCCTGTGTACACTGGACTAGTCCTGTGTCTACTCCTCCTCCTCTGTCACCCCTGCCCTGGTTGCTTTCAGTCAGGCCTTTGTCTCTCTTCGAGAGCTCATGCCCTTTATCAGAAGGAGTAGGAAAAGTGCAACAACAAAATGGCTCTACAGCAACCTCCCTAAGCTTCTCAAGCGGAGAGACAGAAAGTGGTACTGTTACAATGCATCCCAATCCCTAGCTGGCCTGCACAAGTACAGAAGGCTGTGGAACATTTGCAAGCATGGAATTTGCACTGCATGTTTTCTACCATGAATCCCTGCTTGCTTCTACAAAAGATTCTAGGTCTTCCTGGGGAAATTTCAGGGGCCTGCTGGGAAGCTCCTCTAAGCAGCACCCCATTGACATACAGGTAGGTGGCGTACACTGCAGCAATGCAAAGTCAATTGTAATGCTTTCAAGTAGCAGTTCATGGACTTTAAAGCTTTCACCTCCCTGTTCCCATCTTCCTGTGAGGTGGACTCTACTGACAGGTCATGCCCCGATCTCTCCGGCACCACCTTCCTCTTTCCTCAAAGGTTGTGATGACCAATGTCATCTTCAAGCTCCTAAATAGCCTCTCCACATATGAGTGCTGGTTGTGATGGTCTTGAACCTAAACTAATGAGAATCTGTGCCCTCATCATAGCCCATGTGGGCAAGCACATATTTAAACTAGGCAAAATAAAAAAAATGTTGCACACACTCATGCCCAAAACTCTTGATAAGAAAACAAGACACAATGGCTATTGTGCTCAATTATTTTAATGATGAAAACATCAAGCAAGGTGAACAGGTGAGCAGGCTACCACCAACTCAGACAGAGACCCCTAACGTTTTATGCTTGCATACTTTGTCAATAATGAACTACATACCATTAGCCCTTAAATAGTGATCCTCTTAAAGGGCTAATGAAATACCATGCATGTAATAACATGCACTGTGCTCAACATACAACAAAAATCATGCAAATAAAAACATTAGAGGATTAAATTTATGCTGTATCATAAGCCCTTATCATGCAGTTCAAAAACTGCTACAATAAGATAGAACAGCATAGATATATGTACCTATCTGATACTGAGAGACCAAGTGTGACATTCATGTCCCCAAATTTTTTCTTAAATTCATAACTACATCATTGTTACATTGGGTGCCTATGGAGAGATGCAGTACCAAATATAAAGATAGTTCATTATCTGGAAATATAAGAAAATGAGGCTTTGAGTTAGCACAAAGGATCAGGTACTGTGCAACATGGTGTCCCTTCTGTTGAATTTTCAGTTAAAATTTTTTAGCTTTTTCAAATTATTATGGTTTTGAAGCTATTTAGGTACCACAGTATGCAACATTTCACTATTTTATTCTAAGCATTACCTAATGGTAATTATGCCACAATTTATCTTTGGACACCACTGCTGTGAAAACAGGACATGTCAAAGTTTTGCTGCTGATTGTATCCATTTGGTCTTACAGCTCTCTTTTATGGCTATGGGTGGAGCCTACAGCCATCTTGCTATCTGTAGCTGGAAAATTGGTATCATGGAACACATGTTTTGGACTTTTCAGTGTATCCTTCCATGCCAACTGAAATAAAATACTCCTTTCTTTCTGTTAAGAATGTTGAAGACATAACTCCAAGATGCTTACCAGATGCCATTAGGAAACTGAAACAGCTTGTTAAATATTTGTTAAATATTGGTTGCTATTAAACTGGAGATTTGTTTACCCTTCGAATGCAACAACTTGCACATTTAAATACTTAACATTTAAACAGCTTCTTGATGCTAGTTTCACTTGAGAATGCATTGTCTTTCAAGAAAGATTCATACCTCATAAATGTCATCCCTTGCCAGCAGATCTATAATCTACACTGTTTTTTTAACCTCTAAAGACACTATCTGATGAGTACTGTCTCAGACATATTCAGGTCTTAAGTGAACTACCAAGACTAAATATGTAGCAATCAGCAGGCATTTTCTGCTATGTTTTTGGAGGAAAAATATATTGAGCTACAGCAAGCACACACACACACACACACACACACACACACACACACACACTCTGTACACCATCCTCATGGCCACAACATTCAAAATAAATACTGCATTCTAATATGCTATAAAACAATAAAGAAACTGTTTATGTCAGTGAACACAGTGAAGTTCAGTTTAGAGTAGATTTCCTTTAAATATTTCTTATCCTATATTTTGTATCCCCGGATAACACAGGGGAGGCTACATCTCATTGTCACAGGGATCTTCATTTACATTTTTGCACTGTATGTACTCAGGCTGTCCCAGATTAGATGCTATATCTTGTTTTCAGTGAGGTCATGAAAGTACCATTTTGATAATGTATTTCTTCAGGGTAGCCTAGTCCAGACCCCACATTCAAAGGAGATCGCTCGCATTCCAGCAGAAAAGGGAGATGTGCTGCACAACTCAAAAATGCACCACAGTGTGATATTCAAATGTGGGGATGTGCCAACTGCAAGAGAATGGGACAGGGTGCACACAAATAGTATGCCATGCAAGTCAAGGGTGCATTCCCACATGCATATGTTGCACTACGGCATACTAAGTGGGATGCACCCCTTGCAGTCAGAACAGTGCAGCCCCAGTTGGGCCATAATATCTGGCTAACCTGGCCAGCCACACACAGGCCAGCTGCAGAAGTGCACCTGGGTGCACAGCAGCCTGGCAGCCCTGGTGGACTAGAGGTACCCCTCCCATCCTCGATCAATCTAACTCCATCCCCAAAGAGCTCCATAGTATAGGCCCCTGGACTCAATCACACCAGAGGTAACCATGGTCCATATCCATAGCATAGAGGACCCCAACCACCACCTTGGTATGTGGACACCCTGCTCCCCCATACCTGACCTGTTGTGGAGACTGGCACTTCCCTCCACATCCTGCCACAGCCAGCCACTGACTGCACCTGGACCTGGGCAGGATCCTGCACTCTGGAATGACCCAAGTGGCTGTACTGTGCTTTGGGACACTACACAAGCTGCAGACCCACCAGTATATGCAATCATGTGTATGTACCTGGCAAACTGTAAGAGGAACTGACATACCTCCAATACATGCCTTGTTGATGCTGTATCTTCCTGCTGTCATACACTGCTGCAGGCCCACACTCTCTCCTTTCCTCTGTGTAACATGCCACCCTCTGGACTGCTGAGGTATCCTTGGTGCCATGGGTTGCGGTATCCTGCAATGCCATTTTACAGTGTACACTCTAGGCTATGGATAGGTGCATCCACGGTTCCCTGATTGGCCCAAACAAATGGGAGGTCAGCTGTAACATGCCTGTTCTGGAACCTGTGGAGTGGATACAGCATCAGCTGTCACCAGCACTGATCAGTGCAATGGCACCAAGATGATGGATCTGCATGTGAGTACCTGAGGTGTATGGCCACTGGGAGTTATCACCTGCACACAGCTCATGCCTATGTATGACACATGCCAGCGTAGTACTGCCAGTGCTCTGCCACCTGAAAATAAGGTGCATTTCTTTTGTGAACTATCCAGGCTAAATATATAAGCAATCAGCAGGCATATTCTAGGAAAATACATTATAAAAATGTTTAAAGGAGAGACCACATTGAAACTACCTCTCAGCAGATCTGCATTGTGAAATGCATTAGAAATAATGGGTAAAAGCATCCCAAAAGCTCTCTACAGTGATATCGACTCTGACCAGAGTTTGTTTTAATCTGCTATATGAACCTCAGTGGATAAATTAGACACCACTGAATTTCCTAATTTTAAGTGTCCTTTGTTTAAAACTGTTTTTCATAAGTCATGTACATAACAGTGACACCACATCAAGTCATGTGGTCAACAGGGACCAACAACCATAACAATATAAGTGTCTAACTATCCAACATAGTCCTACTACAAAGAAATACTTGTGTTAATGTGTGTAATGCAACCATAGTTGTGTTTAAACATTCACTTTTACACGCATTTCACTGGGTATGTCAAAGTTTACCTGCTGATTGTATCTGTTTGTTTTACAGCTCTTTTTTCTTAATCAGCTATGTGAACCTTGGTGGATAAGTTAGACACCACTGAGTTTCCTAATTATACGGTGCAATTTATTTTAAACCTGTTTTTTGTAAGAAGCCAAGTGCGTAACAGTGACACCACATCAAGTCATGTGGTTAACAGGGACCAAGAACAACAATATAAGTGCAACTATCTGATACAGTCCTACAAGAAATGCTTGTGTTAATGTATGTAATGCAACCATAGTTATGTTTAAACATTTACTTTTGAATGCATTTCTTCAGAGGTGTCAAAGTTTACCTGCTGACTGTATCTGTTTGCTTTACAGCTCTTTTTTTCTTAATCAGCTATGTGAACCTTGACTGAAAAGTTAGACACCACTTATTTTCCTAATTATTTGATGTAATTTATTTAACAGCTGTTTTTTCATAAGAAGTTATGTACATAACAATGCCACCACAACAAGTCATGTGCATAACAGTGAGAGGAATGGAGACACCAAGAAAAACACTCGCTGGGACAAGAAGCAGAAAGGAAGTTCATTGGGCAGGTGTGGGGCTTTTAAAACCATCAAAGTGCAGCAACAAAACAGACAATTGCTTTCAGTTTTGTGAATGGGCCGTTATGCTGTGGAGGATTTTGGACCCATGGGTTTGTGCATAACAGGGGATGCCAAGGAGAGGACAAATATTTAAATAAAACATCATGAATACATAAGTAAAGAAACAAAATAGGAAATGATGCTGAGGAGAGTCAGAGGCACTCAAATTAAAAGTGGTGAGTTTATTAGAAAAAGCTATTTGAAAATCGGGACTGTACAAGTCCTGAAAGTATTGTAGGTACACCACTGGTTAATACGTTACTGGGAAAAAGGTGTATAAAACTAAATAAATGATAAATTTAGAAATAAAACAGTTTTAAGAAACACAAGAGATGACTATGAGATACTAGCATGCAAGTTTTATCTTTAAAATGTAAATGTTGAGATAGCACTGAGGCACTCTATTAGTGACATGGAACAATGTCACAAATGGCATCTTTCTTAAGGGGAAATATGACACTCCAGGTGGGTCCACAGCAACACAACAGAGGCTGATGTTAGTATGTCCTTATTGAGTATGATACTAGGGAGCATTAGAATGGAAACATTTTAATGGTTATTTAAGGAGTTACATACCATTCTTTTTAAGTCTCCCGTACTGTGCACATACATATATACATAGGTATTTGATACAGGTAACACTTTGCAGAAACATGCAGGTTTTTAATAGAATCCCCACTACAAAACAGAGATAATTCAGTTTTGTCATTAAGACCAGGAGTGCAGTAGCACTTCATTTAAAAATCCAGCGGCACAGTGGCGCTGGAAGATGAGCACTGGCCGCTACACCTCGTGCCATGCCTGTGATCCGGGTTTGGAGCGAGCCTGAGCCAACAGGTGTTGGCAGGAGGAGAGAGGACTGAGCATCTGGAGGACTGCTCTCCTCTCTTAAAGGGAGGAAGACTTACCATCCCTCTCATTAACTGCACTCTGGTGGTGGCTGGAGGGCAGAATGGGTAGGAGGCACAGTCCAACATCCTTACTTCATAGGGAGGGATAGAATAAAATGGTGGAAAGAGCCCAGCAGGCTCTTGATGAGTCTGCCACCCGAGGGCGATCCCAGGCTTCTGGATTGGGTTTCCAGGGGAGGAGAAGGTGGCAACATCCTCCTGGCCCTACAACGGGGTGGGGGAACCATGGGGAATTCACTGGCACCAGCGAGTGCTGAAGCAGCAGGACAGGAGAGAGTCCCCCATCAGGAGGGCTGTAGCTGCCTGCTAGGGCTCCAGAAAAGGTAAAAACCTATATATAAAAAAATCCAGAACTGTCCCCTACTTGCTAAATCAAGTCACTATCACCACCTCAGGGACCCAATTTAATTTCCTCCACCCCCACAAAACTCCAAGTATCCTGGAGAGAATCTCTTGAAACACATGGGGGTGGGAAAGTTAAATTGGTCCTCGAGGTGGTGGATATTGACTTAATTTTTAGCACATAGGAAACAGTTGTGGATCTTTAAATTAAAAGCTACTGTACTTACTAGTCTTAATGAAAGGACTGAATTATCTCCATTTTTGTAGTGAGGATTCTATTATATCTATACCATTATATCTTATTGTAGCAGTTTTCAACCGTGTGATAAGGGCTTATGATACAGGCATAAATTTAGTCTGATAATGTTTTTATTTGCATGATTTCTGTTGTATATGGTGCACTTTATTACATGTATGATATTTGCAGAGCCCTTTAAGAGGGTCACTATTTAAGGGCTAATGGTATGTAGTTCATTATCCTCTTGACAAAGCGTACATACGTAAAACATTGGGGCCTCTGTCTGAGGTTTTGGTAGCCTGCTCACCTCTTCACCTTTCTGATGTTTTATTAAAATAACTGAGCACAATAGCTGTTGCATCTTGTTCTTTTCTTACTAAAGAGTTTCAGATGTGGCGTGTGCACACGTTTTTATTATTTTGCCTTGTCTAGTATTTACTGCTAGCACCACTTACCATTTGAGTGGCTCTGGCTTTTTGTTGTCACATCTTTAAACTCTTGCTTGTGCCTGGCACTGTTCCTGACAGTTGGAAGCTTGCCAGAGTTGTCCCAGTACCAAAACAGGGACACAAGATGTCTTGAAAATTATCACCTCATTGCGATGCTCCTTACCCTTAGCAAGCTACTTAAGCATGCTGTGGCCAACTAACTCATTGAAGACCTCTACACTAATGATATCTTAATGTCTGAGCAGCATGGTTTCCATAAGGGCCACAGCACCTCTGCAACACTCACAGCTGTGTTCACTGACATTAAATCTGCCATTGATCAGGGACAGCTCATTCGGGGCATTTTGTTGATCTGTCTAAGGCCTTTGATTTGGTCAACCACAGTCTCATGTGTTCCACATTGCATAGCTTGGGTTTGTCCACACATGCTGTTGCCTAGTTCAGTTACTAAATCAACAAGTGATAAGGTTCAATGGCTCCACCTCTGAATCAGCACTTGTTAAACTTAGGGGTCCCCAGGGTCAATTCTCAGGCCTATTCTCTTTCCACTGTTTATAAACAGGCCTCCCTATCATCATCACTTTTGTAGCACCACATTGTGTCTGGATGACCTGGTGCTCCTTCACAGTTCAATGAACATAAATCTTATCAATTCCATCTCACAGAAGACTTCCACAAACTGCAAGCCTGACTTATCAAAAAAGCAAATTATGCTAACAAGGCTCAAACCATGCTTCTTGGGTCTCCAAACTTAGAAACTGCCCCACCCCTGCCAACTAGCTGCACAGATGGAACCCCTTGAAGGTGGCACTATCCTTTAAATACCTTAGGTTTACATTGACATGCACCTTGATTTCTCTCTCAGCATCCACAATTTTGTAAGACTGTCAGTGCCTAGCTTGGTCTGGTATATCGGGTTAAGAACTGCCTTACACCCAATACCGGCATAGTTCCTACCAAGGAAGTCCTATTCCTGTCTCTCATTCTGGCTTTATATTCTTCACTGGTGCCTCCAAGTTGTGACCTCTACAGCTGTCTATTTATTTATTTATTTATTTAGCTTTGTTAAACAGGAACGTACACTAGACAAGACATTTGCCTATTTTCAGGTACGACCGAGAGAGTACAAGGAAATCTGAGGTTCAATACAGTGGACAACATGATACAAGTTAGGCAGTTACACAGAGTCAGGAAACATAATATAATCAGTCAGTACACACAGTTAAAAATATGGTCAGAAAATATACATAGAGTCACCAAGGCTGTGAGCCGTGCATTATATACAATTATATGCAGTTCAGGACCCTAAAAGTAGAGCCACAGTCAAAGCAACACCTGAAACAGAAGTGGAAACATTATATACAGCGCCGAACCCAAGCGGGTAGGTTACATCAGCAGGACCTGTGCCGGAGTTCAGAAAGTGGACATGTGAATCCAGTGCAGGGGACAAAGAGTAATTATGGAGGTTTGGGACAACCACATGCTGAAGAGAGCTTCAAGTGATTCTACAGGGAGGTTGAAGGCATGCGTGGAGAGGGAGGAGGACCTGGACCGAAAGGAGTTCCATAATCTGGGGCACACGAGGCAAAATCTCTGTCCCCCATATGAGTGCGAGTGGCAAGAACCTTAAGAACAGCAGGGCCCAGAGACCTGAGGGAAGAAGAGGGGCAGCCAGTACGAGGAGCTTCAGCCAGTCCGGGGGAGTGCCAGTGCCGAGAACCTTGCCCGTGAAACAGCCCAAGACAAAATTTAAGTAATTGGGTGGGAAGAGACAGTCAAGTTTGCTATATAGGTCACAGTGGTGGGTGAGGTGAGGGGCAGCAAGAGCAAAATGGCAAATATTGTTGTATGCTATGGTCCACCTAGAGAGGTGGGCTTTGAGTCTGAGCAAACAGGAGGAGCCCATAGCAGAGAAGGGAGAAACACACCTCTGGCCAGTGCAAGGCGAGCAGCAGAGGTGAGATTGTTCTTCGCTCTGTAGGACAGACCCAGTTTGCAATTAACAGCTCTGCACACATTTTGGATATGGTGTCCAAGGTCAAGCTGAGGGTCAAGTGTCACCCAAGGTATTTGATGGAGTCAGTGATTGGGACAGGAGCACCATCAAGACCAATGATACACAGAGGGGCAGGAGAGGCCTTTATCTTGGCCAGGGACCCAAAGAGCAAGGCCTGAGTTTTTTAAGGTTGAGGACCAGCTCGTGAGTCATTATACAGGATTGATATTCCTGAAATCCTCACCAGTTGGTGGTTAATGACCCAATGTCCCAGGAATGAGTGAGGATAACCAGGTCATCAGCATATACGATGGACCTGCAGTAGGAAGAGGTAGGGGAAGATTGTTGATGAAGATGGAGAAAAGCAGGGGCCCTAGGACTGAACCCAGGGGACACCTGAGGACATGGGAGTGGTGTCCGAGAGCACCTTACTGAAGTTGGTAAGTTAGCATCTGCCCTGTAGGTAATTGGAGAACCATCTGAGCACAGGTGGGGACAGACCAAGGGACTTGAGTTGCGAGCAAAGTAGGACATGGTCAACAAAGTTGAAGGCCTTGGATAGGTCAATGAAGATGGCACCTGAGAATTTACACCCTGGTCCATAGCTGCCCTGATCCCAGAAGAGACAGTGACAAGGGCAAAGGATGTACTGTGCCCTTTATGAAAGCCATGCTGCACGGGAGACAGCAGCTCATGGGACTAAATATACTCCATGAGTTGCCCAGCCAAAACTTTCTCAAGAAGTTTACTGATAGCAGACAAAATGGCTTCGGTCAGTAGTTGTCTAGAATCTTGGGTTGCCCTGTTTGAGAACTGGGACAACCCTCACCACCTCCAGAGGTCAGGGATAACTCCAGAGGCTAAGGACAGGTTGAAGATATAGGCAATATAAGAGGCACCAAGATGGAGGAGCTTAGGTTCCATGCTATCATGGCCAGCACTGGAGTAGGGGAGAGACCAGAAAGCAATCTCTGCATCTCTTGTGCCATCACAGCCTTGAAGTAGAATAATGGGTGCTAGATAGGGGCGGCTGTGGAGCAGAGACCTGGACACGACTATCACACCCACTAGAGGTGAATAGGAGGTGAAGGCGGACAGGTCCAAGAAATGTGAGTTAAATGCATTGGCGATGGTTAGTGGATTGTTACAACTAGAACCATCGATGAGCATGTCAGAGGCTTCACAACTGGAGGAACCACTTACTATGTTTTTAATGTTCCTCCAGAAAATCCTAAGGTCCTTAGCTGAATTCAGCAAGGCAGTTTTACAGAATTCACTTTTGGCAGCCCTGATTGCTTTTGCATTCTGAGCCTCCTATATTGGTGAAATATGGCCTGGTCCATCATGACCTTGAAGTTGGCCCAGCAGCACTTGTCTCTAGTCCTCATGAGGGCTAGGAGGCTCCCATGCAGCCACTTAGTGGCAGACCCCTTACCCTCTGCCTAATGAGAGGGGCATGTTTATCCTGCAATGCCCCAAAGGTGTTGAGAAAATGACTGACTGCCATGGAGGAGTCCTGGGCATTCCACACCACAGACCAGTCCATAAGCTGTAGATCATTATGGAAGGACCCCAGGTTGAAGCTGGAGAAGTCCCTAAGTTGATGATTTTATTGGGAATTTTTAGGGAGGAGATCTTCCATATGCAGTACACAGGGAGTGGTCAGAGATAGAGTCAGGAAGACTACCTCAAGAGCTAATTACCTCTGGTCTATTGACAGGACCCAGTCCAGGAGGGGCTAGTACCACCAGCGGAAGACCACCTAGTGGGTTACTTAATGAGTTGGGACAAGGAGAGGCCAGCAAGCAGAGGCTCATACAGCTTGGTATTTCCTCCAAGTCAGTTCAAGTTAAGATCTCCCAGGATCATTAGCTTGTTATTCCCAGCCTTAGAACCAACAGTATCCAGGAGGTAAGATACCCTGATATACCACCCATGGGGATTAGTACAGACAATGTTTAGCTTTTTTGTTCTCTAGTAACAGGACTGTGTGTAGCAGTTCATAGGAAGACTGCAATGGTTGTTGGTGGGACAGAACCATCAGATTGAGGTGACTCATGTAGTAGACCAAGATACCACCACCACCACCCGCTTTTTCCTGGGTGGTCCTGCCTGACAAGATCAAAGCCAGGGAGCACAGGCCAAGTCAGGGGTGGAAGGTTTCAGCCAAGTCTCAGTTATACTCAAGGATGTCAGGCTTGTAGTGAGTGACCCAGGCAAGGAGTTCAGCAACACTGGGCAGGAGGCTGTGGATGTTGAGGTGAGCTATTTTCAACCCATTGCCTGACAGCCAGCCCACAGGGAATGAGGAGGCTTGGTAGGCAGGACCAGGGTTGAGCTCAACATCCCCTACGAGTGCTAGTGTCACCAATAGGAGCCAGAGGAGATGCCTTATGGAGGGAGCCATCTCTAACAGACAGCTTTGACCAGATCACCTGACCACTATGACAGGACACAGGAAGCACCTGAGGTTGAGACAACAGATAGGCCAGGGGGCTGTCTGTCACAGGCTATTAGATTGGAGAAGGTAAAGTCTTGCTCCTCATGCTGTCCAAGTGTAACTCAGGGGCTCCCCAAGGAGGAGCACAGTCAGCAATGAGTAGAGGATGCATAGTGCAGTGAGCAGACCAATGATGACGGCACTGGTGAATGGGAAGGGCTTAGCCCCTCATGAGAAGCTTAGGAACCCCATGTCATGAAAATCTATCCCTGAGACTAACCAAGGTACTGACAGGAGAATATGTGGAGGGCAGGTCAAACCTATCAATCACTACGAGGGCCCCGGAAGGAGAACCCAGTAGTTCTATCCCACCAGACCCCACTGGGCTGTCCAGGTGGGCTGCAGCATGCAATTAATGGATGATCTATCCTACAGATGCCCCACAACCTGGGTCAGTAGATAGCCCCTTTGTAGAAGCACACCACCAGCTGCTGAAGGATTACCAAGTTCCATGGTGGTGATCCCCACTGGAGGTGAG
Source organism: Neoceratodus forsteri (assembly GCA_016271365.2). NCBI lineage: Eukaryota > Metazoa > Chordata > Ceratodontiformes > Ceratodontidae > Neoceratodus > Neoceratodus forsteri. The sequence continues at coordinate 1,181,374,565 of CM057450.1, read as the reverse complement.
GTTAGTAGAAGATAACTAGAAATCACAATACATTAACAAGCAAATAAGAGTCATTTCCTAGTTAAGGTTGCTAAAGCAAGATAGTTGAACAGGCAGAAATTATTCAGAAATTCACAGTAGATTTATACCACAATTGATTCAAGTCAACTAATTAAAAAGCTGAAAAACGCTCATAGCCCGGACCACTCAGGGTAAGATAGGCTTGGCAGAGGCTCTAGCAAAATCAAAAAGATTAAACAGAACTGTATACACCACTAAGAGTGTGAGCTGCAGTGCACATCTATTCATCTGAGATTCAGGCCAAATAACAGAAACATATTAACTGGGCAATGGTGAGCCTCTAGCAATATCCAACAGGGTTATCAGGCTCATGATTAACCACCCAGGATTCCCACCCACACATCAGTTCAAGTGAGTAAGCATTATGCAGAACGACTAGAAGCAGATGAGAGATCTGGGCTAGAGAGAGTTAGCCACAGCGGGCAACAGTTTTCTGAGAGTTCAGAGTTTTAGTGAGAGTCAGCAGCAACAGGTGAGAGTTTACCAGCCATTCCCACTTGCTGGTTGGACACATAAGACCAGTGGGAGTGGCTTAAGGCCATTTAAGGGGTGGAGGGAACGGGGTGGAGGAACGAGGTGGGAGGGTAGGAAAAATTCTCCCCAGAGCAGCGTGGCGATTCCTTCCCTACACCTAGTAATCTCCTGCTTCAATGCAGGGGCCCGTTGTTTTAAGAAAAGAGATTCCAGTGAAAGTGTCCATGGCGCTTGCAGGGGAGGACCGCCTGACTCAGATCAGCAAGTCGGCACCTCAAGCTCACACTTCTGTCTGTTTGGCGATGGCAGGAGGGGGCCACCAAGGCAGAGGTCTCCACACCATCCCTCACACACAGGCAGTCAGCAATTTCAGTAGTCCGCTGGATGCTGCTCTAGCCTTTTCAGCTGGCAGAGCAACACGTCACAGTGGGTAGTAACCAATCTGGCACAATGTAGATATTCAAAATTGGCACCAAAATTCAGCGGTCCTCAGCAAGAGGCAGATTAGAAAGTCCAGCACTGGGACAGCGATGCGGTTTAAAAATTCTCCCCAGAGGCGTGGCGATTCCTTCCCTGCACCTAGTAATCTCCTGCTTCAATGGAGGGGCTCCGTCACTTTAAAAAGAGATTCAAGTGAAAGTGTCACGGCGCTTGCAGGGAGGACCACCCGACTCAGATCAGCAAGTTGGCACCTCAGCCTGCAGACTTCAGTCCGTTTGGCAGTGGTGAGGGACCCACCACGGCAGAGGTCTCCCACACCCCTCACACACAGGCAGTAAGCAATTTCAGTAGTCTGCTGGATGCTGCTCTAGCCTTTTCAGCTGGCAGAGTAGCGCGTCACAGCAGGTAGTAACCAATCTGGCGCAATGTAGATATTCAAAATTGGCACTGAAATTCAGGTGTCCGCAGCAAGAGGCAGATCGGAAAGTCCAGCACAGGGATAGCAATGCAGTTAAAAAATGCCCCCAGAGCAGCCGGGCGATTCCTTCCCTGCACCTAGTAATCTCCTGCTTCAATGGAGGGCTCCATCGCTTTAAAAAGATTCCAGTGAAAGTGTCACGGTGCTTGCAGGGGAGGACCGCCTGACTCAGATCAGCAAGTCGGCGCCTCAACCCCGCACTTCAGTCCGTTTTGCCGGTGATGTGGGAGGGACCCATCAAGGCAGAGGTCTTCCACACCTCCTCTCACACACAGACAGTAAGCAATTTCAGTAGTCCACTGGATGCTGCTCTAGCCTTTTCAGCTGGCAGAGCACAGCGTCACAGCATGTAGTAACCAATCTGGCACAATATAGATATTCAAAAATTGGCGCAGAAATTCAGGGTTCCACAATGAGAGGCAAATTGGAAAGTCAGCACAGGGATAGTGGTGTGGTTTAAAAATTCTCCCCCAGAGCAGTTGGTGATTCCTTCCCTGCACTAGTAATCTCCTGCTTCAATGGAGGGCTCCGTCACTTTGAAAAAGAGATTCCAGTGAAAGTGTCAGCAGGCGCTTGCAGGGAGGACCGTCTGACTCAGATCAGCAAGTCAGCGCCTCAACCCTGCACTGTGTTCCATTTGGCAGTGGTGGGGGGACCCACCAAGGCAGAAGTCTCCACACCACCCCTCACACACAGGCAGTCAGCAATTTCAGTAGATCTCGCTGGAGGCGTTACTCTAGCCTTTGCTGGCAGAACAGCAGCACGTCACAGCAGATAGAAACCAATCTGGCGCAGTGTAGATATTCAAAATTGGTGCAGAAATTCAGGGGTCCACAATGAGAGGCAGATTGGAAAGTCCAGCACAGGGATAGCAATGCAGTTTAAAAACTCTCCCCAGAGCAGCGTGGCAATTCCTTCCCTGCGCCTAGTAATCTGCTTCAATGAGGGGCTCCATCACTTTAAAAAAGAGTCCAGTGAAAGTGTCCATGGCGCTTGCAGGGAGGACTGCTCAGCTCAGATCAGCAAGTGGCGCCTCAACTCCCGCACCGGTCTGTTTGGCGGTGGCGGGGACGACCCACCAAGGCTGAGGTCTCCACACTACCCCTCACACACAGACAGTCAGCAATTTCAGAGGCTAGTCATCCCCAATAAATAGATGTCACTTTGTTCTAGGCTGTTTCACTGACAAAATGATTAGGACTGGCTCCCACTGCCATTGCAGCCCTGCCCAAGTCCTCCCACCTGTCCTATCCCTGAAATCAGATGAAAATTCCCTTCTTGTCCCCAAAACATCCACCCTCATGGGGACCAGGCCTTTAGTGCTGCTGCACTTGAACTTGAACTCTGCCATTTGCAGATCATTGCTCTCTCTCCCACTTTCAATTTAAAAGTCTATGTGGGTTCACCTAAAGGAAACTGTCAGCCATTTACTTAGCATGCAGTATGCAGCATGCGTGCATAGCAAGAATCATGTCTCAGCTTCCAGACCATGATTTTCTAATTTTAAGCCCTCATTTCACATTAACTGACACTTTCCCTAGTTCAGCTTTTTTACACTGTTAAAATATGTGTGCTGAACTTGGGTATAATGAGGTGAGCATGAACTTCCTGGCACTTCAGTGCCATTTAGAATATGACCACATTTTGGCAGTCAGCACAGTAAATATAAGCGGACTGAGAGGGTTTCACTTTGGGTTTAAGTAACAACTTTTGGTGCAAAAATATTGCTGCTGTGGCTACTGTATGAACATATGAATATACAAAATTTGCCAGCAGATAAAGGCCTAGAGGTCTATCAAGTCTGCTCAAATGTGCAGCTAGCACCCTTATTCTGCAGCTGCCCTCTCTTCCACCCTTCCCTTTATTAACCCTCCCCTTGTCCTGTCCCATCCCTTTGAAGCAGTCCACTGTTCTACTGGATACCACTTCTGCAGGTAATGCATTCCACCCAGCCACCACTCTCTCTGTAAAAAGTGTCTCCTCATCTCCCTCCTGAACCTTCCTCCTCCAGTCTCATATCATGGCCCCTGGTGTCCCTCCCTCCCTTACTTTGAACAGCCCTCTGTACCTGTCTTGTTTATTCCTTTCATGTACTTAAAGGTTTCAATCATGTCCCCTGTCCTCCTCTCCTCCAGCGAGTACATGTTCAACTCCCTCAGCCTCCTCTCGTATGATAAGTCCACCAGACCCTTAAACATCTTTGTTGCCCTACTGCACCCCTCCAGTAACTAATGTCCCTCCTCAGATACGGGCACCAGTACTGCACGCAGCACTCCAGGTGCAGTCTAACTAATGACCTATACAGTGGCAGAATCACCTCCTTCCTCCTCGAGGATATACCCCTTGCAATGTAACCAGGCATTTTGTTGGCCTTTGCCACTGCCTTCCTACATTGTGCTGAGTTGTTCATTGACCATGTAATGATCACCCCAGATCCTACTCCTCCTCTGTCTGGGCTAGCTGCACTCCCCAGCTGGTAACTCCTCCTTGGGTTTTCACCCCAAAATGCAGCATCTTGTACTTTTGGCATTAAACCCCAGTTACCAGGTGTCTGACCAGGTTTCAAGCTTTGCAGATCATCCTGGAACCCCTGCCATCCCCTAGGTCATCCACCACCGCTCCCATCTTGGTATCATCAGCAAACAGACTGATCTTGCTCTTGATGTCCAATGATATGTCTGCAATGAATATCCCAAACAACACTGGTCCCAATACCGAGCCCTGTGGAACACCACCATTACTACCCTTGGGTGTGAGAGCTCCCACCCACCATCACCCTCTGTTGCCTTCCCTGAAGCCAGTACTGTATCGCTAAAGGGACTGCTGCAGGCACTGCAGGCACTTTTATGGATACCTTCAGTAGAAATAAGTAAATGGCTGATGGTGTCCTTTTAAGAGCCAACTGTAGCTGTACCGCATGTGATTTTTGGGGCATCACCCACCCTCAGGCTGTTGAGCCCTGCCATCAACACAATCTAAGCTAAAGCAGTCTATGCACATTTCTCTTTTCTAGGTTAAACAGTGCTAGCTGTTTGTACATTTCTTGCTTTCTCAGTTTTTGTTGTCTCTACACCCAAGATGTCCTGTAGCTTACTAGCTCTTCCGGCCAGCTCATTGAATTTTTCATGAATTCTTGTATCTTATATTTGTGTTCTGATTCTTTTGTTTCCACAACCATGCTCTGTTGTCTTTGTTAATTTTCTGCTTTGGTCTTTATTGTGTTGTATCTTGCTTGCCATTATTGTACTGATTGTCCTGTAACCTCCCAGGCCATACGTGAAAATAGGCAAGAACTGTGTCTGTGTACCTCACCTGATCAATAAAAACTAATCAATAAATAAAATGTCTGAGGTCTGAACTCCCCAGTCAAGAGGGAGCATGTTTAAAACATCTAAAGAGGCTCAAAACTAGTCTTGCTTTTCTGCAAGAAACCAAACTCCGTAATGCAGACCACCCTTGGCAGAAAAGGAACTGGGTAGGGCTGTTGATATATGCCTCAGCATCCACACAGAAAGAGGAATCACCATACTAATCCACAAATCTTTGAGATGGGCCTTTATCTATGAAACAAGACCCACAGGGTCATCGCCCTGATGCTTACCCTTCAGACCCCTCCTTCTGATCAATATCTATGATCCCAATATAGATGACCCTACCTTTTTCCATCACATAGCACAGAGGATGGGAAATCTCACTACAGCCAGTACCCCAATCCTGGTGGGTGGAGACTTCAACCTTACCTTTATGCTTGACCTAGACAGGAGTAACTCCAAAGCAGAGCCCCACACCAGGCACTCAAAAGCTGTCTCAGTTCTCATGAAAGACCAGCGCCTGATGAACATATGGTGTCTCTTCCATCCTAGGAACAGAGACTAAGTATGCACCAGCAGCAGTACATGTCGCATGTAGTAGCATGGACTACTGGGTTCCTTCCTCCCATATCACACAAGCAGTTTTAGACACCAGTATTACATCTTTAGTGTTCTTTGATCATGCCCCTGTCCAACTTCATTTCCTATGGGGCCCCCACCCTAAATCCCTCTCCGGAGACTAGACCAACTCTTTTACAAGGACCCAGACTTCCACCTGGATCCAGGCAGAGCCTGAACAGTCCTTACAAATCAACAAACCTCAAGATACTTCAGCCGAGACAACATGGGAAGCACTCAAGGCCACCTTACAGTGAAATATCATTAGCTTTGCAGCCCACAGGAGGCGCCAACGTGAATGTACCCTCCACACTTTAGAACAAGATCTGCAGTCCAAGGAAAACCTTTACAAGTCAGCAATGCACCCAGACCCTAAGACAGAGTTACACAACTCTATTCTGAGACTGTGGATTGAAATAAACACCCTCTTATCAAGAAAGGTGGAGGTTGCCATTCTAAGATTGAAGCACAAGTACTGGGAGGAAGAGGAAAGGAGGAAAAATGTGGGCATATCGCTTGCGTAAGCAACAGATGGAGCAGTTTATACCTGGCTTTTGTGACCTATGGGGTATGGTCTTTACAGCCCCAAGGAGGTCAATTCCATTATGAGAGAGTTTTATAAAAGCCCTGTTAGCTTCCCGACCCTCTAATGTGCTAGCCATTCACACCTTCTTAGAGACCCTGAATTTACCAAGCTCTCCCAGTGCAGACAGTGATCCTGGAACAACCCTTTTTCCTGCAAAATTCAAGCAGTCTTACTGGTCCTGAATTCTAGTAAAGCCCCAAAGGGATGTATACCTAGTGGAGTTCTTTAAATCTCTAGTCCCACTAATCTGCCCTTGCTAACCTAAGTCTTTACTGAAGCAGAACATACTAGGACACTTCCCCTACCCTCAGAAGCCACAATAATGGTTCTTCCAAAAAGCGGAAAGACCCCACACTTCCTTCCAGCTATCACTACCACCCCATTGCCCTAATTAATGGGGATAACAAAATATATGCTATGGTCTGGGAAACCAGAAAGGACTCCTCCTGCCTCTCCTGGTGCACCCTCCCAGGTGGGCTTTGTCAAGGGCCAGGCTAGCTCCAGTCACATTAACTCCTTGGTAAACAACATGCATGTGGAAAAGTCTATTCTTCCCTGTGGCGACAGTAGCAATAGACTTTGAAAAAGCTTTTCACTCTGTCAGATGGAGCAATCTGCACTTTTCCTGGCCCACATGGGATGGGGCATCAGGTTTCACACCTGGGTACAGTCCCTGTACTCCTCCCCCATTGCCAGAGTCCTCACTAACTCAATATCGTGACCCCTTCCCCTTGCTAAGGGAACTAGATAGAAGTGGGCTTTCTTCCTACTTCTTTTGTACTAGCAGTAGAATCCCTTGTAGTGGCCATAAGACAACAACACAAAATCACTGGTATCAAAATAGGGCATACACTTATTATACTATGTTGTATGCAGATGGCCTGTTAGTCTTACTAGGAGAAGTGGACTCATCCTTGCAACCCTTGCTTGCCCCACTCACCCACTTTACCTCACTCTGGTCTTAAGGTGAATCAGCTAAAAACAAAGGTCCAAAGTGCATAGCCACTCCCTTTCCCTCCCCACTCCATTTGAGTCTCAAATGGTGCCTAAAACCATAACTTATTTAGGCATACAAATCATGACAGACGTTTCCAAAATGTATGAGGACAACCTCTCCCTCTACGGGCTGAGATTGAAACAGAGTGTGACAAGTGGAAACTCTTATAGCTTACACTTGCAGGGAAAGTCTCTGCACTGAAGATGGTGACAGTTCCAAAATGTTTTATGTGCTATGCCACCTTCCCTCTCCCACAAAGTGGGGAACCCAGCTGGGCAAAATTATAGGGGTTTATATGGGATGGTGCCCTGATGTGATGCAGCCACAGTAAGCAATGGGCACACTGGTCAGAAGAGGAATGCAGTCTATGCTGGTTTACAGGTTACCTATGGGCATTCTGAGCCACCAAAACTTTGCATTGCTTATGTACCCAAAAGGAAACACCCCAATGGGTGGACATGGAAGCTACCAGCTAAGACAATCACTTGCGTCCTTATTTTCTCACCTATTCCCAAGCAACTGAGATCCCACCCAATAATTTTACTATCACTTACATACTGGTTCAAAAGGCATAAATAGTTGGGAACTAACCTAAGCCCACACTCTACTTGCCTCTTTGGGGCATTTAATAATAATTATTATTTAAATGATCAAACAGAAATTGTATAACAGCCTGCATGTACATAGCACATATGATAGATAAACAAGACACACAGAGTGGTATCTCAGATGTGAATTTGTGAAAATAATATTCACATATAGCAATGTTATTGAGAATTTTACCTATGAGTGATAAAGAACATATAGCAGTAGAAATGGGCAGTACAGGGTTGTGCATGATCATATTGATAATTATACAATGGCATGAAAGAATCCTGGACCCTGATTGATCAGTCTGGGACTGGATCCGTGATGTTATCCCAGTATATCACAAATCTAGTACCAGCACACAGATGACCGAATCAACTCCTCATGAAATCACTCCATGCAGCCTGGGTTTTAGTGATCTCTGGAGCGGCAACCCGCTTCACAGATGCCCAGTCCCAAGCCACCTGCATAATGTCCCCAGCTCCTCTACTATTAAATAAAACCTCCCTCCCACCAAGTCACAGAGTGTTGGATGCACTCAGCCTGTGGCCTGATGCCCAACCACCCCAGGCGTGGCGTTATCCCAGCACACCACACATCCTGTCATGCATTATTGCTTAACTAATCTGATATTACAGCTATAATCTTTTACAGTATGGTGCTGGGAGCAATGATTGGGTGCAGGTGGCACAGTGGTGTGAACTATTAAGGATAGTGTTTTGTGAATAATGATTACTGCTTTGGTATTTTTAACAGCTTTAACACAGTTTACCAGTGGGCCAGATGAAGTGGAGTAGGGGCCACAAACATTACCCATATGCTGATGTGTTATGGAAATCAGTAAAGTAAAAATACTTGATTTTTATACTGGAGTTTCACCTCTTTTCTGATATACTTGTGGATGCTAGTCATTTGGGTGACATAAGATCAAGAAAGAGGTTCATCTTCTATAGAAGAGAACAGTCTGGGCAATCTACACTCCCCACCTACCCCCATCTCCCCCTCACACCCCTGCCCTATCCCTCTATTCCTCCTGCACTGCCCTTTGACTCCTCTGACTCCCTGCCTCCCTTTCCCTCCCCCACTCCTCCAACCACACTCACATAAACTCCTCTCAACGGTGACAAAGCCATCTGGCTGCATCTAAACTCCCCTCTCACCCCAGCTTACGGGGCCCTCATGCCTTTGGTCACATCTTGTTGCCTACTAAACATTGGACCGCACTCCTGCTGTGCTGCTTTTAAGGTTATTCTGCAAGTGTTGACTGTTCTCTTCCTTGCTGTCCTAGCAACCATGTATGTGTTGATACCACACTTACACCCTGAAGTTAAACAGTGTTCTTATCATGTTTGTACCTATTAATGTTATGTCTTGTTGTGTATCTTCCTCAGCTTGGAGCCTGTGTAAATGAGCCTATGGCTCAAAGGTATTAATCCTAAGCTGAAATAAATAAAAGATAAACATGGGTCTGTAGAAACCATGATATCCAAAATAAGCTACAAAAAATTAATAAATAAAATTTGTGCAGTAACATCTCTGCTCTTTTACATCTGAAAAATGAGAATACCAAGTGTGCCAAAATGCTCACTTTTGCAACAATTTTCCACATACTGCATCAGTTTATTGCATTTTGAATTAAAATAAGGCTACAGTTGTGGACACATTTTGTGCAACTGCATCAGATGTTTTCTAGCAATTGTGACAAACTACAAGTAAAAATGATGCCATTGTGTAACCGGGACTTGCTTGAAAAACAAATGACACTGTGGCCATCGCAGCCACCAATGCAGACCGGTGATATTCAAAGGGGCATGGTGCACTGCTGCTTTCGATGCGGGGGCGCATCGGTAATGTATGCGGCGCGTGCAGGGGGTGTGCCCATGCATATCTGGCACATCCCGATATTCAACCTGGGATGTGCAGGCGCTGTATGCTGGCACAAACCTGCCTTGCGCCACTTTCAGGGGGTGTAAAGATGTACCTGGTAAAACCAGGAGCAAGTCCTGGCCACCCACAGGTATGCTGCCATATTGGAGGGCACAACACGGTGGCCGCCAGCCGTGTATGGCCACCCACCACCACCCAGAACACTGTCCATCCAGCTTCCTGCCCTGGAAGCACTGTACTTCCTGCCCGTCACCCAATTGGGGCATCCATACAATACATCCCTGGTGGTACAGTGGACCATTCTCCATCCCCGATCATGGGCATATTGTCAAAGATCCCTGATGGTCCAGTGGACGCTCTCCATCACCCGATCATGGACATATGTTTAAATCATCCCTGGTGGTACAGTGGAGACCCCCAGTGCCTGATTGCGGGCGGATCTGGTGAAAGTAATCCTGGTGGTCAGTAGTACCCCACCCGCCTGCCCACTGTGGTCCCCACCACCCAGCTCCCCCAGTCAGCGGTGGGTAGCAGCACCACCCACATGCGCCCATTGACTGACTGCATACAGTGCGGTCTGTACACCTATTGGTCCACTGTGTGACCAATGGGCATCTGAACCATACTGTTCTACACAGGCCCGTTATGTGAATGAAGCATTCATTCACATAATGAACTATGTAATCACAATATGGTCTGCAAGCCCATTGGTCCACGCCAGTGGACCAATAGATTACAACCGATACTATCAATCAGTCAGTGGCATATGGGTGGGGTACTGCCATCCGCTGCTGACTGGGGGTGCTGGGTGGTGGGGCCGCAGTGGGTGGGCTGGGTGGGAAGTACCACTGGACCACCAGGATTACTTTGCCAGATCTGCCCGCAATCGGGTGCTGAAGGGATTTCCACTAGACCACCAGGGATGATTTAAGCATATGCCCATGATCGGTGATGGAGAGTGGTCCACTGGACCAGCAGGGATCATTTGACAATCCTGTGATTGGACGATGAAGAGTGGGCCACTGGACCACCAGGGATGATTTAAACATATGCCCATGATTGGGTGATGGAGAGGTCACTGGACCACAGGGATGATTTAAACATATCCTCATGATCAGGCGATGGAGAGCAGTCCACTGGACCACCAGGGATGATTTAAACATATGCCCATGATCGGGCAATGGAAAGTGGTCCACTGGACCACCAGAATATTTACACCTATGCCCATGATCAGGTGTCACGGCAGGGTCCTCCAAGGGACTGCAGGGCATCCGTTCCCAATGGCTGCAGCCTGACAGGGTGCCAGGCACAAGTCACGGGGATCGGTGCACTGCATGCAAATGGGACCATAATGACATGCAAATGGCCCCATCTGTACCTTGCATGCATAATGGCCTCATTTGCATGCCCAGTGTTGAATATTGTAGTTGATGTGCCTACGCGGCAGCGCTCGCGCTGGTGCATCCCCTGCTCCCCTTCTGCCACTTGCGCTGGTGCAGGTGCCACTGTGTCGTGCACAGTGCTGCACTATCAGTGTTATATTCAACGGTGCTGAGCCATGGTGCAGTACCGTTGAATATAGAAACATAGAAACATAGACTTTGATGGCAGATAAGGACCGCTAGGCCCATCTAGTCTGCCCATTTCCTACCTACAGGATAGGCCGCAGATCCTAGTTAACCAACAGCTTATTTCTTCTACCCCCACAAGAATTGCCTTTTGTCTGTCCCATGCATTCTTGAAATCTCCACAGTTTTAGACCCCAACCTCCTCAGGAAGGCTGTTCCATGCATCCACTACCCTCTCTGTGAAATAATACTTCCTCACATTGCCCTGAACACGCCCTACTTCTATCTTTAAATTGTGTCCCTTGTTCTTGTAAGTCTCTTTTCTGAAAGATGCTACCCTCTTGGACTTTGTTGATTCCACTGAGGTACTTAAAGTTTCTATCATGTCCCTCTCTCCTTCTTTCCTCAAGGGTATACATATTAAGCTCCTTTAGTCTCTCCTCATACGGCTTCTCTTGCAGACCCTGCACCATTTTAGTTGCCCTCCTCTGGACTACCTCTGTTCTGTCTATGTCCTTGCGAGATGAGGTCTCAGAACTGGACACAGTACTCAGATGGGGTCTCACCAACTGTCTGTACAGAGGGATAACAACTTCCTGTTTTCTGCTGCTGATGCCTCTCCATATACATCCCAGTATACCCCCAGCCCTCCCTACTGCCTTCTCACATTGATTGATAACCTTAAGGTCATCTGATATGATTACCCCCAGGTCCCTTTCCTTTTTGTTGTTGTTACTACCTCCCCACCATTGTATTCTTCTCCTGGGTTCTTGTTTCCCAGGTGCATTATTTGCACTTCTTTGCATTGAATCCTAGCTGCCATACTTCTGACCATTCCTCCAACCTTGCCAAGTCCCTTTTCATCCTTTCCATGCCTCCTTGTGTATCAACCCTGTTGCAGATCTTTGTGTCATCTGCAAAAGGCATACTTTTCCTTCTAGTCCCTCTGCAATGTCACTGATGAAGACATTAAAAGGACTGGGCCCAATACTGAACCCTGCAGTACTCCACTAGTAACCCATCTTTCTTCATAGTGGACTCCATTTACAATTACCTTCTGTGTCCTGTTGTGCAGCCAATGTTTTACCAGGCTACCACCCTGGGACCCACTCCCAGGCTGGTTAATTTGACTATTAATCTTTTGTGTGGGACTGTGTCAAATGCCTTGCTAAAGTCTAGGTAGACCATGTCCACAGCCCCTCCCTGGTCTACTACTTTGGTCACCCAGTCAAAGAAATCCTATTAGATTTGTCTGACATGACCTTCCGCTGTGAACCCATGCTGCCTTGGGTCCTGTGCTTCACTGGCCTCTAGGTACTCAACTATTCTTTCCTTCAAGTAGACTCCATCACTTTCCCTACCACAGAGGTCAGACTGACAGGTCTGTAGTTTCCTGCCTCTGTCTTGGTCCCACTTTGTGAAGGGGAATCACATCCGCCTTCCTCCAGTCCTCAGGTACCACACCATCCTCCATGATTTATTAAAAGAGTAGCCAGTGGTTTCACTAGTTCTTCCCTTAATTCTTTTAGAATTCTGGGGTGAATTCCATCAGGACCCATTGCTTTGTCCACCTTCAGTTTTAGGAGTTCTTGCAGAACCCTTTCTTCTGTGAAAGGACTGGGATCGACCCCCTATCAAGAGTGCTTCTGTTAATTGGATTAGGCACTTCCCCTCCTCTTTGTGAATACTGAGCAGAAATATTCATTCAGTATCCCTGCTTTTCACTGTCCCCTCTCTCCCCCACCGTTCATTCTATTCAGCCTCACTATCCCTCCTTTGTCTTTCTCGCTCACTGATGTACCTATAAAGGTTTTATCCCCTTCTTAACTGAGTTGGTGATCTTTTCCTCAGTTTGGGCCTTTGCTATTCTGACTTCCTCCTGCTTCCTTCTGCCTTAACTGGTACAGCTCTCTGTCCTGCTCCTTCTGTGTTTCCTTATACTTCGAATGCTATCTTTTTATCCCTAACCTTCACTGCCACCTCTTTTGAGAACCATAGTGGCTTTTTCTTTCATTTTGATTTGTTTATTTGCTTCACACAAAGGCTTGTTGCCTCTGTGATGGCAGTTTGATGATTCCCCATTGTTGCTCACACCTCCTTCTAGCCTGTTTGCTAGTGCTTTTCTGAGGCACTCTCCATCTTGCCAAAGTCAGCCCTCCTAAAGTCCAGTACCCTCGCTTTTGTATGGCTTGACTCTGTAGCTGAGTTTAATGTGAACCACACTGTTTGATGGTCACTTGTCCCCAGATGGCAACCCACTTCTAGATCAGAGATCCTCTCACTGCCCCTGTTTGAGTACGAGGTCTAAGATTGCTCCCTCATGAGTGGGTTCTGAAACTAGCTGTCTAATGCCTGCCACCTGTAGGGCATCAAGAATGGCCCTGCTCTTGGATGTGGCTGCAGCAAATGTGCTCCAGTTAACATCTGGCATATTCAGGTCTCCCATCAACAGTATCTCCCTTTCTCTGCCATTCTAAGAATGCCTTCTATCATATCCTTGTCCATTCCCTCCTCCTGACATGGGGGTCTGTACACAACCCCTGTGCAGATTGTGGTACCCTTTCCAGTCTCCAAGGTGACCCACAGTGCCTCCTCTCCTCCCTGTTTGCTCTTTTGTTCAGTTGCTTTTATCCCTTCCTTTACATAGAGAGCTACTCCTCCCCTCTTCTCCCCTGCCTGTCTCTCCTGTAGGTTGTGTACCCTGGTATGTTAACATCCCAGTCATGGTTCTCTGTGTACCATGTTTCTGTGACTGCTTCGATATCCAGGCATCCCTCTTCCATCAAGGCCACCAGCTCAGGGAGCTTGTTGCCCAGACTACGGCATTGGTACTCATTACCCTCCACGTCCTGATGGCCTTACTCCTTTTGCCCCATCCCTGTCCTTCTTGCCTTTGTCCTTTCTCCATTTACCCCTGCCCTTCTCCCTATCGACACCTCTATGTTGGTGTTTGCCCTTACTACCGTGATTATTTGGGGAGGCTAGGATTTCCCTGCTCCTTTCCAGTGCCTCCCCTTGGCTAGTTTAAAAGCTTGCCAATGAAGCATTTAAACCTATCATCTAGGATTCTGGTTCCCTCCAGGACAGATGCAGCCCATCATGCCAATATAGGCTTGCATCACTCCAGTGGACCCCCAGTCCCAAGCGAAGCCAAATCCCTGAGCTCCACACCAGTTTTTCAACCACTGATTGAATCCCATGGTGTGGAACACCTAACCTCTCTATCATCTGGTCCATGCCCTGGCACAGCCCAGTTGCACTGCACCAGGCTTGCACCACAGCCAGGCACAGTCTGAATATCCAGCCCTGTGTCTATCAAAAGAAAGTGTGCAAAAGAGTCAACAGGCAAAATGGCTGCAAAGAAACAAATTAAAGTGTCCCAAATCAGATACTCATGATACTTTTAATAACAAGTCAATAACTACAATAAAATGATGACAACAAGAAAACAATGTGTAGCTTTTGGACCAACCAGGTCCTTCCTCAGAGACTTATGCCAGTTTTTAAGACACTGTTTTCTTTTGTAACATCTTTGTTGGTCCAGTAAAAGGTTTCAAACCATTTGCTTCTAGATCCATACTCAAAGGAGTCATTTTCCAGAAAAGACTGGACCTAAGCTTAGGGAGATCGGGCATACAATACTGAGGAGAGGGTCTGACACAAACAGAAAAAGTCAGATACCTCGAACTCCCATCAGACAACAGACTGGAGGGAAGACCAGTCATAAAGAAATTCTGTGATTTTTGTTTAAAAAATACTCATTAGAACTGCTTATAAACAGATTACTTTTATATGTGTGTGTGTGTTATTTAGCCAAGTACTTTGTTTATCATGCACTTTTGAAAAGTTATATGGTAACTAATTTTTTTGTTTAACTCTGTAGTGGGGCCAGTGTTCTATACTTTGCTGGACTCTTTTGGTATATTATGCAGACCTCATGGCTGTTACGCCCATACTACTATGGCTGTAGGACTGGTTTTCTTTTGGACTTTATTTGCTCGACTACAGTAGGTCTGCTTCCTTCACAACAAGGGATCTTTTAGGGTAATTAATAGTATAATATTTCAAATAATTCCCCTAGTGAGGTTACATTTGTGTACATGTTACTCTGATCCTAGTTTAAGACAATGATACAATTTTGTACATTTTGTCATTTGGATGATGCTGTACCTGGAAAAGGTTTGTGGATTTGTTCCATTATAAATTCAATAAACATAAAATTCAAAACAAAAATATATATATATACTCATCTGACAACCTGAAATATAGAGGCAGGCAGACTAGCAAAGTGCAAGGAGCTCCCAAGAGATGGGGTTAAAATCAGCAGAGCCAATTAGAGAGGCAAAAACACAACTGGAAATGAGAACATACTGCTTGTTATTTGCAAACAGAGCTTTCACAGTTGCTGACTTACTGACGGGAGAAGAATATGGTAATAAATAGTCTGAAGCAGATTTTGGCTAAGAGCCCAAAGGACTTGCTCCAGCTCCATCAACTGGCACACAAAAACCTGACAATCTGCCATGGAATGTTACAGCAAGCAGGGTTTTATGGTAACGTCCACAGGTTGTGAGGTGTGTCAGTCTCCTGGTCAGATGCCATAATTACCCAGTAGTTATGACTAACCCAGTGACAATGTGGGATAATGCAGAAATGGATGTTAGCAATGTGAAGAGGAAAACCTCTAGTGACAGAAACCTCTGGGAATCTAGCATAATAAACTGCTCTTTCTTCCTGGGCATACTTTTATTTATTTTATTTATTTATTTGGTTCTAGGAATTAATACCTTTGAACCAAAGGCTCTTTCTAAAGGTTCCACGTCAAATGAGTACAATACAAGCATAGTTACAAAGTAAGGTAAATAAATTGGGTATTGTCACAGGCAAGGAGAAATAACACATTACCATAAAATATACAAACAAGTAAGACCAGGAGAGAAAAGAAGAAAATAAAAAAAAAATATATATATATATATTTTATTTTTTCTCTTAAACAAAACAAAAATAGATAAAGGAAACGAAGTCTCAAAAGGGAAGATATACTATTTGAGAGAGTAAGGGGAAAAAATGGGAGCAGTACAATAGTGAGGAAGGGCCACATATGCCTTTGTCAAGAATAATGTAATGAGAAAAGAGGAGGAGAAAAAATAAAAGAAGGGTGTAATTTAATCAAGTAATTCAATCAAGGCAGTCACAGGAGCTGGAGGCAGCGAGGTGGGAGTGGAGCTGAGATTTGAAAACTCCCAAGGATGTAGAGGGTGAGATGTGGGTATTTATGACATTTAGCCAGCTAGGTGCACAATAAGCAAATGATCACTGTCCCTGAGTAGTCTGGCGTGGAACCAGGAGAGGTTGATGCTTTGATCCTCTAGTGAGACGGATGCTAGGATTTGGGTGTAGTAGGTCTTGGATACAGGGAGGGTAAGGCCCATGGTGGTTTTAGCCATCAGGCAGGTAAGATATTTTAGGCGGTTTGACAGTTGCATACTAATGCTAGATAGGCTCTTTGTGACTCTCCTGCTGCCAATTAATTCAGTGCTATTATTCAGCAATGTTATATCCATGAGGACTGATCTACAGTAACTTGGGTTTAAAACATTCAGCACTTCCTTTCAAAGCTTGTTCCATAGATTTACCATTTCTTAGGTAAAACAAGCATCCTTACATTGCTCCTGATTGTATCCCCTTAATTGTAGGATGTGTCTTCTAATTCTAATGCCCGAGCAAGCTGAAATGTCTTCCCATTCACATTATCCAATCTCTTTAAACTTTTAAAAACTGAAAGGGATATCAAGAAGCATTCTTCTGATAAAATAAGTTATTCTTGGATACTTTGCCGTTGGGTTATTAAGAGTACAAAAGTTTATACTGTATATCTTCAAGTTAAAATTGGATAAGTACTTTGATAAAACAGAACTACAGATAAAACCGCTAAGACAGTTGAAAGGAGAACTACATGTGCCATTGTGTTTTTTCCAGCCTTATGTTTTGTATGTTGTTATGTTTCAGTCTTCTGGACTCAGCCATTGCCAGAAGATGTTTGCCAGAGGATTTGATACAAAGATCAGAGAAATAGCACAAAGCACCTAACCACCATCATGTAGCAGTACATACATCAGGAGATGGATGGTTTTATCAGAGTTTGACAAAAACAATCCAAATTGTATCCTTCCTGAATGATCCACAGATAAAACCTTCACAGCCAGTTTTGATGGTTAAAATAGCCTTGAAGAACATATCCCATACAATGCACATCTGTAATATTCACTGTTTACTTTTGACCTTGTTTTATTGTCAAAGGCCCCACCAAGAAACACTAGTCAATAAACTAATCCTAGCATCAATAAAGCATTCCTTCTTGTTTATTAATATGTGATTAAAATGAATATGTAAACAGTTATTGACTACATCAGGGTTTTGTGACAAGAACAATTATGGTTTGCAAGTCTAATCCCTCAGCGATGTTTAACCAGTGCCGTCAATAGCCAATTTTGGACCTTCTACCTTTCTAATTTAACTATAGTTAACCTTCTTAAGACAACTTTTAACATTAAGCTAATTTCAAGAGTTTTAGGGAAAAAATCTGGTTTCACAAAACAAAGGCTATGCTCTCTGTTTCACTGTTATAGTTCAGTCATTACTATGGAGAAGCAAGTGGGATCATTTTAACATCATAGGATGACTAACAGGACTCCAAGTGGTCCCGTCAACCCTGCTTCCATAACTGATTACATAGGTGTGGTTTATCACATCTCCTCAAAATCACTCTGTTGAACAAGTTGGAGGTTATTTAAAACAACATGGCTAGATACTGTATATCTTAAAATATATGTTTACCAGCCACCACTGCAATATGTTCCAATCCATGAATGGTGCAGACTTGCAGAATGAGGAAACCTAATTAACATTTGTCCACAAGGATTTATCAGGATCTATGCCTCAGTACCTCGGTCACCTTTCAAAAACAAAACAAAAAAGCATTACACATAATTTACAGTCACAAAAACCATGTTACCTAAGGGTTCCATTCAGAAGTACAGTACTGTTGGGTATGCCTGCCTTTTCTAGTGTTTTTTAGATGGATGTTAAAATCCCTTGGCATTTCTCAAAAACAGTAGAGAATGTCCTTTCATCTAAAAAATTTTCCCCATTTACGAAAAGTACCACCTAATGCTTAATCTGGTTCAATTTCAGTTGGTTTGCTTCTGTATCCTCCCCCTCCCCCAGGGATGAGGCTAAAATAGGCAGTATTGTCTAGCCCTCTTTTCCTGATCAACAAAAACAAGCTAACTAACTTAAATAAATATCAATCTCCTTATTAAAGCAATCAGGCAAGTTGCTAGAAACCATTGTTAAGGAACAGATAGTGGGCTTTCTGGAGGAAAATAGGTTGCAGGAAAAGAGGCAGCATGATTTTGTAGCAGGAGATCTTGTCAAGCTAACCTGCTCAACTTCTTTAATTGGATCACAAGGGTGGTGGACAGTGGCCAAGCAGTGAAACATAGAAGTTGTTGGCAGAAAAGGACCGCTTGGCCCATCCAGTCTGCTCAGACATTCCTGCCTATTCTGACTCTGCAGACACAAACTGGTCCCTTATGACCCTCATTTTCCCTGCTTGTTTTCTTATACACCACTATGTCTATCCCATGAATGTTTGAAGCCCCCACTGTTTTGCTTTCATCACTTCTGCTGGCAGTCTGTTCTGGGCATCTGCCACTCTTTAAGATCTCGAGTTTCATATCCAAGACTCCTTGAATTGACACATGGCTCTCAACACCTTCCTTCCCTTTCACTGTCCTGCTTCCACCCTCTCATTCCTGACTATGTTTTTCCTGAAGCTACCCCAACTTCTCTTCTACCTTTTAATTTCCTCATTCCTTGCTTTCTTCAATCCTCTACCATCCCATTCCTGAGTTTCACCCCTTTTCTTCTGTCTTGTCCCCATCACTGCTTTCTGTGCCTTGCACTATGGGAGTTTTCTTCCTGGCCCTCCCCCGCTGCTTCATCATCTGGGAGGTGCAATTTTGCCTCCCTTGGTTTTACTACTTCTCCCAGCTAGTTCAAATGTTCATCCAAGTAGCATTTAAACCTCCCACCAAAGACTGCAGTCCCTTCCTGGAAGGATACAGGCCATCTCCTTACACAGGCCCATATTCTCCCAGGCTGGCCCCAGTCCCCAATGTAGTTGAAACCCTCCTCCATGTACCATGTCTTCCATTGGTTGTTAAATACCCAGCCATACACTAATAACACCTTGGAAAAAGCCACTGTGCATGTTACCTGCTTAAGGCCCTTCCCCAACTCCCTGAAGTTAACATGCATTACTCCTACCCTGTCCTTGCCAGGTCATTTGCCCCAGCTGGCCAATGATGTCCAGCTCCTTCCCATCTCCTGCTGCCATAGCGATCCTCTGGATATGGTCTCTGTCCTTCAAGCTGAATCATCTCTCAGGCTCTTCACCTCACTCTCCCTTCCTCCCCTACTCCCAAGTTTATCTCCCTAACAATGGAGTCCCCAGCAGCAGTTGCTTCCTCCTTGACTGGGGTATCCTTTTCCTTCCTTAGGGCCTCTACTTCTGAGGAACCCCACTTTCTCCCTTCCCATTGTGATGGGTGCCTCCCTCAGTTGCCCCATCCCACCAGTATGGTGAAGGTATTCTGCAGTGGTATAGGTAGAGGTGTGCACCATTTCACCCACCCCCCCTCCTGCAGCACCAAGGTCCATCTGCTCTGCCTCTGTCTAGGTATCCATTGGGGAGAAATGGCAGATTTGCCACTGGGTGGGAAGAGGGTCTTCTGTACCTTTGCCAGTGGATGTGTTTACCTTGACTTTAACAAGGCCTTCATTTTCATTCCACACAGAAGGCTTATATAATCTCTGGGCAACCTGGAGGTAATGGACAAACTGATGAAGTGAACAGTGAACTGGCGGAGAGGCAGGACACAGAAGGTGGTCATCAATAAGGTGCCTTTAGAGCCCAGGGGACTTAGAAGCAGTGTACCACAGGAATTTGTTCTGGGGCTGGTGCTGTTCAATATCTTTTGTGATAAAGAGAAATTCAGAATAAGGTATACCTGCATTCACTTTGCTGATGACACTAAGATGTGTGCAGTGGACACTGAGGACAGAACTAAAGAAATCAAAAGAGACTGGGAAAAATGTGAAAAGTGGTCCAGATTATGGCAAATAAGTTCACTGTGAAACTGTGCAAAGTGAGGTACATTGGTAGAAAAACACTAAAATGGACTACTGAAGGGAAGTAAGGATGATGCAGACAACTGAGGAGAGAGACCTGAGGGTCATCATTCTTTACAGGTTCAAGTCCACTGGTCAGTGCATCAAAGCATACAGGAAGGCAATCAGGGTTCTGGGATATATAATAAGGATTTGATAGTAGGAGGAAGGAGGTAATACTGCCCTGTACAGGTCCTTGGAAGGCTGCACCTGGAGTAATGCATGTCGTTCTGGAGTCCACACCTCAAGAAAGACAGGGACTACATACAGACCATACAAAGGAGATCCACAAAGCTGAACCAGTGGCAGCATGCAAAGTCATTTAAGGAAAGGGTGGCACTCCTTAAAATGTATACACAGGAGTCCAGGAGGGAAAGGATATGACAGTGACACACAGGTTCTTGTGAGGAATGAACAGGGTCGATTACAAGTATTTTCTCATAAGGATTTGCTCATGAGGAACCAGTGCACAATAAGTGGAGGACTTCAGTGGAGACTAGTGGGGAGTTAGCAACATTTTGTTGTGTTGTTCTGGAGAGATGGAAGAAAGTTCTTCATGGAATGGGTGGTGGATGAATGGAACAGACTGCCTAGAAAGGTGGTTGAAGACAAGACTGTGTGCGGGTTTAAACTTTGGTGAGACAGATATAAGAAAATAGTGGAACCCACAAGCAGAAGAAGAGATGGATGCCTCTGGAAGATGCGATGATCAGTCACTAAGGCTATTGGATCTTTAAATCCGGCCTGAGTTAGGATGATTCTAGAGCAATATCTAGAGGTGATGTTACACTCTAGTGCTGGAGGTCAGTGTTCACACCCAAGGAGGAGGCTAATCCCTGTACCAATCCACAAAACATGATTCATGTGGCACTCACACTTGGGCCAGTTCTAGTATTCAAAGAAGAAAACAGTCAAAGTAGTTGCATACTGTACCATTAGCAGCTTTGTTTATTGATGCAAACTGGTATTCTGATATCAGCCAGAAGGATAATATATTCTAGCTGCAGCAGGCACAGGAATATGTTTTTGGAATGCAAAGTACTGGATACATTTAGAAAATAAAAAGCGTAAAGCACAATCAGAATTCACAATGGGCATCTTATCACTGCCCAGTGCTTCAGCTTGTAAGAATATTTGTCAGGTGGTGGGATTGTGAGAACAAGGTGCTTCTTAAATAGTCAGCCTGTTTAAATGTACAGTACCCATCTAGTTTAAATCTGACTATTATGGCCTTTATCACAGATATTGTCATTTAAAATGTACTAAGTCGCACAACTGTGCAAATAAACATATTAACAAAGCACATTAGAAAAACCACTACAAGTAATTAAAATTGAATTCACACAAATATTAATCAAGGACTGCTTTTTGTTTTTTTGCTAATATGTTTGCACAGTTGTGAGTACTAATACATCAAAAAACCAGTTTGCATCAATAAACAATGTTGCTATTGGCATACTATAGTAGTAGTAGTAGTAGACTTTATTTATCACGCGCCTAATCCTAGGGCTCTGAGTGCTGTACAATCATTACAGAAACAACATCATAAATAACATCAAATACATAATATACCATTCCTCAAATAAATAGGATTAATAAATAATAAATATAAAACAAAGCCCACAAAAAAATGCTGGTAAAGGAAGTGAGGTAGATTTGAAGCTTATATGTCAGACAGTGCCAAAAGGCTCCCACAAGAGAAAGGATTGCAGGCCCCTCTTAACTCATTATCTCCTGGGTGGCCAGTTTGTGTCCAGTTAAACAATGGATAGTTCGAACTTCATACAAAGGCTATTGGAAGTAAGCCTTCAATGAGGGACCTTCCTCAGAGCCCTGGAAGCCTGTTCTAAAAAGCAGGGCCAGCAGATGAAAAAGCTTGATCACCAGAGGATTTCAGCCTCACCCTAGGAATGGCAAAGAGGTCACCTCAGAGGAGCAAATACAAATTCTCTGACTGTTTGTTGTTGAAATACTAGAACTGGCTTCAGTATAAGTTCTAAATGGATCGTGTGGTTTGTGGAGTGTGAGCTGAGCCTGGAATTACTTGTAGGCAGGGAAGTGAGCAGACTGGACGGACCTCTGGGTCTTAAGTTACCAACTCATTCTGTTTCTTTTCATGACATTTAATAGCCATCCATCCAAACACAACTGTAAATGATGTGTCAAAGACTTTTAATATTCGAGTTCAATATTACTGCTGTGACTACTACTGATTTAGGAAAGTACTAGAACACTGACCCATCAAGTTCTTTCCTGCCGACTCTGGGGTGATACCCAGTTACATGTTCTTCCATCAAGGTACTTTTTATGTTTACTTGTGTGTGCATGTGCAAAGCAAACATCTTGTGAGTAGCAGGCTTCAGAGGCATGTTACTGTCGTATCAATGCAGCTTAGTCTGCATGAGGCTCAACAGTGACAGGACAGTGATCAGCGAAGCTGATCATGACAGTGGCCTGATGGTGATGGATGGAAACCTTGCACAGTTGAAAGGGAGGCAGCTGCACCTATCAGACAGTGGCTACCTCCTTTTATCTACACATAACACAAAGCAACCAGCTGAGCATCATCTTTATCAAACTATCCAAAAATAGCAGCCCTGCAAAGAGTGTGCTACTAGGGCACAAATTAATGCCACTCACAAAAGTCAGCACCACTCACCACTCATCAAAAATCCACCACTGAGACCATACAAATGTATATGAATGCTATTTTATTGAAGGCAAATTGTAATAGTGCACTCACCCAATAAAAGTGCAAAAGCACAAGCTGGGAGGAGGCAGAACCCCACAAACTTCAACGGTTTCTCTAAGGCGTCATCAGGAACTATGACACCTTAGCAAAACCGGTTGAAGTTCAACGTCCTATATGTTTGCATGGTCTCAGTGGTGGATTTTGGTGAGGTGAATGGTGCTTGGGCTTTGTGAGAGCATTTTGTCAGCTTGCCGATTGTACCAATGTGCTCCCCATCCCAATAGTAGTGGCCAATGTCCATCTTGGGCTCAGCCTTGATCGGAGCAGGGAATTCACAAAATGAAAAGCCCTCCTGGGCTGAGATCCACTCAAGTGAAATTGTTGATAAATAAATAAAAAGCCCATCCTGAGCTGAGCGAACCTTCTTTTTTCCTAAAGGTTTTATCCCACTGAGACACATCAAGTGGCTATCAGCCACATCCCTAGGCACAGTTGGCCATCCAGTGCCTCCCTTCTGGTTGAGGGACTAGGTTCTCCCATGGATTTCTCCCTGCAACGAGGCCAGGAGGTGAGGGGTCGTTCTCTCCCCACGGTGTAGTCACATCCAAAATCGCCTTCCAACTGTAGGGGCAGGCTGGGTCCCAGTGCCATAGGCAGAGCTTCACAAAGCCCTAGTTCTCTCATTTTCCTCCATTTTTCTTCCTCGTCCCCCGCCACAGCAGCATGGGGGCGCATACTATGGAAGCATGCTTGTGTTCTGGACCTGCTTCTTCCACCCTGCCCTGACCAAAATTTGTCTCCCTAGCATCAGTGGTACCACCAGGCTTTCACCTGGTGGCAGCCAAAAGCCAGAACAACCCACTACCATAGCCCGGGAGAGGAGAGCTGATAGACGGCTGCTCGATCCTCTCCCAACTCTCCCCTGCCGACTCCTGGCAACCCAAACTCTGTTTCTCAACTTGGGTCACCAGTGCGGTGAGTGGTAAGGCATTTACAGCACCTCAGCCATCTGCACCACCAGGACACCAATGGTGACCCTTCTGAGAGCCCCTCCCATCTGTCTCCTATTCATCTTCCTCCTCCCACCATTGTTACTGGGGTGCCCCATTCCCAGTGTCATCCTTGTGTCACAATGTCTCTTTGTATTTTAAAACTGAAAATCAGAAACCATCCATCAATGTATTTGCAGCTGAGCAAACCCTCTGAGACCCTCAAGTATATTCATTACCCTCTCACCATTGTTTTGTTGTTTTTTATTTTGTTTCTGACTCTCCAAGCCAGGGCAGGGCTGTACCCTGGATCTACCCACAGACCTCTATGCCCTCATCCCACCCGGTACTTCTCTCAGCTGCCCAGTCTGGGAGTATAATGACTTACCCTCTAGAGGGGCTTCTCTTGGGAGAGACCAAGTTCACCCTTAAGCCCAGCTGAGACTTACATCAGGGCCATTTCAGTGGAGTGAAGGACATGAATCCCAGGCTTCATTCTGCAGCCTGCCTGGAGGATTTTCTCTTGCGGTTGCCCCAGAGATGTAGATGTGCAATGATGTCAGTACATGGACAAACATGCTCCCACATCCCACTGATGTCCGCTCATCATCTCTTCTTCTGTGTGGTCCAGCCAACGTACTCACAGTCTGTACTGGGTGTTGCTCAAAGAGAGAGATCAGGCCAAACATACTACATCATAGAATTAGAATCAGCATATCCCCAATCAGTCTCATACCAAACATGAGATTTCTATGTTTTTGTTTAAAAGTTACAAGACAATTTTCAACCTTCATTTCATCGCCTGTTCAAAAGCCAATTTCATTGAAGAGCTAAAGAACTCACAGTCTAGTCCTCCTGCCAGTAACTTTTTTTTTGCAATCAAAGTTTATTAAACATTTTTTCATATGGCAACACATAAAACACAGAATTAACTGAACATACATGTCAGTGATACAAGTGCATCCCAGCTTAATCGTGGTATATTACATCTGATCAATCCTGGCACCCAAAAAATGGGAAAAGGAGGGGAAGATGGGTTTATCTCTACAGTTAAAGCATATTGTGATAAATTTTACCAACATTAAATCAGCACATTGCATTCAGCCCTTGTAGGGTTGTATATCCATGGCGCCCAGGCCACAGCACCGAGGACCACCATGCATCTGTCATTCCTCTTGCCCTACACCAACCCTGAACCCATTATTCCAAAAATAACAGCATTCCAGCTGTTATTCTGTGAGAATATAACCCTCACTCCTGTCTTTCAGGCTGCAAATCTATATCTTCCAATTGTTCTAAGGCTGCACAGATGGTAAGGGCTTCTCAGTAACGTAGGAAGGGTAGCCACTTCACTTGGTATTTTCATTTGAAAACATAGATGAGCTGTAATCATCTCCATCACCTGAGCCTGTTTACACAACTAGACATGCCCCTTGTCTGGATTCTCCTCTCAGAGCCACCTTTATGTCACAGCTTTTGCTGCACAACTGATCAGGAGCTGAACTAGGTGTTTACAAGATCCCCTTCCACTGATGGTGATACTCCTGCCATCAACTTTATAGAAATTATTTCTCCAGAGTTTAAGAACTGCAGTTGAAGTAATCATTTAAAAAGTATACTGGTTTGGGTGCAGTGCATGCTTTTCCAGATTGTTAAGATGCACTGTACAGATCTTTACAATATAGTGGAGAGGTGGTTTTGGAATGCAGCAGTGGACATAGATTTAGAATGTCAAGGTTATGCACTATTTTCAATACTACACTGATGAGATTTCAGCAGGGTCACAGTTTTGCAAAGCAACAAGGATACAACTTTAGATTTCACTCAGCATGGATATGCAGTTTTGGAATGTGGCAGGAATGATTTCTGAATATGGACAGACACAATTTTGGAATGAGGGACATGCAGTCGTGGAATGTGGCTTGGAATGTGGCTGGGGCACATAGTCTTGGAACATGTCAGTGACATGCAATCTCATTATGGGGCAGATACATCATTGCTGAATGAAGTATAAGCAATCTTTGAATGTGGTAAGGATGCACAATACTGGAATGTAGGAGGATTCAAAATCTTGGAATATAGTGTGAATGTCCAGTCCCAGAATGTGGCAGGGACATGCAGTTTTGGAATAGAGTGGGAAGTGTAGTGCTGGAATGTGTCTGGGAAATGCAATCGCAGAATGTGGTAGGGACATGCAGTTTCAGAATGGGGAGGTACAGTACATCCTTTCAGAATGACTGACATGCAGAATGTAGCAGGGATGCACAATCTTAGAATGTGGCAGAGACACATACTTATGGAATCCGAGACATGCAATCTCAAAGTGTGGTGGGATGCACAATCTTGGAATATGGCATGAATGTGCAATTTCAGAATGCTGTGGGGACATGCAATCTCCAAATCTGGCAGAGATTTGCAATCTTGGAATGTTGTGAGAAGCGAAATCTTGGAATGTGCCTGGGAAATGAAGTCTAAGACTGTTGTAGGAAATTAAATTTCAGAATGGGAGAGATACATCATTTCAGAATAAGTGACATGTAGAATGTGGCAAGGGTGCATAATCTTGGAATGTGTGGAACTCATAATTTTGGAATGAGAGGCATACAGTTCCAAAATGTGGTGGGGATGAGTAGTCTTGGATTGTGGTGGGAATGCACAATGTCAGAATATGGTGGGGACATGCAATATCAGTATGTGGTGGGGATGCTCAATCTAGAAATATTTTGGGGATATGACTGTTGGAATGTGGCAGGACACATAATTTTATACTGAATTTGCTTATCCCTGCTACATTCCAAATTGTACACATCAACATATTCCAGAATTGCACATCCGCTGCATTCCAACATTGCATGTACCTCACCATTTTCTGACCTTGTATATCCCCAACATTCTGAAATTGCACATCTTTGCTACATTCCAAAACAGTGCGTCAGTGCCACATTCCAAAATTGTGCCACCGCTACATTCAGAAATTGTGCATCCCACCACATTCTGAAACTGTGTCCTTGCCACATTCTAAAACTGTGCATCCCTGACACATTCCAAAACTGTGCATTGATGCCACATTCTGAAATTGTGTCACCACCACTTTGCAAAACTGTGTGTCCCTGCCACATTCCAAAATTGTGGTCCCTGCCACATTCTGAAATTGTGTGTCTCTGCCACATTCTATAACTGTGTATCAATGCTGCATTCCAAAATTGTGAGTCACCTCCATATTCCAAAACTGTGTTTCTGCCATATTCCAAAATTGTGTCATCACCCCATTCTGAAATTGCACATCACCACCAAATTCAGAAATTGTGCATTGATGCAACATTCTGAATTTGAGTCAACACCGTATTCCAAAACTGTGTGTCACCATCACATTCCAAATTTGTCTGAATTTGTGTGTCACCACCACATTCCAAAATTGTGCATCCCACCAGATTCCACCCTGCACATTCTTGCCACATTCTGAAACTGCATGTTCAGCCACATTTTGACATTGTGCATAACATTCAAAAATTGTGTCATGCCACGTTCCAAAATTTTGCATCACTGCCACATTCCAAAACACCACCACATTCTGAAACTGCATGTCACCACCACATTCCAAAATGCAATCCCTGCCACATACTGGAACTGTGCATTGATGCCACAGTCCAAAACTGTCACTGCTGCATTCCAAAATTATGTGTCACTGCCACATTCTAAAACTGATTGTTCATTGCCACATTCTGAAATTGTGCATCCCGCCACATTCTGGATTGTACATCTTTGCGTGTCACCACCTAAATCCAAAATTGCACATCACCAACACATTCTGAAATTGCACATCACTGCCATACTCCAAATTGCAATCTGGCAAATTCTTAAATTATGCATTGATGCCACATTCTGAAATTATCATCACTACATTCTGAAATTATGTCACCACCACATTGTAAAATTATCTGTCACTGCCACATACCAAAATTGTAGAATCCCTCATGTTCTGAAATTGTACATCACTGCCACATGCAAAATTGAGCCACCTCACATTCCAAAACTGCATGTCATCGCCACATTCTGAAAATGTTCATCCCCAAAACATTCCATCATTACTTGTCCATGCCAGATTCCAAACTTCTGCATTTCCATCACATTCTGATGCTGTGTCTCCTGCTATATTCTGAAATGTGCTCCAAAACTGCATGTCACCACCACATTCTGAAACAGAAACATAGAAACATAGAAATTGATGACAGATAAGGACCGTTAGGCCAATCCATTCTTCCCATATTCCCTACCTGCATCAGTGGCCACTGTCACTACTTGGTCATTGATTTAGCCTCTCATTCCCACCTCTAGGGTCTTTATGCCTATCCCACACTTGGTTGAATTCCCCAACTGTGCTAGACCCCACCACCTTCTGGGATAGGCTATTCCATGCATCTACAACCCTTTCCATGAAGAAAACTCTCTCACATTCCCTTTATCCTGCCCTCAATCTCATATTGTGCCCTCATCCTTGTACATCTCCTTTTCTGTAAAATGTTACCCACTTGCACATTGTTTATTCCCTTAAGATATTTGAAGGTTTTATCATATCTCCCATTCCTGCCTCTCTTCCAGTGTATACATATTGCATCTTTTAATCTCTCCTCATATGTCTTCTGGTGCAAGCCCTGCACCACCTGAGTCACCATTCTCTGAACTGCCTCCACACTGTCTATGTCCTTACAAAGATGTGACCTCCAGAACTGTACACTGTACTCCAGATGAGATCTCATCAATGTTTTGTGCAGTGGTGTCACCACCTCCTGTTCCCTGCCACAGTCTAAAATTCTGTGTCCAAGCCACATTGTGAAATGCATGTTGCCACCACAGTTTGAAAACCTGCCTCATCACCAAATTCTGAAACTGTGTTACCACCATGTGCCAAAATTATGTATCTCTGAAGCATTACAAAAGCACATCTGCCACATTCTATAACTATGTGTCTCCCACATTCCAAAATTATGTAGCTCTGCACATTTTAAAATTTGTGACACCACCACATTTCATATTTCAGTGTCCCTGCCCGTTCAAAATTGTGTGTCCCAGCTAGTTTCTGAAATTGTACCTTTGCTGAATTTCAAAATTGCAATTTGAGGCATTCTGAAATCTCATCCCTGCAGTATTATGAATTGCTCACAATTCTGGCATTATAAAGTCATGTTTGTGGCTGCATTCCAAAACCACCTCCCTCACCACATTCTTAAGTATCTTGCATCTGCACATTCTGGAAATGCATGATCCATACCCATGCAAAGATACAGGATTTTAAATTGCATCTGGATAATTTATCAACCGAAGATAATTCTAACATCATCATATGTGTTGGCTCAAACAATGTAGACAACACACATGAAAAGGATATCAGCTACAAATTAATAAACTTAGGAAAGAAAATTCAGTAGAACAAATGGCATGCAGCAATAGCTGCTATTTTACCACACCAGAGCATCAGTAGTGAAAACTGCACCATTGCCAGAATAAATGCTAGGTTTAGAAATTGGTGCATTCTGCAATATATCTTGTTTATAGATCATTGGAGAAACCTTTTCACAAAATAATTCTTTGTTTGCAAGAGATGGGCTGCATCTTAATAAAAGGAACCACACAATTTATGCCTTATTTCCTATCTGCTTTAAAAATTATGGCTTTAAACTAATTAATGAGGGATGGGTGCAGTATATAATCCTGCCACCGATGACCAATTACAAACTATACATAAACCTAACTCCACTAAAACTAATCAATATACTCATAAATCATCTTTAAAAACCTATTTAATAAATGCCAGAGTTTGAACAACAAAATGGAAGATCTAATAGCATTACATACTTTACAAAATCCAGACATCATTGCAATTACAGAAACGTGGTGCCAAATAATGATACATGGGGTAGAAATTCACACGGTTATGATTTGTTTAAGCATAGTTGAGAAAAGAGGAGAGGTGGAGGTTTAGCCTTATATATTAAAACCAGTTTAAATTCTAACAATATCATTGACAAATAAAAACATCAGAAGTGATGGAAACATTATGGGTCAAAATTAATGCTGAAAATAACAAACCCTTAATAACAGGATTATGTTATCAACCTCCAGATTCTACATCACAGTTAACCAAAGAAATCATGGTTGAATTGGAAAATACTTGGACCAATCTGCTACTGCCTTTATGGGTGACCTAAACTTAAAGGACACAAATTGGATTGATTGTGTAGCAAGCACCTATATATGAAAAGAATTTCTAAAATTATGTGGTGAACCGTCCCTTACCCAATCAGTTATTTCCCTACCAGGAGCAAAACATACTTTACTTGTTCTAAACTCAGGAAATACCATCATTAAGAATTGTTCTGTATCTACTCCACTTGGCAATAGTGATCACAGTACAGTCTCATTTGATATTGTCTCTGATATTATCTTAACTAAAATATTACTGAAATCTTTCTTTTTAAAAGCTAATTTTGAATTAATAAATAAAGCATTTGAGAGGATAGACTGGAAGGCTCTATTCAAACATGTATCTATTGAATCAATGTGGACCATTCTAAAAACAAAAATTTGGGAGATATGCTGTTCACATATACCAAAAATAAAACAATTTCCCAAGGATGTAATACTCAAAATAGTTAAATGCAAACATCTAAAAATGTATAAAAATTGTTTATATAACAAATATATGAAGAATAAAATTCCATCCAGGTTAGCGTCATTTAATCAAGTACAAGACACATTTAAATATGAGATAAGGAAAGCAAAAAGACATGGAGTTACATTTAGCTGACGATGCTAACAAAGAAATTGCAAATTGTTCTACAGTTATATAAACTCTAAAAAAAATCATGCAATGTTGCTCCATTGATGACTTCAGATCATACAACATCTGAACCAAAGGAAATGGCAGACTTATTAAATAATCATTTCTGCAAATCTTTTGCAGAACCATTATTAGATAAACATGTAGAATTTGAAACAAATGCAATAGTCATTCAAATTACTGAAGAGAAATAATAGATAAACTAAAACTTATAAAACAGGCACATCACCAGGACCAGATGGTTTATCTGCTGATATGATTATATTAATACAAAATCACTTGATCAAACTGTTACACATACTATTTAATACAAGTAGGGTCACTGGTGAAATTCCATCTGACTGGAAAAAGCCAATGTATTACCACTCTATAAGGAGATAGAGGCAATGTAGACAACCATAAGCCTGTAAGTCTCACACCTGTTCTATGTAAAACATTAGAAATAATCATAAAGAATAAAATATTATATAATACAGAAACAAAGTATGATAAACAGCATGATTTCGTAAAGGAAGTTCCTGTATTATGAATTTGCTATCTTTTATGAGTCAGTGAGCAAATATCTGGATGAAAAGACCCTTATGACATAATATTTTTGGATTTCAAAAAGCTTTTGATTCCGTACCACATTGGGTGTTACTAAAAAAACTAAGTACCCTTAACATACATGTTGGATTCATTAAATGGATAAAAAATTTGTTAACCTTACATTTTCAAAGAGTCGTGATCAATGATTTTTCATCTGAGTGGAAACCAGTGACTAGTGGAGTTCCACAAGGATCGGTATTGGACCCTCTAATCTTCCAGATTTTTATAAGTGATTTGTCTGATAATTTAGAAAATCTAATCATTAAATACACAGATGATTATTAATTTGGAGGTCCATGTAAATTATTACATTGAACAGAATCCACACAGAATGACTTAAATAAACTATATAAATGGTCACAGAAATGGGACCTTTTATTCAACACCAAAAATGCAGTGTAATGCACTTTGATTCATCAAATATACAAACTATTTACAGCCTTTATAATCAACCCTTAAATAAAGTACAATCTGAAAAGGATTTAGGTATTATTATGCAAAACTATTTTGATTTTGATAAATAAATAAATAAATAACAGAAAACATTAATAAAGCTAATTGCATCTCGTGGTTAATTA
The DNA here is from genome assembly GCA_016271365.2 of Neoceratodus forsteri. Lineage (NCBI taxonomy): Eukaryota > Metazoa > Chordata > Ceratodontiformes > Ceratodontidae > Neoceratodus > Neoceratodus forsteri. The sequence continues at coordinate 1,181,342,638 of CM057450.1, read as the reverse complement.
GGCATAATATTAAATCTAAAGAGATAGCTGTCATTTTCCATTGTATAAAGCATACATTTGCCCATTATTTGATTACTCCTCACAACTATGGTGTCCACACAAAAAGGACATTCTTAGAATAGAAAAATTCAGAGAATAATCACTAAATATATTAATGGAGCTCGTATACTTACTTACGTACAGTGACTAAAAAATACAGGATTAATGACACTAGAAAAAGAAGGCTTAGGCGACCTTTATGCTAACTAAATCCTAAATAGTGAACACTTATGGATGATACAGGCATTGAGTTCAAACAAATTAAAATAGACACAAGAGGTCATCCTTCACAGTTAAAAAAAACAGAATTCATACAAGAAAATGTAGTTACTTTTATTCTCAGAGAGTTATACATAGCTGGAATTCTCTTCTGACCGAAGTTATTATTAGTACTACAAAAGATCGATTTAAATAAAGATTAGACAATTTTAGTTGACCATTCCTGGGTCACTACGGGTGAAGAGATAGGAGTGGATATGGGCTGTTACCTTTTACTCCTTCCACAATTCTAAGTGAATGTAAATGAATCTAATGTCAGCTTTCTGTTTTCAAATATTTGCAACTGTAATTTGATGTAACTTGTGAGAAATAAGTCCTATAAGGTTTCTGACAGGGTAGACTAGGTAAGGGTCAGTAGCTCTTCTCTGAAATAAGCTTTTTGAATGGGCAGTGAAATCAGGATTATAAAATGGCTTGCAACTTTTAAAGCTAAACAACCAGAAAGCTCAATTTTGATGTGACACTTATTGGGGATCTGCTGATCTTAATTCTGAATTGATTGATGTTTAAAATTTTAGCTGGACTCCCATTCAAGTGCCGTATCCCCATGACCCTCCCTCCTGGAGGAGAATAGTCCATTAGATGCTCATCTTACCTCCCCTGGTCGGCCTCTCTGACATCCCAGGCTCATTTCTGAACCTGGATCACCATTATACCAAGTGGTAGCCCTACCCCTGCACCATCAGGCCGGCTTCTCTCCCACCATCATGATACTGGGGTGCCCAATCACCAGTGTCACTCTTGTTCATCACAGTATCTTTCTTTTATTATATTAAATCTGAAAAGCAAAGAACTTCCATCGATGTCTTTTGCAGCTTTCCTGACCAAACCTACCACCCATCTCAACTCCCCACTCAGCACCCTAACCTACAACCACCCATACATCTCACTCACCTAAAAAAAAAGTCTTGCATTGTAAATCCACTCAGCGAGGCAAGCATGTCCTTCTGCTTCAAAACTGACCAGGAACTGAAAAAAAAGGTAAGTATGGCCAACGTATTTTTAATGTGTTTGGAATTTTACTCATAACTTTATCATTTACTAAAGCCACCACTGAGCTTCTCATGTGGAGCTGGTTCCAGTGAGTACTTTGTTTACAGAAACACTGAGGTTTACTTACAGTTCAATATACTGTAGTATAGTAGACTGTGTCAGACTAAATTACATAGTTCTAGGCTGACATCTTCTGTTACTACAAATCCTTAACTCCCTGCAGATGACATCAGAGCAGTAGGCAGCCATGAGAGGATTTAATAGACTGCAGTGCATGTTACAGTTTATACAAGCTCTGATCAACCTTTTATTTGCTGGTCCCCTGCCCTCCTTGGGCTGTGTACAATCACAGAGGATTGTAATTATCCCATGTAAAAAGCAGTCCCAGAACACCTGTGATTGGAGATTATAAACACTGTAACATGTACTGCAGGTTATTGAATCTTCCACTGCTGCCTACAGCTCTGATGTCAGCTGCTGGGGATTGTGAGATTTGTAATTTAAAAAAAAGATGTCCATCTAGAACTACAGTGAAGCCTACCAGGATGAAGCGCAGTGTCACAAGTTTCCTGCATGACAAAGGGATCAACTCCCATTGAAATTGCATTGTTTGCTGCAGTAACTCTCCGCAGAATTCTGCAGAGTTGGGCTTCATCCTGGTGGGCTTCACTGTAAGTAAATGTATCTGATATAATCTACTGTACTGCAATAAACAGTAAGTAAACCAAAATGTTTTTGCCCACAAAGTGCACATTGGGACCAGCCTCATAACTGAGTATGGGGCCCTTTTGTGCTGACTGTTTCGTTTAATATTTTTCAACAAATTTTCAATATAGCCTTTTTGGACCCCAAATCATGAACAAGGTAGGTGAATTTTTTTCAGATCTATCCTGAAAGGTGATTTTGCAGTCAGTCCATGAAATTGCCTTTTGTGCAGGTTTTGAAGAATTTCACCAACCAGGTTCATGAAGTGAGGTCATAGAAGACTAAATGAAAAATCTGGTGAAAAAATATGATAAAATGACCAAGTTATGAGTGGACATTGAAATATTTCAATGTTCACTCATAACTTCACTGTTTTCAATATTTTTTCCACCAAACTTTCAACATGGCTTTTTAGACCCAACCTCACGAACAAGGTGGGTGAAATGTTTCAAATCTGACCAAAGACAATTTCACGAGGGCACTGTGGAGCCTGAGCAAGGCAGACACAAGAAACACAGCTCTTCATCATTTAAATATTAAATTAAAGATTTAATATACTTTAACACCTAAATTCAGCTGGGAAAATATCTCTATTGTCAGATTAGATACTGGAGATCAACACAGGCAACCCTAAAAAGAAATATCATGCCCACGTTTCCTCTGGTGCTGCGACAACAAGTTCAGCGAAGTTGGTGCCTTCTACAAGCCAGGAGGGGAGGAAACTATTCAAGCGCGAGGCCACAAACTGCAATCTTTGATTTCCTTGGTAACAGCAATGAACTCTAAGCTGGACGGTCTTGCAGGGAAGATCACCCTGGTGGAGACCTCAGTCGAGCAATTGTCCAGTACAGTGGAAGATTTACAGCAGCATGCAACTAAGTATAATGCTCTAAATGTGAGTCACCTGAAAGAAGTGCAACACCTTAACAACTGACTGGAACTACTGGAGAACCAAGTGGTCACGAATCTCAGAGTGATCGGACTGCCGGAAGGGTTAGGGAGATCATCCTTTGCTCTTCTTTCAAGAATGAATTCAGGATCAATTTAAGGGACATGGAGACTTTTCTGAATGGTGTTTCATTAAGGCTTATAGGATCCGTCCACGTGGTAAGCAGATGGCTGAAACACGCATGTACTTATGGTAATAGCAGATAGTATGGGCACTAGAGACTCTGTATTGGGACTTGCAAGAAGATTGGGCCCTTAGTGTACAGAGCATATTGTACACCTATCTCCCGAGATCTTTCATTCCCCTTTCGTCAGCGTCGTAAAAATTTGATGGGGTCCGATGCAAGCTGAGGGACCTGGCTATAGCTCCATGCAGTTCTCTTCCCAGTTAAACACCGTATAGTATACAGGACAGAGTGTTTATTTTTATTGACCCGATCGACGCTAGTAAATGGCCCTCTAAGATGGAAGCTCAGCACTCTAAGAAGCGTGATCTCCATCGAAGATGAATCCTCTGAAGAAACCTGAAAGGACTTCATTGGTGATCTTTATCTAATTTATACAATGGGACATTAAGTTGTCATTTTTGGTTAAAGGTCAGACTGTTGTCACTGGTTATATAACTGTGGTTGAAATGCCTAGCAAAATTAATCAATCTTAAAATGTCTACTTTAGCAAATCTGTAATAATCTCTCATAGGTAAAAGTATAGTAATTTTAAAGGAGTTTAAGGCTATAAAGCCTTACCATTATGCTTAAGTAATGGAATATGTAAATGTCGGAGAATTAAGCTGTTCTCTCCCAAGATCTAAGTTTCTATTTTTAGCATTCAGATGCAAGCTGGTTCCGTTTCATTGTGTTTGAAAGCCCTCTTTCTTTAGAAATATATTTTTCTTCCTTCTGGAGGAGGTTGTGGAGTCAAAAACAATGGTGGAATTCAAGCATGCATGGGACAGTCATAAGGCAATTCTAGGAGGTGGGGGTAGGAAGAAGTAGGCTGCTGGTTAACTAGGATCTGCAGCTTATCCATTAGTAGGAAATGGGCAGACTGGGTGGGCCAAGCGGTTGTTATCTGCCATCAAATTCTATGTTTCTATATATAGATGGACCCTAAGCTCTGTGAGCGAGTTAATCGTGATAACACTTAAGGAGCTATTTTAGTTACTTTATCCACCTGCTCTTGGGTTACAGCTACACAGAATATGTATATTGAAGTTGGTATTTAAGTATTTTAGATTTCCCCTCCATTGGAAGAATAGCTTGAGAGACTTAAATCCTTTATATCATAGGAAGGATTTATTTCCTTGCTGTATGTTAAAAATAACTGAATATTTCCAGGACGTGTGATGTAAATGTACATGTTTATAAGCAAACTAATAAATATAAAGTATAAAAAAAAAGACAATTTTACAGTTGCTGCGTGAAATCACCTTTCAGGCAGGATTTGAAATAAAATGTCACCTACCAGATTCATGAAGTGGGGTCATAAAAACTATGTTGAAAATTTTGAGAGCAAATATTAAAAAACATCAAAGCTATGAAAGTACATTGACGATTCTCTCATAAGTTTAATAATTTGCAATATACTTGACCCCTAAATTTTCAGCATAGCATTTTTTACACTACCTCATGAGCGTGACTGGTGTCATTTTTCACATCCAGACAGAAGGGTCATTTCTCAGTTGCTTCATAAAATCCCTTTTAAACAGGATTTGAAAAAATCACCTACCAGATTTATTAAGTAAGTTCATAAAAAGACTGTGCTGAAAATTTGGGGTCCATATCTTAAAAACACCAGAGTTAAGTGAAGAGACACCATGGTTTTAGGATGTTGCACCTGCAGCAGTGGTTAGTAGGGGTTGCTAAGGATGCTGTGACCTCCTGACATCGTTGATCCACTGACATGCATTTCTATTGGCTCACTTTCTATGGCTACTGTCGTCAATTATTTTGAATAACAAGGTGGGGCCTGTTAGTAACAAGAGGGCAGGCAATATGATTGCAGCCTAGATTTGTTATTCAATCAATCAATATTTATTGGAAGGCAAGTTAAGAGCAAGACCTCTCTTTTACAATTGTGCCCAGTACAGCAAAGAACAAACAGTTGCATCAAATAAAGATGTTATGTATCATTTGAGTGATACTCAACGTCTGTAAAAGTCAAATAGAAATAGAAATGCATGTCAGTGGATCAACAATGTCAGGAGGTCAGAGCATCCATCATAAATACCAGATATTTAAAGGTAGCTACTCATGAAATTACTTTCCTCCACGGATTTTAGTGAGAATTGGGTGGAGACTATGCTCTTCTTGCTGAACAGCATCCATTATGTTTTCTTTACATTGAGTAATAGTCTCAACTCCGTTAAATTTTCTGAATGTTATAGAAATTGCCTTGGATTACATTCATTGCAGTGCTGATGTCCTTATTATGACGTGTATAGGATAGTGTCATCCGCATACAGAAATAACTTTGTATCTACAGAGGTGTGCAGAGGTACTTCACTGATATACACTACGGACAAAAGTTTTAGAACACCCCATTTTTCCAGTTTTATTGCAATTTACGCAGTTTAATGTCTCAATGTACTCTGAAATTAAGCATAGAACAAATAAACAATTGGAGATAAAAGAAATCATAGAATCATTTTGTTTAACAAAATTTAATTTCAATTTTTGACTCATCAAAGTAGCCACCTTTTGCAGATATAACCATGAACACACTCATGGCATTCTTCCTACAATGGACATCAAATATTGTTCGGGAAGTTCTTCCTAACACTGTTGCAGAAGTTCCCACAAATGTGTTGCACTTGTAGGTGCTTTGCTTCACCCTTCTGTCCAGTTCATCCCAAACCAGCTCGATGGGGTTTAAGTCTGGAGACTGTGCTGGCCATTCCATGATTTGAAGCCTACTGTCCTGTTATTTTCCTCAAAGGTAGTTCTGACATAGCCTGGAGGTATGTTTTGGGTCATTATCTTGCTGTAGGATGAACCCTGACCAACTAGACGTAGACCAGAGGGTATTGCATGGCGCTGCAAAATGCTGTGGTAGCCTTTTGGTTCAGGGTGCTAGTCACTCTGTGCAAGTCGCGACTCTGGATCCAGCAAAAGAGCTCCAGACCATCACGCCCTCCTCCATGTTTGACAGTTGGTGTCACACACTGAGGAACCATCCTTTCACCTACTCGATGGCATACAAAAACCCTGCGTGATGAAGCGAAGATTTCAAATTTTGATTCATCGGTCCAGTCTTCAGTAGTCCACTGGCGGTGCTTCATGGCCCAGGCAAGCCTCTTTTTCTTATTTTGCCATCTTAGCAATGGCTTTCTTACTGCCACTCGACCTGTCAAACCTGCAGCTCAAGTCTTCTCTTCACAGTTGAAACTGAGACTTGCTTACTTCGACCAGTGTTAAGCTGTGCTTGAAGCTGTTGTCCTGTGAGCGCCTATCACAAGCTGTTGACCTCAGAAACTTGTCTTCAGATTCTGTTGTGGCTTTGGGTCTGCCAGACCTCTTCCTGTCAGAGTTTCCTCCAGTTTCCAAGTGCCTTTTGATGGTGTAGAAACTGTACTCACTGACACCTTGTTTCTTTGCAATTTCTCTAAAGGAAAGACCTACACTTTTAAGGTTTATAATGGTCTGCCTGTCTTCCTTTGTTAATTGCCTTTTTCTCGCCATTATGATAGCAATATACTACTTCCTGCAGTGCAATATTGTCCAAATAATGCTTCAGAGTGTAATAACAGTCTGTTCCAACACTGCTTTTATACATACAGGGGTTTGTAATCAAGCAATCAACAAAGTTGGGACACCTGTAGGAATTGTTTGCATCAACTTTCAAGGCTTAATTTACTTCCATTGCTGCAGAACAGCTGTAAGTTATTAACCCATTACTTGTTCCTGAAGAAGGCCTTTTTATAACTCTGAAATTTACATTATTTTTCAGTTTTGCTAACTAAACCTTTTTTAACCTCTGCAGTTTACCGCCATTTGTACCATTTCAGGTTATTCACTGGACTTAAATTGCTTAAATTTCAATAAAACTGGAAAAATGGGGTGTTCTAAAACTTTGTCCCGTAGTGTAGATCAAAATAAAAGGGGCCTAGGACTGACCCTGGGGTACCCTTTGCTGGTATGGGCTAGATCAGGCAGTGATCACCTGCTCTAACACACTGCTGTCTGAGGTCTAGGTAGGCAGAAAGCACAGCAGTGTACTGAAGCCTGTGCCAGAGGTTTTAACCTGTTTAGTAAAATATTATGGTCAACAGTGTCAAAGGCCTTTGACAGGTCTAAGAAAATTGCAGGGAAGCTAGTCCATTGTCAAAATGCTAAACATGTGGTTGGCTATTCTGGACACTACATTTGTCATGTTGTTCCCTTCCTGAAGCCTGACTGGTACTCAGTTAATACACTGAATGTAGTAATGTATGAGGTTAGTTTTTATGTACTAGTTTCTCAGGTATTTTGACTATGGGGAGAGTATAAATATGGACCTATAATACCCGGGGTCAGAGGGTCACCCCTTTGAAAACTGTGATTATGAAGGCTGTTTCCAGTAATCGGGTATCTGGGATGTTTTCAATGGTAAGTTAAACGGATGAGATAAGTGATTTGCCAGAAGTGGTGCAGCAATTGCATAGAAAATTGGTTCTGTTCTTTCATAGTCAGCTCCTTGTTTTGCTTCCAGTTTATTGAGCTCACAGAAATCCTTCTCTCAAACACTGCTGAAAGCAAACAAGGGCCGGAAGTGCCCCAGTAAGCCTGTATAAAGTTGGGTTGGTAACATGTTGGGATTTTTCTTTTCAAGGCCAAGCCTGCCTCTATGAAAATGTACTGAATACTGGTACTTGATCCTTGTGGTTGTGCATGATGGTGTTTTCCTAATTTAAAACTGTGGGTAGCATCGGTTTGCAGTCCTTGCCTTGAGAGTTATAATACCAGCCCATATGTTTTCTAGGATTGTTAGGGTCATCAAAATTGCCCATTGCAATGAATTTCAGAGGTGCATCTGTTTCTATGAATTTTATAAGTTAATATATCATGGAGATCTTTTGTGGATGGAGATTTGGCCTCAGATGGTCCTTCTCCTTTAAGAGCCTTTTAAGTTGTAGCGAACCAGGATGCTGGCATAGCCCTGACTCTTTTTTTTTAATGTAAGGGTATGTTTGTTAATGACTTCAGGAGAGATGTTTTAAAGAATTCTAGGAAGAGTAAACATCTGGGCAGGCATACATGAAGGTCCAGTTAATGCTGGCAAGGTCTCTTAAGAATGCTTGCTCACAGAAGGTTTTAAATTACAAGTAATAACTGTTCATATTGGTAAATGGGATCCTGTGTGTTGTCTTATGCAGACAATGTAACAGCTGTACCCATCTGGGACAAATACTGATGAGATATATTTTAAGGATGTGGTAGAATCAGGTTCAGTAAAGAATCCTTGTCACTACACACACTGTGGGGTCGTGTAGGGTAGGTAATAATCTGCGTCTGGTTCAGATTGTTGGTGGCTCATGATTCAGGATATCAATTTAACAGAGCGCCTATGTGTGTATATTTTTTTAATTATTTTTCCTGTGGACCATGTGGAAAGAGCGAGTGTGCTGGGGAATGGGTAATACAGGTTGGGAGCTATAATCAGATATTAAGTATAGACACACCAGTCGAGTTGGTCTTGCCCTTTCCAGAGAGCCAAGGAGTTGCTTCCAGCTTTGTGTGGGGCTTAGTGTAAAGCATTTTCTGAAGGAGAACTAGACTGTATCAATAATGTCTAGCAATATTTTATGCTTCAATGTTCTACTTTTCAGTGACAAAATGCCAAATTTAAGGGGTTGAGATTTTTTAGGCAAAATCAGGGATTGTTGAGAGGTATATCTAATATGTTTTATCTTTGTCCTAGTCTGCTGTGACACCATTCCTCTCAACTGTCCCTGATGTTCAGGGACATCCTTGATTTTGACTCAGATATGTCCTGTGTCCCTCCTGAATTTAACCTTTTTGTCACAGAACTAACAGGATTTGCTCTGCAGTTTCTAAAAGTCTCTTCCTTGATATTACCTGTTCAAGGTACATGCTAGATTTATACTCTGGATGTAGTAGGATGATGTTATCACATTATTTCTAATGCTAAATACCACAGCACAGTAGCAATATATGTCATTTTACATAGTACACATGGCACTAGAATGGGACTTTTACAACCTTTAAAATCCTGTATCTTGCTTCAGAAATGAAAATACATAAGGCAAACATTACTGCTCACAGACTCCACTAAGACTCTCTCCTACCACAGTACTACTCTGCCTTCATCATTCTTCATAACACACACAAAACCTACTTGACACAACATGCAAACAGACATTCAGCATTGACAAATGCTTGTTTAGCTTGCACTTTAAGGTAGAAACAGTGTCAGATGACATCACTTTGTTCTAGAAGTCTGTTCCAAGTATGCACAATGTGTTCTAAACAGTGGTTCCTCCTGATACTTAATTTATTTTGTTTTGTTAACTGAGACGGGTTAAGAAATACTTCTTGTTTTCAGCTTCATCCATGGGGAGGGCAATACTAATTTAAACCACATGATATTGAACCAGGTTACGGTGCTGATGTTTTTGGTGAATGGGGAAATTTGACCAGGACACCAGGAAATTCCTACGGTTCTTGAGAGGTGCTATGGGATCTTTAATGCTCACCGAAAGAACCACCAGAACAGATGGATGGAGCCTGAGTTTAACATCTCCTCTGAAAGATGGCACCTCCATCAGCAGTGTCCCCAAACACTTGGTGGGAGCATAGGTTCGCACCAGATAGGAGGATCTGCATGACTTGGCCCCATCATTGTGCATTGATCCCAAGTCATTTTCACCACCCCCATACTATGTTGATAAGGGCCTCTTCTATCTAAGCCCAATTCCCCGACATCACTCTCACAGCCATGGTCTTATCATTGCCGAACTGGCTGACTGAGTGTGATTGTGCTCCTTCTGGGGCTGCTTCTGCCACCAGCAATGGGACTGCCAATCGCTACACTGCCACAAATGGACTACATAGTTTGAGAAGTGGGACCAGCCACAAGAACCACTGGGCTATCAAACAGGAAGCTGTTACTGCTGATATAATGTAGTCCCTTATTTGATGCCTAATAGCATGGAGGGGTACTCCATCTTTCTCAAACAACTTTAAGTAATGGAAGGGATCTGAAAACCTGCATGTTCAGAGAAAAAGAAAAGTTACACTTGGCATAAAGTTGCGACTGCTGTAATGTGAAAGCCTGCCTGTTTGTAACTTGCTGTTGCTGCTGAAACATCCAAGCCCGCTGCCACATTACACAAAGCCTTGCACAAGCATCTGTATTTTATAAAGACTTGCCCAACTCTGCTGGTTCTGGTCCAGTCCCCCACACAGCATGACTAGCATGCAGGGCCCCAGTGGTTGCCTCAGAGAAGCTGGTGGCGGTGATGTCACAGGTGGGTGGGTCACGGCCACTACTAAAGTGGGAGCTGGAGACTCCAGCAGGAGACAGAGGCAGGAGGCTGAGGGGAGGCTGTTTTTCTTTTCTTGTGTTTATTTTTATCCCCATTCTTAGTGCCTGTTTACTCAAAGTTAATTGATCATACTGTCTAAATTAGGTATGTAAGAAGTGATTGCAATTAACAACAAATTAGGTCTTAGACAGCTACTCTTTGTATTAGTTAGGATGACTATAGTAATCTGTTTGCAATATAAAGGTCTCAAATTTAGCAAAAATTAGGGTAACTCAAGTTAGTGGGGTTTTGCTTTTCCTGCTATGCATAGCCTGCATTAGCAACTGTGATTTGAAGGCTGAACAGAGCGAAAATTCTGTTCAAGATCACTCAGTTACAAAATATGGACTAATAATTTGGTCACAAATGTGGTCAAGTGCTTAACATCTTTTGTTACAAAGAAGACACAGCAGGACTGATATTCAGTGGGTGCAAAGCATAGCACAAATGTTTGCACTGCACTTTTGAATTGCACAGGGTCCCAGGATGGTATATTCACTTGGGTGCTATCCAACTGAATATAGGGTCATGTAGACACAGCACTAGATCAGGTAGTGCCACTGACATGAGTCCCGTAGTGGGCCTCAGAGAACTGATTGCACCAGAGTGATATCAGCAATTTTCAAACGTATCCAGGCAAATGATCCCATTGGGCATACAAGGCAATATGGGTTCAAACAGCACAGGGCTGGGACTCAATTGATTAAACTGAAGTGCACATACCTGACAGTGTATTAATACCAAGGCACAGAACTCCACAATGTGGATCAAGGTCAGCAAGTAAACACTTGGCAGCAAATCCTCATGAATGCATAAGAGCTATTTTATTGTGTATACAAACAGGAATTAGGTAAAGACATATTACGCCAGGCTTTTTAGGTGGAGGACCTTTAATGGCAGCCCCGCTTTCATTCTATAGTACCCTTTAGTATGACTTGCAGGCTCTGCTGAGGCTCTGGCATCACTCTCTGCTATCACAATCAGTTTTTATCTGGTGGATAAGGTTCTGTATTTCTGATTGGGCATGAGTTTCAAGCTCTGCCTGGTCATTGTACTAACACCTCTGGTGAGTCACAGATCTGCCTTGCTGGATTGGAGATTGCTGCACTATGTACATAACTTTGTTTTTCTGGTCTAGGGCATAACTTGTAGGCTCTGTGCCAGCATGTCCATCTCTGTATAAATGTAGCACTTCTGTGCACCTTTCCTTTCCCTTGCAATTCTGTTCACCCCCACCCCCATATCTTGTCCTATGTGTTGAACTGTGTATGGCATTAATATGTACTATCTGTATATGTCTTTAAGAGAACCCTTTTAAAGTGCAACTATGGGAGGAATTTCATACTCTGATGATGACTCACATAAAATGTAAGCGTGTGTCTCTATACCCAGAAAAGATGAAACAGACGGCCATCACCTTGAATGTTAAAGAGTTTGGGGCTGAAACGTTGCTTAGCATACCAGTACTTCCACTCCTTATGTGCCTTGAGGTCACAATCCTGCTGGGCAGGAGGAAAAGGCCTGGTCCTTTTGGCAGTCTACAACCCACTCAGGCAGAAGCAAATCTGGATGGAAGTCTTTGCTAGCTACTACAAGCAGGCCAGCCAGAACAAGGAAATTATCGTAATGGGGACTTCAACTCCAACTGGTCCTCCAGCAAGTTGCTGGACTCTACCTAACTCAGATGGTCAAGAGCTGCACTAGAACAAACTACTGCATGGACACAAGCACATTAATTGACTGGCTGTTAACAACACACCCTGAAAGACTAACTGAGATCAAGGTACTGACACTGCGTGACTACTCACCCTTTGATGTGGGTGGTCATCAAAGCAGATTAAGCTACCTCCCCAGATTGGTGAGAAAGAGGGTCATCAAAAATAGAGCAATGACTGATTTCAAAAACTACCTCATAGGAATCAACTGAGTTCTTGGACTCGTGCTCCAATGTTGACACCACCCTTGAGTTCTTCATCACACACTTCAACACAGCAGCAGACAAGTTCACCCGTACTGCAAGAAGATGGTAAAAATAGCAGCATGGACTGGGTTTCCCCACTCAACATGATGTGGCAATGGAATAACCTCTGGCACAGGGCCAGAGCCACAGGATCAGTCGAGGACATACAAAAGTACAACATCGCCATGCAACAAGGGCACTTGGGCAATCAGGTGGTAAAGGCCACATCCCACAAGAACTCAACAACTGCAGCACTGGGGTGATGGGAAGAAATTATGGGCCTCAATCAAGAACCTGCTAGGGCTCAACAACAAGACACCCCCACAATGCTACACCACAGTGATGAATCATCCTTGAGGTCGATATTCATGGCCAACATTTTAATAAAGCATTCACAGACTACAGTGCAGTTCTCCCCAACAGGGAGGATGTCGATTCCCAAGTCGAACTGCCTGCAGAACACTCACCCAACTATTCAAGCACTTGGCACTGCCCAAACATTTGCTTTAGGCAGGTAACTACTAAGGACACTAGTAAATATCTAGCAAGAGTCTTGGGCAAAACAAGGATGAGGGTGATAGGATTGACATGAAGCTAAGCTCCATTGCACTCACAAAGGGTATCAAACTCATCACTAACCTTTTCAACCTGTCCTCCGGCTCTCTGAATTCCATCAATGTGGAAAATTGTACTGCTCACACCTGTACTAAAAGACTGACTGGTCACTAGTATCCAATTACAGGCTCATCTCAATCCTGACCCCACTCTCCAAAACGTTGGAAAGAATCATTGCTGTCCAACTCACAGACCATCTACTTAAATACAACCTTCAGTGCCAACATCATGACTTCCACAAGATGCATAGCTCTAACACTGCCCTAACTGAATTCACAAACTTGCCCATGACGCACTTAACCAGGGTCATCTGGTTGGTGCAATCTTTATTGACCTATCCAAGGCATTTGACTTGGTGGATCATCAGCTCCCACTCCACAGGTTAGGTTGCTCAGGGCTCTACCAGCACTGTTAACTGGTCCAGTAGCTATCTGACTGGGCACTCACAAGTTAAAATCAATGGACATTTCTGAGAACAGAGAGGTCACAGGGAGCCCACAGGGCTCCACACTGGGCCCTCTGTTTAGCCTCTTTGTGAACAACCTTCTTGATGACTGCCTAACATCCAAAGTTCTGCTCTATGGAGACAACACTGCACTATTCTCCAAGACTCCTGCCAGGAAGCACTCACCAGGAATCTGCAAAACAACTTCACCCATCTACAGATCTGGTTTAATAATAATCTTCTATTGCTCAGCAGCAACAAACAAAGACGATGCTCTTCGGAGGGCATCAAAGGATGAAAGACACAATACCTTCATAATAACAAAAGCTCAGGCACCACCCTAGAACAGGTGAACTCCTTCTGACACTTGGGATCATGATCAATAAGTTCCTATCTTTTGAGGAACACATTGGCAGTATTACTCTACTGCCAACAGGAAGCTAGGGACCCTATATAGACCTCGGTTCTGTCTCACACCAGAGGCCAGGCTAAAGGCTGTTAGTGGTACAATCCTACCAGTCCTTGACTATGGTAATGTGGTCTCATGGCACGGCTTTGAAACCATCTTCACTGAGTCCAGACAACTCTCAACAAGGCATGCAGATTTGTGCTTAATGTCGATCATCTCACTCTATACATGTTATCCTTATCTAGGACCAAATGGCCCTTTCAATGACCGAATCATAGAAACATAGAATCTGATGGCAGATAAGGACCACTTGGCTCACCTAGTCTGCCCATTTCTACCAATGGATAAGCTGTAGATCCTAGTTAACCAACAGCCTACTTCCTCCTACCTCCCACTAAAATTGCCTTATGTCTGTTCCATGCATTCTTGAATTCCTCCACTGTTTTGACTCTACGACTCCTCAGAAAGGCTGTTCCATGCATCTACAACCCTCTTTGTGAAGAAATACTTCCTCACATTACCTCTGAGCCGTCCCCATTATCTTCAAATTGTGCCCCTTGTTCTTGCACATCTCTTTTCTGAAAGATGCTACCCTCCTGGACTTTCTTGATTCTAAAATGGTTAAAACCCTATGTCTGACTCTCGTAGCTTAATACCTTCCTATAACTTCTTATGTTAGGACAGATCATCCTCCAAAGAGGGATGGCATAGCCATCTATTTCAAAAATCACCTTAATCTCACTGCCCTAAACACAGATTATCCCCTACTGCACTGAGTCACTGCACACGCCCCTACCTTTGAGATAAAAAACTTCACATCATATGTGCCTACAACCCCCAAACAGTGGTCTCACTGGCCTGGATGAGCTATTAAATCATACAGCCCTACTCTCTGGCAAAAACGAGACGATCATCCTAGGTGACATCAACCTAAACTAGCTAGGAAAATGCCAGCCCACCTTACTCTCCAAAATCCAGAGCCATAACCTCCATCAGCTTATTACTGAACCCACTAGGTCCGTGTCTCACCTAACTCACACCCTGATAGACTGGATGCTAACAAACTGCCTCGGAGCATATCCAGTCTGCTGGCACACTTGCAGATGCCATCTCTGATCACTCCTATTTTTGCATCTGGGGTCTCTACCTCCCGCTGCCTGTAAAACCACGCCTCATCACCTTCCGTAACTTTGCCAACCTGGATCACCAAAATTTTCTTCAAGATGTGGTCAATATTGACTGGTCTGATCTCTACAACTCCTGTGATGTCCAGTCTGCGCTGGACATTTTCATCACTAAATTCTCAGCGTTGCAGGATCATCACTCCTCTTATAACCCACCGTGTCAAGGGAAAACACACTAGATGGCTCAAAAGGACTTGCTAGCTAGATTAAAAAGAGAGAGACAGGAGCTGGAGCTGCTTTCAGTCCTCCAGACTTCCAGCAGACTATAACAACTATAGGTTGTTAAGGAATGCCTGCAAAAAGCCATAAGGTCTGCAAAAAGCTCCTACTGCAAAACCTGCTAACCAATGCCTTGAATGACCCCAAAAGTTCTGGTCCCACATAAAACCTTCTTGGAATCCAATCCATCATCTGCCCCTAAAGAAATGATCCTTAATGGAACTCACTGTAACAATCCTCTGACCATTGCTAACTTCCTTAATAATCAGTTCTCAGATCTAATTAAATTCACTTCCTCCTTCCCCACGACACTGCAAACCTCTCCAGTTTTCCAGCAGGGCTCCTGCTGCCCCTCCTTTCACTTCAGATCCATTACCCTGAAGGAGGTTATGCAAATTCTTAGTTCGATCTCGGATAGCGCTATGCGGGCTCAGACTGTGATTGAGCCCAGGCTTCTAAAAATCGCTGCCCCCACATTGCTGCACCTCTGGCCAAAATGTTCACTCTTTCCTATATCACAGTAGCTTTCCTGACATTTGAAGACCACTAGATTCACCCCATCCTTAAAAGGGTAATGCCAATGATCTCATGAACTATGGGCCTATAGCCATCTTATCAGTGCTCAGCAAAAGCCTAGAAAACTAGTCACCACACAAACCACAGAATTTCTCCTCAAACATAACCTTCTAACATCCGCCCAGCATGGATTTTGTAAAGGTCATAGCACCTCGACTGCCCTGCTTAAATTCTCCACCGACACTCTCACTGCTATGGACTCAGGTCTTCTAACAGGGGCAGTCTTCATCGACATGCCTAAAGCTTTCAACTGGTGAACCACTCCCTTCTCCTCTCCATCCTGCAATCTATGGGCTCTGCATCTAACGTAGTCAGCTGGTTCAACAGCTGTTTGTCTAACAGGTTTCAAGTTGTTAAGTTTGACTCATCCTACTCTGATAAAGCTACTATGAGTATTGGTGTACCCCAAGGCTGTATCCTGGGACCACATCTCTTTTCTATTTTTATTAATGACATCACCTCAAACCTCTCTGCCTCCTCCGCCATACTCTATGCAGATGACATTGTCCTCTATACCAGTGCAGAAAATGTAGCTAACATCAATCAATGGCTTTCTGCCGACTTCCAATACCTACAATCACGGCTCTTGGATCATAAACTCGTGATTAATGAGGACCAAAACCCAGTCAATATTATTTGGCACTCCCTCAAAACTCAATTCAAACCAAAACAACTTTAGGCTCTCCAGCCTAAATGGCTCAGCCACTGGCTTAGTTACCTCATTTAAGTACCTAGGTGTCACCTTGGATCAGTCCTAAACTTTGAACTTTACATTCCGAACACACGTAACTCCAAGCTAGGTATAGCTACCATACTAGCTATGTTTTAACCCCTCAGCGAGACTAGCTATTGCCCAAGGCATACTCCTTCCTACCCTAACTTATGGGTATCCTTTACATGCTGCCATACCTAAAAGTAATCTCCATAGATGGACGTCACCTACAATAATATATGTCGGTACATGGCCTCATCCCATAGGTGGAAACACCACTGCCTCCTCTATTCTGATCTTAACTGGCTATCTCCCTAATCCTCCAGGCTCATCACCCCTTGGTTCCACTATAGACAGTATTGTGAGGTCCCAAACTCCTAATTCTCTGGCGGCCTTGCTTGTGTCACAGACCTCCAATTATGGCTTCTGTGCTCTACTGATAAATTATTTTTTAAGTGTGCCAAATACTCTACCACCAAAGGCTTTAGTGCTTTGCCCACTATGCTCCCCTGGCGATGGAACTCCCTCCATCTAGACGTCCCGCCTAGCACCCACTCATGACACCTTTAAAAAGCTCTCGCTTCCATCTTATCTCATCTAACCAATGCTCCTGCTTAATCCACCTTAGCTCCTGTCCCCATCTCTGACCTCAGTTCTAACCTGCTCTGCCAAATTACCATCTTCTTACCCTCCCCAGCTGCACCCCTACCCTACAGGCCTGCATCCCTATTGCCATCCGTACTCTAACCTACCTAGATCTGCCTGCCATTCCCCTGCTTCAAAACCCTTTGCACTTACTTGTTCTGTTCCCAGCCCTCTGCAGCAGTACATGTTTGTTCACTCTTCCTCGAGGTATACCCTCTCGCTTTTATTTCCACTGCCTCACCCTCTACCTGCCTGACTCCTATCGTCTAACTTACCCCACCCAAACTCTGAATCACCCCTTTCCACTGGAGCACTTATTATTTTGTTTTTTTTTTTGTTTTGCAGACATCAGCATATAGGTATGCTTCATGTTTTGATGTTTTGTTTTAGCTTTGTTTTTTTTGTCCTTTGTTATTGTTTCCATAATTCACTTGCCTGTTTGAAAATTGTCTTTCCTCAGGGCCACAGCTGCTATAATGTCTATCTTTTCTGAATTTGTGACCTTGTATCTCTGAGTTATCTCTTGTACTATGTATTATGTAACAATACTGTTTTACTGTACTGCAACACACCTCATCCCAATGTTATGACTGTGTTAATATGTCATGTTTCCAGTTCTCAATACCTTGAATCTTGTATGCTGATTAACCCACTACAGAATATCACTGTGTAGACCTTACTGTACCTACCTGGTTCTTATTCCTGTAATGTTACCCTCTTGCATTCTTCTGTTATATTACCCTTTTGTATTCTCTGTTATGTTACCCTGTAACCTCCCGGTCGTGCCTGAAAATAGTCATTCCTATGGCTAGCACTCCACCCGTCAACAAAAACTAAATAAATAAATAAATTCCCTTGAGGTATTTGAAAGTTTCTATCATGCCCCTCCCCCTTTCCTCGAGGCTATACATCTTAAGCTCCTTTTGTCTTTCTTCATATGTCTTCTGTGCAGACCCTGCACCATTTTCTTGCAGTCTCTCTGACAGCCTCCAATTTGCCCATGCCTTGCAGAGAGATGGGATCTCCAGAACTGCAAGGACAGTAATCTCTGATGGCTTCCACCAACTGTCATACAGAGGGCCAACAACTTCCTTTTTCTACTGGTGATGCCTCCCTATGCATCCCAGTATCCCCAGCCCGCCTTACTGCCTTTTACATTGCTGTCCCACCTTTAGGTCATCTGATATGATTACGCCCAGGTCCCTTTCCATTTTTGTTGTTGTCAGTATCTCACCCCCATTGTGTACTCTTTCCCTGATTTTTGTTTCCCAGTGCATTACTTTGCACTTCTTTGTGTTGGACTCTAAGCTGCCATACATTTGACCATTCCTCCAACCTTTCTATGTCCTTTTCATCCTTTCCACCCCCACCTTGCCTATCAACCCTGTTGCAGATCTGTGTGTCATCTGCAAGAGACATACTTTCCTTCCAGTCCCTCTGGAATGTCACTTATAAAGACATTAAAAAGGACCTGCCCAAGTACTGAACCCTGTGGTACCCCACTAGTAACCCCTTTACTTCACTGTGGACTCCATTTACTATTACCCTCTGTGTCTGTCCAGCCAGTGTTTTACTCAGGGCTACCACCTGGGACCCACCCAGGCTGGCTAATTTGTTTATTAATTTTGTGCAGGACTGTGTCAAATGCCTTGCTAAAGTTCAGGTAGGCTATGTCCACAGCCCCTCCTGGTCTATTATTTTGTCACCCAGTCAAACAAATCAATTAGATTGTCTGATGCACCTTCCCGGGTTGTGAATCCATGCTGCCTTGGGTCCTTGCCCCTACTGGCCTCTAGGTACTCAACAATTCTTTCCTTCAGAAGTGATTCCATCATTTTCCTGCCACTGAGGTCAAACTGACAGGTCTGTAGTTTCCTGCCTCTGTCTTGCTCCACTTTTGTGAAGGGAATCACATCAACCTCCTCCAGTCCTCAGGTACCACATCATCCTCCCATGATTTATTAAAAACGGTAGTCAGTGGTGTTACTAGTTCTTCCTTAGTTATTTTTGAACTTGGGTGAATCCCATCAGTCTCATTGCTTATCCACTCTTCAGTTTTGAGAGCTCTTCAGAACTCTTCTTGTGTGAAAGGACCACAACCCCCTATCTAGAGTGCTTCTATTGACTGGGATTAGGTATCTCTGCTCTCCATTGTGAATACTGAGCAGAAGTATCTGTTCAATATCTCTGCTTTTTCACTGTCACTCTCAGCTCAACCACCTTCCTCTTTATTCAGTCTCCGTAGATCCCTGCCTTAGTCTTTCTTTGCTCCCTAATGTACCTATAAAAGGTTTAATCTCTTAACCCAGTTGGCTATTTTTTTTCTTCGGTTTGGGCTTTTGCTATTCTGACTGCCTTCCCTGCTTCCTTTCTGCTTTAACTGGTACAGTTCTCTGTCCTGCTCCTTCTGTGTTTCCTTATACTTCCGAATGCTATCTTGTTCTCCTTAACCTTCCCCGCCACTTCTTTTGAGAACCATAGTGTTTTTTTCTTATTTTGATTTGTTTATTTGCTTTACACAAAGGCTTGTTGCCTCTGTGATGGTGGTTTGATGTTTTCCCATTGTTGCTCCACCCCACCTTCTTTCCTGTTTGCTAGTGCTTTTCTGAGCACTCGCCCATTTTGACAAAATCAGCCCTCCTGAAGTCCAGTACCTTCACCTTTTGTATGGCTTGATTCCACAGCTAAGTTTACCATGAACCACACTGTTTGGTGGTCACTTGTTCCCAGATGGCTATCCACTTCAAGATCGGAGATCATCTCCATCCCCATTTGAGTACCAGGTCTAAGAGCGTCCTCCCGAATGGGTTCCAAAACTAACTGTCTGAGGCATGCCCCTGTAGGGCATCGAGAATGGCCTTGCTCTTGGATGTGGCTACAGCAAAGGTGCTCCAGTTAACATCTGGCATATTCAGGTCCCCATCAGCAATATCTTCCTTTCTCTGCCATCATAAGGATGCCTTCTATCATTTCTTTGTCCGTTTTCTCCCCTGAGATGGGGGTATGTATACAACCCTGTGTGGATTGTGGTGCCATTTCCAGTCTCCAGGAGTGACCCACAGTGCCTCTTTTCCTCCTCCCTGCTTATCCTTTAGTTCTGCTGCTTTGATCCCTTCCCTTACATAGAGTACTACCTCCTCTTCTTCCTCCTGTCCCTCCTGTAGATTGTGTACCTGGTATGTGCACATCCCAGATATGGTTCTCGTGTACCATGTTTCTGTGACTGCCACAATATCCAGGCATCCCTCTTCCATCAAGGCCACCATTTCAGGGAGCTTTTACCTAGACTACGGGCATTGGTTCTCATTACCTTCCATTTCTTTATGGCTTTATCTCTTTGCCCCATCCCTGTCCTTGCAGCCTTTGTCTATTTCTCCATTTACATCTGCTCTTCTCCCTATCAACTGCTCTATCTTGGTGTTTACCTCACTAACTACCCTGATTTGTTTTGGTGGGGCTAGTATTTCCCTTCTCCTGCCTGCTGGGGAATAAAGCTCTACTAGGTCTCACACCTCCTCCATACAGGCACTATTCTGGCATGTCCCCTCCCTGCATGCCATGAGGAGAGTAACAAACCATGCCCTGTTGGTGCCTTTCAGGAAAATAACCTTGGGCAGGCAAGCCTTTGCAGTTAGGGCCCTACCTGGCTAAATGATCTTCCCTATGCCATCACAAGCCTCTCACACTTGGCCCCTTCAAAGCAGCACTCCAGAAATCCTCACACCATCAGAACACTGCAACTTCCAGACTTAACCACTACCTAGTATCCTCACAAATAGTGACATGACTACCCCCAGCCTCCATGGCCCAATGCTGCCCATCCTGGTGGGGATGACTGTGTTAACACCACCATTGATAACTGCCCCGATTACCCTCCTCTCCTCTTCTTCAATATTCTGCAGGTCGTGACTGACCAGCCTTATTTCTGGAGTTCTGTCTTAGCCTGTTTGTCTACTTTCAGCTGTGATGTATTGGCATAGTGTGCTATGCAAAGTGATTATTTACACACTGTGCAACATAAAGTTTACTTGACAATGCTTGTTTAGCTGCAACGATGAAACTTCACCTGATATCTGTGGATGCTCTGTAATAATCTTGACCTATTCCTGGTTACTGAATGTATTTGTATACTGTATTACAAACTGTGAATATATTTGAATATTGTACTGCCTACAGTCTAACAGACAATGCTTGCTAGCTGCTACTGTATCCCCCAGTATATATTACTTGTTGTCTCCCTTATCAACTTGTCTGACAAGGAACCTTTGTAAATGAACTTGTTAGTTCAAGGTGTATCCTCATTTGTTAATAAATAAATAAATAAAAACATGACTGTATTGTCACTCACTGAAGTGAGGATTTAAGTTTGTAACCAGAACATTATAATTTGCAGTCTGCAGTAAGGACTTTAGTGCTATAAATGGTCATTTTGACAACGAGTAAGTCCCACTCATGAGGTGAGCCAAACAACTCCTGTGCATTTTGAAAAGTACGTTGTTGTATTTTTGATACTTGTTTGGGCTGTATCAGTAAAGCCACTGCCAGCTCTATGTGTTAACCTAATTCCTGTTTGGATACACAATAAAATAGCTCTTGTGCATTTATGAGGCTTTGCTGCCATGTGTTTATGTACTAACCTTGCTCCGCATTGTGGAGTTCTATGCCTAGGCAATAAAGGTCCATTTGCATACCCATTATGGGCCCATTTGCATGGGCAGTAGAGTCAGGTAGAGCAGCGCTGCCCTCGGCCATTCATGGCATCTCCAGCCATCCCTGCTGGTAGTGGCCACCCCGATTGCCAGCCCATACTTGAAAAAATAAGAGAATCCCTGGTGCTAGTGGTGCCCCTACCCTCTGATTGACAGCCCCTCACTGGAAAAAAGAACCCCCTGTGCCAGTGGTCCCCTCTCCCCAACCACAAGCCTGGAAGTAAAAAAAAACAAACCCTCCTTGGTGTCCCCCTATGGCACCACCCCATACTCACCTTATCTGTGCCAACAGTGCCGTGGTGGATACAGTGACTGGCACAACCCTCCTCACACCTCCTTGGTGGCCACCATTTGTCCAGGCAGGGAACACACCTCTTATTTATAGGAGAGCAATCAGAGGTTGGGCAGAACACTACCACCAGGGATACTTTTATGTTAATAGCAGCAGCTGGTGATTGGAGAACCACTAGCACCAGAGATTCTTTATGTTCACATTAGTTGGCTGGCAATCAGAGGGTGGGAAACCACTACCACCAGGGATTCTTTATGTTAACAGTAGTGGCTGGTCATGGGGGGAGGACCACTGGCACCAGGTACTGTTCTCTATGTTGATGGCTGGCAGTGGGGAAGTGCCATGGACCACAGGGGCAGGTAAGCTCACCAGTTGGCCTACCAACTGGTTGGCTACATTACCTCTGGCAGCTGTTATGGTTGTGAGGAATAAAAGCAGGAGTTTTTTGGTGGTACAGTGAAGCCCACTAGGATTAAGTAAGACCAGCAGAATTCCAGCAGTAAAGTTACTACAGTAAGCAATGCAATTTCAGTAGGAGTTAATCCCTTTTGTCATGCAGTAAACCTGTGACACTGCAATCATCCTGATGGCTTCACTGTATTTTGCATGGCATAAAAGGACTGTGCAAACCCCTTTGTGCTACTGCAAATCTACTGAATATTGACTTATGCCAATATTCCTGTCCCTGCCCCACCATTTGCATTACTCCTGTTTACTGGGTACAACAGAACCTTTGAATATTGAGTTCCAACAAAACCCAGTTTGTGCAGGCAACACCGTTAGTGCCTGTGCAAACTTTTGAATATCGGTGCCAGTAAGTTAAAAGCACATTATGACTGCCAAATTTTAGATTATGTAGTGGTAGTAGTAACATGCAAAAAGGAACCAAATGTGCTTACTGATTTTCTTATTTACAAGGGATATTGAAGCAAATCTGGGACTTAAAGAATTAAGGAATATAAACATTCACCATACGAATGCACAAAGTATCTTGTCCTAGATGGATGAATTGAGATCTGGTGCTCCCAGAACAGGCCTACTGTTCTGGGAATATTAGAAATATGGTTAAATGGGGAGGATTTTGGATACAGAAATAAAAATCCAAGGGTATAATCATTTCCCCAGGCCAAGCACTTCCATGCCAAGTGAGGGATCCATCTACCTGCAGAAGTACCTTGCCCTCTGGGCCCTGTGCCAAGTGAAGAGTCTGTCTAGCTGCTTGAGTGGCCCTGTGCTTCTGTGCAGCTGCAGATGCAGACGCGTAGGTCCCAAATTGAATCCATCAGGTTGCAGAAGTGCAAATAGTATATCAATGTTCAGTCACAACTTGGTCATTTTACCATATTTTAACACCACATTTCAACATAGCCTTCTTATAAGTCCAACATATATGAACATTTTCAAATCCTGCTGAAACGTCCTTTCACGCCACAGGTGTGAAAACATATTTTGCTAGGATTTGAAAAATGACAGCTGTCACACTCATGAGGTGCTGTGAAAAATGGCTATGTTGAAAATCTTGGGTCAAAAATTGAAAATACTAAATGTATGAGCCAGCACAGAATCATTACAACATATGCTTATAACTTTGCTATCTTTTAATATTTTTACCCCATGTTTTGAACACAGTCATGTTATTACCCCACTTCATGAACCTAGTACTGGGTGAAAATTCTCAAATCCCACCAAACATCATTTCATGCCACAAGTACAAAAACACGTTTCAGTAAGGATTTGAAAATGACAGCTGTCATATTCATGAGGCAGTGTGAAAATACGGCTATGTTGAAATTTGGGTTCAAAATATTAAAACTACCACAGTTATTTGAGTGCATTGAAAATTTCAATGTACGCTTATAACTTTGGTAGTTTTAATATTTTTACCCCCTAACTTTCAACATGGCATTCTTATGACCTACCTCATGAACAAGGGTAGAAAAATGTTCAGATCCCACCTTAATGGTTGGTGATTTTATGCAGCAACTACAAAATTAGCTTTGGGACAGATTTGCATAATTCACTGCTCATGTTCATGAGATGAGGTCCCAAAAGACCGTATTGAAAATGTGATGTAAAATACTCAAAAATGACAAAGTTATGAATAAAAGTTCAAACACCACTGAAATATATTAAACCACACTCACCTAATGTTCTCACCTGCAGTTGCCTGTTCCAGCAGCAAGACGTGTCTTTGATTGGAGAGTGGATATATGTTGTAGCACATGTTCAGGTAAGACAGCGTGTGCTGAGGTTGGTTAGGGGTTGGTGCTGAGAGGGGTTTGGGGTGGTGTGAGTGGAGGTGCTGGATGGGTCAGATCACTGATGGATCTTTTTTCAGGTTACAAAAAGATCAGTGAGGATGGTTTTCTTTACTGTAGGGGACAGAAGCAGACACTGAGCACCCCAGTGCTGGGATGATCTTTGGCAGCACTGAGAATGTGCAGCCTGGTGCGCCACTACTTTTTGGAGGATGACTGGGTGGAGGGGAGTTGAAGAAGCAGTTGCAGGGATGGGTACCTCGGGTCTGCTACTGAAGGAGAGTAGGTGACCTAGAAGCAATGGGGACAAGAGAAGTGTTACTGGGGAGGGCACTCTGGTCTACTTACTATTAAAATAAAAGACATTGAGGTGTGGTGACTTGGAGCAGAAGGAGGGAGAAAGAAGTGGTAGGGACATGGCAGCCAGGTCCACTAAAGAAAAGAAAAGATCGATAGATGAGAGAGAGATAGACAGACACACAGATAGCACAAGGAGGAGTTTGACTCAATCATCCAAAGAGACAACAAATCTACCACTAGGATGCAATACAACTAACCTTTATTAAATAAAACATAGTTAAAGTTGCAATAATCCGAAGTACATACAACAGGTAGCACCCCATACATCAACATTTTATATCCTCTGATAATTTGTCCAGCATCAGAGTGACATGACACATTGATGTATGGGGAGGGTACTACCTGTTTTATGTACTCAGATTACTGCAGTCTTTTAACTGAGTTTTGTATTAAATAAATGCTAGTTGTATTGCATTCTAGTGGTGGATTTGTCATCTCCTTGGACGCTTGAGTCTGACCCTTCTTGTGCTACAGTGTCATTTTTTCTGGCTCCATCCTGTGCATCCTGAGCCACCTGTATTTGTTTTACAGATAGATAGATAGATAGATAGATAGATAGATAGATAGATAGATAGATAGATAGATGGACATACAGAAGACAGACAGACAGAGACTGATCAGGGCATTGGTGTATCACTGCTCTAATTGAATGTATATCTGCCTCTGTCTGTCTGTCTGTCTGTCTATCTATCTAGTTTATCTATTTTTATATTTTTTGTGGAAAGACCTGGAGGGAGGGGAGTTGAAAGAAGTGGTACCAGGGTGGGCACCCCAGTCCACTATTATTTTATTATATTAAGGGGTGCAGTTGACTTGGAGGGAGGGGCAAGAGAAGTGGTATCAGGGTTACTACTCCAGTCTGCTTATTATTAAAAAAATTGGGGGCAGGTGACCTGAGGGGAGGGGAGAAAGAATGATACCAAGAGTGGGCTCTGGGCCCAAATGATTCCTTTTTCAGGGGCTACCTGGATTTAGTTACACAGAAAAGGATACAGGATACATCAATGATACATACTGATAACATATATACATACTAATGATGTAAATAGTTTTAGAACAATAATTGTAAGACATCACAGAATTTCCTATGACTTTCCCTCTAGTGGAGTATACATGGGTAGCTGTATTCACATATGTTTAAACAGAGAAAGATACAAACTTTTACAACAATGATATTATAAGTTACTATGGATACAAGCATGGGACAACAGGCCACAACAGCCCTTTTCATATTATACAGTTCAAATAGAAGTAGGGTCACCTCTGGCATGAGCATGAGTTGTTTTCAACTAGGTGTGCTTTGGAGCCATTTTTTAAAGAGACCAGGTTGCTGGCATTATGCAATTGGTCAGGGAGGGATCAACAGATAGATAGATAGATAGATAGATAGATAGATAGATAGATAGATAGATAGATATCATGGCATTGGCAACTCACTGCTCTAATTGAATCTGTATCGGTCTAATGGTTTGTCTGTCTATCTATCTATCTGCTTGATTTATCAGTTTTATATTTTCTTAAGCAGACCGTGGTGCCACCTCCAGGACCACTTCTTTTTAACCTCTTCCCATCCTGATTGCCCACCCCTTTCCACTGTTTTTTTTTCTTTTCTCTTTTGCTAACTAGTAAACAGATAGGGGTGCCTGCTTTTGAAAAAAAAAATAAAAACAAGAAGGCTGCCTTATGAAAGAAAAATGTTCCCATGAAAGAAGAATTCCAGCTCATGAAAGAAGATTCTTCTTTCATGAGAAAAAAAACTAAGTCCAAAATCTTCTTTCATATCAAACATATAAATGAAAGACCCTACTAGGCATGTTCAGAACTAAGATTTCAAATACTTATAACTTGGGAATGGATTAATATTGTTTCACCGAATCAACAAAAAGTACTGTTCCAGGTGAGCCCTTTACACTTTGAAAACTGAAGAACAAAATTCCAAACCATCTGGACTGTACATGAGCAAAAAACAGCAAAACCCATAACTATTACACATTTTGCACTATCCAGATCTCGAAATGCAGACATCCAACTGGCACAAAACATTCCAAATCAAAGACTTTGCCCACCAGACCAAGCATGCAAAATTGTGTATAATTCCATTGAACGGGAGTGAAGCTATTTAGATGCAAAATTGGGGTTGACATTAAACACCCTACTCAACCTAACTATAGGGAACTAACACACTCTATAATATATGGGATATATGATGGCTGGTTGTTCAATAGCTCAGTTTACCTGAATGAGCCAAGAGTGACCTCAGGTAATCTCATGACTGGTGGAGCATAGCGGAGTCACAAATGATATTCTCTGAAGTCACTTGAGATGAGTTCAGATTTATTTATTTAAAAATGTCACCAGGAAAGCATACTGAGATGATAATAGCTCATTTCAGATGCATCCTGGGAGGAGAGAAAGAGGTATGAGAACAAAATGTTTTTTTTTCTTTTAGTTGTTTAACCAGGAATAGCACACTAAGCTGAAAGTTTTTTACAGGAGCGACCTGGGAGCACAGGGAAGTTAAGTGACTTGCTCAGGGCTCACAGTATGCAAGTGGAAGCTGTGGGATTCAAACCCGAGTCTGGTCTGCTGGGCGCTACCAGATTTGCAGCCCAGAGCCTTAGACCACTGTGCTATACTGCCTCCTAAAACCAGAACAATAACTTATATTATTATATGACAAATCATCAAACAGTAATAAATTATACAGTACAAACATCCAGCTTCATCAAACAGGCAAAATAATACAAGGACAGGGCAGGGGACTTGCCCTTTGGTTCTTGAGAATACATTTGAAGGTACGAGCACAAAGGGTAGGTTGCTGTTGGAAAGAAAAGGAAACAAAGGAGGGGAAACAAGCACAGATTGGTGGGAAGGAGAAAGTGCAGAAATGAGGGAAGAGGGAGGAAGAGGCGGGAAGGGTAATTGGGGGCAGGGAAGGAGGAAAAGAGAAGAGAGGTAACTGAGGGTGGGGCAGGCCATGTCTCAAGGGCAAGTGCAGAAGGAGCAGTGAAATCATGGAAAAGAGGTGGAGGGCATTTTGAAGAGGAGGAGTTAATGGTTACAGGAGAGTTCCAAAGTTTAGGAAAGCAGTAGGAGAAGGCAGCCTGGCCAGTGAGTGATTTCCTAGAGGGAGCACAAAAGGAATGATAGCTGAGTTATGAAGGGTGTATGAGGTGGGGTGGCGGGGAAGGAGAGAGAGGTACAGCAAGAAGGGAGGGAGGCCAGCCAGAATTTTGAGATAAAGGAGGCACAGTGGTTTAGGCCATGAGCATCCAGGGAGGAGAGGGAGAGGGAGGGAGGAGTATAAGAAACAGTGGTGAATTCAAGCAGACAGTCCAAGGCAAAGTGGTAGAAGGAGCAAAGGGGTCCAGTCTGGCAAGGGTGAACTTTGGTGCAGCAGTGTAGAGAATGTCACCATGATCAAAAAAGTGGAGGATCATTTTAGTGATGATGTCTCAGTGAGCAGGAAGAGGGATACAGCTTTTTTCTTATATAGCGCTAGTTTAGGGTGGAGTTTTTATGGATGGCATCCATGCATTGTGAAAGGTCAAGGTGCCAGTTAGCCAGACCCAAGGACTTAAATGAGGGCACATCGTCAATTGTGACTCCATCTATGGTGTGAAAAAGGGGATGAGGTGAGCCTGGAGAGCCTCTGTTTAGTGCCAAAGGTCATGGAGACTGTTTTTTGGCATTTAAGGATAGCTGATTTGTCCAGAACCAGCACTGAATGTTGTTGAAATCATGTGAAGCTTGACGTCAGCTCAGAAGGAGGAACCAGAGGCAAATAGGACTGTGTATCTGCGTACATATGGATGGAGCAGATGAGCAGGCAGAGGGGAGATCATTTAAGAATAATAAGAAAAGTAGCAGGCCAAGGATGGAACCTGGGGGACACCGGTGCTGATAGGAAGGGGGGATAAGGGCTCACCAATTTAACTGATTGAGATCTACCCACTAGGTAGGAGTGAAACCAGTTATTTGTGGAATCTGAGAGTCCCACTGTCTTGAGCTTGTCAAGGAGGAGAGGGTGGGAAACAGTGTTGAAGGCTTTGCCAAGTCAACAAAGATGGCAGAGGTGAGGAGGCCCTGGTCCATGCCTGTGAGAATGGAGTCAGTAAGCTGGAGGAGGGAGGAAGGGTGGTGGAGTGGTGTTTATAGAAGTCAGACTAGAAGGGGTGAAAAAGAGGGGAATCACAGAAAGGGAGAGTTGAGACAGCACTACGTGTTCATGGAGTTTAGCTAAGGTAGGGAACAGGGAGATAGTGTGGAAGCTGCTGAGGTGGAGGAGTCACCTCATTTAGGAAGAGGAATAACAGTGGCATGCTTCCAGGAGTCAGGGACAGAAGCAAGAGAGGAGGAGAGGTTAAGAAGGGAGGAGATTGGGAAGGCAATGGCAGGGGCAGAGAGGTGTAGGAGTTTGAGAGTCGAGCCCATCAGGGCTCCTACCTTTCAGAGGGTTGAGGGCCAATAAGTGCTTTGAGAGAAGCAGGAGGGCAGGAAGGGGAGGGGTAGAGGAATGGGAAAAGAAAAAGGAGGGAGGCCCAGGAGGTGAACAAGGAGTTGAAACTTGGAGACAACAGAAAGAAGGTCAGAAATAAGGGTGTCTCCCACCTTGAGGACTGGGGAGGAGGACTGGGTTGGGAGGAGAAGAGTGCATGGATAACCTTCCAGAACTTGGAGGGTGGCTAAGGTTGTTCTGAAGGTGGAGGAAAAGTACTCAGCCTTGGCAAGCCTGGTGGCTCTGGTGGAAAGCATTCCTAAAAGCTCAGTATCTGTTAAGGTTGGATGGTGAGCCAGAGGACTTGTGAGTCTTCCAGGTCAGATCATGTGACATGGAGGCAGGCCACTAATTCATCTTAGATCCAGGAAGTGAGAACCACAGACTCTGACTTTTCTGAGGGGGTATGCAAACACCAGATTGACAAGAATCTGGAGTGAAAGTAGTCAAGGGCAGAGTTGATGTTGCTGGCAGCTGAGATGGGGGACCAGTCAGTGGTTAACAAGTCTGCATGTAGCAAGGACAAGTCCAGTGACCATAAGGAGCAGATCTGGATGATTTTAGGGGACTGAGTGATGATTCTTGTATACACAATAGAACTATATGGGGGTCACTACAGGTATCAGGGAGGGTGCCTAGCATCTGTGATGCGGTCAGGGTGAGGTAAGCTCCCAGTCCAGTAGTGAGTGGTTAAGGATCTATGATTGTGACTGGATGAGACTGAGATAAGTTGGGGCCAATTTAAGATTTAATATTTTGGCAGTTTTGAATGTGAGGGGAGAGCTAATTAATGAAGTTCCTAAGGATGAGAAGTTCACTGGAGGAGGCATGAGAAGAGATAGAGGTTAGGAGTTCCATGACAGGAGGAGAGTGACCAGCAGGGTATCCCACAGGGATCAGTTCTGGGGTCAGTCCTCTTTAATGTCTTCTCAGTGGGTGACATCGAGAGGGCTGAAGGAACATGCCCTTGCAGATGACACTAAGATCTGCAACAGGGTAAACACTCCAGGAGGGATGGAAAAAATGAGGAGAGAACTAAGTAAGCTTGAAGAGTGGTCACAAGTGTGGCAGTTAAGATTCAATGCAAAGAAGTGCAAAATCATGCATTTGGGGCACAGAGACATAGGGGAGGAGTACATGATGGGGAGACACTGATGGCCACCAAACAGGAAAGGAGCATAGGGTAGTCATATCGGATGACCTAAAGGTGGCCAAACAATGTGGCAAGGCTGTGGGAGAGCCAGTGGGATGCTGGGGTGCATAGGGAGAGGTATCACCAGCAGAAGAAAAAGATGTGGGATACCAGTGTATAAATCATTGGTGAGACCTCCTCTGGAGTACTATGTCCAGTTCTGAAGACTGCATCTCTGGAGAAACATAGACAGAATAGAGGCAGTTCAGAGAAAGGCAACAAAAATGGTGCAGGGTCTGCACCAAAAGCCATATGAGGAGAGACTAGAGAACCTAAATATGTATACCCTGGAAGAGAGAAGAGAAAGGGGGGATGTGATAGAGACCTTTAAATACTCTAAGGATATAAATAAGGTACAAGAGGGTGCCACAAACTCACTCAGCGGTCAACCCTCTACTCCCAAAGTGCCAACCTCTGAGCGTATGATTTGTGTACAGGGAACAGACAAGGTAACCCTCTTGTCTGTTTTGTGGGTTCAAGTCACCTTATTCTCAAGCTCTGAAGGGATTCAAACTGATAACCTCTTGTTAGTGTACTCAATTAGCAGGCTCGGATAATTCTGTCTTGAGGGCCAGATATATTTGCCTATGGGCACCCAACCAGATCTTTCAAATGAACCCTTAGAACTCAAAGCAAGACTTTTGAGAACTCTATACATTTCCAGTTTGGTATACAATAAGCCCATACACAGTGTACTTATAACCTTTAAAAGTTCCAATTAAAATAAAAAGAATTGTCAAGGAACTCCAGCAGTTTCATTTGTAAAAACTATCTTTACTTTAAAAATATCAAAACACAACAATAATTACAGAACAAAATATATACAGTATATCCCAACACATACAGCCTTAAAACAAACGGAAAAAGTACAATTCCTATAATACACATACATTTAGACTGGTCTAATCTTACTCTTTTCAGTGCTGTGATGATTCTTTCTCAGTCAGGTAATATTCTCTTGTGTCAGTCAGAAATATTTTCTTGTGTGTCTCTGTCAGGTTCTTTCAGCATAACACACTTCTGAGCGGCCTGCTCACAGAGGTCACTAACTCCACCTTGGTGTATCAAACTCTATATTTTACAATACAGGGTCTCCAAATAAATATTAAAAAAACATATGAGATGACCTCACTGACTTTCCTCTCCACAGGTTAACCGTCAGAACTGGTTTTGTTCTGCTACACATACATCTCAAAAGTTTCTTTGATCTAAGTCACTGTATTCAAAGCAAAAGTGTATTGGCCTCTTTAATCCCATCTGGACCTTGGAATCTACACCTCAGGTCTCTCTGATGTAATTCAAGGGTTCAGACATCAAACCTCTACAATGTCCATTCTGGTCTGTCTCTGACACTCCTCCCCACAAGTCCTTCTTGGCAAATATGCAAGTCAAAGCATCTCCCTGAGGGCATTATGAATGGCTAATCTTATTTCCTGGGATGAAAGCAAATTGACAAGGTAATTGCACCCCAGATCTCTGCAGTTTAAAATACCTCCTGTCCTTTGAACTTATCCCTGGGGGTCTTGATGTGTCAGTTCCAGTAAGACATCCTTTCCTTGAACTGACCCTTCCCTTCACATATTTTATATGTAATAACAAAAATTCATACAGCACTCAAGCACTCAGAGCTGGCTGTCTATGTCTGAGAGGTAGCATCTTTCAGAAAAAAAGGTGTTCAAGAATAAGAGGGCATGACATGAGGCTGGAGAGGGGTTGACTCAAGAGAAACATGAGGAAGTATTTTTAATGGAAAATGTGGTGGATGCATGGAACAGCCTCCTGTTGAGGAGGTGGTGGTGGCATAAATGGTGGTGGTGGAAGAATGCATGGGATAGGCACAGGGGAACTCTAGTGATAGGAAGAGAGGTAAAGCCAGAGATCAAGTAGGGTCTTGCAGTTCAACAGCAGGTGAGAAAATGGGCAGACAAGGTGGGCCAAGCAGTTCTTATCTGCAATTAGTTTCCATGTTTCTATGTTTCTATGACAGATGAGGGGGACAGCCCAGGGCAGCAATAGATGTCAGCCAGGAAGACAGAGACAGAGAAAGGGATGGAGAGTTTGAAGAGGAGCAGTCTCATGCAGAGGGAAGGTGACAGAGAGCACTGAGAGAATTGGATAGTAGAAGAGAGAAATGGCAACTCCACCTTCCTTCTTTGCATGGTCTTGCCGTGAGAGTGTATCCAGAGATTGTGATAGCAGAGTCAGGGGATCTTGGGGTGTCACAAGCCCACTCCCATGGGGCAGGATTCTCTGCATCACAGCGAATCCCTCTTGTGACTAGGGGTAAGAGATACCCTTCCACTGTCCTTTTAGGATGCTTGCTGTCTCACAACTGAACGTACACCAGTGGATCACAGGGCACCTCTTCTCCATGCAAGGGGTACAAATACAGTCTTGAGGCTGTGTTCCTGGGATAGATCCTCTCTGCCACTGCAGAATGAACCAGGAAAACTACAGGCATGTATAGGCTTCAGGGGCCTATACACCTATTATGTGCCTTTTCCCCAGAAATGCAGAGCTCAGTTCAAACCCCCACCGACTCTTCCTCAGACGGTTCATATTTCCTCCCTCCTTTTCATCACACACAGTCTCTAGTGGTTCTTTCCTTTGTAGTGTTTTGGCCCTAAGCAACCACACAGGCGTAGTATAGTTTGAACATCCCTCACCAAGGCAACACACACAAACGATACTGGCAGAATTATCTTAAAAGTAAGCAAAAGCTTTTACTAATTAATAAATAAATGCAATAAATACATAAAGACAAATAATTTTAGACATTGGTTGCAGGATATTAAAAATAAAATGGAAAATATACATTAACAACTATACTTTAAAACTCTGAGATTAAAGTCTTCCTCAGGTCCTTAGTTGCTGAATTTTGAACTGCAAAGTCTTTACAAAGGCAGTTGAAAATCTTGGTTCTTAGTAGTGCAGAAGAATTATTGAAGAAAAGTCTCTGCTCACCTAAGCAGGCAGGGTCCCCAAATGCAAAAGACTAAAGGCTCAGATACAGTCTTTCTCCCTTGTTTTATGGTGTTTCACATGGCAGGTCCAATGGGCAGAGGCTTGCCCTGTGATTGGCTAGCATTCTGTTTCTATGGCTACACAACCCATCAGTTTTTAGTATTTTATTACAAAACAACAAATATGCAGTTCTGAATATGAGACAAAAAAAACTCAGAAGTCAGCTAGTCTAAACCTTAGGAAAAGCCCTCAGCTTTCCTGTCTTTGAAATGGTTGTAATCAAGCTACACTCAGTATAGCTATTTACTTAAATGGTAGCCTATTTAGTGGTAATGATATTAGCTCAGGTAGCCTTGCAGAGACAAAGGGATGCCAGACATCCAGGCTCTTCTGGATGCTGTGACTCATTCAGACACAAATCGACGTGCCTGCTGGCCAGCTCTGCTTAATTATTCTTTGTCTCCTTTTAAATGATTTAAATAACTCTAGTACCTGCTGAGCAGCTGACATATTCTCTGCTCAGTTACAAGAGTTACAACATCATTCCCCAGGTCCCATGTCTTCGTACCCATGATTCCTTGCACTTATATTGAGCCACCATGGCATATCTGATGCATTTCTCCATAAAAATATCATGAAATATGATT
Organism: Neoceratodus forsteri; assembly: GCA_016271365.2. NCBI lineage: Eukaryota > Metazoa > Chordata > Ceratodontiformes > Ceratodontidae > Neoceratodus > Neoceratodus forsteri. Next base: position 1,181,308,464 of record CM057450.1, on the reverse strand, counting down.
AGAACAATAAGGCCTTATCTCGTCACACTCCTCTCTCCTTTACAGAACCTGGGGAGAACACTCTTTCTAGTAAGAGTTTCACCAGTTCTGCCCCTTACTCAATTGGTGAGATAGGCCATTTGCATTGGCATTAGCAGACCCTGACCTATGTTTAATGTCCATGTTGTAGGCCTGTAGTGCAATGTCCTACCTAAGGAGTCTCCCATTCATCTTTCCCATTTGGTTTAGCCACACCAGAGGATTGTGGTCTGTCTGTACCTCAAGGGCCTCCCATACAGGTAGGGCTCTAGCTTCCTAAATGATCACACCATGGCAAGGCATTCTTTTTCCACAGTGGAGTATGCCTGCTCCTGGGGAAGTAGCTGCCTACTTAGGTACACAATTGAGTGATCTTTCCGCTTTTGGGATGTCTGGCTGAGGATGGTGCCAATCCCGCATCTGAGGCATCCATTTGCACAACAAATGGTCTAACATAGTCTGGGCTGGCAGAACAGGGCACTGCACAGTGCAGCTTTTAGCTGGGTGAAGGCCCTGTTACATGCTGGGTCCCATTTACTTTCTGGGATTGCTTTTCTTTAACAAGCTACACGAGGAGCTGTCAAGGTGCTGTAATTTGGTACAATTATTTTGTAGTATCTGGTAGTCCCCAGGAAGCTTCTGAACTGCTTCTGGTGCCTGGGCCATGCCTCAATGGCCTCTATCTTGGCCTGGTTTGGACATAGCTGTCCCTCTCCACTACATGTTCCAATATGATACCTCAGCCATGGCAACTTGCCACTTCTCAGCCTTAACAGTGAGTCTGGCCTTCTGTATCCTGCTCAACACTTCCTTCAGATGGGACAGGTGTTTCTTCCAGCTGGTACTGAAGATGGCAATATTGTCCAGATAAGCCACTGCATACTCTTCAGTACCCTGTAACACCTGGTTGACCAACCTTTCGAATTTGGCAAGGAAGTTCTTCATCCCAAAAGCATCACCTTAAATTCAAAGAGGCCTATTGGGGTGATGAAGGCTGACGTTCCCTAGCTGTGGCAGTCAACTCCACCTGCCAGTACCCCTTTGTCAGGTCTCTGGTTGTTAGGTAGGTGACCCCCAACTTGTCCAACAACTCATCTGTCCAGGGCATTGGGTGAGCGTTGGACTTTGTGAATGCATTGAGTCCATGATAGTCCACACAAAGGAGGGTAGACCCATCCGATTGGGGATGAGGTACGGTGAGGCCCAGTGACTGTGGAATTTTGGATTACCACAAACTCCTGCATTTCCTCCACTTCCTCATAATGTCCTTTAGGTTGGCCTCAGATACCCGTAGACTGTCTGTCATATGGGCACTTGTGTTCCCGTGTCCAGATCATGGGTTGCTAAGGGGTCCATCCAGGCTTGGCCGTAAATAAAGGGCAAAGTCCTTTAAACCTCCCTCACTTCCTGAGTCTGTTCCAGGGTCAACTGGTGTGACAGCTTGATTGTCTTCACTGATGACTCCTGCTTGCTTTCCTCTAGCAAGTCCAGGAGGGATCTTCTTCATCTGTCCCCTCCCAGGACTACAAACAGCAAACATCATGTCAGCCCTATTTACGTATGACTTCATCATATTGCCATGGTACATTTGGTGGGTATGTCTCCTGTCAGGCAGTTCCACAATATAGTTCATGTAATTCTGGACTACCTTATATGGCTGTCCACTTGGCCTGCAGTTTGTCCTTCTGGACTGGAATGAGAACTGTTACTTCCTGGCCTGCACTGTATAGCGGAGCTCTGGCCCGTGATAATACCAGACTTTTTGCTTCTGCTGGGCAGCTGACAAGTTGCGTTGGGCCACCTCATCAGCTCCTTCAGCTTCTCCCTGAACGTAAGGACATACTACACTATGGGAGTTCCCTGGGTGGTGTCCTGCCTTCTCAGTCCTCCCAGATGAAGTTTAGGGCCTACACCCTTACATCCATATAAGAGTTCAAAGGGGAGAACCCTTTGATTCTTGGAGCACCTCCTGTATGCAAACAACAGGTGGGGAAGGTATTTCTCCCAGTTCCTCCTGTGTTGTTCAGCAAATGCTTGCAGCATCGATTTTAGCATATCATTAAAATACTCCACAAGCCATTGGCTTGTGGGTGATAAGTTGTTGTGTGTCTCTGCATCACCCCACACTTCTCCCACAAACACTTCATCAGGTCTGACATGAAGTTACCCCTTTGATCAGAGATAACCTCCTGCAAAATCCCGACCTGGGAGAAAATCCCTAGCAAGTCATCTGCCATTTTGTCTGCCCTAATTGAGGAGAGGGCAACCACCTATGGGTATTAGGTGGAATAATCAAGCACCATCAGGATAAACCTTTTCTGTAGCAGCTTTGTGTATTCAAGAGTCCTACAATATCCATTCCTATCCTCTGAAATGGCTCCTCTGCAATGGCCAGGCGAATTAGGGCAGCTTTTGTTTTACTACCTGCCTTCCCTAACTGTTGGCACTGGTGACAAGACCTGCAATATTCCTTCACCTGCTGAGTGAAGTTGGGCCAATAAAAATATTGGGCCAATCGCTACATGGTGCGTATAATGCCCAGATGTCCAGACATGGGGATATCATGGGAGACCTTGAGCAACCTTTCACAATACTCCTGAGGAATGACAAGCTGCCTGCCCATTACCCATCCCTCTGTCCTCATGTCTTACATATACAGCTGTCCGTTGTCCCAAAATACCCTATGTCTCATGTCACCTCCCTGTGTCCCATCAGATTCTGCACAAGCCCTCAGCCCTCCAAACTATGGTCAGTTCTCTGAGCAGCTGCAAAATCTTCACATTTTCCCATAGCATGGGACATGTCCTCCTCAGTTCCTAAACTGGGATCCATAGCTCTAGCATCAGGACATTCAGAGTCACTGCCATCCCTAACCCTCTGACCATTGGTTACCCCTCCTCAAAGTAACCTTCTACAGCTGTTTGGTGAATGGCTACTTGGGAAGTCCTACCTCCTTTCAAAATTCTCCATTTCTGGAGACACAGGCTGGGGAATCAGCCTCCTATTCTCTTCCACAGGGGCTTCTGTGGGTCAGGGAATTACAAGCAACCTTTGCCATCTGACTGCAGGTAACACACACCACCCCCTGCTGTAGATTATTCCCTATAATCACATCCAGGGTGAGATTGTCTGCCACTGCCACTTTTGCACCCTCCTCCTGTCTCACCCAAGTCCAGGAGAACACTAGCTAGTGGCAGGGTTTTCTCTTCCTCAGTAAATCCCTTATAGTTACAAACTGATTAGGTATAAGCTGTTCAGGCTCAACCAAATCCCCTTTACCAGTGAAAGAATGCCCCTGTGTCCCTTAGCCCATGGGTCTGTACCCCATTTACAGTAACCGGGTGTATGTGCTCCCTCATGTTCACAGGCATACTCTCAGGGATACACAGTGCACCCACCTCCTTTCAAGGACACTTTATCCACTTTGCACCTTTTAGGACTCTGCCTAGCAAGATGCCCTGGCTCCTTACAAAACCAACATTCATCATTCTTTTTTCCAAGACATCCCTTCTGGTAACTTGAGCCTTCCCTTTCTGCAGAGACATTGAGGTTTTAGCTGCCCTGAAGGTGTGCTTTTCCTTTTGCCCTGCAGCACCTGCACTTCCTTTCAGAGCAGGTCTGCTCCTGGCATAGCGATCTGAGAGCTCAGCAGCTTGCTTTGCTGTTTTTGGATAGTGGTCCTGGCTCCAGCCAGGTTTTCAGCTCCGTTGGGCAAGCCCAAAAGTACTGTTCTAAAACTATAACCTCCACAATTTTCCCCACAGAGTTTGATTCCACCCCTCCCACCAACATTTTAAAACTGCTGTTGCTTTGTGGCTAGTTCTTCAAAGCTCATGTCAGAGCTTTTCAGAGTTTACAGAATTTAACCCTGCAGGCCTCAGGAGTTAGCTCACCTTTTTAAGTAAACAGTTTTAAGTTTCTCATAGTCTTTGCTGTCCTCATTATCCATTTGACCTAGTACCTCATGCCCTTTTCCAGTAAGCAGCGGAGATAGCTGAACGCTCCAGGCCTCCTTCAGTATCTTGGCCTGGATACAGACCTTTCAATCGATTTCAAAAATGTATCCATACCCTCCCCTCTTTAAATTCAGCTATTAATTTGGAATTTAACTTATACCCAACTCTGGAGTCTCAGGTTCACCCACCACTTATCTCCTCTGGTGCTGGTCATTGTGTCCTAGCCTCTCCAGTTCAAACTCTCTCTCTGGCACTGCTTTTCCTCCCTCTCAGCCTCTCATTGGTGCTGCTTTTTCTGCAACCCAGTTTGAACCTCTTCTGCTCTCTTCTTGCTGGGTTTCAAACTTTCTCTGCTCCAGCTCCATTTCCTTAACTCAGATTGTAGCCTGATCCCTTCCAGCTCCAGCTCTGTGGGGTGGGATTCTCAGCATCACAGTGAATCCTCTTGTGATGTGTGGGGTCAGGGATACCCTTCCTCTGTACTTTTAGCACGCTCATTATCTCACAACTGAACATATGCCAGAGGATCCCAGGGTGTCCTTTTCTCCATCCAAGGGGTACAAATACAGTCTCGAGTCTGTGTTCCTGTTATAGAACCCTCTCGGCCACTGCAGAATGAATCAGGAAAACCACAGGTGTGTATAGGCTTCAGGGGCCCTATACACCTTATTATGTGTCTTTCCCCCAAAATCCAGAGCTCAGTTCTAAACCCCACATACTTCTCCTAAGACTCTTCATATTTCATCCCCTCCTTTCATTACACAGAGTCCCTAGTGGTTCTTTCCTTTGGTAGTGTTCTGGCCTTAACAATCACACAGGCGTAGTATAGTTTGAACAACCCTCCCCAAGGCAACACACACAAACAACACTGGCAGAGTTATCTTAAAAGTAAGCTAAAACTTTACTAATTAATTAATAAATGCAATAAATACCTAAGGACAAATAATTTTAGACATTGGTTACAGGATATTAAAAATAAAATGGAAAATATACATAAAAAGCTACACCTTAAAACTCTGAGATTAAAGTCTAGCTCGGTCCTTAGTTGCTGAATTTTGAACTGCAAAGTCTTTACAAGGACAGTTGAAAATCTTGGTCCTTGGTAGTGCAGAAGAATTATTAAAGAAAATGTCTCTGCTCTCCTAAGCAGGCAGGGTCCCCAAATGCAAAAAGGCTAAAGGCTCAGATAGTCTTTCTCCCTTGTTTTATGGTGTTTCTCAAAGGGCAGGTCCAATGGACAGTGACTTGCCCTGCATTGGCTAGCATTCTGTTTATATGGCCATGCAACCAGTCAGTTTTAGTATGTTATTACAAAACAACAAATATGCAGTTCTGAATATGAGATAAAAAACAGATGTTCACTAGTCTAAACCAGAATTATTGGGGAAAAAAATAGCCTTCCCTGTCTTTGAAATGGCTGTAATCAAGCTACACTCAGTATAGCTATTTACTTAAATGGTAGCCTATTTAGTGATAGTAAGATTAGCTCAGGTAGCCTTGCAGAGACAAGGGAGGCCAGACATCCAGGCTCCTCTGGATGCTTGTGACCCATTCAGACACTAATGGATGTGCCTGCTGGCCAGCTCTGCTTAATTATTCTTTGCCTCCATTTAAATGATTTAATTAACTCTAGTCCCTGCTGATCAGCTGCCAGATTCCCTGCCCAGTAACAAGAGTTACAACATCATACCCCAGGGCCCATGTCTTTGTACCCATGATCCCATGCACTTACATTAGATACCATGGCATCTTTGATGCAATTCTCACATAAAAATACCATGAAATATGATTAGAACAATAATGTATAGCCTTATCTCACCACAGAGGAAGCCAAGACTCAGAGATTATCAGAATATCTGGTAGAAGGGTAACTATGAGAGGCTGAAGTAGATCTTTCTTAGGGAGGAGGCTTCAGATATTAATGTAGGCCACTCATAAGCCTTTCAGGAAACAAGTGGGAGGGAGTGTGTGAGGCCAGGATTGGGCTTAATATCCTGTGCCATGAGGAGCTGCAGTGAAATGATGAGCTTGATAGAGTCTGAGATGTGTTTGCATGACAAATGAGGAGGAGGAGGAGGAGGAGAAAGGGGATGAGGGAGGGCAGAAGGGCTGGGGAAAGGAAGTTCTAAGGGTTTTCAGGTGGAGCCAAGAGGAGGAGGCAGGGAAGAGGGAGCAACCTGGGAGCCAGGGGAAATGGAAAGGAGGGAGAAGGCAGGAGGAGGGAGGGAGGAGGGGGGAGGGAGAAGGAAAGGAGAAGTGGGAAAGCTGGCAGTTGGGAGGTCGGTTAGGAGAACAGTAGGGGAAGGAGGAAAGGGTGATGAACAACATATTAGTCAGCAGGAGACTTAGGATCAGTGCTGGAAAGATGGAAATAGAGTGGGAGGAGAATAGGAAGGGGACTGAGAATGGAAGCAGAATAGAAGAAGGGCAGGTGGCATAGGAGCAGCACAGAAAATAAAAGGACAGATAAACTAGTTATTCAACAGCTAGGCAGGACGTATTTAGGGTTACCACCTGTCCTGATTTTGCAGGACAGTCCTGATTTGGGCAGCTGTGTCCTGCAAAAAATATGAAAATACCACATGTCCTGACTTTATAGTAGAAAAATATTTTCTAACATTCCACTAAATGTTGCAGAAAACTATAATACCTTAATGAAAATACCTTAAATGATAAGAAACAATAGAAGCAACTAGGAAACTACAATACTTAGGCTTAATTCTGATTTTATAGAGAAACAAGTCTGTTGCATTGGCCGAGTTACCTATTGTCCTGCAAAAATCATGTTTCAGTAAGAAATGTTCCACTTTGGACTTCTTAAAAGGTGGTAACCCTAGACATATTTGATTTATGTAATTGGTGTAGCGTTTTTGCCGTGTCAGGTTTTTTAGGCTATTTGTTTTTAAGTTTAAAAGTTTGTGGGACTTTTTATGTGCGGTTTTTATTTTTCCACAAGTGCTGAGTGATGTTATGACTGGGGAACAGTGTGTGTGTGTGTTTTTATTGGGTGCTTGAGGTTTTTTGTGTCTGATTGCATGGTGTGAGAAAAATGGTTGTGATTGGTTGGTGTTCAAAGTGTGTATCAGTGGGCAGGACGTACTGTTATGGCACTGTACAGTATTCAGTCAGCCAGGAGGCATCACAGAAGATGGTGTCTGCATGCATCGGGATTCACCTTTGTATTGGGTGCAGCCTACTTTGGAGTTCAAGAACCAGAGAGCTGGCATGGATGGAGTTGGCCACTGGATACTTGGAGTCCGGGAGCAGAGCAGAGAATCAGTGTCATCTAGAGGAAGGCTTCATCAGAGGAGATGGGATTTGTCATGGAAATCACATCAAGGAGAGTCTTTGGAGGAGAATCTGGGGGTTTCTTTAAAGCAATCGATATCTTCAGTGAATGTTATTAGCTTCAGATCTTCACTTGAGTTAGAGTAAGGTAAAGATGGAGACTGATCAGGATGGCATTTTGTCTGTGACCAGGATGGAGAGTTGTTCTTCGGGAGTCTTCGTGTCTTGGGTCAGTGTCTTCAGTTTCCTCCAGATGTTGGTGTTCCTGCTTCCTGTGGATTATGACATGAAGAGTTGCTTCCCTTATTTGATTTTTTTTATTTGAGTGCTTTTGGCTTCTCATTGATTACCATTTGGATTACCCTGTGGATTAACTTTGGGTCATAAGTGTCACAATGTGGACAAGGTAAGAACGTTCAAAAATTTTATTTAAACAACGGGCAAGTCATTTATTTTGATTTTAGTTTTAAAATTGAAGTTTTATTTAACTGTTGTGTTAATGTATTATTAAAGTAGGTTAGTATTGTTAGCCTTAGAACTATGATGCATTTTTTATGTTCAAACATTGGTAGTAAAAATTACAGGAAACAGATAATTAGGAAAGGGTTCCTTAGTGTTACATGTAGGTTTCTGTTTACAGGTTGATACAGTGTAAACATTGTGAAATAGTCGTAAACAGTAAAATTGAACTGCAAGAAAATATTTTTTGCAGAAAAAATTCTGAAGAAAAAGGAGTTTGCAAGCATTGGTTTTATCTAGATTTTTGACATGCAGATATATATATATATATATATATATATATATATATATATAATATCAAGACAGAAGAAAAGGGAATTAAAAGGGATCAGTTAGCAAGTGATTAGGAACAAGTTTCAAAATGCAACACAGTAGCAATAACATATTTGAATAATCGTGATATGTTCTTGTTTAGGGAGCTTGTTGATCGCAATGTCTTTGTAAGTAGTCTATAAACTCTACTCATGAATTCCATGGGGAAGAACAGAAAAATGAGGGCAAATTTAGTATTTACTGCAGTAGAATTTTATATTTATACCAGATCTTTTGTAGTAGTTAACTGCTTAGGCTGTATTGGTACCATAATGTATCCTGTTTTTGCACCTTTTTATTGTACACATCATCATCAAGAGTCCATTTTATTTCATAGTAGACATTTTTCTCCATTCTATGCATTTACTTAGCATACCTTTATAATATTCTAGCAGTCTTGCAAACATTTGTGTCTTGTACTGTATAGGACATTTTTTATTGCTGCTGTCAGGGGAGGGATCGGTGGTATCAGTGGTTATCAGTATCGTTGGAATGTGGGATGCTGACTACTGTTACAATTTATTTTATGTATTAGAGTTAAACTTACCGTTATTAGTTGGAATTGGTATCCAAATCAAGAACTTGAGCACATTTTCTCTTAACTGAATCATAGTGGCCTGTAGTAAGACATGGATACAAAAAGAAAAGAAAGTGGTGGTTCTGATAGCATTTTTTTAATTCCTTTTTATACTGGAGGTGGCAATTGGGTGTTTAATATATCATAAGTGACATGGTATATATGTTATTTTTAAATAGCTGTAATGTTATCTATTTTTATTTATGGTTTATATTATGTGTTTACCTTGAACTACATTGAATGTTATTTTGTTTGCAGTTATGGTTGGTGTCTGGAAGCAGACTCGATTAGATCAGTCCAGTTTTCAGGGATGATAGAGAACTTGTTGGTAGTGGAGATGTATTGAGAGGTAGATGATCCAGGATGGCAGTATAGGAGACTTGATATGTGTTGTTGTTTCTCATCACTCTTTTGAGTAATCTTTTAAAGACTGGAGCTGTTCATACCCTGATACCTGTATAATCATGGTTGACTTTTGCCGCATTGCTGTCAGAGAGCTTTTGGATCAAGTGCTTTTTCATAGTGTGATTTCTTAGGCATTAATCTGTTTGGATGCCAGATTTGGAGATTGTTGTTTTACTCTGCTTCCAAGTTTGTTTATCCTCGCTGTCGATTCATGTATCTTGGAGCCGGGTAGTTAGATTTACATTTATATTGATGGTGAAGAAAAAAGGACATCTGGGTGAAGTGTTTTGTCCAGTTGGTGGATTTTAAACAGCTTGTAATTTGTTACTGGTCATTGCATTGTATTATCTCTCTGGTAGGCCCTGGTTTCAACTTGCAGGTGTCTTTGGGATTTGATCCAATTCTCGCTTTAGTTTGTCTTTCTTTTTAAATTCTAAATACTGCTGGTTATTCTCATGTGTTTTAAGTTCAATGTCACCCCATTTAACATTGTAGGTCTCCATGTTCTCTTTAAGTGCAAATTAAAGGGTAAATACCAGTGGTACTGGGTCAGTCTGCCGTATGTGTATGGCAGCAGCAAAGTCAAAACCGCGCACCACCTTACAGTGCGGGAACTAGCAGCACAGGGTACAAAACTCCCGAAGGCACAAATGTGGCAGGTGCAGTTTGTACCCCATCGCACATGGCTGGTAGGGAGGAGTGGCACAGAGGTCAAGACCTCAGCTGGGAGGTGGTCTGCTGTGGCTCAGAGGGATGAGCCACAGTAGTTCAGGGTGGCTTATCTGTCTGTGGACCGGGCTTGAATCCTGGTCCCAAACTTTACAAACCACATTGTGCATTTTTTTATCCCTATTACAGTGTTTCTCCTCATCCCCATGTTGACCCCTCAGAGTTGATTATATCAATGGGGATTTGGGGCACAGTGTAATGGGGTGCAGGGGAAGAGACCTCCACAGAAAACAAAGAAGTCCTTGAGTTGTTCGACAATTTTGCTTTGGCATTCATTTTCAGTGCTAATGTATCCTCTGTATTTACAGTGCCATACATTGCTGCACTGTTTTTGTTTATGGCAACATTATCCTGTGCCAATACCAGCCACATGGAATTCACGAGTGACACTGGGTCTTCATGGCCAAGCTGTTTTGAGGCACAGAGCTTTTTATTATTATTATTATTTTATACTCCTCTGCTCCTCAGCCCTCACAATCTGAGGGGTGCCCCAGTCCCATCACCCAGGCATCCACCAGCCGGCACTAATACCCAGGGATTACCTCCTCTGGTGGGGTCAGCAGAGGGGTCCTTCCCCTCCAAGACCTGATCAGTGTCATGCCATGGCTAGCCAGGTGTGGGACCTGCGAGCTCCCCTCATCATCCTCCAGGAGCTATTTCCTTTTCTCCTTTTGCAGGAGTGCGGTGTGCAATGATGCCAGCACCTAGGTTCATGCACGCTCCTGCATGCCCCAGGCAACGCCTGTCTGCCCTCACCCCTGCTATGCAGCTCTCAGCCATCGAGCCCCAGCCTCCACTAGGGGTCAGGTGAGTACCAGCCACTGATATTCCTCCTCCCCAAAGATGGAAAGCAGTCCAACAGATGCTCAATCCATCTCCTCCCTGCCGACCCATGGCAACCTGTGCTCGTTCACGAACACGGGTCATCGGGCGTGGCATGAGGTGTGGTGTTCAATGCCTCAACCCTCAGCACCACCGGGCCGGCTACAGAGCTTTTAATAATTGAATCTTTCAGTTCTTTGGCACTTCTAGGTTTGTTGCTCTTCCGCCTCTTTTCAGGTTTTTGTCTCGACTGGAGCACTTGCCTTTATTTCCAAAAATAATGAATTTCAATAGAGACCTTTAGCCTGAGTTGTCTCTTGATGCTCTAGATGGTTGAGTGGAGTGTAAGAGCTTCATGTGGGATGCCCTCTTTTTGTCACAGTTTATGAAAGTTGATCCAGTTGTGCAGTTGGTACTTCATGAAGAGGTTGCTCTGAATTAAATTGCTCTTTCAGGTATCTCAGCAGAACATGTAGATGCCAATGTCAGTTTTCTGGAAGGTATTTTAAGTTTCATGTACTTAGAATGTACTGGTCAATAACATTTGGGTTAACAGTACTCAGGACAAGGAAACTGATTGTGTGTTGTTCTTCTAGGTCAGGTACAGTAGTTGAGCCTTATGTTGTATATTCTGGCTCCATAAGAGGCCTGGGGCCTGATTCCAAAACAGCCCTTAGATTGCTGCAAAAGTTCCAGCGATCTAGGCTGTGCCACACCCCCGTGCATCAGGGACCTTGCGCCCAGTTCTGAACATCGGGATGTTCCTGCCCCACAACACTGAGGAAATGCCACAACTGCAGTCTAGCACCAAATACTAGGTGCACCTACGGGACCTGATGGATAGATCCACACTCCCCATCCCACCGGTGCAAGATGGACTGCAATGCCTGGCATTCCCTGGGGCAAGAAGTGGCAAATTCCCTGGGGCAGAAGTGGCACAGGGAGTACCATAGGGTGTCGGAGTGCCTGTGTGTATGCCACAGGGATGATCAGGCACCAAGCGGGGTGCCTTTGTCAGCACTAGCCACCTACTGGTGTATTAAGTGCCATGAGAATGTCTCTCTCACTGGGTACCCGATCACCCCGGCATACACTTGCTCCCCAACACACCAGATGTACACTTCCGTCTCTACTGACCCCCAAACCACACATACGGAGTCTTCCACCAGCTCCCCACTTTGAGAGCAGTGCTGCAAGGGTTTAGACCAGCCTCCAGCCGGTTCTAACATGACCTCCATCCTACCACCATGGTGGGACTTTTGAATTCCAAATCAGCCCTGCCATGGTGCAAGCCCTTACAATCTGGAGTACCCAGTTGCAGGTCAAAGGGTGGAGCAGCGCCTTTGGTACAGCAGTTTCCCTTACAGACGAGACCACGACCAGAATAGGGAATGTTGCAAAATGATGCCAGTTGCAACTTGCATCATTGCTCTTGACATAAGCACTTTAGGCCTGGTGGAACCCTTTTGGAATCAGGCCCTTGGTGTCATTTTGTATCTGAGTTAGAATTTCTTCCATCTCTAACTCAAAACTGTTGTCCAGGTTAGTCATTTTATTTTTTCTGAACCACGGAACATATAGATTTAACTGATATTTAACACTGGTACCGTTTTTTCTGTAATCAGGTGGTTTATACTGTGGCATATCAGTTATTTTTTCTGTGGGAAATGAAAGTGGTATGAGGAAATCGGGTTTAGACACAGTTGGTGTGTGTAATAGTGGCAGATGGCACGAGCTGGCAGAGATTACAAGGTTAGAAGTAGTCCAGTCAGTTCTTGGACAGTGTCATGTCTAGTATGTACATACATTTTGATTACGAGTTTACTGTGTGCACAATTGAACTTTTAACTGGATGCTTGTGAAAATGGGCAATTTGCTCACATCCCTTCCTGTATAAATAATAAACTGAAACTGAACTGAAACTTTATACAACAGCAGTGTAAATAAATGAATTTATACAACAGCTTTTGTATCCATGCGGTTCCACTTCATTACAATGACACCGTCATTGTTGACACCGACAGCAATGGGAACAATTCCAACAATCGGCATTGTTCCCATCAGGACAAATGTTTTTCTGTGGGGACTTTGCCCCCGCACCTCCCCTTTTAAATAACCAACTCCGAGTCGGAGTTGGTTCAGAGTGGGGACGCAACACTGGGAATTACTGCATCGGCAGACAGCGGACGCACCACAGTGACCAGACTTGACCTGGCGAGATGTGTCGCTGTGGTGGTGTTCGCTGTTGGAATGTCATTGTGGTGGGGTGATACCTATCCATGCCTATTGCATAACACATATATTATACAGGCACAGTAGCACCTGCATATTAGGGCTGAATATGAACTTTAATGTTAAACCCTGAAGTTTGCTAACTCTGTCCCTTCAACTGATTTATTTGAAATTTGGAAGACACATAGTTAGTGCCAGGATCCCTAGATCTGGGAAATTTTGTGGTAATTGGTTAACTGGGGGCAAAGTTAAAGAGGTGCAAAAATGCAAAAATAACTATAATTAAGACTTTTTAACTCACTTATAACTAAAAACTAGAAGGAGTTCAAACCTGAAACTTGTATGTTTGATAGAGTTTGCCCAAGATATGTGCTTTTTGCTTTGTAAGCTGCTACCTTGTCCCGTTTTTGAGAAAATAATAATAACATTGTACTTGCTCAGTTTAAAAACTGAACACACTAAGGATAACTGATTTTTTACAACCACATTTCTAATGTGGTCGTTTCCAAAAATGCATTTGTGTTTGTGGGAGCAGGTATTATCATAATGCTGCAAACAGCATCTGTATCTACTGAAACAGTGTTCATTCAGCAGGGTGAGGCTACACGCTAATGTGTAGCCCTGCCCCTCGAATGGAGCTGCACATGGCTTTTGCTGAGAAAGGCCCTTTGGCCACCATTAGCTGCATCTACTGCAAGTTTAATGCCTGTGTTTAATGTAACCCAGAAACCAGGGTGCCTGATCCCCAGTGCCAAATAAAGCATATGTATTTCTGACACTGGGGTGCCTACCTCCAGTGATGGATAAGTCCCTCACCCTCTGTTTTAAGTTTATATGCCCCTGACACCATGGTGCTGAATCCCGGTGCCAGTGAAGTTCCCTTGCCTGCCCAATTAAGACACCAACACTGGGATGCAAGGCATGCTGAAATTTTCAACACTCACTCATAACTTTGGTAATTTTCAGTATTTTTACCAAAATTTTCAACATAGCCATTTTTTCTCACCACTGTTTGAATGTGGCAGTTTTTTTTCCAAATCCTGGCTTAAATGTGTTTCACACTTGTGGTGTGAAATGGCTTTTGGACAGTATTTTATAAATGATGCCTGTCATGTTGGGGGTTCATACAAAGACTATGTTAAAATTAACAAAATCTCACAAAAAATTATGAAGTAATGGTATCTGCAGGTTTGGCCATTGGCCCAGTGGGGACCGTGTTGCTCAGTGAGCTGGGTAAATGGGACAAGGCTGTGGTGAAGATACTGCACTGTGCACCACTGGCCCCAGCCTGGGAGGGAAAGAGCAGTGATCTGGTGCACAGATGACACCTTGTGGTGGGCTAGGAGCCTTCCCTCACAGAGGGGTTGACGTGCATGTCAGGCTCTGATGGGTCCAAGCACTGCATTGAGCTCAGGAGTGTACTAGCAGTACCCCTGGCAGAACTATTCACCAAATCGCTAGAGAGTAGGACCGCACAGAGAACTGGAAAAGAGCAACAGTGGTCCCACTCCACAAAGCAGGGAGCTGGGAGGAGGATGGCAATCACTGCTCAGTAAGCCTCACATCGGTGGTAGGGAAGTTGAGGGAGACACTACTCAAACAGAGATTCATAACGTATATGGAATCCAGTGGACAGCAAAACCCAAAACAGAATGGGTTCACAGCAGGTAGGTCTTGCCAAACTAACCTGGTCAACTTTTTGACTGGGTTACAAGGATAGTAGATCAGGGAGTGGTGGTAGATGTCATCTATCTGAACTTTAGCAAAGCCTTTGACTGTCCCACACAGAAGGCTGGTAAGGAGGCTGGACCACATGGGGGTGGGCAGGAAGGTGGTTGAGTGGGTGAGTAGCTGGCTGATAGGATGAACACAGAGAGTTCAGGTAACAGGGCATTTTCAGCTGAGGAGTGAGGTGACCAGTGGGGTACCACAGGGTTCAGTACTTGGTCCCCTACTCTTCAATGTGTTCGTGAGCAGACTTTGCAAATGGGCTGGAAGGTATAGTGTGTCTATTTACTGATGACACCAAGATCTGCAACAGAGTGGACTCCCATGAGGGTGTGAGGAGTATGACTTCAGACTTGAAAACTGGAAGAGGAGTCAGAAACATGAGCAGCCAAAAAGTGCAAAGCCATGCACTTAGGTAGAAAACAATCCCAAAGAGGATTATTACCTGTGAGGAGAAGCTAGCCTCCACCAGCCAGGAGAGGGACCTAGGGGTCATTATATCAGAAGACTTGAAAGTGAGTAAACAGTCAAAAAGGTGGCACCAAAAGCAAGTGGCATGCTGGGCTGCATCAGGAGGAAATCACAAGTTGCAGGAGGGAGGTGGTGTTACACACTCCACGGGGCACTGGTGCACTCCCATTTGGAGTACTGAGTACAGTACTGGAGACCACACCTCAAAAGGACATAGACAGAATCAAGACAGTGCAGAGGAGGGCCATGAAAATGATTCAGGGACTGCACCATATGGCATACCAGGACCGGCTGAGGGAACTCAACTCCCTGGAACAGAGGAGGAGAGAGGCAACATAGTGAGACTTTTAAATATATGAGGGGTATAAAAGGTTAATGTTCAGGAGCTTTTCCAATTGAAAGAGAGCGGGAGAACAAGAGGGCATGACATGAGGCTGAAGGGGGAGGTTCAGGAGTAATACAAGGAAGTTCTTCTTTACAGAGAGGGTGGTGGACCCATGGATTAGCCTACCCAAGGAGGTAGTGGGGGCCAAAACAGTAAGCAAGTTCAAGAATGCATGAGATAGACAAAGGTAGCATACTGAAAGGCGCAGGAAGGGAGGGGAATAGCACCAAGTAGGTTCTTGGGCAGACTAGATGGACCTTGCGTCCCCTTCTGCCATTACTTTCTATGTTTCTATGAGACAAGTGGGATGGCAAGAAAAATGGTGAAAATAGTACCTGGCAGGAGGAAGTTCGGGTTGCTACCAACCCTGCATGACTTACAAGCCCCATACCGCTATCAGACACCCAGTGCTGTTACTTTTCTTGCCAGGAAGTTACCTTGTACATTTGGTACCTGCCCAAGATTATGCCATGACAGGGAGAAGAGGAAAGGGACATTCACCCCCTCCCAACTGTCAGCCAGTTTGGCAGTCCATCACCCTGTTGGTGTTGTGGCATACTAAAATGTGGTGGCTTCATCCTGCCCTGATGGTGGACAATGAGTGGAACAACTTGCCCCTCCCGAGAGGAGAGGGCCCAGCAGTGATTATTCTTTCCACATCCCCTCACTTGCCTCCATGAGCGACCCAAGTCCATTCTTGAATCCGGATCACTGTCATGGCACCAGTATGTACCTCCTAATCAACCCACATTAAACTCAAAAAACTCTACAACTTTTCCTCCTAATGCAGCTTATTGGAATTTTTACTATGCATACTAACCCATTTTCCACTTTACAGCTATAGGTCCAGTGGAATGAAAAGCATGGCATAACAGGACACCAACTCCGCATTAGAGGACACTGTCCAATTGTATCAGATTAGTATTGTTTTATGTTCAGAGTATCTTGTTTGTCCCAGTTAGTAATGAAACAGCTGCAGATCCTTAATGACTCCATTGCTATTCATATTTCATAGGTGCTACTGAATGCTCCACAAGCCGTCAACCCCATCCCAGAATTCCTAGGACCCAGGTAAGAAATCTTTATTGGTACTGTATTTATGCAAGGATGGTACAGTGTAATGGTGTAACTACAAGTGCTAAGACACTAACAAAAATAAGAAATGGCACACACACACACACACACACACACACACACACACACACACACACACTGCTCTGGAGATTGTTATTTTAATTGAATAGGTGCCTCAACACCATGCCAAGCACCCCCATGTAGGATCTTACAGAAGGCTTCCTCAGGGCCCCTGAGGAAGCCTTCTGAGAAGTCACTATGTGGAGATGTTTGGTCATAGTGTTTAGGCTCCTATTAAATTAAATCAACCATCTCCAACGGGTGTGCATGCCAATTTTTTTGCTGTTACTGTGCTTTTGATGGAAACACATCAGAGGAGATGAGATTGTGTGGTTCTCAGACTTCACAAGTGTTAAGACAGTGCTGTCTTCACTTGTTAGTTAGCTAGTGAAGCAGAGCTAGAAATATCTTCACTGTTCCGTTTATTTCATTTCTCACAGGTCCCACAGGAACTGCTCAAATGAGGATATGATTCCACTGTCACAAAAAGGAGGGAAATTAATTCCTAAAAACTATGTTAATGCAGACATTAAGGCTGAAGAATGCAAAGGGCACAAAAGCAGGGAAATGAAAAGTATTAGGGTTTTGAGTTTTCAGAATCTTGGCAAACCAGTGTGGATGTTTCTTGGGGTTGCAACTCTACTGCTCACCCCTCCTCTGAGCAAACAAGGTCAGACATGATCTGTTTTCTTCATGCAGGCATAGAGCCCTGCATGAAGAAAGCTACAACTGTTTCTATTGGCAACATGTAGCCAGCCATACTTCTCTACCTCCAAAGAGTATATCACTATGAAGTACTGGTATGGAGCTGTACCTTGTGTTTTGGATAGGAGTTCTGGGAGGGGGCACTAGTGTTGACAAACCCAAGGAACATGAAACCACTGATTTGCCAAGACTCGGGGACCCTAAACCCTAATATATTTCTTTTCCCAATTTGGGGCACTTTGCATTCTTCAATCCTAATGTCTGCATTAATGTCATTTTTGACAATGAATTTCTCTTTTGTGATAGTGGTATCATATCTTCATTCACACAGGTATTTTTGGGATCTGCATGAACAGATGCAGACATGCAAAACCCTCTGGGCCCTGCACTAAGAGAAGAGTCCATCTGGCTGTGCTTTGCATTTTCAACTGTAATGTCTGCATTTGCATTGTTGTTTAGCAATAAACTATAGTGGTGTGGTAGGCCACAATAGTTAGGGTTGAGTAGGCTGTTTAATGTTAAACCTCTAACTTTGCACTTTAATAGTTTGCCCCATTCAACAGATTCACATGAAATTGTGCATGCATGGTCTTGGGGCAAGGTCTCTAGATATGCCAAGTTTTATTCTGGTTGGATGTATATTCTGAGATATGGATACAGAAAAAGTGAACCATGTTTTTTTTTTTTTGCAGTTTTTTGTAATCGTTTAGTGCCCAGATGGTTTGGAAATTTTGTCTGAAATTTTCAGGGTAGAAAGGGCTTGGCCCAGAGTGGTGTCATTCATTGGTTTGGTGAAAATATTAATTTGTTCCAGAGTTATAAGGATTTGAAATTTCAGTTCTGAGCATGCTCAGTACACTCTTTTGGATAGCTGTTTCATACAAAGAATTCGGCCATACAAAAAGTATTCTGTTTTGTATGGTGGGTAATCCTGTTTCATAAGAAAAACATTTTTCACATGGCAGCCATCTTATTTCTGTTTTTATTTCAAAAAGTTTTTATAACCCATAAAATCATATCATGGAAAGACACCAACACATGGATCTTGCTAATTGGAACCCCATTAGTTGGATTCTGAAGTTAGTTTTTGGAAAATGACCCAGAAATGGATTTTTAATACATTTTAAAAATCTTTTTCATGAGATAATTTTCTTTTTTCATATGGCCATACTAAACAGGTATAGAGCCATACAAAAAGATTATCTTCATACAAACAAAATAATTTGACTTAGGTTTTTTTTGTAAAACTTTTTATTGAAAGTAAATCCAAATTACATTCAGCAGTTGGCAAACATTACATTTATAAGAAATTCAACATTATGATACCCTTTATCCCTTAAACCAAAGAGTAAATACCATATCTTATGACATATATTTTAACTCACAAATTCATTACAGGTAGTAATACTCTAGTGAATATCTAAATAATAGAAAGAATATATAACAATAGCAATTTATAAGTATGGCTAAAACAAAACATACAATAGTGAGTAGGTAATACAAAGTTCTGCACATACTCTCTCATCTTGCATTAAAGTTGATGAATAAACCACATATATTCCCATATCCGGGAAGGTTACAGGCCACTAAAAGTCCACTTCAAGGCATAAATTCAGCTGTCTAAGTGGGCGGAGGTGAGCACAGGGTAAAGGCACCACGGGCAGAGGCTGCAGCGATCTGCCTGCATCCACCAAGGTAGACAAGGGAGTGAAGCCGCCTATTTTCACCACATTAAAGTGATAGTTCCTGTAAGTTGGCTTTCTAGCCTTGATGGGTCTTTCATCTTCTTTCACTACTATCAATAGTGTTTCTGAATATAGACCTTACTATTTGCAGACCGCTGTTTTGAAACACAATGAGTGAACTTATGAATAACTATATGAAGTGGGAACTTAAGTCTAGGGAATTTTTGTTCATGTTTACCATATGTAAACACTTATTATCAAATGAATCACTGTCTTTGAAGTCAACAACACAAGTCTCTGCCCAAACTGTTCTAATCTTGGAAAATTAAAACATGACATAGATCAACTGAATACTGAACTTATAAAGATCAGAGAATTAAGAGAGTTTGAGATTTATGTGGACAACCTGATTAGGAATATAGACCCCAGTAATGAATGTTCCCTTCTGAGGAGCCATTACCTCTGAACCTTCTATTTACCCTGAACTTTCAACAAAGTCTAATAGTATCCCAGTCTGTAATAATATATGGTTAGACAAAAGGTGAGAGAAAATGACAATGACTCCAACTCTGAAACTGAGTGGGAATCAGTTCTTGCAAGAAAAATTAAAAAGGAAGATGGGCCAATATGCATAATCTATTTCCCTCTAGAGATGTGTTTCAGAATATCTCTGCATCTAACTTGTGTCTGCAAACAGATTCTCTGTGTTACAAACCCCTTTACCATTGGATGAAACCAATTCACATGTTAATCCTTCAAAAACAGACCTTGCAAGATAATTGATGACTCCTTGGTTTGTTTCATTGATTCTCACCTATGTAAAGGGAATAACTATATGAACGCTGTTAACTGGTTTCCTGGAGCAAAATCTGAAGACATTTCAAATAGAATAGATCAATTAATTATTGAAACTTGCTCCAACATGTTGGCACAAATAATGCAGGAAGAACACATGAAAAGGACATTTGTCATGAACTAATGGAGCTGGACACCAAATGCAAAGACAAAGGCTACAAGGTTGCCATTTCTGAATCTTACCCATCACCCGAGCTGATCCAGAAAAAACTGAACTACAGCGAGGATAAACGATGCTTCATTAACTGGTGTAAAATGAGGGCTCTTATTTATTGACCACTGAAATACTTTTTTCAATAACAAACTGCTGTTTTCAAAAGGTGGTCTCCACCTGAACAAGCCATGTGCATTGAAACTTAATGCATATTTTGAAGCGCCTTTTGTTAGCCTTGATTTAAACTAGTTGCTGAGGAGATGTGCTCTAGTCCACTTACTGTAAATCCATATAACAAGCAGCATAATAATGGAAATTACCATACAAGAAAAAAGGATATGAATAAATTGAAAGGCTTGCTATTAAATGCTTGAAGTCTAAATAATAAATTTGATGAACTTTTATTACTCTTGAACTGGACAATCATAACATTATAACCATAACCAAAACTTGGTGGCCTAACATAGATTCCTGGGAAGATTGATCCCGATTTTGAACTTTTCTCATGTTGTAGAAATGGAAGGAAAGGAGATGGGCTAGCACTGTACATAAATTTAGCACTAAGACCAAGTGATATCACCAACAAAATAAGCTCTCTCACCTTTGACAGAGTCCATATGGATTAAGACAGAAAATAACAAATCTGTCAGAATGATTATAGGTCTCTGTTACCATCCACAGAATTCTACCCTCTGTTACCAGAGTAATAATGGATGAAATAGAAACTAGTACTGAATTTGGAGAAGTAATTGTCATGGAAGACTTCAATTTTAGTGATACAGACTGGGCCAAACTGACAGCATCCAGCACAATATCCAAAGAATTTCTCACCTTATGTGATGAACTAAATTTGAAACAATTTGTTTCACTCCAACTCGTGGCACCAATATATTAGACATAATTTTGGGAGCTGTAAATATCATTATAAAGAATTGTACAGTTTCCTTGCCACTTGCTAATAGTGACCATATTATTGTTAAATTCAACCTGTGCACTGAATTTTCAACATCAAAAATCTTACTAAAATTTATATCTACAATAAAGCTGACAATGCCAAAATAGAGGAAGCCCTTATAGGAATAGATCAGAACAGTCTCTTCAATGGACACACTTTTGATAATATGTAGTCATTATTAAACAATTAAATCCTAGCTGGCCTGGTGGCATTGAGGGCTGAGGCACTGGATGCCACACCTTGTGCTGCGCTGGTGACGCAGATTTGGGAACTAGTCTGGGTCACTGAGTGTTTGCCGGGGAGGGTAGGAGCTGGATTGAGTGGCTGCAAGGCAGCTCTCCTCCTCCTGGGGAGGGTTTCAGTTGCTTCTGCTGCAGGACTGCCCCTGAGTGGAGGACGAAGGGTAGTGCAGATGAAGAGTAGCTAGAATAGGGAGGGTGCCATGGATTGCTGCATGTGTGTGCTCCACACGTGCTAGAGTGACTGCAGCAGGAGGGAAGAAAATGTGAAACTGGAGCAGGCAGACTTCATGATAGCCTGGCTGTGCCCATGTCAGCCTCCCTGGATTCTAGATTTGTGTGTTCCAGGGAGAGGAGAAAATCAACAGTCTGCACGGCCCTGCCACAGGGATGCAACCCATGGGGAATTCCCAGGGTAGGACTGGTGCGGGATGCCGGGCCAGAGAATGAGCCCCTCCAAGGAGGGCCAGAGCTGCCTCCCAGTTCCATAGAAGGAGGTGACAAATATAGAATAATAACAATAAATAAATAACTAAAATCATAGAAATTGCAAATTGCTGTATACCTACAGTCCTAAAACATAATAATTCCAGATTAAGACCCAGGTGGTTGACTAGAAACTACTCAAAATTATTTTTAAAAAAGCACAAACTATATAAGAAATATCAATTAAGTAAATGCATATCAAATTTGGAAGCATTTAAATCAATTTAACGCTAAGGTAAAACAAAATTAAAAAGCTAAACTGAAAACTGAAAAGGCATTAGCCTCGAAAGTGTTGACAAAGGAATTCCAAAGTTTTCTTTAGCTGTATTAATTCTTTAAAGAAACATAAGTGCAGGGTGGGTCCCATTGCAGTAGATGATGAAACCTTGAGTTCATTGAAGGTTATGGCAGATCTAATAACCATTTTGTAAGGCCTTTGCTAATAATGATTTCAGGTATAATTATACTTTTGCCTCACCAATGCCAAACTTTCCTTCTCTTTTGATGAAATAAGGAAAAATGTAACAATTTAAAATCACTATCATCACTGGGCCCTGACGTATTACCAGTGACATGTTAAATATAATGAAGAATCACCTGGCTCTTCCATTAAAATTGATATTTAATAGTAGTATCAATTATGGGTAAGTTCCTAACGACTGGAAAAAGGCAAACGTCACACCACTATACAACAAGCATTTGTCAATGTCAAAATTTCACTGTTGGTATTGCTTGTTGCACATGCCTCCCATATTTTTCTGTGTATATTACTCTGCCTTGCATTTTAGGTGGGTGTTAAGGTTGGAAACCCTAGTGCCCAGGGCATCTGTTGGTATTTTGCTCCAAATTTTCAACATGGGCTTTTTGGGATCCCACCTCATGAACAGTGGCAGTATCATTTTGTTACTTAATCCTAACAGGTGATTTCGCACAGCAAGTGTGCCGCTTGGTGCCACAGTTGCAAAACCAAATTTCAGGCAGGATGCAAAATGATAGTTGTACTGTTCATGAGGAGGTGAAGAAATGGCAGTGTTGAAAATCTGGAGGAAAATATGAAAAGGGCAAAGTTATGAATGTGCATAAAACTGTGTGATGCATGCTCATAACGCAATCATTTTTGGAATGTTTTCACCAAATTTCAACATGGCCTCTTTGGGACTCTTCCCCACGAACAGTGGCACTGGAATTTTATTAATCTGTCCTAAAGTTGATTTTGTACAGTGACCGCCTATTCTACTCCACAGGTGCAAAACACATTTTGGGAAGGATGCAAAAATGATAGCTGTACTGTTCATAAGGGGGTGGAAAAATGGCAATGTTGGAAATTTGGAGTGAAAATCTTAAAATCAATGATGTTACGGTATGTATAAACTGCGCAATGGACACTTATAACGCAAGTCATTTTTGAGTTTTTCATCAAATTTGCAACAAGGATTTTGGGACCCACCTCATGAACAGTGGCACTGTCATTTCATTAATTTATTCAAAAGGTGATTCCGCGCAGTGATCGCAATCATCTTTTGGGACCGAGAAACAAAATGACAGTGACTGTGTTCATGAGGTGGGGTGCCAAAACCCATGCTGAAAATTTGGGACCAAACTCCCAAAATTGGCTGAGATATCAACCTAAATTGAAACCTCCATCCATTCACTGCCATTATAGTACTTACCATCATTTCTTCAGTTCCCGGTTGGTCTTTGAAGAGTGCAGATGTGTTCTCGGTCCACCAAAGATCGCTGCTCCCAACCTCCAGAGGTAAGTATGGGTGAGGGGGTGGGGAGGTGGGGTACAGAGGGAGGGTGCGGGTTTGGGTGAGGGGGCTACGGAAACAGTGAGGTACCATTTTCTGTTTTTTCAGATTTAAAAAAAGACGCTTGTGGTCTGTTTTCTTTTTACAGGTAAACTATTTATGGATTTTGGCACACTGGGTGGGCTCCCAGTGTGCCAGAGTACTGGGGGAATCAAGGGGATCAGTGCCTACCTGGGGATTGGGCACCCGAGGTTGGAGAATATAGGGTTGTGGGGTGCATCCAACACCGAGAGTGGACATCCCTGTGTCGAAAACACTACAGGCAGTTTTGTTAAAGGATGAGGGGGATACAGGCTAACATGGGGATTGAGCACCCTGATGTTGGCAGGCGGGGAAAATCAAGCAAATCGATCATGATTCCTCAGGCACTGAATACTCTAGCCTATACAGAGCTTAGGCTGTGGCCTGCTCTGCACGGGTGGGAGAAAATATAGAAATAGAGACAGGGGACGTGAGGAGGTAGGCGTGAAAGGCCTCCTTCCACCTTTCAGGAAGGGACCAGTGGGTTGGTGAGGAGGAGGAGACATCATGACGAAACAACTGCTTGCTCTGTGGTGATCTGCAGATGAAAGGAAAAAGCCTGCCACATGATTGGTGCAGCTTTTCTTTCAAGTGTAGATCACTTCAGGCAAAACAGCATCAGGACCAGCTGAAGGATGATTGGTGCGATACTGTCGCACCTTGCAGAGCACTCTACATTGGACAGACAGTGTTATACTCCACAAAGTCTACTACCAAGGAATTTGCAGCGATGTGTAACTCAAAAAGGAGATAAGGCGATAGTGGACAATTACAGGCCTATTAGTTTAAAGCCTGTTCTAGGCAAGGTAATGGAGGGGTTATTAAAGACAGATCAAGGCCATTTTGGGGAAATTTTGACAAAAGCCAACATGGGTTTATTAAAGGCCAATCGTGCATTACTAATGTACTTTGTTTTATGAATTCATTAGTCACAGCCTTGATTAAAAAACTCCCTGCGATGTAATCTACTTGATTTCAAAAGGCTTTTGATTCTTACCTCATTGGGCTCTCATTAAAAACTACAGGTTCTAAATATTGATCCCTTGTGGGAGTGGTCAGGACCCAGCGGTAATGGCTGAGTAGATTGCGAGCTCCGTCCTAATCTGGCTAACAATCGACATAATCCAGTAATATGCCAAACTGAAATTCAAGTTAAGCAACTGGAAATCATTCTCTTACCTTTGGCACCCTGAAATTGGAGCTTTGGGGAAAGTAGGTGGAAGGGCAGCAATGTCTGATGCAGTTTTGTGAGGAGCGATACCGCATATAGGCCGAGGATCCCGAGTAGCTAACTGCCCATCTGACTGGCTGCTCACTTCTCCCCATTAATATCTGGACTTCTTTGGCCCCGACAGCAGCAAACAGGTTGCGACTCTGGCCTTTATCTCCACCACCAAGCAGGCGAAGGGGAAGGGTGGCGGCTTCTACTATTTTACCTTTACCCTGTGCCGTGATTCCAATGGAGAGTCAGCTAGTATTGCACGGAGACATGCAGCCTGCAGGCCTCATCATCTCCTGACAACATACAACTCGGTGAAGCACTAACTAACATCACTAAGATGTTTGAGGCATTACTTTCTAGAGTAGACAGTATTGGGACATCACTGGCTGGAATGTGGAGGATGTCCAAAGACTTGAGGATAAACAAAACGTATTGGAGCAGAGGACGGAGGACTTAGAGCAGCAGCATTTGGCCATATTGCAAAGCCTAAGGGACCATGAAATAAAACTGATTCGGCTGTGGCACTGTGCAGAGGACCAAGACAATCAGAGCTGTAGAAACAATGTACACATATTGGGGTCCCAGAGGGATGGAGGGTCTAACATGGAGCGTTTGAGCGACTGGATGCCCCAACTACTGGGGGACAGGTGGAAGGACCCAATCGGGGTGGAGAGGGTGCACAGGGTACCTGGCAGAGTTGACTCCCAGTCACCACGAACAAATGTTGCCTACATTTTAAAATACTCTATTAAAGAGAAGCTCCTCTGGGCCATCAGAGACATAGGGAACTGACTTGGAAAGGTGCCACAATCTCGTTCTACAGAGACTTCTGCAGAAGTTGCAGCGAAGCAAAGAGAATTTGGCCCTATTAAAAATTTCTACAAGCTAATGCTTTTCAGTAGAGATTCAAGAAACTTACCGCTCTACACATATATAAGGAGGGGAAGGCATTCCCATGGAATCTCGAAGGAGGCCAAACCTGTATTACTCAGCAGTGGCCTAACTTGACCCTCAAACTACTTCTCCCAGACGCCTCTCATTCGGAGATCTGACTCAAAGGAACAATAGACAATGAGAAACGCCATCAGGGAAGAAGTAAGTAGGCGGACAGGTGCCACAAGAACTCAGTCCCCAATTGCACAGGCCAAGCATTACAGCGAGCTTCAGGAAGCAGCACCGACATCGGACATCCTCCAGCCAGCAAAAATGGACAGGCTACTTTCTCCAGAGTTAAAGCCACAAGACAAAGCGGTGGCTATACTCAGCCTTCTGATGCCCGAAATCATCAAAGATTGAGGAACCCCACTCAGTCGAATGCCGACCATGGTTCCTCTTCTCCCCTGCTAAACTTTCCAGGGCAGCGGCGCCGGATGGATGGGCTGCAAAGCTCAGACTCGGAACCTGGGGAATTAATGAGGCTGCACATCTTTGGACTGGGCTACAAAGATGGAAGAGGAAGAAGCCAGGAGAGCAGCAGAGGCGGGGTCCTGAGACCTGGAAAGAAACATTTTCAGAAGCATTGAGCTCTCCTCCCAGAACAGGCAGAGTGGAAGCATCCTCTGATGGAGCACATGTGGCATCTGGGACTGATGGCTGATAATCAGGACGCTTATGCCTTTGTCTAAATTCTTTTGTTTCCTCTGGAGGAATAATATACCCAAACTAGGGAGATGCATAGTCTTCTCCCCCATGGCCATCTCAGGCGCCTGAAATACCAACATCTTGGGACTCCTATTAAGCCCCTGTAGGGGTGACAGATCTGGGATTCAGTGAGACTGCTGACCGATAGTATACCTGGGTTATCCAAGGGTCCTCCCACTCGGCCTTAGGCAATGACTTAGGGTCACCTGTCTACTTAAATATGCTGCCTTGTGCTGTGACCCAAACAAGCCTTATCATAGCAATCTCACGACTGGTGGGTGGCGCTAAAGGTACCCTTCCCATCCCCTTCCCATCCTTTCCAGTTGCTTTATGCATGTTCCCAAATGGGGTCATGCAACCCTGAATATGCGCATTGAAGCTAGGGCCAGATGGGGACAGCACACCCATGGTGGTGACGACATCCTCAACACTTGGTGCTAGAAATAGTGTGGCACAGAGCCCAGTTAGCTCTCTCACAAGACTACTTCAGCACCATTAGTTAGCTTTATACCAACTTGAGGTACAGTTAGTTTTAAATATGGTTTGGTGGTTACTTCTTAAAGTGGTTAAGTCATTTCAGGTTACTGAGTGTTATTTGTGTGCTTTTTCTTAGAAAGTTTAAGCCGCCATTCAGACAATGCAGCGCAGTCCTAGTCTATTGTACAGCTCTATATCTTTTTCCACTGAAAGTCCATAGAAGATTAGAGACCTGCCTGGCCTGATCTACTATTGGGTGTTTTCTTTCTTCTTTCCTGCCTCTTACTCCTGACACTGTTGGTGGGTGAGTACTATTTTCAACTTACATATTATCCAGTCTCCTGACAGGATGGCAACAGGGAGCGGCTGGCGGCTTATCTCCTGCCCAGGGCTGGAAATGTGTCTCCTGGAATGTAAACGCACAAAGGTACTGCAATTTTTAAAGTCTATGGGAGCAGATATAGCACTTTTGCAGGAGACACATTTAACAAACCGAACAATCCACTGGTTGCAAAACTCTGGGTAGGAGCATTAGCTGCCAGCTGTGCGACCTCTAAATCAAGGGAGGTGGTCATCTTGCACGTAAGGCATCACCCCTGGGTTATAGAGGACAAACGCATAACCTCCAAGGTCGCTGGGTGGTGGTTAGGCTTTCGTACCTAGGGGAAGGATAGTGGTGGCAAATGTATATGGGCATAACAATGCCTCAGGGTATATTTACACAGAAATCAGCCATGCCCTCACAGAACTCATGGCTGACTTCTGGATATACCAATACTGCTTGGGGAGATCATAACCTGGTCCAAGATGTGTTTCTGGACAAATCCCTCCCGACCCACACAACGCAGCTCAAGACCCTAGCGGGGTGGACAGTGATGATGGAGGAATGGGAATGTCGACCCATGGAGGATGAACAACCCTAAGGGAGAGACTACTCCTTTTACTCCTCGGTCCATCGCATGTACAGTAGAATAGACTACTGGCTCATTAACCGTGGCAATGTTGGGTATTCTTGACACCTCGATTGATAGCATAATATCAGATCATGCCCCAGTGTCCATTACTTTTCTCCACCTGGCCAAGGGGCTCAAGCCACTAGATGGAGATGTAATTCATTACTTATTCAAGATGAGGCTTTTCAATCCTTCATATGGGAAGACACTCGGTGTATTTCACTTTCAATACATCAAATGAAGTCTCAGCATCCACAACATGGGAAGCCTTTAAGGCAGTCATCCGGGAGAATCATATCATTTACCTCAGCCAGGAACAAAGCCCAGGCAGCAACGGTACGCCAGTTGTAGGAGAAGCTGGCAAATTTAGAAAAGCAGTTTAATGTGGCGTCAAAGTCCACTTAACTCTCCACTGCTATCTCAGATTATGGGTCTGAAATATCAGATCAACTCACTATTACATAAAGAGGCAGAATGGCAGCTATTACAGGCGAAGCATAAATCATGGGGGACAAGGGGAAAACTACTTGCTTACCAGTTGAGCAAGTAGCAAGCTGCATCCAGAATCCTAGCACTTAGAAATAAAGAGGGCAAGGTTGTCTCTACTCCCAAGATATTAATGAAACCATGCAAGCTTTCTACCAGAAACTTTATCAGACACAATCTCACTAACACCTCAGGAGCTCTCGGCACGGATGACAGAATTTTGTGAAGGGACCTCCTTCCCAAAATATCTCAAGCGGATTGTAGCTTCCGAGACCCTATTTCACCAGAGGAGCTACGTACGCCCTTTCTCAAATGGCAAATGGGAAATCTCCAGGGCAGATGGTATGACGGTGGAACTCTACCAACTCCTGGATAAGGAGATTACCACCTCTTTTCAAGCCCTCACTGAGGCTCAAACAGCGTACACTGCTTCCTCCTACAATGAGGAGGCACTAGTGACACTGATCCCTAAAAATCCTCAGATGCACTAGATTGTGCAAATTTTGGCCCATCTCTCTGTTGTCAGTAGATACCAAAATATTAGCCAAAGTACTCACTAACAGACTGAAGTAAGTTATCCATAGGCTAATACACCCTGCGCAATCCGGGTTTCTCTAAGGGCAAGTCTGGGGCAGACAACCTTCACCTGGTCCTCAACTTGAAGTGGATAGCGCTCCATTCCAAAATGCCAATGGCAGCACTAGCCATTGACTTTTCAAAAGCTTTTGATTCCTTGAGTGGAACTACCTGCAAGAGGTATTTACCCTGTATGGATTTGGTAGCCTCTTTCACGCATGGGTCTCTACCCTATACCATCTTCCCACAGCCAGGATTGTTGCCAATCGTGACACCTCTTCCCAGTTCCTCTTCAGCAGGAGACCAGGCAGGGTTGCCCCTTTCTCCCCTGCTATTTATCATTGCCCTTGACCCGCTCATATTAAATTCATTGATCGCCTGCCATCTCAGGGATTCGGTTAAACAAGAGATGTTCCTCGTTAACGCGTATGCGGATGATGTGTTTCTACCTGTCAACCCTGATACATCCTTCCTTGGTGCTACAGCTGTTACGACAGTTTGCCCATACTCTGGTCTAACTATAAATCAAGAAAGACACTTCTCTCCCACTGAACTCTAACTGTGGCAGAGGATGTTTAAAGCGCATTGAATTATCCTGGGCCTCATGGCTTTCTGTACTTGGGGGTATACACATCTGCAGCATGGAGCAATTTGGAAAAGTAAATTTCCCTCTCATAGTTACCCTAATGGCAGAGATGCAACACTGGCACTTGCTTAGACTGTCCCTGAAGGGCAAAGTTGAGGCTGTTCGTATGTTCACTCTACCACGGGTCTCATATCTACTGAACAACCTGCCAATTGCTCTCTCAAACAAACTATTCAGCTCACTAAACAAACTTATTGCCTCCTTCCTATGGAAAGGGAAAGTGGCACTGGGGATGAGCCAAGTTAAGGGCCCATTGGACCAGAGGAGGGTTGGGCCTACCCTGGTTTCAGGGGTATTACCTAGCCTTCCATATGACCCAAGCACCACTTGGTTTGCCTCCCCATTCCCCACCCCTACAGTGGGTTAGCCTTGAATCCACCTTGGCAACCAAATACTATTTATATGCTCTGCTTGGAAATAGGAAAGGTCTAGAGCAGCATATGACCCCTGATGACAGAAACCCACAACGTATGGCACCGGTGATGAGCTTGATAGGAATATCAGGGACTGCTAGGTCCCTCCCATCTCTTATGCTCTCTTTGGCACAATAGGCTCATCACAGTGGATCAGGAACCCATACATTGGCCAAACTGGGAAAAGAAAGGGATCCGCATAGTCCGAGTTCTCCTTGTCCCGAATAGCAATATGCTAATGTCATACGAGCAGCTACAAAACAGTTATGACCTGCACAAAAAGGATTTTTGGTGCTATCTACAGATCAGGAGAGTGCTTCAGCTCTACTGGTGCAACCCACAGACGAGCCAATATGGGGCTGGCTAGGCTGTTCCACAAGTCGAGGCAAGGCCCGGCCTGGCTGGTACCTTCTATAGGGTCTTGAGAGACGTGATAGCCCGACACCACCTCTGCCTGTAGGCAGGCTTGGGAAAACGACTTGAAGAGTCCAATCACCCAGCAGAAATGGATGACTGCCTGAAAGTTGCTACCAACTATGTACGAGGATGCCAAGAGTCAGTTGATTCAATTGAAAATCCTCCTTAGGTGGTATAGAACCCAGCCTTCCCGGCCAAGATTAAAGTACTGAAACATGCTGAGTGCTGGAGATGCCAGTCATCACCAGCAATCTACTCACATTTTATGGACCTGCCCTGTTCTCCGAGTCTTTTGATCCTCTGTGTTAAAGGACTGCTCAAGAATTATAGGCAAGCCCATACTCCTGTCTCAACATTCTCTGGCGATAGGAGACGTCTCATCCCTGCAACCCCTGCAAGGACCACTCATAGCTTGGGCAATGACTGTAATTATGGAAGTGAAGAGAGCCATACTGATGAACTGGAAACAACCTACTGCCCCAGAGCCTCCATGTGGAGGCAGCTGTGTCAAGACTAGCAACTTTGAGAAGCGCATCAGCAGTGGAAAGGGTTGTCTTCCCAGATATCATAGAAAATGGGATGCATATCTACACTCCCACTTATGTATGGTGCTGCCTACTCCCTGTTAACTCACCGTTGAGTCATTAGTCATCTTCTCACCCTCCTTTCTCAGTCCTAAGCCACCCATATCAGCACAGGATACACTGGATCCTATACATCGCTTATAATATATCTCTCACCTCTGTTCTCCTAATCTGTGTTTTTCTGCTACTCACTCTAGGGACTGCTGCTAGTGACAAGCTAGACATATCTGTTAAAAATATAGCAGTTCCGTAAGCATACCTGTATTACTTGTGGTTGTGAAAGATGTACCTATAGGACAGATCACTATTTAGAACTGTAATAAGACATAGTAAATGGACTTGACCTATTAGGACAAATTGTAATGTTATGCATACTCAGAGTTTACTCATAGAAAAGACTGAGCATTAATAAGCTAGCAACTAGACTTGTACTTTAGCTGGCGCTTTGTAAAGAGGATTAATTAAGTGTATTGTAAAGCAAGTGATATGATGTACACAAATGAGAAAAATTAATAAAATCTTATATGATAAAAAAATATTGATCCTTGCTTTGTAATCTGGGTCAAAAATTGGCTAGTGGATAGAGAACAATTAAGCTATAAGGCACAACAGGGTGTTGGTTGTACTAGGTTTACCCCACAGTCAGGGGTGTTATAAGACACAAAGCGAGTTAAGTGCCTTCAGCCCCAGACCGTGGGGTAAGCCTAGTACAACTAATGTCCCTGAAGTGCCTTATTGCTTATATAAATGGGCCCAGAGGCAACTTTTAAAAATAAACACTCTAAAAGTTTCAAACCCACGAAAATATAATAAAATGTTACTATATAATGTAAAATAGTCCCTCCATAGATGTTTTTCACCTGTCAGTCATTTGTCTTTCTTCATTGTGTGATTGTTACCATGGAATAGAATAATTTAAAGCTCTGCATTATTCCAGTAACAGAATGCACCCCCAACACACACACGGAATGGTAACCTGAATACATGAATTCAAAATTATTCAGAGTTCCACTGGCATACACACACAGACATGCACACACACACACACACACACACACACACACACACACGCCTCAAGTGGAGCCAGAACTTCAATTTTATCTGGTGCCAGGTAAGGAGCAGGGAGTTCTCTGGCAAACTGGGGGATAGGAGGGATTTTCAACACTAGCAATGAAAACTGAATAGTACTGGATTTTCTAAATGTGTGTAGAGGGGGCTCTTGAGTGAAAATAACATTAAATTATTTACTTGCTTTAGTTAATCTAATGGACTTTAATTTTAGGGCCTAGTTGAAGGTTTCTATATATGAGTAAAGGTTGCAGCCATGTTTGTGATGGAGATTAGGAAGCAAGTGGCTTATGAATTCTGTGGTTGCCCCAGTTGGCAGGGACTTTTTTAGCCATTGATAGTGCTCTCTTAAGGCAATGGCTAAACCCAAGTTGCAGCCAATTAAGATACAGGGATTTCTTTGCCCATTTTATATCGAGTTATAATTGAGGGTTATACCTCCAGCTGGCATAAAATATCTAGTGGTGTACCTCAAGGTTCTGTATTAGCCCATTGTTTTTCAAAATTTTATTTCTAATTTATCTTTAGATATAGACAGTTGTTATCAAATTCACCAATGCCTGCAAAATTGGTGATCCGTGTAATAATCAGATAGAAATAAATTTGTTACAAAATGACTTGGATAAACTTTCATACTGAGCGAACAACTGGGGTCTGGTGTTTAAGACCAACAAATGTAGTGTTATGTACTTTGGTTTGAAGAATCCAAAACACAATTGCACTGTTAATGGGCAATTATTAAATAAAACACTTCTTGAAAAGACTTGGGGATTTGTATATGTAAGCCCCCAACTCTGTTGGGCTTACCTGTGTGGCTACCATTCCTCTGCGTCCTCACCACCTGCAGCCCCATATTTCTCTGTGTCCCTGAACTCCTGTCTAGCCCCTGTCCTGTTGCCCATCAGTTTGGGGCTAGATGAGAATAATGCCACGGTACCGCCGTGCTGTATACTCATGAATATGCAGGCGGCAGTCCACGTATCGCACAGTAGAGTATTATTGTCACCACCACTGCAGTGAACGGATGCTCTCTGCTGTTCGAATTCTCTATTCTGCTAAAGGGGGTCCAACACACAGAGGAGGCACCAGATGAGTCCAAAATGTACTTAGTTTAGGAGTGCCAATGAGTGCTATGGGGTAGATATAAATATTAATGAGGTATATGAATATTAATGAGCCTGCCTGCTGCCATGGGGAACAGTGTTCCAGGAGCAGTGACAGGCAGGGAATTGTATTAAAATATATAGCTCTGCATGTGGGTGAGAGGGCAGAGGGGCTACTATTGAGTGTTTGGGAAAGTATTTAATAAAAGTGTTTATTCTGGCTGCAAAGGACTTGGAAAGTGGGGACTTTTCTGGGACTATTATATCAGCAGCCATGTTAATAGCCTTTCACCCCTTGTGCATCCAGTCAGGAGCTCAGGAGCTGCAAGATGACTATGGGATTTGCCAGAGGACTTTTGGGAGTAAAAGGAGGGCTAGTTTTTGGCACCTAAATATAGGATCAATGGGGCGTTGAAGAAGGTTAATGAGTATTAGTTTGCCCAGTTGGACTGCACCTAGAAACTAGTTAGCCCTGGGGAAACATTAAGGAGATTCCCTGGATAAAGGGTGATCCTGTGGTTGACAAAGGGTGCTGCAGTGAGAAAGAGAGTTGTTGCTGAAATATGAACCTGCAACTGAAGAAGGGTGCTGCAGTGAGAAGAGAAGTTGCTGAGATTTGAACCTGTGGCCAATGAATGTTGCAACAGTGAAGAGGAAAAGGTGTTTCAGAGATTTGAATCTGTGTCCGCAGATGTTGCTGAAGTGAATGAAATTTGCTCCAGAGAGTAAGTCAGTGCCTGTGAGAAGTCGTGTTGAACTTTGAATCCGTGATGAAGTCGAAAGTATTGCCAAAGTTGGAACCAGTGGTCAAGATATTGCTGTTGAAGTTGGTACAGCTGCTGTGAAATAAGGACCTCGGCTAGGAAGGAAGACCCCACAGTTGAGCTGCAAGATTTCTGAGGTTTGTCCAGGAAGTAGATTGCCCTGCAGTGCAGAAAGTGCCATTGAAAATTGCAGCTGTATTTCAGAGTCTAAAGATCGCTACCTAACATCCATAGTGTCTGCCAGCTAAGAGTCAGGTGACTTGAAAGTGTGTTCTCCCAGGCGGGAGAGAGTTGTACCTGGACAAGAAGAGAATCCTTTGGGAGGAAGGCGTCAGAGGACTGCCAGGTGAACACTGCATACAAAGGCCCCTAATGCTGATTGGAAGGCCTGGCAGGTGAAGACCGGCTTTCATCTTTGCTGCAGTCAGTGGCTGCATGTTGCACCAAAACTCCCGAATCGATACCAACTCAGTATTGTGAAACAAATTTCTGCCACCCCTTGAATGTCTGAACTGTAAGTACCCTGGACTGCAGCTTGGGGAAGTCTCTATTTAGCTAGCTAGTTATTCAAGAGAATTCAGGGGTAAAGTCCTGAGAGGACTGTGCCAAGATGAAAAAGTGAGCCCAGGCAAAGTTTAAATTTTTTTATCTGTTTAAAGTTATTTGAGCCCCTATGAAAGATCCGTGCATCTTCTGCATTGGCAGTGTGGTACCCACCCAAGGGACTCCATAGAATTTTGGGCAGTGTCATTTGGGAAGCTGGTGGCACTCATTGGTGAGAGGTGGGATTTGGTGGGGCAAAAGTGTTGTACCAGTTGTTACTGTTGTTATGCTATTTTCTCCTTTTTCCACTTCCCCAAAATAAAATTGCTAATTGTTAATGTTACATTCTGGTACAGTGACTTATTGCAAAAAGTGGGAATTGTTGTGTGTAGAAGAGTACAGTGGGGCAGTTACTATATTTCCTGGGGGTGTTAACCTGCAATTTTATACAGGTATACCCTATCACTACCCAGGTGGAGAAACAACGTGCACCTGTTGTTCCAGTACCACTTGTCTGTCAAAGATTCTAGGTTAGCCCTCTTGAGGTGTGTTCAGGAGAGACCTGGGGACCCCAGAAACAGCCAAGGTGAGTCCAAAAGGGCTGGGCTACATATATCAAATGATCTCAGTTTTAGTAAACACATTACGGAACTTCCTAATAGGGTGAATAAAATATGGTGGGCAATAAGGGTCAACATAACATCAAAAATCCATCAGTAATTCTTCCATTATATAGGGCCTATATCCACCTCAAATTGATTACACCTCACAGCTCTGGTATTCTTATAAGAATGAAGAAATTGTACGTTTAGAGAAAATTCAAAAGAAAATAGCCAAATATGTTCAAGGGAGCTAGTGGTATGAACTACGAGGATCGCCTCCAACAGTCTAACCTTATGTCCCTAGAAGCAAGAAGGCAACGGGTGATCTCATGTTGACATAGAAGATTCTCTGAGACCAAGATCTCATGTCCAAAATGGGTCTTGAATTTAAACAAACCACAGTAAACACAAGGTTACCACTGCAACAAATGCATCACACTTTCTCAACCAACAAACAAGCATATTTCTTCTCACAAAAGTGGTAAAAGCCATGGGACATGCTACAAACTCCAGTGGTCATCAGAGAATGTAAAGTAACATTTAAAAAATAAATTTCTACTTTTAGTGATCAATTGGGCTATTATGGGTAACTAACAGAACCTTTATTCGGCCTTTTGGCCTTCTGCTCCTTACATGACCTTAGTGAACCTTACTGAACCTTAGTGAAATGGGAAATTCACTCAATGTTGTAAGCCAGTCAGAGAACTGTGGGGTGAGTCCAACCTCCATTTAAGCAAGATCTGTCTTTTGCCTCTAAGGCTGCTGGGAGGAGCCATCTTAAACAACCCCGTCCAGCTGTTTATTATCAATGGAGCTCCCTAGAATCCTGAACAGTGGATCTTTAGGGATTTGATGATCTACCACTCTACTTCAAAAGAATGTACCTGTCCCCAATATTGCTACAGAGCTGGACAGGACCATAAAATATGTGTAAGTGTGCTCACCTCCGTGACACTGCCACACACTCATCCGTGGGGAGGAGATCAATTTTCTTTAAAACTACTGGGGTCCGATACCATCAATGCAGAATTTGCTTCTGAATCAGTTGGTATCTGAGATCTATGAATTTTGAATGTGCCCTGTTTATAATTCTTTCCCAGTATGTCGTTCACACAGTGAAACCCTACAGCGATGTCAATGTCGGCACTGCAACCCGATCGACAGTCATTCCATTGATTGGGATTTTGTAGCACCAACCATTTTGCCGCCTCAGGCATTTTTGCACTGTTCCTCCCTATGCCTTGACCTGGAGGTGTTTATCTAAATTTTGTGGAGTGCGAGAGTGCTGGAGGCAAAGCCCCCATAAACAGCCAGGATGTACCCTGGTGCATTGCCTCAATAGCAGTTGGCCAACAGGATTGCTGGTGGATATGGTTGCCAGTTGGCAAATCCTTGTCACTGTAAGTCGGTCGACATCCTTGATGTCGAACTGGCATGGTGGTACCTCCTTCCTATTCCTCTCTGAGATGACCGTGTAGTTCCACCTCCCACACTGCTTTTGCTTATTTAATGGAGGGATATGGGGTTGCAGGATGGCAATGTAGATGCATCCTCTGAGATAGGTTAAATTCCCCACCTAAGAGTCCAGCAGGGAGCTCCGGGAACATGTCAGTGGCCAGGGCTGTTGCGACCTGCTAATGCCAAGTAACTGCCTAATTTGCAGGCACTGCCAAAATCAGTATGAGGAATACCCCAGTGGTCTCTCAACCATTGAAACAAATCAATATGGTTAGTGCCAGGAGATCACAAATGCTCTACCCACCAAATACCTGTAAGTTTCCTGAGTCCCAGGATAATGATTTGCCTTCTATTTTCAAGCTGGGGTTTTGTCATAAAGGTGTTAATTTGCTCAAAGATCTCAGCTCCCTTCCATGTTGCTTCATAAATGTCTTCCATGGCTGTGCAGCAAAGTTGCACATGGGAACCCACACCCTGTGGTCATTGGCAGGGGTCTCAGTGGACTAGGGTGGACCTCCTCAGGACCTAACTATAGAGTCAGTAAAACCAACATCTGATTGGACAGGGGTGTGAGCCAATCAAAGACTTTGCTGAATCATCACCAACTGATGATACATCAATAACCAAGGTACTGACCATCCACCTTTCCAAACCAGTGATCTAAGCCTTTGAAGACCAAACTGGGGTCAAGAACCTTCCCAGAGTTGTTTCAAAAAAGTCTTTCAAAGTGCTGAAATTGCATATGCAGATAGGGATTGAGAGACTATTAATATAAAATAATAGTTTCGGAAGGCCATCATTTTATATGCAGTTATTATTTTATTTATTTATTTATTAAATTCTCAGATTACAAATACCTTTGAGCAGAAACTGCTCATTTACAAAGGTTCCATCAAAGGATGAGGGTCAACATACATACAGAGGTAGTAAAAGAATGCACAATAAACAACCAAAACTACTAAAAGAAAAATGAAGATACTCAGTTATAACATTATTCCCCAAAGAAGAGTTTAAGTGTTTTCCACAAGCAGCTAGTGCCATGTATAATGACTGTAGGTTATGGTCTACCATCCTGTGTGGCCCAGTGGGTAGAGTGATTCCCAAATAGGATAGCTGGGAGAGATAGCACAACATATCTTGGCCCTCTTGCAGCAAGATGACCTGCTAGTGCTGAAGGAAACTAAAATGAAGTCTGGGACCCGATCTTAGACAGACTTAGAAGCCCTACATTGATCCCTATCAGATTCAGGACTGCACTAACAAATATGTTGATGGGATCTGCCTGCTAGATCCCTGGTGGGACTTATTGCCTACAGGAAGGGACTTCACTTTTATTCGACACTGCACCACAATGCCAACAGAAATTACTTTTCTACTTATGAGGGGATGTCTACAAGATGTGTATCACTCATCCATAGGGCCTATCATCATCTCAGACCATGCATGCATCCATCTGACCTTGGGCTTTGGTCTGTGTTCAACTGCACCCCTAGCTGGCATTTGGACAACTTCCTTCTGTCCCTACCAGGTTTCAAATCATGGCTAGCCAAGGAAATAAGGTCAGTCCTGCACATTAATGCCACTCCTGACATCACAAAACCTACAGTTTAGGATGCCCATAAAGCATATGTACAGAGCAGAATAATCAGTTTTGCATCCCACAGGAAAAATCAATATTCGGCAATGCGAATGTTTGCTTGCTGCATTGGCATTGGTAGTACAGAAGTTAGAGATGCATAATAGGAATGGCAGTGAAGTACTGAACTAATCGTCAACCCCCACCATGCAGAGAGTGAAAGGTGTTGGGGGTGTGCCTTTGGGTCATCGACCATAGCAGCTTATGCCATTCCACCTTACCCCACCCTGCAGAAGCCGACAGGTGTCGTGGTGTGCTTTGGGACTTCGCCTTATTCACCCCATTCCATAAGGAAACAAACTGAGATGGGTGCAGTATAGGAGAATGGGTGAACATTTTGGCCAAAGACCCCAAGGCACACTTCAATGCCTGTCAGTGGCTGCAGGGTGGGGTGGAATGCCATGAGCATTACGGATGACTTAACTCAAGTCACCCCCGATGCCTGTCAGTCTCTGCAGGGTGGTCGTTACGGGCTGGACACCCTAATGCCCTGGGTGTTTGTTGGTATTTTCACTCCTAATTTTCAACATGAGCTTTTTGGGACCTCATCTCATGAACAGTGGCACTATCATTTTGTTACTCAATCCTGAAAGGTGATTTTACACAGCAACTGTGCCATTCGTCACACAGGTGCAGAAGCACATCTTGGGCAGGATGTGAAAATGACAGCTGTATTGTTCATGAGGAGATGTGAAAAATGGCAGTGTTGAAAATCTGGAGTAAAAATATGAGAAATTGATGGTTAAGAGTGTGCATAGAAACTGCACAATGCATGCCTGTAATGCAATAATTTTTGGCATTTTTTCACCAAATTTTCTACATGAGCATTTTGGACCTCCCTCATGAACAGTGGCACTGTGATTTTGTTAATCTGTCCCAAAAGTTGATTTTCCACAGCGACTGTGCAATCCTGCTCCACAAGTGTGAAAACATGTTTTGTGCAGGATGTTTGAAAATGACAGATGTACTGTTCATAAGGAGGTGAAAAATGGCAATGTTGAGAATCTGGAGTGAAAATGTTAAAACTGGAGAAATTACGAATGTGTATAAAAACTGCAGAAATCATGCTCTGTAATGCAGTCATTGCTTGGAATTTTTCACCAGATTTGCAACATGATCTTTTGGACCTCCTCTCGTGAACAGCGGCACTGTTGTTTCATTAACCAGTCCCAAAGGTGATTCCGCACAGTGACCACAAAATCACTTTTCAGGACGGAAACACAGAATGACAGTGCAAGTGTTCATGAGGTGGGGTCCCAAGAACCCCATATTGAAAATGGGGCCAAAATCCCTAAAATGGCTGCGATATCGACCTAAGTTGAAACCCCATTGACTCCCATTATATGGCTTACCTTGAAATCTTCAGTTTGCTGGTCGGCTTTGAAGAGTGCAGACATGTCCCGGTTAAGAGAAGATTGCTGCTCCTGAGGTAAGTATGGGGTGAGGGGTGCAGGGAGGTGGTGCTAGATTGGAGGGTGGGGGAAGGAGAGGGGACAGGAGACAACGATGGACCATTTTGTTTTAACAGGGAAAAAAACAGTGAAGGATGATTTTCTTCATTCATAGGGAAAATCAAATTATTATTATGTGGGCACACTGGGGTGGGCTCCCAGTGTGCTACAATAGTGGGGAGGGTATGCCAACATGGGGATTGGGCACCCTGATGCCAGCAAACAATTTAGAGGGTTTGGGGAGAGGAGGCACCTCCACACCTGGAGTGGGCATCCCTGTGTTGGAAAAGAAATAAAACATTTTTGGCACACAGAGGTGGGCTGTCAGTGTGCCACAATGGTGGGGGCATCACAACATGGGAATTGGGTACCCGATGTCATCAAATACTTTAGAGGGGTTTGGGGAGGCACATCCAACACCAGAAGTGGGCATCCCAGTGTCATAAATAAAGTATAACAGTTGTTTGGCAGACTGGGGTGGGCTCCCAGTGTGCCATATTACGGGGATACATGCTGACACAGGGACTGGGCACCCCATGTTGGCTTTTATGGGAGTGTGCAGGTGGCAGGAGCTGCCATTGTGGAAAGCCATGCTGTGGCTACTATATTTATTGAAATGTTTCACCAGGAAAGGCACACTGAGCAAACATGTTGCTCAGAATCTAGCCACGCGCATTACAGTGCATGGCTTACTGTGCACTGTAATGCATATGGCCAGTGTCAGAAATCAAATAAAAGTTTTTGGCATACTGAGGTGGGCTCCCAGTGTGCCACAAAGTGGGGTGAATGCTGACATGGGATTGGGGCATCCCAATGTCGGCAAATACTTAGAGGGTTTGGGGAAGGGCGATCTGACACGCGAGTGGGCATCCCAGTGTTGGAAATAAAATAAAACAGTTGTTCAGCACACTGGGGTGGGCTCCCAGTGTGCCACATTAATGGGGATACATGCCAACACAGGGATTGGGCACCCGATGTCAGCCTTGTGGGAGTTTGTGGTGGGTGGCAGATGGTGCTATTGTGGAAAGCCATGCCACTGCTACTTGTTAATTTAAATGTTTCACCAGGAAAGGCACACTGAGCAAACATGTTGCTAGTAACTCCGACACGTGCATTACAGTGCATGGCTTACTGTGCACTGTAATGCGTGTGGCCAGAGTCTTGTCATCTGCCACTGCAATGACAAAACTGTACCCTGACTGCAGTGGCAGCTTTCTTTTAAATCTTTGGTTTTCTTTGAAGCTGCTGTCATCGACAGCATGCTCACTGATTCGTGGCTGAGGGACACAATTGGCACACACTGACACACCTCTGAAATGTGCTACTGCCACAGGATGTTTCTTGCACATGTGCACAAGCAAACATAACAAGCTTCACGCCAGTTAGAGGGATGGAGAAGGAACTTAGGAAAAGAGAAATATAATGTGTTAGATAAACACTTGAAAAACACCAAAAGGACCAGAAAGTTATTTGTGTGTATAGCCTTTTATTTCCTTAGCCACAAATCATCTTATTTTTGTATAATTGCAACATTTCAAGACATGGGCTAAAATAATTAAATATACAATAATTATCATAGTTTCATAAAACAGTTAGATAGCAACTCTCCCATCTTCACTGGGAAATCCTACAGCTAATATATCAGATTAACAGTATCACTACAACTGCTGTGCACAGGCTGTTAAACAGGCATTTCATAAATATCGGGAATCCAGTGAGAAGGTGAGATGCTTATTAGCTTACCACATGAGAATGCAATAAGCCACACAGCATGTTGATACAATCCAGCTGCTCTCTGTGGAGATTACCTCAGATCCAAAGAAAATTAATCAGGCATTTCAAAAATTCACGCAGACCTCTACAGCTCCAAGAGAGACCTCAAGGCTCAGACCTGGGGAACTTTTATGAGGTACAATACTCCCTACCCTGACAGCTGAAGAGCAACTTGAAGCTCAATCTTACTCTCAGAAATTTTACAGCATTGAAGTTAACTGCAAGGCAAGACCCCAGGACCTGATGGTTTCCCTGTCGATTTATACCAGGCCTTCATGACAGAAATCAAACAATTTCTTACCAAGGTTCTGCAGGAGGCATATGAGAAAGGAGAGTTGCCCTGCTGTATGTCAGAAGCCCTGGTTGCCCTAATTCTCAAGCAGGGAAAGATCCCCAGCAAGTTTCCAGTTATTGCCCTACGCTCCTCCTAAATACAGACGTCAAGCTTTTGTCAAAAGTCTTGACCCTGCATCTTCAGCAGATCATTCCTCATTATTGACAGACACCAGATTGGATTTGTTAAGGGCAGACTGGCAATGGACAACCTCGGGCCACAATAAATGTTATATGGGTGGTAACCCACTCTGACGTCCCTTCGATTTTGGTCAGTGTAGACATGAAAAAGTCTGATTCTCTGGAGTCAATACCTATATCAGACAACAAAATCGGATGGCATGCTCAGAAGCAACAAAGGCTCTCACCCCATTAATTCTTGAGTCAAAAGGTTTTTATTAGATTTTAATAGCCCAATGTTTTGCCTAATTAATTAGGCTTCTTCAGGGAACTGTGAAAACATATAAAATATACTTAATTATATTTCTTATTCATGTTTATACAGAACAATTCATTCATTTGAGCACTTGCATTTTAATACTGTTATACAATATATTATCTATGTATCCCATAATGAAAATTTGTTAACATTTCTGAATTATATACACACATAAATTTGTAAATAATGATTTTATATTGATTTATTGCTACTTTCTATTATTAGGACCACCCAAGTTTAATGTACTATGTTTTCCCTTACTTTATAACACTGCCAATCGGGCCAAAAATGACTGCCATGTCTTCTTGAGATACAATTGTCTCTGGTGTTCACTTTAAACAAAAATAAATAAAAATGAAAAAAAGAAAGAATTAACCATGAATAATCTTATGTCATTAAACCACTTAATTACTGGTTCACTTACTTTTTGTTTGTTTTGAATTATTTTTAATGTTTTATAATTTACCTCTTTTTATAAATTATATTCTTTTTTGATCATGTAGATAGAAACTTTCATATTATAATCAATCTATAGGGTACATAAAACAAAAGAAGAACAAACTGAAAAGTGAAAATTCAAACTAATCTCCAAAACTTAATTATTAAGGAATGAGAAGTTTTGATACTCTCAATCTGTCGTACACACTAATTGATTTATACAGATGTGTTAAACATAGAATAATAATTATAATCACTGAATGCCCTTTTGGACATCCTTACTAAGTTTATGGCCCTGTCAGGCTTAAAAGTCAATTGGGACAAGACAAGACAGAAGTCTTGTTGCTCAATGACCATGTACAGAAGGATTGAATAGAATGTTTAGGTAACTAATTTCATCAGTCATCTTGGCTGAATGGCCGCAGGCTGGGCATGCTGGAAAGATTGCTGGAAAGTTTGTCTTAGGACTGGTTGTTCGTTTAGACTTCATTAGACTTTTATCACTTTTTTTGTGATTTTACTGACTTGACCTCATTTTGCGCTATGCTTTTTACTTTTTGGTTTCTCGGTCTTACCTGCTGCTTTTGTTGTCTGTGGAGTTCGTGGAGCTGTGACTGTTGGTGTCACTTGTTTGGTTTGCTCACCTGGATTGCTGGACCATTGGGATTTCCGTCTCTGTGCAGTGACTTTGGGGACCTCTGGGGAAGTTTTGGTCCTGCAACTGTATTTGGCTTGGGATTGTCTGGATGCTGTCCCTGTTTTGAAGATTTGTCATTTCCATGGCCTGACTTTTATCAGGACTGCTGTGTAGAAGATGTCCTGTAAACATCCCAAATGAAGGGAGTGGATCTGTGGATCTGTGGAGCGGCGTGAGTTATCAGAAACATTTGGGTGTACTCTCTTAACGAATAGTAAGAATTAAGACTACTACAGCTGCAGTGAGGAGAAGAGCTGTTGAACCCTGGAATATTCTTTTCTGTAGTGTTTCGATAATCGGGCCCTTCTGAGGCGTAGGAGTTGCCATTTTGGTGAAGTGGAGCTGATTATCAATGGGGCAGTTCTCCACCAGAGTCTGGAGCTATTCAGGAGTGGGCACGTGGTTTGCTGGATAACCAGTGGAACGGGTTATCAATTCCTTATGTTCCCGGGCTGGTGCTGTTGGGGAATCGAGGCAGTGGCTGTGGATATTTTCTGGCGGTGGCCCTCTGAAATGGACTTTGTTAAAGCTGACTGGATGAAGACCTGAGGTTCCTGGACTTAATGCTTGCTGTCTACTGTAATACGGTTTGATTTAAAACTTTTCACTTTTCAAAACTTGTACTGTTAATACAAGCAATGAGAGTGCCTGTATTTCATCTAGTTACTGGTCGTGAGACGGCCTGGATCTGGAACTTTTCCTGGA
This sequence comes from Neoceratodus forsteri, assembly GCA_016271365.2. Taxonomy (NCBI): domain Eukaryota; kingdom Metazoa; phylum Chordata; order Ceratodontiformes; family Ceratodontidae; genus Neoceratodus; species Neoceratodus forsteri. The sequence continues at coordinate 1,181,264,552 of CM057450.1, read as the reverse complement.
CTTTTTCTTCACAAACAGTGAGAGTGTCTATATTCATTTACATCGCTAAGGCAGTGAGAGGGCCTGGGGAGCTGTAATTCTGAAGAACTTTAATTATTTATTTGCGGTTTTATTTTTTGCAATGTTTTAAAATATATGTATTTTTATTTTTGAACTTTATATGGGAAGGTATAGGAAAGATTCTATGTTATGATAAGGGATAAGTGGGTCTGTTATTTAATTTATTGGTGTTGTAGATTTTTTTTTTTTCAGTTCATTATTTTGCTTGGGTTATTAGTTGAGTGCGAGTCATTTATTAAAGTGATTATTAGAATGTGTTGGAGGCCTGCCACCGCTGTCATGCGTATTAAGCCCTCTGCTCTCACACTCTCCACCCCTTTTCTCCCCTCATTGCAGTTTACAACTTACCAACACTGCAGGCACTGGGTATCGCCATAGGGAGGAGGGGTGGGGTGAGAACAGTGGAGGGTGAATGAGCTGAGCCATCGATCGGGGTTGTGAGGTCCAGAAGACACCCTGGGGTGAAATGGAACCAGGAATGTGGTTTACCATGCCTGGTTTCCATACCCAAGGGCACTATCAATTTTGATGGGCAGATGGTTCGGCCTGCTCTGGAGGTTCATCCAACTCGGGTGGTGTGCAATGCCAGGTCCATTAAAAACAAGACTGCAATTATTGCAGATCTTGTGAGATCGGTGGACCTGGCTTGTATCACTGAGACCTGGCTGAATGAGAACTCTGGCCCCATCTTGGAGGCTTTAATTCCAGCTGGGTACTCGGTGATTCACCACCCGAGATTGGATCGCTGGGGAGGGTTGCAGTCTGATTCAAAATCGAACTGAACCTTGCCAGATATGTACCAGTTGAGGAGGCCGGGTCAGGTGTAGGTTGTAGGATTGCTCTTGTTTACCGTACACCCGGTGGCGAGAGCATTTCCTTCAGGAAGTGGTGGACTTTGTCATTGACATGACATTTGAATCACCCAGGTTGATGGTTCTGGGCGATTTTAATGCCTGGAGTCGATGACAAACCTCTCATTGGACAACACTTCCTCCAGTTAATGTCATCTCTGGGTCTTACACAGATAGTTACTACTGCTACTCATAAGCACGGTCACTCTCTTGATTTAGTCATCCTCCTGGGGATCGAGGCCTCAAACCTGGGGTGGAACCATTTGGATGGTCTGATCACTACACCGTGGGGTTTAGTTTTAGCACCCCTTCGTAGGCCTACTCCTGTGGAGATGATCAGGTATTAACCTTTACGAGGTATTAGCTCTGAAGGCCTGGTGGTGGTACTTGACCTATCATCTCTTCCAGTAGTAAACAGCACCCAGAGGCCCTCATTGTAGCCTATAATAATGCTATATTGGTGGTCCTGGATCTCGTTGCTCCTGTCTGTGTTTGTTCTTCTCTCCTTCACTCTCGGTCCCCATGGTTTGATGGGACATTGAGGAGATGCGCGACTGGGACGAAGGTTAGAGTGTTGCTGGTGGAAATCCTCTGTTGATGCCGACTGCCTTAAATTGATGGAGCATTATGAAGCAATCTCCCGTAAGAAGGCAGAATTCTGTCCAGGGAGATTGCTGTTGCTCAGAATCAACCAGTTCAGCTTTTTCGCACTGTAGACGGACTGTGCAACCCAGCCTGCCTGCAAGTGCGAAAAGCTTTTTCAAAGGTAGAGTGTGATGAGCTTGCTCAGTTCTTTGCAAATAGGGTGGCTGACATCAGGGCGGTGCTTCATCCAACACACTCTGGTGTTGTGGTAGACCAGCACGTACTTCTCCTCAGTTTTCTTTGAGCACTGTTGACCGACCGGAGTTCATGGATGTCATACAGATTGTACAGGGTATGCACCCTACATGCTGTAGTTTGGATCCTGGACCAGCCTCCTAATCTTGGGTTGTGTTGATTCCATTGGTCCAGTCCTTACATGGATAGTCGGGTGCTCCTTGGAAACAGATGAGTTTCCATCTCCTGAAGGAGACAGTGGTTACACCCTTCTAGAAAGCTCCTTTGGACCCGACTCCCATGTTAACTACAGGCGATCTCTAATCTTCCTTCGTAGGAAGATGACTGTAAAAGTAGTGGCCATTCAGCTGGAGAACCATTTGGCCATCCGTGACATCTATGAACCCTCCAGTCCAGTTTTCAAAGAGGCATAATACCGAGACAGCACTGGTTCAGGTTCTCAATGATCTCTTGATGGCTAGAGATCGGAAGAGCCGCTCTATTCTGGTTCTTCTAGATCTCTCATCAGCATTTGACACTGTGGACCATGGGGTATTGCTGAACCATCTGAGTGCATCTGTGGACTATCTGGTGTGGTCCTCAGGTAGTTACGTCTTATCTTACTGGAAGAACACAGAGAGTGGTATCTGGGATTTATTCTTCAGGTCCAGTTTCTCTGTCATGTGGGGTTCCTCAGGTCTTGGTACTGTCCCCATGTTGTTCACTTGTATATGCTGTCCCTCGGAGACATTGTAAGAAGGTATGGGCTGAGGTTTCACTGCTATGCTGATGATACCAGCTTTACCTTACTTTTGCACCTGACCAGGATGGAGCTCTCTCGGTCTTTAATAACTGCCTCACTGAAATCCAGGGTGGATGGATGTGAGTTGGTTGAATTGAACTCTGATAAGACTGAGGTGTTGGTTGTGGATCCAGCGTGTTGGACAGGGGTCCGGTAGGTATGCCCTCTGGGTTATTCCTTGGGGTTTATCTCTCCTGACCTCTGAACAGGTGCAGAACCTGGGAGTAATTTTTGATAATAGGCTTACCCTGCATTCACAGGTGTCTGCCATCATCAAATCCTCCTTCTATCATCTGAGGAAAATCTCCAGGATTAAGCACCTTGTTCCCTGGTGATCTTTCTATGCTGGTCCACATCTTTGTGTCCATGTGCTTGACTATTGCAATCCCTTATACCTAGGACTATCAGGGTGGAAATCTGCTGCTTGCAGCTGGTGCAGAATGCTGCAGCCCGGATTTTGACAGGAACATGTCAATTTAGTCATATTTCACCAGTGCTGTGTGGACTGCACTGGCTGCCTGTACAGTGGCAGATTACCTTTAAAGTCATCTTATTGACTTTCAAAGCCCTACATGGACTGGGACGGACTATCTGAAAGAGCTCCTGGTTCCCTAACTCGGTGATCGCTCCGCTCAGCTGACGAGGGGTTGCAAGAGATACCAAGGGTGTGCTTAAGATCTGCTGGGGCCCAGACATTTATGTTTGTGCCTCTACCCTCTGGAATTCTCTACCCCATCAGTTATGGGAGTGCCCGACCATGGAGAGTTTAAGCATACCTTGAAAACTCATCTATGAAGACAAGCATTTGGTGATTAAAGTCTTTCTGATAGTAGTAGTGATTTTATGATTGTTTTATATATTTATATTTTAATGAGATTGTGTTGTAAGGTGTGTTGAATCTGTTGGTGCCTTGGCTTTTGAAAGGGGCCTTAAAAATAAAGTTTTGTTATTATTATTATTATTATTTATTATTATAGGTCTTAAATGGACTTAATTTTTTCCCCAATCTTTTTAGTATAAAGGAATCTTTCTTCATGAGAATGACACAGTCTAATAGAAAGGATTCCTTCATACTGAAAAAGGAAATGGACCTTGTTTTTCCATATTCTTTTTTCACATGAAGGAATCCTGTTCCGTGAGAATGACACAGTTTCACAAAAAGAATTCATTCATATAGCATAAATAGAAGCTGAGAGATAAGGTGAAGGCTTTCTGAGCTCAGCACAGGTGATGAACTACCAGAAAGAGAGCTTAGAATGGTTAAAATGATATATCACATAAGTATTGCATTATATCTCAATGTTTACATTCTAGATGATGCATTAATCCCATGCAACCAAATATTACTTTAATAAACATGAGTTACCAAAAGAAAAGAAAAAGAATTTGGGCTTAGCTTTTCCATATTTCAACTTTAACAAGCCATAACTCCATCAATATTTGCATTTAAGGAACAATCTACATATCAAAATACACATCTTAAAGGAGTACTTCAACAATAACACATACTGTAATATCCTACAAAACAATTCCAGATATATAAAAAAACATAAAAGTTAAAAATTACAATTTCATAGGATAACATTGCATGTTTAACAAGCTGTAACTCTGTCAGTCTTTGTAGTTAAGGGACGATCTACTGTACATATGAAAAAGGGTCTCAGTGAGTACTACAACAGCAACACATAATATCCCCAAAATGTAGGGGCCATAAAGAAAACATAAAAATTAAAACAAAATGTTATTCCCATAGGATAACATTACAACTTTAACAAGTCATAACTCAAGTCACTCTGTAGAATTAAGGACAAGCTATATATGAAAAGGTCTTAATCAGTACTACAATGTAACATATAATACCCCCAAAATAATTTAGGGGTCATGTAAAAAAAAAACATAAAACTTAAAAATGAAAATCCCATAGGATAACACGGCAACTTTGACAAACCACAAGTCCATCAATAATTGGAGATATGGGACAATGCATATATCAAAAAGTGACAATGAGTATTACAGCACTAACACATAATCCCTCTTAAACATTCATGGGCATGCTGCACCCCAAAATTACCTCCTGACTTCACCATGGTGCCAGATCCACAATAAAAGTTTGATCATCAAAAGTGCATCAAAGGTGTATCCCATCCTCCACTACAACCACAGTAAATTTCAGAGCAAACTGACAAAAATTTACTGACTTATTAGTAAAAAAGCAAAATAAAATTTTGCCCTGATGCAATGAACTGCTAGCAGTTAAGAGGACACTTCATACATATTTTCCTTTGAAGTGAACCCAACAAAAACACAATTACAACCAAGCACATAAACTGATTCTACAGCCAGATGAATGTGTGCATCTATGAAATGATGGAAATGCAGGGACCAGAGGGACCAGCACTTCCTAACCTGATGGATGTGTTCACACAGGTCCCAAAGGGACCTGAGAAAATGAGGACAATTTTATTGTCTCGAAAAGTAAAGGAATTCTTTGCTAAAAACTACATCAATGTCTACTAGGGTTCTACAATAAACCAACAAAAGTAGGGAAATGTGGCAACAGGGTTTCCAATCCTAACACCCCACCCCACCCCAAAGCAGAAAAAGGAAAAACATTATGGTTTTGCTGTTAGCAAATCAGGAGTGGGGTCTTCCTTAGGGTTCTCAATTCTAACTCTACCCTATTCCATGATTAAATAAGGTGATGTGTGATATGTTTTCTTCAGGCAGAGCCTACAAGTTGTTGGCAACATGTGAGGAGACAAAGTTCTGTATGTCTGAAGACTATAACACCATGAAATGAATGTTAGGGTTGAGAACTCCAAGGAAGACCCCACCCCTGATTTGCCAAAAACCAGGACAGTGAAAAATGTTTGTTCTTTCCTTTTTCTGCTTAGGTAGAGGAGAGTTAGGGTTGGAAACCCTAACACCACATTTCCCTACTTTTGTTGGGTTTAATGTAACTCTAACTGATGCATTAACACAGTTTTTTTGTAAAGAGTGATATATATATATATATATATATATATATATATATATTCATTTGCAAAAAGCTCTGTTAATGCATCAGTTAGGGTTAATTTCCACACCAGCAAAGGTGTGGAATTCAATTAAATTCCAACCCTACCCCATGCCTGACCCCCTCACATCAACAGACATCAGGGTGTGTGTTGGGGTCGTTGGAGCTTAACTCTCACCCCATTCTCCTATGCTGTGCCAGCTCAGCTTTGTTTACAGATCAAATGGGGTGAGGTTAGCCTATGACTAACACATAACACCATGCCTGTTGGTGTGGAGGGTAAGGGTGGGGCATGGGGCAGTAGGGTTGGAAATACATCGTCAAATTTCCACACTTTTGTTGGTGTGGAGATCAACCCTAATAGATGCATAACTGAGTTTTGCAATGAATTTCCTTCTTTTAAGAAAGTGAAATGTTAGTCATATGGAATGCATAGTGGGAGCGTGGCCTCCAAGCCCTGCGCCCCACCCATCCATAACTGTCTCCTCAGATTTGCAAATGGAATCCATGGGTGGGAGCATGGGACCTCCAGACTCTGTGCTCCCACCCACCCATAACTATGTCCTCAAGTTTGCAAATGGTATCCATAGATGGAAGCATGGGCTCTCTGGGCCTTGTGCTCCCACCCACACATCCATGAGTATAGTGCTCCCCAGTTTAGCATAAATATTATGCATAGTTGAGACATAGGCCTCTGGGCCTTGCATTCCCACCTACACATAAATGCAGACACATAGCACAGGCCTAGAAGCATTCCAAGCAATCCTCGCAATGCTTATTTGCTAATATCTCAGTAACTATAGCAAATGCACAAAAATTATTTTGCAGTTGTATTCATGACCTAGCCACCTCCATATGTGCTTAGTACTAAGCTGCATAGAAAAATCCATATCTCGAATTGTTTTCAAAATATAGGCACCACAATGCAATCCTTATGAGGAAATTGCAACTTGAGTGCTGTAACTCTGGAACCGGAGTAATGTTTTTCACCAAACCAGCAGAGGGACATGTGTGGTGCTAGGGCTTGCCACCGCAAATTTCAGCACAAAAGTCCAAACCTTGTAGTGGCAGAGAGGTGATAAAGAAACCAAGATTTTAGGGAGAGTACTGTCTCAAATTGCAAAACTTTTGCAAATTTGCAAAAGTACCGATGTGACACTTTGCAAATTTGCAGAACAGTCATGCTCCCATTTGCAACAGTACAAATGGTCACATCAAAATACACATATTTCTGGGTCTTTTGAAAAAACTGAAGCATGAGTACTGTTCCTAGGATCTCCATGTAGGTAAACACAATAGCTGGTGTTTACCTAGGAGCACTGTGTTTTGAACTATAACGTTTTCCTCCACTGCTAACTGAAATCAAGATGGTGGTGGCTCAACACTACTGAGGCATTTGCAATAGAAAAGGTACTTTTGTGATATTACAAGTTGCTTTCATGGGAATATATATTTTCCCATAAGATATAATGGAAACTTTAAACTTTAATAACTTTTGAATGGATTAATATTTCTTCACTAAACCTTCAAAAGGCACTTCCCTGACCTAATCCCCATATACCCTGAAATGTTTGGACCAGATGGATAAACCATTTGGGCTGTAGGTATGAGCAAAGATTTCACAAAAGTTGTGGATTTTCACATTAATCGACGCTCTGCAGCTCCACAATCAAAAATCCAACCAGAAGAAAAATCTCCTGATCTGGAGATATATGACACAACAATGGGCATGCCAAATTTTAGGCAAATCAGACAAACAATTGCAAAGTTATTAAAATGCAAACTTTTGGGTTTAAACATAGACATGGCTGTGAAACCCTAACTATACCTGCCCATAATGTGTGTATATATATGTATTAGATAACCCACTCTTAGGTGTGCGGTCATGCTCTGATATCGCATGCCTTTGCAGTGCGAGTTACCATGAGGTCACAGGCCTAGTGCTGCCAACCACCAAGGTGTGTGCATATATCAGAGTGTGACAGCACACCCTAGAGGGGTTATCTATCTTATAAATGGCAAAATTGTTTTGGAGGAGGTAAAAGTGCAGATGTGCAGTCACACTCTGATATATGCACAGTCATTCAACCAACCACTTGAGATCATTTTTCTTACCCATTTTATAAATAAATATATATATATATATATATATATATATATATATATATATATAGATATGATATATTCATTGCAAAAACTTCATCAATGCATCAGTTAGGGTTGAGCGACACAAGAGACATTAGGGTTGCACCCTAACCCCCACCACAGCCCCACCCCATCCTCCACACACCCGACAGGCATTAGGGTGTGCCATGGGGTTGTTAGGCCCAACTCACCCCATTCCATGTGTAAAGTGGCTGACATGATACAGCATAGGAGAATGGGGTGAGGATCACTCTTACAACCCCATAACACCCCATGCCTGTCTGTGTGTGGAGGATGGGGTGGGTGGTAGGTAGGGAGGTTAGGCTCAACCTTAACATCTCATTTCCTACTTTTGGTCACTTCAACCCTAATTGATGCATTAATTAAGTTTTTGCACTGAATTTCCTTAGTTTTAAGAAAGTGTAATGTAACTGGTAAGTGGTATGCATTGGTGGGAATGTGGCCCTCAGGCCCCGCTCCCACCAAGCTGCCCATTTGTGCATAACGACATGTGTCTGTACTTACACACAACGAGCCATACAGCAGCCCCATACGGCTGAAAAAGAACCCTTGTAACACTAATTTGACAATATCTCAGTAACCGTACAAGCTATGAAAAAATCCCTGCAGTTGTAATCATGACGTTGAATCCTCCATGTGTGTTTACCTAGGATGGACTAAGCTGCAGGTAGCAAAAATCCGTATCTCACATCATTTCCAAGATACGGGCACTGAAAGTCGCTGTAGGCACCACAATGTTATCCTATGGGAAAATCTCAACTTCATGATGGCATATCTATGGAACCTATTAACTTTTTACACCTAAACAGCATAATTAACATCTCTGTGACACTCCCTTTACACTCTGTAAATTTCATGCCAAAAGATCAAACTGTTTATTTACAATGTACTGGCAAGGTTTTTAAATTCCTGGTTCATGAGGTGGCAAAATCCCGTTCACGAGGTAAATCCCCATTAGTGAGCTGTCAAAATTATGGTTTGCAAGAAATCCTTGATCCACAGATTTTGGCCATCTGGTCTGGAAGTCACAATCAAGGATTTTGTCAGTTCACGAAAAAGAGGATTGGCTCGTGAAAGGGGATTTTGTCAGCTCGCGAATGAGGAATTAAAACCAATCCCTTCGCAGGTTGACACAATACCCTCACAAGCTGATCCTTGTTCACAAGATAGGGCCACCTGGTGCCTAAGTCATGATCAAGGATTTTGTTACCTCATGAAAGGGATCGGCTCAGAGAAAGAGGATTGTGTCAGTTCACGAAGAGGAACTGAAGCGAGTCTTGAACTAAGAATTTCAAAGTTTAAATGGCTGTTTTTGGCCAGAATGAAGGAAACCAAGGGCATGGGTTTGTAGAGTGTCACCCTGAACAAAACCACACTTAATTTGCAAAAGAAGTCAGCCATGGGGCAAGCTACAACATTTTGTGGAGGAAAAAATGAAAACAACATGGCGGCTCGCGAAGGAATTTTCATCACGAACAAGGATTTTATAAATCCTTTCACAAGGTGACAAGATCCTGGATCATGAGCCCAATCCCCTTTCATAAAACATACATATAAATTTTAGACTGAACTGAGCATGCTCAGAACCTCGAAAATTCAAAATTAAATAACTTTGGAATGGATGAATATTTTTTCATCAACCAAATGCTGGTTGTTCTTTGATCAAACCTCTTTCTATCCTGACATTTTCAGACCTAAATTCCAAATGATGTGGCTGCAGCGTGATGGGCAAAACTCAGCAAAGAAGTGCAAAAAAGGTTAAAGTGAAAAATGCATTTTGGGTGCTTTGCTGCATGAAAACCACATGTTCAACTGAATTGCAACTTGGCAGATCATGAGTTCTACCATACGAGACCAAGCATCCTAAATTTCATGCAAATCTGTTGAACAGTTGCAAAGTTATTAAGGTGCAAAATTTGGGGTTTAACATTAAACTATCTACTCAACCCTAACTATACGGCACAACCGCACCAGTATAATATGTACAGTGGTAGTCATAGAAAAGTTTTGCAGTACTGAGGTATACCTAGGTATACTGAGGCAGAATGAGGCAGGATCATATTACAGTCAATGGGAATTACCTCACGGTACCTCAGTGGTACCTCAAGGTAGAAACCTTTCGATAACTACCACTGTATATATATATATATATATATATATGTTAGAGGAAAAAACTCAATTTAATGCATCAGTTAGGGTTGTTCCACAGTGACAAAAGTGAGGAAATTCAGTGTTAGGGTTAAAAGCCCACCTTGGACCCCCAGCCCACCCTCCCAACTGGCATTGGGGTGTCGCATTGGGATCATTGGCTCTAACTGTCACTCCATCACATGTGTAAAAGAAGCAGGGCATTGGAGAATGGGGTAAGGAGTGGGGCCGATGACCCCCAACTTGCACCCCAATGCCGGTTGGGGAGATGGGCCTGGGGAGGTCCAAGGGGCTTTAACCCTAATACCAAATTTCCTCACATTTGCCGCTGTGGAACAACACTAACTGATGCATTAAACTGAATTTTTTCCTCTAATTTCCCTTCTTTTGAGAATGAGGGCGATAAATAGTGAATGGAATCGGCTCCCACCACATTATGTCTTGTCACATAATAACAGGAACTGCAACACAAACACAAGCGGCAGCAGGTTATGCACATGGTAAAGCAAGCGTAAATGGTAAAGCAAGCGTTAATAGAAATTCAAGCGTAAAGTGCCACTGGGCGAACAGTGATGCAAGCGGACATGCGGCGCACAAAAACACAACTGGTAATGCACACAGTGGCGGCACTGGTATTGTAAATGCAAATGTTAAGTGTTACAGCAACAAGAATGCCAAAGGGAACAGAAATGAAAGCGAATGGAAGCATGCATGTAAGCGTGAACTGTAAATACGAACATGGTACGCAATTGTAAACACAAATGGTAAAGTTAACATGAAGAATAACACCAAAGGAAACAGAAACGTGAACACGAGGCCAACGTTATGTAAACTAAACCGTGAACGCGACGGGTCACGTTACTGCAATTGTAAATGCAAATGGTAATGGTAACAGCAACAATAACGCCAAAGGAAACAGAAATGCAAAAGGAAAGCAGCACATATGGAATGCAAACCGCTAGTGCATGGGCACAGTAACGCAATAGGAAATGCAAATGGTAACAGTAACAGCAACGAAGACACAAAACGAAAGACAAATGCAACGAAAGTGGTGCCATAAATGCAAATGGCAATGCACACAGTGACACAAACCGAAACGCAAACACAAACAGTAGTGGAAATGTAAATGGTAACAGTAATGCAAACGCAAAGCGCAAACGACAATGCAAAGGGTAACATACATGGTGGTGTACATGGGAACAGTAACGCAAGCGGGTACATACACGTAGTGGAAGCAGTAACTGTAACATTAACAGAAGCGCATACCCTGTTTTCCAAAACAGCTGCATAGAGAAACACAGTGTGTACAAAGAATGTATGACTAATAATGGGCCTCGGAGCCAAAAATGAGGTGTTGGAATACTAAATTGCTTATATCTCAGTAACCATACGACATAGAAAAAAAAATTCACATGATTCATGATTTCCTGGCTATGTTTTTGCTGAGTGCATAGTCAGAATGACCGCATTGTCATGATGAAATTCAGTATCTCTCACCTTTTTCAAGATCACGAGCCTGAAAGGCGAGGCGTACACCACCATGTTAGTCTATGGGAAAAATCCAACTTTGGAGTACCGTAACTTGGCATCCGTGCAATATTTTGTCACCAAACAACAAAAGCACATCTGTGAGATGTTGGCTGCTGTCCTCAAATTTCAGCCCAAGAACCAAAATGTTCTTCAGCAGGTGTAAAGAACTCCTGTCATTTTGGCCATAGTCTGGAAAAGTAGTGTCACAATTTGCAACACTTTTGCAAAATTTGTGAAAGTGTCACAGGCGTGACACTGCTTGCTACACTACTATTTCTAGAAATTTGAAAAACATATTTCTGGGGTGTTTAACCCCAAAATAAAGACATGGCTAGCATCCTCAGGGTCTGACTAGGTGAACACAGAGAGAATTGTGTCCCTAGAGTGTCCCAATTTTAAATGGCAAGCATTTTCTGATCACTAACTGAAAACAAAATGGCAGATTTGCAACACTACTAGGGACATTTGTGACACTAAAAAGTGCATTTGTGACACTTTCAAACCTTTGGTTAACTTTTCCCATTGACTTATAATGGGAACTTGTTTTTGAATAACTTTTGAACCGTTTAATATTTTTCATGAAATCTTCAAAAGGCACATTGGGACCCTGGCTGCCACGTTCCTGAAGTTTTGGACCAGTCACATGAACCATGCGACCTGTAGGTGAGAGCAAAGAATTTGCAAAAACGTAATTGCGCTTTTGTTGTCGCTAATAACTCCACAGCCATATATCCAACTGGAATGAAAATTACCAGATCCCAAGATCTACCATGCCCAATTGGGTATACCAAATTTCAGGCAAATCTGTTCAATGTTGGCAAAGTTATTAAGGTGCAAACTTTCACCCTTTAACCTTAAAAGTGCTACTCAACCTAACTATGGTAGCACTACCGTGCTACCATTATATATGTATATATTTTTTATTTTTTTATTTTATTGAAATCTAGGATTACAAATACCTTTGAGCAGGAACTGCTCATTTACAAAGGTTCCATGTCGAAGGAATGGGGTATACATACATACAAACGTCAACATAATAATACATAGTTACACAATAAAAGTAAGAGACTGAGGCTTAGGAAATTCCAGTAATTCAAAATGTGCCAAATGTTAAGTAGCATGACATACCAGCCAAGGAAATCTTAGAAATAAGCACTGCCAGTGAGAGGAAGGGTGTATGCAGGCAGGAAGGCCATTGTCGGAGGGTAGAGGGTGAGGGTAAGAGCTCTAAAGGAGAGGGAGGGAAGGAGGGATAAAAGTCAGAAAATGCCCGGCGGAGGAGGAAGAGAGAGGGGCAAGGGGTAGGCAGGTAGAAGGGGCAAGGTGGGAGAGGTAGCTGTCAAGACTGAAGTGGAGGCAGTGAGCAGTGGGCCCCTGATTAGGCGAGGCAGTCACAACGACTAGTTGAAATGAGATGAAGTCAGAGTTGTCTCCTAAAGGGCCAAGAGCAGCAGCAGTAACAGTTTCTTTGTTGAGAGTATTGTACCACTGTGGTGCTCAGTGGGCAAAGGCCCTCTGGCCCATGGTAGTCCAGCATCTGGGGACAAGGAAGGTTAGTTGTTGTGAACTTCTAGTTTGCTGGGTGCTGTGGTGGTCAATGAGAAGCTTTTCAATGCCGGGGCATGACCCTGTGGAGGACTCTTTTGGCTAAGAGACAGGTTTGATACTGTATCCAGCTGATGAGAGGAAGCCATCCTGCCTGAGTGTACAGGTCACAAGTGTGTGTAAGTCGGTCAGCCCCAGTTAGCAGCCTGCATGCTTTGTTGAGTGCAACTGTAATTCTGCGGAGGGCAGAGGCGGAGGCAGAGCCATAAATGCTAGCCCATAATCAATGATGGAGGTGACAGAGCTGTTGATAGCCAACCAGAGAGTGTCAGGAGTCATGCAGTGTTTGTGCCTGTAGAGCAGGCCTATACGGATGTTGGTGGCTTTGGTGACAGAATCTATGTGCCGATGGTAGGAGAGTGAGCTGTCCAATGTGACACCCAGGTATTTAAAATCAGGAATGTGTTCAAGTAAGGTCCCTGTTTGGTTTAGGATGGTCAGGTCACGGATTGTACTTGCTCCTGGCATTGTAGAAGGTCATAACCTTTGTTTTGCTGTAGTTCATGACCAGTTTGTGTGACTTGAACCATTCTTGATGCACATGAATTCAAGCTGTAATTGTTTCGAGGAGCTCTGCATTTTGGTGGTTGGTGAACATGACTGTGTCATCGGCATAGAGCAGTAATTTCTGGTGGCAGACACTGGGAAGGTTGTTGAGGAAGAGGCTGAAGAGTAGTGGCCCAGGATGGACCCCCTGGGACCCCTGAAAGGACTGGCTTTTCTTCCAAGATGACACGGCAATCCTAACCTGCTGGACCCTCTCCCAAGGTAGCATGAAAACCAGAGCAGCACTTCATTGAGAGCCCAATGTTTGATAATTGCTTGAGTAGGAGTGGGTGGTTCACAGTATCAAAAGGCTTTTGTAAGGTCTATGAATACTGCCTACACAGTTTCCTTGATCAAGCATGGTATGGATGAAGCCAGTGAATTTAATAGTGCAGTGGTGGTACTGTGCCATTTTGAAACCATGTTGCTCAGGACACTGGATGTCGTATTTTTCCAGGTACTTGATTAGTTGGTCTGAGGTGATGTGCTCAAGGGCCTTAGACAATGGAGGGAGGATGGAGATAGGTCTGTAGTTGAAGTGCAGTGATTTGTCTCCACTTTTGTGTACCGGTGTGATGGTCACCTGTTTCCAGCAAGATGGGAACTGGGACATCCTTAGTGATAGGTTGAGGACCTTTGTCAGGGTTCAAGGACTTCTTCAAGGACAAGTGCTAACAACTTCAGGTCAAGAGAGTCACCGCTGTGGTCTGCGTTGTGAATGGCCTTCCGAATATAAGTTCTGGCTTCATGCACTGGGATCTCCTTGAAGTAGAATTGTAGGGCAGGGTGTGGGAGAGGAGTAGTTGCAGGAGGGTTACTACCAGAGGAGGCATCAAAGAAATTAGAAGGAGGGACACTATCCAAGTTGGAGAATGCATTGTTAAAGGTGTTGGTGATTGTGTACAGGTCAGATGTTGGTGTTCCATTTATGTTGAGCATGGTGGGTGGTGACTTAGGGTCCTTGCCTGTAAGGTCTTTCAAGTTGCTCCAAAATTTTTCCATCACCCCAGGAGTTGGAGAGAGCTTCTGAAGTATTTGCATTTGGCACTCCTAACTGCCCGTGCACTCATTTCTGGCAGCTTTATATTTATGAATATCCCCAGGTTTGGATGTTGCACGGGCACAGTGCCAGAGATGATCCCTATGTTTGAGTAAAGTGATTAGATCGGGGTTATCCAAGGTTACCTCTGCCCGTGACCTTCAGCTTTTGAGAGGTGCAGAGATATTGCAGGCCGCAGTGAAGTGGCTAATGAAAAGGTCTAAGGCTTGGTTTACATCAATGGCAGAGTCGATTGGTGTCCAGTCCAGGTGGCTTAGGTGTATCTTTGGTAGCTCAAGGTACTCCTGCTTTAACACTCTGGTGTGGATTATTTTAGGAGGGGCTTAATAATTTGTTTGTCCAGGTAATGCGACCGGTGAGTGGTCACTGATCCCATCAGGAGCACTGAGACTTTGAGATTCATTCAGGGTGATTAGTAAGGATCCAGTCCAGAAGTGTGTGCGACCCTGTCCTATAGTTGCATCTGGTGGGGCTGGTAACAAGCTGGGTGAGGTGCTGTGACGCGACAGCATCCTTGTAGTTCTGGCCTCCAGCGATAGCGAATTTATGTTGAAGTCACCTAGTACTATGAGTTTGGAGTTATGGTGTAATCACTGTAGGCTTTCCAATATGCTCATAAATCCATTGGGCTGATCTTTAGGGTAGGTACACAGAGGCAATGGTGAGCTCCTTGTTGTGCACCCAGTAGAACTTTAATAGCGAGAACCTCGAGGATGGTTTAGGGTTTGAGAACGGGAAGACTTGACCCAGATAGGAATTCCTCAGGTAGATGGCACAGCCCCCACCTCATTCGGAAACCCTGTCCTGCCTGAATATAGAGTATCCAGGGATGGTGACTGCAGCGTCCTGGTATCTTGGGGTTAAGTCACGTTTGACAACAGAGAGTACATCAGGGCTATGTTGCTGGACCCATGTTTGCAAGATGTCAAGTTTGTTAAGGAGGCTGCAGACATTGATTGAGGCTAATCTGAGGATCCTCCTACCTTTTTGTGGCATGGGTGCTAGGCGGTAGGCCCAGGTTAGGATGAACATTTCCAGATATCAGAAGTAGCATAAGTAGTATCCTAAGAAGGTCGCTTTAATCATTTTGCAGACTAGTTTTGTTGTAGGGCATCTAGTCCTCTTGGCCTTTCTGGTCTCGTTTGACAATTGATATTGCAGAGCACAATATATAAAGCCATGTTCTCAGAGGTGCCACGTGATTGATGAAAAGTAATCAAATCCACAGGAAATGGTGAACTACCAGGGACCAGAAAACTGTTATTGTAGCTCAAAGACCCAGAATGTGATACATTCCTGAAGGTGTTAAATTCCTAAAGGTGATGAACATTGGCCTGATGCTATGCAGAATGTAAAATCCTTTGTTAGTATCTTCCCTTTGTTCTCCAAAATGGTTTGAATAGACCTCAAAGACAAGTACACATCCTTTAAGAACAAGTCAGACGGAAATGTGGATTCAATGCAGCACTCCACAACTCAGTGCTTGTATAACAGATTTACTGACCTTAATTTTGGCTTTGATGGCTTCCAAAAGAGTTGATTTATGATGAGAATGCCAATACCTGGTGGTGATGTTTTGCAGTTTCTTAGTCCAGGAAATGTTCATAGTTGTTATGTCCAAGAATGGTCCAGTTCCTCCAAGCAGAAACACACAAAATCCACAAAACTAAACTACTGACAGAGACAAAACACAAACAGCCAGCCACACAGACACATAGTTGGCATATATATATATACACATACAGTATATGTGTATAGATATATATATATATATATATATATATATATATATATGTACGGTATATGTGTATAGATATATGGATATATATATATATATATATATAGATAGATATTTATTTTTATTTTATTTTATTGAAATCTAGGATTACAAATACCTTTGGGCAGGAACTGCTTATTTACAAAGGTTCACGTCAAGGAATGGGGGTATACATACATACAAAGGTCAACATAATAATACATAGTTACACAATAAGAAGTAAGAGACTGAGGCTTAGAAAATTCCAGTAATTCAAAATGTGGCAAATGTTAGGTAGCATGACATAACCAGCCAAGGGCAATCTTGGAAATAAGCACTGCAGGTGAGAGGAAGGGTATTTAGATATAGATATATAGATATTTATGAAATGGGTGGAAAAGTTATCTCTGCTGGTTGGTTGAAACACATCACATGACCGTGCATATATTGGGCGTCATCGCACACTCTTTACCCCCTCAAAAATGTTTACATTTTATAAGATAGATAAACCACTCTGAGGTGTGCAGTGGTGCTCTGATATCATAGCGCATGGGTGGTTGACACTACGACCCTGCGACCTCGTACACAACAACACACACCAAGGTGTGCATATATCAGTGCACGACCGCACACCTCAAGTGGTTTATCTTCTACATATACAGTATAACTGTAAAAACTCCATTAATGCATCAGTTAATGTTTCTATTGCAGTAGACAAAAATGTGGAAATTTGATGTTAGGGTTACCAACCTACCTCCCACTCCATTCTCCACACACCAACAGGCATCAGGGTATGCCATGGGGTCATCGCCTAACTCTCACCCCATTCCATTTGTAAGGAATCGAGATGGTACAGTATAGGAGAATGAGGTGAGAGTTGGGCCGATGACTCAAAGCACACCCCAACACCTGTTGGTGTGTGGAGAGTGGGGGTGGTAGGCTTTGTAACCCTAACATCAAATTTCCAAACTTTCGCCACTGTAATAGAAACCCTAACAGATGCATTAACAGAGGGTTTTTTGTGAATTTCCCTTCTTTATGAGAAAGTGTAATGTTAACCATATGTAGTTATAGGAGGGCCCTGCGCTCCCATTATGCATGCATATTGTAATTGTCTCTGATTTTCATGTAAGAGTGCAGGCCCTCCGGCCCTGTGTCCCCATCTATACCTGAGTGTAGAGACATTGTAATGAATGGTCATCTTCCGGTGGTGCAGGGTCCAGTACTGCATAAAGGAGAGCCCTCTTGCTCATTATTGCGTAATGGTATCCATACGTGGGAGCGCAGGCCCTCACTCCCATCTACCCATAAATACAAAGACACAGCACAGGCCTATAGACATTTCCAGTAACCCTTTTGCTGTAAATGTGGCAATATCTCTGTAACCATAGGAACTTTGGAAAAAATTCCACCACAATTGTAATCATGATCTAGCAACCTGCACGCATGCTTAGTACATCTAATTGTACTAAGCTGTGCTTAACAAAACATCTGTATCTCTAACCATTTTCAAGAAATAGCTGCCGAAAGATACTGTGGCTGCCACAATGTTATCCTCGGAAGTTTTGAAACTTGAAATGTTATAACTATGGAACCGATGTAGATTTTTTCACCAAAAGCAAAAGGCATATCTATGGTGCAAGCCATTCCTACCCTGCAAATTTCAGCCAAATGTCCAAACCATATAGTTGCAGTGAAGTGGCAAAGAAACCGCTATTTTTCCCTAGTACTTTCACCAATTTGAAACAGTTTCATAAATTTGCAAAAATGGTCACAAAGGATGTCACAATTGCGAAAGGATGATGCGACACTTTCTCAAATTCTGAAAGTGTCACAAGGTACTCATAAGTGTGACACTATGAATGGTAAAATGAAAAACATTTCCAAACAGTATTTAACAATTCTGAATGCAGGATTGTGTTCTAAGGCCTAATTAGGTAAACAGAAATGTTGGTGTTTATCAAGAAGCATTAGTTTTGAATTATAACATTTTTTACCACGCTAACTGAAAAAGATGGTGGCCACACAACTGTACTAAGGCCATTTCGACGAAAACTATCCTTTCATATGGCACATATATTTTTTCCCACAGGCTATAATGGGAAACTTAAATCTTTAATAACTTTTAACTGATTAATTTTGTTTCTCCAAACCTTCAAAAGGTACATCCGGTGGGCCAGCCCACTGGGCCATAAAGAGCTGAGTGCTGGCGCCTTACCTTAACCCATGCCAGCACCCAGTTCAGGAAAGAGCCTGGGTCGCTGGAGGTCAGCACGGTGGGGGAGCTGGATGGAGCTGCCAGCAGGCAGCTCTCCTCTCCGGGTTGGAGGATGTGGGATCCTCAGCAATGTCTGCCCCTGGTGAGGGCCAGGAGACAATGCAGGACAGATGGTGCCTGGCATTAGGCCAATAGAGGGTGGGTGGAAGGGGGTGCGTTAAAGGGGCCAAGGTGCATGCGAGCCTCCACGTGCATGCACCATTCTCCAGGCCTTAGGGAGAAAACAGAGGCCGAAAATGCATGTGGTAGGATGAGAACCGACTCCCCAGGTGCCGCATCAGGCTGGGCAAAGGTAGCCCGTAATTCGGGTGACGGGGCTGGGGAGTCGGTTGGATGGGGGCCGTCCAGGGGTGAAAAAGTCTGACATGACAAAAAAAAAAAAAGACACATCAGTGACCCAGACCCCATGTTCCTGCAATTTCAGACCAGACCCCCAAACCGTTTGGGATATAGCCCAAGCAAGAATTTGCCAAAAGTTGTATTTTCATGTTTTTGGCTCTCTGCTGCTCCGCAACCGCAGATCCGACCAGAATGAAACTTGCCATACCCAGAGATCTATGGTACCAGACAGCATCTGCAACATTTCAGACAAATCATTCAAATGGTTGCAAAGTTATAAAAGTGTCAAATTTGGAGTTTAACATAGAAATGGCTTGACAACCCTGACTATAGTGGTATTACTGTGCCACTATGATATATAATATATATTCATTCAAAAACTCCATTAATGCATCAGTTAGGGTTGATATTACAGTGACAAAAGTTTGGAAATTCACTGTTAGGGTTACAAATCCTACCACCCACCATCCACAAACCAACAGGTGTTGGGGTATGCCTTGGGGTTATCGGTCCTAACTCTTACCCCATTCCATGTGTAAAGAAGCTGACATGCTACAGTATAGGAGAATGGGGTAAGAGTTAGGCCCAATGAACCAAGGCACACCCGATCACCTCTTGGTGTGTGGAGAGTGAGGGAATTAAGTAGGTGAGGTTGGTAACCTAACAGTGAATTTCCAAACTGTCTAATATCAACCTCTAACTGCATTAACAGACTTTTGCAATGAATTTCCTTTATTTTTGAGAAAAGTGTAATGTTACTTGTATGTGGTTGTGGGAGGCGCAAAGTGTTACTCATATGTGGTTGTGGAGTGCAAGGCCCAGATCATGCATGCATTTTGTAATTGTCTCTGAATTTCATGTGGGAGCACAGGGCCCTACATAAATGTAAAGATATTGACTGGACCACCAGGGATTGCAATGTTTTCTACCAAAATGAATCAGGGACTGTGAGGGACCTCTGGACCACCAGGGATTACAATGTTTTCTACAGACAGGGATCGGGCATGGGAGGGACTGCTAGACCACCAGGGATGTTTTTGTTTACTACCAGAGGGATCGGGACTGGGGAGGGACAGCTAGACTACCAAGGATGCTTCTTTTTGACTACCAGAAGGATCAGGGCCAAGTAGGAACAATGGACCACCAGGGATGTTTTATTGTACCTGTATGGGGATCAGAGCTAGGGAGGAAATGCAAGAGTACCAGAGATTACTATATTTTTACAGAACAGGGATCGGGGCTTGGAGGTGACCACTGGACCACCGGGATTACATTTTTTATACAGAGGGGATCAGGACATGGGAGGGAGACCTGGCCCCGCTCATGTGGGGCATGCAAATGAATCCATAATGGGCAAGCAAATGGCCTGTTAGCACTGTGCATGCCTAATGGGCTCATCTGTATGCTTTGGCTGAATATCACCCACAGGGGCCATGAAGCTAACCAGTGTTTGCTCTGCTTTACCCTATGGGCAGTCTTCAGCCTGGTGCTCTGGTAGCGTGGTACACACAGCATGGTGACCACTGGCTGTACCATACTACCATGGCCCAATATTTAGCTAGATAGCGCAGTTAGTTAGGATCACACTATCTGTCTGAATATGGGGCCAGAGCCGCTGGCTCTAATTTTTCTGCAGCACTTATGTGCGCATTTCTGCCAGCTGGCTCTGAATATGAGGCCCTTAGATACTTATTACAAACATGAATCCTTTTAGCAATATAGGCTGAAAGACAGCACCCCTGGGATTGAATGACCATTTTACACTGCACCATTTTGTGATGATTTGTTATATTTTATAGAATGTATTTAATGGCATTATAGCGAATCAGTATGTTGTATGTATTTTAAGCATCTGCTAATTTAAATGAATATTAGTTTTATTAGATCTATTTTGAATTATATCTTTGTATGGTTTTTTTATATATTTAATGAGATATCATTTTATGTACTTTTACCAACTACGCCATGGGTATATGTCATAGTATAATTTGTATATGGTAGCTGTTATTGTGCTTTGCATATTTGTCAGCATTACACTGTCTCCTTGAATGGACCATTTAAATACCATACGCGTTAGAGGTGGCATGGGTCTTGACAAAGTGCCATGGTAGTGGCGCAAAAGTGCTTGATCATTTGTTGGTGGTGCTGCTTGCTATCATTCATCCGTTCCTGTTTAATAAAGTGTGTCATGGTTTAATATTATCTAGTGACACAGCGAGTGTTTTTATATTACACCCAGTCTGTGAAGCCGAGCTTATTGTGAGTATTGGTTTTGCTATTTGTTTGAGCACTGGTTTTGAACTGATGCACCCGCCAGTTTAAAAATGTGGGGTATTTCATCAACGCTGTCAAAGTTGTTAAGGTGCAAAGGTCGGGGTTTAACATTAAGCAACCTTAGTCAACTGTAGCTATACTGGCATTACAGCACCAGTATAATATATATATATATATATATATATATATATATCTGCAAACAAAAACTGCATTAATGCACCAGTGAGGGTTCTGTCTAAAGTGAGAAAAGTAGGAAATGTGGTATTAGAGCTACCAGCCCTAACTCCTCACCCTAACCTCCAAGCAGTGAAAGAAAAAAACATTATAGTTTGGCAGTCCTGACTCTTGGTATATCAGGGTGGGGTGTTACTTGAGTTCTCAACCCAAATGCTAAAGGAGAGTCCATTTCTGAAGGCGGCGGTACCAGCTGGGTACTCCATGATACACAGCCCAAGGAAGGATCGTAGGCGGGGGTGGCCATTTGTTTTAAAGCTAGCTTGAACCTCACGGTGCTGTCTATGAGTCTGATGTGGTCTTTTGAATGTGTGGCAGCCTGAGGGTTGCAGGTGCAGGTTTCAGTGTCCTCCTGCTCTACCGCCCCCAGGTAATGATGAGGGATTTTATACAAGCGGTCAAAGGAGCTTGTCCTTGGCCCTGGTGTTGGAGTCCCCAGGTGGTTGATCCTGGGAGACTTCAATGCTTAGGTCGACGGGGGCTGTCAAAATTTGGGATAGACCTTCTTGAGAGCATGGGGCACTGGGTCTGACACAAAAAGTAATGACCGCAACACACTTGGCCGCCCACATTGGACCTGTTTTTCCTCTGAATTAGATATTTTAGACCTTAGTGTAGATCCGGTGATTTGGTTGGATCATAGCACCGTGGGGTTCATGTTTAGGGCCCCACCAGATGGTCTGGCCCTATGAAGATGGTCCAGTACTGGTCATTAGGGAGTATCCTCAGAGGACCTTTGGTGGTGCTGGATCTATCGGGTGTTGGGCAGCTTGTGCGATTGAGTGGGAGGAGGCAGTAGTGGCCTATAATGGGGTGGTTGGTGCAGCATTTGACTCAGTCACAACCTTGTGTGTCCGACCCCTGTCTACTCGTTGGAGATCTCCTTGGTATGATGAGAATCTCGAGGTTTAAAGACTAGGGTCGGAGGTTAGAGAGGCATGGAGGAGATCTGTTCTGGTGGAGGATAAATTGGCCCTAAGGTCTCATTATAGAGACTATCGGGGGCAATCTCCCATAAAAGGTGGAGTTTCTGTCTAGGGAGATTGCTACAGTGAGAAACAGACCAGCTCAGCACTTCCACACAGTGGATAGGCTTTTACATCCCGATTGTCTATGTGCTGGAGAGGCAGGTTCGAGTACAAGGAAGTGCAGGAGCTGGTTCTGTTTTTCACTGACAAGGTGTCCTCCATCAGAACTGAGGTCTCATCGAATGCCTCTAAAAGGGATGCACGGTCTGGCCTGAGGTGAGTCAGAGAACTCCTCCTGTCTGGGATGAGTTTGATCTGATTGGGGCCAGGGAGGTGTTAGAGATAATCTCTACGCTGAGGCTGACACACTTTGATTTAGATCCAGGTCCAACTCGCCTTTTGGTTGAATGTTTGGATCTGATTGGCCCAGTGGTTGCTGAGTTAGTCTGGAGTTCATTAAGGGTGGGATCTTTCCTTTAGTCTTGAAAGAGGCTTTGGTTAGACCGGTCCTGAAAAAAACATCTTTGGACCGGACTGCCTCAACAACTACAGACCTGTATCAAACCTCCCATTTTTGGAGAAGGTTATAGAAAGGTGGTGGCCATTCAGCTGGAGAGACATCTTGTTGCCTTCTCTGCCTATGAGCCGTTCCAGTCTGGATTCCATGTGGGGCATAGTACAGAGACAACCCTGGTGAGGGTGCTTAATGACCTCTTGATGGTAAGGGATAGAAGGGACCATACCATCTTGGTTCTCTAGACCTCTCTGCGACGTTTGACACAGTGGATCATGAGGCATTACTTGACCACCTGTGGTTCTGGTGTGGCCTGTCCAGAAATTTCATCAATTGGTTCAGGTCATACCTCACAGACAGAGTGCAGAGGGTGACCATGGGAATTTTCTCATCAAACTCAAAGCCTCTGTGCTGTGGTGATCCACAGGGGTCAGTCTTGTTGCCTCTGTTTTCACGGTGTATATGCTGCCACTGGGGGACATTATCAAGAGGTATGGGCTGGGTTTTCACTGCTATGCAGATGATACCCAGCTGTACCTGTCCTTGCACCCAATAGCCAGGTGTCAGACTCTGTATTTAATAGCTGTCTTTAGGAGATCCAGATGTGGATTACTCACAATTGGCTTAAACTTAACCAGACAAGACTGAAGTACTGGTGGTGGAGCCGGGTCATCTGGGCAGAGAGGGGTGGGGGCATTACCCCCAGCCTTGTGCTGAGAGGTGCCTGTAGCCCCTCTAGGCAGGTGAGAAAGCTTGGGAGTAATCCTAGATGGCGGTCTGACACTTGATGTTCAGGTGTCGGCCGTGGTGAGAAGTGGGTTCTATCATCTCAGGAATATTTCCCAAATTTGAGCCCTGATCCCCGGGGACCTGCCCACACTGGTACACACTTATGTCATGTCCAGGTTGGACTATTGCAATGCCCTGTACCTAGAGTTATCTGGAGGCAACCTCCACAGGCTGCAGCTGGTGCAGAACATGGCAGCAAGATTATTGATGGGGTGAAAAGATGCGAGCATATCAGCCCGGCAATCCCTGAACTGCACTGGATGCGGTTTGGTGGAAGTGTGTGTTCAAGTTAGGTCTATTGATCGATAAGACCCTGCATGGAAGGGCCCAGCCTATCTGCAAGAACTCCTTGTGTCTTACTGTCCAGTTGGGAGTGGCCTTCTGGGGTTCTCAGGGTTAGCTGCGGCACTCAGGTGATAGGATATTTGCGGTGGCCACGCCTACCTGTGGAACTCCTCGCCTGGCCATCTAAGGGAGGCCCCATCGGTAGAAGCCTTAAAGAAGGGCCTCAAATCATATTTATTTCTACAAGCTTTTAACTGATTGTGTGTTACGGCAATTAGCAGGTTAAGCAGAGAGACAAGTTTATTCTAAAAAGTTTAACTGCATTTTATAGCTGTTTTAAATTTGTGTTTTATTTTATTTATTTTTATTTGTTTAGTTTTTTGTTTACCGAGCAGGTGCACTAGCCATAACCATGACTATTTTCAGGCACGACCTGGGAGGATACAGCACAATACAACAACAAAACATAACAATTAACAGAAATATCTTTGGTGATAACAATATCAACAGTTAAACAAAGTTGCTCTGGAGAGATAGGTAAATACAACAAACATTTCAGCAGTACATCATAACAATAGGTTTACATTAATTGATAAACAATAGAGATACAGGAAGGAAAAAACAATGCTGAAAGGTGGTTATACAGTACAGAGTGTAGAGATTGAGAAAAGAGAGAACGGATTAAAAAGAGATAGAAATGAAATTGAGTGTAAGTGCAGGACATTGCTGGTGTTGAGGAGGGGGCTTGGGGGTTTGAAACAGGAGCATTTGTTTGTTGAGATAAGGCACTTGCAAAGCTCAGTCTTAAGGGCATTGTGAGGGGAGCTAGGCGTACAGATGGGGATGGAGTTCCAGTATTGGGGAGCTAGAGCGGCAAAGGCACTTGCTCCCTTGGAAGATCTGTGCCCAGGGATGCAGACAAGGACTCTTCCACAGGCGCAACCCATAGTGAGAGGGCTATCTGAGAAGTACTCAGCAAGAGACATAGGAGTTTGTGAACTGATGATCCTATTTATGATACAGCCAAGAGAGTAGAGCCTTGTCTCTTTTGGTGGTAGCCAACTCAGGTCCAGTAGAGGAGACAGAGGTGTTTAAGTCGGTGGGCAGAGGAAGCAAAGTGACAGATGCTATTGTAGGTGATGTCCTACTTGTGTAGACAAGACTTTGGTGCAGCAGTATAGGTGACAACGCCATAGGTAAGCGAGGAGTAGAATACCTCGAGCCTATTGCTAGCCTGGTGGAAGGGTTATCACATAGCTAGTGCGATGGGCAATACCCAGCTTTGCATTCACAGACTTGCATGTACTTTGCATATGGAGATAAAAGCTTAGTGATTGATCGAGGGTAACACCAAGGTATTTAAAGAGGTAACAGATCCAACAGTGGAGCCATCCAAGGCCAAGACTTTGAGATTACTTTGGAGGTGCTTGATTTTCGAGTTAGTACCAAAAAGCATAACCTTGTGTTGGACCCATTTAAAACCAGCTTGTGGTTTGCCAACCATGACTTTGTAATTTGAAAGTCAGCGAGAGGCGCTGATTTATGTCCTTTATATTTTTGGCACTGGTGTAAAGGACCATATCATCAGCATACAGAAGGAGGAAGTCTCAGATGGGGTAGAAGTGATGTCATTTATAAATATGGAGAAAAGAAGTGGGCCAAGGATGGACCCTCGGGGCACTCAATATTTAGACCTGTTTTGCATGAGAAGGCGGAGTTGTATTTGACCATTTGAGTCCTGTTTGAGAGGTAACTATCAAACCATTTTACAACATTAGGTGCAAAAGCTCAGTGAATGCAGGGTAGAGGAGGATAGAGTTGGTCAACCAAGTCGAAGGTCTTTGTCATGTCGATAAAAATTGCCCCTGTGAGAAGGCCAGCATCCATAGCAGATAGGGTGTCAGATGTTAATTTGAGAGAGCAGTAGTAATGCTGTGACCCTCACGGAATCCATGCTGCCAGCAGTTAGAAGGTAATATTTCTGTAGGAATTCAATAGTTTGGGTTGCTACAAGCTTTTCGAGGATCTTACTGAGGACAGACAGGATGGCAATGGGTCTGTAGTTTTGGGGTCTTTGGATCACCTTTTTAAGAACTGGGATAACCCTTGCTGACTTCCAGATATCAGGGCACTTGGCTTTGGCTAGGGAGAAAGTGAAGATCTTAGCTAGGGAGCTGCTATAAAATGAGCAGCCATTTTAACAGCTTGGGTTCCAGGGTATCCGAGCCAGTTGCCATTGTCTCCGAGACTTTCTTTAGGAGGATAAGGACTTCTTCACATGTAATTGACCTGAAATAGAAAGGGAACTGACCTAGCAGGAGGAATATTAGGAAATTACAGTACCGGGAAGGAGGAGGTAAATGCTGTAAGGTCAGAGAATTTGCGACTAAAAAGTTTACAATGGTCTCAGGGTCATTGCAATTTACCCCCTCAAGAATCATGTAACTAGGTGATGAGGCTGGTGTTCCCAGGAATGACTTGACATGGGACCAGAATTTCTTGGAGTCACCATAAGAGTTTGTAAGCAATTCCTTGCAGTATGAACTTTTGCATGCTTGATGTCTTTACAAGCATTCCTCTGATCTCTGTAAAGGTTATAGTCACTTTGTAGGCTGGAGATTTTGAACTGGTGCCAACTCTTGTCCCTCCTCCTTAATTTAGCAAGAAGATCGGCCTTTAGCCAATGGTTTTCCTCTGTTTGACCCAACGTGTTTCCAGGTGACAATGATGGTCCTGAATGGCAAGAAAGTTGGTTAGGAAGATATTTAGGGCAGATTGAACATCAGTAGCCTCATACAAGTCAGCCCAATCGATGCAGGAGACATCCCATAGAAAGGTTGGGGTGCAAGTCTACATACTTACAGAAGGTGATGAGATGGGGCTTTAACAGAGGTGGGACAGCTTTGCCCCAGATGCAGAAAGTAGGAAGTGGTCAGTAATAACATCAGCTAGGGTGCCAGGTTGAGAATATTTTCAGGATGATTTGTAATAATCCAGTTCAGCAGGGTGCTACTGTTCGAGTGTGAGGCTATTCTGGTAGGCTCAGTGATCAGCTGGTGGAGTTGAATCTTTGAATCTTTGAGAGTGACATAGCCTGGGTATTGCCAAGCCAGTTTATATTTAGGTCCCCAAGTATAAGCACCTCATTTCTACCATCAAATAAAGATGTTTGATCGATCAGTTCATCCAGTCCCTTCATACCATTTTCGGAGGTTATACACACAGATGATATGCAATTTCTTTGCTCCCAGTGAGAGAATTGCATGTTGCGCTTCACATTGGACTTGGGATGAGGAGTGTGTAGCAGTAAGGTTGGGTGATTTTTGAAATAAATAGCAGTGCTGCCACCTCTTTTTTGTACTTCTGTCATTCTGCAGTAGATTATAGGAAGGTATTTGGAAGCGAGAGTCCTGGATGGAGGTTTGAGCCAAGTTTTAGTTAAGCAGAGTATATCAGGCTTGTAGAGGGCAGCCCAGGTTTCCAGCTCAGCAAAGTTATGTTCAAGACTCCTGATGTTATGGTGAGCTATGAAGAGACCTCTAGTGGTGGGCACCAAGTTAATAGGGCCAGGGTTCAATTGCACGTCCCCGAGGCAGTATAGACAAAATGAGAGAGATACCATAATTTGCGATGTATGAAAGGGGAGGGTTAGTTGCCACAGAGGGTATCTTGCTATTTTACAACAGGCTAAGAAATTGCAGATACTATTTGCAGGGGAGGGTGGATTCACATCAAAGTGGAGGCAATACTAGGAGGTTAGAAAAATGAAGTCATATGTGAATGTATGGATAGTATGGTCAGCTGGGTTTGAAGGTGGTACTGCAACCAAGGACAGGTATAGAAATGGCAAGGTGGCTATGAGGAGGAACACTAGCACATGCTTATCCATTTCAAGCTGCAGTCTTTGTATTGGCCGATGTTTCCTATTTGGTGTTGTACAGTGGTTGGAGATTCTGAGAAATAATGGATGAGAACAGCAAAGGCTGTGACTAGATCAACAGCCCAAGGACCCTAATGGTTGGTTCTTCTAGGCATCCAATGGGAGAGTAGACACTTAGTCTCCTGAGGCCTATAAAACAAAAGCCCACCAGGGTCTGTGAAGGGTAGGGAGGAGTGGGAGCAGGTGCAAGCGCCAGCGAGAGTACAGCTGTGTCAGTGGTCCTTAGGAGCATGGGCATCAGCTGTTTCAAGAGCTGGCCACACTGCGCAGGGTCAGTGAAGTCCTCTGGTGGAGGGAACCCATGGTCGGGTCTCCCACTTGAGAGCTGTGTCAGCCTTTTTGTATCTTAATGTTTTGTATTATTCTTTTGTGCAGACCCAGAGTCCAAATTGGAGATGGGTGCTATATAAATAAAATATTGATTGTTTGATTGATTGAGGAAACAAATGGAAATAGTTGCCTTCAGCGATGGCATCTCTACACCTCCAGCTCACTCAGTTGTGGTGCCTAGATCCATAGTTTCTTCTCTTAATCTATCTGTTCATGTCTACTCCATGAAGAGGCACAGCCAAGAGCTGACTGGCCAGGCATAAAGGAGGTTCCTCTGTGTTTGGGACCAGAGGCCTGGCATTGGAATAAATTTTGCCCAGAGGGTGAAGGGGAAAGAGAGAGAGAGAAAGCTGTTTCAACAGGCTAGGGATGACCAACTAGAGATAGTGTGGGGCATGTGGTGGTACCAAATGAGATCCAGGAATGGGATGGGTAAGAAGAACATAAAATATATTAGAAAAATATTGCATTACAGGGCTTCACATCATCAAGTATTTTACAGACTATGCCCATGGTTCATGGTGGGAGCCACAAGCAATATTTAAGCAGTGCATGTGAGAGCACAAAAGGAGGAGAGGATGAGGGAAGTCATCCTGTTGGGAGACTTCTACATGACAGATACTGACCGTAGCATCCCAGTGGTGAAGAGATCCCAGTGGTGAAGAGATCCAGATACTTGTATTAGGCATTGGTAGACACTCTAGACCTGCTTCATGACTCAACAAGCAGAGGCACAGACTAGGGGCAAGACCATGAACAACCTAGTTCTGACCAACCAAGATAGCATTAGGGGTTAACAGTGGAGGAACGCTAGGGTCTAGCACCACAACACAATGTGGTTTGACATAGCCCTAAAACACAGAGGGCAGTTAACCTGGATAACAGTCCCCGACTACTAATAGTAATTGTGGGAACTGTCCCAGTCATTAAATGAAATGTATACTTTGGCGCGTTGGTAGGGCACATATTATGACACTGTACCATCGCCAGTACTGTTCAGCCAGTGGCTGACCGTGGAAGGGTGAGAAGGGCTGTGCTAGCTGCCAGCCAAGGTTGGGATGGGGGAGAATCAGTGTTTCACTTTGTTTCCTAGTGCTCAGGGTGGGGGCACTACACTATGGAAAGGGGTAGTATATGTTACTTCATAGTAAATGGGTGATAGGGGCAGGGAGGGGTCTGCTACTCTATGGAAATGTGGATTATTATTATCTTTCATAGAGTCAGGTGATCAGGGATGGGAGGGTCCGCTACACTATGAAATTAGGAATAATATTTTATTTCATAAAATCGGGTGATCGGGAATGGGAGGATCCGCTACACTATGGAAGTGGGAGTAATATTTCATGTCCTGTGGTGGATGGGATTAGTGCTGAGGGGTGGCTGGTCCGGCACATTACACAGTGTGCAGCCATGCAAATGAGCCCATAATGGGCATGCATGAAGCACATTTGTGCCATTCATGCCTAATGGGCCCATTTGCATGTGAGGCTGAATATCACCCATGGGGCTGCAACACATACAGTTATACACATGCATTCCCCTATGGGTGGTCTTCAGCCCTGCACCCTAGATGCACTGCCCATACTTCCGTGACCACATGCGGTGCAGAGTTCATCAGAGTCCTATATTCAAACAGTAGGCGTGGTCCATTCCAATCACGCATTCTGTTTGAATATTGCTACAAGGTCAGCCAGCACATCTTTTTGCATGATGCACCAGTCTGTGTGCGTGACCAGCCAGCTTTGACTATGTTCCCTGAATGTATAAATCAAATATTGCAATTAATTTAAATGTCATGCAGGCAGGTATGCCTTATTGTACATAGATGTGCTTTTGAATAAGTTTTTGACTCACTCTTTTTATAAGTATTTTGCACTTTAAAGGCATGGGGCCAAATATTCAGTAATAGGCATAAGCAGAGTGCAAGGTTTGCGCTGCTGTTGTCCATGACCCTGAGGATGCCATATTCAGTTAACACACCAGTGCTACTCAGCTGAACATAGGGCCATGTATGGGCAGCACAAAGTTGAGTAGTACTGCCCGACAGGGATCTGGGCAATATGCAGCCCATAGTGAAGTGCAGGGAACTGCACCCCAGACCTAATAGCACTGGGAGGCCCTGGCATGATAGTCAGCCAGCAACATGCAAATGAGCCCATGAGGCATGCAAGGCACTATGGGCCATATGCATGCCCATTATAGGCTCATTTGCATGGGGACGGCTGCAGGTTTCTGCCCTCCCATGGCCACTCATCATGTTTGGCATGGTGGTGAGTGCCCCACACCCCAAATGTCTGCCTCGCAATGTGCACATCCTCCTTGCTGTCCACTGGTACCCCACCCTCTGATCCCTGCTCCTGTGTTTCATTATTCCTGGTGTCTAGTAGCACCCCCACCCTCCAGCTGCCATTGCCATTTGAATGCAGCTGTCTCTGCAGTCTAGTGGCATCCCCCACCTGCCGATCACCCATCCCCATAAGTGTTTCAGTTTCATGGTGTCAAGTGGGACCCTCACCTGTCGATCACTTGTCCTGGAAGTGTTTCCATATCCGTGGTTTCCAGTGGCACCCCACCCTCTGATCCCCATCACAGTAAATGTTTCTCTGTTCCTAGTGTCTAGTGGCACCCCACCCTCAATTGCCTGTCCCAGTAAATGGTTATCGGTTCCTAGAGTCAAGTGGCACCCCATGTCCTCCAATCTCCTGTCCTGGTAAATGGTTATCTGTCCCTGCTGTCTAGTGGCACCTCCTGCCCTCCAGTGCCTATCCCGTTAAATGGTAATCAGACAGTCACTAGTGTCTAGCATCTATCTTAAACAAATATTTCTGTTCAGTCTTCACTGTGGAAGGAGAGGGTGGGGTCCACAGCTGGACTTCAAAGGAATGGTAGGGAAGAAAGTAGTCACCAGCCCTTTCACAGAGGAAAGCTAAGGGTGGACAAAGTCATGGATCCAGATGGCATACATCCAAGGATCCTGAGGAATTGAGTAAAGAGCTTGCAGCCCCTCTAGCAAACCTATTCAATGAGCCCTTGACACTGGAATGGTCCCAGAGGACTGGAGAAGGACAAATGTTGTCCCCTTCACAAGAGTGGAAGCAGGAAGGATGCAGGAAATTACAGGCCAGTTAGTCTAACATCTATTGTTGGAAAAATCATGGCGACACTCCTAAAGGAGCGAATAGAGGAGCACCTGGAAGCTATAGGTGTGCTATATCCCAGCCAACATAGTTTTATATCAGAAAGGTCCTGTCAAACAAGTCTGATCAATTTATTTGACTGGGTGACAAAGGCAGTGGACCAGGGGGGCCATAGATATTGCCTACCTCGATTTCAGCAAAGCCTTTGATACTGTGCCACATAGAAGACTGGTCAATAAACTCAGTAGTCTGGGGTGGGCCACAAGGTAGTAAACAGGGTTGCAAACTGGTTAGGGGGCAGGAAACAGGGGTGTGATAAATGGAACCCACTCAGATGAAATGGAGGTGACCAGCGGGGTATCTCAGGGGTCAGTGCTCAGGCCAGTCCTCTTCAATGTCTTCATCAGCAACATTGCAGGTGGGCTAGAGGGAAAAGCTTGCCTTTTGCAGATGATACCAAGATCTGTAACAGGGTAGACACTCCAGAAGGCATGGAAAGGATGAGAAGGGACCTGGAAAAGTTGGAGAGATGGTCTGAAATGTGGCAACTAGATTTAATGCAAAGAAGTGCAAAATCATGCACATGGGGAGTAAACCCAGGAACAAGCTGCAGGATGGGGGAGCTGCTGACAGTTACAAGGGAGGAAAGGGACTCGGGGTCATTATTACAGATGACTTGAAAGCTACCAAAAATGCAGCCAAGGCAGTAGGAAGGCCAGTAGGATGTTGGGTTGTACTGGCAGAGGTATCATGAGCTGAAGAAGGGAGGTAATAGTTCCACTGTACAAAACCCTGGTGAGGCCTCATCTGGAGTACTGTGTGCAGTTCTGGAGGCCACATCTTCATAAAGACATCAACAAGATGGAGGTGGTGCAGAGGAGGGCAACAAAGATGGTCAGTGGGTTACAGCATAAGCCTTATCAGGGAGACAGTGAGGGACTTCCATAGGTACACACTGGAGCAAAGGAAAGACAGTGTGATATGATTGAAACGTTCAAGTACCTCAAGGGCATAAACAAGGTTATGGAGAAAATATGTTCCAGTTCAAAAGAATGCCAGGACCAGAGGACATGATATGTGACTAGAGGAGGCCACTTTAGAGGAAATGTGAGAAGTTCCTTTTCACTGAGAGGGTAGTGGATCGTGGAACAACCCGCCCAGGAGGTGGTGGCAGCATGTATGGTGGCACAATTTAAACATGCATTGAATGAGAATACAGGAACACTAGTGATAAGAAGGTAAAGGTAAAGCCAATGACCATGTAGGGTCATGGGTTGCTTTACTGGCAGTAAAATGGGCAGACTAAATGGGCCTGGCAGTCCTTATCTACTGACAATTTCTATGTATCTATGTGTGGCACCCACACCCTCTGATCCCCATCCCAGTAAAGTGTAGTTGCACCTTGTGTCTGAGTGGCACCCCACCCACCGTTCACCTGATGCCACATCATCTAGGTTTCCCTGGTGTCCAGTGGCACTCCCCTGCCCGAGCACCTGACCCAGTATGCTGTAGACTGTATGCATGCTCCCTGTCATTCCATATGGCAGCCGGCTAAGGAGGTGAGAGGATGACTGTGCCATTCATCATATTGGATCCTCCACATGGCACTGGTGATAAAGGTAAGGGGGTGGCAGGGTGGTTTGCTCAGTGCAGGCAGTGTGGGGGTTTGCTAGACACCAGGGACTATAACTCTGGTTTGGGTCAGGTGCTCAGGGGCAAGGAGTGCCACAGGACACCAGGAAAACCTTGAAGATATGGCAGGCAAGTGGAGAGTGAGGGTGCCACTAGACACCAGGAATAGATAACTATTTAATGGGACAGGGATCTGAGGCAGGAGGGTGCTACTAGATACCAGGGACAGATAACCCTGACAAAGGCTGTTGGATCTGGCCAAAGCACGAGGGCTATCCCTGATCCTCCTGGTCATTTGTGGCTGTTTGGAAATAAATGTTTGATCTGCCTTAACTTGGAACTTGCTTGGCTATGGTAGTGTTCCCTGGAGTGCAGGTCTCCTGTTTGCTGTGCTTGCTGTTTATAGGGTTGGCTGCCTTTCCTGGCACCCTGGTAGCTCCTGAGTTTGCCTTGTTTTCATTCATATGGATCTGGAGTGGGCTGGGGTGGGGACAGCTGTCTGCAGTACCTTTGCCCACCACCAGGGCCTTGCACCCATTAAGTCAGGATTTGAAAAGGCAGTAACTTGAGCCTGTTTGGGTGGCATTTACCACTTGTGCAAACCTCTCAATTTCCTGTGTGCCCATATGAGGGAAGGACTCCTTATTTACATGGGCACCACAGTAACTTAGCGCTTGGGTGCTAATAGGTTTTGCCTGTGCTGTTGGGGTATCTGAATATAGACCCCACCCACAAACTGGGTGCAAAACCTGGTTAGCATCTTGTAAACACCCATTAGTGTTGGGGCTACATTTTGAATATCTGGCCCATGGTTGGTCATTTGATTTCTGCCTCCTTAAATTTACTTGCATAAAAGTACCTGTTTTCTTTACCAGACTAGATCTGCCTCCTGACAAAGACCCTATGTGGGTTGAAGCACTGGGGCACTGGGCTTAGTCAATGATTCTTGAACTGCTTGCAATAAAACATTTCACTACTATAGCATTGTTTGTTATTTTTAATTGAGCTCAACAAGTGCAGAGATTTTGTTTCTTGAATTGTTAGACACTCTGAGCCTGCTTCATGATTCAGCAAGTACAGGAACAGACTAAGGACAGGACCATGTTCAACCTAGTTCTGACCTACCAAGATAGCATTGGGGTTAACAGTGAAGGACCCACTAGGGTCTAGAGACCACAATAGAGTGTGGTTTGACATAGCCCTGTAACACAGAGGCAGTTAACCTAGGCAACAGTCCTTGACTTTAGGAGGCAGACTTCAAGAGGATAGAGGGAGCTAAGGGAAAGGCTTGTGAGGTATCTACAACTAGACAGGTCTGTGAGCAAGGGGGCATATCAAAGAAGGAATTATAACGATAACACAAGGTTGCCTCTGACAAGTGGAAAGGCAAGGAGGCATAAGAGGCCAATGTTGTTCTTCAGGGATATTGGGGTAGCGATGAAGAAAATAGTTCTGCCTTGTCAAAACAAAGGATCCTAGCAAGTCAGCAAGAAGAGCAAAGGCAGGGGTGGAGTGCAAGACTGTGGAAGTGTTGATAAAAATGACAAGGGCTTCTTTATGTATATCAGGGAAAGGAGAAAGAAGAAGGAGGTAAAGTACAGAGAGATTGAGATTGGGCAGTGTATGGATGGAGGAAAACAGGCAGAAAGCTCATATTCTGAATTAATATTTCTGCTCAGATCTTCACAGTAAAGGGAGGCCCACTGTCAGAGTGCAGTATCCAGGTAGAGAAGGAACACATCTGAAAATGAGTAAAATCACAGAGGAAATGGTGCTTAAGGGGCTGAAAGGGTTGCAGATAGATAAGGCCCTAGGACTAGATGGTTTACATCCATGGGTATTTGGGGAGTTGGATCAAGCCCTAGCTGCACCCATGGCAAAACTATGCAACTACTTGATTGAGATGGCCATAGTACCCAGGGGCTTAAGAGCAGCAGATGTGGTCCCCCTGCACAAGAGCGGGGATAGGGGTACCATAGAAATTATACACTGGTTAGCCTGTCTTCCATTGGCAGGAAGTTTCTGGAGATTATAATCAAGGAGAAGCTGATAGACTTCCTGGAGTCACATGGACTCTAGTATGGCAAACAGCATGTACAACTTTGTGAAGGAGAGATCCTGTCCGATGACTCTTGTTGATATTTTCAATGCCAGGATGGGCGGAGTTGGAAAAAGGCCAAAACCTGGATGTCCTCTAATTCTGTGCCCCTCAAAATAAAAAAAGTGGAGATTAGGTGCTGGGGAGAACATCATTGGATGGGTGGTGGAAGTGGCTGGGGGTGAACACAAAGGATGGTACTAAAATGGTACTGACTCAGAGGTCAAGGAGTTATGAGCAGGGTCCCACAAGGGTCAGTACTGAGCTGAATGCTCTTCAATGTATTCATTTGGGACATTGGAAAGGGAACCAGGGCAACATGTGTTTATTTTGGATGACACAAAATATGTGACAGGGTGGATAGTGAGTAGGATAGTAGGGAATTGAAAAGAGACTTTTAGAAAATTGGTTTGAACAATAAAGCATGCTGATTGGCTGAGCATGCATGGTTGGTGAGCATTTATTTTTCAATAGTGCGCGATGAAAAACAAGTGCTAATTCAGGTACCCTATTACTGAGGATATCATTGGGCACCCAACGATCTGCCAGCATTTTTTCTCTCCACTCAGCAAGTGAGTTTGCAGCCTTCAAGCCCCTCTCCCCGTCATAGTTTAAGTTCAGTACTGTTACATGTGAAATAAACACACCACAGGTCTTTTTGTTTTATTTTGCAGTTGAAGACAGAGACAAATGATCATTCTTGTATTACAAAAAAAGAGTAAACGTGTCCTTAGTGTTCTCTCTCTCCAAACATCGTCACATGACTGATATAGAGAATATTTCCATAACCCATTAAAGCATTGTCTCTCTCCTTCCCCCACCCTCACTTAGTCATCCATCTGCTGCCTGTGTCAGAAAAGATTTACAAATAAAAGAAGGAGGCAGTCATACGCTAGAGTAAGTTGGAAGAACAAGAAAGCAGTTCTTCAAAACCCCATCACACCAATCAGCCAGCGCAACTGTCCCAACCATCATGTTCAGGGCCACAGTTCATCACCTTCAGGCATTTAACACATTCTGTGACTCTGGACCTCAGCAGTTCACCATTTCCACTGGATTTGACTATTTTATTTTTATTTATTTAGTGCTTTCTCCTTGGGTAAGAGACAAGGAGGCTACATTTCACTTCAATGGCGGCAGCTTGTGGGTTATCAGTCCATTTCATTTAGTGCATTCTCCTTGGGTAAGAGATAAGGGTGGCCAGATATTCAAAGCATTGCACCCAGCGCAAATCCGTAATGCTGGAATAGTGCTGAATTTGCACTGGACTGCAATATTTAAAAGCTTTTTAAGCGCCCGGCTGTGTGATAGCACCGGCGCTAATAGTTAATGTATGAAGGAGAAAAAACATTGTAGGTGCCGTATTGGTCCTTTTAAGAACAGATCCAGAAACAAAAGATTTGATACCTTTTATTGGACCAACATGGATGTTACAGAAAGAACAAAGTGCTCTAGCTTCCGAACAAACCAGGTCCTTCTTCAGAAGCTTTATGGCAGTTATTTTGAAAATCCCATACTATTAACACCAGATTATGTTGAAAAAAAACAGAAATAATTCTCATTGGTTTAACATATACATTTAAAACATAACAGAAGAGTACATCAAGAAGCTAATTAACACCAGTATGCTTTTAACTGAGAAGCCTCAGAAGAGGCACAAGGTTATCAAGAATTCTCAACAACCAGAGAGTTCTTCTCACATAAATTTAAAATGACTCAGTATGCTGAAAGCATTCTAGTGATAAAAAAAAATCTTTGGATAGCATTCTCTCAATACATGTAAGATGAGCTTACAACTACATTCAAGTGTCCTGGTGTATTAAAGAACAGATAATGAGAGACAAAATCCTGAAATTAGGTATAACTGCAAGTTGAAAACAAGCCCCAGATTAAACATACACATATATACATGATGCATGATAGTATTGCTTGTAAGTGTAAGTGCCAAATAAAAATACTTGTCAAGGACCCCCAAGAAAATGAGACCATGAGCCTGATAAATGCAGATTTCAACACAGAGTCAGTGTATAACAAAAATGCACAGAATCAGACCAAGGAATCTAAATGAAAACTTCAAGGATGAATTCCTCGAGGTCCCTCCTTTTTTTTTCTTTCTCTCCTCTCTCTCTCTCTCTCTCCTTGGGAAATATACCGTAACTAGTAGGAATGAGAAATACTGTATGTATAAGAGTCATAATACAGCATCATTCACACAGAATTAATCTTTACCAAAGAATTACACCTTTATGAACCCCCAAGTAAATGAGATCGCATCTTAATATGAGCAGATTTAAAAATGTGACAGTGTGTAATCCAACCACTGACAACTAGTAGAAGGAAGTAAATGTACACTATATGTGAAAACTAAGTGTCTAGCCACATAACAGTTGAACCATGCCACGCTCCCCCACATCGTGTGTACATACACCACACCACACACACACACACACACCTGCACACCACACACCACACAACAAATATAACAAACAACCCACACACACCACACCACACCACGCACACACAAACAAAACACACACACACGCACCATACCCACAACACACAAAAACACAATCATGCAAAACACACACAACACACACATACATACATCAATATACACACACACTCACACACACACCACAGTGTTAAGGTGAGAAGTAAACATGTAGATAACCATAAACTTACAAAATCAAAGGCCCGCTGAAGAACTAAAGTATTTATGTCCATCTTTTAAAGTAAAGGTCTGTGTAAGTTTAAGTGGAATAATGTGTCATATAACCAACATCAATGTTCAGTCCATCCGCCACCATATTGAGAAGTAAAATAAGTCTAATTTCAGAAGCCCATCTCTGTTGTGTACTGTTGAAATGTCCTTTTAAGACCATCACAGACATATCTGAGATTGAGTGCCATCCTGGGAGAATTGCTGGGCTACTGGTTTCTCAGTCTTCTTGTGATTAATAGAATGTCTGTGTGAATTCATTCTAGTCTGAGTTGTTGGCTTGTCTCCCCACATAACCTGTATGAGGACATTTCTTGCATTGGATAAAATAGACCACATTACTTGATGTACATGTATAATTCCTGTATACTGAATAGTCTGTTTTGTGATGTAACCACACAGTCTGAAGTGGAAATGATGTTACATGTCTTACATTTGCGTTGATGACAAGGTCATGTACCAGATGATGTCATGGTATTCTGTTCTGGTTCAAGTTGACTCCTAATAATCAGGTTGGCTAAATTAGGTGGTTGTTTAAAGACAGTAGTGGTAGTTCTTGAAAAATACAATTAAGGGTTTCATCCTCACTAATTATTGGATGGAGATCCTTAATAATCTTACACAAGTTCAAGGTCAGGATGGTATGTGACTATTAGGGGTATTCTGTTGGTAGTCATCCGTTCCTTATATTGCAGTAGTTGTTCTCTTGAGACCTGTGTTGCATGTTCCACTGCTCTGTCAATTTCTCTGGACAAGTGTCATTGCTCAATAAAGGTGTTTTCAACATCGCCAGATGTGTGTCTCTGTCTTCCTCATTTGAACAGAGGCGGTGATACGAGATGCTTGACTATATATGACAGATTTCTTTGTGTGGCTCGTGTGATTACTTTACTTGTGTATCTCTGTCTGTCTGTTCGTTTCCTGTAAAGACAGGTATGTAGGGTCCCAACCTTAATAGTGACAGTGGTACCCAGAAAATGAACACTGGTAGCAGAATATTCCAGGGAAAACTTTATAGTTGGGTGGAGGTTATTAAGTTTCCGATAAAAACTTTAAGTGTGTCAGTGCCCTCTGTCCAAATTATAAACAGATCATCAATGTAAAGGAAATAAGCAAGTGGTTTATGTGTACAGTGCCTTATAAAATCCTCCTCCAGATTCACCATAAAAGATTAGCATACTGTGGAGCCATCCTGGTTCCCATTGCTGTTTCCATAGTTTGAACATAATGTTTACCATTGAAGCTGAAGTTGTTATGTGTCAGAATGAATTCAGTGAGTTTACCCACAACTCCAGGGTCAATGTTGGGGTCCAATTCTTTGACATGCAGGTATTTGATGCAGGCTAAAATGCCATCTGTGTGTGGAATATTAGGTAGACAGATGTTACATCCATCGTGGCTATAAGGGTATCAGGTGGTAAGTCCTTAAAACTAGAAAGTTTATGCAGGAAGTGAGTAGTATCCTTGATGTAACTATCCCTTTGTATAACCAGTGGTTTGAAATAGTTTCTACAAACCCTGATATCCCCTCTGTCAGGGTACCATTACCAGAGACTATGGGTCTATCAGGATTACCAGCTTATGTATTTTAGGAAGCATGTAGAATGTCCCTGGCTTAGGTTCACTGGGGATGAGAGCCTTTAGTTTGTCTTGCACATGGTTTGGAAATGTTCCAATTAACTTCTGTAGTTCTCTTTTATATTCTGTAGTTGGGTCACTTCCCAGTACTTTGTAGTAAGTAAGGTCACTTAGCTGCCAGTTGGCTTCCTTAATGTAATCTTCCTGATTCAATATCACCACTGCAGAGTCTTTATCAGCTTTTTATGACAATGTTATGGTTCGATTTTAGTGTTTGTGTAGCCCTCCGTTCCAATGGAGAGGTTGTAACGGCCTGTTTCTGCCTATTAAGAATCTCACCAGTAACTCTCTGGCTAGCAATGGATATGTTGTCCAGTTTTTGTTATGGCCACTTGATGGGGTAAACTCATATGGTTTCTTTTTCTTATTCATAATATTTTTACTGTTTGTGATTTCTTCACTGTCTGTGATTTCTTCTCTGCCATGAAAAAATTCCCTGAGTCTCAATCTGGAAGTATTCCTCCATTTCACCATAAAACTGTATTCTGTCCAGTGGTTTAGTTGGGCAGAAACTGAGACCCTCAGAAAGTACATTTAATTTCCCAGTAGTCAGTATGTGGGTGGACAAATTTAACAACTGAAAGGTGCCCAACTGTGTGGCTTAGTTGTTCAGTCACTCTGTTCTGTTCTTCATGGTTGTTAGGAAGTATGGTAAGTTGAAGGGCATCTAACTTCCTGTTTTTAATGAGCATGGCTTTTTAAGGTTCTTTGGCAGTTCATGTCTATCTCGTGCAAGATGTCTGGAATAGCTCACCAGACATCCTCTCCAGTGTGGTAGCTATTTCATTAAACCGTTTCTTCAAAATGCTTTCTTGGCATATGAGCTGTGGAGTCTGTGATTTCTCAATTTCTCAGAGGTCCTACGACAAAGTTGTTCAGCATATGTAGAATTACCTGTGTTTCTCAGTGGATTCAAATAGCTAAACCTTTAGGTATAATGTTATTCCTTTTGCACTGGGATAAAAGTAGATGTCACTGTCTAGCTGTGCTAGTTTCTTCTTAATGTTATGTGTAACCCCTTGTTACCCGGGGTTACTAGAATCCTAGTAAGACCTAGTGGTAGGCAGGAAGGCAGCTTGTGAAACTCCAGTTAAATGGGTTTCACACTGTCTCACTCTGTTCTCAGACTCAGCTGAGACTGAGGATGACATCATAGAACTGTCGCAGCTGCATGAGCCACAATGGAATCTGCAGCAGGGAGTTGAAGTAGAATGTTGGGAGGTCTGAACATGTAGTCTGTAGGTCAGTTGGTGTTTGGAGCTTGATGAGGAGCAGCACAGCAGCTCTGGTTAGGCTCTTGGAGCCTCAGCCATGATATAGGGCTACATTTAGGTAAAAGGTGTGTGTCTTCACTTTAAGAGACATAAGATAATTGTAAAGTGGTGGAGACCGCTGATTTCGGTCTCAGTGCCCCTCCCTCCGGGGATGTGGGCAGGAAAGGGTTTCCTGCATATTCCAGGGTAACACCTCCCCGGTTCTGCTACTAGTGGAGAAGCTGCCTATTTGTTCCAGAGTTTTGGGAAACCAGAAGATTTTTGAATTGCCTGTGGGGCACCTGCCACCGGAGGTGAGTGTCTGCTCTTTCTAAAGGGCCTATGTTTTCACCCTGGGACTTGTGTGATAGTGGGGATTGGACTACTGAAATAGTGAGAGGCCTAGAGTAAAAGGCTAGCCAAAAAGAAAAGTATGTTCAAGTCCAGCACTTATGGGAAGTCAAGATATGTAGAGGAGATGTAACATACGTCTACCCAGTAATCTACATTGCCAAGCTTTCAGTGAAGGAGTTGTTTAGTTTCCAAAGAAATGGCCAGGTATTGTGGGAGCTGGAGGTGGGAAACCCCCATCTTTAGTGACCAGGTCCACCTCTGGTTGCTCTGTGGATTTCTACTTTGCCTCATGCACTTGGCCAGTGATGAGGAAGTACCCAGATGTGGGATTGGGAGGAAAATTCCTCTAGGAGTCAAAGGCTCTAAGGTGGTTTGGGGAGCCACAACAGGATAATTGGTTCATTTCCCAAAATGGACCGTGGATCAAGTGGCGGTGGGGAGCCAGGCCAGTGGGAAAACCAAGTAGTGTACAAGTCGGGCTGTGTACCCAAAGCTGCGTGCAAGTTTGGGCTGTGTGCCTGGTGGGTTCAGAGTCTGAGGGCTAGAAATAGTAAAAGTGTTCTGTTGTCTCTAATCTGCATTACCAGAAATGTAGCCCCGTGAGAGTCTGTCTATGCTTTGCTTGTTCAGCTTGAATGTGAATAAAAGCCACACTGTAAATCCCATTCCTGGTTCTGGACATTACAGTTATTGCTTCCTGTGTTCAGATTTACTTGGGTGCCCCTGTGCAGAGTAGCCAAACCTAGATCCCCTGTGTTGAGTAACCCTATCCTCCCCAACCCAGTCCCCACCAGGTACTGCTGTCAGCTTCAACAGCATGCCACCTGTCGTTTTGCAAAAAGGCAGGGTGAGGGGTTACATATGCAACTGCCATATCCTGCGGCAAATTCAGGTATCTTCCATGATGCAAAAATGTTGTCGGTGCTGTATTGGTGCTTTTAAGAACAGATCCAGAAACAAATGATTTGATACCTTTTATTGGACCAACATGGACATTACAGAAAAGAACAAAGTGCTCTAGCTTTCGAACCTACCAGGTCCATCTTCAGAAGCTTTATGGCAGTTATTTTGAAAATCTCATACTATTAACACCAGATTATGTAGAAAAACAGAAATAATTCTCATTGGTTTAACATATACATTTAAAACATAACAGAAGATTATGTCAGAGAAGCTAATTAGCTTTTAACTGAGAAGCCTCAGAAGGGCAAAGGTTATCAAGAATTCTCAACAACCAGAGAGTTCTTCTCACATAAATTTTGAAATGTCTCAGTATACTAAGAAAGCATTCTA
This sequence comes from Neoceratodus forsteri, assembly GCA_016271365.2. Taxonomy (NCBI): domain Eukaryota; kingdom Metazoa; phylum Chordata; order Ceratodontiformes; family Ceratodontidae; genus Neoceratodus; species Neoceratodus forsteri. The sequence goes on along the minus strand of CM057450.1, from coordinate 1,181,222,118 downwards.
GTGATAAAAAGACCTTGTGATAGCATTCTCTCTAATACATGTAAGATGAGCTTACAACTTACATTCCAAGTGTCCTGGTGGATTAAAGAACAGATAACGAGAGACAAAATCCTGACATTAAGTATAACTGCAAGATGAAGTGATCCAACTACAGAATATAAAAGAGAACTACAGGAGTTAATTGGAACATTTCCAAACCATGTGCAAGACAAACTAAAGACCCTCATCCCCAGTGAACCTAAACCAGGGACATTCTACATGCTTCCTAAAATACATAAGTCTGGTAATCCTGGTAGACCCATAGTCTCTGGTAATGGTACCCTGACAGAGGGATATCAGGGTTTGTAGAAACTATTTTCAAACCACTGGTTATACAAAGGGATAGTTACATCAAGGACACTACTCACTTCCTGCATAAACTTTCTGGTTTTAGGACTTACCACCTGATACCTTTTAGCCACTATGGATGTAATATCCATCTACACTAATATTCCACACACAGATGGCATTTCAGCCTGCCTCAAATACCTGCATGACAAAGAATTGGACCCCAACATTGACCCTGGAGTTGTGGGTAAACTCACTGAATTCATTCTGACACATAACAACTTCAGCTTCAATGGTAAACATTATGTTCAAAACTATGGGAACAGCAATGGGAACCAGGATGGCTCCACAGTATGCTAATTTTTTGATGGCAAATTTGGTGGAGGATTTTCTAAGGCACTGTACACATAAACCACTCACTTATTTCCTTTACATTGATGATTTGTTTGTAATTTGGACAGAGGGCACTGACACACTTAAAGATTTTCATTGGAAACTTAATAACCTCCACCCAACTACAGTATAAAGCTTTCCTGGAATATTCTACCACCAGTGTACATTTCTTGGGACCCCACCTCAATACAACAGTGCCACTGTTCATGAGTCATGAGGTGGGGTCCCAAAATCCATGTTGTAAATCTGGAGAAATAATTCCAAAAATGACTGTGTTATGAGCTTGTGTTGTGCAGTTTTCTCACACTCGTAACTTTGCCAGTTTCTAATATTTTCATCCCAGAGTTTCAACACTGCCATTTTGTCACATCTCCTCATGAACAGTACAGCTGTCATTTTGGTTCAGAATGGCATGGTGGCTGTCGAAATCAACTTTTGGGATGGAGTAACAAAATTACAGTGCAACTGTTCATGAGGGAGGTCTCAAAAACCCATGTTGACAATTTGGTGCAAACATTCCAATAAATGGCAGATTCTGAGCATGCATTGCTCAGTTTCTATGCATGCTTGTCACATCACCAGTTTTCATGTTTTCACTACAGATTTTCAAAATTACCATTTTTCACACCACCTCATGAATAGTACTGCTGTAATTTTTCAAAGCCTGCCAAAAATGTTTTCTGCACCTGTGGCACATCATGGCGTTACAGTTGCAGCAAATTATATTTCCACATGGCTTTTAAGGTTTTCTATACTAGGTAAATGCGGTGAGGTGATAAGAAGGTTATGTTGAACATTTGGGTGAAAATTACTGAAGATGGCAGTTATGACTATCTGTTGCAATTGCTATGCCTGCTCGTAACTTTTATGTGTGGGCGCAGGGGCCAGAGACCCTGTGTTTCCACCAGCTAAATATATATGCATCTGTGGAGGAATGGGAGTGCAGGGTCCAAAGGACTCTGCACTCTTACTGTGATATATGGATACTGTTGTACTATCTGGATGGAGGGATGGAACCCTGCACTCCCACAGTAAAATGAGGACACAATTATACTGTCTGAAGAGGAAGGAAATTCATTGCAAAAACTCCATTAATGCATCCATTAGGATGAATACTATAGTGACAAAAGCAGGAAATGAGCGTTAGGGTTCCCAACCCAATGTCCCACCCCAGGGTTCCACCTACTACCCCACCTCCACCCTCCACACCAACAGGCATCTGGGTGTGCACTGGAGTTGTCAGCCTAACTTTCACCCCATTCTCCTCTACTGCACCACTTCAGCTTGTTTACACATGGAATGGCATGAGAGTTAGGCCGTTGACCCCAAATCAAACCCAGATGCCTGTTGGTGTGGAGGGGGTGGAGGGGTGGGGGTGGAGTGGTAGGGGTGGGAACCCTGGGGGTGGGGCGTTAGGGTTGGAAATCCTAACACCTCATTTCCCTAATCACTATATTGTCACCTAACTGATGCATTAACGAATTTGTTTGCAATGAATATATATATATATATATATATATATGTGTGTGTGTATGTATTAAATACAAACACATAGTTAGACAGTCCTCTACAGTGTCCTCAGTACAGGGACATCCCTCTGTGTTCCTCTCACTATAGCCCTGACCTGCATTCGTCCTCCTGGGAATAGTGGTGCACACACAGAGACTGTACTGTACACCCAGACTTTCAAGCAGGGAGTTATGTTATTCTGTGGTGCTACATAACTCATACCCTGTGTACATCTGAAGGTAATGGTTTCCATTGTGTCCTGAGTTTGTGTTTCCATGTTTGCAGATGTGCCTCCTATTATGGGGATCATTGTCCTCTTTGTTCCACATTCAGAGTGTCTGTGTCCCTCATTCCAGTGCTGACTGGGTGAGAGGTATGCACTGAGTATGCCTGCTGACACCCATGGCCTGCAGCTAACACACTGTTTCTTAAGGCTGGCATACAGGTGGAGCTGTGTGCACACCCCAGTCTGTGGCTTTTAGCCTGTACATCCAGTATGACCTACAGGTGAGCTGTGGGTACCATCCAGCCTGCGGTTTCTGACCTGTAGTTCCAGGCTGACCTACAGGTGGAGCAATGTGCACCATGGAACAGCATGGGGCAATCTTCAGCTAATGTATGCTGAGCAGGCCTTAATGAGATGCTAATGTGGTTGTTTGCAGCGGATTGCCTAAGTAGGCTAATTTGCATAGGAGCTTTGAATATAGCAAACTTTTGCACAGGCTAATGTGTTAGCACTGTGCAATCAGGTTAGCCCGTGCAATCCTCTCAAAACCATAGCACAGTTCTGCAGTGTGTGACCTGCATTATTGTTTGTAGTTGTTGTGCAACACTTCATTGCTGTCACACATTGTCCATCAACTTCAGCTCTGCCTTACTCCACCCCTTTGTCCACTGAGCTGCTGTTGCATTTTGCACTTCCCTGTTGCTATATTCAGAGCTGTCTTATTCCAAGCTATTTTAGCACTGCACTCCCAGCCCAATTTGCACTGCTTCCTTTGTATGCTATATTCAGCAGGTTTAGCCAGGGGCTATTCCTTTGAATATAGCTGGTTCAGAACTAATTTAGCACACTGTGCAGTGCTAATATACCTCAGGGCTAAGTTTTGAATATCTGGCCCAAGGAGATTTAATTTTATTGTTTTGCTGCCAATTGTTAGAATAAGGGTAGAAGGCATTTTATCCTGTTTTGTGGTAGGATAGATTTAACCATTATTTTAATATTGTTAATTTTTAATGTTGGTTGTAATATTTTATACTAGAATGTTTTTCACTTTGGGTGGGATATTCAAAGGGGTTGCGATGGCACAACAGTGCTGCGCCATGCGCAACCACTGATGCGCCCTGGCACGATATTCAAAAGGGGATGTTGTGTTGCCCAAATCCCGGCGCGCCAGGGCACACCAGTAATGTATGCAGCACAAAAGGGGGGTACCCATGTATGTCTGCACATCCCGATATTCAGCCCGGGATGCGGGCATATGAAGGCACACACCCACCTTGTGCCACACAGGGGTGCATAGATCCACTGAGACAAAACAGGTGCAAGGCCTGGCCACCCACAGGTAAGCTGCCATATTTCAGGGTGCAACATGGCAGCTGCCAGCTGTGGGAGGCTAATCTACCTCCTGTGCCACAGACTGTTGCCGTCACGCCCCCATGTCCGACTGCGGGCTTTGTAAATGTAACATTATCCTGGTGGTCCAGTGGACCCTATCCCGTCACCTGATTGTGGGCATAATTAAAGAACTTCATTCCCTGGTGGTCCAGTCGAGCTGCTCCAGAGCCCAATCATGGGCTTCCTAAAAAGTAGTCCTACCCCTGGTGGTCCGGTGGACTGAATCAGCCAATCGCGGGCTTTGTAGAAATAATTTAATCCCTGGTGGTCCAGTGGCCTCCCCAAGCCCGATCGGGCATTGTATGAGAAAAACCCTGGTGATCAGCGGTACCCCCTCCCCACCACCCACTCAGACCTGCCACCCGCTCCCCTCAGTCAGCAGTGAGCAGCAGCTCCCCACCCACAAGCCGCCCACCAACTGACAGCGTACAGGTATGACTGTATGCCCATTGGTCCACAAGCGTGGCCAATAGGCTGCAAACATACTGTACTACACAATCCCAACATGAGAATGGTTCTATTCACATATTAGGACTGTGTAGTGCAGTATGGACTGCATGCCCGTTGCCCCATGCTGTGGACTAGTGAGCATCACAACAGCCTGATATGCTGTCAGTGGGTGGGTGACGAAGCGTGAACAGGTGAACATGCCTGCCACTGACCGGGGGTAGCAGGTGGTGGTCCTGGTGGCGAGTAGCTGGACCTGGACCGTTTTCGTACTGTGCCCGATCCAGGCTTGGGAGCGATCACTGGACCGCCGAGCATGAATTCTGAAAACCTCGATCAGGCGGATTCAGTCCACTAGTTCTCGAGAGACAAGATAAATATATGAAGCCGTGATGGGCTGAGGAGCAGGTCACTGGACCATCAAGGACTGAATTTGTTAATTACCCGCGACGGACGAGGAGGTAGGGTCCACTGGACCACCAGGGATATGTTACATTAACAAAGCCCATGATCAAGCATGGGGGCATGTTGCCACCCAGGGGCAGGGGTGGGTCTCCAATGGCAGCAGCCTGGCAGGGCGCCAGGCATAAGTCACCGGGATCAGCACACCTGCAAGCAAATAGGGCCATAATGACATGCAATGACCCCATTTGCACCATGCATGCATAATGACTCCATTTGCATATCCACCACTGAATATCGTGGTTCATGCACCTAGCACAACTGCGCTTGCGCTGGCGCATCCCCTGCTCCTCACTTGCCACTTGTGCTGGCGCGGTGCCACTGTGCCATGTGCAATGTGGGTGGCCACAGTGCTATTTTCAATGATGCTGAGCCATGGCGCAGCACCATTGAATATCGCCCAGTACATGCCCTGGCGATCCCAGTTGCGCTGCTCCCAGGCTTGCGCCCAGCCTGGTGCAGTCTGAATATCCCAGCCTTTGTCTTTATCAGTTTGTTAACTACATCTTGTAATGTTAGTCAACAGGATAGAGAACAAACCTCAATGAAGGATAAAGTACATTGTGGTCAGGGATTGCTGGGTGGTAAATGTTTAAAATGGGACTTTGGGGGCAAGCTAGGACAACTAATAGCTCTATACTCAATTATATAAGTTTGGAAACTGTCTGTCTTACAAAAACAGTTGTTTAATTAAGCTGAGTACAAAAAAGAAAGATATTTTTACAATAGGGTTTTAGTCAGGAAAATGATTGCTCTCATGCCATTGATTTCAGAGTCAGTCCATCCCACCCATGTCCTCAACACTTATTTAATGAAGAGATCCTTCCCAGTCATATGAACTGAGTAATTTAACACCAATAAATTCCACTCTAAAGACTGTTTTATAGCTATGTATTTTCACCCCCAGAGTCCTCTGCATCCATCTAATGTCCCCCTCTCGCACAGGCACCGGGTATGAGACCCCTTCTTTTGACCCATGACTTACCCTTCATGGCAGGGGACGGGGAGCGACTTGACCCGGATCAGATTTAATGTTTGGGAGGTGCCTTCCGGGCCGTTGCAGAGGGGACCATTGTAATCCCTCTTAGAGGACTCCCATTTCTGCTATTTCCTTGCTTCCCCTTGGTGCAGCAGCCAACAGCACCAGTGGAGTGGCATGCATGCACCCATGCACACCCCACCAAGTGCCTGCCGCAGACTCTGCCCACAGTCTCCAGTGCTGACATGCCACTTCCAGTCTCTGCTAGGTGACAGGCGAATGCCGAGCACTGCAGTCCCCTCTCCCAGAGAAGGAGAGCAGTCCTAGGGATGCTTGATCCTTCTCCTCCCTGCAACCCCCGTGTCCCATGTCCATTCCCAAACATGGGTCACCGTGCGATGTGAGGTAAGGCATCCAGCTCTCTAAAGATTGTAAATTTAAATATACAAAGTCTTTTAACAAAGTGGGAGCAATTCAAGGCTCAGATGGAACAGTACAAATTTGATGTAATAACATTGTCTGAAATTTGGCTAAATAGCAAAATCAACAATAGTGAAATTCATTTGGAAGGATTTAATATTTACAGGCAGGACAGGGTGGGGAAGTGAGGAGGAAGTGTTATTATTTATGCTAATTCCAAATTTAAAACACAGGAGATTAACTGCTCATTAGGACTATCAGGCTGCGACATGGTAACTGTTGATATGTTTTAGGTTCTGAAAACACATTACAGTCACATCTGTATACATCCCTCCCCAGCTCAATTGATAAGGGATTGCAGCTAGTAACTGAAGTAAAAATAAATTGCCAGAAAACAGGGAATGACTTTTACTTGGGGATTTTAACTGTAACTGGGGACACAAGCAAACTGATAATGTTAAGGGTCTATTTCTAAAGTTGGGCATCCTGCAGTTAATTACAGACACTGCTAGAGTTAATTACAAAACTGGTAGGGTACCACATTGGACTGGATTGTGGTAACTCATCCTATTAAGAACATTGAGTGTTGGGTCTTAACTGATTCAATTAGTGACCACTGCCCAGTCTTTTGGGGTGGACAACTAAACTAGTGGGAAGCCCTCCTCATTATATAGAAACCAGAAACTTAAAAGAGTTAATACTCAGATCATGAATGAGGCCTGTAGGAAATTGACTGGTCCTGTTTAGAGACACTTAATGATACTGATGGTATATTGGACAAATTTGTTAGGCTGGTTGCTCAGGTAATAGATAAAATTGTTCCAAAAAGAAAAGAGAAGTTGGACCAATAAAAACAAATGGGTTACTTCTGAGCTCTTGGAACCTGATGAGACAAAGAGACATGTGAAAAAATATAAAGTGGACAGGGATTCACTTACATTACAGGATCTAAATCCTATGAAAATAGTGTAAAACTGAACTGAACGAAGTTAGAAAGGCTAAAAACTTTTTTAATCTCTGAACAATTTAATTCCTTGGGGATTCCCAAAAAAAAAAAAAAACTGGCAAACGTTAAACCGCCTATTAGGGAGGAAATCAAATGAAGGTAGTATTTCATTGCTTGATGGAAACAATCTGATTAATGATCCTTCTATTGTGGTTGTGATGTTTAATAATTATTTGGGTGATTTGGATAGTTTTAGGACCAGTTTCAACATAACAAGTCCAATTATTGACCCACTTAGAAACAGTAATATTAATCACGCTAAATTTTATTTTCGGATAGTCACAGCTGATTTTATTAGAGACAGTGTTTTAAAATATGACCCTGATCCCTATATTGGTCCTGATAATATAGATTTTAGGCTTATTAAGATGGGAATTAATGAATTGGCTCCACTATAGCATATTTATGTAATTACTCTTTGTACAATGGGGTTTTTCCAAAGATTGGAAACTTGCAACTATAAAGCCCATATTTAAATCTGGCTAAAAGGAATGTGTTTCCAACTACTGTACAATTTCTTTACTGGCTCCTTTACCAAAAATTTTGGAGAGGATTATTTTCGATCAAATAATTGACTATTTGGAAAAATATGATTTAATGACAAGTTCACAACATGGTTTTAGATCAAAGCATAACAAGGAAATGGCCTTGGTGAGATTACAAGTTGTGTGCAGAGTGCCTTGATAAGGGGCACCCGCCGCAGCAGTATTTGTGATTCCCTCACCAAGGCCTCGACCTTGTTGATCATTGCCTATTGTTAGACTCTCTTTTGGAATTAAATTTTTGAATGATGTTGTAGAGTGGTTTGATAACTATTTGGGTAACAGAATGCACAGAACAAAATCTTAGACAGCATCTCAGATTCTCTGCAGATTAAATGTGGGTACAGGGTTCAATTTAGGCCCTCTTCTTTTCATTATTTATGAATTCGCCCCCTTACTTGTAAAGAATCTGAGATGACCCTATATGCAGATGATACAGTCATTTTTAATGCTGCAATACAGTCCGAGGATGCTCTGACAACTGTGCAAAATTATTTCAATTCTTTTCAAGAATGGCTTCTGTCAAGGAGTATGGTGTTAAATAGTGAAAAACAAAGGCCATGGTCTTTTGGATTGTTTTGGACAATAACCTATTCTTTGAACTTCATGTCAAAAATGTTATCAAATAGCCGGCCTGGTGGCGCAGAGGGCTGAGGCGTTAAATGCTGCCTACCTCATACCATGCCAGCAACCTGGTGTCTGGAAATGACCTTGGGTCATCAAGGAGCAGCTTGGGGAGGGAGGGAGTAGGATTGAGGCAGCCAAAGGCAGCTCTTCTCTCCCAAGGTGGTTGTCTTCCCCCATAGTTCTCCTCCCATCAGGTGGAGGTCCGATGAAAGCGTAGGTGGGAGGGATGGTGGAAATGCCAGGGGTGGAGTGGAAGGGGCTGAACCAGTACCAGGCGTGTATGTGTCTCCATACGCAAGCATGCATGTCTGCCGGGCCCCAGGTCTGGGGAAAACACAAAAAAGCAAAAATTACTAATAAAAAAAATGTTATCAAATTGGTTCATTAGAGATTAGGGCTTTTGTTTAGAGTATGAACCCATCATGTCCCTGAGACTCATAGACTATTGGCACTCAGATTTTTATTCAGTGTTCTTGACTATGGGTAGAGTGTATATTTGGCCACTAGCAACAAAATGTTTGATAAGTTAAAAGTTGCATATAATAGTGCTCTAAGATTCATGACTAATTTGCCAAGTAGGCCCATCATTGTAATTTGTTAAAGGATACTGGCTGTCTATCACTTGAAAATAAAGTCAATTTAAAGATGGGTACCATGTTACATAAAGGAACATTAGGTCAGTTACCTCAGGCAGTCCTATCATTGTTTCCCAGAGCTATGAATTCACAAGGGACTAGATCCCAGAGTAAATATGTGTATAAAATTCCTTTTTAAAAAGTGATTGGGCAAAAGTCAGTATTATATAGGGCAACTAGATTTTATAACCCTGTACCCAATGAAATTGCCAATTGCACAAACATTAGAACATTCAATACTAAAGCGTAAACATTGGTTGTTGTTAAGGAATGAATATACATGCACTTAATCTTTGTTGTTTGTTTCACTAGTATTGACATAATTTCTATACTGTGTTTTTGGGGTCTGTACTGTATTTTATTGTACTCATGTTATATGGCTTTTTTTTTAAACTTGTCGCTGTGAAAATGGGCAAAATTGCTCATCAGCTAACAAGTATAAAAACAAGCATTTGTCAATGCCAAATGTTTGCTTGCTGGCATTGGCATTGGTAGTGTAGGAGTTAGAGAGCTGTATAATAGGAATGGCAGTGAAGTATTGAAATGAAGCCAACCCCACCCCACCCTGCAGAGACTGACAGGCATTGGGGTGTGCCTTTGGGTCATCAGGCATAACGGCCACGCCATTTCACCACACCCTACCCTGCAGACACCGACAAGTGTCACAGTGTGCCTTTGGGTCTTTGGCCCTTATCGCACCCATTCCATCAGGAAATACGGTGAGATGGGTGCGGTATAGGAGAATGGGGTGAACTTTGGGCCGAAGAGTCCAAGACATACCTCGATGCCTCTCACTGGCTGCAGTGTGTGGAAAGGTATGAGCATTACAGGCGAGAATCCCAAGTCACACCCCTGATGCCTGTCATTCTGTACAGGGTGGGGCGTTATGGTGGAAACCCTAACGCCTCAGGCATTCGTTGGTATTTTCACTCCAAATTTTCAACATGGTTTTTGTGACCCCCACCTCATGAACAGTGGCAATATCAGTTTGTTAGCGAAAGCTGCTTTTGCACAGCAACTACGGCATTGCACCACAGGTGCAAAACACATTCGAACAGGATGTGAAAATGACAGCTGTACTGTTCATGGGAGGTGTAAAAAATGGCAAGTTGAAAATCTGCAGTGAAAATATTAAAAAACTGGTGAAGTAACGAGCATGCATAGAAACTGTGCACGACACCCATAATGTAATTAGTTTGGGGATTTTTACAGCAGATTGTCAACACAGGCAGTTTGGGACCTCCAATCATGAACAGTGTCACTGTGATTTTCTTTAACTGTCCCGAACAATGATTTCCCACAGCGACCATGCATTTCAGCTGAAAGTGTGAAACTACATTTCGGCCATGTTGTAAAAATGACAGCTGTACTGTTCATAAGTAAGTGTGGAAAAATGCCACTGGTGAAAATCTGGACTAAAAATATTACAAAGTCATGAACTTATGAGGTGTGTGAAACTTTGCAATGCTCACTAGTAACACACTCATTTATGGACTTTTGTCAACAAGTTTTCAACATAGCCCTTTTAAGACCTCTGCTCATGAACAGTGTAACTGTGATTTTCTTAATCTGTCCCAAACATTGCTTTTGCACCGACTGCAATGTCAGTGTTGAAAATCTGGCATGCAAATATTAAAATGCGCAAACTTGCGAGTATGCGTAGGAACTGTAGCGTGCGCTCCTAAAACAGTCATTTTTAGGAATTTTTCACCAAATTTTCAACATAGCCATTTTAAGACCTCTGCTCATGAACAGTGTCACTGTGATTTTCTTAATGTGTCCCATACATTGATTTCGCACACCGACTGCGCCATTGTGCCTACATGCATGAAACACATTTTGAGCAAATGTGAAAAATTACAGCTGTACTACTCATAAGGAGGTGTGGTAAAATGGCAATGTTGAAAATCAGAGTGCAAATATTTAAAATTCTGCGAACTTCTGGCGTGCGTGGGAACTGTACAATGCACACTAAGTAAAACAGTCATTTTTGGAATTTTTCACCAAATTTGCAACATAGGCTTTTGAGAGCCCACCTTATGAACACTGGCACTGTCATTTTGTTAATCAGTCCTGAAAGGTGATTTTGCAGTGACTGTGAAATCACCCTTCAGGCCCACCTAACGCCATGACAGTTCAAGAATTCATGAGGAGGGGTCCAAAACCCATGTTGAAAATTTGGTGCCAAAATTCCAAAAATGCCTGAGATATGCATTAAAGTTGAAAAACCCTCATTTATTGCATTATACAGCTTATCGGCATTTCCTCAGTTCATGGTCAGCTTTGAAGAGTGCAGCGTGTTCCCAGTCCACTGAAGATCGTCACGCCGAGCTCTGGAGGTAAGTGTAGGTGAGGGGGGTGTTGGGAGGCAGGGTGCGCAGTGGTGGGCGTGGGTGGGCTGGGAGACACCAAGGAACGTTTTCTTGTTTACAGGTTTTTGTTTTTAAAGGAAGACTACGTGGGACATTTGCCATGCTGGAATGGTTTCCCAGTGTGGCAGCTGGAAGCTGTTTGGGGGCCTGGAGCCAGCAGGGGACTGGGCACCCCGTCGCTCCATCTGGACGTGTGCTACACTGGGGTGGGCTCCCAGCGTGGCACCTGGTAAGCTATTTTTTGGAGGTGCAGCCGACAGGGATTGGGCACCCCATCGGCCATACTGTATGTGCGCGGGAGGGAGGGACATGAGCCGCAATATGCATGCATGTGCATGTGGAGGAGCTGCTCACTGAAGCAGAGCTCTCCCTTTCAACAATATGGACCAGCATTTTCAACTGCTGTCATTGACAGCTGCAATGTTGATTGGAGAACTGTGACCACGCCGGCAAACACACTGACTGAATTGGAAGACAGCTGACACATCTTAAAACTTCGGATGATGGCACTATATTTCTTGCACATGCGTGCAAGCAAACATAAAATGAAATGAAATGAAATGTTCCTGAACTTGCTTAACAAGCAGAAGTGAATGCGCAACCCTATTGCCTTTTCTCTTATTTTGTGCCTCTCATTCCTGTCAGCTATCCCAACCTCTCTTTAATCTGTCAAACTCCCTTAGGAGTCCCAATCCACCATGCTTACAGCAAGCATTGGAACCATACACAGCCCAATGCACTCAGTTTGAAATGGAAGCTCCACTCAGCCCAACCAAAGGCTCAGTTAGAACTGGAAACTGATCCATCTGTAATGGAAACTGCTCTGATTTGTGGTCACCGTATCTGTGACTAGTGAGTAACCCTGCTAGTCAGACCCTGTTTTCACTTAACCATGGACACAGCATAATTCATGTGGAGACACTGAAAGAGCTCATCACAGTGCTCACAGTACTTGACCAACTGCTGTCACTGACTCCTCTCATCTGAACCCACAGCTACATGTTCCTTTCTACCGCAGGCAAACAGTGTGTTTCTCAGTCATGATCATGATCACTATACAAGGGCCACCAAATTTAAAATAACTATTGCTGAGTCTTTACTCTCTTTTTAATTTTACAAACACTATCCTCCACATCTTACGCTGGGCGGGCTCTCAAACATCAATACCCTCTATTGGTAATTCTGCCAGTAGAGGGACTATAACAAGAAACTAGTTTGTAAATGTTTTAACCTTTTTAAATTTTATAACTTTTACCCATTTATTTCTAAATTTCTAAAAATATACCCATTTCTAACACAATAATGACCCTCCAGGGTGTTGGTATTTGGCTATATGGACCTTCCAGGAGCTATAAGGCCCTCATGTGGCATCGGGCCTCATTACGCCCCTGGGGGTCCAGTATAGCCCAAAACCACCCACCCTGAAGAGTATTATTGCTTATGAGATAATGGAAAAGTGATCCAGAACTTGGCAACTGAAATTCAATTCCAAAAAGTGAAAGGTTGTGCACTTGGGGAGAAATCCAAGGAATGAATATTGGATGTGAGCTACAACCGGCACATAACTTAGAAGTGAAGGGTCTGAAACTGATAATTAGAAACAGCCTCAAAATCTCAGCCCAGTGTAACAAGACATCTGGGACAGCAAACAGGATGCTGGGATGCATCAAGCCTTCTCAAGCAGACAATAGAATGTGATCCTGTCCCTGTACAGGTTCTTGGTGAGGCCGCACCTGGACTTCTATGTGTAATTCTTGAACCCACACCTGGAAAAGGACAAAGAATGCCTGAAGTTGATTCAAAGGAGTGTAACTTAAATGCCTCACAGCCAGCAAGGAAGGGCTTATGAGGAAAGACTGAGTCGACCTCAACATGTATTCATTGGAGGTCAGAAGAGAGAAAGAGAGACATGATAGAAACTTTCAAGTATCTGAAGGGTCTAAACAGGGTGGTAAGCCAGATTCAGTTTAAACTTAGTGAGGGTCTACTAGTATATGCTGGTAGGAGAAAATTTAGGAGGGACAGGCAAAACCACTTTGTCACACAGAGACCAGTTTCAAAGGGAGGGAAAGATACATGTGACTGGTGAGAATGATGGGAGAGATTGGATCTAATGGGTGAGGGGTTATTTCAAGCAGAACTGAGGGATGGTTGATCCACTAGAGACCTAGCCAGCTAGACTGGTGAGGATCCAGTTAGAAACTGAGAAGATTGGATGGGTTGTAGTCTTTTCTGTCCATCAGCATATCTATGTAAGCATCCTCTGGATGTCCATTTTCTTTCCTGCCTACGTGCAGCATGCCCCATCACTTCATGTTTGCCTGCTCAGGGGTGGGATGCATTGCTCCTTACCAGTGCTTGACCTCTGGAAGTTTGCCAGCAGAGTGTTCTACCTCTGCTCTACTTCTTCAATCTGGCTGGAGATTCCTGTGGCAGCTTCAAGGTGCTGGATCTTCTGGCCTTAGTTGCCTCCTGTCCAGTGGCTGCTGGCTTACCATTCTGTCCTCTGACCAAGTTAGCCTGGCATTATTTTCCTCTAATGTACACTTTCGTTGCCTTCCACCTTGGAAACCATTGCCTTAATGCTGTAATTGTCCATGTTTTGTGCCGCAGTTCTGCTGTTGACATGGGGCTCCAGCCTTTTGGCTCTCCTCAGCCTCAGGTTCTCCAACCTAAAACTTGACTCTGCCTTGCTGTTATTGCTGCTCTCTAGTGGCTACTCCATTTTCTGCTTTCTTGCTGCTGTTGCTACTTCTGTCATTTTCTGTCAACTTCTGCCTGCCACTGCTCCAGCTACATGCCTCTTTTCATTCTTCTGTGGTTGTCCATGCTCCACCTAGTAGGAACGTTTGGGTAAATCATCATAGATGCCTCCTCCTTGACTAGCTGCATCTTCTACCCAGTTACTCTTCAATACACTGCTTCACAGCCCTCAGTTACTGTCCCACCAACCTGCTCTCATAGTTGTTCAGTTCTCTTATCTGGAGGTATATGCTATTTTCATTGCTATGCTATTTTACCTTACAGTTACTCAGGGTTTCTCCCTCTACAGTCTACTTCATTCTCTGGGCATCCGTGCCCTCCAACTACTAAAGGGCACCAGTACCCATCACTAAAGTGTATTTCTAATCCTCAAGGATGCCTTTCTAATCCTCGAGGATGCTATTTCTCCATAGCAAATGGGAAGCTTAAGCAGGGAGTAAGGTGACCATAGAGGACATGTGGTGAGTTAATCTAGGAGGAGGGAAAGGAATTAGAGGAAAAATGAGAGTGAGGAGAAGGTGATGAAGAGAGCAAAACCTGACTAACCTGTCTTATCCACTGAGGGTATGGGAGGAGAGGAGCTAGTGATGGGAATGAGTGAAGGGGAAGGTGGAGGTGGTAAAGGATATATAGGAAGCAGTGAAGGTAGGTAGAAGAAAGAGATAGAGTGTTGCTTAAGGGATAGTATTAATGCTGATCATATTAATGTTACCTAGGGATAATATAGAGAGGCAGAGCTGTGAGGGATGAGTATGTAAATAAAAAGAATTGGAAAAGGGCAGATATAGGATGAAGGTTAGGGGAGAGGTGAAGAGAGAGATTTAGACAGTTGGGAAAGTGATAACAGGTAAAAGGGAAAAGTAAGGTAAAGAAGAGGTTAGAGAGCGGGGGGAATACAGAACCAACTAACTAACATTCATTTTATATTCAGGTAAAGTCACTTGAAACCTTCATGGAAGGAGTGCCGATGGGTAGAGATTCCCTTTGCTGCAGGGTCTAGCCCTGTAGCCCTTTAATGGTGGAATTCTCATATGTGAGACAGAAAGAGAGGGCAAATTTTATCCCCATCAGCTTGAAGCAGGATGTTGCATTTTCTTCATTCTCCATGTAAGCAGCCTCACTCAAAGCCCAGGTTCAAGTCAGGTCACTAAGTGGTTAAAAGATCCAGGAGAAACCTGAATCTGTGAGCCCACAAGTTCCAACATGTCTAGCAGAGACATGCTGAACTATCTGATTGACAGACTTTGTGTTCAGTGTATATGCAAATGAGGACCCTGCTATATGGAAAGAGTATAAAGGGAGCTAGAGAGCAGTCAAGAAGTCCAGTTTAGGGAGTGTGAGAGTGGAGACCAGGTAGACAGAGAACAGAGACAGAGCTAGGCTCCCAGACTCTACCTAGCCATTGGATCAGGGAGCTAAGAACAGATAAGCATAGAATAAGAGCAGGACAGAGAGAAACAGAGAGATGGATAGTGAAATCAGAGAAAAGATAGATCATGAGGGGCTCTTAGGGTTCTGCCAGACCAATGAAGACTCAGACTGGAGTAGTGGAGGGTTCCACTTAGGGATCTGTCAAAGGCTCTTACAAGTCTGCTGCAGGTTCTGTGGCGCAGGTATACTGAGTATATGCAACCTTTTGGGGAAGGTCCAGGAGAAATCCTCCATCAGTAGCTGCTGAGTATCTCTGGGTGTTTCAGTCACACTTCTGTGTAGAGCACCACTAAAGGTATGCTTTGTTTTGTTTTGTTTTCATTTTTGGGTATGGAAGGTCCAAGAAAGTTTTCCCTTGAGAGCAGGTACTAAGGGTAGGATGAAAGGGAACCTGGGATTAGATGCTGTAATTAACACCATGCCTCCAGAGGGATGGAAGGAGAATGTTTCTGTGTAATGAGAGAGAAGGGGTGGGTAGCTGTAAGTCTACAACACCAAGTGCACCATACAGAAATGTGATTTGGTCTCATTATGTATATCTGTTTGATTCAGGAATATATAATATGCAATGGGGTGCCATGATAAAGAGGCCTTTACAAACATATCCCAATGCCAGCATGTATGTTTATGAGCATACTATAGGTGGTCTCTTTAGCGAGATAACAGTCAAAGGAAATGTCTAAAATAATAATTGTAGGCATGTTTATTAATTCACAATGTCCCTTACTTTTGAAAATGGTTTTAGACCATACATTGTATTTTTTTGCATAATACCTGAGGGAGGGAAGGAATAATATTTTGGTGCAGAGGAGGTATCCAGACAATCTTTTTCACTTCTGGATGGGCCAGCCTCACCCCATGCTCCAGATGTGTGGTGACATCCTGCCAGGAGGAGTGCGGGGCACACTCCATTGATGTGAAAGGGGTGATTTTTTTTTATTACCTGTCCTTGTTAGTTGAGTGGTGCCTTTGATTTATGACAAAATAGTCATTATAAAATTGGTTGGAAATGTCCTGCATCCTGACTGGATGAGAAGGTTCTAAAGATATGGGTTCAGAAAAGAAACCCATGGTTTTGCATTTCTTCTTAGCTATTTAACTGAGTTCCCATTTTATAAGCACAATCGTCACTCCAGGATGTGGGTTTCTTCTTGAACCCACAATTCTAGGTGGCTGACAGCACTCAGTGCAAGCACTTCATACCTTACAACACACCTGGTGTGTTGTTCAGGAAAGAAATCCATAACATGTTGTATTCTTGATTACTTAACATAGATGTTAAAAATGTAATAAAAATACCCTGTTCACTTCAATAGAGCTTCCCCATACTCTCTCCATCTAGAGTCACTACGAGTCTAAGCAGGAGGCAAAGATGGCACACAGGGAAGTGGAAGGCATTGGTTGGCTATCTCCTTGGGCTCAAAATCAGATACTATTCCTGCCAGGAGTATTACCCCAAAATATCAATAATGGCTGTCTACTGGATGCTCAATCCTCACACCCCAGCCAACCCCAGCGCCCTGGTTTTCTCCTGAACCAGGGTCATTGCTGTAGTAGAGGTAAGGCATGAAGCATTTCAGCCCTCTACACCACTGGGCAGGCTTTCTAAAGATATTTCTCAAAGGCAGTGGACTTTGTGCATTAATTAAAATGCCTACAATTACTATCTTAGACATTTTTAAATAAAGATTTCAGTTATGCTTGACTCTAATGTTGGCATTAGCCTTGAATTTACTGCACTATAGAAATGTTATGGGATGGGTAATACCCTGGGGATTTCCACAGCTTGTTGCCCCAGTGCCTGGACATTTTCTAGAACTCTCTCTAGATGGTCCCAACCCCATGTGGAAGGACAATAGTACCCAGCATCCAGAGGGCTGGTTCCATCTCTTTACCTTCAGAGTTATCCTTGTGATTTTATTATTAATAAAATAATTACATAAGCTTAGAGGGATGGCAATTAAGACCTTGGATCCCCAGAGATCCCTTCATAAGAAGGGGTCCCTCCTCCCTGTAGAAAGGTCATGAAAGAAATTCCACCATGAGTTTGGTCAGGATGGTGTTTGTCTAGCAATAGTATACCAGCTATTACTAGACAGAATTAGCTGTCTAGATAGCAAATATGTCTTTTAATATACTATTTTGTACTTAATTATTGGGCTTGAACTTTAATGGTTTGTCGGTGATGCCAAGTATCTGGCAAGGGAGTGTAAGCCCCCATTTAGGAGCTTACCTTGGGGCTACAGCCCTGATAGTGTCCTGCTGCCCCAGGTATCCTGATATAGTGTCCCCTGGTGGGATTCGGGACATGGTACCCCATATGGTTCCCTGTAGCTGTGAATCCCTAAATCCTGTTCTTCAGCCCCATAGCAAGACAGGAACTGAGGTCCACAAGTATTTACACACCTCCTAGTGCTCTGGGGAGTATTTTGGCAGTCCAGTGGTGCTCTAAAAGTGGACCACCAAATGTATGCACATGTGCAGCCAGCAAGCAGAGAGGGTTTAAAGAAGCCACAGCTCCACAGTGTGTGTTTGGCCACGTGGCCACTATAAATCATCCCCAGCTCAGAGCAGCAGCAGAGGAGCTGGGGATCAGCATGAAGAAGAGCACCTTTGGCAGGGAAAAAGGCTTCCTGCCCTTGTAAGGGCATATAATTATAAAAATAATAAGGACTATGTTTGAACTGAATGTAAACAATATGGCAGCCCCCATTAGGACTCTGCAGTACAGGGCTGCTGTGAAAATGACAAAGGCACAAGTATTGCCCAGGAACTGCGCAAACCAATTAGAAAGGAGCTGTAAGAAGTTATAAAAGGGACTGTAAATGCACCCAAATGAAAGATTCTTTGGGAGTCCAGAGAGAGATCAGAGTGCAGGAGAGACTGCTGTGGGCTGCCCAACTCAAGGCCTGCATCCAGAACCCAATGGTCTGTTTAGCCCCAGCAAAATGAAGAGAGGCAGTGTGCCTGACAGAAACTCTAAAAGACCTGCTGGAGAGAGAAAGAGTCTTTAAAGTATTGCTGCCCAAAACAGAAAGATTTTGGAGTTTGGCTGCCAGAGAAAGAAGAAAAGAACGTGGAGCCTTCAGCCAGAGAGAGAGAGAGCTCAGAGTACATTCAGAGAGCAGAGACTGTAAGCTGTGCAGCCTTGCAGTAAAAGTTCTGCAGCAGTGAATAAAGTGACCAAAAGCCTGTGATCCCCATGAGAGAGGCTAGAGTACCTAGAGACTGTTGACTTGCATCTAGCCAGAGCAAGTGTGTGTTGGGCTAGAGACTGAGCCAAAGCCCAGCTGAAAGTGCATTGTGTAGAAGCTGTGAGCCAAGCAAAAAAATCTAACGGACCAAGCCTGCTCTATCCCCAGACCACGAAGAGGAAGACTGGAGAGGAAGGCGTCGAGAGCCTGTCAGGTGAACACTTCCTGCAAAGCCTTAGAGGTAAAGCATGGAAAGGCCTGACAGGGTGAAGTGCAGCTTTCTTCAATTCTTCAGCCAGCTCTGCTGCTGTGGTGCACTACCAACGTGATACCTCCTTGGTATAGTTCAAAGCCAGCCTGCTGAAACCCCTTCAGCAAACTGTAAGTACCTCTGGGCTGGGCACAGAGGAGCTCTTATTTAGCTAGCTAGCTAGTTAGGAACAGGGAGTTAGATCCTGGGCAGGACTCTGCCAGTTAAACTAAGCCCAGGCCTGAATTTTCAAGTGTTTCTACCGTTGAGGGTTAGTGGGCTAACCAAGTATTTCCTCTAAGTTTTAAGAGTTTAAAGCTGCCACAACCCAGCCTTCAGAGCCATCACCCCGTGAGATACCCACCACAACAAACTGTGAACTGGAAAAGGGTAAGTGCACCTGCAGGTAGGAGGTGTAGGAGAAAGTGAGGGTACAATCATTTATAGTAAGTTGGTTATGTTGCTGTGTTGTGCTATTTTCCTTTTACCCCTCCTCTTAATAAATATTGTTATTGATTCATGTTATATTGTGTCTTCTGGATTACTGAAAACTGGTGATCGCTATTGCTTGGGGAAGTGCCTGTGGGGACAGCTCTTGTATTTTCCTGGGTTGTGGTAACCTGAAATTTATCCAACAGGTATCCCTTATCACTACCCCAGGTGGAGGCCTGGTGCCATTTTTCATTCAGGTATTTCATCCATTAGTGAACCCAGGCTGGCCCCTCAGAGGTGGAAGCACAGTGGACCCCAGGGCCCCAGAACAGCCAAAGTGAGTCAAAGGCTGTTACAAAGTGGAGGCACCACTGGGATTTGCTGCCCCAGTGGCCACCCCAAAATTGCATTTCAGAAAAGAGGAAGTCTAGTACCCCCTCCCAAATAAAGTTTGAAGTCACCATGGCACACCAAGAACTTGAAGATTGGTGCCATGGGGAGAAGCCTGGACCCAAAGAAGGCCATTTTGGTAATGGGGATCACCAAGGACACAGAAAGAAGGGACATTTTAGAAGCTCTGGAGACTGTACCAGGTAATGGAAAGCTGAAAATTCAAAGCATGAGATATGACCATGTCAGCCAGAGTACTACAGTTTTGATAGACAGGGATACAGATGTGGAGAGGAGCAACTTACCTGCAACCTTCACTGCAGAAGGGGTTGAAAGTACATGGAGCCTGTCTGGCAAGGGAGTAGTCCTCAACCAGAACCCCTCCCTTGCCAGCACCTGAATCAAATTTACTGGAAAAGATTAAGTCAATGGTGGAAGCCGACGGAAAGACTCTTAAGATGTACAAGCTTTGTTCAAAGAGGAGACCCAGCTCAGATAGTGCTACCCATTGATCTGGCCCCCTATGTGGTTGCATCCTACAAACAGTACAAGAGTCTCGCACCTTTTCAGGAGTGATCCACTCCCACATGGGAGGATGACTGTGAGCGCTGGATGAGCCAGGCCACCCAAATGATCCAGGTGTGGAAGTGCTCTCACCACAAATAGTGTAAAGAATAGTCGAGAGTTTGAGGGGCATGGATTTGGATATCCTTCAGTCATTGTAGGCTGGTCAACCAACCTGCAATGTCAGTGACTACCTGGCCATGTTAAAAAACACCTGTGGGGCAGTGGAGAGAAAGAGGACCCTGTCTTCCAGTTAAGAGCCACTACACAGAGAGAAAGTGAGAAACTTTCCACTATATCACCAGAATAGCGACTGTGATTTGAAAGATTGCAGAGGCAGGAGAAGTCACCCCTCACAGCTCTCAGGAAGAGACTTGATCAAGTGCTAAGGGTGCTGTGTTCCCCAGGTGAACCTTGTTGTCATTTCAGCTAAGACTGTCAGACTAATCCCTGACCTTCAGACAGCTGCTTGATGAGGTGAGGGAAGAGGAGGCAAAGGAAAATTGTTGATTCTCTTTGGGCTACTGCTGTGACTGCTACCTCAATAGAATCAGGTAAGAGAGCAGTAATGATCTGGGTACTTAACTGAAAGATAAAACAGTGTGTGAAGGCTGTACAAATGGCTCAAATCAAATAATTTTTTTTATAAAAGCGCCTTTCCAAAGATCAAGGCGCTGTGCATACACATAAATAAACATAACAAGCATATTATAATCCAAGTTCATAAAATCATGCATTTATAATTTACAGCAGTACTATGTAATAAAATATCCCATCAATTAAGCTCATCCAGGAATGCCAGGCTAAACAAATAAGTTTTGAGGCTGATTTAAAACTCTGGATGGTCAGGCACTCTCTAACCCGATGAGGTAGAGGAATTCCCAGGGTAGGGGCTGCAAATGCAAAAAATCGGGCACCAGATGTCTTCAGGAGCACCTAGGAATCTCTAGCAATCCCTTGTCAGTGGATCAGAGTGGGCAGGGGCAGTAGGGACAAAGAAGATCTTGCAGGTAGCAGGGTCCCTGTTCAAGTAGGGCTTTATAGGTCAGCAAGCTGACTTTGAAGGTGATCTGCCACTGTACTAGCAGGCAGTGCAGTCCACGAACACAGGCGTAATGTGACTGATCCTAGAAGTACCAGTCAGCAGCCTGGCCACGCATTCTGCACTAGCTGTAAGCAGTGATATCAACCCCTGATAGTCCTAGGTACAGGGATTGCAGTAGTTAAGGCAGGAGGTCACGAAGGTGTGAACCAATGCTGTAAGATCATCGGGAGGAACCAGGTATTTCACCTGGGTGATATTTCTCAGATGGTAGAACGAGGTCTTGTAGCGGCTGACACATGCGATTTCAGGGTCAGAACATCATCAAAAATAAAGCCTAGGTTATGCATCCAGTCTGTGGTAGTCAGCTGAACACCCAAGCCAAAGCCCAGAAGGTTGTCCAGCCAACAAACCGCCTCCCAACAATCTAGGTCCACCACCAACACCTCAGTTTCAGCTCGATCAACCTCAGCCAGCTGGCACGCATCCAGTCCTGGATCTTGGAGAGGCAGTTGTTAAACACTGAGATAACATCATCTTGTTCGGTTACAAAGGACATGTATCATCTGAGTAACAGTGAAAACTCAGTCCGGACCACCTAATAATGTCTCCCAACAGCAGTATATACAAACAACAAAGGTGACAAATGGAGCCCTGCAGAACTCTACAGGATAGAGGGAGAGCATCAGAGGAATAAATCCTAGTGACCACTCTCTGAGTCCTACCCTCGAGGAATGATTGAAACCATCTGAGGACCGTACCTGACAGTCCACAGATGAACCACAGAGTGCTCCAATAGTACTCCATGGTCCACAGTGCTGAATGCTGCAGAAAGATCAAGGAGGACCAAGATGAAATGAGTCCTACAATCTCTCACAATTAGGAGATCATTTAGCACCCGAACAAGGACAGTCTTAGTGCTATGCCTCTTCCTGAATCGAACTGGAGAATCATAGACATCGTGGGTTGAAGATGATCATCCAGCTGCAGAGCAACCGCCTTCTCGATAACCTTGCCCCAAATGGCAGGTTAGAGACAGGTCTGTAGTTAGACAGACAGTCTGGGTCAAGGGAGGGCTTTCAGGAGCAGTCATACAACCACCTCCTTTAGGGGATCAGGAAAGACCCCCAATGAACTTCAGAACTATCTCCAGCCAGGACTGAGCTTTGAACACAAGTGACCAAAGCTACCCCGAAACAAGGACAGCAGCTGACCCCTTTTGCTGCTTCCAGGGTCAGGCCATGAGTACCTCCTGTGCCCAGAGATGACCTATATTGCCACAGATGTGGGGAAGATAGACATTTTGCTTATGGGTGTGTCTGACTGGAAAATCTGCACTTAGTTGAAGGAAGGCAAAGAAAGATAAGGGGACCAGGAAACAACTGCAGAGTCCAGTGAGGGAGTGTTCTGGGTTTCTGAGTTTGCAAGCTCCACCAAATGGACAGACTCCAAGATTCCTCCCAGAGTAACTTGCCACTTGAATTAATAGGTCCTAGAGCGGACGTTGAAATGGTGATTGCAGGAGTCTTGTGTATGGCACTGTTGGATAGTGGCTCCCAAGTCACCATCATCCACTGAGCATTCTTTGACTGCTTTTCTGAAACATTTGCCACTATCCCTGACAAGATTTTCAGTGTGGGGGTTAGGAGAGTCCAGTTGTCCATACAACGGATTTTGTATAGCACAGTTTGTGTTCCCAGAAAAAGGCCAAGCAGAACAGCACAAAATTGATGCTGTTGCATTGATCTGCCCAGAGCCCAATGGTATGTCAGCTACTCCAGTGCTAACTGGGACAAATACAAACATGTTTGACCGATTGGCCAGATTTTGCCAAGAGAGGAGCTGAGTTTGGTAAAACCCTTCAGTAAAAGCCATAGTGAAACTCTGATGATTACCTTACCCCACTCCATACTATGCCCCTGTGTCTGTCCCAACCCTTCTTGAAACCTCCACAGTTCCCATTTTACCAGATCATCTGGCAGTGCATTCAAGATACCATCACCTTCTCTGTGAAATAATGCCCCTTGCCTCCCCTGTACCTCCCCTGCTAACTTTAAACTATAGCTTCTTGTAGTCCCTCCTCCTTCAACTTGAGCAGACACTCCTTGTTCCCTCTGTTGAACCTTCCGGTATTTGAAGGTCTCTATCATATCCCCTATCCCTTCTGTCCTCCAGAGAATACATGTTTAGCTCCCTGAGTCTGTCCTCATATGACAACGCTCCAGACCACTGATCATCCTTGTCACCCTTCTCTGGACTCTCTCCAGCAGTGTGATGTCCTTTTTGGGCATGGGTGCCAGAATTGCCCAAAGTACTTCAGATGCAGCCTCACTAGTGAGTTGTACAGGGAAAGTATAACCTCTCTTCTCCTGGATGTTATCCCCTGGCAATACATAGAAACATAAAACAGACTTTGACAGCAGATAAGGACTGCTTGGCCCACCTAGTCTGCCACTTCCCTACCTAAAGGATAAGCCATAGATCCTAGTTAATTAACAGCCTACTTCTTCCTACCCCCACAAGAATTGCCTTATGTCTGTCCATGCATTCTTGAATTCCCCACTGTTTTAGACCCCACAACCTCCTCAGTAAAGGCTGTTCCATGCATCCACTACCTCTCTGTGAAAAATACTTCCTCACATTGCCCTGAACCACCCCCATCTTTAAATTGTGTCCCCTTGTTCTTGCATGTCTCTTTTTCTGAAAAGATGCTACCCTCTTGGACTTTGTTGATTCCACTGAGGTACTTAAACATTTCTATCATGTCCCCCTCTCCTCCTTTCCTCAAGGGTATACATATTAAGCCCTTTTAGTCTCTCCTGTATGGCTTCTCTTGCAGACCCTGACCATTCTAGTTGCCCTCCTCTGGACTGCCTCTATCCTGTCTATGTCCTTGCGGACATGGGTCTCAGAACTGGATGCAGTACTCCAGATGGGGTCTCACCAACTGTCTGTACAGAGGATAACAACTTCCTGTTTTCTGCTGGTGATGCCTCTCCCTATGCATCCCAGTATACACCGCTCTCCCTACTGCCTTCTCACATTGCTTGCTAACCTTTAGGTCATATAATATGATTACCCCAGATCCCTTTCCTTTTTGTTTTGTTTCTCCCCCCATTGTGTAATCTTCCCTAGGTTTTGTTTCTCCAGGTGCATTGTTTGCACTTCTTTGCATTGACTCCTAGCTGCCATACTTCTGACCATTCCTCCAACCTTGCCAAGTCCCTTCTCATCCTTTCCACGCCTCCTTGAGTATCAACCCTGTTGCAGATCTTTGTGTCATCTGCAAAGAGGCATACTTTCCTTCAGTCCCTCTGCAATGTCATATAAAAGACATTAAAAGGACTGGACCCAGTCTGAACCCTGCAGTACCCCACTAGTAACCCCTCTTTCTTCAGAGTGGACTCCATTTACAATTACCTTCTGTGTCCTGTTGTCCAGCAATGTTTTACAAGGCTACCACCCTAGGACCCACTCCCAGGCTAGTTAATTGACTATTAATCTTTTGTGTGAGGACTTTGTCAAATGCCTTGCTAAAGTCTAGGTAGGCCATGTCCATAGCCCTCCTTGGTCTACTATTTTGGTCACCCAGTCAAGAAATCAATTAGATTCATCTGACATGACCTTCCCTGTGAGCCCATGCTGCCTTGGGTCCTGTGCCACACTGGCCTCTAGGTACTCAACAATTCTTTTCTTCAAGTGATTCCACCACTTTTCCTACCACAGAGGTCAAACTGACAGGTCTGTAGTTTCCTGCCTCTGTCTTGGTCCCACTTTTGTGAAGGGAATCACATCCGCCTTCCTCCAGTCCTCGGGTTCCACCATCCTCCATGATTTGTTAAAAGGGTAGTCAGTGGTTTCACTAGTTCTCCCTTAATTCTTTTAGAATTCTGGGTGAATTCCATCAGGCCCATTGCTTTGTCCACCTTCAGTTTAGAGTTCTTGCAGAACCCTTTCTTCTGTGAAAGGACTGAGATCGACCCCCTATCAAGAGTGCTTCTGTTAATTGGATTAGGCACCTCCCCTCCTCTTTTGTGAACACTGAGCAGAAATATTCATTCAGTATCCCTACTTTTTCACTATCCCCTCTGCCCACCCACCGTTCATTCTATTCAGCCTCACTATCCCTCCCTTTGTCTTTCTACACTCCTGATGTACCTATAAAGGTTTTATCCCCCTTCTTAACCAAGTTGGCTATCCTTTCCTCAGTTTGGGCCTTTGCTATTCTGTCTTCCTCCCTGCTTCCTTCTGCCTTAACTGGTACAGCTCTCTGTCCTGCTCCTTCTGTGTTTCCTTATACTTCCTGAATGCTATCTTTTCTCCCTCACTTTATCCGCTACCTCTTTTGAGAACCATAGTGGCTTTTCTTTCATTTGATTTGTTTATTTGCTTCACACAAGGCTTGTTGTCTCTGTGATGGCAGTTTTGATGATTCCCATTGTTGCTCCACCCTCCTTCTAGCCTGTTTGCTAGTGTTTTCTGAGGCACTCTCTCATCTTGCCAAAGTCAGCCCTCCTGAAGTCCAGTACCCTCCTTTTTGTATAGCTTGACTCTGTAGCTGAGTTTAACGTGAACCACACTGTTTGATGGTCACTTGTTCCCAGATGGCAACCCACTTCTAGATCTGAGATCCTCTCACTGTCCCCATTTGAGAGTATGAGGGCTAAGATTGCTCCTAATGAGTGGGTTCCAAAACTAGACCGTCTGAGGCATGCCACCTGTTGGTCATCAGAATGGCCCTGCTCTTGGATGTGGCTGCAGCAAGTGTGCTCCAGTTAACATCTGGCATATTCAGGTCTCCCATCAACAGTATCTCCCTTCCTCTGCCATCCTAAGAATACCTTCTATCATATCCTTGTCCATTCCCTCCCCTGACCTGGGGCTCTGTATACAATCCCTGTCGGATTGTGGTGCCACTTCCAGTCTCCAAGGTGACCCACAGTGCCTCCTCTCTTCCCTGTGTACTCTTTTGTTCAGTTGCTTTTATCCCTTCCATTACATAGAAAGCTACTCCTCCCCTCTTCTCCCTCCCTGTAGCTCCTGTGAGTTCGTGCCTGGTATGTTAACATCCCAGTCATGGTTCTCTGTGTACCATGTTTCTGTGACTGCTACGATATCCAGGCATCCCTCTTCATCAATGCCACCAGTTCAGGGCTTGTTACCCAGGCTACCAGCATTGGTACTCATTATCCTCCATTTCCTGGGTGGCCTTACTCTTTTTGCCCTATCCCTGTCCTTCTTGACTTTGTCCTTTCTCCATTGACCCCTGCCCTTCTCCTATCGACATCTCTATGTTGATATTTACTACACTTACTGCCGTGACTTTTGGGGAGGCTAAGTTTCCCTGCTGCTTTCCAGTGCCTCCCCTTGGCTAGTTTAAATACTTGCCAATGAAGCATTTAAACCTATCACCTAGGATCCTGGTTCCCTCCTGGACAGATGCAGCCCATCATGCCAGTATAGGCTTACATCACTCCAGGTGGACCCTCAGTCCCCAATGAAGCCAAATCCTGAGCTCTGCATCAGTTTTTTGACCACTGATTGAATCCATGGTGTGGAGCACCCTAGCCTCATGCAGCATAGACAGGCAGCACCTCCGAGAAGGTTACCGTGCATGCTACTTGTCAAGGCCCTCCCTATTCCACAAACTTTCCTGCACTACTCTGATCCCTTTCTTAGTCAGGGTCATTTGTCCTTGGTGGACAATGACATCCAGCTCCTTCCTCTGTGCAGCTGCTACAGCAATCCTGAGGATCCGCTCCCTGTCCCTCAAGCCATGGCGCCAGGCAGGCCCTTACCTCCCTCTCCCCTTCCTCCCCAGTTCTACCTTCCTAACAATGGAGTCCCCCACCAGGACTTGTTTCCTTCCCCTATGAAGGTCCCATGCCACCTTTCTGTAGGTCTCCTTTGTGGAGGTTCCCAGCATCCTCCTTGGTCTCCACTGTGGGTGCCTCAATAGAGGAACCACACTTTGTCAGAATAGCATAGGAATTGTGAGAGGTACAACTGGAGGGATGCACTTTGTTCCACCACCCTCACCTCCCTGAGTACACTGTGGTCCAACCGCTCTCTTTCTTGGCAACCTCTGAGGCAACAGCAGTAGCCCTGGTGGTCCCTGGATGGAAGAGGAGGTCCCAAATCCTGGCCAACTCAGCCTGGAGATGAGCAACCTCCCCTCAGCCCAGAGGGTGCCTGCAGGTGGGACAACACCGCATCCTCAAAGCGTCTCCCGGAAGACTGCTGCTCCACAGCCACTGCACTACACCGTTCTGATCATGTCTTATTTCTGGCCCCTTCACTGTTGTTTGTAATCCTTACTCTTTCTTCTGTTTTTCCTTCTTTCTCTACTTACTTACTGCCTCTGTGCCCTTTAAGCTCCTGATTGTCCCAAGCACTTTGTTAGCCACTAGCCACTGCTCCTGCACTGCTCAAATTGTTCCCTTCTGCATCAATCATCACCCCCAGATCCTTCAGCATCACCGCGACGGTCAGCTGCAAAATTCTGTGCAGGTATACTCAGGTTCCTAACACCCAGATGCAGAACACTGCATTTGTGTGCATTAAACCCAACTGCCATGTGTAGGCCCAGACTTCCAGCTTCTTTGGGTCATCCTGTAGGGCCCTCCTTCTCTCCTCGCTATCTACCACACCCACAATTTAGTATCATCAGTGAATAAACTCATTTTACTACCAACCCACTCACCTATGTCTGCAATAAACATATTAAAAAGGATAAGGCCAAAACTTGAGCCTTGAGGACCCCACTGATGACCTCTCTGGGTGTCAAGACTTCGCCCTTACCACCACCCTCTGCTGTCTATTCTAAAGCCAATTTTACCCACCTCACCAACTTATTTTCCCTAGTTCCCTAAATTTCCAAATTAGCCTTTCATGGGACCAATTTAAAGCTTTGCCAAGAATCCAGCTACAGGACATCAACTAACTTTCCCCAGACAACCCCATGCTGGTTTTCATCCTGAAAACCATTTACCTCAGGAACTCCACCTTCCATTCTTTCAAGAAGGCCTCCAACATTTTCCCTACTATGGATGACAGGCTGAGTGGTCTGTAGTTCCCTGGATCATCCCGAGGTCCACAACATGGGCCAACCTCCAGTCTAGTATGGACCCATCCAGATTGGAGGAGGAATTGAATAGTTCTCTCATCAGAGCCACCAGGACATCCACCAGTTCCTTCAGAACACTCGGGTGGATGCTGTCCGGCCCTGGAACTTTATCCATCCTCAAGACTTGAGGCCTCCCTCAACTTCCCTACCTGGATCTCCCCATCTGTGAGAGCCCCACCCATGCCCTTCCTGCCCCTCCCTGAGGCAATGGCCCATCCCTTTCCCTAGTGAAGACAGAATTGAAAAAATTGTTTAACACTTCAGTCTTCTCATCCCCTCTACCCATTCCCTCTTCCTCAGCTTTCTTATCTGACCTCATCCTTCCTCTGCCCCTAATGTATCTAAAGAATTCCGTCTCCCTCCCTGATCCCTCTTGCTAATCTAAGCTTTTTATCAGCCTTGGCCTTTCTAACCTTTCTACTAACCTCCTGGAAATCCTATGATACTCCTCAAGGTCTGCCTCACTAGGGATCATTTGTATCTTCTAAAGGTCAACCTCTCTTTTCTCACTCCCTCCTGTACCTCCTTATCCACCAGCCAGGTTTTCTGGCTCTGGCCATCTAGTTTTGTGACCTGGTACAGGTTTTTGTGGCCTTCAGGATGCCTCACTTCAAGGTTTCTGACTGTCCTCCTTGTCCATCCCAATCCCAATTTTACTTATATGCCCCTGAGTATATCTGCCATCTCCCAAGTTCGCCTGGCTGAAGTCCACTACCATGGTTTTAATTAGGTTCCTCTCCTTCCCCAAGTCTAAGATAAAACACACCATGGGTGGTCACTACCAGCCAATGAGGCTTCCACGCCAGATCCCTGACCTGCCCCCATCAGCTAGGACCAGGTCCAGAATGTTTCCCTCCTAGCTGGTTCTTCAACAAGCTGAGTCAGGAATTCATCCTGGAGTGTGTCAAGCACTCTTTGTTCCTGCTGATGAAGATGCCATGGAGGTCCAGTCCATCCTCGGCATGTTAATATCCCTAGATGTTTGGTGGCACCTCCAGGAATTGTTGGCAGTGGGATCATAAAGAGTCACAAAACACCTACGCATCACCAATTGTTGTGGCATGCAAGAAAAATGATGTCATCAATTACTGGACTTTGAATAAAAAGATGATTCCAGATAAATATACAGTGCCTCGTGTGGAAGATGCTCTGGCTAGCTTGTCAGGAGTAGATGGTTCTCGGATTATCAGGTCTAGAATAAAAAGGCAATTCCAGACCAATATACAGTGCCTTATGTGGAAGACACTCTGGCTAGCTTGTCAGGAAGTAGATGGTTCTCCATGCTGAATCTCCATAGTGGCTACTACCAGATTATCATGGTGGAGGAGGACACAGAGAAGACTGCCTTCATCTGCCCACTGGGTTTCTACCAATTTGATAGGATGCCTCAGGGCATATCAGGAGCACCTGCCATGTTTCAACAGTTAATGGAGAAGGCAGTTGGAGATATGAACCTTTTAGAGGTCATAGTAAACTTGGACAACCTGATTTTATTTGGATGGACTTTAGAAGAGCATGAAGCATGTCTGATGACAAATGGCAGTTTTGCCAGCATTCAATAAATACGTTGGCTACATTGTGTCAGAAAATGGAGTTTATACTGACCTGGCAAAAGTAGAGCCCTCACTACCTGGCCCAGGCCACACAACATGAAAGCTTTACATTCCTTCCTTGGTTTCTGCGGTACTACAGATGCTTTGTGAAGGACTATTCCATGGCTGTGCACCAGCTGGATGATTTAATACAAGGATACCCACCTACAAATATAAAGAAAAGACCCAGCTGAGAGAGACAGTTCCCAAAAGAGTACCTGAAAGTCAGTGAACCCTTCGGTGATAGATGGTTTGCAGAGTGTGAAACAGCATTTAAAGAAATCATAAAGAGATTAAGAGAAGCACCTGTCTTAGCATTCGTAGAGTCCCACAAGCCATACATTCTACATACTGATGACAGTTTGAGTGGGTTAGGAGCAGTGTTGTACCAAGAGCATCCAGAGGGACTTCAACCTGTGGTGTTTGCCAGTCTCAGCCTGTCACCATCAGAAAAGCACTACCTGGTGAATAAACTAGAATTCTTGGCTCTAAAGTAGGTAGTAACTGAGAAACTCTATGACTATCTGTATGGTGTTTACTTCACGGTTAGAATGGACAATAACCCCATACCTCCGTGAACACTACTGCAAAACTAGATGCTGCTGGGAACTGATGGTTGTCTACATTCTCAACCTATGATTACAGTTTGGAATACTGGAGTGGCAAAAGCAACATTGATGCTGAGGCCCTATCAAGACACTCTCATGTTGATCAGACCATGGGAAGTGTGCAGCTTACAAGTGTCACAGTAAAAGCAATCTGTTCCCAGTTCAAGGTCACTGAGAAAGTTATCCCAGCAAACACTGACAGAGCAATTGATATGCTAGTAACTTCACCAGATGCTGTTCCTGCTGTATATTTGAATTTTACTGAACTTGTCCTCTTTACCCCAACCAAGCAAACCTGAGCTACAACAGGCACAAAGAGAGAACCCTGTGTTCAGACACCTAATCAAAACCAAGAGAAAGGGCTCAATGTCAAGAAAATGTGTATTAATCACCCTGATGCCAAGTTAATGTTGAGACAAATTCAAAATACTGGTAATCCTAAGAATTCAAAACCCAGTTGGTATTGCCTTGGAAATACTGCAAAGCTATCATAACCTCACTGCACAATGAGATGGGTCACTTGGGCTATGAGAATACTTTAGACCTGGAAAGAACACGATTTTACTAGCTGAGTATGATGAAGGACATTGAAAAACACTGTATATCTTGTCTGAGGTGTGTAAGGTGGTAATAAATTACCTTTCTCAGGTTCTTGGTGGAACACACAAAGGAAGAGACAACAGACAAGTGTGCACGTGTAATAAATGAAATTTATTACAGGTAAATAATACAGGCTTACTACCAACAGTGGATATACTGGAAGAGCTTCCAGTTTTCCTTATTACTGTCTCTCATTTCAGAGAAGCTACATGTTACACAGAGTCTTATACCCTGATAATCATTATGGTTACTACTAAAGAAGATACATAAAAGTCCATAATTGGTAAAAACAGGTGGCATGAGTAACCATCCTAGCTAACATGAGAAGTTGCTTAGCTTACATAGATGGCATGAACAATGGGATCTCTATAAGTCCCCAAGGTCAGTTGTCATTACAGTGATGCACAAGCACTAAAGGTGGCACTGTTGCCTTACTTATCATAATACAGTAAAACTAGAGTGGAAAGCATCTCCCAGGACTAAGCTACATTGGTAAAACATAATGGAGCATAATATGCAATAGTAAAATACAGTAGAACACAGATCCTGACACTTATGCTTGTATGACAAATGTCTCTGCCCTAAGGTTGGTACATGTACCTACATATATTTACTGTCTGTAGGTAGGGGTACAATCAGGAGTACTGGACCATGGATAACATCCCCTTTGTTGCCTTCAGAAGAAAAGGCAACAACCACAGGAAAATAGTGGGATGGAGCTAAAAGTCATTTACAAGCCCAATGCATGAGCCTTGTAAGGACTTTGAGTTGTTCTCAGTGTTGTCTTAGAGTACATCACAGACAGCAAAGGGTTAGTATCAGAAAACA
Organism: Neoceratodus forsteri; assembly: GCA_016271365.2. Lineage (NCBI taxonomy): Eukaryota > Metazoa > Chordata > Ceratodontiformes > Ceratodontidae > Neoceratodus > Neoceratodus forsteri. The sequence goes on along the minus strand of CM057450.1, from coordinate 1,181,189,961 downwards.
ATAAAAATGTTTAGATAATAACAAAAGCTTTAAAAGTCAATTCTAACCAAGTTTGAGAGAGCAGTGCTTAAATCACCATTATGAATAAGATCATTAAGAGCATCACCAGCCTTAGAAATGTTATTGCTAATATAAATCAAATGCAAATCTTTTCTAGCTAAAGAGACTTTAAAGAAAGAGTCAAAGGTCAATGTGCACGTTAAGCATGGGCAAATATTGAGACAAGGCAAGGGTATTATGGATCGGTATCAATAACATCCGTTCACAGAAAGGAACAGAGTAATGACTATGTGACCAATTTCCATTTTCTGCTGTGGAATAAAACAGAAGTTAGGAACTGAACTATCGCAAGTTTTTTCACCATAAGCAAAGGATTTATGATTTGCCACTACACAATACTGCCCATCAGAATTATAGGTAACTCTCACAGTTGGAACTCTCCATCGCTGTAGATGTATGGGACATGCAAAGACTGGTTGGTGAGCCATGAAGTGAAGTGATGCACCTCTTCCAGGTAGTTCAGGATGCAGCTGTTTCAGCGTCAGGTGCTGAAGATGCAGCTATGCAGGATTTGACTCATCATCCGTGTCAATGAGGTTGGACGGCAGATCATCACCCAAAGTGTAAGACCAGTCAAGATGTTCGGGAGTAGCCACAAACAGCTTTCACAATGTCAAAGATGTCACAGAGGCACAAGTAGTAGTATTATCCCTTCTTGGTGCAACAGTTGTATGGGGCACCACCCAGGCTTGGAGAACAGAGTGGTAGACCAGGAGGAGGGCAAACGGTTCTTTCTCAGTAGATGTTGTCATCCAGATGTCCGATGGAACTAATAGCAACCAATTTGTCAAAGACAGAGGTTTGTGGATCAAAGCGATGTAGTGACACAGTAAAGGTAATAAATGTATTGTCATGGATTAGCAAGTCTTAGTAAAGTAACAAGGTGCTTGATTTGGATATTGTGAAACGTACCCAAGATTTCTAGCAGTAGACATAGAAATGTTAACAGATTTGCTAAACAGATAGTAATGCAGCCATTCAATTTGCAATGAGAACAATACCATTTAGCCATTCTCGATTATAGATAAGATCTGGAATGCGCCCTGTTTCCAAGTTCCTGAAGAGATTCTTAACAGTGACAATTACGTAGAACTATAAGCGGAGCATACAAGTCCATGGGCAATATATTACTTGTCTGCCTCCTTGTTATTTTGAAAATCAGTTCATTAATCTTATTCTTAGTATCATTGAACCCTTTGGCAATTTCCTGCATGTTATATACAGTAAAACGTTCTTCTTTACTTAAACCATCTACACCATGTAACAGTGGGGTAGGATATCATTTTAACAGCTTGCTGAAAATTAAGTGTTTGTGCTTTAATAGCAGCTATATCTGCTCTATTCCAGATAGACATGCATGAGCCAAAAGGCCAGAGATGGTGCCTGCTGCACCGTAGCATCTGCAGTGTCACACCTGGTGTGTGGTCTAGCTTTAGCATTAGGTGCGGGTCTAATGACTCCTATGTGATCATTGGTATGCGTCCACTAACTGGGTCATTAGTGTGGGTTTGGTAAGCAGCTACAATGTCTGTAAGCATCATACTGAAAAATGTAGAAGTATTGGTTATGGACAGAGACCAATCTCAGTCACATTCCAATGTGAGACTGAAAATAACTGGGACATGCATAAACTGTACATTATTAATCAGGGCTCCTGGAATGGAAGTGGTGGTCATACCATTAGGAGGACCATCTTCCTGGGAGGACATTCAGTCATTTTTTTCAGTCGTGGGACTACAGAAAGAAACAGAGCTCGTAGCTACATAGTTGTGAAGACAGAAAGCACATGACTCCTCAGAGGTGAGGTGGTCACAAAAGGCAGTAAGGTTGTAGTGACCAGTATGTCTGAGAGAAATTTGTCGAATACAGAGTGTACAATTTGGTGAGATGCCTGTGTTGGGCTATCCCTGAAAAGTACCTTGGATAAACGAGCTACAAGAAGTGTGAACCATTAAGATCAGTTTCCTATTGTATTTGCAATGTGGACTTGTCTAGAGCTACTACCATGGCATTAAGATAGACATCTGAGCCTTCCTTAACAGTAATCATTTTATTGGGTACATTAATATGAACTCCCATTGGGGCAGAGTGTTCAAGTTTGCTAACAAGTGTTCTGTACGTTGTTTGTGTGTGGTCGATAGGGTTTGTTCTGAGAGTCAGTTAGAGAAAGTAGTCCCACCAGGATGAGGAGGTGCAAGATAGCCATCTTGCCAGTTTACCTGAAAGAAACAGAAAGTGATTATTAAGTGAGGGGTACTATTCCACCCTAAGTGGGTTGGGGAAAAGTAATTTTAGCACCTTTGTACAACTTGAGCTGATTAGCATGGAACCACTTGTCGGTGGTCTGTTTTGTTGTTGAACTCGACTTGATAAACAGCAGGGCTAAGTTTATTGACAATGGGATATGGGCCTTCCCATTTGCTGGCAATTGAATGAGCTGGTTGTCTGTACTGGAGAAGCATAACTTGATCTCCAACTTGCCAGTCAAATTCTTTGACATGCTTATCAAAATGAGCTTTAGCTTGTTGTTGAGCTTTACCCATTTGATTGGTAGCAACAGGTGTGTCTTCATGATGTCATCATGAATCTTTTCAACATATTTATCCACAGATACTCTATCTGCAGTAGGGTGTGGAGATTAATCAACAGGTGCTCAGATAATCTCATGGCTCTACCAGTCATAACCTTGTATGGCGACACTGGGTAGTTGCTGCAAGAGTGCCCTGATTGCCATCAGTAGTAGTGGCAAGAGGGAATCCCAGTCCTTGGGATTGTCATTGATGAACTTGCATTACATCTGTTTGATTCTTCTGTTTGCTCTTTTACCTGGCCTGAGGATTGAGGATGGTATGGGCTATGGAATTTTCTAATCCACCCAAGTAGCTGGAGAGTCTGCTTCATCAGCTCAGCTGTAAAACTGGTTCCCTGGTCTGAGTCTATCTTGAGGGTAGGCCCCACCTGGAGAACAATTGATCCACCAGGATTTTGGTGGTTGTCTTGGCTGTGTTATTCTTAGTGGGGAATGCTTTCACCCACTTAGAAAATAAATCTGTGACCACAAGTGCATACTTGTTGTTCTTGCTGAAGTTGGTAAGTGGGCCAATGAAAATTGATTTGTATCGCATTCTGTGGTCCAGTTTGCTTTTGTGGCTTAACAATTTGGTGTTTCTTTTCACCAAAAGTGGGTTATTCTGAGCACACACGATGCAGTTGTCCACATAGTGCTTTTACATCTTTTGCCATGCCAGGCCACCAAATGATGGTTTTGAGTCTCTGAGGGTGTTGTCTGCCCCATGGTGTCCACCAGTGGAGGTATCATGAATCATATGGATGAATTCAGTGTAACGTGATGAGCCCTCTAATATTAGTATTGTATAATATTTGTTAAATAAACATATAGTATGTGAAGGTCTGCTTAGGCAAGAAAACAGCCTAGCATTGATAAGTAACTTTGACCTCCAAGGTGTCAGTGTATGAAGCTGCAGGATGTGTTAAACTGACCAGAGAAACCCTAATTAAAAGCCTTCCTGCCAAAGGGACAGTTTATTACCCTTATAACCTGCTCCTGCTTTTGAAGTTAAAACTAAATATTGATTTTATGACCCTAGCAGGAAAGGAAGCCATCTAGATAATCTTTTATGGTTTTCTCACCTAGCCAAAAACTAGTGACATGGTTGTGGGACTGTGTAACAAAAGGGATGTTTTGATGAAAACTGTCATATTTGGGAAATGACTAGTTGCTGATTTTCACAGAATTAACATACATCCTTGTGGATAATTATGTTAAGAAGATAAAGCTAGGAGGATATAACGTGACCTCACCAAAAGGGTGGGAGATGGAGTTTGAAATGAACAGGCATCAGATGGAAACAGAGCTTGTTATTTTTTTACTCAATAGAGACACAGTTCTCTAGACTTAAGAAGGCACTAAATGGTAACATCTAGCTAGGCAAGAACTTAAGTATTTGGGGTAGGCATATTTGTATTCTGTACTTGCCATTGTTTTATGTGATGGTAAGTTATTGATATAATCGTTCTGTGTTTGATTTTACCTGTTTTACAATTTTAGTAAACAATATTTTCCTTAAAATACTGGCTGTGCTTTTCTCAGTTCTTTTACATGTGAATGCTGAGCCTGTGTTTAAGTTTGACAGCTGTTAAGGGCTTGATTGTGGTACTAATCTTGCAAAAGTAAGAATATACCTAGGTCTCATATTAAGTCGTAAGGGTACATTTTGGGAAACCTAGCTGGTGCCACTGGATGAAAGATTATATTGCATTTCCTGAAGAGAATATATATCTGAGCCTGTTAACTGGGTGCGCTAGCATAAGGTTCACATTTTGACCCCCAGAACTCAAGGCTGGTTGGTGATTCAGACCCAAAACAGACAGGAGGGTTACTCTATCTGTCCCCTGTTCACACTATTGCACCTTCGAGGTTGGCACTGTGGGAACAGAGGTCCTGGCCTGCAGAGTGCATTTGTGACAGATTTGGTGGTAGCAGTGTGATTTAAATGTATTTGGTAACATGAGCATTAACAAGCTCAGTATGTCAGATTAATACTGTACAGCTCACATGCAAAATAAGGCAGTGATTTTTAAAAAGTAAACAGAACTATATCATTGTGCTTATGGTCTCAAGTTCCCTACCTGTTTTATTTGTTTCAGGTGCTAGTGTAGCCATAGTTAGAAGAAGATGGCTTCAACCACACTGAGCACACTGCAGACCAACTGAGGCAAGCAGCCAAGACAGAGGAGTCCAGCACGAAGGCCAAACCAAAAGGCATCTCATAGAGGCTCTGGTGGCAGTCGATGCCCAAAGCTTTGAGTCACAGTCTGTGACTGAAAAGAACCGAACCTTGGGCATGGAGGGCCAGGGTCCAGTGCAGTGTCCAGATCCAGTGAGGAGGACAGCAGGGCCAGTGAGCCAAGGGCCACAGCAGCAGGAGAATGTCACCAGCATTCTGGAACCCGAAGGAATCAGGCTGCAGTTGGAGTTGTGTAGGATGGAGCTGGAGTTTGAACAAAGCATAAAATTCAGATGGAAAAACTTAATTGAGTCTTATAACAACATCTTGATGACATACACTCAGTCTGGGGTAGTATCTAGTCCACGTTTATACCTGAGGTGGACAGCATTGTGGTATTGAGCTGATTCAATTCTTTTTGTGAAGAAGTCCAAGTACTGGGTGCCCCAGTGCTTGTTCCATTTGCTGAAAAAATATGATCTCTGCTGGGAAGTGGAAGGCCCCATGGACTGGAAAGTACGAAATCCTGTGTACAGACCCTGGCCTTGTTGTAGAGGGGCCAGGTGTGGAAAACTCCATTCCTGTCTTTCTAGATATATTGTTAGACAGTTCTGTGCCTAAGGTGGGCTGAGCTGCAGAAGAGTCTGTTCTGGAGTCTTCTGAGGGAGTTGGTGTGCACCAGTCTGGGCTGCTGAATGTGAGGCCTGGTCATTAGTGATTTCAGAATTTTTAGGCGTATCTTTAGCAGGTGTAGGGTTGACAAGGGATGGGGATTCATGGATCAACAAACTACTGTGCCAGGTCCAAAGGAATTACAGGTCAAACTGGATCCTGGGGTTGAGTCTTGTCCAGACAAATGCTGACCATCCCCTACCCCTGATGATGAGTCAGCTGGAGGATCAGCAGTTTGTAAATGTGGGTTAATTTCAGTTTGATTACAGGAGGTGACATCACAGCATTCACAGCCTTTTCAGGAGGGACTTCCATTCTTGTGGAGTGTTTATTCTGCCCTCTCCTGTCAGTGCCTTATCTGCTGATCAGTTGGAGTCAGTGTCTGCATCAGTGGATATACCTGGAAGCTGGGAACTGGACCAGTGTCCATGGTGCAACCCAAGGATCACCACTGGACCTGTGGCAGTTTTCTCAGTTAAAGGTACGGTTCAGGGTGATGGGGCCAAATAGTCTTTGTGTGCAGGCATAATGGGGGGTCTTGAGGCTCAGGAATTACCCCCTTTTCAGACACAGTTTGTTTTTATTTATTTGCACAGCAGGAATAGCTGCCTTCTTTGTGTTAGCAGTTAGTATAATGTTCACTCGGATAGTTTTGGGAACTATCTGTTGGTGGCTTTGATGCAGCATGTTCAGTTGGTGCTGGCAGTTCAGCAAGAAAATTGAGTCACATGTGTTGTTGGTGCTTCTTTGGTCATTTGTTCAGCTACTAGACTATCCATTTGATGACAGAAACAAGCTTCCTCTTCAACCATCAAGGCCATCAGGTATTGTTTGCACTCTGCTGTTGACTCCTGCAGTTTTGTTCTTCAGACTGTAGTTCCATATCAGAGAGGTCAGATAAATCACTGATAGAAATTTTTGTAGTACACAAAATATCCACATCCATACTGCCTGCCTCCTGGATATCAGCCGTAGGAAGGAAGTGAGCTCACCTGCTCCACCACTAGCACCAGAATCCACCATCCTGGACTGATGGGAAACACCTCCACCTGCAGTAAGGTTAGGGAATTTTCCTGGTGTCATGGCCAGCACTCCCAATCAATAAAACAGGTCAATTTACTCCACCACCAGACACATCTGGAAACAAGCCATCACCTCTTAGTTTGCTTTTTCTGGTCAAACATTACAAATAAATAAATAAACACCTGGGACATCTGGCAATATAATACAGTTTAGTGCACATCTTGTTGTATGATTGTAATAACCCCTCCTTCCAGTGGGGGAAAACTTATGACTACCAAGTGCCATGCTAAGACTGGCCTAGTGTGCTTCAGTCTGGCAGGGTTAATGTAAGTGGGAGGAGCTTAGGCTTAGCTTAGTCTGGGACAGTGAGACAGTTCAGTTATAGATGGAGTCAGATCAGAAGCAGTGACCGAGTGATACAGACAGTTTTGAAAGAGGAAGTAGCCAAAGGGAGAGCTTTGGTTAACCTAATATGGAACCACTGGGAGGATGTGGGACAATGGGGTTTTGCCTCTCAAGTGAAGTGCCCTGATGGCTGGCAGGCCTGGACTGAATCCCTGAAGTTAGATGGGAGACCCTGTGTGGGGGACATTATTGGTTGGTGCCCATGTCAAGGAAGATGGCATTAAAAGGCCCAAGTGAAAAGGACTTGTAGCTGCAAGGAAGGAGAAATCCAGTCTCTAGGCCAAAAGGGTCCCACAGCATTTAAGCAGCCATGAGGTGGGGGCATGATGAAGTGATGCAGGAATCCTAGACTGACTCACCTTTAACAACCAAGAATGTGTTCTGAGAAGTCTGTATGATTATAAATAACCTTATGTAAATAGACTGTAAATACTGAAACAAGAGAGCATTGTGGTCCCTAGTGCTTCATACCCTTTTGCTAAGTTGTTATTTCTGTAACTGGTGTTCACAGCCATGAGCCCTGAGGAAGTTCTCAGAGACATAGCAGATCCTTGTGATTTGATGCCCAGATCAAGACTGAAGAGAAACTGACTGAAGGTCACTAGCTGAGTGACTGTGCTGTACAAATGCTAATGTGTGCTACTACATTTGAGAGCTTAGAGTGAGATATACAAATGATGCACTCTAACTCTGGGACTCACTTGCACACTGTGGAACCTATAGAGAGGGTATGGAGGCTAGAGGAGCCTAAGAACTAAAACTGCTGTTGTGAGGTGCACAGCTGTTATAATCACCCTCAAATAATGTAGAAAAGGTCAGCCCAGTGGCATGGAGGGCTGAGGTGCTTAATGCTTTCCTTCCTGCCATATTGGAGACCTGAGTTCAGAGACAGAGTTCGGTTGTTCAGTTGCTGGCCAGAGAGGAGGACTGATTGTCCCACTGGACTGCCCCTCCCTCGGGGGTTATAAGATCCGCAGTTGCCTGCCACCTGGAGGTGTCCAGGTGGCGTGTAATTCAGGCACACACGCCAGCAAAACACAGGTGCCTGAGGATGTCTCTGTGGAGGTGAAGCTCACCCATTACGTCATGGCACATAGGCAGCTGCAGAGCAATAAAACAGGAGGAAACCCCACTGGCCACAGGATGATGTCCAACCTTCAGAGGCCCCACCTTGGCAACTGGGAACACCATGCTGAGGAAATGAAGGGTAAGTCTGGGGCTAACAGGGATGGCACCGGAGGTTCAGACAGAAAAGGGCAGGCCAGAGGTGTAGGGACATAAATTGCTGATGAAACAAAAGAAATAATGTAGAAAGAGGAGCTGAGCTGTTATAGTCTCCCTTGTACTGTATATTGTAGATGGAGGATCTGAGCTGTTGTGGTCACCCTCACATTGTAGACTAAGAAGTCGATCTGTTAAAGTCACCCACACATACAGTAACATAGTCAGACATGTTAAGCAGTTATAGTCACTCACATATATCATAGATGGAGGGTGAAGCAAGCAACAATACCACGACAAGGTGGGCAGTATTGGGCACATTCTCTGACCGTCAGGCATAATGAGGCCAGACACTACAGACGGCGGCCTTATAGCTCATGGAAGATCCGTATTGTCCATACCACCCAACTTCATGGAGAGAGCATAAGAAGAAGGTAGCATGAGAGCAGACTGCGCTGGGGATGAGCGCAGTTGAGAGAAATGGCTGAGGACCATGCAAGCAATACTTGGAAGGGCATCAAGCGACATTAGTGATCAGTGTGTGGTGTTGGGCACGCACCACAACTGATTTATCTTATGAGGAACACTTATTTGGGGTTCCTTTGTATAGATTACGCACTGTTGTGACTGCACTGGGCTGCAGGGGTTCAAGCCGTGGGAGCGGAGATCTGAGCAGCAGGAGCAGGAGAGTGAGAAAGAGAACTGCAAGTAAGAATGGAGGAGGCAATGTTGATCTCACTTTGCAAAAGCAGTATTCAGAATATGAAGTTTTTTAGTATTTTAAAGTTAAATGAGGGACTGTGTGAAGAGGAATGCTGGGGTAACCCTATTAAATGGCAGGCTGTGACTGACTTACTCTTTGTGTTGGAAGGCTCTTCAGATGAGCAGTTGCATTTTCAGGAGCGAGTGGTGGGTAACTGAAGGAAGGAGGAGCAAGAGCACAGTCAGGCGTCCGAGAGTCAGACAAGAGGGTACAGTAAATGAAAAAAAGAAACAAACAAATAAGGTAGCCAGGAATGAGCCCAGTGGAGACTGATGCATGGTTCTATTAGGCAGTTGGTACTGAACTGGGGAGTTGGGACAGTATCTCCTGCTAGTGAGAGAAATAAATGCTGATGATTTGAAATTTAAATTAGGTACTTGTAGCCAATTAGGAGCAGGGTGGGCACTGGGATGCTTCAGTGGTGAGGGTGTACTATAGGTTGGTACTTTTTATTTCCTGGGCATCTACTGAAAGTTAATGTACCCACCAGGCAAGGGTACTAGCCAATCAGATACCAGGAAATGAAAAGACAATTTTAATCTGTTATAGTTGCATCCACATATTGTAGACAGAAGAGGAAGATGTTATAGCTGCCATTACATAATGTAGATAGAGGAGCTGAGCTGTTATAGTCCCCTTCACGTAATGTAGATAGAGATGAGTTGTTAATATTCCTCCTCACTTAATGTAGGCTGAGAAACTGAGCTGTTCTAGTAGCTTTCACATACAGTAATGTAGACAGAGGTGCTAAGCTGTTATAGTCATCCTCACATAATGTAGACAGAGAAGCTAAGCTGTTAAAGTTTATGGTGGAATGCTGTTATGCTTGGAATTCTATGGCTGGAATATAGAAGATTGTGTATGAGCAAGTATGCACAATAAGGGTATGCTTGAATCGAGAGTTTCCTGGTAACAACTGACTTCAAGGCACAGCTCGAGAGGTCTCCTATTGCAGAAACCTCGAGATTCACACACTTGTTCAGTATACTTGCTCACACAATCTTTTATATGTATGAGCAGGACTGAATCTTTAGCACATGAATACAAAGCCTAAACCAGAATGTAACCACCTTGTGAGAAAAAATGCTAGATGGACAACAATTTCAGTTTCAACAAAACAAGAGTGTATTAGCATTTTAGCAACAACCTCAGAATAAAAAACATACTTTTTAAATAAAAAAGAACAAAGTAGAACAGATTCAGAGTAAACAATAAATCAAAGAGAAATTCTGTTTTCTTAGCCTTTGGTGTTTCCTAGGGCTTCGTTTCAGACTCGCTTCTGTTTACAGGCTGCAGAAAAGAAATACAAGATAGAGTTTCAGTATCAGGCAACAGAAATAGGAAATTTAAGCACAGCTTGGAGCGGGCTTACTCTCAACATCTGAGGTCTCATCAGAGCTGTCCTCGATAACTGCAATCCTGTGTCTCTTTGCACATACTGCTTTATTATTTTATGGTAACTGCCTGCTGAAAATGCAATTTGCTCCAAATTGACAGTAGCGTGTCTGGTCTTCCAGTGCCTTTGGGGTTTTGATGGCAAGGACTGTGTTGTTTCCGATGCAGAGGACACAATAGAAGCTGAAGAGGTAGAGGCTGCAGAATTAACATTTAATCCAGCTGCAAATATTTCAGAGTTCCTTTTCTGTTTGTGATCGGACAGGAACTATAGTTAATTTATGACTATAGGCGAGATGTCCAGACACTTGCTGGACTTCTGTTGGTGGTACTTCTACATCGATCAGCATCTGTACAGAGGTTTCGTGTCGGTAGTTGGTGATTCTCTCTCTGGTGGCAGAACTTCATCACGCTTCAACATAGATCGGATTTTGTTCTTACCCACTGACATTGCGCAAGACCACCGAGAGTAGCCTGGCTTGTACTTCACATTTGAGGCCAGGTAGAAAGAGGCATCGATGTTGCAACATCGAGGGGGTCAGTGACTGGCATACAATTCATAGGCAGCAATGGGGTCTCACTCCAGGGTTGCTTAGGTTTTGTACATAAGAGGCTTAATTTCTGAATATCTCTAGCGTTGTCTCTGGGTGGGTTTTGTCTACCGCTCAACATAATGCAGGTATTGATGTCCCTCTGTGTCCACAGGAAGCTGCAAATCACCCCACCACAAGGTGTACTGCTCAGCTGTGCACAGTGAGAAGTAGATCCTGTTGTTCACAAACAACATATTTAGCAGGGATTCAAGGCTTTGTAAGCCCGATGTGCCAGTTGTGTAAAGTTTGTCTACGTCCTGCTGGGTCAGAGCTTCAGACTGCATGGGTTTGCTGCCTTTCCCAAGCTTTTTCAGTAACTTTTGTTTTGCTGACAGGGTTGACAACATCTCTTTAAATGTGTCCTGATTGCCATGGAAGATGGCATGGCCATATTGTTCTTGATGAGGTATCTATCTAGGCTGTCAATTATGCCTCTGATTTTACTTTGCTCATATTGTGCCCCATCTTGTCTCTCCATTTGAATATAAAGTTTGCGATCAGTTCATCAAGCTCAGCCAGCCTATGTCACAAATATTTCTAGCCTCCCCTCGGTCAGCTAAGTATCTTTTGAAAAACGAACATCGTTTTCAGGTTTTATTGTTCTTTGATTCTCTAGGTCGGCAGTGAATTTTACCCTTTCAGCAGACATGGCTGTGTTTACTGTATTATCCATGGCTGTTTATTGTTACTTGTGCCCCATTGCCGACATCGCTGTCACAGACTTTCAGGAGTGGCACAAAATTATAGCAGTGACAGCGCTGGCAACGGTTGGCATTACTCGAGGAGATTTCAGCGCAAGGGCAGGTTTGATTCTGTTATTCTTCAGTACTGATATATCTAGTGCAGCACAACAGATGTTGATGTCACTACTGAAGCACAACAAGCCTGTTCTAGCTATCAATTTTATACACAATAGCACTTTCGCTCATGCACTATATGCTTGTTGTAATGTAGTAGTGACATTATGATGTTGTGCTGCATTATAAAATGGGAGAGAAAATCCAGCATTTTCACTGATTGTTAACCTGTGCATTAAATCTGTTTGATGCACAGGTAAGACTAAGTCATATACATATCACACATTTAAAAAAAGTAAATCTGTATACTTGTAAGTCCCACTTTTCGTTCTGTCGTCCCATCCGAGTTCCCATCTGCTCCCGCTGTCTGTGCTGCCCAACCGGTCCTGCTCCCATGGTGTAAAATGTTAAATTGCTGGTGGTTTTTGTTGTTTAACTTCAAAATGAGCTTACAGACTCCATTCCCTACAACACTGTGGCAACATTACCATAGTTTATATGTTTGTCTGTTTGGCTTCTCATACATTTTGGTTCCGTTTACGGTGTTATCTCTTCATTTAACAGCAGCAGCATGACTGATTAGGCTGGATGCTTAAAATATACAGTAAATGATATTTGTAAATGCTTGTTTTGCAATGTTACTTTACTGTGAGGTAGTGACTGGCTATTTGCCTGATGGTCAGTGGAACTGTAAGTTATTTAAATTAGGGATAATAATCCAGACCTGTGATTGACTGAAACCTGGTCAAATGTTCAGAAACAGTGCACTTTTGTCTCCTAAATGGACTCGTGAATACTGGACTGCCCGACCAGATCAGTTTCAGTAGCCATGCATCTTAAACAAACTTGTTGAATGCTAGACTGCCAGACCAGATCTGTTTCATTCCATTGGAGGAGCTGGGGCGAGGGAGAACTCAATGTATGATACAGTAACTATGCATCCCAATAAAGAACAATTGTTCTGAAGGAATTACACAACAGAAGCATGAAGGATTATTTTACTATAAGTACACAAAACTTTATCAGTGAATTCATATCGAAATCTTTTTAACCTAAAAAATTATTTAAAGAACCAGTTTAAAAGCACAATAAAACACTCCGGGTGTGCATTGAACAGATATTGCCTCACTTCCAGGGGCTGAAGGCAGCTGGCCTATGGCATCATGCCTCACTAAGCCCTAGGCGTGCAGTGATGTCTGTTCAATGCACACCCCACATCTTATTGCTTATGTAATGATGTCACTTCTGCAGCACAACAACTAGAATGCTGCCATACAGCTGCATTCCTCTATCCAACTGAGCAGGAAGCTGTTGGAACTAAGTTGTTATACTCACCCTCACAAAATGTAGACTGAGGAACTGAGCAGTTATAGTCACGTTAACATAATGTAAACAAAGGAGACAAGCTGTTATAGTTGCCATCATTAATGTGAAACTGGCAAAACATGGATAAATTCAAAACCAGGATACAATCAAGCCACCTTTGTTTTGAATCATTATTGCGGGCTTGTTCAATTGCCTGGTCATGCGAGATTGAACAGAATCCATGTCCACTTTGATGTTGGACTGTCCAATGTCCTTGAGCGCTGAGTGCTGTGTAACATTCTGGGTGTGTGATCAGCAGCTTCACCATTTCCAGCCAATATGATGGAAGATACCTGGCATTGTTCACCCAATCATAAGAGAAGAACCAGGCATCATGAAGCAGATAGCTTAAAGGTGCAACTCCCAGTCAGACTCACAGGTTGCTCTCACAAAAAGGAGCAAGATTTGCATCATGTTGATGTAAGAGCTCCAGAAGGCAAATGCTGGGTTCTCTTGGCTCCTACTCTTCACAAACTCTTCATATTTCATGACCACACTAATGAATTTACCAGTTGTACACAGAACATCAAACAAGTCAACAGGGAATGTTAGCTTAATTTTTGATGACCTCTAGGCACTCATCTGCTTTTCCGTGGTAATGATTTAAGGAAAGTCTGGAATCTCAGGCGCTGCAAGCTTTCATGCAGAAGTCTGTGTGCTCTCATACTCTGGTTATAATGGTGACCATTCAGGACACCACTGATCCTTGGGCAACAACTTCTGACTCTATTAAGATATCACAAAGTCCTGCATCCCCAAATCTTTGCCAAGAACACCTAGAAATGACATGCAGGTATGGAATTCACCGAGCTACACTATCAAACATCTTGTATAGTCATCATCTTTCCAGCAGATTTGTTGTGCTTAACATATATTGCTTGGTCAAAGAACAAGACTACATGTTCACATTCAAGCTGATCAGCTATATCAATACTTTGTTTCAGAATAGTGTTGACAGTAGACATCTCTGTTGGTGATGCCTCAATGACTGGAAGGTAATGGATAGCTGACTTCTCGAGAGTACAATCACGTTGAAGAGCAATATGAAAATCTGTCCAGCCAGGAAGTGTATGAGTCAGCATTGAGAACCTTCATAAAATGTATGCCAGTTCAGTTCTCTGCACTGGTGCCAGGTTGATCTGTACTTGTCAGCCTCTAATGGGGCACATGCATCATGACTCAGGTTTTACAGACCTTGCCTCTTGCACTGATGGTACTGCTCTATCGCAACCCCCGGGGGTGCTTTAAGGATCAGACTCATTTTGGCAGTGGTGCTCTGCCTGGTGTTGGAGTAGATTCAGTGATGTGGCTCTGCAGCATTATTCCATTTGTATGGTGGGTGGTGCCATGCCCGGATAGGGTTTCTTCTCCAAATTAATATTGTCCAGACTAGAACTGTTGGAATCTTTCTTTGCAAAGCAGGTGGGACCTTACCAGAATCTTTAACAAGCTGTGGCTGAACAAGGCTTGTCACATTGCTAATCACTGTATTCCAAGATGCACAATGTCCCAGTTTGTTTAGTATGGGGACCACCTGAGATGATCCTGTCGAGTGTCAAATTGTCAATCCAAGGCAAGGATTTAGGTGTCTGTTTTCGACCCTTGGATGCTAGGTAAACAATGTATTGGCAAAGTGATATCAGTTTAAGATCCACATCATCTGGAAGATCAACATAGCCAGCCAGTGTTTGTGCCTCTGATGCTCCAATAATCCCGCCATCAAATTATAAAGTTTAACTGGCACGACAGGTTTTGCAGCATCAACAGTCAAACCTATTGATGTTTGTGGCCAGGGACAACTCATTCCAGGACTGTCATTCAATGTGTCTTAATGATCAATGCAGCATTGTACAGAGTCCTCATTAAATGCACATCAGGAGTTGGTGTACTTGCTTCTGACGATCTATGAGATGACAGATCAGCTTGTGGTTGAGGATGAATTCCTCCTCTTCACTCTAAGTTGTCTCTGTAGTATTTGCTTCTGTTCCTGCTTCTGATTGATAAGGAAGTCTGTCAATAAGCATATTTGGTGACAATGTGTCAACAAACACCATCTCACTAATATTCCTGTGGAGTGGTGTATGAAAGGTGAGCTAAGGGAAGTCACATTTCAGGCAATATTTCAGTCTGTCAACTCTGTAACACAAAAACATGCATCATTTCTAAAAACAGGGTTCTCCACTGGGACATTAATTGTAGTTGTAAGGTATGAGTCTTGCTACTATGCTTAAGTTTAGATTTACTATTGTAGTCAAGACTTACTACAAACTTAAAGGCTAGAAAAATGTTGTGATGTTTAAATTTTCAATTGTGTCTACCATGACTGTGTCTAAATGTTTATGAAAATGTCTGCTTATACAATGTATCACTTACCTGTAATCCGAAGCATCAAGACCTTCATGCTTTTTACAAGCTCAATGAAAATCTGGGTAAGTCTTGTCATCCACAACACCTCCTGGTCCACAATGAGCCTCTAGTGGATGACAGTGGCACAGAGAATCATGTAGGCTTTGCTGTACATCTGCTCAGCACAAGTAGGCTTATCCTTATCCGATGACTTTATCAAAAATCTGTGTAGTCTCTGTAACATGTTTTATGGTACTGGACTTCCATTGACACACAATCCTGTCCTTATATGTGAATGACAATGCTCTGATCCTCTTTCAACTCTGCAGCTCTTTTTAACTTTCCTGCATGATTACCAGGGACTAGTTGCTCCTTCTGGTGTTTATGAGCCACAGTGATGTATCGGTCCCTTTTCTTGCATGTGATGCAGATGGCAAAAGGACAGGTCCAGATGCATAGACAGGAGCTAGATCATGACCAAATTTCTTCCTGGGGCTGGCAAAGGTGTGGAACTGGTGCTAGAAGAGATAGGCTGTCCATCATTCTTTTCCCCTGTAATATTGACTGCTGAGCACAGTGTTTTGTTACACTCCTATGCACTTTTTGTCTATGAAACACCCAAAGCAGGTGGGTGAAACCCTGTGACTGGGGATGTCATCAAATTCTTTTGACAGGCACTGTTGAAATGATTCAGCAATGTATCGATCATCACCATGAATGTTCAACCATGTTTGAGCACATTCACGGTATTTATCCCACCTGATACATGTAAATGGTTGAGTGGACTCCTACTTGATTGAGTCTAGATGCATATAACAATGCAAATCAGTTCTAAGCTGGATTTCTTCTGAATATTAGATGACTGACAAGGACTTTCCTGGTCTTTGTCAACATCCTTGAGCATGGCCAAATTGGATCTGCATGAATATACATGTTGACTGGTCAAATCCAAAAGCCGCCAAGCTTTACTACTGTCCCTTTTAATTTGCTGCAAGTGGCTGGCTCAGTACTGGGTTAACGTTCCAGTACTTGCACTAGATGCTGAAAAAAGCAAAAACAAGGTTTAAGAGGCAACATTAAAGTCATGAATAAAGCTCATCTTACAGAGACAGAATTAGTGTCACTTCCTGAAAATCTACATGGTTGACAATGTCAATGCTGTACTTGCAATATCCCATAAATATTAAGTATTGTTGCTAGGAAAATGTGATGGTTACTAGGATAAGCTCCTTTTATTGTGTTTCTACCCTGTCTTCTTTTTGTTAGAAATTACATTTTCATCATTTGAGACATCAAAACCTCCCTATAAGATGGTTGCGTAAGGACTTTGTGTGCTATTTTTTACAGTGCTGCCACTAAAGAAAATATGCTGTTTGCCATGAAAACACATGATACTATGAATATTTAGAAGAAATTAATTTAAAATATCATGCATTTATCATCCAAATACTTTGCATGGAGTTAAAATGGAGCATATTTATAGCTATAATGAACCGTGAGTGTTGCTGATGATAGATAAATTAGGAGGTGGGGTAATGTTTTGCCCCATCAATTGTACTAAAATAGAGATATGGCTGTTTATTACACATTATCTGTTTGCATAATCAATGAGGAAAATTTTGGTGTATAATACGCACTGGACGGGCAAGACTTCTAGGCTCTGTAAACAATTTCATGCATAATTCAAAGATAAAATGCAAGGATTTTTGTGCATTTTAAACACATTTTCCACCATGTATCATATATAAGTGTATGATGCTTCCACTAATCATTTAAATATATTTTTGCATATATTTAAATCATTTTGAGCCATCTTGGGCCTAGATTAGGCAAATAGGCCAGATATTCAAAGGAGGTGTGCCCAGTGCAACTAAGTTGCACTGGCGCATCCCGTGATGCACGCCACTAGTCCGGATGCACCACAGTGCTAAGATAATGTATGTGGTGCATCTGGAGTGGTGTTCCATGCATATACAGCACATCTGCGATATTCAGCCTAGATGTGCAGGCGCCAGCTGCCAGCGCATCTGGGAGATATGCCGCACAAAGTTAGGCATGAAGAAACATGCCTAAGTCATAGCCACCACAGGTGGGCTGTACTGCACAGTACAACACAGCAGCTTCCAGCCCCTGGGTGGCTACCCCCAACTTGATCGTAAAACACATGAAACAGTACCGATACTGTTGTCCCTGGTAGTCTAGTGTCTCCCCCTCCCGCCGCCGATCGTAAAATAAATATGTTACCAACACATCCCTGGTAGTCTAGTGTCCCCCAGCCTCAATCATAAAATCAGTATTTTTACCCAACACATCCCTGCTAGTCTACTGTCCCCTTCCTCACCCCAATCATGCCAAAATAACTAATTTTCCCTTTCTCTGATAGTCTAGTGGCCCCCCTACCATATCTTGTAACCTGATCATGCCAAAATAATGACTTTTCCCTTTCGCTGGTGGTCTAGGTAGGCCCCCCTCCCTTCCCCATACCTGATTTGTGCCAAAATACACAACTTTTCCTTTACTGGTAGTCTAGAGGCCCCACCCACTCAGCAACCACATCCACCCGCTCCTCATCCTATCAGTGGCAAGGGTCAGTGGGCAGTACAGCCTCTACCACACGCCACCATGACTGAACTGTACTGTACCTACTAAGTCCTATTAATCAACACTGTTGACCAATGGGCTTATAGTGTACTGTCAGCCATCATTCACAGCTTTGAAAGTTGTGAATGACAGCTATAGCATACCTGCTGCTCCATTGATGACAGTGTTGACCAATAGTAGGTAGGGTGCAGTATGCTGTCATTCATGACAGTTTAGTGCGAGGCAGCCATGGTGGTGTGCAGGTGGGCAGTGCTGCTGCCGACTCCTTGCCACTGATGGGGCAGGGAGTGGGGTGGAATGTGGGTGCTGAGTGGATGAGGGTAGAGGGCCACTAGACTACCAAGGAAAGGGAAAAGTAATTATTTCAGCATGATCGGGATATAGTGGAGGGGAGGGGGACACTAGACTACCAGGGATGTGTTGAGTAAAAATATTTATTTTATGATTGGGGCTGGGAGAGGGGACACTAGACTCACCAGGGATGTGTTGAGTAAAATACTTATTTTATAATCAGGGCTGGGAGGGGGACACTAGACTACCAGGGAATTTGGCTCCCATGTACTGGCAGGGCAGCCGGTGCATCCTGCTAGGCGATCCCTGCAACTGACATGCAATTGGGGCCATAATGACATGCAAATGGCCCCATCAGCATGTTCCGGTCTGAATATCTGGAAGTTGTGCTCGAGCACCTGCAGGATGTGCCGACATCCCATTCCAGGTATTCAGGCTGAACAGGGGATGTGCTGGCACATCTTTGGCGCCCCATTTACATTGCCGCATCTTTTGCTATATTCAGATGGGATGCGTGATCGCACATCTCATTCGAATATAGCAATTTTGCACTCGGCGCATCTCAGTTATGAGATTCAAATGCACCCTTTCTGGGTGCAGTTTGAATATCTGGGTTCTATTGTTGAAATTATAGCCAAACATTCTTTAATGGGTATGGTGTCAAAATTAGTTAACAGCCAGGTAACTTGGATGTGATGTGACAGAAAACTGCAGGGTTTCTTGTAGGAGAACTTTTAACAGAAGGTCTGTCAGGTTATTGGCTACATAAAATTGTATAAAAAGTAGTGCCCTCTTGCTGAAATTAAACAACATAATAATGGGCCTCACCATATAGCCTATTTGGGTCTTTGGACATAGCTGTAAAATCTGATGAACTTCTGAAATACACTAGTCTTGAGTGTGCTCCGTTACATCGAAATATAGAACTTATTGACAGATAAATGCCTACAGGCCCATCTAGTCTGCCCAAGTCTGCTTATGGGATTGTGTCCCTGTCACTTCTCAATTCTTCCTCCATAACTGCTTCCATACACTTTATCCCATGTGCCTGTCCCACCCTCTTTAACCTCCCAAACTGTGTCACTGTAGATGACCCTCCTGACATTTGTTCTAGTTTGCCACCATTCTGTCCATAAAGAGTACTTCCTGACATCCTTTTGAACCTCCTTTGCCATTTTCATGGAGTTTCCTCTGGTGCCCATTTAACCACTCATCATGACCAACTTACTGCTGTACATCTTGTTTATCCTGTGGAGGTACTTGAACTAAACTGAAACTGGTTCAAACTACCTTTCTTTCTCTATTGGATTACGGACTTTCTATATAGTCAGGGACCTGCAGGTACCATAGCCAAACTTGATACGTTTTATCACAGAGCCATAAGATTTATCACGGGTCTTCCATACTCAACCCACCACTGTGCATTGTACACAGCAGTGGGATGTTCATCCCTTGCTTATAGATGGCAAAAAATGCCGTGGTTTGGACATACAAAGCTATCTCAAATAAACTGCCCCAGTATATCTCTGTCTGTTTACCTTTGTGCACTCTGGGAAGTATGCCCTGAGAAGCACCTCACATATCTACCTTTATGTTTACAAAGCAAAATCTCGATTGGCAGAGCAACCAACAAGCTGCAAAAACTTTGAAATTAACTCACCCCATCAGCCTAGCAGCTTTTAAATTCTATATCTACATCATAATAAGGAGTCCGAGCCTGTCTACCCTAAATAGTGACTCCTATAAGTTCAAGCACACTCTAATTACTACTGTTAAAAGACTGATCACATCTATAATCGACTCTTCCCTCTCCCTTTTTACCTCCATATCTGTCCCTTCCACATTCCTTTGACCCTGGTTCTAGCTCTAAATTCTCCATACCATATCACTATATATCTTTTATATTAGGTTTTATTTGTGTTCGTGCACCTGATATGTATATTTCTTTACTTTTATGAAAAATTGTGTCCTACCCAAAACTAGCTGTATCTTCTGTTCCAAACATATACTACTGTCAATGCTACCTGCTGATACTTTGCATATACTGTGTTATTGTATCTCACTTTATTTGTATTATTATTATTTTCTTGTGTGTTGCATGCCATATATATTCACCCTTTTCCTTGTTAATAAACCCAGGTCCACCTCGAAAATGAGCTTGCTCAACGGTGATCACCTGGTTAAATAAAGACTTTGATTGATTGATTGATTGATTGAACACCTCAATCATGTCTATCATTTTCCTCCTGTCCTCCAGCATGTTCATATTGAGATCCCCAAACGCCATCATAAGACCTCTCTTATTGCCCTTTATCACTTAGGTATCTCTTCTCTGGGTTGCCTCCAGCCTATTCTTGTCTTTCCTCAAGTGTGGGCTCCAAAACAGCATACAGTAGTCTGCTGTAGGTGCAGTCTAACCAGGTATCTTTATAGGGACAGAATTACCTCCATATTTCTGCTAGTGAGCCCTTTCTGATTTATCCTAGCATCCAGTTTGCCCATCCCAGAGCTCCTTTTACACTGTGCTGTGGCCTCCAAGTGTTGCATTATCATTGCAGGCCCCCTTCCTCTGTTGTGCCCTCCACTACCACATCATCCATCCCATATTCCATTATTGGGTTCTTGATCTCTATGTGCATTATCTTGCCCTTTTTGCACTAGACTTCAGCTGCCATACCCTCGTCCATCTCCCCAGCCTTTGCAGATCCTTTTATATGGCCCTTACTACCTTCTCCTTTTCCACTTTATCACAGATCTTGGGTCATCTATGAAGAGGATATCTTACCCTGGATGGACCCCCACCCATGTGACATATAAATATATTAAAAGGACAGGTCCTAACATCAATCTCTAGGGCACCCTGCTTGTGACTTTTTCTCCTTGAAGGCTATCCAGGTAGGACTACCCTCTTGGTGCTCCCACCCAACTAATTCTTTACCAACCTCAGTATCTTATACTGCCTCAGGGTCACCCAGTTTCTGTACCAACCTCTCATGTGGAATGGAGTTGAAGGCTTTGCTGAAATCTAGGTGCAGGACATCTACTGACCCCCAATCCATGGCCTTTGTGACCCAATCGAAGAATTCAATCAGGTTCATCTGGCACAATCTCCCACTGTTAAATCTATGCTGACTGGAGTCCTGCAGACAATTAGCCTTCAGGAATTCTACTGCCTCTCCTTTATAACATATTGCAATAGCTTCCCTACTACAGACATCAGACTGACTGGTCTATAATTGACTGGCTTGGCTTGACCCCAACTTTTGTGTAGGAGGACTCATTCTCTGTCCTCCTGTCT
Source organism: Neoceratodus forsteri (assembly GCA_016271365.2). Taxonomy (NCBI): domain Eukaryota; kingdom Metazoa; phylum Chordata; order Ceratodontiformes; family Ceratodontidae; genus Neoceratodus; species Neoceratodus forsteri. The sequence continues at coordinate 1,181,168,383 of CM057450.1, read as the reverse complement.
CATCTCCTTTAACACTTTCGAATGCATTCCACCCAGGTCCAAAGATTTCTTCACATTTAGTGTGTGTATGCCATTCAGCAATCTCTCCTCCATTATGGGAACCATGTTGGTGACTGCTATTGATCCCCATAGGCTTTTATACTGCAGTCTGAGAGAGGGCCTCTGTCCTTGATCATGAATGCTGAACAGAAATAGTTACTCAGTAAATTTGCCTTACAATTTTTATTTTCTACAAAATCCTCTCCTTCTTTTGCCTGACTATTTCTTCCTTGGTGTTATGCTGCTCTCATATATTAGGATGATCATTTCAGAATCCAGAATCAGATTTAACTAGATTCTGGTCTGAAATCAGAATTAGGGATTCTGAGTTCTGAACCCCAAAATCCTAATTCCAAATTAATGTTTTAGGAATCACAATTGGAATCCAAATCTGATTCTGGTTCTGATTTATTTCCACAAGCAGGAGGACACTTCTTTCCTACTGTCCACTCTCCACACACTTGCCACTGGCCTCTGAGGTTGGCCTCTGGTAGCACCCTCTATGTGCCCCAGTGGACCTGTGCTCTTTCCCAGAATTAAATTTTGGAATCTGATTCTGGCTCTGAATCAAAATTGGAACAGAGTCTGATTATTCTGGAGTTTGAAATCCGATGATGGATTACATTATAGTGATTCCAATCACCCTAACATGTATAGTGAAAGAATGCTCTGTCACCTTATTAACCCCTCCACTAGCTTCAGTTCTGCCTCTGCCTTTGCCTATCTCACTACCCTGTGTGTAGCCTTCATCTTTTCTTGGTATGCTCTCCATCCTCTTCTGTCTGAGTTATTTTTGTATCTGATGATTGCTTTTCTTTTTCCCTAACTGTGCTGCCCTTTGAAATACACAGTAATGTCATCCCCTCTTTCCTTCTCTACTAATTTTGTGCATTGCCCTGTTGCCTCCAGAACTCCCTTTTTAATTAGATCCCATTTGCTGGCTGCTATTACCATTGCAGGCACATCTTGCAATTTTTCCCCAACACCACCTTAATCCTCCTAAAATGTTCCCTTCTGAAGACCAGGACCTTAATTCTATAGTGCACCACACTGGCTTTTAGTTTGGGCTCAATCCAAATTGTACAGTGATCACAGGAACCCACTCACTCCTCATACACACCTCTCCATCTGTCCCTGTTTGTCAGGACTAGATCCCATATAGCCCACCACTAGCGGGTTCCATGACCTCGGACTCAGAAATGCCTCTTGCATCTTCTCTTCTCTTCTAGGTTCTGGTTCGTCATGCTCACTGCTGTTGGGATAGTCCAGTCTACATCTGGCAAACTGAAATCCCCAATATCAGCAGTTCTCCCAGTCCTGCCATCCTGTTGATCTCTCATTCTAGCTTTTTGTCTGATTTTCTTTCTGTGTTAGAGACCTGTACACCAGTCCAGCCCGAATAACCCCTACTTCTCTTCACAGTTACCTGTACCCATACTGTTTCAGTCCCCTTGACCTGGCTTGCTTCCTGGATTTCTAAGCTAAGATGCCCTAATTAACATATGATAGCACTCTGCCTCCCTCTCCTTTTCCCTGTTTTTCCTGAACATTGGGTACACGGTACCCTCAGGTCTCACCTTGGAGTTGTGTTGCCCCATCTCTGTCACAGTCACCATGTCCAGTTGTGCCCCAGCCGCTACTGCCTGGAGGTCACAGGTCTTATTACCTAGGTTCCTGGCAGTAGGTCATGTCATCTTTCATACCTGCTGCTTCTCCTCTTATGTCTGTTCTCCAGCAGATATGACTCCTTGAGGCCTTCTGTTTCCATGTTACCTCTTGCTCCTGCTGTGTTTCACTATCCCCCATCTCCTTGTTCCTTACTCCTGTTCTCCTCCCCTTATGACAATTTTCCTATTTGCTATTCTGCATCTTCCCTTCCTGCCACCTGCCCAACCAGCTCTGACTGCCTGGGGAGGCTCTCTTATGTCCATTCAGACAAACTGTTGCAAGCATTCAAGCTCCAAATTAAAGCCAGGATCTGGGAACACATTTAAATGTTAGCTATGAGAGATGCCACCCATTGGTGCAACCGTATACAGGGGGATTTCAGGGCATTGCTAAAGACTAATGGAGCATCCACTCACCTACACTAGTGCTCTCTTTAGGGTAGTCAGGGACTAGGTGGTCCCAGGAGGAATGGTCACATGATACTTTACACATATACAAATATAATCGAATGCAGTAAATCTGAACTGTGACAGTTCTCTGCAGAATATAATCTTTTTAGAAAACATTTTGTATTCTAAATCATTCTACTGGGTTCCGACTGCAAACCTCCAACTTCAAAATACTCAAACTGTCTTCCACTCATAACTAGATGTGAAACTGAGTAAAAAGCTGTACCCCACTAAAAACAAGATGTTGTGTCTCAGTTGAGATTTCCTGGGTAAATAAATAAATATGTTGCTTATTGTTTCTTCATAAAATATTAAACATTTTTCAGTGCTTCATGGGTCTCATACAAGAAATCCACACTTTACCAATTAGTCATTAAAGCTGTACTTGATTTTTTTTTTTAAATACACTTGTATCTTTCAGAGATGCCATAGATCATTTGCTGGTCCTACAACCAGTTTTCTTTCTGTAAGAAATTAGTTTAAACTATAATATTCAGACACAAGTCAGAATATAGCAGTATTTAGAGATGCAAGATATTGCTAAACTTAGTTTTCATGAAATAGCAGAACTTTGCTTTTGTGAAATAATTTGTAAAGTTCCAACACTGTGTACAGCAATATGACACTTCATATTCCTTTTCTTGGCAAAGCAGGCACTTTGCCAGATGAAGACTTCACAACACAGAACCTTTAGAAACATAGAAACATAGAAAGTGATGGCAGATAAGGACCTAAGACCCATCCAGTCTGCCCATTTTTCTACCTTATGAATGTGCCCTAGGCCTTTACTCTGTCAATGACCTATCTATTCATACTCATCTGTATAGCTCCCTTATGCCTATCCCATGCCTGTTTGAAGCCCTGCACTGTATTCAACCACCACTTCCTGAGGAAGCTGTTCCATGCATCCACCACCTTTCTGTGAAAAAGAACTTACTCACACTATGCCTTAATTGGCCCCCTCTAATCTCATGCTGTGTCCTATTTATTGTCCTGCTATTTCTTATACTGAAACACGTTAGACTCTTTCACCTTGTTAATGCCCTTAAGATGTTTGAATGTTTTGATCATATCAACTCTCTCCCTCCTTTGCTCTAGGGTATACATATTGAGCTCTGTTAATATGTCCTCATATGTTTTCTGATGCAGTACCTGCACCATTTTGGTTGCCCTTCTCTGGACTGCCTCCATTTTGTTAATGTCTGTGCAGGTGCGGCCTCAGTACTGCATGCAGTACTCCAGATGGGGCTCAACCAGTGTCTTGTAAAGAGGATTATTACCTCCCTCTTACAACTTATGATATCCCTACTAATACACCATACATCCCACTAGCCTTACCTACTGCTTTAGTAGTCTGCTTGTAATCTCTTTCTTCCCTTGTGATTGCCAGCAACTCCCTCCCAACCTATAGGTAGCTTCAGGGTTTCTCTTTCCTATGTGCATGATCTTGCACTTCTTTGCATTAAACCCCAGTTGCCAGTTTATCCAGATCTCTTCTCATTCTGCCCACCCCATCTGGATCATCTACTCTGTTGCAAATCTTGGTGTCATCTGCAAATAGACAAATCTTACCCTCCAGTCCATCTGCAATGTCACTGATGAAGATATTGAAGAGGACTGGCCCAGGACTGATCCTAGGGTACCCACTTGTGACTTGCATCTCTTCTGACTGTATACCGTTTACTACCACTCTCTGTTTTCTGCCCCAACCAGTTTGCCACCCAGTTGACCAACTTCTGACCCACCCCGAGCCTACCTAGCTTATTAATCAATCTTCTATGTGGAACAGTATCAAAAGCTTTGCTGAAGTTAATGTAGGCGACATCATCAACTGCACCCCTTGGTCCACCACTCTGGTTACCCAGTCAAAGAAATCTATGAGATTAGTTTGAAAGGACTTTCCTGTAGTAAACCCATGCTGTCTTGGATCCTGTGTGCCTATGGATTCCAGATGTTGCACTATCTTTCCTTAAGAGTGCCTCTATAATCTTGCCCACTACTGAGGTAAGACTGACAGGTCTGTAGTTCTCTGCCTCCTCCCTGCTACCACTCTTGTGCAGCGGGATCACATGAACCCTTCTACAGTCTTCTGGGACCTCTCCTGTGCTCAGAGACTTACTAAACAGTTCTGCTAATGGCTCTGCTGCTTCCACCCTTAGCTCCTTTAGTACCCTGGGATGTATGCCATCAGGTTCTATTGCCTTGTTCACCCGAGCTTAGCGAGCTCTTGTAGGACTCTTCCTTTTGTGAAGGGACTAGTGCACACCTCCTTCCCCTGTGTCCATGGTGCTGAGCTGTGGGCCCTACCCTACCTTTCCTCAGTAAATACTGAACAGAAGTATCTATTTAGGATAGATGCTTTTCCTTGGTCCTCCTCCACACACTCACCCTTATTCCTTTGATCTTAGCACCCCGACTGAACTTTCTTCTTTCACTAATGTATCTATAGAAAGTCTTGTCCCCTTCTTTACTGTTCATGCTAGTGTTTCCTTGGTTTGGGCCTTTGCCTGACTTACTGCCTTCCCTGCATCCCTTAGAGAAGTTTGTGTGCCTCCCTATCTTGGTCCCACTGAGTTCCCTTTATATTTCTGAAGGCCAGCCTTTGGCTCGGACCTTTTCTGCTACTGTTTTTGAGAACCAAAGTGGTTTCTCATTCTTTGCTCTTGCTTTTCTCTCTAACACAATGGGATGTTGCTTCCAAGTATTGCATCATAATGCATGCCCACTTTGCCTGTACCCCTCACCTTAATTTCTTCTTGCCAGGGCTAGCATAACTCTGTTGGCCATCTTATCAAAGTCAGTTCCTTTGAAGTCCCATGTTTTGCCTTGGAATGGGATGATTTAGTTCTAGTGGCCAAATTAGACCAAACCATGTGATGGTCACTGGCCCCAGGTGACCTTCTACCTGGAGATCTGTGATACTTTCCCCATTAGTACTAGATGTAGGATAGCCCTGACTCTTGTGGGTTGTTGTACCAGTTGTTTGAGGCCTTTCCTGCAGGGAATCCACCATGTGTCTAGTTGTGGCAGATGTTCCAGCTGGTATTGACCAATCTGTATCTGGCATGTTGAAGTCTCCATTATCAGAACCTCCCTTTAGCTGTCATGTTTTGTACATCTTCTAACAGTAATGTGTCTATGTCCTCCCCATGGTCTGGAGGCCTGTAGTTAACCCCAGTTCATATGGCTGTCCCATTTCTTGTTTCCAGAGTGACCCACAGTTCTTCTGGCTCCTTAAGTGTATTCTGAATTTCTGTAGCTTTGATATTTTCATTGACATAAAGGGCTACTCAACCCCTTTTTGCACCTTGGTCTCTTCTGAATAGTACATAGCCAGGTACTGAAGTCTCCCAAGTGTGGTTACTGGTGAACCATGTCTCGCTAATGGCTACTATGTCCAGTTTAGCCTCTGTCATTGTTGCCTGCAGGTCTGGGATCTTGTTTCCCAGACTGCGGGCATTTGTGTACATGATTTTCCATTGGCCAGATTTTGGTGTGTTAGTTGCTGGGTGAGGTCCAGCGCTTCCCCTGCACATCATACAGGAGACGGACCTTTTCCTTTCCTGGTGATGCAAATGAACTATAAACATGCTGAACTCCTGTTTGATCACTAGCTGAGAGGGAGGGATGTTCTGAGGGGAGGAGGGTGTTCTTCCTGTTCAATGTATCGGGTGCTGCACCCCTCTCCCATTTGCTAGTTTAAATATTCTGCAAAGATATCAAAGTTCTGCCCCCAATGCACTGACTCCTCCTTAGTCAGATGCAGTCCATCAAATTTAAAGAACTCCACTCCCAAAACTGTTGCCAGTTACCTACAAATTTGTATCCTTTTCCTGGCACCAGCCCTTGAGCCACATGTTTAGCTCCCTATCTCCCTTTCTGACATTCTGTCTGTCTGCCTCTCTCCCAGACCAGCAGGATCTCAGAGAAGGAGATGCAAATGTGAAATGAATGACAGTTTGTCTCCCAGCCTGGTCAGGTGTTCCTTGGTCTCCACAACTGACCGGCTGGTGAGATCATTAGTCCCTATGTGTACCAGGATGTTGATGTTTTCTCCTGCTTCCTGCACAATTTTAGCAATGCAGTCAGTGTCTCTCCACGCTGATGTACCCAAGACATCTGACCATTACCCCGGCTGGAAGTAGGTATCAACTCCCCAAATCATGGAATCTGGAATCAGAAGTGTTTTGAATTTCCTTTTGCTTCTTTGATTTGGTCCTGTTTTGGGTGAGTTTTGTTGTGCTAGCTTGTTGCTGCAGTGTCCTGTTTGCAGTGTCTCTCTCCCTTTGTTTGATTTCTGAGCTAGAGGCAGATACCTGTTTGTAGGTTTTATATGGTTAGTGGAAGTGATATGTTGGAGAGCATTTGAGTGATGGGGCACCCAATTTGCTTCTTCTAACCAACTGCCAGCCTCCTAGACCAACTACCTTCTGCAGTCTAGGTGCTTCAGTTGGATGTTGAGGAAATGGCAGGCAGTTCTCATAATACATTTCCTCCTGAATATGCAATTTGAGGTGTGCAGTCTCTGCCCATGCTGCATGGAGCTTGCCCTTAGACCTCCAATGGTCCAGCATGTAGGACAGTGTCCTAAATCCTGTATAACTACCCTTCTGAAAAGTGTCCCACAGTACCTGCAGTTAATAATATCCATTCCAGATGAGTTGCCAGGTTTAAAACCTGGTCTGAGTAATTAGAAGGAGGAAATGAAAGAAAGCCACTTGCTAGCACTTTGCTTCACAAAGGGTATTCCATGAAGTTTTTATATTGAAAAAATTATTAAAAATAAAAACAAAGAAAAGCCATCCCCACCCATAGCACTATTTCCTACTGCGTCCCTCAATCATGACCACTGTAAAGAACTTCCCTTATTCCCTCCCTGGTAGCACCTAATTAACCTTCTCTTCTTTCAGCCCCAGTGAACTTAAGCATAGTTGTTGCCTATTCAGCTAGAACACATGGTAGAAGACAGTCATACCCTTCCCTCCACACTTACTGAAATTACCATTCCACCCTCCTCCCAGCCATCGACCCAGTAAAGCAATCAATAAACCCCATCCCCCAAACCTTCAGGCACCCAATACCACCCTCCTTCCTGTGTAACTCATGTATTTTTTTAAAAGGATACAAACTTGAAGAATTCTGAATTGGTCCAGACTGCTGGGTGACTGGTAAAACAGAGCCTCCCTCCACCTGGCCCAACTGACATCTAAATGAACGAATGGGTGCTCTTGCTTATGGTAATCAACTGCTCAGCTGATCAATCATCAGTGATTTAAGTGATAACATTCAGTTAGCTGGAGTATATGAAGGAATAACCAGTTGGCGTGGATGATTAAATGCCAAGATCGAGGCATTTAATCAACCACTAAAGCCAATTATTCTGAGCATACTCCAGCTAACTGAATGTTATTACTATTATATGTCTATAAATTCTGAACTCCGGATTTGAAAGTGCTGTGATAGTTTTTATGCAAGTGGTGGCTGAGGGATTCAAACCCAGTTCTCCAGGTTTGTAGTTCAGAGCTCTTAACCGCTGCACTATGCTGGCTCCCAGGCAACAGCTGAACATTCATTTTTCCACCTTTTTGTCTGTGAACTAAATGGATAATCTACTGTGGATATTGCCAGAATGTGGATAACCTACTGTGGGCGTGTCTAAATATGTGATCGTAGTAGTTTGTGGGATAATAACTGAAAATGTTCCTGTGTTCTGATTGGCTTAGATCCGTTACCTGTCGTATAATATTACTATGGTCGCATACATAATTATTCAATAAGATGACTGCTGTCTGAGGTGAAAGGAGGTCTCTTGTGCCAGTTGCCCAACGTCAAACTCATTTGGATTTCTCAAGCTTGTATCCTCTATTTTTTTCAATACAAGGATGGATACATTCTTGTTCCAGCATGTGAGTGGAATAGCACAGGATGGAACAAGTGTGACAATTGCATCTTAGACATCCAAAGGAAGCAGGGGACTCTGCTGGTTAACCAGGTTCCTGTTCACTCCATCTGTAACTCTCACTGCAGGGAGGGTGGAGGGTAGGAGGTAAGCCATAACTGGAAACAGGTGTAACACCTCATCTAGGGTAAGGGTATAAATGGATTAAGAGGAATAGGGAAAACTAATAACACCCTATCTAGGTTAGTAGTATAAAGGGATTAAGGAGGAATAGGAAAACTAATAGCACCCTAACTAGGATAAGGGAATAAAGGGAAAGCTAGTAAGGTCCTTTTAAAAGCATATGGGTAAAGCTAATTGTAACATACCTGGGAAAGCTAATTAGTAACCTACCTAGGGTATAGCAAAAAGGGTAAACCAAACAAATAAAGGGAATCAAGAAATACCTTATTGGGGGTAAGTATAAAATCTTTTCAGGACATAGAGGAAGTACATTTGGGAATATTGGGAGTGGTGCAGTAAAGTGGCTGTGGAGGGCAATTTTCAGACAGACCTTCTGGAGACTGAGGTGCTGCCCCATCTGTGTGCAACTTTCTGGGAATGAGGAAGGAGGTCTCTAGACTCCAAGCTGTGTTGACTAGGTTTACCCCATCTGTGTGCATTCTCTAGGCTGAGGAGGAGGCCTCTATACTCCAGGCTGAGTTGGTTGGCTATGGGGACCTCTTTACCTACCAGAGGCCACCAAGTCCACCATCAATGCCTCACAAGATGCCAAGAAGGAGAGCCGGCTGACAGTCTTCAATGCCTGGGTCGACAAAGAACTCTTGTGTATTGGTCAGGACTTCTCCAACTGATGATTTCATTAGGTTTACACAGGTAATTACCTCTGTGACCCATAGTTATGGTCACTCTTTGGGTCTAGCTTTCCTCCTGGTGATGGAGATCTCTGACCTGGTGGTGGAGCCGGTCAGTTGGTCTGATCATCACACTATAAGGTTCTATTTCTCGACTCCCCAATAGACCTGATCCTTTGGAGATGATCCGGTAGCATCCTTTAAGGGTGTGACCCCCAGGTCTAATGGCAGTACTGGACCTACTGGATAGACCAATGGAATGCTTGGATCTGGGGACCTTGTCCTGTACTATAATAGGGTGGTATTGTGGGCCCTGGATTCCATAGCTCCTGTTCGTGTTCACCCTTTACCCTTTGTCCTTGGTCCCCATAGTTTTTGGGACCTTGAAGGAGTTGAGGTGAGTGGGGTGAAGGTTGGAATGATGTTGGTGGAAATCCGGCCTGAGGATGACAAGCTTAGACTGAAGGTCCATTATTTGACTATAGATCAGAAATCTCCCATAAGAAGGCAGAGTTCCTATCCAGGAGATTTCTGCAGCAAGAAATCGACTGGCTCAGCTTTTCCGAACTGTCAATGGGCCGTGCAATCCAGCCTGTCTGCAGAATCAGAAAAGCGTTTTCACAATCGAGGTGTGAAGAGTTTGCTTGATTCTTTGCAGATAAAGTTACCACCATTAGGTTGGAGATCCAGCCAACGATTCTGATGAGTGCTGCGACTGTCGTGGAAGTTACAAGCACCCAGTCTATCTGGGCTTAATTTTTGATCTGCATGCGATCACTGATATTGTGAAGACTGTCGGAGGCTTTGCGACCGACTTGCTGTGGTTTGATCCTGGTCCACCCATCTCCTGTGGAGTGTGTGGATGTCATCGTACCAGACCTGGTTGAGATTGTCTGGTATTCATTGGAGCAGGGTGTGTTCCCAAGCCCCTTGAAGGAGGCGGTGGTGGCACCCTTTTAAAGAAATCTTCCCTCAACCCAGACTGTCTCTCGAACTACAGACCTATCTCTAACCTGCCTTTGTGGGTAAGGTTATTGAGAAGGTAGTCACATTTCAACTGGAGGACTATCTTATACCCATGAGATCTATGATTCTCTCCAGTCCGGATTCAGGAAGAGGCACAGTACCGAGATGGCTCTGTTCGGGTACTAATGATCTCCTGATGGCAAGCTTGCTCAACGGTGTCCACCTGGTTAAATAAAAATTTTGATTGAATGATTGATTGATTGATTGATTGAGAGATTGGAAGAGCCATTCTAGCTTGGTTCTTCTTGATCTCTCATCAGCATTTGACACTGTGGACCATGGGATATTGCTGAGCACCTGCGGCTGGTCTGGACTGTTGGGTACAGTCCTCAGATGGTTCCATTCATTCCTCATGGGCAGATCTCAGAGAGTGGTGTTGGGATTTTTCCTCAGTCCCTCTCCTCTGTTATGTAAGAGTACGCAGGGGCTCTGTGTTTGTCCCCATGTTGTTTGCAGTGTATATGCCTCCATTGGGAGACATTATAAGGAATGGAATTGCAATGCATATGATACTCAGCTGTACATGTCCTTTGTGCCTGAACAGGGTGACGCTTATCTCAGTCTTTAACAACTGCCTTGCTGAGATTCAGGACTGGATGAGTGCCAGCCAATTGAGATTGAACCCAGATAAGACTGAGGTGCTGGTACCCAAGTCATCGGGCAGAGGGATTACCTCCTGGTCCGCTGTCTGGGCTTATACTGGGTGGCATCCAGTTGAGGACCGCAGAACAGATGTGGAATCTTGACGTTGTACTTGATGGTGAACTGACACTTAAATTTCAGGTGTCAGTCATTGTCAAGACCTCATTTTACCATCTGAAGAACATCACCCAGATAAAGCAACTTGTTCCACCCAAGGATCTTCCAACTTTGGTCCATGCCTTTGTGACCACCCACCTTGACTATTGCAATGTTTCATACCTAGGGCTTCCGGGTGGACGCCCATCACCTGCAGCTGGTGTAGAACCTGGCAGCCAGGTTGTTGACTGGCTGGTCAAGATCTAACCTTATAACACCTGTGCTCTGTGAACTGCACTGGCTGCCAGGGCAGTGAAGGATCACCTTCAAGGTTGCCTTGCTGGACCGACAAGGCCCTACACGAACAGGGACGTGTTATTTGCAAGGCCTCCTTTGTTTCCTACTGCCCCTCCCGCCCTCCTCTCCACCGACGAGGAATTGCTGGAGGTTCCACTGTCCTTTAAAGAGCCTGGGGCCAGAACCTTTGCTTTTGTGGCCTCGACCTTGTGGAATTCTCTCACCTCGTGGTGAGGGGTGCCTGTCAACGGAGCCATTTAAGTTGGAGTTGAAGACACATTTATTTGAGTTGGCATTCCTGATGCTACTTAAATTGTTTTAATTGTTGTGGTTCTGGAATTTTAACTGTTTGAAACTGTTTTATGATTGTTGGATGTACAGGTGCTTTGACATTTGAAAGCGTCTTTTACAAATAAAGAATGACTTGACTTGATTATGGTGAGCCATGGAAGGTGGGGGGATGCATTCTCAGCTGGTGTCATAACACAACTCTTTTCCACTCTGGCAGGCGGGACTGCCAGGGCAGCACCCATGTTAGTGACAAGGGAGGATGGGAGTCTTTCAGGGTGGAGGCCCAAATTTGAGAAGCAGAGAACCCTAGTGGAAGAAAACAACTCTGGTGGGGACCCAGTCATTAGGGGTACTTTTAGGATGGCCATGGAGGAAGGAGGGAGGGAGATGAGGTGCCTACCTGCACCTTGGAATGGATGGATGGGGAGTGGATTTTAGGATGGCTATGGAGGCAGAACAGGAGGGGAGCTGGATACTACAGGCTGGTCAGCATGTCATCAGTGCTGAGCAAGGTTCTGGAGGCCATTTTCATAGAAACATAGAAATGTTTGGCAGAAAAGGATTCTTGGCCCACCCTATGGTTATGAACAATTAAATGGAATGGGTGTTCGGAGGAGGGTGCCACTAGACACCAAGGGTATGGACAAATACATGGAATGGGGATTGGTGGAAGAGGGGTGCCACTAGACACCAGGAAGAAGAAGAAGAAGAATCAGCATTTATATAGCGCTTTTCATACACAGTATCCCAAAGCGCTTTACAAGCAATGCTAGACTGGTAGTGAAGTGACTGAATGTGTGGCGGCCATATCGCCATCATCACTCACACACAGCCTGGATAATTGCATGAACAGGTTTATGGGAAGGGAATGTTGGCCAGGACACCGGAATGTTCCCTGCTCTTTACGAAGAGTATCCTGGGTTCTTTACTTCCACCTGGACACCCACCTGGACAACACCAGGATGGGCAGAAGGACTTCGTTTAACATCTCATCCGAAGGACAGCACACCCCAGCAGTACAGCACCCCCAATACTGCACTTGGATGCCAGTGATTTTTAGGTGCAAGTCCATCCCAGTGTGGGGACGAGAACCCATGACCTTCTGGTCCAAAGGCGGATGTGCTACCAACTGAGCCATGCTGACACATCAGAGATATGGAGAGTACATGGAATGGATGTTCACGGGTGGGGGTGCCCTAGATACTAGGAATATGGATAATTACATGGAATGGATGTTTGGGGAATGGGGTGCCACTAGACACCAGTAATATGGAAAGGTACATGGAACAGGTGTTTGAGAGGTGCCACTAGACACCAGAGATAGGGATAATTAAATGGAATGGGTATTTGGAGGTGCCACTAGACACCAAAGATAGGGACATTATATGGAATGGGTGTTTGGGGGTGGGGGTGCCACTAGACACCAGCGATATGGACAGTTACATGGAATGGGTGTTCAGGGGTGGTGATACCACTAGACACTAGGGACTGCATCTTCACAGGTGTGATGGCTGATTGGGGCAGGAGTCTGCAGTACAGCTGCCCTGCCATTGATGGGTTGGGGTACAGGCTTAGCACCCAGTTAAGTTGTGTTTTGTGATGGTGGTAAATACTGCCACTCTGGGGTCCATTTAAAACCATCACAGAGCTTTTAACTTGTTGCTGTGCTCATATGTAGGAGGGGACCCTCATTTTCATGGGCACAGCTGGGTTAGGGCACTCACCAGGCCTCTGAATATGGCCCCACCCCAGCACAAGCCAGAAACCTATAGGCAAACCACATTAGTGCCAACACTAATGTTTGTATATTAGGCCCCTAAAGTCATACACACATACACCCATGCACACATACATACATGTGTATATATATATATATATATATATATATATATATCGTAGTACACAACACATTAGACGCTGAATAATGAGCTGTTTCAAAAGTAGCAAGAAACTTAAGCTACTGCAAAAGGATTTATTGCACACTGAAGGACAAACTAGTAGAAGCACAAAACAGCTCAGTGCTCGGTGTCTAATTCATTGTGTGGTCTGCTACTGTTTCAGCACCTGAGTACCAGCCTGACAGTGTGCTCCCACCCATACTGTGTCTATAGTTTTATACGACATACTGTGTAAGCTACAGTATGTGTGAATACACAGTACAAAGCTGCAAGGGATAAGACATACTGTGCAAAGCAGTATAAGGAATACATTTTCAGGCGTCATCAGACACTAGAAGCAGTTACAAGTGCTAGTAGGAACTGATTCTTAAAGGTGATAGAGTCACATCCTCTTAATGAATCCATTGAGGCATTCCAGGATTTAGCAGATCTACAGAAGAAGGAGTTCTGATCTAGTGAAGATTTTCTGAGTGGTAGCAATAGAGTTGGGTGCCATATCCCCAGTAGAGTATTTAGAAACATAAAGTTGATGGCAGATAAGGACCGCAAGGCCCATCCAGTCTGCCCTTTTCTTTTCTACCTTATGAATGTGCCATCGGCCTTTGCTCTGTCAATGGCCTATCTATTCATACTCATCTGTATTGTCCCTTATGCCTATCCCATGCCTGTTTGAAGCCCTGCACTGTATTCATATCCACCACTTCCTGAGGTAGGCCATTCCATGAATCCACCACCCTTTCTGTGAAAAGAGCATCCTCACATTACCCCTTAATTGGTCTCTCTAGAATCTCATGCTGTGTCCTCTTGTCCTGCTATTTTTCTTATATTGAAACATGTTAGACTCTTTCACCTTGTTAATGCCCTTAAGGTGTTTGAATGTTTCGATCATATCACCTCTCTCTCTCTCCTTTGCTCAAGGGTATACATATTGAGCTCCATTAATGGTCCTCATATGTTTTCTGATGCAGTTCCTGCACCATTTTGTTGCCCTTCTCTGACTGCCTCAATTTGGTTAATGTCCTTGTGAAGGTGTGGCTCCAGTACTGCACACAGTACTCCAGATGGGGCCTAACCAGTGTCTTGTAAAGAGGGATTATTACCTCTGTTTTCTGACTTGTGATACCCCTACTAATACACCCCAACATCCCTAGCCTTACCTACTGCTTTAGTGGTCTGCTTGGATGATTTCAGGTCATCGGAGATTATGATGCCCAAGTCTCTTTCTTCCCTTGTGACTGCCAGCAGCTCCTCCCAGCCTATAGGTGGCTTCAGGGTTTCTCTTCCTATGCGCATGATCTTGCACTTCTTGCATTAAACCCCAGTTGCCACTCTTCTCAACTCATTTTGCCAGTTTATCCAGATCTCTTCTCATTCTGCCCACCCCATCTGGATCATCTACTCTGTTGCAGATCTTAGTATCATCTGCAAAGAGACAAACTTTACCCTCCAGTCCACTTGCAATGTCACTGATGAAGATATTGAAGAGGGCTGTCCCCAGAACGGATCCCTGAGGTACCCCACTTGTGACTTGCATCTCTTCTGACTGTATACCGCTTACCATAAACCTAAAGTTGGACAGCAGCCCAGGGTAAGTAGCCCAAATAATGCTTTTTGCCCAAAACTATGGTGTGGAATTGCTCCTGTAAATTAAAATGTAGCCATCCCAGGCTGGCCTGCCAGTGCAGCAGTTGCACCACTGCTTTCTGCGCCGATGACCTGAGTTCAGGAGTGAGCTAGAAGTTCTGGAGGGTCAGCCAGGGGAGAAGGAGGATGAAGCATCCATTGGGCTGATCTCTCCAGGGAGGGAGGGAGGGAGGGAGGGAGGGTTGCAGCACCTGAAACAAGTTTGGCCCCTAGTGGCAACTGGGGAGCAGGTGGTTCAGGACCGCTGATTTTTGTGGAGAAGTGGCATCCATTGACACAGGGTACATGGAAGCATGCACAGTGAGTTCTGACAGCATTGCATGTCTGCTCCTCCAAGGGAGGAAGAGAAAATGGAAAGGCCAGCAGGCAGGATGGTTCCGCCTCCTGCAGGCCTCACGCCTGGTGACTTGATCACTACTGCCAACAACTGGATCTCTCACATGGCAGGGTTGAAGAACCCCACTGGGGAAGCAAGCCCTGGGGAAACATGTGGTGGCAAAAGTTAAGTCCCTAGGGAAGCCGGAATGATGGGGCTGGGGAGGCCAGCATGAAGAATGGGAGCCAGACTTGGCAGGAGGGAGAAAAGAATAACAAAAAATATTAATCATCTCACGGTATTGTATAGGACACAGGTGAGAGTACAGCTTGAAGTCCTGTGTGAAAGGCAGGCTCTGTTCAAAAGGACTTCAATCCTAAATAGCACAGTATCACTCACCAAACCAAAGACAACAATGCCATAATCTATAATGCTAAAGATGAAACACTGAACCAAGAGCTTTTAATTTTAGGAAGAAAATTTCACCTGTTACAGAACAGAAAGCCTATCTGAGTGTTAATGTCCTTAGACAGGTGGTCAATATGAATAGCAGTATACTTTCAAGGAACACTCTGAGGTATTTAAATTTGTCCACCTGTTCTAGGGTAGCACCATTAAAGGTGCAAACATTTAGAGTACGAGAGGAACCCAGATTAGTATGTTTATTTCATGCACTTAGTTTTCTTCTCATTCATAACTAAGAGACTTTGTGAAAACCAGATCTGAATTAAGTTAAATTCAAGCTGCAGACTCAGTTGCAGATAGACATGGCTTTATCACCTGCAAAGACAACAGTATCATCTGCATATAAAATGTTTGTTGACTGACAGTTGGTTCAGGAACAGGCTGAACAGCAGGAGACGAAATATGTACTTCTGGGAATACCTATAGAAAATTCCTGTCCTCAGACAATGCTTTTACAGTATAGGTATTAATTAAACCAGCTGACAGTATCCATTGACAAACCCATTGATGGTAACTTTTGCACAGTAAGGCATTGCCATCTAGGTCAAAGGCTTTAGCCAGATCTGTATATATTGAGCCTGCCAGCTCCTGTCTGTCCCAGGCGGTGTGCATTAACTCAGAAAAATTCAAGTAGAGCAGCATTAGTGCTAAAGTTTTACCTGAATCCATGCTGCTCCTTAGCCGGAACCTCTTATTTATTGAGGAGTTCTACAAGCTGGTCATTCACTATCCTCTAGCTAGTGCCTTGGATGGGGATAAGATAGATATAGAGTGCTAGTGTGGGGTGGTAGTTTGTAGGGATACTAATATCATCATTCTTGAAGACTAGAATTACACATGCCATCTTCCATTTGCCTGGAATTTTCCCAGTTCTCAAGGACTGGTTAAAGTTAATTGAATTGGTTAAGTAATTTCAGTAAGACCATGCTTCAGAAGTTTCATGTCACTAATGTTAATGCCCAATCTGGACATAATTTTAAGCTTGGTCAGATAGCCATTGACTTCAGACCAGGTAAGCTATCTGAAGTAGTATTTAGGTAGGTTGTTCTCTCAGGGCTTGTCCTCAGGTCAGGCAGTGGTCTGATCTGGGTCAGGTATATAGGCACATACATCACTAAAGATTTTAATACATTTATTTTATTGTTTGATAACCAAGTAAGACCCACTTGGCACAATGCCTATTTTCCGGGTGACCCAAGAGCACTGGGAGGTTAATGATTTGCTTTAAGTCACACAGCATGCATGTGGGAGTTATGGGAATCAAACCCAGGTCTGCTGGATGTACCAAGCTCATTTACAGCTCATTGCTCTAACCTCTAGGCCATACTGCCAGCCTTGTTGATTATCTTATTACCACCAATAGCAGACCTGTCTTTCACAATGGCATAGGGTAAAGTTTTCTTAGTTACCCAGGAGCCCATTGATATTGTCCCAGAGTTTGGGGATGGTTCAGTAGGCTTTTTTGCTGAGATTTACAGAAATCAGCTTCAGCAAACCAGATCCGAATTGTTATGGGTTCTTAAACTTTTTATATTTTTGTTGGCCAAGATCTTTATAAAGATGCCAAAGTCTATCCCTCAAGAAAGTTGCCCCTAATAGCAGAAGTGAACCATTCCTGCATATTTCCTTGTTAACTATTTGCCTGAAAGGGCAACAATGTCACAGGCCCTATTTAACTGCTGGATAAAATAGTCAAGGGCTAAGTTACTGTTCTAAGTTTTTCCCAATCCCTCTAAAGTTCCCTCATCCCTTCCTCGCTAACCACCCTGCTGTAGAGTTTCATGTCAACAACAAAGACACATCTTGCCTGAATACATTCTCCTGTGTCCCTAATGATCATAATGAATAAGAGAGGTCTGAGGGCTGACCCCTGTGACACCCCACTGGCACCCCACTCATGACCACCTGTTCCAAGATTTGACCTCATTTACTACCAACCTCTATTGCCTCCTCCCCTGTCAGTTCCCCTCCACCTAACTAAATTCCTCTGTACTCCTAAATCGTTCAACTTTTTCAGCATCCTCCTCTGCAGCACCACATCAAAGGCTTTATGGAAATTCACGTGTTGTGGTACTCTTCCTCCTGGGGAGTCTCTTTCATAGGAGGAGGAGTGCCAGAACACAGGGCATGCTATAAAGCATGGGAGGGAAGTTTATGAGGAATGTGAGGAAATACTTTTCATAGAAAGAGTAGTGGACATCTGGAGCAGCCTGCCAGAAGAAGTGGTGGGTAGCAGACAGTGGGAGCTCCTAGCATGTGAGGATAGGCACATGGGTATTATAAGTAGAGGTAAGGGAGAGAAGGGACACCTGTGACCACATAGGGTCCAAGATGTAGTAATTGGTAGGAAAATTGGGAAGACTAGATAGGCCAACCAGTCCTTTTCTGCTGACATATTCTATGTTTCTGTGATTGTACCACCTGCCTTCTATCTACCCCCACCAGTGCCCAGTCGAAAAACATTATCAAGTTTCCTGACATGACCTTCTTGCCATTCTGCAGCCTGTTTTCCTCTAAGCAGGCCACCAGGCTTTGTTTACCATGGTCTCCATCAGCTAACCTACAATGGAGGTATGACTGACCGGCCGATTGTAGCCTGGGTCCTTTCTGTTCCCCATTGTGGAGTGGGACTATGTCCACAAATCTCCAGTCCCTCTACAGCAGGCCAAACTCCTGTTAGCCATTAAAAAGCTTGGTCAAGGGTTCAGCCACCTCTGAAGCCAGTTCCCAAAGTACCCTCATGTGTAATACATTAAGTCCCAGTGCTGTATCTATCCTAAGGGCCTCCAGCCTTTTTAACCATTCAGCTATGATCACTACCTCCCTTTTCCTGTATCCCCAAGTTAGTGCCTTCATCCTGCCCTCTGGTGCAGGCACATTGTCCTCAACCATTAATACCAAATAAGTAAGCATTTAGGAGAGTTGGCTCTGCTTGTCATCTTCCAGAACTCTCCTCTCAGCTAGCCTAACCACCCCTGCCTTCTTTTTCTCCTGAATGTATCAAAATAATTATTTTTCCTTCCCTTAATGCCCTTGGCAATCCATAGCTCTGCATCTGCCTTAGCCTTCCTGGCATTCAACTTTACTCTTTTAGCTTGATCTGGTATTCCTCCCATTCCCCACCCCATCAGCAACCTTGTACCTTATATAGGCCTATTTTTGCCCTCACAGCCTCCCTTACCTCCTTTGAGAACCAGATTGGTCTTTCACACTTGTTTCTTTTGGTGAACTTCCTTGTACAAGAGTTGGTAGCCTCCAGAATTGCCCCTTGATCATTCCTCATTTTCCTCTGTCCCCTGATCTGATCTACACCCTCCAAGTTTTTCTTGACTCTGTGCAGCATCTGACAAACATCTACCTGTTTGTGGTCCAGAGTCTCTGCCCTCAGGAAGGGTTTGATGTCTCCCATTGCCAGTTTAAACCACACAGAGTTGTGGTCACTGGACAGCAGTGTTCCTGACTGCCACCACACCCGCCACCTCTGAGATGGTAACTACCACATCGAGGATGGTGTCTTGTTGTGCTGGATTCCTGATTAACTGCACCAGTAAGCAGTCCTGCATCGTGTTAAGTAGTGTCTAACTCCTGGTGCTCAAGTTACTTTTCAGATGTCAGTAGAAATAAGCCTTTTGTTCTGTTTCAAGTCTACACACAGACTATGAGAACCCTTTTGTAACTACCAGAGATGGGCAGAAGAGATCTTGGTCTTAATGTTTCATCTGCAAGCTGGGTCTCAATCATAGATGCCTTTAGCAGTCAGGAACGCCTGCAGTTTCACAGTTGGAAGCATAATCTACTGCAACACTACTACTGCACACTACTGCAATTCACTAAAAATACCACAAACAGCTTAATCTGGTTCAAGGTCAGCTGGCATTCATCTGTATCCCCCCTCCCCGGTCGTGCCTGAAAATAGGCAGGATTTGTCTAGTGCACTTACCCGGTCAACAAAAACTAAATAAATAAAAAATAAATAAACACTCCAATCCTAACCCACTTTTTCTTGGGTCTTCCTCAGAGTGGGACGGCAGATCCTGGTCCTTCAACCTAAAACAATGTATAAAAAACACAGCAAAAAGCCAGAGCCCAAGAAGATCCTTAATCCAAAACCTCCAAATCACTGGCTACAAGGACTTATTCAGCCAAATAATTTGAATATATATTAATAATTTTATTCACAGCATACTGTACAGATATTTTGCAGATCTGTGCATCACACACAAATGTTTCACTACAGCACTGTAGCTAGCTTCCTCAGAGTGTCTGGCTCCAAATAAAATATTCATAAGTGTAATATATCAGCCTGTACAATTAATTAAATAAAAGAGCTATGGTCACCTCTAAAAGTTAAAAAGGATTTTCTCTGTCTGAAAACCGTATGACTAGGAATGTTTCCTCGGAGGTGCCTGACATGGAGGCTCCTGTTGATGAGTATTCATCAAAGTATCACAACTGGACAAACGTGACATAACTGATCACTGTAAAATGCTTCACAGCTAGCCATATTGGTACTCTGGCAGAATCTGGAAACATACTCAAGGAGGACTGGACACTACAGTCTGACATTGCAAAGGAATTCAACATAAGCAATGTTATCACTGATATGGTGACCAGTGTTTTATGATCTGACCATGATGTCACCATCTTTCAAGAGCTCTCACATGCTCCTTGTGCTTCAGAATTGGACCCGTCAGAACAGTAGCTGGTTTTGATAGCAGGAGGTATACAAGCATGTCATTTGATGAAAATGTTAATAAATTGTGCAGTATCGATAGCTCAATGAATTGGCTCCCAGTTAAGGAGCATTTTATTTATTTATTTATTTTAAAAATCTGGTAACTGGGAAAAGCACACTGAGCCAGTGTCATTTCCAGGTGCAACCCAGGGTGAGGGTAAGGATACAGTCAAACAATAACAATTGGATTGAGCAATACAATACAAGTAAAGTGCAGACAAAATACTGCAGACATGGGAAGAAGGCACATCATATGCAGCAGCTGACTGAAGCATGATACGCTACCCGTCCATAGATGCAAACAACAAGGGATGAAAACCCTCAGTGCTAAGAGCATTACAAGAGGTAAGATCAACCCAGGGAGAGAAAGTGAACTGTGGGGAAAGGGAAAAACAGGTCGGTTGGGGAGTTGACAGATGCAGAGAGGGAGGGCATTAGTTTCGCCGATGCCTAAGGGAAGCTGGGGAAGGTGAGAGACCAATGGAAGAGGGGAGGAGATTCTAGAGTGAGGGCAGCTGATAGGAGAATGCAGACTGTCCAGTGGAGGAGCTTAGGGTGAAAGAGGGAGAAGGAGCAGGGATTCCTGGAATGAAAGGAGTACGAGGTGGATGGAGTGGGAGATGAGAGTGGAAAGATACTGGGTATTGTCTCAAACCAGTATTTAGAGATGAAAGAAGCACAGAGGTACAGGTGATGGGAGGAAAGGGGAGTATGGAGAGGGAGGAATAGAGAGTGCAGTGATGAGTACAAGGGGTGAGTTAGTGGCAAAATGACAGAAGGCATTGCACAGGGTGTACAGACTGGCAAGAGAAGAGGAGGGGTGGAACCACAGACCACATCTGCGTAGTCAAAGACTGGTAGTATCATCTTTGTAATTAATTCCCAGTGGACATGTGGGGTCAAGCAGTCTTTGTTCTGGTACCGGTACAGAGCACTGAGCTTGGGGTGGAGCTTAACATGGATGGCATTAATGTGGATGGAGAGTCATGCCCTGATCTCGTTTCTACACAAATCAATGAGATCAGGGGTGAGCCAAGGGTGATGGGAGGACTTAACCCTGGCCTTCTGATAGGGGTATGTTTGTCCCAGACAGAATTAAAGATAGAGTGGAAGAGGAGAGCAACATCTATGTCTAGGGCAGCAAAAATAGGAGACCAATCAGCTGCAAACAGATCACCAAGCACAGCATCTTTGTTTAGTGACTGAAGGACCTAGACCAGATGTACCTGGGGTGAGAAGGAGGGCATCAAACTTTTCTGACACAATAGGTCATGCAGTGATCACCAAAAGCATCCAGTAGTATACCTGGTACAACTATCCCATGTGACTACAGAGAAAACCCAATAGAGGAGGATGGATTTGATGAATGTTCAATGAATGTAGGTTGAGCCTGTTGGGTCTAGTAATGAGTTGTGATAGATTCAAGAAGTCCATCTTAAGGGAGGTAGACCTGAGGCAGGGAAAGCCAATTGATGCAAATGTCCCAAGGAATTCACCAGAGGAGGAGTTGGAAGAGATAGAAAGTGATAACAAACACTAAGTCTACATTATCATCTTATGATTGTTCAGTGGCCCATGGGAAATGAGATGTATGGATCTGAGTCAGTTCCTGTTGTATGTATCCACATCAGTCAATGCAACTGCCACAAATAACATTTTATTTCACACTAAAAGAAAAAGAGGTAGTATAGTTAGAAAGACTATCAGTAGTGGAAGCACAAGGTCCTTCTCCATATCTGCATTTGAAAATGTATTCAGAGAGGAGCTCCATTAAACTCTCCTCATTGTGAAAACCTAAGATGGCAGATCATCATGTGTGATGTCTTCAAAGGAGAGCACCCTCATCTAAGGGAATCATATGGCACATTATTTCTTTTGGGAGAGGTCAAAATATTTTATCGAATTTGATACAATATACATATCCAGTATTGTCATGTGGTCAGATATAGAGGTTGATTGAAGGAAAAATTAAAAAGAAATACAGACATATAGCCTTGGAACCAGTAAACTGATGCAATTGCAGACAAACATACATATTTTACAAACTTACTGAATGACATAACATTGTTCAACTCCCATCGTGTACCTAGATCAGTTTCCTACCAGGTCTACCTTAATAGCCTCTAACTACCAATACAATTAGTGCAAAGAGATAACAATTAAGATATATTAATGCCAATTTTCAGCACATCTGAACTATGGGTCTACGACCTGTGCATCAGCTTCATGTGTAGCTTTTAATCTATGTAGTTTATTCAATCCAACCAGACATTTTGAAAAGCCCCAATATGTCCCCATGCTCTGTATTTGATTTGATCAATTATGCATTTCCAGCCAGGTAAATTAACCATTCCTTATGTGTAGTAGCATTAGGGCTCTTCCATGCTCTCATAATCATTGATTTGGTGCAGGCCAGTGCAATACAGATAAATTTTACTTGGTCTGCCGAAAGATCTTCATGATCCCAATAAAACAGCTCTCTGGGAAAGTTCTAGGTCTATGGGTAAAACCTCCCTACATGTGTGTAATGCTTGTCCATTAATTTGCAGCACTGTAGCAACGTATGGGGGGACTGAGTGTTGTCCTCCCACACCTGGGGTATTTTCACTGTATTTGCTGGAGCTACTGTAATCTTCTAGGCATATAATATGCCTACTGTAGGGAAATTAACTGCACCACTTTTGATTTACTCTGAATGAAAATTTGCATTCTGTCTTTTGCAAACCATCCCAGTTTTGGTCTGATATCTCCAGCCACATCTGTCATTTCAATTTGTAAGATGATTTGTTAATGTATGCATGAAAAGTACTTTTGGGATAACATGAATATAAGCCCCATACTGTTCTCAGCACTACCCAATGCCTGCGCAACAGATGGGGCAGAGCTTTAGATCCTTACCCAACTCCAAGTATAGATACCGTTTGATCTACATATATTTGATTAGTTGACTGTCTGGCAGATTATACCTTTCCTTAGTTTAGGAAAACTTACCTGCTGTCGCCATTGCTATAGTAGTACCCACCATCAGTGAAGTGGGAGCTTGGACCTTGTGGGAGATCATACACCTGGTCTGTAAGTATTCCAAAAGTCCTGTTTCAGGAGATTGAACCATTGTTGAGAGTGGCAAAGGCCTCCATGTGGCCACCATCCAGAGTGAGAAGGTCAGGGATCTCAGTATGCCTCTCTGTGCCCAAGAGTGCCACCTGGGTGGGGCACCACCAATATGCAGGTTGTCGTTACCCCATAGTGGTTCTAGAGTTGGAAGGGGGGAGGTCTTCATCAATGTGTGAAGTTGTCCCTAGGCATTTTTGGATCCAAGAACTGTGAGATGTGTTCTCAGGTATTGAAGTAGCTGATTTTAAAGGGCAGTCAGGAAGGAGTCACTAAGATCTCTTCTATAAACACCATAAGGGGGAATCATGAGTGATCTCCATAAATCACCATAGGGTTTGCACTGTAGTTAGTCAGGTGATAGCCAATAAACCATGTGAGCCTCCACCATCATCTGGTCCAATGGCTGCGTAGTTTAGTTCTGCTGTATCATGGTGGTTTGCCCTCTCAAAGAAAAGTCCCCAGTAAGTCATAAATTGTTTTGGAATCATATGGGGAATGTGTATGGGGAAGTGAAATAGGATGTTTATGACCTGGGTGTCAGGACCATTTTAAATGCATCAATCTTGCGGCCATGGAAAGGTGCAGTAACTTCCACTTGACTAGTTTTCCCAGGTCCTCTCCAGCACCGTGCCAGACTGAGTTGCACCATTTTGGGAAAGGTAGTATGAACAGTAATTCCTAAATAGGTGATCCCTTGTGGGGCCCATTTAAGACCTTTTCCCTGTAGGGGTCCCCTGTGGTGAGACAGTGCAACAGAAGAACCGCAGTTTTGTACTGGTTCACTTTCAGTCCAGAAGCAGATGTGAATCTCTAGCAGCTTGACGATAGGATTCAAGGGGTCCAAGGATGCCTGCCCATTCTCCTGAAGGATTAGTACTATAGGTCATCTGCATACAGAAGTGCTGATATTGCTTCCCAACTAGGTATCTCTCAGTGTATGACAATGGCTAGGGGCTCATGGACAGCACAAAGAGAAATGGGGAGAAGGGCAGCCTTGTCTTGTTCCCTGCTGTAGTGAGAAAGAGGAGGACCTGCAGGCCACTGGCAGTGGCATTAGGTGAGTTATATAGTAGCTTAATCCAGTGGAGAAATGAGGGCCTATACCCATGTGCTCTAGTGTCTTCTAGAGGAACCCCTACTCCACTGAATTGAAGGCCTTTTCGTAGTTCACCACCATTGCTATCACAGAAGTCAGGCCTACTTGATGGCCTCTATGGTGTTAAGGAGAGAGCGCAAGTGGTCAGTACTTTGCCTCCCTTAATGAAACTGGCCTGCACCAGGTGGATGAGTCCCCCAACATGGATTCCAACCTGGTAACTAAGATTCTGGCGAGGATCTTGGTGTCCGTATTGATCAAGGAGATGGTCTGATAACTGTCAGGCATGGTGCAGCTCTTTTCCTTTTGGGTAGCATCACTGTAATCACCTCGCTCATGGAGTGCAGTAAGGATTTTGACTGCACAGCCACCTTAAATACCTCCAAAAGTGGCAGACAGAGTTATTCACTATAGGAGTTGGAAATAGCTGATGGGGAAGTGGTCACCACCAGGAGCCTTCCCTTGATCAGTGCCTTGACAGCCAGGTGCACCTCCTGTAGTGAGACGGATAATCAAGAGCCTTGACTCATTAGGTGATACTGTTGGGATTGGGAAATCATGTAGAAAGCTGCAAATGTCATCCAGAGTCGGAGGTTTGATGATGTGCACAGCTGTTGGTAGAACGATTTCATGATCTGGTTAAGGGCACTAGCCTATGTGTACACTATGCTCTTATCATCCCTCAGGCATGCGATATGTCTTTCAGCCCAAATCTTCCTGACCCTGTAAACAAGAAGTTTTCCAGCTTTGTCGTCCCACCCTCCCAGTATGAGTGATTAGCTGAACATGGCCACCTTGGCCTTTCTTGTGGGCATTTCATTAAGATGCTTTCTGGTACTAGTGAGGCATGCCAGAGTTTCTCAAGTGGGAGGGCTCTGCTGTTTATATTCAGCCTCCACAGCAAACATCTCCATCTCCAAGGAGTGCAGTTCTGCCTCCCGCTCCTTGTGCTGATGTGCTGCATAGTTAATGATCTTGCCTCTCACAGTGGCCTTGTAAGCTTCACAGACCATTTGCTGGGATGTTTCCATTCTGATTGGTTTGTAGAAAGGTTGAATCTCTGTATTGTCCACGTTATAAAGTTAGGGTCATGAAACAGGAGGGGGCCAAGTCTCCAGCACCTTGACTTAGGGAAAGGCACCCCACATCATATTGAGGGCTACTGAAGCATGATCAGAGGTAATGATGGGGAATATCTTAGTGGCAAGAGTATTGTGCATCACTTCAGGGAGGTGAACCACATGACAATGCGGCCTGAGGAGGAATGCATTGCAGAGAAGCGTGTAGTCTCTTCCCCAGGGTTCTGCAATCTCCATACATCATCCAGGCAGCGCTCTTTCAAAAGTCCCCAAGAGCTTCTTTTCCCTAGAGTGCAGCTCAGGGTGATCTGCACTCCTAACCACACAAGCTTCCATCACCAAGTTCAAGTCTCCACCTAACAGGATAGAGGTAGATGATGGGATGAAGTGGATACTGCCTGATTAAGGTCATGGAAGAATTGGGTGTCATCAGTGTTTGTTTCATAGTCATTGACCAAGATTAAAGGTCCCTGAGGGGTGACTGCTTCAGTCATAACCTAACCACCCTCCTTATCTGTATTGTTGCGCCTGATGGACCAATGCAAGCTTTTATGCAACAGGATGAAGACTACCCTCCTCTGCTGTGGCTGTACAGTGGGCCTCCACCCCACTCACTCCTTTTCAGTTTTGCTGCTTCAAAACTGTTAAGGCAGTGTTCTGCAGAAGAGCAATCTGCACCTGCATGCTTCTCAGATGTGACAGGACCGCTTTCCATTTTATAGGGGAATTGAGGCCCCTAACATTCCAGGATACAGCGTGTGTATCACCCATGTTCAGGGATGAGGTACAATAGCTCAGATGGATGATGTGCAACCAGGTGCATTCCCATGAGCAGGAGAATGAGAAGAGACCTAGTACAACTGGAACAGTGCCTTATAACTGTGTGTTTCAAGTAGTGCAGGCATTAAAACCATCACAATGCCCTTCCTAGACTGAAGCATCAGCAGCCCAAACAGGGGCATGCAGAACAGAATGAAGAAAATCTACCCCACCTCCCTCCCTCCCTTCCAGTTATCCCAATCCTCCCACCCCAAAAGTTTTGACTGTCTAATCAAAACAAGCACAAGGCATCCTGAGGAGAGCTTTAGTGGCAACCGCTAGACGTGGGAGGTGAACCAACAGGAACATAAAAGGCTCAGTTCCCCTCAAGAACTGCTGCCATGTGTGACCTTAAGTGTGTCCAAGGTGTGGGCACTCTGGAATCAGTGTGAGCATGTGCTCGCACTTCTTCTGTCGTATGGTTAGTAATATGCACAAAGGCACCCCACCTAGTCCCATGTTGAGAGTGGGGGTAGATAGACAGGAGTCTGCTACAGATCAGGAGCACCACAGTATGTAACCAGATAGTCGAATGGAGGGTGGCTAACAAAGGTGGGTGGGGGGGAAACCCAGCACTGATCCTGAGATGTGAGATTAAAAGACAGGGCATTCCTTCTGTGCATCCCATTCTACCAATAAGTAGTATCAGAGGCCCAGAAGGTAGGTGTGGAGGGAAGGTGTGAATCATCTAGTGGTAATAGGCACAGATATAGACAGAAATTTAAAACACCCATTGTATACTATATTACTTTTCTTACATCTGTATGCTTACAGACCCTAAATAAGCCTTTATTAGCCTGCCTCTGCATTTTCAGATGGATTTTTCCTCCAAACCTGTCTGTCCAAACATTTGGGTTTTGCCACCTTCTCATGTGCAGCATGTCATAGTGTATATATAAACAAACAGAATTTCTTGGCAGTAGTATGTGTGCATTGCACTCCATCCCCTTAAGACCATTACCTTGAGTCAAAGAAAGGTTTGAGCTTGGACTACGTTCTACTGAGCTTCTTTCTGAGCAGACCAGTTCTTACTTCTATAACAATTGGTTTTATGGTCTCCACATGTTCTAAACATTTGTTGCCTTGGGTTTGATTTGGTACCTGGCTGAGATAATGGCTGCAGTATGCTAAAACATCCCAAGAGGATGAAACACATGATCTGTACTTTGTCACTCTCACCCTATACTGCATCAGATGATCCTGTTTACAAGGCGATGTCTGTTCTGGTGAAGCCTTGTCAGCCCAACTTGCACAACGATTTTCATGCCCATGATGCCATGCACTGATACTGAGGTTTTAGAGCATCTGTGTGGTTTGCAGAGATGCACAAAACACACCAACTGGTGTTATGGTCAGTTTCCCAGGGCTCAGAAGAACAAAAAGAGCTAGCACTTTCTCTTATGAAAATGTCATCCCTTTCTCAAAGTCCAAATGTATTACAGAAACTACAGTCTTACGCCAGCCCACCAGTGCAGCGGAACATTTAATGCTGTGACGCTGGGCGACCCAGGTTCAGGAACAGACTCAGGCGCTGGAGGGACAGCTGGGGAGAGAAAGCTAGCATCTGCCAACTGCTCTCCTTCTCCTGGGGAGAGGGAGGTCTGTGGCCCCAGCTTGTTGACTCCTGGCAGAGGCTGGAGGAACAGCAATGTGTTAGGGCCCCATTGCCCAGGGGCGTGGCGAACATCGGCATATGCCCTGACATCAGTGGCACACCACGCTCCCAGGGAGAAATAAGGAAATGCACTTCCTGGCTGACCAGATGATGGTTGCCAGCAGCCACCGCCGTGAAGCCCAGGACAGTCTAGACCACCTCAGCAGCACCCTGGGCCAAAGGTATAGTGAACTGGCCAGCCCCAGCTGGCATCTTCCCTCGGGGGTGGGGTACCATTGGGTGAAGGGTTATGCAGGGTTACCCAGGAGGGCTGCAATGTGGGGTGGTGGTTGACGTGGGGATGGAGTGCGGCAGGGTCCATGGTGACCCGAAGGAGTGGCCAGTCATGGAGTAGGAGGAGTAAAAAAAAGAAACTACAGTCTGATTTTATAGTTCAGAACAAACAAAATTCAAAATAATAAAAGGACGGTATGAATGTCTAACTTTACTAATGTCCATTCTGCCACACAGTCCATGAGTTCACTGTCCTGCCCTAGGGCATTGAGTTTTCTCCCTCATTAAGATTGGACTGAAATGAGGCTACACTTGCACAGATTTCACTCACCTGGTATTGGGTTCTGGGAAAAACACTGTTCAGAATACAGATGATGTGGGCTGCAGGTGAAGTGCCAGGTTTAATTCAAGTTTTGCCACTTTTTGTCAAAAGTTAATTTCAGACATCAGTCAGAGAAATATCAAGACCAGAAACTGATGGCTTCTACAGACTGAATGTCTTGTACCTTAATCATGTCTACAGCATCTGCAGTACATACAAAAATCTGTCAAAAGGCAAACTTGCATGCTGCATACATATTTTATCCAGCAGTCACTGGTCCCATGCATTTGCACTTTAGTTGTGACAAGTCAGCAGTTCTTCTTAGTCTAGATGACAGCAGCATGCTGGTTGCTAAAAGCAATGCACACATGTTACTGTGAAAGGATTGCCAGTCAGAGCAACCTCAGACCCCACAAAACACATATCAGCAGCCCTGCTCAGTACTGTCACTAGGCAACACAAAATTCCCAACAGTTCGGCACTGTAACAGGACACAACACCCACCACCCAAGGTCAGCAGCCAGCATAGTTATGTCACCAGACACAGTGCCCCTGCAAATCAACAGCCAGCTAGCTACTGTCACCACCTCAAGTAGACAGCCAGCTTAGCATTATCACCAGACGCAGGACCCACACACACACACCAGCAGTCAGGTCAGTAGTACTGTATCACATGACACAGTGTCCCCAGAAAGTCAACAGCCAGCTCAGTACCGCTATTAAAAAAAACAGTGTCTTCACCACAAGTCAGCATCTAGCTCAGCACTGTCACTAGATGCAGTGTATTACCAGGAATCAACAATGAGCTCAGTTCTGTCCCCAGATACAATGACCCCATCATCCCCATCCCAAAGTCAATAGCCATCTCTGTACTGTCACTAGACACAGTGCCCCATACCACTAGGAACACACACCAACAACCTGCTCATTATTGTCACCAGACCCAGTGCCCCCCCACTTCAATTCAACAACCAGCTCAGTACTACTGTCAGACCCACTACCACCAATACAAATCAACAGGCAGGCTGAACCTTTCCCCAGCAAAAGTACACAGACATCTCAGTACTGTCACTGGACACAGTGACCTCCCTCACACACATAATCGGCAGTCACCCCAGTGTAGTCTCCAGACACTGGGCCCTGTACATCACCATCAACACACATTCATTGTGGTTACAAAAGTGACCCCCACCACCACCAAAAGTAAGAAGCCAGCTCGGTAGTTTAACCAGATACACTGCTACCCACCACCTTCAGCAAGAGCCAGACCAAGTGCCACCACCACCACCATCACAAGTTAACAACCAGGTCAGAACTGTTACCAGATACTGTAACCCCACCCACCACAAGCTACTGTTGCCATCACAAGTAACCACATGAACAGCCTGACTGGTATTACCAGCCACAGTTAGTACACACACACACCTCACACAGACACACAGACACACAGACACACACACACACACACACACACACACAAGTCAGCGTTGATGCACATGCCTAGAACAATGGCTTCACATTTCAGACTTGTATTAAACTATGTTAGAGTGCTCATTTTAAATGGGACGTACTTGCAATCTCTCAGCTCACTGCATAGTTTCTTTTAAGTAGTTATGACATAACATTTTCCCAATTCATATATGAATGAGTTTATAAGAAGTGCAGCACTAGCCGGCCCGGTGGCGCTGAGGGTTGAGGCTGGATGCCACACCTCGTGCTACGCCGCGACCCGGTTCGGAACGGACTCGGGTCACTGGGGTCGGTAGGGGAGGAGGATTGAGCGTCCCAACGGATGCTCTCCTCCCTCAGGGGTGGGAACCTATTGAACATGGAAATACTTCCGTGGTCTACGTCGGCTCTCACGGCTGGGTGGGAAGCACCACCAAGAGAGGATGAAGGCGGCTCTGCTTGTCGGAGTCGGGAGGGAGACGCTAAGGGCGCGTGAGGGCTAGCTGCAGCCAGCACGCTGCCACTCGGGACGACGTCCCAAGTGAAGACATCTCAGGGTGGGGACGTAAGGAGAAAACCAGAAATACCCTCCGCAAGCCCTAGATGAAGCCTGCCTTGGACCACCAATGGACAGACCCCAATGTGCAGGGAGAAGGAGGTAGGGCACTCTAGGGGCAGATCCCGAGGATGACCTGGGCAGGACACGAGCGGATGGAAGGAGGGGGCACCGGAGGCAGTAAGGAGGATAAAGACGAAAAATAAAAAAAAAAAGAAGAAGTGCAGCACTATGTTCCTATGTGAACATGCTGGAAGATCAGGTGGCTGGGGATATGGGTGGGTTGACTATGATACAAAATATTAATAACACAATAACTGGTTGTTCTATTGCACTGGCAGCGGGCACCTTTTGAGAAGTGCATGACAGGTAGAAAAGCTAACAGTGTCTCTTTAAGATATAACCACAATCAGATAAGTCTAGACTTATACAGGCTCACATTATAACAAGTGTGAAAAATACAAGCAGCATTCTGGTAAAATTAGTCATCTCACCAATACTGCTCTATTGGCTGAAGAGGAAAATACCTACTGCACATTACACAGCAGCACTGTTGCTTCAGATAGTTCCTAAACTTCCTGCTGTGCAACGCTACAGATCCCTACACCAGCTATACCATTATTGTATATTACAGCTGCACACAGGTCATCTCCTGCTGAGTTACTAGCCCTTGCAGTAAACAAAATAAAGTAATTCACTTTTTCCCATTTTGGCCACTCCCACCACTACACTATCAAAAAATCTACATTGTTATGTTATAACCTTAAAAGGAAAATCTTTTAAAGTTTAGCTGCTCTTGTCATTAAATAAAATAAAAATGCCACAGGGCTTTTGAAGAAAAGAGCTCTAAAGCTGTAAAGAAAAGCATGGAAAGGGATTTATAAAAGAAAAGGAGAAGGAGGTTCCAAATAAAAGAAAACATTCCCCACACAGGTGTTTCCTCTTTGTTTCACAGTCCTGTAGATCACACCTATACTGCTCTCCTGATAGTTTTCTACCCTAGCAAAGCTTTTCAGCATGTTGTGTGCAAATAAAGGCAGAAACATAGAAAACTGCTGACAGAATGTCAGACTATTCAGTCTGCCCTTTGTCTTACTTAACCACTGAGACTGAGACCCCTAATAGTTATTCATCTTTTCATGTTTTCCTCTCCCTAGCGCCCTCCCCTGCCACTAAATACATGTGTCTGTCCCACCGTTGCTTGAATACAACCACTGTTTTTGCACAGACTACCTCGTTGGAAAGTTTGTTTCACTTTTCCATGAATCTCTGTGAAAATTATTTTCTTATGTCCTTTTAGCCTTCCCCTTCCATCTGGCTGTGTTACCCTAGTGTTCTTATCTGTGCTGGAGGTAAACAACACACTGCTGTCAATTTTGCTACACCATTGCAGAAACTGGAATGTCTCTATCATGTCCCCTGCTCCCTCTTGGCCTCCACTGAGTACAAGTTCTCAGTGTCAGTGGCTCAGCAGGTTGCACGCCTCTGAGGCCGGAGATCAGAAGGTTGTGGGTTCTATCCCACACCAGGCATTTGGGTTAATATCCCAATACTGACACTGTAGTGCAGCACAAGGGGATGCTACACTCCTGAGGTGCTGTCTTTGGATGAGACATTAACGGAGGTCCCATCTGCCTGTTCCAGTGGTAGTTCAAGTGGATGTTAAAGATCCCATGACACTTCTCAAAAGTGTAGGGATAGTTTTATTGAAAAACATTGAAAAAAAGAATATTGTGAAAACATCATTTGTGAAAAGATCTTATACAAAAAAAATACATAAGAAAAGACAAAACACAAAAAGCTCCATACAGGGGAAAAAGGCAATCGTAAAACTTTTAAACATTCTTAACGATTATAACAAAATCCTTTTCCCTGTCCCCTTCACCTTTCATTTTACCTTAACTTATTCCCCATATAAACAAAAAAGATAAATAAATACATAAACTCATTACTTAAATTTGATGAAAAATGAAAACCTTTCCACCATTTTTGAACTTGCTGAGGTGTTGAATATGTTACATCCTTCTCATAAACATGCCACATGGCTTCACTTATTAGAGTCTTAACAGTCTCATAGAACATTTTGTTTTGGCGTAATACCCAACTGCATCTTGCCTGCCATAGATAAAATTTTAAACAACACAAAAATATGTCAAGAGTATCTGGATGAAACTTAGAGCCCAAAAAGGCATAATGGCCTAATACACAGACTTCATAAGACATTATTTTAATCCAGGACATATTCCATAAGTAGCTAAATAACCCATAGAGTTTTTGAATAAGAACAGGAAAAAAAATACTCCATGGTTTCTTCTAAATGAATACAATCCGGTAGGGACAGTTCCTTTCTTCCTAGCCTTATGCTTAGCATTCCCCTCACTTGTGTTCTACTAGAATGGAAAGCCATACATGTTCCCATGTCTGTGGTGGGATTCTGGGGTTAACCAATTGAGCTAGAACATATTTATTGTTTTCCGGAGTGCAAAGTTTGAAGCTAGGTTCATTAGGATATATTTTGTCAAGTACTATTTGATAAAGCTTGTGACCAGACTGAGACAAAATATCCAATTTTTTGAGATTTCATTTATATAATTTTGTAGCAGCTGATTTGAAAAAGAGCCACTACCCCCATGCCCTAAAGTACCTACCCAAAATTAGCCTACACCAAACCCTATGTGTCGTGTTCATGGGCCCTAGCCCACATTTAACTGTCTGTGATATAAACAACGTATGAAAAAAACTATAGGGTCTAATATACCTAAACCGCTTTACTGATTGGAAGACATGTAAAACACCTTTGAATTGGGTTTAATCGGTTTCCCATAACATCTGAAAAAAACACAATGCAGTCTAGTTTCTAATGACTTTGGCGGTGGATAGAACTTTGCCAGATAAAGCAAAATTGGAACTAAGAATTTTTTATCAGTTGAATGTGTTTTAATTTAGACACACCCATGATTTCCATTTTAGTACTTTAAATTCCACCATTTCAAGGATTGATCCCAATTAAACAAGGCCATATTTTGGGGTCCAAATGTAATACCTAGAATTTTCAGAGGTTCAGAGGATATATGAAGACCCTCTAAACTCTGAGCATCTGGGTATCCTACTCCTATATATAGACCATGACTTTTGTTATGTTCTATTTTGAATTGGACACTATAGTAAAATCAGACATGATTTTTAAAAATGTGGGAATTGAGAGATATCTGAAAAAACAGGCATAAATCATTTGCAAAGGCTTGGGCATTAATAGCTGACTGTATGCCAGTGCCTTGAATGCCTCTTCATTTAGGATTATCAGTTATTAATCTCAAAAGGGATCTAGGAAGACACATAAAGAAGAGGACTCAGGGACAACCCTGTTGTACTCCTAGCTGGGTCTTAAAATTAAATTCACTGATCTTCATATAATTGGATATACATTTGTTGAAGTATAAATTAATTTGATAAACTTAATTAAATAATCCGACTCCCATAATACTGTAAAACTGAAAACAAATATGCATGAAATACCTTGTCAAATGCTTTTTCTTGATTTTTCATTATAATTGTCCATGTTGACCTGAGCGTGACAGATGTTCAATTACATCCTTACCACCATTAATGCTGATTGTATTTTACGGGAAGGTTAACTGCAATATTGAACAGGAGAATAACATGTTCAGCAAATTGTTTTAACCTATTATTTAAAATATGTGTTAACATTTTGTAATCTGAATTAAGTATAGTTATGGGTCTCCAGTTAGAAATTCTCTGTCTATCACCTGATTTGTAAAGATACATTAGTAGCCCATCTAAAAAGGAGAGGGAATTTTATTTGTTTGAAAAAATAACCAAATACAACCTCTAAACATTCGGATAGTTCATCCATAAAACCTTTATAGAATTCAATGGACAACCCATCCAACCCTGGAGATTTTCCTGGTATCATTTTCTGAATGGCCAATTTAATTTCTTGAGAGGTAATACTACTGTAGTTCCATTTTTTAAATAATCCAGAAGGGATAGAAGGAGCTTGAATTTGACTTAAATAAGCATTGATGTCCTGAACTGTAGGACTTCCTCAGGTGACAGTGTTGCCCAATGATTTTTAATAATTAGAAATAACCTTGCCCAAACTCCGCAATGCCCCTGTGGTCATGAAGGTGAATCCATCTCAGTATTATCCCTAATGGCTCTACATGCTTGATAAGGATCCTCACTGGGGATTGTTTTATCCCATTTTGAAACAGCACTTTCAGAGTGTTTGCTCGATCATATTGATAGGATAACATTTTTCATTTTATCTGTTTTATTTGATCTGAGTAATTAAATCTAAGTATTTGATCAAGTAAACAACTTATATAACTGTTGGCGCAAAGAGATATATTATAAAAATTTACTATTCTTTTTCTATTTCCCATATTTTTTAACCAGTTTTGAAAATCTTGTTTTGTATCCAGCCACCACTGTTCGATATCTGTATATAAAAACACACGGAACATCTAGCACTAATAATAGCTCTTATACCTTGTTGGACCCATGGTTCATCCAAAGCTTTTACATTCAATTTCCATCTGGTAGAAAGGGATTTATTTGCAGGAATATCATAAAGATTTACTATTAATAATACATGATCTGTGAATTCAACGGGACATGTTTCCATATCAGCTGTAGGTAAATTCTTGGAAACAAAACATAATCAACGGTAGACTTACAATTACCCTTCTGAAAAGTAAAATTAGGTCCTTTTTCCTAAATTGGCATACAATCAATCAGCTCGGTTGATAATATTAATTCTAAAAGTGCATTGGCATCACAGTAGATTTTAGCCTTTGGTTTCTAGTTTTTCAGATATGAGAGTATCTCACAGTTAAAATCACCACAGAGAATTATATTGTGAGTGGTCATAAGGTATGGTTTTAAAGCATTAAACAGTACCACTCTCCTGCTTTCAGCTGTGAGCCATATATATTAATCAGCCTACAGTATATGTCTTATTTTTCCAAATACCATCTATTAACAAAGCTTTTCAAATGTCTACCAATTTTATTAAATGAAATGAAAATGAGTTAAATAATAACCCCACTGCATCCACAGCATCTTGCCCAAAGGACCAATAAGAAGGTCCCAAACCCATTCTCCCTGGAAACTTCTGATATTATTATTGGAGAAAGCCCAAGTTACCTGTAAAAACAGATTTCAAATTGTAACCTATGGATACACTCAAACACAATCTGTCATTTCCTGTATTCTAGAGACTGTGCACATTTAGTGATCCAATTTTAAATTAGCCATGAATTGTGATTTTAAGACTGCTTATAATAATCAACTTTTTCCTTCTTTCCCTTTATACCCTGCAAATCCCATTTTTGTGTTTCCATATCTTGATCTCTAGAATTACTATCTCCTTCCTCTTGATCCATGTCTGAATCCCCCATTCTGGTGCCAAGACTGCAAAGGGGTTATTCTGAGTTGACACTTTCAGACGGGAAGTAGGGGAGAGGGAATGCTGACCGACTTTAAATTCCTAGAAGACCTATGTCTCTGAAGTGGGGATACTGCTAAGGGTACACTTTCCTGTGCAGGGTCCCTGTAACAAATGGGGTAAGAATCTCTTGTTGTAAGGCCTCGGATCGAACACTTGAGGGGAGGGATGGGGGTGGGTCTTAACTTTAACCTGTATACTTTTCCAATCCTTACCTTCCTGATGGTCACATAAATTAATAATTTCAGTAGAGGGATCGATTCGATATCAGGTTTATCTTGATGAGGCTTTTCAGGTACATCTGCTATATCTTGTGCCTGCTGAATGAGAAAGGTCAGGGCTAACATTACAAACCACATTTTCGCAGCCATGGGCGATCCGTAAAGGCATGCCCACATCGCATAAAGATCACATTCTGTGTGAGATGCACATTGGAATGAAATGTGTCCTACCTCCCCACAATTTCCACATCTTGGCTTGTCACAAGTGCTAGAGATGTGAGTACGTGAACTGCATTTATAACAAGCTCAGGGCTGTCCAGTGTAAAAGCACACACCCCGCGCCTACCCAACATAAAAGAGTTAGGATATGTAATGAGAATCTGTGCTTTGTAGTTTTACCTTATATCTCCACCCCCAGTCCAAAATAGCCCAGTATCTAAAATTGCCTCTGGGACTCCAATAGTTCACATCTTTGTGACAACCAATACGAAATATCAGCAACATGAACTCCTTCGTTTCAGAACATTACTGTAATGAATTTAACCAAAGGTTTGGAAAGTGGTATGACTAAGGGGTCCAAATGGGGAATATTTGACCTGGTATAACGTTCCCAAAAAGATCTAAAAAATGGCTAAACAAAAGCTTATGTCAAAGTTGTCCGCTCCCGAGACGTTGATAAAAGCAAACACCTCACGAGGGTGAAAACCTTAAATAATCCTTAAGTAAGATTTTTCCAGCAAAATATCTGTCTGGCCTGTCCTCCATACCGCTCTGTAGTGGACTCATACCGCTTCTCCTGGGAGCAGCTTCTTTCTTTATATTTGCAAACAATTCTGATAATAAAGGTTGTTTATGTGTGGGTTGATCTTGATTCTGATCATTTTCAGGTACAGGATCAATATTAGAATCCTTTTCATTTAATCCAGTAGGGTTCAAAGGTTCAGCTCCTGCCACCTGGAGAGGGATTTCAGTTTCACATTTTGAGAAATTGGTAAATCTGCAGATATTGGGCAAAATACTTCATGATTTTTGAAACATTTGACTTTTGCTTCAGGTCCTGCCCTGGAACCCAAGTAGAGGAAGAGGAGTAAAAGACAGTTTATCGTCCCACTCCGGATCCGGAACCCAAGTCCCAGCAGGGTTTTACTTCCAACCTGACTGAGACAGTGCATTTTGAATCCAGCTGCTCAGTTGTTTTTTTGTCCTTACCAGTTCATTTTTAAAGACTCAATATTTAAATGTCTTTTAGCTAAAATTTGAGCAAGTCTTTTATCTTTTTAAGTCCTTTTGACCTATTTTATTCAGATTTGTAAAGAAACTGTATGGCTGTTGCTTGGGATTCCAAATTATTTTTCTAAAACCTGACAGGCGTCAGGACGTCTGGAAAAGCCACAAAGCCGAAGTTTTAGACAGAGGTTTAGTTATTTGGCTCTGGTGAGTGTCAGTAAGGCCTTTAATTGTATGCTCATTTACTACTGTAGCAGATACCGAACACTCACACTGTGTATATTTTCACATTTATTTTGTCACTTTGGCTAAGGGACTGTGCTGTAGGCACATGCTTAAATCTTCAGCGTTTAAATGGCCAGCCAGCTGACTCTCCCCTTTTCCTTTTGCAGAAACAGTGTAAACAGTGACAGACTCACCTGGCCCCAGCTGGGTATTGATCTTGCTGCGTCAGAGGTTTCACTGACAGGCGTCTCCTCTGAGCTGACCTTTAAAGCTGAATGCTGCAACTCCGCGAGTTTAGCTTGTAGTTTACTTTTTTCCGGCATATCTCTGTTCTTCTTTTGCATTATTAAGCATAATTCTTGCTCAGCATCTTCCATTGAACCATCATTGTTTGGAACCATTTCCTCATTTTCACATTAACAGTGAGATCCTCCGAGAAAAATTCAACTGGGGTATTACCTTCTTCATCTGAATTTAATACAGTCTCCACCAAATGCTCAAGTTCCATTCTGTGATCTGTCTGAGAGATTCCAGTCTCCTGTAAAGCTTGCACTAAATCCTCTCCAACTGCAAGTCTGGACTGGCTATTGCTGTGGCCACAGGTTCCCCCTACTGACAGCAATGCAGTAGGGGAATGTCCCCAGTGCCCTGGCCAAATTTCCCCATTCACTAAAAATACCACCAACATCTTAATCTGGTTCAAGGTTAGTTGGCATTTATCTGTATCCCTTCCCTGGGTCGTGCCTGAAAATAGGCAGGATTTGTCTAGTGCACTTACCCAGTCAACAAAAACTAAACAAATAAAAATGTTCTGGTCCTTAAGCCTTTCCTCATATGACTTCACCTACTTCCCTGATCATCTTTGTGTCTCTTCTCTGCATCCCTCCAGCCTGTCTTTATATTTTTTCAGGTGTGGGTTCCAGAGCAGTGCACAGCACTCCAGGTGAAATTATACAATGGCAAGAAAGAATCTTGGACTGTGATTGGTCAGTTTGGGGCTGGACCCATGGCGTTATCCCAGCATGACGCCACAGGTCTAGTCTCAACACTGTGAACCAATATGGATGATATGGATATGGACCACCACCTTTTTTTCTGCATCTCCTCTTAAGAAACAAAAATATTTTTCCACACTAAAAAACATTCTTTAAAATTATTTTTTATTTTATATAACAACGAGCCATTGTATAATAGGAATAATGCATTCCAGGGTGTGTGTCTCTGCCTCACGGCCTCATGCCCAACCCCCAGGCATGGCGTTATCCCAGCCACGACACACACCCTGTCATGCATTATTCCTTTATTATACTAGGGCTCGAACAGGAAGTATTACTCCCAAGCCTCTTCCTGCCATTGCATTCCAACACTTTGGTGACCTTGCCCACTACCTTATTGTATTGGGCAGAATGTTTAAGGTTATCATATATGATGACCCCTAGATTCCTTTCTTCCATTATCTGTTACATGTTCTTTGTTCTGATCTGCATGACTTTGCACTTCTTCCCATGGAACACCAGCTGCCATAGTTTGGACCGTCTCTCCAACCCTCCAATCCTCTTTCAGTATCCTTATGTCCTCCTCTGTGTTCACCCACCAGCAGATTTCTGTGTCATCTACAAAAGGTATAT
Organism: Neoceratodus forsteri; assembly: GCA_016271365.2. Lineage (NCBI taxonomy): Eukaryota > Metazoa > Chordata > Ceratodontiformes > Ceratodontidae > Neoceratodus > Neoceratodus forsteri. The sequence goes on along the minus strand of CM057450.1, from coordinate 1,181,128,970 downwards.
CTTGCCCTGAATATCTTTGCCAATGACACACAAAAGATGTTAAAAGTACTGAGTACTGATCAAAGACCAATCCATGAAGAACCCTGCAACTGACCTCTCTCATCTCCAAGAATTACCCATTCAGCACCACTCTCTGAGTTCTTCCTTCCAGCCAATTTCTTACCCATGTGCCAAGCCTCTCCCTATGCCCAGGTATGCCAGTTTATAGCCATCTTTCTGTGTGGAACAGAAATGAACACCTTACTGAAGTCCAGTTACAGTAGGTCCAGGCCCCTAGCAATGGTCCAAGTCACCCAATTGAAAAGTCAATCAGCTTCATTTGAAAAGACCTTCCTCCATAACCCCATGCGCAATCTACTGTCCTGCAACCCATTTGCCTCTAGAAAATTACCCTATCTTCCCTTGATCATTCCTTCCAACAACCTTCCCATTATTTAGGTAAGACTGACAGTCCAGTAGTTACCTGGGTCTTTCCTACTTCCACTTGTGTGCAGCAGCATCACATTAACCTCTACAGTCATTAAGTGCCCTCCCTTGCCAGTAAGCTGTAAAGGTCACTGGTCACTGACACTGCCCTTCCCCACAAGTCAACAATCAGCTCAGTACTGTCACCTGACACAATGCCCCCACAACTTAAAAGCTATCTCAGTACTATCAAAGACAGAGTGCTACCAGCATTGCAAGTCAACAGCCAACTCACTATTTTCACCAGTATGCCCCCTCACTAGTCTACAGCTAGTTCAGTACTGTCACCAGACAAAGTGTCCCTGTACATCTGCAGCTAGCTCAGTACTGTCTCTAGATACAGTGCCCCCACAAATCATTAGCCACTTCCAGTGCCATCAATACACAGTGCCCCACACACAGGTCAACACTGGCTCATTATGGTCACCAGATAGTCTTCCCACAAGTCAAAAATCAGATTGATGCTGTCATAAGATTCAGTACCCCACCACCACAACAAGCCAATTTAACACTGTCAAAGACAAAGTAACCCCAATAGGTCAACAATCATCTCAGTGTTGTCACCACACAGTACTCCCTACTACCATGCCATGGCAAGTTAGTCCAGTACTGCCATTCAACACATTGCCCCACATCTCAAGTCAATAGTCAGCTCAATGTTATCACCAGACACAGTGTCCCACAAGTCATCATCCATCTCAGTACTGTCACCACAAACAGTGCCCCCATTCAACACCACACAAATCAACAGTCAGCACAGTACTACCACATAAAACATGCGACCCCATCCATGATCTACACCACCAAAGACTCCAGCCTGCTTAGTACTGTCACTGGACACCAGTCCCCATCCACCTCAAGTCTGCTCAGTACACAGTGCTCCATAACCAACCCAAACACAAGTCAAAATCAGCTCAGTATTTTCACCATACAGTGTCCACTACCACCACAAGTCAACAGCCAGTTTGGTATTTTCACCAGACAATGTGTCTTAGCCACCACCACAACTAATCAGCTCACTGCTGCCATCAGAAACGTTCCCCATCCACCACCACAAGCTAACAGCCATCTCAATACTGTCATCACATTATGTCCCCATCAGAAGTCAAGTCAGCTCAGTATTATCTGCAGACACAGTGCTCCCCACAATCACTATTCAACAGTCAGTTCACTACTGCCATCAAATAGTGTGCCCCACCACTGCAAACCAACAGTCTGTTCAGTTCTGTCACTAGATATACAGCCCCTCAGACACATACATACACAACTACATTAATATCCAACCTGTTCAGTACTGACAGCAGACAGAGTGCCCCATTTACCACAGGTCAACAGTCTGCTCTGTATACACACACACACACACACACACACACACACACACTACCCCTACCACCACCACCACAAGTCAACAGTCACCTCAGTTCTGTCACTAGACATAATGCCCCTACACAAACACAACCACATTCATATCCAGCCTGCTCAGTACTTCCACCAGCCACACACAAACTCATTCATATCCATCCTGCTTAGTACTCTGACCAAACACAGTGCCCCATCCTACATAGAGCACAGTTTACTCAGCCCCACCCACACACACACACACACACAACCAGATAAATATCCAACATACTCAGTACTGCTACCAGAGAAATTGCTCCCATCAACCACAGGTCAACAGTTTGCTCAGTACAGATACAGTGCCCACACCACCACCACCACAAGTCAATAGTCTGCTCAGTTCTAGACTTTGTGCCACACACACACACCCCCTACATTATTATGCAGTCTGCTCAGAACTGCCACCAGACACAATGCCTCCATCTTCCACAGGTCAACAGTCTGCTCAGTACAGACACAGTGCCCCAGCACACCACTAAGACAAGTCAACCTCTGTTCAGTTACATCAATAGACATGTTCCCCCAACACATAACCACACTAACATACAGACTGCTCAGTACTGCCATCAGACACAGTGCCCCATCCACCACAAGTCAACAGTCTTCTCTCAGTACTGTTACCAGACATTTTTAAGTGCCTTGGAAGAATCAAACCATTTTTCTAATAAGACAGCAAATATGTGTTTTCAGCTGGAATCAAACCTGTGACCCTTTGCTGGGAAAACCAAGACACATCCAGTGTGCCACCAGAGACATATAGTACCACACACACACACACATTAATATCCAGCCTGTTCAGTACTGCTACCAGACACAGTGCCCCATCCTCCATGGGTCAAGAGTCTGCTCAGTACAGACAGAATGTCCCCCACCACCACAAGTCAACAGCCAGCCCAGTACTATCATTAGACACAGAGACCCACCTCCTGCACATCACCGCAACATTAGTCTCAATCCTGATTATTACTACCACTAGACACAGTACCTTGACCAAGTCAATGGCCAACTCAGTACTATCCCCAAAGTGCCCTCCACCCACTCCCAACCAAATGTCAACAGTCAGCTCAGTACTTTCAGCAGACACATTGCTCCCATCAACCACAGGTCAGCAGTCTGTTCATTAAAGACACATCTTCCTAACACTACCACAAGTCAACAGTCAGTTTAGTACTGTTACCAGACAATGTGCCCCACACCACTACAAAACAACAGCCAGTTCAGTACTGTCACTAGGTATAGTAATACCCATATCACCACAACATTAGTCTCTTACCCTTTCAGTACTACCACCAGTGTTCCTATCCACCCAAGTCAACTTTCGGCTCTGTACACAGTGCTCCAACACTATAAGTCAACAGTCAACTCAATACTGAAACCAGACACAGTGTCCCCACCACCACAACCACTAGTCAATGTCAGCTTTGTATTTTTACCAGACACAGTAATCCCCTCATATATACAGACATAAACCAGTAGTCGGCTTAGTACTGTCACCGCACACAAGTTCCCCACCACAAGTCAACAGTCAGCTCAGTACTGTCACTAGACATAGTGCCTCCCACAAGTCAGTAAAGATGCAGCAAAGTTTAACTTCACTAGCATAGCAGAGGCAAAGTGGCCCACTCTGCCTTGACATACAGCAATGTGAAGTGCCCACTGAAATGCAGTACTTAGCCACTTGGCGTTATAATGATTCTGTGTACTTTGCTTCATTTTCTTTTAAAGGTGGAGTGAATGAGCAATGTAACAGCCACAGATTACATGGCTCACAGTCTGCAGGTCACATGCTTCAGGCAGGAAGTTAGTCATGCAAGAGAGTGAAAGACTTTCACTTTTGCCTTACCTAGTGTGGGAGAAGAGCTGTGTTTGAGAGGAGACAGAGAGACTGCAAAAATGTAAACCCTGCTTTGAGAGGAGACAGAAAGATAGCAAAATATAAACTCCCGTCTGAACCATAGCACCTTCCAGGCTAGTGGTCTCCTTCTGAAGACAGGAGGTAGTGGTGCCATGGAAGCACCACCTCCGTGGCACCTACCAGTGCCCCCACCAGTGCCACCACCTGCCATGGCCCCTGCATCAGCAGTTCAGTAGGAAGTGAGGGAGTCACAGCAGTTGCAGCTGCAGCAACAGCAGCAACAGCAGCAGGTTTCCCACCCCGCCCCAACTGAGCACCAGCAGCAGCCGGCAACAACATCTGGCCCCCGCCATCTGTGCCCGGTCCTCCCTGCAGCTCATTATTGTGGGAGTTCTTCACTACACTGCCTGAGGACACCAGTGTAGTGATGTGCAATCTGTGTGGTGAAGTGGTACACCCTTGCCCCAAGGGAAGTCATCCGAGCACAGGTGGTCAGCCCACCAACCTATACAACCACCACCGTGCAGATTGGCAGGCCAAGCTTGCTGAACAGGGCAGGAATGTGCCTGCTGGGCAACAGGTGGCAGCACGGCCTCCACCTGCGCGTGGTGTCAAGCGGAGCAGCCTATGGAGCAAGCGGCTGCTCTATAACCTGCAGGTGACAGTGGCAACGCTGCATGAATACCTGCCGCACATGTTGATTTGAGCCTGATGTGGAGTGAGTTGGACCATGTGAACCATCAGACTGACAATGTGGGGCAGCAGTTGGAGCGGGAGTGCACCAACTCCAAATAATGGGCATGCTTCAGCAGCTGCTCTCTCACTATAACATTGATCATTAGTTTTGTTTGTCCTTGCACCCACCACCTCTCCATGAAAAATAGTTCCTGACGTTGCCCCTGATTCATCCCCCTCTATCTTCAAATTTTGCCCCTTGTTCATGCACATCTCTTTTCTGAAAGTTGCTACCCTCTTGCACGTTGTTGATTCCTTCGGTACTTGATAGTTTCTACCATGCCCCCCTTCCTTGTGGTTATACATATTAAGCTTTAGACTCCACAATATTTGGGAAACTGGTAAACTTGTTGTTACAGGTTGAACTTGGGACAATACTCATGCCATCAGCAACTTCACTACCACCAGCGGGAACAACAGCAACCATGATTAGGCTTCACTGATTGTGCTGTGAAAAACATAAAGAAATCCTTTACTGGCATCAACAATGCAATTCTGATGCATACTACCATGCCCCTGCCACTCTTGCCACTGGCAGCAGTGCCATGGCCAGAAGCATCTTTGCATGCATGACTCTTTTGCAGGCATTTTTGGGATTACACAGAAAATTCACAACAAGTTGAGATTTCTGAAATTTGGGGTGGATGGGAAGCTAAAACAACAACAGTGGCTCACAGATACAGACTGGGTACTAAACAGATGCAACCACACAGATTCAGATTGCACACTATAAAGAGATGCAGCCGCACAGGCACAAAAACATCTTAACCAGTGGTCACACAACCCAAAACTGGAAAAATAAATGATACCTTTTGAGGGTTGGGGGGGTACTGCAGTAGCAGTCCACCACTAGCTAGATAAAGGAAGCAGTAAAAATACTACAGATGGATAACCAATTCAGAGTGCGGCGATTACTGTGGCACAATAAAATGTGTCTGACTTGATGGCACACACACTCACACACTACAGGTAATCAGAAAATGTAACAGTGCAGTACACTATATAAACAAATCTTTTAAACAGAACGAAAATATGCACTGCACCACAACAAACAGAAAATAATTATCAAAAATTACTTCAAGTATTACTGTGTGTACATAGACACCCAGATACTACACACACACTACTAGTACAAAACAGTTAGAAAGACTGCCTTTCTCATGTGAATCTCACTCCACCACAGACATGCCCCTCCCGAAGCACACTTCAACAGTGTCTCAGTACACAGGCTGAATGTTCTAAATTAACATTCAAAATGCACACAAAAACAATCAACACTCGATGATCTAAGCACAAGAGGTTTCCTACAGTCGATGTACTAAATTTGGAACAAAATAATTGGATCAAAAGTGATTTTTAAAGCTTTTTCAATGGTTTGATTCTCAGAGCTCTGACAGCAAACTGTCTCTAGTTTTCCACTACACACTACACAGAACTGAGGCTGTGCAAGACAATATAGCACCCATGTGACTGCCATCCCACGAATTAACGCAAAATTTGCCTCAAATAGCAATAAACAGGCGAAGCAAAGCAAAGTCCATTACAATCAATGGCATAACGTTAAAATTAAGGGAAGGCTGTAATATAAGGCAAACTAAGCGTGAAGTCCATTGGAAACAATGCACTCCAGCGTTCAAATTTATAGGTGGAGTAATTCGCTTTACATTGCAGAGCACTATGCAGATTGGGGATAATACTTGAGGTGCTCTACATGCAAAGTGGGAGCACTTAGCCCGCCTCTACAAGTCAGTAGCCATCTTAGTACTATCACCACAAACAGTGTCCCCAAACCACAAGTCAACAGCTGGCTCTGCACCATCACCAGACATGGTGTCCTCACTACCACAAGTCAACAGTCAGCTCAGTACTACAGTATCAGCAAACACAGTGCCTCACCACTACAAGTTAAATGTCAGCTAAGTTCTATCACCAGACACAGTGCTCACAGCCGCGAAAGTCAAGTCAGCTCAGTACAGCCATAAGACACAGTGTTTCCCTTGCAAAACACATTAGTCTCCAACTGGTTCTGCACTGTCACCTGATACAGTGCTCCAGTGTCACCACCCAACCATTGCAAGTCAACAGCCAGCTCACTACTGTCACCAGACTCAGTGCCTCCACCGCCACCATGCTTCAACAGCCAGCTCAGTACTGCCATTAGGAACTGTGACACCCCACACCACCACAGCTTTAGTTTCCAGCCTGCTCAGTACTGTCAGCAAACATAGTGCCCCCATCCATCACAAGTCAAGTGTGGTCAGTACAGATACAGTGCATACCAACACAAATAACCATCTCAGTACTGTCACCAACCACAGTGTCACCCCACCTCAAGTCAACAGCCAGCTTGGTATTTTTATCAGACACAGTTACCCCCGCCCCAAACCCAGACACAACAACAAGTCAGTAGTCAGCTCAGTACTGTCACCAAATACACTGTCACCCCCATATTCAAGTCAAAGTGAACTAAGTATGGTCACTAAACACTGTGTCTGACCCCCATCAGTCAGCACTAAGCTCAGTACTTCACCAGACATAGTGGACCTCCAACAACACCACATTACTTTCCAACAAACTCAGTACTAACATCAGATATGGTGCCCCATCCACCACAAATTGACAGTCATTTCAGTACTGTTATTAGCGCAGTGATCCCTCAATACCACCACAACCTTAATCTCCTGCCTGCTCAAGACTGTCACCAGGTACAGAAACCACTACATACAAGCCAACGGTCAACTCAGTACTGCCCAAAGACACCTGACCCCCTACTACCACAGCTCAACAGTCAGTTCAGTACTGTCACCAGGCACAAGCCATTAACATTGTAACTTAGTAATTTAAGGTTGGAAGGGGTCCTAGGTATATCATGTACCTCACCCCCTCCTTCATAAGCAGTTACTGTATGAATAAGTATGCTGTGTGAACATTTACTAACTTAAAGGGACCCATACCCACTCTACTACCCAGAGAAATCAATGATTACCTTGGTAAGCTTCCAGACTGAGAGCTAAGAGCAATCGGGTTGAGAAGGGCAACTGGTTCCAGGTACCCTCTCTCCAATGACTCACCTCCCATCCAACTGCTGTTTCCTGAGCCCGGGACCCAAGCCTCAAACCTCAGCCAATCAGGCTGTTGTAAGAAGGACCTCCTGAATGTACCACCAATCCCAGAGAGGCGCCAAAGTGTAAACTATCTAAAAACCTGCTGAGCATGACTGGCTCATATTGCTGCTGGACGGAGAGCCACCAGCTATGGGTTGAGAGGGAGACTTTTCAAGGGACTCCTCCCCACTGACTCACCTACCACTCCTGCTGCCATTTTATGTGTCGACTGGAACCCAAGCCTCAAACCATCAGCTAACTGGGCTGTTGTAAAAGCAGCTCCTGAATGCACCAGCCAATCAGTTGAGAAGGAAACAAAGTTTGAACTCTGTCTAAAAACCTGCTGAGCGTGATTGGCTCATATCACTCCAGACTGACAGCCACCAGTTGTGGGGTTGAGAGGGGCGACTTGTTCCAGTACTCACCCCTCCCACAATCCACAAACTCGCCACCTGCTGCCAATTTCTACAACCGAACCCAAGCTTCAAGCCCTCAGCTAGCGGGACTGTTGTAAAGAGGAGCTTTGAATGCACTAGCCAATTTGTTGATAGGGCGCTAAAGTTTCACTTCTGTATAAATAGCAGCTGAGCATGCTAAACCCTATCTGGGTGGACTTTAATTTCCCTAGGCTTGCCCATTGTTTAAGTAGTTTTCCATACAATTCCTACACCCTATCTGGGTGGACCTTGATTTCAACTATTTTTTACCCTGCTTGCCTTTACTGTTGCACTCCACAGTGTGCCCTTGTTCTTGCATTGTCCTTACTCCTAGCCTCACCCTATTGAGTGGGCCTTATCTCTAAGCTCTTCAACATCTGCTTATTTGGTAAGCATCAGCCCTCACCCTACCTGTGGTCCCTGCCCAAGTCAGCTATTTCAACTGTGAGCATTCCTGTGGTCATCCCACCTGTATGACCAGTTTACTCAGTACTTCTAGTCAAACTGCACTGTGCTTGCGCTTGGTTTCTCCTGTTTTGATTTTTCTCAGGTTTGCAACATATTGCATTTGCCACTCATGCTACCTACCCCTTGCTCCCTGCCCCTTTGCCCCTTCTCCTTTACCTGCTCTCCATTCCACCCATCTCCCTAACCCTTCCTTTGACCCTCCAATTCCCTGGTCTCCCTTCTATCCACTGTGATCTTCTCTCCTCCCCTCCTTTAACTTTCAGTTCTTCCACTAAGCCTTTTCCTCCCCTCTCCTCTTCCCCTATCTCTTCCCACTACTACCATGGATGGAAGCCCTCTCAATCCTTCTGCTCTTCATCTTGAAATTCCTCCTGGCCAGTGACACAGAATCCAACCTGACATCCCTTCCATCATCTCCTCTCGCCTCTATGCCCAGGTCTCAGCCTCTTCCATCTTAATGTTAGGAGTTTACTCCCTAAAATAGACCTTCTGAACATTTGAGTTACCCAGCACTCTCCTCATCTTCTTTGTATCTCTAAGTCTTTGCATTCCTCCAGAATTCCCAACTTCAGCTTGCCTATAACTAATTACAACCTCTTCAGGCAGGACTATGACAAATGAGGGGTGGTGTTGCTCTCTATGTTCGCCAGAGTCTTACCTGCTCTATGTCCTTCTATGACTCTGTACCCTCCTCCCATGAGCCTCCCAACAAGCGCCCATTCTCTCCTCCAGACCCATCTTTGTTGGTATCATCTATGCCTCCTTAGAATCTTTCCCTCCACACTGGCTGACATTCTCTCCTCACAGATCTCCTGTCTTCCTCTGGTGAACTCACTCAACTAGGAGACTTTAATATCAGCTGACTCTCTGTGCCCCCAGGCCGACTGCCCAAGGACTGAATCACTTAACGTTCTCAGCTCATCACTGAGCCCACCTGATTTACCTCACTCCCTAACCATACTCCACTGGACTGGGTTTTTCTCACATTCTCATTGCATAGCAGCTGCTGGCATTATGCAGGATGCTTCAGTGCCCTCTGCATGGCATACTGCATCAGGAAGGTTTGCCTCCCTCGTGCCCACCCTCCACCCCAATATATATTATCCAGATCACACTGCTCACTCAACACTGACTACCTTCTGGGTGATCTGACAGACACTGAGTGGTCTCCTAATCTGTCTGCTACTGCTATTGGTGTGGCCTTTTCCTTGTTCCACTCTAAATTTATACACATCTGGAACAAGCATGCCCCCTTAGGAAGTCCAGGGTCAAGAGCACCCACCACTCCTGGATTACAGCAGATCTCAAAACCTGTGTAAGTCCCATGACCATGCCTGGGCCCACTTCAAACTGTCCCTCTGCCCACAATCTCCTTACCTGCAGGCAATGTAGAAAAGTCTTCACTATGTCAAGTTATTTTAATACTAACCTCCAAAATAATATATACACTCCACGGTGAAGTTTTGAAAGGTTACTCACTCCTGTTTGACCCCCCACCTAGTCTACCTCTCTATCCTGCTCATAAATGACTCCCTGTCTTTGATCCCTCCTCAGTTGCTGCTCATTTCAATGAGTTTTACACTACCTGTGCTTCCCTACTGCTCTTCCTCCTACCTCCCACCCCTTATTCAAGCCTCCTCCCACTTCACCCATCTCAGGGGTTTAATTTCTTTCTAGTCATTCCTTTGGAGACCTTGCATGCTCTCTCCTCACTTAACCTGTCCAAATCTAGCCCCGATGGCTTTTTCTCCATAGTTCGAATGACCTCCTTCCAGCCTTGGAGGAATCATTTCAGCGTGGCTTCCACAATGTCCTATGCTGGATCCACTCCAACCAACACTAACAACACCGTGTCCATGACCTTTGGCACCAGCCAGAAATTGGTCACCTACTTCCAAGTTTTAACCACCCTGATGGCTCCCCTAGAAGCAGATACTGCTTTAAATACCATGGTGTGGTTGGACACAGGTTTGACTTCTCCACCCACACTGATGCCATCCACTCCAAACTCTACCTTAAACCTGGTGCCCTGTACTGTAGCAAGGACTGCCTCTCTCCCAGGTCTGCTGGGAGCTGGTCACTAAATGATCCTCCTGGTGTTTATGTGGATGTGGTCTATGTATCACCCCTCTTCCTCCTTGCCAGACTGGACCCCTCTGCAATGCCTTCTGTCATTTTGCTGCAAATGCCCTCTTTCATTCTCATCACTGCTCCCTGTATTTATCTCTCTCTCTCTCTATCCCTCCTCTTTCCACACAGTGCCTAACTCATTGCACCTCTTTCACCTCTAAACACTGGCTCAGGTCTCTTCCCTCTTATCTCCAGTTCCTCTGCCTCTTACGCTCTTCACTCCAGAGTCTCATGCATCATCTCCCTTCCTTACTCCCATTCCTCTGCTGGGCAATCTGTATCTGCTTTCACCTTTCACCTCCCTTCTATCTAAAATCATCTGCTCTCTGCTTTCCACCTCCCATCCCTGTCTCCCTCAAAGTTCAGCTCAAACTTATCTCTGCCCCATGTTGCTCCTGCCAAGCCCACCCCACCCCCTGACCCAGACCATCTTCCTCCCAGTACTCTCTTCAGTTGGTCTGACTGACTTTGCATTTTGGCTTTGTTTGCGCATATGTTATGATCCTCCATGCAATCAGTTATGTACAAGTTTGTTTAAATTCATTTGTTATTCAACTGCCACTGTTCTAAACATCTGAATTTTCATATGTGCCCTGTATGTACTTTTGTACTTTAAGGTGTCAGTGTGTGTCAGTTGGCAGTAAATTCGTCTCTGGACCAGAGGGTTGTGGGTTCTCGTCCATCACCGATTGGACTCAGTATCTAAACCGCTGGCACCTGAGTGCAGTATTGAGGGGCTATACTGGTGGGGTCTGCCATCCTTCAAATGAGATGTTAAACTGAGGTCTCTTCTACCCATCCTGGTGCTGTCCTGGTGGATGTCCAGGAGGAAGTAAAAGACCCAAGGCATTCTTCACAAAGAGTAGGGGACAGTCCTGGTGCCCTGGCCAATATTCCTCTTCCCATAAAACTGGTTCATGCAATTGTCCAAGCTGTGTGTGGGTGTTGATGTACGATATGGCCACCACAAGCATTCAGTCACTCCACTACCAGTCTAGCATTGCTTGTAAAACACTTTGGGATACATTGTCTATGAAAAGCACTATATAAATGCTGATTTTTCTTTCTTCCTCCTTCCTCCTTCTTCCTTCTTCCTCTTCCTCTTCTTCCTGCTACCTTGACTGTTGCTCCATCCATGTCTATGCCCACTCTTGCTCCTTACACTGTATTTCAATGCTGCTCATTTACTTTACTGCTACATTTGTATTTGTATTTTGAGACACTGTTTGCACTTTATACTCACCATTTCTCTGCTCAGTGTACCATTTTGATGCTTGCTGCCTTGTACTACAGTGCCCTCTTCCCCACCCATGGGTCACACCTGGAAATTAACCTCAGCTCAATGTGCCTTTCCGGTTACCAATTTTCAAATAAATAAATAACAGAAATTAGTCCAGGCTTAACTTGAAGGTCTGTACTGTCTTCATTCACACTGTCTCCACTTGTAGGCTGTTTCATAGATTCACAACCCTCTGGGAAAGATCTACTTCCTAATACTATCAAAAGTAGCTGCAAAGGGAAGAGGGGCCTCTCCAGTATGCAGTCGTAAGTTAAATGCAATTGCCATGTTGTTTGGCTCAGCACCCAGAATCAAGGCCAGTCCCTCTGCACTAACTACCCCTGATTCAGATAGCTCCCCTCTGGGTGTAGTAGACACGTTCAAGTATCTTGAAGTAACCCTAGACCCTTCACTGGATTTTAATCTGCATCTGGCAACAATATGTAAATCAGCAAACATGAAGCTGGGGCTTGCCTATAAAATCAGGAATACTTTTACCATTGCTGCTAGGCTGGCTATTGCCCAGGGGGTCCTTTGGCCGAGTCTAACCTATGGACTAATGGCATACCTGGATGCCAACAAAGGGTCTTACAAAATGGAACACATGTTACAACAGCATCTACCGTTCTGCCCTATCTGTACCCAGACTTATTCATCACTGCATACTCTACTCAGGCCAAGGCTGGCTCTCCCGTCATCCTATCATTAATACTCCACTGGTTATACTATAGATTATGTCATGAGAACTGGTACACCAGTGACACTGGCCAGTATACCAAAATGTGCTACAAAATGGGTGAGCATGCTTTCACAGCATCTGCTCCTAAGCTCTGGAACTCCCTGCCAATATCTGTAAGGCACTCTCGGTCACACCAGGATTTTAAGAAGGAACTTCACATCTTCCTCATGTGCTCAGATAAGTGCACATGTAACTAATGTATATTACACATACTTATCATGGCTTTACCTTTCTTCAGCAAATCACTTATGCACTTATTATTGATTGTCTTCTGAAATGCTTTGTACTCTACATTGTTTTATGATACTCAGGTTTTGTCTAACCATTGTTTGATGTTTTGTATTGCTGTATCACCTGTAATTGCTGTTCATTTGTCTGTAAGTCTCCTAGGTCGTGCCTGAAAATAGACAATGCTTTAGTCTAGTGCACTTACCTGGTAAACAAAACTAAATAAAGTTCAGTCCACACAACAGAAACCCACAAACACACTACCCCACACAAGATATACATGCTTTGGAAACAAGATAGAATGTGTAAAAACCTTATTTGCTACTTACAACATACAGGCATGTAGCCAGTGCAATCAAAACTCATAGGCTGTATGGCACACCCAACACCATTTCACCTACACTGGGACTTTATCAAGGGTGAGGAAACAAACATACAGTAACATCCTGTGACTAGTGTGATGTCACAAACAAGTGATATCACCATAAAGTGCCGGTGTTGTTTTTTATATAGCTGTTTTCCTCCATTGCCACCTATTGCTGTCTTCAGGACCTTGACCCAGTAACCTCCAGACTCGTCTACCATTCCCCCCACTGTTGCACCAGTGGGGATCTGGCATGGAGCGGGCCCAAAGCACCAGGGCCATCATGTACTGCAGTGAAGAGATATAGGTTTTTCTGTATTTTCTTCCAAACCCGAACTGTGGTGGCATGGCAGGCGCACGTGCATGGAGGTGCACATATGCTTCGGAACCACTGCCCCATCCATCCACCTGACATTGTGTCAGCACCCCCCGGCCTCTGGCTTCTGACACCCAGCCTCCACCGGTGTCAGCTGACAGTGAGGAAACTCACCACCCTAATCTGGGAGATGAGAGCTGCCTAGTGCGCTCAATCATCTCCCTGCCCTCCCACCACCAACCCCAGGTGCCCAGAGCTTGTTCCCAATCTCCAGTCACCGGGCGTGGCATGAGGTAAGGCAATGGAAGAGCACATCAGCCCTCAGCACCATTGGGCCAACCAAAATGATAGTGTTTTAAAACATATATTGATTAATCAAAACACAGCAAAAGGATTTCACAAGTTGATATTTAATATAAAATATATTTGCAGATATAGCTTTGCATGCCAGAAAACAGATCAAGTTTGTCTTGTTTTCAAAAGAGGTCGCCCTTTTTTCCAGTGTTGTCAGATCCTCTTGGCAATCCCCAGTGATTGCACCACGAATTGCAGGCTTTTGGCTTGATCCCATGATATCAATGAACTCCCAAAAATAATTTGCAAAAGAAGAGTGATCTGTTTAAAGAAAGAAGGGCAAAATTATCTTTGAACCGTAATAAACATAACTTTTCTTTATACAATAGCACTATAGGAAAGGTACAGTCACTTATTCAGTCCTGGACCCCACCACCCACCCCCACCCCCACAATGTGTTACATCCAGAAAGCTTCCATCTTCAATAGCTTAGCACCTAAATCTCCACCCGCTGATCCCAAGAAACCCTTTTCTATTCCAGTAAAAGACCAATGGTATTGCACCTTAGTAACACCTACAAACTTAACATGTGCTGCCAGTATTCTTTTGTATCTCCATTCTCTATATCTTTCACATGTTCTCCCACTCTAGTTTTAAAGGCATGGATGTTTTTCCAGTACAAAAAGTATTATATATGCATTGTGCCACACACACTATACCTTCTGTGTTGCAGTTTATTAAAACTGCATACAGTGTATTTTCAGCCCTATGTAGCACTACCTTGGGGACACCTGGTGAGACTTACTGAAAAGAGGGTCTGCAGTGATAATGTCCCAATGTTTACACAGAAACATAGAAGCTGACAGCATATAAAGGCCACATGGCCCACCCACTCTGCCCTTTTGTTGCATTGCACTTTCTCTGCCACCCTCTTACCTATCCCTTAAGACTCCCTTGTGATTATGCCAGACTTTTTGAATCCCTCCACTGTTCTCAACCCCACAACATCTACTGGAAGACCATTCCAGGCATCCACCACCCTTTAAAGAAGTATTTCCACACATCTCTCCTAAACCTACCCCTCCAGCTTCATATTTTGGCCCTTGTGCTGGAGCACCCTTCCTCTGAAAAATACTTCCACTTGTCTTTATTCACCCCTGTGAAGTATTTAAAGGTGTTGATCATATCCCCCCTCCTCTCCTCCAGGGTGTACATGTTTAATTCCTTTAGCATCTCCTCACAGGACATTTGATGTAGACCCTGTACCATCTTGGAAGCCCTCCTCCTATGTCCTTAATGAGATGTGGCCTCCAAAACTGGACATAGTACTCCAGGTGGGATCTTATAAAGATCGATATAATGGTGACACCACTTCCCTCTTTCTGCTGGTAATACTCCTACCTATCGTCCCAGTATCCCACTAGCTCTCCAGATTGCTTTGTTGCATTGTCTGTCCACCTTCAGTTCATCCGATATGATTACCCCAAGGTCTTGTTCCTGCTTGGTCACTGCTAATATTTCTCTCCCAATTTTGTACTATATCCCCAGGTTTCTGTGACCAAAGTGCATTATTTTGCACTTTTTGCATTAAACCTTAGCTGCCAGACTTTGACCACTCCTCCAGTTGTTTCAAGTCTCTTTTCATCCTTTGCACCCTCCTCCTCCTTCCTGTTACAGATCTTGGTGTCATCCGTAATGAGGTACACCTCCTCCTAGTTCCTCTGCTATGTCACTAATGAAGACATTAAAGAAAACTGACCCAAATACTAACCCCTGCAGTACCTTGCTGGTCACTCTCTCTCAACAGAGTGAACTCCATTTATCACCACCCTCTGCCTCCTATCCCCCAACCAGTTTCCCACCCAGGTTACCACCTATTACCCACCCCATGCTACCCAACTTGTTTACCAGTCTCCTATGTGGAACATTGTCAAAAGCCTTGCTGAAGTCCAAGTAGGCCATGTCTACTGTCGCCACCCCCTCACCCGATCCAACACTCTGGTTACCCAGTCAAAAAATTCTATCAGATTTTTTGATATGACCTCTTGTCCATAAAGCCATGCTTTCTTGGGCCCGGCAGTCCATTGGACTCCAGCTGTTTCATGATTCTCTCCTTTAATAGTGTTTCCATCAATTTCCCTACTACAGAGGTCAGGCTGACAGACCTGCAAATTTCCTACTCCTCCTTCTTGCTACCAGTTTTGTGAAGTGGGACTATGTCAGCACTTCTCCAGCCCTCTGGGACCACACGGCTTCAGTAAAAACTGTTAAACAAGTCTGCAGCTAGCACCTCCCTGAGTTCCTTTACACACTTGAATATATTCCATCTGGCCCCATGGCTTTGTCCACCCTCATATTAGTGAGTGTTTTCCTGATCCTCAGAAAAGAGACTGGTGTCCATTTCCTCCCCTCAATCTCTTGGTGCTGAGTTGTGGTCTCTCCCTTCTCCCTCAACTATGAATACTGAGCAAAAATATTTAAGATATTTGCCTTTTCTTCTTTATTGACACACTCTCTCATTTATGAAGATCATTCTATGTAAGTAGTAATGAAAAATACCCCATCTTTCATTTGGTTTCTCTTACTACATTTTCCTCTATCATCAATCAAGGTCTCTTGGTCAATACTGAATGCGCATTGTTCGCATCCTGTACTACATGTAGGCTGTACCCGTCGTGCAATTAAATGATCATTCATTTCATCTGCTGTTTGTTCACAACACACATGATCAATACAAGTCTCTCATGTCTAAGAATTAACTACATGGAATATTGTTGATGGTGTGGTGGGGTGGCAGCAAGATGCCAACAAGATAGAATTTCAAAGATGTTGATTTGTGAAAAGATCAGTGTTTAGATATCCAGACCCATCATTATGAGTATTTGAACTAAAATGGCACACATTTCTCACTATATTTCAGTGTGAAATGAAGATGTTTATTTGATCCTTTTAAATAGTGTACAGAAATGTTCAAGTTCTGCCATGGCCCTCTGCAACACTGACCAGACACCCTGAAGATCTGTTGTGGCCGCGGCTTCCGAGCTGCCCCAGCCACTCCCTTCTGCCAGACCCACCACACAAAGCTCAGAGTCAGGAGCCCCTGACCGGGCACCCTGAAGATCCTTTGCGGCCATGGCTTCCCAAGCTGCCCCAGCCGCCTCCCTTCTGCTAGACCCACTGCCCAAAGCTCCAAGTCAGGAGCCCTGACCGGGCACCTGGAAGATCTGTTTTGGCTGTGGCTTCCAAGCTGCCCCAGCTGCTCCCTCCTGCCAGACCCGCCGCCCAAAGCCTCGAGTCAGGTGAGAAGCCTGCTGTAGACCAGGAAGGCAACTCTGGGCTCACATTGGTTGAAGCCAGGTGAACTGAGTCTGTGATCGGTGGCTGAGGTTACAGCTTTTTCTATCATTGGCTGAATTTTGTCTTCCAGCTCTGGGCTTCTAAGGACCTGATGTAAACTAGAGGAAATGTTTAAACTTTAGTTTTCTCCTGCTCGCCTCCCTGCCCCTGGCACTCTTGAAATACTCTTCCTCTCCTTCTTTGGCGATGCTGAGCCCTCAGTGGTGCTCCTGCCTATCGACATACATTACTTGTGCTCTCTCCTAAAGAGACATACATCGAACCTGTACTTAGTTCTTTAATGCAAGGACCAGTTGTAGTAATTTCTACATACAGTGTTGATTTGAACTAGTCCTTCACTGGCTTTTTGACGTAGGACCCAACACGCAGTCCCTACTCCCTTTCCTGGTGTGTTTGGTATGTTCTTTCAAATGCACATTTGATCAGTACCTCGATACTTATACTGCAGCAGTCACATGTATCCAGGCTACATCCACTATGCCCATTATATCCTAAGATTGCCCAAAAGCCTTATTTAGCTACGGATACTCTACTGTACATTCCAGGAAGTACACATTAATTTCCTTATATGAGTTGTAAGAATCAACTTATGCCTGTTCTTATCTATGCACTCCTATTTACTCTTTCCACTAGGACTCTCCTATATGTATATTAGGGCCCTTTGGCTACTCGATTAACACCACCCCATCCATTGAGTCCAGTCCTCATAGGAGAGGTAAAATCTGCCTGATTAGGCTACTCCTAAATACACTCAAAAACCTTCTTCTGTTCCTGCTAATTTGTGCAGGCAATGTTGAACTTAATTCTGCCCCCGATCTTAGCGCCTTCTCAACATGCATCAGATGAATAGACTGGGCCTTATTCATATTAATGCCTGCAGCCTGCTCAGGAAATTTGATGCTATTCGACACGGTCTTGATGTGCTAGTGGTATCAGAAACATGGCTGAGGCCCACCACCCAGGACTGTGAAATTAATATCCTCTCATACAATGTCTTTAGGTCAGATAGACTGACGAAGGGAGGAGGTAGCTATCTATATTCGTGACAAGTACATTTCCTCCGTAGTAGACTCTTCCACATTGCCCAATGAATTTGAATGTATTACCTTAAAGGTACAACTCTCTCAGTCCGTCGCCTTCTACATCATTGGATGTTACAGACCTCCTCTGCAGGGCTCAAAGTGCTGAAATACCTAAGCAATGTTTTAGACTCCTTATCTTCAGAGGTCATCATTATGGGCGATCTCAGTATGGACTGGCTTTCTGCAGCATCCAAACCTTTAAAAGAACTCTGTGATACCTTTGGGTTTTCTCAAATCATAATGGAAGTCACCCATCCTAATATTAAATAACCTGATCATGGCACATTACTTGACCTAATTTTAGTTAATAAACCTCACCAATTTACTCACTTGGGCATATTCTTCAATTATCTAAGTGATTACTGTGCTAGTGCCTGTGTGAGGTCTGTCCTGAAAGCAGTATTATCTTCTAGGTATATCTTTAAGAGATGTCAGTGGAATTTCAATCCCAATGCTTTCCTTTCTGATCTCAAATATGCAAACTGGCATGATTTCTATGTAGCCCTAACTGTGGCCGATGCATGCGAGGTCTTCCAAAACATTGTCCTCGGGACCATTGATAAACATTTATTTTTTTATTTTTATATATTTATTTTAGTCTTTGGTAACTGGTAAGGCCCACTAGGCACAAGTGCCTGTTTTCAGGGCGACCTGGAAGCAGTGGGTGGTTAAGTGACTTGCTCAGAGCCACACAGTATGCAAGTGGAGGTTGTGAGAATCAAACTCAGGTCTGGTCTGCTGAATATATCAAGTTCATTCACACCTCATTCCTCTAACCTCTAGGCTATACTGCCAGCCCAACATGCTTCATTAGTTAAAATATGTACCAAGAAGAAACCTTGCCCATGGTTCACAGGCAGCCTAAAGGCTGCCTCGCTGCATAGGAATACCCTATGGAAAAAGGCAAGAAAATCAAACAAACAGCTGACTGGACATACTTAGAGCTGCTAGAAATTGGTATACCACACTAACGAGAGCAGAAAAAGCTAGGTATTTCCAATCAGAACTTGAGTCCTCATCCAACAGCACAACAAAACTTTGGAAAACACTAAAGGACCTTGACGGGCACTCCCCAACCAATTGACTCCTCCAAAAATCTCCATTGGTGGCAGTACCACTACTGACAAGTACTCGATTCTAGAACTTCTTAATAATTATTTTGCCACAGCAGGTCAAGCTTTCACTCATTGCCGGCCAATAATCCCCGGCCCAGATGTGTGGCTTGAACCCAGAATGTCTTAACTCAAACTCACCTAATCTAGAAGCAGTCTTCTCCTTCTACTCTGTAACTGTGAAACATGTTGAGGACCTCCTATTGGCTTTGGATACCAGGAAAACTCGAACTGACCTTATTGAGCCCTACTACCTAAAGCTCGGATATTATGTTTGTCTGCCCCTATTACCCACCTTTTCAATATGTCCCTTGCTCAGGGCACACTGTCCTCTATATGGAAAACAGCTCATGTCATTCCACTTTTTAAATCCAGAGACCCCAATGACCTAAATAACTACCATCCAATATCCTTACTCCCTATCTTGTCTAAGTTACTGGAAAATGGTCCAGTCTGGATTTAGACCCTGTCATAACACAACCTCTGTGCTTGCTAAGGTCATAACAATTGCCAGAAAGCCCTGGATGCTAAAAGGTATGTATGTGCCTTGTTTCTTGATCTTAGCAAAGCTTTTGATGCAGTGGATCATGACCTGCTTCTAGTCATCTTACATAACACTGGAGGAGACAATCTGGCAATCAAATGATTCACCAACTACCTTACCGAATGGTACCAGCAGGTCAAGGTGGAGGGCAATCTCTCCACATTAAAACCCTTCAAAGGCATGTGCCTCAAGGATCCATCCTCTGCCCATTATTGTTTGCCATCTATATTAACAATATAAACACTGGTATCAAGTCAGCAAGCATTCATTTATTTGCTGATGATACAGTGCTGTACATCAGTCAATCAACCAAAATCTTTATTTAACCAGGTGATCACCATTAAGCAAAGCTCATTTGCAAGATGGATCTGGGCAAGTTACAATACACATTATACAACGCATAAATACAATAATATCAAAAATAACCACTTAGGCCAGAAGCAAAACTACAGTGTACAGGGTAACAACAATGGCAAGGCCTTGACAGCTATATATACACATGAGTCGGTAATTTCAGGATATAATCGATGGGTTAGACAAAATGAAGTCTAAAGGAAAGAGGTGTAAGTGAGGAAGAAGGATAGGGCAAGGTTAGGGTTAGGGATGTACTGCTAATGGCAGGTGGGGGCAAGGTAAGAAAAGAAGAGAGCAGAAAAAAGGGAGAAGAACCCAAGAAGGTCCCAGAATATGATAATGATGTTGGGGGACAGGCTCCAAATGGAGAAAGTAAGGGGGCATTAGGTAAGGTGCAGACACCAGGAGAAATCCAAACAAGGGTACTTATACTAATTAATGCCTCTGTCACCCATGCAGAGGAACCAAATAAGTGAGGAAAGAATGGATGACTAAGAAGAAGTCGGGGAGGGTTGAAGGACATGGGGCATATAGGAAGGACTCTACAACAGGTGACCAGTAAGCCACTGAGGAGATAAGGTGGTGATCAGGAGTAACAGTTACAGGATTCCTTGAAAGAACGAGCATAGAGAGTTTTAAATGCTGTTATGTTGATGGGGTGGGCCAATAACATAGACAGGCCTACACCCGCTGGCTTACAATGACCTTCAGCTTGCATTCAGTCACTTGTAGGAAATTGTTTGCACTTAAAACTTCTGTTAAATGCAAAAAACTAAGGCTATGCTTTTGGCCCCTCAGTTAATGCACCCAAACTTAGCACCATAGGAACGACTCATCAAGTACTTACACTCCTAGGTGAGCCTCTAGAATTAGTATTGAAATTTAAATACCTGAGTGTCTGGGTTGACGATAGGCTGTCTTTTATAAAACATATTGAGGAACTTTCAAAAAATTAAAACAGAGACTTGGTCTGCTTTACAGGATCAAACGCTTATTCACGCAGGGAAGTTAAAACACGGTTAGTGCAAACCACCTTTATGCCACTATTGGACTATGCTGACTTCTTGTACATGGCAAGGTCCAAGTACAGCACTGGCCAAACTTGACAGTCTTTACCATTGGGTGATTAGATTCATAACTGGTGCATCATATGCCACCCACCACTGCACACTTTATATCATGATAGGATGAAATTCTCTTAGTTTTAGACAGCACAAAAATGAAATCCTCTGGACTTATACAGCCCTCTCTGACAAGCTCCCACAATATATCTCTGACTGCCTACCTGTCCTCTCTGCAGGAAACTACCTCCTAAGAAGCCTCTGTATACCTCGCTACTTATTTCCAAGTTCAGAACATGATTTGGTAGATCTGCCATAAGTCACTTTCTCCCTGTTCTTTGGAGCAATGTGCAAAAACACTGAGACTGCGGTCTCCTGTGAAATTGGCCTTCTTTAAAATCTTTTTGTGTGGACATTTAAGGAGACTTGCAACTGTCCTCACAAATGACCTTCTTTCTTGTTCATTGCTCATCCTTTGTCCTAATTTCCCATTTCTTCTTGGTCCCCTTTGAACCTGAATGAGTTTTATATTTTGTATAAATGTATAATAATTTTTTATATCTGTATTTTTTAATTTGTTGCCTCCTCCCAGTGCGCATTTTTAGATTGACTATACTGCAATGTATTGTATCTCATTGTTGTATGTATATTCTAATTCACTCCAGATTTGCCTTGCGTACTTACTGTTTATATATTGTTGTAATTGTTTGTACCTGCCCCAGGTCCAGCTTGTAAATAAGTTGCCTCAATGGTGTTTCCTCCTGGTTAAATAAAGACAGATAGATTGATTGATTGATTGAACACCATCACAATATCATCATACCTTCTGTATAGGTTAATACAGTGAAAAAATGGATTCAAATCACTGCTCTGTACCACTTGTTTCTCTCTGTATCCTAGGTAAAGATTTGCATAGTTTAGTGCCAAAGAGGCACCTATGGTGGTACCTTGGATTTGTAAATAGTGTTGACCTAAAAATACAAAAAGTTCATGCATGTCAGCACATATTCAGCACAGTGTACAAGGAAGTCAATAAACATAGAAACATAGAAAGTGATGGCAGATGGGGATCAAAGATCCATCTAGTCTGCCTGAGTGCTACCCCCTTTAGAATTTCTTAGAAACAATTCCTTATGCTTAGCCCAAGCAGATTTGAACTGCCCTACTGGTTTGGAGTCAATGACTTCTGCAGGTAGGCTATTCCATGAAGCCATCACTCTTACGTAAAGAAGAACTTATGCATGTTACCCGAACCTCCCTCCCTTAATTTCATTTCATGACCCCTTTGTGATGTTACAGGAATTTAACATACTTATTAGACAGTCCCTCATGTAAATGTAAGAAGCTGATTATTTGTAGAGAGCCCCTAGAACATAGAGGGTTGTGGGAAGTTTGCTTGGCTAGGGCTGTACATTTAAGATGGCTGCACAATAAAGATGAGTAAAACTCATGCCGATTTCGTGATTACTAACAAACAAAAGATGGTGTCAGAAGGAGATATCAAAACCTGAAAAGACAGAAAAGAACATAAAAAAGAACTCTAGAAGAAGACGGTCTGGTGAAAACCAAGAGAGAAAACAAAAATGGATCAACTAAACCTCAGTCGGGTATGCAACTGTCTGGAATGTAGCTGAAAATTGGAAGAGATTTAAACAAAGGTTTAATATTTATTTAACTGCTAGTGGCGCTGAAAGTGAAGATGGCAAAACAAAGGCCTTGATCTTTCTATAGTACATGTAGTTGGGAAGATGTGTTAGACATTTACAACAGTTTCCAGTTCAATGAGGGCGAAAACATGGATCTTGATGTAATTATGAAAAATTTGAAGAGTACTTTGTAATCAAACGTAAACATAACCTACGTAGAGATATAAGTTTTCACATGCAACAAGAAAAAGGGTGATAGCTTTGATCAGTATTTAACAGAGTTACATTCGCTCTGCAAAACATGTGAGTTTGGAGATCAGAAAGAATCATTGATTAGGATAGAATTATATGCGGAATCACAGACAATGGGCTCAGAGAAAGACTGCTTAGAGAGCAAGATTTAACTTTGGACAGAGCTGTAAACATGTGTAGAGCTGCTGAAACTACCAAATCACAGGCTAAAGGGCTGAACAAAGAAAATGAGGGCATCATGCATACACTAAAGAAGCTTGAGATAAACAAGAAATATTTTCAAAAACACAGCCGGATGAGCAGCAGCCTAATCGAAAACATGTGGTAGATGTGGAAATAACTATAACCCCAAAGCTTGTCCTGCCTATGGGAAGTCCTGCAAGTAGTGGAAAAAACATTTTGCTAAATGCTGCAAAATGTAAGCTAACAAAATAAAGTTCACACTGTCAAAGAAGGTGAGTCAGAAGAGTTCTTTGTAGATTCCATTGAGCAGTGTGTTTCTGAAAAAGGAATGGATTGTACCTTTAACTGTGAATGAGACTATCATACCATTCAAGCTTGACACAGGAGCACAGGTGAACCTGATTTCATTGCAAGACTATGAAACTCTGCATGTAAAATCTAAAATTCACCCAGCCAAGATAGAAGTAACTGGTTATTAGTGGTGGCTTAGTGGGCTCAATCTGCTCCACAAAGCGATTCGCAGAGCAAAGGCGAACACGAGCGGAGTACTTCACGTTATAATGAGGAAAGCAAAGTCCATTGGAAACAATGACTTCACATTACTCCTCCTCCCAGACCACTACTCCACCGAAATTTCAGGGAAGTGCATTGAAAACAATGTACTTTGCCTCACTTTGCCTTGTTTTTTGAGCTCAAGGTGAATTTTGCAGTGATTCATGGGATTTCAGGTCACATGGGCTCTATATTGATCTGCACAGCCTATGTTTGGGGTGTAGTATGAGTAGGAAGGAGTAGGAGACAATGTGCTCTGAAAGCTGTCTGTGATAGGAATCTTGTAAAAGCTGTTCAAAAAGCATTTTTGCGTTATTTTTTGGGATCCAACTTTAGTTCATCAATGGTAGGAAACCCTCCTGTACTGATATCTTCGAGTGTTTTTGTTTTTGCGTTGATTTTTAATATTAATTTACAACATTGAGTGTGTGTGGCGAAGACAGTGAAAGTGTGCTTTGGGGAGGGGCGTACCTGTGGTGTAGGTAGATTTAAGTTGGAGAAATAGTGATTTCTTTGTTTTTGGTTATCTTTTTGTTATATAACTGACTGTGTTAATGTACACACAGTAATTTTGTCAGTAATAGTAGAAATTTTCTTGCTGTTTGTTGTGTGGATGTGGTGCAGCAGTTCATAAATTCAGGTTGTTTACATTACAAATTTAGAATACGTAATGTGGCATAGTACTGAACTTTGCCTTTGCTACGCATTCCTCATTCAGCATTGTACACAAACTGTTCTGTGTGTGAGTGTGTGTGCAGTGTTGCGTGCATCAAATAATACACCTTTATTGTGCCACAGACTAGTGTAATTGCAGGCACAGCAGTGTGAACCTGCTATCTACTGCAGCTGCCTGTTTTGTACTGCAATCGTGGTATCTGTTCTTAGTTTTGCTGCTTGTAGTGCTGTAAAATCTGCATTGTCTGCATTCAGTGCTCCCCACCCCACGTTCAAAAGGTATTTTTACCAGATTGGATTGTTTTGTGACCTCATCATCAGCACCACTGGTTACTGACTGAAGTTGTTTTAATTCCATGACAGTCTCAGAGTAGTTTCTTATCTGTTGCTGAAGCCACAGTTGTTTATTTGGCTTCACATCCAGCGTCCCTCCAATCAGAGAGTGAACGTACAAAATCTGAATTTGGTTATAATATTGTGGTTGATCCCCAAAATGCCTGCAAAGAAACGTAAGCAAAGCTGTTTCTCGCCATAGCAATGTTAGCAGTAAGATGGTCTGTGGGGTGGTAGTAGTACATAGATGCAGAAGTGCATTGCTGATGTGAGGAAAGGTATTTCTCCTGTAATGTTTTTCACAGCCCAATCAGTAGCTTCACTCATAGTTGGAGGAGATGATGTTTTCCCAGCCGGTGGTGTTAGTGTTACTGGTGTTGGTGGTGGTGGAGGTAGTATTAGTATTGTTGCGTCAAGTTCTAATTCCACCAGTGTACCGTATCCAAACATATTGAGTGTGAAGCAGTGCAAGTGAGTGGCAGCGTAGATGATGTCATACTTCCCAGTAACATCCCAGTAACTGAACCTGAGGATTCTGATAATCATGTCAACGATAGCATACAATGTGATAGTCCATCCACTGTGGCACTTAACGCCACGCATTTTCCATGCAGTGATTCACAGTGTGGTGAAAAAATATCAGGTGATGGTGGTGTAGATGTGATGAAGAATGTGATGATGATGATGTTGTTGTTGCAACATGCAGTCCACATGCTAGCATCCAAGCAGAAGATGTGGATGTGTGGACGTTGATGAATATGATGATGATTTAATTGACCTCATTTGGGAACTGGAGAAAAGAAATTCAAAGTGGCTGTGTCTGAGTCTATTTGCAGGAATCTCCCCGTAAAAACTTGTGATCTACCAGTTTTAGAGATGATGATGATGACCCAGTAATCAATATGATAGGTAGTCATGGTGGTCAGTTGCAGTCCAGGTGTGCAGTGCCTGAAACATCACGTGCCCCCCACTTTAGTGCTTAAAATAACGGACTTAAATAAGCCACATCATGGACATGTTAAAAGCAGAGCATCACAATCCCTTGTTTGGGATTTTTTGTTCAAGATGCAAATGATGATTCAGTTGCAATCTGCCAGGTTTGCCAATGTGCGGTGAGTTGAGGTAAAAGGGTAGCCATCTGGGCACAGGAGGACAGCACACATCTTAAGAATAGGCACTTGGCACTGTGGACCCAGCACAAGCTGGCAGCTAATACCACAGTGGGCGTTCACCTCGTCACTGGCAACCATAGCCAGCATGTTATCCCTTCCATGACTGTTAAGCCCAGTAGGAAATTAAACGTGTGCAGTACTGAGGTAATAAGAGCAGAGGATTACTACAGGCATGATGAGGTGGAGGACCATAACGACTTTGAAATGTTGTCCAGTGCTGGTAAGAGTAGCAGTTTTTGTGGTGGTGGTGGTGGTGAATGCAGTATATCTAGTGCAAGTGGTACATCAACCCCGGTTGGAAAATCTGGCAAAATAACAGCATTTCTGGGTTTTCATCATCACCTGTGCAACTGTCTTCATCAAATGTCCACACTCCACCCCTGCCAATGCCATTCATCACAGAGCACAACCATTTGTGATCAACACACCCTGTAAAACGTTTAGTCAGCCCATGTTACAGAGTGTTTTTGTGCATAAGCTGAAGTACCTCCAATCATACAGTGTCATGTGAACTTGATGCTGCTGCAGCAGAAATGCTGGCAATTGATCTTTTGCCCTTCTCCTTTGTGGAGAATTCTGGTTCCGCGGTTTGTTGCACGTGCTGTCCAAAATGGAAAGCTCCATCCAGGACATACTTTTCTCACCCATGCTGTCCCCGAGTTGTTCCACACTGTGTCCGACTCAGTAAGACATGCCCTTCAACTTTCCTCCTCTCCATTCATCCATTTAAGTATGGATATGTGGACAAGTGGCAAAACAGCGGGAGTTCATATTTGTGTATAACTGCACACTGGGCGCAGGTGCCGGGGTTGTTTGTGATGTTGGTAGTGTGAATAATTAGTGCAGTAAGGTGGATTGTCGCAGTAGCAATCTTCCAGGAATTTGACAGCATGCAACAATTGCTATGCATAATGAGACCTGTTCACACACTGGTGAGAACATGTTGGACATGGTACTGACTGAAACTGACAGATGGCTAAACCCTCTGTCCCTGAGAGCTGGGTTCATAGCAAGTGACAATGGGTCAAATGTGGTGAAATGCATCACAAATGGTGGTTTTTGTGTTCCATGCATGGCCCACTGTTTAAATATTGTGGTGCAGGAGTTTCTGCAGTACCCTGATGTAAAGGAAATGCTGACCATTGCATGACGTATCTGCTCTCACTTTTCAAGATCTGAAAGGCCCTGACCAACTGCAGCTGTTGCAGATACAAAACAGCCTGCCTCAGCACCGCTTGAAGCTGGAAGTTGTCACCCGATGGAACTCCACTTTATATATGGCAGAGAGGTTGTATGAACAATACAAAGCCATCTCAGAATATCTTGTTATGCACACTAGCCGTGACAGTTCCGGGGCCTCCATGTCTATGACAACTGAACAGTGGTGCCTCATGGACTCTGTAAAACAATTTTGTGGCCTTTTGAACATGCCACACAGGCAGTGAGTGGTGAGTCTGCCTCTATTAGCCAATCAATTCCACTGCTGCGGTGCTGAAGCAGACATTGGTGAATGTACAGCATAGCCTTGAGGTTGCCGGAGACGGTGGTAGCAGTATGTTGCTGCAACACATGCTGATAGTATTTGACCAGAATCGTCACATTGTGAGCATTCAGCGTGGTGACAACTTTGCCATAGCAACAATGCTGGACCCATGATACAAATTGGAATTGCATCAGTACTGGAGGGAGGCCTGAACAGGTGAAAATATCAGTGGTCAACTGGTGTGCTTGGTTCATGGGGCACAGGTCACGTGCCAAGGTCAGCAAACCTCAGCAGCATAATCTGGCTGAATGTGTACCTGGAGGACCATCAAGCATATCCTGCAAGGGACGGGACTGCAGTTCCAGGTGGTCTGTCATCCAAAGTGGCTGGCGTCTACCCGCTTTGGAGGGCTTTGGCCCAAGTGGACATTGTGAAATAAATGATTCGGGAGAACAGGATGATGCATCAAAACTGGACTTAGTGCGGCACAGAGAATGGTTGAATCATATTTGTCTGAAAACAGGCAATAGCTGAAGATCCTCTTTTCTACTGGAGTGGAAAGGTCAGTGAATGCCAGAGCTGACTGCAATGGCACTGAAGTACCTCACATGCCCACCCTCCAGTGTAAATGTTGACAGGGTATTCAGCTCAGCAGGTGCAATAGTCAGGGATCAGTGAACAAACCTGTCTCCTGCAAATGTTAGTTTGCTAACTTTCATTAAAATGAATGAGAGGCACATACCAGCACAGACTGCAGCCTCGGTATTCGTACCCCAGCCTAGTCATGGTGGTCTTGCTGGTGTGGAAATGGAGCATCCTGGTAACACTGGCAGTGGCTGCCTGAAACAGCCCACCACTGATGTAGATGATGACACAATGGAGAAAGAATTTCCCAGTGGTCAAACTTCAGACATCGATGACTGTGAGGGTAGCTTTTTTATGGGGATGATGATGTGGTTAATGTTGGCAGGTTTTAACTGAAGTTTTAAAAGGCAGTGTGCCCCCCAGACCACCACCATCAGGACTGATGTTAGCCACTGCCACCATGAGTCTGTCTGCCCCGACCACCACCACCACTGGGACTGATGTTAGCCACTGGCATCATGAGTCTGTCTTCCTCCCGGACCACCACCACCGGAACTGATGTTAGCCACTGCCACCATGAGTCGGTCTGTCCACCCTGGACCACAACCACCAGGATTGATGTTAGCCACTGCCACCATGAGTCTGTCTGTCCCTGGACCACCACCACCACCACCGGACTGATGTTAGCCACTGCCACCATGAAAATGTCTCGCCCCGGACCACCACCACTGGGACTGATGTTAGCCACTGCCACCATGAGTCTGTCTGCCCTGGACCACCACCACCACCACCGGACTGATATTAACCACTGCCACCATGAATCTGTCTGCCCTCCGACCACCACCACTACCGGACTGATGTTAGCCACTGCCACCATGAGTCTGTCTGCCCGGACCACCACCACCATCGGGACTGATGTTAGCCACTGCCACCATGAGTCTGTCTGCCCCGGACCACCACCAGGACTGATGTTAGCCACTGCCACCACTGAGCCTGAGTCTGTCCAGACCACCACATCCATCAGCCACAGACACAAGCTTCTTAATATTTAAACCATAAAGTGACATAAAGTGTACTCATGTTTGTCATGCTGCTTCACTTCCTTTAGTTGTATGTTTTGTTTTCTGTAGCTTTTCAGAGCCACAATGGTAAAACACATATGGTACACTTCTTTTGCTTCTTTTACATGGTAACAAAAAGGCTCCATCGCTAAAATCATTGGGAATGGTACTGTAGCTGTACCGTACAGAAAGGAAGCGATGTAATATCCATGTGATATCCATTCTGGTAAGTATGAAGATTTTATTTCATCTGTTTCATTGTTTTGGAAAGACTGCAGCAAATATTGCACACAGGTTGTGAGTTGACAAGATGTGGGTTTGAAATGTAACTTGACTTTAGATTGAGATTTGAGAACCAGGAGGGACATATAACAATTAAGTTCTAAGAAGTCATTCATTTCTTTTTAGGACACTTCCAGAAACTTTATTGTTCTGTCAAAGTGGCCTTATCCAAAAAGTTCTTCAACATCAGGGACCCCTCCCTGAGCTTGGGCATGCATACAACATGCAGAAGTCATTTCATTACATGACCAT
The DNA here is from genome assembly GCA_016271365.2 of Neoceratodus forsteri. Classification (NCBI taxonomy): domain Eukaryota; kingdom Metazoa; phylum Chordata; order Ceratodontiformes; family Ceratodontidae; genus Neoceratodus; species Neoceratodus forsteri. The sequence goes on along the minus strand of CM057450.1, from coordinate 1,181,099,172 downwards.
GACCATCCTAACAACCGGACTCCAGAAGGATGCTGATGAAATCTCTGAAGAAGTAACAAAATAAGAAACCATTACAGACAAACCTGCAAATAGGATTCCCTCCACCCCTCCTAAAAATATTTACATTCATGTGCTTGAGAGTTATCCAATTTCAACGCAAAAATTCTCATGGAGCACTGGAATGTGCACACCAACAGTTTCTGTGTGACCTGTGAAGCAGAACAATGCCATGAGTACATGTCCATGTCAACCCCCTCCTCACCTACAAAACACACAACCATATATCTATCTATATATATATATCTACTCACCAAGGCTACTATTAGTGTACAGCCAAAGGGCACCTTTCAATCCAGTTGAGAGATCACATTGCATTTGCTCGAATCGTCTTGCAGAACACATTGGACCAGCAACACGATGCTCACAGTCATCATGTTATACTGGGGTATGTGCTGAAACACTCTCATTTCACTGTGTTACCACTTGTCAATTTTCTGCACACATGGAAGATGCATTTAGGCCGACAGAAAAAAATCTGGGACCCTGTGCCACCACTGCGCGCATGACTGAGTGCACCATTAATTCTGAGGGCTTTGCATGTGCTGAAACACTTTAATTTCTCAGTGTTACCACTTGTCAATTTTCTGCACACAAGACAGATGTATTTTGGGCATGCCGAAAAATCTGGGGACTCTGGGCACCACTGCACACATGACTGAGTGAGCCATTAATTCTGGGAGACTTTCTATGTGCTGAAACACTCTCATTACACTGTGTTACCACTTGTCAATTTTCTGCACACAAGGAGAATGCATTTTGCGCTGACAGAAAATCTGGGACTCTGTGCCACCACTGCGAGCATGACTGAGTGCACCATTAATTCTGAGAGACTTTGTATGTGCTGAAACACTCTCATTTCACTGTGCTATCACTTGTCAATTTTTGCACACATGGAGGATGCATTTTGGGCCGACAGAAAAAATCTGGGACTCTGTGCCCCACTGCACGCATGACTGAGTACACCATTAATTCTGGGGACTGTGTATGTGCTGAAACACTCTCATGTCACTGTGTTACCACTTGCCAATTTTCTGCACACAAGACAGATGTATTTTGGGCATACAGAAAAAATATAGGGGACTCTGTGTGACCACTGGGCGCATGACTGAGTGTGCCATTAATTCTGGGGGACTTTGTGTGTGCTGTAATGCTCACATTTCAATTTGTTACCACTTGTCAATTTTCTGGACAAAAGATAGATGCCTTTGTGGATGCAGAAAATGAGGCACCAAAACAACACACACACACAGACACTTAACAGAAGGAAGGGGCCAAGAATACAAAGTGTCACACATAGGAAGACAACAAAAAGGGCATAATTACATGCAAGAGTCAGGGATGGTGGAGGGATACATTTTATGACACAACAAGGAAGGTGTGGGGGGGCACATGGTTTGAGGAAACAAAACTAATGTGGGATCCCATGATGATCCAGCAGCAGTTCCAGCATGGACATATTATGCAGCTGATGCCCCTCTATGTGATCCAGCCGCTGCTCCACAGCACTCATCCTCTCGCTGTTCTTCTCAACAGCACTGCAGAGAACTGCCAAGTCAGCCTGTGTTACATGCAGTTCTCTGGGGTCCACACGTTCTACAGCCTAACCTGCTGGTGGTGGTGGTGGGGTGGGGATGCCAGTGGAGCAACAGGTGCTGATCTGGCCCTCTCTTCTCTTCTTAGGGATGCCACTACACAGCTGCACCCTCTGCCATGGAACAGCCAGCAGGTGCAGACATGGTTTGTTCTGTGGCAGCCTGCCACTCAACTGGTGGTGATTAAGCATATGGTGTGCTGGCCCCAGTCCTCAGGTGACTCCCCCAGAGGCCACGGCACACCTCCACCTCACATAGGCGACACTTGACCACACTGCTGTCCCCGACACAGTAAAAACTGCCAAACAACGGAGGTGTGGGAGGGCCACGCACAGGCGGGGGCAGATAAAGTGGCAGCCGGCTGGTCACACTGCTGAATATGGATGGGATCCATACCTGGGCCCGGGGAACAGGCACATACTGCTCCAGAGAACCTTGTGCTGGACTTGGTGGTGGTGGTGGTGGTTGAACTGCCTCAGAGTCAGGAGGCGGTGCTGGTCCTGCTTCCAGGGGTTGGACACTCACAAGTATAGAGTGGTCCAACAGGAATGGGCACCATGCCCCCAGCCATGCGCATGTACGACACGTACTACCACGCTCTCCCAGAGCTGCCCCTGCCCCAGACATTCCCTCACCCTGCTCCATCTCTCCTACTGCACTCCCTCAGTCCAAGCAATCAAGTCACACTGTCACACAAGCACAACACACACACAGACACAGACAAAACAACTAACTAAGTTATAGAGGTAACAAAATAAAATTTACAGAAAGAACAAATTAAGTAAAAGAGAGTACAGAAAAGACAAAAAATTTAGCTTTTAAAAAGTTGTTGGGTTACAATCAAAGTTTAACCTCTCCTCACTCTGATCTCAAAGTATCAGCACTTGAACACAGTCCTCTCTCTCACACTCCTCTGTCTCAGTCTGCACAGGAGAAAGTGAAACTGTCTGCTTGTACAACTCACTTCCTTCCTTCCTGCCTGGCTAAGAGCATGTGACTTACAGTACTGTAAGCCGTGTGATGTGTGGAGGGCTGCCAAATCCTGAAATACCAAGTGGATCACTTAGAATCATAATGAGGAATGCAAAGTCCATTAAAACAATGACTTAGCCTTACTTCACGTTGCCATTCTGCCTTAACGTGAAGTGGTAATGACAAGGTGGAATGAGCACTTTGCATTGCCCACTCCACATAGCGGAGTGGTAACGCAAAATGCCCACTTCGGCTCACTACCGGTGGAATTTAAATTTGTTGCATCTCTACTAGTTATACAGCAGAGAATATTCCAGTAAAGGAACTGCATGGTAGCTCTGCAGCACAAAGGCCAGCAGTTCAAGGTGTCTCTGTTAATTGCAGAGAAGGATGTGCAACCAAGTCTAGGCATAAGTGCCTGTGAGAAACTCAATTTAGTGAGAAGAGTGTTTGTCATGACATCACAAGCTGAAGCTAAATGTGAATCGCTATTTACAGAGTACAGCAATGTGTTCAAAGGTCTAGGATATTTGCCTGGGGAGCACAAAATAAACATAGATGACCAAGTGCCACCCATAATACACCCCTGCAGGAAAGTGCCATTCGTACTGAGGGACAAACTGAAAGAAGAGCTGAACTGCATGGAAGCCACAAGTGTAATCAAGAGAACTGATGAACCTACAGACTGGGTGAGTTCTTTAGTCATAGTTGAGAAGAAAAATGGCCAGCTCAGAATATGTCTTGACCCCAGAGACTTAAACAGAACTATAAAAGGGAGCATTTCAAGTTACCTAGCAGAGAAGAGATAATGTCACAGTTTACTGGTGCTAAATGGTTTAGCAAACTGGATGCTTCTTCGATTTTGGCAAATGAAGCTAGATAAGGCTAGTTCAAAGTTATGCATGTTTAATACTCCAGAAAGAAGATACAGATTTTTCATCTGCCGTATGGGATACTGTCCGCTCCAGAAGTTTGCCATAAAGAATTCATATGATTTTTGAGCACATTCCAGGTGTTGAAACCATGATGGATGACATCATTGTGTGGGTTCTACAAAAGATGAACATGACTTCAGATTGAGATAAATGCTGGATCTGACAAAAACAAATCTTAAACTCAACAAAGAAAATGTGAGTTTTGTGTAAAGTACTGACCTTTGTGGGTGATATTGTTCCAGTTAGGGCATTAAACCTGACCCTAAGAAGACATCTGCGATAGTGAATATGCAAAAGCCCAGCTGCAAAGATGATGTCAGGAGCTTCTTGGGATGATCAACTACCTAGAGAAGTTTACCCTTCAACTTTCAGCATGATCAGCCCCACTCAGATGGCTGCTGGAGCAGAAAAATAAATGGATGTGGTCACATGAACAGGAGCAAAGCTGGAAAAATCTGAAGAAGTCTATTACAGAAAAACAGTGTTAGGATTCTATGATCCTGCTAAAGAAACAAGAAGATCAGCTGATGCTTCACAGTTTGGCTTGGGCTCAGTACTTCTGCAAAATTATGAAGGAATCTGGCAACCTGTACCATACGCTTCTAGAGCCTTGACGAGTGCAGACATGTATGCCCAAATAGAAAAAGAGTTACTAGCAATAACTTACGCTTGTGAGCATTTCATCAGTATGTGTATGGTCAAGCTTCACAGTGGAAACAGAGCACAAGTCTCTAGTAGCTATAATGGCCAAGTCTCTAAATGACTGTCCAATGAGAATGCAGAGAATGCTAATTAGATTACAAAGTACGATGTTCAGTTGATCTATAGTCCTGGAAAGTACATGATGCAGCACACTTTACGTGCTGTAGACAAGAGTGAAAGCCTGAAAAGTCAAACAGACAGAGAAATAAAGGCATATGTTGACATGATCGTGACCTCTCTTCCTGTGTCCAATGAGAGACAAGAGCAGATCAGAAGAGAAACAGAGGCAGATGAAACAATAAGAACCTGAGAAATACCATATTAAAAGGTTGGCTGAAGGAGAAATGTGCCTGTCCGTTGTCTACTCATGATTTTTGGATGTGTAGATGTGACCTATCTGTTGTCAATGACATTATTTTCAAAGGCAACAAATTTGTTATGCCAGGAAAACTTTGCAAAGAAATGCTATGCAAAATACATGAAGGTCACTTAGAGAAGAAAAAGCAAGTGAAGAGCCAGAGAAGTAATGTATTGGCGAATGAATCAAGATATTGCCCAGGTAACTGCAACCTGTGAATTGTGTCTCACGTACAGACCAAAGCAGCCAAGCCACCGTTATGTCCTCATCCAGTGCCAGGCAGACCATATCAGAAAGTAGGTGCCGACTTTTTGACTGTAATGGGAAAACCCACATAGTTGTAACTTATTATTACTCAAATTATCCAGAGGTAGCAACACTGCCTACAACTACCAGTAAATCTGTAATCACCTGCATGAAGTCAATCTTTGCAAGACATTGTGTTCCAAATGAAGTGTTCACTAATAATGGTCCACAGTTTTCCAGTGCTGAGTTCAAACAGTTCACCTATGAATGGAAATTCATACACGCACTTCTAGTCCCAATTTTCCAAGATCAAATGGACTGGCAGAGAGCTCAGTAAAACTGTGAAAAGTCTCATGAAGAAACACATGATGGAAAAGAAGATTTTTACAAAATCCTACTGATCTACAAAAGTGCACCATTACAGAATGGGCTTTCTCCAGTGCAAATGCTTATAGGAAGGAGGATCAGAAAAAATCTGCCAATACATGAAGAGCTTCTGAAGACTCATGACTCAGTACAGGTGAAACAAAGCAAAGAAAAACAAAAGTAAAGTAAAACAGTTACATGACAGGACAGCAAGAAACTTACCTGATTTAAGGCCTGGAGATCAAGTGCGCCTTAGAGACTACAACAGAGGAATGTGGCTGAAAAAGGGCACTGTACAAGCGCAAATTGCACCTAGGTCATACCAGATTAAAACAGAAAGAGGAACAGAGGTGAGACGGAATCGTGTGGATTTAAGACTTCTGCCAAATGTTGAAGATGCCAGTTTGATTGAAGTTGACTTACCAACTCTCACAGCAGTCAGTCAAGACAACACCAAAGAGACTGATAGCAAGGACGATTCTGAGCAGTGTGCATCCACTGAAAGTCACCAGAGAAGGAGGCGAGACCCAAAGAGAAATTCAACGTCCAGAGAGACTGATTGAAACTTATTAGATAAGTACAGTGGAGTGAGTGGTAAAGACTCACTAGAAAGTGAAGTATCAGTGACCTCTCCTCTCCAGATTAGGTTTAGTTTAATTATAAACCTCAGTTTGTAAAAGTTAAAATAATAATAAAAATTCAGCCAAGTTACTGTAATCCAATAATTAAGTTTGAAAATAATATAGACCTTTTCTTTAAGTGAGGAAGATGTGGTGTTATAGGAATTTAACATACTTATTAGATGGTCCCTAATGTAAATGTAAGAAGCTGATTATTTGTAGACAGCCCCTAGAGCATAGAGGGTTATGGGAAGTTTTCTTGGCTGGGGCTGTATGTTTAAGATGGCTGCACAATAAAGATGAGTAAAACTCATGCCGGTTTCATGATTACTAACAAGCAAAACACCCTTGTCCTTGTGGAGCTATTGATCAGAAAGAGTTCCTGGGTAGGGACTCTGTTTATGCCCTTCAGGAACTTGAATGTCTCTATCATGTCACCCTGTCTCTGCATTGCTTCCCTGAGTACATGATGAGTTGCCGTAATCTGCTTTCACATGGCAATTTGTGGAGTCCTTGTAACATTTTTGTTGCCCTCCTCTGTACCGCCTATAGTCTATCCACATCCTTCCTGAGATAAGGCCTCCAGAACTGTATGAAGTACTCATGGAGGGGTCTTACCAGGGACTTCTATAGTGGCATGATCACTTCCTTCTTTCAACATGTGATGCTCCTTCCTATGTATCCCAGCATTTTGCTGGCTTTTTGCACTGCTTTTTCACATTGTCTGCCCACTTTTAAGTCATCAGAGATGATGATGACACCAAGATCTTGCTCCTGTTAGGTGGCTGTTATCTGCTTCCTCCCAGATAGTAGACCATCCCTTAGTTGTTCCTGCCCAGATGCATCACTTTGCATTTTTGCATTAAATTTTAACTGCCACATGTTGGACCATTTTTCTACCTTGAGCAGGTCACTTTTCATTTGTTCCACTCACTGAGTAGTGTCCACTCTGTTGCAGATCTTTGTGTCATCTGCAAACAGACTCATCTTCCTGCTTAGCCACTCAGTGATGTCACTTATGAAAATATTGAAGAGTAAAGGATCCAGGATGGACCCTGTGTTACCCCCATCCTCTGATGCTGCCCCATTGACCATCACCAACTGATTCCTCTGACTAAGCCAGCTCTTAACCCATGATACCACTTCCTTTCCCACTCCTGTATGCTCGAGCTATTTAGTAGCCTTCTGTGTGGGGCAAGTCAAAGGCTTTGCTAAAACTGAAGTAGATAACATCCACGGTCCTCCAGTCCACTACCTTCCCGCTATGAAGCCATGTTGCCTGTTGTCCAGTTTCTTCCAGGAATGTTAAAATTCTTTTCTTAGCAGGGTTTCCATCATCTTACTCTACCACTGAGGTGAGACTGACAGGATGGTAGTTACCTGCCACCTCCCTGCTCCCTACTTTATATATGGGAACCACTATTGCCCTTTTCCAGTCTTGTGGAACAATTCCCTCTCTCAGGGATCTGCTAAAAGATCTGCTAGAGGTCCTGCCAATTCATCACTAAGTTCTCTCAGTACATGTGGGTGGATGCCATCTGGCCCCATGGCTTTATCTATCTTTAGTTTATTGAGTTCAGTCCTTGCCCTCTCTACTGTGAAAGGGCTTGTGTCTACCCCCAGCAATTATTAACTCCTTTACTGGTGTGCCCATTTCCAGGCTCCTCCTTTGTAAAGACAGAACAAAAGTACTCATTTAAGACCTCTGCCTTCTCTTTGTCTTCTTCTATCTCCTTCCCATCACTGCTTATAAGTCTAACAATACACCCCATTTTCCTTTTGTCACTTATGTACCTAAAGAAGATTTTTTACCTCCTTTTACTCCAGTGCAATTTTCACCTCAGTTTGTGCCTTTGCCACTTAAATTACCCTAGAAGCCTTCCTCAAGCTGCTTTTGTAGCGTCCATATCCTTGTTGCTATTTGAGCCCTTGTATTTTTTGAATGCTAGCCTTTTTCCTATTACCACAGCTGCCACATCTCTTTTGAACCAGAGAGGATTTTCCTTTAACTTGTCTTACTGACCAGTCTGGAAAATTTATCAGTGACCTCTGCTATTGCCTCTCTTATGTTAGTCCAGCATACTTCCACCCCTGCCCTTTTGGTTTACTCTAAGGATATCTCTAAAGCATATTCTCATCTGATCAAAATCCATCCTTCTGAAGTCCAGGACCTGTGTCTTACAATGATTTATTTCCTCCTTAGTACAGACCATGAACCAGACTGATCTGTGGTAATTCTTCCCAGGTGGCACCCCACCTCTACCTCTTTGACCTTGCTACTGTTTGTGAAACCAAGTCTAGGACTGCATTTTTCCTCACTCAAAGGGTTAAACTACTGGCAAATATGTTGAATGTTTGTCCAAGTGCCCTTATACCCTCCTTGGTAAGGTGAAGGCCATTGAATTTAAAGTATGCCTTTCCCAGAATTCCTTCCTGTTGCTCATGGAGTGTCCTTTTTCTGAGCACCACATGTGAAGCCATGCATTTAGTTCTTTAATTTCAGTGACTCTAACTTGTCCCTTGCCCTGTTCCTGTCCTCCATACTGGGAGTACCTCAGAGAAGGCCAGGGTGGATGAAAAGAGGACAGTCTATTACTTAGTTGTGAGATGTGCTCCTTGACCTGTTCAATGGAGTGGCTGGCAATATCATTTGTGTCTAGGTGAATGACGATGGCCTGATATCTTCCTCCTTATGGATGTATTTCTCAAGTTAGCCTGCAACCCTTTTTGCTGTTTCCCAGGGAGACATTTGACCATGATCTCCAATTGGTTGGTCTCATTTAGGTGTTATTCAACCCTTGAATCATGGAGTCCCCAGAATAAGCAGTTTATTTTTCCCCTCATGGGGTGTTTGCCTGCAGGTTTGTCCCGCCAATGTGGGTGGTGCAAAACTCCTCCTTCCTTGGGCCCAAGTCAATGTCCTTGTGTAAGTGTGACTCAGACCCTTGTGTGTTCCTACTACTCACATTCCGCCTCAGGTTTTGGGTTGATGCCTGGTTTGTTTTGTTGCATCTTGGACCCTTGGGTTGAGCAGCAGGTTGGTTCCTTGCATGTGCTTGCCAGTGGAAAACCTGTTTCATAGCTGAATCTCTGTTTTATGACTATTGTCCACCTGTTGAGCCCTTCTGTGGTGGGCTTTGCCACTTTGCACTACCTGACACCCCTTGGATGAGCTGTCCTCTGCAGTAGAGGGACAGCATCTGGGCAATAGAGGTGCTGGGGCAGTGACCAAGCTTCTGTGGTCTGGTGCCATAACTAATTCAGGTGGGATATTGTTGTCCATGCCTCCTTGAGCTAGGCCCAGTGGTCATTTATGGCCTGGGATGTGGGGCAATGTCCTACTACCTGAATCCAGGCCCTGTAATAGAGTACACCACAGTGATTACAGTGCACTATTTCCATGCCTGTCAGTTTTGATGTTAAGCGCACTATGTATGCATGAGGATGATGTTACCTGTTTGGTTTCAGGGTAATCGGGATGATAAAAGATGTGTTGTAAGTAAAGAGTTTTTTGTTTTGTTTTTAGAATATAGCTTTCCTAGGTATAGTCGCAGTGTAGTATGAAAGAGAAGGAGGTTTTTTTTTTTTTTTTAAGAATATAGCTTTCCTAGATTTAGCCACAGATGCACTCTGGCTGGTACCTGTAGATGGCAGTGAATAGCTAATAGTTGCTGTTTGTATCCTAGTACAAAGGAAATAGTGTGATTTGGCTTTGATTGGTGATGCTGAGATGATGTCATGCCTCCTCCTTGGAAGGGCAGGAAGTGCAGAACTATAAAGGTGGAGAACCCAGGGAGGGTGGGATTAGGGGGAGGGGTGGGTAGACCAATTGTGTCCCTGCTGCCAAAAACAATCAGAAGAGTTTTCCTGGTATGTGAGTCTAGAGTTCCGGTCAGCCCACTGCCAACTTCCCTTAAACAGGAGGAAATACTGAGTGTCTGTCCATCGCCTGCTCTGTTTCCAGGTAGATGCCTATGTGGGAGAAAGAAAGAAAAGTGATTTCAGTCCTTTCCCTGCACAAAATGTCCTGTGTCCTAGTTTGAAGGAGAGTTGCTACCAGCTATCTGTGATCACAGTGTCAGTGATAGCAGGGACCTGCTCCTCAGATCAAAGATCCAACGCTGCCTAACCTTGGGCGATGGCTTGTAGCAGATGGCTTAGGGGTGTCAGGGCAGCCAAGAGCTTCCTATTCCCTTAGGTGTAGTGTCTACTGTAAGCACAAAAGTAACAAAATCTGTAAGCACAACCTGTAACAATTTAACAGAAAATATACATTGCAAAAACACTTCAATCAAAGAAAATAAGCAGCAATCTGTAAGCACAAAACAGTATCAACCTGTAAGCACACCCTGTAACAATTTAGCAAAAATATACCTTGCAAAAACAATTTCAATCAGAGACAAATAAAGCAGTAAACTGTAACACTTATAAGCACAACACAGTAACAAAACCTGTAGGCACAACCTGCAACAATTTCACAGAAAATATACCCTCAAAGAAACAATCTGAATCACAGAAAATAAAGCAGCAATCTGTAAACACAAAACAGTAGCAAACCTGTAGGCACACTTTGTAACAATTTAGCAGAAAATATACCCTGCAAAAACAATTTGAATCAGAGAACAATAAAGCAGTAATCTGTAAACAAAAAACAGTAACAAAACCTGTAAGCATAACCTGTAAGCACAAAACAAAATAGTAACACACAGTATATATGCTTATCCAAAAGAAGCCTTAATGTTTCTCCTTGCTCTGATAATGTTGCTCCTTGCTATGTCCTTTCAAGCAAACCTAAAAGAAAAGAGCTCAGGTGAAGCTAGGTGCATTTGCCAGCAGTCTTCCACCAAACAGGGAAGCAAAGCCACCTGTAGGTGTGAGGTAGTACACATAGCCTAAGCCACCCTTGTGTGGAATATATGTACAAAACACTTCCACATCAAGTGTGGCCAGGATCCAAACCCTGCTGCATCTCCAGATTTCACACTGTAAGATATAAGAATAATCTCTGAGTTAAGACAGTAACTCTGGTTTGATAACAGAATCAAGAAACTTGAGAGGGGCTCTGTTAGTGACCTGATGTAGGCCGCTATCAGTCAGGCTGGTGGATCCACAAGAGACTGGTGAATTTTAGGCAATATACACATACATAATGGCCAGCACTGGGAATGCCACTGCCAAAAAACTTTAACCTCTTGTGTGATAAAGCCTCTGCTACACATCTCCACAAGAAAGCCATCAATCCCTCTTTGAAAATTTCTCTAGATCTTTGTGCAGTTTCTTGCAGACATTTTCATCTGCTAACTGCCTGCAAACCTCCATTTCATAGTCGGGTGCCCCCCATCAGCAGGGGTATAATTATAAGGGGTTATTCTCACATCATTTAATGCGTTCTTTCCTCTGCACTCTCATTTTTAAAAGGATTTGTTCACCATGTGCAAATACAGTTTCAAGCTCTCTCTCACACATTCTTTCAAACACTAACACAGCTGCAGAAGGGGACAGAAACTGGATTTTGGTTTCCACATAGAACAATTATTTGGCTCCCTATCAGTATCTTCATGACTGACAAAGATAAATGGGACAGCATACCAAAGAAACATCTTAAATTGAGTTTTTTCATAAGCTTGTATAAATCAGCTTGTGTGTCAAAAGGGTTGGCAGTAGCCATGGAGAAAAAAATGACAGTCCCTTTGTAACACTAGTCTCTGTTTCTGAAAGTGGTGTGCTGGAAATATTTCCCACTATCAGCAGCATCTCCTCTGTTGATTCCCTTGGTGGTTCTGCTGCTGGTGATTCTTCTGACTTCTCCATCTCCTCCCTCATGATGACCATGTGGGCTGCCTTTTGCTTTTCATCCTTGACATGTTCTCTGCTTCTTCCTCGCTGCTCATCCTGGAATCGAATCCTGCTGCTCCATCGTGAGATTCGTTCCAGAGATTAATCTATAAGAACCGCAGAGCCTGCAGGTTCTTGGTCAGTATCCATATTTGTGTCACTGATCTCATTTGTGCATGCATAGAATGTGGTGTTTGCTGGGATTGGCCTTTTAGTACACCAATCAAATATTTGAACATGCTCATAATCTCTTTGATCTCTCAAGAATTAATTTTGCTTGGCTTTTTGATCTTTTCATCTTATTTTTAATGTTACTGTCCAGCTTAATATCATTACATTTCTGAAATCATTGATAAATGTTGAACAGCAGCAGCCAAACATCAATCCCTGAGGAATGCCACCAAGTACCTCTCTGATTTGATTCCTTTTATTATTTATATAACTATTAAAAGCTTTTATATTTTATTTATTTTTGCCAATTCTATTTCGTAGCTTCTTTTGCCTTCTCATTTCTTTTTTCAGTAATTTATTGTTTTAAGTTTGTCCTTATGTCCTTGGTATGGTATCTTTGCACTAGTCTGTATGTTCTTTTTTCTATTACTAATCAGGCAGAATATCTTTTTGTAAACCAGGGAGGTATTTTTCCATTTTTATTTTATGTTTCTTTTACACTGAATATGCTTATCCCTTTGGACCAGTTGCTTGTCCTTAAATATTTGCCAACACTCTTCTATGTTTTACCCTCCTACCATCCATATTAGCCATCAGTTCAGTTATTAATTTCATCCAACATTAAAAGAATAATGCACAACAAGGGTAAGGTGTTATGCTGTGATAATATCCATATCAGGTGGTTGGGCATGAGACTGCAGGCTGAATGCGTCCAACACCCAAGAAGGGATGTTATCCACTATAACACCTACCCTGGAGTGCAGTATTCCTATTATACAATGGCTAATTTTAAATAGAAGGAAAAAATTAAAACATATTTTTAAACAGTTTTTTTTTTTTGCTTGATTTGTGCGTAGGAAGTATACTTACATGAAAAAAAAGTTCATTTTTGCTATTTATGCACTAGGTGGAGCTGTGTGGCCAGTGGCTGTATTTTTCTCATGTTCTGTATCTGCTTGCTACTTGACATGGGGTTTTGTTTGTTTATCTAGGTCCACCCTCCCTGCACTGTGTTCTGGTTGGGATTTTTCCTGGTACAGTTTTCTAGTGCGGTCTAAAAATTGTATGGGGAGATTTGTAATGTGAGTGATATTTTAAACCAGAAACCTCTGTTTGAGCTCCCTGCTGCTGGCCACCCATTACTACTGCTGTGAGGATGTGTATGAAAACAGATGGAAGGAAGTAGGATGGTGGCAGGAAAATTTATTTTGACAAGTTTGCTTTTACATGGTTGAGGTTTTTAAAAGCTGAAGACAGTTACTTGGAACAGCAAGCGTTATGAAAAGAGGCATGCAGTAATCGTGAAAGTTGCACTGTCTCGCTTGTTGTTTCAGTCACTCGGACTCCATGCATGAACCTGATGGGTTTACCTTAGCTGACTTAAATTGCAAAAATAACTTCTGGATTTGAGGACTGTTTGTCAGTTCTGGGTTTGATTTTGCCTGGTTTTTGTATTGTGGGAGTGAGGGATTTCCAGTACTGTGAGGCAACATGGTTTTCACTACGGTTGGGAGCGGAGAGTGGTGAAGTGGATGGGGGACGGTTGTGGATTTTTTCCTTTTAACATTTAATGTGGTCATGAGTGGTGCTGGAACTAGAGCCGAGATGTCATGCTGGAATAATATTCTGGGTCCAGCCTCAGATGAACCAATCAGAGGCTGGCATTCTTCCTTGCCATTGTATAATAAGGCATAATTCCCTGTATTATAGAATACAGTTTTAACTTTGTTCGGTATATGTTATAATCCATTGTTAGGCATTGTGGGGCATGTGTGATTTTGTATTTCAATAACTCCATGGTCACTAGTACATAATGCTTCTACAATATCATGTTTAATGTCACTGTACTATTAGTAATAACCAAGTTAAGTATGTTATGACTTCTCATAGGAGACATTATGATTTGCTGGAGGCTGAATCCCTCATTGTATCTAGAAGCAAGTTGCCTTCAATCCTTCCACTTCTGTTTTAACCCAGTCTATTTTAGGGAGGTTAAAGCCACCTAGTATGACCTTTATTTGATTTTTCATTAACTTCCTGATATAATATATAAACATTTCCTTGAGCAGTCAGGTGGGATATAAAAATTGCCAATATTGATGCTATGGTTTAGTTTTAGTTATTTTGGCCCACACTGCCTCAATATTTTCAATTCCATATTTAACTCTATTTTCTAAAATTTCAAGTAATCATGAATGTACGGGTCATCCCTCCTTTTCTATTCTGTCTTTCATGAACATATAATACATTTCAATATTTTTATCTCATGTGAAAGGTTTTTTTCCTAAACAATATGTATCAGAACCTACTAGGACCACAACTATTTTGGCTATAGTCCTAGCTACCCAGAACAAAGATATAAAAAGCTGTGAAACAGGTCCACCATTGAGTACTAGTGATTATAACTCTGTACATTTCAAAGCTGATTTTACTTACACTATATACAGCAAAGTATTATATTTTTATAACTATAAAACTATAAAAAGCTAACATTATATAAATAAATAGGGCACTCTCATGTGTGGATTAGGACCAAATCTAGGCAACTGCAATACTGAAGAGATGCAGGGTAAAATCAAAACAGTGATATCTGAGGTATGCAATAAATACATTCCTAAATGCAAGAAAATAAACAGTAATAAAAAGACCTAGATGGTTTAACAGTAAAATCACTAAACTTAGGAAAAGCATAAACTTTATGGAACTTTAAAAAATCTCTTTCATAATTTCTATTAGATAAATATAAAGATGTACAAAATAAGGGTAAGAAAGAAATCCAAAAAGCTAAAAAGAAAACAGAGTTATACCTGGCTAAAGCAGCAAGAAGAACAAATGGAAAGGCTTTTTATGGGTATATAAATTCATTAAAAGGCCTAAGAGTAATGTTGGCCCATTGTTAAGGAATAATTCTATTATAAATTATTTTGAGGAAATGGCCACCATATTAAATGAATATTTTGCAGTATGTAAACGTCACCGAAAATCGAGGACTTGATACTAGTAATTATATAGAAATTTTGAGGAATATCGAAAAAGATTAAGGGCATTAAATAAGAATGTTCACCAGTGCCCAATATGATTATGGGTAGTATGCTTAAAATTATGGGAAAATATCTTCTGTGTCATTTAAGGCTCCTTTTTGAGAGAAGCCTTAACAAGAGTGAGCTATGGATTAGAGGATTGTGAGTGTTGTACCTTTATTCAAAAGTGGTGATAAACATGATGTAAGAAACTGCAGACTGATTAGTCTAACTTCTATTGTATGCAAAATCATGAAGAATATTTTCAAAAGATAAACTGAAAGCAGGACTGATTATGAACAGCATGGGTTCACAAAAGGAGATCCATCATAACAAACCTTTATGTTTTATGAAAAGCTTGAGCAAAGCATTCTATATGGTACCACATGATGTTACTAAACTTATCCAGTTTGGCAAATTAGTTAATAACTTGATTTCAAGTTGGTTACACCAGAGAACTCAGAGAATGGTTGTGAATGTCTGTTATTTGGTGAAGGGTGAGGTTACCGCAGTGTTCCTTAGGGGTCTGTGCTGGGCCCTCATTTATTTTATATCTTTACAGCAGATTTAACGTGTGGATTGAATTGCAGGTCAATAAAGTATGCAGATGATAAAAGACTGTGGCCTTGCTCAACATTGGAAGATAAAAATAAATTGCAAGAAGATTTAAATTCTATTTCCAACTGGGCTATTATGGAGAATGAAATTTAACTTGATAAATGTAGGATATTGCATCTAGGCCCTAGTAATATGAAGTATAATTATTACATATGTGGACAGCTGTTGATGACACAATTTTAGAAAAGAGTTGTGATTTATACTATTGCAGCAATGATTTAAGCTTCTCTAGGCAAACAAAGAAGTAATTATTACAGTTAATAAAATTTGTTGAACTTTCAAAACAACATTAAGTCAAGGGAAATGGAGGTTCTATTGCCTCTATATAGATTGTATCCGTCCACATTTGGATTGTTGTTCTCAGTTTTGGTATCCAAATAAGAAAATGATATTAACCAATTGGAAAGAGTTCAACATAAAATAAGTAAAAGCTGGGTATGTACCAGCTAAATTATAATGAAATGTTACTAGAACTAAATCTTATGCTACTAGAACAAAGGAGAATTAGGGTGATCTACTTTTAATGTGGGATATTATGAATGATAATTATCTTTTAATTAGTTGCATTTAAGTTCAAACAGGACAATATCGTAACTAGAGTTCTTACTCTACAACTGCAATGCCCTAAATTCACATATAATGAAATGAGTTTTATTTTACACAGAGAATAGTAAAAATAAGGAATGCACTGCCATAGGACATTTTAAGTAAAACAAAACAATTTTCAAAAAGTTAGATGTATGGATCATGAGACATATAGACATACCTAGATGGAAGTTTTGTTGAACTAAAGGTCTCAGGGGTTTATTTAACTCTAAAATTGATTAGCGTTTGCTCATAAAAGTGCTAAATCTTAGTGAAAATGCATAGCACTTGCCTCACTGTGTTTAACAAACACAGCACTTCTAGAAAATCTATATAAACACTTTCTGTACAGTTAGTATAATCCCAAGAGAAAAACTGCTAATCAATTATTTAAAACCCTGGGTCTAGGTATAGGAAACAGACACTTATGGAAATATTATGCTTGCAGGGTCCAACACTCAAAACGTACTGGACAGTGCTGGAGAAATAGGCAGGAGGGAAGGGGAAAATGCAGTTAAAGCACGGGAGGCTGTATCCTAGATTTTTAAGTAGGAGGACCTGTGAATGGAGTTGAATTAGCTGAACCACTGAGCCTTGATCAACCTTCCAAATCACTGAGGCATCCGATTAGTAAGAATGATATATTGCTCATGTAACATGCTTTGGTGGAAGAACTCTTGAATATTTCCACACAGTTAAATGTTCCTAGGTATATGAATCAGAGGCTAACAGAAACATTATGCTTCAGGGGACCAATATCCCCAAAGTTTGTTATGAGTAGAACTAATGCTCTACCTCCTCTGATTCATGGGTTTAAATGTATCCTTGACACTGAGACCAAAACTCCCTTCTAGAAATCCTCGAGGCATCCAAGGCCATAGGGCCACGCTGGGCCAGGCGTTAGGAGCTCTTTTAATGTGACTATTTGTGCTTGCTGATTTCATTTTATTTTGCTTAATTTTACCCGCTTGTTTTATTTTACCCGTTGCCCATCTCTATACATTTGTTGTATCGCCGCTCACATGTCAGTTAATTTGTTTTGTTGCATTTGCGACTTTCTGAGGACTAGTGGAAGAACGAGTTCTGAGTCTCCCTGGTGGATCTGTGGATTACCTTTATTTCCCTGCTAGTTCATGGACAATCTGCATAGGAGCTGTTGTGCCCTGGATTTTAATCAACAGTGACCCTAAGGACTGGCCTGACAGCTCTTCATTGAGGAACCACGAGTAAGACCTGGGGTTCTCCGTGAGAAGTATGCAGGAGTTTACTGTGTACTGAGGGCAGCCAGGATTTTTAAATTGGAGGGTGGTGGTTTGGGAGCTGTGTTGTGTGGGGGGCCTCCTCCTTTGTGCCTAGTGTCAGCTGTTCACTTAGGTTCTTTGCGACTAAGCAGGAGTTGTCCCGTGTTCTCCAAGGAGTTGGAGTTGCAGCTGGGACTCTTCTAAAACCTCCTGGGGATAGTCTGTGTGGCCTACCTCCCGGGTTTGTAGCTGCAGATCACGGATGACCAGGTGGGGCCTGTGAGTCTGGTGCACTGGGGGCTCCTCTTGAGACTGAGTTGCCTGCCCCAACCCACTGTTGTGTTGGTGCCCTCTTGAGCTGTGTCCCGATTGTTACCAGGATTTGTGGGTCCTGTTTGCTCAAGATTGCTGAACTGGGATATTTTGCTGAAAACAGTATCTGCATGTGGCATTCGATTCATTGTTTTAAATCGAATTGGACTCTTCTCATGGATTACCTGCATTATTTTGGAATATTCTCTATTTTGCTCAGGACTTACAGTTGGATCTGGAATTGTGTTACTCCAGATAGTGAGAGTGTCCTTCTTGTGGTTTTCCTGAGCAACTGGCAACACTGTATCCTGTTTCAGCCTTTGGACTTCTGGTGGTTCCTGGTGTTGACTGTATTTAATTCTGGGCCTGGATTAAAAGAGACTGTGGACCTCCTCCTTTTTGTGTATTATTTCATTTTTCTGCCTGGATGATGGGGTGGTGAGAGGACCCTGCATCCACGTACTTTTACTTACTTATTTTTATTTTGTTGAAAGTTACAGTTCCTTTCTGGTCAGTGAAGAAAACTGTAATTTTCCCTCTCACCGCTTGTAGAGATCTGGGGATTTTTATAGTTTTAATTCTCCTTACTTGGACTGGAAAATGTACTTTTGTTTTTATTTGCTGTTATATTATTTTAATTTGGTTTAACTGTTTGGCAGTGAGAGTGCCTTTCTATCCTCTTTCCCCAGTGGTGAGAGGGACGGGGGATAAATTATTCACTGTTTTTGTTATATGATGTGTTGGGCTAGGGGATGAGAGTCCTAAGCTTTGTTTGTTGTTTATTTGTCTTGTGGGTTATTTTGTACTGGGGTTGTCAGGGCTCTAATTTCAGGCTCTGAAGTGATGTTAGTTAACCTGGGAGTTGAGCAGGGTCTTTAAACCATTTTTGTTTTAGGGGTATTATTAGTTATGTTTTGTTTTAGGTTTTGTTTATTGTATTTTGTAGCTTAGTTTACAGCATGTGTTGGTCTTCAGCCCCACAGTGGTGACTACTCATCCTCCTCTCTTCATGCCCTTCACCTTTTTACCTCCCCTCTTCAGTTTGAGATCTACCAGCATTGTAGAGTGCTGGGTATTGTGCATAGGAGGGGAGAAGGGTGTGGGGTTGTGAACAGGGAGGATGATCGAGGGGGTCATCATATTGGGGTGGTTAATACCAGAAGATGCCCTGGGGCAAAATGGAATCCTGATCATGGTTCTCCAAGTCTGGTGCCCATACTCAAGGGCACCACCGATTACGGTGGGCAGATGGCCTGTGCAGCCCACTTGAGGTTCGCCCAACTCGGCAGTGTTGTGCAATGCCAGGTCCATAAAACAAGACCGCAATTATTGCTGATCTTGTTGGTACGGGTGGACCTGGCTTGCATCAATGAGACCTGGTTGGATGATTATTCTGGCCCCATTTTGAGGCTATGACTCCAGCCGGGTGCTCGTGTTACACCGCCCAAGACTGGATCATGGGGAGGGGTTACGGTCTGTTTCAAGACCAAACTCGCCTCACAGAGGTACTAGTGTGAGGGTTGAGTCCTTTGAGTGTATAGTTGTAGCAGGTGTAGGCATTCAAATCACCTTCATTTACCGTCCACCCGGTGATGAGAGAGCGATTCCTTCAAGAAGTCGCAACTTTGTCATCAATATGGTGTTCAAGTCACCCAGATTGATGGTTCTGGGCAACTTCAATGCCTGGTCGACGAGCTTCTCCTCGCAATTTGGTCAACACTTCCTCCAGTTAATGACAACACTGGGCCTTACACAGGTGGTTTCCTCTGCTACACATAAATGTGGACACTCTTTGGACCTAATCTTCCTTCTAGTGGTCGGGTCATCCAATGTGGGGTGGAACCCACGGTTGGTCAGATCATTACACCATAGGGTTTAGTTTTTGCTCCCCTTCTAGAAGGCCTGCCCTACGGAGTTGGTTAGGTACTGCCCTTTGCGGGATATAGATCCCCAATGCCTTGTGGCAGTGCTTGACCACTCATCCACCGCTGCTGGCGCAGTGATCCAGACCTCATGTCGCCTATAATACAGCTGTGGTGAGCTCTGGATTATATTGCTCCAGTTCATGTTTCCCCTCTCCTTCTCCCCAAGTCCCTTGGTTTGATGGGATGTTGACGGAGATGTGGAGACAGGGTGAAGGTTACAGCATTGCTGATGAAAAGTCCACCATTGATGCTGACCACCTTAGATTGAGGGATCATTATTTGGTCTATCAATCTGCAATCACCTGTAAGAAGGCAGAGTTCTGTCGAGGGAGATTGTGGTTGCTCAGAATCGACCAGCTCATCTGTTTTGAACTGTGGACAGACTGTGCAACCCAGCCTGTCTGCAAGTCTGGAAAGTCTTTCGCAATTGGAGTGTGATGAGCTTGCTTGGTTCTTCATAAATAAGTGGCCAACATTACGGCTGAGCTGCTGCCATCACGCTCTATGGGGGTTGCCGTGAACTGGGGTGAGATCACGGTGCCTCTGTTTCTGGAGTTCCTTCGGTCAGTTGGAGTTCATTGATGTCATGAGGATCGTCCAGCACATGCAGCCTAAGTGCTGTAGTTTGGACCCTGGACCAGCCTCCCTAATTTTGGGTTGTATTGACATCATTGGTCCAGTCCTTATGCAGATAGTCAGGTGCTCCCTGGAATCTGGTGAGTTTCCAGCTCTCTGAAAGAGGCGGTGGTGACACCTCTTGAAGAAAGTTACTGTGACCCTGACTGTCTTGAAAACTACAGACCTATCTCTAACTTCCCTTTGTTGGGAAGGTGATTGAGAAAGTAGTGGCTGCACTACTGGAAGATCATTTGACCATCCATGACGCCTATGAACCCTCCAGTCCGGTTTTCATAAAAGACATAGTACCGAGAAGCACTGGTTCGGTGCTCAATGATCTCTCGATGGCTAGAGATCGGAAGAGTCATTCCATTTTGGTCTCCTCCTCACCTTTCTTCAGCTTCTGACACCGTAGATCACATGGTGTTTATAGAATGCCTGAGGCTGTTTTGTGGAATATCTGGAACCGCCTTAAGATGGTTCACATCATTTCCACTGGGAGATCACAAAGAGTTGTTTCTGGGTTTTTTCCTTGGATTCAATGGCTTTTCATGTGGGGTGCCTCAGGGTTCAGTACTGTCACCCATGTTATTTGCAGTGTATATGCTACCCATTTGAGACATTGTAAGGAGGTATGGGCTGAGGTTTCACTGTTACGCAGATGATACCCAGCTCTACCTTTCTTTGCCGCCGACCTGGAGGGAGCTCTCTCTTTAATAGCTGTCTAAAAGAAATCCAGGAGTGGATGAATTCTAGTTGGCTGAGGTTGAACTCTGATAAGACTGAGGTACTGGTTGTGGACCTGGGTCGACAGACAGGGGGTCAGGTGCTGGTGCGCCTTCCGGAATTTTTCTTGGAGGTAATTCTCCCAACCTCTGAACAGGTGCAGAACCTGGAGGTAGTTCTTGACGATCGGGTTGACACTGCATTCGCAGGTGTTGGCAGTTGTCAAGACTTCCTTTATCATCTTAGAAACATCACCAGGATTCGACATCTTGTTCCATCTGCCAACCTGCCAACGTTAGTCCTTGCCTCGTGTCCTCGCGTTGGATTATTGCAACCCCTTTATCTAGGTCTTTCTGGGGTTGAAATCATTACCTGCAGCTAGTGCAGAATGCTGCAGCCCAGCTTTTGACGGGTTCTAGTAGATCCCGTCACATTACTCTGAGCCGCGCAAACTGCACTGGCTGCCAATTCGGGCGGATCACCTTAAAGTCGGACTACTGACTTTCAAAGCTCTACACAATCTGGGCCCAGTCTATCTGAAAGAACTTCTGGTTCCTTATCGCCCTAATCAATCACTCTGCTCAGCCAACGAGGGGTTGCTAGAGGTTCCAAGGGTGAATTTGAAATCTTCAGGCGCTCAGGCTTTTGCATATGTGGCCCCTACCTTTTGGAACTCTCACCCCATCGGTTGTGGAGGCACTTCTGTGGAGGGCTTCAGAGAGGTTTGAAGACTTTTTATGGGAAACTGCATTTTAGAACATTGACTGAAATGACTGTTTTGATCCAGCTGTATTTTTTATGATTTTTATTGTTTTGATCTGTTATTTATGTATGGCGCCTTGGCAATTGAAAGGCACCCTATAAATAAAATTATTATTATTATGAGAAATGGATGGAAGCCTTCTTAAGGGTTTCTAGATAGGAGCTTATATGGACTAGTAAGTCTACTGCTCCTTTTCCACGCCTCAGTATGAACCTCAGTATACATCTTCTGGATCCCACTACATCTTAGTAATTGTGACACTATCTAATTTTTAGTTGTAAGCAAACTTTTAAAGCTAATAAATTTATTAACTAGGCTCCTTCATTGAGGGAGAGTATTTTAAAGCATTATATTTTCATTGTGCCTTTATTGCTTGATTAATTTTGTCCAATGAGTTATTCTCCTTGTCCCATTTATATGTTTAAAAAGTTTCTCTAGAATGTGTTTAAATCTTTCCCTTAGTCTGTTTTCCTCTTTAGTACTCTGATGTAATTTATATTTAGCATAGAGTGAGGGATCATAGAGAAATAAGTCCCAATGCCTAGCAAAATTAAATTCTCATTACATGCCTATTGATATGGCCTGAGAGTTTATTCTTCTAATTTCATATTGCCTTTTCTAGATGCTTTTAGGAGCAGCAATATTTCTGAAAAATACTGGATTGATATCCATTGTTTTTAGTTTTTTTCCCAGCACCATATAATCACTTTTAACATCCTGTTCACTCTTTTTCACCCTCATCATTTATTCCTACATGAATTAGGGTTTTTGATTTTCCTTCTGAGGTTTTGACAATACTTTCAGTTCTGTCATTGATATCTCTAATTTGTGCACCAGACAAACATGTGACTGTTCCATTAAAAGTATCATTCCTGCAGACTGTGTAATATACTAATAAGTCATCAATAATTAACGCCTTCACCTTCTCCTGTGATTCATCATATGGATTATCGTGTAATGATGATGATGAGTTATGCATTTGTTTTGGGAGCATGTGTTGGGGTGCTTGTGCAACTTTCATTCATTGTTTCATCATTCCTAAGAAGGGCACCACTGTTAAACAATCATAAGCTGTTTGAATTTGTTACATGGGAGAAAACACATTTGCAATTGTACCTTTTTATTGTTTCTGGCTGAACTGTAACTCAGTCAGGGACCTCAGAGTCCACGTAATCATCTTCACTTCCCTTTTGGAATGTCTGATACTAACAGCATTACTTGTTCCAGTATGAGCCAGTATCCATTAATTTTAAAATAGTGCTTTCAGCATTATGTTTTCAACTTCATTTGGTTCAATCTGTCAAATCATATTATCGACAAATGTCTCAAGGTTCCTTAATTCTATCAGGTCTGCCAGACATTTTGCCATCTTTCAACTTCATTTTGTAATGTGTTAATATTTCCACTGTTTGGACATGTATATTCATGAGCTACAAAAGAATCACGTGGTGACAGCAAGCTTATAAGTTCACATGTGCTACAGAAAACTCCTCTCCTCCCAGCAGTAAGGTCCACTAATGTACTTGTCACTAGAACTGCAGCCATTTTTTATTTACCAGGATAAGAAGGCATGAGAAAAGATAGTGTACATTGAAAAGAGTTCCCTGGCCTACTAGCCTTCATAGGCTGACACTGGCAGACATGCCTCTGCCAGTCCTCGATGATACTTGCATTGATGTCTCAAGGCTGTATCCTACAAACCGGAAGTGCATTTAGGGTGCACTTCTGGTTTCAGCAATTCAAAAATACTTTTTTAGCTAAAGGTATGTACTTACACTGTGCCCACTACTAAAAAGTGCTTTAATAAAGCTAAAACAATGCAGAAGTTTAAAAACCTTTAAAATGCATTTAACAAGTTTTTTATTAGATATTACCCAGTATAAAAATCAAATAAGTCAAAATGTTATGGATGGAAGTACTACAGCTGAGAATAAAACTTGATCTCAAGCATTTAACTTCTTCAGAGTGAAAAAAAGGAAGTTTTTCCTTCTAAAAATTAAGTGGAATTATGGTCCAGTGTGGATGATTTACATCCCAGATTATTAAAATTGGTTGAAGAACAAATTGACCGGGCCAGTAACTTATCTTTTAACTTATCTTTATGTTTAAATATTATACTAGATCAATGGAAGACTGTGATTATAACACCCATATACAAAGCAGGTGATGAACGATTAGTTAAAAATTACAGGCCAATATCTGTGTTGTTTGTGTTGGCTAAATTGCTAGAAAAAATGGTGTTTGGTCAATTGTCAGAATAACTAGAAAAAAAACTTCTAACACAGGATCAGTATGGATTCAGGGTTGGGGACAGACATCAACATCCTTGGTCAGCTTGACAAGTGACATATATGATGATGTGGATCAAGTTTACTTACTGGAGGAGTCTTTGTCAATCTGATCAAGGTCTTCAACCTGGTGGACTACCCCATATTTGATTCACAAACTTAGGTTGATGGGAGGGGTAATTATATGGTTGAATGGTTTAGAAAGTATTTAGTAAATAGGAAATAACTAGTTAAACTTGGATCTGTGAGACCCACTATAAGAGAAATTCATACTAGAGTACCACAAGGCATTTCTGGGTCCACTCCTGTTTCAATATTTATAAATGATCTGCCAAAAACTTGCTTTACAGTGTCTATAATCATGTCTACAGATGATACAGTGCTTTATTGCACAGGTAAAACAGGAGAGGACCTAGAAATAAAATGCCACCAGCATACTGTGCCTTGGAAAATTGGTTTGTAGAAAACAAGAACTTGTTAAATGAGAAGAAAACCAAAACCATGATTTTGGAACAAAGCAAAGACTCAAAGGAAACAATATGAAAATAGGTGAAATGGAATAAGTTTGAAGGGTATTAACTTTCAGTTATTTAGGAGTGACATTAGATAGTACATTATCTTTAAATGAGCACATTGCTAAAGTAAAAAGGAAATAATAAATTAGGCCATTTGTATAGAAACAAAATAGTTTATCTATTCAGCTAAAAGAACAATAACAAACCAGAGGCTGGATTCACTAAACATTGCCGCGTAAACCCTGTTTGCCTGGGGCAAACTGTTTTTGCATGGAGGTGGTATTCACAAAGCCTATTTTGCACCTGGGCAAAGCTGTGAGGGGCACAGTGCAAATGAGGAGCAGACCTGCATATCCCCACAGTCTAATTCACAAGATTTTGCTCCACATAAGGGCCTTTGCAAAGGACCTTCTGTGGAGAAATTACTGCCGACAAAAACTGGTGGTAATCCACTCACCCTAGTGTTTGGCAGAGGTGCTGTGACCCTCCCTGGTCCCCGATCTCCCACCCAATAGTGTAAAGTGATTTCCATAGTGTAGCAGTCCCTCCCTGATCCCCAAGTGATATTGTCAAATCATTTTCCATAGTGTAGTGGTCCCTCCCTGCCCAGTCCCCAATCACCCAGCCAATATGTTTAAACCTTTTTTCCCATAGTGTAGTGGTCCATCCCTCCCTGGTCCCTGATCACCCATGCAATATGTTTAAATCTTTTTTCCATAGTGGAGTGGTCCCTCCTCCTCCCCAGTTCCCCGATCATGCCCCGTGAAGATACATATACTCCTCAGTTCTAGTGGTCCTCCCTATCTCCCTGAATCCTGTCCCATGCAATATGCAACAAATTGGGGGTGCCTCTAGACATTAGGGATATTTGTACAGACTATGGAATGGATGATCAGGGGTGTCACTAGCACCAGGGATATCTATACAAACTATGGAATGGGTGTTTGGGAGGGTGGAGTGTGCCACTAGCCACCAGGCATATCTATTCAGATTATACAATGGGTGATCAGAGGGTGGAGGGTGCCACTAAATACCAGGGATGACTGTACATATATGAAATGGGGATCGGGGCAGGCAGCTGCAGTGCAAATGCCCTGCCTTTGGGAGGTGGGGGACTCACCATTAAGATGAGTTTTGGAGGCAGCAAGTAGTGCTGCTTTGGGGACTGTTTACCACTGCCATGAACATTTGAAGATACTGCTGCATCGATGTGCATGTGGGGACCCCTCATTTGCATAAACACAGCAGTATTATACAGCGCTTTGATGTGCTGGGATTGTGCTAGTGCTTCTGGGGTTTGAACATGGGCTGCTAGGGAGTGTCAGTGCAGTTCTGAATTTGTGCACCTGCTAATCCTATTGGCAGGTGTGCTAATCTTTAAAATGGGGGCATAAGAGATTTATATGCAGAGATATCAGAGTTTTCCCCAGTAAAAGCCACAGGGTTTTGTCCCAGCACTTCCCCAGCTTCCAGGAGAAGTGTTTATGCCATTCATCCATCCACCATAACAACAGCCCCAGAAGTTAGCTGCACCCTGCAGTAAGCCTCACAAGTCACTAGAATGGTTTAGTGTCAGACAGCAGAAACGTGGATGGAATATAGTAAGACAGGAAACCTAGAAATCTGATCAGAACATTAAGGAAAAATATCCTGTACAGAAAGTCAAAGTATGTAGTTACCTCACAAATAAGAAACCACCGTAGTCCTGATGAAGTGGTGGATGCCAGAAAATATTGACTATCATTGTTATGGTGGATGGATGGATGGACGGATGGATGGATGGAGTAAAACATGTAACCAGCATGCCTATTGTTTCCTGTGCTTCCCTGCCACACTGGTGATCCCCTTTTCTGGCACAAGTCAATAGATATCTCAGTACTGTCACCACCAGTATCCTCCACCCCAAGTTAAGGGTTGGCTTTGTACTATCAACAGAAATAGTCTCTATACCACACGCAGGTCCACAGTCACTCAGTACTATCATTAGCATGGTGCCCCACTGTACCTCTACAAGTCAACAGTCAGCTTAGTACTATCACCAGATATAGTGCCCCATCACCAAATGTCAACAATTAGCTCAGTCTGCCACCTGACACAGTGCCCTGTCCATGGACACAAGTCAGCTGTTATACTGCCACCTGACACAGTGCCCTGTCCATGGACACAAGTCAGCTGTTATACTATCACCTGACACAGTGCCCCGTCCATGGACACAAGTCAGCTGTTATACTGCCACCTGACACAGTGCCCTGTCCATGGACACAAGTCAGTTGTTATACTGTCACCTGACACAGTGCCCTGTCCATGGACACAAGTCAGCTGTTATACTGTCACCTGACACAGTGCCCTGTCCATGGACACAAGTCAGCTGTTATACTGTCACCTGACACAGTGCCCTGTCCATGGACACAAGTCAGCTGTTATACTGCCACCTGACACAGTGCCCTGTCCATGGACACAAGTCAGCTGTTATACTGTCACCTGACACAGTGCCCTGTCCACCACCACCACAAGACAGCAGTCTGCTTAATACTGTCACCAGATACAATGCCCTACCATCAACACTACCACAGATCAGCAGTTAGTGCTGCATTGCCAATAGGCACAGTGACCACCCCACCACACTACACCATTAGTCTCCAGCCTGCTCAGTTCTGTTACCAGATAAAGTGCCTCCATGCCTCCACTATTCAAGTCAGCCTAGTAATGCCATCCAACACACTTTACCATACACCACCACAAATCAGTAACCAGCTCACTGCTGTCACCAAGACACTACCCAAGCCACTGTTATCCCCACAAGTCAACAGCCAGCTCAGTACTTCCACCAGACACAGGGCACCCATCACCCACAAGTCAAAGGCTGCGCAGTACTATCATAAGGCTAATTCCCACACACAATCATAACACTAGCCCAGTACTGTCCCAGATGCAGTCCAGCCCTCCAAGCAGAAGTCCATGTAACCTTTCATAAATCATTGCCTCAGTTGGCAAGAATCAACAAGATGAGGCAAAGGAAGCATCACTGAAGCCAGGGATATTTATTGGGAAAAACATTTTTTTTTTTTTTGCAGTAAACTTCCTTACTTTGTAAAAGGCAATTTAATAACAAATAATATAATACTTTGTGGCATTGTCAATACTATATAACACAAATTGTCTCTTGCACCCAGTCATGCCTGCTTCCTCACCCTGGCTTAAACTGTCAGGCCTGGCATCCACTGATACTGCTCTCTGCTCCAAACAAAAATATCCCTGAATCCAGTGGTACCCCCCACACACACACGCACACATATACATACACACACTACCCAAACCAAATTAAGTTCATTTCATTTATTTCATTTTATTTATTTGGTATTGCAGGTAAGTACTCTGAATTTACATTCCATTTTCAGGTGTGACCTGAAGTCAGTTAAAATACAACATACAGATGTACATAAATGGATAATAAAAATACAAAAATAAGGATAATACAATACAATTAATTTACATACACATTCATTCAGACTTTTAAAATGATTAAGAGCTGCCATGAAGGTATTAACAGAAGTAGATTGCTTTACATCAGAGGGCAAGGACAGAAGCAGCACAATAAGCAAAGATTCTATTGCCTGCATTAGATTGTACAAGGGCAAGACCAACTGAGACTTTGTAGATGATCGTGACTTGTAAGTGGGTGAATAATTGACAAGTGAATTATGTAATGTAACTGGAATTCCAGTGTTTATTAATTTAAATACAAAACGAGACACTGATAACCTATTCTGTACAGAAAACCAGTTGAGTTAATTTAGGATTAGACAACGGTGAGTGCGATGAGGAGCCAGGAGTGCAAACTTTCCTATTTTTGTAGTAATGTTTCTTTTCTGGATACAGTGCATGTAGGAGCAGTATCAATGATAAACGATGCATAGTTCAATATTGGAAGGATTTTGCTGAACAATGGCAAAATGTGTCTTTATTAAGTAATTTCATAATCAGTATAATGTTTCTATCTTTGTATGCAAATTGGAAGTAACTTTGTCCATGTGAACATTAAATATTAAGGATGGATCCAAAGTAATACCTAGGTATTTAAACAAATTTACAGTCTCAGTTGAATTCCTCCCTGTGAACATACTATAAAGTCACTTAAATATTTTTTATTTTAATATCAGATCCAAACAACATTGCTTTTGTTTTAATTTTATTTAAAACTAAATTATTCTGACAGAACCAGTTTTGGATTTTAATAATCTCACAGCTTAAAGTAGATTCAACTTAAGAAACAGATGTACTATGAGTTAACAATGCTGCATCATCTGTGTAGAGTATTAAATCACAGTTATGTGGTATTTGTGAAAGAGGGTTAATAAAAGAGTAAACATAAGGGTCTCAATATGGAGCCCTGAGGGACTCCAAACTGAACCCCGCAGAATGTAAGAAAAAAAAAACATAAAATTTGACACACTGAAGCCTGTTCTCAAGATAGTCCCGAACCAATTTATGACATGGGTGCCAGGTCCCACATGCTGAAGTCATTTCAGTAGGGTGGTATGATCAACCAAGTTGAATGCCTTGGTTGGTCATGAACACTGCCCTGCTAGGGCCACTGATCTTAGTAGCACTATGGACAGTGTCCGTGAGTCCAACTAAGGCAGTTTTCAGTGTTGTACCCCACAACCATGCTGGTTAGGGGAGATTACACCATTGGACCTGATACAGTCATTAAGCTGTGACTATGCTATTTTTCCTTATATTTGAAAGTGCTGACAAAATTGTTATTGGACGGAAATTACTAGACTCTGACAGGGACTCTGTTTTATGTATAGGTATTACAATATTTCTTCCACAGACTGGGTATTTGTCCTGTTTGAAATGATAAATTTAATACTAAACTGATTGGATAAGCAATTTTAGATGCTGCAAGTATCAAAAGGTTGGGAGAAAGTTCACCATAGCTTGATGCCTTATCTATTTTTAACTTAGTATTTCAGTGTCAGTGGCTCTAGGTAGCACACTCGCCTCTGAGGCTGGAAGATCAGAGGGTTGTGGGTTCAATTCCCACATCTGGCACTTGGGTTAATATCCCAATACTTCTACTGTAGTGCAGCATGAGGGGGTTCTGCACTTGAGGTGCCGCCTTGGATGAGACGCTAAACCGAGGTCCCATCTGCCTGGATTGGTAGTAGTTCAGGTGCATGTTAAAGATCCCATGGCACTTATCGAAAAAGAGTAGGGAATTTTATTGAGAAAAGTTTGACTTCATTACAAAAGAAATAATATCCTGTACATCAATCATCTGAATCAAAATACAGCAATCATAGAAATAAACAAAAAAATACATATATAAAGAAACGAAAGGATATCACTTAATCAACTGTAAAGAGATCACAATTACGCCATAAATGAAAAAACTGAGGCCCTGCAAGAAGTTTGAAATCCTGCAATTTAACTACACAAATAGCAGTTCTAATATTCTCGATTACTTTTGTACCATAATCATTTTTGATGCAAAACCAGCATACATCTGGCCTGCCATAAATAATAATGAATCAAGGCAAAACAATAAATAAAGTATCTTCATGATATTTTCGCACAAAGCACCCTGTACACAGAACATAAGTTGTTCATAAGACAAATGTACCATCAAAGGTTCAGACCATAAGCCTGCTAACAAAGTACAAAAAGTAATAGCAAAGGGATACTCCAAAAAGATGCTGTTGAGTTTCGATAATAACCTGACAACCATCCTAGGGCAATATCGAGTGTCCAATGCTTTATGTTTATGATTACCCTTAACACTTAAACACCCATAATTACCCAACCAAACCATATCCCACACATAGGGGGCAAATGGGGATTGCTGAGTTGCTGAAGGATCCATTCAAAATGATTTGGAGGACAAAAAGGAAAACCACCTTATCCTGCGCCTCCCTCCCTCCTCCAAACTTTTTCATAAAGCATTGACTGAGATAATACACAAAAATCCTGTAGACAAAAAACTCCAGGACAGAGCCACCTTAGTGCTTCTTTCCCATACAGTGGAATGTCTGCAAAACAAAACCCACCCTTTTTCCCCAATTCCCAAATTGAAGGCAAGGCAACAACCATTTCAGCAAAAAGGTTTCCATACCACCACCCCGGTTTTAACGCTTTTCCAAAATTATAATTGAAAAATAAACTATAAAAAAGCAATAGGGTGGATCATCCAACCCTCCCTCCTTATATGGTCTATATGTTATACTCCGCTCACTGGGTTCAAACGAGACCCCCAAAACCCTTAGAAAATCCCATATAATCTGGAAAATACCATAGGCGGAGGAAATACATAACAAAGGTACAAAATAATGGGGATCACCAAAGTCTTAAGTAACACAACCCTTTTTTTCCCAATCTGGTACTGTTTCCAGCTGGAAACTAGACCCTTGGCCTCCCTAAGGCTAACTGCCAATTATAAGAGTGCATATCCCTGATCCCCAAAAAATACCCAAATACTTAAAGGAATTGTATCAATAGGTATCCCTGCATAAGTTCCCAACTGTGGAAGAGCAAGGTGACCAATAGGTACCCCAATACTTTCCTAAAATTAACACAAGATCCTGAAACTGAGGAATATGCACTGAGAACCTGTACCAATTCAGCTTCCTCAGTAACGACATCTATAGTTAAAACCAAATCATCAGCATAAGCTAAAATTTTGATGGGATCCAATAAAGGAGCCCCTAAACCCCAAAATATAAGGACAAAGGGAAATTGCCTAATCAATGTACCAATACAAAATTGTAAAGGAGAGGGCTTAAGGGGCATCCTTGTCTGACCCACTGACCATCTTCACTGGTTTGCCCAACCAACCATTCACATTAGGAATGATGGTAGCCTCCACTACAGAGAGCCTTAATCCACAAGAGAAACTGACCAGGAATCCCAAAGGCTTGCAACACAGAAAATAGGGAACTCCTGAGAGACCCTGTCGAAGGTCTTCTCTTGGTCCAACCTCAAGACCCAACCCAAAACCATCCCTTTGTCACCCAGGGCAAATAATTCTTGTAACAAAATTAAATTATCATGTTGACTTCTACCTGAATACCACACGCCTGAGCCAGACTGAGTCGATCCGCAATTTTTAATAATCTGGCCAACAAATTTTTTTGCCACAATTTTGTAATCTACATTTAATAAACTCAGTGGCCTCCAATTCTGCAAATCAGCCCAATCCCCTTTTTAAAAATTAGGACCCAAATGGCTTCCTTCATGACTTAATAAAAGAGGCTGTGGTCAACATGTCATTGAATAATAAAGTCAAAGCGGAACCAAATCCTCCTTAAAAGTTTAAAAAACTGGGCAGTAAGGCCATCTGATCCTGGAGTGGAATTAGTATTTAAACTATCAATGGCTTGAGCCATTTCTGAGGCTAATATGTCTCCTGACAACATACCTTGCTCAGCTAAAGAAGCGAAGGGAGGTGCAAAAGAGTCTAAAAGGTATCCGTAGACTCACAAAGAGGTAAACTACCTAACATAGAGAGAACATGTTGTTCCACAACCTGAACTAGTGCCTCTGGTTCCGTAACCAAGACACCTAGGGGTGACCGAGAGTCGGAATAAACTTAGATTCCACCTTCCTTTACAGGCTTTAAATGGGTCTAACCTCCTTTGGTCACCTGAGTCCCAAATCTTGCCTCCTGCCCCAAAGAACTAGCCCTATCATATTGCAGGGTTTTCATTTGGGTACAAACCTCCGCAATCTGATCACTATAATCATTAACAGTAGTATCTGATAAAGAAATCAGATGCTGTAATTGTTGCCTTAATGCTAAATATGTTAAGTATTGCTCAGTTTGCTTTGCTACAGCTGTCCCTGAAAAATCTGCCTCATCTGTTTTAGAATCTTCCCACCACTCACATGGTTCCTCATAGATATCCGCCACCGAGAGCCGGGCTGCCCATTCCCTCCTCCACAATTTTTGAAGGCGAGGGTCCTCCAACAGGGAATCATTAAGCTGCCACCTATTTTTTACTCCTTGAGTATTATGCCATGAAAAGGTCACTCTAAGAGCTGCATGATCAGAAAACTCCACACCCATAGTCACACAAGAAAGAATCCTTACAACTTTAGATAAAAAGCAAAATCAATACGAGTGTTATTAGGGTCCCTTAAAAAGTAAACCCCCGACTCATGACAAAACCTGTAAGCATCAACTAGCTGAGCAGTGGCAATAACATCCTTTAATGCAACAGAATCACAAAATAATTTGGGGTTTGTAACCCTCTATCCCTCTGGTGTAAACCACAATTAAAATCACCTACCCACAAAATTAATATAGAAGTATACAAAAGGCCTAATTAAATGAAAAAGAGACACCCGTTGTGCTTTTGTCTGAGGGCATAAACAACAATTATCCTGAATCTCTCAAAAGAATATGTGAAATCAACAACAAAGCCCTACCAGGCTGAATATCCACCAACCAAGATACATGGAAATCAGAGTTAGAAAATAAAATCCCAATACCCACATTTATCAATACCTGAAGACCAAAAAGACGGACCAATGGTCCATGCCCGGAAGCTTGTTGAAGTTCCAGGTTGGATTTCAATCTAGTATCCACTAGACATACAATATCACAGTTAAAATCTTGTAAAGTTAAGAACACACCCCAAGCTTCCTAGGACCTTTAATGCTATTAACATTTAAAGTACACACCGATAATGAATCCATCTAAGTGCCTATGGGTGACTTACTCCTAAAACTTTGTCTGGTTCATTTAGCAATAGGGTTCAGGTCCCCACCACCCTCTGTATCCGGTATAAGATCGGATAGAGGAACTATCTGTATCTTCACCCCAGACTCTTTGTCAGAGAGCAGTGCTGGCACCCGGTACAGTGACCTCCATGGGAGGGATCCTCAACTTCTTGAGTGGCTACGGTCACGTGCCAGGAGGCGTGGTGCCTAGGCCAGGTGGGTGTACCATCTATGCACCTGTATTCTCTGTAGGGGTGTGAGTGTGTTTTGGTGGCTGTATATAGGTGATGGCTCTGCCATGGTTGGCTGTGTCAGTGTGTGCAGGTGTGAGATGCATGGGTCTGGCTGTGTGGGCAGGCACTCTCACTGGGGCAGGGGCAGTCTGCTTTGGAGTCACACTGATGTTTTTCTCAACATTTGTCTCCCACAGGACGGGCGGAGAGGATGCTGGCACGGGTGAGGAGGGCCGTGCCAGGGCCCGTGCCGGGTGGTGGTGCTGTGGTGGTGCGCCCCAGCAGCAGCAGCAGCAGCCACAGCTGCTTGAGGAGTGTGAGTATCATTACTTCATGGATGCTATTGCATGCTGGGGGCATGACCACCAGCCATGCACAACACAACCATGCACGACACAGGCGACATTCATCACTGTCCAGTGTCACAGCACATCTGTGTATGCATCACTGGTGGTCCATGCATGCACTGGGCACATGGCTGTGGGACTGGCATCGCACCACGCCACGTCACTTGACAGCCTTGTTTGTGCTAGATGTACATGGCCAGTGTGTGTGTGCAGTGGTGCACATAGCTGGTGCTGCCTGGTTGGGCGTGTCATGTGCATGGTCACTGTGGGTGGGTGCATACTATCACAGGTGCGGGCACTAGGCTTTATGCCTTGCAGGATGGGTGGTGTTCAGGGTTTTGAACAGTCACAGCCATTGACTGTATTCCCTTTTCCTAGGTCTCAGCATCCTAAGAAGGATGGAGCGTGCCTTTCATCGGATCAACGTGTCTCCATAGCAACACATGGGATCCTGAATGACATGTACCGCCATGGGATCCGGAGACGGGCGGAGGGACAGCGACGGCGGCAGACAGCGGCAGACCAGCCTGCCAGGCCATGACTGTGCTTCCCTTCCCATTTAACAATCCCTCCCACCCTGCCTTCCCTCTCCCAGTTGTTCACCCTACCCCTTACCCACCCTACCTTGTACCCCACCCCCGTCTTGTACATAACTGTATATAGTTGTTCTTGTTCTTGTTGTTGTATTTTATTGTTTCTACGAATATATATATTTTGTTATGAATACTGTGGTGGTCTCTGATTTGCAGCTGGCTATGGTTGCTCAGTTGCAGTGGTGTGCATGCCACCAGTAGTATGGTCCTGGGTGTGTGTGTGTGTGTGTGTGCATGGGAGGTGTCTCCAGTGTGGCAGTGTCTTTCTGTTGGTCTTGCATCTGCTGCCGCCCACTGCTGGGTGCACAGGGTGGGTCTGGCTTGTATGCTTCTCTGCACATGGGGTTGGCGATGTGCCAGGCCGGGATGCATGGTGTTTCCTGCAGTGCCAGTCACTGCACATGGCTGAGTCTTGGGGTCTATGGTGCAGGTGTGCTGTGTGTATGCAGGGGCTGATGTGCACTGTGGTCGTCATCCCCTGTGTGTGGCAGTCTCAGCCTGCCAGTGGTTGTGCTGGGGCGTCATGGCCCTGCTGTGCTTTGTTGGCTTGTCCCAGGGGCCAGTGGATCATCCGTCCCACCCCAGTGATGCTGTGCTTGGGGTGTGCAGGTGTCTTGTTCTGCAGTGTGTTCCTGTGCCCATGTGTGGCATGGCTGCGGTGGGCCCCAGCCTGCCTCCCTGGATGTGCAGTTCCATTGCTCTTGGGGGGCTCTGCTTGCGCTATGGCACCTCTGGACTGCTCCAGCTGGGCTGCCCCTGGATTGCGCTATAGCGCCTTTCTACTCAGCTTCTCCTTCCTGGTTGCTAGGCGCGGTTGTGCGATATTCAGGCGTTGGCTGCTTGCGCCATTTGTTCTGCTCCATGTTTGAATATCGCGCCTGTTGCGCATATGCGCACTGATTTGTGCTTGCTTCCTGCTGTTATGCATATTTTGGGCTCAGGCTTGAATATCTGGGCCTAGATGTATATCTTTTGCAATTCTTCCAGACTGACTACTGACCCCAGATGCTCAAGACAATGGTGGGTTAACTCAGCATGAGTAAGGGGTTCTGCTTACAGGAATCTTTAATAAAAAGATGACCCTCCCTTGCCCATCACCCTATCCTTTCTATAAATTTGGTATTCTGATAAAGCCAATTCATTATCAGAAATTGTTGGGCAAAGCCATGCTTTGGATATTGTTACGATATCTGGCCTATAGTGATTAACCAAGGCCTCTATTTCACATAACTTAGAGGCAATACTTCTTGCATTAAAGTGGATGATTTTAAGACCTCCTTTTACTGCAAAACAATAATCTATATTGATGTCAGTAGTGTCAGCCATAGGTCATGGGTTCGGTTCTATGTTCCCTGCTAACATAAGTAACCTGAAGATTAGAGCTGGGGTAAGGCAAGGTTTTATCCCTATGCAGATATGCATGGATTTTCTTAGAGAAGCCTATAGTATATGCCAGAATCATATGGTGAATGCCTATTAGATGGGTAATGTAAAGACAGTTTCTGGCATCTATGGGAGATTAAATCCTTGTTCCTTACCCTCACATAGGATGCGGTTGGTAAGCAGTCTGAGCTAACTAAGTGTCAGTTAGAATCAAATAGACAATATACATTGAGCCCAAACATAAACCTCATACAGCCATTCTTAAAATGGTCAAAACAGTGTTGTTGTTAAATAAAAATATTTAGAATAATATACAGCCAATTAATATAATACCATGAAACTAGAGTAACAATAAAAACTTAACACTAGACTACAACAACCCAAAAATACTGTCCAATGTAAAGCAATTAATGTGAAGTAAAATCCAATGGATCTCCCAAGCCACAAAAGATATACCTGTCAGTTGTCTAGATTATCTAACAGTTGTTTGAGGCAATGGGATGTACCAAAAACCAGAAAGGGAAGGGTAGTAAAATTGCTCCAGCAAGTTGTAAGATATACACCAAGTGCAAAGGGAGATGGATGAGGGCGAAGTACTAATGAATCCCCTCTAACAATGGTATCCTGGCATATGGTCTAGTGGGTAGGGCTGCAGGCTATATACAGAAAAGGAGTCCCTGTCTGGGGATCAAATCCCACCATATGATTCGGGAGAAAGCGATGGCCAGCTACAGAAATACTAAACTGATTTATCAGAGTGGAAGTCCTTATCTTGTGACAGATAGGTTTAAATAGTAACAATTTCTATTAGGGCCTTGAGGGAGAGCAACAGCGACCTCTATTAATCAAGAATTTTAGGTCGCTAATGGGAATTAGGGAGATAGGTCACATGACCTGTGGGAGTCTGTTAAGAAATGCTCACCCAGGAGAGGGTGGGGTGGGTGGGGTAGCCACCATGGTAGCGCGATGGGCTGCACTGGATGGAGAGATATCTGCTGCATCTGCAGGGTCCGGGACCAAACTGCAGCACCTTGCTCTGCTGTGTCCAGGAATCAAAACCCTCCAGTGCAGTGAGCAGCCTACAGAGATGAGGACAGGAGTTGGTAAAGTGCCTCAATCAAGGAAACACTAGGGTAGGGCGAGACATGGGATATGACCCCTGCGGAGAGCTGGGATGGTAAACAAGCTTGCCCTGAACTGGAATAAATAAATATATAATTATAGTGCAATAAAGTGGCTTAGGAAACCATGATTAATCCTAACACAACCCCACCATGCCTAGCAGCCAAAGTAAAATATCAGCTTAACAGGCACAGATCTCACAAATGTAATTTACTACACATGGAATCCAAGTCTTAAGGCAACCATCAAAATAAGCCCAAGGAGCATGGTTACACAGCAGCATAATGTTTATATAAAAACAATCTGTAGTGTCCCTCCGCAATTAATATTTAACCAGTGCACTGGATGGAGAGATACCTGCTGAGTCTGCAAGCTCAGGGGACCAAACTGTGGCACCTTACTCTGCTATGTTCTGGGCATCTAAAAACCTTCCAGTGCAGTGAGCAGCCTGCTGAGTCTGCAGGCTCGGGGACCAAACTTAATCCCTGACATCAAGTGGTACCCTGTCATTCACAGCCCTGGCCCAAACTAAAACATCCATGGGGTCCAGTGTCCTATCATCCCCTGTCCCAACCAAAAACATTCCTGGAATCCAGTGGTACCCTCTCACTCATGCTGCTCTAATAAAAGTATCTGGCATTCAGTAGTCCTCTTTCCAGCACCCTGCCTCAAAGATAGTCCCTGACTTCTAGTGGTATTCCCTCCCTCACCCAAAGAAAGTTCCTGGTCTCTAGTGGTACCTCTCTCCCTCACCCTGCCCCAAAGAATGTCCATGAAAGGACTCAAGGTGGACACTCTTTAATTTTGTAAATATTGAGCTTCCAGGGATGAGTGCCCATTGGCCAGAGCAGTACCCTCTTTGTGCCCCATAAAAGTTATTCTTATCCAGCAGTACCCCTCTCTCACCTCATCCCAAAGAAAGACCCTGGCATCGAGTGGTACCCCTTTCCTAATCTCTCCCCAAGATAGTCCCTGGCATCCAGTGGTAACCCCTCCCTCATCATGCCCCAATGAAAGTTCCTGGCATCCACCCCTTCTGCAACCTGCCCCTCCAAAAAATCCCTGGTGTCTATTAGCACCCTGCCCCTCAATCTGCCACAAAGAAAGTCCCTGTTGTTCAGAGATATCCCTCCATCAACTTGCCCCAATCAATATCCCTGGGATTCAGTGGTGCTTCCTTCCCTCACCCTGTCCCAAATATGACCCTGGCTCATAGTGGTTTCCCTCCCTCACCCACTCTAGATGTTGGTCAGTTTAAACACAGCACTCACCTACTCATCTGATTGACATCTGACTGGACTCCATCATTTTCGATTTATGAAATACTTGCACAAAGCATGCATTGCATATTCTAGCTTGCTATATTAGTTACTGGTCTCCCAGTGGCTAGATATCAACAGTCCCCTAAGGAACAAGGCAAATAGCAATGATGAGGAGGAATAAAACAAAATTTGTGATCCAACTGTTCCCTCAGAGTGTGGCAGGCAGAGCTCCTGAGGGGAAATACCAGATGGGAGCAGGGCAGACAGCATACCTGAGGGAAGTTGAAAAAAAATGAATATAGTTTCCTTTGGGAGTAGGGCAGGCAGCATTCCCAAGGAAATAAAAAGGAACATTTGTGATACAATACCCACTCAGGAGATGGGCAAGACAGGCAGCACTTCTAAGGGTGAATAAAAAACACTTGCAATCCAGCTGTACCCTCAGAAGGTAAGGCTGTTTTCAACCAGAATCTATTGTTACTACTGACATACAGGATCAGTAAGAAAATATGGAGTCGCTGGATAGTTTGATACCTTTTATTGGACCAACATATGTCTTGTACAAGATGGCATAGCACACAAGTTTTCGGGTCTGACAGATCCTTTGTCAGCTGCAGTAGCAAACTAAGCAAAAGAAGCTGAAGTTACATACACTGTGATGCATTGTTTTAAAATAATTTATGACAGAATAGTGAGAAGACTTAAAAGGAAGGGGAGAAGGGCTTAAAGGAAGGGTGGTGGGCAATGAATAGGAACAGGTCTGTAGCTGTGTGGGAATGTTTAGTAGGTGTTGAGATACTCATAAGAGAGCTGAATGGATGCATTAAAGTGTTAATTTGAAAGGTATCCTGACAGTAACAGAGGATAGCAATGACAGGATACACAAAGTGCATGGGGACGGCATATAAAGAAAAAACGTATTTGTATAATGTAACATAGATAGTTTTCTTAGTCTCATAAAGCCAATGTCTCAATTGAGCTTCTCTCCTATGTGTTTTGAAGCTGCCTCTTAGTATCAGAACAGACAGGTCCAAGAGAAATGGTCTGGTTTGAAAAATAAAATGCTGTCCTATTGGTGTGCTGCTAATCTGGTTTAATATTGTGTCAGTGGTGGTTCATCCTGATTTGCAGTCATTGCCTTGGTTCCCTATATAGCATTCATTTGTGCCCTTTTGCACTGAATTAGGTAAACCACATTGTTTGATTGGCGTGTAGGATCCATTTATTTTGTTGTGCTGTGCAGTCCTGTTTCAATGGTGATTTATGTGCATATTTAGGTACAGGTCTTATGTCTTGTATTGTTGCATGGTCTCACGGTATTTGTATAGCACATTACATTTCTCTGTCAACTTGTCTTAGTGAGTGGCCCTTTTGGATGAAGGAATTACAAAGTGAGGTGAGCTGTCTACTTGTTGTCTCATCTGGACAGATCCAATAGTACTGAACTGCCTGACTGTAGATCACAGATTTTCTTTGTGTGCCTTAGGTGGAAGCTGAAAATATGCATGTATTAGTGTCTATCAGTGGGTTTTCTGCAAACAGCAGTTTGTACATGTCCATCATTGGCAATTTTGACCATGGTATCCAGAAAATGTATGCTAGTGGTGGAGTATTCAATGGTGAGTTTTATAGAAGGGTAACAGTCACTGAAATCCTTATGGATCTTTTACGGAGTGTTCACTTTCTGCCCAAATGAGGAATATGTCATTTATGTATCGGAGGCAGACTTATTGTTGAAGGAGCTGTATTTAAAAATATTCATTTAGACTGGCCATGAAAAGACTGGCATATTGTAGTGCGTTTGTGCCCATTGCTGTCTCCATGATCTGTAACAAGTGCCTGTTATTAAATGTGAAGATGTGTGTCAGAATGAATTTTATTAAGGTGCTAATGGCAATTTTGGAAATGGCTACGGTGGATGTGTTGTCTGACACGCTGATATGCCATCATATCAGTGTCTGCTTCCACCATGGCACACCAAAAATTCTGTGATCTTTAGTTAGACAATTCAATACCATCAGATCTACTCAGATGAGATAACAAGAAACAGACAGCTCACCACACTTGTAATTCCTTCATCCAGCAGGGCCCTCCCAAGACAAATTGACAGAGAAATGGAATATGCTATACAAATACCACAAGAAACTCTACTGGAATACAGGCCAAAAACTCTGATTGCAAACTTGTAGTTGTTACATACTGCCCCATGCTAACATTCCTTCAGCAAATGATTAAAGAACTGTAACCCATGCTGACTGATGATGAAAGACTTAGAGACATTTTCCCTGAACCACCTGTCATTGCCTACAAGCAGCCCAACCTCTCTAACATAATACTTCTTAGAAAACTGCCAGCAGCTCAAAATAACTATGAAACAAAAGGAACAACATGCTATGATGTAAGATATAAGCCCTGCATTCTCAAATGCACACAACCACACCAAAACAGGAAAAACAGCACAATGACATAAAACATAGAATCTGCTGGCAGATAAGGATCACTTGGCCCACCTAGTCTGCCATTTTTCCTTGCCTACACAGTCATTGCAGACCCTACCTAATCTCTGGCTTTCTCCTGCCACACTTTCCTACCAAGATTCCTTGTTCCTATCCCATGCACGCTGAAGTCTACCACTGTTTTCACCTCCACCACCTCCACTGGAAGACTGTTCCAAGCATCCATCACTCCTTCAGTGCAGAAGTACTTCCTCACATCCTCCTAAATACTCCTTCCAGCTTCACTGCATGCCCCTTGTTTTTGAACACCTTGTCTTCTGAAATATACTCCCCTGATGTACCTTATTTACCCTGTGAGGTACTTAAAGGTCTCTATCATGTACCCTTCTCTTTCCTATCTTCCAGGGTGTACTTATTGAGATCCCTTAGTCTCTCCTCATAGGGTTTATTATGCAGCCACCACACTATTTTATTTGCCCTCCTCTGGACACCGCTACCCTGTCTATGTCTTGCCTGAGATGTTGTCTCCACAACTAGACACCATACTCCAGGTAGGGTTTCACCAACAATCAATACAGTAGTTACACCATCCCTCTCCTTCTGCTGGTGTTACCCTCAGTTGGCACCCAGCATCCCACTGACCCTACCTAGTACCTTGTAGTAGTAGTGGTTGTAGTAGTTAGTAGTAAAATGTTTTATTCATAAAAGTATGAACAGGGATTACAACTCAACAGAACCATAAGCTCCATTTTCAAAGAGGTCCCTTAATGCCAAGATCATTTATTATAAGATATTACAGTTTATGTCTCACAGTAAAATTTACATAAATAAAAATAGTAAAATTAATAGAATATCATCCTTAATAACACTGCACTACAAATATGCTATCTCAATTCATGTGACCCTGTCAATATAACAAGGTAGGGTACATGCCTGCTCACCAATCCACTTTACATTATTCATTTTAATGTTAGTATTAGCCCCTCACAACATTGTCAGTACTGAGTTTCACAATACAGTAACCTTACAGTAAACAGAGGACCTACATACCTCCAATCTACAATCCAGGACATTAAACTCAAGTCCCAGAGCAGATCTCAGGCCGTCTTCTACAGGCCTTGTCTTTATACTATCTAGAATATACTGTGGATACTAACCCTTCCAACATTGTATATAAAGGTTAACAAATGTACATTTTCCTTTTATGTAGTCTTAACCAGTTTAATTCTCTGTATACTGTAGGTCACAATGATGCAACCAGTAGGGAATGTCGAGGATGAAACATGCCAGCCTGTTGTATATTATATCCAGTCTTCAGCTCCATCCCCGATGCCCTGGCATAAGAATATCTCCATAACCCAATACAGGGAGAATCATGGAACTGACAACTGTCAAGTGAGTTTCAAGTGACATGCAAGGTTTTAGATGGTACAGCATTCCTATTCTCTTGCCAATGTTATTCAAAATTGTGTCTATGTGTATATTCCATTTTAAATTGTTATCCAGCCATAAGCCCAATTATTTATACTGTGTCACCTCCTGAATATTTATGCCATCTACAGTCTGAATCAATAAGGAAATATTCTTTGTAGTTTTGAGTTTCTACCAAAAAGAACAATCTGTGGGATTTTTTGGCATTAAGGATCAATTTATGTTCCTCAAAATTACTTGAAATTGCTTAAACATATTCTGTAGTTTTTCTTGGATATGCTCAGTTGTTGGACCTGCTACATAAATAACAGTGTCATCAGCATATAAATGGTATTTGACAGTTGGCTCTTCAAACTGTGGTTCGTTCACATAAATATTGAATAAAGGGGTCCAAGATAGAACCTCGGAGACACCAGATTTAATCAAAGCTGGAGTCAATTTGTATGTCCCTATTTCCACTAGCTATCTCGTCCTCTCAAGTATGATTCAAACCATCTATGCTTATTCCCATTTAATCCTACAGAGGTCAATCTGGACAGTAATAAATCATGATTTAGGTATCAAAAGCCTTCAATAAATCAATGAAAATAGTACCTACTGATAGCCTCCT
The DNA here is from genome assembly GCA_016271365.2 of Neoceratodus forsteri. Taxonomy (NCBI): domain Eukaryota; kingdom Metazoa; phylum Chordata; order Ceratodontiformes; family Ceratodontidae; genus Neoceratodus; species Neoceratodus forsteri. The sequence goes on along the minus strand of CM057450.1, from coordinate 1,181,056,543 downwards.
GGCCATGCTTAACTGCAAATCACTAATAACTTTGAATAAGGCTGATGTAGTTCTATGAGAAACTATAAAACCAGCTTGGTATTTATTTAACTTTATACAGTTCAAAAGTATCTTTTTAGTTGTCCAGAAATTATCCTTTCAAGAATTTTTGAGATCTGTGGAAGTAGGGTATAAGCCAATAGTTTTCTATCTCCTGTTTAGAGCCTGACTTGAAAACTGGTATGACTTTTAGCAGTTTTCAGGATTCCGAATTTATAAGTTGAAGATTTTTATTAGTGGATATGCAATACATGGGGCAGCATATTTTATAAGTCATAGAGGATTTTGTCCAGGTCAGTTGCCTTGGTGATGTTATTTTTAATAGTTAATCTCTGACCTCCTGCACTGAGATGTAGGAGAATAGAAAACTAGTTTTTGTTGTTGACCCATGTTACAACTTTCTGTCAAAACATGTTTAAATTACTGTCCCCAGTGTACATCTGAATATTGTTAAGTCTCAGAGCTTCAGACCCCATATCAATGAAATATTCTTTCAGTTAATTAGCTACTCTACTACCCAGCGGTAGCTACTCTACTACTAGCCAACTGGCGTCAATCAAAACCCTATTTGCTAATGTATTATTTGCACTTAATAGTTCTGACATTATCTTCCAAACATTTCTTGGTTTTGTATTATATGAGTGTCTAGTTTTTGTTTGAAGTACTTCGGTTTAGCCAATTTTATTGCACTTGCATACTCATTGCATGCCTGCCTGAGTAGATCCAAATCTCCTAGAGTTTTGTTTTTCAGCCTTATGCCATGTTTTTGTCCCTGTCAGTCTTAAGTTTGTGTAACTCCAAACTGAACCAATTGATGTTAGAGTTCTTAATCTTTCTTTGCCTCATGGGAACATGTCTATCACAGATCTGCATAAATTCCTAATAAAAGAAGGCCCAAGCATCAGTAACTGTGGGGATTAGATCTAGTCTATCCCAGTCTATGCCTTCCAAGTCTAACATAAAAGCCACATAGTCAATATTTTTAAGTTTCTCCAATTATCAATGTTCATCTGGGTGGATTTATGTGATTTATGTCCAAAGTAAAAGTAACCTGATAGTCGGAGAAGGCATCTGGGAGTACTCGCTTGTGGAATAAGCTTGAGGACAGTTTGTAAAATAAGGTCCAGGAGAGTGGAGGTATTTTCATTAATTATTTGAGTTAGACCCAGACTTTCTTGAAGTTCCACTAAGCTGTGACCTCTGTCAATCTGTAACCAATTAACATTAAGATCACCTACAATAACATGAGTATTTATTTCATGAGTATTCCCATATTCAAACAAGAAATCTGGCAAACTACTAAATGTACTTATATTAGTTCTGGGTGGTCGGTATACTCCAGCAATTAGTAGTGACCTGTTATAATGTCATTTAAGTTCAGCAGATACTACTTCTAATCCTTCCAGTTGTAAGGTGTTCTCAGTCGCGTATATTTCTATCTCTGTGTTAACATAGAATAGAACCCCTGCCTTTTTACTCCTGTCTTTATGTAGGATTTTGATGGTTTTCTATTTCTATTTGTGAGTTGGGAATTCTACCACAGAGCCAGGTCTCAGTTATAACAACAAGTTCAGGAGGATAATTGACTACCCAATCTTTAACTTGGTCAAACTTATTCTGAACACTTCTGGAGTTAAATTGCACTACACTAAAATCCCCCTTCAATAGAATCTCTGCTCTCAGTTGAGTAGGCCCCTCCAGTCCTGGATTAGGATGTATATCCCCACATAACAGCAGAAAGAGGATTAAAACAGACTTAGTACTGTTAAACCAGTAGCTTCTCTTTTTACCCAAAGAAGAGACTTTGTACATAGAACTAGCCATATCCAGTCTCTGAGCTACACAAGTCACTGCTGTAGTAAAATAACTACCTAAAAAGGTTGCTGTCTTAGCTAGGTCACTGTAAGAGTTCCCCATCAATATGCTTGGGTAAATTAAATTTTGTCCTTGTTGGAGACTGTGTGGGATACAGCAACTGGTTCCTCCATGGAGATGGAATTCAGTATTCACGTTTGAGTCCATATTCATAAACAGTCTACTCTCCAAAATTAAGGATGCCCTATAAGTAATAATTAAACCCAACCACAGCCAACCCATTCTGAATATAATATAAACACACAGTTCTGCTGGTAAATTTATATTGGATGCAGTAAAGTGGAAATACCCAAACAAAGAAGAAAAATTTCCTAAAGCCTCCTGCTTAACATCCCACTGTTAGTCTCATGCAGCTGCTCATGCCACCCTTTTGAAGTGGCTGGATCCACCCTCAGTGATGTCACTGGCCCCGGCCGGTACTGGTAGCCCCTCCCCAGCTTACTGGGCTATGCAGCATCCAGGAATCAACTGAATATCCCGGTGCTGCAGTTCAGTCCCTTTGGCCATAGCCAAGAGTCTCTTACACAAGAAAAACTTGCACAGCTGGTGGTATTGTGGAACTGGATACTCTGGACAGCTGGAGATGGGCAGACTGAAGTGCTCACAGGTGGAAAAGGTATTGTAGTGTTGGTGGTCTTTAGCACTTGTGTGGCCACCCCTTTTAAGTGGCTGAACCCACCCTCAGTTATGCCACTGGCCCCACCATGTACCAGTAGCCCCCTTGGCTTACTGAGCTATGCTGTGGCCAAGAATTGAATGAAAATCCTGGTGCTGCAGTTCAGTCCCTTTGGCCATATCCAGGGTCTCTTACGCAAGAAAAACTTGCACAGCTGGTGGTATTAAGGGATTGGATGCCCCAGACTGCTGAAGATGGGCAGGCTGAAGTGCTCACAGGTGGAAAAAGTATCGTAGTGCTGCTGGTGTACTGCCTCATCATCTTCAGGTCACTGGATATGATTACCTCAAGGTCCCGTTCCCATTTAGTGACCATCAATACCTCCTCCCCATTCTACACACTGCCTCTGAGTTTGCACCCTAGGTGCATGATTTTGAACTTCTTCTTATGTAAATCCAACTGCCATATCCTTGTCCACTCCTTGAGTCTCTACTCATTCTCTCTGCCCCTCTGGAGTATTTACCCTATTGCAAACTTTGGTGTAATCTGCAAGGAGGCATACCTTCCTTCCAGTTCTTCTGCAATGTCACCTATAAAGATATTGAAGAGGACTGGTCCCAATACTGATCTTTAAGGTGCCCCACTGGTCACTCTCCCTCATTAGAGTGAATGCTACTTACCACCACCCTCTGTCACCTACCCATCAACCAATTCTGTACCCAGTTAACCACCTTGGATCCCAACCCCAAACTGCCCAGTTTCATAATAAGCCTCCTATGTGCCAGAGTTGAAGGTCTTGCTGAAGCCAAGGTATGCCGTCCACCACCCCCATCTATTTCTTTGGTCACCAAGTCAAAGAAAGTAATCAGATTCATTGGTGGGTCACGATGGCAAAAGGCAGCTGAGGAGGGGTTGTGAATAGCATTGAGGTTGTTAGATACAGGAGATGCCTTGGGTTTAAACAGAGCTGAGGAGAGGCCAGACGTGTTTGGTCTCCACACCCAGGGGTCCCACCACACCGAGTGGGCAGGCAGTGAGAGGCCGACTGTGTCCTCCAATCCTCTTTGAGCAGTGCTTTGCAATGCCAGGTCGATAGGGAACAAGACTTGATTTTCTCTGTTGACCTGGCTTGCACCATGGAGACCTGGTTGGGTGATGATGCTAGCCCAATTCTAGAGGCTGCCATCCCCACTGGGAACTCCATAGTGCACTGCCCGAGGAAGGATCACAGGGGTGGGGGTGGCCATTGTTTTAGATCCAGCCTGGGCTACGGTGCATCCGGTTGGTAATACCAGATCCTTTGAGTGTGTCACCATATGTGGGGTCCAGGTGCAGGTTGCAGGATTCTTCTTGTTTACCACCCTCTGGGGTTTGGAAGAGCATACCTGAAGGAGGTAGTGGACTTCATCGTTGACCAGGTGTTGGACTCCCTCAGGTGTTTAATCCTGGGGACTTCAGTGCCTGGGTTGACGATGAATCCTGCAGGTTCGGTTACAGCCTCCTCCAGTTGATGTCATCACTGGGCCTGGCACAAGTTGTTGCTTCTGTAACCCATAAGCATGGCCACAATCTTGATCTGGTATTCCAGCTGGGTCTTGGGGTTGATAGCCTCAAGATTGATTGGGTCTCTTGGTTCGAGCACTGAACCATGAGGTTCATGTTTGGGGCCCCCTGAAAGTCCTACCCTGTGGAGATGTTCAGCTACTGCCCTTTAAGGGTTTGCACCCAGAAGGACTACTGGTGTTAGATGACCTATCTAGAGTAGATGCAGCTTGTGTGATTGGCACGGTGAGGTGGTGGCCACCTAAAATAAGGTGGTTTCCAAAGCACTGGATGTCATCACTCCAGTTTGTATATGGCCCAGATACTCTCACTTGAGATCCCACTGGTTTGATGGAGATCTCAAGGTGATGAAGATCAAGGGTCAGAAGTTGGAGGTTGTTGGCAGAAGACCCAGCTGGAGGCAGACAAAATGGCCCTGTGTGCTCACTATGGTGAGTACCAGGGGCACTCTCCATAGAAGGCAGAATTCCAGTTCAGGAGATTGCAGCAGGGAAGAACAGACCTTCTCAGCTTTTTGAACTGTGGACAGGCTTTTCTATCCTGCCTGTCTACAGCTGAAGAAGACTTTTCATTCACTTAATGTGAAGATTTTGCTCTGTTCTTCTCTGACAGAGTGTCATCTGTTCAGTCGGATTCCATCAGGGAGGCAATTGCCTCGCAGTAGCCAGACTGAGAGGAACAGAGGCACTCTGCCTGTCTGGGAGGAGTTTAGGCCAGTGGAGGTGTCTGAAGTGACTGGGGCAATCTTAGAGCTGAAGCACACATACAGTAGAACTGGACCCGGCCCCGATGCATTTCTTAATGGGATGCGCCAGGCTGTTGGCCTGGTGTTCACCAGTATTGCCAAGTGTTCAATGGCAGAAGGGGTATTCCCAGTGGCTTTGAAGAAGCGCTGGGAGACCATAGCTAAAAACTTTCCTCGACCCAGATGTGTGGCTAATTACAGTCCAATCTCCAACCTGCCATTTTGAGCAAAGCTGTTGAGAAATTGGTGGCACAGCTGCTCAAGAATTGCTTCATGTCCTTTGACATCTATGAGCCATTTCAGTCATGTTTTTGGGCTAGACACAGCACAGAATCAGCGCTAGTTAGGGTGCATAATGATCTACTCAGGGCTAGAGACAGAGGAGACAGGTTAGTTCTTGTGCTTCTCAATCTCTCATCAGTGTTTGACACTGTGGACCATGTCGTGCTTCTTGATCAGCTCGGTGAGTTTGGTGGACTCGCCAGTTTGTCATCAGATGGTTTGAGTCCTATCTCTCATGGTGCAGCAGGTAGTGATCGGAATTTCTTCTCCTCCCAATGCCCGTCATCGGAGTACCACAGGGCTCAATCTTGTCACCGATGCTGTTCACAGTGTACATGCTGTCCCTGGGTGAGATCATCTGGTAATACAGCGTGGAGTTTCACTGTTATGTAGATGACACCAGTTGTATCTGTCATTTGCACCCAGAACAGCTGGTGCTGTTGACGTCTTAACAATTGTCTGGCTAAAATCAATGACTGGATGGCTTCCAGCTGGCTGAGACTAAACCTAGATAAGGCAGAGGTGCTAGTGATCGAGCCAAGTCACAGAAGTGATGGGTTATCACCTGGAGTGAATACAGGTCTTTCCATGAGGTCTTCTGCATTGGTGGCTTCCCTGAGGTGTGTAATCTCAGTGTGATCCTGGACTGCAGGCTGATCTATGAAGATCAGGTATCGTCTGTAGTTGAGTGATTTCTACCACTTGTGGAACATCACCAGGATCAAGCCCTTGTTCTGCGAGGATTTGCCGACCCTGGTACATGCCTTTGTTACCTCTAGGCTTGACTACTGTAACTCTCTATACTTCCAGGGCATGGGAGGGACCCTCCACAGACTGCAGCTGGTACAGAATGTGGTGGCCCAGTTGCTGACAGGCCTCTCCAGGTCCTGCCACGTGACCCCAGTCCTACGTGTTCTGCACTGGCTACTTGTCAGGTGGAGGTCCTTTTCAAGGTGGGCTTGCTCACCTAAGGCCCTATATGTACTGGGTCTGGCTACCTGTCGAGCTCCTGACACCTGTGACCTCTGATCACTCCTCCGCTCCTCTTGAGGCCTCCTGGAACGTTCCCAGGGCTCAACTCAAGACATGGTGATTGGGCTTTTAGTGTTTCTGGGCGACCCTGGAACTAGCTTCCATCTGCAGTCTGGGAGCCACCTCAATTGAGTTTTCAACCTGAAGCTGAAGGCCAACCCCTTTAGCCTGGCTTTTATGGAGTGATCTCCCAGCCCAACCAACTTCTCTAGTTAGCAGAAGCTAATCTTAATAGCTGTCCTAATTTTTTATTCTGATAATTTTATTGTGTTTTTATTTGTACTTTATCTTTGTTATGCTTTGTTAGGTGCCCAGAGCCTGAGGATTGGGTGCCCTAAAATAAAATTTGCTTTGAACTGCCATTTGACATTACCTCTCCCCAGAGAATCTGTGCTGCCTCAGGTATTAAAATCTCCTGGATTCAAGATACTCCACCAACCTTTCTTTTAAAAGTGTCTCCATTCTTCCCACCACTGACGTTTGAATGACCACCCTATAATTGCCAGCTTCCTGCTGCCACTTTTATGAAGCAGGACTATATATGCTCACCTCCAGTCCTCTGGAATCACTCTTTTTCCAGTGAGTCATTGAATATGGCTGTAAGCGGTGCAGCCAGTACCTCCCGAGTTTGGGAAGCATACTTGGGTATACCCTATCTGATCTCATAGCCTCCTCCACTTTCATAAAAACATAGAAATATAGGCTTTGATGGCAGATAAGGACTGTCTGGCACAATTTAGTCTGCCCATTTCCCACTCTACAGGATAAGCTGCAGATCCTAGTTAACCAACAGCCTATTTCTTCCTACCCCCAAAAGAATTGCCTTATGTCTGTCCCGCATTCTTGAATTCTCCCACAGCTTTAGACCCCACAGCCCCCTCAGGAAGGCTGTTCCATGCATCCACCGCCTCTCTGTGAAAAATACTTTCTCATATTCCCCTGAAACGCCCCATCTTCAAATTGTATCCTTGTTCTTGCACATCTCTTTTTCTGAAAGACGCTACCCTCTTGGATTTTGTTGATTCCACTGTGGTACTTAAAAGTTTCTATCATGTCCCACCTCTCCCTCTTTTCCTCAAGGGTATACATATTAAGCTCCTTTAGTCTCTCCTCATATGGCTTCTCTTGCAGACCCTGCACCATTTGGTTGCCCTCCTCTGGACTGCCTCCATCCTGTCTATGTTCTTGCAGAGATGGGGTCTCCAGAACTGGCATGAGTACTCAGATGGGGTCTCACCAACTGTGTGTACAGAGGATAACAACTTCCTGTTTTCTGCTGGTGATGCCTCTCCCTATAAATCCCAGTATCCCCCAGTCCTTCCTACTGCCTTCTTACATTGCTTGCTAACCTTAAGGTCATCTGATATGATTACCCCATGGTCCCTTTCCATTTTGTTGTTGTTACTACCTCCCCCATTGTGTAATCTTCCCTGGGTTTTGTTTCCCAGGTGCATTATTTGCATTTCTTTGCATTGAATCCAAGCTGCCATACCTCTGACCATTCCTCCAACCTTGCCAAGTCCCTTCTCATCCTTTCCATGCCTCTTTGTGTATCAACCCTGTTGCAGATCTTTGTGTCTCTGCAAAGAGGCATACTTTCTCCTTCCAGTCCCTCTGCAATGTCACTTACAAAGACATTAAAAGGACTGGACCCAGTACTGAACCCTGAATACCCACTAGTAACCCCTCTTTCTTCAGAGTGAACTCCATTTACATTTACCTTCTGTGTCCTGTTGTCCAGTCAATGTTTTAGCCAGGCTACCACCCTGGGACCCACTCCTAGGCTGGTTAATTTGATTATTAATCTTTTGTGTAGGACTGTGTCAAATGCTGTTCTAAAGTCTAAGTGGGCCATGTCCACAGCCCTCCCTGGTCTACTAATTTGGTCACCCAGTCAAAGAAATCAATTAGATTAATCTGACATGACCTTCCTCTGTGAACCAATGCTGCCTTGGATCCTGTGCCCCACTGGCCTCTAGGTATTCAACAATTCTATCCTTCAGAAGTGATTCCATCACTTTCCTACCACAGATGTAATGCCCCAAAGGTGGTCATTACAGAAAAGAAATAAAATAATTAAATGAAAGCAGAATATACAGGTGCTTAGAGTACCTGCTGCAGGGTAGGCAGCAGGGTACTGTACAAAGGGCCCCTAGACATAAAAAGTCAACCTGCCTACACACAAAACACTGTAAATAATAGAAAAGTGCCCTGTGCACTTATAGCTAGTAAAAGACAGAAAAGAGCATTACATGTCATAATAGCCTGGATGGAATGCTGTGCTGAGGGCTCATGCACAGCATTCCAATCCAGCCATTCTAGAACTTAGGCAAGTTTAACTTTAAAAATAATTCTTCATTTAGTCAGTTGGTCAGTTGCTGGCCAGCTGTTGAGGAGAGAGGACATAGTAAGTCAAAGGGACAAGGAAAGGGCTTACCTGAGGTTGAAGCCGTCCCTGAGACTTAGCTACTGCTCTGCCTCCACTGCCTGAAGAAGCCTGCTGTGTGGTGTGCAGTGGTCGGTGGTGCCATCGGGGCACCACAAAATGCCATTCCCAAGGCATTGTATGAAGCTAAAGCCCTCCGTTTATTATTTTGGCCCCAGGTGAGTTTTAGCAGTTTATTCTCGGTCCCACGTCGGCAGCAAGGCTGCATCTTCCCCGACCGCCAGAGGCCCCCGGAGTCCCTCTGCCGCCTGACATTTCCTCCACTACAGCTCACCTCCGCCTCCCAGTGCAGCAAAGAACTTGGCAGACCGCAGAGCGGTGAGTCGGCAGCAGCACAGCCAGTTGACCGCCTGTATTCAAAGGGGACTGTATTTTGTTTAAAAGCACATTAGGCGCTATGCAAGGCGTGCCAAGCACCGAGGGAGTATCGGTCATTAGGGACCCGCTATTTTAATATTAAAGAGGGAGGCGGGGATAGCGACGCCCATGGGAGGGGCTGAGAAGCAAGGCCAGCATAGTGGCCTTATGAATATTCATCGGGGTGGATTTAGGCGGATTTGCCAAGATAAGTGACAGTAGGCTCAGGGAGCCTGAAAAATTTAAATGGGCAACTGCATTTAAAAGGGATTCCGACCAGTTTTAAATTGGGCACCAGGCCCATTGTGAAGTGGGGCATTAGGCCCAAAGTGTTGAGGGCATCAGACCCATTATAAATTGGGGCACCAGGCCCAGTATTTGGTGGGGCACCCAGGCCCAGAGCAACGTGGGCACCAGGCCCATTACAAGTGGGGAACCAGGCCCAGTATTTTAGGGCACCAAGCCCATTGTAAAGTGGGCACCAGACCCAAGCTAGCAGGGCATCAGGCCCGAGGCAAGGTAGGGCATTAGGCCCGAGGTAAAGCCTGGACAATAGGGAGGCCCCGGCCTGGGAATAGGGCAAGCCAGCCTAGTGGTACTATAGGAGGCCCCGCCCAGCTTAATAGGACAAGCCAGGCTAGTGGTACTATAGGAGGCCCCAGCCTAGTGGAATAGGAAGCCAGCCTAGTGGTGCTATAGGGAGGCCCTGGCCTAGTGGAATAGGGCAAGCCAGCCTAGTGGTACTAAAGGAGGCCCGCCCAGCGGAATAGGGCAAGCCAGCCTAGTGGTACTATAGGGAGGACCCGGCCTAGCGAATAGGGCAAGCCAGCCTAGTGGTACTAAAGGATTCCCTAGTCACAATGTACAGTAAGGGATCCTATTCCAGAATATCCTACCTATAGAAACAGGGGTTCATTTGAGAGTGCTTGATTTGCCTATACTGTGAAACTACTGTAATTACTGTACTGCTTATGCTGAACTATTGCCCTAAGTACCTGAACTATTGTCCAAGTACCTGAACTATTGTCCTAAGTACCTGAACTATGGTCCAAGTACCTGAACTATTGCTCTAAGCACCTGGACATTGGCCCTTATCAGTAAATTACCCCTGAAGGTATAATTTGCCCTCCCGGCAAATTATTGTACCATTCCACAGTTCTTTGGGCATTCTTCAGTTATATGTTTACTACTGAAGATCATCCATCAACTCATCCGTCCGTTTGTGCCAAATCCACTTGATCGAGTCAAGTAGTCAATCATTACAAGTCATACCCACCGTTTTCTTGTTTTCACAACTTGAAAGTACGTCTGCCGAAATGCATCACAACAGCTGCAAAGTGTCATTCCGTATGGTTCCTGTTCCAGATGTCCTCAAGTTGGTCGCCTCTACAGAAGAGAGAAAGCTCATCTTGGAGAACTCTGTCTCACCCCCCACCTGGTCGTCGCCAAAAGTCAAGTCCGTCAAGCCCAGTCCGGGGCGTCCGCTGTTTCTTTTGTTTTGTGTTAGTTCCTGATCCTAGGATTGCAGAGTCAACCATCATCTCTTCAGATTCTTATGGTTCCTGGTCCTGTCAGAGTTCCTTCCGAGTCTAGTTGGCCTTGGAGTGCCGCAGCATCAGTCAGGTCATGGTAGTCCTCCATTGGATTCATCACCACACAGATCTTGGTCTTTCTTCATCCTGGCAACCCTAGAAGTGGGTTTTGGCGAGGAACCTATTGCTTCAGTGTGTTATTTCAGGAACCAGTTGCTTTGGTTCTACATTCCGCAGCCTTGGAGAGAGTGGGCTGTCCGAAGATATATGGTCTGTTTACCAAACCTCTCACCACCCCAGTGGCCTTATCTAGGTCTTTGCTGGGAATTGAGATTAGGGTTCTACAGTTCTGTTTTATTTCCTTGTAGCTACCAAGAAAACGGCGGTGTGCAGAGCGGATCTCTGGACTCTTGTAAAATCTAGACCTTACGGAAATGTGTGATGCTGATCACCTAATGTAGTGCTGAGTAGCCTATGTAACTGGAATCTTGTTTAGAGTATAGAAGTACAGTATAAACTAGTATTAGAATAAGAGTGGCAGTAGGCCTAGAGTTTATGCTTGTAGTAGTAACCATAAAAGTGATAAATAAAAAGTATTTCAGTATTTCCCTGTTCCATTGCCCTATTGTTAATCGGGCAACCTCTCCTCCTCCTTCTTGTGGCTGTGTCTTTCTACCCTTGGTACCAAATAAATGCCCTGTGGGCATTGAAATACTAAGTTGACTCCTACCTCTCCTTGTCCGAAAAGCAGTTATCCTATCCACATTTAATTCGGACCTTTGGTGCCTCATCATAATATCATCATCACCATCTCGAGCACATCACAAAAATTTCTGGTGTAGTTGGCAGGATAGAGATAATTTATCCGAGGTCCAAGTTGAAGTGACTTAGTAGGAAGTACAAATGGAGCAGGAGGTAGTAGTGAATTGTCCGGAGGACTGAGATGGACTTAGAGGGGTATCTCACCATCTCCCTAACCATGCCATACTACTTTGGGCGCCATGGCTTCCGTAGTTTCCGGAGAGAAAGATGGAGACGGAACCAGCAATCTGGGAGAATTCCGCTCAAAGCAAGCCATGTTCCGTTGTATCAAATTCCCGAGCCACAAAAAGTTGAAATTTTAATCGGGCAATTGAAGGAGCTGCCCACCATGAAGTCCAATCATGGCCGAGTGGAGCAATAGCCACAGCAGACCAGATACTCCAGAGTTTGCAGCAGATTCGATGCTAGGACCATGTCCGACCTCAAAATGAAGTTCTTTTCACGTACCCAGAAGTCTCAAGAGACCCTGAGAGAGTTTGCATTGAGTCTACAAGAGCTGTTATGAGCAATAGAGAGAGAGTAGCGGCAGAGGTCTGGGATGCAGACAGAGTACTAGTCGAGAAATTTGTGGAAGGAGTACAAAGCGAGGCCTTGAAAGAGAACTACGTGATGCTGCATTTACAGAACCCTGAAGTTGACTTTCTGGATTTTAAAGAGAAAGCCATCCGAATATTTGGTTCAGGACATCCTAGAGAGGAAGCTCCAGCATATCCCAAAATCTCTATGGGAACTCAATGGCGACCTACACTAACAAGGGTTGGAAAGAAAGATCATTCTTGGCAATTAGGCCTCCAACCAGAAGTGTCCTATGAAGAGCGAGAACCGGAAGAAAGCTGTTGCCTACCCGAGCAGGCGTTCAGAACACGATCATATACCTGACCCAAGGTTACAGACCCGATATGCTCTGTACAGACGGGTGCTCAACAACATTCAGAGCTGACGGAACAGATTGCTATGCTGACCAACCAGATGGCAGAAATGTATAAAGAGATGCAGAGTTGGAAAGCTGGGTGGAAGAACGAGAAAAGCTTGGTCCATCGGAGAAAGAGAGGAAGCACGACCGAATGAACCACTCAAGAGGAGTGAAGGAGATGCTCCACAGATTGATTTGATGGCCAAGGAAGGCCCATATGTTGCCAGTGCGGTGTGAGTGGTCATGTCAAAAGGAGATGTGGTCAGCCAGTCAATAACACCTTAAGTTTAAACGGAATTCTTCGAGATGAGGACCGACCCGAAGAATAGCCGATCAGGTCCAGCAGTCCGCTAGAGCAGTCGTGTTTTGTTGGTAACAGCCCCATGATTCCAGTTAAGGTCGATGGCATCGAGCTAATGGTGCTATTGGACACCAGATTGCAAGTCACCACCTTGCAAGGAAGAGAGTTCGAAGGTACTGGATGCCCAATGATCTGAAGCCACCTCCTAGATCTTGGGTAAAGTTGATCGCAAGCAACGGTGATGAAGTCCCATATTTAGGTTACCTGGAAGCTGATGTACAGCTAGGAACGAACGTTCAACGTAACACAGGCATCATTGTGGCGACATTGAGAGTGATCAGCTACCACCACTCATTCTCGGGATGAACGTTCTACAGAATTGTTTGGCGAACTAGTGAGCATCCTCCAGCAGAAAGCCAAACACGTGCCTCGAGTGGAGAAGCATGCCCTGCAACCGACCATCCACAACTTGCAATGTCATCAAAGATTCGCCAATGCCGAGGTGAAATCGGTAAAGTAGGGTGACAGATGCTAGACCAGTAACCTTGAAGCCGGGCACGAAACCACTTTGTGGTGCAAAGCAAAGGTGGGCCGAGGGTCAAGACTATGACGCCCTAGTAGAACCCTACCCAATGAATAAGGAAGAGCCCATAATAGTGGCTAGAAGTGTAGCCACGGTGATCCGAGGGAGGATACCAGTCCGAGTGCTAAATTACAGGACTCATGATACAGCTGTACCAGAACCAGCGGTTCGCAGATCCACACAGTATGTTTACAGGACATCATCAAAGCTGGGAAGAAATGGAGAAAGTGCGGAAGATGGGATGGAAAGCAACCAGAGACCAGAGTGGACCAAGGAGATCAAAGTTGGCAATGTAAGACCAGCATGAAGCAAAAACCCGATGTTTTGGAGGTGGTTTTGCACCGGAAAAGCTTTCAGCCAACACCTTGGATTTTGGGTCAGCTCGTGGGGTACAACATCACATCAGTACCCATGAACATCCACCTATCCAAGAGAGATTTAGGCCGATTCCACCAGCTATGTACAGGCAGGTCAAAGAGATGATCAAGGAGATGAAAGAGGCAAATGTGATGAGAAAGTCACAGCCCTTGGGCAGCGCCAATTGTTCTGGTCAAGAAGAAGGATGGTAAGATCCGATTCTGTGTGGATTACCACAAACTAAATCGTCACTCATAAAGATGCATACCTCTGCCTAGGATGAGGATTCCCTCATGGCTCTTCAGTCAGCAGCCGTATTCTCCACTCCAGATTTGACCAGCGGATACTGGCAGGTTCTATGGCCCCCAGGATCAGGAGAAAACAGCTTTCATTACCCCCATGGATTTATTTGAATTCACCAGGATGCCTTTTGGTTTGTGTAATGCACCTGGAACTTTCCAAAGGCTAGTGGAACATTGTCTTGGGAGGCGAAATTTGATACCCTGTTGCTGTACTTGGATGATATTATCAGTATATTCAAACGCATGAAGATATCTCAGTCACCTGGATGAAGTATTCCAAAAGTTGATCCAGTACAGGCTGAAAATTAAACTGTCCAAATGTCACCTGTTGCAGACCAAGTAAGTTACCTGGGACATATAGTCTCCGTGAGATGGAGTGGCGAGACCCAGAGAAGATCGAGCTTGTAAAGAAATGGCCTGTTCCTACCACCATAAGAGAGGTCCAGAAATTCTTGGGATTTGTTGGATACTACCAAAGGTTTATTAAGAATTTCTCAAAGATTGCTGTTCCTTTACACGAACTCTTGAGAGGGTCAGCAGAAGGTAGAGTCCCAAAGAATCGCCTGGTTACATGGGGTACTGAGCAACAAGAGGCCTTGATCAACTAAAACAATCCTTACTGAAGCTCCCATATTGGCATATCCAGACTATAGCAAAACCGTTTCTATTGTATCGGATGCCAGCAACAGAGGATTGGGTGCGGTACTCGCACAAGAACAGAATAGTGTGGAAAGGGTAATAGCCTATGCCAGCAGAGGATTAAGAGGCTCTGAGTGGAATGACCCTGCTATAGCTCTTTTAAATTGGAATTTTTAGCGCTAGTCTGGGCCATCACTGAAAATTTTGACAATATTTGGCTGCCACCCCTTTCACGGTCTTCACAGACAATAATCCTCTAGCAACACCTGAATACTGCAAAGCTAGAAGCCCTCGAGCAAAGGTGGGCTTCTCGACTCGTGATTACTGATTTTCCATCAAGTATCGCTCTGGTAAATCAATGTGAATGCTGATGCCTTGTCCCGGATGCCTGAACACGGAGAAGCAGAAATAGATGACACCCGCTGGAAAATATTGAAATGCCACCTTTTCTACAGGTACCAGCTGAGATTGTACAGGCATGCTGTCAACTTGCTCCCGAGGTTAAAGAGGAAGATCAACCAGAAGTGGATGACATGATTGCGAATCAAAAGGATCTATGGGTAAAACTACAAAGCCAAGACCCCATAGTCGCCAAGTGAAAGATCTAGTTACGCAACAGAAGCGCATGAACAGGAAAGAAAGAAGGAAATTGACCACATAGATGATGAAACTTTGGAGGACAGGACTTGCATGACAATAGAAGATGATCATCTGGTGAAGAAGAATAGAGATCCCACCACCCACACAGAGATAACTCAAATCGTAGTTCCAAAGACCAGTGCTTCAGTAGTGTTGGAAGCATACCGTGACAACTCAGGACATTTTGGTCACAAGAAAGCGGAAGCTATCATCAGAAGGTGATTTTATTGGGTAGGAATGTGTAATGATATAGCAAAATGGTGTGAGGAATGTCCAGCATGTAACTTAAAGCACAAGGAAAAGGTGAATCAGAGCTCCTCTCCATCCAATAGTCAGTGCAGCACCATTATAACTAGTTGCTCTTGATCATTTGAAATTGGCCTAAGCTCAAATGGACACGTTTACATCCTCACTATGGTGGATCACTTTTCCAAGTTCGTGGTTGCAAGTGCAGTGGAAAGACCTATCTGCTCGAACTACTGCTGAAACCTTTATGAGATGTTTTGTACGGCGTTATGGATACCCACTAAAATCCTAACAGATCAAGGAATGTTGTTCGAATCTCAACTCTTTCACGAACTGTGTGCTCTATATGGGACTCATAAGTTAAAGACTACTGCTTACCATCCTCAAGGAAATGGACTTTGTGAAAGAACAAACCAAATTCTCTTAGAAATGTTCTGAGCTCTACCAGAATATAAATGTCCTTTCTGGCCAGCTTTACTTCCTGAACTCACGTATCTGTATAATAATATGATTCATTGCTCACAGGATATACCTCGCTTTATTTAATGTTTGGACGACATGGAAGACTTCCAATGGACTTAGTGCTGGAAGTGCCACCAGAAGAGACTAAAGGAAAGAAGCCAGTGACAAATTGGGTCCAAGAGCATAACGAACAGTTACAAGAAGCTGGAAAAATCATTGAAGACACATGGAACAAGCACGGCAGAAGCAGAAAACAAACTACGATATCAAGGCCAAAGCTACAACTTTACTTATTGGAGAAAGGGTAATGTTGAAGAAGACCCAGAAATGAAGTAAACTGTCTTCAAAGTGGGAATCAGAACCTTATTACATTATCGAGATACCTTACCCTGAACTGCCGGGTCTACAAGATCCAACAAGAATTTGGACGTGGCACCAAAATTGTCCATCGCAACCTACTAAAAGTGTGCACTTTCAGAGACACTGTGATTGTTAAAGAACAGGACAGTCCTCACCGAAAGAGAGGCAGGAGTCCACCAAAAGACAAAATATGGAAACCAGAATCACCAACAAATTGGTGTACAGAACCTTGGACTCGTGATTGCATATGCATTCCTTGACCGCTCGAACTGTGTACCAGTACTAGCTCCAGAAATACCGGATTTCCTGGAAGGAGAATGTATTGTTCCAGAACCTATTGACTTCCAACCCGCAGATCTCAAAGATCGAACACAGGTATCCCTCCTAGAAGGTATATCACAGAAGCTTCTCAACTCATTACCTTAGTACGACAGCTAGATCTAATCTAAGTAATTTCCCAGTCACTTTAGGGTAAATCTTTAAAACAAAAATTTACAGTATAGTAGATGTTTTAAGAATATTTAGAGATTTTAAGAGTGTTTTATTAATGTAAGACTTCATAGAGTATTAAGTAAGATTTTAGAAGTTAAGATGATAGATTTTATAGAACGTTACGGGAATACATGGGACATGTATTTTTAGGGTGGCCTGAATCTGTAATGCCCCAAAGGTGGTCATTACAGAAAATAAATAAAATAATTAAATGAAAACAGAATATACAGGTGCTTAGAGTACCTGCTGCAGGGGTAGGCAGTAGGGTACTGTACAAAGGGGCCCCTAGACATAAAAAGTCAACCTTCCTACACACACAAAACACTGTAAATAGTAGAAAAAGAGCCCCTGTGCACTTATAGCTGGTAAAAGACAGAAAAAAGCATTACATGTCATAATAGCCTGGATGGAATGCTGTGCTGAGTGGCTCATGCACAGCATTCCATTCCAGCCATTCTAGAACTTAGGCAAGTTTAACTTTAAAAATAATTCTTCAGTTAGTCAGTTGGTCAGTTCCTGGGCAGCTGTTGAGGAGAAGGACACAGTAAGTCAAAGGGACAAGGAAAGGCTTACCTGGGGGTTGAAGCCGTCCCTGAGGACTTAGCTGTGTGCCTGCTCTGCCTCCACTGCCTGAAGAAGCCTGCTGTGTGGTGTGCAGTCATCGGTGGTGCCATCGGGCACCACAAGAGAAACACCATTCCCAATCGTTGTATGGGCTAAAAGCCTCGCTTATTATTTTTGGCCCCCGAGTGAGCTTTAGCAGTTTATTCTCGGTCCCACATCGGCAGCAAGCAAGCTGCATCTTCCTCGACCGTCGGAGGCCCCCGAGTCGCCCCTCTTGCCGCCTGACGTTTCCTCCCACTACAGCTCACCTCCGCCTCCCAGTGCAGCAAAGAACTCTGGCAGACCGCAGAGCGGTGAGTCGTGACAGCACGTTGTGCTGACTGCCTGTATTCAAAGGGGACTGTATTTTGTTTAAAGCGCATTAGGTGCTTGCACAAAGTGACTGGCGCGCAGGGAGCATCGGGTCATTGGACCCGCTATTTTATCAATAAAGAGGAGGCGGGGCTAAGCGACACCCACCGGGGAGGGCCAGAAGCAAGGCCAGCATAGCGGCCTTGTGAATATTCATCTGGGGCGGGTTTAGGCGGGATTTGCCAAGATAAGTGACAGTAGGCTCAGGGAGCCTGAAAAATTTAAATGGGAAACCGCATTTAAAAGGTCGATTCCGCCCAGATTTAAAGTAGGGCACCAGACCCATTGTGAAGTGGGGCATCAGGCCCATTATGAATTGGGGCACCAGGTCCAGTATTTGGTGGGGCACCAGGCCCAGAGCAATGTGGGGCACCAGGCCCATTACAAAGTGTGGCACCAGGCCCAGTATTTTGAGGGCACCAGGCCCATTGTAAAGGGTACCTGGGCCAATCTGGTAGGGCACCAGGCCCAAGCTAACGAGGGCTTCAGGCCCGAGGTAAAGGTGGGGCATTAGGCCCAAGGTAAAGCCTGGACTATAGGAGGCCCGGCCTAGCGGAATAGGCACGCCAGCCTAGTGGTACTATAGGGAGGCCCCGCCTAGCGTAATAGAGCAAGCCAGCCTAGTGGTACTATAGGAAGGCCCGAACTAGCAGGAATAGGGCAAGCCAGCCTAGTGGTACTAAGGGAGGCCCCGGCCTAAGCGGAATAGGGCAAGCCAGCCTAGTGGTACTATAGGAGGCCCCGGCCTAGCGAATAGGGCAAGCCAGCCTAGTGGTACTAAAGGAGGCCCCTGTCAGCAGAATAGGGCAAGCCAGCCTAGTGGTACTAAAGGATTCCCTAGTCACAATGTACAGTAAGGATCCTATTCCAGAATACCCTACCTATAGAAACAGGGTTCATTTGAGAGTGCTTGATTTGCCTATACTGTGAAACTACTGTAATTACTGTACTGCTTATGCTGAACTATTGCCCTAAGTACCTGAACTATTGTCTGAAGTACCTGAACTATTGCCCTAAGTACCTGAACTATTGTCCTAAGTACCTGAACTATTGGTCCAAGTACCTGAACTATTGTTCTAAGCACCTGGACATTGGCCCTTATCAGTAACAATTACCCTGAAGTTATAATTTGCCCTCCCGCAAATTATTGTACCATTCCACAGTTCTTTGGGCATTCTTCAGTTATATGTTTACTACTGTATGAAGACAGTCTCAATCTTCTACCACACTGCAGTCTTCTAGTGTGGTCTGTAACACACGTGCTCAGAATCAGTCTCTACTCAGAAGAAAACATCCTTCCAGCATTCTTCACTCCTGGGAAGATCATCCATCAGCTCATCCCATCCGTTTGTGTGGTCCACTGAAGTGAGTCTGTCGTCAGTCGTGCAAGTCGTACCCGCCATTTTCTTGTTTTCACAGCTTGAAAATACGTCCACGAAACGCATCGACAGCCGTGCCAGTGTCATTCCATATGGTTCCTGTTCCAGATGTCCGAAGTTGGTCACCTCTACAGAAGAGAGCTCATCTTGGAGAACCTGTTCTGCGCCCCACCTGGTCGCTCGCGAAAGTCAAGTCCGTCGGGCCCAGTCCGGGACGCTCCGCCGTTCTTTGTTTTGTGTTGTTCCTGATCCTAGGATTGCAGAGTCAACCATCATCTCTTCAGATTCTTATGGTTCCTGGTCCTGTCAGAGTTCCTTCCGAGTCCAGTTGGCCCTTGGGTGCCGCAGCATCAGTCAGGTCATGGTGAGTCCTCCATTAGATTCATCGCCACACAGATCTTGGTCTTTCTTCATCCTTGGCAACCCTAGAAGTGGGTTTTGGCCAAGGAACCTATTCTTCAGTGTGTTATTTCAGGAACCAGTTGCTTTGGTTCTACATTCCGGCAGCCTTGGAAAGTGGGCTTTGCCGAAGATATATGGTCTGTTTACCAAACCTCTCACCACCCCAGTGGCCTTATCTAGGTCCTTGCTGGGAATTGAGATTAAGGTTCTACAGTTCTGTTTTATTTCCTTGTAGCTACCAATGAAGAGCAGCCAGTGTACACGAAGGCGCGGATCTCTGGACTCTTGTAAAATCTGGACTCTTACGAAAATGTATGATGCTGATCACCCTAATGTAGTGCTGAGTAGCCTATGTAACTGGAATCTCGTTTAGAGTATAGAAGTACAGTATAAACTAGTATTAGAATAAGAGTGGCAGTAGGCCTAGAGTTTATGCTTGTAGTAGTAACCGTAAAAGTGGTAGATAAAAAGTATTTCAGTATTTCCCTGTTCCATTGCCCTATGGTTAATCGGGCAACCTCCTCCTCCTTCTTGTGGCTGTGTCTGTCTACCTTGGTACCAAATAAATGCCCTGTGGGCATTGAAATACTAGTTGACTCCTACCTCTCCCTTGTCCGGATAGCAGTTATCCTATCCACATTTAATTCGGACCTTTGGTGCCTCATCATAACATCATCATCATCATCATCTCGAGCACATCACACAGAGGTCAAACTGACAGGTCTGTAGTTTCCTGCCTCTGTCTTGCTCCCACTTTGTGAAGGTGAATCACATCTGCCTTCCTCCAGTCCTCAGGTACCACGCCATCCTCCCATGATTTGCTAAAAGGGTAGTCAGTGGTGTCACTAGTTCTTCCTTAATTCTTTTAGAATTCTGGAGTGAATTCCATCAGGCCCCATTGCTTTGTCCACCTTCAGTTTTAGAGTTCTTTCAGAACCCTTTCTTCTGTGAAAGGACTAGGATCAACCCCCATCCAGACTGCTTCTGTTAATTGGATTAGGCACCTTCCCTCCTCCTCTTTTGTGAATACTGAGCAGAAGTATTTGTTCAGTATCCTGCTTTTCACTGTCCTCTCTGCCCACCCACCATCCATTCTATTCAGCCTCACTATCCTCCCTTTGTCTTTCTACCTCCCTGATGTACCTATAAAAGGTGTTATCCCCTTCTTAACTGAGTTGGCTATCTTTTCCTCAGTTTGGGCCTTTGCTATTCTGACTTCCCTCCCTGCTTCCTTCTGCCTTAACTGGTACAGTTCTCTGTCCTGCTCCTTCTGTGTTTCCTTATACTTCCTAAATGCTATCTTTTTCTTCCTAACCATTCTTGCTACCTCTTTTGAGAACCATAGTGGCTTTTTCTTATTTTTATTTTGATTTGTTTATTTGCTTCACACAAAGGCTTGTTGCCTCTGTGATGGTAGTTTTGATGTTTCCCCATTGTTGCTCCACCCTCCTTCTAGCCTGTTTGCTAGTACTTTTCTAAGGCACTCTCCCATCTTGCCAAAGTCAGCCCTCCCAAGTCATTACCTCCACTTTTTGTATGGCTTGACTCTGTAGCTGAGTTTCTCGTGAGCCACACTGTTTGGTGGTCACTTGTTCCAGATGGCTACCCACTTCTAGATCTGAGATCCTCTCACTGTCCCCATTTGAGAGTACAAGGTCTAAGATTGCCCCTCATGAGCGGGTTCCAAAACTAGCTGTCTGAGGCATGCCACCTGTAGGGCATCGAGAATGGCCCTGCTCTTGGATGCAGCTGCAGCAAAGGTGCTCCAGTTAACATCTGGCATATTCAGGTTCCCATCAACAGTACCTCCCTTTCTCTGCCATCCTAAGGATGCCTTCTATCATATCCGTGTTCATTCCCTCCCTGACATGGGGGTCTGTATAAATCCCTGTGTGGAATGTGGTGCCATTTCAAGTCTCTAAGGTGACCAACAGTGCCTCCTCTCCTTCCTGTTTACTCTTTTGTTCTGTTGCTTTTATCCCTTTCCTTACCTAGGAGCTACTCCTCCCCTTCTTCTACCCTCCCTGTCTCTCCTATGGGTTGTATACCCTGGTATGTTAACATCCCAGTCATGGTTCTCTGTGTACCATGTTTCTGTGACTGCTGATATCCAGGCATCCCTCTTCCATCAAGGCCACCAGTTCAGGGGCTTGTTGCCCAGACTACGCACTGGTACTCATTACCCTCCATTTCTTGATGGCCTTACCCCTTTTGCCCCATCCCTGTCCTTATTGCCTTTGTCATTTTCAGATTCTCAAGTTCTCTCAGGACTTTATGTCTACCTCCTCCTGCCATTGTTTCTGCTACTTTTATGTGGTCCACCCCTCTCCTCCTACTGTGAAGACAGGCAAAAGTATCTGTTCAGGATATCTGCTTTTCCTGATTCTTAACCTCACAGTCCCTCCTTGTCTTCTCTTTTTGCTTATGTATCTAATAAAAGTCTTGTCCCTTTTAGTTACCTCTTTGACTATGCTTTCCTCAGATTGTGCCATTGTGCCCCTCACCACCTTCTCTGCTTGCTTCTACTTTCCTGGTACACCTCTCTATTCACTTCCCACTGTGTCTCCCTGTACCTCCCAAATGCCACCCTTTAACCTTTACCTTCACAGCCACTTTCCTCAAGAACTATAGTGGTCTCTTTTTCCTCCTGTTTTTGCTCACTTGTTTCATGCAGAGGTGTGTTTCTTTCACTATGCCATCCCTTAACTTGGTCCACAGTTCCTCCACCTCACCCAGGCAATCAGTCCCCGTTAGGCTATCTCTGAGGCATTCATCAATATTTTTAAACTCTGCCCTCCTGATGTCCTGGACCCTTGTCCTTGTGTGGTTTGTCTCTGCCACTGTCCTTATGTTAAACCACACTGTATAGTGATGGTTGATCCCCAGGTGGCATCCCACCTCAACATCTGCAACACTGTCCCAGTTTGTGAGTGCCAGGTCCAGTAATACCCCATCATGAGTGGCTCTGACTAGTTGCCTGAGAAATGCCCTGCAGGAGTCTAGGATGGCCCTGCTTCTAGCTAAGGCTGCAACTGGGAGGATCCAATTTACAACCAGCAGATTTAAGTCCCTCACCAGTAGTGTCTCCCTTTTCTGCCATCATGCTGATGTCTTCACGGAGTGCCTTATCCAGTTCTTCCCCTGCTGGAGGCCTGTATATCACCTCAGTGCAAATAGTGGCTTCAGCTCCAGTCTCCAGGATGACCCACAGCACCTCCAACCCTTCTGTCCCTTTGACTCCCTTGCATTTCCATTACTTTGATACCCTCCACACATACAAGAAAACCCTCCACCCTTCCTCCTCCCTTTCTTTCCTAAATGAATGTAGCCTGGATATGGTGATTTCCAAGTCGTGGCTCCCCATGCACCATGACTCATAATAGCCCACAAGATCCAGGTCTGCCTCCACCATGATAGCCTCCAAGTCTGGAATTTTATTTCCAAAACTCCTTGCATTCATATACATGGCCCTCCACACCTAGCTCACACTCTGCCTGCAACCCCCTTGTGCCTAGCCTCATTTTTCCCTCTCTTTATCAACTTTTTGTTTCTGTCCCTCTTGTCCTCATACTTTACTGTTTCCTTTAGCCTTCTCCCAGTGTGAGTTTCCTCCCTTTGGGTCCTCCTTCCTACAGCCTGTGGGGGCAGTTTATGCCTCCTTTGTCTTTCCATCCCCCAGTTACCTTAAATGTTCATCATAGTAACATTTAAACTGTCCACTAGGACTATGGTTCCCTCCTCAAAATATGCAGGCCACCACCTCTGTAAAGACCCACATCCATTCAGGTTGGTCCCCAGTACCCAATGAAGCCATACCCCTCCTCTCTACACAGTTCCTTTGACCATGAATTGAAACTCCTGGTGCAGTGTACCCTATCTTTCCCTTGGCTGTAGACAGGTAGCACTTTGGCGAATGCCACCATGTATGTTACTTGCCTTAAGCCCCTCACCAGTTCCCTAGACTCTCCCGCACAATCCATTTCCATTCCCTGCTAGGAAAACTGAGGTGTTGGTTGTGGACCAGGTCGCCAGGAGGTGGGTTTGTTGGCAGGATCACCCTCAGGTTTATGGCTTGGTGGTGTTCAGCTAACTACCTCAGACCGGGAGCGGAACCTGCCAGGGTTTGATGACTGTTTGACACTTAAATCTCAAGTGTCGCAGTTGTCAAAGCCTCTTTACCATCTGAGGAACATCACCTGGGTGAAGCACCTGGTTCCTCCTGATGATCTTCCTACTTTGGTCCGCCTTTGTTATCTCCCGCCTTGACTACTGCAACGCCCTTTATCTTGGGCTACCGGGGTTGATATTATCTGCCTGCAACTAGTGCAGAATGCGCCAGCCAGGCTATTGACTGGTTCTTCTAGGGCCAGTCATATAATGCCTGTGCTCCGAGGACTGCACTGGCTGCCAGTACACTGGTGAATCACCTTCAAGGTCGGTTTGCTGACCTATAAGGCCCTACATGATCAGGGACCTGGTTACCTGAAAGATCTCCTTTGTCCCTACTGTCCCTCCTGCTCTCTCCGATCCACAGGCGAGGGATTGCTGGAAATTTCCAGGGTTCATTTAAAGACATCTGGGGCCAGATCTTTTAGTTTTATGGCCCCAACCCTGTGGAATTCTCTACCCTCATCAGGTGCTAGATTGCCCAACTGTCCAAAGTTTTAAGGCGTTAAAACATTTCTTTTAGCCATGCATATAATGATTTTAATGTTGCCATTTTGGATAAATTTTTAACATTGTTTAATTATTTATTGATTTTTATTATGTTATGTACAGGCACCTTGGTTTTGGAAAAGCGCCTTTTACTAATAAAGTCTGGTTTGATTTCATTTGATTACTCTCCGTGGCTAGTGACATCCAGCTCTCCTCCATGCCCTGCCACTATAGCAATCTTTAGGATTCTCTGTCTATCCCTCCAAGCCATGGTACCAGATTGACACCTAACTTCCTCCTCTCTCCCTGTTCCAAAATCTAACCCCTAACAATCAAGTTCCCCACCAAAGCTGCCTCCTCATCTGCTGAGCTCCTCTACCTTCTAGTGTGGGCATCCCTTTTGGAGGACCCTCCACATCCTACCTTGTCACTAGTTTGGGTGCCTTTCTCTGCAGTCCTGTCCCACCAAAATGGCAAAGGAATTCTGTAGTTGCACAGACTGAGGAGGAACATGCCCCGGACCTGTAACCCCAACCTCCAATAAATGGATCCTATACATGTCAATCAAGTAATGTAGTTTACCTTATTCAGTGTACAAAGTGCACAAATGGATGCTATACAGGGAGAAACATGGCAACGACTACAAACCTGGATGAACTACCACTGACACAATATTAAACCACATTATCAGCACACCAGTAAGGCAGCACTTTCTCCAATCAGACCATTCCTTCTCAGACCGGTCTGCCATAACAGTAAGAGACAACTTCAAAACACACATAGGAGAGAAGGACATAGGAATTAAAATACATCAAACAATTAAACTGAAACTGTTACAGGGCTCAATGGGGACATTGGATGTATGGCACACTATGGAAAATTCTTATAATCTATGGACTTCATACAAATATGTTTTCTTTTCTTTCTGTGCCCTCTCTTCACTTCATTTACCTCAGGTCATTATTATCCTATGTTCCTGTCAGGATACCTTCACATTAACATATCAAGACATCCATTCAGCCTCTCTTATGAATACAGTATCTTAATACTTTCTGTTAAACATCCCCTCAGAGCTATAGATCTGTTCCTATTCATTGCCCACCCACCTTTCCTTTTAAGTCCTTCTCACACTTCCTTTTAAGTCTTCTCACTATCTTGTCATAAATTATTTTGAAACAGTGCATCACAGTGTATATAAAACTTCAGCTTTTTTTGCTTAGTGTGCTATTACACCTGAAGAAGGGACCTGTGGGGCACTGAACACTTCTGCTCTCTACTGTCTTTGTAAAAGACATACAGTGTGTTGGTCCAATAAAAGGTATCAAACTATTCAGCAACTCCTGTTTTCCAGGGATCAATATGGCTACAAATCTCTTTTTACTATGAAAATATGGAAAATCTTTTAAACTTGCTTTCCTCATAACCTGTAACCCATAAACTACCACATGTATTGAGATGACATTTTCAGGATGTTTTCCATGTATAAATAACACCAGTCCTGGAAACTGTCAGACCAATCCATCAAGCCAGCTCTTCACTAACTGTGAACAAAACAATGAAAAAATTACAGTTCTTTCAAAATCTTATCTACCCTCATAACTTGTAAATTATGAAATACTCAGTGGGTGACATGGATTCTTCAGAGAATGTTCCTTTTATCACATACCAACCCTGACATCTGGGCCCAATCTGACAAATCATCAGTTCACTACCTGCAAAAAATGGATTAACACACAACTGTCGAAGCTACTGACCCATTACGTTATATAGAAAGTCTTTTATATACATTATCTCCTGAACCCATTCCAATTGTGCATGTTCAGTACCTGATTAAACTTAAATATTTAAAAACTAACAAGAATGTTGACTTCTAACCCACTAGAAAATCATTCTAGATCAAACTACAGCACTGTATCAAATTTAGCAATTTAAGGCAGCAGTGCAACAAAACTGCACAAGAAAATCTCCTACTCTTTTTCCACCATAAATGATTCCAGAATATTCTACTTTTATTTGGTGGTAACATTTCCTAGTGTCACATAATCTGAGTATTTTATTAATGTTTTGATACAGTACAGTTTTCTCAAGACAAAATATGACTGACACTATGGCTTGTAAATAACATTGTAGACTTGGCAAGAGTTAGCATTGAGAAAACATAAAACTCTCATTGTGAGTAGCATAGAAGGTACCAAGAAAGTAGATCTGACAGGTATGCTAATATTTTTATTACCTGTAAGTGAAATTAGCTTTTAGAAGCTGCTTCTTTAATATTTGTTATTTTTTTTCTCTAGGCAAGGGCAAAATGTTTGGTAAAAACAGGAAAAAACATAATTTTGCTGTTTTCATCAACTATACAACTCAGAAATGGCTAAACCAATTCCCATGAATGTTTCAGGATATGTAGATTCTATCACCAAAACAAAACATGAAAGTCCTATTCTGACCTATCAAATTGTCTTTGTGCAGGCAGCAAGAAGAAAATGAGTTTAACTTGCAAATGTGTTTAAGTTAGAACTAACAAGCAACCCTAACTATACTACTACTACTGTGCAAGAATATCATCTATAATTCAATTCAACATAGGTGAAACAAACAGATATTTCATCCTAGAGGAAAACAGCCTTACAGGCAAGAATCAACAGGTACTGGGTCCAAAGACTGCTGACAAGCATAGCGTTGGCATGGTACCGTGGTGAAAAGAGCATAGATTTTATTTTTGTGGGGTGGTCTTTGCCCCGCACCCCCTGACATGGGGCTCCTGCTCCCCACACCAGAGATTCTCACTCCAGGAGCAGACCACAGGAAAGTTAACATTTGTGGGGCCATGGAATAGTGTTTCCATGGCCCTCAAAAAAAAAAAAACTAAGTCCCAATGTGGCAAAGTTGGGAGACCAGGATTAGAACCCTGGTCTTCATTGCCACCGCCGACGCCCATGCCCAGCCCTCCATGCCACAGAAGTAGCTCAGCCAGCTGCCTGTTCTTTGCAGCTCTTGTCCTTTACAGGACCATGGACAGTGACCATGGGAGTGCTTACAGCAAGCACCGTAAATCCCCACTCACTGTCAGTGTGAGCACTTACCAGACTAGCGCTGTAAACTGTGGTGCTATTCTAGTAGTGCTCACTTGACCAGGTACTGAATCAACACAGGCTCGCGAGGGGCAGGATGTCTCAAATGAACTTGACTGATTTCTTTATTCACTGATACAGATGCTGGATAAGGGCTAAACAGTTGGCATCTTGAACTTCAGCAGACATGTAACCTGATGCTGCATAGAAGGCTAGTAAAAGAAGGCAGGAGACAGTACAAGGAAAGGGCTAAATAGGGGATTGGGAACTGGCTGACAAATAGAACAATGTCTCTAATGTCAGAGGGCCACCAGGGGTGCCACAGGGATCTTCCTGGGGTCAATACTTTTCAACATGTACATACAGTGCAGGGGTTTTACAAAGGAAAAATAAGTACTCATTTTCTGGGGTACTACCAGTTACTGGCATAGATTAGTAAATAAACAGAATCCAGTGCACTCCACCACCACCAAATGGCAATCCTTTAAAATGTTAACATCTTATTACTCACTAGAAAATAAAGAACTTATAAGAGATGTTATTAAATTTTTAGATGAACAGTTGAACGTTGTACATCTGGATCTGTTTAAAGTTTGAGAGATGTGTGGCTGTCTCTTTTAGAAGCTTCCCACTGACCACTTGCAACCATTCAGGTGGTTGCACTTTATTTAAAAGTGAACAAGTAGTCAATTCAGGTGAGTTAAAGATTTAAATATTATAGTAGGTACCCAACCAAGGGTACTGAGGGAGCTCAGGGAGGTACTGGCTGCACCTCTGGCAGTCAGTCGATTTAACAACTCACTGGAAACAGGAATAGTTCTGGAGGACTGGAGGAGGGATGAGTATGGTCCCTACAAAAGTGGTAGCAGGGAGGAGCTGGCAATTATTGACCCGTAAGCCTAACATCAGTTGTGGGAAAGTAAATGGAATCAGTGCTGAAGGAAAGGATTGTGGAATATCTTGAATCCAGTGGGTGGTAATACCCGAACCACATGGGTTCACAGTGGGAGGTCATGTCAAACAAATCTGACAGATTTTTTGACTGGTTGACAAAGAATAATATCAGGGTGGAGTGGTGGACATGGCCTACATAGATTTCAGTAAGGCTTTCGACACTGATCCCCATAGGAGACTAGTAAGCAAGCTGGTTAGCTTAGGAGTGGGTCCAAAGGTGGTAAACTGGATAAGAAATCAGTTAGGGAAAGATGGCAGAGGGTGGTGGTAAATGGAGCTCACTTTGAATAAAGGAGGTTACCATCAGGGTGCCTCAGGGATCAATGCTGGGACTGGTCCTCTTTAATGTCTTTATAAATGACACTGCAGAGCAGCTAGAAGGGAAGGTCTGCTTCTTTGTGGATGACACAAAATCTGCACTAGGGAGGACACTCCAGAGTGGGTGGAAAGGTTAAGCAGAGACCTGAGAAAACTAGAGAAGTGTTCAGGGGTATGACAGCTGGGTTTCAGTGTGAAAATGTGCAAAATAGTGCACTTAGGGCACAGAACAGGGTGGAGTACAAAATGGGTGGAGTGGTATTGACAACTATAAAACAGGAAAAACCTGGGGTAATCATATTTGAGGACCAAAAGTGGCCAGGCAGTGCAACAAGGCAAGCAGGAGTGCTAGTAGGATGCTGGGGTATATAGGAAGGCTATCACCAGCAGAAGAGGAGGGTGGTGTTGCCTCTGTATCGATTGCTGGTAAGATCCCATTCCCATCTAGATTACTGTGTACAGTTCTGGAGACCACATCTCCAGAAGTACATGAACAGAGTGGAGGTGGGCAGAAGGGTCTGCATCAAAAAGCCCTAAGGAGAGGCCTTCAGTATGTACACCCTGGATGAGAGAGAGGAGAGGAGGGATCTGATAGAGACCTTTAAATATCTCACAGGGGTAAAAATGTATGGGAGGAAATATCTATTAGATAAAAAGGTGCTCAAGAACAAGGGACATACTATGAAGTTGTAGGGGCAGATTCAGGAGAGATGTGAGAAGTACTTCTTCATAGAAGGAGTGGTGGATTCCTGGAATAGCCTTCAAGCAGACGTGGTGGGGGCAAAAACAGTGCTGGGTTTCAAGAGTGCATGGGATAGGTACAAGGGAATCATAGTGGAAAGGAAGGGGAGGGAAAAGAGCTGTAGATCAAGTATGGTCTGTGTAATAATGTAGGTAGGGAAAAATGGACAGACTGGGGAGCCAAATTCTTATGTGCTGTCAAATTCTGTTTCTATGTTCACCTTGTTGTCTAGTGGTTGGGCTTGCAACTTTCCTGGTCAAGAACTCCTACTTTACATAGGACCCT
Organism: Neoceratodus forsteri; assembly: GCA_016271365.2. Classification (NCBI taxonomy): domain Eukaryota; kingdom Metazoa; phylum Chordata; order Ceratodontiformes; family Ceratodontidae; genus Neoceratodus; species Neoceratodus forsteri. Next base: position 1,181,027,158 of record CM057450.1, on the reverse strand, counting down.
TACTTCTCCTGAGATTCAAAGAGGCCAAACTTAACATTTTTATTCCATGTTTTTTTTTAAGTTAATGCTTTTTATTTTTCCAAACACATAAGATTACAAATATAAAGCATACTCAACATATAGTATTTTGCTGGTTCATGTGGGTGAAACTGCATATGGACTGAGGAGATATGTATCTCAGCTAGTTATATATAAGTCATGATGCCTGGGTACAAACATATGAAAGGCATACCCTACCAGGAGCAAGCTGAGATTCCCACTAAGAGGGGAGGACAGGCGAGCCTGGCTTCACAGTCCTAGTAAGGTGGCTTCTCACTCCTGCAGAAAGAAAGAATACTACCACAAAGAACCAGAACCAGTACAACAATATAAAAGTGTGACTGCAGGTGACTTCAACAATCCAAAATTCCAACAGCTTGAAAGGGGTGCTCTAGATTTCAGTAGGGTGAGTGAGTTAAGAGACATAATGGTGCTAGGAGAGGGGCTGAAGACCTTTGGAGCAGCCACTTAGCCAGTGCCTCTGCTTGGTTTCAGATAGATCAAAGGGTCTCCAACAAGAGTAGTAGGATTCCAGGAGTTTATGACATGACAAATGGCACAGGGAGGCTACTAGGGAGAGGAGTTCAGTAGCTCTGACATGGACAGGATCACAGTTGTTCTCCATCTGCAGAGAATGAGTCTTTTAACCTGAAGGCTGAGAAGGGCTAGTCATTTTTTGGGGGTGGGGTGATCTTAGGAGTCACTGGGGAATCCTAATAACCAAAGTGCAGGGTCCGTGGAATGGATATACCAGTAATTTTGGCTGCAAGTTCTCATATCTTGTTCCACAGGGGTTGTATTAAGGAGCAATCCAGAGAATGTGTTTTAAATCACCTACCTGGGCCTTACATCTCCAGCACACATTGTCTTCTATCAGTTTAGCCTTATGTAGGACCACCAGGGTCTTATAGCAGTGGTGGAGAATTTTGTTTTGAATCAATCTGCTTTTGACATCAGGGTATGCAACATGTCCCAGTGCCCTACAGGCTCACCACTGCTGGTCAGAGATGCTAATGTTTAGCGCTTGCTCCCATTTAATTTTGGCATTATTCGATTGAGAGGATTGTGCTCTAAAAGCAGCATATATTTGACTGGCAAGTCCTTTGCTGATAGAAAGCCATCTGGGTGTCCTCTATAGGAGGAGTGCCTCTTTTCAATTCAATATGCTTTATTGTTTTCCATCATATAACAACAAGATAACAACAACAAAGTACACAATAAAGGAAGCAAGACAAAATCTATCCAGGGTTCCAGCACTGTACATTATTGAGTGGTCAAAAATAAAAATTACATAAAAAAAAGAAAAACACACACCCAACAAACCCCTCCTGCCACCCTTCTATATTCCACTGCCCTCCACCCTAAATCCCATTCTGCACAGTGGAGAAAAACAAAATATGGAAAGTAATAATGTGGAGGAGAAGGAAAGGGGTAAACCTCAGTGGAGATTTAATATAAAGTAAAAGCTGGGACTGCTTAGTTCCCAAACACTACAGGATTGTGATGGGATGTTGAGAAGACCTTTATGGTCTCCATAGGAGAGTAAGGTCATGAGGGGCTCCCAAGTAGTCTGATAGTATTGAACTCTCGCCTTCACAGTATATGCTTTTCCAGCTGAATGGCGGGAGAACTTCACGGTACCACTCTAACGTTGTAGGATGCAAGTCCTCCTTCCAATGCCATAACATTGTTAGTTTGGCTATAGCAGCAATTAGTGTTATATGGGCCTGACATATCACGGTGTTCCCAGGGAATACAGACAGTATACAGGATTCGGGTAAATAGGGTATCAAGCCTAGAATGGGGTCCAACACTTGCTGGATAGATTTCCAGAAAATCTGTGTGCAGGGGCAGTCCCATAACATATGAAAGAGAGGCCATGTGCCAGTTTGCATCTAAAACAGTCAGGGAGTTTGAAAGTCCTGCCTTGTGTAATTTTAATGGAGTGTAGTACATGTTATGCATAATTTGAAATTGAACAAGACATAACCTGTCTTGTTTAACGTATTTATAGTTAAGTACACCATATTTTTTCCCAGAATTCTACCTTAGTCGGTAGAAGAGCTTGTGCACCCAATAGTAACAAATTCCAGTTGGAAGGTTATGATCTAAGGCCTGGAGTTGCTTGTATATCCTCGAGACTACGTGAGCAGTTTCTGTACTTTGAAGAATTGTTGAAGCCCTGAGCCGACTGATCAGACCAGCTTTCTTTATTATTAAAGCTGCTATTGCATTCCTGACTTGCAGATACTTAAAAAGTCTTTGGGACTTAGCTGAAATGAGTCTGCCAAGTTTGAAAGGAGGCCACCACATTGTCTTGCAGAAGATTAGTCAGTGTGCAGTGTTTTAGCTGTGGAAGAGAGAGAGGGTGGAATGGGCGCCTATCAATTAGAATATGTGGATTACAAATTAAAGGTTGGGCAGAAGATACATGCCAATTTATCGAATAATACCGCAGAATTTGTTGCAATGCTTTGAGCGACCAGGCCATGGGGGTGGACTTAGTGACTTAGCAACTTTGGAAAATGTTACACACACGAGCAGCTAGAGAACTATTAACACTCTGTGCTGCCTAACTTTCAATATTTAACCAGACAGGAGAATACCTGCCACTGTTGATCAATGAGTCTGCCTTACACCAAGGGCTATCTTACTAAGGTGTTGGGCCCCATAATAGGTGAACAGAGAAGGAAGGCTAGCCCTCCCTGTAATTTAGGGGCTGTTAATTTGAAAAACACTTGCCTGGATGGTTTATTTCTCCAAGAAAGTTGTTAAACATTCTCTGTAATTTCATAAACCATCCCTTAGAGATATGAGACCCAGCATACCTAATGGATATAAAAGCCTCGGCAGGATGTTCATGTTCAGAATATTGATACGTCCCACAAAGTCATTGGCAATGCATTCCACCTATTCAGGTCTGTCTGCAGAGTTTGTACTAGTGCAGTCAGATTATCTCTAAACATGGAGGGATCCTCCGGGAGATCTTTATCCCAGATAGGTGAGGTTCGATACTCCCAGGAGAGCCCAGGGCAATGGTACTGGCTTTAGCAACCCTATGATTTAATGAAAACACCTTAGTTTTAGATAAATTGAGCTTATAAACTGAGACTTTGAAGACTCTGGATTTCCCCTAAGAGGGCGGTGGTGAAGTTTCTGGCTCCTCCAAATGTAGAAGATCATCCGCATATGCCGATAAAGCGTATCACTCACCATATAATTGGATTCCCTTTAATACTGAAGGCGAGGCAGTGTCTGAATTAATGGCTCAAGATAACAGTTAAACAAAGAGGGGATAAGGGGCATCCTTGTCAAGTACCTTTCTCGGCCGGAAAGCTTGGGATAGTGCCCATTGCCTACACCTGCGCTGTGAAGGCGGTATATAGAATTTAACCCAGGTAAGGAAGGAGTTAGGCATGCCAAGCTGCTTAAGAGTGGCAAACAAAAGCACCAGGAAACCCAATCGAAAGCTTTACGGCGTCAAGAGAGACAAGAATCGAAGGGATCCCAGACTCTTTGGACCATGCCATCAGATGCATAAGCTTCACATGTGATCTCCAGAGAGACGCCCCACATGAATCCAACTTGGTCATACCAATAATACTTCCTAATATTGCAGCTAAACAATTGGCAAGGATTTTGTTAATATTTTAACTTTGAATTTAATAACGAAATCGGTCGGTAGTTCCCAGGGCATAATAAATCTTTATTTGGTTTAGGAATAACTGTAATAATTGCCTCTAGGAAGCTAGGATCTTTCACCTTGGTGAAACCGCAAATTAAACACATCCATCAGCAATGTGAGAGTTGCGGAGACAGGCCTTGTACAAATTATGAGACAGGCCATCTGGGCCAGGAGCTTTGTCCTGGGGCAGCTGGGCGATGGCCTTGCACTTCCGTTAGTGTGATTGGAACACCAAGTTGGTCTGCCGTAGTTGGTGGTAAAGAGGGAAGGTTGGCTGAGTGAAGATAGTCAGTGATATCTTTATCAGTTACTTGCAGAGAGTCTGCACCTGAGTAGAGATCTTTACAGAAGTTCCCAAAGACTGTTGCAATCTCTTGGGAAATGATGCGACCATCCTGGGGATCTCAAACTCAAGATGAATTTAGACATTTCAATTTGTCTTAATCTGAGTGCCAAGAGTTTCCTGCTCGTTCCCCTGATTCCAGATATCTCAAGTTAGTGTTATTAATGGCCAATTCTGCTTTTCGCCATTTATATCGTAATAGGATGCTTGGAGATGATGTAACCTGCCCAATCTTCTAGTGGTGATGTCTTATTTATTATATGCTCCAACTGCTGTATTTCATCTAATAGGGAATCAAGCATTAGTTTATTTTTCGAACTCGGGTAGAGGCAATCCGTGATAACGTTACCCTGATGGCACACTTAAGGCGGCCCACACTACATCAGTCCCTCCACTGAACCCAGATTCACATCCAGGAACTCCTTGATAAAAACTTGTGTGGAGGTTAGGGTCTCAGGGAGTTTAAGTAACTGCACATTAAGGTGCCAGAGGAGCTCCTCGAGTCCCTGGACCTAAAATAAAGGATATACCAATTGGGGAATGATCTGAGAGTACTCTGGGATAAATGGATGCTTCAATAATACTAGAAAGACAGAAAGAGCTTACCAACCAATAATCTATTCTAGAGAAGGTGCCATGCGGTGGGGAGTAATACATGATTGCATTCCATCTGGGTTCAACACTAGCCATACATCCACTACCCCGATCCCGACAGGAGTCTCTAAAAGCACGCTGTGCTGGTGAAACCCACATTTTTACTGTCTGAGCAGTCAAGGTCCACCCTCGGAACCAGATTCCAGTCTCCACTCAAAATGTCAAAATGGGTGGGTTTGACACCACCCTTGTTAACAAATGAATAAAAAAAAGCGAGTCTATATTCGGTCCGTAAATTGAACATATTAATATTGGAGTTAATGCCAGTGCCCCACATAATCCTGTAGCACCCTCCTGGATCGTACCATTCTTGTAATTTAATAGATGGTACATGTTTAGCTACCAGAATAATAGTAACAGCCGCTTGGTGAATTGCCAGAGCCATATACTTGCCCCACCCATCCCCATTTAAAATAAATTATCATCCCTTGGGCAAGTGAGTCTCTTGCAAGCAGACAATCTCTGCTCCTAAATGAGTGAGATGTTTAATAATCATACACCTCTTTTGTTTCTCTGAGCCCTTTTATGTTCCAGCTCACGAGTTTGTAAGGTCCCCCATTAACTTGAATAGATAGTGGATAAACTAACGATATCCTAAATTTGACTGATTTGCCACGATATACTCCCTTCTAGTCTTAATGTGCAGAATTTCCAATCCCCCCACCCTGTTGACATACTTATAATGCAGTGAAAACAAAGAATACCATCCCTTCATGAAAAAATAAAAACAAAACCACCCCCACCCAGCTCCACGAATTCACATAGTAATGAACTACCCCAGCTCAAACAAGGCCGAACTCCTATTACACAACACAGCACGCGAGTAAAGGTTCTCACTACCTAACCCCAAGTAACTCCCTCCTCCCTCCCTGACCTACAATGAATATACCTCTAATAAAGAAGAACAAGTACAAGCTTATTTAAGATGCAGTCTAACGGTTCATCTTAATGCCCTTCATGCCCTGCAATAAACCATTAATGAACTCTTCCCTTCATCATGTAAGGAGCATCAGATTATTAGATCAAATCAAATAAGGAGAAAAAAGTACATGATTTAGGAAAGAGATAACAGCGATCAACACAACCGAGTTCCAACTGTTCTACAACTACATTATTTCTCTTATGGTATCAGTTCAAAAAGAAGAAAGGAAAAAAAAAGAAAAGAAAAAAAGTCCCAAAGTCCCTCCTTTACTTATCCAGTGTGTCTAGTTATTAGTGAATTTCTCAGTCCATTAACTCCGATCAGCTTTAGAGATATCTGGGCTTAAAAAGTCCTGTCTGAGCGAGAATCTCCTTCTGATACCATTATATAAACCTCGATCAGTTCTCAGAAGGCGTAAAAAGAGATTGCATATTACTATTACCAACTTCAGAACACTTTAACTATTAGATATCAGTGTACTTAATTATTATGAAAGGGCAAATGAGTTCGTGTCGCCTGGCCTCGCCTACTTCAGATTCCAGACACTGCTTTCACTCAGCGAAACAAAATGCTCTTTGTTGCAATCGGCAAATTGACAGGGTGCCCCAAAGAATCGGCTTCTAAACCCTTTCATACATCAGCTAGTATAGACCAATTCAAACATCTTTCAATTGACAAAGCCTGCTTCACTTAAAGAGATCTGGAAATAATTTACGGAGCTCCTCCTGTGGCTTGTTTGAGTGTATCAAATGCCACCCATTTATCTTCACTTAACTTGCAGCATTAAGGTACTTCATATGAAAGGGTATCCAGCAGCGATCAAGCGAGATACCAGAGGTGGTATTCTTGCCTTTTAAGACTCACTGAGTGGGGTAAATCTTGGGACACTCTTAGTTTGTTCCCTTCCCATTGAATTTCTTGGGCTTCTTTGACTTTGTTCATAATGTGTATCTTATCCAAGTAATTAAGTAGTTTAAACACTATGGTCTAGGTGGTGCTCCTGGTAAAGGGGGGGCGCAGGGAAGCGATGTGCTCTCTCGACTACATAGGTAACATTATGAGAGGGACCGCTATTCTTTCTAAAGCTTTGCCACGAATAATACAGGGTTGGTGCCTTCTTCTTTCTCTGGAAGACCGAAGACAATTAAATTATTATGCCGTCTAAGCCTTCAAGGTCCTCCAGCTTGTCTTCCATTTTCCGGAACTTTTGTTGTAACATGGAGAGTCCAGTTCTGATTTGTCCCTCCATTTCTCTACTGACACCAATCATGCATCAACATCCCGACTTGAGTAGTGAGTGAGTGTAGATTGGCCCAATTTGCTGCACATCACTGGATATCGCAGTGATGGAGTCCTATAAAGGCAGTATGATTTTCCATGAACCTTTCTTCCGATATAGCGCTGTAGGAGCGATGAACAATAGAGTTATGGCAGCTGTGCCTAGGCCATTTTGCGGCCTTGTCTTTCTGGAGGAAGGTGGAGGCATGTGCCGTGGCACAGCTCTCTGCATCTCTGCTTCCATTTATATCCACCGACGATTGCCTCCGGAGAACTTCTTATATGAAATGGTTTCAAAATCGCTGACTGAAACTTGCAAGGATGAAATTGCAGGTTCTAGCGAGGCGAGGAGAGGATGTGACCTACAGTCAAGCAGCCATCACGTGACCCTCTCGGAGGGTGCCTCTTTACATATGTGTGCACTGCACTACGAATGGAGGTACCTCCAGAAGTCCGATTGTGGGATCCTTTATCCTGCATTAGGGTTTGAAATGATACCATGGCATCTGAGTGCTCACTAAATACATCCTTCAGCTGTTTGAAGGCCACAGTGAGGCCACAGAATTGGGCTGTGATCAATTTGTACTTCTGTGTTGCCCCATATGGGGGTCAGGGAAATTGGGAGGGTAAGGTTTTGAGTTCTTGTGTAGCTTGGCCCAGTGTCTTATTGAGGGGCCAATCATAGGGTAGTTCATGGCCACTTGGGGAGGACAATTATAGAGGAGGAGGGTTAGATGGTGCGTTCTAGTACAAGTTTGTTTCATATAAAGCCATTGTGGGGCAGATGGGGTAAGAGGAAGAAACCACTTAAGTGTCTGTATGGCTATATAAGCTCATTTATATTTTTTCATCCATGGAAGACACCATCTTCCCTCCTTCCAATGTGCCCAAGTTTATTTTGACTATATCTTGCCTTTTTATTTTCCCATAGAAAGTTGCCAAATAGTGTGTCCATTACACGCAGACCAATTGGGGGTTCAGGGTATGTCAGAAAGAATGTACAGTAATTTGGGAGCAGAAACATCGAAACATAGAAGTTGACGGCAGATAAGAACCACAAGGCCCATCCAGTCTGCCCATTTTTCTACCTTATGAATGTGCCATAGGCTTTTATTCTGTCAATGACTTATCTATTCATACTCCTCTGTATTGCTCCTTATGCCTATCCCATGCCTGTTTGAAGCCCTGCACTGTATTCATATCCACCACTTCCTGAGGTAGGCGCTCCATGCATCCACCACCCTTTCTGTGAAAAAGAATTTCCTCACATTATCTCTTAATTGACCTCCTCTAATCTCATGCTGTGTCCTCCTGTCCTCCTATTTTCTTATATTGAAACATGTTAGACTGAGTCACCTTGTTAATGCCCTTAAGATGTTTGAATGTTTTGATCTTATCACCTTTCTCCCTCCTTTGTTCTAGGGTATACATATTGAGCTCTGTTAATCTGTCCCCATAAGTTTTCTGATGCAGTCCCTGCACCATTTTGGTTGCCCTTCTCTGGACTGTCTCTATTTTGTTAATGTCCTTGTGCAGGTGTGGCCTCCAGTACTGCACGCAGTACTCAGATGGGGCCTAACCAGTGTCTTGTAAAGAGGATTATTACCTCCTCTTACAACTTGTGATACCCCTACTAATACACCCCAACATCCCTCTAGCCTTACCTGCTTTAGTGGTCATCTGTGATGATGATGCCCAAGTCTCTTTCTTCCTTGTGATTGCCAGCAACTCCCTCCCAACCTATAGGTAGTTTCAGGGTTTCTCTTCCCTATGTGCATGATCTTGCACTTCTTTGCATTAAACCCCAGTTGCCACTCTTCTGACCATTTTGCCAGTTTATCCAGATCTCTTCTCATTCTGCCACCCCACCTGGATCATCTACTCTGTTGCAGATCTTGGTGTCATCTGCAAACAGACAAACCTTACCCTCCAGTCCATCTGCAATGTCACTGATGAAGATATTGAGGAGGACTGGTCCCAGGACTGATCCCTGAGGGACCCCACTTGTGACTTGCATCTCTTCTGACTGCATACCGTTTACCACCACTCTCTGTTGTCTGTCCACCAACCAGTTTGCCACCCAGTTGACCAACCTCTGACCCATCCTGAGCCTACCCAGCTTATTAATCAATCTTCTATGTGATACAGTATTGAAAGCTTTGCTGAGGTCCAGATAGGTGACATCAACTGCACCCCTTGGTCCACCACTCTGGTTACCTAGTCAAATAAATCTATGAGATTAGTTTGACAGGACCTTCCTGTTGTAAACCCATGCTGTCTTGGATCCTGTGCTCCTATGGATTCCAGATGTTGCACTATAATTTCCTTAGGAGTGCCTCCATAATCTTGCCCACTACTGAGGTAAGACTGACTGGTCTGTAGTTCCCTGCCTCCTCTCTGCTGCCACTCTTGTGGAACAGGATCACATGAGCCTTTCTCCAGTCTTCTGGGACCTCTCCTGTACTCAGAGACTCACCAAACAGTTCTAATAATGGCTCTGCTAGTTCCACCCTTAGCTCTTTTAGTACCCTGTGATGTATGCCATCAGGTCCTGTGCCTTGTCCACCTGAGCTTAGTGAGCTCTTGTAGGACCCTTCGTTTGTGAAGGCGTGCACACCTCCCTCCCCACACGTGTCCATGGTGCTGAGCTGTGGGCCCTGCTGTACTTTCTCCTCAGTAAATACTCAGCAGAAGTACCTATTTAGGATAGATGCTTTTCCTTGGTCCTCTTCCACACTCCCCTTATCCCCTTTGATCTTAACAATACCTCCTCTGGACTTTCTCCTTTTACTAATGTAGCTATAGAAAGTCTTGTCCCCTTCTTTACTGTTTGTGCTAGTGTTTCCTCAGTTTGGGCCTTTGCCTGCCTTACTGCCTTCCTGCTTCCCTTAGGGAAGTTCGGTATCGCCTCCTATCTTCGTCACTGTGTTCCCTTATATTTCATGAATCTCAACCTTTTGGCTCAGATCTTTTCTGCTCCTGTTTTGAGAACCAAAGTGGTTTCCTCCTTCTTTTGCTGTTGCTTTCTCCCTAACACAATGGGATGTTGCTTCAGGTATTGCATCCTTACTGCTTGCCCACTTTACCTGTACCCCTCACCTGTATTTCTTCTTGCCAGGGCTAGCTTAACTCTGTTGGCCATCTTATCAAAGCTAGCTCCTCTGAAGTCATATATTTTTGTTGGAATGGATGCTTTAGTTCTAGTGGCCAAATTGAACTATACCATGCGATAATACAAAATCACACATGACTTCACAATGCAAAGCATCATGGGCATATGCAAATCACCACCGAATGTTATGCTGGTCTAACTTTAAGCAAAATTGCATGGTGCCAAAAGGCCTCTCACACAGTTTGCAAGGGTGCTAACAGAAGACATAGACACGTGTTTCGTCCTACCAGGACTCATCAGTATGCCTCGTCTGCTTGACACCCCAGTGGACTGGACCAGCTACCCTAAGGCAGTGTGTCTTGGATATGTTGTGGTGTACCCATTAAAATAAAAACTATTTAAAAGACAAAGAACCTCTGTGTGCAAACACTGAGGTAAGGAGTTACCAAAGGGCATTTGGCTGGGAAACCAAGTTTCAAGAAAATACAAAATCACATGACCTCACAATGCAAAGCATCATGGGCTGCATATGCAAATCACCACAGAATGTTATGCTGGTCCAACTTTAAGCAAAATTGCATGGTGCCGAAAGGCCTCTCACACAGTTTGCAAAGGGTGCTAACAGAAGACACAGACACGTGTTTAGGTCCTACCAGGACTCATCAGTATGCCTCATCTGCTTGACACCCCAGCGGCTGGACCAGCTACCCTAAGGCAGTGTGTCTTGGATATGTTGTGGTGAACCCATTAAAATAAAAACTATTTAAAAGACAAAGAACTTCTGTGTGCAAACACTGAGGCAAGGTTACCCCAAAGGGCATTTGGCTGGGAAACCAAGTTTCAAGAAAATACAAAATCACACATGACCTCACAATGCAAAGCATCATGGGCTGCATATGCAAATCACCACAGAATGTTATGCTGGTCCAACTTTAAGCAAAATTGCATGGTGCCAAAGGCCTCTCACATAGTTTGCAAAGGGTGCTAACAGAAGACATAGACACGTGTTTGATCCTACCAGGACTCATCAGTATGCCTCATCTGCTTGGCACCCCAGTGGACTGGACCAGCTACCCTAAGGCGGTGTGATGTTCACTGGTCCCCAGGTGACCTTCTACCTGGAGATCTGTGATTCTTTCCCGTTAGTCAGTACTAGATCCAGGATGGCCCTGTCTCTTGTGGGTTGTTGCACTAGTTGTTTGAGGCCCTCCCTTGCAGGAATCCACTATGTGTCTAGTTCTGGTAGATGCTCCTTGCTGGTATTTATCAATCTGTATCTGGCATGTTGATGTCTCCCATTATCAGAACCTCCCTTCAGTTGTCGTGTTTTGTATATCTTCTAACAGTAATGTGTCTATGTCCTCCCCTGGTCTGGAGGCCTGTAGACAACCCCAGTTTGTCTGGCTGTCCCATTTCCTGTTAGACTTTGACAGCAGATAAGGACCGCTTGGCCCATCTAGTCTGCCCATTTCCTACCTACAGGATGAGCCGCAGATCCTAGTTAACCAACAGCCTATTTCTTCCTACCCCACAAGAATTGCCTTATGTCTGTCCCATGCATTCTTGAATTCTCCACAGTTTTAAACCCCACAACCTCCTCAGGAAGGCTGTTCCATGCATCCACTACCCTCTCTGTGAAATAATACTTCCTCATATTGCCCTGAACTCCCCCCTTCTATCTTTAAATTGTGTCCCCTTGTTCTTGCCGTCTCTTTTTCGGAAAGATGCTATCCTCTTGGACTTTGTTGATTCACTGAGGTACTTAAAGTTTCTATCATGTCCCCCCCCTTCTTTCCTCAAGGGTATACATATTAAGCTCCTTTAGTCTCTCTCTTCATCGACTTCTCTTGCAGATCCTGCACCATTTAGTTGCCCTCCTCTGGACTGCCTCTATCCTGTCTATGTCCTTGGAGATGGGGCCTCCAGAACTGGACACAGTACTCAGATGGGGTCTCACCAACTGTCTGTACAGAGGGACAACAACTTCCTGTTTTCTGCTGCTGATGCCTCTCCCTATACATCCCAGTATACCCCAGCCCTCCCTACTGCCTTCTCACATTGCTTGCTAACCTTATGGTCATCTGATATGATTACCCCCAGGTCCCTTTCCTTTTTGTTGTTGTTACTACCTCCCACCCATTGTGTATTCTTCCCCTGGGTTCTTGTTTCCCAGGTGCATTATTTTGCACTTCTTTGCATTGAATCCTAGCTGCCATACTTCTGACCATTCCTCCAACCTTGCCAAGTCCCTTTTCATCCTTTCCCCACCTTCTTGTGTATCAACCCTGTTGCAGATCTTTGTGTCATCTGCAAAAGGCATACTTTTCCTTCCAGTCCCTCTGCAATGTCACTGATGAAGACATTAAGAAGGACTGGACCAACACTGAACCCTGCAGTAACCCTAGTAACCACTCTTTCTTCAGAGTGGACTCCATTACAATTATCTTCTGTGTCCTGTTGTGCAGCCAATGTTTACCCAGGCTACCACCCTGGGACCAACTCCCAGGCTGGTTAATTTGACTATTAATCTTTTGTGTGGGACTGTGTCAAATGCCTTCTAAAGTCTAGGTAGGCCATGTCCACAGCCCTCCTGGTCTACTACTTTGGTCACCCAGTCAAAAAATCTATTAGATTTGTCTGACATGACCTTCCTGCTGTGAACCCATGCTGCCTTGGGTTCTGCCTTACTAGCCTCTAGGTACTCAACTATTCTTTCCTTCAGAAGTGACTCCATCACTTTCCCTACCACAGAGGTCAGACCAGACAGGTCTGTAGTTTCCTGCCTCTGTCTTGGTCCCACTTTGTGAAGGGAATCGCATCCGCCTTCCTCCAGTCCTCGGGTACCACACCATCCTCCCATGATTTATTAAAAGAGTAGCCAGTGGTTTCACTAGTTCCTCCCTTAATTCTTTTAGAATTCTGGGGTAATTCTATCAGGACCCATTGCTTTGTCCACCTTCAGTTTTAGGAGTTCTTGCAGAACCCTTTCTTCTGTGAAAGGACTGGGATCGACCCCCTACCAAGAGTGCTTCTGTTAATTGGATTAGGCACTTCCCCTCCTCTTTTGTGAATACTGAGCAGAAATATTCATTCAGTATCCCTGCTTTTCCACTGTCCCCTCTGCCCACCACCGTTCATTCTATTCAGCCTCACTAACCCTCCCTTTGTCTTTCTCATTCGCTGATGTACCTATAAAGGTTTACCCCCTTCTTAACTGAGTTGGCTATCTTTTCCTCAGTTTGGGCCTTTGCTATTCTGACTTCCTCCCTGCTTCCTTCTGCCTTAACTGGTACAGCTCTCTGTCCTGCTCCTTCTGTGTTTCCTTATACTTCCAGAATGCTATCTTTTTCTTCCTGACTTTCACAGCCACCTCTTTTGAGAACCATAGTGGCTTTTCTTTCATTTTGATTTGTTTATTTGCTTCACACAAAAGCTTGTTGCCTCTGTGATGGCAGTTTTGATGATTCCCATTGTTGCTCCACACCTCCTTCTAGTCTGTTTGCTAGTGCTTTTCTGAGGCACTCTCCCATCTTGCCAAAGTCAGCCCTCCTAAAGTCCAGTACCCTCACTTTTGTGGCTTGACTCTGTAGCTGAGTTTAACATGAACCACACTGTTTGATGGTCACTTGTCCCCAGATGGCAACCCACTTCTAGATCTGAGATCCTCTCACTGCCCCATTTGAGAGTATGAGTCTAAGATTGCTCCCTCATGAGTGGGTTCCAAAACTAGCTAGTCTGAGGCCTGCCACCTGTAGGCATCAAGAATGGCCCTGCTCTTGGATGTGGCTGCAGCAAATGTGCTCCAGTTAACATTTGGCATATTCAGGTCTCCCATCAACAGTATCTCCCTTTCTCTGCCATTCTAAGAATGCCTTCTATCATATCCTTGTCCATTCCCTCCCCTGACATGGGGTCTGTACACAACCCCTATGCCGTGTGTGCCCTTTCCAGTCTCCAGGTGACCCACAGTGCCTCCTCTCCTCCCTGTTTACTCTTTTGTTCAGTTGCTTTTATCCTTCCTTTACATGAGAGCTACTCTTCCCCTCTTCTCCCTGCCTGTCTCTCCTGTAGGTTATGTACCCTGGTATGTTAACATCTCAGTCATGGTTCTCTGTGTACCATGTTTCTGTGACTGCTCGATATCCAGGCATCCCTCTTCCATCAAGGCCACCAGCTCAGAGCTTGTTGCCCAGACTACAGCATTGGTACTCATTACCCTCCATTTCCTGATGGTCTTACTCCTTTGGCCCCATCCCTGTCCTTCTTGCCTTTGTCACTTTCTCCATTTCAGTTTCCATTTCCAATTTCTGTAGCTTTGATATTTTCATTGACATAAGGGCCACCCCCTTTTTGCACTCGGTCTCTTCTGAATAGTACATAGCCAGGTACTGAAGTCTCCCAAGTGTGGTTACTGGTGAACCATGTCTCGCTAATGACTACTATGTCCAGTTTAGCCTCTGTTATTGTTGCCTCCAGGTCTGGGATCTTGTTTCCCAGACTGCAGGCATATGTGTACATGATTTTCCATTGGAATTTCAGTGCATTGGTTGTTGGGTGTTAGGTCCAGCATTTTCCCTGTGCATCGTGTGAGGAGCCAGACCTTTTCCTTACCTGGTGATGCAAGTGAACTACAACATGCTGAACTCCTGTTTGATCACTAGCTGAGGGAAGGTGTTCTTCCCATTTGATGTAATCGGATGCTACCCTCCTCTCCCATTTGCTAATTTAAATATTCTGCAAAACATCAAACTTCTACCCCAAAGCACTGACTCCTTCTTAGTCAGATGCAGTCCATCAAATTTAAAGAACTTTTGCTCCCAAAACTGTTGCCAGTTACCTACAAATGTGTGTCCTTTTCCTGGCACCAGCCCTTGAGCCACATGTTTAGCTCCCTATCTCCCCTTCTCTGATCTTCCGTTCATCTGCCCCTCTCCCAGACCAGCAGGATTTTAGAGAAGGAGATGCTGGATGAAATGGATGACACTTTGTCTCCCAGCCTGGCCAGGTGTTCCTTGGTTTCCACAACTGACTGGCTGGTAGGATCATTAGTCCCCATGTGTACCAGGATGTCAATGTTTCTCTTGCTTCTTGTATGATTTAGCAATGTGGTCAGTCTGTCTCACACTGATGTACCTGGGAGACATCTGACCATTACCCCAAACCAGAGGTAGTATCAACTCCCTGAATCATGGAGCCACCTATGATCAGAAGTGTTTTGGATTTCCGTTTTGCTTTTTGTTTGGTCCATGTTTTGGGTGAGTTTTGTAGTGCTAGCTCCTGTCTGGCGGTGTCCTGCTCTGCAGTGTCCTCTGCCCTTTGTTTGATTTCAGAGATAGAGGCAGATACCAGTTTGTAGTTTTTATATGGTTTGGAGGTGACATTTTGGAGAGCACTGAGTGATGGGGTACCGATTTGCCCTCCTAACCACCTGCCAACCTTCCAGACCAACTACCCTCTGTGGTTGAGGTGCTTCAGTTGGGTGTTTGGGAAATGGTGGTGGTTCTTGTAATATATTTCCTCCTGAGTATGTTATTTAAGGTGCACAATCTCTGCCCATGCTGCCCGGACCAGCCCTTAGATCTCTGATGGTCCAGCATGTAGGACAGCATCCTAAATCCTGTATAACTGCCCTTTTGAAAAGTGTCCCACAGTTCCTGCAGTTAATAATATCCATTCCAGCTGAGTTGTTGAGTGTATAACCTGGTCCGAGTAATTAGAAGGAAAATAAAGTAAAATATTTTTTGTTTGTTTGTTTGTTTTGTATAACTTTTATAGCAAGTTAAATTAATTGTGCCCTGTAAGTGAGGTCACTGTGTGGATACCCTCTGATCCCCCTGCCTGCTTTGTTACAGGAAATGTCACAACTGTGCTACTCTATAAAAGGAGTGTAGCATGGGTGGTTGGGCCTTCCCTGCCAAAAGTAATGTGCTATACCTGGTTAAACAACTAAATAAAAAATAAATAAATAAAAAGAAGAACCACAGATTAAAGAAACAAGGAGGTAAGAGCAGAAACAATCAACCAACAACAAATGCAGTAGCTCTGAAAGCTTAGCTTAATGATAGATAAAACTGTAAAACATGTAAGCACCACCTGTAGTAATATCACAGAAGATATGTACCCTGCAAATAACACTTTGCTACAGACAAAAATAAAGCAGTAACAGAAGATATGTTTGCAAAAACAATTTGAATCAGAGAAGATTGCAGCAGTAATCTGTAAGCACAAAACAGTAACAAACCTGTAGGCACACCCTGTAATAATGCAGCAGAAAGTATACCCTGCAACAGCAATTTGAATCGGAGAACATTAAAGCAGTGAAATATAAGAAAAACAGTAACAAAACCTGTGAGCACAAAAGAAGATAGTAACACACAGTAAATCTGCCTAGCCAAAAAAGTCTTAATCTTGTTCCTTATTCTGATAATGTTGTTCCTTGGTCTTCCTTACAAGCAAACCCAGAAGAAAAGAGTTCAGATGAAGCGAGGTGCCTTTGCCAATGCCAGCAAACCTAGTCTTCCACCTCAAAAACACCAACTGACCTTTTAACTCTTCCTCTTTGGAAGTTACTAAGACTTTGTCAGCTCCCCAGTTACACTCCTAATCCCTGGAAGAGCTGTGGGAGGAAAGCAATTAGCTCACTCAATGTGAGAAGGAGACTGCAACACCATTGAGACCAAAACAAAAACCTTTCAGCAAAAAATAAAATAAAACAGTAGCAATAATTTTGCTTAGCCTAATGACAGATAAAAAATTCATAAAACCTGTAAGCACCAGCTATAACAATTTCACAGAAGATATATCCTGCAAAAACACTTCGCTACAGAGAAAAATAAAGCAGTAACAGAAGACATCGTTGCATAAAACAGTTTGGAATCAGAGAAGATTACAGCAGTAATCTGTAAGCACAAAACAGTAACAAACCTGTAGGCACACCCTGTAATAATGGAGCAGAAAGTATAACCTGCAACAGCAATTTGAATCAGAGAACAATAAAGCAGTAAAATGTAAGAAAAACAGTAACAAAACCTGTGAACACAAAAGAAAATAGTAACACACAGTAAATCTACCCAGTCAAAGAAGCCTTAATCTTTCCTTGCTCTGATAATGTTGTTCCTTGCTCTGTCCTTACAAGCAACCCTAGAAGAAAAGAGCTCAGGTGAAACTAGGTGCCTAGTCAGCAGAGATCCTTTTTAATTGCTGAAATCTTGCCTGCAAGAAAGAGGTGTAGGAACTTCCATCTTTCTAGCTCTGTTTTGATTTCAGCCAGCAGAGGTTTGAGCTTTAGTTCCACACATCAAGATCTTGGAGTGCTGTCTAATGACCTCGGCCAAAGGTTCAACCACCAATACAGACAATAATGGGGATAAAGGACAGCCCTACCTTGTACCCTTCCCCAGCAGAAAGGGGCCCAAAAGGGCTGAGTTGGTTAAGATCCTTGCCACTGGCTGGTTGTAAAGGCTACAATCCATCCCAGGAAGTTTCTCCCAAAGTCTTTATGTTCAAGTACCTCAGCAAGTAGTCCCACTCCAGGAGTCAAAGGCCTTTTCAAAATCTATGGCAATTGCTGCTGCTGGAATGGGAAGGGTTTAGTCAAGTGGATGAGGTTGATCATGGTTTTAGGGAGGAAGAGATTGTATTTAGGCTCCAATTGCTTCCATTTCCTTATGTAGAGCATCACCTCCATGCTAGCACATTTCATCATGCAATAAGTCTGGAAAGTGCAGGGTGCCTCCATAGACTTGTATTGAGCAGTCTTTAAAATACATTTTTACATATTTTAGGATACAGATTTGAAGAAATCAGAGTCCCTACTCTACTAACAGGACCTTGTTAGTTGAGGGTGACTTTGATGTCTTAAAATTTCTACCCTAAAATATCAAAAAATGTATTTTAAAACAGCCCTATACAAGTCTATGGAGTGCACCCTCACATTCTCCAGATGATCACACCACAAAACATGCTAGTGCAGGGGCAGTGTTCTGAACAGGGAAGTGGAAGGGACATGCATATGTATGACCTCATGTGCAGTCCAATTGGCTCAACCTCCAGAGCAGAATCTCCTATCACACCTGTCTTACTGCCAAAAGTCTCTTTAGAGTTAGCCCCACTATATACCCAGCAGCTCCTCAACAGGGCCCACCTAACAGGTGCTGCATGAGAAGCACGCCCAGCCTAACTTTTCAGGTACTTATGCCACACATCTCAAGGACAAACAGCATTTATGTACAGAGCACCTAGCTTGTTTAACAACCTCCCACACACTTTCACACACTTTCAATCTACTCCCAAAATTGGTCCTTTCAAAAACTATCATCGACAGCACCTAACCAACCACAGCAGCTGTGACTGCCCCACTTAATCGTGGTGCCCTGCTTATACCTATCCTGCCATTTTAATGACAAACACCTGCTGGGCTGCTATTCTGTGTCACCACTGAGTCTACGGTCATCTGCAATGTTTCCACATTATAACCTGGAAAATCACCACTATTATCCCCTGTCTAACGTCAACCTCCTCAACTGCTCTTCTTCTTCCTTCCTTCCTCCACATATTGGCCTGTTATGCCTCATTACTCATCAGTATTCTAGTCTGCTTCTAACTAGCTTTTTCTGCCTGTACACCTAACTACCAACTTCTGGTTACCTTTTTAACCCTAGCACTAATATCGATATTATTATGTATTTTTAACCTAGCACTTAATATCAGTATTATTATGTATTTTTAACCCTAGCACTTAATATCAGTATTATTATGTATTTTAACCCTAGCACTTAATATCAGTATTATTATGTATTGTATGTATTAATTTTCAAATAATTACGGTGACGTGACCCCTTTATCAACCTGTTTTTAAGGTGTCGCACATGCCATAATAACCTGAAACAAGTTATTACAGCATTTGTGAAACTTTCTTTCACCTTCTGTCTCCTTTGAGTGTCACTCATCTTTATTCCGCCACTTCACTGGCTCGTGCTTATGGTGGGCAGGCTGAACAGCATTAAAAAATGGCAGCTTGGTTTCCGCTTGCCGATGAGACGTTTTATTTACTACCCTCCTCATCTTTATTTGATGTTTTATTGTTTTACCTGGTTGATCCAGCCTTCCACACACTAAAGGACTATTTGGTTGATCCCACCATGTCTCTGGATTGGGAGATGCCATTTCTGATTCGAGTACAATGATGGATGGACCCCAGTACCAGTCAGCAGCTGACAGTTTCAGGCAAAAAAGGTCAGTCTGACAGAGCCGGGAGAAAGGAAAAGTGTGTGTGTGTGTTTGTTGTGTGAGAGAGAGCAGTGCAGTATGTGTCTGTAGGTAGGGAGAGACTATCAGCATGAGACACTGATCAAGGGGACCAACTCCTTGCACCAGTAATTATAAAAATAATAAAATATCCAACTGTGTCCTTATGGATTTTTTTTACACACCTCTGTGTGTAAACAAATTCCATAACACGCAGTTGCATATCCATTATTCTCTACATGTCTCTTGAGTTTATTGACCTCACCCAGCCTGCTTAATTGTACCAGTGTACTCATGCCTTTACTCCCTCCTCTGTATAATTCCTTGCTGACGTGGAGTCCTTTGTAAAAGAGCCCCTGGCTCAAAGGTCTTAATTCAGAGATTCACTAAATAAAAATAAATAAATAAATAAATAAATAAAGGGAGCGGGCTCTTGGTGCCAAAGAGCCTAAATATTATCCTTCCCTCCCTAAAACCATGAAATAGAAATTTAGGTTTAGCCTCTTTGAATTCCAGGAGAGGTGAGGATCTTTGTGTATATGGAGGAGGCATTTTTTAACAGGGCACAAGAAGGTGTTCTTTAAATATTTTAGCAGCTGAATTTTGCTAACCAAGAAACCTTTGAAACTTTGAAAGAAAAAGTGAGAATTGCAAGATTTGAAAGGATTGCAATTTGATGTTGGTGGAGTGCACTGGTATCTGTTTATGTACTGCGTATGCAATGGACATTAGTACCCCTAGAAAATAGAGGACCTTATAAGAAATGTGATTAAAAGTTTGGGAATGAGCAAGGTTGAGCCTGATATATCTGACTTTCTTAAAAGTTTGGGAGCTGTGTGGCTATTTTCACTAGCATGCTTTCCACAGACCACCTGATTTTTAGGTGACTTCACTTTATTTACAAGTGAACATTTGGAAGCCAAGTAAAGTGCATTCAAGATTTAAATGTTACAGTAGATACTCAGCCATGCAGTTCACCTTGCTAGCTGGTGGATGGGCTTAATTCACATCTCAGATGAAACCTGATAACCAAGACCTCCCCTTGTTTTTGAAAATCAGTAAATGAAAGAAAAACTGAATAAGAAAATTATAGCATTTGAAAGGATTGCCATGGGGGAGGGTACACTGGATTACATTTATTCACTGGTTTGAACACACCAGGAATATTAGACACACTTTTGGAGCCATCATCTGAAAAAGGACAGACAGAGGTTAGAGACCATCAAGTAAGGGCCACAAATGTATCCAAATCAGCAGGGTAGATCCTAGGAGGACAGACTGGATAACTGCAATACCAACTCTCTGGAGGACAGGAGGGAAATCGGGGACATGAAAGAAACATACAGTACAAACACATTTGAGGATTTAATAGGATGGACCCCCAGAGTTGCTCAAGCTTAGGAACAGTACAACTGCCAGGTAGCACAACCTCAAACTGGGAACTGGGGGTGTAGGGGTCAAAAACAACGTCAGACAGTTATTTTCAGACTGGGTGGTGGACCAGCAGAATGGTCTAGCCAGTAATGTGGTCAATGCTGGGACTATATCAAGGTCCAAATCACATGGAGACCATTTAAAGGGGTTATTAGAAACAAGAGTGAGGCAGGGGCATGGAGAACTCTGGAGGCTATGTAAGCAATAAGGCACAAAGGGTGTGTGTAAAACATATTTTACAGCATGGCCAGGGGTGTAGTAAGGCACGAGGCTGAATGTCGAATGACTTCAGCCACTGGACATGCTGTAAAATATGTTTTACACAAATCCTGAGTGTCTTATTGTGCTTATAAAATGTGCTCTTTTTTTACTTTTTACTATTGGGAAAAGCATGTTTATATATAGAAACAATAGATTTACTTGTGTGCATTTGTAATGCAATAGTCCTTCTGCCCACTGCAAGTGATGTAATTGATGATGTCATTGTATTACTGCCTACTTTCTTCTTTCTGTTTTTCTTCTGTTTTTCTCACATTCAAGATATGGAATGTTTATCATGGAATACATGGATTCAAAATTCTGCTCAGTTCCACTGGCAGAATGTTTCTCTCCAACACACCGTAAACACAGACAACAAAGCGCCTTTGTTACAACCAAGTCTCAATTATCTACTGTCAGGAAAGAAGAAGCGATTTTCCTGATGTGCAGGTAGAGATAGAGAGTTTTTCACGGCCAGCAAAGAAACAGTTGTAGTGAAAACTATAAACAATACTTATTGTTTCTAATGTGTTTATGTATATAGGAGAGTTTCTAATGTGTTTATGTATAGAGAGAGTGCTAATCAGGAAACAACATTAAATTAATTGGTTTTATTTTTTATTTAAGGTAGTTTTATTTTAGGCCCAGCTGAAGTTTTTTTTTTTCTTTCTTTTACAGTGTAAAGGTAGCAGCCATGTTTGTGGTGGAAGATCAGTTCTGGCTGCTGGGGCTAACTGAAATGCCTGTGTTCCAAATGCCCATTGATCTGGGTTCCAGACTTTTCACTGCTGAGCAGTCCTTTTTTAGCCATGTGTAAACTATATTTTACACATAAATAAGACCAATCAGATTACTGGATTTTACTCTGTCATTTTACAAGATAATTCAACACAGAGCATGTGGGCAGATTCCAGGGACTCATCCTTTCTCTGTACCTATTCATGTGCCCTATGTTTCTGTAAATAAGCTGCACACTACAAGCTGCTGGAGTCTACTAATAAACAAAAAGAAAGCTCTACAATGTGAATCTCCTCAACATTTAAAGATGGGTGTCATTTAGGGGTAGCCAGGGGTTGTGGTTGAGACCTCTATGATTTATTTGCAACCCTTTTGATGTCCCCTGCAACCACTAAAATATATTTTCCTTAGAATTTATTTATATAAGGTGTTAGGTGGAGAAGCTTTGCAACCCCTATGATTTGAATGAAATTACACTACTGTGTAAATAGCTGATGTTGCTCCTTCCATAAAGCATGTTAGACCTAAATAAGACAAACTAACAAACTCAATGAGTTCACTGGCTCATTCTTGGGCTGAATAATGGATCACAGAGTTATTGTACTCTCTGTAATTCCTAGGAAGCCCTGCTTTCTTCTTTCTGTATTTATACAGAGTGCATGTCTGAATGGTGTTGTTCCTGCTACTCGAACACATGTTATATGCTACTGCTTTAATTTTAAAAGATATATGGCTATAGCCCTGCAGATCTTCTGTACAGTCCAAGCTTCATCAGAGACCAGCGGGCGTGTGAGAGAACTTTGGAGATGAAACCACACTACGGTTTCATTTCACAAACTCTTTGAGTTGATATCCCCCAACTGTATTCAGGCAAGGCACAGACATGCCCTTCAGGGCCGTTGTCATAATCAAAACGGAATCCACAACTCCACTCTATGCAAATCTCTTCTAAAGCCAAATGTCCAGGGCTCCGAGAACGGAGATTGCAGACACAGCTTTAAAATCTGAATATGAACTGGATCATTAGTAATTGTAGTTTCACGTTCCTATGAACAGTAGTACATTTTTAAATAGCCAATCGTGCTAGAAAGCAACTTATCAAAAGGTGTGACCTGGTGGAAATCGAAATTCGGATCCAAGGTAGCTAATCAAGAACTCTGGATCAGGAAACAGTTGTAGTTCTACTGAAAAGTACATTACAGACATTGCATATAATGCTGATAATCTATGTCGAAATCAGTCAGACTTATATCACTCTCAAAAGTTAGACAGATCGAACTGTCTTTATCCTGAAGCTCCATCACTGTTCCCAAAGGGCATCAATGCCATAGGTATATTACTTTATTGTATATGTTACCGCATATATGAAATATCTCTATAATTATCTGCAACATAGGCCAGTTACTGAATAACAGTACAGTATATTATAATGGCATACCAGTAGCTGTGTATGTTTAAATACCAAAAACAAGTACTTATTAATATATACAGACACACTAATCACTGTACATTATATACAGAAATACTGTTCACAGTATAACATTATTTACAAATGCACAGCACTTTATATTACATACGGTCAATCGCTGTAGTAGTAATATTATAAGCAGACACTTATTTTACGTTGTATATATCGCCACACCAATCACTGTGAAGTAGTATTTTATACAGGCACACCAATCAAAATAGATTATTATACAGACACAGCACTTATTAAATATCAACACACCAACCGTGTATTATATAGAAATATGGCAATCACTTAGCATTTGTATATACAAAATACCAATCACTCATGTTATTAGTATATACATTTTGTATTATTAGTATATACAAACCAATCGCTGTGTATTTTTATATGATACACCACTCATTTTGTTACTGACACACCATCGCGATGTATTATTGTTAGACACATCACTCACTTTATAGTACAACACAGAATTAAGTTAATCATTCCTTTTGTTATCAAATATACTTAGTTGTTTATTGTGGAGTGTCAGTTCATTACGTCGGCAGTGAGTACTTACATTTAGTTTGTGCACGTTTTTCCTAATTGTCTTAGCAAGGCCATTTACGAAAATGTTTCTAAGCCCACCCTTTATAAATCAGAAAATCTTCAATAGTAGTTTAACTTTGCACTTTGAGAAAAAATCTAATAATGTTATAACCCTCCAGCTAGTCACATATCCCTCTTGGTTTACTGTGCATTTCAGTTCTGAGCTTATTAAAGAATTGTTTTAAAACATACGCGCACACACACTGAGAAGGAAGAGGTGTTGCGCTGGAGCTCCACAAAGGTAAATATAAAGTAAGGGCGCTTCCTGTCTGTCAGGTCTTTGAAGGGTTAAAACTCTGTATCCTCCTCAATACATCAACAGTTTTCAGTGTCCAGTTAACCACTTCCGCAGATCAGAGTACAGTAGCTAATTCTGGGCGACGGGGAGGAGGAGCTGCACACCTTTAAGAAAGACAATCAGCTGTATTGTTAAACCTGAAACATTCCTACAGTGGCAACACACATATTGTGGGTTAGAAATCAAACTTGAATTTCCGATCTGTCCCCTATATATTATTTCTTTCTCCCGCATGTGGGGGCTGTGTTTTTGAAATTCAAATTCCTTTAGGCATAAGTTTTTAGCTTCTGCTCCTGCCTTGAGGTGGAGGTGTTGGGGGGTCTGATCTTACAGAGAGGGGGCTCCTGCGCAAATTACGCATTCTTTCTCATTTGTTAGCTGATTCCATCAAAAAGTTAGCTATTTATAGGATACACTGCAACCTGGAGTAATAGAAACCTCCAGTGTTCCAAGTTGCAAAGTAACCAGTACTGAAGCATCTCTGATCTACAATCAAAGCAGAGATCTCAAGCTGAGAGACAATTCATTTGTATTTGAGCTGACATCGTCCAGCCATGTGAGTACTTGAATAATCACCTTTATCCAGAGATGGCCATTCAGCAGTCCAGCACTTATGATAGCTACTGTATGTTATTAATTTAGCAAACGCGGTGACAAACTGAATCTGAAGTAGCAGGGCGTTCTTTATTTAAGAGAGAGAGAGAGAGTGTGTGTGTGTGTGTGTGTGTGTGTATACGTACGTACGTACACACAAATATATATACAATATATATATATATATATATATATATATATATATATATATATATATATATATATATATATATGACATACATGACAGGCTGTGCGAACCTGTGAAGTCAGTATAATCAAGATCCGCTCTCCTTATTAGCACTTTAGTTAGTACAGGGAAGGACCCACGCGGACCGAAGGTTAATTTTACAGAATTTGTTCATGCTTTGTGCTTCCTCAGGTATTTACAGGGCGTATATTTTTCAACTGCATGTGAGGACGCCATCCAATTCTTAACAATTCGTATATGAAAAACATTAAATTGGGCAATATTTATTCCACCCAGATGTAAAGGGTGCTTACATTCGAAGGTCGTTGCCTTTCTTCCACTCATAAATGTCGCAGACACGCACATACACTTAACGCATAGGCATAGCCATACAGACACACAGTTTGAAAATGTTCTCCCAGAAAAGTCCAGTTCTGCAGGTTTGTTCTGATTTAAGTTATTCAAGACAATAACCAGAGCACCCTGCAGACCTGCACGTCAGAACACTGAGCCTGCAAAGAGGACTTGAACTAAAGGACACAGAGTAATCTCTATGCAGAAGTGATAAACAGAAGGTCACGGAGCAATACTGGTGTAAAGCAGGACAGTGGAATAAGGGTGCAATAGGCGATGCTGTGTCTTCGTGTAAAAAGTGGTATGCAGGGGCAATGCGTGCGCAAAGTCTGGTTGTGAACAAAAAGCGTAGGGGCAATGCTAAGTGCAGAAAATGTTACCGTGAACAGCGAACTGCAGGTGCAATTATTAAGCAAAGTGAGGCAGTGTGCAGACGGATGCAGCCTGTGCAGTAATGCCCGCGCAACTGTGTCTGTGAACATAGGTGTTAGAGAAAATACTCGTGCGAAAGTGAGTGTGAAAGTGTAATGCCAGGGTAATGTTCCCGGAAAGTGTGATTATGAACAGAGGGTGCAATTGCATCCACTCTGTTCACAGTTCACTTTGCGGGAACAGAGCAGTGCAACTGGAAATGCTCCTACAAAATGCAATTCTGAACGGGGTGTACACTAGCAATGCTTCTGGGAAAGTGTGTGTGAACAGAGATAAAGGCAATGTTGTATGTGCATGCGGATGTGCAATGGACAATGTTCGTGCAAAGTCTGACTATGAATCTAGTACAGGGTTTAAGGTTTGCAAGGTGTGGCTGAACAGAGGAATGCAGGAGGTGATATTCCTAACAAGTCTGATAGTGAAGAGGGTGCAGGGTGTAACCTTTGAGCAAAAATGTTACTGAGAACATGCATACGATGGACAATGAGAGAAGTGAGAACAGAGTTGCTGAGCGCAATATTCCGGCAGTGTTAGTTACCAGAGAGAATACAAAGTACCACTATTTCGGATTAAAGACTGTGCATTGAGGGCGCCGACAGCAATATTTAAGTGTGCACCTGTGAACACTGACACAAAGGTACAGGTGCGTAGGGAGGACATAGAGTTCTAGCAGTGAGCAGATGGGTGCTAAGGGCAATATTTTACATTTCAGGATTGACTGTGGTCAGAGAAATAAATTGGGACAGCTATTTATGGAATTGCTGTGAAAGAAGTAATGGGCAGGAAATATTTGCGCAACATTGTCAAAACGCGGAGGGGGTACAAAATCTCTAAAATGTGAGTGGGCAGAGAGGTGCATAGTGCTGACTGAGGTCCACAGAACAACTGCCTCCACGGCCGCTGTATACTGTGGCTTATTTTGTGCAGAGCACAGTCATATCAGTATTGCACATTGAAGAATAACCAGGGACTGCTTTGCTGAAATATATACAAGGTGTCCTTTGCAAAATTCGGAGCCCTTCCTCATCTCCCAAATGTATACAGGTGGCTCAGATGAGATAAAATGCAACTGAATGAGTAAAATGATGGCTTAGAACATACTGTAAGTAACCGACTGCCGTAAAAATACTCCACTTGACAGATGTGGGTATACATTGACCAAATACACATTGCAATGTTCAGGATAGGACGAATATATACAGAACAGCGAAATATTGAACACAAGCCCTCTGAGGAGATGGCATATAAGGTTTATATATGCATGGAAAATGAATGCCCTATTATGCTTTATTGTACCCCAAAATATAATCCTTAATTGTATACAACCCATTGTATTTGTGTTTAATGTTAACTGATGGTAGAATGCTACCAGAAGGAAACTAATACTACCTGGAGTGACTGCCAGAAAGGGGATTCAATCAATTCCGGTTGTAGGGGCGGTAAAGCATACTATTAACACCTATAGCATCAACAGCGATCTCCACTGTACTAAAGGTAGTATTTAAAATTGGCAGTGCTAACCATTAAAAATAACTCTGTGGATTTCGGCTACATTTGGCCATGCTGGACTCATCTTATGTTTCCTCCATCTGTAACAGCCAGCCACAATCCGATCCTTTATTTAACACCATATTAAGCATATGGCTGTGCATTTAGGCAGCTCTGCACGCCAGTGGTGAGAAAATGAGATTCATTTAATACAAACTAACAGAAGTGCTTAATAATTAAAGGCAAGGACATCAAAAAGCCGATCTTGCACATTATACATTAATGTCGGTCTGACAATGGACATTACTGGCCCGTTAGTGACTTGCAGGAAATACGTTATACAGGCGCGTAAGGTCAAAGTCCGCAGATTTAAATTTACCAACACAGTACAATAACGGCGTTTTTACTTAATGTGAAATGCTTTGTAATATGAGATACACATTCGAAAATAAGAGAGGATGTTATTTTATTAAAGCTTTCATTGGATGGAAGTTTATCAACCTCAAGACCCTGTCGCCTGTATCAAATGTTAAAAAAAAAAAACAGAATTGTGATCTGCAAATAAAGGGGTCACACACACACCTATTATGATTCATGTCACATATTTCACTTTGAAAATACATAGAGTACAGGGATACGGAGTTATTCACTTCATGAGCAGTGTGAAATCTAAACGTAGGCGACAGCTAGCACCAAAAACTTCCTCAGCCAACAAAACAAAACATACGTTTGTTTAGAGTCGTCTATTTCTTTTACCTCGGAAATCATCCTGCTAGTAATATTTGGTGTACTTAATTTAAGAACACCAGGTTTCAGAATTATTTTATTTTCCAAGATCAGGATAAATCAACCTCCATATGGAAAAACTGTCTTGTTTTGTAAAAGGAAGAGGTATGAACGGCGCTAATGGCATTCATAACAACAGTATCCCCGTTATATTTTTTAAGGCCGACTAATGCATTATTAGTACATCACACTATATCATAAACTCACAAAAATATCTTGCTTTTACTAATGAAAAAAACCATCAGCTCCATATGTGTTAAATACACGGCAAAATACAGCTGTGTATTGCACCATAAGGAAAATGATTAAAATGATAAAACAGGTGTGACAGAAGGCATGTATTTAATTCCATACATCTAAATCTTGTTTTAAACCAGTTCCTGGACGCCAAAAACAGGGGTCTGGGCAGAAAATTATGCCACTGACAGCGGAACTGATTCCATGGACAATGAGACAGTAAATAATACGCGCCGAGTGGATATTTACCAACCTATCGACAGGACCGGTATATATACTGTGCTAATAAACCCCGCGTGATTATATAGGCAGTCAGTTCCCAGCCGTCACCTGATGAGAAGGAAAGAAATTGCTTTGCAGTCCTTAAGTGGGATTTGTTAGGAACAGCCTTTTGTATCTGAAGTATACTCCTCATCGTATTCTCCTATATGGAAACTCGTAATGTTTCAGCGTAGCTTTTGCAATTGCGCTATTTGGGAAATAACCCAATTAGAATGCACCTACATTATTTACTCTGTGTTCTACGAACATCAAGCACAATTCTGCAGAGAATCGGTATTCTGTACAAATGGGTGGACTGATGTTTGGAGTTGACAAACCGTAACTTGACCCAGTTCCCATCCGATACTAACTTCAACAGCAGTAGGGAGCTTAATTTAAATCAATGTTGCCCTGAGAATCGCTCCACACCAGTAGATCAAATCAAACTTTAAGTATGGGGCGGGGGTAGGCTGGAGGCAGAAGGATTCGGTCCAATTAAGTAAATAATATGCTCCATGAAGTTTATATATTTAATAAAGCCCAAAGAAGGAAAAAAGTATATGAGGAGCACCAGTGAGTGCGGGGCAGATACAATAAGCTAGAACTGTTGACAATGAATTTGGTAGGTTTGGGACCACCATTGCGGCTACTAACCTGTTCCACACTGCCTATAACACCCGAATTCTCAAAAGGTGGTGTGTGTGTGTGGGGAGTACTGACTACATTGCATCTTAGCTGGGTTATCCTTATTAAAGCTGTACAATTAAATACCTATTTTCTAAAAATACATCCCGTGGTTTTCTGAAATGAGAATAACTTATACAATAAATATCACCGGTATGTTTTCTTTATGATCTGTATCCATTGTGCATCTGAACAGGTGGTAGGCATTTTCGCTGAATGACTGAGCATGACAGGTCGGTACTGCCATGCAAGCCCAACTTAGTAGTAGGAGTAGTAGTGAAGACCTTTATACAGAATAAAACTGTTAGAGCTAGAAGCCCTGTTTACAAAGTTGTCTCACTGTCTTTCTCTCATATGCAGCAAGTGAGGACCGCATAGCTGTAACTGTCCTCTCCCTAGAGTGAGGGTAGCATTACACTGCCCATCTTACCTTTACTCTTACTCTTACACTCCAGTCGAGGTAGCACTATATAGGTGCGGAAATACAGCCACTGTGTTGCTCCTATATAGTCGTGGGTAATTTAGAAACACTGTCTTGCACCTACCAGAGCACATCACTAACCCAGCTGTCTTGCTCTAACATAAGTGAGAACAGTAGTTCCCAAACTGTCTTTCCCTGTATACTGTACTATATGTGACAGCAGTATTGCTGGACAGCCTGCATCCTATACAAGTGAGGGTAGCACAACTCTGTATCGTTTCTCCTAAAGATGTTGGGTAACACCAACCCAACAGTCTTACCCCAAGTCACTGCCCTGGTTGCCTTGCACCTATATAAAAGTGAGGCAGCTCTGCCCTGTCTTCTCCCTGTATATGAGGGCAGCACTACCCTGACTCTTCAGTCCCTATCGGGAAAGGCAGAACTGCCCCAGTCCCGACTCTCCAGTCCTTATAGGAAAGGCAGCACTGCCTCCACTGTCTTGTCCATATACAGTATAAAAGTGAGGGTAGCATAGCCAAGTATCATGCCACTATATATGTGAGAGCACTCACTACCCCCAAATTTCTCAGTCCTATACTGTATGTGACGGCAGCATTGCCAGACCTGGCTTGATTCTATATACAGTGAGGACAGCATTACCCTCAACTATCTTACCCCTATAGGCGTGGGAACAGCACTGTAAACTGCCTTGAAACAGCAAATGCAGCACTGTCCCCAGTCTTGCCCCATATAAATGAAGGCAGATTGTCCCAACTCTCTTGCCCCTATATTAGTTTGGGCAGTTCTTGCACGAACTCTCCTACTCCTATAAAAGTTTGGACCATACTGCTTCACTTCCTTGTCACTATTTAACTGAGGGAAAACTGTCCCAACCATCTTGCCATTATACAGCGCAAGTGAAAGCAGCACAGCCCTGTCTTGCCCTAAAAAAGTGAAGGCAGCACTGCCCCAACTGTCTTACCCTATATAAGTGATGGCAACCCAGCCCTGACTGTCATGCTAGTATTCACCCATTAAAAAGTTAGAGGACTCTGCCCCTCTAACCAGCAAAAGTCTTCAAGCCGACTCACAGTTCATGTGCAAACAGATTTTATTCAGGTGTCTTAGCAAACAAGCAGATCAAGCAAAATCACCCCAGTGTTTCACTATAGATAAGCACTTTATTAAGCTGAGATACTCAAATACAAATCATTTTGCATATGAGCCGTGATTCACCTGAAGACTTCTGCCAGTTGGAGGGGGCAGAATGCTGCTTTATGGTGAGTCTTGATTTTGCTTTATAGCAGTGCCCTTGTCTCTGGGTGACCTCTTTTTCCTTTTATGCCCTAGTTTACGTAAGATTAGCAACGCTTGAACTGTTTTGCATCTAAATAAGTGAGGGCAGCACAGCACTGCCTTGCCCCTTATATAGGTGTAGACAGAACTGCCCAGACTCACTCGCCCTATGTAAGTGAAGGAAACACTGCCCCAAGACTCTTGCCACTATAAAGTGAATTCAGCACTGCCCCAACTATCTTGCCCCTATAGGTTTAGTCAGCACCGCCCATAACTGTTTGCCCCTATAGCAGTGAAGGCAGCACTGCCACTATTGCCTTACCCTTTGCTATGAACATTTATGTTCACCATGGACTACAGTAAATCTGTTTGTACTGACTCAGTTGGTAAAAAAATCAGTCTTTTCCTGTCCTTGAGTGCACCTAATCTGTATAAGTGTGGGAAGCACTACCCTACCTGTCTTGCCCCATATATGTGAGTGCAGCCTCTGCCACAACTGTCTTGCCTCTGTGAGGGCAGCACTGTCCCAACTGTCTTGCACTTGTATATCAGAGTAGCACAGTCTTGATTGTCCAGCTCCTATTTAAGGATAGCACTGCACTGAAGGCTAGGTCCTTATAAAGGTAAGAACAACAGCACTCTCACCCCCACTGCTTTGCCCCTATATAATGCAGGCAGAACTGCCCAACTAACACAAAATTGGCAGCTCAACCTTTGTTCATTCACAAACTTTAAATGGCCTTTCATTAGGGTTGCTACTGCTTTATGACATCATCTGTTAAAACAGTGAGTTCGGTACACAGCCTCCTCCTTCCCCATGGCAAACTTTACAAATATAATATTTTTCTGCCTGAATCAGCCAGTTATTTTATCTCCAACAGGAGTGAGGGTCTTTGTTTTCACATCAGGGCTTCTGTTGAAGTTGCCTAACTACCAATAGTCAAAGTAGACCACCCATCAGCTGGATCCCCATTCCAAAATGCAACTGCCTGAAAAGGTTTATTTTATATAAGGTGCACTTCATAAATTGGCTTCCTTTAATCAAGGTGCAGTCCCCAACCAATGGGCAGGTGACTAGTGAGAAGCCAGCTAATGAGAGAGCCATAAGGCAACTTCACAAAAGGACCCTGAAATGAACACTAAAACCTCCCATTTCTATGGAAATGAATAAGTCAGTGGTCCATTCAGGCAGAACAATTTTACATTTCTAAAATTTGTCAGGAAGAGGGATGTACTGAACACTGTTTTAAACACTGCCCAACTGACTAGACCCTATATACTGTAAATGAGAGCAGCACTGCCCCAACTTTTCCCCTCTATAGGTGAGATCAGCACAGGCCTGTACTGAACACAGCTATACAGGTGATTCAGCATAAGCCTGTATTGTTCCTATATTGGTAAATATAGCACTTCCCAGACTGCCTTATACCCATGTAAGCAAGGGCTACTCTGTCCTGATTACATTTCCCTATGTAATAGAGTCAAGTGCTGCCCTAACTATCCTGCTCTTACACAAGAGATGGAGCACACTCCCAACTCTCTTGTCCCTTTGTCAGTGAGGGAGTACAGCCCTGACTCGCATGCCTCTATATAAGGTAGGGCAGTATTGCAAGGACTGCATCACTCCTGTGTTAGTGAGGCAGCACTGCATCCACTGTCTAGCTCCTATTCAAGTATGGGTAGCCCTGTGTCAAATGTTATGCCCCATATAGGTAAGGCTGGGCACCCCCCACTGCCTTGCTCCTATATAATGTAGGTAGCACTGCCCAACTGATTTGACACTCTATATATTAGAGAGCAGTGATCACCAGTTGTCTTGTCATTTTAGGTGAGAGCAGCACAGGCATGATTGTCTTGCCCCTATATAGAGAGGCAGCACTGCCCAGACTGTCCTGTCCCTATATATACGAGGGCCATTCTGCCCTGATTATCTTTCCCTATGTAACTAAGGAAGCACTGCCCTGCCTGTCCTGCCCATATAAATGTTAGGGAGCAGGCCCCAACTCTGATCTCTGCCCCATAGGAGTGAGGGCAGCAAATCCATAACTTTCTTACCCCTATATGTAAGGAAGCTCTGCTGTCCTTCCCCAAAAGAGAACAGTACTGCCCCGACTGTCTTGCCCCTATGATTGTGCAGCACTTTCCCAGACTCTCCTGCCCTTATATGTGAGGGCAGTGTGGCCCTGCCTCTTGTGTGTATATAAATGAAGGCATCACTGTCCAACTGCTTTGCCCGCCCCCCTATATGTTAGGGACAGCACTGCCCTGACTCACATGCCCCAGTAATTGGGGAAGTACTGCACCTACTTTCTTGCCCATATATATGTACAATATATAAAGTACTCTACAGCAAGCTGTCCGAATTCATTCAGGATTATCCTAAGTACCCTCATGACTGTTCTATGTTCCACCAGCTCAACTGACTATCCCTAGCTGACAGAATAGGTCTCCATATTATTCAGTTTATCTTCAAGTGACTAAATGGTGACTGCCCACAGTAATGATGACGTTTGTCTCCATATCCACCCTTTTATACCAGACTTAACTTTTTGGAAGATCTAGAACGGTCTTGTCCCATAACCCCAACAGCTTCAGCAGGGAAGTCTTTATCTTGGCCCAAGATTCTGGAATTCTCTTCCTCTCTTTCTAAGGCATTATAACTTCAGCAGAGGTTGCCTTGCAAATACAAAGCAATAGTTCTTTGAGCAGGACAAAACAAAAAAGCACGTTGCACTGGATTTTCTGCTTAAATGCCTTTTATGGTCCTAATATGTAAATCTTCAATTGCATCTCTACTACTTTTTTACCTTGTACTGTAAATGTTGTGCACTTTACCTTTATGTATCAACTTTAACCTTATGGAACAATTGCTCACTGCCCAGGGCATCACTGTATATGTGCGACTGTCTCAATGGTATCATCCTGGATGAAAATAAATAATAATATAAGACAGGGCAGCACTGCCTCAACTGTCTTGCCCCTAAAAAGTAGGGTAGCACTGCCCAGACTCTCTTGCTCCAGTGAGATAGCCCTTCTGCAGCTTGCTTGCCCTAGGTAGAGTGGCACTCGGAAATGTTTGGTTCCAATATAAGTAAGGGTAGACTGCTCCAAATCTCTTTCCCTATGAGAGAAACTGTGACTTATTTACAGCTGTTAAATTTGTTCCTAATATGTGTTTGCTTCTCTTGTAAGTCAGGGCTAACTGTAGCTGTATGTACTTCAAGACTGTATGTGATTATTCTGAAACTTGTATGGTTCATGTCAGAGCAGGACAACTTTGTAAAACAGGTCCCTCAGACTTAAAGTTTTCCAAAAATACAGTGTTACTATTGCATATAAGTGAAGGTAGCAGTGACCCAACTACATCACATTATACCCCTGATGTCCTGGGCATGACCACCTGCTATTGTTGCAGGGAGAAGGCTCAGAAACTGAAGGGGAAAAATCCAGCAGGCACTGCAGAGATCACCACTGAGAAGGGTCACAATAACAAGGACCTCACTGGAAGACATATGTTGAAAAGAATGGTGTGTGGGTTTCTTTACAGTAGACACTAGCCCTTACCAGAAACAGAATTTGTTAACCCTGTCCATTATTTTTCCTGTGATTTTTTGGTGTTGGGTATAAATCAGCAAAAACAGTGAAATGAAAATCTATGGCATCTTTGATAATTAACATGAATTTTGACTCTTTACTATCTGATGAAAAACTGAAAGTATAGCATATCTTACTGACATCATATGCCGATGCGAGTGACACCAACAGCACTCTGGCTTCTTGTACAGGCAGTGGAAATGTTTCTATTGGGTTATTTGCAAACTGTGAAGAAGGCAATGTACTGTATGTGCCAACACCCTATGATTGTGCAGGGCAGTGTAGCAGTATGTGCTGGGTACTGGTCTTGATTGGATGGTATCTGAATTCCCCAAACTTTCAGCTCTGCCATAAAATCCTGCAATACATCAAGAGCCCAGAGCTCCCTAACTCCCTTTGGTGGCATTCTTGCAGCTCTGCTTTTGAACAGGTCATCTGAACAGCAAGCGATCAGGGGCGGGGAGGGAATCATGCATGCAATGTCAGTATATACTTCAACCTTTCATCTTCTAATTATGGGGCACTGTCCATAAAATGGGGAAAATCAGTCAAAATGTAGGGCCACATCACCAAATTTAAAGTAAAGCTCAGACCACTGCATTAACCCTTTCATGCCACAAGTTTAATGTGCAGTGAGCAGCATGGATTAATATGAACTCGTGCTTTAACACCTCAGTGTCGGGATAGCATCCTCTTCATATGGCATGGGAAAATGAAGGAATGTCCCTCCTACAGTAGTGTGGGATAGTTGAGAAGTGTGCACATCTGAACTCAAAGGAATGACCGTCTCCACATGCTGCACAAAGGTGACCTCCCTGGTCCCTAGCCAGTGTTCATCCAGGTACTATAAACACAGTATAGTACAATTGAACAAGAAAACAGTCCTAGATGTGGTAAAAGTAGGAGGGACTCTAACACAAAACATGAATACACAAAAGAAAAATAAGCTATATTTTAATTATTTAAGATGATGATTATTATAACAACAGTTATATAGCTATAGTACAGTTCCAGGGATAACTTGTTTTTGCTAAACAGTCTCTACTCCTATATACTTCTTAGTTTTACCTTTAGTGTAAGTAAGTGAAAGCCTCCCCTTGAGAAAAAAAAAAAAGAAACAATTGTCAGAATGCTGTAATTATTATTATTTTTATTTTTATTGTATTTAGTTGTTTCAGCATCAGGATATTTGATTAGGTACAACACCACATTTTTAAGAGGGTCCGTAAGGCAAGAACAGAAGCAGCACATGTTACATAAAACAATAATGTAGTCAAAGGAAAAGAAATCTAGAAACAACACTTGGCGCCTTAATATTTGTATCCTAATGTCATGTTAGAATAGTTATTGTAGTTTTACTTTTCCTGGAATATTTGTATTTCTCCTGATGTAGCATGTACTTGTTAACTACCACTCCTCCAGGGCAGTCTTGTAAACTACATGTTTATCTAACTTTGGCTATATTTCTGTGAAGGGGTAGAACATTTTATTCAATGAGTTTATCAAATACTCTATCTCATTAAACTTATGTTTTAAAAGGGCTGCCCGATAGTCCAGTGGGTAATGCTCTGCACTCCCATGCCAGCAACCCCATCTGGGAACAAACACAAGACAATGGCAAATGGGCAGCTGAGGATCAAGGACTGCTGCTGTTGGCAGTGTGTCCTCAATCAGGTGGGTCATCAACATGCTTCTGCTGCATCAGTGACTCCTGTTTTTGGGCCCTGGAAGGTTAACCTTCCACCCATGAGGAAGCTGAATGCCTGGGAGGCCCCCAGCGGCTATGGAGCATGCCACAGGGTGGTAAAAAGCCAGTACTGCAGGAAGAAAAAGCCAAACTCCATCTAATAATGACCTCACGCTGGCACACAAAGGTTTGCTCTCATGCCCACGATGTCACCACACTCACTTGGTGTGAACTTACTAGTGAGTTCTTCATGGATTTTTTTGTTATATACAGTATTTTAGATACCAGTTTTGAAACTGCTGACAGGTTAGTTGTGTCTCGCTTCCCGCTCTGTATGCAGCATAAGGTTCAAGTCATTTTTCAGTAATGCATGCTGTTTATATAGACTGCTGATGAAGGTTTTTTGAGTTCAGTTGTCCTAATCAGTTTGCACTCCAGGCTATGTGTCTGGTTGGCTGAAGTGTGACTCTGATTAGAGCAACTGTGTGGAGAAATAATTCATGTTCTAAACCACAAATTATTTTCCTGAGCATTCCAAGTAGTAATCAGTTTTTGAAAACACCTGAGAAACAGGTTGATCGTATATTATATTACTACAAACCATTTTTGAATATATTCCTCATTAAAGTTCACAAAAATTTAAATAAAAAACCTCTCCTCCAGTTTTCAGTGTGTTACCATATGCTATTCTTATGCCTTTATTACTGTGGTTTTATTCATTATTTAATTTGTGTCCATCTATCTATCATATATATATATATATATATATATACACACATATACACACACACACACATATACATACACATACAATGTAGATAGCAGTCAAACCTTACAAATACAGTAAATGATTTATCACAATGGCCAGACTAGAATATGACATATCATCATGTGTGAGGCAGGACTTTCAGAACTCCATTGTGGCTCTGCCACTTAGCTCATGAAGATGAATGGCATATTATGAGTCAGATAATTGTGAATCTTGTTTATCTATCCATCCATCCATCCACCCACCACCCACCTTCCTACCTATACACAGTATATATGTACCTACGTGATTATACAGCGTTTTGTGCGCAAATTCTGTATCAATGACTCTATATCATATAATTACACTGTATTCTATGTAAGCAATAAGACACAACAGGAGGGTGATGTTGGGTGATACCCATATGCTCAGGGGCATAGTGAGACCAGACACCACAGGTGGAGGGCTTTACAGCCCTGGAAGAAACACAGACAGAATCAGTCAGCAGAAAAAGGCCAGTTGGCTCATCATGTCTGTCCATTCCATAATACTGACAGAGAGCCCTAGATGCTTTTCACTTTTCCTTCTCCCTCCCTTTCTGAAGTAGTCATTACCAAGCCCTTGTATCTGCCCACCTTCTTTGTATCCTCCCACTGACTTCAGGCAGACCACCTCCTCTGGCAGCCTATCCCACACCTCCACCACCCTCTTCATGAAAAGTATTT
This sequence comes from Neoceratodus forsteri, assembly GCA_016271365.2. Classification (NCBI taxonomy): domain Eukaryota; kingdom Metazoa; phylum Chordata; order Ceratodontiformes; family Ceratodontidae; genus Neoceratodus; species Neoceratodus forsteri. The sequence goes on along the minus strand of CM057450.1, from coordinate 1,180,989,598 downwards.
CCTGGTATCTCACTTAAACTAGTCCTCCACCAGCCTCATGGAGTTGCCCCTGGTGTTTGTGCTCCCACTCAGTCTGTACACAGAGCAATGCAGGATGTGATCCATTTGCCAATGGTCTTGTTGGCTAATGGTCTGCCTAGAGCGGCTCCATCACAGGTAAGAAACAGCTGACAAGCCTCACCAATGTAGCATGCTCACAGTAACACAGCATGTGGAACATCTGCTCAGCTTTCACAGCGGGAGGTTTTAAAGAACACAGGCAGGATTACGAAATGCAGGTAACCCCAAACACTGCTCACACTGTCATGTTTTACTGCACTTAGAAAATGGGGTGGATTGTCATAAAACAAAACAGCGAGGTACATTTTTTTAAGTTTCAAAAAACAGGTTTTAAGTCTGTAAAATAGTTCTTTCATTTAGGTATACTGGTGCCACGTTTTTAGCAGGTCAGTACGAGGTACTGTAAAAGTTTGTTGCATCTGTCAGGTTGCCAGGTTATGCAGTTATATGCACTGTAACATGAAGTTATGTAGGAATCAGTCAGAACAAGAATGTGGTTCAGGTATCGGTACATTGTACAGAGCTGGATTGTTCAGAGTGGCAGCAGATAAGGTGAATGGTGATAAGAGTTATAAGTGACTGGATAGATGTGGCTCAGTGACCTGTGTTGGAGGTTGCAAGTGAGGAGGGTGGGTAAGCTGGTGGGACTGAACACGGAACTGTGTATGTATGTGTGTGTGTGTTTTTGTTTGTTTTGTTTGTTTTACAATTGCATACTGAAAAATATAAGAAGAGGTACAAAGAATAAGAGAATAAGAATTTAAGTATAAACCACTATGGTTCTCAAAAGAGTTGGCGGGGAAGGTTAAGGAGAAAAGACAGCATTCAGGAAGTATAAGGAAACATAGAAGGAGCAGGACAGAGAACTGTATGTACAACTGTACAATGTATGGCAGCTCAGCTTCAATGCAAAGAAATGCAAGGTAATGCACCTGGGAAACAAAAACCCAGTGGAAGAGTACACAATGGGGGTGAGATACTAACAACAAAATGGAAAGGGACCTGGGACTAATTATATTAGATGACCTAAAGGTGGGCAAGCAATGTGAGAAGGCAGTAAGAAGGGCGGGGGGAGTACTGGGATGCATGGAGAGGTATCAACAGTAGAAAACAGGAAGTTGTTATCCTCTGTACAGACAGTCGGTGAGACCCCATCTGGAGTACTGCATGTAGTTTGGAGACCCCATCTCAACAAAGACAGACAGTGTGGAGGCTGTCTGGAGGTGGGCAATCAAAATGGTGCAGGGTCTGCACAAGAAGACAATGAAGAGAGACTGAAGGAGCTTAATATGCATACCCTCGAGGAAAGGAGGGAGAGGGGGACATGATAGGAAGCAGAAGGAAGCAGGGAAGGCAGTCAGAATAGCAAAGGCCCAAATCGAGGAAAGGATAGCCAACTCAGTTAAGATGGGGATAAAACCTTTGTAGGTACATTAGGGAATGAAGAGAACCAAGGGAGGGATAGTGAGGCTTAATAAAGGGTAGGGGTGGGCAGAGGGTGACAGTGAAAAGCAGGGATACTGAATAAATAAGTCTGCTCAGTATTCACAAAAGAAAAGGAGGGGAGGTACCTAAACCAAACAATAGAAGCTCTCTGGATAGGGGGTCAATACCAGTCCATTCACAGATGAAGGGTTCTGAAAGAACTCCTAAAACTGAAAGGTGGACAAAGTAATGAGACTAATGAGTTCACCCAGGTCTAAAGAACTAAGGGGAGAACTAGTGACACCACTGACTACCCTTTTAATAAATCATGGGAGGATGGGGTGGTACCTAGAGGACTGGAGGAGGGCAGATGTGATTCCCCTTCACAAAAGGGGAGCAAGGCAGAGGCGGAAACTACAGACCTGTTAGTTTGACCTCAGTGGTAGGAAAATGATGGAATCACTTCTGAAAGAAAGAATTGCTGAGTACCTAGAAGTCAGCAGGGCACAGGACCCAAGGCAGCATGGATTCACAGTGGGAAGGTCATCTCAGATGAATCTAATAGGATTTCTTTGACTGGGTGACCAAAGTAGTAGACCAGGGAGGGCTGTGGACATGGCCTACCTAGACCTTAGCAAGGCATTTTAACACAGTCCCACACAAAGATTATTAAACAAGCTAGCCAGCCTGGGAGTGGGTCCCAGGGTAGTAGCCTGGGTAAACAATTGGCTGGACAACAGGACATAGAGGGTAATAGTAAACAGAGTCCACTCTGAAGAAAGGGGGTTACTAGGAGGTACCACAGGTTCAGTACTGGGACTGGTCCTCTTTAATGTCTTTATAGGTGACATTGTGGATGGACTAAAAGGAAAAGTATGCCTCTTTGCAGATGACACAAAGATCTGCAACAGGGTTGATACAAGGGGCGGGGAAGGATGAGAAGAGACTTGGCAAGGTTGGAGGACTAGTCAAAGTATGGCAGCTTAGATTCAGTGCAAAGAAGTACAAAAGTAATGCACCTGGGAAACAATAACCCAGAAGAAGAGTACACAATTGGGGGTTATTAACAACAACAAAATGGAAAGGCACATGGCAGTAGCTATATCAGATGACCTAAAGGTAGGCAAGCAATGAGAAGGCAGTAAGGAGGGCTGGGGGATACTGGGATGCAGGGGAGAGGCATCACCAGTAGAAAACAGGAAGTTGTTGTCCCTCTGTATAGACAGTTGGTGAGACCTCATCTGGAGTACTGCATGCAGCTCTGGACACCCCCATCTCTGCAAGGACATAAGATAGGATGGAGGCAATCCAGAGAAGGCAACTAAAATGGAGCAGGTTTTGCACGGAAGTCATATGAAGGGAGACTAAAGGAGCTTAATATGTATACCCTCGAGGAAAGGAGGGAGAGGGGCACAGGATAGAAACTTTCAAGTACCTCAAGGGAATCAACAAAGTCCAAGAGGGTAGCAACTTTCAGAAAGAGATGTTCAAGAACAGGGGCACAATCTGAAGATAGAGAGGGACAGTTCAGGGCAACATGAGGAGTATTTTCACGGACAGGGTGGTAGATGCATGGAGCAGCCTTCCTAAGGGGTTGTGGGGTCAAAAACAGTGAAATTCAATGCATGGGACAGACAAGGTGATTCTAATGGGGGTAGGAGGAAATAGGCTGTTGGTTAACTAGGGTCTGCAGCTTATCCAATAGGTAGCGAAATGGGCAGACTAGGTGGGCCAAGTGGTCCTTATCTGCCATCAATGTCTATGTTTCTAAAACATCAATTTTTATTAAACAGGCATGGCATGTTATAGGATTTGTTAAAAATGTGAACTGGAGCAAAATGGCAACTAAGTCAGAAATGAAAAGTTGAAAAAAAAGCAAACATGTATGTCTAGCAATGGAATAGGCTGGTACCAGGTCTTTTGAGTAGGGCAGTGTTGGTATTAGAGACATACGGCATTAGAGGGCTATCAGCAGGACTGTGTCAACAACTGTAAGGCCCCCTGCAAATTATTTTGGGGCCCACCTCCCCATCAGTAAATGTAAAATAACCACTAGTGCATAAGAAATTTTATAGCATATGTTTTTTTGTATCAGTTCTGCTAAACATACATAGTTTGTCCATGATGCCCCTGTCCCCTTTGCTGGCACCATGATCAAAGAACTGAACAACGTAATTTGTTCCTGCTCCTCCTGGGGACCAAGCACCAAGATTAGATGTTTTGACTAATGGGCCCTATTGCTTCTTTGTTCTGTACTCCGCCCCCAAACGATATGAAACTGGAGTTGGAATCTTCTGACACCACAGCTGACAAACCCAATTTCAAATGGATAAGCAACTTTAAAAGAGAAACTTGCAAGTCTGTCTGTGACAAAGGTTTTCTTAATGCTGACCTCGAGGCAGTGGGCACCTAAAGTGTGGACCCTACTGCATCCCCAGCTCTTAGCACCCACCTGGTCACTGACCTGGCCATCAGTCACTCAGCTTGAAGCATTTTTCCAACCCATTTTTAGTCTATTCCACTCTATTCATTCTACAGAACTTTAATGCACACCATTCCATTTATAAACCTTGACTCAGAGAGCTCAGACTGCAATTTTATGTCTATGCTGGACTTAACATAATAACTTTGACAACTCCAAATGTAACTTAAGATTTGAAAAAATAAATGAAGAGGACCCAAGTGCCAAGAAAGATGAAAATAAAACATGCCAAATGTGCATGTAATGCATACTTAAAACATGACTGTGTTGTCTCTTGTTTCGTACAGAATTTCTTAGTGTCCTTCTCTTCACAGACATCTTTCACAGTGAAATCGCCCCTTGATGTCGACAACGAAGGTAACAGCCCTGCTGTATAGTGACACACTGGATGTGATGGGCTGCAGTGGGATAACACATTCGTTCCACCAGTGAGGATAAGATCCCATAACTCATGGGTGGCATAGCCACACACGCACGAAGGCCTTATCCTCACTAGTGGGAATAAATACTTCATCCCACTGCAACCCATTATGTACTGAACGCGCTTACAGCACAGACATTTTAAAGGTAATATTTTTAGGATGGCTGTAAAATGAAGGTTTATAGAGCCCCAGTGGTAAAACTTGAAAAAAAAAAACATCATTTTAAAGACATTTCTTCTCATATTTCATAAAGTTCCAGTATTAGTTCCCAAGCTTCTTTAAACTACTGTATGTGTATCAACGTGAATACAACATCCCCTGCCCTAGACTTCACCTGCTCTGCCTGCTTGTCTACACCTGACATCACAGTGGTATGCTTGTGATGCCACAATCTGTTGCTGCAGAAATTATTTTGACATCTGAAGCAGAAGATTGTGATGTTAGGTGTAGACAATTAGAGCAGAAAGTCCTATGGGCAGTGAGCCTATTGTTACGCTATGGTGCACAGATATAATGAAACAGGGCACACTCAATACAAAGAGTATGTGACACAAAGGCTGACGTGTCTAAAAATAGTTTTAAAGTTTTCTCTGTGACAGCTGTAACTCTTTAATGGTTTTACTTTTACTTCAACTGCTTCCATTTAAGCGCACCACAAGGACTTTCAAAATCACTGAGCACCGTGCAAGCTGCTCTCCCACTGTTTAAGTCAGTAAACAATGTTGAAACTAATTCTAATCTACAACACCCATTATATCATGGTTATCAAGTACAGTACCAAACTGTTTCATAAAGGAAAAGAATACCCATGGTAGCACTTCATATGAAGAATTGGTGTCTGTGTGTGCTGCATTTAGGTAGGTTGCTACTGTTTTGTTAAAAATATACTGTGTTCTTGAAACTACACACTTATACTTTCATAGCACACTGTGTGCAAATTTCCTCCATAAAATGTTTGATACATACGAGGAAGCTGAAGAAAATGTCTGCAGCTATTGTGGTTAATCATTATTGATTATTAAATCATTTAAAAGTGAAAAGATGTTGCTTAATCATCATCTGCTTGCTAGTGCTGAATATAAATCACTTAGGCCGTAGATTTTTATCACATTGGGAAACCTGCCAATGAAATGTCAATTGGCTTTCATACCTGTCAGCATGGAGTGCTGCCAAAGGTGTACCTCCAGGTCTGAGGTCATCTACTGAGGTACACTGGACCCCTCTCTAAAGCTCTGTTTGGGAGTGGAACATCTGGGGTGTTCTAGTGAGGTGTCATTACAATTAATACAGTTATATGTTTCACAACTTCACAGTAACTGGGAACCAAAGAACAGCAACCTTAGATTACAGATGTGCTCTTTTTGTTTCATTGGACTCTCCATCCCACTATCTCACACCTCCCCCACTCTATCATGGGCAGGTTGCAGAGATTCGGATTCATATGCTGGGGTAGAGAGGGTCAGGGCTAGCACTCTGGAACAGTCATTCACAGCTGCAAGCCCCTCCATCAGAAACCCCACCACTCCCTGACATTCATGACACCGATTCAGTTCACAGTTGCCTATTGGCTGCAGAGTTCAAAATTCCTGGAGTTCAAGGTTGCCTGAACTTGGCTGACAGGGGTACTCGCACAGTGAGAAGACAGCAGGCAACCACACTCTGGAACTTAAACTACTCCTTTCCATGATAAATTCAGAGATCCAGTACTGCCCAGGCATGGTTGTCAGATTTAGCAATTCAACCCGAGTCACCTGGTCAGATGACCAATAGTAGCACTACAGTATAGAACACCATTATAAAGAGGGTAGCTTGTGTAAAGATATCAGTACCTAAAGCAACAAATAAATACAACCTATGGGGCAAAAAGCTGTATCAACAACACTACAACATAATTCTAGCACTTTCCAAAACAGGATTAAATTGTTGCTTTTTCCATTCAAATATCAGTTCATTGATAAGTTCCCCCACAACCCAGCAAGCCCTCTTCCTTACACGACCTCCAGCCCCATTGCCCACCATGTCTGGAATGTGGACCATTACCTTCATTCTTCCATGCTTTAACCCCTGTGGTGAGGCCATCAGGGTTCCCAAAGCCCCTCCAAATGTTGATGCTTGGTTAGAGGCAGGGTACCTAGAAGATGGTGTGATGTCTCCGAGGGCTTAATGCATCATCCTGCTTAGTCTGGACATTTTCTCTAGTGTTCTGGTGCCCCGATCCCCAGAGCACCTTGTGGGCATTGGCATCAGTGACATGAGTATGCTAGCATGGTCAGGCCTTCGTTAAGGAGGCATCTGTTTGCCCACTGTGGCTCCAGCTGGCACAGCCACCTATGCCACACAGGTTTAGTTTAGTGTTTATTTCACATACAACCCTTTAGGCAGTGCTGAATTTCAAAGGGTTTAGAGTCAGGTACAACAAAAGTTACATAAGTAAGGTATATCAAGTTTATAGGCTCACAGCAGTAAACCACATATATGCAACAACAGGTAGACAGTGACATACACAGATGCAAATAGCTGAAACAGGCGTGCTAGTACAGTCACTTACACTACAAGAGCAAAGGTAAAGGTGCCATATTCCAGGTGGTGGTAGTGTGGCACAGCTCACTACCCTACCTCACCCAAGGAAGATAGCATCCTACAGGATGCTCTGATCACCAATGACTCAGGCTCACTCCCGAACTGGGTCACTGGCACCGAGAAAGGCAGCACTGCTGCTGCACTGACAGGCCTGCCTGATGACAGACTTTGCTAAGGTGTCCTATTTCATCAACTGGCAGAGAGCTATAACATGCCCGCTAGTAGACCGGGAACTGACTGGAATGTGTCCAGATTGTGTTCCATTATTTGCCATTCAGACTATGGGTTACCCTCTCTAAGATAAACAGAAGGACATAGGAGGGGAAAAAGGTCAGCCTAACCATAGCAATAAACTCATACACCAAGCACGGATTAAAATACCCTGGTCACTTTGAAAATGAGCAATTACTTGCTCACAAGAGTTTCCAGAATAATAAATGAAATGAAATTAAATGAAGCCTGTGCCTGGTAATAGATTTACAGCTCAATATCTGTAAATATGTAGTGTTTCACGCTAACACACAGTCATCTGACGCCTCGGCGGTGGAAGGTAATGAGCCAAATTTAGCATAAACTTTTCTTCCAGAAAGGTCATCTTATGCTCCTGCTCCTCTCTGGTAACATTCACTTGAACCCAGGCCCACTCACTCAACGGGCCCTGGTGTTCATAAGGTTGAAGGCCTAAAAATAGCCTCACTGAACATCTGCAGTTTAACAGCAGAACTTGACCAACTACAGGCTTGGATGGCCCTCCATACCCCTGACATCCTATGCCTAACGGAGACCTGGTTGACCAGTAGGATTAAAGATAGTGAAGTTGCCTCAAAGGCTTCCAAGCATACAGGATTGATAGAATAGGCAAGAGAGGTGGGGATACCTCATCTATGCCAGGGACACTCTGCAGTGCACCATCCTCCTGGGTGGCTGAGGACCATGAGATAATAGCGATATAGGCTCAGATCGGTCAGAATAGCAAAACTCTCATCCTTGCCACAATCTATCTAAGAAAGCCACAGCAGGCTTTCCCACAATTATGGATGATATCAGCACCCTTCAAAGGGATGGAGCTTGTCATTACTGGGGACTTTAACATGAACTGGGATGGAAAGGAGGCTGCCCTTTCAGGGATCCGATAGCCACCTCCAACCTGACACAACCTATCACCTGCCCCACCAAGCAGAACTATAAGACAGGAAACAGTACCCTCCTTGACTGGGTCCTAGCAAGCTCACCATCCCAGATATCTGAGATCAAGGTTCTCCCAGACACGCTAAGTGACCACTCCCCAATCACCATCCTGTGGTCCAATAAATTTACCAAAAGCCCACCCATCCTCATTGAAAGCAGGGTCTTGAGGAAGGGTAAACTTGGAGCCTTCAAATCAGCCCTTGCCCTGCATGACTGGACTCCTATTGACCTAGTGCCTACCCTTGATCAGGCCCTCAGTTACTTCGTTAAGGGCTTTAGCTCAATCTGTGACATCTATGCCCTGCTCATGAAAAGAAAAATTCAGGGGCAGGCAAATGGCTGGATAGATGGGGTGCTCCTCTCCCACCTGAAAGAAATGGACATTCTCTGGGAGAAGGCCAGAAACACAGGTAGCAACCATGACACCAATGCTACAGAACAGCCAAGAACCACTGCACCAAGCTAATCCGGCTCACCAAAGCTAACTATCATAAGGCCCAGCTTTTGCAATTCTTGGGGTGATGGGAAAAGATTCTGGGATAACATCAAAAGCATCCTTGAAAGGAGGACAAGAAGCACCCTCAGCTGCTCAGTATTAGTAACACCCCACTACAGACCCTCTAGCTATTGCAGAAGCCTTCAATAAGGCCTTCACTGATCTTATCCCAGTGCTACCACCAGCCTATTTTCAACCTGGTTTGAACCACTCCAACAACGTATCTACCGAGTGTTCTCACCCAACCTTCTACTTTAAAGGGTGACGTGAAGGAGGCCCTTACTATGGTCAAGAAAATACTAGTAAGACCAGACTGGGCAGTGATGGGATAGACATGAAACTATCTCTCACCCTGGACATTCTTATAGTGCCCATTACCACGCTGTACAATAAGTCCCTGGCCCTGGCCCAATTCCCAGAGGTTTGGAAGCAGGCCCTAGTTACGCCAGTGCATAAAGGAGGTGACAAATCTCTGGTAGTCAACTACAGACTCATCTTGATCCTCTACCCCTGTCCAAGGCACTGGAAAAGATTGTGGTGGGTCAACTCATTGACTACCTCAATAAGTATGATCTACTATGCCCCAACCAGCATGGCTTCAGACAAAATCACAGTATGAACACTGCCCTGCTGGACTACACGAACTATGCACATAAGGCCCTGGATGAAGGCAAACTGATGGGGTCTGTCTTTGTTGACCTCACCAAAGCCTTGATACAGTCAACCACCCCTGTTACTGACCCAACTGCAGAAACATGAGTGTTGGCACCCAATGCCCTTTGCTGGTTCCAAGACTACCTGATATGGAGAAATCAATGTGTCAAAATTGGCAAACAGTATCCAGCACAAGAGAGGTATCATTAGGGGTTCCCCAGGGTTCAATACTGGGGCCCTACTCTTCAACCTCTTCTAAATGACCTTCCAACAGCCTGCAACACCAAACTCATACTATATGCAGATGACGCTGTGCTCTTGAGCAGTAGCATGTCTCAGGCTACCCTACAATCTGAGCTGCAGAACTCCTTCTCCAAACTTGAGGACTGGTTCTGTAGTCTTAAGTTGCTACTAAACTACAAGAAGACCAAGACCATGCTTATGTCCAGTCCCCACAACAAAAATAAGCACTACCCCTCATCATCTCCAACTCATGCAGTGAGCGCTGGAACAAGTTCACTTGTTCAAGGATCTGGGGGTCATAGTAGAGATACCCTCACGTTTGCACACCATATTGACTCTCTGGTCAAGACAGTCAATACCAAGATTGATATCCTGTACAGGCACTGGCAATATCTCTCTCCAGGGCCCTCCACCTCTCAGTCCACAGTTCAATTATATCTACTATTGACTATGGACTAGTGGTCTATGAGCGACAATGGATACAGCACTCAAGAGGGTTCAGACTGCACTCAACAAAGCCTGTAGACTCACCCTGGATGCTGGCGTGACACTCACACCTGTACTCTGTACAAGCGTGCAAATTGGCTGTCATTAAGAAACAGGGTCAAATTCTAGACTTGCATCCTAGGGAAGAAGGCTCTATTGGTAAAACACCACCTTGTGTAGGCAATTTGATCAAGGTGGCAACTTGTTACAGTCACCAGAGGGAGGACTAGAGGCCTTGGCTATCCCCTTCCATCGCACCTCACTTGGACAACGTGCATTTGCCTACCGGGCCCCCTATGGATGAATGAACTCCTGGCACCTCTTGGCCACCAATTGTCTGGCACAATTCAAACTGACCTCAAACAGCACCTAATAACACTCTCTAAGTGCACCTGCCCTGAGTCCAGCCACACCTGCTCTCTCTGCCCCCAGCAAGCACTAGGCAGAACTCAGGTACCCCTCCCTCTGTCCCTTCATGATTTGCCCCAGCAATCAGTTTGCATCATGCTCTTCAGCACCCGCCACCCCTCCCTCCTCCAACTCACAGTCCTGTGAGTTTGCCTAACAGTCACTATTAATGCAGGCTGCCTGACCATTCCCCTCACCCCACCATTTTACTCTAGCATGTCCTCTCCACTCAGCCTCCCCTCACGCACCATTTCTCCCTATACCTTATTGCCCTTCTTCCCCACCCTTCACCTCCACCATAGTACATACCTCTCTCTCATGACTCCTTTCTTCACCCCACTGCCAGATATCCCCGTCCTCTGAACTATTGACAAGGCACTTTGTGGCTGCTTATCCCCCCACTCACGCTCATAAAGTGTTTTTCTTGTTATTTAACTTGTACCTATGTTTGAGTTTTTCTGTAAGTTCTGAATCCAAGCTGTATCATTCTTTGTAATGTACCTTTGCTTTCTCCTATTGTACTTTTGTTTTGCAATCTATGGCGTGGAACCTTTATAAAAGAGCTTGTGCTCAAAGGTCTTTTCGAATCACTAAATAAATAAATAAACTACTAAATTGCACAATGCCCTAATACTGTTGTACTGGAACAGAAACTGCTCACCTGCCGAGTGCACAAAATCTCTGTTCTGATACTGCTGTATTAGTGCACAGCACTAACAGGTGCCAATGTGCAAACAGGGAGACCTGGTAGCCACAATGTGCTATGTATCCAGCATGCGGAGTATGGCAGTGCAAAAGCAACAGCATATACTAAGCAGGATAGCACTTATGCTATACACTTTAAATTTTAAAATGTTAATGACCCCAAAATGGATGCAGGTAACAAGCAATACATACTGTATGCATCCCATTATGGGCCATTAACCAGGCTGTGACATGCCTCTTAGCTGTGAATAGCACAATGGCATGGTGCAGCCTGACAGCCCTATACCCAACCAACCAGTTAAATCCTGCCCCATCACTCCCATGATCCATTTGTTGCTTTAAACAATTACCTGGTATCCAGTGGTTCCCCTACTCTCAACCGATCCCTTCATCAGCACTTATATCATACTGCAAATACCCTGCCAGTCTAGTGGGCCCACCTCACTCACCTGATCCTAATTGCATAGATCAATCATTCCCTTGTGGCCAGAGTCCCACCCCTCCAGCTAGCCTCCTGCATGTTGTTAAAGGTAGGGTTTTGGAATCTGTAAATACAGTATTAAGTTCATGTTTAAAAATAGTTACAGATACTATCTGCTCCGAGAATCTATTCCACATGTTCACCACTCATTCAGTGTAGTTCATTTCCCTTGACTTTTCCTCCATTTGGTGCACTGTTTGACCCTTTTTCTCTCATCTTTGAATAATCTGAAGAGCTTGTGCTTGATCTGATGGTATAATCCATTTCAGGCACTTGAGTACCCTGATCTTGTCTCCCTAAGTCTCCTTTTTTCCAGTAAGAAGAGCCCTTGATCTGGCAATCAGTCTTCATAGTTGATGTTTCAAGCCCTCAACCACCTTTGCCCTTCTTTGGACTTTTTCAATCATGTCAATAGGGGCACATAAAGATGGACTAGGCGTGTTGCAGTTTTTCTATTCCCCTCTAAAGCTGAGGCAGTGGTACTGGATGTGTGCCCCATGCTTCCTATGAGTAGAAAGGTAAATGGTCAGGAAGAGACAAACTATACTGTACAATTCAATGTATATTGAAATCAGCCCTTTACTGGAAGTTTTTAAAATGTTAACAGTGAATTTTAATTCCTGCAAAGATGCCAGAGTGACAGCACTGGAAGCGGACATCCTCAATTAATCTTCATGACAGGTAAAGTATGGGCAGCCACAGTGCAAGCTTCCTCACACTGCTGCACCAATGTTACTAACACTGTCATGGAGGGACCAACTCTAGTAGGAAGAGAGCAGTTATGTCCAAGCCCATTCAATATTTGACCTCCCATGTGAGGCTGTCAACAAGGGTGCCAATTGGTGTCAAGGGTGATGGTGGTCTTGTAATGTTAACACCTGATAATGGATTTTGGCCACTACCAACCTGGGCTGGATTCAAACCAGTGACCAAGAGGTGAATGACTCAATAACCCACTGCCAATCCACTGAGTCAATGTCAATCAACCAATCAGCACTGAAAGTTTCCTGAGACTAGGCTTTTATATATGTTTGTATGTACAGTTATGGCATGTCTTATAGTTACAAGTCTTTTTCAAAAGTTTTTGTGGATGAGAGAAACATACTACTTCACACAAAGTATGGCTACTATCAGGAGAGCTTGTGGAAGCAACCGCTTTTCAGACTTTCAAATCAGGACTACTGTAGACAGATTCTTGAGGACAATTGTATAGTGGGCTGCACAGCATGAACAGGGTAGTGTTCTGACTGATAAACCTGGATGAAAAGCCATATCTCAAAGGAGCTGGATGTTTATGAATGCTGCTCAGGCCTATTTTCATAGCCAACTGGTGAAGGTGACAACAAGAGGGATAATATCTGACTTACTGTTAAGTCTAACAAGGATCATATCAGTGACATGAAGGTTGAGAATCCTATAGAATGAAGTGACCATTACTGTGTGCTTTATTATTGTTCAGGAGGCACAACATATTTTTCAATACCATGGTCCCAACTTTAAAAAACTGATTTTACTAAAATGGAGCAATATTAATTGATAAGTTAGAAAATATAAATAAACATGAATAATATAAAAGGGGTCAAAATAAATGGGTAGCCATAAAATGGCAATGCAGAATGCTTCACAGGAGTGCATTAAATATGTTAGTAAATCAAACAAGCATAGAAAGCCAATTTGGTTTGATGGAAAGGCAAGAGACACTATTAGGGAAAAGAAAAATTCTTTTATAAAACTTACAAGGGAAACAGTTTGAGGACAACAGGATACTGTATAAAGAAAAGCTAGTGAAAAGTAAACAAATCATTAAGAGGACAAAGCAAATACTGCATTTGATATATATATATATATATATATATATATATATATATATATATGATATTTATGTAGGTTAAGGGACTAAGGGTGGTGTAGAAGTACTCCATGCATTTTGGTTCTAGTCTAAGGGTACCAGGCAGATAGAGGAAAGTAAGAGAATAGAAGTTGAGAATACTGGGATTGGTGTAGTGCAGTGGCTATGGTGCGACATATTTCAGAGATCTTCTGGAGGCTGCAGTGCTGCCCTATCTGCACACACCTCTCTGGGTTGATGGAGGAGGTTGTCAGACTCCAGGCTGAGCTGGCTAGGATTTGGAGTACCCCTTCCCTCAACCTATGGGTCACCAAGCCCACCATTGTTACCTCAAAGGATGCCAGACTGGAGGAATGGCTGGACTATGGTGAGCTCTGGAAGGGTGGGGGTGGTGAGATAGAGGCACATTCCTGAACCAGTACCACTAAAATTCCTACACCACTCTGGCAGAGTGGGACTGTTGGGAGGAGGCATCTGTGGTAGTGACCAGAGAGGTGTGGGGGTCCTCCATAGTGGAGACCCCGAGGAGGATGGTAGAGGGCCCCATGGGAGGAGGAAGCAACTTCTGCTAGGGGACTTGATTATAATGGGGATAGATTTTGGAATAGAAAAGGGTGAGGAAGAGAGGCAGGTTAGGTGTCTACCCTGCACCACAGCCCGAAGGGATGGCAAGGTGATCCTGAGGATTGCTAGGCAGCAGGACAGGAGGGTGACAATGATGTCATGACTAATGACCTAGCTAGGGATGGGGCTGTGATAGTGCAGGGGAGTTTAGGGAGCTGTGGAGGGGTCTTGCTCAGCAGCTTACTCAGTGGCTTTTCCTGAGGTGCTGCCTGTCTACAATTGGGAAAGGAGAGGGATCTCTGCACCAGGGAGACTTCAACCCACAGCTGAAGGAATGGTGCAGAGAGGAAGGGTTTGGCTACACTGGGGACTGGAACCCATCTGGAAGAATAAGGGCCTATACAGGGTGATGGCTTGTATTCATCTGGAAGGGGAACTGCAGTTCCCAGAGGATGGTTTAAATGTTACTTCAATTAACATTTAAACTAGCTGAGGTTGTGTTGGAAGGAATCTAACAGGCAGAAACTGCCCCCCACACACACACAGGCTGAAGTAGAGAGAAAGGAAAGTGTGAGGGAGAAATCCCCAAGATGCAAGTTAATAAAGGAAGCAGAGTGGTAGAGAGAAAGGAGGAAGGGAATGGGAGCATTAAAAGACAGTGGGGAAGGAGGGAGGCATAAAGGAAAAAACAGGGTCAGTGAGGATAGTGGAAACAAAATGTGGAAGGCCATGTGTGTAAATGCTAGTGTCTAGGAAATAAGATTCCAGACCTAGAGGCCATCATGGCAGAGGCCAGCCTGTACATTGTGGTAATTACTGAGTCATGGTGCACTGAAGACCATAACTGGGAGGGATATGGCCATACCAGGCTATAGTCTGTTCAGGAAGGATCGGGTGGGAAGAAAAGGGCGTGTGGTGCTTTATGTGAGAGAATGCATAAAAGTGGCAGATATAGAGAATACAGGGGAGGCAGAGGTATTGTGGGTCACCCTGGAGATGGGTAATGGAGCCACTGTTTACACTGGAGTGATTTATAGACCTCCAGCACAGGGTGCGGAATTAGATAAAGTACTGGTGAAAGTCAATGGCAAGATGGCAGAAAGGGGAAGTGTTGCTGGTGGTGGACTTCAACATACCAGATATAGACTGCAGCCTCCAAGCAGTGGCCTCACTTAGAAGCACGGACATTCTAGACTTTCTGCAGGGGAATTCCTCGAGTAACCAGTCAGTGAACCCACTTGTGATGGGGCAATACTGGACCTGGTACCACTAACGGACAGTATTGCAGATGTCAAGGTGGGAAGCCACCTGGGGACTAGTGATCACCGTACAGTGTGGTTCAATATAAGGATGGCTGTGTTATCAAGCCATGTAAGTATGAGGTCCTGGATTTCAAGAGGGCAGATTTTATGAAGATGGGTGAATGCCTCAGGGATGGCCTGGGTGAGGTGGAGGAACAGCAGGCAAAGCAAAGAGGAGTATGGGTAAAGGCAACAAACCTCTGCATCAAACAAGTGAACAAAAGCAAGAGAAAAAAAGAGACTGCTATGGTTCTTGAAAGAGGTGGCTGACAAGGTAAAGGCTAAAAGGGTAGCATTCAGAAGGTATAAGGAAACACAGAGGGAGGAGGATAGAGAAGTGTATCGGGAAAAAAAGGGAAGCAAGGAAAGCAGTAAGGAGTGAAAAGGCACAAACTGAAGAGAAAATAGCTTAGGAGGTAACAAAAGGGGACAAGACATTTTCTAGGTATTTGAGTGAAAGAAGATGACCAGGGGTGGGACTATAAGGTTAGAAATGGAAGGTGAGTACTGTGCAGAGGGGACCAGGAAAAGGCAGACATTCAAAACAAATACTTTGTTCAGTATTCACAGAGGAAGGAGAAGGGAGGGACACAAAAAGTAAGAGAAGCACTGTAGGGAGGGTGGTAGACACTACCCTTTTTGTAGGAGAGAGCATTGAAGGGACTGGCAAATCTGAAGGTGGACAAAGCAATGAGGCCAAATGGGGTACATCCAAAGGTATTGAGGGAGCTCAGGGAAATACTGGGTGCACCTCTGACAGTTCTATTTTAACAGCCCACTGGAAACATAAGTGGTTCCAGAGGACTGTAAGAAAGCAGATGCAGTCCCACTACACAAAAGTGGTAGCAGGGAGGAGGCTGGCAATTATAAGCCAGCAGCCTGACACTGGTGGTGAAAGCTAATGAAATCACTATTGAAGGAAAGGATTGTGGAATATCTTGGAATCCAGTGGGTTACAAGACATTGACAAGGAGGGAAGGTTACAGCATTGATTCACAGGGGTGGTCATGTCAAAGGAATCTGATAGATTTTTGACTGGGTGACCAGGGATTTTTTGACTGGGTGACCAGGGATATAGATCAGGGTGGAGCGGTGGACATAACCTACCTAGATTTCAGTAAGGCTTTTGACAACATTCCACACAGGAGACTAATAAGCAAGCTGGGTGGCTTAGGAGTGGTACACTGGATAGAAATTGGTTAGTGGACAGGAGACACAGGGTTGTGGGAAATGTAGTTCACTCAGAGGTAGGGAGGATGACCATGGGTGCCTCAGGGATCAGTGCTGGAGTGGGACCAGTCCTCTTTAATGTCTTTATAAGTGGCACTGCAGGAGCTGAAGAGAAGGTCTGCCTCTTTGTGGACGATATCAAAATCTGCAACAGGGTGGACAATTCAGGGAAGGATATGTGTGTGTGGAAAGGATGAGCAGATACCTGAGAAAACTAGAAGTGGTCAAGGTATGGCAGCCTAGGTTTCAATGTGAAAAAGGAATTAAAATAATGCACCTGGGGCACAAAACCCAGGGGCAAAATACAAAATGGTGGAGTGGTATTGATGACCACCAAGAAGGAAAAGAGACCTTGGGTGTAATCATATCAGATGACCTAAAGGTGGCCAGACAGTATGATAAGGCAGTTAGAAGGGCTAGTGGGATGCATAGGGAGGGTATCACCAGCAGAAGAGGAAGGTGTTGTTGCCTCTGTATAGATCACTGGTAAGGCCCCACCTAGAATACTGTCTCCAGTTCTGAAGACCACATCTCCAGAAGGACATGGGCAATGTGCAGGCAGTCAGGAGGAAAGCAACTAAAATGGTGCAGGGTCTGCATCAAATGCCCTACAAGGTGAGACAAAATGACCTCAATATGTACACCATGGAACAGAGGAGGTAGGTGGGGATATGACAGAGACCTTAAAAACCTCACAGGGTAAACAAGGCACAGGAGGGAAGGTTTTTTTCAGAAGAAAAGGTGCTCAAGAACAAGGGATGTGCTATGAAGCAGGAGAAGGTAGATTCAGGAGAGATGTGAGGAAGTACTTCTTCACAGAAAGAGTGGTGGATTGCTGGAACAGCCTTCCAGCAGAGGTGTGGGGCAGAAACAGCGGTGAGGGTTTAAGAATGCATGGACATACAAGGGAATCATAGTGGAAAAAAGGGAAGGGAAGGAGGAGAAAGAGCTGTGATCAGGTATGGTCTGTGGTAACAGTGTAAGTAGGGAGGAATGGGCAGACTGGATGGGCCAAACAGTCCTAATCTGCCGTCTGTTTCAATGTTTCTATGAGTTAAGCATAACAGAGGGAGAGAAGAAAAAAGTAGACCATCTTCAGGTATGTCAGGGAATAGAGGCAGGTAAAGGACAGCACTGAAAGAATAATGAAGAATGGAATGAGGGCAAGGATGACAGGAAAGACAAATGTATTAAATGCATTAGTTCAGTGTTTATAGCTACGACTTTGGGTCCATTACCTGATAGTAAGATTTAAATCAATCAATCCTTGTTTGGTTAGAAACCATTATAGGGAATAAAAACCATCAAAACAGAAAATCAGATTAAAAATTTAAAAGAGGACACTGGGGCCAGGCCGACAGTTCAGCGGTATACCGACTGCTTGCAATGCAGGTGACTGAGGTGCAGGAATGAGCCCAAGTCACTGGAGGCTGGCCAGGGGTTGGGGAGGATTGAGTGTCTCACAGGACACTCTCCTTCTTTGGGAGGAGGGTCCCATCTAACGCCTAGCCCACTGCCACTTGGCTACAGGGGATGATGATGCATGGTTAGACAAGGGGTGAGAGGAGTTGTGTTGACTGTGGATAATGCTGCACTATGTGTGTGGGCATCCTTGAAACCACTGCACATGGCTTCTGTGGGCAACGGAGAAACTGGAGAAAAGCCTGAGCCTTGGTTGTAAATCTGGAATATATTCCTTCCACTCATCCCCACCTGCTGCTAAGTCAAGACTCGTGAAGGATGGCACCTTGGCTTCAGGTAAGGAAGGGACTGGCAGAGTGCCTGGGGGAGCTCGGGAGGCAGAGAGTAAGGGCAGAGTAATGCTGTATACGCATTCACTGTGTAAACATCAGAGAATTCCATTAGCAATATTTTAGAGATGATTTTATATATCCTGAGACAGTTTCCAACTTTATTACAGAACAGGATGAAAATGAGTGTTAAGTTATTTCATTTATGAGTAGTCGATTTACACAGCTTCGAATTTGCTTGAGAAAATAATTAGTTCAATATTTGAGTGGACTCAGAGTTAGGAAGCCAGAAAAATAGATCATTGGTTGATAGATATAAATTTGCTAATGTATCTTCTAAATAGAGTAGATAATAATTCTTGTACATTGGGCGAGATGAACTACATATTTTAAGTCATCTATCTATTTGAGGTGGCATGTGGGCATAATGAAGAAATATTGTCATTTTGTGCTACTGAGCCAAGGTTTTATAAAAGGAAATGTTTCAAACCTGTAAGTTGGATAGTCTGATACATTTTATTGGACCAACATATGTCTTGTACAAAGATGGTATAGTACACAAGCTTTCAGGGTCCGACAGCTCCCTTAGTCGCTGCAGTAGCAAACTGCTAAAAAGAAGCTAGTTATATACACTGGTGACATTGTTTCAAAATAACTTCCTCCTCATTTTTCCTAAGGAACCCATGGTGTAATTTGCTGTTATAAAGAGGTGTTTATAACAACAAACATGCACGTTTCCCTTCTCCTTGGCATGCACCAGCCACTGCTCTTCCCTTCTTGGTTGCTGGATGCCATCACTTACGATGAGAGACTGAACAGCCATTTGAACTCAGCGTGAAGTCACCCACCCCAAAAAAAAACACAGATTCATCGCTAGGCTAAAACTATTGAAAACTGGCTGCTTTTTAACAGACATTGGAAACAAGCCTTTTTTCCCCAGCAGCACATCCAACCGCTGACTCCTGAAACCCGGTCGGACTACAGCTGCACAGAGAGGTATTGTTATTTTATTTAATTTGAGGTGAAAAACGACACCCAACAATTATATAAAATAAAATATGAAGTGGTGTGTTTTAACTCGAAGTTTACACACCCTCGGTGTTAGATGCTTTCACAAAACTCTCAAGCTTCGCTCCTAGGGGTTTATGTAGCATCTAACACCTCATGTGTGTAACTTCCCCAATACGCACACCACCCCATACTTTATTCCATATATAATATATGACAGGATAGTGAGAAGAATTAAAGAGCTAGTGTACTGCCTAAAACAAATATTAGTTTTTAAAAACTGCCAACCATTACCTTTTATATCTAATGTACTATTTCTTTTTCTTTTGGTTAATTAGAAGATTGCTTACCTGAAGTTCGTAGGTAGATGTAATGGAACAGCACTCCGTAGCCAGCTGACACATCTAGCTTTGTCCCAGCAATTATATAATCAGCACTGTGACCTCACTGACTGTGATATCCCTGTTGCTTAGAACAGCCACCAGTAGCTGCTAGGTCAGTCACCTGTGATGTCACTGTCCGTGAGATCACAATGCTGATGATGTAGTGGGGGACTAAATATTGATGTCAGCTGCCAGACTGAGGGCTATTCCACATCCAGCACAATATTATCACAAAAAACTTTCTAATGAGCAAAAAGAAAAAATAAAATACTTCAGAAATAAAAAAATGACTTTCTTAAAATTTGTATCATTTTCCTGCCTGTCTGTTTTGGTTCCACTAACTCTTTAACAAGACTTAAATAGAAAGGTGGACAATGAATTGGAACAGGTTTATAGCTGTGAGGGGTACTTAGAAGCATACAGCCTCATGGTGACACTCCACCAGGAAATGATTAAAGAACTACAATCCATGCTTAGTGAAGAAAGACAAAGATATTTTCCCTGAACCACCTGTCAATCATTGCCTACAAGCATCCCCCTAACCTTTCTAACATAATAATTTGCAGTAAACTCCCAACAGATCAAAATAACCTTGAAAACAGAGGAATAACATGGTGCAACAATACAAAATGCAAGACCTATACCCACATATGTACCCAGACCCCAACTGAAACAGGACAGAACAGCACAATAAATATGCACGTCAATCATGCAATGCAGTTTACCTAATGTAGTGCAAAGTGCACAAATGGATGCTGCATCGGGAAACAAGGCAACCACTGCAAACCAGGAAGAACCACTGCAGACAACAATATTAAACCAAGTAATCAGCACAGCAGCAGGACAGCATTGTTCCCAACCAGCTCATTCCCTCTAGGACCTGTCTGTCCTAATACTAAGTGCAGATCCAGAAGCAAATTATTTGATACCTTTTATTGGACCAACATAGATGCAACAAAAAGAACAAAGTGCTTTAGCTTTCAGACCAAGTCCTTCCTTAGAAGCTTAATGACAGTTATTTAGAAAATCCCATACCTTTAACACCCAGATCATGCAGAAAAATTCCCACTGGTTCAAAATACTCATTTACAAAAATACAGACAAAAATGTCAGAGAACTATAGTACCAGTTCACCTTCCGCTGAAAGGGCCTGAAGGTCAGATGTGCTTGAGGGCATATCATGTAAAGAGTACACTGCCCATAAATTAAAATGACTAAGCGATACTTTTAGAATAAGATAACAATTACTCGAGCAGATAGCGCCTAAACCTAATTATGAGTGTTACAGTGTGTATAAGAATATATTAAATGAAAAACAAAATCCACCTGGATTAAAGACATACTAAAATTGTAAGTAAAAACAAGCCCCACAAAAACATAACTACAGAAAGTATCTATATATGGTACACAAAGAGTAAACAGTAAAGTTTACCTAAAGTGAGCAATAGTTATACACTATATGGAAAGTAAAACTTAGCTGGAACCATTGACCAACTATACTCTCAAACTAGTTACTATGCTCCATAAACCTTAAGGCCTATAGTGTAGTAACAGAAGTTTATAAATGATAATACAAATTGCCAATATAAGTGTCAAACAAACAAAAAACTGCTTGTCAAGAACCACCAAGAAATTAAGACCATGCAGCCTGATATGTACACATTTCAATAAATTCTCAGTATATAAGAACTTGATGTGCTGAAAATGTCAGGACCCTGAATAAAAAAATCATAGGAATTAAATTGTCCCCATCCCGAGGTGAAGATAACTAGTTCTAAGGAGATATATACATACACACACACACACACACACACACACACACACACACGTCATAAGGCACCATCATTCATCAAACAGTCAATTGTTACCCAAAGGAATTAAACTTATCATGAAATTCCAAGTAAAAGGGATCATGTATCCCAACATGTACAGAGCTCAAAATGCGACACTACAGAACCATGCTACTGTCTGTGTAGTAACAGTCCAAGGATTCTGAATAGAACTACAGTGAAGTAACACTTCCACCCTCCCCAGGGTAAGGTAACTGAAGTTAATACTAAGTGGCAACTTCAAAAATACATAGGAAAGAAGGACAAGAGAATTAAAATATATAAAACAATTTAACTAGACCTGTAACTGGCTCAACTGGGACATTGGATTCATGACACACTGTGGAAAACTTTAATACTGAACGTTGTTTTATACAGAGATTTTTTCTTATGTGACAACCCCAACACACACACACCCTTTGCACTTTGTGTATTTCAGGTAATTACAAATATCTTATATTTCTGTCTAGATACTTATTAAATGTACACTTCAATGCACTCATTAAGCCTCTCTTACAAATATCTTAGCACTTCTGGCTATGCATCCCCTCACAACTATAGACTGGATCCTATTACCCACCACCCTTCCTTAAAGTCTTCTCCACGATGTGGTCATATATTATTTTGAAACAATGCATTGCATTATATATAACTTCAGTTTCTTTTGCTTAGTTTGCTACTGCATCATGAAAGGGCCTGTTAGACAGAAAACCTGTGTGCTATATCATCTTTGTACAAGACTGGTCTAATAAAAGTATCAAACTATCCAGCAACTCCTGCTTTCCAATGACCAATGTGGGTAAAATCACTTTTTACTAAACCTGTAAGCTGTGATAAGTTGCCTGTCTTCAGGTTTATCAAGAATTTATTTTAGTCTTTGGTAACTGGGTAAGGTCCACTAGGCACAAGTGCCCATTTTCAGGGCGATCTGGGAGCACTGGGCGGTTAAGTGACTTGCTCAGAGTCACACAGTATGCAAGTGGAGGTTATAAGAATCAAACCCAGGTCTGGTCTGCTGGATGTACTAAGCTCGTTCACAGCTCGTTACTCTAATCTCTAGGCTATATTGCCAGCCCAAAGACCAAAATCCCAGAATCTCCCAAGTATTTTCTAATTCATGTTCCTTTTTACATGCTGCTAACCATGGTGTCAATTTTAATGATTTGATTAGTGATGTCATTTTATTTAGCAATATCTCTAGATCTAATTTAATTGGATTATTATTTATGGTGAAGCTAGGTGTGATTCAACAGTCACGATCAAATTTCCCAGTCCAGTTTGTGTTAGTGAGGGTGGACAAATTGAATTGAGGAGAAAGAATATTTTCTGTAAATAGTTTGGCTTCTGTTCTAGACACCTTTTTTAGTTTAGAGCTCTTTCTTTTGCTAGAAAATGCATCATAATTTGATCCATTTCAGCTCTGGCAGCAGCTGATGGAGCAGAAGCCGGGAGATGTAGCAAGATTACATTTGTAGGACCTGAAGGAAGGACAGAAATGGGAGATAAACAGAATACCAATAAATAGGGTTTTCAAGGACTGCAGAATCTTAATGTTAATAAATCTCCAAGGTCAGGTGGATTCCCCCTAGGGTAGGGAAATGGGACATGCACTGGCAGCACTTTTCAATCAGCCCCTATTAACAGGTGGTATGGATTGGAGAGTGGGCGCTGTGATCTCACTGCATACATTTGAGAGCCAAGAGGATCCAGGGAACTACAGACCAATTAGTGTCACATACATTGTATGTAAATTACAGTAGACAACAATCATGGAACAAATTAAAGGAACTGCTGAATTTCTAGAAGAGAAGGAAAGCAATACAGTGTCTCAGGTTACAACATGACACAAAAGGATGAACTGCCATTGAAACTGCCTTGTTTTCTGCAGTAGCTCTGTTGCAGAATGCTGCAGTATTGCACTGCATCCTGGTGGGCTGTACTGTAGTAAGCACCATGTGATCACAAGTGGTAGATCATGTCAAACAAACTTTATATATTTTTTCAACATAGTGACACAATTGGCTGATAGAGGTCATGCAGTTGATGTCCTGTATCTGAGTTCAGTAAAGCTTTCAACAGAGTGTCACACTGGAAGACTGGTAAAGAACTAAGAAAGCTTAATATGTATACCCTTGATGAAAGGAGGGACGGGGGACATGAAAGAAACTTAAAAGTACCTCAAGAATCAACAAAGCCCAGGAGGGTAGCATCTTTCAGAAAAGAGATGTGTAAGAACAAAGGGCACAATTTAAAGATAGAGGGGATGGCTCAGAGGTAATGTGAGAAATTTTTTTCATGGAGAGAGTGGTGGGCGCATGGAACCGTCTTCCTGGAGAGGTTGTGGGGTCTAAAACAGTGGAAATTCAAACATGCATGGGTCAGACATAAAGGCAATTATAGTGGGGGTTGCAGGCAGTAGGATGTTGGTTAACTAGAATCTGCAGCGTATCCAATACCTGGGGAAAAGGGCAGACTAGGTGGACCAAGTGGTCCTTATCTGCCGTCAAAGTCTATGTTTCTAGAAGTTGGGTAACCTGGGGTTAGGGGAGAAAATCAAGTACATGGGCAGGGAACCTGGTTAGCAGGAAGAAAACAGTCAGTAGTCCTTAATGATAAGTTCTACAAGGTAAAGAATGTTATTAGAGAGTGCTCCAGGGGTCAGTTTTGGGACCTCTGCTTTTTCATATGTATATTAAAGATACTGGCTCGGATGCAGCAAAAACACTTTGCTGAGGGTACAAAACTTTGTGGGAGGGTGGATAATGATGAAGGTATAACCACTAGGAAGAAGTATGTAGAAACACTGGAAAAGTGGTCAGGCATGTGGCAGGTGAAGTTCAATGAAACAAGAACAACGTTACTCATGCTGGGTGCTGGAAATCACATATGGAGTATAGGATAAATGGGCAAGCATAAAACATACAAAGGAGGAAAAGGATCCAGAGGCGATGATTAGTAATTGTCTAAAATGCTCATCTCAATGTAGCAACATGTATGGGAAAGCAAACAGAATGCTAGGCTGTATCAGAAGGGGTTTTACAAGTTGTTGCCGGAAAAATTCTGCCAATGTACAGGTCACTGTTTAGGCTGGATCTGGAGTAATGTGTGTAGTTTTGGAATCCACATTTGAGTAACAGATTAAAGACAGTACCATACAGTACAGAGAAGGAAACACATATGGTACAGGAATGCAGGGAAGAACCTATGAAGACAGAGGAAATGATCTCAATATGTATGTCCTACATGTCAGAGAGAGAGAGAGAGAGAGAGAGAGAGAGAGAGACACAGAGAGAGGTGATATGGTAGAGATGTGTAAATATATCAAAGGTGTACAATAGGGGTGCTTGCCGGTAGCGCTGAGGCTAAGGCACTGGATGCCTTACCTCATGTCACGCCAGCAGTGCAGGCTGTGGTGTGTACACGGCGGGCAGGGTCAGGGAGATATTGAGGGTAAAATCGGGGCTAAAATATAAAGAAA
The DNA here is from genome assembly GCA_016271365.2 of Neoceratodus forsteri. Taxonomy (NCBI): domain Eukaryota; kingdom Metazoa; phylum Chordata; order Ceratodontiformes; family Ceratodontidae; genus Neoceratodus; species Neoceratodus forsteri. The sequence continues at coordinate 1,180,964,575 of CM057450.1, read as the reverse complement.
AAAGGTGTACAACAGGGTGGATATTTTTATTTATTTATTGAATTTTGATGACCAGGTAGGCCCACTGTGCCCGGGTCCTTTTTCAGGGCGACCCGATACTGAACTGTAGAACATTTCAACCACTGGGGATATAATGTCAGACCTACAGGAAAGAATTTTAAAAAGGACATTGGGAAACATTATTTTCACTGAAACAGTGGACAAGTGGAATAGTTTGCCTAGTACTGTAGTTAATTTAGTGACAATAAATCTGTTCAGGCACAGTGGGATAATTTCAAGAGTTGCAAGGAGGGCAAATACTGGAGGGTACTGGTATGGAATAAGTAAGACTAACAATGAGTAAAGTGAGGTAGAGACCGGGAGAAACCCGCTGGACTAATACTCCTCTTCTGACCTTACTTTCTATGTTTTAGGTTTCAGATTAAAAATTGCCTAAAGTCGCTGCTGTACAGCATGATGACAAGATCCCAAGTTCCTCCATCACCAAACTATAATGTTTCTATTTAAGTTCTGTACAGCATCCCTTCTCCCCACAATTCAGGGGTTGGTGTCCCACATTTGGGTGACGAGTAGCTGAATAGTATGGTTACAGCTGCTGGCACAGGCAACCGAGGACACCAACTGCATCACTCTGCAGTGTCCCCACCAACCAGCCACGGACATTCCATAGGCATCTGTCCAAAGGAAGAATATGGAATCTAACAAAGTGGGGATGCAAAAGAAGAGTCTCCTGAACCACTGATAAATTTAGAGGTCTGAGGACTGGTAGTATCCTTTTGGAAAAGCAATTACTAGTGCTGCGAACCCCTGCTCTCAGACCTCTAAATTTAGCAGTGGTTTGAACCTCCTCTATGCCTCTCCACTTTGTTAGATTCCATGTTCACTTCCTTCTGGACAGATGCCTAAGGAAGGCACCTGGTTAGCTGGTAAGAGACATTGCAGGGTGATGCAGTTGGTGTCCTCGGTTAGGATGTGTCATCTCTGCAGCATGATGTGCCTCTATTGGCCTGAGACATATGTGACCTTGAGCAAGCAAGACACTTGATCCAGTTTCAGCTATATTATAGAAATTGCAAGGTCCCAATTCAGTGGAATCACAGGGTTACAAAGGCATTGTTAAATACAGTATGTATATATGCATGTATGTGTCTGTCCATCCAGCCATCTATCTTATATCACTTGTGATGCCATGGGGTCACAGATCAATCATGAAACATCAGACGTATTTTTAATAGACAGAGATAGATAGAAACATAAATTTGACAGCAGACAAGGACCGCTTGGCCCAGCCAGTTGCACATTTATTCCTGGGCTATACTGTCACCACAGACACCACTTAGCCTCTACTTCCATCCCCCCCCTTGCTTTCTGTTAAGATTCCCTTGTGCCTATCCTATGCATGCTTAAAGTCCACCACTGTTTTCAAACCTACCACTTCTTCTGGAAGACTGTTCCAGGCATCCACCACTCTTTCAGTGAAGAAGTACTTCCTAATATCTCTCCTGAATTTACCCTTCCAGCTTCATTGCATGTCTCCTTGTTATACATCTCTTCCTCTGAAAAATGCTCCTGTCCTGTACCTTTTTTTAAATTTAATAAACTTTATTAAAATTTTCCAAAAGCAAGCAATACACAGAACATGTCCTGTACCTTATTTATCCTGTGAGGTATTTATGCCTCTATCATATCTCCCTCTCTGTACTCTCTTTCAGGAGTATATATTGAGGTCCTTCTGTCTCTTCTCATAGGACTTCTTGTACAGACCTGCATCATTTTAGTTGCCCTCCTCTGGACTGCCTCCACTCTGTCTATGTCCTTTCTGAGATGCAGTCTCTAGAACTATACACAGTACTCAAGGTGAGGCCTCATCAGCATTCTATACAGAGGCAACACCAACTCCCGCCTTTTGCTAGTGATACTCCTCCCTATGCACCCAAAACATCCCACTAGACTTTCCCTACTGCCTTGTTGCACTGCTTTTGCCACCTTGAGGTAATCAGAAATGATTACTCCCAGGCCCCCTTCCTGTTTGGTGACCGTCCAATACCTCTTCTCCCATTTGTATTCCGCCTCTGCGTTACTGTGCCCTAAGTGCATGATTTTACATTTATTTGCATTGGAACCCAGCTTCCATGCCCCTAGCCACACCACAAGTTCTCAGGTCTCTGCACATTCTTTCCATCCTACCTGGACTGTCCACCCTACTGCAGATTTTTGTGTCATCCACAAAGACAAATCTTCCTTCCAGCTCATCTGCAATGCCACTTGCAACAATATTAAAGAGGACTGGTCCCAGTATGGAGCCCAGTGGCACCTGCTGGTCACCCTCTCTTCCATGGAATGACGCCACTCTCCCCTGGAGTGAACTCTGTTTACCGCCACCCTCTGTTGTCTGTCTCTTAACCAATTTGTTACCCAGTTTACCATCTTTGGCCACACCCCTAAGCTGGCCAGTATCCTTATGAGTCTACTACGTGGAATGGTGTCAAAGCCTTAATTGAAATCTAAGTAGGTCATGTTCACCACCCTATTTCCTGGTCACCCAGTCAAAGAAATCTATCAGATTTGTCTGACATGACCTCCTCTCCTTGAATTCATGTTGCCTTGGGTCTTATAACCAGTTGGCTTAAAGATATTCCACAATTTTTCTTTTACCAGTGACTCCATTAGCTTCCCCACCACTAATGTCAGGCTGACTGGCTCATAGTTGCCCACCTCCTCCCTGCTACTGCTTCTGTAAAGCTGGACTTTATCTGTCCCCAAAGGACTGTCAGAGGTGCAGCCAGTACCTCCCTGAGCTCCCTCAGTAACCTTAGGTGTAACTCATATGGCCTCATAGCTTGGTCCACTTTCAGACAGGCAGAGTCCTCTTCAGTATTCTCTCTTCTGTAAAGGGACTGTGTCTGTCCCCCACCCTGCCTCTACTGCTTTTATGTGGACCATCCCCTTCCTCTTCTCTGTGAAGACTGAACAAAAGTATTTATTTGATAGCAGCTTATTCCTTATCCTCCTCTGCACAGTCCCACCTGCCATTCTTAACCTTACAGTTTCTCCCCTACTCTTCTTCTTTTCCTTATATACCTATGAAAGGTCTTGTCCCTTTAGTTAACCCCTTGGCTGTTTTTTCCTTCAGTTTGTGCCTTTATGCTCCTCACATCTTTCCCTGCCTCCTCTGTTACTCTTGATACATCGCCCTACCTTTTTCCTCTGTGTCACTTTTATATCTCCTGAAAGCCACTCTGTTAGATTTAACCTTTCAGCAACTTCCTTTGAGAACCACAGCTGTCTCTTTTCCTCTTGTTTTTACTCACTTCTTCTGTGTAGAGGTTTTTTCCCTTTACTGTGCCCTTTTCCCATATCCTAGCCCACTGTTCCTCCACCCACCAAGGACATCCCCACCTATTAGGTCATCCCTGAGGCATTCACCCATTTTTTTTTTTTTTTTTTTTTTTTAAATCTGACCTCCTCAATTTGGGACCCTCATCCTTGTGTGGTTCGCATCCACTGCCATCCTTATGTTGAACCACATCGTACAGTGGTCACTGATCTGCAGGTGACCTTCCACCTTGACATCTGCAATACTATCCGTGTTTGTGAGCACCAGGTCCACTATCGTCCCATCATGAGCAAGCTCCCTGACTAGTTAGTTGCCTGAGAAATGCCCTTGCAGGAGTCCAGGATGTCCCTGCTTCTATCTGAAGCTGCAGCTAGGAGGCTGCAATCTACAATCTTATACACATAAATATGCACAGATAAATAGACACATTTAGATGAACTAGTGAAATGAATGTTACACAACAGAAGTCCTACATGATGAACTATTCAATGAAAATAATATTTAAATTAGTATGTTTGCACAGTACACTTAAAGATCCTGCTTAAAATGCAGGGAGCAAACATGATGGACCTAGAATCCTTCTGACCCTAAAGCATGGACATTCAAGGCTGCATGTAGGCGTGCATACAAGTACACACCCTGCATACCCTAAATTATCATGCTTACAGCACTGGTTTTACATTGCACCATCCTTGTGAGAAATGTATGTTGGCAGAAAATATATTTTCAAAAGTATAATTTTAAAAGGTCTTGGGGTAGCCTGGTGGTATTTATTTTCTCAAGTAAAACTCCATGAGATGTATCATCTCATTTTCATGGGGGTGTCATGGAGGACAGCAGCTGTCAACAGGTTAACATAGCCTATCGGGAAAGTTACAGGATAAAATATACAAGGTAAAAAGACAATTATAAAAGGTAAGTACATCCAAACAGTAATCAAAGCAATTTAACAAAGTGGGATCACAGCAAATAACGAAAAAGACAATTGATGCATAACATGATCATGGTCAGAGTGATGGGGATACAGAATGAAGCAAACACAGGGCGTTCCTAAAATGGCAGGAAAGACTGCACTTGAACACTTGCAAGCTACAAGTATTCCTCAGTAAGGGATGAAGTTTGTTCTAGATATCTAATGCTAAAAATATGAATGCCTTTGAACCAAATTGGCACTTCATCCTTGAATTAGAGAAGGTAGTGCTGCTGAACAGACTGAGTAGGCAGTGCTTGACTGCATGTGGTGGGCTTGGAAAATCAGGGATTTTCCTTGTGCAACAAGAAAGCCTGTGGTAATCATGCCTGCAGGAGGCTCCACTATTCAAGTTGGACGAAGTGCAGACAATGAGGTGAGACCATCCACAGGAGTGAATAAACCTGCATAACTTACTGGACACACAATCCAAAGGCAGCAGAATGGTTCCATTTGCAAAGCAGTATATGATGTCTCCACAGTCAATGGAAGGGAGCAGGAAATGGAGACCACCTACGGTACACGTAAGCACTGAGACAGCATTTACACCTGTAGAGAAAGCTAAGTTTGGCACTATAGTTAGGATGTGGTTGATGTGTCTACTATATGCAAGTGATACATTGAGTCAGATTCTTAGATATTCCAGTCTGTTGACTTGATCAGTAGCATTGCCCTTTGATATCATGATCTGATGCATTTGTTAGTCAGCAAAAATGTCTTCATAATATTTTAGTCATAATATATATTTCTGGCAAAACAATCAACATGTCCATTTTCTTTTCATGTTGTTTCATTCCTGAATGGAAATATTTGAGCTATGTGGTTCTGAAGTTTTTAAAGTTCCTGCTTTCTTACAATGCCAACAGGAAAATATTCAACATCTTGGTATGGGAATATGCTGTCTACCAGTACAAAATGAACCGATTTCCTATTTCCTGATTGGCTAAATAGTTTCTGAGACCCATATGTTACTTCCTCAGAAATGTGCAGATCAGAATTATTTCAGGCAGTAGGCTTTGGCATTTGGCCCAATAACACAGAATTCATGAGCCACTTTACTCATCTCTGATTACCAGCACAAACATGACTGTCCATTTTATTCACTGAAAACCTTCAACAGGGCCCTAAAAGTAAAATAACCTTACATGAAAAAAAAAAAAACTGAAGTAGTTTTATCATTTAAATTCTGGTGCTTCATGAAATTCCTCCTAGCCTTACCATCTTATCAAGGTAATCTCTGCTGCTTACCCTGCCATTGATGCAACTGAGACTGAGGCCTTCTCTTATGTGTCAGAGACTGGACATTCTTAAAGAGGTATTCTGCAGAAGTGTTAAATTTGAATTATTTGACTCCATATTAAACAAACATTCCATCTACTGAATGTGTATAAAGACAGATGACAGACATGTGGGAAGGGGCTATTTTACGTGGTACTTACTCTTAACAAAGAAAATACCTATATTTAACTAAAAATAGAGCTTTTTTTTCTTTAATTATTTCCCAGTTTACTCATTTTATAAGCAAAATAAGACACTCCAGGTCACCGGCTGTCTACTATTTATGCACTCCCAGGTACTAAAGGCACTTGACACAACTGCCTCATGTCTCATTACATACCTGGTGTGCATTAACCCCAGACAACCAATGCCTGTCGATCTTACTGCTAACTTGAATCATGTGCAAGCACAACACATTCATAGTATTTATTATGTACATTCAGAAAGGAACTGTAAAGAAAGAGTCTGAAATTACTTGTGGCATGCTCTTTATTGATTTGAGTCATTTTTGACCATATTCATAATAAAAGTTGTTTTATAACTACCAAGGGGACCACAATGATAGCCAGTGGCAGCATGTCATGTTGCTATGCAGGTGACCTTGTTTTGGAAGCGAGCTTGGGATGCTGCATCGGGAGGCAGGCTTGACCACAGCAGGTGCTGCCTGGCAGTGCGCTGCACTCAGGGAAGGATGGTGCTTGCACCTGGTGCTGCAACAACCCCGGAGGTGGGCCAGGGTAGCTTGTTCCTCTGAGGGCATCACAGCATGCATCTGAGGCCTAAGGGTTTACACACACATCCCAAGGAGAAGGGGGACAGCAAGGAGAAAATCAGGAGAAAACCATGTACCGTTTTATATGACGACTTGGGTTCCTGGTTTCCCCTGGGTCCTAGTGCCCTCCTGACCTGGCTCCTTCCCACATAGTGGGCTGCCTCGGGGGGTTCTTCCTGGAGTCCCTGCCACCAGAGGGAAGTCTGCAGAAATGTCAGCATGGCACTGGACCTGGGGAGACTGGGGTCAACAGGCCAGAACAGGGTATATCCCTGAAAAGACAAATATAAACAAGGGAGAAAAATCACTATCGAAAAACTATCTGAGGAAATATACTGTTTACAAGAACTGGTATCAGCACCCTCCATCCACTCGACAGCAATAATTACCTCTATTCAGTTTTCTTGAGGTGCAAGTAGACACTTTTATTTAGTGAAAAATGGGCAAAACAAAGAAGCAAAGTCCAAAGTTTCAGGCTTAGCAGTCAACAGAGTGACATAGCTAAGCAATGACACTTGGGACGGAGAGTGCTGCTATAACGAAAGTTCACTTGTTTGTTGTTTTGCATTTATTGCACTAAATAAAAGCACCTATATCCACATCAAGAAAAATGAGCAGTGGTGCAGTATTCACTGGTGTCATGTGGATGGGCAGGTGCGGATACAAATTCCTGCAAGCAGTATGTACTTTATCTCTGCCATATTTTCTTGGTGTGGATTCCTCCTGGGAATCAAAAAGACCAATGAGCAATAAAAGAATGTCAGAAATACATTACTACTAAAACACAAACAAAAACACCTATATGATTATTTTCTTCCACTGTGGAAGAAAAATAATCACTATTTTTTTTTTGTTTTAGTAATAATGTATTTCTGACATGCTTATATTGACTTCTGCCTATAAAATACAAGATAAATAGGTTGTGATGGCAGATAAACACTCATCTGTCTATCCAATATGATTATTTTTCTACCTAACATTGTGACCGCTCTATCCCTGGACCACAGTTACTGGGCCTCTTGCTTATACACTCCCCCAAACCAGAATGTCTATATCCCTCAGGTCTTACTATCCTCATGTGCCTATCCATCCATGTTTGAAACTGTTTACTAATTTGGCTTCTGCCACTGACTTTAGGAAGCTATTCCAGCCATCCAACACCTTCTTCATGAAACAAGTACTTCCTAACATCCCTTTTAATCTTGCCTCCACAAACCTCCACCCATGTCCCCTAGTTACTGTGTTTTGTTTCCTCGTGAGAAGATCCTGCAGTCCATCCTGTGGATACCCCTCAATAACTTTTAGGTCTCAGCCATGTCCCGCTCTCCCTTCTGTTCTCGAGAGAGTGCATATTAAGTTCTTCAGCCTCTTCTCATCGTCCTCCCCGCTACCCTATATCATTTTCATAGCCTTCTCGAAACTCTCTCCAACCATTCCCTGTCCTTTCAGAAGTGGGGTACTCCAGAACAGAGTACAGTACTCCAGCTGCAGTCTCACCATGGGACAGTACAGGTACAAATACTGCTGTTTTAAAGTAAGATGCCACTGTGCATGTGTGTTACCAAAATGCATACTGGATGTGGGGAGTTGCTTCAGAAAAACAAACTGGAAGTACTAGTGTGGAGGTCAGAGACTGTGACCTCTGGGGCCAGGCTGAGTAGCCTGCAGGTGTAGCTGTGTCACACTTCAATAAACAGTGAAGTTACAGAGAAGGTCAAGAGGACCATTTTTCTTTAAAACTGTGCAGTTTGTAGGGTTAAAAAATTGATGCATCTATCACACTTTCATCATTTCATCCAGATATTAATGTAAAATAAACTCTGTTCTGTCCTGTAGAAACCTGCTTGGTTCCATTACAGAGGTCATGACCCTACTCTTGCAATGCACCATGGGACCTGATGATGTGCTGATGCTCAGGCTGCTGTAGTTCTGCTTTCCTCTGACTACATGTTGTAATTTGTTACATGTCGGCTAATAAACTTCATTGAACGTGCACTGCAGTTTTCTAGGGTAGAAGTGTGCCAGACTAAAAGAAAATGCTTTGAAATTAGTCTTGTCTGTGAGGTGTTAATGGTCCTTTGGCAGGATAATTGGATTATGTCCTGCAAAGCAAGACACACTGTATGAGACTGTACTTTACCTACAGTATTACTGCAGTCACAGAATGATAATGTTCTTCAGTGTAGTGTTTAACTCTGACACTCTTCAACCTCAGAACATAGTATTGCACTTTCCACAAAGTCTGTAAGCCAATTATAAAACAAAACAACATAGGAGATGATGGCAGAAAAAGACAGTTGGTCCATCCAGTTTGCCCATATAATTTATAGTTCAAGGGACCGCTCCTTTTCCCTGTGTGTGAGACAATCCTTGATGATGGATTGACACTTGAGACAAGTATCATCCGTCATTAGAAGTGGTTTTACCATTTGAGGAATGTTGCCCAGATCAAAGCTCTGATTCTGCCTGACAACCTGCCCTCACTGGTACATGCATTTGTGACACTGCAGCTCGATTACTGCAACGCTCTGTACCTCAGGGTCACTGGAGGATTCTCCGGCGACTGCATCTGGTTTAGAATGTGGCAGCCAGGTCAGCGTCAGGCCTTCAAGGTTTTGTCATGCGACTCTGGTTCTGCATGAATGGCACTGGCTGCTGGTTAGGTGGAGAATCACCTTTAAGGTGGGTTTGCTCACCTATAAAGCCCTCCATGGATCGGACCTAGCTACCTGAATGACCTCCTGACTCCTGCCCGTCTGGTGCGCTCACTTTGCTCCTCTAGTGAGGGCCTCCTAGCAGTTCAGGGCCTGCCTTAAGTCCTCTGGTGACCACTCGTTTGAGGTGGTGGGCCCAGTATTGTGGAACTTGCTACCAAAATCTTTTGTTTCTAGATCCGATTCGATTAGATTCCATTTATGGAATCGGAATGGAATCAGAATTTCAATTCTGCATCTGACTGAGCAGATAACCCTCCACGGTGCAAACTATGAAGTAAACCAACATACCCCCTCAGCTTCCCAGACACAAAATATTTCTATATCCAAGTCTCCTCCCTCCTCCTTCTACACCTAGCCTAAAGGGTCTCTTCTCCTTCCTTGACCTGCTGGGCAGTCACACTGGGCACCTGTGGCTGTGATCATCTGGCTGGCTTTGGATTCTTATTTGTTTGGTGCTGGTGGTCACTCACTAGGTCAAAGAGGCGGTGGTTCAGTCCAGCCAGCAGCTCTGTTCTTTCCCCTCCTTGACACAGTCACTCCTTCTCCCTTTCCCTGCTGGATGTTAATAATAATAACAAGCTTTATTTAAATTAAGTGCCTTTCAAATATCAAGGCGGCTGTACAGTAAGTTAAAACAGCAATAATAAAATCAGCAATGACAACAATAAAATAATCAGTAGAGGTCCCTTCAGTCCATTCCATTAAGGGCCTGATGCCATAAAAACATTTTCAGTGCCTGTTTAAATCCCCCACAGTCATGCACTCCCACAGCTGATGGGGTAGAGAATTCAGAGGGTAGGGACCAAGTACATGAATGCATGGGCCCCAGAAGATCTTAAAGACACCCTCAGAATCTCCAGCAACCCCTCGTCAGTTGAATGGTGCTGTCGCTCATGGCAGTAAGGTACAAGGAGCTCTTTCAAGTAGTCAGGGCCAATTTCATGTAGGGCTTTATAAGTCAATAATCCGACTTTAAAGGTGATCCACCACCGAATCGCAGCCAGTGCAGATCGCGCAGCACAGGGTAATATGAAAAGATCAAGAGAGTCCTCATGCAAGTCCCTCTTGGTTTGGTCCAAGTTGACCCATCTCACCCAACCCACTGCATTCCCCTCAAAGATAACTAGTGGAGAGGGTGATAAGATTAAGAGGACACCGGGCACCCAGCATGGCTGCACTCAATCCACTCATTCAGTACTGATTGATCACAGCCCAACCCCAAGGTGTCTTCTGAGGGAACTGGAGGTGGCCAACCCACATCACACCCTGGGTTCCCAACAGTACAAGTGCCATGTCTCTGACTCTAAGACTGTAAGAGGAATCTAGGAGGTGGTGCTGGTGAGCCACCTCCTATCTCCATTACACAATCACATGATGAAATGTAACTGCCAGCCTGAGAGGGAGGGACAGAGGATGAACTGCAAAGAAAACTGGAGGAAAAAAAAGTCTGTAATGGGTGGATTGGGGTGGCTGACCATCACAGCGGACTCTGGGACCAGGCAGGTGGGGATACATCATAATCAGTGGTGGCTTGACAGTGGCGGTGGCATGGGGTGGGACACTCCAGAGAACACCTACCTGTAAACAGTGGGCCCACCCTGTGAGTGAAGCATGATGACTAGGAGGTGGCTGGCCTGGCATTGGTGCTGTGGGGGTTGGAGTCGTGGAACTAAGTCATTAGTCATGCCACTGCTGGTGGACTGCTCATCAGTTCAGCTGGGTCACAAGGAAAATGGCTGCCTGTTTGTGAAGTGGACAGAGTCGGATGGACTGTGGGTGGACTTGGGACAGGAGGGGCCCACAGTGGCAGCAGCAGATACAGTTCTAGCAGCAGCAGTGCAGCACTCAGGTAAGGGGTGGTAGAAGAGGGAGGACTGTCATTGTACTGGTTTTACAGGTGTCAGCGTGGCTCAGTTGGTAGCACATCCGCCTCTGGACCAGAAGGTTGTGGGTTCTGTCCCACACGGGATTGGACTTTGTGATAGGGTGGGTGACCTTATCCCAGTTGGAAAACTGTAGTGATGGATAAAGCAGCTCAGCTTCAACAAAGTTTACCCCATGATACCAAATTAGGGATGTGTATAGCATGTAGTAGTCCCTGGAAGTAAAATAAAGTTGTAGTTACTTTTTCCTTCCTCTATGTTAGTTTGTTGTACTTTATATTTTGTTTATCTTTGAGTCTTGATAGCTGGCCACTATCAGAGTAGTCTTCAATCTAGTTCATGTTATGCAATAATCTCCCCAAAGAATGTGGCATGCTGGTATATAGAGATCACCATAAGAAGTATTACATGAGGGTTTGCTTTTTAATAAGAGTAAAGAATCTGCCCAAGGGGTGTAATCTGCCAGCTAACAAATGAATAAAGTTCCCCTTGCTGTAGAAACTCTGAGCATGGCAGTTTGCCTGTATAACGGGAGGATGCAACCCCCCAAGTACAAGTGTAACAAAGTGCTGAGCAGTAAATCTAGGCAAATATGCCTGTGCTAAATAGTTTGTAGTTTACAGGCTGCTGCTGATTTTAGGAAATAGTTGAGACTCTATTTCTGTGAAAGAAAACTTGATACAAGGAAGCATTTGATAGCTTTAGAAAAAGAGATGTGTATAAACTTTAAAAGTAAATGCAGGATAATGGTTAAAGGTTGAGTTCATCTCTAGAAAAATCTATGCTTTTAAAGGTAGCTTGTACCTGGAAGCTGGGAGTTCAAGCTCTTAGGCCTGTGTTTCTGTTGCTGCTGCTATCTCAGCAGCTGCAGCCATTTAAGAAAGATGTTCCCTTAGGGAAGGGCTGGCCCTTACTTGCATTTGTATAAAGGGAAGGCTTGGGTCTTGTCCTGCCAGAAAGTGATTAGTTTAAAGGGATGAAATTTCTGAAAAGGATATTTGTTTGTATGTTATGTTTATGCTTTTGTAGGGGCTTAGCATTGTGTAACAATTGCCCCTATATATATGTATCCTGTATATTTCTTTGAAAATAATGCAGTTGTGTGAATTATAAATCTAGTATTCCTTTAATTGTTTAATAGAACATGACTGATAAATCATGTGACACCTTAGCTGTATATAAGGGATGCTCAGGTAACCTACAGTTAGATTTACTTTGGGCTGAGGAGCAGAGAGGAACCTCAGGAGAAACAGCCAAACATGAGAGAGACATGCAGTGTTGAAGTACTGAGATCCTGGTTATCCAAAGGTGAAGGTGAGGCAAGCTTAAGGTGGAGCTCAGGTTGAAAGTCCTGTAAAGCCTAAAAGCAAGGAGGAATCACTGTGGCCTGGGATTGGCCCTGGACCTCCAAAGGTCAGGTTTGGGCTACCTGGATGCTAGAAGCTGCTCACTTGGAATTTACCAAAGGAGAGGACTCAGACTGGTGAAGCTGCAGAGGCCTGAGTGGGCAGATACTCAGACTGCAGAGGAACTCGCAGAAACCCAGGGGTATTGGCAGGGTGACCATACCATGCGATGGGTTCAGTTCCTGGTCTCTAGAGGGCATTGTAAGGTCCAACTGCAGTGTTCTAGTGAGAGGTCTCCTAGCTAAACTCCCAGCCCATACTCTTTATTGTTTTCTTATAGTAACCTGACAAAAGTTTACATCTGAAGATGCCATCTGTACAAACCTGGCAATAAAATAACACCTCAGGGTGTTTTACACAATATGTTATGATTCCTGCTGTCTTCATGAGTCGAACCCGCGACAGACTTGTACCTAAAATCGCTGGCATCAGAGTGCAGAGAGTGGGCGTGCTGTACTGCTGGGGCGTGCCGATCCCGGATGAGACATTAAACTGAGGTCCCTTCTGCCCATCCTGGTGTTGTCCTGGTGGGTGTCCAGGTGGAAGTAAAAGAAACCCAGGGCACTCTTCGCAAAGTAGGAGAACATTCCGTGTCCTGGCCAACATTCCCTTCCATAAACGGTTCATACAATTATCCAGGCTGTGTGTGGGTGATGATGTGCGATATGGCTGCCACCACACATTCAGTCACTTCACTACCAGTCTAGCATTGCTTGTAAAGCGCTTTGGATGTATGAAAAGCACTATATAAATGCTGATTCTTCTTCTTACAAAACATGTAGCACTATAGTTGGATGCAAATTCGAATCCACATTGCAACCCTTTACAGAAAATCCGAATTCTGAAAAAAAAAAAAAAGCCTGAAATCCAAAGTATCTGACTCAATCAGATTTTGAGGACCCTTGTCTGAACTAATCTCTCACCTCTGCAGTAGTCCCTAATGATAGGATTGAGGGATACCGGTGGGGTAGGGTGGGAAGCTGCTGCATCTGTCACGTGGATAAATAGAGGGCGTCATTGGTCAGTCAGGCAACTTGCAGAGTACTAAATTCACACACAGAAAACAAATCTTAAACAACAACAACAACAAAAAAATGGTTTCAATAACATGACCAGTTCATTTGGAACCATCTGGAGTTGTAGTACTAGGTACTTCTGTTTGAAGATGGCAAGATTACAGGTGGAACTTGAATCTAAAAGGTCAGTCCACTCAACAGTATTATATGCAACATCAATTGGCTAGAAAGGCAGAGAGGTGGTGATGGGTAATTATCATCAAACAATCCAGTGGGCTTAAAGCTTTCTGTCCCAATTAAGCAAGACGCAGGAAAAGCAAAAGGCTCACATCGGATATCCTCCTCAGCTCCACCTCAGAGCTGCCAAGTTATCATTGAGAAGTCAAGCAAGCAAAATGACGTATTAGGTCACACCGAGTGCGACAGAACGACTGAAAATGGGGGTCAGTCGGAACCACAGTACTGCCGCTGAGCGATTTAGCTTCCAGTGCTGGAAACAGAACCTGTGTGATAAGTACTTTACAACTATTTGATACCTTTCATGTCCCATGCCTCCTTGGGAAGGAAAGTGCGAGATTCAGTGTAGTGTTTTGCGTCAGTCCACCCTCTGACTCCGAGTTGGAGGCGCCGAGTTAAAGGGGCGTGTGTCAGCCTTGCAATGGTCCTGCATGGGGTAGAGTGTGGCCGAGTGAGACCGGCGTCTGCTGCTTTAAATCCTGAGACTCACCTCGCCCAGCTCCTGCCCTGACCTGCCAAGGTAACCCGAAACTTTTTCGTACCTAGCGCAAGGCGCCTGGCGTCTGCTCTAGCCAGCTCCGACCCTGCATCACGTGTCCCCGAGCAACCTTGTCAGATTTTCATCCCATCAACTGAAAATTAGGGATGGCTTTGATTTAAGGGGTGAGGGGAATTTGCTTGACCCAAGAAAACTAGAGCCAGCTTGACTGGATCCCGTGGGTTAGGGAAAATTACAGGGTGCTGAGGGGTTTGGAGAGATACGGTGTGGCTTTAAAAGACTGACTGGCTGTTTACTGTAACCTTTCCCAGCCTTGGCACTTGCACCTGTTTCAAGGCTCGGAAGTGAGGGATTGCTGTGTGTGTTTTGCCCCAGATCGCTAGGGCCATGTACGATGCAGGGCAGAACGGATAATGACAGTAGGGGTGTTGCTCTGGTAATGGATGCTTAGTTTCGAGAGAGTCGCTGTGACAGGCCTGGTGGAAAGAAACCTTTCCTGCTGTCAAGTGCTGGAGCTGCATTTTGCTGGCTTCAGTTAGGTTGTAGAGCCACATGGGGATGCGTAGAAAGCACGTTTGATGTGTGCAGTGTCCGAGATGTGAGGGGTACTGCACTGGTCACTATGGGTAGCAGTATGCAACACGAAAGCACTCTTGTTATAGCATACGGGGAGAGGGACACTGAAATTTGGAGAGGGAACGATTTCTCATTACTGAAGTTGAGAAGTAGTGCAGTACTGACCACTTCCGAACTTCCCAGAGGAGTTTCTTCCATCTTCATTAAACGAGCTGCGTGCAAGTTAATCGGGTTGTAGAGGTATTTCAAGAAGTGATGGTTACAGCAGCAGAGCTGTCGACAGTATTCATTACAGGAAGGTGACAACACAGTGCTAAGAATCTGTCCTAGGCTTACACCCAGCGGGTACCGTTTCTGTGTCAGTATAATACCATTCTTTTGGGAGTGAGAGCAACAGCTCAGCTTCCAGTTCAGCAGCACCACCGGCTAGAGTTGGTTGGTAACAGCATAGGTGGCAGCTTTAGCAAACTCATGGATATGGTACTGGGAAGGTCAGCTATGACAGATGAAAATAAATGTTATATGGGTATTTGTGTCTAGTTAGCTGTGGTAGAGGAAAATAAATGTTATGCATTAGTGTATATTATGATATTAATAAAATGTGATGCATCCGTGTAGCTCACTAACTCTGACTTTGTATCAGGGTCTCCATTGTCATCATTAGTGATTTCCTTATTTGCTTCACTATGCTTATTTCAATTTTAGTTTGCACACTGCCCTCATTTTTTTCATTGCACCTAGGTTTATAATGCCATGTAGTAAAGCAGTAATTCACAGCAGGGTGTGGCAAATCATGAGATAGTATGCCTTGGGTGCTTTGCGAGGCACGAGGTGATGCTGAGTGCATTCAGCCATCCAAGAAGTGACAGCCCATATTCAAACAGCATGGCACTAACCAGGTTAGAGTGATGCTAGCTGTGAAAAACACTGATGGGGGGCATATTCAGAGACCCACAGTGTGTTGCACTAACCTGATAATGTGACAGTGCAGAATATACTGCTATGCCTTTGCAAATGAGGGATCCCTGATGCATAAAGAGCGCACGGTATATTCAGAGGTTTTGGCAGTACTAAACTGCCTCCAGTCACAGTGCTTTTAACACTGCTGAAATATAGAAACATAGAATTTGATGGCAGATAAGGACCGCTTGGCCCACCCAGTCTACCCATTTCCTACCTAATGGATAAGCTGCAGATCCTAGTTAACCAGCAGCCTACTTCTTCTTACCCCACCCCCAGAATAGCCTTATGACTGTCCCATGCATGCTTGAATTCCACCACTGATTTTGACTCCACAACCTCCTCCGAGGCCGTTCCATGCATCCACAACCCTCTCTGTGAAAAAATACTTCCTAAATTACCTCTGAGCCGCCCCCTCTATCTTCAAATTATGCCCTCTTGTTCTTGCACACCTCTTTTTGAAAGATGCTACCCTCTTGCACTTTGTTGATTCCTTGAGGTACTTGAAAGTTTCTATCATGTCCCCCTCTCCCTCCTTTCCTCGAGGCTATACATATTAAGCTCCTTAAGTCTCTCTTCATATGTCTTCGGTGCAGACCCTGCACCATTTTAGTGCCCTCCTCTGGACAGCTTCCATCCTGTCTATGTCTTTTGCGGAGATTGGTTCTCCAGAACTGCACACAGTACTCCAGATGGGGTCGCACCAGCTGTCTGTACAGAGGGATAATAACTTCCTATTTTCTACTGGTGATGCCTCTCCCTATGCATCCCAGTATCCCCCAGCCTCCTGCTGCCCTCTCACATTGCTTGCCCACCTTTAGGTCATCTGATATGACTACCCACAGGTCCCTTTCCATTTTGTTGTTGTTAGTATCTCACCCCCATTGTGTACTCTTCCCTGGGTTTTGTTTCCCAGGTGCATTACCTTGCACTTCTTAGCATTGAATCTAAGCTGCCATACATTTGACCATTCCTCTAACCTTGCCAAGTCCCTTCTCATCCTTCCACCCACCCTGTGCATCAACTCTGTTGCAGATCTTAGTGTCATCTGCAAAGAGACATACTTTTCCTTCCAGTCCTTCCGCAATGTCACTTATAAAGACATTGAAGAGACCGGTCCTAATACTGAACCCTGCGGTACCCCACTAGTAACCCTCCTTTCTTCTGAGTGGACTCCATTTACTATTACTCTCTGTGTCCTATTCTCCAGCCAATTCTTTACCCAGGCTGTCATCTTGGGACCCACTCCCAGGCTGGCTAACTTGTATATTAATCTTTGTGTGGGACTGTGTCAAATGCCTTGCTAAAGTCTGGTGACCATGTCCACAGCCCTCCTGATCTACTACTTTGGTCACCCAGTCAAAGAAATCTATCAGATTTGTCTGGCGCAGCCTTCCCTGTGAATCCATGCTGCCTAGGGTCCTGTGCCCTCTGGCCTCTAGATTTACCTTAGGGGCATGGTATGCTGGGATTGTCAGCCATCAAAAGCAAACTCTCTGATGAGAATGGCAGTAATATATATCATAAGAGATATCATACAACAATCCTAACCAGCTGGCCAAGTGTCACAATAACATGTAAATAAAGTGGTAGTGGTTTATAGGTTTTAGATATGGTATTTAAGTACCATTAAGTACTATCAGATATGGGGAGTATCTGGTGGCTTTTTAAGGAGGCAGAGCCCATCCATGTAAAATAAATAAATACACACACACACACATATATATATATATATATATATATAGTGGCTCGTTTGCATTCTTTGGGTGTGAGACCCACCAAATCAAAAGTGAGCGGTTCTGATGTCCTACGAATGTAAAAAACCACTCTTACACTTCCGTCAGATGTTGTGTAAAAATAGAATTATGCATAAGGGTGTATGGAAATTAATTGGTTATCTTCTTGATCTGCTATCTGTGTAACAAACTGAAATTACTAGACCCCCCAGTAAGTTATAGTTTATGGTTAGGCTGAAGATGTTTAGAATATCAGTAGCAGTAGAAATAAGGTTATTTTTCTTGTTGTTTCTTTTTTAACAGAATCCAGATTAGATTTTCTTAACGAATATAGTTTAGTTTCTGTTCTGATTGATAGCGCCGTCAGATTGTCAGTTCTACTGATACTGTATTAGTTCTAGCCCAGGTTTTCTTTGTGCTGGCGTTGATTGATTGATTGATTTCTGCGATTTGCTTCAGCTGGCATCACTGTCAGCTACTGTTACCTGTCTAAAGCAAACTTAAGTCATGAAACATGTCAGTATCAACTGCTTTAAGTTACCGTATGCTATTAGTGGTAGGGGTTCAATGACAAAGTTACTGTTTGAGTTGAATGGTGGATCTCACAGGAATCTTTATCCTGACCACTCACCTTAACTGATTCCACCCTACACTTTGCCCTGGTGTGTTTCCTCCCCACTCCCCTGTTAGGCCTGGCTTGGAATAATTTCTTTGCCTACAAGCTCAATTTTATATAGCGTATACCTTTTTGCCTTGCCTCTTAAGATTATGCTCCTTTTTGATGTACTGTATTACTTGTATAGACTATTTTTGTACATTTGTTAATGTTATATTTATTTTCTCTCCTTTTGTACTATATTTATACCCCCATGCATTTGGAAACAGGCTGTTCTCAGCTTAGTGCTGTATGCCTTTCTTGGTAAAACTTTTGAAATAAATAAATCTTCAAGGATTCATGGTTAATAGTATTTTTAGATTCTTTCTGTAGAAGGTTCATGTAAATTTATTGTTGAGGGCAATGTTACTTTGTGCTATAGGCAGGCTCTTTTTACTTTGGTTTTGTAATGGGGAGGCTAAGGTATCGTCACTTATATAGCATGACTAGTTTGCCTTTGCAGGCAATAACTGCATGTCTGACATCAATGCACTGATTCTTTCTGTGAGACTTTGTTATAGGCTTATGCAATTTATTATAATTTTTTTGTGAGGCAGGTTTTTTTGTGTTTTAAACAGGCTATTGTTACTCTGGTTTTACAGCCTATGAAAAACTGTATAACATCAGTGGGAGAGCCAAATTACTTTGGTTTATATAGCTTGGCTTTACTTAGCCTTTGTAGGCAGTGAGCAGCATGTGTGATATCACACAATGGGTGACAGATGATTGAAATGTCAATTAACACACTGTTATTCAGTGCAGTGATATCATATAACAAATACGGTGTGTTAATTGACATGTCAGTCATCCATTACCCACGGGGTGTGCAAATACACCAGTGAAGTATTCAGTGAATATTCACTGATTACTTTGTGCTGTATTCGTACTGGCAGTATGCAGGTACAGATGACGCCCGCTTAATAGAGACAGTCTGGTGGATCGTGGTTTGCCCTCATTATCAGAAGGTGATATCTTCTAGGAGAAAAAAGATGACTTGTTGTATGCTTTATAAAATAGGTTTACTTGTAACACCAAAGTATCAGAGGTATCAGAACATGGTACTGTACTGTATAAATCACTTATAAATCTTTTTATCCTAAGTTTTTCTTACAAAATTCCAAAACTAAATCAAAGAGCTCAACTCAAATGGCCAGTGATGAAAGTGAATAGCAACGCACAGGAACTCAGTTCCTGTACTTTTTTTGCAACAGGAACGGAGTTCCTGTACTTCTTCCCACTGACACTGGAACTGAAATTCTTAAACCAGCAACATAATGACAGTTTCTGGCCCTGTGACCTGAAATCAGAGTTTCCATAACAACATTTGACTTATACAACAGTGCTATTTTGTAGAAATACTTCAGTATCTCTAACTGAATCTACTAGTGTCTAAACAGATAGATGTGTCTTCACATCTATCCTTCAAATAGAAGATCTTCATTCTGTATTTCATATTTGCCAGTGGCTGCGTTCCTGTACTTCTTGTCTACCACTTGCACCATTGGAAATGGCAGATAGCAGACTGTCATCAACTACAGTACAGTGCATCTATTTGTTATGTGGGTTCTTTCCCCACACCAGGCACTTGGGCTAATATCCCAATACTGACACTGCAGTGCAGCATGAGAGGGTGCTGCACTCCTGAGGCGCCTTCTTCGGACGAGACGTTAAAGCAAGGTCCCATCTGCCTGTTCTGGTGGTAGTTCAGGTGGATGCTAAAGATCCCATGGCACTTCTCGAAAAGAGTAGGGGAAGTTTCTCAGTGTCCTGGCCAAATTTCCCCATTCACTAAAAAAAAAAAAAAAAAAATACCACAACAGTTTAATCTGGTTCAAGGTCAGTTAGCATTCATCTGTATCCCTCCCGGGTTGTGCCTGAAAATAGGCAGAATTTGTCTAGTGCACTTACCCAGTCAACAAAAACTAAATAAATAAATAAATCTACTAGGCAGTACAGTACTCATTTGAAAAAGTCCAGTAGACCAGCAGAGATGGAAGGGCATCCTCTACCTCCGATGACTCCGCGTCTGAATTGTCATCCAAGTGGATTCTTTTGATTGATTCATAGATGTCTGCATCTGTGAGCTCCCTTTCTGTTGGCAATTCCTTGTCCATACCCACAAACACTGAGAACTCCTCTGCTGTCATGAATTCTTGAGTTTCTAAGGCTGCTATCTGTGATTGGTTTTCTGCAGGGGCTTATCAGGTGCAGTGCTCAATCAACTCTGAAGTTGGCTCTTTGAAGCAGTTACTGATTTTTATGGCTTTTATGTTGTTCCAGGCATTGGCAACCATTAAAGGTGTTTTTACGTGGGCTGTACCTGTACTGCTGGTTCTGTGACTTGCCTTGTTCTACTCGGTCTGCTGTGCTGGAACAGCAGGCATTGATCTGTATTGGAATGAGCAGGACAGATCAACTGCAATGTCACCCTGTGTTGCCTACAGGTGATCCTCTTCACAACAGCCAAGAGAGCACAGGATTTCCTTTTCATGGGACAGAAATGAGTGGAAGGGTGCTAGTACATGGCTGGGTGATACGCTACAAGAGTTGATGAACCCAGCCAAGCAGGGAATGCGGAATCATCAAACATTCACTTCTGTTATAGAGTGGATTGCCTGTAGACACCACACAAGGTAACACTGCAGTTGATCTATACTACTTGTTCTGATACAGATCACTGTGTGTATACGTGCTTTTGAGTACAGCAAACTGAGCAGAACAAAGTGTGTCATGAAACCAGTGGTACAGGTAAGACTTGTAAAAGTGCCTTAAAAGTACCTATAGATTGCATCCAGTAGACTGACAGCTTTAGCAATTGCTGACGCCTGTGCAGAGCCTCCCTTGTTAGTTAACACAACGATCCTGGTGGACATCAGAGAATGGTAATGTCCCTTTAGGTTTCTGATTATACCCGTATCCATGGATTGTATGAACCTTTGTTGTGTTTGGTGGCAGAAACACTATTTTTATATGGGGTACATTCTCACAACCTCAGAGGACTGTGCTGAGCAGTTATCCAAAAGTAAGAAGAACATGCAGCTGTTTCATTTTGAGCTCATACTCCCATGCATTAAGCCAGTCCCCAAGATCCAGTGAGTCATCAGGCATTGAAGGAACTGTAGTAGGCTACTGGGAGGGTGGGCAAGTCTTTTGGGAGGCACCTGGGATGTGTGTTTTTCCAGTCAGTCACACATTTCTTTGTCTGTGTCATCCATGTTTGAACAGCACAGGATCAATACCCTGTCCTTTGCTTTTTACCCCAAGAAGATAAGTCTATGAAAATAGCCTTGGTCTGGATACCCACAGAAATAGAAACTAACCTTGTCAGCATTATAGATGTTTTTGGGAGTATAGTCTTGAAAGATTTTAGGAGGACAGTACTAATCCAGTCTGTTGCTGCCTCACTGTCTGCATTGGAGTGCTTATCCTGCTTCTTCTTAACACAGTCCTGTGCTGAAGTTTCCAGTGTGACAGCCAGCCATCAGTGGATTTGAAGCCATCAGGTCCTAGATGGGCTGCCAACTTGTTGGCTTTCTCCTTCATTATGGGACCTGACAGTCTTGCACCTCTTCCAAGAGCGGAGTTGAACCAAAGGAGCAGAGCATCCTCGACCTCAGAATCCTTCCCTCACATTCTCGCTTTCAATCGGACTGGAGTTTGCCTGACACTCTGCCAGAATGCTCTCTATTCTGGCTAATTCCCCACAGCCTGACTTTTAGAAATCCCACACTATTTTACCACCACAGAAAGGGATATTTTATAGGCTGTTGCAATGCCTCCAGGACCTTTACTCTTTCTGTGCTTGTCAGCTTGTTCCATTTGCTGGTCATTTCAAAACTTAGTTGAGCAGAACAGGAAAACTAAGATGTACAGTTGTGCCAGCTGAAATACTGGAGCGCCCCCAAACATCCAAGTTAACTGAATTGGCGCCCTGTCTGTCCATTTACAGATGTCATCAAGACTTCAGTGACACAAACATCGGATACCAAGGAAATGTCCCACTTAATCGAACATCCCTACTAACTGTGTTCCTTTTAAATGATTTGTACTGTGTTTGGGAATTTAGGCTTCATTAGCCCATCCCAAACCCATGGTTGAATGTTGAATTAAGGAGCAACTGAGCCCCTAAGCCCAATCCTCTGTTTTGCCACTGTACACTACCCACAAATGCCCATCCTTGGCCTCTGACCTAGCAACCCTGAGTTCTAACCAGCCAACAGAGACAGCAGAATTTACAAAACATCTCAGGCAGTGGCAAGGGCCTGGGAATGGGTTCCATCACATCGACGGACTGCTTCTGGTCATGGCTCTTCTCTGGCCTGTCACCTGACTGAGCTTCTCTGGCTCCACTGTCTGCAGCCATTCGGTTAGAACAGCTCCCAGAAAAGGGCCACCAGATCATCCACTGAACGTTTCAGTCAAATACACAGAATACAGCAAGTATTCAGAATTCAGCTAAATACACGCCTATATTCGTGTATTTGGCCATTGATTTGGATTTAGCATATCTTTCTTACCACTGCCTGATGTCATTGGAGAGGGTAACAGGGTTTCTCAGCACTTGGAAATTGATGGGTATTTGATAAGTAAGTAATCTTTATTATTTGACAGGATAAGCTGTAAGGACAACAAGTGTCCTGTTTTCAAATTGTCTTGCTTATCACATAATATACATTACATGTAATAGATAATATATACACGTACTGCACTCAGGAGTGGAGCCAGAAATTACAGTTTTGTACACGCCTTCAATTGCCCCCATCTATATATGATCATGTTATCAGTGCACACTTTTAAAAACATACAATTGGAACAGGGTCTCAGAATTGTTTAAAAGCATCCATTTTTAATTGGTTTCTAATTTTCCTGATTGGATTAGAGGTGAAAAATAAGATCTCATATAATATCAAACGGGTTGCATCCTTGTCTGTATGCCATAAATGACATGATTTGAAACTGTCACAACCACTAATCAGTGCCTCCTTGTACGCAGCCATGGCATGGTCTCCTCCACTTCAAATTAAAATGATGATTGTTTGAAAAAAGGCACATGGTTTGTGATAGCTACTTTAAAAAAAAAAATGTGCCCATATGTGTACAGTGGGTATGCCTGCCTGCAGCTTTGATTGCAATCCTGTAAACAAGGCTCCAGATACTGTAAGATTTTCCAGAATGAGTATTGTACTCTTCATCTTCCAACTACAGGAAGTGGTAAAGCCAAATAATTTGGAGGAATTCAAATGACAAAATCTTCCTATGTTTGTTAACAATGTATTTTGGAAATGAAATGAAAACATATCAACAATTCATTGATTGCATGAATGCTGTGGGGGGCACGATTTCCTCTAACAACTGGCGTAATTTGTGTCAGTTTTCAGAGTACCCAAGTCCCATCCCCACATACACTGGCAATGCAGCCTGCCTCTACTATCAGCATGGAGCCCTGCCCCAACGCAAACTGCACAACTCCATCTAGATCCCAAGAGCAGGCCAGCGGCTGCTGTTGATCCCACCACCACTCCTCCTCCCCCACACACATATATATGAGACAATGGTACTTTCCCAAAGAGATGCATTACTTTACAGAAAAGAAAACTAGATCTGTGTGCTGTCTGTGTCCTCTCCTTCCTCCATGTCTCAGATAGCCTGAGCATACTACAAAGCTATCATTTACCCCTTTCCCTTCCTCCCTAACCCTACATACCATTTGTATGGATCCAAAATTCATGACTTTCTGGTCCTGTTGAACAAAATGGATAGCTTCTTGTATGCTTCCTGAGTCCCTTCAGCTGTCTGTTGCTCTGTAGTGCCACTGCAACTTGTGCCTGTGCTCGGAATAATTTGGCAGGCATGCATGTTCATTATTTCAGAGTGCGAGCCACTCTGAATAAGGCAGACAAAATTAACATTTTAATGAAACAACAAATTGATTCCACCAATTGCACCACACACATGGTCCTAAACAAGTGAGTGGAAAGAGACTTAAAAAACTGAAATGCTGTTTAGGACAGGTTATCGCTCTATGGGTGTGCATTGGTAAATAAAAATATAGATGAACTTCTGTGTTTATGAAGCCAGTCAGGCTCCTATGCAGTCAGCAGAACCTTTGCATTTGATACACTAGTAATCCAGACAACACATATTTAGCTAGTTTTAAAATCATAAAAGGGTATGTACGCATCATATCTGGAGCACTGCACATTAATATTAAATCCAAAACAAGACATCAGTCAGTCTACATCACAAACTTCACAGACATTGACACCTCTCTAACTTTCTCTCTCTACTGTGGATGTCGAAAATGGATTACTGCATTACCGTGTAGCAGTCAGTGGCAAACTGTTCCAGACAAGGGAGGCAATATATGCCAGTGCCATAGACCCCAGTTTGGTTTTCACTTGGAGTATAGAAAAGCTCAAAATGAACTTATTTCAAGTTATATACATGATTTGGGTTTATTAAAAATTTACTTAATTTCATGGGATAGTTGCTTTTAATAACTTTAAAAAAGAAGGACAACTTTTTGGTTCTTCTCACATTTAAGGCAGTGTGGTCTAGTTGTTAGAGCACTAGCTTGGCAACCAGGAGATTAAAGGGTCAAACACTATTTGAGTCAAATACTCACTTGCAAGCTTGAGCAAGTCACTTAGCTCTCCAGTGCTTCAGATCACCCATTTGTGGAAATGGGTAGAAGCAGTGGTCCAGATAATTTTTAGGACTTAGAAGTATTTACTAATACCTTCTTACACCTGGTAGTATTTTCATCCAAATGGTA
The DNA here is from genome assembly GCA_016271365.2 of Neoceratodus forsteri. Lineage (NCBI taxonomy): Eukaryota > Metazoa > Chordata > Ceratodontiformes > Ceratodontidae > Neoceratodus > Neoceratodus forsteri. The sequence goes on along the minus strand of CM057450.1, from coordinate 1,180,939,758 downwards.
GTACTGTCATCCACTGACCCATTTCATAACCCCCATCTAAACCAAGTCTCAATCCCACTAGACGGCAGTAGCAGACTATCTAATACTACTGTGGAGTCATAATGTGACCTTATTTTTAACACTGTCATGTTGCAACAATCCTTCTAACCAGCCAGTGATCAACTCTTGTCCCCACCACTACAGGTTTCTGTGTAGTGCCATGGCTGCTAGCATCTCATAATACTGCCAACTCTGTACATGTATACCACGTATTATAAATTTACAGGGTGGGAAATAACTTCCAAAATTGGAAATGGGAATATTTGAGTCACAAATGGTAGTAAAATACCTTTACTCCCTTATCTGTTCCTGGAGAAGCAGGAGACAGACGGAAGTGAGATGCGGCATCTTAGCTGGGCTTTCCTGGTAAATACCACAGTCCCTGAGATAGCCACTGTGAATCAAATGGTGCAGGGTCAGTGCTGTATAGAGGGCTGCCAGCCCCAGACTTAAACAGAATCAAAGAATACAGCACTCTTGACAACAAATGAACAATGTCACTCAGTTGAATCAGCGCAATGCAGTTTATTCAGTGCCTATCTTGAGCTGCTAGTCCTTGCCCCACCATGACTTCACAGCCTTCATCGAGGGGTGTGTGCACGCTGTGAAGCCAGTGGTGGGCTAGGGCTAGCAGCTCGAGCCTAGGCACTGAATAAACTGCATTTGCACTTGATTTAACTTTGTGACTTTGTTGTCACGCCAGTGCTGTATTCTCTGGATTCTATTCTGGGTAAATAAATTGTAAAACAAATAAACATAATGAATCCTGTTTAAATGTTTATACATATCACTATGGTGTCAAAGGGCATCTTAAAATGAATCTGGCCAAACTGTTTGACACCTTAGTACAAAAACACATTAAACTAACACCGGATACTTTTGCTGCAGTCATGATTTGTGTGGGACCTTTTGTAGTGGGTTCAAGCGGGAGTGCAGAGTTCTGTTTTGTAACAGCGGGCAAGAGGAGCGCTGCGGCTGGAGGTCGGGAGCTGTGGAGAACAGGGCTGAGGCAGAAGTGCACACTTGGTGCAGGTTGTGTTTTTTTTCTTTACTGCTGCTGTCTTTTATTTATGTATTCAGTGGCCATTCTGGAGCATCGGTCACTTGCAAGCGGCTGTAGTGGCGCTGGCTGGGTTTAGGCACTGAACCTGACACGAGGTGGGGGAGTACAGTCCGCAGTCGTGTGGCATAGGTTTGAGAAAAAAATATACTTGCTGACAGTTCATTAGTTTAGCTGGCTAGCAATGTTGAAATTTGCTTTGTAGAAGTCTTGGTACAGTAGGATAACGCAAGATGGGAGACAGTTCATTTGTTTTCTTCTGGGCTGTTTGTAAAATATCATTCAAGCAGTTCAGACATACTGGGGTGATGACTTGGGGTAACCAGCAACACAGGCAAGCGAGATGAGGGTCTGGACAGAGGAAGGGCTGCATTCTCCATCATGTGTGGCGTTTTGGTTATTTGGTCCACCACTAAAGAGCCCTTACATTCTCTTGTCGCCTGCCAGACCTTCGGGTTGCCGCTGGTGCTGCTGATGAGGACCCCATCTGGACCGTGCAAATAACTAGTCGACGATAAAATAAAGAATAAGGCAGGTTTATTTGCTGTACAGCAGATGTTCTCTTCATGAGGACAAGCCCCGGACTGACAAATACTCTGACTGACAGGCATACATGGCACTGCCAGGCAGTGCAAACAACACATTGTTACATGCAAGTTCTGTATGTTTTAAAGGGGTGGCAGCTAACATTAAGTGCCATGCTTTAATGTGCTTCACCCTTTGTCAGTGTAGTAGGCCAGCACTCAGATCACTGGAAAATATTTAAATTGAAGTTCACAGTAATAAATATTTCTTTTATTAAAACATGAAGTGTGAATCTACAAAAAAAAGTGCCAAATACATACCGTTCATTACCACTGGATACACCAGGTGGCCAAAATATGTAGTAGAGTATACATTATAACTACTACCAGTGTTTCTGTAGGTAAGTTCTATAGTTGCATCACCAACAGCATTTGATATCATACTGCTGGCTGCAGACACATTTCTAAAGTCCGGTCGGAGCATGAGAGTGCAACGTCAGTCAAACTACTGTTATTTACACCACTTATTAGCTCCAAATGTCCAGTTTACATTAATAAAACTGACACAGGGTTGATTGTTGGGCACTTAGGTTCTTGTTAGAAATAAATGTGAGCACTGATGCTTTGTCACTGTAAACTGCCAAATTTTTATGTGTTTTTCTTTTTTCTTTTCAACCCAAGACTGTTAAACTATACAAGGGTTTCCATTTGCAAAATATTTCAACACAAAACTAACTCTAATTTTCACTTTGAGGCCATCAGTTAACTCATGGCCTTAAGAAATCAGAGGCATCTTTCTACACTTTGTCCAATCTGGCAAGCTCAGTCTTCCTGCACTTGGGTAGTCTGTGCTGCCATATTCCTGGATGGGAGAATGAGCTGTAGCTATCTGTGTAGCTATATCGTAGGGATAAACCATGTAATATGAATATTATTGATTGAGGTTGATCTAGAATGTTTAAGATTTAAAATCCTTTCACAACATGCTTGTTTCCAGGGCACTGGAGCGTGAGACACTAGTTATTGAATAAGAGTGCGTCACAGGTAGGAGAAAGGAGCGCATCCTCAATCTATAATGATTACATTACTGACTAATAACTAATAAGTTGTATAAAGAATAGAGACATTTGTTCATTTGTCCTCTTTCCTCCTGAATCCAACAAAAAAATGGTCCCTTTAATCCTTTAATTCTAGCACTGAGGGAAGGACAGAGTGATTTAGCAGAGATATCCTTCACTGGGCATGTCCTTTCTCCAGGAAATTAAAGCTGGTGGGTCGTGACAAGATTGGGTCTATACGGACTGTAGAGCACAGGGCTATTTGTTTCAAAGGAGAACATATGTTACTGATTTAAGAAGAGTGTATAAGTTGCCACTAAATAACATTTTACTCAGCATGCCCATATTTACAGAATTAAGAAAAAATGTGCTACATCATTGTGTGAGCTGCATACAGTGCTCCAGATAACTTTTCAGGCCAGGAAGTAAAAACTTCTTAGTTTTCCAAGCTGGTAGTATTTCGGTATGCAAGGTAGTATTTTCACACGGTGTCACTGCTCTGGTAAACTGAAGTGCGAATCGCTAAGGTCCGTGGAAACACCTGGTGGTGATGATACTACCCAGGACTCTACACAGGTGTAAAAGGGCAAAACTGGGTGAGATACTCGATACACCCTTAACTAGACCACTGGCTGCATATAAAACAAGAGTTAGATTAAATGCATGCTGAAAATAGAAAAAGTTAAAATCGGTGGTTTGACCATGAGGTTTTTCTGCATGAATAATCCATAAAGTGTGTGGAAAGACAAACTGAATGGGGGTTGTATTAGACAGAGCTTCACTAGTTAAAAAGGAGGTGATTGTGCCACTATGCGGTCAGCAGGTCTGGGTGTTTTATTATTGTACAGTTTGGAGCCCTTATCTGAAATCAATAAGAAAGGCTGGAAACATCTAAAGTAAGGCAAATAATGGATTTATGGTTAACAGGAGGACATGTCTGGAGAAATTGGAGTGCCTAAATATATACTCATTGGAGGACTGGAGGAAGAGAAGGTAACATAGAAGCATAGAATTTGATGGCAGATAAGGACTGCTTGGCCCACCTAGTCTGACCATTTCCCTACCTAACAGATACATTGCAGATCCTAGTTAACCAACAGCCTACTGTCTCCCACCCCCACTAGAATTGCCTTTTGTCTGTCCCATGCATTCTTGAATTGAACTGTTTTTGACTCCTGACCTCCTCAGGAAGGCTGTTCCATGCATCTTCAACCCTCTCTGTGAAAAAATACTTTCTCACATTACCTCTGAGCCATCCCTCCTCTGTCTTCAAATTGTGCCCCCTTGTTCTTGCACATCTCTTTTTCTGAAAGATGCTACCCTCTTGGACTTTGTTGTTTCCCTTAAGGGTATTTGAAAGTTTCTATCATGTCTCCCTTCCCTCCTTTCCTGAAGCTATACATTTAGCTCCTTTAGTCTTTCTTCATATGTCTCCTGGTGCAGACCCTGCACCATTTTGGTTGCCCTCCTCTGGACAGCCTCCACCCTGTATATGTCTTTGGAGATGGGGTCTCAAGAACTGTACACAGTACTCCAGATGTGGTCTTACCAACTGTCTGTACAGAGGGCCAACAACTTCCTGTTTTCTACTGGTGATGCCTCTCCCTGTGCATCCCAGTATCCCCAGCCCTCCTTACTGCCTTCTCACATTGCTGGCCCACCTTTGGGTCGTCTGATATGACCACCCCAGGTCCCTTTCCATTTTGTTGTTGTCAGTATCTCACCCCTATTGTGTACTCTTCCCTGGGTTTTTGTTTCCCAGGTGCAATACTTTGCACTTCTTTGCATTGAATCTAAGCTGCCATACATTTGACCATTCCTCCAGCCTTGCCAAGTCCCTTTCATCCTTTTCACCCACCTTGCATATCAACCCTGTTGCAGATCTTTTGTGTCATCTACAGAGACATACTTTCCTTCCAGTCCCTCTGCAATGTCACTTATAAAGACATTAAAGAACCGTCCCCAGTACTGAACCCTGTGGTACCCACTAGCAATCCCCCTTTCTTCACTATGGACTCCATTTGCTATTACCTACAGTGTCCTGTTGTCCAGCAGTGTTTTACCCAGGCTACCACCCTGTTACCCACTCCTAGGCTGGCAAATTTGTTTATTAATCTTTTGTGCGGACCGTGTCAAATGCCTTTGCTAAAGTCTAGGTAGGCCATGTCCACAGCCCCTCCCTGGTCTACTACTTTGGTCACCCGGTCAAAGAAATCAATTAGATTTATCTGACATGACCTTCCTGCTGAATCCATGCTGCCTTGGGTCCTGTGCCCCACTGGCCTCAAGGTACTCAACAATTCTTTCCTTCAGAAGTGATTCCATCATTTTCCCTACCACTGAGGTTCAAACTGACAGGTCTGTAGTTTCCTGCCTCTGTCTTGCTCCCACTTTTGTGAAGGGGAATCACATCTGCCCTCCTCCAGTCCTCTGGTACCACACCATCCTCTCATGATTTATTAAAAAGGGTAGTCAGTGGTGTTACTAGTTCTTCCCTTAGTTCTTTAGAATTCTGGGGTGAATACCATCAGGCCCCATTGCTTTATCCACCTTCAGTTTTAAGAGTTCTTTTAGAGCCCTTTCTTCTGTGAAAGGACTAATATTAACCCCTATCCAGAGTGCTTCTATTGACTGGATTAGGTATCTCCCCTGCTTTTCCATTGTGAATACTGAGCAGAAGTATTCATTCAGTATTCCTGCTTTTCACTGTCACTCTCTGCCCAACCACCTTCCTCTTTATTCAGCCTCAGTATTCCTGCCTTTAGTCTTTCTTTTGTCCCTAATGTACCTATAAAGGTTTTATTCCTTCTTAACTGAGTTGGCTATCTTTTCATCGGTTTGGGCCTTTGCTATTCTGAGTGCCTTCCCGCTTCCTTCTGCTTTAACTGGTACAGTTCTCTGTCCTGCTCCTTCTATGTTTCTTTCTACTTCCTGAATGCTGTCTTTTTTCTCCCTCACCTTCCCGCCATTTCTTTTAAGAACCATAGTGTTTTTTCTTTCATTTTTATTTGTTTATTTGTTTCACACAAAGGCTTGTTGCCTCTGTGATGGTGGTTTTGATGTTTCCCATTGTTGCTCCACCCACCTTCTTACCTGTTTGTTAGTGCTTTTCTGAGGCATTCTCCCATTTTGACAAAATCAGCCCTCCTGAAGTCCAATACCTTCACTTTTGTATGGCTTGACTCTACAGCTTAATCTGATTCAATGTCAGTTGGCATTCATCTGTATCCCTCCCGGGTCATGCCTGAAAATAGGCAGGATTTGTCTAGTCGCTTACCTGGTCAACAAAATGAAATAAAAGAAATAAATAAAAATAAGTTCATCAAGAGAAAAGAAAGTATTCAGGAAGTATAAGAATCTGCAGCAGGAGCAGGACAGAGAACTGTATCAGTTAAAGCAAAAGGAGGCTGGGAAGGCAGTCAGAATAGCAAAGGCCCAAACTGAGGAAAAGATAGCCAACTCAGGAAGGAATAAAACCTTTATAGGTACATCAGGGAGCAAAGGAAGACCAAGGGAGGGATAGTGAGGCTTAATAAAGGGAGGGAGGGTGGGCAGAGGGAGAATGAAAAGGCAGAGATACTAAACAAATATTTTTGCTCAGTATTTACAAAGGAAGAGGGGAGGTACATAAAACAAACAGTAGTAACACTCTGGATACAGAAGTTGATACCAGCCCATTTACAGAAGAAAGGGTTCTGAAAGAACTCTTAAAACTGAAGGTGGACAAAGCAATGGGGCCTGATGGGATTCATCCCAGAATTTAAAAGAACTAAGGGTAGAACTAGTGACACCACTGACTACCCTCTTTAACAAATCATGGGAGGATGGGTGGTACCCGAGGACTGGAGGAGGGCAGATGTGATTCCCTTCACAAAAGTGGGAGCAAGGCAGAAGCAGGAAACTATAGACCTGTTAGTTTAACCTCAGTGATAGGGAAAATGATGGAATCACTTCTAAAGGAAAGAATTGTCGAGTATCTAGAGGCCAGAGGGGCACAAGACCCTAGGCAGCATGGATTCACAGCGGAAGGTCATGCCAGACGAATCTGATAGATTTCTTTGACTGGGTGACCAAAGTAGTAGATCAGGGAGGGGCTGTGGACATGGCCTACCTAGACTTTAGCAAGGCATTTGACACAGTCCCACACAAAAGATTAATATATGTTAGCCAGCCTGGGAGTGGGTCCCAAGATGACAGCCTGGGTAAAGAATTGGCTGGAGAATAGGACACAGAGAGTAATAGTAAATGGAGTCCACTCAGAAGAAAGGAGGGTTACTAGCGGGTACCGCAGGGTTCAGTATTAGGACCAGTCCTCTCAATGTCTTTTATAAGCGTACTGCAGAAGGACTGTAAGGAAAAGTATGTCTTTTGCTGATGACACTAAGATCTGCAACAGAGTTGATGCACAGGGTGGGGTGGAAAGGATGAGAAGGGACTTGGCAAGGTTAGAGGAATGGTCAAATGTATGGCAGCTTAGAATCAATGCTAAGAAGTGCAAGGTAATGCACCTGGGAAACAAAAACCCAGGGAAGAGTATACAATGGGGGTGAGATACTAACAACAACAAAATGGAAAGGGACCTGGGGGTAGTCATATCAGATGACCTAAAGGTGGGCAAGCAATGTGAGAAGGCAGCAAGGAGGGTTGGGGGATACTGGGATGCATAGGAGAGGCATCACCAGTAGAAAACAGGAAGTTATTATCCTCTGTACAGACAGCTGGTGAGACCCCATCTGGAGTACTGTGTGCAGTTCTGGAGACCCAATCTCCGAAAGACATAGACAGGATGGAAGCTGTCCAGAGGAGGGTTAACTGAAATGGTGCAGGGTCTGCACCGGAGGACATATGAAGAGAGACTTAAGGAGCTTAATATGTATAGCCTCAAGGAAAGGAGGGAGAGGGGGACATGATAGAAACTTTCAAGTACCTCAAGGGAATCAACAAAGTCCAAGAGGGTAGCATCTTTCAAAAAAGAGGTGTGCAAGAACAAGAGGGCACAATTTGAAGATAGAGGGGTGGCTCAGAGGTAATTTAGGAAGTATTTTTTCACAGAGAGGGTTGTGGATGCATGGAATGGCCTTCCGAGGAGGTTGGAGTCAAAATCAGTGGTGGAATTCAAGCATGCATGGGATAGTCATAAGGCAATTCTGGGGGTGGGGTAGAAAGAAGTAGGCTGCTGGTTAACTAGGATCTGCAGCTTATCCAGTAGGTAGAAAATGGGCAGACTGGGTGGGCCAGCGGTGCTTATCTGCCGCAAATTCTATGTTTCTATGTGAATCACACTGTTTGGTGGTCGCTTGTTCTCAGATGGCTAGCCAGTTCAAGATCAGAGATCCTCTCTCTGTCCCCATTTGAAAGTACCAGGTCTAAGATTGCTCCCTCCTGCGTGGGTTCCAAAACTAGCTGTCTGAGGCATGCCCCCTGTAGGGCCTCAGAATGGCCCTGCTCTTGGATGTGGCTGCAGCAAAGGTGCTCAGTTAACATTTGGCATATTCAGGTCCCCATCAGCAATATCTTCCCTTTCTCTGCCATCCCAAGGATACCTTCTATCATTCCTTGTCCATTTCCTCCCCATGAGATGGTGTCTGTGTACAACCCTGAGTGGATTGTGGTGCCATTTCCAGTCTCCAGGGTGACCCACAGTGCCTCCTTTCCTCCCTGTTTACCCTTTAGTTATGTTGCTTTGATCCCTTCCCTTACATAGAGAGCTACCTTCTCCTCTTCTTCCCTCCCTGTCTGTCTTGTAGATTATGTACCCCTGGTATGTTGACATCCCAGTCATGGTTCTCTGTGTACCATGTTTCTGTGACTGCCACAATATCCAGGCATCCCTCTTCCATCAAGGCCACCATTTCAGGGAGCTTTTACCTAGACTACAAGCATTGGTACTCATTACCCTCCATTTTTTTATGGCTTTATTTCTTTTTGCCCAATCCCTGTCCTTACTGCCTTTGTCTTTTCTCTCCATTTACCCCTGCCCTTCTCCCTATCAACTGCTCTATCTTGGTGTTTACCTCATAAACTACCCTGATTTTTAGGGGCTAGGATTTCCTTCTCCTTTTCAGTGCCTCCCTTGGCTAGTTTAAATGCTTGCCAATGAAGCATTTAAGCATATCACTAGGATCTTGGTTCCCTCCTGGATAGATGCAGACCATCGCGCCTGTATAGGCCTGCATCCCCAGGTGGAGCTCCAGTTCCCAATGAAGCCAAATCCTTTAGTTCTGCACCAGTTGTTTTAACCAGTCATTGAATCCCATGGTGTGGAGTACCTAGCCTCATTCATGCCATAGACAGGTAGCACTTCCAAGAAGGTTACCGTGCATACTACTTGTCTAAGGCCCCTCCCAACTCCACAAACTCCTGTTGCACTGCTCTGATCCCATTCTCAGCCAGGTCATTTGTCCCTAGAGTGTGATAGAAACCACAGATTTATTCAAAGAGTTTGTGCAACAAAGGCAAAAATGTTATTTTTTAAAAGTAGTCAATTGTTACATTTTATTTCTGAACAACTGTATTTTTTTCTGTTTCCATTTGCTCATTAGGTTTTCTACCTGACAGTATTAGGTGTGTCATTAAGAGCAGTACTTTACCTGGAGACTGACATATTTTAGTCATGTTTGTTTTTATATCTAATCAGAATTAACATTACTGACTGACATCTCAAGTTAGCAGTCTAGCTGCAGGTGATTGACTCTTCTACATGTTTATAAACTTTATACATACAGTTACTGTGTCTCTTAACGTTTATAAGATATGGATGAAGGAACTGTGAAGTGAAGCTGAGCCGTTCTGGCACACACAGGACTTGAAAACAAATCCTTATAACCATAAGAGACACAGGAAGTGTACACATTAACATATAAATCATGTTAAATATCTTTGTTTAAAAAAAATGGAATTTGGAATTAAAATGTTTTACTTTGCAGATTATTAGAGAAGCAATTTTGGGGAAATGGACTCTGCCAACTGAACTTAGAACGTCAGAATTTTAGAATTATATGCATGAGACAACCTCATATGGTTATAAGAGTACCAAATGTTTAGAAATAGACAATGCTGATTGGCTAAGCATGATGTCATTATTTATAACTGAAAGAAACAGTATCCAGTGCACCCCCACCCAAAATGCTGCTCAAGGAAGCCTGAAAATCACTTTACAGATTTTTTATTTTCTTCCTTACTTTCTGTCTTTATTTTGTGATTTTCAAAGGGTTCTTTTCTCTTAACTCAGCGGAGATGTAATTAAGGCTGATCATGACCACCAACAACGAGAGGATTCCCCTCATAGCTTGGGCATCTTTTAATTCTAACATGTCAGTCTGAGCTGCGATTTCATTGCTTTCCCTGTCTGTTTTGTGTGAAGACCACTTCTGGTTTCCCTTTTTAAACAGAATGCTGGCCAATAAGGTGTTCACAGGTGGCCAATGGAGAGCATGCTAAATAGGAGATGGCAACACCTCTCCTGAGCATTTGGTAATTAAAGGCACAGCAAGCTCAACACTGGCTGATTTACAGAGTTTTAATCACAGTTCTTATTCATTTTCTTTTAAATTTGTTATGGGTGCTACTGGTTTGTGGCCAATATAAAAACAAAAAGTTATCCAGTGTATCCCTAATCGGCTCTTCTTGGTCAATTGGGATGTAACAGACAGTAAAGTCATAGGGCTGATGATTTATGAGGACGAATAGAACTACCATTTTACTTGCATATAAGACAAGTTCTTAGTGCCAGAAATGGGCACTAAAGATGGGGACACAACTCACTTGTGAGGTCGTCTTATCTGCAGAGTTTTCTGTGCTATCATGGAGCCATTTCTTGACCTGTGTGTGCGAGTTAACTTATTCTGGAGTTTTTATAGCCGCAGTAATAAATAGAAAAAGCGCACTCAGAACTACCAGAGAGAGTACACAGCAGAAGTTCTTTAATATTGTTCTTAAATACTTTTTTTAAAACTGTATGCTGCTACAGTATATGTTTTGTTTAAAGTTGTTTTTTGTTTTTTGATGAGGCACATATCATTACGGTACCCTAGTTCTATACTCTCATTACATAGCTACTGGGCTGTGGAGAAACAGTAGTACACAGGACCACAGTCCAGTGGGGAAGGTAATTACAGAGGACACCGCTATAGGATGTGGGTGGGGACGGCAAGCCGCACTATGAGGACATGGCCATCTGTGAGCAATGCGATGAGTGTGAGGTACATGTGCAATGCAATGGATTCCTTGTAAGAAATCGGGTGCCACAGTTGTTGGGGAGGGTGGATTTTTACAAATCACTCAGGCTTATATTATCCTATTGTGATTTTTTTTCCTGATGATATTTATTTGATGTTATGTATTGTGTTATTTATAGTTTTTGGGTTTTTTGTAATTTATTTGTGGTAGGTCCTAAGCCCTGGCATAGGGTGCCAAAAACAAACTTGCCTTACCTACTGTATTTAATAATAATGGTAGGGCATGCTGAGTGCTGTGTGACCTTTTGGCAGTACAGTGTACTGTACACCCCCCATAACACACTGAGAATGTGAAAGGGGTATTATTGCCTGATGGTAACCTTCCCCTCCAGTCTTGCTCTAAATGGTTGATATCTGCCTGATGTGGGTGTCTGGCACATTTTGTTTAACACTAAGCATCCTTTAAATCATTTTATTTTGAGAATGTAAGAGTATGTTTTGCTGGCATGCCAGGGTGGGCTACAGCTGCAGTTTTACATTGCAAAGTAATGTAAATTTTATCAAGGGACAGTTCTACTTTCTAACAGCTTCCTGATAGGGCATGCAGTAGCAGCTCCTTTGAAGCATAGGTAATTGATTACCATAAATTTATTTAAAAAACAACAACAACAGAGGCGTAGCAAGACATTTGACATGATGTTCTGAGATGTAGCTGCTGTCCAAAATGATCTTGCCAGAAATAGAAGGTTGTAGGCAGGTTTCATGCCCTGAATGTTTTTAAACATAAATCAAAGAAATTGTGCAGAACGGGCGCACACAGTGCTTCACTGTGCAGTAGCGCCAGTGAACGCAGGCGCATTTCTCCTTATGAGGGTGTTGAAGTGCTGAGGAGCTGAAGCTGCCTTTGTTCTTTTTCCACTGCACGGCTGATATCCTGTTCAGTGCTGATATGCTTTTCACTAACCTCTGGTGTACCAAGTTTGCCAGCTCCTGTCTGTGTTCTTCCTGACCCTTACTAGGTGGGACAGCCATTGTGTTTCTGCCACAAGCTCCTCTTGCTGATCTGGAAGGAGTGCCTCTCTGCTGCATTTTCAATTGGTTAAAATGACTGGCCACAGTGTGCTGCCATGCATGGCCCTAGGTCCAGAAGCAGATGTGGGCGGGACAGCTGAGCTGAGAGGATGGGGCTGCTTGTGATACTGCATTCCAGCCTGGAGAGGGAGAACACTACATCTGGCAGTGCAGCAACTCCCTTGGTTGGCCAGGATCCTGCTCCCCAGCAGATCTGCAGCAGTGTACAAAGGCCAACAACAGGTTGGTGGCGCCATAGGAGGGAGGGTGGGAAAAAATGGAAAGAAAAACACTGCCAACCAGGATGACCGCCTCAGGCACTCTCAGGCCCTACTCTGCAGGGGCATCCAGCAGGGGGTGGAGATAGCAGCAGGCGTGGCTGGGAGGTCACACATTTCAGTGGGTGCATCTCTGAGGACAGGGCAGGTAGAATCCAGAGGATAAAAAGATATATAAAAAGGCTATTAAAAACATAACTTGGTAACAGTGGCAGTCAAGCGATGATGCCGCTATGCTCTCTCCACCCATTTGAGGCAGCGGAACCTCTTGGGCCCCTATACACCCCCCTGGGAAGGAGTTCTGGCCAGCTGTACTGCTTGCCACCCACATGGAGGATGTAGTTCTGGGGAAATAGACAAGAGTACCTGCAGTGGTTATCTGGAGGTTGGTGGCAGCCACCCGGTAGATGTAGGATCATGTCCTTATGAACGAACTGAAATAGAGGTTGACCCACTGGGGAAGGAGGGACAAATAGAAATTTTAAAACCAAAACCCTCCCAAAACATAGCTTGACATTGATCCATGGTGTGTTCATAGTATAGAATGTGCAATTATTGTACAAGAAATTACCTGGGTCATCCTGGGAAATGGGCACATGCTGCTCAAGAGCCTTCCTGAACAAAAATAGATAATAATGTTAATCTGTAATTACATTTTGTACATATTTCTCCTTTTGTGGCAAGCCACACTCCACAGCAAAATCCAGCTAACCAAGCAGCCTGACAGCTCAAATGATAGAGCACAAAGATTGTATTCCAGGCCCCTGGGTTAAATTCCTAGTTAGGTCACATAGGTTCTTTGTCACGGTAAATTGTGGTTCAGATGCCTAGTGGTAGCTAATACCTTACATATGATTTACTTCTATCTAAATTAATTATTTCTAGTTATGGGATTTACAGTTTGAGAAAGAGCATATCCATGGGTAACGTTGTTTAATTTTATAACTCAACTAGTTGAGTACTGGGGTGGTATGGCTTCAGTTCCCAGTTTGGGTCACATTAATGCTTGACCTTTCTTTTCATTCTTTCTGACATTTTGCCCTTAGTGCTCATCTGTCACCCATCACTGTTCTTCTATGCTAATCTCTTTCCTCTCCCTTGACATCTGTCGCCTCATGGTGTTCCTCCTCCTGACCAAATATTGGCTTGCTGCTGTTCCCACTTACCTGTCCCATCTCTGTAACTGTGACATCTCATCCTTCTTCTTCCTCCAGTCACATGCTGCTTGTTCGTTTCATGTCCCTTTCAGTAAATCTGCAGTGGGTCAGTCTGCTTTCTTTATTTACCATCCAGCACGGTGGAACAGCCTCATCCTATCCATCTCTCTCTCTGTGAACTCTCTAAAACCTTGCTTATTGCCACACTTATCAAATGAATTCACTAGAGAAAGGGATGGCCGTTGCTTTGGGGAGGGGCAGAAAGGGGGTATGGGGGCTCTCACAGATGGGGAGATCCAGGTAGGGAGGGTGAGGGAGGTTCTCAAGTCCTTGTGGATGGATAAAGCTCCAGGGCCAGACGGCATTCACCGAGGGTTCTGAAGGAACTGGTGGGAGTCCTGGTGGCTCCAATGATGGAGCTATTCAATTCCTCCCTCCAATCAGGATGGGTCCCTGTAGACTGGAGGTTGGCCCATGTTGTGCCCCTCCACAAGAGTGGACCTCGGATGATCTGGGGAACTACAGACTTATTAGCCTGAAATCCATAGTAGGAAAAATGTTGGAGGCCATCTTGAAAGAACGGAAGGTGGAGTTCCTGGAGGTAAAATGTTTTCAGGAAGAAAACCAACATGTGTTTGTTCGGGGAAATCATGTCAAATTAACTTGGTCGAATATTTCGACTGGGTGACAAAGTCCCTGGGTGGAGGAATGCTGGTTGATGTCCTGTACCTGGACTTCAGCAAGGCTTTGATTTAGTCCCATATGGATGGCTAATTTGGAAATTGAGGGAACGGGTGGAGATAAGTTGGTAGGGTGGGTAGCAAGTTGGCTTCAGAATGGACAGCAGAGGGTGGTTGTAGGGGTGAAGTTTCGACACCCAAAGAGGTCATCAGTGGGGTCCCACAAGATTCAATTTTGGGCCCTACCCTTTTCAGTGTGTTCATTGCAGATATCGGGATGGGGTTAGTAGTAAATGAGTTTGTTCGCTGAGGATACTGAATTGGGGCGGTGGTAGATAGTGAGGAGGGAAGGAGGGCACTACAGTATGACCTAGAGAGGTTGGAAGACTGGGCCTGCAGTGGCACTTGGGGTTTAACACACAAATGTAGCATTCTGCACCTAGGGGTTAGGAACCCTGGGTATACCTACCACTTGGGGGTACAGCTGACCATAGTGATGATGGCGAGGATCTGGGGGTGATGATTGATGTTAGAGGAATCACCAGAGCAGTACAGGAGAGAGCGGCAAAGGCAAACAAAATGTTTGGGTGTATAGCCGGGATAATGCCTAGGAGAAAGGAGGGTATACTTCCCTGTACATCTCACTGGTGAGGCCGCATCTGGAATACTGCAGGCAGTTCTGGTGCCCGCATAAAAAGATCACACTGTTGGAGAGAGTCCAGAGAAGGGTGACAAGGATGATTAGTTGTCTGGAGGTGTTGTCATATGAGGATAGACTTAGAGAGCAGAACATGTACTCTCTGGAGACAGAAGGGATAGGGGGATATGATAGAGACCTTCAGATAGCTGATGGAGTTCAACAGAGGAACAACGAGGTCTACTCAAGTTGAGAGAGGAGGTGACTATGAGAAGCCATAGTCTAAAGTTAGCAGGGGGCGTACATGGGGAGGCGAGGGAGCATTATTTCACGGAGAGGGTGGTGGTGCCCTGGAATGCACTGCTGGATGATCTGGTGAAATTGGGAACTGTGGGAGGTTTCAAGAAGGGTTGGGATAGGCACAGGGGCATGGTACAGGGTGAGTGTATGGTGATTACCAGAGGGAGTGCAGGGGAGGGAAGTGGATGGGAAGGGGAAATAATGGGGGAGGTAGAGCAGTTACTGTACACTATCAGCGAGCTGGGTCAGGCAGACAAGATAGACCGTTAGACCTAATCTCCTGGCAACTATGTATGTATGTATATTTATGTATGTATGTAGCTAGCCACCTTCTTCTTCTCTTCAATTCATATAGCGTCCTATACACCACCATACTGTAATTACCATTTTGCCTTTTACTGTTTTGTGTAGGGCAAAGCTCTGTGCACTCTTATTTGAATTCACACCACCATAATTGTGTTACAGATATCTTGTCATCGTTGGCTGCGCTCTAGCTCTCATCTTAGCCACTCGATAACGATGTACTTTGCATACTTTTCCATTTTCTTTTTTCTTTTTCTGGCATTTATGACTTGTAGCTTGCTTTTATTGTTCATGTATCTGCACTGGTTGTTGTCACTTTATTTGTTATTGCTGTTTTGCTCCATGCTATATCCCTCCCTAGGTTGCACTTGGAAACAAGTTCTGGCTCAATGTGCTTAAATCGGTCACCAAATTTTGAATAAATAACCAAAACATTTCTTTCTCTTTCAAAGGAATTCATAGCCTATGTATGACAGGAGTGCCAAATGTTGTTTTACAAGCCCCCATTGCATTGCTGCATATATTGTAGAGAGCTAATGTCTCCATCCTCTGGCACGCTTACCTGAGTGGTAAATTATGTGTATTAAAATAAACTACCATTGAACCATTGAGCAAAGCTCTTTTTCTTGTTATTTACCATAATTTTTACCCTCTAGGTCTCCAACTGGCCCCTATCAGCTCTGGTCCTTCCAGCCGTATACACCATATCTAGGGCTTCTCTTTTTCTTTCAGTGAGTCCCACGGATTACCCCTGGGTGGTTGTCTGAGCTGGTCAGGCCCTCTGGAGCACAACTAGGATAGTTTGGGCGAGGAGCATAGTTGGTGGTGCTGGGCTTGTGGAGCACCATGCAGCCGAGGTCAGGTGATTTCCTACTGATTTATGACCCTAAGGCTGCCAAATGTGTAATGACGCACAGGTGCATACTAAGCTCATACACATGCCTCTCCACATCCGTAGAAGGCCTTCCAATAGGAGACTGTCTTGCTTTGTTACCACTTGGCCATCACAAAGTGGCAAGCAGCCATGCAACATGCCCCCCGAGAGGTCAGCAGTCCTTGGGAAGCTCATCCTCTCTCCTGGCTGGTGCCACGTGACCGAGTCTGCTTTCGAACTCGGTCACCAGCGTAAGCAAGCAGTAACACTACTTCTATACCACAAGGCCTGTTTCAAAAGCTCTTTTCAGTGGTGTCCTTGGTTCATAGGAAAGCTAGGTCACAGTAATATTTTAGAAATTGTGTGTAAAAGTACAGTTATCAAAACTGTAATATGACAGATACACATGCACATTTAAAGAGTGTCTCTCACATCTGGGAACTTGTTTGAAAGCAATATTTAGGCACAACTCATTTATATTTCATGTATTTTCCATATTTCTCTGTTTGTTTGTTCCTTACCAATGATATTTGTGTGCAAAGAGGTTTTATCTGTTAGACTTCATCTGCTGCGGCTGCTTTATCTCCATCTAAAGTCACAATGTGCTTATGACATCATAGCCACTTCCTTAGCAGCAGATTGTGATGTCACAAAGGGATAATGACTTAGGTGGAGCATGACCAGCAAGAGATGAACCCTAAAGTTGAGGGACCCAGTTTTCCCTGCCAGCAACCTTTTAACTATTTGTTGTTTACAACTTGGCTCTATTAAAGGTGTTTTTGGGGCTGCACAACCAATCTCATTACAATTCAGTAACATTTATTTATTTATTTATTCATTCATTTGGAAAGTACCTTAGAACACAAGTACTCTTTTACAAAGTGATACATAACAATAAACAATACAAAAAAGAACAGCGATCCAGAGGAGAGTAATCTGTAGCAAACCATAGGATGCATTCATACTAGAATAGACCATTAGCTATTACACAGCAATAAAAGAGTAACAGTTCATGCTAGAGTCTAGATTAACTGACAGGAACATTTGAAACTCAAAAGTGAGTTCTTTTCTCAGGGTGTTCTTGAAGTGGGCAATGTTAGGGAGACTGTGTTAACAGAGTTTCCGTAGTTGGTTCAACCACAATGATGCCTTTACAGCGAAGGAGCATTTATCCAAGTTTGTTCTCCAGTATGGTATTTCTTTACTTATATATACGTAGCTTTTTGCTCCTCCATGGCCACCTTCTCCTGTCATCGGGCCCCATGCCACCCCAACCCCATCAGCCTCTTCCACACGCCATACTGGGGGATCCTCATAGAGCAGGGTCCTAGATCGGCCACAGAGAGACATGGGTTTTTCTGTGGTTTCTCCTGCCTCCCAGAACAACGGTTTATGCAGGCGTGAGGTGTGCACACACCCGGAAGCCGAGTTCTCCTTTCACCCTCCGCTATGTTACGTTAGCCCCGACTCTGCTCTGACACCAGGCCTTCACCAGGTGTCAGCCGAGAGCGAGAACTGTACCTTCCAATCCAGGAGATGAGAGCAGCCCAGTGGCCACTACAGTCATCTCCCAGTCCTCCCTCTGCCAGCCCCCAGCGGCCCGAGCTCACCTCACGAACTTGGGTGCTGGGTGGCGCTAGGTGTGGCGACCAGTCCCTCAACCCTCCTCGCCACCAGGCCGGCTTCTCCAGAATGGTATTTCAAGGGCATTCCTAGTCATACTCCTGGTGTTGTAATTGATTGTTAGCAGGACAAAAGCAATTTTGAATAGCTAGTGGGTAAGGGGCTTATACAGGTGCTTCATCAAGGCAGTAAAACAGAGCTGCAAAGTAGGCTGAAATGTACATTATTGTAAGTCTGTCTCCACCTATCCATTCCTGCCAGCATTCTTTAATAATAATGAACAAGGCAAGACTTAATAATGAAAATAATTGCATTATAAGTTATATTTTGTTCAAATATTGTTTCTCAGAGTTTTCCTGAGGCTTCACTCTTTAAACATAGAAACAGTTGCACTTCATAAATAAAAGTAATAAAAAGTGTCACTAAATGATATAATAGAAACATTTCAATTCAAGTACACAAAACGATTCAGTAGTGCTATACAAAAGTGAAAACACTTTCTAAACTGCATTGAATGACACTGAGATGGAGGTGGGGGAGTGTGAAGATTTAAATAAGAGTTATCAAGAAGAGGATGGCCAAAAGACAGTCACCAATTGTGATTATTCACTGGAGCATGCCAGTGCCGGAAGCAATGCCTCTTCCAGTGCCATAAGTACTGCTATAGAATGACATTAGGTTCCACAAGAAAGGTAGCGCTGTACATACGTTAGGAGAAAGTGCACCACTGGTGTGAAGAACAGAACTTTCTTTCCATCTGGCATCTGAACATCACTGGCAGATCTAGCTATGTAGCGAAGTAGCACCAGCAAAACCTATGGCCAGCACCCAGTGGCAGTTTTACTTTAACCTGAGTTTTAACAATAAACATTTTATATTATTATGAGAAGTGCTACCCTTGACATAGAAACATATAATTTGACGGAAGATAAGGACCGCTTGGCCCACCTAGTCTGCCCATGTTCCTACCACTGTCACACCGTAGACCCTACTTGATCTCTGGCTTTACCCTCCACTTTCTTGCTTCTAAGGTTCCTTATACCTATCCCATGCCTTCTTAAATCCCATTACAGTTTTTGCTCCCACCACCTTCTCAGGAGGCTGTTCCAGGCATCCACCACCCTTTATGTGCAGAAGTGTTTCATATTTCCTGATTCTACCCCTCCAGCTTCATCGTGATCACCCTTGTTCTTGTGAACCCTTTCTCTGAAAAAGGCTTCCTCTTGAACCTTATTTATACCCTTGAGGTATTTGAAAGTCTGTATCATATTCCCCTCTCCTCCTTTCCTCCAGTCTATACATATTGAGGTCCTTCAGTCTCAACTCATAGGGCTTTTGATGCAGATCCTGCACCATTTTCATTGCCCTCCTCTGGATTGCCTCAAGTCTGTCTATGTCCTTTTAGAGATGAGGACTCAGAATGGGACACAGTACTCTAGGTGGGAACTCACCAGAGATGAATAAAGAGGTATCACCATCTCCTCTTTCTACTGGTGATACCCCTCCCTATGCACCTAGCATCCCACTGGCTCTCCCACTGCCTTGTCAAACTGTTTGGACACCTTTAGGTCATCAGATATGATAACACCAGGTCTCTTTCCTGTTTGGTGTCGCCAGTACTACTCCCCATTTTCTACTCTGACCCTGGTTTTCCACGCAGGTGAATGACTTGCCATTTTTGCACTGAAACTTAGTTGCCACTTTCTAGACTGCTCTTCAAACTTACCCGCCTCTCTGTTCATTTTTTCCTCAACCCCCGAGTGTCCACTGTATTGCAGATTTTGTGTCATCTGCAAAAACATACCTTCCCTTCTAGTCCCTCTGCAGTGTTGCTTATAAGGATATTAAAGAGAACTGGTCCCAATACTGATCCTTGTGGCTCCCTGCTAGTCACCCTCCTTCCTCGGCATGAGCTCTGTTTACCACTACCCACTGCCGCTATCCTCCAACCAATATTTTACCCAGTTTACCACTTTTAGTCCTACTTCTAGGCTGCTAGTTTGTTTATGAGTCTCCTATGGGGAACAGTGTTGAAGGCCTTACTGAAATCTAGGTAGGCCACATCCACCGCCTCCACCCTGATCTACTTCCCTGGTTACCCAGTCAAAGAAATTTATAAGATTAGTTTGACATGGCTTCCCCTAGTGAATCCATGGTGCCTTGGATCTTGTAAACTACTGAATTCAAGATTTTCCATAATTCTTTCTTTCAGTAGTGATTTTGTTAATTTCCACCACCGAAGTCAGGTTGACTGGCCTGTAATTGCCAGCCTCCTCCCTGCTTTCACTTTTGTGAAGTGGTACTACATCTGCCCTCCTCCAGTCCTCTGGGACCACTCCTGTTTCCAGTGAGTGGTTGAATAGCTTTGTCAGAGGTGCAGTCAGCACCTCTCTGATCTCTCACAAGAACCTTGAATATATCCTGTCTGGCTCTATTGCCTTGTCCACCTTAAAGGAAACTACACCTCATATCATGTAAAATGTATTTGTTTCTTTGTCAACAGACAACTCTTTCCAGTAGCTGATGGGATATATGTGTTTGCTTTAGTTTGTTTTTGCTGTTCATGCTAGTCCCTTGTAACTACCCTGGGAGTTTCCATGTTATGGTTGTTGAAATCTCATTGTCCATGAGAGCTGCATTAACATATGAGAACATTATATGAAATCAACCATTTATACCATGCATCTCTATGTGAAAGTACAAGTATCTTGAAAAAACCTCTGAAAACACACAAATTGAAAGCAATTTAATGGGAAAACCCTGCATTACAACTCAGATAGTGTGCAAAGCTAACTGAAGGTAAATGTGGTATTTTCACCTTGCTGTGACTAGTTTTGTTGAAATTTAATTAAGCAGACAGGCATACTGTACAGTCTAAAGGGTGATTTCACTTCATGTTCTCATATGCTAATGAAGCTGCCAGGAACAGTGAGATTTTAATAACCAAAAATGGAGACCCTCAGGGTAGTTACAGGACTAGTATGAACAATGAAAATAAATGAAAGCAATCACATATATCCCTAACAGCTACAGGAAAAGAGCTGTCTGTTGGCATGGAAACAAACAAAATTTACAAGATATGAGGGTGTACTTTTCCTTTAAGATCTGCAAGCTCCTCTGTAAATGGACTAGTGTCCATGCTCCTTCCTTTGATGCCCTGACATAGATCTGTGGTCCCTTACCCTCCTTTCATTTGAAAACTGAACAAAAATAATTGTTCAGGATGTCTGATTTTTCCTTGCCCCTTCCACACAATCCCCCTTTCCTTCTGCCTACAATCCTTCCCTTGTCTTTCTTCTTTCACTAACATACCAGAAAAATGGCTTGTCCTTTTTTTCCTGCCTGTGCTGCCTTCTCCTCTGTTTGCGCCTTTGCACTCCTGACTGCTTTCCTGCCTCCTCTGCTTCTCTTGATACACCTCTCAGTCCTCTTCACTCTGTGTCTCCTTATACCTCCTGAATGCTAGCTTTTTGCCCTTACCTTCCCAGCCAACTCTTTTGAGAACCATAGTGGTCTCCTTTTCCTTTTGCTTACCAGCCTGCCTTTATTATGGCCTCTTTTAGCTTTTCCCACTTTTCCTCCACCTCCCAAGGTATTCCTGAGGCATTCTCCATCATTGTATAATTGGCCTCCTGAAATCCAGGACCGCCTTTGTGTGGTTCACTTCTGACACAGTTCTTACATTGAACCACACTGTACATGATCACTGCTCCACAGGTGGCCACCCACTGTCCACACATCTGCAGTACTGTCCCCGTTGGTGAGCACAAGGTCCAGTATTGCTCCCCTCAAGTGGTCCTCTACTAGTTGCCCGAGGAACGCCTCCTGCAGGAAGCCCAATATGTCCCTGCTCTCACCTGAAGCTGCAGCTGGATGCTCCAATCTACATCAGGCATATTGAGGTCCCCTCCAGCAATACCTCCCTTTTATTAGCCATTTTTGGATGGCTGTTGCCAGAACCTTGTCCATCTCTTCCCTTGTGCCAGAAGTCTGTAGATCACTCCAGTGTGAATAATAGCCTATTCCCCTTTCTAGGGTGACCAACAGAATTTCCTTCCTTCCTCCCTGTGTTCCCTGCATTTCTGTTGCTTTTATGCTATCCCTACGTAAAGAGCAACTCCTCCCTACCCACCTTGTCCTTCTTGAACAGCATATTCCTGGTATGGCTAAATCCCAGTCATGGTTCTCATTGTACCATGACTCTGTAATGGTGACAATGTCTAGCTCAGCCTTGGTCATAATGGCCACTAGGTCAGGGATCTTATTCCCAGACTTCTAGCATTTGCACACATGGCCTTCCACATACTGCTACCACCCTGCTTGCCAGACCCCATTTTCCCTTCTTTCCTTACCCACTCTGCATTCATTTCCATCCCTATTCATACCTACCATTTTGTTTTTCTTGTTGTCAGATACCTTTGGGGATTTGCTACTCTTATGGTTCTCCTACTGACTACTTCAGCTAGTGGGGTGAGGGGAACAGTCTACATCTCCCTGCTTCCTTCTGCCACCCCTCTCCTAATTTAAATGTTTGCCTATGTAATATTTAAACCACTTGCTGAGGACTTGTGTTCCCTTCCCAGATGGATGCAGGCCATATCCCTTGTATAGGTCTTTATCCTCTAGGTGAGACCCTAGTCCCCAATGTAGCCAAATCCTCACCTCTGCACCCTCCTTCAACCATTGATTGAAGCTTCTGTATGGATGACCTTATCTGCCCCTGTCATAGACAGATAGTACCTCAGAAAAGGTCACTGAATGTGCTACCTGCCCAAGATTCCTCCCCAACTCCCTGAACTCCATCTGCACTATCCTAAACCCATCCCTGGTGAGATCATTAGTCCCTTGGTGGACAATGACATCCAGCTTCTCTCCTGTCCTGCTGCACTAGCAATCCACAGGATCCACTTTCCATCTCTCTGAGATGCGGCGCCAGGCAGGCACTTAACCTCCTCTCCTTCCTACCCCCAAATCTATCTCTCACAGTGGAGTCCCCATCAGGAGTTAGTTCCTCATCCTATGGAGTCCTCTTCCACTCTCCCTGGGACTCAGTTACAGAGGTCCCCCACATCCCCTTGGTCATTACCATGGGTGCCTCCATGGGACAGTCCCTATCCGCCAGGACAGCATATGAATTGTGTAGTTGTACCATAGGGGTTGTGCCAAAGTTATTATCCCTTAAAAAATCTGAATCCATTCCTGGACATCACACAGAAACAAAAATCTACTCTTCTGGAGTGGTAGTGAAGTGACATCCTTTAGAAGTAAGCTGCTGGTTGCAAGATCAAATGCCACCTGGATGCAGTAACAAACAGTATGATACATTTTGTCATCAGCAAGGGATTAAAAGTGAACATATTAATGATTTTGTCCACAGATTTGAGGATTTGGGTATAGCATTTCATTGTCATGTAGCCACAAAAGTGCCTTAAGACTTATGATTTGCTCTTGACACTTGGTCAGACCAACAAGAGGTGATTGTTGCCTGCTTTTTATCACCTCAGCATTCTAGATTACAACCCTGTGCACCCATCACACAACAATAAGTTTGTTTCATTTCCTGAAATGAAACTCCAGAAATTGTTTAGTGGTACTATCGGATATCTGCATCGGGACAAAGTAGCAGCGAGCAGCCATGTTTATTAGGTGTGTTAGATTAACGGATGCTGGTGCCAAAGTGCCACAAAAGAACAACAGAAAAAGGTGATGCATTTGTCGTAGCATTATGGTGGAACACCTCAAACTGGTCCGTGTTGGGTTTGACAGCACTTCATGAGATTTATTTATTGATTTAGAGTTTTACAAACCAGGATAGTCACAATTAGGCTAACCAACTCATTTATAAGAGAGTCAAGAACAGTTAAGGTGGCAGGTAATTACTAAAAATTGTAGACCAACTCTTAATATATATGTGTATACAGTTGACAGTACAAAACTTCTTTAGTCTACGTAACATATTTACAATGGTCTGCCTGCCTAAGGGTCAATGGATGAAAATAGATTAGTGCTGGAGTGGAGAAATGGAGAAGATTAGTTGGCAGTGCAAGTGTTGGCACTAGTAGCCCCAGTTGCATAGGACAGAAGGAAGGAGTGTGAATAAGCATGGCTTGATTTGAAGGCTTGGGTGGTAGTAGAATCTTTGATGCTACTGAGAAGGGAGTTCCAGGTGGTTGGTGCGGTCACAGTAAAGGCTTCTGCTCCAGTTGAGTTGCACACTCTGGGTATATGGAGAAGATTTTTGATTGCGACTATATTGAGAAGGGCTGAGAGGGCTTGGTTAGTAAGTTGCTGAGGTAAGAGGGTAGAGACCATGTGGACATTTATAAACCAGGATCGACCATTTAACTGGGCACTGTCAATCCCTTAGGTCTCAAAGTGTCTCTGGTTTTATAAAACTCATGTCATGATGGGTCACATTCTGTAGAGATTGCTGAGGTAGTTGGTCATTTAATTCTGATCCCTTTTTTTCTTTTTAAAAGTGAAAAACAAAC
Source organism: Neoceratodus forsteri (assembly GCA_016271365.2). NCBI lineage: Eukaryota > Metazoa > Chordata > Ceratodontiformes > Ceratodontidae > Neoceratodus > Neoceratodus forsteri. Next base: position 1,180,915,486 of record CM057450.1, on the reverse strand, counting down.
TGCTCACCATATTGGTGTAACCACACAGAAGCATATTTGTTTACAGTCCTTAATCAACTCCACTGCATCTTTAGAGTTTGGGAACACCCCAACACAGTCTAGTCACTCATGATGCAGTGGGATAAGGGAGACTATTGTGTCACGAGTGGCTGCACTGTTTGGAGGTGTTCCAATGTTCAGAAAGTATGCAATAAGAGTAGATCAAAGACTTGAAACAAAATAAGGTTGGGTATAATTACACCATTTACATCCTTTCATTTCCACTAAGAAATGAAGCAAAAAAAACAATCAGGAACATCGATGAATTTTAGAGAAGGTAAGCAATTATAAAATGAGGGGTTTCAACTCAAAATAATGTGATGCAAAAGGGTACACAGCGTCCTTTAAGCTCTCTCCTCTTTTCTGGGGACAGAAGACCAAGGCTACTGTGGCAGTGAGGAGTACTATTGTTGCATCCCAGAGCAAACCAATATAATGTATGCCACTGTGATGTTCTGAGATGATATGGTTGAGCCAAGTAAACCTTGCTTCCATATTCTTGTGCTGGTAGCAGCAAGTGTCAAACAATTAGCTTTCTGGTGTTCGCTGATACATAGTCTCTTAACACATGAGTGTGCTGAGTTTCTGTGTCTTCCTTTAACTACCGTATTTTAACAATATGTTGTGAGAAATTTAGTTTTAGATTCTGCCATAACGTCTGATATGGAAGTTCTGTACAGTTGCCAGCGGGGACCCATAGATAGTATGATTTGTAAAGTGTTTGAGGTGGGTGCCTTTCTGCTGAAGGACATGACTTTGGTTTTGGCATTACCCTGAAGCAGGTATGTCTGTACATGTTTGTGTGTTATCAAAGCCTATCTGTAGTATTTTGCAGTGGTCTACAATGGTCTTGGACTTTAGTTTTACTAAATGTAGCATCTGCATACTGGTGAATGCTGCTATCTTGACTGGTGCAAACAGAGGAAATCCTTTACAAATAAGCTAACACATAGAGGCCTAGGATGGAACCTTAGGGAACACAGAGTCCTTGGGATGAAGTTTCATCACTGACTTTAATATGCTGGACAGCTATACTTTAAGCCATGCTAGAGTATCTTGCAACAGTCCTAGATGGTTCAGCTTGCAAAGAAGGACGCCATGGTCCACTGTAGAAGGCCTTTGTAAGACTGATGAATATAGCTCCTGTGTGTTAACCAGCATCAAGGTAGATGACAAGTCATCCATTACTTTCAGTAAGGTGGTGCAGATGGAATAATTCAAATAGAAGCCAGATTGTTCCAAAGAAGCTATATTGCTTTGGAGGATGCGGTCCATCAGCTGTTTGTGTACCAGTGTTCCTAGGAATTTGTTGAGTACAGGTAGAATAGACATGGGATAATAATTTCTGAGTCAGGTGAGGAGCCTGATTTGAGAAGGAGTTATTTCTATAAGCTGTTTTCCAGAATGCAGGGATCAGTCCGTATAGAGGAAAGATAGAAGAGAGTCATTTTGAGCGTGCCAGTTGTTACACAGCAGTTTTTAGCACTTGGGTCTTGATACATTGGAACCTGCACCTTTTGTGGTTTCAAGCTTCATCAGTAGTTGTAGAACGTTTTCTTAGCTGATGTGCATGAAATCAAATGTTGCAGATGCATTGGCAAAGGGCTGCCTATGGTCACTGCATAGGTGGGATGGGCTCTTCTATAGAGGTGTCACTTCATGGGTGAGGATAAGTTTATGGTGGTGAAATGGTGGGGTTATGGCCTGAAGGTCCCCATTCCCTTGGAAAATCTGTTGACTGGACTTAAAAGAACAATTATCTGCCAGGCGTTGTCTACATTCTGAGTCATTGTTCTGGACATACTGTATAGTTTCATGGGTAGTAAATTATAGTAATTCATCATGACCTCCTGCAATATGAATACAAACATTGACCCTAAGATCTGCATTAGAGCCATGGTTTGCAATATACTCAGTCATTGGACTGCTTTGCTAACTGATGCACTAAATAAACAAAATAGTTTTAAGGGGAAATACCTCCCTACCTTCCTAGGAACAGAACCTTACATAATAACAATAAAATTCTGAGGGTGTGCCAGGTAGGAACTATAGTTTACTATGGGTAAAAGTACTCTTCTGACACATAGCTGGAGCCCCACCTGGTGGCTGTAATGGTAGTCCAACACACTACAATATGGGGACCTGGGTTAATGCCCCAAGCACTTCTCCCATTCCAAGGGAGTCTCGGGCTTGTTGCATAGGTAGTGTGCTCAGACTCCACAGAGAGGGTATAGTTTATCGACTACTTCAGCACTCCCTGAGGTGGGATGTGAAGTGACCTCGACATCATGGGTGACTACTCAGTGTCAACAGCACCTCTCCCACCAGCCCAGAGCCAGTGTGGGCAACTCCAGTGTTGGAAGGTGTGTGTGTGTGTGTGTGTGTGACTAAAGTGGGTGAAAATAAATCACTGCTCACCAAATTCCTTCTGTCTTTAAACATTTAATTTACATACAGCCACAAGGTCCCTATATCTCATCTCAACCTTATTTATAGTGAACCTCACTATTTCATTAGGAGTGTACGATGACCTGTTAATAAACATTACACATATCACTTTCTAAATGTAATAAAACATTTTCAACTTATAATTCCATACAATAATATTGTGACTTTAATTTCTATCAAGTCAACCCTATAGTTCATTAATTACATTTCTGTACATTATTACATTCATGCTAATCACATCACATTTCAACAGCAACAGATTCTAAGTGATTTAATGCATGTTCACCTTAATAGGGATTTTCTGTTTATTCCCTGGACTTAAACGCCTTTTTCTTTTTTATGTTTATCGCTAACTGCTATAAAACAAAACACCATTTTCATTCAGTGACTTCTAGTATACCATTTTTACTTCATTTTTTAAATGTAAAGAAGATGGCTTTATCTCACAATTTATTTGTTATCTCTCTGGTTTTATTTCTGTGCCATTATTGAAATAAGTTATGTAAAATATCAGAAAATACTTCTATGTCCTACATCCTTTTCATTTTAAATATTTTTCTCTAGTTGACCCCATTGCAAATTGCCTTATACCTTTTCTCATTGCAAGGTTATGCCTCTTCGATTTCACGCTCCTTAATGTTTCAGACCTGAAGTCTCTTTTCCTATTGGTGCACAAGAAACAAACTCTCACTGTTTACAACATTTAGCCATTCACAGTATCTCTTTTCCATTCTGTTGTTTACTCTAAATGTGGTGTCTGTAACCCTTCATGGCGGCCAGTGTTTCAGAACACTGTGTTCACCCTCTTAGGGCGCTTTTACACACACACACATACACTACTGTACCGAAACCAGCGTTACCTGTCTGGCTCCGATACAGCCTGTTGCGCTTCACGTCCTGATTAGACGAGCTCCTATTCCACCACAACATCGCCCAGCCCTCCATATCGGTGCAGTACCTTACCGGTAGAACAGTGGCCGTGATGCAATAACTGAAGAGCTGGAGGTCTTGAGCCGAATGGGCACTTTATACTGCCCGCTGTAACGGCACGCTTTGGGACAAACCACCGATGCCAGGAATGCGGTTCAGGCGAATATCTGCTTTTACAACGGAACAAAAGCGCTTAGACAGCATGGGATGGACCGTAGGGTCCTTCCGTAATGCTTATTCCTTTGTAAGACTGTGTGTGTAAAAGCGCCTTAGACTCTGTCTTCCCCGCTGAATATGAGCAAAGGGAGGGGAATGACATCAGATGCAACACATCATGACGCCATGATACATATGCATCCAGTAACCCAATTCACACAGGTTACCCCCACCTTCCTGATTCTGTTACTGGGGCAACCATGAATGGTTGTCAGCAGTGGGTATTGTTAAACAGTTTAAACATTTCACTCACTAACTCATCCTTGCATTGCAGAACTATCAATATTCCATATGGACTAGTATGTTTTTGTTAAACTGACTCATTTCCTTCTAATAGCACTCCAGGATTGAAGATGACATTCGAAAACACTGGCCTCACTTAACAAATAAATTGTGAAGTAAAGCCGTCTTATTTACATATAAAAATGAAGTAATATAGTGTAATAGAAAAGTCACTTGAATGAAAAATGATGTTTTTTTATAGTAGTCAGTAATAAACATAAAAGGAATAAGGGCATTTAAATCCAGGGAATACACTGAACAGAAATGCTAGGTGAACATGCATTAAATCACTTTGAGTCTATTGCTGTTGAAATGAGATGTGATTAGTATGAAAGTATTACTGTACAGAAATATGATTAATGAAATACAGGTTGACTTGATTGAGCTTAAAGTCACAATATTATTTTATGGAATTGTAAGTTGAAAACATTTTATTACGCTTAGAAAGTGACATACATTTAATGTTAGGTCACGTGTAAATTCCTGATGAAGTAGTGTGGTTGCACCACCTAAACATTGAGATGAGATATATTGACCTTGTAGCTCTACATAAAATAAATGCTTAAAGACGAAAGGAATTTGGTGAGCAGCATTTATTTCAAGACCACTTTAGCATTGTTTGTGATTGTCCATGTCTTGAACAGATGCCTCCTAGCAGATGCATGTTTTGGGACCCACTGCACTACCATTTGAAAAAGAAATCACCTGACTGTGGCAAATGGTTAGCATTGGGTGCCCACATCAGTAGATCTGGCACTGCCTCCCCCGCCACTACATGAACAGAATCTCTGGGGAGTAGATGGTCATAGCACCAACCTGGCCCCATCACAATACTGCAACGCCTTTACTAAGGGTTATTTGGAGGCTTGATGTGCTGTCTGCAGTTGGTCCAGAATGCAGTGGCCCAGCTGGTGGTGAGAACTTCTCGGAGGGACCACAAAGCCAGGTTTGGGCCCAAGCTATCTGAAAGAGCTCTTGTTGTCCTACATGCCTACTCTTCCTCCACTCCACAGAGATAAGCTTGTTTCAGGTCCCTCATGCTCACTTGATGCAGGCAGGGGTACAGGGCTTTTCAGGTTGCAGCCCACCTGCTCTTGAATGTGCTTCTGGAAGTGATACGTTCAGCCCAGACTGTGAAGGATTGGAGGCTTCTAAGAACCTTTTAAAACCTTTTATTTGCACAGATGTGCCTAGAATAGAATCAGTTTTAAATTGTGATGCACTTGTTATAGCTATTTATCTATATATATATATATATATATATATATATATATATATATATATATATATATATATATATAGATATATATATATATATATATATATATATATATATATATATAGATATATAGATATATATAGATATATATCTATATATATATGTGTACTATCTGTATGTATATTTTCTTTGCAAAATAATTGCATTAATGCACCAGTTAGGGTTCAGTTTAATGCAACAAAGTAGGGAATGTGGCATTTGGGTTTCTAACCCTAACTCCCCATCCCCATCCCCCAATCAGCAAAAGAAACAACATTAGTGATTTGGGTCTCCAGAGTCTTGGCAAATCAGTTGTGGGGTCTTCCTGGGTTGTCATCCCTAATGCCCATCTCCTCCCTGAGCAAACAAGGTCCGACATGATCTCTTTTCTTCACACAGGACCTGCAGAAATCTACAACAGAGGTGCAGGGCCCTATACCAAGAGAAGATTTCTTCACTATATGGTACTTAGACCCATGGGGCAACCCTGTACCTTCCCTTCCCAGGCTGGAAGCAGTGGTTCCACATGACAGTACAGTCCCCAGCCTCAGCCCATCTGGCTGGCTCACTGAGCTTGCCCCCAAACTTAGGTCACTGGCATGGGATCACAAAGCACTACCCACTAGGGTAAAGGCTGGCACTACACACGCTTTTTTACAATCATTTTTCTAAATTTTGATCCCAGATTTTAAAGATAGTTGTTTTATGGCCCCCCTTATATACATGAGCACTGGCCAAAATATCATTTCATGCCACAAGTGCAAAATACATTTTGGCTAAGATTTGAAAAATGACACCTGTCATGTTTATGAGCTGATGTGAAAAATGGCTATGTTGAACACTGAAGATTGAACATTGAAATAATGTGGGAGTCAGATTGGTTTAATTAGATTAAATAAAATGATCAATGAGAATTTTTTTGTTTAAATTTTACAGGGCAGCCAACACTGAGGATTGGTCACCCCAATGTCAGGATGATCTTCAGTGCAAGCCCAGTGGCATTGAGGATGGCGGCGCTGGATTCCACATCTCACGCAACGCTGGTGACCCAGGTTCTGGAATGAGCACGGGTCGCTCGGGGTTGGCAGGGGAGGACTAGGATTGAGTATTGGGAGACAGCTCTCCTAGTCCTGGGGTGGGCTGGGGAACTACATCATGCTGCGGCGGCCCTGGGGACACCCGGAGGCACTGCATGCACTAGTGTTACTAGGGGGAGCGTAGGACATCATTGCATGTCTGCACTCCCAATGGGGAGAAAACCTGGAGGAAAATGGCTGGGCATGACTGAGCAGCCTGATGGCTGCATCCTGTGGTGGCAGGAGAACTGTCGGAATCGCACTGTGTGGGGTCCGGGCCAGTCTGACATGGTAGGGTAAGGTAAGCCCTCCAGTAGGTTGGCGATGGTCGTACAGGTACCCCTCCATCATGCAGGTGAGCCTACTGCTTTCCCAGTGGCAGTGCCAGCGGCTGGATGCCCCCACCAGTTAGATGCCACAGCAGGCATAAATAGTGACATGATTTAAAAAAAAAAAACAAAAAACACATAGAAACATAGACTTTGACTGCAGATAAGGACCGCTTGCCCACCTAGTCTGCCCATTTCCCTACCTAGAAGATAAGCTGCAGATCCTACTCAACCAACAGCGATTTCTTCCTACCCCACAAAAATTGCCTTATGTCTGTCCCATGCATTCTTGAATTCTCCCACAGTTTTAGACCCCACAACCTCCTCAGAAAGGCTGTTCCATGCGCCCACCATCCTCTGTGAAAAATACTTCCTCACATTGTCCCTGAGCTGTCCTCCTCTATCTTCAGATTGTGTCCCTTGTTCTTGCACATCTCAAAAGGATGATCTTTGACACCAGAGGTGCTGTCACCTACTTTTTGGAAGGGGAAGATGACCTGGGGTTGAAAAATTGGTACTGGGCTGGGCATTCTGGTCCAGTATTAATTATATTAAGAAGGAGAGTGGATGTGCGATCTGCTGGGAGGGGTAGAGAGTAGCAGTACCAGGGGTGGGTACCCCAGTCTTCTTAATATAGTTAGATAGGATAGATAGATAGGTAGGTAGTATATAGAAAGTTAGTAAAATAGATAGACAGATAGTTGGCAGTAACAGTTGATCTAAGGCTGCAGATCAAGAAAGTCCCACTATTCTTATACAGAGAATGTGGCCAAAGGCTTCTCTCGCTAAACTCAGCACTCAGGATTTTCTGGTGCCCAGCGATGGTATTTCTGGGGCAGTTTTCAAACACACACACCAGAACCTAGCTAACAGGTCCCATTTACTTAGGTTCTAATGTTTGTTTTGAAAACACATAATTTGTACTTATTTTTCACCATTTTAGTTGTTAAACAAAACAAAAACAAGATGACTGCTGTCACGAATAGTATATTTTTCACAAACAAATCACGAAAGATAAACCTCACAATTTATATTGTTTATCATTTATATCAAAGGTTGTCCAAAACAACTGAGCTTGCTCAGATAAAACCTTTAAATCCTTATAAATCTGGAACCATTTAATATTTTTATGAACTTTCAAAAGGCACTACCTCAGCACAGGTTGCTTCTACTCTGAAAGTTTCTTGAAAAATTCCACACTTCTAGGCTGTAGGTGAGAGCAAACAAAGATGTATTAAGTATATTAAAAAATTCACTTTTTCTAAAAAACTGATGTTCCAGATCTCAGAAACCGTACAAGATACTGTCAAAAATGTTTCACGCCTTGAGACTCTGTCAGCCAGACCGTGCATTCAAATTTGAGCTATTCCATCAAAAGCCACCAAAGTTTTGAGGTGCAAAATTAGGTTCAACACTGAGCATTCCATGCAGCCCTAACTACTCTGGTTCTACCATGCCAATGTAACGTGTATTGTTTATTTATTTATTGTTGTAAGCCATGCTGAGCCATATGGAAATGGCACTGAACAAATACAGTTTACCTTGTTGTTCCTACATAATGCATAATATGGTGGCAGTGGCCTTGGACCTGAGCCCAGGGGTACTGGGTAAGTGCCGTAATGGGAATTACAGAGTGGCTTATCAAACTACGTATGAAGAGGGAGGTAAGCTGCCAGTGAAGGGGGATAAAATGTCAATAAAAAAACGCAGAAGCCTTCAATCCCTTTCAAAATTTCTGTTTCAGGAGTTAGATTCTCCCTCCCCAACACTTTTTTCCTATTTTTTTTTTTTTTTTACAGGTGGGGCTGGGTCTTCTAAGACAGGTAATTACATGTATTTCTTCAGTCTAGAAGCAAAATGGCAATATCTTGTTTGGGACTTTGATTTTCATGTTGTTCTTTGTGGGGAAGATGTGCTTGCTGGCACTTTTACCATCTGGGACTGCCCCTTTTGAGGGGAAATTCCTACCCACTGTAATGCATAGGATCTCAAAACAGTATCTGCTGGCATGGATGTTGGAAGTTAAAATGCCTGGGTTTCTGGGTTTGTTAGACTCAAATTGGTAACAAGTTGCTGAAGCTTGTTTCCCTCTCCACAGACCTGGCACCGGCTCTCTTGAAATGTGATGCCAGTGAATTTCTGTGAAGCTTCTCTCTGCAGGGCTACAAACGGAGCTCAGCTGCTGTGTGTGGTGTATATACACACACACACACACACAAACAAAGGAACAAATCAAGCCCCTGCCACAAGCCAGCCCATGTGTTTGTTCCCAGAGACTGGCCAACATTTCGTCTTCATTGCAGGAAGTTCCTTCCTTCCATATTTCTAGATTTTGCGTTTGTGTGCGAGAAATCAGATCAGAGAGCTAGGATCTTCGCAGCTCAGTAGAAAAGGCTTGCTTAGACATTTTGTCCTTGAAATTGCACCAAAACTCTTTGGAAGAGCACAGAACGTAAGTATATACTATCTGGGGCAGTATTAGCACTGCAATCAAACTGCAGTCAACTCTGTTAGGATTAGGGTGAATCAGAGCAGAGCAAATGCTGTTTCACATTTTTATTTCCACTTTGGTACCACCCCAGAAAAAAAAAAGATACTTGTCATAATTAGCTTTTCTTTTCTCAAGACTGAGCAGGGTAGATTAATAACATAATGTTTGGACTGGAACTACAGTATTTTGTGGATTTGCCCAATTTTGTAGTTTTCATTTACTCTTGGTCCTAGGCCATTTAACGAGGTCTCCAGCCACTGCTGACCTTTGCTGACCATTGAAGCCTGATTTCAGTGTCTGCAGTCTTCAGCCTGTTATCTGGAGGTATTAGCAGGTCAAAGCCAACAGCAGATGAGGGGGACCTTGCAAAGTGCTTTGTATTCTACTGCATCAGTACAGAGGAGATACAGGCACTTTTATTTATTTCCCATTTCTGATCTGGGGCTTTTCATTAGATGTTTGCATGTTTATGTTTTGTTCGGCTGTAACTGCATTTTGCAGAAATATGTGTGCATATATGTGTTTTTTCACTATCCGACACATCTGTTTAGGTATTTAACTGAGATAGTAGTCCAGTTCAGCTGACATTATAGTACTTTTGATATTCCAGGCACATCGCGGCAGAATAAGTACTCAAGATAAGAAATGCTTAGAGAAAGAAAAGCCAAGAGATAGTTTTATTACCCTTGAAAGCATGAGAAGGCACAATAGGAATGCAAGTAGGAAAGTAAGAGTTAGAACACGGAGTTCAAGCCTCATGTGCGAAGACAGTTGCAACTATATAAAGAAGATCTTGGTGTGGCACTTTTTTTTTTTTTTTGTAACCACAACTTTAAACTGTCTTTTTACATTTTTAAAACCCAACAATACCTACGCTTATAAGATTATTCTCTCCTAGGTTGCCCTGATTGATGGCTGTATTGTGCTTTTCTTAAGAGCTTTCTCCGGGAAACCCTCTGCAAAAGCTGCATTCCATTTAAGTAGTGAATGTAACAACTGGTAACCATGGAGCCAGCCCCTCTAACTGCCGAGTGCAATGACTTGTTGTAAACAATACAAATGAGCCGGCACGGCAGAGGCAACCAGACATGAAATGATTTTAATAGAAATTACGGTAAAGGTCATGTGATGGGAATCAGATTGTGTTCAGGATTAGAGGAGCAGTGTCTCTTTCCTGGAACCTAATTTTAGACTGGAATTGGAAAAAACAACAAAAAAAGAAGAAGAAGCAAAAGAAAAAATACAGAAAAACTAACACCCTTCATGCCCAGGCTCTATAATTTCCTAACAATTTCAACTTCATCTAAGGAAAATATGTGCTTACAGATTTCTCTGTGCAGCCACGCTGCTTCTTTTTTGTGCTCCCATTTAAATGTAGATAGACCTCTGTCTCACTGTACACATTTAAAGCTTCATTTCTGAATGCTGGACAGCCATGTTAGGCATCAGTTTCTTATAGGTGTATCCTAGCTTTAGTATTTCTTGGTGAGACAAGTTGTCTGTTCTGTGTGATGGCTATTATTTCCCCAAAAATGAGGGGGGCAAAATGTTATTACATTTCCATTACACAGTATTTGGATTCAGACGATCTCAACCACCTAACCAAAGTAGTACTTGTTCTAACATTTGTGTGTCTGTATAGCAACACTGTTGCTGGATGGAAGAAAATATATATAGTGTTTACTTTGTTCTGTGTACTAAGTTTTAAGGTGTTCAACAGAAGGAGTAGAATTACTTACACTTTGTATGGGTCATTTTGAATTCAGTCCTTACCTCTGAGAATTCTGTCAGTCATTTCTGTGTTGTTCTGCTGCTGCAGATCCCATATTTACAGAAAATGACAGTGTTTGATTACATATCACATACTACAATAAACTGAGACAATGCAATGCCCTGAGATGTTCCATGAAAGCCCTTATGTAGTTATGGCAGAAATTTCAACAAACAACATCTGCATAAACTGTAGTTGTAAACTGGACCTTGTCATGGTGTATTCAAATAATTGTTGCACGATGTTGGTCTGCTACAAATTAGGTTATTTTATATTGCTTCTCGTCCAAGACCTGGGTGATCTCCTTGGCTCTGTGCTGACTTTGTCCTTCCATATCTGCCAGTCTACTTGCCACCACCTGCAAAATATTGCCCAAGTTCACCACTGCCTTCTGCCCCACCGCACCAAAATCCTCATTCTCTCCTTTCTTTATACTTAGATTGCTGCAAATCCCTGGTCTATGATGTCCTCAGGTTCCAGCTGTTCAGATTCCAGTTCATCCAGTATGAGGCTGCCTGCCTTCTCTTCTGCATGAAAAATACACAGTCACATCAGGGACTGAGCATGGAACAGTTTACTGGCTCATGGGGTGGGTGCAAAAGAACCATTAATGGGTTCAGGCACAGCTGGGACAGAGTTAGGGGTTTAGTAATTACTCAGAGGGGCAGCAGTGAGGCAGGGAGTATGGGGGGGCGAGGGCAAAACCCCCATCTAGAACAACACAGTAGGCCACTGATAGGGTAGGATAAAACAGGGCAGACTGGATGAACCAATGGTCTTTTCTACTGACCATGTCTATATTTCTGTTTCACTCCCATGTTGCAGAAATCTTCAATGGCTACTCACTTTAGCATTCTCCTGTGATTGCCTTTCTTGTTTTAAAATTTTCAATAATATGTTCCATGCCTGTGTAAACCTACATGGTTTCTATTCCTACCCTCTCTCCATCCATCCCTGCTGCTTCACTGCAGGAAGCAGAGCTTCTCCATCACTGTACCCACTGACTGGAACCTCTTCCTGTATCTCTTTGTCTCATTAATTTATCTCACTAGAAATCCCAACTAAATACTCCTTTTACCCTGGCCCATGACCCACAAATCTCTTTCCTCAACTGCTCTCCTCTGTCTAAGCTCTGCCACTAGTCAGGTAATGCACTGCAGGTGGACCTGCACATATTAGGGCATGGGCTGAAAAATGAGGCTTCTCAGATTTAATGTGGGGAAGTGCAAAATACTATACCTAGGGGCACAGTATCTGGGTCACATACTGTACACCCTGTTTGGTTCAACAGTGGATATCATAACTGAGAAGAGGGATGTTGAGTAATTTTGGACAGTTACCTAAAATTTGCCAGTCAAAATGCTGTGCAGTCAAGAGAGCAAACACAATCTTGGTATGCATTAGGAGAGAGGTAATAAGCTGGCATAGGGTGGTGATACTCCACTTATACAAGGCCTTGGTTAGATCACATCTGGAGTACTTTCTGTGTCCGATTCCGATCCCCATAGTACAGCAGGGCATTGAAGAGATAGTGAAGGTCCAGCACAGGCCACCAAGCTGATTAATGGCTTAGGACCTGGCACTGCAAAAATTATTGCACATACTCAAATCAGTTTGCTTAATGAAGAGAAGGCTAAGAGGGAACTTATCACAGTGTTCCAAATACTAAAGGGAATGGATAGTATGGAGTATATATTTCCTACCCTCCCACATACCTCCACAGGCGGCGGAGCTAATAAGTTTGGGGGGGTTCAGGTGACCTAACTTTGTGGCTGAAGGGTCAGACATTGAATTGAACAGTGCCCCAGGCTGAAGTGTTGTATGCAATTCTGACACAACCCTACATACACTTTTGGTACACTCCTTCACCACTGCATACCTCTTTGTTCCCTTAAAAAAAAACTGTGAGCTATTCCTCACACTTTACTCTGCTAGCCAGTGACACTGAACCAAATCTTGGCCCTCTCTCTGTCCAGCTTCCTTCCTCCACTGACCCATTTGTTCTACCCAAAGGGCTGAGGATGGTCCTTCTAAACACTCAGAGGCTACTGTCCAAGATGGAGCAGCTCAGACTCTGTATCCTGCTGATCAGGCCAAATGTGGTTGCCATATCAGAGATATAATCCTCCGAGAATATCAGGAATGATATTTCTCTTCCGGCTTTGTTGTCCATAGGTAGGACTGGCGTAAGCATAATGGAGATGCTGCAGTGTATTTTCTGTACAGTTTAACTTCTGAGGTGATCAATTTTGCCCCCATCCCTAAATCCTATGAGTTCATGAATGGCAAGATTTTCTTCTTCCACTCTCTCCAAATCTTTATCAGCACCATATAATATCACCCTGGTATTGCATTGGTATCTTACTGGAGGATATCACAACCTCTGTTTCCTGGTCTACCACAAGTGAGCTCATTCTCATGGCAACATTAAAACAAATTGCTATGTCCCTCCTCTAATAAATTAATCTAGTATTTACAAGCTCTGCACTTTACACAGTTTACAGATGAACTCATCTGCAGAAACCTTAGGTCTCCAAATCACTCCTTCATTAACTGAATCCTCTCCTTTCACCCTCATGGGATTGTCATAGCAGGCAGCCTCTTGGATATTTTCAGCAATGACTGGCCCATCTTCTGTATGAGGAAGCCTCCACAGATCTAAAGTCCCCCATCCAGGACCACTCTGTCCCATGGCATCTGCAGCTTGGACCTCCTCTGCCTACTGGCCAGTTTCTCAGTGATTGGTTCTGAATAAATTACTCTCAAACCATTGATAAGGCTTTAGACTACAGGGCTAAGATAGCTTGCTCTGATTTGCATACCAGTTTTCAAAGCAGAATACCGCTTTCATCACTCTGGTATTCTGACTGAATACCACTTCTCCAGTGCAGTTCAATCTGTAGCACTGCTATTTTGGATAAGCGGAATACCAAATATTGAAACTGAATGCCAAACACAGGCCCCATCTGCTGAACCAGAGTGAAGGGTTACCAGTTCTCTGCACCTTGGCTGAACTTACTGCCATTAGCAAGGTCCATGATGCAGCCTGGACCACTCATAAGGCCTCAGGTTCTCCCACAGACCTTTAAAATATAGGCAACCCTGTTATGCTTTGACTAAACAGCTACTTATACCAAAGGTCTTAAGCCCAGTTTCCAAACTAAATTAAACATTCCATCTAAAGTCTGGAGGGTGTTTCACAATTTTTTTTTTTAATTTAGTACACTTTTTTCCCCTTCATGCCCACTTCCACATCAGCCAGCTGCTGCTACTTGCCCCAACAGCCACCATCTCCAGAACTTACCTCACTCCAGTATTCCTCCAAAGATGACTCTACCTAAGGGCTACCAGAGGTCGGGCCTATCCCCCAACAGATTTTTAGTGTCAATGTCTGGAGTTTGAGCCCAGTCAGTGGTGTGGGGCTTGTGATGGATGGTGATAGCATTGCGGTCCCCATCCCTTGGTCATTGGGAAGTCCTGGGTCTGATGCAAGCACGTGAGCCTTGATGTCCCCTCCCTTCCCTGACTACTGGTCTGCTTGCACTGCCACCTGTGGTCAACCAGGTGGCAGTGTTGCAGCAGAGACCAGGCACCCTCCCACCAAAGTGTTTGTTCCTTTTGCTGCTTGGAAGGTGCGGTGGGGAGTTAGGTTGAAACCCTAACACCACATTTCCCCAATTTGTGGCATTAACTTGAACGCTAACTGGTGCATTAACACAGTTTCTTTTCTTTTTTTGCAAAAAAATATATATATATGAGAGCAAGAGAGAGCTATAGATTATTTATTTATGTATTATATATATAGGCACAGCAGTGCCTGTATGTTAGGGTTGCATTATGTTTCTTTAAAAAAAAAAGGCCATTTTCAAATGCTTATTACTCGGCTGCCTTTATACCTTAGGACTGTGAAATGTGGCATGCATCATCTCAGTCATAGGGTCTACCAGTGTGGAAAGTTTTGTAGAAATTGTTTGTCCGTTGTTAATTTATTATGTTGAATATATGTATTCTGCCCATTTTAAGCCAAATCTTTGCCCAAGGATAGAGAAAACTATAGATAGTTCAGGTATGAAAGCTTACAGGTTTGTTAGATGTTATGGAGGAATCATCACAATGAGTGGGGCCACTCAGCACCAAAGAAAAATGACTTTTTGCTAGATCTTAATTAAAATCATTTTAGTAACAATGTAGACATGTAAAGGTAACAAGAAGCAGCACCCCACCACAGACTGCCTCGTTTCACGTCCCTCTGACGCTTTTTCAAGGCATGGCTAAACCCAGTAATGTACAGCAGTATTTGAAGGGATTTTTAAAGACACAGTATCCCTCCTCATACATATGACATATAATATTATTTGCAAGCAACCAGGAAGCCTGTAGTACACCAAACATGCAGAAAGAAAGTGCTAATGCAAAAAAATGCTAGTACAGACAACATATTACAATATATGCTATATACAATATCAAACATACAGAATAAATATAGGATGACTTTTCTATCTAGTTGATACAATAAATAACTATACTTCAAGAGACAAAGAAAATCTGCAGGTGCCTAAAATTTCTATCTGGAATCTATCACAAATTCATTGCTGTATAGGAAGTTATTTGCATTTTAAAATGGCACAATGCTATAACTAACATTGAGATCTTTTGATTTATGTGCCTCCAAGAAAAAACTCCTTTTATTCCTCCAAATAATCCTGCAGTAACCATTTTCATTGTGAAATATTTCTCACAAGAACACAAATCAAGATACTATAAATATAAAATCACACATGCCCCCCACAATGCAAAGCATCATGGGCTGCATATGCAAATCACCACAGAATGTTATGCTGGTCCAACTTTAAGCAGAATTGCATGGTGCAAGATACTGTAACTGCTCTAACGGTGAAAAAGAAACTTTGGACAATCTTGCAGCCAACCCTAAAATTGAGTTCAAAGTTTTCTGTACTAGCATGTTTATTTATTTATTGAAATGTTTCACCAGGAAGGTAAACTGAGCAACAAGTCTCTCATCTCCTGGTGTGACCGAGGGAAGGAGTACAATTAGAATGACATTAAACATTCAAGTTACAAGATCAACTTTAAGATACAGTTCTAAGCCAGGTGTTACAAACAGTGTTACAACAGTGTTGTGCATAACATGTAGAAAGAGTGGACAATGATTAGTGCTGGGTTAATATGCAAACAAGTGCTTACGTGAAAGAAGAAGGGGAAGGGAGAGAGTACGAGTCAGGTCCCTGAGACCCTTCAGGATGTGAGGAACCCTAAAAGGACTGGGGGACCAGAGAGAAGGGGATAAGGCAGTGTCACAGAGAGACTTTTAAGATGGTGAGAGAAGGAGTAGATGAGAGATACAAGCCACTTGGGAGGGTAGGAGAGGGACCCATGAAGAGCATTCGTGTCCTTTACATTCTGTGGGAGATCAAGAGAGGTCAGTTAGGGGAGCAATTAATGGGAAGGGAGGAGGGCTAGAGATTTAGGGCGGTGGGTGTACAGGGTAAAATGAAGGTGAGGGTAGGGGGTAGGGTTTTTCCAGGGCTTAGAGGAGGGAATTGGGGAGGACATAGCAGGAGCAGCTAGTTGCAAGATAGTTTATTGAGGGCAGAGCTGATGGAGTAGGCAGAGAATGAGTGCTGGATTTGAGTTTTTTTTTGCACTAGCACTTTCTTTCTGCACCTTTTGGTGTACTACAGCTTCCTGGTTGCTTGCAAATAACAGTATATGTCTATATGGGTCATATGTATGAGGAGGGATACTGTGTCTTTAAAAACTCCTTCAAATACTGCTGTACATTAATGGGTTTAGCCACGCCTTGAAAAAGCGTCAGAGTGACATGAAATATAGGTTTGTGGTGGTGCTGCTTTGTTACCTTGTTACCTTTTACATGCCTACATTGTTATTAAAATAATTTTTAACCAAGACGTAGCAAAAGGTCGTTTTTTTTTTTTTTGGTGCTGAGTGGCGCCACATTGTGGTGATTATTATAATTTTCTGTGGTGGCACCGTGTACTGTTCCTGGAAACCACCTCTTTGAAGTTGGATTGTGCATGTTATGGAGAAAGAAGTCCTTTGGAAGTTTGAAAACTAACTACTGTATTTATTGTTCGCATGCTCTGTTCACTAAAGAAAAGGTTAATACAGTTTTTCATTGAATAGAAGCTGCCTCAGAATAAAAGCCACCTTCAAATACAAGCTGCAGGTCAAATGAGTGCTTTTAATAAAAGCTGTCCTCCAATTCAAGCTGCAGCTTCTAGTCAGGGTTGAAGTCATGTCAGATAAAACCCCTCAGGCAGGACTCTGTGATTTATCTCTGTAAATATGATTGTTATTGTAGTTTTTTCAACTGATTATCTTAGTTGATGTTTGTTTTACATATTTTTGATATGACATAGATCAATAACACTAAACTTGATCAAATCCAGGATATGTAATATTTTATTTGCAAGATGAGCTGCCCTTGAATACAAACTATATATAAAAACAATACATTTTAATAAAACTCATGCAAGATAGTATTTAGATATCTAATTTAAAAAAATGTTTGCACAGGAATCCTCACCAATTTTTTTTGAAAATCTACCTGCTGCAAGAAGTTTTGAGCATCTACAGAATGGCTTTCAAGATATTCATGCTGTAATATGGTTTTCAAAATCTGCATACTACATGGTGGTTTTCAAATCTATGTGCTGCACGACGGTTTCAAAAATCATTGTGCTGCATGATGTGTTTTTTCAGCTCGATGCTTATCACAAAACAGAGATCCTACATGAAGGTTTTGAAAATCTATTAGCTGTGTGACAAGTTTTCAAACTCTACGTGTTGTACAATAGTTTTCAAAATCTACCTGCTGAGTGACAGTTTTCAAAATCTACGTACTGTACAATGGTTTTAAAATCTACCTGCTGAGTGAAGGTTTTTAATGTTTAGGTTCAATATGACTGAAAAATCCAAGGTAAGATAACTTACTAAATATTGAATTGTTAAGGGTGATACTTAAGTGTTTATGAGAGAGAGGTAGAACAAGACACATAACGGCTAGCATATTATGAAGGTTAGCGCAGTGTTAACAAGCATTCCCCCAAGCTAACCAGACTTAGTGCATCTGGGCGGGTGGGGACTGTATCCAAAGGGTTACCTGGTACTGTGCGCAGTGGATAGCACTTATACATAGACTGCACCACTGCAGCCTTGCAGATGAGGCTGCCCTCTTGCATACTGGGATGCAGTGGTATATCCAGAGGTTTTGTAACTGGTAACAGGCTCCTGAGGCAGCCCTAATTAATGTGTATGGAACTCTGCTTGTTTGTATGAGGTACGATTTTGAATATTTTGGCCCTGTATGAGGCATCACACTATTGCTGTATGGCCCCATACCTGTATCTTGGTCTCAGGTAAAAAGGGAGGAGAGATGGTGGGAGTTAGGCTTGACAACTCCAGTAGCCCATTTCAAACTTTTTGGGCATTGGATTGAAAACCATAATAGCAGATTTCCAGACTTTGAAGGTTTGAGTTTTGTGGTAGCAATCTTAATCTGCATTAATGTTGTTATTTTGCTATGACTAGTGTATACAGTGCATTAGGGTTTCTCAAATGGTGAGGCCAACCTCCTTGGGAGGCCACAGCTTGTTCCAAGGAGTCTCAAGCGAGTCTGAAAAGGTACTGCATTTAAATTTTGAGTTTTAGATATTTTGTGTGAAGGGATGAGTAAACTGAAGAGGATAATAGTGGGTGAAGTTCTGTACCTGTTTACATGTTGGTGACCAGGAAAGGCACACTGAGCCAAGGCCCATTACAGGTGTACCTGGAGTAAGGAGGGAGTGAATACAAACCAAACTACAAAACAGTCAAGCACTAGAAAATGAACAATAGTGCAAACATATAGGAGCAATGAACAAATAATGACAGGTAACAGATTGGATTGATGGCTGAAATGTCCAAATACAAGGGTCAAGCTAGAGGTATTGGGAGCAAGAGCAGGAGGGAGCAAAAGGACCTCAGAGAAGTTGCTTAAAGGACACATAAATAGGGTTTCAGAATCTGCCAAACCAAAAAACAGCACTGTAGGTTAGAGGCTTACCTACACAATGATGTGCTCTGTTTACCTCAGAAATGTGTGTTAATCCATTTTCATCACATTTAAACATTTCCTAAATGTAAGTAAGTAAAGTAAAATGTGTATATAAAGCGCCTTCCAGAGCTCAGGGCTTTTGCAGTATCACACTTTTACAATATTCCATACACCAACATAAATACAATACAATTTAAAACTAATAAAACCATAACAGCAATCAGTACAATCATTCACCAACTCTCTGAGAATGCCTGGTTAAATAGGAAGGCTTTCAACGACTTTTGAAGCCTTCTACGGTCAGGCTATCTCATATCTGGTAAGGTAGAATTCCACAGGTAGGTGCCATAAAGCAAATGATCTTCCTCCATATGTTTTTAAGGATACCCTGGGAATTCTAGCAACCCTCATCAGAGGATCAGAGGGCGAGAAGGACGGTAAGACACCAAGAGTTTTTCAGGTAGTGAGGTCCCAAATCGTGTAGGGCCTTATAGGTCAGCAATGTGACCTTGAAGGTGATCCACCACTGTATGGGCAGCTAGTGCAGTTCAAGCAGCAAAGGTGTTATATGACTGGATCTAGAATTCCAGTCAACAGCCTGGCCGTTCGTTCTGCACTAGCTGCAAGGCGGATATCCACCCCAGCAGCCCTAGATAGAGGGCGCTGCAGTAGTCAAAATGACTGGTAACAAAGGCGCGACCAGGATGGGAAGATCTTCAGGCAGGACCAGGTGTTTCACCCGGCTATATTCCTTAGATGAAAAAGGAAGACTTGACTACAGCCGATACCTGCACCTTCAGGGTCAGGCCATCATCAAATACCATGCCAAGGTTATGCACCTGGCCAGAGGCCTAAGCGGGCCCCCAAGGTATAAACCTGAGGGTTTCCTGCCCATACCCCAGTTGTCCTAAAACCAGGGTCCACCACCAATACCTCTGTTTTACCTGAGTTCAACAGAAGCCAACTGGTACTCATCCAATCCTGTATCTCCAGGAGGCAGTTATTAAACACTATGACAGAATCAGACTCCTGTTCAGGCACAAAAAACAGGTAGAGCTGAGAGTCATCTGCATAACAGTGAAAACCCAGCCCATACCATCTAATAATGTCCCCTAATGGAAGCATATACACTGTGAATAACATGGGGACAGCACCTAGCCTGTGGAACCTCACAGGGCAGCCAGTGAGGGGCCAAGGAATAAATCCCCGACACCACTCTCTGTGATCTGCCCTCAAGGAAAGATCAAAATCTAAGCAGACTGCTCCCTCAGTCCACAGAAGAACCACAGCGCCGAGCAACACTCCATGATCCACGGTGTCAAATGCTGCTGAGAGATCAGTAGAACCAAGATGGAACGAACTCTCCAATGTCTCTCCATCAAAAGATCATTTAGTACCCGAACAAGTGCCATCTCAGTGCTATGCCATTTCCTGAAGCTGGACTGGAGAGGGTCATAGATATTGTGGCTGGTCAAATGATCCTCCAGCTGCAGAGTGACCACCTTCTCAATAACTTTCCTATAAAGGGCAAATTAGAGACTGGTCTGTAGTTAGCTGGGCAGTCAGGATCAAGAGAGGTTTTTTTCAAAGGGGCATACTACGCCTCCTTTAAGGGATCTGGAAAGATACTCTCCTAATGAACCTGCCACTATCTGGCCAGGACCGGGCGATGACCTCTACACACCCCACTAGTAGGCGAGTAGGGCTCGGATCCAAGCTACAGTAGGTAGGTCACAGAGTAACGATCCTCAGTATATCCATGACTGCCGGTTGGCTAAAGGTGAACCAGGTCAACTGGGCATCAGTACGACCTGATTGATCAGTGCAAAGCCCAGTGGGAAGGTGCTGGCCGATCTCATCTCTGATGGTGGATACTTATCAGTGAAGAATTTCAAAACTCCTCACACTGCATTTGTGACAATGCTCGACCGGCATGTAGACAGGCTGGTAGTACAGTCTGTCCACTGTCTGGAAGAGCTGGACAGGTCTATTCCTCGCTGTAGCATTTCCTGGACAGGAACTCTGCCTTCTTATGGGAAATTGCTGATTGGTAGATTCTATAGTGATCTAGCAATCTAAGCCTATCCACCTCCAGGCGAGTTTTCTGCCAGTGTCTCTCCAATCTTCAGCCTAACCTCTTCAACTCGTGGCTCTCCCATTAAACCAGGGAGCTCCCAGGCGAAGAGTAAGAGGGCTAACACCAATTGGAGCAATGATATCCAGGGTCCCCACCACAGCCTTATTATAGGCCCGGTCCTGTCTAAAACAGACCACAACCCCCCCTCACGGTCCACTGGCAGTGAATCACCAAGAACCCAGCCAGAACTGCAGACTCCAAAATAAGCGCCTGCATTTTCATCAGCCAGGTCTTTGGTGATGTAAGCCAAGTCAACAGAAACAAACCCACTTCATATTCGACACTGCACTTCAGCACCTGCCTAAAATGGCCTGACATCATACTAAGGTCCCCATCCAGACTGTATTGTCACTCTGAGCACTGTTGCTCCACTGATGTCACTGCATGAGGATGTTCTGGCCGTTTTAGGCAGATATTGAAGTGTGGTGTTTGAATATGAAGCAGGGGTTTTTTTATATTTGAGGAAAATGTTTAAATGTGATGAAAATGGATTAACACAAATTTCTGAGGCAAACAGAGCACTTCATTATGTAGGTAAGCCTCTAACCTACAGTGCTGTGTTTATGGTTTGGCAGATGTTACTTATTAAGAACCCTCTGTATGTGTGTCCTTTAAGAGCAGGGTAAGAGGTAGAGGTGGGTAGAATGGTTATTCCAGATAATGGGAAACAGACAGAGAACGCAGTCTGACCCATGAATGTTTTGCAGCAAGGGTAGCAATGTTTGAGAGTCAAAACAGCAGAGCAGGTAGGCTGGCCCGGGTGGTGGGGAGGGTTACATGGGAGGGGATTACAGTAGGCTGAGGTCCACTTTATTCCTTATGTATGATGCAAAGTATGCTATTTTGTATGGGAAGGATTGAGATTATTTCAGTATTTGAGGGTGGGGGCAGGACTCAAGATTTGATGTTTTCCATGGCTTGAGGGAGGCTCACCATTACAGTGTCTGAAAACTAATACAGTACATGTATGCATCTGTTATTGATTTAATAATGGCTAAGTACAGTACACCAGAGCAGCGCCCACTTTCAGGCAAAACCAGCCTTCCTGCTATCCGTGTGCCAGTCTGGCTTCCACAGTTAGGTGCCAACTGAAATTGATGCCCTTCCCTGCCCCTCCCAGAGTCAGAATACATAATTAGTGGGGGTGTGGCACAGCCCCACATGTAAAGTGGGAGGCAAATGAAATCCCTGGTGCCCTAATGACAGGCGACTTGGATGGTGCATTCGTTGTGGAACCCAAAACCAATGCCCACACAGTTACAATAATATGGAAGCACAGTATATACTTCATAGGTAAGCACAAAAGCACAGCATATGGCATTGGTGACATAAAAATATTTATTTGTTTATTTGTTTATCAAGTCTAGGATTACATATACCTTTGAGCCTTGGCTCTTTTGCAAAGGTTCCATGTCAGAGAAATACAAATTATGGGGAACATCAAGCAGACATTACAACAATGTGGACATTGCAAACAGAGTACAGATTAATACAATTCAAGGGTAGCATTGTAACAAGGCAGCCAGACTGACAGAATAAGTAACTTAATATATCTTGGCACGGACAGTCATACACGTGCAGTGGAACTAGCCAGGATGCAACGCAGCACTTTATAGTATTACTGCAGAGTGCTGCAGTATGCCGAGGAAACCGCAGTTCAATGGCAATTAAGCTGGTTTTCTGTGCAGTATTTGTGACATGTCATTTACTGTAAGATACTGTGTTGAATCTTGGCAGACCCTGATGAACTCCAAGTTGGGCACCAACAGGTGCTTAGTACGAGTAAGTGTTCCTTGAGATGCAATTTAAATGGAATGGCTGGAGGAGAGTCACAGGAACTAGTGAGGTTGTCCCAGGCTTTATGGAAAGAGGAAGACAAAGCTTTGGAGCCACTGGATGTCCTCAAAGTTGGAACTGTTAGTAGGCATTGCTCTGAGTACTCCTGGTCCCTAGGACAGTGCTTCATATGCAGAAGCTGAGTTAGGAGAGAGGAGCTAGTGTGACACAGGGATTTGTCTATTAGGCATGGTTGGAAATAGTACCTGTGCAGGTAGGGGAGAACCACTGCAGCCTGGCATATAGTGTAGTGGTGTGAGTGAAAATTATGTTAAAGTAAAGCAACAGATGCTGCTGTAAGCAGTGTTGAGCCTTCCAGTATCTTTACTGGTAACATTTATGAGTAAGGTGGCCCCAGAAGAGGTATGAGTGATTCTTTGGTGTTAGCCAGATGGACCTCAGGGTGAAACACTGGTTTAACCTGTACAAGACACCCAGCATTTGACTGATTTCTGTACAAACTGGAGCAACATGGTCACCAGAATACAAGTAGTGTCATTTACAAGTGGGTGCCATCTCTGTCAAGTTTTGAAGAGTGATGTTAGTACAACTTTGTTTGTGGGAGAATCCAAATAGCAGAGATTTTTTTTAAAGAGTTGAATAGGAGATGATTCATCGTGAGCCAACCCTGTGCTGTTGAAAATGTTTACTTAGAGATGGCAACATTTTATTTAGATTTTGTTGACCGGTAAGTGCACTAGACAAATTCTGCCTATTTTCAGGCACGACCGGGGTGGGGGATACAGATGAATGCCAACCGACGTTGAACCAGAGCTGTTAACCATTAGGCTGTTGGTGGTATTTTTAGTGAATGGGGAAATTTGGTAAGGGCACCGGGAAATTCCTACTCTTTTCGAGAAGTGCCATTGGATCTTTAACATCCACCTGACTACCACCAGAACAGGCAGATGGGACCTCGATTTAACGTCTCATCTGAAAGACGGCACCTCAGGAGTGCAGCACTTCCAATGCTGCACTACAGTGTCAGTATTGGATTTAACTCAAGTGCCTGATGGGGAACATCATCAAGGGATACAGAGCTATGGTAGCTTAGTAAGTTGTCAGCATAATGCAGTGTTTTTACTACTGTGGTAAGCTGTGGGAAGGGAGTTGATCAATATGGAAAATGGCAGTGGACCCACATTGAACCCTGTGGGACTCTGAATGATAGTGAATGAGGCTGATACAGGAGATTTCTAGGCAGACTTGCTGCATACAACCAGACAATTCTGTATACAGTGAAGGTGGGCAGCTGAGACACTAAGCAATTGAATCGTAGGACAGGAGGATGTCATGGTCAATCAGGTCAGCAGATTTGTTAGTTCAACAAAGATTTCCCTGTCAGAAGGACAGTATCTGTCTCTACTGATACATGATCATTCTACTTTATTAGGGCTGTACTAGTACCGTGATCTTTGACAGAACACATGCTGCTGGTGGGTGTGTGTGTGTGTGTGTGTGGGGGGTGAGCAGGGTATACTTAGTCATGTCATTAAACTAAGTAAACACAGCCTTTCCAACAATTTACTTAGATGGAAGAGGATGGAGATGGGATAAGAATAGTCTGCAGAACTACCCGCTTTCACAACTGGGACAGCCTTTTCTCTTCAAGACAGATGGCTTTAAGCTGGTGGTAGAGAAAGATTAAAATATTGGCGTGATGAGGCTGTAGTCAGCAATACTTCATTTATTTATTTATTTATTTATTTGTTGACTGGGAAAGGAGGACTAGACAATTCTGCCTATTTTCAGCATTGTCCCGTGGAAGGGGATGCACATGGATGCCAACTGACATTGACCCAAATTAAGCTGTTGGTGGTATTTTTAGTGAACGGGGAATGTGACCTGGACACCAGGGAAATTCCTGCTCTTTTCAAGAAATGCCATGGGATCTTTAACATCCACCTGAACTACCACCAGAACAGGCAGATGGAACCTTGGTTTAACGTCTCATCTGAAAGACAGCACCACAGTGTCAGTATTGGGATTTAACCCAGATGCCTGGTGTGGGAAAGAACCCACAGCCTTCTTATCTTCCGCCTCAAAGGCAAGTGAGCAACCTGCTGAGCCACTGACACTGCTAAAGATCTATCTATCTATTTATCTATCTATCTATCCATCCATCTATCCTTATACAGCATGTGTTACTGATAAAATAGCTAAATAAAAGTGTTATAAGAGCAGGAAACCTAACTGGCTAAAGAACATCACCAAGCCGACTCTGTGGTGCTGAGCGATGGGTGTTCACTGCATGCTAAGCGACCCCCAGCCCATACATCAGAGAGGAGTCCAGCAGGGAGGGGTTTAGAGCATCTTTTGATGTTTTCTCCGGGGGTTGGGTGGCCTCAGACCACTGTTTGTTGGCCCTGGGGTGGTTTGAGTTGTTCTTGTTGGGTGGCCTTGATGCACTGGGAGGGAGCAATCTTAGACCTGGTACCCAGATGTTAACTGGAGCACCTTTGCTGCAGCCACATCCAAGAGGGGGCCATTCTCGATGCCCTACAGGGGCATGCCTCAGACAGCTAGTTTTGGAACCCACTCGGGAGGGAGCAGTCTTAGACCTGGTACTCTCAAATGGGGACAGAGAGAGATCTTAGATCTAGAAGTGGGTAGCCATCTGGGAAGAAGCGACCACCAAACAGTGTGATTCACTATGAACTTAGCTGTAGAGTCAATCCATACAAAATGAAGGCACTGGACTTCAGGAGGGCTGATTTTGTCAAATGGGAGGGTGCCTCAGAAAAGCACTAGCAAACAGACAAGAAGGTGGGTGGAGCAACAATGGGAAACATCAAATCTGCCATCACAGAGGCAACAAGCCTTTGTGTGAAGCAAATAAACAAATCAAAACAAAAGAAAAAACACTATGGTTCTCAAAAGAAGTGGTGGGAAGGTTAGGAGAGAAAGATAGCATTCAGGAAGTATAAGGAAACACAGAAGGAGCAGGACAGAGACCTGTACCAGTTAAAGCAGAAGGAAGTGGAAGGCAGTCAGGATAGCAAAGGCCAAAACCAAGGAACAGATGGCCAACTCGGTTAAGAAGGGAGATAAAACCTTTTATAGGTACATTAGGGACAAAAGAAAGACTAAGGCAGGGTACTGAGGCTGAATAAAGAGGAAGTGGTTGGGCAGAGAGTGACAGTGAAAAGCAGGATACTGAATGAATACTTCTGTTCAGTCACAAAGGAAGAGCAGGGGAGATACATAATCCAGTCAATAGAAGCACTCTGGATAAGGGGTTGATATTAGTCCTTTCACAGAAGAAAGTGTTCTGAAAGAACTCTTAAAACTAAAGGTGGATAAAGCAATGGGGCCTGATGGGATTCACCCCAGAATTCTAAAAGGACTAAGGGAAGAACTAGTAACACCAGTGACTACCATTTTAATAAATCATAGGAGGATGGTGTGGTACCTGAGGACTGAGACGGCAGATGTGTCCTCTCACAAAAGTGGGAGCAAGACAGAGGCAGAAAACTACAGACCTGTCAGTTTGACCTCAGTGGTAGGGAAAATGATGGAATTACTTCTGAAGGAAAGAATTGTTGAGTACCTAGAGGCCAGTGGGGCACAGGACCCAAGGCAGCATGGATTCACAGCAGGAAGGTCATGTCAGACAAATCTGATTGATTTTTTCGACTGGGTGACCAAAGTAGTAGACCAGGGAGGGGCTGTGGACATGGCTACCTAGACTACCTAGACTTTAGCAAGGCATTTGACACAGTCTGGCACAAAGATTAATAAACAAATTAGCCAGCGTGGAGTGGTCCCAGGGTGGTAGCCTGGGTAAAACACTGGCTGGACAACAGGACACGAAGGGTAATAATAAATGGAGTCCACAGTGAAGAAAGGGGTTACTAGTGGGGTAACACAGGGTTCAGTACTGGGATGGTCCTTTTAATGTCTTTATAAGTGACATTGCAGAAGGATTGGAAGGAAAGTATGTCTTTGCAGATGACACAAAGATCTGCAACAGGGTTGATACATAAGGAGGGGTGGAAAGGATGAAAAGGGACTTGGAAGGTTGGAGGAATGGTCAAATGTATGGCAGCTTAGATTCAACACAAAGAAGTGCAAAGTAATGCATCTGGGAAACAAAAACCCAGGGGAAGAGTACTCACACAATGTGGGGTGAGATACTGACAACAACAAAAATGGAAAGGGACCTGGGGTAGTCATAGCAGATGACCTAAAGATGGGCCAGCAATGTGAGAAGGCAGTAAGGAGGCTTGGGGATACTGGGATGCATAGGAGAGGCATCACCAGTAGAAAACAGGAAGTTGTTGTCCCTCTGTACAGACAGTTGGTAAGACCACATCTGGAGTACTATGTACAGTTCTGGAGACACCATTTCGCAAACACTTAGACAGGGTGGAGGCTGTCCAGAGGAGGGCAATGAAAATGGTGCAGGGTCTGCACCAGAAGACATATGAAGAAAGACTAAAGGAGCTGATGATGTTTAACCTTGAGGAAAAGAGGAAGGGGGACATGATATAAACTTTCAAATACCTCAAGGAGTCAACAAAGTCCAAGAAGTTAGCATCTTTCAGAAAAGAGATGTGCAAGAACAAGGGGCAAGTTGAAGATAGAGGGGATGGCTCACAGATAATGTGGAGGAAGTATTTCTTCACAGAAAGGGTTGTATATGCATGGAACAGCCTTACTGAGAAGGTCTTAGAGTCAAAAACATTGGGGAATTCAAGAATGTATGGACAGACATAAGGCAATTCTAGTGGGGGATAGGAGGAAGTAGGCTGTTGGTTAACTAGGATCTGCAGCTTATCCATTAGGTAGGAAAATTGGCAGACTAGGTGGGCAAGCAGTCCTTATCTGCCATCAGATTCTATGTTTCTATGTTTCTGTTATGTCCCTGCCCCAGGCGCTGCTGCTGGCCCATTGTGTGGAGAATGTGGATTGTCGGAGAAAGTGGAAAATCCACCCTTGGCCAGCTGGATGATGGCTGCTGGTCCCTGCTGCCCGATCATTGGGAGGTGTCCATGCTGACCCCTGCTATGCCCGGGATATGTAATAGTCACCTGCAGGCGTTTCTTCTCTCCTGGTTGCTGGCAAGGTGGGGAGGGGCCTACCTGATGAAGGGTTACATTGGGTTACCCGGCATCACAGTGCAGATGGGGCAGCGGATGGCAACAGGGCCAGAACCGCGTAGGACTAGCGGCCTGAAGGTGTGGCCAACTGCGGGACCGGGGAGGTGCACAAAAAGAGCATCACCTGACCGGGTATTAAATTCACTATTTAATCCACAGTTGGTGTGAGTGTCTGTCAAGCAATATCCCTGAGCAGAGTGGCACTCGTTATCTGGTAGAAAAATAAGTGAAAGGCAGCCATGTAAACAGTACTGAAGTGAGAGATGGCACAGGTAGCGCATTCCCTGTTGTTAATTAATGTGCTGTGAAGCACTACTCCAGCTGTACCCCATCCCACATCGAGCCCAGAAAAATGCAGTCTTCGCTTCAGTGTGAGATTTTGACTGTGGGTGATAATTCCCTGTACCAAACAGATGTGCTGCTTCAGTGTGGTGTACCGTATTCCTATTGCCAGCAGTTGCTCACCTGTTTCTCTGCTGCTTGTGAAAGAGAGAGACAGAGCAAGCAGACAGAACATTCCTGCAGAGAGAGAGAGAGAAAGACAGTGAGATAGCACTGTTGCTGGCATCTGAGCACTGACAGGGAGTTCTTCCTCTGAGCAGTACCAAGCGAGACACCATTTTCCTCTCTGGTAGCGCGAGACAGAGAGGAGCAAACAGCAAGCATGAGAAAGCCAGTGAAGTACCTCAACCCATGCAGTTTTTTTAACTCTGTGACAAAACAGTACCTCTTCAGTGACTCATATATTTTCACAGTGTATTTTGTGGGAGTCAGGATACAACTGGGGACCAGGGTGTGAATGTCTTTGCCAGCTGCCGCCTGCTCGCCCATACATCACGGTCCCCAACCACTAAGCCCAGCAGCTGCGTGACAGCACACACCACAGACATACACTGACACCTAGAGAGAGACGGGACTTGTGACCATGTAACCCTGGGGTGAGAAACACTGACAGCGATGACCTGTCACAGCAGTCTGTGCTGCAGAAGTGCAAAGCAGAGTACAGCAAGGTCTGTAAACACTGACAGTTTTCGGATGTGCTCCTACATGCATCTGTGTGTGTGTGGGGGTTGAACTGAAACCATTTGTAGGCGCTGCATTCTCTGTTATGGACCACAAATGTCAGAAATCATGTTAATAATAGATTTCTAGCATTTTGTATTCTCTTTATCATGTTTATATACATTACTTGTTGGGGACTACTTTTCAGTCAGCAGGATATAGTAAGATTTCTTGTATTTGAGCATGAATAAAAACCCTTTCTGTATATATTTTTTGTTTATAAGCACCCATGTTATAAGTGCAATAATCCACTCCAAGGTATGGTGTTGTAAGCATTTAATCCACACCTCAGATGCTGTGAGGACACTTGGCCTGCGGCCTTGTGCCTCACAGCACACAAACATGGATTAAGGCCTATAACCCCATACCCTGTTGTGCATATTGCTAACTTATCTTGACCAATCACTGAGCATGCTCAGAGATTTATTTTCCCATGTGAGATGCCATATATCTTTTGACTGATCTTATGGATGATCAGAGTAAGAGTATTGATCACTTGTTGTAATGCTAAGCCATTAAACACAGGGGCACAGTTTATATTTGTACTTTTATTTTATAACTTTATACCAATTCGATCACAAAACCTCAGAACACTATTGTACAAATTGAACATGACATGGGTGACAAGAGATTCATTTTATCTTCACGAGAGAATATTGGTCTATTGTTATCTCACATGTGACTTTGCCACATGAGATATCAACAGACCAGTACCCTCTCATGAAGATAGAAATGATATCTTAAGTCAGACCATGTCATATTGTCTGTCTGTCTGTCTATCTGTCTGTCTGCCTGTCTATCAGAGAAGCCCACCAGGATTCAGAACTATACTGCAGAATTCAGCACCAGAGCTACTGCAGGAAACAGAGCAGTTTCAGTGACAGTCAAGCCCTTTTGTGGGCCTGGAATCTGTGACAATGCATTGCATTCTGGTGGGTTCCACTGTATGTCATACGTCTGTGTGCACGTGTGTGTATATATACTACATGGTTGGACACATACATGATGTTAGCCAGTTAGCATACACACAGCCAATTAATCAGTGCCACTGTACTGATTTAACGGTTTAATAACATATTAATACCTAACAAACACAATATTAATACATAACAAACACAATACAAACCACCTCATTACAACCATAGGAACACATGTAACAGACCACCTTAAAAACACATGTAACAGCTACCTTATTAATACCAGTAAAACTGCCACCTTATTAACATATATGGCAACTACCTTATTAACACATGTATTAACCACCTAAGCTGCTCTCTTCACTGCCTCCCCAAGTATGCTGTTTCTCCTGCTGCTTCCATCAGACACAACATTTTGAAATGCAGGATGTGAAGTTCTATGCAATTTCACCATAAGCATATTTTGATTTTTAACCAATAAGTGGTCTGGGACATGCCCATTTACAGCCACGACTGACATATATAGACATAGACAAATAAACAAGGGTTACATATATACAAGGTACAGAGTAGTCATGACTACTCATCATTCAGAATATTCATGGTACATTAAAACACTTTCAAAGTTGTGGATTTTCACACATAGCCAACAATGTCTTTTTGAAACTGTATGACGAGAAAGGATTAACTGTAGGAGATAGACTATTTAAAATATTGGGACCAGCCCAAGAAAATTAATGCCTACTGACCTGTAATTCATACTGGTGTCTACTAGTATTCATTGCCATATAAAATCTCTCAGATGCACTAGCACTTCTATTTACATCTTATTTATCTGACTGAAAAGCAGTACAACCCCCAAAAAAATGATTCTGTAAGTGGAATAAGACACTTGAGAGGATGTGTTAGACTCCATCAGCATTCCTCATGGTGGCTTACACCCACAACTTGGTATGCTAAAGGTGTATATATAACCCATCTTCTCTCATGTCTTATTCTTACACAATCATAAATGCTAGAAAAGTGTGGTGTACAAAGAAATAATGACATTGAGGGGACTAAAGAGCTCATAAATCACAAGCCTGAATGGTGAGTGCATTTATAAGCTCATTAGTCCATTGTATGAATCTATGTGCTCTTGACATGGTATTATTGCACAAGTAAACAGTACTTGTCTAGCATTTGTTTTATATACTACATTTGGTTAGCTAAAAACAACTTGACAAAGCAACCAGGTCATGCCGGAAAATCGGCTAATCCTTAATGAAAGGGAAAGGAAATTTTTAACCAGGAAAGGCACACTAAGTTGAAGCTTGTTTACAGGTGCGACCAGGAGCACAAGGAAGTTAAGTGACTTGCTCAAAGTCATACAGTATGCAAGTGGGAGCCATAGGATTCAAATCCAGGTCTTGAGGTTTGCAGCTCAGAACCCTAAACCACAGCTCTGTACTGTAGTGCAGCTACCCAGTTATCAAAACAAACAAATAAATGAATCACTTTCATGGTTTTCAGTGATTTTAAAAGTTTGCAGCAGTAAAGGAGTTAATCTCGTTAAGTAGTTAAGACTTGTTGATGGTGGTTGAATGTGAACCTGCAGGCAGTGTTTCAGTTAGTCACTGGAATGCAAATGGTGTTCTGTTGCCATAGCAGAACAAAGATGGCTGTGATCGGCTTTCCTGTGTGTCATGCTAATGTGCTCTTTTGACTTTAGAAGTAGTTTTCTAGACGTTACTGAAAATGTTTTTTTTTTTAAGTTGCTTTGAAGTTATAGGAAATGAAGCAGTTTCAGGGGAGTGTTTCATCTTTACCTAAAGTGCTTTTTGTTTGGAAATTGTTTTCTGGAGTTTAGAGCTTCTTTCTGTAAATATGTTGTGTGATATTGCTTCTACAGAGTCTAAAGATAATGTGCTCTCAGTTTCATACAGTTGTTATTTGCTATGTTGTAAAAGTGTGTTTGTAGGGTGAAGAAAATTATTTAAAGCCCTACAGTGATCATAAAACATAGACTCTGACGGCAGATAAGGACCGCTTGGCCCAACTAGTCTGCCCATTCCCTACCTACAGGATAGGCCGCAGATCCCAGTTAACCAACAGCCTATTTCTTCCTACCCCCACAAGAATTGCCTTATGTCTGTCCCATGCATTCTTGAATTCCCCACAGTTTTAGACCCCACAACCTCCTCAGGAAGGCTGTTCCATGCATCAACTACCCTCTCTGTGAAATAATACTTCCTCACATTGCCCCTGAACCGCCCCTCTATCTTTAAATTGTGTCCCTTGTTCTTGCCGTCTCTTTTCTGAAAGATGCTACCCTCTTGGACTTTGTTGATTCCACTGAGGTACTTAAAAGTTTCTATCATGTCCCCCTCTCCCTTCTTTCTTCAAGGGTATACATATTAAGCTCCTTTAGTCTCTCCTCATACGGCTTCTCTTGCAGACCCTGCACCATTTTAGTTGCCCTCCTCTGGACTGCCTCTATCCTGTCTATGTCCTTGCAGAGATGGGGTCTCCAGAACTGGATGCAGTACTCAGATGGGGTCTCACCAACTGTCTGTACAGAGGATAACAACTTCCTATTTTCTGCTGCTAATGCCTCTCCTATGCATCCCAGTATACCCCAGCCCTCCCACTGCCTTCTCACATTGCTTGCTAACCTTAAGGTTATCTGATATGATTACCCCCAGGTCCCTTTCCTTTTTGTTGTTACTACCTCCCCCATTGTGTATTCTTCCCTGGGTTCTTGTTACCCAGGTGCAATATTGCACTTCTTTGCATTGAATCCTAGCTGCCATACTTGACCATTCCTCCAACCTTGCCAAGTCCCTTCTCATCCTTTCCACGCCCCTTGTGTATCAACCCTGTTGCAGATCTTTGTGTCATCTGCAAGAGGCATACTTTTCCTTCCAGTCCCTCTGCAATGTTACTTATGAAGACATTAAAAGGACTGAACCCAATACTGAACCCTGCGGTACCCCACTAGTAACCCCTCTTTCTTCAGAGTGGACTCCATTTACAATTACCTTCTGTGTCCTGTTGTCCAGCCAATGTTTTACCCAGGCTACCACCCTGGGACCCACTCCAGGCTGGTTAATTTGACTATTAATCTTTTGTGTGGGACTGTGTCAAATGCCTTGCTAAAGTCTAGGTAGGCCATGTCCACAGCCCTCCCTGGTCTACTACTTTGGTCACCCAGTCAAAGAAATCTATTAGATTTGTCTGACATGACCTTCCACTGTGCACCCATGCTGCCTTGGGTCCTGTGCCCCACTGGACTCTAGGTACTCAACTATTCTTTCCTTCAGTGACTCCATCACTTTCCCTACCACAGAGGTCAAACTGACAGGTCTGTAGTTTCCTGCCTCTGTCTTGGTCCCATTTTGTTAAGGGAATCACATCCGCCTTCCTCCAGTCCTCGGGTACCACACCATCCTCCCATGATTTATTAAAAGTGTAGCCAGTGGTTTCACTAGTTCCCCTTAATTCTTTTAGAATTCTGGGGTGAATTCCATCAGGCCCCATTGCTTTGTCCACCTTCCGCTTTAGGAGTTCTTGCAGAACCCTTTCTTCTGTGAAAGGACTGGGATCGACCCCCTATCAAAGAGTGCTTCTGTTAATTGGATTAGGCACTTCCCCTCCTCTTTTGTGAATACTGAGCAGAAATATTAGTTCAGTATCCCTGCTTTTGCTGTCCCTCTCTGCCCACCACCGTTCATTCTATTCAGCCTCACTATCCCTCCTTTGTCTTTCACTCGCTGATGTACCTATAAAAGGTTTATCCTCTTCTTAACTGAGTTGGCTGTCTTTTCCTCAGTTTGGGCCTTTGCTATTCTGACTTCCCTCCTGCTTCCTTCTGCCTTAACTGGTACAGCTGTCTGTCCTGCTCCTTCTGTGTTTCCTTAGCATTCCGGAGTATATCTTTTCTTCCTGACTTTTACAGCCACCTCTTTTGAGAACCATAGTGGCTTTTTCTTTCGTTGGATTTGTTATTTGCTTCACACAAAGGCTTGTTGCTCTGTGATGGCAGTTTTGATGATTCCCCATTGTTGCTCCACACCTCCTTCTAGCCTGTTTGCTAGTGCTTTTCTGAGGCACTCTCCCATCTTGCCAAAGTCAGCCTCCTGAAGTCCAGGTGCCTCACTTTTGTATGATTTGACTCTGTAGCTGAGTTTAACGTGAATCACACTGGCAGATGGTCACTTGCTCCCAGATGACAACCCACTTCTAGATCTGAGACCTTCTCACTGCCCTGTTTGAGAGTATGAGGTCTAAGATTGCTCCCTCACAGTGGATTCGAAACTAGCTGTCTGAGGCCTGCCACCTGTAGGGCATCAAGAATGGCCCTGTTCTTGGATGTGGCTGCAGCAAATGTGTTCCAGTTAATATCTGGCATATTCAGGTCTCCCATCAGCAGTATCTCCCTTTCTCTGCCATTTTAAGAATGCCTTCTATCATATCCTTGTCCATTCCCTCCCCTGACATGGGGTCTGTACACAACCCATCCGGATTGTGGTGCCCTTCCGGTCTCCAAGGTGACCCACAGTGCCTCCTCTCCTCCCTGTTTACTCTTTCGCTCAGTTGCTTTTATCCCTTCCTTTACATAGAGAGCTACTCCTCCCCTCTTCTCCCCTGCCTGTCTCTCCTGTAGGTTATGTACCTGGTATGTTAACATCCCAGTCATGGTTTTCTGTGTACCATGTTTCTGTGACTGCTACGATATCCAGGCATCCCTCTTCCATCAAGGCCACCAGCTCAGGGAGCTTGTTGCCCAGACTACGTTATATGTGAGTTGATGTTTGCTTTTGAATTGAAATAATGTTTTTAAAAGCTGGATTGAAATGAATATGCTGTTTTTAAAATGTCCGATTCTAAATGAGTGGGAACTGTTAAGAAATGCCTTTTTGTGAAAGTCTACTGCTCTGACATTAAATGTGCATTTTGTTTCATTAGTGAACTCTACATTGTTACACCATTTTCACAAAATGTTGCTTTTAAGTATGAAAATGTGCATTTTGTGGGGGAGAGTAGAACGTGAACTGTTGAAAATACAATTTTTATGAAAGTTTGATTTTGAGGTTGAGGTAAGAAAACAAATGTCAGTTGGTGATGTCATGACTTTGAGAGCAGAACAATAATTCACATGTGACCGAACCATATAGTGTATACTACATATCAAGACACCATGCCCCCAAGACTGTGCATGCAGTTCTGTTGAACAGGGTAAAGCTATTAAGGTGCAAAGTTAGGGGTTTAACATTAAACAGCCTACTCAACCCTACCTGCTGTGGTGCTGTTGCGCCACTATAATAATAACTATCCTAAAATGAAAGGTGGCCTGCTAAGTTGAGTAAAGTGACTAACTCTGCTCATCCCCACTGATTCTACTAAACTTTATATAGAAAAAGCAGTAGCGAGTTCTCACTTATCATCAAAATGCTTTTTGGGATAGTGATATAGCTTGAGACTCCAAAGCATGCTGAATACAAGCCAGCACGTCAAAGGCTTTTATCTCAATTATGTTGACAAATTTTTAAACTGTTTAGTTAGACCATAAGGCAGCAGCTGATGAAATCATAATGGCCTCATCTGATCCCAAAACAGAGCAGTGAAATTAAACAGTTGAGTCTTCTTTGAGTGATTCTGGACTACATATATTTGCCTTCCACACTGTAAGGATTCATTACGTTACAATTTAAATAGCTAATAGTACATTTTGAAATTAATATTTACTTTTAAAAGACGTTAACTGTTACTTTTGTAGCTGAAATAATTTTCTTTTTTGGGGTAATTCAAAGATTTTGTTTGTCACTCATGAGGTATGGTCTTGGCCCCCAACACATGGTTATAAGTTGCACATTCATGAGAACTATATATATTCCTATACTGCTGTTTTCTCCTGGTAACCTTTTCCCAGGACACCTCTGGAAACAAGTTGTCCTCCACTTGGTAGGCCTTTTTGTGTGGAAATGTTTAGAAATAAATACATCTTTTAAGTTGGGTCACTGTATTATATAAGTAAAAATACTCAGTGAGGTGTTCTGTTGTACTGAAATTGGATTTGCTATTGTGTGTTTTTTAAAGAGCTAGTGCACTACCTAGAATTAATAGCAACTTTTAGAAGTAGTCAGCTACAGTTAATATGAGTAAAGTATTTTTATTTTCTGTTTTGCTAATTAGATTTTCTTGCAGACAGTACTAGATATATGTGGAGCAGCGCAATATCTGGAGGCTGATGTAGTCAGTTCTTTTCCTCCCTATACAGCATCAGCATTGTGACTCACACACCATCATCACTAGTAACCAAGAAGAGACACTCTCCTGCTGCTTAATTAGTAACTTGACAGACATGTTACCAATCAGCCAGTGGAGCTTGTGATGTAACAAAGAGTGAGGTCACGTGTTGATGATGTAGTGGGAGGACCAGAACTAGATATGTCTGTTGCCAAAGGCCTACATTTCACATAACACCCAATACTAATAGAAAACCATCTCATGAGCACTAGAAAAGAAAAGCACATCAAAAATAAAGTAATAAGGGACTACTTGTAAAATTACTAACATTTGCTACCTGCTATATTTGGGTGCTACTAGCTCTTCAAAGCACGATGTAAGGCAAAGGGCTTTCAGCATAAGAAGTTTGCATTATTTCTTCACAACGCACATCTTGGAACATATTATTGATTTTGTAAAATAGTCCTAAAAGACTACAAAACACAAGCGATTTAATGAAAAATCATTTGCAAGAGCTTAGTTCTCCAGTTATGCAGAAATAACTATATGACTGACCGTTCTCAGCCAATCAGATCAATTAATTTTTCTAATTTGCTTTACAAACGTATTTATTGTTTTCTGTCTGTTGAAGGGTCCAATTATAACAGGGTACCTTCAAGTTGTAGACCTTCGATCCAAGGCTGCAGCTTTCAGCTCACATTCTTGAAGTGAAAGATCGAGCATCCTTTAATATTTCTTGCTTCTAGCAGATTGAGCACATCTACCTTTAGAGATCTTGGGAGAGAGGGATTGCACCCTCCTTTGCTTTTGGATCTGGCAGTTCTAGTAGTTAATAAAAGGTAGGAGAAAGATATGAAGCCACAATTATGTAACTGTCTGAGAATGGCATTATATCACGTGGTATAAATGGTCAAACCAGCAGATAACATTTTGTGAATTTGTGAATAAAATGCTGGTCATTAAGGTAAAAGGTAGTCTAATACTCATCAGTTGTTTCTCTGCTGGCCTATCTTTCCAATGGCTGCTACATTTCTATTGTGGGAAGCTACCCATTGAATCAAGCCTATCGAAGTTTTACTCCACAAAGCCCATCAATTAAAATGAAAGCGTGGGCTGTGCTCTCAACAGCTGTGCATAATATGATCAATCATTTTTAGCATTTGCAACTACAAGTCTTTTGCTGATTCTTAAGTTCATAGGGAAACGTTTTTTTTTATTCCTGATGCATATATTAGTGCTTCAGATGAAACCACTGCAGCTTACAAAGTTTGAAAGAAAAACTGTCCATTGTGCATCAATGTCTTTAGGAGCAGCAGCCAAGGAGGTAAATGATCGATTCCTATGAGTCCTATAATCAAAGGTGTTTTGGGGGCACTTTGTGGAAGCCTTGTAATTATCGGTGGCTAATCTTGCAGAAAATAAAATTTTGACTTTATGTAAGTTTGGTCTGCTTTGCACACCATAGCTTGCAGTCCACAGCATCCCCATGGGTTCCCTAGTTACCTGGCACAGTCTGTGTTTCATTCCACTGCAGGTAAGAGGCTGTTTCTAACTGCGACAAAATCACTAACAGAGGGAGAGAAAGCAGGCCAGGCTTTATGGTCAAGGCATATTTACTGAGGCCTAGATCTCTATGAAGTTCACTGGCATTGGAAAGAATGAGATTTGGTTGTTTGTGTTCCTCCCAGGGTTTATTGTGTTATGTTTTAAACTGTACAGTATTATATATAATGCATATTTCTGGGGAGGGGTTAAAATTTGAACAAGACAGAAAAGAATGACTGTAACAAAAAGTAGGGTGGGTATGTAGACTTTTAAACTCGAATGTTGTAACTGTTTCATTAGAGACTCTTACAAAATGGGTTGGGACAATGCTGTAATGTGATTGGCCTTGAAAATCATATTCTGTCTGTGTCTCTCCATAAATTTTCTTTCCTTCTTCCATTCTACCCTCATAATTTTTCATTCCATCCTTCCATTCTTCTTCTCTTTACTCCAATCACTGTAAATCTTGAATATCTGTGTTACACTAATGGCTACCAATTACTATTGTGTCACCTTACCATCTAGTGCTACATACTGTTGCCAAGTTATTATATGTGTTCCAGTGTTACCAACTGTTGCCAATCTGCTATATGTGTCCTCATATCTACTATACTTAACTGTTGTATTGTTAGCCAATGTTATCCACCGGCAATCCCTCCTGCTCTCATTGTATGCAAGTAAGCAAATTGTATTCCAATATTGTAACACTGATCTGTATTCTGTCCCATTGTTCCCTACCTCCCCCACCCGGTCACACCAGGAGATGAGCAACTTGTTGCTCAGTATGCCTTCCTGGTGAAACATTTCAATAAATAAATAAAACTGTAATTGTCAAAAATAATGTGTTTATATCACAACAACCCACACTTTGGCACTTCTTTTGGCAGTCTACCACATTCTATCAATAAATCCTTACACCTCACGCTTGGACCTGCACTTGAACCAGCTAAAAACAGTTTAATTTTCAACATTAAAATAGAGGTGCTTGGATTTGCTGAAATCCGTTCTAATAGGATTGTTTAGAATTTTGGAAGATCTAATTCTGAATTAGAATCTGAAATCCTAGACATTTTGGCAGACAAGTACTTTTAGCATGCAATCAAAATCAGATTTCAGATTCTGGAACTCTATTTGAATCTGATTCCAAGTCCAATTTGACAGTTTTTAGGATTGAGGGTTTTGGCTTTCAATTCCAAAATGCTAAAAACAAATTAGAATCTGACAAATCTGAGTCCATTAAGCAAATATGTATCGCATTCTTCATTAGAATGATTAGTAGAGTTTAAAGTGGTAAAAAAAATCAACTGAGCAGAAAAAGGGGTTCTGTTGGCGCTGCTTTCCTTGCTCATCTGCAAGGGCTGCCTGAATAACCCCTCTGATGAGATGTATGACCTTAGTTCACAAATTATAAGGGATAGTGATAAATGACTGTAACAGCATGTATGAGTCCCTGGGTTTCTGGTGGAGCTCTAAGGTAAATTGTAGTAGTAGTAGTGGTAGTAGTAGTAGTCTTCATTTTATATATAGCACCCTTCCCTGGAGGCTCAGGTGCCATTTCAACAAAATAATATCACAGCAATAATTATAATACATACCAACTTAATATGCAACCCAATAAATTAAATAACAGAGACTATAATAATACAAACAATAACATTTCTGCTATAGCATGCTAGAATAAAGATTAAACACCAAATGCCTGCATAAGTTACCTTCAGATACCATTTAAATAGCCATTGAAACACAGAAACATAGAAATTATCGGCAGATAAGAACCTGCTAGCGGCTAGGCCCATCTAATCTGTCCAGAACCCCTGTGACTTGATTCACGGCTTCTGACCCTCTCTCTGCTTTTACCTCAGTGGTTCCTCAGTGCCTGTCCCATGCATGTTTAAATCCAACCACAGTGCTTGCTCACCACCCTCTTGTAGACCATTCCATGTGTCTACTGCCTCTCTGTGAAGAAACACTTCCTCACATTCCCTCTTAACCTGCCACCTTCCAGTTTCATGTCATGCCCCTCATTCTTGTACTGTATTTTATTTTTATTTTAGTCTGGTAACTGGGTAGGGCCACTAGGCACAAGTGCCTGTTTTCAGAGGCAACCTGGGAGCACTGGGTGGTTAAGTGACTTGTTCAGAGTCACACAGTATGCAAGTGGAGATTGTGAGAATCAACCAAGGTCTGATCTGCTGGATGTACCAAGCTCGTTCACAGGCGCATTACTCTAACCTCTAGGCTATACTGCCAGCCCAGAAGATGTCTTTCCCCCGCACCTTGTTTATGCCCTTGAGGTACTTGAATGTTTCTACCATGTCCCCTTTTTCCCTCCTCTCCTCTAACGAGTACCTATTGAGGTCCCTTAATCTCTTCTTGTAAGTTTTGTGGTGCAAGCCCTGTACCATCTTAGTCACCTGTCTGTGGACCATCTCCAGCCTATTAATGTCCTTTTGAAGGTGCGGCCTCAAGGACTGCACACAGTATTCCATGTGAGGCCTGACCAGGGTTTTATATAGAGGCATCACTCACCGCCTGTCTTCTGCTAGTGATACCCCTGCCTATGCACCCCAGCATGCCACTGGCCTTCCTGCTGCCCCTTGTACTCTGCTTTGACATTTTCAGGTCATCTGAAATAATAACCCCATGTCCCTTTCTTCCTTGGTGACTGTCAGCACCCCACCCCCATCCTGTTCCTCTCTCCAGGGTTTTTGCCCCAGGTGCATAGTTTTGCACTTCCTTGACTTAAACCTCAGTTGCCACTCCTCAGACCATTTTTCAAGCTTCCCCAGGTCTTTCCTCATTTTCTCCACACTTTCTGGAGTATCCACCTGTTACAGATCTTGGTGTCATCTGCAAACAGGCAGATCATTCCTCCAGCCCCTCTGCAATGTCACTGATAAAGACATTGGACAGGACTGGCCCAAGGACTGATCCCTGAAGTACCCTGCTGGTCACCCCTCTGCCCAGATTGTACCCCATTACCACCACCCTCTGCCTCCTGTCTGATAGCCAGTTCCTAACCCAGTTTACCATCTTGTCTTCCATGCCCAGACTATCCATGTTGTTAACCAACCTCTTATGTGGGATGGTGTTGAAGGCTTTGCTGAAGTCAAGATAGGCAATGTCCACCGCCCTCCACCCCCCCCATGATTTACTTTTATTTTATTTATTTATTGAAATGTTTCATCAGGAATGGCACACTGAACAGCAAGTTGCTCATCTCACGGTACATCCTGGATGGGAGGGGACCATAAGGGAGAGCACATACTAAAGTACGTACACAGAGTAGCATAACAGTCGACAGATTAAGTGAACAGATT
This sequence comes from Neoceratodus forsteri, assembly GCA_016271365.2. Lineage (NCBI taxonomy): Eukaryota > Metazoa > Chordata > Ceratodontiformes > Ceratodontidae > Neoceratodus > Neoceratodus forsteri. Next base: position 1,180,874,422 of record CM057450.1, on the reverse strand, counting down.
GATGGTGTAGACATACAACATACTACACAATATATGTACAATATACATTCTTCCTTCGTCACACAGTCAAAGAAATCTATCAGAGTTGTCTGACGTGACCTACACACTGTGAAACCATGCTACCTAGGGTCCAGGGCACCGATGGCTTCTAGATGTCCCACTATCCTATGACAGGTTGAAGGAACTGAATATGTACTCCTGGAGGAGAGGAGGGAGAGGGATATGATAGAGACATTCAAGCATCTTACAGGGAGGAGGGGTGCAGGAGTACACTATTTTTAAGTGAAAAAGATGTTCCAGGACTAGAGGGCATGGGATGAAGTTGGAGGAGGGCAATTCAGAGGAAACGTGAGGAGGAATTTCTTCACAGGACGGGTGGTGGACAAGTGGAACACCCTGCCAGAGGAAGTGGTGGGGGCTGAAACAATCACAGGAATTAAGAATGCATGGGATAGACATAAAGGAATTCTGGAGGTCAGGGGTAAGGGGCAACAGACTTCTAGGAAACATAAACTGAACTTACAAGCTCAAATGGGCAGACTGGGTGGGCCATAGGCCCTTATCTGCCGACACTGTATATGTATCTATGTATCCTTTCCTTAAGGAGTGCCTCTATGATCTTCCCCACTACTGAGGTGAGGCTGACCAGCCTCGGTTCCCCGCCTCCTCCCTACTGCCTGATTTGTTTAGAGGGACCACTTGCGCCCTCCTCCAATCCTCTGGTACCACTCCTGTGTTGAGTGACTCTGTGAACAAGGCTGACAGAGGTTCTGCTAACTCTCTTCACAGCTTCCTTAATATCCTTGGGTGTACGCTGTCTGGCCCCTTGATGGAAGGGGCTCCCTCAAAGTCCTAGGCAAGGAATTCCAATGGACTGGAGGCTACCACCTCAAATGCCTGATCCTCGAATGATTTTAGTCTAACCTCGGGACTACCAGGTAGTCTTCCTCGGTGGAGCAGTGAGGACACACAGGTATGTGAGGATGCAGGAGCTCTACAAGATAGCCTGGGAACAACCCAGTAGGGTCTTATAAGTCAACAAACCAACTTTAAAGGAGATATGCCAGTTAACCTGCAGCCAGTGCATATCACGCAGCACCAGTGATACATGATGCAGCAGCTGCAGACATCCCAGCATACCTCCATTGACCCCAAGATAAAGAGCATGGCAGTAGTCAAGCTTGAAGTCACAAATGCATGCACCAGTGTGGCCAGGTTGTCAGGTGGGATAAGGGACCTAATCTGGCTGATGTTCTGTAGATGGTAAAAGCCGTTTCAGACTTTGTCTGTATGACTTCTTTATGTCAGATATTACCCAGAGGCTCCATACATGAGGATGAACAAAAATATGTTGAACTTCTAATTTTTAGGGCATTTTCCTGAAGCAGCAAGGAATAATATATATGTATGTATGTATGTGTGTATGTATATGTATGTGTGTGTGTGTGTGTGTGTGTGTGTGTGTGTGTGTGTGTGTGTGTATAGATATAGATATATATATATATATATATATATATCTATATCTATATACATATACATATACATATAATATACATATACATATACATCATATGTAATAGATAAACCACTCTGAGGTGTGTTAGTGGGTACTTTGATATACATGCGCCTTGGTGTGGTTATTTACGGCCGAGTGCATCAACCACCCAAGGCGTGTGTAGATCAGAGCGCAACCATTTTATCTATCTTATAAAATGTCAAAATAGTTTTTTAGGGGTAAAAGTGCAGATGTGCAATCACGCACTGATATACGAACGCCGGTCATGTGATGTATTTTATACAGTCAGAAGACTGGATTTGCAACTAGTTGTCCTACCCATTTTATGACTATATATATAAATCTATGTTATATATACATATTTCTTTTTCCATAGGATTCAATTTGTTAGTTATAATGAAAAAACATCTTTGACTAGTGGAATACTGGAGTTAACTACTCCATTCTGACCTCCTGTGACATGATGAGTCAGTAAATATTCATGAAGAACAGTGTCAAAATAAATATTTTTTTTTTTTTTGTGGGGGTCAAGGACAGGTATCCCAATGATCAGCATACAGTATTTTGTTGTTATGGACTACATGACTTAATACTAGTGGTGCTGGACTCAAAAGCATATGTGCCAAACATTTCAGGGTAGTCTAATAAACAGTATTATGAAAAAAAAAAAAAACAACATTCAACCTTTGTAGAGAAACCATGCTGCAAGTTGGTCTTTTGGTTTTGTGAAGCCAGTCTTGTTTTTCTGTTCAGAGGATTATTTAAAACTTCTGAAGAAAGGTTTCAGTGACCTTAAATTCTTTTAGGGTCCTGCTGTAACATTCTGTGAGCCAGTCTGTGTTACCATACTGCGGGAGGGCTGGTACAGGGTAGAAGCAACACATTCAGATTTTCTATTCCTTGTCCAAGGTGGGGTTTTCAGCCAAGCTGGCATGCTGCCAGCACTTCTTAAGCAGTGGCCTGAATGTTAAATAGCGACGGAACATCGTGATCTGAAATCTTTTACCTAGGTGGACTTTATTCAGTCCCCATGGTGAGTGATTGCTGCAAAGGGACTGGCCTCTCAGTGGTTCTCAGTTAACCAATTTTCCAAACTATTTCTTCTCTATTACGGGTATTGCCACCTGATTATTTTGAACGTGCTTTCTGTGATGATGTTAGGCTCAGCTTGAATAAGTAGCATGCTGCAAGAGTTAACACTGATCCTGGCCCTAGCTCTAGACCTAAGCATTCCTGCTGAACTACGGTACAACCATGATTTCTCCAAGTCAATGACAACCATAAGCATTATTTTCTCGTTTATTTGAAAGGAAGAACCTTCACAGCCATTTAGGTGCCACTGAACAGTCTCTGCTCTTCTTGCTTATGATAGGGTTTGCCACTTAGATTCATTATGATATATTAGTGAGGTGGAGCGGGAGGGCTGGAGGGATAATTGGACTGGTAGCTGGTTACAGCACCTTTTGACTCTGTCCTTGATTTAAATCTGGCCTATCCCAATAATTGCTTAAAGTTAACATTTGATGGCGGTCTGTGGTCAAGGTGAAATATGTTGCAGCGATGTCAGTGGAATTCCTATGGTAAAAGTGTCCACGTCACTGACCATCGGCAGTAATAAGGCACAAAGACATGGAAAATGTTGGAGAGGAAAGAGGCCAAAGGGTTCACAATGTTCACCACCTGCTATCCAAGCAGCTGCTACAATCGGTGCTATGTGAAGTACCTGTAGCCACTGTGTACTGGGAAGCACTAACAGGAAACCACCACTCATGGTAACCTCTGAGAACCGAGACCAAATCATTCATCAGTTGATTCCATTTCTGCCATCTGCAGTGAGAAAGCAAGGAATGAGCAAGCATGAATTCTGAACTACTCTTTCACCCACTAGAGGTTGGTCCCTTCATGATGGGTTAAGGTACATTTGCATGGCAGTGTGGAGAAACTTGCTTCATGGCGGCCTGCTGGTGGTATACTTGTCATATGAATAATGCATGCTGGCTGTCTGGCAGCTTTCATGAATTATAACCCAGGATGACACCCCTATCAGTTATCGTGGAACTGGGGTGTCAGCATCACCTCTGTCAAACAGGGTTTTTTCACCTCCATTTTCTCCATGAGGGTGCTGTCATATAATGCAGTGCACATGTGTGTGTGTGGCACACATGCATACTGGCGTGCAGTGGATGACCCTCCTAGTCAGTGTGCACCTGCTGTGCTGCCAACTGATGCCAGGTGGTAGTCAGATAGCAGGCTGCAGTGCCCCGGAGAAGGCTGTCCTTGGAAGGCTCAATCCTCCCTCCCAGCTGGCCCCCCAACTCAAGTCTATTCCTAAACCCGGTCACTGGCATAGCAAGTAGTAGCACTGCCGGGCCAAGTTTTGGTCTTTCTAGATCTTATAAGAGACAGAGCCATGAGAGAGAGAGTTTAAAATAAATGTGATAGTTTTAGACAGTCCATGGTATATGTCAGTGTATCAGTGATGACACTTATTGGACAGAGTGGTTCACAGGCTCAAATCCCAGTATTTTATATAAAAAAAAAAAAATACTTTTGCTGGCCTGTTTTAATGATAGGGCTACCGACTGAGATTGCGTGAGGCTCAGACCATCGGAGGACCAGCCTGGGGAGGTGGAGTGAGCATCTCAGATGGCGCTCTCTTGCTACAGGAAGGGAGGGTCAATACCTTCACTGCAGTGCTGCTACCTGGGTAACCACAGGTTGTAGCGCACCTGAAGGCAGACTGGGAGGGAAGGACATCGGCAGGGCATGTGGCTGGTGTGTTGTTATGTACGTCTTCACACTGTGCCTTCAGCATGCCAGTGTATAACAGGGCTGAGAAGAAACAGAATGTGGCCCGACACCCATGACAACTAACCCTGGTATATCTGGGTCCCACACCACTGTCTTGGCACTGCCTGATGAAATATTGAGACTTGAGGGTACTTCTTGAAGGTATTTCTGTCTTACCTCAGTCCCTGTCTGTGGGAAACCAGGTTCCGTAGAGGCTGGCGACTAAAGGTACAGGGTTCGGAGGGTTGGGTGCCATGGGGATTTCTGATTGAAGGAGTAATGGTGACAGGTAGGGGGCATAAAAAGAAAAGACATTTTTAAAACTTTGAATCTGGATTTTCCTCTTCTGACTGAGTAATCCCCTGTTGCTTTGCAGTTTGATAGTAGATGATCTGGAAAGCCTCAAGAACATATTGAAATTTAGGGCGTATTCTAAATAAATCCTGGTAAGGACTTCATTTATTTAGGAATTCTGGCAGGTGTTCTAGAATTTAATGATCATGCAAGGGTGAAAATAAATTATTTATTTACACTCCTGAAGCATCATCAATGAAAATAAATGCATTTATACAACATACGTTAGAATTCATCCAAAATCAACGGTATCTTTTTTTTTAGACTTTTTCTTTTTGCCACCAGGGCTCGTGCAGGGATATACCGCCTATCAGCACACCGGCATCCCCCAGTTTGCCCAGACTGGGAGGCCCACAGCTTACCCCTGCGATGGGGCTCCCTGAAGGGAGACCGAGATCCACCTGAGAACCCAGCTGAGGCTTGTGCCTGGGGCATCATTTGAGTGGAGGTCCAGGGGCATCACATTCTGGCCGGCCCCAGGGATTTTCACTTTTTGTGTTGCCCTCAGAGGCAAGGATGTGCAATGATGCCAGTATAGGACATGCATTGACACTTCCTCCCAGCTGCTTGTGGTCCCTGGCTGATGTACATGGGATGCTTATCCTACCTCCGCCCTGGCTGACCTTCTTCTGCCCATGCTTTCGTTTCAAACATGGGTCAGCAGTGCGCAGATGGAAACACTACTGCTGCGCGGCAGACTGGGCTTTCATAATGTTATCTTGGATGCTGACCCTTATAAGATCACATGTTATTTTGTTTAATTAGGCACATCATAAAGGATAGCGTTTTGTGTCGGGTATGTCATTGTGAACATCGATTGGTCTGTTGGGCTCTCAGTCATTTTAATTTGCAGCACAGTAGACCAGCTAACTGCTCAGTTCTCTTTCTGCATGAAATGAAATGGTGTAAGTGTTTGTTCCCCATTAACTGCTTGTGGCCAAGGTTGGGGTGGTGGCATTGTACCTGCCTATTCTCCAGGCAGTGTAACAGAATGGCCCATCTAGGGATACTGTGCCCTCCACCTGTTCAGTGGGCTGTTCATAGCCCCAGCTCATTGTTGCAGTACTAATTTCAGTTTAAAGAAATAACTTATGTCGTGGGCTGTGGGGCTCCTCAGTGGTCTACTAAAAGAAAAAGGCCCAACATAGGGGCCCCATTGCACAACTTTGCCCCTGCTATCTTTGTTGTGGCCCAGCTTGGGGTGGTGGTGTTGGATCTGCCTACTCAGCAGGTTGTATAAAGGAATTATCCATATTGAGTATACTGGGCTCCACTTACCTTCTCAAAGGAGCAGGAAAGGGAACATTGTTTAACGAAAGTAGCATACTAAGCCAAGCTTGTTTCCAGATGTGACTTGGGAGCACAAGGAAGTTAAGTGACTTGCTCAGGATCACACAGTATACACCTAGGTGGTTGTGGGATTCAAACCCAGGTCACCAGATCTGCAACTTAATCCACTGCGCTATACAGTGAGTTGGGCTGCTCATAGGCCCAACTCATTGTCACAGCACTGAGGCAGTTTAAAGAAATAACTTATGTCAAGGCCTGTGGAGCTTCTCAGTTGTCTGTTAAGCGGAAAAGGCCCAGCTTAGGACCCTATTGCACAACCCTCCTGTCAACACTGTACTTCTTATTCGAAGCTACAGTAACATATAGTATTTCTTGTTGCCCAGGGCCACTTTCATTCCCATAGTAATAGATATCTATAGGGAGTGGGGTAAAAGGGCAAGATGAAAGTGATATTTTGGCTGATGAAAACACTTCAGCAAGATATACAAAAATATGTTGCTGTCAAGTGTTGTCGTAACTGAGATTTTGAAGGATGGTATCATTAAATGGGATATTGCACCAGTTAGACAGCAGCGCCACGGTGCTGATGACATCTCAGTTGCCTAGTCCAGCACTGAAACCAGCAGTTGACATTAATTGTTCCTTTGTCTATTTGTAAAAAGTTTCATCAGGGGAAGCCTACTGAGCTGAGGTGAGGACAGCTTGTTTCTAGAGGTGTCCTGGAGGAAAAGAATTTACAGAGCAGTAAAGTACATTTTTAGTGGTGTTTACAGTTCAAGCAAAACTAATACTCGCTCTACGGATAACTGTGCAAATACAACAGCAAAATCAAAGAGAAACTGATAAATCATCAGTTGATTTAAAAAATTCTACCAAATAAACTGATGTATAAATTGCATTTGCAGTGGTCTTACTTAAAATGTACTATCCGTTCTGCTGAAGTTGACATCCATATTTTTGTAGATGGTACTCTGTTTAGATGCAGAGTCCTCAGTAGCACTGACTCCTTGGGGTCTGGGAATTAGAAAATAAAAAAGCAGGGTGATGGACAAAGTCTGGTACTCTCGTTAGCACCGTTTGGTACATCCCACTGCAGTGCAGGTGGGCAACAGGCAGCAACTCCTGTGTCACTAATGTGCCAACAGCCTGTCCTGGGGATGCAAGGCACTGACAAACCTTATGCCCCAACAGGCTTCTAGCACACTTAACGGTGTGCAGCCTGATGACTGATTGTAAGTGACAGTGCTCCCAGGTTGCCCCGAAAACAGGCACCTGTGCCTAGTGGGTCTTACCTGGTTACCAAAGACCAAAATAAAAAATTTAAAATAAAGTAAGTGTGGCATAATAAACAGGGATATGATGGGAAACATGTACCATTGAACTGAGGATCATTTCCATTGGTGTCCCGTCACAGTTTAAATCTGTTACATTGCCAAAAAATAATTTAAATGTAGATGCATTTAAATCCAGCAGTATACACATCGCACAAAATAATAGTGTTCCTGGGAGCCCTAGTTTAGGTATTTTTTGTTACCTTCTCCAGATCAGAGATCTTTGTTTTCTAAGACTTCACTTGTAAATGAGCCATGGGCCCAGTGGCTGTGTATATACAGGCAAGTATAAACACATCACCCCCAGTGAATAATACATAGGAAGAAGATTGGTGCACCCTCTCCCCATGAGATGATTTTGGAACTGCACTAAAATGTTGATCAGGGCCACTGCTTTGTTTTACTGAGCTTGTCCTGTCCGCTCTCTTTGGTGGCTTGACAATGCAGGTTATTGCATTCAGTGTTAAAATAAATTAGATGTGCAAACACCAAAATGAATATATCCATGCACTTAAGGAAAGTATATGGCATGTTCCATTGTTTCAGTGGCAATATGCATAAAAACACATTTTCTAAATGTATGTTCCCCTGCTGTATTTTCTTAGTCTTGCTAACTGTATTTAGGACTCATGAAATATAGCAACATGCAGTGAAATATGTCTTTCTGTTGCTTCATGTTGTCTAGTGTTTTGACGTCTTCAGTGCTCTATGTCTCTTCTGTCTGGATATTTCAGCTCTTCTCGAATCTTCTTCAGTTGTGCTATTCAAATTTTCAGTTTGCTCTTCCAGATTTAGAGACTCCTTCTTGTAATTCTGTATTTAGCAATCCTGAAGAATTCATAGTTCTGTATTACATTAGCAAAGATTATAACCCTATTAATGATTCTGCCACTCTACATCTTGATCCCTAGAGAAGCAGCAGTGTTCATGATCTTCATCGAGGATATCTCTTCCATTAGGTCACACCTGTGTAACTGTAAGCTGTCAGCATCAGGACCACTTTGAAATGTTTGCTAGCCAGGGCCTCCCATGATGACATGCAGTGTTGGCACCTATGTAATCGTGCATGGCCCCATTGCTCCTGTTCTTCCTCCCTGCTGTTGACTACATTGGCTTTACTACAAAGAAACAGCACTGTCACTTTCATTGTCTTCTATTATTTTCTAAACTGTACCTTAACTTCTCCGTGTTGTCCTTTTATGCCACTGTCGAAAGAATCTTTATTTAGATTTTGCACCTGCGGTTACAGGATCAACAAGGATGAAGCTCACATAGTTTGTGTTGGTTGTCTGGGCCTGTCTCACAGTGTCAGGGCCTGCAAGATCTGCCAGGATTCAACCAGTCCATAAGGAGGTGCTGAAAGAAGACTCTAGAAACCTTCATCACCATCAAGGCCATGGAAGCTCAAACCAAGGTCATAGTCTCCAAACCGCTTCACCGCCCTCATTTGACCACCTTCAGAAGGATACTGGCCAGCGCTCAGCGATGCTCACTGACGGTATCGCCATGGAGAAAGACAAAGATAAGTCGAAGTCCTCTTCTTCCAGCTATCACCAAAAGCATAAAGACAAAGCTTGTGCTGTGCCAGTGAGGTTGAAGTCGCCTTTGAGGATGGTAAGTCCTCGCTGTCATCCACTATGGTGGTGACAATTACAGCCCTCCCAACCCTCAATTAGACATCAAGGTCTGGGGTCTGATTCTAGCGCTGCCATTCCTAGTACATGTGGTATGCCGCCTATATCTTTAGGGACTGTCGCTCCACCATCGGTAGCCCTGGGCCCTGTACAGGGTTGTTAACTCGTAGGGTGTGCTGGCATAGTTCTTAACTGTTTCTTCCACTGTTATATTTACTCCCACCAATAATGGTGACTATCCCATTGACATGGCCTCCCCTGTCAGCACTGTCATCATTGACGGGATCCAAAAGCACACTTATTATTCCTGTGTCACAGATGCCACCTCCATCACTGGCTCCTTCTTTAACTCCCATCATCATTTCAGATGACAAGGTGGAGTATAATCCTGACCTCCTTAATATGGAGGAGGACTTGGAGGATGAATAAGGGTACATGATCTGTATGACAGGGGTTTACCTTCCAGCTCTACACTCTCATCCCGCAGTGAAGACTCTGTGATGTATACACTCAGGTCTACTCCTGAAGATGCCAGTTCAGGCTTTACTCTGACACATGCAGGAGCCCATGGGATTCTAATCTGAGGAGGAGAACTCCACTAAAAGAAACTAAATGGAGTTTGTGGAGGTTCTACTACACCTCCATTGTCATTCCTCCTGTATATCCTGCTCTAGAGGATGCTACCTTTGCTGCTTGGCAAAGGACTAATACTCTGCCTGCAGTACCTTGAAAGGCTGATAAGCAGTATCTTGCTTTGTCTGCTAAGCCTTATTATGCTTCCAGCCTGAAACAGATTCTGTGGTTATTATAGCTGCTCATGATCATTCTAGGGCCCCTAGACATGAACATTTTGCCTCTCGATAAAGAATCCAGGAGGCTGGAAGTTAGGGGAAAAATAAGTTATGCCTCTGTGTCTGTAGGCCTCAGAATTGCAGACTACCAGGCTTATAAGTAAATATCATTATAAAATGGCAAGAAGAAATCTAGGAACTTCAGGGTGAAACACTAAATTCCTAGCACTGCACAGTCAGGTACTAGAAGTCATTTTGATCCCCTCCCCAAAAAAAACTACTTGTGAGACATTTTATCAGTGCAATAAGCCACTCCAGGGTGTTTATTGCAGGATTTTATTGCACTTCTCAAGGGCTTGAGGACACTCTGCTATTGGCCTCATGCCTTACTTCACCTTAGGGGTGTGCATTAAAATTCTGTAATGCACACCCTGTCATGGCTATTACTTATAAATAACCTATGGAAATCTGCTATGTGTACTATGCAGGCTCTGGCTGATAGGCCTGCCAGGGCTGATTTGATTAAAGCTGCTTCAGCTGGTGTCGATACTAGTAAGCGTCTGTTATGCCATGCATATGATGCATCTGCTAGGGCTGCTGCCTCTAGCACATGCCTTCAGAGGCGTTCTTAGGTTTGTGGGGCTCGGTTTGCCACTGTTATCCAACAGGATTCATTGAATACCTGTTTTGGAGGCTCCAGGCTGTTTGGTCATGGTGATGAAAATTCCTGTGTGAGCTTCAAACCTCCAGAATAACTTTATGGTCACTCAAGTTTCTGACCCTTCAGCCTGCCAGGGTGCATTATGAGGCTCATTTCAAAAGCCTGCTGCTCGTGGTCGCAGTGCCACCTGCCAGCAGTCCTATGCCCATGGTGGAGGTCCCCCCACCCATGCACATGCAAAGGTACCTGAAGGTATCTGTCAAGTCAGTGCCCTGCTGCCCCTGGTACCTTGTGACTCCCCACCTCTTTCCCCTCCATTGCTGCCTTTGGTGATGCAGGTGTGGGAAGGATCTCACTTCATCTTCCAAAGTGGAGAGAGATCACGCCTGACGACTGGGTCCTGGAAATAGTATAAAATGAGCATGCTGTGGAGTTGCTGAATACCCTCCAGTACATCCTCCACCTTCTTGTCATCCTCTGGGCCATTTGCCCCTTCTGCTGGAGGAGGTTCATTTGCTTATAGACAAGCGAGCTATCAAACTCATTCATCCACAAGGAAGAAACAAAGGGTTTTGTTCCAGATACTTCCTTGTTCCCAAGTGGACTGAAGATCTGCATCCATTACTGGACCTGAGAGACCTAAACCTGTACATTGAATACAGAAAGGTTTGGATGGTGTCTGTTTGGGCTCTTACTTCCCGCTGCAAGAGGGAGATTGCTCTGTACCGTAGACATGAAGGATGCATGCTGCACCTTCATATCCAGATTTGCAACTGCGACAGGCCATACAACCACTTAATGCTGGAGGGCAACTATTATCAGTTCTGAGTCTTGCCTTTTGGCTTCTCCTCAGCACTGCAGGTATTTACTGCATATTTAGTGCTTGTGGCAGCGGCCCTCTGGAAGGAAGGGCTTTATGTCATTCCATATTTGGATGACGGGCTCCTGAGAGTCCCATCTGGGAAGCAGTTCTGCACACATTGTCAGAACAAGACAAGGAACTGGGTATCACAGTGACTGTAGCAAAATATGTACACATTCCTTGTCGGCACCTCCAGTACATTGATGTGGTGTGGACACTGTAGTGAGCAGTGCCTTCCTACCTTTTGACAAGGTGGAGGCCCTTGTTGCTCATGTCCAGCTGATACACAGAAGCCATTAAGTGTCAGCCTGGATGACGTTCATCTGCTGGGGCTGATGGCTTCAGCCATCATCATGGTTCCTTTTCCTGTCTCCACATGTGCACACTGCATTGAACTCTTCAGTCACAGTAGGCCCAGTTGATGGACAAGTTGGGACAAATGGTCCTAGTCGCATCCCTTCTTTGCTCTGCCCCAGTATGGTGAAATGAGCTCCAGAACCTGTTAAATGATGTTCCAATGTTTTACCCTAACTCCTGTGCAGATCCTCAGAATGGATGTCTGATGTCCTTGCTGGGATGCCCTTGTTGGTTCCTATCAGACCCATGGGTTCTGGACCGATCTGGAATCAATCTCCTAACCAATGTCATGGCGATGCGGGCTGTTCTTCTTGATTGCCAGGCTTTCCAAGAGCATCTCAGCCCTACTTTCTTGCTAATTTGGACAGACAGTGTCTGTGTCATGTACTATGTAAACAGTTAAGGGGCAATCTTATTCCCTGTGCAGGTAAGCAATGAGGGTGTGTACTGGGCAGTGTCTCACGGCCTCCTGCTGTTGACCTTGTTTCTCCCAGGTGTTCAAAACTTCTTGGCAGACAGGCTAAGCAGGCCTCAGTTCTTGGCATATAAATGGGAAGCTGCTGACCTCTGTGGTAATCTACCTCTTCACATGATGGGGTCATCCAGACTTGGATCTTTTGCATCCACACACAATGCAAAACTGACACATTTCTGTTTGCTTGCTCCAGGATCCTGGAATATTTTGGCAAGATGTGTTGTCCCTTTTCTGGAAAGGGAGGTTCCTTTCGTCTTTCCTCCAATCCTTTTCATACACAGGGTTCTGCTCGGAGCTGTAGGCAGAACATACCACCCTAATACTGGTGGCTCCCTTCTGGTCTTGCCAGATTTTATTTCCACTTCTGTAGCATCTGGCAGTGGACCTCCTATTCAGCTCCCTCTCCGTCCAGAGTCTGCTGTCACAGTCTCAGGCTGTGGTTGAATTGGAAATGTTTAGGTGGGGAGCTCTTATATTTAGATTTCTAGGAGGTGGAACTGTCATTTCTAGGTGGTGGAACTCTCTTAGAGTAATCAGTGGAGAAAGATAGCGGAGGTGGTGGAACTGTCATGCTGTTTTTATGTTGTTTTTGACGTGCACAAGCAACATCTTGTGGTAATAGCAGAAATGCAGAGGTGTGTCAGTGTTGGCAAATGCAGGGCACGTTTTAGTAGGTGTGTCCCTCGCTCCCCAGTTAGCCAGCATGCTAGTGCTGATGCAAGAATTATGTAAAGTGCCACCAACTTGAAAGAAATGTGCTGCTGCAATTGGAGACAAGCTTGTCATGTAGTGGCAGAGACAACACACCTCCATTACATGTTTTCCTGGTTATACATTTCAATAAGCGTGGCGTTGGCTCCACAATCCCCAAACAAAACTGACATCGGGGTGCAATCCCCGTGTTGGCATGTCCACCACCCCACCCACATTGTGTGGCACACTGGGGAACCCACCCCAGTGTGCCGCGCCATATAGAGCTGACCGTGTCGGCATGTTCTCCCTCACGCCATTGTGTGGTACACTGGGAGCCCACCTATAGTGTGCCCAACACTTGTTTTATTTCACCTGTAAAGAAAGAAACTCATCCACAATGTTCATTTTTTGTTCTGTACCTGAAAACAGAAAACATCCCCTCCCCAACCGCACCCACCCTCTGTGCACACCACCTCCCACACCCCACCTCACCCCACACTTACCTCTGGAGGTCTGGCGCTGTGATCTTCGTGGAGCGAGAATATGTCTGCCCTCTTCAAAGCCGAACTGCAAAATGAAGAAATGCTGGTAAGCTGTATAATGGCATCTGTTTTGGGGGGGTCAACTTAGGTGGATAGCTGAGCCATTGTTTTTGAATTTTGGCTCCAAATTTTCAAAATGGGGTTCTTGGGACCCCACCTCATGATTACATGTGCTGTCATCTCATTATTCGGTCCCAAAGGTCTTTCATGGTCACGTGCAGAATGACCTTTCAGGACCAACTAATGAAATGACAGTGCCACTGTCATTTGGTGGGGTCCCAAAAGCCTATGATGTAAATTTGTTGAAACATCCAAAACTGACTGTTATGAGTATGCTTTGTGCAGTTTCCATGCACGCTAGTAACCTCGACAATTTTTAATATTTTCACTCCAGATTTTCAACATTGCCATTTTTTCACACCTCCATATGAACAGTACAGCTGTCATTTTTAAATCCTGCCCAAACTGTGTTTTCATACATCTGGGCAGTCACTGTGGAAATCAACTTTCAGGACAGATTAACAAAATCACAGTGCCACTGTTCAAAGCGAAATCCCAAAATGCCTATGTTGAAATCTGGTTAAAAATCCCCAAAGTAATTGCGGTAATGCGGGTGTGTGTTATGCAGTTTCTACGCACGCCGTGACTTCACTCAATTTTTCATATTTTCAGCTCTTGATTTTCAACATTGCCATTTTTTATACCTCATGAACAGTACAGCTGTAATTTTTCACATCCTGCCCAAAATGTGTTTCGCACCTGTGGTGCCAAATGGCATAGTTGCTGTGCAATATCACCTTTTGGCTAATGAACGGATAGTGCCATCGCTCATGAGGTGGGGTCACAAAAGCTCATGTTGAAAATTTGGAGTGAAAATACCAACAAACACCTAGGGCATTAGGGTTTCCAACAGTAACGCCTCACCCTGTAGAGACTGACAGGCATCAGGGTGTGGACTTGGGACTGCAATAATGCTCATGCCATTCCACCCCCACCCCTGCAGCCAGTGACAGACATTGAGGTGTGCCTTGGACTCTTTGGCCCCAAAGTTCACCCAATTCTCCTATACTGCACCCATCTCAGCATATTTCCTTATGGAATGGGGTGAGCATAAGGCCGAAGACCCCAAGGCACACTGCAACACTGTCAGTGTCTACAGGGTAGGGTGAGTGAAATGGCATGAGCGTTATGGCAAAGGCACATCCTAATATCTGTGTCGGTCTCTGCAGGGTGGGGTGGGGTTGGCATCAGTTCAATACTTTTGCTGCCATTCCTAGCATCTCTAACTCCTGCACTACCAGTGCCAGTGCCAGCAAGACAACATTCGGCATTGACAAATGCTTGTTTAAGAGTAGTAGAACTTGAGTTCCTGTGGCTCCTGCCCAATTTAACCCTTGGTCTCAGGGGTCCCAGGTCCATCTGGACCTGTGTTCTTTCATGTGCATGCCTGGCTTGTGAAGACACAGGCATTGCCCATTTTGGAGTTCCCCTAAGTTGCTGATGTCTTACCTGCAGCTAGGTAGCATTCTACAAGACGCACCTATTCACTGAAATGGAAGCGCTTCTCCATACAGTGTGCTTCCCGTTCAGTAAACCCATTTACATGTCCTGTTAATACTGTACTGGACCACCTTCTGTCCCTGTCTGACTCGGTCTCAGTACTCATCCATTATGGTACCTTGGCTGCTGCTTTGGCCTTCCATGCCCTTACTGATTGGCACATAGTGGCACAACTAGAAGTGTCCCATATGTTTTTAAGTGCACTCTGCACATGTTCCCAGTTACTGAACCAGTTCTGCCATGGGACCTCAATTTTGTATTGGAATAGTTGACCGTGGCTCCATTTGAACCTGCTGCAAACTGTAAGATGCATTTCCTTTCATGGAAAACACTGTTTTGGTTGACATGACTTCTGCTTGTATGATTTCCAAGCTTCACACCCTGATGCATGAGTCTCCTTATTTGATTTTCCACAAGGACAGGATGTCTTTATGGACAAATCTTCATTTTCTACTAAGGATGTCTTGGATTTTACCTTGACTTTGACCATGCACTTACTGCTTCCTTTGTATTATCCTGAGCATGCTAACAAAGGTGAGACATTGCTCCATACTCTTTGTGTACATAGAACACTATGTTTCTACCTTGATAGTATCAAGGACTGTAGAAAGTACTCTCAGCCTTTTGTTTCTTTCACCCCTGTGAAATAGTACTCCTGTCATTAAACAGTGCCCGTCAAATGGCTGGCTAACAGTATTGTTTTTGTTGTAGGAAGTATAGAAATGAACTTACTGGTACTGTTTGTAGCCTCTCATGTTGTATGGCCACTTTGTTGCCTGCTTTCAGAATGTTTCTGCAGCTGACATTATGTCTTGCTGCCACATTGAGCGCTGTGCATACTTTCACTAAGTACTTCAATCTAGATATCGCTTTCGTGGACTTGCTGGCTTTGGTTTTGCGGTGTTGCAAGGCCTTCTATTCTTATTGCATATCATATTTTCCATCCTTCCTGGGTACGTTTGTAGCAAGGGCATAGCTACTGATACTCCAAGTAAGCCATGGCATACCAAGTTTAGTAGCAGGGGTAGCAAAACAAGCTGGCCAGCATTGCTCTACCCTCTATAGTCCATCATGTTTAAATTCCTTTGTTTGGATTTGCAGATGTTTTCTTTTCTCTTTCAGCTTTGTTTTGGGGGGTGGCACAGTGGACACTTGGACATTAAAGCTGAAGGTCTTAATTAGGTCTGCATGGTCTGCCTGCATAATGATTGGCCGTGGCATCTGGAAAGGGTGGGCAAGTCTGGGGCAGTGAGTTTAAATGCCCCAGCAAAGTTAGAAGCCATACTATTAGTTCAGTTGTACTGAGAGTGAGAGAAGCAGTAGAAAACTGAGGAGCAGCAGACAGAAGAACAGACTCAGAGCCAGCTAAAAGAAAAAGACTTTGTGTGGAGGGGCAAGTGGAGCGAATCTGTCTACCAGAGAGAGAGAGAGAAGAAATTTCTGCCATGGTCTTGAACTCATGGTGCAGTCAGTCGCGGCCTACCAGCGGGCTGCAAGCACCACACTAGCAGCGCAGACAGACAGCAGGTCTGGTGTGGGAACCATCTGATTTGAGCCAGGAGCCTGGGACTCAAGTCGGGAGCGGCAGGAATGAACAACAGTAGGGAGGGGTTGCAGTGTGGTAGGTTGGTGTACAAATATGAAATGCCTGGCTACACCCCTGGTTTGTAGTGCTCAGAAATTGTTACAGAGGTGTGTCCCAGTGGAGGAGAAATCCAGATGAAGGCAGAGCAGCTACTGTCCCGAACAGTAGATCTTTGAGAGAATCTCCTCCACTGAGCCACAGCACACCCAGAGGTACAAGCTGGCAGGTTTGTCCACCGCCTTGTTTGGAGGTGTCCATTAGTGTCTTATGTGTATATTATTTCCAGTCCCATGTGTGCCTGGTGCTGGTCTGGTCTCCTGGTTCCTCACAGTAAGAGGCCCCTGAGGTTATCTCCAGCAGGAACTGAGGAGCAGTGGGGCCACCCACAATTATATATCTCCAACATTGCACATCATCATCGGTGGACCATGGCTAGCAAAAGTTTCTGAGTGTTCTCGATGCCGTACAGTTCAAAGATGTGATCCAGTGGAGGAGATTCTCTCAGATCTTTCAGGGTAGAGTAGTTGTTCTTTCCAGAACTACTACTCATTTTAAGAGAACAGATATCTACTTACTGTATACTTTTACAGTACAAACCCAGTATCTTTATAATCAATCAGTCAGTCAATCAATCAGTTTATTTAAACAATTAAAACAGAACAGACCATTGAGCATAGCTCATTACACTGCATCATTAGTGTTGAAACATGTAGTCCATGGAATGTGTAACATGCAGCCAACAGTAATGATACAGATGCACAATGCACAAACGTTCATCTTGTGGCATCAAACATTCCACATTACAGTCCTAAAGTTAAAATGTTACACAGTACTACAGTACAGCATAACATTTGCACAAAATTATAAGGTTGTCTACAGTATTGTTTTTCCTTGAGTCATGAAATAATTCACAAAACAGACTTACATTTACCAGAAGCTATGCATGCTGATACCTAACACAGCTGGAGCAAGTCAGGAGGCCTGCTCAGTTGTCCAGTGGGACAGCTGGTGCGGTGAGAGCAGAGGGTCAAAGGTAGATGTTAAGAATGATAACAGGGAGTTACAGCATCACAGTCCATTAATACAAAGGGGAGGATTTATATCCAAGAGTCCTACAGGAATTAATGGATGTATTAGCCCTACTGATTACCTGTATTTTCAGGCCTCTCTTGACACAGGAACATTACCCATAGATTGGAAAACTGCCATAATAGTCCCATTTTGAAAAAGGGCCCAAGTCTAAACGGACAACTTTGGCCCTGTGAAGCTAACCTCCTGTTAGGGAAGGTTATGGAAAGATTAGTTAAAGATTTAATATCCGACTTTCTAAAACTCATGGCCTGGTTGACCCTGTATGACATGGGTTTACAAAATCCAGATCCTGCCAAACAAATCTTCTAGCTTTCTGTGAGAATGTTAATAACGAGTTGGATCTAGGGAATGCAGTTGATGTGGTTTATATGGACTTTGCTAAAGCTTTTGGTAAGTTGCCCCATATGGAACTATTAAACCTATTAGAAGAAATTAATCTGAATAGTAATATCTGTAACTGGGTATCAGCTTGGTTGCAGGGAGAAAACAAAGGGTAACCATCAATGGGGTACTTTCCAAATGGGCATCTATCACTAGTGGGTTCCCAGGGCTCGGTCCTGGAACCAGGTCTGTTCAATATATGCATACCCTCCCTTAAACTAAACAACCCAAAAGGCTTTATAAATTTGCAGATGATTACAGATTGGGGACAGTAGTGAACAATCTAGAAGATGCTACATCCTTACAGGGTGCTATTGTTGTGATCTCGGAGTGGATAGAATCTAACAAATTAGTCCTGAACAGTGCAAAATGCAAGGTTATGCATTTTGGCAAACACAATGGATTGGTCTCTTACAAGCTTGCAAATATTGCACTCACAGATAAGAAAGAGGAAAGAGACTTAGGGATTATGATTACTGATGATTTTAAATTTGGTTCTCATTGTAGGGCACAGGTAAAAAAGCAAATCAGAATCTAAATTGCATTCTCAGACAGATATCAAGCAGGGATAAGAAGGTATTGACTCCACTCTATGTCGCACTGGTCAGGCTCCATTTGGAGTACTGCACACAGGTTTGGTCCCCTCAGAACAGGGATGATATTAATAGATTGGAAGGAGTACAGAGAAGATTTACTAGATCTATAAAGCGTTTAAAGTTCAAACCATATGCAGAGCGATTATCATCCTTAACCTTTATTCCCTTTACTACTGGAGGTTTAGGGGATTTGTGTTTATTATATAGAATCATGGGTGACTGACAAGCTTCGGGTCTGAGATTGGAATCCAGCCCAAAAGGGTTGGTGTAACAGTAGAAGACATAACAAACAACTTCTACATTCTAAATGGAACCACAATCAACAAAAGAGCTGGTTTAGTCAAAGGGTGGTAGTTCCTTGGAACAAACTCCATTAGTTGTTGCTGAAAGTCCCAGTATGAATAGTTTCAAGAACAACTTAGATCGACACTTTAGCAAGTTAACTACTCGATTTTAATTTGTGTACATGGCAAGCTCCATGGACATTTGTCTATCAGCTTGAATCTACCTATGAAAAGCTTTTCTGTCCATGTTGCTATGTACTGAGTGGTAGGCAAATTTGACAGCAGTGGAAGATTGAGGGCTGCCTCGCTGCTCTTGATGCTGACAAACAAAAACAGAGATTTTCTTCTATGAAAAGGACCTTTTAGTACCATCCAGACTGCCCTTGTCCCTGCCTGTTCCATCACATTGACCCTAGTTGGTAATAGGTGTCCTCCTTCCCCTGTTCCTCTACATAATATGTCCCTGTCCCTATCCCTCGCATGCATGGAGCTCCCTCCTCACATCTTTGCCCCCACTACCTCTGCTAGGCTGCTCCAGTCAGCCACCACCTTTTCCATGAAGAAATATTCCACATGCCTCTTCTAAGCGCTCCCCTCTTAGCTTCATTATATGCCCCTTGTTCTAGTGCTTTCCTTTCTCTGAAATAGACATTCCACATGTACTTTTTCACTCCTGTGAGGTACTTCTAGGTTTCAGTCATGTTCCCTCTGCTTGCCTCTCTTTTAGGGAATACATGTTGAGTTCCTGCAGCCTTTCCTCATATGGCTTCTCATGCAACTCCACATCATTTTGGTTGCACTCCTATATATGCTGCCAACCTTTCAATGTCCTTGTGGAGGTGCGGCCTTCAGAACTGGCCACAGTACTCCAGGTGGGGCCTCACCAGGGAGTGATACAATGGCAGCACCATCTCCTCCTCCTGCTAGAAATCCCTCTCCCAAAGGCATCCCAGCCTCCTGCTAGTCTTCCCACTGCATTGTCACACTGTCCAGCTACCTTTAGGTCATCAGATATGATGACCCCTAGGTCTCTTTCTTGCCTGGTGACTGTAAGCTGCACTCCCCTTCAGATACACTACCCCTGGGTTCCATAGCTCTAAGCGCATAACCTTGCACTTTTGGCATTGAAACCTAGTTGCCAGCCCTAGACCATTCCTCTAGTTTCCTTATATCCCTTTGTATTCTCTCATTCCTTCCTGAGTGTCAACCCTGTTGCAGATTTTGTATTATCCACAAAGAAACACACCTTACCCTCAAGCTGCTTTGCAGTGTCACTAGGAAGAAACTGAAGTGGACCAGTCTCAGCACCAACCCTGTGGCACCCCACTAGTCACTCTTGTATCACCTGAGTGGCTACCATTTACCACCATCCTTTGCCTCCTATCCCTTAACCAGTTTGATACCCAGCTTGTCACTCTCTCCCCTACCCCAGGCTGCTTAGTTTCTTAACAAGCCTCCTGTGCAGCACAGTGTCAAAAGCCTTCCTGAAGTCTAGATAGGATACATCCACTGCCCTCCCTTGATCCACCTCCCTGGTAACCCAGTCAAAGAACTATATGAGATTAGTTTAACATGACCTCCCAATGTGAAACCATGCTGCCAGTGGTTCTGCAACCCTTTGCCTCCAGGTGCTCCACATACCTTTCCTTCAGTAGTGTCTCCATTAACTTCCCCACCACTGATGTGACTGACTTGTAGTTGCTAGCATCCTTCCTACTGCTGCTTTTGTGTAGAGAAACCACATCGGCCCTCCTCCAGTCCTTCGAACTTCCCCATCTCCACTGACTTGCTAAAAGTGCTGCCAGAGGGCAACCAGCACTGTGCTCAGTTCCTTTAGGACCCTTAGATGTATCTTATCCTGTCCCATTGCCTTATTCTTCTTTAAGACTTCCAGTCCCTTCTGAACCCTTTCCACGAGACTAGACTTGTGTCCACTTCCTTTCCCTGTTGCTTCCTGCAGCATGCTGGTCTTCCCCACTACCCCCGTGACGTGAAGACTGATCAGAAGTAATTTAGTATTTCCACTTTCGTGATCTTCCTCTGTGCAATCCCCTGCCCTCCTGATTCTCACTATCCCTCTCCTTGTCTTCCTCTCTTCTCCAGTGATCATTTATGTAGCCTGGTACTATATGGTGCAACCACTTTAGCACCAGTAATGCCAAGTGAAGTTGCCTGCAATTCTTTAGTGGGGTCTAGTTTATTATAAAACTGGCAGAGGTGAGTGCCCCTGGTATGGCTAAAATTATTTTGGTGAGCTCATTGTATACTGTTTCTGGTTAAGAGAAGTGGGTTGAAGCAGCAGATCCATACATAATATTGTTGTATTCTATCAGTGGTAGAATAGTAGCATTTGCAACATTTTTCTCATGTGAAGCAGTATAGTGTAGTGGTTAAGGGCTAAGCTACGACCCCATCACCCCCACTTGCAAACTGTGTGACCCTGAGTACGCTACTTAACTTCTTTGTGCACCCAGATCACACCTGGAAACAAGCTTAGCTTAGTGTGCCTTTCCTGGTTAAACAATGTCCCTTTCATTACCTCTAACAAGAGACCCTCGCTATGCCAGTAAAGGCAGTCCAGTCTACACCGAATCCTGCTGATCAGCTTATTTATGCATATATCCCACCTCAATCTGGTATCCAGCCATACAGTATTTTATTTTGATCAGGAAAGGCACATTAAGCTGTGATAGCTTGTTTCAGGTGTGACCAAAGGTCGGGGGTGGGGTTACATGAACATGAACCTGTTTCATGGAAGTATGCCAAGATAGTTGTAGCTGGATACTTGATCAAGTGTGCCCCTCAGAGGTAGTAATCACCAAGGTATCTGAGTAGCCTCTTAATTTTGATCTCGAGTCAGACAGTATGCCTTTGGTGTTTTGGGCATTTAATACAAATTTACATCCAACCATGAACTGCTGGACAGCATCAAAACTCGCCTAAAGGTTAGTTTCTAACAGTGGCCAGCTTCTTCTTACTGGAGTATAGGACTGTATCTTAAACATAGGAGTGAGAACTTGGGGTGGATCTGTTTCAGTGTTGTTTATGTTCCACAAAAACAAGAGATAGTATTGAACCTGGTGGAAACCCTCTGATGGATGACAAGGGTCGCCTTTACTTTAATGGCTACCAGTTGGTGTGGTCAGACAGGTAGTAAACTAGTTCATTGAGTTTGCGTCCTGGCCAAAAGGGCTTGTGGACAAGTAGCTTGTTTTGTAGGACATCAAAGGCCTTTTGATAGGTTGGTAAATATTACATCTAACATCATACCAACATCCATGGCCATTTGAAGATTGTTACACACACTGGGGCTGCAGTAATAGTGCTGTGCATTTTTCACAGCTAGATTGATATTTATTTGCTAGACTCTGGGTTATCGGATGATTTGTTACTTGTTTGGAGAGCAACTGCTCAAGAATTTTGGATATAGGTTGAAGTGGGGATTGGCCTGTACTTTTCTGTTCGGTTTCTTGTGATGGATTAATGGATAGGCACCATTTGAGCCTCCTTCCAGTTGTTAGTAATGGAGTCTGTGCTAACTGACCAGTTAAATTATTTTGTGTAAGGGTAGTAAATTCCAGAGGCAGCATACTTTAGTAACTTATAACTATATACCATCAGTCCCTCCTGATGTATTAGAATTGAGAGGTAGCAATTTATTTAATATATCCACTTCATTCACCAATATAATGAATAAGGATCAATTACTTGGAAACTCTGGTTCATTAGGTGCGCGCTTACTGTCAGTCAGACAGTGGCCGCCAAGGTGGTGATTGGAAAGTATGTGCTGGTCATCGTTTAAGGGGCACTGGAGTTTATGACTGGGTGGGTGTTGGGCAGACAGTGGTGGGGTTGTTGGTACTGAGTGGGTGGACCAAGTTGGTGATGTGGGCAAACATGTTGAGATAGTGATCGGTGGGGTCCACTAGACTACAGTGGCATTTGGCATCAGTGACTGGACTAGTAATTGTTGGGTCCACTAGACTACCAGTCACTTTGCAACAGTGATCAGCTTGCAACTGGGGGTGCTCACTAGACTACCAGGGTACTTTTCAGCAGTGATTGGACTAGTGACTGGGGGCTGACGGTCCACTAGACTACCAGGGATCTGTATTACCAGGATCGGAATGGCAATTGACGGGTCCAACACCATGTCTGTAAGACCAGGTTTGAGGAGGTGTTAAACAGCGTGGCACTAACAGATGGTTGATGTCTCCACAAACCTTTGAATATGCCAGATCACCTGTTTGCAAGGCACAGTCAGGCGACTTGCATAGGCTCACTGGCATACTTTAGCACTGACTGTCTAACAGGTTAGTGCCTCACTAATCTACACCTTTAGTATGGCATATTTAACAAGTCCCCTGCTTTTGGGAGCTAAGCACTGCTAGCAAGGCACTAACGCTTATTGGCACTCCCCAAAACCCTGTTAATATCCTGGCCTTTGTGTCTTACAAGAGAAGAGAAAAGTGGCAGTCTAAAGTGGATTAAAAGTGTACAGGGGAAACTGCTCACAAAGTGTTGCTGTAAGAGTAACAAGTCATTGCAGCTATGGTCACCTCCCAGAACACTGTTGGAAACAGGATGTTACAGCCCTTAGGAATTTTCCTGGTTAAAGATTCTCCAAATAAATAAAGCTAACCCTCAGTATACCTTGTTAATACACCTATATACACACACAGACTCACATAGGGTGAAAACAGGATCACGTACATGTTCTAAATGTTTGTTGCTGGCAAACAAAGACAAACTATTTATTTAGTGCTATTAAATATTTGTATTTCTTCAGAAGTTGGCGTGGATATCTTTCTGGTTAGTAGCTTCAAATGATGCCATGCGCTGTGGGATTTGTGGGCAGATTTGGGCTCTGATTTGGTTCTCCTGATATTTTTGTTTGAGTGAATGCAGGCTATTAATTACAAGCTGATTGATGACTGACAAGTCTAGCAGTCTGCACAGCTGAGTGCACTTATTTCATACTCTTTGAATAGCCCTGCATTTTCTTTTTTCTTCTCAACAGTGTTTTCTAAATGCAGTTTCTTGAGTGACATGTCTGGGATATGTAAGATTCCCAATTTCAGTGAAGATGGAAGGAATTTTAACTGCAGCATTGTTAACCCTACCCCACCCCAGCATGGCGGGAATGCAAAATTTTTGTCCTTGAGAAGGCAGTGATGCAACAGAGTCCAGTCACATTATTTTTCTTCTAAAGCAAACAAAACGGAATACAGTGGGTGCCGCTTTGGACGGACAGGTTGGTGTGTCAATTACATGTCCGTTGAAAGTTTATGTCCGGGCTGTTGCTGGAGTGGGCGGAGCTTATGATCACGATTTTTATGCTCGCCTTATGTCAGTCAATTACAGGCTATTTCGTAGGGTTTTGTGTGTTTTGGTCATTGGTGTACATTAAGCCTTTTATTTTCTTCTGTACTGTGCTGTGTTTTTAGTGATTGGTGTACATTAGCCCTTTATTTTCTTCTGGGCAGTGCTCATAATGTGCTTTGTGCTTTATGCAATTAAAAAAAAATTTCTTCATTCGGTGAAGTCTGCCTTGTTTTAGATGTTGCATATTTTTCTATGCTGCATCAGTACTGTGCCACTGATCAAGTAAGGTGTCCTTCTGTTTAATCAGGTCAGACACTGTCGATTTTGGAATTTGTAGTTGTGAAGCATAGTCCCGCACACTCATTCGTGGCAAGGTCTCCATCTGTTTTAGGAGTTTGATCTTCCTCGCAAGAGGGATGCCTGGACGCCGGGAGGAGGAGGACATGGTGAATGCGAGGTGAACTGCTCTCCATACACAATGAACAACAGCACAGTACTAAAGGAATGATGAGGTCTGTTGCTTTTCCACACCTTTGTAGCAAACCACGAGGTGTTAATTGCAGGTTAATGAGCTGTGAAGCTCAGAGCTGTGAGCTGTTTTCTGCTCATCAAGTATACGCAGTAGACGGCAGACAACATCCGTGGTAACCACAGTATTTAACACGGGTGACATGTAAATTGGGATTTGGCACGAATCTTTATGTCCGGCGGCAAAACCATTTGTCCATGGTAAGCACGCACGCATTAAGTGGCGCCCCACTGTAATATTAATGAACCCTTCATTCGCTTTGGTCACACCTTGAAGACTGAATAAGAACACAGGACTTAAGAGATCGAAAAAGACCAAACAGTGCATCTAGTGTCTGTCCACATGCCATCTTGGCAGGTGTACCCATCGTGGTGATTATTGTTACAGCTATAATGCCCTTGTATTCATAATACTATTTTATTTACATTATCATCATGGCACTGAGGTGAGTAAAACTCCAATGCTGGAAATCTCCCAATGCTCAGTGGATTCCAGCTCCGTGTGTATATATATATATATATATATATATATATATATATATATATATATATATATATTTATTTAAGCATTTTACCAGGAAAGGCATACTGAGCAGAATACTGCTCAATTTCAGATGCGTCCTGGGGAGGGGGACATAGGTAGACAGTTGAAAACAGTATAGACAAGTGAATACATAGTGGGAGAACACTAACATTTGGTTATGATTACATATATATACACTGTGTGTGTGTGTGTGTGTGTATATAGATAGATAGATAGATAGATAGATAGATAGATATAGAGAGAGAGAGAGAGAATAATGGATGGAGAAGAGTTGATATGAGAATTTAATACGCCGAGGTTGTGGGATGCTACATAAACCCCATGTAGGTTAAGCCCGAGGGGTTTATCAAAGCATCCCACAACAGGGCTGCATTAAATTTCATATCAAACACCCTCTCCATCTTTTTATTTTTATAATAACAGGCCAGCAATTTTTCTCCAGCAGTTTGTGAGACTGTTTGGCCCTGTCCACATACAGAATGTTGGCCAATGAGGCAGCAGCATAGTTTGACTGGCATGGTTTCATGAATGTCATAACAATAGCCGGTTGTTATGGAAATATCAACCTGGTCAGTACATTGAGAGAAATTGCTGACCAGTTATATTATATATATATATATATATATATATATATATATATATATATATATATATATATACAGAGTATATATATATATATATGCATACACAGTACTACATTTTATTGTCCATTGTGTTGATAACAACTGCACCCTTCATTAGTTCAGTCTGCCTTCACAGGATTCCATCTTGAAGCGAAAGTTCTCTATATACGCATATACATACATAGCACTACATTATTGTCCATTGCGTTGATAACAACTGCACCCTTTGTTAGTTCAGTCCACCTTCACAGTATTTTGTCCTGAAGTGAAAGCACTCGATACCCCTCTTCAGTCAGAGGCCCATACCTGTTCATAAACACAATAAGATAGGCAGGACTTGCACTTCAGGTGAACAGTGGAACTTCTGTGAGAAAGTCCCCAAACCCTGCATCAATTATGGGCTCTTGAGGGTCTTCCTCAGACTGCATAAAGAAAAATCTGCCAGAGGACTTCAAAACTCTACGAGAACCAACTTGTCAAGTCAAAGTTTGATGCTGGCTGACACGCCATAGCGTAATATGTATATGATCTGTCATAGGAAACCATAGTATAGCCTATTGCTTTGATGGGTGGTAATTGGTACTGATTAAAATGCAAGAACTGTAGCTCCAGCAACATTTGGAGATGGTGCACTAAGAATTCACATTTTGTGACATTCATGTTGAATATTACTTATATTCATTTTTTTTGTATTCTTTATTTATCACCTACTTGTCTCAGACTCTCTCCGTGGGGACACTGATCGGGTCTCTGCTGCCCACCTGAAGCCCCCTGATTGCATTCTCTTGGTATTCCCGAACCTCCAACCTCCTCGGCCTGCGCACGACCCCCCAGCTCTGAGCCCCTGGGTGGACTGCCAACCTCCAGTGCTCTATCAATCTAGTGGAGCGACCAGAGGGCAACCAGGAGCACAGATCAATAAGCCCGGCACTGGGCATGGGGACCTGCCACCGATCCCCAGCATTGCCTACCAAGACAGTAGGGTTTTTTCTTCTTGTATTTTCCTCCCTGTAGGATACGGCATGCTATCAACCTGTGCGGCGCTGTCCGCTGCTGGTACCTGCCGACGTCCTGCCCCTTCTGCAGCCCAACATCTACACCACCTGGTCTGCACCAGAGGCCACTACTGTGCCAGGCACCCCACGGAAACCCACACCGGGAGAGGAGAACAGTCCTCCGGATGCTCGATCCTCTCCTCCCTGCCAACCCCGATGGCCTAGGTCCATTCTCGAACCCAGGTCACCGCATGGTGTGAGGTGTGGCATCCAGCGCCTCAACCCTCACTGCCACCGGACTGACACTTATATTCATTTTGATTAGCGTTTGGAAGAGTGCCAGATTCATGGAAGTGCCGCCATGGAATGGGGAGTCTTTTCCAAATTCCTTTACTGTGGAGGGCAGCATTACTATGTATTCATTCTCTATGCTGCGCTACAATATTATGACTGGGTATGGTGAGCTAGATAGGGTCATGCAGTGGATGTTCTTTACTTGGACTAGCAGGCCTTCAATTCAGTGCCTCATGGGCGGCGGCTTGGGGGAAGCCAACTGGTGTAGGGGTAGGGCAAAATGATGAACTGATTACAAGCCGGCTGAGTGGGAGACTGCAACTGGTAGTGGTGAGAGAGGAGCTCAACCCAAGGCCGGGTGACAAGTGGGGTGCTACAGGCTCTGTGCTGGGGCCAGTATTATTTGGGCTCTTCATATCAGATATTGCACACACGGGTGGTGAACAAGGTAAGCCTGTTCACTGACAACACCAAAATTGGAGCAGTAGTGAATGGAGGGAGGATGGAAGCAGTTGCAGGGGACCTAAGCAAACTAGAGGAGGGGTCAGAGAGGTGGTATCTGGGGTTCAGTGCAAAGAAGTGTAAGGTTATGCACTTCGGGCTAAAAAGTCAAAGAGAGAATACTGGCTGGGAGGGTTAAACTAGGGATTACTGAGGAGAAGAAGGACCTAGGGGTAATGATAATAGGGACCATGAACAACACTGCCCAATACAGGAGAGCAGCTGCAAAAGTGAACAAAATGCTGGGGTGCATAGCAAGGGTTTTCGTCCAGGCAAAGAGAGTGATCTTGTTCATCTACAGGTCACTGGTAAGGCTGCACTTAAAGTATTGTGAGCAGTTTTGGAGGCCATACCTAAGGCGTGATATCAGGCTGCTGGAGCGGGTGCAGAGGAGGCAACAAAGATGATATGTGGAATGGAGGGAGACACTATGAGAGCAGGCTGGGAGTCCTGAATATGTACACCCTGGAGGATAGAAGGGACAGGGGGACATGATAGAGACATTCAAGTATCTGAGGGGATCAATAAGGATGGGGCAGATGGGATCTTTAAGCTAAGAAGGGAGGGACACCAGGGGCATAGACTAAGAATGGGGGGATTTAGGAGGGAGATGAGGAGACACTATTTCACAGAGTGGGTGGTAGCAAAATGGAACACAATACCAGAATGAGTGATATCATGTCAATCTGTAAACAGCTTTAAAAGGGCATGGGACAGGGAACAGGGAGAGTGAGGGTGGGGAAGTGGGGTGGGGAAGTGGGGTGCAGTGGGATGACAAAGGGGAGGGGGGGGGCTGCAAACTAGGGGTTCTAGCTGCACACTTAAGCAGACTTAGATAGACCAGGTGGTCTGTTTCTGCTGACACATCTGTATGTTCATATGCTGTGCTTCCAGGGAGGGTGTGGTCCACCGAAATCACAAACCCCATCTGCTGGCCAATCAAGGGTAACACTGAGTCGCCTTTAAACAGTTGCTCAACATCCTCCTGTCTGGAGGAAGGAAACTACCATGCCAAACCCTAGCCACTAGGGGTGGGAGACAGGAGGAAAGAGGGTCAAAATAAAAAAGGAAGTATTTAAGTTTAGCTATGTCTTCTCCCATTAAATGAGCACCCTAAAAGAATGGTAAGCTGTCTAATGCTACCCATTTCAGGAAAAAGGTAAGCACTTCAATCTCATTTTCATAGCGTTGTGTTGTACTGCTTTTCAGTACCCACAGCACTGATTGAAATAGTTCACTGTTCGTCCATTAAATGTGGCTCGAGGGCAGTTTTCTTTGGGGTCCCTCAAGGAGAAGGGAGATGTAATGGAACAAACAGTAACCAGGTCCACATGGTCCAAGTTGTCAGCAGCATATCTGTAATGAGAGCCTGCATATAATGACAGCAGCGGTATTTCTAAATCAGACACTGATAAAACATACCTGTCTCTCGGGGAGAAATTATAAAGAAATGTTTAATGTCCCCAGCATTTCTTTTTTGCTGAAAAGCTTTATAGTAAAACAAAAAAAACACTGGGACTGGATGGAAAGTGAAAATCTGAATTTATGAGGGATATTTTTAACATTTTGGGGATACACAGAAAAATCAGGTCACTGAAAAGGATGCATCATTAATATCATGTGTCAGAGGATGCTGCCTCAGAGCATGACAGTGGGCTTAGCGGGTTTGTAGTTCTGTATTCGGACAAAGAGAAATGTGGTCAAGGCCGCAAAGAGCATGGAAGAGCTGAGAACCAGCAGCCCCCGCCACCTGACACTTCAATCTTGCATCTGTGTTGGGTGTATTAATCAGCTTTCAAAACAGGAAGAAAGCATTGTCAGTTTAACCATTTCCAAAGCCAGCTCATTGAAACCAAATGTTGCTGGATTCTACTTTGAATGTCTCAAGCTTCTGTTTGGAGGCAAGTAACTTGGCAGTTTCCTCTTTTATCTGCACATTGTTATTGTATGTGTGATGGTTGAAGGGCAGCATGTATAAATTTCCGTAGTCAATGACCAGTCTGTTAGGAAGATACCTTCCTAAAGAATGTCGAACACAAGGGCTAAGACTCCTTGCATTCTGCTGTTCACCTTACTGACAAATACGTCATTAGCTTAGTTCAGCTTTTGCCTGCATTTCTGGTATTGTACAAGGAGGACATATTACAGGGCAATACTCGATGAGAAGCTCCTTGCATATCTGATGCTTCCATCCTGTTTAACAAAATGTTAGTTACCATTAACCTGGCCAGAGTTTTGTCTGTAAAGTTTGGGGTCATGTGTCAAAATGAAGTCTTAACCTACAGTGGCAGCTGCTTCATGGCGCTGTGGTGGATCAGTACATTGTTCCAGAGCACAGCCGTGTCTGATGATCACAGTTTTGGAGATACTCCTGAACATCTTGCTCACATTTACGTCAGAAAACTAAACTTTTAAAACAATACCAATAGTAAATTTTCACTGCACTTTAAAATAATTCCTAGCCAGTTCTTATAACTTTCACAGTCTTTTTGGGGGCATGGAATCTCTGATCACAGCAGATCCAGGCTTCTGTTAATGGAATACAATAGATGAGATTGAATGCATTCAGTGTGATATTTATGTTGGTAATGTAGTGCCCCCAAGTCCAAGAGGCTTTTCCTTTTTGTCATTAGGCTTATAATTTATATTTTCAATAAATCATATACATACATACAGTTAGAAATAAAATGTTATTCCATGAGAAAATGAACAACAAAGGAGACCAGTAAACCAGAATAACCAGCAGACAGGATTTGCATATTCTTGGACAGGTGAAACACTAATCCTGCGTTGAGCAGAGGAAAGGTGGGTTGAACAGATGAACAAACAATTCGTATTGTGAGGGCTAAATCAGCTAACTTATTAATGGAGAATTGGTTACAAAACAGGCAGGAAAAGAGGCTGCTTTGGAGTTTTGCTATTAGTGTGAGGTAGGAGGAATGTTAAAGTTGCTTAGTCCATCTAATTCACCCCTCCCCGCTAGTCAGTGATTGTATTATTGCTCAGTGATCATATAGGGAAGAGTGTGGGTGTCAGTGAGGTTCTGTTCTCAGAGGAAAGAGTGCTGAAGAGGCTGAATTTGACTTATTTATTTGAAAGATATCGGAATTACAATCCTTTGAGTCAGCAACTCCTTTGCAAAGGCTCCATGTCAGTAATGCACTGAAGGTGGACATGTCTATGGGTCCATATGGACTGCATTCCCAGGTGCTAAAGGAGATGGGGTGGGTCTAGCTGAACCACTGGCTGAGCAAATGTAGTTCCTCTGCACAAGAGTGGAAGTAATGATGATGCTGGGAACTATAGACCTGTCAATTTAATGTCCACTTAGAAAATGGGCTTTACTTGCTGCAATCTGATTGGTCAGTACCCTCAAGATAGGGTACATTAAGTTTCAATAGATGACCAGCAAGTAAGAAGTACCAGCCTATACTGCCCTTAACCACTCTAGTATCCTAGTACCCACCTCGGCTCCTAATTGGACAAAATGCTTCATCTCCATTTGAAATTGACGCCATTTTTGCACTCCGCGAGAGAGATCCTGCCCCTACCCTCCCCAATTCAGTGCCACCTGCCACATGAACCCAGACCTGGCCACATCAAGAAAGTATCACAATTTAAAAAAGAAATATTTTAAAATTAAAGTGAAGCTGTCCGTCTTCATATACATCAACCGCAGTCACCAACGAGTATTCAAAACTGCAGCGCGCTACCACTACATAAAGCTGCCTCTTCCGTGATTTGCCAACAGAAAACGCTTCCATTTTAAAAATAAAAAATCTAACATTACGGAACTCG
The DNA here is from genome assembly GCA_016271365.2 of Neoceratodus forsteri. Lineage (NCBI taxonomy): Eukaryota > Metazoa > Chordata > Ceratodontiformes > Ceratodontidae > Neoceratodus > Neoceratodus forsteri. Next base: position 1,180,843,020 of record CM057450.1, on the reverse strand, counting down.
GTATCGCCACAATGCAGCCACCCCTATCCTCCGTCTGCTGTTTAACTCACGTTCCGCTCTAAGCAGCTGATTTCGGCACCCAGTACCATCAAGACCGTTGACTCTCCGCCTCGCTGCCTTCTTTTAGCTTCCTCCCCGGTCTCGGTATCGCAACCACACCAGCAGAGCCCCAACACAAACTGCACACCAACCCCCACGGAGTCTCCAGGCTTCCTCTTTAGTCCCGTATCGCAACAACGAGACCCGTCTACAAACTGCACACCAACCCCCACGAATCTGCAATAGGACAAAATCCATACTGGAGGAGGAACTACTTTACTAAAAAATGACTACAAAACTTTTGTTAAACAATTTTTTAGCTTCTTTTTTAATAAAACTTTTTTCTTTTACATTGCCCATTTACTAAAGCATAATAATGCCCTCCAGGAGTGGGCGGTATAGGCAATACCGGACCGAGCCAAGGGCTATAAGGCCCTCCGCCTGCGGCGTCGGGCCTCATTACACCCTGACGCGGTCCGTATTCCCAATACATACCCTGTCGGGCATTGTGTTACAGAGAAGAAGATGCTAGGAGCCCTGATAAAGGAGAGGTTGGTGGTTTCCATGGAGGTAAACAGACCTGAGGATGTCAGACCACATGGTTTCACAGGGGCAGGATCTGATTGATGTCTTTAATTGAGTGGTGAAGGCGGTGAATAAGGGCAGGCAGTGACCATACTGTACCTTGATTTCAGGAAAGCCTTTAGCACTGTCCCACATGGATGACTAGTTACAGAAATAATGACTGCAGAAAAATACCAAGGGTCCATCTAGTCTGAAAGATGGGGACCTGGGAATAGTGCATAAAATCATAAGGTGGGTGAATAATTGGCTAAGTGAGAGAAACCATAGGTTAATCCTAGACAGGGAACACTCTGAGGTCAGGGAGGTCAATAATAGGGTGTCTTAGGACCTGTCCTTTTCAGCATTGTATTTGCGATACTGGAACAGGGATACAAGGGAAGATCTGCCTATTTGCAAATTATACAAAGACCTGGGGAGGAATGAGCAGTGAGGTGGGGTAATAGTATGAAAGAAGATCTAGAAAGGCTGGAGAAGTGGTTAAAGGGTTGGACAGCTGAAATTCGGCACATAAGAGTGCAAGGTAATATACTGAGGGACAAGAAATCCAAGTGCTGAATACTGAAATTTTTTGGGGGTGGTGCTGTGGAGAGAATGACAGAAGAAAGGGACCTAGATATAATAATATCAGACAATTTGTAGACCACAGCACAATGCAGTAGGGCAGTTGAAATGTACTGTATAGGAAAGGATTGGTGGCAGAAGGAGCAAAGTCATTCTGCCACTGTACAGGTAGCTGGTTCATCCTTACCTGGAACGCGAAAGTTATGAAACCCACACTTGAAGAAAGATAAGGATAAGGTGGAAAGTGTACAGAGGAGGGTAACCAGAATGAGCCTGGGCCAGCAGGATAAGACTTAGATGGAGAGGTTATCGAACCTTAACATGTGCACACAGGAGGAAAGGGATCCTGATAGAGAACACAAATGACTCCACGGGATTAACAGAGTTGACAGTGGAGAGTTGTTTATGCTGAGTGGGAACAGAAGCACCAGGGAGAGCTCAATATAAACTGGCTGGGTAGGGATTGAAGAGGATGCCAAAACACATTACAGGGTGGAGTAGGCTGCCAAGGGAGAAGTCATTGGGAGGATTCAAGTATGGGTGGGATATGTATATGGGATAGGTAAAGACTGTGGCAAAGATGAGGGAGGAATGGGGTGATCTGCCACTGGGACCCTCATAAAATAAACATTTGATAGGCAAGGTTTGGCAGATTTGATGGGTCGAAGGTTTTTTTCTGGTGACAACATCTATGTTGTAATTTTGTTGCTCAGCTGTGCACCCTTCAATGAGATGTCAAACTGAGGGTCCTGCCTTCTGTTTCTGGTGGTTGCTCAGGTAGACATTAAAGATACCATGGCACTTCTTGAAAGAGTAGAGGAATTTCCGTGTCCTGGACAACATTTCCCCTTTCACTTAAAATACCACCAACAGCTTAATCCGGTTCCGTTTCAATTTGTTTGCACCTGTATCCCACCCCAGCCCTCCCGAAAATATGCAGTAAAAATGTCACCACCTCTGGGTAAATTAGTGACCAGTGCTCCAGATAAAGTTGGCATTCAAGAGTAAATGTACTCACCAATTTTGACATTAGGTGAGTAAAATATAATTTGAAGAGTAAAAGTGCTTTAAGCTTTGAAAACAGCTCTTTCTAAAGTATTCATGGAGCACTTCCAGGGTTGGGATGAGTATCGGTACTCATCAAAACATTTTTAAAGTATATTTCTTCAAAATTGGTGAATAAAATAGGCCAGTACTCCCTAATCTGGAGTACTCTATCATCTCCATCTGAGCCTGGCTCTTTACCTCTGAAATAGTGGTTTATGTCCTACTGTCACCTTGCAAATTAAATAAGTCCAACTTCTCATTTGGCCTCTTATCTGATAATTTTTTAGTTCACTGTAATTTGTCTAGAAACATAGAATTTGTCAGCAGAAGAGAACTGCTTGGCTCACCCAGTCTACCCAGATGGTCCCTGATTAGTCTGTCTCTGCAGACACTTAACTGCGCCCCAGCAGCCATGCTTCAAGCCCCTACTCTTTTGCCTTCACCATTTTCACTTGTAATATGTTCCAGGTGTTTACCACTCTTTCAGTAAAGTAGTACTTCCTCACATCCAGGGCTCCAGATAAGGTGAGTACTGACCTATTTTACTCACCTCATTTTAGGAAACACCTTCAGAAATTTGTTGTTAATGAGTACCAGTACTCACCCAACATTTGTAAATGCGACACACTCCATAGAACAGTTCTACATAACATACAGTAACTGGTAATTCAAATGGGCAGTTTTTCCAGATTTATAGCACTTGTATGCATCCCAGTTTGATTATGCTCACTATATTTTAAAACTGGTGAGTAAATTACTCCTGCTGCCATTATTATCTGGGGCACTGTTGGCACCCGATCAATTCATTATCAAGAGGGAAAAACTACATTGTTTTAAAAATGTACTCCTCACTCTACTCTGTCCAGACATTTGTACATATTTGAGTTTGGTTTTACTCACCTCACTTTCAAACTGTGGAGAACAGTACTCATCTCAAAAAATCTTATCTGGAGCCCTGCTCACATCCCTCTGCCTAGCTTATGAAATAGCTTAGCCTTTGAAACCAACCGGTCTTGCTAGGGTTCTATACCACTCTTAGGCTGGTGCCATTTCAAAACTGGAATTGGCTGGCCTTAGGTAGTAGTGGGTGTTATCCCATTATGTCAACGGATCCCCTAGAGTCAATTAGCAAATTTTCAACAGTAATCTGACACAGGTGTATCCCATAGACCAGATGCAGCCAGCGATCTTATATTGGACCTACCTGCTCCTTTTTTCCAACCACTGATAATTTTTTGGCAGTTGGAAAGGCATCTGCAATCCTTATGCATTGGAGACATTTCCAAATATCATTGGAAATCTGTCCTACTGGGTTTTGGTTTCTAATAATGGGCTTTTAAGTGTTCTCACTGATCTTTTTTTCTTTAATCTGAGGGTTGAGATTTACAGATGTGATTCAGAGATGAGACATTCTGGAGTATGAGATAAAGTGGGTGGCAGTGTCTCCTCATCTGCGCAACAGTTCCTTTTCTCTGGCATACAAAATGTATACGTGGCTAGGCATGTGTTCAATGGGGAATATATGCATCACTTGGGAGTTATTTTCCTTATGCCATTAAATAGAAACATAGAATGTGTCAGCAGAAAAGGACCGGTAGGCCAATCTAGTCTGCCTATTTTCTCTGCTTAACACTACACTCTGGACTCCATTTGGGCACAAGTATCCCTCCCTCTTCCCTTGCTTCCATTTATTATACCCATGTGCCCGTCCAACACATGTTTGAAGCTCCATCTGTCTCCCCCCACCATCTCTCCTGGGAGGCTGTTCCAGGCATCCACCACCCTTTCTATGAAGAAGCATTTCCTCACATCTCTCTTATACCCCTCTTCCAAGCTTTGTAGCATGCCCTGTATTCTGGTGCTCTTCCTCCTGTGAAAAAGACTCCCTTCTGCACCTTGTTTACCCCATTGAGGTACTGTAGGTCTTAATCATGTCCCCTCTCTTCTCCAGGGAATACATGTTATGCTCCTGCAGCTCTCCTCCTTTGGTCTCTTGTGCAACTCCCACACTGTTTTAGTAGCCTCCTCTGGACCACTTACACCATGTCAGTGTCTTTATGGAGGTGCAGTCTCAGAACTGGATACAGTACTCCAGGTGAGGTCTCACAAGTGAGCCATGCAAAGGCAACACCACCTCCCTTCACCTGGTGGAGATCCCCTCTCTGTGCAACCCAGCATCCATCTGTCCTTACCTACTGACATGTCACACTGGCCTGCCACCTTGAGGTTACCAGATATGATCACCCGGTCCCTCTCTTCATGTGGTTACTGCAGTACCTCCCATCTTATATTCAGCTCCCGAGTTTCCCCTCCCTAGATACATGATTTTGAACTTGTTGACATTGAAACTAGTTTCCCGATCCCATTACATTCTTCCACACACACACACACACACACACACACACACACACACACACACACTCTCTCTCTCCCAGGTGTCCACCCTGATGCTAATTTTTGTGTTCTCTGCAAAGAGACACACCTTCCCCTCAATTCCTCAGCAATGTCACTTATGAAGATATTGAAGAGGACAAGGCCCAAGCACCGATCCCTGTGGTACTCCACTGGTCACTCTCTTTATTTGAATGACAGCCATTTCCCACCACTCTCTGCCTCCTATCTTTCAACCAGTTGGCTATCCAGCTCACCACCTTCTCCCCTACCCCAGGCTGCTAAGTATCTTTATCAGTCTGCTGTGTGGTACAGTATCAAAGATCTTACTGAAGTTCTAATAGGCTACATCCACTGCCCTCCCTAAGCCACCTTCCAAGTTACCCACTCAAAGAAATATATGAGATTTGTTTGACATGACCTCTCCACCCATGAAGCTGAGCTTCTGGTGGTCCCTACAGCTCATATGCCTCCAGGTACACCATCAGTCTCCCCTTCAGTAGGAACTCCAAATAGCTCCAATGACTGCTTATATTTCTCCAGTCCAAGTGTTTACTGTTCTTATATAATGAATGGATTTGTTTTAAAAATGAAATGGGGTTAACATTTGGTTAGTCCAACATGGTTTCATATTGCTGCAGGGACATCTGATTGGTACTGCGTTACAGTGGACATTTCATATTGCTGCAGGAAGTCTGGTACTGAGTTGCAGTGGACACAGTGCGTGCTTTTGCAGGAATGTCCAATTGGCACTGTGTTGCAGTGGACACAGTGTATGCTGCTGCAGGGATGCCTGGTTGGTACTGGGTTGCAGTGGACACTGTGCATACTGCTGCAGGGACATTCAACATGGCTGTCTGATTGGCAGTGCCTCACAGTGGACACCATGTGCACTATGCAGAAGCTGATAGCAGCCAGACTTTCATTAGAATGTGTTGAATGTCATCTCAGTAGCTCAGTGGCAGTGTACTGCCCCACCAGGTGGGACGCTGGGTTTGTAATCAACTTCCAGCCTATCGCTCACTGGGTGGTGTGCATGAGCGGAGGTGATGTAACCACTGTACAGTTCTGACAACTAGAGCTCATCCTGCAAAGCACCCTTGTAACCTAGCTGAGGTCAGTACCTACAATGCACTGTACAAGTGCTGGTGTGTGTTTGTGTGTGTGGGGAGGGGGATCTGTGGACAACAGAGAACCTGGCTACATCAACCAGAAATGGTTTATGGAAAATGCTGTTGGAACTGGAGGCCTGTAGAAGTAGATGACATTAGAAGACGGGGAAAAAACCAGCATTTTTCTATGCATAGTTCAACTGCTGCTTTTATAGTGCCTACAGTAACCAAGATCAAAGATGAAAGTTATTTTCTAGTTGTTGTAGTAGTAAATTGTTTATCCATGCAGTCGAGAAAAGGATATACCATATTGAGCCATTGTTCATTTACAGTGGGGTCCACCATTCAGTCACACAGTTATAATAATAAAAAATGTAAAATCGGTCAATTGTACATAGAAGAGATTACATACAGTACAGAAACTGTACGAGAGAGGGGTAAAGTCCAGTTTCTATCAGGTATTGCCTCATAATTAAGAAATTGATGAGGAGATGTGGTATAATTAAACAATAACACATGTTAGGTTATCCCATCCCAAGGGGCTTAATGAAGAATGAGGTGCACCAAGTGCCACTCAATCCTCAGTGGGCTGTCTCATGATAAGCTGCACTCTAAGGGGCCTTACTGCAAACATAAAAACCTTTAATATTTAAATTGTAAATTGATTTTTTCAAAATCTGTTCTGTGATGTACCAGTGGTGTGGTTCCCAGTTGTTTCATCCAGCACCTTAGACTGTTCAGTATTTGGTTAGAAAACTCCTTCTTATACAGGCAGTTTTAGAATACTGAAGGCTTAATCAAAAATACAGTAGTTAATACTGTGTACCACTAACATAAGGTGGTATGGTATTTAGGAGTTCACCAGTGTGTTCTGTACTCCCAGTAATTCTTTCTCACCTAAACAGTGAATACAGTATACTCCATCTTGGAGCTCTGTATACAGTTAATTTTGAACTTCCGTTATTAATCTCCCTGTCCCTTTCGTGGTCTCTTTCCAAACTTGCTGTCTTTTTCCAACCCTGCTTCATCTATACATACATACATACAGGGAAATAGTATAACGTAGTGGTTAAGAGCACTGAGCTACAAACCTGGAGAACTGGGTCTGAATCCCACAGTCACCACTTGCATACTGTGTAACCATGATCAAGTCACTTAATTTCCATGTGCTCCCAGGATGAACCTGGGAACAAGTCTCAGCTTAATGTGTCTTTCCACAACAAAAATTGTAAAATAAAAAAAATATATATATATGTCATCGGCCTCAGTGGTGTGGAGGGCTGAGGCACCATGAGCGCCTTACCTCCTGCTATGCCAGTGACCCGTGTTCAGGAATGGATACAGTTTGATGGGGGCAGCCGGGGAGGGAAGATTGAGCGCTGGAGGACAGGTCTTCTTCCTTGGGGAATGGGGTTACTGTGGCTGGCTTCTTGTTTGCCTCCTGGAGGAATCCAGCTAGTAGCATGTGCAAGTCACATCATGTAGAAGACCCCCATGTCCAGAGCACTGGGGCATCTCTACAGAGGTGGAGCTCGTGACAGAGTGCTCATTGCACATTCAAGGAGAAAATGGAGGAAAAAGGGAGGATGGGCTTTAAGAAGTGCTGTCCTTCATGCTGCAGCCTGCTTGGCCACTCCTGGTCTGGGGTAAGACTGAATGTGTGGTGGGGAGCAACCTGAAGAAGATTCAGCCGTCCACTACGGAGGAGGCTGGAGATGGCTGTAGCAGATGGGAACAGGGCTGATGCAAGCTGCCCATCCTGCCAAAAGGATAAAAACCTACATGGAAATAAACTGCATACATACAATACCTACATATGTACGTATGTATGGGGAAAGAAAATAATCAGCAGTCCATTGAGTTCATCCTCACACCAGCTCAGCGGAAATACCCTGTCACCCCATTTTCTTCAAAAACTTGTCTAGTCTGAACTTGAAGGTTATTACTGTATTAGCCAATTCCACATGGTCTACCAGTCGGTTCCAAGTGTTCACCACTCACTCTGTGAAGCAGTTCTTTCTGATGTTTCCCTTGACTCTTCCTCCTATCAGCGACATTGAGTGTCCCTTGTCCGCTCATCCTCCTGTGCACCTTGAAGAGTCGCACTTTGTCCGTATTAGATACTCTGAATACTGTAGTAATGTCTCCTCTGTGTCTTCTGGCAATTGGTTAAGGGACAGAAAACAGAGTAGTGGTTAATGGAACCCAGTCAGAGGAAAGGGAGGTGACCAGTAGGATACCTCAGGGGTCAGTACTGAGGCCAGTCCTCTTAGCGCCTTCATTGGTGACATAGCAGACAGACTGGAGGAAAAGGTTTGCCTGTTTGTGGACGAACACCAAGATCTGCAACACGGTGGATACTCTGGAGGAGGTGGAAAGAATGAGAAGAGACCTGGAACGGTTGGAGGGATGGTCAGGGGCATGGCAGCTAAGATTTAACGCAAAGAAATGCAAAATCATGCATGCGGGAGCAGGAACCCTGAAGCATACTACAGGATGGGGGCTGCTGACAGTAACTAAGGAGGAGAGAGACTTGGGGTCATAATCACAGATGACTTGAAAGCCACTAGGCAGACTGACAAGGTGGTGGGAAAGGCCAGTGGGATATTGGGATGTATTGGAAGGGGAATCAAAAGCAGAAGGAGGGAGGTAATGGTTCCACTGTACAAGACCCTGTTGAGACCTCACCTTGAATACTGTGTACAGTTCTGGAGACCACGCCTTGAAAGGATATTGACAAAATAGAGACGGTACAGACGAGGCGACCAAAATGGTGAATGGATTGCATTACAAGCTTTATGAGGAGAGAGTGAGCAACCTAAATTTGTACACGCTGGAACAGAGGAGGGCGAGAGGTGACATGATAGAAATGTTCGGCACCTCAAGGGCATAAATGAGGTGGAAGGGCAACATATTTCAGCTCAAAAGTAGTGCCAGGAAAAGAGGACATGACATGAGATTGAAAGGTAGCTGCATAAGGGAAGTATTAGGAAGTTCTTCTTCACAGAAAGGGTGGTGAATGCATGGAATAGCCTGCCCCAGGAGGTGGTGGCAGCCCGTACTGTGGCGGGTTTTAAACATGCATGGGACAGAAACAAAGGAATAATAAAGCTAGGAAAAAGCTAAGCCAATGACCAATCAGTGTCACTAGGTGCTTTGTGAGCTAGCATAAACAGGCAGACTGGATGGGCCTGAAGTCCTTATCTGCCAACAGAATCTATGAATCTTCTCAGTTGTTGCTGTTGTGGAAGCTGATGGAGTCTCTGGTCAAAGAGAACCTTGTGGACTACATAGAAATCAGTGGTCTCCAGGGTAGTAAACAGCATGGATTTGTGGCAGGAGGTCTTGTCAGACTAACCTGATAGTTTTCTCTGACTAAGTGTTGAAATAATTGGATAGGGGCCGTGCTGTGGATTTGCTGTACTTTGACTTCAGCAAGGCTTTCCACTCAATGCCTCAGAGATGCTTGCTGAAGAAGTTGGAGGATCTGCATGCAACTAAGGACATAGTAAACTGGGTTGGTAACAGGCTACAGGGGAGGCAGCAGAGGTTGTGTTCATCTAGGTCATATCGAAGAGAGGGAGGTCATGAGCTGGGTACCACAGGGATCTATCCTGTGCCTGGTCCTCTTCAGTATGTTTACCAGCAACACTGGAGAAGGAATCTGGTTGTGTCTCTTCACAGATGACACTAAGTTTTGTTGGAGGGTGGATAGCAACAATGGAATCAGGGAAATAGAGTGACTTGCAAAGGCTAGAGAGGTGGTCTTAGGTTTGGCAATTGAGATTCAGTGCCAAAATGTGCAAGGTAATGTGCCCAGGGAACAAGAACCCAGGAGAGTGTACTGGATGGGTGGGGTGAAACTTAGTCATATAGCTGAGGGACCGGAACCTACGAGTTATCATCAGTGACACCCTCAAACAATCGAGGCAGTGCAACAAGGCCTACAGTAAGGAAAATAGGATGGTGGGGTGCATTGGAGGGCTGCTAGGAGAAGGAAAGAAGTAATACTACTTTATAGATCTTCAGTGAGGCCACGCCCGGAGTACTGTGCCCAATCTGAAGTCATCACTCAGGAATAATAGGGACAGGCTGAAGACAATAGAGCGCTGGATGACAAAGATGATTCAGGGTGAACAGGCTGGTTTTATGAGGAGGCCTGAAGGCACTGAACATGTACCGCTAGAGACCAGAAGGAGAGGGAAAGAGGATAGAGACCTTCAAGTTCCTGAAAGGAACTAACAAGATGAACAGCGAGGAACAGTTTAGCATAAGTACCAGTTCAAGATCACGAGGTCATGAATGGAAACTGACAGGAGAAAGGTTCAGGAGTGACATGAGGAAATATTATTGTACAGAAAGGGTGGAAGCTGTGGAACCATCTACCAGCCAAGGTGGTGAGCGCTAAAACCATAAAGGGTTTCAAGCACAATTGGGACTGAATGAAGGGTATAGTGGTTGCTCTGGGTGACAGAAACTGGGAGGAGGAGAAAATAAGGGGACAGATGGGGAAGGCTAGGAACCTAGTTGGACAGCAGTTCTCAGGGTTAGATGGAGAACTCAGGTAGACTGGATGGACCACTAGTCTTTTTCTGCCATTGTTGTCTATGTTTCTGTTTCTCTTTCCATTGTGAACAGTTCCAGTTGTGCCAGTTGGTCCTCATAGCCCATGGTCTCAAAACCATCAACCCATCTTGGTTGCTGTTCTCTGTACTTTTTCACTGTGTCAGTGTCCTTCCTCCAGTATCGAGGGGACCAGAACTGTATTACTGTGCTCAGAGTGGGCCGGACCAAACATCTGTTCAAGGGCATTGTAATATCGTGGACCTACTTACAAAGTTTGCGTGCATGCAATGAGTTTGTTCAGATCGCTAGCTGCTGCCTCCTTGCTGCTCCCACCGGTTGCTGCTGATCAGTACTGTACTCCCAAGGTTTTTCCCAGCTTGATTTCAGTAACTCCAGGGAGTTTCTAGCATTTGAATACATTAGGGCCTGAGTCCAGTCCTGAGTTCCCTGACCAATAAGCTGGGGTCTGGAGTGCCATGCCCCAAGCTTTAGGGTTTTGATGCTATCTGGGGCATTCTGAGGCTTCTTCTATACCTCTTTCATCACAAATCTGCCACATTTTGTAAGGAATATAAATGATTTTAGTACAAAAGGCAAAAATGTAAATAAAATAATGTTTTAGCTTGTTGGTCGCCGTAATTTATTTAACTAAATATGTCTTTCTTTCCTGTAGTATAGTGTCTTCGTTTTCTTTGTTACATTCCTACACATGCTGCACACTGTTTTTTAGAAGGATAAGCTGATGGTGTCGCTGTTTCTAAGAGAGAAAATTCCCAAATATTTTCTAGTGGAGAATCCGTGAGATATGTCATACAACTGGCAATATCTTACCTTAAACACTTGGGAGATATGCAAAGAGAGAAAGCAGCAGGCACTTGATTTATTGTATGCTGTGTGACATGGAAGCAGCAGGGCAATGAAACTGGGCAAACATTTTGACTCTACCTTTTTTCCACTATAAAAGAATTCAGGCATCTTCCAGTTTTATTTGGTGATAAATTTTCAGGTTCCACCAAAATCTGAGTATCTTAAATGTTCTGAATTAGTGTTTTTCTCAAGAAAAAGATGGCTGCCACATTTGGCTAAGAAATTGCGTTGTGAACCTGGCAAGGACTAGGACTGAGAACATTTAAAACTTACACTGCACTGCATAGGGAGTATCTAGAAAAGCAGAATTGAGAGATATGTTAATGTTTTATTAATTGTAGGTGGCAGCTGTCTTTTGGAAAACATTTTTTGTCGCACTACTGCATGAAACATGGGATTTGATAGGCAACTACGGGTAGATTGGGTGGACCATTGGTCATTTTCTTCTGTCACTGTTAATGTTTCTATGAAAAATAAAGAGTAAGAGGTCGCCCGATGGCTCGGGTGACAGTGTGTTGCAGTACCCACTCATGGGTGTTGTGGGTTTGTGAGGAACCTGGGTGGTCTGCAAGCAGCCGTGGTCAGAGTACTGCAGGCAGCAGCAAGCCCTCAATTAGGAAGGGAGGAATTGCACTTCTGCAGTCACAGGACCCTCTGCTGCAGGGTAGGTGATGGTTTAACTCCGCCTCAGGAGCACATGAGGCAGTTACAGCTGGGTGCTTCACCTGTCTGGGTGATGGCCAGTACCTCTATGCCCTGCAGCACTTGGAGGGGCTTTTCTTGAACCTGGGGTGTCATAGCTGAGATGTTGCTGGTCCAAGAGGGACAAGACAGCCTGAGTTTATGAAAGTAACCTATGTATATATCAAAAAAAAAAAAGTGACACCAGCGATAAGGCCATTGAATTTGGAGCTGGACAACGAGGCTTGGTATTAGAATATAATGTACAGGATTGGAATGCTTGGTCTTAATCTAGGCACTGATGTGCAAGTGGTGCATTTTATTCATCTAGAACGCTATATATGGCTCAGTTAAACAGTACTGTGTTTCAACACTTTATGCCATATTACTGAAAGAGTAGGGAAGTGAGAGTTGCCTTCATCACACTGCTGTGTACTCTCTTCCAGACGGTACCCCATGACATGGCTAGATTGCTGCACGAAAGATGATCTTAACTGTTGCAATGTTTTCACATAGATGAATTAAAGGTTTGTGTTAAAATACTTTTATGGTAGATACAGTACAGAAAACCCCACCAGAGGTTCTCTGTGGTTTACATCAAAAGTAAAACTGACAAAAGGCAGGCAATCGAAATGCTTTAAAGTGAAGCTATAAAATCATGAATGTGATGTTTAACATCATCAGTTCTGAAGAATTCAGAATTGGAGATGGTCTGGATGATCAGCTGGTGTAGATATAAATTGCTGGAAATTTGAATGATTTTCTTGGTGCACATCCCAATTGTGTTGCACCTTTGACACGTGGGACTTGCATCACAAACTCAGGATTTTCCATGTTCAGCTGCAAAGGGATGCCTGCTAGTCCACTTCTTCATGGTCTAATGTGCATCGTAGTTAGGTCCACACGCATGCATCTTTGAGATGCTTGAATGTCCAAGTACTGCAAAATCAGACACTGAAAATCGGGCACAGTTGTGCACAGTGGATTAGGCACGTAGGCAGTGCTGAAGTCTCATTGTTGTGCCCATATTTGAAAATCCTGAACAAAGTCCCTGGATGGATGCACAACACCTTGAGAAAGACTAGAATGTCTCAGGGTAGAGGAAAATGGTGGAACAAAATTCCAGGAAGTCATGAAGGTGTCAGTACAGTAGCTCAGTAGTATCCGTGGCTCGGTACCATGCTCACCTCTGGGAAAGAAGATCAGAAAAGCATGGGTCCTAACCCCACACCAGATAATGAACATACGCATTAACATACTTAAATTTGCCAGCAGATAAAGGCCTAGAGGTCTATCAAGTCTGCTCGAATGTGCAGCTAGCACCTCTTATCCTGCAGCTGCCCTCCCTTCCACCCTTCCCTTCATTAACCCTCCCTTGTCCTGTCCCCCATCCTCGCTTGAAGCAGTCCACTGTTCCACTGCATACCACTTCTGCAGGTAACGATTCCACCCAGCCACCACCCTCTCTGTAAAAAAGTGTCTCCTCATCTCCCTCCTGAACCTTCCTCGCTCCAGTCTCATATCATGGCCCCTGGTGGCCCTCCCTCCCTTACTTTGAACAGCCCTCTGTACCTGTCTTGTTTATTCTTTCATGTATTTAGTTGTTTCAATCATGTCCCCCTGTCTCTCCTCTCCTCCAGTGAGTACATGTTCAACTCCTTCAACCTCCTCTCATATGATAAGTCCCCAGACCCTTGATCATCTTTGTCGCCTCTGCGCTGCACTCCGTCCAGTAACTTAATGTCCCCTTCAGATACGGACGCCAGAACTGCACGCAGTACTCCAGGTGTGGTCTAACTAATGACCTATACAGTGCAGAATCACCTCCTCCCTCCTTGAGGATATACCCTTTGCAATACAACCCAGCATTTTGTTGGCCTTGCAGCTGCCTTCCCACACTGTGCCGAGTTGTTCATTGACCCTGTGATGAGCACACCCAGATCCTTTCTCCTCTTCTGTCTGGGCTAGCTGCACCCCCTAGCTGGTAAGTCCTCCTTGGGTTCTTCATCCCAAAATGCATCACCTGCACTTTTGGCATTAAAGCCCAGTTGCTAGGTGTCTGACCAGGTTTCAAGCTTTGCCAGATCATCCTGCAACCCCTGCCATCCCCCAGGTCATCCACCACCGCCAACCTTGGTATCATCAGCAAACAGACTGATCTTGTTCTGATGTCCCATGATATGTCTTGCAATGAATATCCCAAACAAATACTGGTCCCAACACCCCTAGGCTCCTGTGACACCACTGCCACTGCCCCTTGGGTGTGAGAGCTCCCCCACCCACCACCACCCTCTGTTGCCTTCCCTGCAGCCAGTTTCCTACCCATCTCACCAGCATTGCACCTGCCCCTGTGCCTACTAACTTCCTTCCCAGCCTTCCATGTGGCACTGAGTCGAATGCCTTACTGAAGTCCAGATACAGGACATCCACTGCATGTCCCCTGTCCAGTTGCCTAGTTACCCAGTCATAGAATCCCACCAGGTTGGTTTGGCAGGATTGGCCACGTGAAGCCATGCTGTCTGCTGTCCTGTAGTCCTTTGGCCTCTAAGAGGGCCACCAGCCGCCTCCTTCAGGATAGTCTCCATTAGCTTACCCACGATGGATGTGAGGCTCACTGGTCTGTAGTTTCCGGTTCATCCTTGGGGCTACTCTTGTGGAGGGCACCACATGAGCCATCCTCCAGTCCTGAGGTACACACCGAATGTTGTGAGGCATTAATAGGTCTGCCAAAGGTCCTGCAAGGACCTCTGCCAGCTCCTCAGTACCCTGGGGTGATGCCATCTGGGCCTGGTGCCTTGTCCACCCTCAGTGCCTTCAAACCCTCTCGAACTCTGCTCCATGATTTCCCCATCTGTCACCACTTCCCTCCTGCCTGCATTTCTCCCATCTTGGGTGTCACCCCCTTCTCTTTAGTAAATACTGAGCAGAAGTACTCATTTAATGCTTCCGCCTTATCGCATCTCTTGCTTCCACCCAACCCCTCCTTCCTAATCCTTCACTATGTGGTCCTTACAGCTCCTTTTCTCCCTGATGTACTTAAAGAAGTCCTTCTCCCCTTCTTAATGCCTTGTGCCAGCCTGAGTTCCAGATGCTTTGGTCCCTTACTGCCCTTGTCACCTCCTTCGATTCTGTCAAGTACTCATCTCTGTCCTCCCCTCCCTGTTTTCTTGTATTTCCTAAAGGCAGCTCTTTTTCCTCCTCTTTCCATGACCTCCTTGCTCAACCAGCTCGGTTTCTTAGCCCTAGCCTTCTTGCTCTGGGCTTTGCAGCGTTTTGGTTGCCCCACTATCCCCAACTTTTATGAGCTCCCATCTCTGGTTAGTATCCATACTAGATTGAATTCTGGCCAGGTACCCTTTACCACTTCCCCCATCCTCCCAAAGTCAGCCCTCCTGAAGTCCAGCACTCTTGTGCCAGATTCCACCTTCCTTGCCCATATCCAATGTGAGCCATACTGAGTGGTGGTCACTCCCTGACAGCCGGTTCCTCCACTGTAAGTTCTCTCACAAAGTCCCCATTTGCCAGCACAAGGTCAAGGGTATTCCCTAACCTGGTTGGTTCACTGACCATTTGCAGCAGGAAGCTGTCCTGGAAGGCATCCAACAGTACCTGCTCCTTCTGTTCCTGGTTGTTGGGGTGCTCCAGTCCACTCCTGGCATGTTGAAGTCCCCACAATCACCACACTACCCTTCACGCAGGTCCTCTTGATCTGTCCCGCTAGTTCCCTGTCTAACTCCTCCATCTGAGATGGTGGCCTGTACACTACTCCCATTCTAAGACTCCTATTCTTGGAATCCTGGTTTGCACCCAAAGTGACTCTGTACTACCCTCCTCTCCTTCCTTCCTTACACACTTCAGTCCTTCCTTCACATATAGTGCCACCCCCCTCCTTTCCCAGTCACCCTGTCCCTACGAAATAACCTGTACCCTGGTACAGACAGGTCCCAGTCATTATATTGGTGGCCCATGTTTCTGGATGGCTGCAATGTCCACCTCTCCTCTGCCATGAGAACCTGCAACTCTGCAGTTTTCCTCCCAAGGCTCCTAGCATTAAGGGTAACCACCTTCCACCCTTTCCCCTCTTCCCATCCTGCCCTCCTTACTAAGATACTTAGGGTAACACCCGTAACTGACACTGTAGTGCAGTATGGGGGGGAGGGGCTGCACTGGTAAGGTCCAGTTCTTTGGACGATGTGTTAATCTGAGGCCCTCTGCCCATATCTGGCCACTGTCTAAGTGGAAGTTTAAGATTTATGCCATTATCAAAGAAAATTAGGGAAGTTTTCCTGGTGCCATGACCAACAATCCTCATGCCAGTAAAACAACTTCATGAAACCCACTTCTCAGGGCACATCTGGAAGCAAGCTGTCACAGTTGAGTGGGCCTTCCTTGTCAGAAATTACGCATAAACAAATTAAAAAATAAACTTCTGCAAATCTGCCAGCATTTGCAACATTTATAACTCTGGTGTGGAGATGTGAGGCTGCTCTGCCTCACATCCTAACTATGGAATCATATTACAATGACATTTCATTAGTGACATGCAGAAAAGCTTGAGCCTCAAAGCACTGTGCAGTAACACAAGCGTGGAGAGGACTTGTGAAGTTTCTCAGTGAACCAAATTTGCAGATGCTTTATGGGTGGGTGGGTGGGAGCTGCTAAAGGAAGAACAGGTGTGCTCATTTTGCATGCTTCTTTTAGTTATGTCTGCCTGTGGAAATTAGAAACCTGTGAGTCTCTGCAGGGCTTACTTTCTAAACAAACCCTGTGCTTAGTACTCATAACAAAAAAACAAAGAATGTTAGGGTTGTGTGTACATCTACTTGAATCTTATAGTAGAAACACATTAAAGTGTGAATAATTGTGAGGCAGCGTGGTCTAATGGCTGAAGCACTGGCTTGGGAATCAGGGGACCCAGGTTCAGATACCACCAGAGCCACCTACTTCTACTTGGTGACCACGAGCAACTCCCTTAAGATTTCAGTGCTTCAGGTTCACCCAGCTGCAAAAAGGGTAAAAGCAGGACTCCACTTAAAATGAGATACTACATTTCAAATGTGCTATTTTGGGTAAATTATTTATTTACAATGAGCTAATGGATCACCTTTACAAATGATGCTGATAATTACTATGGGACAGTAGCCATCGACATGTGTCAATCTAATCAGCAATTTTTAATGGGAAAATGTTTTTTGTTTGTTTGTTTTTCCCATTTCTTTTCCTCGCCAGGTAGTGGCTGCTTACCTCCATGCTGCCATAGTGACTTTCCTCACTAACACTGCCACGCAGACGGCTGTTGCCTACACCATGTCCCTTCATCTTCCCTCTGCGGGCCACTGCACCTGCAACAGGATCCCACTTGTAGGGTGATGATGCCTCAGAGTGGTTGGTGGGCTGCTGTAGTGTAAGTAGATGGCAAGCTTCATACTGTCATGCCCAATCCCAGTTTCATCCCTCTTGTGTTGTACCTCTTACCTTACACAGACCAATATTTGTCACACTGTAACCTTCACTGGGAGGGCTAATGTCATGTGGTCACCCATAGTGCCTATGCTGTTCTTCGCCCACCAAAGGTGGCATTCAGGCAGGAGCAAGCATCTGCCATCAAAGCAGAGCAAGGATCTGCCATCAACTTCATGTATCTACCTGAGTCAGAGCCTAGGGAAGAACTGCACTACTGGTGCTGGACATGGGGTGCAAACTGAGTGGCTAGTCCTCTAGCACAGTTGTAAGAGAAAACACCGCAGTTTGCACACCCCGAGGCCCACAAATTGATACTAGACCAAAAGCTACAAAATAGCACCACTGTAGTCTTTTAAATCCACTTGAAGAATCAAATTTGTATATAATGAATATGTATCAAATGTGACTACAGAAGGCAGGATGGAGTAGACAGTCTCCAACCCCGTGAAGGCTCAGTCTGTGAGCTGAAGCGCTGGAGTGACTGTGGGGGAGTCTGGTGTCTGTGATGTATCTTGTGCTGTTTTGTTTGTTTTACTAATTTGTATTTGGAGGGATTTTCTTACTTGTGACCTTGTGGGAAGTGGCCTAATAACCATACACTGCATTGCAGCTTTTGGTCTAATGTCAGTTTGTGGGCCTTGGGGTTGTGTACCCTGCTGTGTTTTCTTGTATGCATCTACTGGTCCCCAAGGTCTGCCTATCAGCACTCCCTAGATTCCTCTTCATCAGTGGGTGAAGTATTTTACGCATACAAATAAAATGGCTATGACAGAAAAATTATTTTGGTTAATTAACATTCCAACCTATATCTTACCAGCAATACACAGCAGTGTGACTTTCTACCCAGTCAAAAACACTCTCTTATTTTAAACATTCATATATATATATATGTATATATATACATACACAGTATTCTTGTTTGTCTTTATATGCTTTTTCTCCTACACCATCATCAGCCCCTCATCAGGCCATGGGGTTGTATAAGAGATAAAAGGGTCACCCAGAACAATCATATTAGGCAGCAAAGAGGAACCTCACACTTACATCCCAACACTACAGAAATACCATCTGTATTTTTACATTAAAAATGCAGATATTAGTTTCAGTAATGTACATACATAATAAAATGCAGACATACAAACCCCAAGACAATGGGCAGAGTCTTTGGGGGTTTGTATCTACCCTATCTTAATATGTACTCTATTGAAACCTAAAAATGTAAACACCACGGTTACTGCTGCTGCTGCTGACTAAAATACTGTCAATATAACGCTCATAAAATGGATGTATCAGCCTCTTTTTACTTTATTATTTTGAGCTTGGTAACTGGGAGAGGCAGACTGAGCCAAGGCTCCTTTCCAGGTGCAGCCTGGGGTGCAGTCCACCGCAACAGTCAGTCAGTGGCTCAGTAGGTTGCACACTTGCCTCTGAGGCTGGGAGATCAGAGGGCTGTGGGTTCAGTTCCCACATCTGCCACTTGGGTTAATATCCCAGTACTGACACTGTAGTGCAGCATGAGAGGGTGCTGCACTTCTGAGGTGCCATCTTTCGGATGAGACATTAAACCGAGGTCCTGTCTGCCTGGATTGGTGGTAGTTCAGGTGGATGTTAAAGATCCCATGACACTTATCGAAAGAGTAGGGAATTTCCTGGTGTCCTGGCTAAATTTCCCTCACTCACTAAAATACCACCAACAGCTTAATCTGGTTCAAGGTCAGTTGGCATTCATCTGTATCCTCCCTCCCGGTCATGCCTGAAAATAGGCAGGATTTGTCTAGTGCACTTACCCAGTCAACAAAAACTAAATAAATAAATAACACAGCAACTAAACAACAGCGGCACAAACTGTTCCATTTTAGGAGGCACAGTTAGTAATTACAAGGTGGCAGTAGCAAAGTTAAATACTGTAAGAACACAGGAATACCAGAGGAATGACAAACTGTAGTGAACTCTTGTGTAATGTGGTAGGAGAAACCAGCACCATAGGTAGTTTGGTGTACTTCTTTGAGCATGGAGATCCATGTTTGAATCCCACAACTACTATTTACTCACTGTGTCATCCTGGGAGAGTAACTACACTACTTAACCTATCCATTCAGCGTCACATGGAGTACTGTGTGCAGTTCTGAGGGCGACCTTGTAAGAATATTAACAGGCTGGAGACGGTCCCGAGAAAGGTGATTAAGATGGTACAAAGCTTGCATCACAAGACTTATGAGGAGAGATTAAGGGACCTCAATATGTATTCGCTGGAAGAGAGGAGGAGAGAGGGAACATGACAGAAACTTTCAAGTACCTCCAGGGTATAAACAAGGTGCAGGGAAACATTTTCCAATACAGGAGGAGCATAAGAATGAGGGGGCATGACATGAAATTGGAAAGTAGGAGGTTAAGAGGGAATGTGAGGAAGTTCTTCACAGAGAGTGTGGTGGACACATGGAATGGTCTGCCTCAGGAGGTGGTGGGAGCGAGCACTGTGGATGGATTCAAGCATGCTTGGGACAGGCATGGGAACCATTGAGGTACAGCAAGCGGGTGTGTTGGAAGCAGTAATCCAGTACAAAGCGACATGGGCAGACTAGATGAGCCAGGCAGTCCTTATCTGCGAGCAATTGCTGTGTTTCTGTATTTCTATAACTTCTCTCAAATCTATTTATGTGCTGTTTGACCCCTTTGTGCCCCAAAATGGTAATAACATTCTTTTCACTCCCCTACAGGACTGTAAAGAGCTTTGAGATACAGTCTGCATTAGAGATGCTATATAAACCCACTTACTTACTTCCTTATGATATGCATGGGCTAATATAGTGGTGCCTAACTGTGGGGAGTATATTTGCTAATTTATGCATAAAATTGAATCATGCACTTGAGAAGTGGCAATATCCCATGCTGTGACACACCCTGGAGGTATTAATACAATTATACAGTGAAAAACTGGCCTTGAAACAGTCATAACTTTCAATTTAATAGAATTTATTTGAGAAGCAATAGTCCAAACTTTAACTTTCAGTTAGTAGGTTAAAACACATTAACAGTTGATATAGTTAAGAATACCTATATCTGGTGACTCTCAGCAGCGGAACAGAATTCACCCAGAATTCTAAAAGAATTAAGGGAGAACTAGTGACACCACAGACTACCCTTTTTAACAAATCATGGGAGGATGGTGTGGTACCCGAGGACTGGAGGAAGATGGATGTGATTCCCTTCACAAAAGTGGGAGCAAGACAGAGGCAGGAAACTACAGACCTGTCAGTTTGACCTCCTGTGGGAAAGTATGAAATCCCTCTGAAGGAAATAATTGTTGAGTACCTAGAGGCCAGTGGGGCACAGAACCCAAGGCAGCATGGGTTCACAGCGGAAGGCCATGTCAGACAAAGCTAATTGATTTCTTTGACTGGGTGACCAAAGTAGTAGACCAGGGAGGGGTTGTGGACATGGCCTACCTAGACTTTAGCTAGGTATTTGACACAGTCCCACACACAAGATTAATAATCAAATTAACCAGCCTGGGAGTGGGTCCCAGGGTGGTAGCCTAGGTAAAACATTGGCTGGACAACAGGACACAGAAGATAATTGTAAATGGAGTCCACTCTGAAGAAAGAGGGGTTACTAGTGGGGTACCACAGGGTTCAGTACTTTTTAATGTTTTATAAGTGACATTGCAGAGGACTGGAAGGAAAATATGCCTCTTTGCAGATGACACAAAGATCTGCAACAGGGTTGATACACAAGGAGGTGTGGAAAAGATGAGAAGGACTTGGCAAGGTTGGAGGAATGGTCAGAATTATGGCAGCTTGGATTCAATGCAAAGAAATGCAAAATAATGCACCTGGGAAACAAAAACCCAGAGGAAGATTACACAATAGGGGAAAGGTAGTAACAACAACAAACATGGAAAGGGACCTGGGGTAATCATATCAGATGACCTAAGGTTAGCAAGCAATGTGAGAAGGCAGTAGGGAGGGCTGGGGGACACTGGGATGTATAGGGAGAGGCATCACCAGCAGAAAACAGGAAGTTGTTATCCTCTGTACAGACAGTTGGTGAGACCCCATTTGGAGTACTGCATCCAGTTCTGGAGACCCATCTCTGTAAGTACATAGACAGGATGGAGCAGTCCAGAGGAGAACAACTAAACTTGTGCAGGGTCTGCAAGAGAAGCATACGAGGAGTGACTAAAGGAGCTTAATATGTATACCCTTGAGGAAAGGAGGGAGAAGGGGACATGATAGAAACTTTTAAGTACCTCAGTGGAATCAACAAAGTCCAAGAGGGCAGCATCTTTCAGAAAAAGAGATGTGCAAGAACAAGGGGACACAATTTGAAGACAGAGGGGGACTGCTCAGGGGCAATGTGGTGAAGTATTTTTCACAGAGAGGGTGGTGGACACATGGAACAGCCTTCCTGAGGAGGTTGTGGGTCTAAAACTGTGTGAGAATTCAAGAATGCATGGGACAGACATAAGGCAATTTCTTGGGGGTAGGAAGAAAGAGGCTGTTGGTTAATTAGGATCTGCAGCTTATCCTGTAGGTAGGGAAATGGGCAGAGTAGGTGGGCCAAGCGGTCCTTATCTGCTATCGAAGTCTATGTTTCTGTGTTTCTAACAGTGAATCCAGCTATGCAGCAAAGTACAGTAGCAGCTGCTACCCCGGCAAGCAAACAGTAGCTGTTTTATCCTAACCTGAGCATTAAAAGAACATTTTCAATTTTTGGGAGAAAGTGTTACCCACTTGACAAATTTCTGCCTCCTTGAAAAAAATCTAGATCTGGCCCTTGACTCGCAGCCATCTAAGGTAAGCTCCTCTGAAGAGAATGGTAGTGTAGTGATTGCTTTGTTAGGACGTCTGTGAGAGAACTTGTATGAATTTATTTGTCTGTGGTTTTATAGTGGCTGTCATCCAATCAAGTTTCTTTTTTGTTTCTATTATGTTTTTATACCACCATTTTTGTCTCTTGTTTTTTCCACGCCCCTGTCTCGGCTGCGTTGTGTGGCAGAACTGCGCGTATGCCAGCAGTATCAAGACACCCTCCCTGTGCTTGCTGCCCGCCACTTGCACTGCCCTTGGACCTCCATCTGAGAGCAGCGTGAACTACGGTGGCCAACAGGGCCTTCTCCCTAGGAGAGGAGAGGCATACTTTCGGCTGCTTGACCCTGCTCCCTCCCCCCACCCATGCCCGGCTCGCCAAAAGACCCTGGCTTATTCCCGAACCTGGGTTGCTGGCATGACATGAGGTAAGCAAGCACCTCAGCCCTCCGCACCACCGGGCGGCTTGAATCAAGTTTCTTTATTCCTTAGACACATTGTATAGTCTGAGATGTATAACAGATTTTTGTGATTAGTACACTTGGAGGAGAGGCAGTTTGCTAGAAGAGCAGTGTGAAGGCTTAGGATCCACTGTTCCAATCTAAACTTGAGTCATTGCTGAAGCCTGTTACTGGGCAACAATTGTTCTGGTGATACCTTGTCAGCCTGGCCCATAGTGATTTGCATACTGCTACCCATGATGCATTGTACTGTGCTTCGGCATTAGGGTGTTTGCATGTAATTTGAAAGACACATATGAAACAAAAGAACTTTGCATTATAGTTTGGCATAGGTTTCCTCAGAATGTTCCTGCCCATTTACATTTTCCTTAAGGTAATCTCCTGACTTTGTCGCATAACATACCTACAAAGAAGGAAACCTATCTTTAGGTGATTTGTGATGTAAGTCTCTTAGTAACATAATGTGAGGAAAATGATAATGCTGAATTCATTACCAACTTTCTCTTTGCGAGAACCAGTTTGGGCCCATGGAAGTGGATCTTATTCTTTTCACAGGGATCGTACAGTTTAGGTTACCTTTTTGCTTTCAGCAGTAGCCAGGAATCCCATCAGATGGAATTAATTTGTAGTAATATTGACTGCATTTTCCAAACCCAGATCTAGAGCAAAATGTAATTGTGCACAGTTTTGCTGCACTTACTGTAGATATTGCAGTGTTTGTGGGATTTTCTAAGTCCTTTAGAGCTAACATGACCTTTTATGGCACTTCTGACTGATTTTCTAAGTCAGAAGTGCCACAAACAGGACTTTAGCTGTAAATGATAGCTATGACTCAATCTCATTTGCCATTTACTTTTCAGCCCGCAGTTTGTTTATGATGGGAAATTGTTTTTTCACTGATTAGTTGGCCTCCAGGGCTGAAGTATCCCCATTCTATCACACTTTGTGCCCCTGAATTCCATCTGGTGTCCTTCTTCATTGTGGGCCATCTACAGCCCCCAAGCTGGGTTTGAAGGGGGATTGCAGAGCCTTAGGGCCCAATTGAGTCACAGTGTGATAGAAGCCATGCAGGAAAGGAGCTGGCTATCATGAGGGGTCAGATTGATTTTTTTCCCCTTACATCCCCTCTTACCTCAGAGCATGGCCTGCTGGCAGCTGCCTGGCCTACAGACATGCTGGAACAAGCCCCTGTCCTTCAGGTCTGGTGTCATGACACTGCCTGCAGTGGACAATGGCACCTTTGCATACTGGTGATGTCAGTTGCTGGGAATGTCCTAGGGTCACATTTTGGTGTCTGCACAGTTCCCTACCTCCTGGGCCACCAGTTGCTGCTGTTCAGTGGCAGGAGCCTCCCTCTCTCTCTCTCCCTGGGAAGGAGGTGTCTGAATCAGACATCCTAGTCTACCCTACCACTTGAAGAATGACGGCTTGGGCTTGAGGCATGAACTCTAGTTGCCAGCATGGAAAATGAGTGTACTGATCTATAGAACATGGGGCAAGTGGATTTGTGTCCATCCCCAAAACATATATCTTTTGAAATGGGAAAAGCTAGTGTTGCCATCTTGATGGCGTGCACATCTTCAGTTGTGGTGACTTTCACACACACAGCACTAAAATGGACAGCTTAGTCTAAATTGCCACAACTGTAGAAAAGCTTCATGGTGATTTGTCATGGAGGTTGTGGCTTTGCCACAATCATTAGAACAACAGTAAATCAGGCCCTGGGCAGTTCATGATATCATGGTTGATGTTAAGGAACATCTAAGATGGATGCCCCTCCCAGGTAAGAAAGGATGAAGATGTGGGACAAGTTAAAAGAACACAAGGTTTGTCAGTCAGTTAAAATTTTATCAGGAGACAGTACAGTACACAGTACACTTTTATTTATTTATGTTTTCTTTTATTGGGGTCTTGGAGTGCACCAGTGAGCAGATGCTCATATATAGGTTCCACGTCAGTTACATAGACAATACAATACAGATGACAGGGTTTATGTATGGTACAGGTAAGTAAGTTATAGGGTACAACAGCATTAAACAGCTTAAGCAGTATAGCAGCTAGCGGTGTCAGAGGTTAGCACCCTACTTGGAAGCTCTCAAAGGTAAGAGGAAGGAGGGTTGCAAACATGGGTGGAAGGAGTAAGGTAGTTGGGAGCATCTGAGTGGGTAGGGAAGTGGGGCGATGTCATGATTGGGGGTAGGTGTAACCTAAAGTGCTGGGATTGGGGTCCCTCAACCCAATGAGTTGTCAGGAGGTAAGTGCAGGTAGTTGGTTGATGCTCTGGGAGGGTGCTAATGGTAGCAGTCACATTTACTAGATTTTACTAGGTGCTGCTGGAGTCTGCGTTGAACAATCCAATAGATGTAGCATTGATAACATCAGGAGGTAAGGCATTCATCCACAGTGGAGCATGATAGTAAAAGGTATGTTGTGCCAGGGATGTGCAGCATCTGGGAACTTTGTAGGTCTAGTGGAGGAGTTCCTTGTAGGTTGGGTGCTTGAGTGTGGCGTTAGGAGGTTCTGGACCCCTGTGGGTAGTTGGTTGAGGGAGCATTTCTTGGCAGTGATGCAGGTTTGGTAGTTTATTCTGTCCTTCAGTTGTAGCCAACCTGCCGAGTGTAGAGCTGACAGGTGTGCATTAGTCTTTCCGCACCTGTGAGCAGTTGGTCCGCCTTGTTTAGTGCAGTGGTGATGTGGTTTAGGACTGTGTCTGTCACCAACCCATAGATTGCGAGGCCATAGTCGGCAGGGAGACTATCAAGCTGTTGATGCCAAGTTCAATGCCTCATGTGTTAGGCAGTGTCTATGCCTGTATAGGATCCCTATTCTTGTATTAATCACCCTTGCTGTGCTGTCGATATGTTGGGCAAACAAAGTACCTAAACTGCTGGGCGTGTTCCAGTGGTTCCCATTAGCGTTCCTGATTGCAAGGGGAGGCCTTATACTTGCTCTGTGTGCTGGTGAACATCATAGTCTTAAGTTTTTGCAGTTCATGACTAGTCTGTGGTCCATAAGCCATTTTCAGTGACTGAGAACCCCTTTGGAGATCCACTGCCAGTTGTTTGGGGTTAGGGTTGCTGTTGAATATGACCGCGTCATCTGCATATAGGAGTATTGGCACAGGCATGCGGATGGCAGTTTGTTTAGGAATAAACTGAACAGCAGAGGTCCCAGAATTGATCCTTGTGGGACCCCTGAGCAGACTGGTCTGTTATCAGAGTGATCCCCCCATTTTGACCTTTTATGAGCGATTGTGAAGGTGGCTGCTTGAACCAGCGTACTGATTCAGAGGAGAGTCCCATAGCTGACAGTTGGTCCAGCAGGAGCTCATGTTGTATCGTATCTAATGCTTTTGATAGGTCGATGAAAGTTGCCCCAGCCAGGAGTCCTTGATCAATTGAATAACAAGAATGCACAAATCACATGCTTACAGATAATCAAGGAATATAACTGCATATCAATTTCCAGCTATACATAGAAAAATGTTTCAAGAATCTCCGTAGAAAACAAATACTTCTTTAAATAACAACCCCTTAGGCGCCTTTCCCTTGTCTGTTGCTAGTTCATTACCTCCTTCATTATATGGGCTGTTATACTTCTTCTTCCCACCCCCACCCCACCGTCTTTCTCCACATCTCTGTGTTCCTTCTCCCATCACCCAAAATGCTATAACAGTAACACTACTAAGGAAGGATCAGGACTCTGCGCTAATGTAGCAGGCAGCGGGGCTTCAGCACATACATACTTTTGGGAGCCTAATATATTCCATCTGTAAAGTATATAAACATATACTTTTGGGAGTGGCTAACACTGGATAAACTATAAATACCAAAGGGTCACAAGGAAGAGAATCATCAGAGAAAGGGCGTGCAGCAGTGCATTCTGAGGTGTTACTGAAACATGGTGCTTATGTTTCTCTGGTTGGAAGTCTTGAGGGCAGGGGTGGCACTAATCTTCTTGCACAGACTACAGAAGCGGAAGAGGAGTTTTTACGGAACACTTTAAATGAAAGTTGCTAATCAATTTTTCTTCTTATTTTATGCCCTGTGGTTTTACCACCCCACCAGCTAGTTAATCATGCAAAAGCTGAACACTTCATTAGCCAGAACATGTTTGCCCAGGGGCATTTTCTGTAGGAAATTAGTTCTGTCTATTTATGCAGGTAAGTAAGTGGCGAAAGGTCTGTAGGGTGATAAAAGTATGGGCTGAAATTAATTTGGGGAGGTTTCAAGGTAACTTGTGTTTAAGTGGTGTGGAAAAGTTTTTGAATTAGAAAAGATGATTGTTGGGAGATTTGGGCTGTTGGGGTTGAGCAATTCAAGTTCTTCTTAACTTTTAATAAGATGGTAGAAATGGAAACCCTGTATTAAAAAAAAAAAAAGAAAAAAAAATACCTAATGTGGACAAGTATTAGCTTTATTGACTAGCAAACAAGAACCCAGTTTTGATGTCTTGAAAGCTGCCCTTTTACCAGGGAAATCCTCTGTATTCTTCCGCAAGCTGTTCTTTCCTTCAGTTTTTAAGGCATGATGTCTGTGCAACATACTTAAGTTCCATTGAAATTTTCCATCACTAAAGGTTTTCATGGCATATTGTGCTACAGATTGCCAAAGCTTCTGGCTTTGTTAACCCGTTCTGACATGGTGTCCCTGATCAGAGGGTATTCTCCCAGTGTTTGGAGAGCTTTCCTTGACTACATGTCAAAGTTGAGAGGCACAGCTCTCAAATCTACAGGAATTTCTGGTTTAACAGAAAAATGGAGCAGTCTACAGTGAAAGTATTACTATGGGCCTGTATAGGTTATTATACACAAAAACAAAGCAATTCTGGTTGCTGAGGAAATAATACAATGTACAGGAAAATCACCCATAGTTACATGAAAATGTCAAACTGATCTAGAGACCCCTGGTGAAGTATGCTGTCAGAGTCCCTGTAATTGCAGGATTAAAATGATTTTTAGGGGACAGGGGGCTGCAGGGTGTTTGAAGTATGTAGTTCCCACTACAGGAAATATTTTATTAATATTGCATTCAAACTCCAGTGTAGCAGATTTCTTTCAAACAGGAGCTGCAATTTTCATTGAGGAATATGCTGGCTAAAGGAAAGTTAACCAAAGAAATGGATCTGTAGACTCCTGCTTCTTGATGTGGGCACATCATTCATTACCAGTTCTCACTTGGGGCACTTACATGTATTTGTTTCCCCATAGTGCTTTTACCAGTCGGGCTGGTGCAGGCAGGCTCTCAGTCCTGTGTCCACCCCTCACCCGGCAACCACCTCCATGATCCACCAAGCCTGAGATCCCCACGGGTTACCCCTGTGGGCGGGGCCAGGAAGGAGCGAGCCAGGTGACAGTCCAGATTGAGCCAGGTGATCCGGTGATGGCGCAGAGTAGAGGAAGGCAGGCAAGACTTCCTATAGCCTCGCCCAACCCATTTCCATTTTTTTCTCCGCAGTCCCCTTGCCGCAGTGACACATAAGCATGTGCACATGGAGGCATACACACACACTAGAACGGCCCCTCCCTTCACCATCCCTTCAAGCTACTGGCAATACCCCTGGGCCTCCACTCAGGAGCAGCTAAAGACCGAGTCAGCAAGCCTTCCCCCTCCCCGGGACAGGAGAGCTGTCTGCCAGATGCTCAGTCATCCCCCGGGCTGCCCCAGTGACTCCGCTCGTTCCTGAACAGGGGTTGCTGGTGTGGTGTAGGTAATGTGTATAGCACCTCAACCCTCTATGCCACTGGGCTGGCTACACTCATACATCTTTGATGCTGTCCTGTCACTTATTTCTGGCTGGGGTGGATTTTGAAAGGGCCCCACAATGGCATGTCAAGCTCTCACTAGAGGCACAGACATGTTAACCACCAGTATCTTGTTTCCCCACTGAGTGGGAGATTTTAATAAATTGTCTGAATCCTGATGCTTTGAACCACTTTGTTTTCTGGAAGGTGGCATTGATTTGCTATGACAAGAAGCTGCTACTGCTAAATATTTTCAAAGTTGCAGTATGAGTAAGGCAGAACTGGAGCGACACCTCCCCACACACAAGCACAAAATGAACCTTTGAAAAAACAGCCCATGGACTCCATTTTGGAAGTTCTATTCCCAAAACTAAAAGTCCAGTTAGGATGTATTCTTAGTGTCAACGTCTTGCATCTCACTTGCAAAGAAACTTGTTTGTTTTCCTGCCAACAGGATTGGATTGGGGTACAGGAGCCACCGGAAAAGTTGATACAGGGCCCACCTGAAAAATCAATAAGGGAGGGCCTAGGGTGATGCACTCATACCAGTGGTCCACTTCAATCTGATACACAGCTCTGTGTTTGCATCTTACATTTACTAACAGAGCCTAAAATACCCCATTTAATTAGAAAATAGATGATAAATGCAAAGATTTTAAGAGTTTACAAGGTGGCAAGGTACATAACAGAGGTGGTGGGGCTCCCTCTCTTATATCTGACTATATCTGCCAAAATAATGGGCACATTAAATGTTACAAAACAAAGCTCTGTTCTCCTCCCCAAAATATTATTTATACAGTATTAGTGTGTGTCCTCGTTTACACCAGCTGCTCCAATCCTTTCCTCATCTGGCAACCTACCAGCCCGATGACCACGTACACCGCTAATTCATGTAGCGCACGGGCCCGTGAGTACTGGAGGCTGACATCCAAGCAACTGTGGAATATACACACACAGAGGCATTGTGGCCCTCACATGGATCCACAGCAGCACCCTTTGGCAGTGGCAGGGTAGCTTGAGTCCCAAGGCCTCCTTGGCCCCACTACAGGGGTTGTTGCAGGAGCACAGGCGATGACTGTCTCCCAGCCGGCAAGTGCTGTCATTGGTGGCTTTACTTCGACAGGCCACCAGACAGAGGCGGGATCCTGCCTTGCTTCTGAACCTGGGCTAGCCACATGGTAGCATGACACACAACCCCGTCCTGGGAAGTGATAGGTCCAAAGTGGGGTTAAGGGGTAAGAACCTCTTTTATTTATCCCCATTTCTACAAATGTAGTGGGTTCTCTCTCTTGATCCCACTACAGTTGTTTAGAACCCCACCCATGACATGTCTAGATCTGCCCTGCCTGGGCCATCAGTGCAGGCTTCTCCCACCCATGTTTTGAAAAGAAGAACCAATGAGTTGGCTCCAACCTAACATGGGGCTTCTGTAATTGGGCGTGGTCCTTCCATTGCAGTTCCCATGGGGACCTGAGTAGCAGCTCAGTGGTGAGACAGGAGCTGACTGAAGAGCTGATGCTCCTGGCTTGGAACTTTACACAGAGTACGACTCCATGCTAGAAAGCAGCTGGGATTAGTTAGAATCTTGAACTTTGAACTGTGTAGCAGGAGAGATCCCAGGTCTGAACTCCACTATTGCTACTGACTAACCATGTGACCGTGAGCAAGTCCCTTGACCTCCTGTGCTTCAGTTCCTCCTTGCTTTAAAACTGGTAAGATATAGGACCCCAGTGAAAACAAATTGTTGCATTCTTGGAAAGGCAGGGTAAAAAAACACGTTCTAGACATTAATTCTAGCTCTGCTGTATGCTGTAATTTTGAAAGGAGATAGGATTATCCCATATGTGGAAGCACAGCATGTGTGTGTGCATTGTGTATATATGTGTGTGTGTGTGTGTGTATATATATATATATATATATATATATATATATGTATGTACGTGAGTACACTGCATTTTGAAGAGGAGGGTAGGTGTGAGTATGTCTGTCCTGCAGTTTATTAAAAGCTTCTTTCATGTAGTGCCAGGGAATTGTTTAACACTGGTTCAGTTTAGAACCGTGGACAAATTAAAACAATTTGATTTAAAATTGAGTGAGGCGGAAAAGGCACACTGAGCCAAGGCACATTTTCAAGTGCAACCACAGGGAGGAGGGAGGAAGGTGGGAACAAAAGCAAAACAAAACTTCCAGTATGAATTAATAATGTAAAATGGTACAAGTCAACAAAAAATGTGCAAAGTGAATGCTGCAGCATTGTACATAGCGGAGATGGGAACACAATAAAAAAATGAATAGTTTCAAAGGTACAAGTGTGGAGGCTAAGGGAAAATACTATTGCTTTAGGCAAGGAACTGCTGAAACTAAGCAGTGTACTAGTGGTGGACTCCAGGAGCTAAGTCGCACCTTGAGGAGACTGAGTATTTGCATGCTAGGGTGAAACAACACAGGGGCTGGCAGGGGCTGCCGTTAAAGCAGTAGTGTACTGCCTGAAATTATACTAACTTTTGAAAGTAGGCAACTGTTACCTTTTATAGCTGAGGTACTTTTTTTCACATTTGCTAATTAGATTTTTCTTTCTAACAGTGCCAGGTGTGATGTGCAGAATAGCAGTTTGCCTGGAGGGTGACATATCTCACTCTGGGCCTCTTCTTACCTCATCAGCACTGTGACCTCATTGGCTGTGACACACCTGCTCAGGAAGAACAAGTCACCTGCTGCAGATTAGTCACTTGTAATGTCACAGTGAGAGAGGCCACAGCTGATGGAATATGAAGAGGTAGCTATGTCAGCTACCAGATGAAGCACTGCTTTCACATCACACCTAATAATATCATACTTAAAACATTTTGATGAGCAGAAGGAAAAATAAAAATATTTCAAGAATACTTTTAAAATTAGACATTACTCTGTCTGCTATTTTTAGCGCTACAGCTCTTTAAATTAGTACAGTCAGAATCTGCAAAAGCATATTATGCAGACTGTTTTGTTTCTGTGTGTAGTCCTGCTGTGTCCTTCCGTTGTTTGCTATTAGGAGTTTTTCTAAGTTAGCCTGCTAGTTGTATAGTAGTTTATGGCCCTAGGGATCTCCATCTCAGCAAGATTTATTGCCCTTTTTTCTGTGCAATGCATCCTGTCCCATGTGACAGTGACACATCCGACCACTGATTCAGCAAGTACTAGAGATAGGAGCTTGATGTTCTGGCCCCCAGTAAATAGCTCTAATTCAATATTTTTTTTTCTATGTGTGTGTGTGTGTGTGTGTGTCAGGTCTACACAAAAGTACAAAAGGCAGCGCTGTATGTATGTTGAATAAATATTTGGCAATTTAATCCCTCTATGCAGTGCTGCCTTTTTGTGTCTTTGTGTTGTCTTGCTGCTGAATGCGACTGCTCTGGAGAGGACCAGGTAGTGCTGATGTGTTTTGTTTGACTGTGTGTCGGGTCTAGCCAGCAGGAGTAAATGTTTCACTTTTAAAACTTTTCATTTCATCAAATTACACAGCTTTAAAAGCACACATCGCTCCAGATCATCAGTGCTAAATTAATAAAGACTCTAGTTGTTTTCTTACAGAATAACCCACTCATTTAGCCCTCAAGTATTTGTTAAACTGTAAATGTAGCAATTAGTACTCACTGGCTAAGGAAAGTTACTTAATATCACAGTTCTGCTGTAGTAAATGGACTCTAAACCAGTGCTTGCGGAGTCTATGGTCCTGGATATATCATTGTCTCATGGGACAGAAGGCATTGTAGGAACAAGAAGAGCAATATACCTTGCTGAGATGGAGATCCCCAGGGGCCATAAAACTACCGTAAAACCAGCAGACTTATTTACAAAAAACCTGATAGGAGACAGAGGGAAGGACACACTAGGACTACACACAATTAAAACACTCTGACAACACGTTTTTGAAATATCTGACTGTATTACTCCTTTAAGAAGCAAATAGGGTAGACAGTAGTAGATGAAGGGAGACACGTCTTGAGGAAGAAGGAGCAGGGTGAAAATAGGGTAACTGGTAGGAGCAAATGGGGTGGAGAAGTCATGGAGGAGGATTTTGAAGGATAAGGAGGAAGATACAGAAAACTCAGAAAAGACAGAGTCCATCATACTGCCCTGATGATCCTACATTGGTTTACTGTGACCTTTCAGAGCTCCTTCCATCCCTTGCCTTCCTTTTGTTAATTACCCCTTGCACAAGCCCATCAGGCTTTTGACCCCAAGATAGTCAAGCATTGATCACATTGACCACATTACTGTTAGGCTGTTCCACCTATCTGCCACCATGACATGGAAGAAATGCTTTCTGATGCCTTTCCTGAATTCCCCATTTCCAGTATGATTGTGCCCCGGTGGTTGTGCTGTTCCTTAACGTAAATAACTCTGTGAAGTCCTCCATATCATCTCAGAAACACAGAAATTGTCAGCAGATAAGGACGCTGAGGCCCATCCAGTCTGCCCTGGGCCCTATAAATATGCATCCACTCACCCTAGTGGTAAGTGGCTTTCATCACTCCCTTCCCACCCAAGGTTTCCTTGTGCTTGTCCCAGGCATGTTTAAACCCCTCCACTGTATGCTTGCCCCATCACCTCTTGTGGCAGACTATTCAAGCATTCACCACCCTCTCCATGTAGAAAACTTCCTCCACGTTACCTCTCATAATCTCCCCTCAATTTCATATCGTGCCCCATGTTCTGGTATCTTTTCTACATTGGAAAAGATCTCCCAACTGCACCCTGTTTATGCCCTTGAGGACTTAAAAGTTTCTATCATATTGCCCTTTTTCTCCTCTCCTCCAGTAAGTACATATTGAGGTCTCTTAGTCTCTCCTCATATGTTTTGTGGTGCAAACCATGCACCATCTTTGTCACCCTTCTCTGGACAGCCTCCACCATGTTTATGTCCTTACGCTATGTGGTCTCAGTACTGCACACAGTACTCCAGGTGAGAGCCTTACTAGTGTTTACACAGTGGCATTACCACTTCCTGCCTCCTACTAGTAATACCTCTGCCTATGCACCCCAGCATGCCACTGGCCTCCCTGCAGCCTTTGCACACTGCTTTGATACCTTCAGGTCATCAGATATGATAACCCGTGAGGTCCCTCTGCTCTTTGGTGATGGTCAGCACCTCCCCTCTGTCCTGTAGGTCTCCCAGGTTCTCCTACCAAGGTGCATTATCTTGCACTTTTTTGCATTGAACCTCAGTTGCCACACCTCTGACCATTTGTCAAGCTTCTCCAAGTCCTCTTCATTATCTGTACCCTTTCTGGAGTATCCACCCTGTTGAAGATCTTGGTGTCATCTGCAAATAGGCAGACCTTTCCTTCCAGCCCATCTGCAATGTCACTAATGAAGACATTGAATAGGACTGGTCCCAATACTGATCCTTGTGGCACTCCACTGGTCACCCCTCTCACCCCAGATTGGATCCTATTTACCACCACCCTCTGCCTTCTGTCTGCCAGCCAGTTTCTAACTCACTGTGTCACCTTATGCTCCATGCCCAGACTACTCATCTTGTTAACCAGCCTTCTGTGTGGTATAGTATCAAGGCTTTGCTGAAATCCAGGTAGGTGATGTCTACGGCCCTCCCTGATTCACTTCCCTAGTCACCCAATCAAAAAATTCTATCAGATTTTTGACAAGACCTTCTTGATGTGAATCCATGCTGCCTCAGATCCTGCGCGCAATGGATTCCAGGTGTGCCGCTATCCTTTCTTTCAGCAGTGTCTCCATGGTCTTCCCACCACTGAGGTAAGGCTGACTGACCTGTAGTTCCCGCTTCCACCCTACTGCCACTTTTATGCAGTGGGACTACATGTGCCCTCCTCCAGTCCTCTGGAACCACGCCTGTGTTGAGTGACTCTGTGAACTGGGTGGCCAGAGGGTGCTGCTAGATCCTTCACAGCTCCTTAATATCCTCAGTATATGTCATCTGGCCCCTTGGCTTTATCTACCTTCAGCTTTGTGAGTTCCTCCTGAACTCTCTCCACTGTGAATGGACTGGTGTCCACTTCTTCTCCCCGATTACCTCTGCTCCCCAACTGTGGTCCTTGACCATGTTCCTCCTTAGTGAATACTGAACAGTAGTATTTGTTCAGTATTTGTACCTATCTAGATCCCCTCCTTACACTCTCCCTCCTCCCTTTCAGCCTCACAATCCCTCACCCCATTTTCTTCTATCATTGATGTACCTATAGAATGTCTTGTCTTCTTTTTCACAGACCACGCTAAACCCTCCTCTGTCTCTGTGCCT
Source organism: Neoceratodus forsteri (assembly GCA_016271365.2). Classification (NCBI taxonomy): domain Eukaryota; kingdom Metazoa; phylum Chordata; order Ceratodontiformes; family Ceratodontidae; genus Neoceratodus; species Neoceratodus forsteri. The sequence goes on along the minus strand of CM057450.1, from coordinate 1,180,808,437 downwards.
TGGCCTTCCAACAGCCTTCCTTGCCTCTCTGACTCATTCAAGATACACTTCCTGTCCTTCTCCCTTTGGGTGCCTTATACTTCCTGAAACTTGCTCTTTTAGCCTTTACTTTGTCTCCCACCTCTTTAGAAAACCATAGTGGTTTCTTTCTTCTTTTCCCTTTGGCCACTATCCTAATGCATTGGTTAGTTACCTCAGAATGGCTCCTTTAGTCTCCCCACTGTTCCTCCACCCCCTCCATTACCTCTACCTTCTCCAGGGCCGCTTTTAAACATCTACCTATTTCATTGAAATCCCTCCTGAAATCTAATACTTTTGCCCATTGAGTCCTTGTCTCCATGTCAAACCACACCACGTGTTGGCCGCTGGATCCAGCTGCCCTTCCACCTGGATTCTTTCGACTCTGTTCCCATTGGTCCATACCAGGTCTAGAATCAATTTGTTCCTGGTTGGCTCATGCACCAGCTGAGTCCAGCTGCCTGCAGGGATTCCAGGATGGCCATGCTTCTGGCTGAAGCAGCTGCCTGGGTGGTCCAATCACGTCCGGCATTTGAAATCTCCAATCAACAGGATTTCACCTTTAGCTACCATGTCATGAATTTCCTCCACTAGTACCATGTCCACTTCCTCCATCTGTGCGGAGGTCTGTAGATCTCCTGCATGTATTTGTATGCTTCAATCATATTCCCCTTTTCCCATCTGTTCTTCAGTGAGTAAATGTTTAGAATGTTCAGTATTTCCTCATAGGTCATAGGAGGTATGGGAGAGTCAGAGGATAGTTGTTCCAGAGATGATGAGGCGGAGAAGAACAAGATTATCCAGCAGAGCTTTTGGAGTGGGGACTGCCAAATGAGTAGGAATCAGAGGTGTGTAGAGGGATGAGGAGGAGGAGAATAGGAAGGAAGCTGAACCAGATTTTAAGAGCAACCAGGTGCATTGAGATTTGCAATAGAAGGCGAGAGAGAGAGAGAAAGGTGTGAGTAGAGGTAGCAGTGGTGGATATGAGGAAGTAACTGAGAGCAAAAAGACAGAAAGCCGGTGAAGTCCAGCCTGGCTTGGGTAGATTTAGAAATAGTACTGTACACAGTCCATTGTCATCATGCCAAGAAGATAATCTTAAGGAGACTTTCTTGGTGGCCAAGGTGTGAGTGACAGGATCAGTTGCATTACAGTGTGCCAACTTTAGGTAGGAGCTTCTTAAAGATGGGGTCAGTATGGAAGAAGTTGTGCTTTGACCTAGCCACTACATGCTGAGTAAGCAAAACAATTTCCTCTCAAATCTAAAATTGTCTGGCAACATTAGATGTCATCAGGTAGCTGAAAGGACTGATCAGACACTTGACGGGCCCATCAATGTCCAGTCATGTGACCCCAGTCCTGCAAGCTCTGCACTGGCTGCCTGTCAGGTGGTGGATCCTCTTCAAAGTGGGCTTGCTCACCTATAAGGCCTTATATGGACTGGGCCCTTGTTATCAGGCTGATCTCCTAACACCTGTCTCCTAGGCCCGTTCCTTCCATTCCCACAGAAGTGCAAAATAATGCACCTGGAAACAAAAACCCAGGGAAGATTACACAGTGGGGGGAGGTAGTAACAACAACAAAAATGGAAAGGGACCTGGGGTAATCATATCAGATGACCTTAAGTTTGGCAAGCAATGTGAGAAGGCAGTAGGGAGGGCTGGGGGATTACTGGGATGCATAGGGAGAGGCATCACCAGCAGAAAACAGGAAGTTGTTATCCCCTGTACAGACAGTAGGTGAGAGCCCATCTGGAGTACTGTGTCCAGTTCTGAGATCCCATATCTGCAAGGACATAGATAGGATGGAGGCAGTTGAGAGGAGGGCAACAAAATGGTGCAGGGTCTGCAAGAGAAGTCACTGAGGAGAGACTAAGGAGTTTAATATGTATACCCTTGAAGAAAGGAGGAGAGGAGGCCATGATAGAAATGTTTAAGTACCTCAGTGGAATCAACAAAGTCCAAGAGGGTAGCATTTTTCAGAAAAAGAGATGTGCAAGAACAAGGGACACAATTTGAAGATATAGGGGATGGCTCAGGGCAATGTGAGGAAGTATTTTTTCAGAGGGGTGGTGAATGCATGGAACAGCCTTCCTGAGGAGGTTGTGGGGTCTAAAACTGTGGAGAATTCAAGAATGCATGGGACAGACATAAGGCACTTTTGTTGGGGGTAGGAAGAAATAGGCTGTTCATTAAATAGGATCTGCAGCTTATCCTCTAGGTAGGAAATGGGCAGACTAGGTGGGCCAAGCGGTCCTTATCTGCCGTCAAAGTCTATGTTTCTATGTTCTCGACTCGGGGCCTCCTTGATGTTCCCAGGGTCAGGTTAAAACATCGGGCAACCATGCATTTAGTGTCGCCGAGCTAACCCCATGGAACACTTTACCAGCTGTCATCAAGGAGGCCCCAACTGTCGAGTTGTTCATAAAGGGCTAAAGACCGTCTTTTTGTTTTGGCCTTCCCTGCAAGGGTGACTAACCTGTATTAATTTTATTAAACTTTTAGTTATGCTGAGATTTATTTATGTATTTATTTTAGTTTTATTGTATGTTCTACTGTATTTACCTTACCATTTATTGTAAGGCACCCAGAACTTCAGGGATTGGGCACCGGACAAATAAAATTTGCCTTGCCTTACCATCAGGCCTGAGGATAAGCACAGAAACATAGAATTTGAGGCAGAAGGAGAGCAAAGGTCCGTCAAGTGTGACCTAACTGTATTACCTCACCCACTGACCTGCTGTACCAGTGGGCTTTCACCCTCCTCCCTCACCGCTCCAACCCATGTTACCCCGTAGTCCCCTTGTCCTGTCAGAATCTCTTTAAAGCCACACCTTGGCTGGCAAACTGGCCTTCTCCTATAGGCTTCCTTTCTCTGGAACAGCCCCCCGCCAAACCCACCTCACTCCCTCCTTTCCCACCCTTAAAGCCTGTTCAGACCTCCCCTTCACATCCTGCACCTGTCCCTCCTCCTAATGCTTTTCTCCCTCTGCCCTGGTTTGCTTCTTCTTTACTCCATCTCCATGCCAACAGGCTCCGCCTCTGGTTCTGTTGTCTGCAGGCTCTCTCCAAATCTCTACCCTGTATAACCGATCTCCTACTCTCTACCCTGTATAACTGATCTCCTACTGTATAGCTGTTGGATTATCCGTGCAACCTATTAATGTACATATTTATTTTATTGTTTTGTCATTGTACAGGCTATACTATATTGTATATAATTGTAAATGCTGCTCCTTTTAGGTATTTGTCATTTGTACAAACTGCTTTTGTACATTGTTACAACGTTACTTGTTTTTTGTTATCTTTTGTTTGCACCCTGTCCCCAGGTCGCACCTGGAAACGAGCTTCTGCTCATAGTGCCTTTCCCAGTTATCAAATTTTAAATAAATAAATAAAATTAAGGAACATCCCCTCAGTCTATATTCTGTGTACCTGTGTAGTTTGTAGGCATGGACAATGATTTCTCTTACATCCCCTAATGTCATCTTAATTTAAATATAAATTAAGTTGCTTCTCTCTGTTTTGCCCTGGTGTGAAAACCTGTCTGTCTCCATTCCAAAGGACATGACCCCACTCATGTAAGGCATCGTGGAGTTGATGCACAAGTCCATGAAGTTAAACTTTCATTCAGTTCTGTTAACTGTCTTGTGAAGTCCCTGTATGCTCTAAAAGTATTTTTTCTAACTACATATATTTTAAACTACAGAAAACAGCAGGGCACAATTATGCCTTGAAAAGTTTCATGGCCCACATAAGACAAAAACAGAGGAACTGCAGAGGATAGCAACAACACTGACTATTAATACAGTTTGTAACATGGCAAAAATATTATGAGTCTAGGGAATAAAGCTGATAGCTCAAGGCGTCAGGTGGTACAAAACAACACGGCATTATGAGACGATAATGCCGTGTTGCTTCCATATATCTAGTAGCCATGGGAGGAAAGAAGCAGTGCATGAAAAGGGAAACGAAGAAATCTAGCAGAACGAAGTTCTGAAACAGCAAGTACTAATGCCACAGCAGGGGTAGGACAAATGTGACAGAGACACCGGGAAAAATATAGGATGAAGGAAGTGGAAGGAGGTAGAGTTGGAGTGGTCTGTTTTAGCTAGATCCATGACTGTAATAATGAGGTGTATGCCAGAACAATGTTTGTAATATGGGAGAAATAGTAGGAGTGCACAGAAAAGGTGATAGTTGTAAGAATGTGTAGGTGAGGCAGACACAATTGAGGAACCTGGTGCATAAGTAGTGAGCGAGACAGGATGGAACCGAGCAGAACATAGAGAGGCACATCTGCAAACGCTGTCAATTTTAACAGATTTACCGTCCAAAGCACCGTGAACTGTAACTATGGTGGAGGAATGACACAGGAGGGTACACAACAAACACGGCATAAGTGCAGAAAGGTAGGAAAAGCAATAGTGTTGAAGACAGAGCGAGTGGCAGAGAAATACAAAATCGAGTCAGGGAATGACGCTACGTGCATACAAATGAGACAGGGACACACTCGCACACATTGAAACCGAGACAATCAGAGTCATCCCAAGTAATGTAGTAATCAAACAGCTGTACAGAAATCATTAAATGTGGAACAATGGTTAAGAAAAAAAGAAGACTTCTCTGTATTAAAAACAATTATAACGACATCTGTATGTGAAAGACTACTGTTGAGAAATGTGAAAGTAACATTAAAAACACAGTACATCATATCACTCGCATTGTGTTTTCTCTTCTATCAGTAGCAAGATGTGTACTCCATACTAACAATGGGCATGTCCATGTTACAAGCGCATTAATCCCCTCTGAAGGTGGCATCTAATGGGAGTTAATGCATGGTTGGACCATTGTATGCACTGGCCTCCGCCCCACAACGGTCCCAACCATGCATTAACTCCCATTAGATGCCACCTTCATCGGTGATTAATGCTTATGTAACTACTGCAGGCTTTAGCACCAAAACATCATAAAATTCCAGGATGCCTCACATGAGTCAAGTTAAGACTTTTACAATGGAGTCAAGCAGCTTTTCACACCAGACTTAAAGAGCTACTGATGCCTCAAGGAAAACTTTGAAAAACATAATATTTATGTGGACTTCAACTTCCATTCAGTATACATTCTATAGATTTCTCCTCCCATTATTTCTTACTGAGTAACTTTGCATGAATACATGTTTATCCCTTAGAGTCCATCTGCTGCTATAGCTTACTCCGTACTTGAAATCAGAATGCTGTGTTATGACATCACAATTTGTCACCATGGGAATAAGTGTGATGTCACAAGCAGTACATTACGACCTCAGGTAGGGAGACAGCAACATGAATGGATGAAGTCTTCAAAAGCAAAGATCTTCTTTTAATGCAGATGACCTCAGTAATAAGTAATGGTGAGGGAAAATACAGAACTAATGTGAAATATAAGCTGAACTGGGTCTAAATATTATGTTTTGTTAAAGTTGTCCTGAAGGCGTCGGCTGCTCTTAAGTACCTTCATTTACATTCAAATCCTGATGAAATTAGGAGGGTGCAACAGAGGCAATCATTGTTTATGCCTACAAACTACACAGGAAACAGAATAAAGGCTGAGGGACTTTCCCTTTAAACCCATTAAGGGTGGCTGTCTGGCTGCCCTGCCAATTTGCTGGCAGTCTGTTCCAACACACTTTTAGTGAAGAAGAACTTCCTCATATTTCCTTTGAACTTCCCTCCATCAGCCTCCAGCCATGTCCTGTAGTGATTATATCTGTATTTCTTACAAAGAGATCCTCCCTATTCACCTTGTTCTCATCTGACAGCACTGGCTCTAGATGTAAAATAAATAAATAAAAAAATCAGTTATTTGGCTAAACACCCCATTTTTCTTTTTATCCAGTGCCTGTTTTTAATGAACACCTGCTGACATGGCTGGAGAAATAAAGTGTGCACAGGTTCTTCGATTTAGATTTGAATGTAAATGTGGGGCCTCGAGGCCAAAACCAGTGCACACCACACTTTCCACAAAGGGAAGAAAACACATGTATTTTATGTAGCATTTTGGATACAAATTGTATCCAAAAGCACTTTAATTTGTGGGGTTGGAGGTGTTGCTACCACTCATCACATAAGGAGATTCAAACAGCACAGGGACAGGTTAGAAGGATTACACAGACTTTATGCACAGAGAGGTAAAGTAAAGAGGCTTGCTCAGTGATTTCATGCCAGTTGTTGGATTCAAACCTGAATCTTCAGGTTTACAGCTTTGTGTTCTTAACCACTAGGCTAACACTTCTGCCCTCTACCCAGCTCTTAATCCCACATTGGACTGGGTAAGGAGGGTGGTGTGGCTGAGATGGGTGGCAAGGAAAGAGGAGGGGCAAGAAGCGGATGTCCTTGCTGGGGTTTGGGGAGGGACTTGCACTCCAAGACTGCCTGAAATTAAAATCCTTCTTGGCTCCACCCACTACTCGGCTGAGCTGCACTCCCCAGGAACCCAAAGCCAGAAATGCTATAAAATGCATTAGCTAAAAGTGGCTGATTAACATTTTTTTTAAATATAATAAAAAAAAAAAAAAAAAATGCTGTATGGCTTTGTGGCTAATACACAGGGCTAACACTGGTGTCTGGATGCTGCTTTGACCCCACCATGACATGTTACCAAGGTTATGTGATCCAGAGTGAACTCTTGATCACCATACAAATTATAAAATAAGGTAAGATGAAACAAATGATGGGGACAGTCCCTGTTTCCTAGCTGTAATGAACAGAGATGAAACTGACCCCAGTGAAAATAGTGACCTTCCAGGTAGCACTACTGCTATAGTCTGCTGTACACGTCTGACATACAGGAACATAGTTTTGTTTAGATCAGTTGTCACTCTGAAACAAGATGCTTGTCCTGCTAAGACAGAATGATATCATGCTACCTTCCACCAGAGTGCTCCAGTGGGGTGTTGCCAACTGGATGTTGGCGAGCCTCAATTAAAGCTGTACCTGGCAGGCAGGTAGCAGCCTTTCCCTCCACCAATCTTGCCTGAGCCAGATTTCACACTGAAAATGTGTTTTCTACCACCAGGACTTTGTTCATACTGTACTGTACCATCATTCCTCACGTTGTATTATTATGTGCTTTATAAAGACACCTTATAAAATGGGCAGAATGTCAAGCAATCTGATTGGTTGTTAGCCATGCAAAACTAGAAACCCCATTTAGAATATACAGACCCATTTTATAAGCCACTCTTGGGATGTGCATTAGACAGTTCTGACACACAGCTAGGGGACTGGGCATCGGCCTGCAGCCCGTGCCTCATTATATCCCCTAGCCTGCATTAGAACTGTGTAAATACACACCTGGTCGTGTCTTATTGCTTACACATATGAGATTTTTTAGCATTTATCAACTAACAGTTTAAATTAAACAAAAAACAGAGTAGCAAAGAGAAAAAATCTGTCTTTGCAGAACATAGCTGTTTCATAAACTTTGTGAGCTCTGAGGTTGTTGTTGTTGTTGTTGTTGTTATTATTATTATTAAATGTAGAATAATGCATGGGGTGTGGCATGTAACTTACACAACCAAGATGTGTGATACCTCATAAACTACAATAACGAAGTTTGAGTGGTGTATTTTGGCATCATACACCAAGGGTGTATAAAATATCAAGTTTCAACACCTCCCCAACTTATTTTTTATTTACTGGTTTCTAAATTTTTTTTCGTTTAAATTTAGTATGCTTTCTTGAATCTGATCTGCTTCCATTGGCCAACCTATGTCCCCTAGCCACGTCACCCACTTTCTCTGGTACTTACTTCCAACTTTGCAGTGCCTCATGGTTTACCGTCTATGATGGAGCTTCCATGTTCTCCAAGCTCGGAAGTGTTTAGCTTCGTTGTGGTCAGAAGCCTAGTGAGTGGTGTGGGGCCTGCAAGGAGAGAGGCAGCTCATGTTGCTCTGATCGGGAGCTTACTTTGTCTCTTACTTTCTGTGCAAGTTTCCTCCTTTTGATCTGACAAAGCCACCTTAGCTGATCCTGTTCTTCAACTGACCAGGCTTCACCTGAATAATTGTTAAATGTGTTTTAAAAATCTCTCTTTTACTGTGTTATACTGTAGTTAAATGCTTAAATTTTGCTATTGTATAATCTGTTTAGCTAGAGACTCCTGTTGCACTCCCAATGTATATTTTCCCACCCTTTCAACATGGAACCTTTGTAAATTAACAGCTTCCTGCTCAAAGGTATTGTAATCCAAGATTGAAATAAATACATTTGTTTTCTTCCTTTGTTTTGTTTACCTCTCATGGGTGCCTCTCAAGCTAGGACTGGATGGACGTCTACACAAAGCATCCAGGCGTCATGATTCGGAGGCACCCTGCCCATCCATTGTGGCTTGCTGGCACTGCCACCTGTGGTCACCCTGGTGGCAGTAAAGCAGCGAGCTCACACACCTCCCTCCCGGATGATAAGAGCATCTTCTGGGATGCTCGATCCTCCTCCACTGGAGTGGCCCTCGATGTCTCAAGCTCGGTTCTGGACTAGGGTCGCTAGCGTCGCACGTGATAGTACTACCACTGCACCAGCAGGCCAGCTTGTGATTTGGTTTGAAAGTCACACACTTTCTTGTGAGGTGAAAGGTTTTTGTGTTTTTGTGGGGGGTCAGTTGAGGCCCACAGTGTTCATTATACACACCTTGTTATACACAGGTGTGTGTAACAGAGAATTCTAGTACTGGACTTCAGGTTATAATCAACTCTTACCAATACTTGTTATTAATACTTAACCAGGTAAGCAAACCCGTTGAGATAAGATTTCTTTTACAGGGGTGACGTGGTCAAGAAGCAGGTTACATTCTAATTAACACGTGAGAATAATGCAGTTGGAGCTGGAGTATAAACAAGAAAGAGACTAGCCCATATTTCAGTAAAATAAAATAAACATTTCTTTTTTATTTATTTAGTTTTGTTGACCGAAAGGAGGGCTAGACAATTCTGCCTGTTTTCAGCCTTGTCCTGGGGGAGTGGGGATACCGCTGCAACTTGACATATTGAATGGGGATTAAGCTGTTAGTGGTATTTTTAGTGAATGGGGGCAATTTAGTCAACCAGGGAAATTCCCTTACTCTTTTTGAGAAGTGCCATGGGATCTTTAATGTCCACCTGAACAACTGCCAGAACAGGCAGATGGGACCGTGGTCGTTTCATCTGAAATATGGCACCTCAAGAGAGCAGCAACTCCACATGCTGCACTATAGTGTCAGTATTAGGATTTTAACCAGCTGCTGGTGTGGGGCTAGAACCCACAATCTTCTGGTCTTCCAGTCTGAGAGGCAGGTACAACTTGCTGAACCATTAACACTGTTAACCTTTTAATGTGTACACGTTGCTGATGAATATCATGTAAGCTTTAAATGAAATAATTTTGATCCTCAAAATAAATTCCATCCATGTATTCCATAACAGATGGCTACCTCAGATATTATAAATTACCCTCATGGTCTCCTTGTTTATCCTGTGACTTCAGAATCTGTATATGCTACATCTGGAATTGGGGGTTTGTCCTTTCCCCATGATCGGATTCTTCTCTAGTCCCTTTTACCTCTGAGTGATGTGCCTACAAGTTGATCATTTTTTTTTTATATTGTTTAACCAACAAATCGCAAGCTGTTTCTGTAACATTATATAGAGAATAAAGTATGGGTCTGTGTAATCAGAATTTACACACACCTGAGGGGTTTGATGCTACATAAACCCTGAGAGCGAAGCTCAAGGGGTTTATGTGAAGCATCTAATCTCAACGTGTGTGTAAATTCGAGTTTACACACATCAAAATCATATTTTATTTTATATAATTGCTGGTTTTTTTTCACCTCAGCAATTATATAAAATAAAGAGCTGCCAATGTATCCTAGGTTCGGTTTCGCTTTCATCTGGTGCTGAGATTTGCCTTTCTTTAAACTTTGTTAGGTCTTTGCATGTTTCCAGGGTATATGTGGAAAAAAGAAAGAAAAGGACTTGCCGCCGAGTTCTTCTGGCGGTTCTGTTTCGGTGAGACGGAAGCAGTGAGCGGTCACAATGGTCGCTGCTGCACGTAATATGTGCACAGCAAGGAAATCATGTGCGTGTTTACTATTATAAACACCCTTTATAATGGCAAATTACACAATGGTTTCTATGGGAAAAAGGGAAGTCAGTTATTATATTGTATTATACAATGGCAAGAAAGAATCCTGGCTCCTGATTGGTCAGTTGTTATCACAGCAGGGATGTTATCCTGGCATAACATCCCTGCTGATCGCTTGTTGCTGCTTGCAGCATTATCCTTAACCATCTTCTCTTAAGAAACAAAATATTTTTCTAGACTAACAAATCATTCTTTAATTCTTTTTAATTCTGTATATAATAACAAGCCATTGTATAATCGGAATAATGCCCTCCAGGGTGGGTGTTATGCTGGGATAACATCTCTTCTCGGGTGTTGGGCCTCGGCCAGTGGCCTCGCTCCCACCCGAGGTGGGATGTTATCCCACCATTACACCCACCCTGTCAGGCATTATTTCTTTATTAACATACAACTTAAACAGTATAAAGAAACTGTGCAGTAGGTATGACTTCTGAAACCTTTGGTCTAACCATCATTCAGGGACTGGGGCAAGAGTCTGTATAAATAAATGCTATAGTAGAAAGAAAGAGGAAAATACAAGGCAGGATTGGGATAGAAGACCACAGTTGTTGGGAGTACTAAATTGAAGAATCATACTTTTCAGTACTGCACAGCTTTGTAAAGAAAGATAAAGCAACATGTTTGTCTTCTGGTGTTTGGAACTGTAAGATTGGAAGGTTGTGAGTTCTAGTCTCACACCAGGAACTTGGGTAATACCCAATACTGACAGAGTAGTGCAGTACCAGGGTGCTGAACTGTTGTGGTGCAATCCTTCAGATATGATGTCACACCAAGATCCCTTTCTCACCATCTCTGCTAACTGTACAGGTTTAAGTTGAAGATTTGCAGATGACACTAAGCTTTGTGGCAATGTAGACAGCGAGGAGGGATTAAGGGAGTTGCAGAGGGACTTGCAAAGGTTAGACGGGTAGTCCAAGGTCTGGCAGTTGAAATTCAATGTCAAAAGTGCAAGGTGGTGCACATAGGTAACAAGAACCTCAGGAAGGAATACTGGATGGAGGGGTTAGCTGGCCTCAACTTCAGAGAAGGGGGACTTGTGGGTTCTCATAAGTGTCTCCCTGAAACTAACTAGCCAGTGTAACAAGGCCTGCAGCAAGGCAACAGGAATATTGGGGTGTATTGGAAGGGGTTTGATGGTGTAACCAGCCTTACTTCTTCATCCAGCTGGAAGCAGGTTACTAGAGAGCACTTGAAAGGGAGTACTTGTTCCAGACACTCTGCACCGAGCTGTAATGATGAGACTTTGTCTGTAAGGCAGGATTATGGGAGCTACTAAAAACAGTTTACTTTAAATTCGGAAGCAGCCTAGGGTTTCTAAGAGCTGGTTGAATTTTGTTCATGGAATTTTGTTCTTGAGTTTCTCGAGGAGACTAGGAAAGAATATATAAGGTAAAGCTGGGTGTTTGCAAGCTGACCACTGCAAAGAGATAATGAACATTAAAAAGATCCTTTAGGGAACACCTTTCTGAATGGGGTTGAGCTGTCTGTGTCTGTTTCTTTGCTTTTGCTGTAACAAAAAAAATCTTGGCTAACAGGCAGGGTCCAGCAATCAGTGGCTGCCTGCCCAAACATAGGTCTGCTTCTCCTCTCCATACAGCAAGCAGTTTTTAAAATTCCAATACGCTGTGCAGAACTTTACATGATTAACTATGTACCAGATTTTACTTCTGTTTGTATCTTGGCTTGCAGAGACATGGAAATATTAGTTGCCTTTTCCCTCCCTCATCTCGAGATGTAAATGCCTCCTAGCCAGCACAGCAGTACCATGGCACTAGGGCTAAAATGGCTTATTGCTTGAGATGGGATGTTGGCTTTACAGAAGTGCAAAACTACATTTCCTGGTCATGTTCCAGAAGTGAAAGAGACTGCTGCAGCAGGTGAATGCGTATAGTAAGTAGGTGAGAAAGAAACAGTCTATGAAGCAATAGCCAGTGCTGACATAAGTAAAAAGTAAATCTACTCCTAAATTGCCCCGGAAATGCAAAAGTGTTCAGTGATAAGCGGCGGTTTTCAGTTATATTATAACTACCAAGTAATTGCCAACAGTGACTGGGAAATCTGCTGTAGATGTTCAGGTTCAAATAAATTCCTAGAAAGATAACCAAACAGCAGCTGAACCTGAACCACCTGGTGTTTGCCTCCCAGTCTAGAATGATAAATTGCCAGCCTGGAAATTCACAATACAGTTGGCTGAAAACCAGTTTCTGTTGCATGATAATTACCCTTAAGGCTCAACACCTCAAAGTAAAAGTCTAACTACATCCCTCCCACATAAATATATTGTGTATCTTCATTGTTTGTTTGTTTTTGTTCTTACAGAGCTGTTTGGCCTTTCTGACGCAACCTTATGCCTGCTTCAGGCATTCTGTCAGTACTCCCATTCCATCCGCAACTCCCTCCCACTGTCATGCCGGCAAGGAGAAACATGATGTAGGACCCGAGGGCACCAGTGTTGTCCTCCAGACACTACTGACCCACCCCCATCCCAACCATCCGGGTTTCCGCTTCCTACCTGTCTTCCCCAGGAAGCTTACTAGCTCTGTTGTCCTCAACCTTCCAAGCACAGTCCTGATGGTCTGGACTTCAAGCTCCTACTAATCTCTGCTCTAGCCATTGCTCTCCTCTCTCTCACCTTCTGAATCTATTCTTTCCCTCTGTGCTGTTCCTCATGCCTGGAAATTTATGTATTTATTTATTTACTTATTAGAATATCGGATTACAGTCTTTTGAATCATAGACTCATTTCCAAAGGCTTCTCATTGGATGACATAAATATAGACGTGACAGTAATACAGTAAAGACAATGTTACATAACTAGTTGGACGGTAGATGTACAAACATTATTAAGCATTATAATACATTGATGAGTACCTATACAGAGTATTAGCTGAGCAGTTACCGCATCCTTTGCAGTGCTAAGCAGTTACATACATCCTTTGCAGTACAGTAGTGCAGGCATTACATTACATTGGTGCGAACCTATACTGAGTATTATCTTATCGGTTACATACATCCTTTGCAGTGCAGTGATGTAGGCTTATACACAGTGATGGCTAAGCAGAATAACAAGAGAGCAGAGACAGGATAGAGGGCTCTGGTGTGGTTTAGTGGAGCAGTTTTGTTAGACTTTGTCTTGGTGTGGGCCCACTTAGTAGTGACTGGACTGTAGTTTGAAATGGTAGAAGGACTAGCACGGACAGTTGCAGGTGGTGTAGAGGTGATTTTGAGGCCACTTTGAAAGGGTCGAGCTTGGTGTGGGTAATGACCAAGGATGGTAGGTGTTATACCAGGCAGGAACATGACTAGGAATGATCTCTGGACAAGCGTTGTCCTGACCCTGGGATGGCCAGTGTTATTGTGTTTGTTCTGCGTGTATGGACTTTGGGGGTAGCTAGGGCAAGGAGGCCAAGGTTGTCCCTCTGCATGAGGGGGGACCCTCTACCTCCAGCAACAACAGGCCAATTTCACTCTTCCCTCTTGTTGAACTCCAAGAATCTGTAGTCTAATCTAGGCTTGCTGACTTCCTTACCTCCTTGAACCTCCTCTCCATTCCAGTCTGGATTTAGGAAGAACCACTCCATTGTGTATCCAATGCTATCCTTACTGGAATGGATCAGGACACATCATTGCAACCTATATTCATTAACTTAGCCAAGACCTTCCACTCAGTGTCCCACCCTCTCTTACTGAGCAAGCTTTACACAACAGGCCTGTCTGCTTCTGCTGTGGCCTGGTTCCAACTGTAACTCACAAACTGCCAACAGTCTTTCAGCTGGGTGGAGTCCTGTCACACCCCTCCCAAGCCTGGCAGGGGTCCCACAGGGCTCCATCCTAGGCCTGATCCTTTTTCTATCTTCCTGAATGACCTGCCCTCAGCTTGTGTTACCTTGCATCTCCACATGTACGCATGACACGGTCATCTATTTCAGGCCCCTCAACCACAGCAGTTGAGGTCTCACTACAGTGCGACTTCCACAACATTCTGTGGTGGTTCCAGGCAAATCAGCTCAAGGGGAACACAAAGAAGACTGTGTCCATGACCTTAGGCAACAGCCAGAAATTGGCAAGGCTCTTGACTTCCCTGTCTTCTCCACTATGGATGGCACTCCTATTGACACTGTTCCTGCTTTCAAATACCTTGGGGTCTGGCTTGATAGCAAGCTTGATTTCTCTGCCCATATTGATGCTATCCATACCAAACCTCACCCTAAGCTGGGCACCTTGTATCGCAACAAGGACTGCCTCGCCCTCCAGGTGCACTGGGAATTGGTTAATAAATGAGCCTCTTGATGTTTGACTATGTGGACGTGGTCTATGGTACCGCCCCGCCTCTTCTCTAGCCAGACTGGACATCCTCTGCAATGCCTTCTGTTGCTTTGCCACCAGCTCCCCACCTCATGCTCACCATTGCTTGCTTTAGTCATCCCTTTCCATCCTCCCTCCTCCTCACGTCGCCTGTCCCACTGCACCTCCTTTATTGCCAAATACTGGTTTGGCACCCTCCCATCTTACCTTTCCTCACTCCTTTTCCCCACCCGCCTCCCTTACTCTCTATGCACCAGAGACCCCAGAACCTTTGCCATTCCGCACCTCGCTCATGTTCTGGGCATGCTGCCTTCTTCACTGCCCACTCTTTCTGGAACCAGCTCCCTCTTCCCTCCACCTATCCCCATCCCTCCCTGCCTTCAGACGCTTGTTAAGATGTACTCATGCCTCCCTTGCTCCCGCCATCCATGCTCACAAATTTCCCCTTCACCCCTTGGAGCTGCCTCTGCTCCCCAACCTACATCCTTTACTCTTCTTCTTGGGTCTGCTGTTCTCCAGCACCCTGCCTGCACTTTTCAGTTACCTGGGTCCACACTTGGTGGCCCTATCGTGATACTTTGTTCACAGCCTCTCATTATGTTGCAACCAATACCTGTTCCAATGCATAGCAATTTGTCTGATTATTCTTTCTGAGTTTCACTGCTTAGAAACTGTTTTAATTTGTAAGTTGCACTTTTTCTGATTCTCATTCTTGGCTGACACCTAAGCTAGCTTTCAACTAAATGCAGTGTCTGCTACTCCATTTTATTGCCTGTGAAACTTATGGTTTTGTATGTTGCACTTTGCTCACTGTATTGTATACCCACTCCCCCACCACCACCGGGTCGCACCTGGCAATGAGCCTTGACTTAATGTGCCTTTCCCAGTTATCAAATTTTAAATAAATAAAATAAATAAAATAATGTACAACGATCTGTGCACATACCTTTTTCTTGTTTGTTTTTTCTCGCCTCTTTCCCCTCGTGCTGAGCCACGTGCAGTGACGCTCGTGCTTGTGCTGACACACGTGCACATTACAGGTGTCCATGTTGGTGCCCCAAAATAGCTCTCGCCAATCATACAACCCAACCTCCACTGGGTGGTAGCAGTACAGTGAGTTGTGCAATCCCCTCTCCAGAGGAGGAGAGGAGCAGTCAGTGGGATGCTCCATCCTCTTTCTCCAAGCCAGCCCCCAAGCAACCCAGGTTCATTTCCTTAGCGAGTCGGCTGGTCGGCAGGTGAGGTGCTTAGTGCTTCAACTCTCCATGCCCCCAGACCAGCTTTGAGCTTTGTCTGCATTGGTTTCTAGTAGCAGTAAGACCCTTCATGTCAGACATTACCATGGAATATAGAACAGTGTGGTATAGCAGGCCTGAGGCAGACCAAACTAGTTCATGTTCCAAAATGATGCACTGTGCTGGGCCTTAATTCTAAAGGATGTCCCATTCAAAAAAAAAAAAAAAACCTTCAAAACTGAGAGTTTCTGTCAAATTCAACATAGCCTGGTGTACAACAAGGGGCAATAGTCGTGCTTCTCCTCTTCTGTTGCGTCTATTTTTTTTTGCCCATAGCAGAGCAATCACTCTACAGGGATTGAAGTTGAAAGGTGGCTCTAGGTAGGTTGCGTGACGATTGCACTTCATCTCCTTGAATGTAGTAACATAATAATATAAAGTCAGAAGGGACTCTGCGTTAATCGTCTCCACCCACTCCTTTCTTCTTTAACAGGGATAAATAAATATGCTTTGCAAACGTACTAATGTTTAAGGATTTCCTAACCCAGTCTGCTACCCTGGGTACCCTGTGATTCCCTTTGCAAGCAGAACTGACAGTAATGACCTTTATTTTATATAGAATATAACTGTTAGGGCTAGACGCCCTGCTTGGTAAAGTCGCCCTGTTACAGTAACAGGTACAGAGTGAGAACTGACGCAGTCTAAGCAACATCCGGACTGTACATTAAGGTAGAACAATTCACTGGGTAGTATACATTTCTTTGTGAGTGCCATTACATGTTTTGTGGATAACAATGGCCCTATCTCAGTTTAACAGTAGTTGCACGTTTCAGACAGTTCCTAGTTTATGGCAGTTTTGAAAGTCCCAGTTTTTGGTTTTCCTGATGTGTGAAGGAGTGCGTTCTGTTACATAATGAGACAGTACTTTGAGATTATCTTTCCGTAGGTGTTCTGAATTTTGGAACCTATGTGTTTGATTTCTCTCAAGTTGTACCTGAGTTACCATTTCTGAGTGCTGGTCAGTTGGGCTTTGAGTTTTCTGTCACCAGAAAGATTTGAGCGCCGTATGACTAATTTGTTCAGGCGCCTTGATATATATCGAAGGCACTATATAAATAAAATAATTATTATTATTATTATTATAATTGCTGACTGTTTTGTCTCCGTAGATTTAAAGGAAAATGTCACGTCCCGTTGGCCCTACCTCCATGTGCAGTGGGGCCCGATTAGTATATAGTAAAAATAAATGTTGCCCTTACTTGTTGTTTTATTTTAAAAAGTATCTGGTTGATCCTGCGCCTGCCAGCCAGCATTTAGCATCAAAAACCTGCCGGTACACCCACAAGCAACTCATTGTCCCTTGATGACATGTCAGGCAGGGAACAGCCTGGGCAGCTTCTCATACTTAGTATGGCACTGTTTTCAGACCACTGTGGTTTGGAGCAGACATGCCGTGAAATCCTGACACCAGATACAGATTGCCAGGGTGCCTGCCACTGTACCTGATCTCAGTGTAGCATGGACACACATAGACTCCAAACTGGAGCTATTTAAATCTACCGCAGTACAGCTTATGTATTGCAGTAGATTCAAATAGCTCAGTTTGGAGTCTACGTGTGTCTGTGCTACACTGAGACCAGGCTACAGACTGACAGGCACCCTGGCAATCTGTATCTGGTATCAGGGTCTCACAGGGCATGTAGACTCCAAACTGAGCGGTTTGAAAAACAGTGTCATACTAAGTATAGGAGGTGCTCTGGCTGCTCCTCCTGACACGTCATCACAGGACAGCCGTGGTTGCTTGTGGGGCGGCGGGGAGGGGAGGGTTTTGGATGCAAAATGCCAGTGGGAGGCACAGGATCGACCAGATACTTTTTAAAATAAAATAACAAGTAAGGGCAACATTTTTATTTTACTTATACAGTTAATCGGCCCCACTGCACATGGAGGTGGGGCCAGATGGGACATGGATGTTTTCCTGTAATGAATCCCAGCTTAGACTTCTGGACATTACACAATGGTGGGTGTCATAGGGACACGTAGCAAGATGATGCTGGCAGGCTTATTGTAGGACACCTCTAGCTTGTCCAGCAAGAGATTGCTGGTGTGTAGGTAGACTGAAGTCCTGTATTCCAGTACTGGGAGAATCATTTGCTGTGGGATTTTTGCCCTGGCATCATTTGGGATGAGAAAAAGCTCTGTGTTTCAAAGCTTCCATTCTTGAGTTTACTTTTTTTTTTACTGTGTTGTGTATGTGGACATTTAACTTGAAGGGAATCGTCAGTAACCACCCCCAGCGTATTTGTATTCATTAGTGTTTGCCAGTTTAGAACTATTTGTGGGTTTAATGTTCAATAAATAGTTTCTGCCTTTTTACTTCTATTTCTGAAATACACCACATGAGTCATTTTGAACTGAGCAGAATGCTGGACTGTTTGACCTATTTCTGAAGGGAATTGAAGTCCTTTGGAGTTTGGATTTCATTTCTGCATGTTTTTCGCTCTGCAGATTAGTACGATATGGTCAGCATGAGGTTCTGAGTAAGCAATGTGATTGAGAAGGTTGTTTATGTGTATTAGGAATAGCACAAGACTTAAGATTGATCCTTGTAGGACCCCTTTGTGGTGGGTGCCATCTCAGACAGAATGCCCTGAACGGCCATGTGTCGAGACATCCCAGTTAGGTATGAGTTGAACCAGTTTAGTACTTCCCCTAAGATCCCTACTTGGGCATTTCTTTCCATTAGAATTTTGTGATCTGCAAGGTCAGATGTCTTAAGAGTTTGACAAACACCACACCCATGGAGTCTCCTATCTACACATCTGAAGTCCTGTATTCCAGTACTGGGAGAATCATTTGCTGTGGGATTTTGCCCTGGCATCATTTGGGATGAGAAAAGCTCTGTGTTTCAAAGCTTCCATTCTTGAGTTTACTTTTTTTTTTCACTGTGTTGTGTATGTGGACATTTAACTTGAAGGGAATCGTCAGTAACCACCCCAGCGTATTTGTATTCATTCATGGGTCCCAAGATGACAGCCTGGGTAAAGAATTGGCTGGAGAATAGGACACAGAGTTATAGTAAATGGAGTCCACTCAGAAGAAAGGAGGGTTACTAGTGGGCACCGCAGGGTTCAGTATTAGATCGGTCCTCTTCAATGTCTTTATGTTTCATTGCAGAAGGACTGTAAGGAAAGTATGTCTCTTTGCAGATGACACTAAGATCTGCAACAGAGTTGATGCACAGGGTGGGGTGGAAAGGATGAGAAGGGACTTGGCAAGGTTAGAGGAATGGTCAAATGTATGGCAGCTTAGATTCAATGCTAAGAAGTGCAAGGCAATGCACCTGGGAAACAAAACCCAGGGAAGAGTACACAATGAGGGGTGAGATACTAACAACTACAAGAATGGAAAGGGACCTGGGGGTAGTCATATCAGATGACCTAAAGATGGGCAAGCAATGTGAGAGGGCAGCAAGGAGGGCTGGAGGGATACTGGGATGCATAGGGAGAGGCATCACCAGTAGAAAACAGGAAGTTATTATCCCTCTGTACAGACAGCTGGTGAGACCCCATCTGGAGTACTGTGTGCAGTTCTGGAGACCCAATCGCAAAGACATAGACAGGATGGAAGCTGTCCAGAGGAGGGCAATAAAATGGTGCAGGGTCTGCACCGAAGTCATATGAAGAGAGACTTAAGGAGCTTAATATGTATATCCTCGAGGAAAGGAGGGAGAGGGGGACATGATAGAAACTTTCAAGTACCTCAAGGGAATCAACAAAGTCCAAGAGGGTAGCATCTTTCAAAAAATAGGTGTGCAAGAACAAGAGGGCACAATTTGAAGATGGGGGCAGCTCAGAGGTAATTTAAGGAAGTATTTCTTCACAGAGAGGGTTGTGGATGCATGGAACGGCCTTCCGGAGGAGGTTGTGGAGTCAAAATCAGTGGGGAATTCAAGCATGCATGGGATAGTCATAACGCAATTCTGGGGTGGGTAGGGAAGAAGTAGGCTGCTGTTAACTAGGATCTGCAGCTTATCCAGTAGGTAGGAAATGGGCAGACTGGGTGGGCCAAGCGGTCCTTATCTGTCACCAATTCTATGTTTCTATCTAGACCACCAGCAACCAGGTCCACGAATTCCATGAGAGTGAGAGAGGTGCCCCTGGTCCTCCCTGCTTTGAACCATAACTACTGAGGAGTCAGCAGACCACACTTTTCCAAGAAGTTATGGAGCTTGTTGCACACCAGTCCTTTGAATAGTTTTGAGATTGCAGACGGTAGAGCTATTGGCCACTAGTTTGTCGGGTTGTTTATTTTGCCTTCTTTGAAGATTGGTACAATTTTAGCACACTTCCAAAAGTCTAGGAAATTTGATTCCATCAGGCTCTGTTGTGCAGTTTTGCTAGGACTGGGAGATATACTCTGCAGATGTATTTAGGAATTTTATTTCTATTTCATCCAGCCCAGATGACTTGTTTTGCATTTAGTTTGTTAATTTCTTGGTGGACGTTCTACTTTGAGGATTCTGAAAGGAAGTTTAGAGGATGTTGGTGAGTTTGAGTTCTTGGCCTCAGGGGTAGGTTGCACTGTTCCTGTGCCTATGTCAGAGACTGGGAGTAGGATGACTGACAGTGTGCAGAAATATTTATTTAGGGTATCTGCAGTGTTCTTGGGAGGCAGTTTTCTCCACTTCTGTAGAAATGTAAGGCCCATTTACACTGAGCATTCCTGCAGCAGCGTGAATGGAGCAGAGTAAATGTTCCACTGCTAGAAGATATGTGTAATACATTTGGGAGCATTATAAACTGATCCATTTCGCTGCTGTGAAACTCTGTATTGGTGGGGAGTGGAAATGATGCAGGGTTTTAAGTCCCTGTGTAAATGTCCCACACCACTGGAAGTAATTGCACTTGCAGTGTTGGAAGCCAGTGGAGGGACATAAATAAGACACAGTGGCAGAGGGGAGACAGGCTGCCTGCAACACTTCCATAGCTTCTGCACCACTCATCAGCTCCTGTGTAGGGATGCACTGTAAATGATCACAACAGTGCACTTCACACACAGGTGCTATAATGGTGCGAAATCCAGCCTGTGTGTAAACACACCTTCAGTGTGATCTAGTGGCTGCAGCACCAAACTGTGAGGCAGGAAATCGTAGGTTTGAGTTCCACTACAGTCCCTGCGTGGCTCGCTGTAGGACCCTAAGCAAGCCACCTGACCTCATTGTGCTTCAGTCCTCTGAACTGAACACCTGGACAGAAGGCTGGACCCCCAGTGAAAACAAGATGTTGCATTTCAGTCGGAAAAATCTGGTGAAATAAATGCTGTAGTAGAAGAAACTTGTTTTTCAAATGAATATTCCCATGTCTGGCAAGTGAGTGCAAACCATTGTCATGCAACCAAGTTGACCATTTTAAGACCCTCACCATAAGGGAGCAGGCACTGGTGCAGATAGCTGCCTGACGGTGCCAGGATTATCGGTGAGGTAACATAGTAATTTCATTTGGGAATGAATGCTAGGTCCCTCATGGTCACTCAACTCTGCTTCTTAAGCAGGGATGAAGAAAAAAATATTTTGTGCAGAGAAGTAGATATACTTCTTAATCCTTGCTTATGAAGCAGGGGTGGGGGATGACCAGATGGACCTAAAGTCACTTCCAGTATTACATTACTATGTTATTGTATATGTGACTATAATCAAACATAGTGCGAATGCATGGGGACACCCCTCATGTCTGAATGGGTTTTTCCAATAGTATGTTCTGCACAGAGCTCTTTTATAGGGTTTCTTGATAAAACCAAGTCATCCGTAATGCACCACAGGCTGTTTGAGTACAGCAGCATGTTCCAGACTGTGAAGTTAATGCAGTTAATATTCTGCTGAACTTTTGGGGTTTGTTAATCCTCAGGCAGGTTTAGCAGAAAGGGCAAACATATTTATAGTCCGTGGAATCAGACTGCAATGAGCACAGAACAGACTGAGTTGCAGCATTTAAATGTTATATCATTATGACGACGCACACTTGGTGCAAAGTTTCTAACCATAGTTAAATTGATGTGATTTTCCCTTCACAGGCTGAGTTTGTTGCAGGCTTGAGTTCAGTCAAAGGCATACAATGGACTGGTTTCACTGGTTGACCGTTTCAGTAGGGTGGCCATATTAGCTTCTAATTTTGAAGGCCCTCATGAAAACAAGAAGTTACATGAGGCTATCCAGGAGAACAAACATTTTATTTTTATTTTATTTTTTGTAACTGTTTTTCCACCTGCTCTTTCACTGACCAGGACTTCTTTGGCCATATGCCAGTGCCACCTCCCATCCTTGTGAGGCCTCCTTATTTGGTAGTGTGTGCCCTGAGCCACTCATGACACACCACATGACTGCCCCTCCAATGTACCTTCTGATGCAGAGTTGCCTAGTGCACCATAGGAAACTAACCACACCATCTGATTGGCTCGTGACAGAGGTGAAGTCAAGGAGAAGGGACCAGGTCCAGGCAGGAGACCCAGCACTGGGTGTGGGGCCAAAGTGAGGCATCTTCTTTCAGTCGGCAGCATTATCCTTGTTTTCTGGTCCCTGGGTCACAGATGTGCAGTGACACCCATGACTTCACTGTACGCACTATCACACACAGTGTGTTGGTGTCTGCTGCTTTTCCCGATTCTTGGACTCCCAGGCATCTCAGCTCCAGCTGTGGTTAGAGGTCAGCCATGTACTGTGGAGCTGCACCCTCCATCCCCGGAGGTGGAGATTAGTCCATCAGAAGCTCGATCTCCTCCCCCGCAGCCCTCTGATGCATTAGGCTAATTTCAACCCGGTTTGTCAGTGCAGCAAGTTATAGCACTACCACTGAGCCAGTGTGTAGGCTGGAGGCAAACATTTTGAATAAATAAATGTTATGTTATTGTAACCCCTAGGTGGCGCTTATCCCAGGGCTACTACCCTGCCTGCTTGGCTAGGAGCAGGTTAGAGGCCTGAGTTCTGAAACAGGTGCCTCCCTGGAGGTCAGGGTTGGTAGTGGTCAAGCTAACCTGGGCACAGCCCTCCGGGACACTGTAACCCCTCTTTCCTTACTAGTGGCCGGAACAATACATAATAATCACTTTCACAATACCCTGATACACCACACAACACGCACACTGTCTGCACTTACCACCAGGGCTTTCCTCTGGCTCACCCTGGGACCCCTGTAAAATGAGGTTGTACACAGCAACAACAGCAGTACAGTACTCTTGCACAAAGTGGAACCACAGTCAGGGTAAATGCAAAAGAGTTAAATCTGATTTATTTAAGGGACTTGAACAACAGAGGGGCGTAATCAGGTTAATTTGCTTAAAGACTGTATCAATCACACAGTTATGCATGCACTTCAGGGTCCACAAACAGTCCACACACTCTGGGTACCCAGGTGAAGAAGAGGTGGGCTAGCCAGGATCGTTGCCTGGGGTAGGCCGGCATTGCAGCTGGTTGGGGCCCTGTAGTGGAAGAAAACAACATGTACCACACACACTAATTGTAATCTGGAGCCGGAGGGCTCAGTTCATGAAAGAAAAACAAAGAACAAGACAATCAGATGACTCACTTAGATTAAACTGTTGTTGCAGGAGCTACCCTGATGGTTACTCACGATACCCAAGACTGTACACAGGTTGAACGAAAATTGAGACTGCAGGTGGTTGATCTGGAGTGCCAGGAGAAGCAGGGCCCACATGATTCACTGAGGTGTTGTTCCTGTTCAAGCATGGAGCAGGGGCTGATCCCCAGGCAGGTCTCTTGTCGATGGCTTTCTCTGTGCAGTGGAGTAGTCGGGCAGGGCCAGTGTGGCAAGGCCCAGGCTGTATGGAGATGAACGCGGATTCAGTCTGGTCGAGCAGGACACAGCTTCCAGCAAGCAGAACACAATTCACACAGTGGGGAACCAAATCATTACCCACTATAAACACACAGCACATTTACATGTAAGGGATTCTACTATACCAGGCAAACCGCCTCCGTCACACCGCAAAGTCTGTGCACACACAGGGAGTTTAGAGGTAGCTGGAAATCCTGACAGGCCGATGCATTCAGCAAATCTTCAGTCTTCTTCAGGTTGATCCTGGTCATACTCAGTGGCTTACTTCATTCTCACAAACTCTGATTCAGTCCAAACTGATTCTCTTCTCACTCTCAGGGACAGCAGACAGGCATGCAGGCCAAAACTCAGGCATTTCCACAAAGACTGTCTCAAGCTGTTGCTTCTTCAGCTCCCAATTTAGATCTGACTCAACTGCCAGCAAGCCTGGGAATTTCTCCAAGATCCAAAAGGTTTGGTTGGCTGATTCATCTGTCAGTCACAACAGGAGCTCCCTTCAGGCACAAAAGGCACCAAATGCCCAAAACTACAATTCCTACAAATTCTGACTTCAGACAGCTCCTGTAGTCCTGCTCCATTTTGGTCCCACCAGTACTGATTGGTCCAATTCGCAGTCCCGGCCAAAGTGGTGGGGATAAACAAAACAGTCCTTGCTGCAAAGAAGGCAGGTTAGACAAACTACATTATCATTATCACTCCAAATGATTTTCAGCAATAATTACATCTTTCAACAGAGCTCCTCTCAGATTACTTATGACTGCAATCCAGGTAGCTCTTAAAGAGGCAGTACACAGACGCTATACAGGCACTCTCTGGTAATCACACTTAAACTGCTAAAACGCAGGACACCAGCCTGGCAGTGAGCATTTAGGCAAGCTCAAGGAAGACTTTTCGGGAACCCCATTTGTAGGGGGTTACATTATTAATATTAAGTCTGGGGAACAGAGTCCTCCACAGCATTCCCTGTTCTACTGGCAGAGCTCCAATGTTGAAGCCACTCCAAGTCTTGGCGAGGCAAGTAAGCTGTGCACAGAGTTTAGTCTGTCTAGGAGGTGAGACAGAGATTGGGCGTGCTCTTAATTAAGATCAGCAGGACTGCAGATCAGTGAAGATGGATGGGATTGACAGGCAATCAGATCCACTGACCATCCAGAGTAGGATGCAGGAAGTGCATGTTTTATGTGATATCTCTGCAAAGGGAACCATTCGTGATAGCCCCTTTAATGACAGCTGAAAATAAAAGGGTACAAGTCCAAACTGACAGCCATTGAGGTAGAGTGCCTTGCTCTTCTGTTAGGAAACATTCTGCAGGAAAAGGAGCCATTGAGTTAGGGCTGGCTTAAACAGTTGCCTCACTATTCAGCAGAAGCATTACCAGAATTGATCCAGAAGAGGACCCACTTTCCAGCTGTTTTCAATAGAAGACCGAACTAATTGTCTGTACGAGTTGAAAGGGACCTGTCATGGACTGGTGGCGAGTTAAAATAAGATATAACCATGCATGTTGGCTGGAGGATGGGAAGGAGGAGGGTGCTAATATGAGAAATAGCTGAACAGATACTGTACATAGAAGAATAAGGACAGAAAAGACCGGATCCATCAAATCTGTGAATCTGCCCTGATACCCTACTTGATTTGCACTGCCCTCCAGAGTCCTACCTACCCTATTCTCCCTCTGTTCCTGATAACCCTTTGAAACTGCCCCACTGTGCTTAGAAACCTGATATAGTCCCAGCATTTATCACATTACTGGGTGGATTGATTCACCCATCTCACCACACATTCTGTAAAAAATAAACATAAAATCCTTTCTGATGTCCTTTTGAATCTCCCCCGCATGAGGTTGTGCAATTCTTCAGCTTGCACAACTCTGAGTAGTTCACGCTGTTATAGATTCCTATACTTTGTATGTTTCAACTATGTGCCCTTTTCTCTGTTGTCCTCCATGGATTATAGATTGAGGCTGTTCAAGTCTTTCCTCATAGGACCTACCTTCCTGCCCCTGGATCATTTGCATAGCCCTCCTTTAGGTATTCTCTGACCTCTCCTTGGTCTTTTTCAGATGAGGACTCAAAACTGAATGCAGTAATCCAGTGTGGTCAAATCAATTACATGAACAACAGCAGTATCACTGCTATCTTGTGACTCTTGAAACCCCTGTTGATACATACAACATACTGGTCAATTTTCCCCATGCTGTACTGCACTGGGAAGATGTTTTCATACTATTGTAAATTATCACCCAGGTTCCTTTCGTTCCTTGAGTGCTTAAACCTTGATCACATTGATGCAGTCTTATGTCTTCAGATTTGTGTTACCCTTGTGCATCTTTTTCATTTTGGGCAATTGAATTGCAGTTGCCCATTCCAGACCAGTGTTCAACTGCTCTGCACCCCTATTCATGCTGCCTAGTCCCTCTTGCAATGTGCCCTCCAACAGAGTTTTGTGTTGTCCATGAACAGACTCACTTTCTCTGTGAAAAATGCAGTCCTCACAGATAACCACTTGTGGCTGAATCCACAAAGGTGGATGAGATATGCAATAAAGCTGTGCAAAATGGTGTGCAGTTCCACACTGTGGCAGCTGCACCCCACAATGGATGTGGGATAGACCCAGATGGGCACAGCTATGTGAGAAGCAGGCAGATGAGCAAGGGGTGGATCTGCAGACGCCAATATGCTCATGGCCTTTCCTTTGACCCCACCATATACAAAGGTGTAACATCATGTGTTGCTCTAATGCGGAATCTGACTGTAAGTTGCCCTGCAATCCATCTCAGTGGGATGCCAGGTACACAGAGTAATGTGTCAGTTGTACTAAGAGACCAAAGCACACCAGTGCTAGAGTCAGCTGATGGTGACCAGGGCACAGCTATGTTGTACACCATGCAGCAGTCAAAAAGATGCAGCATACCTTCACAGGCAACCGAGGTAGTGTGCCACGTGTCTTATCAGGCATTGAAGCATGTTGCTAGCATGCCAAATGCACATTCAGTGCTGCCCCTAGTATATGTCTGCATTGTTGGATTTAACCTGTACCACTCTGTCGGGTTCAGAAATTGCATCAGCTGATATCTTTGTGGTTGGCCACTGCTACCTGAGTAGGATAACACAAATATATCCGCAACTGGCATGGTGCTCACATGCTGTTACACATGGACATGGACTGATGTATAGTCACTGGTCATCCAACCCTTGTCAAGTAGTTGTGCACAGGGGTGGCATGAACTTGACTGCTCTAGGATATAGGCATTGCATGGTGACCCAAGGAAATGGGCACACACCTGTGTGATGATTCCTGTGGCAAGCATGCCATATTCATGCTGTCATATGCCTGTCAATTAGGGTAGCTTTTATCTGCCTCTAATAGAACAACAATGGCCACATGTCTGCAGTAAATGGTTTTAATGTGGTTGGGGACACCAGCTATTGCATTTAATCCTGGCAAGCTATCCTTGATGGCTGCTTCATTGTTGGGGTCAGATGTAGCCCTCATGTACAGTAGCACAGCTTCCAGCTTCTGTTACCTGTGTCACACACACGGACATGTGTGACCGCCACACCACAGTGACTTCTGCTTTAGTTCTCTAACAGTGATTCAGTGGCATAGTATGCCAGTGCATTTGGTGCCCTTTGGGCACATTTCGTGGCAAAGCATCTCTGTGATCCGGTCTTTGTGAGCACAGTAGGGCACAGATCATCTGCAGTGGCTCTCTTGCAACTGAAGCATCATAGGAACTCTAGGTGTAAGGGTGGTGGCAGATGATATCTGGGTGTGTAGACTAATCCCAGAATTTTATGTATGTCTCTAGGTTTCTCATACAGGTATGCCTCGGTGACATGGAGTGTACCTTCACATGCCTGCATGCAACAGCCCATTTATTTATTTAGCTGTTTTTTATTAACAAGGTAAGTACATTAGGCAGTTTAAAGCCTATTTACAGGTACGACAAGGGAGAGTACAAGTGAAGGCTGGAATACAGTAAAACATAGGGTATGGAGAATTAACATGTAACAGTAGCTTTAAGAAAATAGGAAACATTAACAGATCGCATGAACAAAAATAAGTGTAGGTCCAGCTGGTGTGATTACTGAAAGGTGTGATGTACTGTGTGACCGGAGTGTAATGGTCCATATATTGCCTGTGGCTACATTAGGTGCATGGGTGTTGTGCTTTTTTTGGGGGACTCTGACACTCTGCTTTAATGTTGCCCACACAGGTGCACAAATGCCACAGCACAGCAGAAAATGAGACGAGTGAAGCGCTGCAGCCCCAACCCAACCCACTGTGGCCCACCTAGTTCCTCTTGGTTACCCTTGCCCTAGCATATTACAGATACCAGGATGGGCAGGTGATTTTTGGTATATAGTTGACACACCCATGGTAATTACACACTTTGTTATGCTGTTGTGCTCTAGTTGATGTCATGTGTCTGGGTGAGCTCAAGGAGAAAAATGGTTTAACCACATACTTAAAATTGCAGTGTTTATGATAAACAAAATACAGTCAATTGCTGTATTTTTCATTGGCCACCAATTTTTTTTACCAGCCACATTTGAATTTTATTAACCATCAGCTACTATGGCTGTCCATAGCAGTCATGTGGGTGTATTGATGTCTTTCCTGATAAACACCTTTCCATTGCAAGGGAACATCAGACATGTCGGGATACTGGTGCTCGATATGTGAGATCATAGCAGTTGAAGGGGAAGGTGACAGTGATCAGCAGGACCCAGCAGAAGATGGAGATACAGAGTGGCCTTTACTATAGGTTGTGGGGTGATGCAGTCCCAGGAAAGACTGTTATCCTCTGGGAGGGCTACCACCTGGAGAAGCAGCACATGAGCCCAGCGTGCCTCGAGGGCAGCCTGTATAGTGGAGGTGGGGCATCCCACTTGCCGGAACAGCACTCCGCTGCAGTGCAGTAAGCTGTGCCATGTAGTAAAGGGCACAGAAATGGCAGTTCACAATAAACAGACTCCAGGCCATGCACTTTATTCCTGTATCAGCGTTGTCCCTGTTATAGTGTGTCCTCGTGTGCTTCCTTATGCTGTGCATCCTGCCCTGTTCTAGATGAACTGCACAGACTGTGCTGCTGGGGTGGGTGGTTCAGAAGAGCTTGGGGTGTTGTCTAAGGTGTATGTGTTCTGATTCAGCCACAGCATGTTGAGCATATTGCTGTGGCATGTTTGTCTGGACTGTACCTTTGGGCCTGTTTAAATATTTGACTTGTTGCTAGGATATGCCCCGCTGCTGGAGCCCCTGAGGTGGTGTAGTTCTGGGTGCGAGATACAAGTGTGCAAATGCTGTGGTTGTTGCTTGCATGCGCAGATAGTTAGTATGTCTGCCCTGACTACACCATGTACATCGGTGGTGCAGACGCTCACATGACCCATTTCTGCATGCTGCTTCCACATGCTGTGGGTGTGGTTCTAGTGGAGTTTCACAGCTTTTCATCTCAGGTGCCTACAAACTTGTACTACATGGACCTTGCAAACTCTCAGAATTGCTGTGGATTGGACCCTAAGCAGATAAAAGTGATTTTTGCTTGCTTGCTTGCCTGCATTAGCTTCTGGGGCTTAAAAGTGGTGTTTAGTGACTAGAAGGGATTTACACACAGACTTTGAAATTCACGTGAATCAGGTCTGTTGGTTGCATTTTCACATGGACCGAACTTCAGTGAATATGTTAGTTTGTTATTGAAGTTTCCCATCCGAGATAGCCTGTCACCTCTTTCAAAAGCAGCTCCTGAGGGTTCTAGGGAGCATACAGTGGCAATTTGTAAACAGTCACATAACAGAAGGAAATTGATACAGGCAATCAGAGGAGAAAAATGTGGCCGATAAATTCATCAGAGAGAAACAACGGTCTAGAGTCCACTTCGGAGAACTCCTCACTCACTTTTAATGTTAAAATCATGGAAAATTCTTCCTTGGGGAATCCCGCTCATTTCAATATCAGTTTCAAGCCCCAGGAGAACTGTAACTCTGTATTAAGTTGATGCTGTCTCTTGCAGGCAGCATCATTTAAGACAATCCACTGAATATTCAAGTTAATGACATTTACTGGGTGTCTGCTTGCCAGACAGAAGCAGCACAAACTGGCAGCAAGAGAGGCAGAGATGAAGCTGCAACCATATGATATTGCTAAACTGGTCTTTGAAATAATTCTTTTAGAATTCATTAGCAAATGCTGTGATTTTATTGATCAAGCTACACATAGAAACATTTGAATTGGTTATTAGAAAATATTAGATTTGGTAGACAACATCCTAAAGGCTGGCTGGCTGAAGCAGTGGCTGTGCCATGATGAATTCTCAGTATCTTTGTCACGGGCCTGAACTAAATACCAAGATCAGCCATATTATAGCACTTGTGGATCATTTTATAACCACAATAACACACCCTAGGGTGTGACATATCATTCATTTGTAACCCCTAGGTGGCGCTATCCAGGGCTACTACCCCTGCCTGCTTGGCTAGTAGCAGGTTAAGGGCCTGGGTACTGAAATGGGTACCTCCACCCAGAGGTCAGGGTTGTTAATGGTCAAGCTAACCTGGGCACAGCCCTCTGGGACACTGTACCCCTCTTTCCCTTCTAGTGGCCTGAACAATATACAATAATCACATTCACAATGACCCTTATTCACCATGCAATTACCCACACTGTTTGCACTTACCACCAGGGCTGTTTCTCTAGCTTGACCCTGGGAACCCCTGTAAAACAAGGTTAAGCACAGCAAATACCAACAGTTCAGTACTCTTGGCACAGACTGGAACCACAGCCAGGTTAAATGCAAAAGAGTTAGATCTGATTTATTCGGGACTTGAACAGGGAGGGCGTAATCAGGTTGATTTGCTTAAAGGCTATATCAATCAGACAGTTATGCATGCACTTCAGAGTTCCTACACAGTCACACACTCTGGGTACCCATGTAGGAAGACGTGCTAGCCAGGAACGTTGTTCGGGTAGGCTGGCTCGCAGCTGGTTGGGGCCCTGTGATGGAAGAAAGCAACATGCACAACACGCACTATTTGTAATCCAGAGCTGAGAGCTCAGTTCATGACAGAAAAGCCAACAAAGCAATCAGATGACAACATTTTATATTTAGCTGTTGTTGCAGGAGCTACCCTGATGTTTTCTCATGATACCCAATATAGGACACAGACAGGACGAAATCAAGACAGCAAGTTGTTGAACTGGAGTGCCAGGAGAAGCAGGGCCCACACGAATCACCGAGGCATCATTCCTGTTCAAAGTGTGAGCAGGGGCTGATCCCCAGGCAGGTCTCACATCGATGGCTTTCTCTGTGCAGTGGTAGTCTGGCTGGGCCAGTGTGACAAAGCCCAGGCCCAATGGTGATGAATAAGGATTCAGTCCGTGGGAGCTGGATGCAGCCTCCAGCAAGCAGAACAAAGTGGGGAACCAAACCACCACCCACTAACAGCACACAGTACATTTACATGTAAGAAATTCTACCATACCAGGTAGATTGCTATCCGTCACAATTACAGAGTCTCTGCACAAACCGGAGTTCAAAGGTGGCTGTAATCCTGACAGGCAGATCGCATTCAGCAAATCTTCGGTCTTCTTCAGGTTAAAGCCTGGTCACAGTTCTGTGGCTTAAATCATCCTCACAATTGATTCAGTCCAATAAACTTAAATTTCCTCTTAGGGACAGCAGGCAGACAGGCAGGCAAAACTCAGCCCTTTCACAGTTCCCCATGCGAATCTATGCAGGATTACTGCTCGACTATCTCGAGCTGTTACTCCTTCACTTCCCAACTCAGATCTGAACTGAAACTGCAAGCAGTCTGGGACTTTCCCCAGGATCCAAAAGGTTTGGTTGGCTGATTCCTCTGTCAATCACAACAAGGGCTCCCCCACCAGGTTCATTTAGGTGCCAAAAGCCCAAAACTACAATTCCTACAGAATTTTGCTCCACAAAGCCCCTGGGGACAGGCTCCATTTTAGAGTCCCCAAAGGTACTGATTGGCCCATTTCAGCAGTCCAGGATCAAGATGGTGGAGATAAAAAGAAATGTCCATGTTGTAAAGAAGGCAGGTTAGACAACCTGCGATATTATTACTATTCTAATAAATGATCAGCAAACAAGTACATCTTCTAACAGAGCTCCTCTCAGATTAATTATGACTGCAATCCAGGCAGCTCTTAAAGAGACAGTACACAGAGGCTATGCAGGCACTCTCTGGCAATACATTTAAACTGCTAAACGCAGGACACCAGCCTGGCAGTGGGCATTTAGGCAAGCTCAAGGAAGACTTTTTGGGAACCCCATTGGCGGGGGTGTTACATTTATTTTATTTTACATAGTGCTCTTCCAAACAAGTTTGTTCAGAACATTGTACAAAAGCAATTACAATATTGTAAAATCTGGCATACAAAGCTAGTTAAACCAATATCTGTTAATAACAGTACATTAATTATGTAAAATAATACCACACCACCGTGAGTGTGCAAAAATAAAGGCTGTCAATGGCAAGCAGGATAGCTCAACTATCTAGAAACATTCCTCACAAGAGAATATATTTCAGTAAAACTTTCACAATCATATACTTTAGTTTCCCAATAAAGCATTTTCTTTCACCGGATTCTCCTGATGGCACCCCCTCCTAGCCCGCCAACCCTCTGACAAACTTACTGGTTATTCCACCACTTACCTAGAACCATTTAAGGTACGTGGCCAGCCATGCTGGTCAGGTGGGTGCTGGCATTGAGAAGCCTGTTCTTTCCGCTTTCTCCTGACAGCACCACATGCAATAGTACAAACACGCATGAATGCCATGGCATGCATACGCATCAGGTATCCAGCGGTGGCCCCTCCCTTGCACGTGTTCCTATGTGTGCTGCTGACCAGCCTTTGGCAGGTGGTAGTCCCACTGCAGGAGGCTTTTCTGTGATACTGCATGTTGTAGTAGTAGTAGTAGTCTTTGTTTATGGCGTCCTTCCCTGGGGCTCAGGGTGCAGGTACAAAAGAAATAACACATAAAACATTAAAATACATAAATGGCTGTCTCTGTGGTACTGAGCGATTTGGGGCATTGCTCAGGCATGCTGGCAACCTGGGTTTGTGCCCGAGCCTGGACATTAGGACTGGAGGCCGGCAGGGAGGATTCAGAGCATCCTTTCAGCCCTTCCTTTTCCCTCCTGGGAAGGGTGAGTTCTTGCACAGCACTCTTAAAGCAGCTCCTGGTGGTGGCTTTGTGGATGTTCATGGCAGCATGCTGAATGTTCCTTCCCAGGATGCCCTGAGCAGCTGCACGTTTGGGAGGTGGGGCACCAGCACAAAAGCAGGAACATGCTTGCTGACCAGCTGGATGATAATGGTCCTGTGACCCCCAGCACCACACCATACACCTACCAATGCACTGCTCAGTCTCCTCGCTCCAGCTCTTGATTGGCTGTGAATGCTATTCCACCCCTTCTCTTCACAGTGGATGGGGGCCACCCCAGTAGGGATAAGCTGGACCACCAAGGGTGCAGACACAAGGTTGGGATGGCCAAGATGCAGCAGGAGGTAGTCTACCAGGGCTTTGGAGACCAACACTCTGTGCCCCAAAGGAGGAGCAGGTTGTAGGGAGGAAAGAGCAAAAAAACCATAAATACTTGAGTATACCCAATAAATACAAATAAAACAATCACAATATGCATATGAATATGTAACCCCTACCAATTTGGGGGCTTATCTTTATCCCAGTAGCTCCCATTTGCTCTCCTCCATTGTGCCTCCAGGAAATGCCTACTATTTTGTTTGGTCCCCCGGTCCTTCCCCAAGTCCTTTCAGTGCCTCTGGTAGCCCCAGCTTAGCCCTGATATAATATCCAGCTCTGGGGCACCGAAAAATAGAACTGCGATCACCCACTAGATGCTTGCACTCCGGTGCCAAGGGATCATGCAGGCGAAGCGGTGTCTTTGATCTCCTGACCGCTTGTCTGGCGTTGAACGGGAGAGTGTATGGTGATCCCAGCATCCCACCAGCTCGGTGGGACCCGTGATCACAGAGAGGGCTGTGAGCCCGTTGTTCAAAATATTTAAGAAAATCCACTAAGTGTTTAGAGCAGGGCTCGTGAATATTAATGAGCCTGAGTCCTGATCTAATGAATATTCATGAGGGTTGTTCTGCCCTTGAGGAAGCTGTGTTCTCGCAACTGCCAACAAAGAAAAAGAGAACGTTTAAATAAATAATATAAATGCTGTGTGTGTTTCAGGGACAAATGTTTGAAGAGGAACAATGTACGTAAATGGAAAAGTTTTTAAAAATGCTTCAACCTGGCTGCACCAGTAATGTTGGGACTCAGATAAATAGCCTGCCTGCTGCAGGCCCTTAAATATTGGCAGCAGCAACAGGCATGCGGACTGAGCAAATTACTTGTTCTGGGCAGCATCAGCAAGAACACATCCAGGGCTATTAGACTGTGGGGCATTTGGGCAAATATTTTGTTTATTCTGGCTGCACCGGACTTTATTTGGGACTGTATCTATACTGCTTAAGGGACTGTGTATTAGCAGCCATTTTCAAGCAGCCACAGCCAATCGTGAAGCTAGAATTTTAAAGCCAGGACTTGTGGGACATTAGCCAAAGCTCCTGGGAAACTACCAAGTGCTCATGGGGAACTGCAGGGACCTAATTTTAGGTGCAAAACAGTAAACCAACTGTGCATCGAGTGAGGTTCATGCATAATTCCTTTCTAGATTGACAGGCCTCCAGTCAATCAAGGCCAAGCATTCAATAGCTTCAGCCAATCAGGAGCCTCAGGAGAGTCCCATAAAAGACTGTGTTTTCAGCATTTTTCCAGATTCGAGCAGGAGCCTCACAGGGGTGGGGGCACAGGCCATCAGCCATGCAACTAGGCCTGATAATCCAGCTAAGCTCCTCCACCCAGGAGGGGTTAGTGACTTCTAGCAGTAAAAGTTAAAGTAATTTAGTTTGTACAGAACCAGCTAGCTTGAGGGTTGCCAGAATGTCCTCCAGGTGCTAGCATCTCTTCCACATTGGGGAAAACATGAACCTGCAACTTGATGACATCAAGCCAGCTGTCAGAGAGCAAAGTCTACCTCAGTTGTGAGAGAACTGAAGATTTCAAGAGCCTTCATTTTCAGAGATTCTACCGTGAGGAGCCTGAGTGAGTACTTTCATTACTCCACCCCGTGCAAGAACAAAAGAGAAATGCTTCATTAGGGCTGCTAATGCCCAGAGACTGTCTGATTTCTATTTGGTCTGCACCCTGCATCTGGCTGTGCCTAACCTTAGCCCGCGTGGGTGGACCCTTTTAAAACTTTGTTGTTTGTGACTGTCCAGTTGGTCTGCACCTTGCATCTGCTGCGCCTGTCTTCCCAGCGCAGGTGGACCTGACTGTTCTGGGGGACACAAGTGAGCCCTGAGTATTGTATACATGTGCTGATATGTGATTATCTACTATGGAGCCTACAGGACTGGAAGGGGAGCACTCAGTACTGGGGCTCAACCTGACTTTTCCTGGGATGCCCAGTATCTGCTAACTAGTTCGGTCAAGATGTCCAGTAGAACTGCAACCTACAGCCATGTACCACAAATAGGGCTGAGACCCCAAGTCTTTTGGATTTAACTTCATTATCTGGAAATGACTGTGTTCTGAAGTAAACTGACCAGGGCAGCCACACAGGCCCCTGGTTGAAGGTGCTATCCTTTTATTGAGTCTACCAAATGTGCCTGAAATATAAATGTGCCGAATGTACCAAAGCATATAAATGTGATAGATGTTCAGAAATAAATAATTGATTTTCAAACCCAGTGTACCCAGCTGGCTACACCTACCAAGTGTGTCCAGCTGCAATGTGCAGGGCAATCCCTGCACGTGGTATTGATTCGACTGACGGTAAGTAGTTTTATCTGCCTAATTGTTTTCAAGTTCAAGCACTAATTTTTCTTGAATCAAGCCGCCAACAAACAGCTGCACCATCCACTAGGCCTGCAACCATCAAAGGACTGTCTTGGTAACTGGGCAATGGTTTAAATGTGTGGGATTGTAGGGTCTCATACTAAATTTGGGAAACTGGTTCCAGTGTGGGCAATGGTTAATACTGTGTTCCATCTGATTTAATGCAGTTTAGTTAGCTAGCCAGGGCTGTGGTCATCTAGGTTGGTTAAATGTGTGATTACGTTTAATCTTCATAACAGGTATCCACCCAGCTGGAGTGGTTTTCACCAGCATAATCCAAACCAACCCAATTAGACTGTAAATACTGTAAATAATAATGAGATTGCTTGCATAACCTCCACTCCTTTGGTTCCCCATTCCTAAGCCCTAATCCCCTGTAAATAAACTTCTTGCTATTGTTGTTTGCAGATATGGTGTCATGAGCATATTATTAGAGAGTCACTAAATGGTAAAATGTCTAAAATGGGAAATGTTTATTGGGTACTGTGTTGGGGTGGCAAATGGTATAGTGGGTGGTATAACATCCCAGGGGTTATACCAGGTAAAAGCTAGCCCACTTAATGCTAAACTCTGGGTGGAGGCACTGCAAATGATAATATCTAGGAAAGAACCTGTTTTAATATAATCTTGGGAACCCAGACCCTCAGCCTACATCCTAGGTAGTAGGCAGGAGTAGTAACTCTAGGAATAGTGCTGCCTAGGGCTTACAAATAGTTGATCAGACTCGTTAAACCCCAAATGCTTACATAAATAAAATGTTTTCAGACCCCTTTAAAGGCCTCCACCGAGGGGCCTTCCTCAAAGTCCAAGGCAATGAATTCCAAAGGACCAGGGCTGCCACCTCAAATGCCTGGTCCCCAGATGATTTTAGTCTCACCCTAGGGATTACCAGGAGGCCTTCCTCGCGGATTGGAGAGGATGCCCAGGTGCGTGAGGATGCAGGTGCTATAACAGGTAGCCTGGGTCCAGACCACGTAGGGCTTGTAAGTCAGTAGACCTACTTTAAAGGAGATACGCCACTTCACTGGCAACCAGTGCAGTTTGCCCAGCACTGGTGACTCATGACAGGACCTAGGAAGTCACATCAGTAGCCATTCCACAGTGTTCGAGGCAGCTGCAGGCATCACATTGCACCTCCCTTGACCCCAATGTATAGGGCATTGCAATAGGTGAGCCTTGAAGTCATGAACACATGTACCAGCGGCCAGGTCGTTAGGTGGGACAAGGACTTAATCTGGCTGATATTTCGTAGATGGTAAAGCCACTCAGACCACCGCTGCCACCTGAGCCTCCAGTATCAGCCCATTATCCAGAATGACTCCTGGATTTTTCACCTTGGTGGAGGCTAATAACCCAGAGGCCAAACCAAAGCCCAGTCTCCTGGCGGTGGCCTCCATTCCACCCCTTCAACCTGGCTCAACCACTAGCACTTCAGTTTTCCCAGGGTTCAGTCTCAACCACCTTGATGACATCCAAGTCTGAATCTTTGACAAGCATTTATTAAGCACATCGACTGCACCTGATGTCCCAGGTTCAAAGAATAAGTGGAGCGGAGTATTATTGGCATAACAATGAAACCCAAGCCCATACCATCTAATGATCTCACCTACGGGCAGTATATACACTGCAACAATATGGGCTACAAGACCAAGCTCTGGGGTACCCACAGGACAGAGCCACTGGGTGCAAGGAGTAGTCTCCCAACACAAGCCTCCTGGTAATCCTTGTCAGTGGGTAATCCTTACACATGGATATATATGCACCCCAATTAGGCCTCACAGGTACAGCTGTAGCGTTAAGAAACTGGACCTAGCAGCTTGGAACATTGGTGTCCTCAGTGTTCCGAGACTCCATTCTCACAGTCTTTCTATATCAGTGATAGGGTTTCAACTTTGAGCATGAGCTCTTCACAGCAAGTCTCATATTTGGAGATCAACTAGGTGACTCCCAGCAGTCAGGGGCTGTTTGGGTTCCAAGCAGCTCCTCTAAATTCAAACCATGCTTGTTTCAGCTGTGAGGAGAATCTTTAATTGGCAAGCCTGCATTTTCTCCATTACAACCCCAGCCTTGGAGGTCAGAATGGGACTTGCCACAAGAATGGTATCATTTTAGTTGATAATTGTAACTAGTACTATGGTGTAAAAAAAGAGAAAAATGTGCCTCATTTTTTTCTTTGTTTCGTAAATAAGTTGCTTCATATTTTATTCAGTCTCCCTTCCCTCTGCATCGATGTTGGCTTGATATATTTATTATTTTTTACTCCACCCTCCCATATACTGAGTTTTCCTTAAATAAGAGAGTAGGAAAGGTTTGGGGACTACTTGTAGGACGCTGTAAGTCTCTGTTTGTAATCAGGGTAGTCTGTGTTTCTGGCTAGATTTTGCTTTTTCATGGCTACATGGTTTTCAGTGTGTCTTTTTCTATTCAGTGTTTAGTTTTAAGGAATATAGGCCTCCTTCCATGTGTTCGAGATAGGTGTTTGCATTGAAGGGGTCCATTTTTAGGCACACCCATTCATTGCTCCTGTATTCTCTGACCTTTAGAGTGAGTGCCATTTATTTGTGCTCCCACCTCTCAGCCAGCGAGAGCCCTCAAGAACATGTGCACCTCCTAATGCTCTTGCTTCAGCACTTGTTCAAGGTGTGGTATGCCCGGGTCAGTGCGCCACTTCAGCATGCTACAAAGCATGTGCCCTGCAGATTCCATGTTAGGGCAGGTCTTTAGTCTACTGCCGGATTAGGTCTCTTATGACAGTTTTGCCCCATGCCTTTAACATTTACGAGCATGGCAGCCAGTGTCTTCTTGAAGGAGACATCTCTGGTCACACGATTGTTTCCCTCCTTCCTTTAGATTCGGGGCCTGCAGTTCACTGAAGGTGATGTCAAGGATGTAGAGGTAAATTTAATTATAATTTTTCTGCTATGGTCAGGCATCTCCGTAGTGAAAAATGCTGGAGTAACGGGGTTTGCTGGCTTCTTTCTCTGTTTAATCGATTTAATGTAGGTATGGCTTTAGGGTTTTCTTGGGTTTGCCTTGGTTTTCACTGGCCATTGTTGCTTGATCCATATAGATAAGTTGAGTTCTTTGTCCAGAACATTGTCCCTAGGTGTTGGGTTTCTTTGGAATGTTAAGGAGTACTCAGGCTATAGGAATTTTACTTTATTCAGTCTGTCACAGGAAGACATCATGTTGT
The DNA here is from genome assembly GCA_016271365.2 of Neoceratodus forsteri. Taxonomy (NCBI): domain Eukaryota; kingdom Metazoa; phylum Chordata; order Ceratodontiformes; family Ceratodontidae; genus Neoceratodus; species Neoceratodus forsteri. The sequence goes on along the minus strand of CM057450.1, from coordinate 1,180,769,738 downwards.
ACTAGGGGCCCTGTTTGGTCACCCTGTGGTTGTAGGTTAAAGTAGTTAAACAACTAATCAATTGTGCAGTATTTGTTTAAAAAACAAAAAAATGTATATGTACATGTATTAAGTCTGCCTTGAGCTTACATCATGATCCCACATGGCTCATCTGATTCTGTTATGCAGATCAGTAAACAAGAGAAGTAACGAATGCCTCCATTGCCAGAGTCTCTGGGTCCATAGGCCTGGCACATTTACATAGATACTGTTGGTAGATAAGGGCCTATGGTCCACCCAGTTTGCCCATTTGAGCTCGTAAGATCACTTTAAGTTTTTCTAGAAGTCTGTTGTCCTCACCCGTGACCTCCAGGATTCCCTTTTGTCTATCCCATGCATTCTAAAATCCTGTGATTGTTTCAGCCCTCACCACTTCCTCAGGCAGGGTGTTCCTCTTGTCCACCATGCTTTCTGTGAAGAAATTCTTCCTCACATTTCCTCTGAATTGCCCTCCTCCAACTTCATCCCATGGCCTCTAGTCCTGGAACATCTTTTCATTGGAAAACAGTGTCTTGTATTGTGGAATTATGACCTCTCTTTCCTGCTGGTGATGCCCTGCCTATGCTTCCTAGCATAGTATTTGCTTTCCTGCCGCCTTGTCACACACCAGCCTCACCTTGAGGTCATCAGAGCTGATAACCCCAAGGTCCCTTTCCTGCTTGGCATGTTATATCCTCACCCCTAACTGATATGTTGTTCCAGGGTTTTGTGCCCCATATGCATTATTTTGCACTTTCTGTGTTAAATTTCAACTACCAATCCCTTGACCATTCTTCAGTCTTCTGCAGGTCCCTCCTCATTCTGTCTACACCTCTGGGGTGTCCATTCTGTTACAGAACTTTGTGTCATCAGCTAAGAGTGAAATTCTGCCTTCTAGGTCCTGTGCAATGTCACTGATGAAGATGTTGAATAGGACCGGTCCCAGCACTGATCCCCATGGCACCCCACTGGTTACTCTTCTGTAGAGTGACAGCCATTTACCACCACCCTCTGTGTCCTGCCACCCAGCCAATTACCCACCCTCTGCACTACTGTCCTGTCCTCTACCGTATTCCCCAGTTTGTTTAACAGCCTTCTGTGCAGCACAGTGTCAAAACCTTGCTGAAGTACAGATAGGCCATGTCCACTGCCCTCCCAATCCACCTCCCTTGTCACGCAGTCAAACATTTCAGTGAGGATGGTCTGGCATGACCTCCTCCAGGAAACGGGTCCTGTAGTCTGTTTGGGACCATTTTTAGGCAGGTGTGGAAAAATATAGGCCATTTTCGGACTGATGTATGTTATTTGGAAATCATGGTTACTTCAGATTTCAAAGACACCAAGTGTACACCTCAGACAAGGGGTCCACAAACAGGCAGGTTCCAATGTACCAGGTTATATTAACATATCCTGGGTGAGCTGAGGGCCCCGTGTGTATTCACTCTAAGATATTCAGTATATATTTAAGTGTGAGTGGTCCCATCTCAGCTGTCCCTGAACTGCTGGACTTGCACATTTCTCTCTACACGGATGATATTATTGATGGGCTATAGATGCAAAAATAAAAAATATATGTATATGGTTACTACCTACTCAGAATTCGTGCTAGGATGGTTTTGTTTGTCACCAGTTCTCTAGCATCAGGCCTATTCAGTCACCCTCTCCTATTCTTCTCACCTGTACAGTTATGTTTGTATAGGTTGAGAAGATATACAGAAATAGATTAGTTGCCAGATTGGTTCTTGTAAGAAAAGATCCAGAAGCAAATAGTTTGATACCTTTTATTTGACCAACTTAGATGTTACGAAAAGAAAGCAATGTCTAAGCTTTCGGACCAACCAAGTCCTTCCTCAGAGACTTATGACTGTTGTTCAGAGAGTCACAGTCTATTAACACCCAAATCATACATAAAAATACATTAAGAAAACCCAGAAAAATTCTTATTGGTTCAAAGTACAGGTTGTGAAGAATAATTCTATCCTGCATAAGGGCCAGGATACCATTAGAACTGTTTAATATGTTTTCTGGCATACAGTATTTTCCGTGATGCATTTTCTTACCAGATGGCCACAGACTGCATCAGATTCATGGGTTCTGGAAATTGCCTCATGCAGTTGGAAACCTCTACTGGGCCTGTGAATAGTTGTTTTCCTTACAGTGTCTAGTGTTAAAAACACAAAGAAACAAAAAAACTGGGGAGAAATTTGATGGCTCAGTCTTATGTATCCAGGAAGGGCTATAGTTCAAGTTATAGCTCTTGAAAGGGAGCAGAGGTTCTACTTGATTTTCTTGTAGTCCCCTAGGAAATGGGGAGAGGGAGACTGCATAAATATTTCATCCTCATAGCTTGAACAGGTTGGTCTGAATTTCTGAGTTAGCAGTGGATTCCTTCTGGTGCATCATAGGATAGTCCAGTGGGGAGACTGCCTGGCTTCTATTTATTCCTTGGGTGCATGTCACCACGTACCAATGCAGCATCTCCCCCAGAGCCCCACGTTTTGTCAACCAGGACCAGATTGTCCGTACAGAGCGCCCCTTGGCTTGCCTTTTTTGGTTTGCCTTTTTAAGTACAGAACTGTAATCTGTTGGTAGCTTAGATGAGCTGCCAAGACCTTTTGGTTACTTTCTCCTACTGAATTAAAGGAAACTGGAGGTTAACTCGTCACCAGCAGGTTCTGTTTTCAGCATGTTTGATGTAGTTACCATTTTCCAGCACTGGTTATCTGTGAGTGATGGGCCTTCCCCCCTCCTTCCAGGGAAGAGGAGAGTCTTTTATGTACCTAACATAATTTTAAAAATCACAGAGACCGAATTGATAATGTGACGAAAATCATTGAGTGTGACTGGCTCTCCCAAAGTGAAGAGAACATTTTCAGCTTTGAGAAGATCTTACAATGCTCTGTGTAAGCTTAGAACCATGATTGTGCTGGCATTTGCTTGAGTCCAACCTTAGGTGAACAGAAGCAATTGTTAGGGACTCTGTCTAGCTCTTGTTGGTCTTGCAGTCACCTGCTCCTGTGCATCATCCAGTTGACTCAGGGAACCTTGCAATGTTCATTCTACCATCTTCTGCCAATTCCAGACTCGAGTAGGTCTGAAGGCAGCCATATAGATTTAATGTGTATGACAGTCACCTTAGGACTGGTTCCTAGCCTGAGTGATATGTGGAGTGCAATCTTAGAATATTATCATGTCTTACACAGTGAGGATTTTGTTTTTCCAGACTGGCACATCCTGGGAGCATGTTTATGCTTCCCATTCGAGGAATTAGATTTCTACAACCAGATTTAGATTCAGTATGGGTAGAGGTGCCTCCTACCCTCTGCCCTTTGTGGGATGAGGAATGCCACAGCATGTGTACATTCTCTTAACCTCAGCAGATTCCTGGGACTGGAGAATTCTGGCTCTTAATTAAAACCTTTAGGGTCACTGTGTTTTCCATGATAGATGGCTCCTAAACCTCTTCTTTTTCAGTTTCCTGTCTTGGGGCAAGACCCAACTTACAGGCTTCAGCTCCAAGCTTCAGTACATAGCTCAGGCAGGGCATGGAAATGGTAAATCATGGTGACCTGTAATGTTCTTTCCCATGGAAGTCAGGCAACTAGCATAGCCCATTCTTAGCTGGTCACATCCCTAGCGTTGCCCAATGGTAGACATCCATGCCAGACTTTTCAGAGGGCACTTGAGATAAGAATTATCTAAGGGCATTGAACATCCCATAGTGCATGTTTCTTAAGTGTTTGTTCTCTGCTCTCATCCCCTTACAGTGAACTGTACAATGCTATAATCTAGGAAACCTATATCTGCTTTAGGGTCATCCGCTTGATGTATGCCAGGATCTGGTCTGTTTTACCTCTCCAAACAACAGATGGGCATCAACCTCCATGGTTGTTGTGCAGCAATCTGGAATCCTGGCTGTCTGGAGTAGACAGGCATTGTTTTTTCATAGACCTCTCCTGAGCAGGTATCTACTAGAGGGAAACCCTGAATCCCTTTATCGATTCCCTGTTAGGCACCCATTTGTATGTTCAGAGGTTATTAGATGGCCTTTAGCAATTAAACTCTTCTCACTGACTGTCTTGCTTCTGCAGCCATCGACCTAAATACAGGCTGTAGTATTCAATGCTATTACAAGCCACCTCTTGAACTTTTCCTTGGTCTCCAAGTAGACAATCTGTTATAGAGTGTACTCATATCATAGTTATGTGTCCAGTAAGATGTGCAGGTGGGTGTCAGGGCCTCTGATAAGTATTTCTTCATTATCATGCATAAGATATAGTAGTCTGGAATATAGTCCTTTCATTTCTTGTGGAACAGATGCATAAGCTAGATCCTTTCAGAGCAGTGAGAATCTATCAGAGGCAGGTAGAACTCCATTATTTGGTTAATATTTGCCCTCTTGGAGGCAAAAAGAAAGAAAAATCATAAAGGTCACCTTGACAAGGTGGTTGAGATATAAATAGCAAAGGAATATATGGAGGCCACAAAGAAGTTGGAACCACCATTTTTTTTTTTATTTAGAGCATCTTCTGCCTGGGCTATGGCTAGCTCATGGACCAAAAGGTTGGAGTGTGTTTGGCACTGGGACTGGCAGAGTGACTCTTTGCCCTGCCGGCTTCCCTTCACATGGCACTATAGGCTGGACAGATAAAGTCAGCTGATGCAGTTTTTGTTTTAGTGCAAGATCCTGCGTGAATTTATTAAAGGATAATTACTAAAAAGATGGACCTATGGGTTATAAATGTGCCAGTATTCTTCCCCACCCATATTCCGGATGGGTACTGCTTGTTACAACCCATGTGTAAGGATTACCTGTTGACAACATGGAGCAACAAAAAAAAAAATTCTGACTTAACACAATTTCTTTGTCTGTTAGCTCTAGTGTTGTCAGTGGGACCACACCAAAGAGTCATTGTTACCTTCCTGGAGAATGTTGTCAGATATATATGTATCTGGAAACAACCTATTGTTAGCTCAGTGTGTCTGTCATGGTACAACTCTTGAAATAAATACACATTCAAGAGTTTGGAGAATATCAGGATCTTGATACTATACTCTTCAGGTTTGTTTTATTGTTGACATTAACAGGCACATGAATAATCTTACTTACCCGTTATCCTGGAGAACTATTCTTCCTTTCTCAGAGAAGAAAGTTCATACAGGTAACACTGAAGGATTTCAGTGTCCATACTCAGAATCTGATGCAAGGCAAAACAATATGGCACGCCATTCAGATGACATCTTCCTTGCAGAGACCATTAGGGAAAAGGACTGCCAACCTCTGGCAAGATAAGATAGTTTTTTTCTTTACTTCATTTATACGAGTACCTCAGAGAGAACAGGCTTTTTACTTACTTTATTATTGGGAATGCATCAGAGAGCTGTTGGGGTCATTTATAGCTAGAAGTGTTCCAGGTAGCTAGTTTTACTGTATTGACAATATGTGTTGATGGAGGAAAATGAAGTCTCGAACACTGAGGATACACAATGTTCCAGTTTTCTTAGCACAGCTTCTTAAAGTTGTAGCAGTACCAGTGATCACTGGTTGTGGTGCATATATACCCATGTGTGAGGATTGCCCATTGACAGCATTGGCACTAACAGAAAAGAAATTATGGTAAGTCTGACAGAATTTCTTCTGTCCCCTCCCCACCGAAGGAAGGACAGCAGCTCCTGGGAAGCTCAACCTTCCTTTCTCAATTGACCTCTGATAATCTGTGCTTGTTCTTGAACGCAGACTGACGACGTAGCAAGCAGTCCATCACATTCCATATAGATAGGTTTTTGGCAAGGTAATGAAAGAGGAAATGGAATCTGCCTCTTTAATATAAATTTACACCATATTCCACAATATAGTAGCTCTAAAGCTAAACACCTACCCACTGTTTTAACATAACATCAGAAACTTTATGCAGTAATTGGATGTGGATCAAAGCGATCATGATGGAACATAGTGAAGTAGTAAATCTTTTTCCTTTGTTGGTGCAGGCGGGCAGGCTCTCAGCCCTGTCTCCAATCCCCTTGACCGGCATCTGCTTACCTGACTTAATGGGGTTAAGTCTCTCCATGGATTGCCCTCTGTGGCAGGGCAAGGAGGGAGGGCTGTCTTCCTGGTACACAACCAAATGCCTCCAGTGGTTAGGTGGTAGCATTGGCTAAGAAAGTGGGCAGGGCTTCCTTCTCTTTTTCTGGCCCTTGTTCCCATGTGTGGCGTACACGCCAGGGTGTGCACCACAGAACTGCAGCCGCCCCTCAAGCCACTCAAGCTGCTTGCAGATCTGCATTACCACCGGGCCTCCACCTACTGGCAGCCAGAAGCTAAGATGGCCAGCCTCTGCTCCTGGGAGAGAGAAGAGCAGTTCCTTTGATACTCAGTCCTCTCCCATCCTGGTTGACCTCCAACAGCCTGAACACAAGTCACCAAACGTGGCAGGAGGAGGTAAGATGTTCAGAGCCTCAATCCTGCACGCCACCGGATGGCAATACTAGTAAATCTTTTAACTTCATCCTCTGAGGCGGATTTTGTATCAAAATCAACTAGTGGAATGTCTGAACTTCTGAAAGCACTACTGGATCAAATGGGTAACCCTGGGCCCATGTTTTGTAAACCTTTAAATGTAACTGACAGTTCTTAAATCTGTCACCTGTTCAACGAGATGCCAATGTAGTTCTCTTAATCATCTCACTCTCAGGCGATTGAAGGCACTCAGCATCACCTTGTAGCTCACAACACACCAGAAGCCTGACAGCAGCTTATGATGATATAGCATGCACTGTAGTTTGTTATTGCTGAATTACTTGGCAGTACTACACTCCTTTCTTACAGAAGCAATCCTTTTGTTTGCCATGTCAACCATAGGTCGAAGAAATTTAGATTGTCTGGCTACTGCCTGTTCTGGTTTGGATATTTTTAATAATGCAACCTATCCATAGCGGAAGTGCATTTTCCAAATCCATTATCCAAGCTAAATGGATAGGATATATTCTGCTGGTGCCCCATGCATGCCGTCAGATCACCTGGTGGATCGAATAGACACGGTCTGTACAACCCTAGAATAAATGTGATTTCTTCGTGAAAGTATAAGTATCGTATGTCAACTAACGATACCAGCTTCATGTGCCTTTCTACATGTTCTAAAATATATTTGTCATGTTTGTGCAGTGGCTCCGCCTGCATTAGAACTGAATAGTGCTGCAGTGTTTAAACTTCCGTAAAATCTTGCAGAACCGCCACCAATGAGAGGGCAGAGATCGGAGTCTGCGCCTGCAGAGGAGGAGGCAGTCACCATTAAAAGGCTCAAGGCTGTTACTGCACAAGCATGAGTAGCAAGGCCACTGACAGTAAAAGTCTGTTGGAAGGGTTTGCTCACTTTGACTTGTAGTCATACAACTGTGGAACTTGGGGAGTTTTAATCTGAACTACTACTCAAATTTTCAATTGGGTTGTAAGTTTAAAGTATTTTACTAACTATAAAATTGTTTATCAATAGTAATCATGTTAAAGTGTTTAGTACAGTCGTTTTGTTTATTGTATTACTTAACCAATTGAAGAAGTTTGAATTCTTGGGCCGGGAGGCTGCTCCGTCTTTTGGGAGGTAGCAGGACAGAACTGCACTGTTGTTGTTGACTATTCTTTCAGGCCCCGCGTTAATTCAGGACAAGAAGAAATGTGTTTACTGAAATTGGAGTCTGTCTAACCACATGAGAAGTCAGTGCTTTAAAGTCAAAGGCTTCAACTTAACACACTGCAAATTAACAGAATCAACTACTTGTTGTATTGGTTGCTGCTCGAGGTGATGTGGAGACTAATCTCAGGCTTAAAATAAATAACAGACAAGATTTAAAAATAACATTAGAAAATGCTAGAAGTATTATTAACAAAATGCAAGAATTCCATTTATGGACTCAGTGTTTAGAGCCAGATGTGATAGGTATAACAGAATCATGGTTATCCCAAAATGTACAGGATACTGAAATATCAATGGACGGTTATAACCTTTTCAGGTCAGATAGGGTAAGCGGGTGGTGGGGTTCTTCTGTATGTTAAAGATAAATGGGTCCGGGGAAGTTCTTTTCCACAGAGTCCTGAAGGATTGAGTGTCTTTGTGTAATGTTGGAACAATTACAACTTTGAATTAGTATAGTGTACTCCCTAAGATAAATGCAGATAAGTTTGAAGTGTTGACATCAAAAATAGCATCTTTGTCAGAGGGTAAAGATATAATTTTAATTGGTGATTTCAATGCTGCCTGGAGTAAACCCAGGGACTTCAAACTGGAAAAGTGCTTTGAGATTTTAAATATAAATCAGATAGTAAATCGGTTACAAGGAGAAGTGGGGCAAATAGTCAGGGTAACATTTTAGACTTAATGTTTCTCTCAAATGGATTTAGTATTGAAAAGTATCAGGACTTAGCCCCTAATTTGAGTGACCACAACCCAGTATACTGTGTTGTAACTAACAAATATAAATGTAGTGAAGGAGGAAAGACTATTATAAAGAGATTTTAAGAATTATCATCCAGAACATTTTAGTCAAGACCTGAATTGGAAAAGTGGGATAGGTTGCAACTAATCCCAGATGTAAATTTGGGGGTCAAGAATTTTCAGAGACATTTTTGGAGGTCTGTAACAGGCATGCACCATTTAAAAAATTAAAATAAAGGAAAAACACCTTCCTTGGATAAGTGAATTTTAAAGAAAAATACGATTAAAGATAGAGCTTGGAAAAAGCCAATAAAACAAGAAATGAGGTTGATTAGGTCAACTATAAATGAAACAGAATGAATGTCAAAGATTAATTAGACTAGCTAGGAAAAGATTTTATAATACTAAAATTGAAACCACTCAGGACCCAAAACAGTACTGAACTTAATAAAAGATTTGGACAATCCTTTAAGAGCCAAGCCAAATATAAAAATGTCTAATGACAAGGAGATCCCTCATTTTGAAAGCTTCAGCCCAGCTGTTAAACCAATATTTTATAAGATTACCAGATATTGCTATTCCTGCTGATATACCAATACAAACAGATTTCCATAATAAAACAAGTAAGAAGAAAGTCTTCCTCTTCTATTTTAGGAAAATAAAAATAAAAGAAGCGAGGAATGAGAGTAAAAAATTAATTAAAAATCACATGGCATGGACAACATTGAACCTAAATTTATTAAAGATGAAGTTGAATTACTGTCACCAATACTGACAGATCTGTTCAATCAGAGTTTGACGGAGTGCTTTCCTTGTAGTTGGAAGGTCGCAAAATTGTCCCCTTATTTAAAGGAGGTGACTGTAATGACCCTTCAATTATAGGTCGATCGCGTCCTCTCCATCCTCTCTAAATTAATGGAGGATGGTGTTCAATCAACTGTACAATTACTTGGAAAGTATTCTAAATTAACAAAATACTAACATGGTTTTAGGACGGGTTATTCAACTGGCACTGCACTCATGGACTTTGTGGATAAGGTGGCAGTAGCCCTGGATAGGGGAGTCCACAGGTGCAGTGTTCTGCTCACCTGTCCAAAGCCTTTGATTTGGTTGACCACCATTTGCTATATGAGAGGATGGAGAGGACTGGGATTGCCCCTAGGTCCATACTATGGTTTAAATCCTACTTGGGACTAAGGAAACAACAAGTAGAAATTGACCTTCAGCATTTTTGATGAGGGCAGACTATCAAGAGGTGTGCCCCAGGGATCAATCCTGGGGCCGTTATTGTTCTTGTTATATGTAAATGATTTACCCACAAAATAAATAATACACTCATAAGGCTCTACGCAGATGACACACGTCACTCTAGCATCAGCAAATCACATGGTGAAATGATGGCAAAGTTACAACTGACTTTGATATTCTTCAAGACTGGTTTTCCAGTTCAAAACTTGTATTAAGTGACAAGAAAACTCAGGTTATGTATTTTGACAATAACTCAAATAAGGTAACAAAAAGTTAATAAGTGATGGGGAATTATTAATGAAAGATGGGAAAAAACTGTCAATCACAAAACAATATAAATACCTAGGAGTTATGAGACAATACCTTATCTTTCTCTGCCATATTAACAACACAACAAAGAAAGTTAATAACAGAATTAGGCACTACGTAGGTCCTCTGGAATACTAAGACAGCAGACTCGAGGACAATTGCTAATCAGTTAATATTGCTCGTATTGAAATATGGTAACTTAGTGTATAACTTTGTGGGACAAAAATATTTGGACAAACTTGTCAAATCATACAACCAATTGGCAAGATTTGCCCTCAATGTAACTTTTAACCCATCATTGCACCATGTACAATGATCTAAAATGGGATAGTTTAATGGTACGGTCTAAAAACAATGCTCAGTATTCATATATAAGATAAATAATGGGATGATAAAAGGTAATATGGATTTGGACTTTGGCTGTGAGAGTCATCATTATGCCTTAAGGGATGTGAAGCATAGGGCCTCATTTTCCAAAAGTTAATACAAAATATGGGAGCATGATATTGCAGGACCAGGCAGCTAAAACTTGAATGAAATTCTCAGTTAAGAAATGTGACAAAATTATCACAATTCAAAACTGGTCTGAATGAAATATTCTACACGGATTGTACCTGTATGAAATGATGTTTTATTGGGGAGGGGTATGATGTTAATTGTCTGATACCCAAACAGGGAATGAAGTATTTAATTTTGAAATACTTTTGTATTAAGTAAATTAGATGTTATTTCTGTATTGAAGTATGAAAGAATATTGTATTGTATGTACTGTAACATATTTTTAATGATATTTACCCTGTAACCTGAATATGTTAAGTACAGGAAGACTTCTGAAAATAGGTCCTCGGACCTAAAGTCTTGTACTGTATATCCTGTCTAAAAATAAATATTTTTACTGCTTCTACTACTACTACTTTTCTCATCTGTGTAAATGAGTGAACACATTTGTTATTGATGTGGTGCATATCCAGATGCTCAAGACACCAGAACACCAACTTAAAAACATACACTATTTGGCTAGAAAACAAAAATCAGTTTACGTGACTTTTACCCAGCCATGGATGGGATAATCCATGTTTCTTCCAACAGCAATACGGTCTGTCTGAACTGTGCTGTGTTCTTCTGACTTGTTGGTGATAATGTGCGACTTGGCTGTTTAAAGTAGCAGCCCTTTTCTCTGCACAGTTTTTCTAATGTTTTTCTGTTTTGTTTTGAAGCCAGACCAGCCTTTACCTGATCTAAATTTGCCTTGCATTCAGCAGAAAAATGTTGAGTTGTTCACTTCTCTGGCCTTGTTTACTCTTCCTCCATTCCTTCTCACTTATTGTGAGATATACTGTGTGTGTGTGTGTGTGTGTGTGTGTGTGTGTGTGTGTGTGTGTGTGTGAGCTAGCACTGTAAAACAAATGTTACACTGGGTGTACACACTTTGATTCTACAGGAACAACCTTATGAAAATGAATACTCTAGTGATGATGCTGCTTCCTAGAGATGGTGGTACTAAACACCCTGCCTATCTCTGCTTTTGCTGTTTAAGCAGAATGACAGTTGAGGGTAGGGATGGGATATTTGCCTATAGGCAGTTGTACCTGTAGTATGATCAGAAAGAAAGGAGTTTCCATTTTCTGTGCCCCTTGCACTGGCAGGGTGCATGCATGACCCATGTGGTATCCAAATGGGTTTCAGCTGAGATTGCCGCCTTAAGTGTTCTAATTTGGTTCTCTTACGTTACGCTTATATCATGACATCATGGTGTCACATGAGGCATCTCCAGTCAACCCAATGAAGCTCTTTTATATGCTGATTCCGGTTCCACAGGGCTCAGTGAATGAAATGATTAGGAAAGTCTTTATTTTTCTGGTGTCCATCTGACTTCCTGTTCTTTACCTTTTGTTCCCCCACTTCCTTCTCCACAGATCATAGCACTTACCTGAGCTCAGCGGTAAGGGGTCTAGGTGGTTGTCTCCTCTGATACCATATCAGGTCCCAAGTGAACTGCACTGGATGCCAGTGAACACTGCACTAGCCCTCTCTCCCAGAGAGTGGTGATAGCATTACATTCATGACATACTTCCCTCTGTTGGCCTAGTTGCCACAACTGGGACAGCTACAAAGGCAAATTCAAAAATTAAAAGTAGGAAGTTTGCTGGCCCTGGTTGGGTAGGATTTTGTTGCCAATGACTAGCATTTGGTCTCATCAGGCCTATAAAATGCAATAAAATGAAATAGCTACTTCTACATCAGTAAATGTCAACCTCTACCTGCACTTGTTTTATCTTGTATACAGTATGTTAGCATGTATATTGTACTGTTTTAATGTCCCATGCACACAATATTTAACGTGGTATAAACTACGGTATGTAATTGCATTTTGTTATTGTGTGTCTTTATATTTAATTATCAAGCATGGCTATAAAGGGCTTTGCTGTCCAGTCCAACTCCTGATTAATAAATTCAAATTGAAATAAGTTAGTTAAAAAAAAAAGAACACATGACAGCAGAATGTTGCTGAACATATCATCAAATTGCCAGCGGCAAACCATCACAGTCTGTGTGATTCCACATCACTTGACTTCAGTGTTCCTTTTCTGAAACTGACTAAATCAGATCTTTCTTTCTTTCTTTCTTTCTTTCTTTCTTTCTTTCTTTCTTTCTTTCTTTCTTTCTTTCTTTTCTTCCTTCCTTCCTTCCATCCTTCCTTCCTTCCTTCCTTGCAGCTAAAGAGTCTTACTAGTTATGGATTTCTCCACCAGTGATTTTAAATCCTATATACTGTATGCTGCCTTTGTATAATAAACCCAAACTAGCATCTTGGAGATTGCTTAATTTACGGCATGCATTATTTATTCATGTAAAACATTTGGCCAGTTGGGTAGACTGAGATGGAGGTAGCTCGCTTCCAGGGCAGCAGGGAAGGGAGTTGGATACCCTTAGAAATTACTCATGAATCAGCCCTTGGTATTGGGCCTTGCCCATTTGTGTTCAAAGCTCTACATTCTTTAGTTGTCCATCACAGTTGAATTAATAGCTACAAGACAAGGTCCTGCTGCATCAGCCTCGCTCTTAATCCATGAGAACTCACTGTATGTAAACAGAGGCCCCGTAGTCAAATTGCCTTTTTGCCAATGTAGACATCTGAGTGATCTGTCTGCATTACACTTACCCTATGTAAATTGTTGTTTTCAGATTATAAAAATCAGTCTGCAAAAGCAGGTGTTGTTTGAAATCGTACAGTGACAATGCAGTATGCTTAGTAAACACACAAAATTAATTGAAATAACATTCTGTGATATTTCTGACTGAAGAGTTCTTCTCCAGGTAAGATATTCTCATATGCTGTTTATTAATTGAAAAAAACTACAGTAAGGTATTAGTTATGCTTCCATCATAATATGCCACAAAAGTAAGGAAATGCAATGGGGAAGTATTGTCAGCCTGCCCTGTACAGGATTTATATGCTGCTTGACGCCTTGCTCTGGGGTTGAAGCTTTAAGATGCATGCATGTAGTTGGGAGAGAGTTAGAAACCCAGAAATCGGTTATCAAAGATTAACTATGCTTACTTTTTTCATCACAGATTATCTCTGAGAAAGACTTCATGGTTGTAGCATTGATTCAGACACACTGTTTTACGTTTTTAGCATGAATTTAAGATAACTAATTTTTGTTGCAGCCCCCATACACACAATTACACAGATTCAATATGCCCACCCCATGCTGTACCTGTATTATGTATTTTCTTGTTCAACCCAAGGATCAGTCTGAACACTTTTTAAGGATATGTTGGTAGTCTATGAGAGTGTGTTGCTAGAACAGAACAACATTATTATTCCGAGGAGATGAGGAGGTGCCACATTCTCAGCCTCAATGTCTCCTCTTATTGTTTTATTATTGTCTGATGGTTTTGCTGGATAATGCCTGTGAAAGCATAGGAAGATTTGGGATTACTCCAGTAAAATAAAGATTTTTTTTTTGTAACACAGCTAGACCATCAAGGAGGAACACAAATTTTGGAATTCTTGGAAGCCAATGGGTTGCAAGACAGGAGGTAGCAACATGTTTGTAGCAGGAGATCTTGCAAAACTAACCTGATCATCTTCTTTGTCTGGGACACAGAGGCGGTGAACAACGCCAAGTAGTGGATGTGTTGTACCTGACTTTAGTAAGGCCTTTGATTCAGTTCCACACAGAAGGCTAATAAAAAGCTGGTTGACCTGGGGTAGTGGACACTGACCAGATGGATAGGCAACTTGCTGGGGAGGGGCTGATGCAGAAGGTGGTCATCAATGGGCCACGCCAGAGCCCAGGGGAATCATGAGCAGGGTACCACTGGGATCAGTGCTGGGACTAGTGCTTGTCAGTATCTTCATTTGCAGTACAAAAGAGGGAATCCTGAATAAGGTTTGTCTCTTTGCTGATGTCTTTAAGATATGCGATAGAGTGAACGATGAGGAGGGAGTGAGAGAAACAAAAGTGACCAGAAAACATGAGAAAGTAGTCCAGATTTTGACAACTGAAGTTCAGAAAAGTGCAGTGTGAGCCACACTAGTAGAAGAACCCTAAATGGATTACTGGGTGGTGAAAGTAAAGGTGGTGCAGACAGCTGAGAAGAGAGACCTGAGGGTCAGCATTAGTGACAGCTTCAAACCATGCAGAGAGCAGCAAAGCTTATGTGAGACCAAACAGGGTCTGGGATGTAGGAAGAGGATTTGATAGTAGGATGAAGGAGGTGATGTTACCTCCATACAAGTCCTTGGTAAGTACCCTTTGAGTACTACATGCAGTTCTGGAGTCCACACCTCAGGAAAGACTAGAACCGCATAGAGACAAAACAAAGGAGGGCCACAGAGAAAATCTAGGGACAGCAGTGAAAGTTGTAGGAGGAGTGGTTGGTAGACCTTAGCAGGTACACACTGAAGGCCAAAAGGAAAGGGGATATGACTGAAATATATAAGTTGCAAAGAATCAACAGTGTGGTGTGTAGGACTTGTTTACAGGGAACAAGGTCGTAGTAGCTAAGTGACACAGGTGGAGACTGATAGGGGAGATTAAGGAGGAACGTGAGGAAGTTCTTCTTCATGGAACAGGTGGTGGATGAATGGAACTGATTTTCCAAAGAAGTGGTTGAAGCAAAACTGTGACGGGGTTTAAATTTTGGTAGGATAGAGATAAAGGAATAGTGGGACTCACCGCAGATGAGGGAAGGGATATCTTGGGACTGGGGTGATGATTAACAGCTGGGGCTACTGGATCTCAAAATCCAGCCAAGTGTAAGAACAAGTTTAGAGCTAGGCAAGGAAATTGGTAGATTGGTTTACTTGGTTTCAAAGGACAAAAGAAGGCTACTGCCCATCGAGATTGTCCCCACACATTGGTGGGATAATTATACCTGAAGTTGTTAGACTCGAGCCAACAATCCAGCCCCTTTTGAAGACTGTATTAGAGTTACTTTTCACTAAGTATTGTGGAAGTAGATTCTACAGTTTGGGGGTTCTTACTGTAAAGTAGTTTAACCTTTTGTTGTTTTAGCTTTAGATACAAATATCTGGTTGTTATGATACTGTGGGAAGTCCAGCTGGAAGAGAAATGTAAGCCACAGTGGTGCATTAACTCCTGAGAATTCTTGATTTTGTACAATAGGAGAAGGTCACCTCTAGTACGTCTTGTGCGTAGTGGTGTAACCCTGTAACTCTTAATCTTTCCTCGTAGTCAAGTTCGGATAAATAAGGGACCATTTTGTGGCTCTCTTCTGCACCCTCTTAACCCTGTCAACGTCCTGCCCCAGGTAGGGACTCCAGCAGGGATCCATAGTCCAGATGGGGCCTGACATAAGCTCTGTACAAGGGGTTATGCATTCCTGTGTCCTAGACACAAACGAGCGTTGGATTCGAGTGAGCAAGGCGTTAGATTTCTAGCTATCATCCTGCAGTGATCACTAGAGGATGGTTTGTTATTAATGATTACCGAGATCACGTTCTAATGGTGATTGGATAGACATCTGTGTCTTTTCTACTGACACAATCTTTGTTTCTAACAATATTTCACTTTGAGAATACTTTATCACAGCCAAATTTATATGAGCCAAAAATCAAAAAATGCTGAAAAGTAAAAATTAAAATAAAAAAATCTCTTAAATTGTTAGAGGATCATAGTGTATTGGAACATTGATGTCAGTTTACATTCAGAGATCTCTGCAGTTCTATATTGCAGAAGGTAATGGTACAGGTGCAGAAGATATTTGCTATTAGAGTTGCGTTGTCACTATCCAAGTACAGTGCATGAATGTAACTATTAGTTTATTGATACATCAACACTGCGTTGATGCACAAATCATGTTGACATGACACCAAACTTTCACTAAAACAATCAAGTTCCAGCCCTAACGGTTCCAAAGTTAGCCCATTCTGTATGTTAATACCACAGCTAAGACCACTCTTACGGTTGTAAGAGTGATCTCACGAGCAGTCTAAGGTATGTGAACCACAAACCAGAGCTGAGTGGTTCTGATACCCTAAAAATGTGTGACCAGTCTTACAACTGTAACAGTGGTCTTGGTTGGCAGTATTAATATATTATTGATTGAACTTGATCAATAATGAATCATATTACTTTATATAAAACCTTACCAAACGTGCCTCTTTCCATTGCAGTTGTGTACTTCACAGAATCAGAGTGTCTCACATAAAGAGGAAAGGAGCACTCCGATTGATTAGAGTACTCCTGCTATCTATAATAAAATAATTTATTTGAAAATGGCTAACTTTAGAACTGTTTAGACTAGGAACCTTTTTCTCTTTTTATGAAAACTTGTAGTGAAGTGGACACAGCCATATAATGTTGATACAGTTTTCGTGCATCAATGCAAGTGAGCTCAGGTGTCAGACTGTAAAATGGAGCTGGACAGTGCTTGATTTAATATGGGTTTCTACACTGGAAGATACTAGCGGCATTCCATCGAAGATAAACACAATCTTTTTGTTCTCTAGTTGTATTAAAACTGCTTTACCAAGGAAGTCCTTATGAGAACAATTCTCATTTTCAAAAATGTCCTGGAGGGCATGACAAAAAAGGCAACAACTTCACAGTAAATGAAAATCTCTGAGACAGCTGTATACAAACCAAGAAATGTCATCTTTAATGTTTACATAGAGGATAATGGCTGGGGTTATGAAGTTTAAACATTGTAAACCCTTGAGCAGTTGCCAGGCCGACCTTATAAACCTTTGAGGTGAAGCTTGAGAGGGTTTACGTTGGTATGGCAACCATGAGAGGGGTTTTCAATGTGGTAAACTTAACCCTCAGCCATTGTCTTTTGAGTGTATGGGGTCACAATGGTAAATACTTTCAGGACAGAACAGGAAAGGCTGTTACTTGTTGCCTGCGGGCTTCTGTTGAACAGTTTAAACCGATCGTGGTAGTGTGACCAACATTCAGGTGCTAGAATTCAGTGCACCTCGACTGGATTCGATCCTATAATCTCACCATGTGATGAAGGCAAGCAAGGTTTATAACGCTGATGTCAGATCAGTGAGACTAACAGATTGTTAGACAGCAGTATGCCATACATAATAAGGGCTCCCCATATATTATATTCAGATAAAAAAGAATTATTATAACCTATCAGTAATGACCACAAGAAAGCAGTGAATATGGGGTTACCGGAAGAGCATTTGCAATTAAGCCAGGGTTTTGCAGAAATACAGACTTATACATGCCCCACTAGTGTGTTCTGTACCCAATTTATTGACACCGTGTTGTTGTACTGTGCCCTATATTGATACAGGCTGGCAGTGCATTGCATTTCCATGTGGGAGACCAGAGTTAGAGTCCTGAACTTGACTCCCTATCCTCGGGTCAGCGGCCGGCAGGGCAGGTGTACAATGTGACATTGAGGTATTGCACACTGACAATGTGAGGAGAGAGCAGCTCCACTTGTTGCTGCAGTGCCTGCTATGGTGAGAATAATGGTGCTGTTTATGTTATGAGTGACCACATGATATTGCCACCCATCGACAGCAACGGCATCATAGACAGGCTTTCTGAGGATTGGGTGGGGAAGAATATAGCAAGAGAAAAATTCCTCTCACCATGCAAGATGAACACCACTCTCCACCCATCTAATGGCCACTGAATTTCTGGGGCCTCTCCACCAAGCTTGCTCTGAGTACCTGGGGTCTCCCTCAGTGGCCAGTGTCATGGCAGACTGAGCTGCTGCAGGAGATTTGGATGGCTTGGTGGATATGGATCGCAACATTTAGTTCAGTACTAGAGTACTGAAGGACAGTTGGAGCAGGCAAGTCGACCAAGAGAGTGGCATGGTCTGGCTGAACAAAGAGTCAATAAAAGAATATTTACACAGGTTAACTCTCGGGCGGACAAGTAGTGAATCTTTGAGTGGGTCCTGTGGAATGGGGCTTCAACCCTTCAGTGCTGGGTTCCTATATACATTGTAATAGGCAGAATATACGGCTCCACACAGAAAGAGTTAAAGAGTTCTTGGATTAGTATTTCCTTGCTCCATGACTAGGTGGGGGATGAGGTCTAGCTGGATCTTTTCAGTTTTTTTTTTTTTTTTTTAACTCTAGTGGAACCAGGATCAGAGCACATATGAGATGCGATGGCATGTGTTTGTACAAAGGTCCCAATATATTATAATAGTGAAACCTTGATACAATAATGTGACTTCTGATATGTTGATTACTGTCCCATCCCAATCTTTTGCTTATAGGAGCTTAACTGTACCTTTTAAACAATGACTCGGGAACTTTCAGAAGGCTGACTTCTTAGAAAGGTTTTCCATGGTGTATTCTATTACATTCCGTGCCACTGTTTAATACCTCTTTGATGCTAATCCCATGCTTCTTTTGTTACCAAGAATAATTGTCAAAACTATTACTGGCATTTTATTCATGAAAATAAAACATAACTGTGATACAAGTGAAACTCTCATGATGTAGAGAATAGAAAATGGGGATATTTTACTAGTCTTTGCCTGTAACATAGGGTGGGGAGATTGTGCGCATTAAATCTCGGTAGTCTGTTCTTCTAGATCATTACATTTATTAGTGATTTGTTTCTTTAGAAAAACATATTTAATTAGGATAGTTCAACTAAGATGCAACATCTCGTTTCTGGGGTGCCCTGCTTTTGCCCAAATTTGCACCTGAGAGGGCTGGCTAAAAGCATACTGATCTACTATGGTCTTGTATGTATGCCTGAAGTCATAGCATTATTTGTTGTTCAATGATACTGTTTTTGTCAAAATTGTAGCTTGTTTGTAGCATCCTGTTGTTAGCTCTGTTCACCCCAGGTCATTCCTGAAAATAGGAGCTCTGTTGCCTGGTGTACTTACCTGGTTACCAAAAGCTAAATAAATATTTTGGTGAAGAGGTCAGGTGGTTTGTTAAGGTCACACAGTGAACTAGTGGCTCTAGTGGCATTATTTGAACCTGGGTAATCCTGTACACAGTTCCATGCTCAAACCACAAGACCACAATGCATTCCCTTTATACAGATTCAATTGTGCACTGTTTATTTATTAGCCTGGCTATATATTGTGGAGTGATTTGAGTTTTGCTTTTATGTTGGCTTGTGTGCACGTGCAAACAACATTTTGGGGTAGTATGAGAAATGCAGAGGTATGTCAGCGTTGGTGAATGCAGGGCATGCTTTAGAAGATGCATCCCTCATTCCCCAATTAGCCAGCATGGCGCTAACACAAGTATTATGCAAGTGCCACCAACTTGAGAGAAATGTTCCACTGCAATCTGAGACAAGCTCACCATGCAGCAGCACAAATGACATGCCTTCCACATGTGCCTTTCGTGGTGAAACAGTTCAGTGAACATGGCGGTGGGCCAGTGGCAGGAGAGCAAACAGCTGTTTGCATTTTAACATCTCCACCTCGCCTACCCCACCGCCCCTGCCTGAAAGGTGGGAGGGCGCTTTCCTCACCTGCCTCCTCCACGTCCTGCTGTCTCCGGCACAAAGTTTCTCCCAGCCGTATGGAGCACGCCATAGCCTAAGCTCCATATGGGCTGGGAGTAGTCATGCCAAAAGCACTTTTACTGTAAGTGCAATCCGATCGTGCTGGAGGACCCCTCCCCTACCTGCCAACATTGGGGTGGTTAATCCCGTGTCAGCCTGTATCTCCCTCATCTCTGAATGTGGCACACTGGGAGCCCACCCCAGTGTGCCAAAACATGCCATGGTGTTCTTTCCGACACCGGATGCTCACCCCGGTGTCAGATTGCTCCCTCCCCACAAATCCTCCGACCTCAGGGTGCCTAATCCCTGGATCGGCATTGATCCCCAGTACTTTGGTACACTGGAAGCCCACCCCAGTGTGCCAAAATCCATAGTTTACCTATAAAAAGAAAATGGACCCATGACTGTTTGTTTTTAAACCTGAAAAAGAAAATTGCCGCCGACCCTCTCCCCAATCCGCACTCCTCCCCTGCACACCCACCCAACCGCACTCCCCTCACCCATACTTACCTGTGGAGGTTGGGAGCAGTGATCTTCAATGGACCGAACACGCCTGCACTCTTCAGAAGCCGACCGCAAACTGAAGAAGTGACGGTAAGTCCTATAATGGCACTGAATGGGTGTTTTCAATTTAGGTTGATATCTCAACCATTTCTGGGAGTTTTGGTCCTAAATTTTCAATAGGGGTTCTTGGACTCCACCTCATGAATGCAACGGTCACTGTCATTTCGTTATTCGTCCCGAAGGTCATTTCGCTGTCACTGTGTGGAATCACCTTTGGGACTGATTAACAAAATGATAGTGCCACTGTTCATGAGGTGGGCTCCCAAAAGCTTATGCTGCAAATTTGGTGAAAAATTCAAAACATGACTGTGTTATGAGTGTGCATTGCGCAGTTTCCATGCACGCTTGTAGCTTTGACAATTTTAATATTTTATTCAAGATTTTCAACATTGTCATTTGTTCACATCTCCTTCACTACAGCTGTCATTTTTCACATACTGCCTGAAATGTGTTTTCGCACATCTGGCGCACAATGGGAAATCACTGTGGGAAATCAACATTCGGGACAGATTAACAAAATCACAGTGCCAGTATTCATGAGCGGAGGTCCCAAAATGCCTATATTGAAAATTTGGTGCAAAATCCCCAAATAATTACGATACAGGCGTGCACTGCACAGTTTCTACACACGCCAGGCTTCAATATTTTATATTTTCATTTCAGATTTTCAACATTACCATTTTACACCTCCTCATGAACAGTACAGCTGTTATTTTCACATCCTGCCAGAAATGTGTTTTCACACCTGTGGCGCTCAAATGGCGCAGTCACTGTGCAAAATCACCTTTCAGCTAACGAACTGATGGTGCCACTGTTGATAAGGTGGGGCCACAAAAAGCCCATGTTGAAAATTTGGACTGAAAATACCAACAAACGCCTGGGACATTAGGGTTTCCAGCCATAACACCCCACCCCTGTAGAGACTGACAGGCATCAGGTGGTGTGACTTGGGATTGTTGGCTGTAATGCTCATGACATTCCACCCCACCCAGCAGCCAGTGACAGGCATTGAGGTGTGCCTTGGACTCTTTGGCCCCAAAGTTCACCTCATTCTCCTATACTGCACCCATCTCAACATATTTCCTTATGGAATGGGGTGAGCGTAAGGTCCGAAGACCCCAAGGCACCACGACACTTGTCGGTGTCTGCAGGGTAGGGTGAGGTGAAATGGCGTGAGCGCTATGGCCAACGACCTAAAGGCACACCTCAATGCCTGCCAGTCTCATGGGTGGGGTGGGTTGGCATCAGTTCAATACTTCACTGCCATTTCTATTATGTATCTGTCTAACTCCTACACTACCAGTGCCAATGCCAGCAAGACAACATTCGCACTGACAAATGCTTGTTTACAGTAATATTATTTCAGACTGCATTTGGTGCCTTTTTGAAAACTGGAGAGGTTTTTCAGTTGGCAAAACTGAATGTTTCAGCATGTCAGTGATTAAGAAATGCTTCCTCATTTAATACATACTGTAGTAACTAGGTTTAGAGAGATGAATAAATGCTGTGTGTCTAGTCTAGTTTGCCTTCTTGCTATCCTAATGGCAAATAGATAAATGAATATGGTTCTCCCAGACAGAATGCCTCTAGCTGACAGCTGCTTTCTCAAATGGGGCCAGCCTCCCAGGGAGGCCCCAACATATTCCAGAGGGAGGCCCAGTCAAGTTTGAAAATGTACTGTATCAGAAGCAGCAGTGTAGGTTATAGTGAAAATTTTGAACCTATAATATGTTAATGTAATTTATATCACCCTTCTGTCTTGTAAGATGTTCTTTGTTTCACATGTTGGGTCTGCTTTAGCATTTAAGGATTGAAATACTTACTGGAGTGTTCCTTTAATATAGGTAGTTTCAGGTGTTTATCAGTCGTCTCAGCTATCTTTAAACACCCATTGTCCCATAAGGTCAGAGACAGAGCTTGGTGCTACCATGCTGATTATCATAGTCCCAAGACATATGTTACACGATGGATGCTCAAGAAAAACTAAGAATAGTGCTGAAAACATGAGGACAGCCATTCTCAAAAGGAGTTCTCCTTTATTTCTAAACTAAACAATGCCAAAGCTGAGAGATAAAAGTGATTCTCCCAAGACCAGAACAAAGAGTAATTTAAATTGGAGTAAAAAGAAACAGGTTCAAATTGTCCTCTGACATGTACTGCTGCTTTAAATTTTGAATTGTCGATGTTTTGTATTTGGAGATGGGAAAACTGAATGCAAATAGCCCTGGGTGAATAAACTCAGTAAATTATTCAATGGCATTCCACCTTATTTCTGTGAATGTGGTAACGCTTTTGTATGTCACTGTTTCTATGGGGAGGCATGATGTTTTTTTCAATAAATTAGGGAGGCCTGAGACTTTTTCATATCTTTGGAGAGGCTCACTCTGACAGTGTTTGAGAACTAATTCTCTAGCATCGTCTGATGCAGCAGCTAATGTTATCTCAAGTGTTGTCTGGATATAGCCATGTTGACCGACTCCAAACTTTAATGAACCTTCAACTGCAGCTTCAGCAAGGGCAAGGGCCATCCTGTACTCCCTACAAGAGACTTTTCTCAGGCAGCTAGTCAAGAAGCCCACTAGGGATGGTGCAGGCAGGGTCTGCTTCACAAACCAGGGCGGTATTGCAGACATCACAGTGGAAAGTCCCCTAGGTACCAGTGATCACCCGACAATGTGGTTTAACATCAAAGGGAAACACTGGAAAGGGTGCAGCTTTACCCATGCACTACAAACATTCCTGATTAGTGCTTTCAGACAGTACATTTTTTTACATTCCTCTAATTGCTTTTTAGTGATTTAAACAGTGGCCTTCAGCTTTCACTTTCCATTGCTGGCAGCCACCATTTCATGAGTAGCAGAGAGCTTCCTGAGCTCACTATATGCTAATATGACCTGCCAACCAATAGCAGAGGTTAAACAGGCATATTAGCATACAGTGAGCCCAGGAGGCTCACTGCTTCTCATGAAATGGCTGCCGCCAGCAACAAAAAGTGGAAGTTGTTGGTAGCAGTTCTAAATAATTTAAAAAAGTTGTTACTGTCTGAAAGCACTAATTGAGAGTTTCTGTAGAGTCTGAGGAAAGCTGTGTCTTTTCCACGGTTTTCCTTTAAGACAGGAACGGAGGCCAAACCCATGAGGATGAAGGTCCTGGATTTTAGGAGGGCGATTTAAAGAAACGTGAGACTGCCTCAGAAACTGCCCAGGCGGGGGTTAGTGTCACATTGGGGAAAAATAAGGAGTGCATAATTAAGGCAGCCAACCACTGCATAAAAGAACAGAACAAAAGTATTAGGTAAAAGGACCATTATAGTTTTCTAGGGAAGTGGCCAAGGTGGTGAGGGAAAGGGACGGCATTCAGGAGGTGTAAGGAGACACAGAGGCAGGAGGACAGGGAGGTATACCAAATAAGAGAGGAAACAGGAAAAGCAGTAAGGGAAGCAAAGGCACAGACCGAGGAAAGGAGAGCCAAAGGTGTAAATGTTTTGTAAAGTAGTTTCTTTGAATGTTAGTGATTAATTGTATTAATCTTTGTATTTGTACCTGTAATTATTATCTATATGTTTTATGTTATTCTGTGTATTTGTAGGTTTTTATGTTACTCTGGTTGCCCATGAAAACTGGTCTTTGGCCCATGGACCTACTAGATTAAATAAACAAAACAAACAAACAAACAAAAACAAAGGTCTAGCATCACGTACTCCTGAAAAGCAGACATCGGGGTGCCCAATCCCCATGTCAGCATGTGCCCCCCATTAATGTGGCACACTGGGAGCTCACCCCAGTATGCCAAAATTTGTTTTATTTTCTTCCGACACTGGGATGCCTGCTTCTGGTGTCGGATGGGCCTCACCCCAAACCCCTACATGATTTGCCAACATCGGGTGCCCAGTCCCCATTTTGGCATCCCCCAATGTTGTGGCACACTGGAAGCCCACTCCAGTGTGCCCACATTAATAAAAATAAATTTTCCTTTGCGCAAGAAGAAAACCACCTTCACTGTTTTTTTTTTTGTACCTGTAAAAGAAAACGGCCCATCGCTGTGTCGCCATCCCTCCCCCATCCCAACCCTCCTCTGCACACCCACCTCCCCGCACCCCATACTTACCACTGAGGTCGGGCGTGTCATCTTCTGTGGACTGGGACACGCCTGCACTCTGCAAAGCTGAACCGCAAAATGAAGAATCGAAAGTAAGCCGTATAATGGGACTCAATGGGGGTCAACTTAGATTGATATCTCAGCTATTTTTGGGAATTTTGGCCCAACATTTTCAACATGGTTCTTGGGACCCACCTTCTGAACACTGGCTTTGTCATTTCTTTTTCGGTCCTGAAAGGTGATTTCACAGTTGCTGCAAGGAATCACCTTTTGGAACCGATTAACAAAATGACAGTGCCACTGTTCATTAGGGAAGTCCCAAAATGCCCATGTTGCAAATTTGATGAAAAATTCCAAACAATGTCTGTGTTATAAACGCGTTGTGCAGTTTCTACGACGCTTGTAACTTCACCGGTTTTAATATTTTCACTCCAAATTTTCAACATTTAATTTTTTCAGACCTCCTTATGAATAGTACAGCTGTCATTTTCACATCCTTCCCAAAATGTGTTTTCGCACCGTGGTGCAGAATGGGCGGTCACTATGGGAAATCAACTTTTGGACAGATTAACACAATCACAATGTCACTGTTCATGATGGGAGGTCTCAAAATTCTCGTGTTGAAAGTTTTGTGGAAAAATTCTAAAATTATTGTGTTATGGTGTGCATTGCACGTTTCTATGCACGCCTAACTTCACTACTTTTTGATATTTTCACCCAGATTTTGTACATTCATTTTTTCATACTCCTCATAAACAGTACAGCTGTCATTTTTCACATCCTGCCCGAAATGTGTTTCTGCACCTGTGGCACCAAATGGCACAGTTGCTATGCGAAATCACTTTTCAGGATTGAGTAACAAAATGATAGTGATACTGTTCATGAGGTGGGGTCAAAGCCCATGTTGAAAATTTGGGTGAAAAACTCTAAGCATGAAGCATTAAGGTTTCCAACCATAACACCCCACCCTGTAGACACTGACGGGCATCGGGTGTGACTTGGTTCATCGGCTTAATGTTTACGGCATTCCACCCCCACCTGTAGCCATTGACAGGCATCGAGGTGTGCCTTGGGGTCTTTGGCCTAACGTTCACCCCATTCTCCTATACTGCCCCATGTCAGCTTTTTTTTATTTATTAAAGTATCAGAATTACAACCCTTTGAGTCAGTGATTCCTTTATAAAGGCTCCACATCATCAACAAGTGAAAGAATACAGTAAACAGGAAAACAGTGTACAGTGAATGGTAAAAAATAGTAAAATGCAAAGGTACAGTATACAGTAAATAGTAAAATGCAAAGGTACAGCCAAGCAACGATAACAGTAAAGTGCATGTAGGAGAACAGGCCAAAATTAGGCAACTAGAGAAATAATGCATGCCCGGCAAACAGGCGGACACAGACTACACAAGGTCAGGCAGACCTTACTGATACAGAGCCCCATTGGGACAAGGCAGTCCAAGACAGACCTTGTCAAGAGGGGGTGGACACAAACCACACTGGGTCAGGCAGACCTATTGATACAGAGCCCCATTGGGGCAATAGGCAGTCCAAGACAGACCTTGTCAAGAGTGGGGAGGGGGGACAGGTGGTGAGGAATTAGTTCAGGTATAGTTGCACCTGCCAAGAGAGGAAGTGTTTCCTTAGGGAACATTTGTAAGGGCCCAGGTAGGCACAGGAGGAAATCTCAGGTGGGAAGAGTGTTGAGCCAAAGGGGCCCGGTAAAGGAAGGCCCTCTGGCACTGGGAGGGTTTTGCAGTAAAGTATAGAGTAAGTAGCTTTCTGGAGCTCCTAGTGGTGGGGGTGCTGACAGGGGTAACGAGGTGTAGGAGGCCATGGGGAGCGAGGCCAGCAATGATCATCTTGGTTGGAGACAGGTGTGATATTTTAGTCTGCCCTCAAAATTCAGCCAGTTGGAGAGGCAGTACAGGTCACAGGTGTGAGTGAACCTGTCACAATCAGTCACCAGATGACAGGCTTTATTAAGGGACACCTTTAGTCTATGGAGAATGTATCAGATGCTGAGCCATAGATGACTATGCCATAGTTGATTAGGGAGAGAACAGAACTGATAACTGCCAAACTGAGGGCTTCTGGGGCAGGCAATGGCAAAGCTGGTATAGGAGGCCAGTTCTGCTATTCACGGCCATGAAGACTAGGTTCCTTATGGAATGGGGTGGCGTAAGGGCTGAAGACCCCAAGGCATACTCGACACCTGTTGCTGTGTGCAGGGTGGGAGTGAGCTGGAATGGCATAAGCGTTATGGCCAACAACCCAAGGCACCCACCAACACCTTTCAGTCTCGGGGTGGAGGGTTTGCATTAGTTCAATACTTCATTGCCATTCCTGTTATGCATCTCTAACTCCTGCACTACCAATGCCAATGCCAGCAAGCCAACATTCGCATTGACAAATGCTTCTTTAACCAGTCACGATCACTTGATTCTAAACTTTTCAGTTCTTTTCATTTTGATAAGCTTGCCTCTCATGCTAGCAATTTCAGTTTTCACGTTCTGTGTTCACTTGGAATATGCCGTTCCCTCATCAGCGGTATATCACCAGTTTTTCTAGCTACACTATGACCATAAATGTAAACTAAGTGTTAATGTATGTAATTTAATATGATTTATATGTTTATATGTGCCATTACCATATCTCTTATGGTTACTAGTAATCATCCACACTGACTCGACCAATCAGTGCTGAGGATTTGTCGGCATGAGGACAAAATGCACAAGGAGACACTCTTACAGCCATTCAGATAATCATATACACAAATATGTACATGCATACATACCTGCAGATTTTAGGTAGTTAGGTAGTTTTAGTTGTAGTACGCTCCTTCCACAAGTCTCTGGCTGCTTTAAACAAATTACAGTGTATACAGGCATTGTATAGAGAGTAATCTACAGCTGGCAAACATTAGCTAGAAGCAGACAGCATAAGGAAACATGGGTGGGGATAACTACTACCTTTGGGGAGACCAGTTCCGGAGTTCCTCTGTCCCACCAGCTCAATGAGAATACGCTGTCACCCCTTTTTCACCAAGTACCTGATGGGTGGAGTTTAAAGAATGTTACAGTATCAGCTGATCCCACCTGCTCTTAAAGTCTATTCCAGAGGTCCACTGCACATTCTGTGAAGTAGTTTTTCCTGATGTTTTCCTTATATCTTCCTCCTTTCAATGATGTCATGTGTCCACTGTTTTTTTTTTCCATGGTGCATCCTGAGGGGGCTACATTTGGGCTGACTGTGTCATCCCTTTAAATGCTCTCATATCGATCTCTGTATTGCAGTTTCTCCAATTCCCTTCCCGTGGGGCATGTATGGAAATGAGCTCTCACTGCACCTTTCCCAGTTACAAATGTGCATATCAATAAATAAATATTTGAAGACTGTGGTCATTATGTCCCTCTGATTCTTCTTTTTTTCCATGAACTACCTTCTCAAATCTGTCAGCTAGGTCTTCTAGCCATGTGAGACTCTAGCAGCCATATTTTAAGTCTTTTATTGATATCTTGTACCACAGAACTGCTCAGTTCACTTTGCATTTCCATAGCCCAAGGAGCACCACAGCATGCAGAAGTGGGGGATAGAGCACAAGGGTGGAGGTGCACCACGCTAAATAAGATAAGTAGCTGCTATGAACAGTTGCACTCGCATACACTCAGGAAACAATGTCCAAACTGTTATTCGAAATTTACAACAGTTTATTACCATTCCACAGACCATGGACAAGATGAACAAAGTGCAGCAGTGTCTCCACACTGCTGCAAGGCGATATTTATTTTTGCCCCTGCCTTCAGGGCTTCATCAGAGCTATTACAGTTAATGATAGGTGTGCTATTATACAAAAATCAAGTGATTCAATCAGTGCATCAACCAATAACATTTTTTACATCCTATTTCAAAGAGGCAATTCTCTTAAAGTGACAGTGCGTAGTATGATATAAGCCAAAACTTGACACTTTAAATGGTTTAAATACAATTCTCGAAAATAAAATGAATTCCTTTTATCAATTTATCACCACATGTCATTGTGAACATTGCAGCTATCTTCACACAATGCAACGTTCACACAATGGCATTTGTGTTGATAAACTGATAAAAAGAAGACTAACAGTATTCCTGATACCAGCAAACGGATCTACTTGTAGAAGTAAGCAATAAAAACAATAGGGGTGTGCATTAGACAGATCTAATGCACGGCTAGGGGGACGTAGTGAGGCACGAGAAGACAGGTCGAGTGTATCCAGCTCCTAGTCGCAGCATTAGAGCTGTCTAATGCACATCCCCGGAGTGGCTTATTGCACTTATAAAATTGGACTGTGTATTCTAAATGGGGTTTCTAGTTTTAGCTGTGCATTAGACACATCTAATGGACGGCTAACAACCAATAAGATTGCTTGGAATCCTTTGCCCATTTTATAAAGAGCAGATATCCACTAACTATTAATAGATATCTGCTCTTTAAGGTCTGTTATCCCCTGATGGTTAACTGTTTCTGCTGACAGAGTGTGTGTTCTGCACACTGGCTTGCCCCCTACCCCCACTCAACCCAAATACGATAAAAATGGTAGCACACTTTCTAAACTCCCACATGCCATTTGAATACAAATCCTTGCTGCTGAGTGACAGACAATGACAGGAAAATTCAAAATAGTGGAGTGGCAAGTTTCCTATGAAGCTTCTAGTGCTAGCACTGTTGAAGCCCTTACATTGTTACGCTCTCAGTTTCTCACTTGGTCCTCAGCCATCAGATCCTACTGCATTCTGCATGCTGCACTACTCTTCTTTAAATTAAATACAAATCTACAAAACCGAGTGGCAGCATTGAACAGACTTCTTGCTATCAGTTATACCTCACTACCATCAGTCTTCCCAAACCGCGCAGCCAATATGTGCTCCTGATGGTGCTCCTCCCAGCAGTCATAATAAACCACAGACTCAAAGTACAATTGGGAAAATAAAAACAGAGGAAAAAACCTATTAAAACAACAGCACCCTCTACTGGCAAGTAGACCAGTAGAGGGACTACTTTAAAATATGTGTTTTATATTTATTTTAAATAGTTTTTCAAGTGATTTTTTTTTGTAATATTTTATAAATTTTACAGTAATATCCATTTTCTAACTGCAGTTATTCCTCCAGGGTAGGCGGTATGGGCTGATAGACCATTAGCGCAGTGACTACATTAGTGCGCCGCACTTCAGGTGCAGCAAAAGGGTGACAGTGACAGGGACAATCTTGGTTTTAGATTGCCCTCACTCATGCAAGTCCTTTGTGCCCACACAATTTCTGCCCCTCAGAGGAGGTTATCTTTAGATTTTGGGGTGTGTGCAGGGCAAAGCCCCTGCAAAGCAGGACTGTTTCCTGTGATGGCGTTTGGTGCTATGTATCTGTCACAGCATTTGGGAATAAACTTCAGATGAGGCAAATTTACAGGTTTAAAACACATCATGAGCCAGCTGGTGGCACAGAGGGCTGAGGTGCTGGTGCATTACCTCGAACCATGCCTGCGACCTGGGTTGGGAATGGACTCGGGGACGCCGTGGGCTGGCAGGGAAGGAGAGGATTGGACGTCCGTGGGACTGCTCTCCTCTCCCGGGGTGGGATGAGGGATGGCGTCATTAAGCAGTGGCCTCTGGTGGAGACCAGGAGCACTGTAAGGCGGTGCACTGAGGAGCACACTAGAAAAATGGAAAATGCTCCATGCTCAGCGGATGACTGCCGGCTCCCTGATGCCACCGATGCCCTAGTGAGCTTTGCCCGCTCGCAGCACCCGGGCCAAGTGTTGCCATGGTTTCCCTCTGGTGCTTTTCCTTGGAGGGGGACCCATCTGGTGAAGGGTTATGCCAGGTTACCCTGGGGTGGCTGCTATGTGAGGTCGGGGGCTCAGGGGACAGGTGAGTCAGAGGAGGCCTTGGCAGCCTGAAGGAGTGGCAGATGTGGTAGCACGAGGAGAGGGTGAAAAGATAATACAAAAAAACACACCGTGGTGTGATTTGTTTTTCAAAAGTTTGAAAAATAATAAATGACAAAAATATTGCAAAGAAAATCACTACTTAACATCAGTGGTTTCTCACATAATACATTCCTGGATCTTAGAGCTCCTAAGACCTTCTCATCTGCATTCAGCAGCTTGTCTCTGGTAGCACCTCTCTCCTTCTCTCTCTCAGGGCTGAGGCCCACTGGACTGATCTGAAGTGAACTCAGTGAAGAGGTTTTATATCTTTTGGTGGGGTCACCTGACTGAGCCCTTTCCTGTTTACATGTCTGGACATGTTGTTTCATGTCTGAACATGTTTCAAAACCAAGGGTGTGTGTGTGTGAGTGTGTGTGTGTTGTTTCAGGGGACTGCCTAGTTCATTTAAAGGTGCAGTGTATATCTCACATATATTGACTATAGCTCTGATCCACAGTGACTAAGCACTTTTATAGCCTTGTACAGTAACAGGTTTATAGTGTGAATTTATGAAAATACCTTAAGGATTTTTATATAACTGTATTAATCATGAAATTATTATTGTTTTATATGGTTTCTGAATCTTTTTATTTAAAAAGGCTTTATTAACTGTATGTATTCCAATTTAAAATAGCCTTATGTTTTTTGTACACAAAATGCACTTATGCATGTTACTCAACACCTCTCTGGATGTTTGGCATCATTCCAGGGACTGGATGGATGGAAAAGAATGAAAGAGAGAACTAATAGGAAGTTTAGTAGGGATAGTAAAGAGCCAGCTAGGTGTCCGACCTAGGGTAAGGGAAAAAGAAGAAAAGCAAAGAAAAAGCATTAACTGTTGCACAACAGAAGTTTTGGTAGCTAGAAAATCAGGAGATAGAAAAGTGGTCCATCAGTGGCAGCTGAGAGGTGAGCCTAACTCCACCGCACACACTCCTCCTTAAGAAAAACAGTTCTAAAAACTATACTGGTTTTCAAGAACCCCTCTCATTCATAAATATTCTACCAAAACAATAGAATGGGAGTTGGTTGAAACTTTCTCTCACCCACTATGAGAGCTTCTTCCCAAGGTCCCTTGATTCAGCTATTTTTAGTATTGTCCACCATACCAAGTTATTGTAATATGACAATACTTTCACAACATTACCCTAGGGCTGTCCTATAGTTCAGCACAGTACCCATCTATGCTCTCAGAGGACTTCAGTCTGTAGTGACTGTCTACCCCCTAACTATTTCACTCTGGTTACTACAACTCAGACATTTCATGTGTAATATCAGGCACCCATCAATAGGCATCATTTCAGCGCCCATCCGCGGCATCGTTTCAGAACCCATCATTGGCATCATTTCAGAACCCATCATTTGGCATCATTTCAGAACCTTGCCTCAGTACCAGTACTTTAAAAAGAAGTAATACACAGCAGTTTTATGCTGACTTCTAGCTCTCCATACCCACTACTTGGTATCGTTTCAGCCCTGTGCACCCACTATCTTACCTTCATCAGTACATTAAAAGAGGAAGTAATACACAGAAGTTTATGCTGACTTCTAGCTTCCTCCATCTAGCTATCAGGGTGGCCGTACAGGCCTATACCTAACTTTCTCCGGGAGGGTTGTACCCAGCTCTAACCCCATTCTAACACATTGTTTACACTCAGGGCCCAATCTTAGGTTTCACCCCATACCTATATCCTCCATGACCCTAGGTTCCTCATTTTATGTCATACAGTATAGACATTTATTTTATGTTCTACATTTCATTTAATCATTTCATACGTTTCATTTATCCATTTCCCAAATCACAGGGGTTCAAAACATGGAAAGTCCTTCAGCCACCAAGGTGTCTTCCCTGTTGCTTGTAGTCTTTCACCCCAGTATGCATATGTCCTGAAACAGTCTTACCTGGGGCCTTCATCTCGTTGTCCTCCAAGTAGCAGCGCCCGGAAAATGGCAACAATGGGATCTCAAAAGTGGCTGGCAACAAAGGTTCCATCAGAGGTCCTGCTCCTCTAGAACCCTTGAATCTGGGTCCTCTGCCCGCCACGAAATCCTCCGGTTGGGAACCCTCCATCAGCACCTGGCAGTGGTGCTCTGCCTCTCCAGCACTGGTCCACCTCTACGTTCCATTGAACTCCAATCCAGGCAATAGCTCCTCTCCAGTTCTTCTCACCTGGACTCTGGTGTCCACACCAGTAAGCCCCTCCTCCTTCAGCAGATCCTTGGCATTCACGAGATCCTGGAAGTACACCATCCTGCTGTTTGCCCCCATGTCTGGATACCAGGGCTGGTGTTCTGGGTACTGGTCTCCCCTTGTTTCTCTGGACAACCAGTACTGTCCCACTTCTGAAATCAAGTTTGTCACAGCTTGTGTGAATAAACTTCAGAAGGCAAATTACAGGTTTAAAACACACTGTGGTGTGATATTTATTTTTCAAAAGTTCGAAAATAATAAATGAAAACAAAAATATTGTAAAGAAAATCACTACTTAACATCAGTAGTTTCTCACATAATATAGTCCTGGATCTTAGATCACCTAAGACCCTTCTCATCTGCATTCAACAGCTTGTCTACAGTAGCACCTCTCTCACCTCCTCTTTCTCAGGGCTGAGCCCCACTGGACTGACCTGAAGTGAACCTGGTGAAGAGGTTTTATATCTTTTGGTGAGGTCACCTGACTGAGACCCTTTTCTGTTTACATGTCTGGACATGTTGTTTAATGTCTGAACATATTGTTTCAAAGCCGGGGAGTTGTTTCAGGGACTTCCTGGTTCAGTTAAAGGTACAGTGTACATCTCCACAGATATTGACTCTCTACATCTCTGATCCACAGTGACTAAGCACTTTTATAACCTTATACAGTAACAGGTTTATAGTGTGAATTTATGAAAATACCTTAAGGATTTCTTATAACTGTATTAATCATGAAATTATTATTGTTTATATGGCTTCGAATCCTTTTATTTAAAAAGCTTTATTAACTGTATGTATTCCTGTTTAAAATAGCCTTCATGTTTTTGGTACACAAAATGCACTTATGCACTTTACAGACACCTCTCCAGGTGTTTGGCATCATTCCAGGACTGGATGGATGGAAATGGAAAAGAATGAAAAGAGAGAACTAGAGGAAGTTTAGTAGGGATAGTAAAGAGCTACGCTAGGTGGCTGTCCTAGGGTAGGAGGAAAAGAAGAAAAGCACAGAGAAAAGCATAAACTGTTGCACAACAGAAGTTTTGGTAGCTAGGAAATAAGGAGATAGAAAAGTGGTCCATCAGTCACAGCATACGGTGTAGTGGTCCATCAGTCACAATAGGGTGTAGTGCTCCATCAGTCACAGCATAGGGTGTAGCCTAACTCTGCCACAATATCCCTGAAGCCGCAATGCCTGGTGCTGTAATGCCAGGTGTGTATTGCCTTGCACATACATGCTGACAAAATTACTGTCGAGTCATAGGGGTGAAACATATCAGCTGTACCAGACCTTCCAGTGGCTTATAAGACCTCTGCATGCAGCATCAGGCCTCATTACACCCCTGGGCAGTCCCATATAGCCCTAATACCACTCACCCTGT
This sequence comes from Neoceratodus forsteri, assembly GCA_016271365.2. Lineage (NCBI taxonomy): Eukaryota > Metazoa > Chordata > Ceratodontiformes > Ceratodontidae > Neoceratodus > Neoceratodus forsteri. The sequence continues at coordinate 1,180,735,556 of CM057450.1, read as the reverse complement.
TGGGTATCATTGCTACATATTACATTACTTGACTTAAAGGACATGGTGAACATCTATACTGTACCACTGTGTGTCCCCTTGCTGTACTTCATGTATCTATATGTTAACAAATCAGCTTTTGTAGGCACATTTTATATTTTTATTTCATTTTGGAATTTTTGGTGGAGAGGCAAACTGAGCAAAGCTCATTTTCAGGTGCGTCAGGGAGCACGGTAGGTTAAAGGACTTGCTCAGGGTCACACAGTATACAAGTTGTGTTATGGGTTTCAAATGCCAGTCTGCAGGTTCACAGCATGGTGCTCTACACCTCTAGTCAAGTGGTTCTCAAGCCCTCAAAGGGCCTCAAAGTGCAGCCACCAGAACTTACGGAATCCTTGCTCCTTATTTTTCACCCAACCCTCCCCGCATACCTCAAATCCCCTGGTACAACAGCTCTGTTTTCACACAGTATAAATTTAGTTTGTCTCCCCTGTGACTTAGAATTGGGCCTCTAAAGAGCTTTGTGGCCACAGACAATTGTGGCCTCATTTGAGAAGCACTGTTCTAGGTTATACTGTCTTCATTGTTTTTATGAATGAAGATGGCGCTTGAAGCCAGCCAGTCAGTCAGTAAGCAGTAGCCAAAGCTTCTATTGTTGCTCGATTTTATTCTTTTATTTTTTCTCTTTGTTTCGCTTTTTCTTTTGTTACATTTAGTGGTAGCCAGTCAGGGATACTGAGTGAGGAAGAAAGGCTATGCGTAAGCGGGAGTTATGTTATTGGATTGTTTGTTTAATTTTATTTGGGAAGTAAACTGTTTCATTTAAAGAATCATTTTGCCTTGCTTAAAGTTTACTCCTACCTGCATTATTTGAGTGGATCGGAGAGTCGGGAGCCAGGTCACTGTTTTTTCGAGGTGGGAGCTGGGCGCTGGATTTTCTTTGAACTTCTGCAGCTGATCGCTTCCCATTGCTGGAGGGAATTGTGGGGAGAGTGTTTGAGTTTATTTGAGACATGCTGCAGCTGGACTGTGTTGGTGGAGTCAGATTTAGAACAGAGAGGATGCTGCCTGAGTTCTGTGGGATCCGTGGAGCGTTGGAGAAGGGTGTTGGTGAAGGACCCTCTGCACTTGTCTGTGGGCAGTCATCCTGTTGCTGTGCCTGGGACTGGGCAGGAGGCGCTTGCATCTGCGCGACAAGAGTCGCCGGGTATTGTGGCATCTCCTAAGCCACCTGGGAGTCGACTAGAGGTCAGTTCTCCTAGGCACCTGTAGCTGCTGATTGCAGGTGGGGTGAGGTGCGTCCAGCTCCTCAGCAGTGTAGGTGGGAGGCTGGTATATTCCCCAACTATCACATTCTCTGGGTTTTTACTGTCTGCTATCCCCTGCGGGCTGGGGTGCGGCCTGTGGGGTAGTTCCCTTGTATTGACCCATCTGAAATAAGTGAAATCCGAACCTTTGGACCACAGAATTTTGTAGTGGCAGAGGCTATTGGTGAAGATCTCTATCTCCTGTTTTTGGTCCTTCTGTTAGCAAGAAGACACCTGAAGGTTTATGGAAGTGGACTGCCTTTTCTCCACACTCCCCTTTAATTCATTGTTTTGGAGGTTTGACTGGCCATGAGTGTTAAGGACTGTGATTTTGAAATCCAACAACTCACCTCCACCATCGATTTTGTAATGGTTTTGGGTGGGGTGAAAATGCCTAGCACATCATTTTCTTTTACTGCTAAGCTACTGTTGACTCTTCCCTTGCTACATGAGAGGTGGTTCTGGGGTTGAATCACTGTTTCAACATTTACCGGAGTGGTGGAGCTCTCCGTGTTCAGATTTCATTTGGATCAGTATACTGTGACTGGTTTTCCTCTACTTGCCTCTACTTATCTCTTGCAGTTATAAGGACTGGCAACTTTGTTTAATTGCTTTTCTTTGTAGTAGTTTGTGGGTGTAGTGAGGGGTTGATTTGATAGAATTCATTTTATATGTTAGATTGGGTGAATTTTGTGGTTATTTTATTTTAAGTAGCTTTTGGCTGATGCAAAGATGTGCTGGCAGGTAGCTCTCCCGGTCAGGCGCTACTCCTCCGAGCTTGGGCCTCCAACCCTTAGTTGTCCTCCACTGCGGCAGCAGTCTATGGATGCTGCAGGGCATTGAGAATAGTGGGCAGAAGGCACAGGAGGCTCGGGTCCCTGAACCTCGGGGAGGGTCGAGCTGGGTGCTCAGATTGGGGTAGTTAGGTCCAGGAAATGCCCTAGGTCAAAATGAGCTCCAGAACATGGGCTTCCATATCTGGTACCCATACCCAAGGGCTCCAGTGTTATAGGGCCGTGTAGTCTGGCCAGCTCCAGAATCTCATCAGACTCGAAGTGGTGTTGTGCAATGCCAGGTGAAGAACAAGACGCCATTATAGCTGACCTTGTTGGGACAGCAGACCTGGCTTGCATCACGAGACCTGGCTGGATGAGAATGCCAGTCCAATTTGGAAGTGGCTATTCCTGCTGGGTTCTTGGTGATACATCGCTGACATCATACTGCAGGGTGGGGTGTTAGCCATTTGTCTTATAATGGAGTTGGGCCTTGTAGAGGTGCCAGTTGAGGAACCAGGTCGTTTGAGTGTACTGCAGCTGCAGATGTAGGGTGTAGGATCATTCTTATCTGTTATCCACCAGGGCTGAGAAATTTTTCCTTCAGGAGGTCACGGACTTCGTTGTCGACATGGTGTTGGAGTCGCCTAGGTTGATGGTGCTGGGCAACTTCAATGACTGGTTGATGACAAACTCTCGTAATTTGGTCAAGACTTCCTCCAACTTATGAATTCATTGGCTACACAGGTAGTTGCCTCTGCAACCCATAACCTGGTTTTCCTCCTGGGAGACATCCGATTTGGTGGTGGAACCAGCTGGATGGTCTGACCATCACACTATAAGGTTCAATTTCCAGGCTTCCCCTATAGACCTGCCCCTGTGGAGATAGTCAGATACCGCCCTTTGAGGATGTAACCCCTGATGGTCTTTTGGCAGTGTTAGACCTCCGGGATTACAGGTGCAAGCGAGGTGCAGAGAATCTGGTCCAGGCCTATAATAAGGCCATGGCGGAAGCTCTAGACTTTATCGCTCCTGTCTGAGTTCGCTCTCACTCTTTACCCTCATCGCCTTGGTTTGATGGGACCTTGAGGGAGCTGAGGCAGTTGGACAAAGGCTAGAATGGTGCTGATGGAAATCTGTCCTGAATGCGGCTGCCTGAGATTGATGGAACATTATCGGACTATCAATAAACAATCTCCTGTAAGAAGGCAGAGTTCCTGTCCGGGGAGATTGCTGCAGCTCAAAATTGACTGGCTCAGCTCTTTTGAACTGTAGACAGGTTGTGGAATCCAACATGTCTGTAAGTTCAAGAGCATTTTCACAGGATAAGTGTGATGAGTATGCTCGATTCTTTTCTGATAAGGTGGCTGACATCAGGACAGAGATCTGATCAGCTTGTTCTATGGGGCTGTCAGTGGTCAGTGCTTGGTCACTATCCCTCAGTTTTCTTGGGTATACTTTGACCCACTGGAGAGCATGGATGTTATGCAGATTGTCCAGAGTATGTGGCCGACTTGCTGTAGTCTGGATCCGGCTCAACACACCTCATATTGGGGTGTGTTGATACCAATGGCCCTGTCCTTGCAGAGATAGTTTGGTGCTTCTTAGAGTTGGGTGAGTTTCCGAACTCCCAGAAGGGCGGTGGTGACACCACTTCTTAAAAATCTACTCTGCCCTGCTAACTACAGGCCAATCTCTAACCTTCCTTTTGTAGGAAGGTGATTGAGAAAACAGTCACACAGCAGCTGGAGAACCATCTGATCATCCATGACATCCATGATCCTCTCCAGTCTGGTTTTCAGAAGAGGCATAGTACTGAGACTCCTCTGGCTCGGTGCTCAATGAGCTCCTGATTGCAAGAGATCAGAAGTGCCATTCCATCTTGGTTCTTCTGGATCTCTCTTCAGCCTTTGACACCATGGACCATGGGGATTGCTGGAGTGCTTGAGAGGTATCTGTGGTCTGTCAGGGATGGTCCTCAGATGGTTTCAATCTTTCCTCACTGGCAGGTCTCAGAGGGTGGTGTTTGGGATGTATTCCTTGGATTCATTCTCTCTCTGCCATGTGGGGTTCCCCAGGGCTCCGTGCTGTCCCCAATGTTGTTCGCAGTGTATATGCTGCCATTGGGAGACATTGTGAGAATGGTATGGACTGAGGTTTCACTGTTATGCAGATGACACCCAGCTTTATCTGTCTTTGTGCCTGACCAGGATAGTGTGGTCTCAGTCTTTAATAGCTGCCTCGAGAAATCCAGGACTGGATAAAGACCAGCTGGTTGAAGTTGAATTCTGATAAGACTGAGGTGCTGGTGGTGGATCCAGGTCACTGGATAGAGTGGTCGGTGGCTGGGTCTCCCTCGGAGCTTTGGCTCGGGGTAAGCTTGCTGCCCTCCGGTGGGTGTGGAACCTGGGGTGGTTCTTAATGATGGGCTGACATTGCGTTCACAGGTGTCAGCAGTAGTCAAGTCCTCATTTTATCATCGAGGAACATCACCGGGTTAAGCATCTTGTTCCGTCTAGCAACCTTCAATGCTGATCCACTCTTTGTGACCTCGTGTCTGGACCGCTACAACTCCCTCAACCTAGGGCTTCTGGGGGTTGATATCCACCGCTTGCAGCTAGTGCAGAATGCAGCAGCCAGGTTGTTGATGTAGGTTTCTCATGTAAGTCACATTTAGCTTGTGCTGCGTGAACTGCACAGGCTGCCTGTTCAGTGGCGGATCACCTTTAAGGTCGGTTTACTGACCTACAAAGTCCCTACATGGACAGGTTCCTGGCTACCTGCAAGAGCTCTTGATTCCTTGCTGCCCACTCCGACCGCCCCTCAGCTGACAAGGGGTTACTAGAGGTTCCCAGGGTACGGCTGAAACTTTGTGGTCGCAAGCTTTATGTACATGGTCCCCACCTGTGGAACTCTCTACCTCATCGCATCTGAGAGTGCCAGACCGTGGAGAGCTTTAAGAAGGCCTTAAAGACCCATCTGTTTTATCTCGCTTGAGGATTTTATGCAATAAATTGCTTGATATATATTGTGCGAAACCTGGATAGCACTATGTTTTATTGTTTTATCTTTTAATGTGTTTTTATTGTTAATATTTGTACAGTGTTTTGATATTTTTGAATTGTGCTATAAAAATAAAGATTATTATTATTATTATCCACATCCCACCTTTGAGCAAACAACACAGCACAGCACAGCTCATTGTAAATGACTTAGTAACATCTCCAAAGGGCTACCTCTGACAAGCTGGCAAGCTGCTGCCCCTCACACCAGAGTCCTGCCCCTGTCTGAAAGGAAAGAAGTCAGCTTAAGACAACCTACCTGCACAGACCTCAGGTGAGGAATACTTGCATCCACAGCTTTCTGCTTGCATTTGGAACTGATTTTTGATGCTAAATTAGACATCTGATAGGCAAGGCAAAGCAAAGTCATTTTATTTGCATGGTACCCTCTGCACAGGGCTCAGGATACTTCACAGAAAATACAACAGCATAAATACAACAACACAGAACAATCGAAGAAATAATAATAAACAACAGAATAAACATCAATTCCAAAAGCAACCCTATGTTTCAGGCGGTAAAATTATCAGGTTCAGCCATCTCCAAATGGTTGCACAAACAGATACAATTTCAGGCCCTTTGATTTCTGAACAGAACTTTCCAAAACATCTGTTAACGCAGTGCTGAAGGGAAAGAGGTGTGATTTTGGAATTTCTAGATGTATGAAGATGTTAAAAATAAGTTGTACTTTCTAATCCTGTTTAACATTTAAAACCACAGAGAGCACCTTCACAGAATCTTGAGACTGCGGTAGAATGCTGTAGGAAGAAAAAGCACTTAGCTAATTGGTTCATGTGCCATGTACCTCGCTATGCTGCATAGTTTGGCCATGCTCTAAAACTTTGCTGTGAGGGACACATTTGCCACAGCAGCAATGCAAATCCTTGCCACGTTACTTAGCATTAATCTGCTTCAGTACTGGCTTTAGTTCAAGGTGTTTTGTGTTTACCTAACAAACCTTAAAATAGCTCTGTGCTGCGCTGTTGTTTATAAACCATTTAAAATGGGGCTGAGAGTCTGGTGATGGTGACTGGTGAGAGTGATGAGTACCTAGGCTAAATGCAGAGATTGTATAGTAGGGTACAACTAGATTTTAAACAAGGAATTGCAACTTGCGTACTGTTGTAAATGTACACAGGATGTGACACAGGATGTCAGGGACAAATAAAGGGCTTATAATCCATTGTTTTTGTTCACCACGTAAGTGCATGAGGCATGACGATGCCTGTTTTCAGCTCCAGCCTGGAAGAGTACACTACTATAAAACATGACAAAATAATGGTAACACGACAATTCAACCAAGGCAACATGGCAGTACAAGACAAGGTAACACGACAGTACAAGACAAGGTAAAGCGACAGTACAAGACAAGGTAACATGGTAGTACAAGAAAAGGTAATATAGTAGACAAATACAACAAAAGCAGAGCACAGTAAGCATAACATCGACTGCAATATACCCAAGACCACCCTAGACACAATAGACAGCAAATGTGGTGGCGAGCTCAGTCACAAGAGGTAGGAGACTGCAGCAACACATAAATTGCATGGCGATACAATTTCACTTCACAAATGGCAGAAATAATACAAGATAATTAAGGATGGGAGTAAGTACTAGAGGATCAAGCTTTCATACGGACCCTGCAGAAGTGTAACTGACTAGGAGCACACCTTGAAGTAGAAGATAAGGTGTTTTAAATGTTTAGGGCGTAATAGGCAAGGCAAGCTGATCTATTCTTGTGGCATGTCTGGTCTTGGAGTGGAAGAGATCTTGTGGATCTCATTTGGTAAGTTGCCATGGGATATTGCAAGCGGTCAGTTATGGGATTCTGATCAAACAATTTGTCCACAAAATGGTCCAGGAGAAAAAGATAGCTGGCTCAGGGCAGTGTAGAGCAGGCAGTGGTGGGTAAGCTGGCCAGGGCAGAGTGACAGATACTGCTGTGTGTCACATCCCACTTTAAAAGGTTTGCTTATTTGTGCCAAGGTAGGCCAGCAACCCATAGGTAAGACCTGGCAGACCCCTTGCTGCTATATCAGCAAGAGTGCCCTTCTGTATCTCAATTTCCTCCAAGTATTTTGTCCAGTTTGGTCATGAATCAGTACCAGTTTGGCATGGATACCTCATGTAGTTGATTCCATGACCTGAGTATTCTTAGGAACAGAAATCTTTTAAGTTTCCACCACCCGATGTATAAATGTTCCTTAGTATATTTTTCCTGGTCCAGTTTAAAGAGCTTAGTTTAGTCCACTTTTAACTAATCTTAAATTTAAATAATCTTATATTATGATTGTGCCTCCCCCATTTAGGTCTCCTCTTTTTAGTGCAACAAGCCGATGTTTATTAGAAGATGTAGACCATAATATTGGGAGAAAACCTGGGTTCAGTTCCTTTCACAGCCACTGGTTCACTGTGTGACCTTAATTAAGTCACTTGACCTCTCCTTTTACTTCAGTACCACCAAGCTATAAACCTAGGCAAAGGCAAGACCTTTTGCAAAACTATATGTTACATCTCTGCATGACTGTTTTGTGCAAATAAATTGTAAGGAAAATATTAAGCACAATGCCTTGAAGAGAACTGTTTGCAAAATCTACACTGCTGTCACCCAACTAAAAGCGACAAAAACAGGTAATGCCTATGCAGATGGCAGGGATAGATTTGTCTCCCAGTAGGTCCATGTCATTCCCCAGCCCCATCATCCACCATCCCTGGGACTTACCCGTTGCTGAGGTCCTTCGTGGATTGCCCTCAGGGTGGAACCACCGGAGGGGACCCCAGTTCCTCCGGACGACATTAGCATTGCCTGGCTGGTACCTTGGTCAATGGAGCGGGCCTATGAGGAGTGACAGATGGCATACTGTTGCAGCTGCATTTCTCCTCCTTTTCTCCCATTCCCAAACATTGGTGGAGGCCCTGCAAGCATGCACTTGCAAGCGTCATGCAGACGCAGCAATGTCCCCTCCCTCTTCCGGCATCCCCACTTGCTACCTCCCTGGGAACACCAGGCAGCAGTAACACAGTGGGGATGGTAGCCCTCTCACCTCTGAGGAGGCGATCATCCCTGGAATGCCACACTGTCCTCCGCCCAGCTGACCCTCCGATGATCCAGGCTCATTCCCAATTTGGGTAGTTGGTGTAGCAAGTAATAGCACTACTGCTGCACCAGCCGGGCAAGCAATTTCTGTTTTTAAATCTGGCCCTGTATTGCTGTTGATCTAATAAAACATATGGGCCTTTCTTGCCACTGAATAATCCATTTGATGCTACAGTGGTGCCCAGTGTCAGACTCTCCTGTGTCAGTCAGTGTCTTGAGGGAAGAACAGACAAGAATAATGATGGCTGTCACATGCCTGCCTTCTGCAGTTTGCCAGCTGACTACTGGAGTCCACAAGCTAAAGGACTTGTGGAGCACAGGCGCTGTACAGTGCTGTTTCTGGCCAGTACCACCTGCTGAATCTTTAACAACCCCACAGATGATGATGATTTAGAGTTTGTCATTAGGTTCTTATCCGTTTGACTCCAGCACCAGCCAGTAGCTAAGAGTTGTCCAAGAACTCATGCATCGCAGCTACATTATGACAATACTAGATGCAAAATGCTTATTTTGGCTAATACAACTTCTGCTTATTGTAACAAATTAGTTACCTAACACAAACCCCAGAGCAGATTCCAAAATTAAACCTGTTCAGGGCAGGGGTCTGCAGTTCACGTGCCTGATAATCAGATGGATATGTTTAATCTTATGGCACTTCTTTGTGTTCTGTCCTGGTAAATATACATCGGTTGTCAAGACAGAATAGTCTGAGCTACCATTTCTTGCAATCCATGACTCTTTGGAACTGAAATAATCACAGGTGCTCTGTGACCGATTTCTACAAGGCTAACTTCTGGATCAGATGCACTGCTCGGTGTATACCACCCTCTCCCTGGAACCATGACCCAGTAACTCAGTGCTTTTATGATGCAGAGGTTGGAATTTACAGTCTCAAGGATAGATACTCTGCAGCAGGATACTTCTGGATTAAACCGTGATGTTGTCCCGCCCATTCTCTTTAACCTTGATGCCATTTTCTCAGCTGTCCAGTATACAGAATTGTGAGCCTGTTCACAGTCTGGTTGTATCTCTTTCTATCCAGCCAACCACATCAGTAGACATTCAAGCCATTAATTATCAGATGGAAGGATATCGATAAGATACCATAGGTGGTGGCTGAAGTCACTAAACAAACCCACTTGTTTCATTATAACAGCATATATATCCTTCTAGCATAACAAATGCTCTGATCAGTGTTTAAGTATGACATTGAACAGGACTGTTGTATAGTCAGTAGTTTCTGATCGACAACTTTGCTGACCATTCAGATGCCTCTGTTTTCAGCCTTTCTTCTCTACTCATAGATTCACAGGCGTTGTCAGCAGATAAGGACTGCTTGGCCCTTAGCCTGCCCTAAATCCCCCAATAGTGCTACCTGAGTTCTTACGGGCTCTGGCATCCACCCCTTTTACCCAGGATGCCCTGTGTCTATCTCATGCATTCTTAAATCCTTCATTTCATTTCATTCATCATATCATTTCATTTTTATTGGTTATACTGGAAAGGCATGTGAGCATTGCTGCCCGTTTACACAAGCATCCAGTTACATACAACAATCATGAGATATGACAGGCTAAAACATTTAACTTACAGCAAGGGTTAATACAAAGGTACATAAAAATCAGGATAATAAAGACTAAAGGGCAAACCATGAACTAGCCTTGGTGAATTAACAAATACAAGGTGGCATTCAGTGAGTGTTTAACAATAATAAAATATAACAGTGGGAAACAAAAATGTAAGTGCAATCTAAAAACTAGCCTAGGTGGATTAACAATACTACAAGTGCTAGAAATAGAGGGTAAGTGCCAGAGGTGGATAACAGAGAGTAAGGGAAAAGAGTGCAGAAGGGAGCCAGATTAGGGCTGCGAGCAGGTGCAGCTGAGGGAGAAATGTCTCTGATATTGTGTTTGAAGGCATTTGTGGAGGGACAGAGTTTTAGTTCTGGAGGAGAGAGTTGAAGCTTAGTCCCATAAAGGAGAGTGTTTTCTGGCCTTGAATGACCGGCAGAAAGGAACAGTGAAAGAGAGAGTGGAGGACAGTCTAGTGGTCCTGGTGGTGGTGGCTGTCTGGAGGGGAGGAGGTGAGGCAATCAGGAGCAGTCCACAGGAGATTTTGAAGAAGAAGTGGCCATCTTGCAGTTGGGGCGGAAGCCTCAAGGGAGGCCGACTGTTGAGCTTATAAAGGTCACAGTGGCGTGTGGAGTTTAGGGAAACCAGAGGCAAAGCAGATAGTGTTGTGGTAGTAGCTCGAAGTCTGGAGAAGTTTTTGATGGAGAAGGGAGGAGGGAGACAAGTGAACCATAGTCAAAGACAGGAAGGAGAAAGCTGGAGACTAAGAGGGATTTGGATTCCTGTTAAGGTAATACTTGGTTCTGTGGAGGATACCAAGGTGTTGGTGGGCTTCTTTGATTGTGAGGTTAGTGTGAGCATCAAAATTGAGGTGGCTATCCAGGAGTAAGCCAAGGTACTTGAATTCACTGACTTTTTAGTGGAGTTACCAAGGTTGTCATGAGGGAAAAGTCAAGCCAGGTGTGTTGGGGGGCTGGAGAAAACCATGAACTTAGTTTTTTGGAGTTGAGTACAAGACCTTTGGACGTGAATCAGGTTTGAAGTCTGCTGAAATCGAATTGGAGTTTGTTAATGAGACCGTCCTGTGATTGTTTTAGCTCCCACCACTTCCACTGGAAGGCTACTCATGTAGTCCACAACCCTTTCCATTAAGAAGTATTTCCTCATGTTACCCTGATCCTACCCCTTCCAGCTTCATTTTGTGCCCCTTGCCTTAGAGCATCTTTTCTATGGAAAATATCCTCCTGTACCTTGTTAATTCCTGTGAGGTATTTGAATATCTTTATCTTTATCATATCCTCCCACTCCTTCCTGTCTTCCAGGAGTACAAGTTAAATTCCTAAGCCTCTCCTCATAGGGCTTTCGATGCAGGCCCTGCACCATTTTGGTTACTCTCCTCTGCACTGTCTCTATCCTGTCTGTCTTTTGAAGATGGGGCCTCCAGAACTGCACACAGTTCTCAAGGGTGTAACCTCACCAGCCCAAGTATGCAGGGAAATATTACCTCCACCTTCTGCTGGTGATAGCCCTCCTACACCCAAGCATTCGATTAGCCTTTCCCGCTGCCTTCTCACACTACTTTGCTACCATCAGGTCATTGATAATAACTCCCAGGTCTCTCTCCTGCCTTGTGACAGCCAGTACCCTCTCTTCAAGTTTGTATATGGCCCCTGGGTTTTGTTACCCCAGGTGCATGACTATTTTGCCATGTTGAATCCCTTAGTAAGTCAGAATTCTTTATTATCCTACAGGTTAATAATTTCCTTCCTTAGAAAGCACTTGGACTACAGAACAAGCCAGATATGGAGCTGGACTCTCATGCTATAATGGAAAGAGAGAGAGAAAATAAAACCCAGTCATTTGGGCAGGGTTTTCTGAAATGGGCATGTAGGAAATAGAAACTGAAAGAAACCACACTGTGTAAATGTAAATACGGTATCTGATGAATCTTGCCAATAAAGAACATTGATAAAAGAATCATTGTTAGGAAGTGCATGCTTACCCACAGTTTGATGCATTCAGTACTAATTAGAGCTGAGGGATCGACAGCACTGGAGAATGCTGCCCTTTTATAATTACGTGGTCAGGTACAGAAGAGCAGTAGCTTCAGTGTGATTCTCACGCACCACAGCACTGACTGGTATGGGGCAACTGCACAAACCTAGGGTGATTACAGTATTTACTGGACTAGTACCTTTATTATAAGACCAGTCCCTGGAGGAGGGTTTTGTCACAAAAACTCTGAGCTCACTAAAATACAATTGCGACACTGCCAGTGCACGTCTTATTCCTGTGACCTGCATAGTGTACACAAATGGCAAAGCGGATTACTGAGAAGAGTCTAAAATACACAGTGGGCACTACATTGCAGTCACAAGGATTATTACAGTGAGCTGCCCAATCGCCATCACAATGGTGAGAACATTGCCCCCCAAACAATATATACAAATTACCATCACAAGAGAAGCCTTGCTGGCACAAACCAACTCTCTGATTTGGAGTGCTATGAGAATGAGTCCTGCTGATGCCAGCTGGCGTTGTTTTGCAGGAAACTGGACACCTCTTTAATGAAGTCATCCAAGGAGGGTACAGTTCCATCAAACAAGATCTTGTTTAGTACCCAGAAGGATCAGGAATACATTGCTAAGAAATCCCATTTGCAGTCACCTGAGCTTAAAGTATGATTTACTCTGGTGCTCAAGTTAGGGTTGGTATGCTTTTTATTGTTAAACTGCAATTTTCAGTAAAGCTGTACCATGGTTGTTTCTCAATGGAGTTTCCACAAAACCCTCGAAAGCATGATCTGTAGCCCAGACTCTCCTGACCTGGCAGGTTAGGTGAATTCTTTTCAGTGTTTTGTGTTTTTGCTAGAGACGAGCAAAATGTGAAATAGACCAACTTTTCAAAAAATTGAGTCGGTTAACACACCACTGCCTCTGACAAGCACAGAGCAGTTCGAGGCACATGAATCTGGATTAAGGATGAAACTCTGAAGCCACCATTACTAAACTAAGTGGTCATCGGGAGCCCAACCCCAGTGCAGCTGACCAGCCCCATTCCGACACCGAGGTGCCCAACCTAGGTCTCTGACACTAAAGTTAAAAAATCCATAAATGTAGTCACCAGAAGGCCAGCCCTGATGCCCCAACCCCTTCCATTCTGACATCGGACGTCCAACCCCAGTAAATGGTCACATGCAGCCCAACCATGGTGCCATGACACCCCCCTTTCAACACTGGATACCCTACTTTTGTTGGACAGTAACCTAACAAAAAAAAGTAAGGAATCGTAGAATCCCAGCATCTTTGCCACTCCCCCCCATTCCGACATGGGGTACCCAGCTCGATTGCCAGACTTAAATAATTTATTACTCTTCCCCAACCCACTGTACCAAAAAGTCACCCCTACACACTTCCTTTACCCAGATGTACAATAAAATAACCCTCCCACCTCGTGGTGCCCTTTGTCGCCATGCCTCCCTCCCCTGCCCACAGTCTCTCAAGGCACTTACAGTTTATTGTCAGATCCATAGCTCACCTAGCATTATTCCAACACTGAGGAATGCCAGGCCATGGATTCACCACTGTGCAGGGACTTTTAACCTCGCTGTTGCGTTCCCTTACTTAAGTGGCTTTAATCTTGAATCCTAGCTGATGCTTTTACATTCTTTTTGCAATGACTTTAAATACATTTAGAAAATGGGCTAAGAAATCTCGAGCTCTGATTGGCTGATAGCCCTGGCAAGGAGGGCATCTATCAGACAATAGAGCCCAGGTTAAAAAAGTGCCAGCCCAATCGACCTGATTGCCAGTATCAAGGTGCCAATTTTCAAAAGCAAATTCTGCCATGTTTTCTTCTCGAATAACGAGCAAGCGAGAGCGCCCCAAAAAAAAAACTGTCACCAGACACATGGACACTCACAGCACTTAACATAATTCACATTTCATTTAACATGTCGCACACCCCTTTCTCCTGTTTATTTCCCAGAAACTGAAAGTCCTGGTGCTCAGTCATTCATTAGTACCCTGACCAGTCTGTGTGGCACTTCTCTCCGCTGACACATACAGTATAAGCGGACATAGTATAGAATGCTACACATTTTTCAAAACTTGTTTTCATAAAAAAAAAAAGGCTTTATTTTGTTCAAAGTGTAAGCTAGCATGTCGCATGCTCAGCGCTACGTCAGCTTCCCAGCTCGCCTTGACTGCAGCCCTGTTCGACCCAAGAACAAAACAGTCATTTTCTTTTTAATACTTCACCCGAGAACCAAATGGGCAGCTGGTGTAAATCTTTTCATCTCTGGGCAGGAAATGCAGAGAGGATCTCCTGACCACAAATGTGCCACTGATTTTTTCTAAAAAAACTCGCAGCCCTTTCCCCTAAAAAAACAAAAACGACTTTTTACAAGGAACAGCAGAGACGCTGCAGCATATTGCCTGCTTAGTGCTATTCTGACCTCCTTATGTTGACTAAACTCCCACTGAAGCAAAACACAGAAACACCACGAACAACATTTTTTCTTTTTTTATTTCTTTTTGTAAGACAGCAGAAACAGTAAAATAATAAAAAAAAAACAGATTGTAAAACACTACAGAAAAAAAGCAATGGGCATACAAGAGTACAGCACCCTCAATTGGAAAGCCATGTAGAGGAACTATTTTAGTACAAAGCTCATATTAGACTAATTATTTAATTACAATTTCTTTTATTACATTTATGTTTTTTACTGTGCCCATTTTTCTAAGCATAATAATACCCTCCAGGGTAGGCAGTATTGTGTTCTACCGGACCTTCCAGGGCTATAAGGCCCTCTGCCTCGGCGTCCCGGGCCTCATGCGCCTCTGGGCGAGTCCGCTATAAGTGGTCACCCACTCCTGTCGGGTATTGGCTGCTTACACAGTATATTGTTTTCCACATTTGGGAAGTTTGTTCACTGCTGGATGCAATCTTATAGATCACAGTCAGCAGGGAGTTATCAGCAAGGCATTTACCACATGTTAGTGCTTCACTGTTGCTCCAGGTCCCAAATGCCACATTGCACTTGAGGATCAGTTCAGTGATATAGTATATGTTGGATGTGATATAGTACAGAATCCCAACATGTAGAATCCTGACCCTCAGCCTGACATCAAAGACCCGACAGCTGGAATCCCGACAATGGCAGATAAGTGACATTTGAAAGAAGTGTTCATGGGGGCTTTAACCCTGCATCCCCAATCATATATTTAAACATCCCCGAAAATGCACAAATCACCACATATCGGGATGTTTCCATCATTGGGATTCCAGCTGTTTGTATTTCGGTGTTGAGCTTTCAGAGGTCGTATTCTGCATGTCAGGATCCTGTACTGATACCGTTAGGTGGATGAGGCAGATCTAAAGATGCAGTCTTCACTTTTTCAAGGAGGCTAAGGGTACCCAGGCTTTGTGGTCCCAGCTCAGATGATGGACAGGAAAAGAGTTAATGAATGATTTAACTTTGGCAGGGCTTCTGACCACAGGTATCCCTAACAGGATGATGATGATCCCAAACTGGGAAGGAGGTGGAGTGTGTGGCATGGGAATGTGTTCTGAAACGAAAATGGCTAAAAATGATTTAGATGTGTGAGGACCTGTTTGCCAGTGATAAAAAAGAAGGTGCATCAGCTTATGTTTCCAGAGTGCTGAGCAAGAACCATAGCAAGTGATGCTGTGTGAGTCTTCTGGTTGGGAGGCAGAGCTGTGTGTGGAATTTGTTTTATCGTGGAGTTCTGCAGATTTTTGATTACTAGAATTTCTGCAGAATTGTTACATACATACAAACATAAGAAGAAGCCAACAGAAGGCCATTTGATCGATCAAGTCTGCTCATATTGCAGGGTCCATAGCTTGAACTAATATCCCTGCCCTCCTTCCCACTTCTCCCATCCTTCCTACCGATGACCCTTACCTTGCCATGGGTCACATGTTATGACAGTGATCATAAAACAGCGATGCTATCATAACGAATGTATGTAGCCGAAAAGCATTTTAGCTTATACAAACACGGCGACCTGACTTCTGGATAATTATAGTGTTTTTATGGGGGGTTGTGCTCCCCACACCCCCATGAATAAGGATTGTTAACTCCGGGGTGCATGTTGAGGAATGGGTGAAACACGGACGGAAAAAAACAGAGCTGCAAGCAGCGGCAAAACAATGTCGCCCCCTGCGGTCCGAACCCAGTTTCTGCTTGCACCATAGCCAGTCACCCTCACCACCACACCACAGGGCTGGCTCGGCTGCAGCAGGATCCCACCCATACAAACCCTCCTTCCTATCCTCCCTCCACCTCCTCATCCCTCCCCTTCTGGTTGCTCTGTTTGCACATATGATCACTACCCTAGCAGGGTAGCTCTTCAAGATAGCTTATAAAATGAGTTGCTGTTTCTACAGTCTTTCATTTATTAACGCTATCATCACTGATACTCCCCATGCCTGTCCCAGCCTCTCTTGAAGCTGCCCACTATCTTCATGAGATTACTTCTTCTGGCAGGCGCATTCAAGTGTCCACCACCCTCTCTGTGAAAGTGCTTCCTGACTTCCCTCCTAAACCTCCCACCCTCCCGCTTAAGATCTGCCCCCTCATGCTGTGGTTGCCACTCAGTTGAAAGAGACTCTCCTTATCAACCTTATTTATCCCTTTCAAGTACTTGAAGGTCCCAATCATGTCCCTTCTCTTTCTCCTGTCTTCCAGGAGTACATGTTCAGTGCCCTCAACCTCTCCTCACATGCCTTACCCTGCTGACTGGCTATCATCTTTGCAGCCCTCCTCTGGTCCTTCTCCAGCAGGTTGTTATATTCCACAGTAGGATAAATCTTCAGAAGTATCTCCATAGAGCTATAATACATTGAAAGGTAAGCTGTCAGTGTTGGAACATGAGGCAGCTTTGCAAGATGGGTCCCCTACATCAATGTACCACATGCACATCATCAGCACACAGTGTCACCTATATAATGGCTTTGGCCTCAGCAATTTCAGTTGTTTTTCTCCCATCATTGAGAGTGTGAATGTCAGACCAGTGAAAGTGTTTTTCTGTCATGGATTTTGTCTGACACAGCTTATTTTCTTTGCTAGGGACTTCTTTGGGAAAGTTCATCACTGGTATATGTCATTGTAAAGTACTTTTTCATCTTTATCACTGTAGAAAGTGGATTTACCATGAAAATATGCACAATCTGTGCATGTGTTGTTGGGCCTAGTTCACAACATTAAAAAACTGCAACAGCTACCAGGATTTCAACCAGGCTGCACCTAGACACAGCTGTAAAACATTAGAGTGTTTCCTTAAAAAGATGAACAAAGCTACTGCAATGCCCACAGTGTCACCAAATCTCTGAGGACACTGACTAAACCAAAACTATTGTTGATGAATAAATGGTTAAAGTTGCCATGTGCCATTGCCAGTAGAAATCAGCCTCCGGTGGTGTCTTCTCTGTGATCTATAGAGACCCATTGGGATCAGCAGGAGTCAGGCTACTCATCACATGCAGGATGCCGTATAAACCACATAGTGCCACACAGTTCCTCAGATTTTACCTAGAGGGCACCACTACCAATTCCAGGTCTTGCCTGGGTTGTCATCAGTGCATGTCTTTTACCAAATGCTTTGCTGTGATAGCCACAGCACTATGCCAGGAAAGCTTTATATCTTACCATATCTGGCTCACTGGCTCCTGAAGGGGATGGAGTACACTTTGTAATGCACCAGGCAATTGATGGACAGCTTAGGAGTGTTGTTTTGGACATAGTGGCAGTCCTGGACTCAGCCCTTGTGTTGCCTTCCTCCGAGGATGGGGCATCGGCCTTGGTGGCATGCAGGGACCAGGTTTCATCCCACGTTATACTCTACCTCCGGAGTTCATGGCAGCCTCCATATTCATGCTCCCCCTGTCGCCTGCATATGAAGGTTCCCCAGTGGTTATTGCAGGCACAGCGATCTCCTGCCTCACAGCCCCTGGACCACCTGATTGCTGTTTTCCAGCCCCTATGGAATGCCTTACTGTGATGGCAGAACAGGGATCACCTGCTTGTGGGTTCTTGTAAGCAACCACAGTTACAGGTGATCATCAGTACTGATGCCTCCAACCTGGGCTGGGGTAACCACTGAGGTTCTCACTAGATCCACGGTTCTTGAGCTCCGTTGGAACAAGGCCATCACATGAATGTGCTTGAAGTGATGGTAGTTCCTACAGTCTCCAGGCACTGGCCTCCTAGTTCAAGGATTATCTCTTATGGTGCAGTCAGACAATCAGAGTTTGGTGTATTACATAAACAAGCAAGGAGGGACATACTCATACCCTCTGTGGGGAGAGGCGATGAGGGTGTTAGACTAGGTGGTAGTTCAGCATGACTTGTACACTGCTGTCCACAATGCAAGCTCACTGAATGTCCTGTCTTTAACTTTGCAGGCAATTGTACATGTTAAAGGGGTAGTATTACATTTATATACCCCCTTAACATGTACAGGGAACCTCAAAGTTAAAATGGTACTGAAAGTCAGGTACTGCCCCAGTCATACTTGCGCTATTCTGTACAGTTCAGCCTCATTCACTACTTCATGGCATCAAAATGTGCGGCTTGGTGACAGGGCTGTGGTGGTTTTCAGCTGCTAGGTGCACTCGTGGAAGTGAGATCGTAGCTGCTTTCAGGAGATAACATGAATCCCTCTACTAAACAGTTACATTTATGACTTATCCAACTCCTCAAGCATTCAGCTCCTTATCATGAGTTTCCTTCCCTAAGGTCCAAGTCATGGCAGCTCCTCTTTAGAAGTTTTCTTTAGCTGCTGGCACCCACATGGTACTGGTTCAGGAGCAACACAGAGGATGACTGAAGAATCAAGTGCCTTTCAGTGAACTCCAAATATTGAGTTCAAGTTAGGCTATGAAAATGGGGTGATTAAAAACAAAATCTGGCCAGAGCCAATATGGCTGCAGCTGAGCTTGCAGAGGTCGCGGCAGAACATGACAGAGTCTGCCATGTCCAATATGTCCACCGGACTGTATTGCATATGTCGCGAGTAGTTGTGCATGCACAATACAGTTCAGTGGCCATCTTGGACATGGTGGTCTGTGCTGTATTCCACTGTGACCTCCATAGCCACGTTATCTTCCAGCACAAACCAAAGACAGCAGGAAAAGTGAGTGTGCTTGTGGGGGGTTGAGCCATTGACTTCTACAGGATGTTGCGGGCGATTTTGGAGTTAGCGGAAGTGTAATGCAATTCCAAATTTGTGCTCTTCAGTATCCCATTTTATAGCCACAGCAAGAAGGGTGCAGGCTCCGTGCCTTCAGCCATAAAAACAGTCAGTCAAGTAAACCACTTGAGGGACCCGCCAAGTTAATCCTGGCGTACATGGCAGTCTGGTGGGTAACTCCAGATATATTCTTTCGCTTCGTGGATGACTTGCTTTACACCTAGAAAACCCTGTACTTCCTTACCAGCTGCATTAAACGTCATGGACAAATTCTCTTGGGTAGCAGGGTATAAATTAAATATAGACAAGTTGATGGTTTTGCTGTTAAATGTACATGTTCAGAAACAGTAGGTCATAGACCTGGGCCTCACCTGGGAGCCCAAGACACTTTGCTATTTAGGAATAATAGTTTCTGGACATATCTCAGATTTGGTTAAATTTAATCTTTCCTCCATATCTCAAGCTGTAATGGTGAACCTATAGAAAGGAGATCCCTTCGCGTTAATTGTGGGAAATGATTAAGATGAACATCCTATCCAGATTATTCTACCCACTGAGCATGGTGAGCCTATTTCTCCCTAAATCTTGATTTATCTGGCTCCAGTCCTCTCTCTCTCTGACTTTCTCTAGCTTGGTGAAGCAGTCCATAGAGTGTATTCTAAGCTGACTCACCGGAAAGAGCTGGGTGGCCTAAAGATACCTAACTTCTTCTTATACTATTGTACCATACATTGCTGTAAAATATTCAGATGGAACTCAGGAGCCAATGATCTTCCAGATAATTGTTATACACCACTTTGGCTTTCTCTTGAACGACACCTTTGTCGATCTAAGGTATTGATATTACCAGTCTAATTTATGCAAGACCTTCTGATCTTCCCAAATCGCTCTGTAACTCCCTGATATGGGGGTCCCTCAAAGCCCTTCATCAGATCTGTTCCCATCTGGGAATGGTCTTGCATAAAGTTCTCTCCTGACCCCTATTTGGGAATCCACACCTCAAGATTGCAAACCGTATGATTCCCCAGGGTTTTTGCCCAGCCCTGGCAAGGACTTTGATTTCATCCTTGATCTCCCAAGGAAGATTTTGCTTGGTCAAGGAGGTCTAGGAGAAATTCTTTATCCCAGTCTACCACCCTTTAAACATCTCCATCTGGGCAAAGCCATCTCCTCATTCCTGGGCCTGTCCCCATGGTCGGACTACCCCAGCCCACTGTTACACACATTCACAGAAATGGCCTTGTTACCTCACCTGATTTCCAGATTCTATGATATGTTGCAACTTCATGACCTTACCAGACCCCAGAATTTGTTATTATGGGAAGCATGAATTGGATTTGAACTTGAGTGGCAGAGTGGCAACAAGTTTGGAAACCTTTATACAAATTCATTAAACAAGACTGTCTCTGCTTCCTGCAATTCTGAATCCTACACAACCTCTATTTCTCCCCAGCAAGACTACATAGGCAGGGCAGAGCTGGGTCACCAACCTGTATTAGATGCCGTATGTTTGACGGCTCCCTAAAACACATCCTTTGGGATTGTTCCTGAGTAAACCCCTTTTGGCAAACAATTAAAAGTGTTTTGGATCCCATGCTGAGCTTAGACTTCTACTTTACCCAACAAATTTGTCTGGTGGACCACTTCCTAAGGGAGATGTTAGACTGCCATAAAGCCTATATGTAGCTAATCTCAGGTGTCAACAAACTCATTATTGTAAGACATTGGTTAAATCAAACTTTTTCCTTCCTAAAAGAATGGCATTCTGAAATTATTCAGGTTCTAGAGATGGAGCGACAGTGCTAAATGAACAGACCACTTAGGGTGTTTAACAGGAGGTGAGCCCGCTTATGGCCCTCTTACCTCTAATACACAGCACATAAGGTTCCTCATAGTTTAATGGGTAAAGAAGGATCACAGCAACTTTTAGGGAGGCGGGCAGGGATCCCTAACCAATGCTGTAGCATTAGTTACCATGTGCCGATTTAGCTGCAGGAGGGGGCTTCTCTGGCTGAGCCCTTTGAACCCCTAAGTTAGGCTAAAGGTGCTCGGGGGGTGGAGGGAGAGATAGGTAGTGGGAGTAGTCAAATGGGATATAACTACTTCTATTTTAAATGACCACACCAATGATTAGTATCTATTTGGTAGGTTGTTATGCTTTGCAGAACCATTGTAACAGCTTCCTTCATAGGAGCCTGATTCAGCATCTTCATTGAGACGTAGAGGTGAAAATGAGCTGTTGATTGTATGGATGTAGGTCTCTTTTTGTGGAAAAAACTAATAAAGTATACTTAATTTAAAAAAACACTTGAGAGTGAGGGATCCTATATATTTTGTTCTGATGCTCAGTAAAAAGTGGTGTTTCTTTCAGTTTTAAAATTTTAAACAGTTGTACAAGGACTTGATTAAGGTGATACATTCTGATTGGCAGGACTATGATTTTTTACCATGCATTTGGCTCACACAATGCAGGGTCCTGACTAGTCAGCATGCATGATTTTCCCTACCCATTTTATAACTGGGTTTGAGATCAAACTAGTAGTATCATAATTCACTGAGTAACAAAAACAAAAATCAGGAACAGAATTTCATATAAAAAATGGGCATCTGGCTAGAGACTGTTCCTGTGGTGACTTGTATTTGCACCTGTTTTTTTCACTAGCTTGCCAAGAAAGGCATTTTGTGGCAGCAATTCATATGGCGTCCTGGAAATCATTATAGAAAGGTCCTGGTAATGAGCACTTCATGGTGTGTAGAGGACGGAGTTCTGGTGAGGCAGCTTCAATAGCACTGGAGCAGCCATGCTCGTGGCTGCTTTGGAATACCTGTTTTGAAACAGTAAAATGACTGCAAGTCTGTTTTGGAGCTTCAGTAGTAGGACAGTTGGCACATAGATTGTTTTGGAGATTATTGCACAGCCAAGGGGCAAAGTAGCCAACATGTCAGGAGTGCTTCTCTTGTACAGTGGAGGCGTGATGTCACTAATGAGTGAGCAGGCACAATAGATCTCAACACTTAGGAGAACCTACTAGTTGGTGCTGAGGGAATGAAGGAACTACATCAGGAAGGAAAGGACTATTGCCACAGTGAGTAGTGAGTAGTGAGTGTAGTGTGTGTGTGTGTGTGTGTGTGTGTGTGTGTGTGTGTGTGTGTGTATGCATAAAATCTTATATAAACTAATTCAATGAAAAGTAACAATAAATTAAACACTGTAATACAAATATTCAGGTTCAGGTTCCTTATTGTTTTAAGAGAACAGATTCTCAGTTATGTAAAAAAATAATGCGCTGAAACAACGACCTCACATTTACTGGCTTCACTACAAAAATGTTTTGGAAGATGGGACCCCTTTCTCAGTCCTAAATGTCTGCAGGGGAGTGCTTGGCATCTACTTCAAACGGTGATAATCAGGATGGGGTTTTAATGACTGTTGCTCCTGTAAGCCCTGTTCAAAGCTCTGAAGCCATGTCACGCATTTGAATGAATTTTAAAATGTAAACGAGATTCTCTCCAGTAATTTATTTAAATTTGTTTTTAGCAAAACAAATGAGATATCACGTAACTTCATAATTTCCCATGACCAAGTCGCCAGCATGCAGCGTGTAATTTACCATGATTTAAGATGTTTATCTGTGGATTCATGCTCCTGTTGGCGAGTCTTTTTATTTTTGTTTCATTTTCTGCTTTATGAGTGATGGAAGACCTGAACAGCTCTTGAGAACTGGCAGAGAACTGGGCCGTTACGAATAAGTTTGAGACAGCCGAATAGCTGACTGTTTTAGTAACCAGATCATTACTTAGGAGCTTTAATACATCAGTGTGAAACTGTTGTCCATTATTGACCTAGCAGGAAGAAACAGTGAAATGTGATGATGATAGTGGATGACTTGATGACATCTGATCATACCGTGGATGCACAGGGTTGTCATGAGATGTGGTCGAGCTAATCTGGTGTTCTGGGTTCCCATTTTCAGTATTTCCATCTCAGCTGAATTCCAGCCACACTGAGTATTTCCATTTGGGAGGAAAATAGGCTGGGAGAGTTTGCAGCTCACTGCACTGTAGCTGTGTGCCCCCTCCCCTGAGGCTAAAATGGGAGCAAGGCACAGAATGGGCAAATGAGTTATTAAGAGAATGCACCAGAGAAATTAAAGAAGACAAATCTTCCTGCACAGTCGAACATATTCTTCATAAAACCCCTCCAGCGTGCCAAGAAAAAGTTAGAGGACCCGCACCACCCACCATAAAAGACCTTTTTTAAAATCCAGTGGCAGTTTTGAGTCTCCATTAAGCACAGAATCTTTTCCATGGTTGTTGCTAGTATGCCTTGAACATATGTAAATGTGACTTTTGCAGTGTTTTTAATACTGACCTGCAGATCACCATTATGTTTATTGTTGCGAGCTACAGCTTCATAATATGCATATTATATATGTGTATGTATGTGTGTGTGTGTGTGTGTGTGTGTGTGTGTATATGTATATATATATATATATATATATATATATATATATATATATATATATATATATGTAACTCTAGATGGCGCTATCCCAGGGGCTACTACCCTGCCTGATTTGCCACTAACAGGTTGAGGGCCTGGATCCAATGGCGGGTGCCTCCACCAGAGGTCAGGGTTGCAATAGTTAAACTAACTTGGTCACAGCCCTCTGGGACACTAGCCACCTTTCTTCCCACTAGTGGCACACAATATATCAAATTACCTTCACAGTATACACTTACCCCCAGGTCTGGTTCGGCACTGGGACCTCCTGTGAAATGAGATACAGTGCAACAATCACAGTACAGTACTTTAACATAACAAATACCTCAGGCAGTATAACTTTGCTGAAATAAGCAGCTCTGATTTATTTAGGGGATATAACAAGGACAGGGGAAATCAGGTTAATTAGCTTATCACTCTAATAATCTACCTATGGCTCTGTGCACAGGCCTATCCCTATCAGTTACTGTCCCTGGGTACCCAAGCCCTAGTGGCTAGTCCAAACCGTGGCAGCTGGTAGGGGCCCTTTCACACAGAGAAAAGGAGAATTAAACAGTCAGCAGTACAGTAATTCCATTTGGATTTAATGTGGCAATTCAACAGGGAGCGACCCTGAATTAGTACTCAACGACCTCCAAATAAGATAGGGTCCTTCAATGTCAGCAGGGCTCACTTGAGGTACACAAACCTCTTCACACATCCATATAAAAGAAAGCACTATACCAGGCAGGCTGCATCTGTATCCCGATCGCAATTACTGCACAATACCGGGAGAACACACAGCAGATTCAGTTCCTGACAGACCGAGTGCAATTTTCAGCAATTCCTCCAGTCTTCTACAGGGTGAGCCTGGTTTCTACTCTTCAGCGATCCTTTGATTCTTTACTGGGACGGATTCAGTCCTAACAAGCTGTTACACAAGCTGCAGACCGGAACTCTGGGCCTTACACACGTTTTTGACTAAAACTGCACACTGAAAAAGCACAGGGCTCCTTCCTTCTTCACTGCAAAGCTCAACTGAAACTCCAACCGACAAAACCGGGCACTTCCTTTGAGTTCCTCCCAGTTCTTGACTGGATTGGCTGTCACTCACAATAGACTGCTGCTGTTGGTCAAAAGGCACTGAAGTCTAAACTACATCTCCCAGAGTCACTGCCCATACAATCCTCTTGTGGCTGGCTCAGATTATGAGTCAAGTTCTGATTCGTCCAAGGCACCATTTTAGAGCTAGCTTACGCGCACTGATTGGTCCAGTTCAGCAGTTCAAAACTAGAATGGGGAACTAGCAGACACAGTTCTGACTGCAAAGAAAGCAGGTTAGACAAACTGTAATTTCATTATTACTCTAAATAATTTCTGGCAAACAGTTACATCTTTCAGATAGGTTCCTTTGCACTCCTAGTGACTGCAAGAATTAAGTGAATTAGCAGCAGCTCGAGTGGTACTCAGAAAGCACACAGTCCCCATACAAACTAATTATGTCTGCAAGCAGACAGCTCTTAAGAGACAGTACCAGAGGCTCTAAAACACTCACTGATAAATGGCTTAAATGCCAAACACCATTCAGGCTTGGAGCATTCAAGCAAGCTCCTGGAAGTCTTTGGGAACCCCATTTGCAGGGGTTACACCCTTCCTGGCCTGGGAAAGCTTGGCGTCCGCGTCAAGCAAGTACCCATAAGTTTCAACTGCAACCATATACATTTGCATAAGGCTGCACATGTAATCATCAGTCAATATATCATTTTACCAAGAACACATTTCTGAAACATTGCAGTACGTCACTCTTTACACAGTATTACATACACATTGTACCATAACTCAAGTTATTACCTCTTGTACATGAAACCTGAAGAGAGGGGCCCTTCCCTATCAGTTACCTTGGGCTGGATGGGGCAAGGGCACCATACTAGAGGGCAACACAAGTAACTTGGAGTTAGCACTGATGCTCAGTTTGGGCAATGAGCTGGGGACACATACACTCCTTTATGGACAACATTGAGAGGCAAGTCCACAGGCCTCCCAAGGGAATCATAACTGAGGTGCACCACAGGCTTTACAGCTCGACCAGTCTTTCTAGGGGAACTGTTATAGTCTCTGCACTCTGAGCCTCATTTTCAGCATTGTCCTCACTTGTCAGGGAGTCTCCATGGGGTAGAGAGGCTAGAACTTGGGGCACTTTCAGCTCCAGGAGTTACAGTTTCTGAGTCCACAACATTTGGCTCAGGGGAGAGCTTCGGACACTGGCAGTGGACTGTCAGGGCACTCAAAATACTCTTCTTGTTGGTGTATCACCAGTCTGCCCCAATCTATCATTTTCCTCCCTGAAAGCTCAAACAGTTCAACCATGCACAATGATTCCATTTCATCTGATCTGATGCTTTGCACTTCACTTTCTGGGAGCATTGGCTCCAGGGATGAAGCTGGGGCTTAGACAGTCCAGAAGGCCCAGCTTTGTCTCCAGTATTGACTAGGGATTGCCCGAAACAATTGACTCAGTTAGTAAGAAGGATAGTATTCAAAGTCACTCTCACTTTCTTCCGATATGGACTGACAGTCATGCTCAACTGGGACTTGTGGAGGGGAACACTTTAACTTTGCTTCTGTAGGTGCAGACTTTCTTGATCTTTTCTTAGCAGCAGCTCTAGTCACTGGTCCAGAGGGGCATCTTCTAGGGGCTCAGACTCAATTAAGATTTGTCCAATGGGCAGTAAATGATTTCTATGCATTGTTTTACATCTTTTGAATTATTCTCAGGCCTTACTTTGTACACTGGCAGATCATCTAGTTTGCCCACTACAATGTGAGGGAGATGGTCCATCTGTCAGCAATCTTGTGCTTGCCATGCAGTCCCAGATTTCTTAGCAATACCGATCTCCCTCCTGGAGTTCCTGTGCTTTCACCTTTTATCATACCTTTCTTTGTTGGCCAGATTTCTTTGGCAGCCATGGTTTGAGCCAGTTAGTACATGAGTTAGCTGGGCCTTTAACTTTTGCACATACTGTAAATAGTTGTCAGCTTGAACCCCATCAGGAGAGACCCCAAAACACACATCTACTGGTAGTCGAGCTTCTCTTCCAAACATCAGGCGGTAGGGGAGAATCCAGTGGCATCACTTTTGCTGCAGTTATAAGCATGTACCAGGGTGCTAATTTGTTGGCTCCATCTAGGCTTGTCCTTTGGGTGCAGGTGCCTAGCATATCTAGCAAGTTGAGTTGAAACGTTCAGGCTGTGGGTCCCCTGGGGGTGGTAAGGAGTGGTTCTGGACTTTCGCACTCCCACAGAGAAAGCATCTCTTTGATCAGACGACTCTCAAAGTCTCTCCCTTGATCAGAATGGATTCTTTGTGGAGCCCCATAGTGAACAAAAAGTTTTCTACAAGTACTTTGGCCACAGTGGATGCTTTCTGGTCTTTGGTGGGGAAAGCTTGGGCATATCTCGGGAAATGGTCAGTGACCACCAGCACATTACTGATATTTCTTTGATCTGACTCAAACTCAGAAAATCAATACAGACCAGCTCCATGGGTGCACTGGTGGTGATGTTAACAAGGGGCAGCCCTCTGGGGCAAAGCTTTCTCTGTAAGCTAGCGACTACAAGTTCGAATGTGTTGCTCCACATCAGCCCCCATCTTAGCCAATAGAATCTGGATCTCACCAAGTCAAGTGTTCTGTCTATACCAAGGTGCCCCATGTGGTTGTGCAAGGACCTCAGTACTGAGTCTCGAAAGGCAGTGGGCAGCACTAGTTGTTGTTTGTCTACTTGTCCCCTCTGTCTACTGTTTCTCTGTATAACAGTTTATTGATCAGTTTCAACTTAGGACCTTCTTTGTATAACAGTGCAGTTCTCAAATCAGTGGAGGCGTAATTTGGACACATCTTTTCCTGCATAGAGGACTTCTAAAGCTGCTTTGATCATGGGATCTGAGGATTGAGCCCGCCGAATACTGTCATTGTCCAGCTGAGGCAGTGCACCAATGTCTATTGCAGAAAAGTGGCAATAAGCAGCAGGTATGCAATTTTCAGAGGCTCCCAAGCAATCCACCATGCAGTCCACTAGTCCGTGGACATTTGTTCCTCCCTGTCAAACTTCGGCAGAGTGCCCGAATGTCAGGTTCTGCCAATCGGACCCAATCATTCTGGGGAACAGGCCTCGCGGAGAAGCATCAGCATCTATGGTTCAGACCTGCCTCGGTATTCAGAGCATAGTCATATGTAGATAATGCAGAAAGCCACCTATGGCCAGTGGCATCCAACTTAGCTGAGGTCTGCACATAGGTCAAAGGATTATTGTCAGTTTTACTAGTATTTTAGCCCCATACAAGTACTCATGGAATTGGTCAACAATAGCCCACTTCAAAGCTAGGAACTCTAACTTATGTACAGGATAGTTCTTTTCGGATGGGGTCAGACTTCTACTGGCAAAGGCCACTGGTCTCAGGCTATTCTCGTGCTCTTGGTACAACACAGCCCCAACCCTTGCAAGCTAGCATCAGTGTGCAGGACGTAAGGTTTTCTTGGATCGGCATAGGCCAGCACTGGAGCATGGGTAAGTTGATATATGATCTCATGAAAAGCAGTCTCACAATCAGGAGTCCAGCGGGCTCCAAATACTTCACTCGGATGAAAATACACTCTTTCAGTCTTGAGGGGCTGACTTTGGTATTTTTGTGGGTTGGGGGATACCCTTGAGTAAGGTTAAGTAAGGGCGGATCACTCTTGAATAGTCCTTGATAGGCGCCGATAATAACCACAGAATCCCAGGAATCTTTGCAGTTCTTTTAGATTTTGGGCTGTGGCCAGGTGGTCAAGGCCTCAACTTTACTTAGGTGGCGTCTCTATTCCTCGGTGGATACTATGTCCCACATACTTTACTGATGTTTGAAGAATTGACACTTATCAATGGACAGTTTAAGGCCAAAGTCCTCCAGTCGGTCCAATACCTTAAATAATCTGCTCTCATGTTCCTCCAGTGAGCTGCCAAACACAATAACATCATCTAGGTATACCAGGCACTCTAGTAAGTTCATGTCCCCACTGCACGCTCCATCAATCGTTGAAAAGTGGCTGGGGCACCTAGAATCCTTGAGGCATCCTCATGAATTCATAGAAGCCAAGCGGACAGATAAAGGCCGTCTTCTCACGGTCCTCTGGGGCCATCGGGATCTGGTAGTACCCACACGGAGATCCAGCACAGAGAACCACTTGCTCCCGCTTAGGCAGTCAAAGCATCCTGAATGCGGGCATTGTGTACTGATCAGGGATAGTCCGCGGTTTAAGATGCGATAATCCACACACATCCTTACTGTTCCATTCTTTTCCTCACTACCACAATGGGGAAGCATAAGGGCTTCTGGATTCTTGTATTACACCAGCAGCTAACATCTCTTGCAGATGCGTCTCACATCATCTATGTCAGCAGGTGCCAGGCGTCGAGACCTCTCACGAAATGGTCTTTCGTCATGCAGCGCGGATATTGTGCTCAGCTCCTTGCACTATCCACATCCCATTCCTTTAAGAAAACACCTGGTCTCTCTGGGCAAGCTTCTCACTGATCCTCACTTTCCATTTCAGCTGGTAGCGGGGAGTCGCAAATCAAACAAGTCAGGCGTTACTCTGTCATTCTTCCTTGAACTCTTGCTGCTGGGTAGCACTGCAGTGTCTGTACAATGCACATTAGCCAGGATGCAACCTCTGTTTACTCGAATGTCTCTTTCAGACACATTATGAACTTGGACCATTACCCTTCTGGCATAAGCATGGGCTCTAGCGGCAAAATACTGGCTTGACCAGCAGTCCCTCTGGCAATTTTCCATCGCCTGGTGCATCCAACATTAATATTTTATTTTAACATCCTTTCTGATAACGGACCTCTCCCTGTAAGGTACACTGGGCATTTGGCGCCAGGATCAGAGACTCAGGATCCTTCTTCCATACAATTCCGACCGGTTCCTCTGGTTCTGTTTTTCAGCATCTCTGTGCCTCATAGGCCTTCTTAATTAAAGCCGAACTCTTAAAGCTCTACTAGTCTTTGACCCTGTTTTTCATAACACAACTGTGCAGCCTTCCGAACATATGAGCATTTGTTCCAATCAACAAAGGGACACCATCATACAGTCCAGTGGGGGACACACTAAGGCTAGGGTCTCTACTTGTTCGGCCACTCCAGCCACGGAGGTGGGGAAAGACAGCCAAATTCGGATATACCGGAATAGGGGTAGGCCTTCTCACTTAACCCCCATACATGCAGTCCTTCTAATGGTTGTAAGGGTACGCCTGACAAATGCTTCTGATACCAATCCTGGAACATAATTGTCACTTGGGAGCCACTGTCTAATACAGCTCTTGTAGACACTCCATTCACCTTTACAGTGGTCTCCATGGAGGACCCACTATTCTGGACCAGTCTGAGAGGCGGTAGTGGGGCCTGGGCAACTGACCTTGCCACAAAGGGACGTGAATTAGCATTTTGGTGCCCTCACTGGGATCATGTGCACCTCTTAACCACTGATTTCTTCTCCCAAGCTCTCCTTGTAGCCTATATGCAACCTTTGTCAGTGTCTTTTGGAGACTGGCATTCCCTTTCATGTGCCCATCTTTCCACAATTATAGCAAAACATACTTTCTGGAGTTTGAGCTGGCCGAGGCGCCACACTGGGAGCCAGGGCGGGGTATTACTAACTGGAAACCTGGGTGCCATCTCTGTCTGCTGCGTGATAAGCATTTGAGACACCTCGTCGTTTCTCCACTTCCATGGTCAAGGAATTGAGTTTGGAGCTGTTATCAGCAGGAGATACATGGGTGGGTACCCCACCCCCATAGCAGATGCAGTCGGATATAGGTCAGGGCCCGTGCTTGCAGGCGTGGCCTTCATAAAGGGACTGTTTTTAATTCCGGATCTCTCTCAACAGTTCGCCCATTGTGGCATATCTTTTCCTTGTCAGAGCACTCATTGACTGTCAACCTCTGCCCTGAACTTCACTTGATGGGTCACCCTCAGTCACCCGGTCGTAGCCACAGCTGTTGGTGCAGGTACCTCCCGAGGTCGCCTTTTCTCAACTCCCAATTTCTCTCATTAACTCATCATGGGAGGGTGGGGATTCAGTCGATTTGCCAGGCGTAACTGAAGCAACAGCAGTTCTGAGAAGGGGCAGACTTAAGGATTCTGTCCAGTCTGGTTCGGTCCAGTTCAATCGCTGGCAAACTACCCTTTCTGAGGCATTCTTGCAACAATTTTTCCAGCGAGAGACTATACACAGACAACAACTCCCCTTGGTACTGTTGTGCATTTCTTACTCTCCACCATAGGTCCTCATCAGAATCTGGGCCCATACACATTCTCCAAGGCCTCAAGATAGGCCTGTGCAGTCGCTCAGGGTTACTGGCCGCTTAGCACGGATGGTAGCCAGGGCAGGACCTCGGAGGCTCTCACTAACCCTCTTTCACTTTTCGCCTTCTGAGCATTGCCATTCTAGCACTTGGGGGACAACATAGTCTATCCAGGTCTCTCAGTCATCCTCCCCTTGGGGTGGGGAGGGTGCCAGAGAAGATCCTCAACCTTCGGTAAGATCGTGACTAATGGCAGGTGCAGAAATAGAGTCTGCATTGGTTCAGCACCCACGGGAACTGGAGCAGGAGAGGGTGTTGGGAGGAACACCCCAGGTGGCAAGAATAGTTTCTTCAAGTCCTCCACAGGTTTTCCCTCTCCCAGCAACCATTCAGCAAATTTCTCCTCAAAGTTTCAGATAGTGGTGGGGGCTGATTCCCAGGTCTTTACTGTCCTTAGTTATCACTCTCCAAGCAGTGAGGGCCCTCTGGGGTAATGGTCTGTGGCACTTGGAGCTATCTATGGGATCCTTAAATTCTACTAGGCCAGGAAAGTGTGAGTGAGCAGATTAGCATGCCGACCCACCACCACAGGGTTTTGTAAACCTTCCACCTTGGAAACTACTCCTGCACAGTGTCCTGTTGATACCCAGGGGGATGTCAAGGATAAGCATAGCATTTTGGGGTCGATCTCCTCCCAGTACACCACTCCACCAGCCGGTGCACAGCCACTCTGTCCGGGTACCCATTTTTTTCTTAACAGTGGTTCAGAATATGGCCACTAGAGGACACACAATCCCAGCGGTGAGCCTCAAGATGTAACCCCTAGATGGCGCTATCCCAGGGATACTACCCCTGCCTGATTTGCCACTAACAGGTTGAGGGCCTGGATCCAATGGCGGTGCCTCCACCCAGAGGTCAGGGTTTGCAATAGTTAAACTAACTTGGTCACAGCCCTCTGGGACAACTGCAACCCCCTTTCTTCCCACTAGTGGCCCACACAATATATCAGAATTACCTTCACAGTATACTTACCCCAGGTCTGGTTCCGGCACTGGGACCCTGTGAAATGAGATACAGTGCAACAATCACAGTACAGTACTTTAACATAGACAAATACCTCAGGCAGTATAACTTTGCTGAAACAAGCAGCTCTGATTTATTTAGGGGATATAACAAGGACAGGGAAAATCAGGTTAATTAGCTTATCACTCTAATAATCTACCTATGGCTCTGTGCACAGGCCTATCCCTATCAGTTACTGTTCTGGGTACCCAAGCCCTAGTGGCTAGTCAAACCGTGGCAGCTGGTAGGGGCCCTTTCACAGAGAAAAGGAGAATTAAACAGTCAGCAGTACAGTAATTCCATTTGGATTTAATGTGGCAATTCAACAGGGAGCGACCTGAATTAGTACTCACGACCTCCAAATAAGATAGGGTCCTTCAATGTCAGCTAGGGCTCACTTGAGGTACACAAACCTCTTCACACATCCATATAAAAGAAAGCACTATACCAGGCAGGCTGCATCTGTATCCGATCGCAATTACTGCACAATACCGGAGAACACACAGCAGATTCAGTTCCTGACAGACCGGTACAATTTTCAACAATTCCTCCAGTCTTCTACAGGGTGAGCCTGGTTTCTACTCTTCAGAGATCCTTTGATTCTTTTCACAGGACAGATTCAGTCCTAACAAGCTGTTACACAAGCTGCAGACCGGAACTCTGGGCCTTACGCAAGCTTTTTAGACTAAAACTGCACACAAAAAAGCACAGGCTCCTTCCTTCTTCACTGCCAAAGCTCAACTGAAACTCCAACCGACAAAACCGGCACTTCCTTTGAGTTCCTCCCAGTTCTTGACTGGATTGGCTGTCACTCACAATAGACTGCTGCTGTTGGTCCAAAAAGGCACTGAAGTCTAAACTACATCTCCCAGAGTCACTGCCCATACAATCCTCTTGTGGCTGGCTCAGATTATGAGTCCAAGTTCTGATTCGTCTAAGGCACCATTTTGAGCTAGCTTACCCCACACTGATTGGTCCAGTTCAGCAGTTCAAAACTAGAATGGGAACTAGCAGACACAGTTCTGACTGCAAAGAAAGCAGGTTAGACAAACTGTAATTTCATTATTACTCTAAATAATTTCTGGCAAACAGTTACATCTTTCAGATAGGTTCCCTTTGCACTCCTAGTGACTGCAAAAATTAAGTGAATTGGCAGCAGCTCGAGTGGTACTCAGAGAAGCACACAGTCCCCCATACAAACTAATTATGTTCTGCAAGCAGACAGCTCTTAAAGAGTCAGTACCAGAGGCTCTAAAACACTCACTGATAAATGGCAAATGCCAAAGCACCATTCAGGCTTGGAGCATTCAAGCAGAAGCTCCTGAAGTCTTTTGGAACCCCATTTGCAGGGGTTACATATATATGAAGTGAGCCAGAAATCTTTGGGTGTTTGGGGTAAATAGTAGGAGACAGAGGAGGTGGGAATATGTGGAATGAATGAGAATCATGTAACTCTGTGACGCCAAGTGAAGTGTGCAAAAGGCTGTGACTAACAGGCTATTCCAATACACCACCCAGGTGGTAAGGCAGTTCTTTTCCTATTTGGCCATGTGATGTAATTCTTCACCAAAATGGAGAGGCAGGAGGCACGAGGAGAAAAGGAACTAGTTTAGTGGCAACTGAATATCAGGTGGGATCACAAGAGAGAGCAATCATATATACACAAGCTACTACTTTACTATAGGCAAGAGGAATGATCAGCTGTAACAGCTATGCTGTAAGAGCGTCTTATTTCTATTTTCCTACTCCCTATAAGAAGGAGAACCTACAGCATAGAAATACCAGAATAGATCAATTGACTGTAACGTAGCTGTAAGAGCGTCTTTATTTATCTTCAGATATCTATTTCTAAACCCCGAGGTGCACCTCTCCCAAAACTTAGGTTTCAAAGCTACAACCACTTCTATACTACAAGAAGAGTCTATGCAATAGAAGATCTTCAGTTGGTGCACATAAGTTTTCTCTCTAAGTGAAAAAATGGAAAACACTCCCTGGTGGAAGAACCAGGGATGCAGAGAGGATTTAACAGACCATGGGCCTCGCTAAACCCCATCTCTCTAGGGTTTGCGGAAAGGAATACAAGTTCTGGCTGCAGTCCGCTTCTAGACTGCCGGAAAGAATAGGCGGTGCAAGCCACTTGGCCACAATCCGCTTCTGGATTGCCTAATGAAGGATCAAGAAGAGAAGAACAACCAACTGACAGTCCGCTTCTGGACTGCAGGTATTCTCTAAGCTGAAGAACACACTGGACAGGAGAATGGAACCTCTGGACCACTCTTGGACTCCAGGCAGCCTCCCTCTGGACTGAAGAGACACACTGGTGAACGCTCCCACTGGATCAGGACCTCTGGACCCTCTTGGACTCAGGCAACCACTGCCTCTGGGCATTGAAGTGTGTCGGTCTTCTGAGTAACAAGGCCGGACGAGCAAGGCACTCGCCAAAACAATAAAACGTCACGTCGAACTACGACCAACTTGGAGTCCACGGCCGGATGAGCGGGACACACTAAAACAATAAACGAATGTCACTTGGAGAACTGACACTGAGAAGTCGAATGGGTACTCTGCTGCGGACGTGAAAACAAGAAAACGGATGGCAGACTTCTGCACTGGGCCAAGCCATACTGGGAAACTGTAAGAGGAAAATAACAAAACGGACGTTGTAACTGTGAGGCAACTGCAGTACGGCTCTACTTGGATCGACTGTTGTCGGCTTCAGGATGCACTGTTGGATGATCCTTGGATGATAGGTGAAGACTGAGCGTAATCACAGGGTGAAGTGACTCAAGACTGTTGGAAGATTGATTCTGATGGCTATACAGCACCAGGGTGCTGCCACAAAGTGATGCAATACAATTCTGGCAATCAATAATGTCTGTAGTATGACTGTTAAAGCAAGATAATGCAGAAGAGTCTTGATTCTTACTATAGTGGTCAATAATTATATAGTCTCAGTGTCCGGACCACAGTAAATATACAGGCAAATTATCATACAGACTTAATCCTAGCTCTGGTGGACCTAACCTAACTGGGTCCCTTCGCTTAATCGGATTCTCCTGTTACTGTGGACACACACTATAGTGGGGAATATGCTCTCAGGAAAGTTCTACCAAAGACAGGTGACCGGGCTCCTTTTAACCAGGAAGGTTCATGTGGCTAGCTAGGCTCGGATCATCTCTGGGGTGGCTCATATCACTGGGCCCTTGACGACAGCTGCAGGCCTATATAGCTAGCTATGGGTCCTGGGCCCTGTGATGCCCTATAATTAATTACTAGACCTGGTTGCCTTCACTTGGCTGAGCCTCGTGCCCTTACTACTACTGGGTTGGCTTGCCCTACCTCGCTTGGCCTGGGTAGCCTTTACTACTGCTGGGCTGGGTTGCACGTAACTACGCTAGGCTGGGGTAGCCCTTTACTACTGCTGGACTCGCTTGTCTGAACTCACCAGGCCTGGCGCCTCCTTACTGCTACTGGGCCTGGCTTCCCTAACTCAGTAGGCCCTCACTGGGGCCTGATGCCCTCTAACTATGGGCCTGGTGCCCTCTTAACCTGGGCCTGGCACCCTCAGCTGCTGGGCCTGGTGCCCTTTACTGGGCCTGGTGCCCTTCTTACATGTGGGCTTGGTGCCCTTCTTCAATCTGGCCTAGTGCCCTTTTAAATCTGGGCCTGGCTCCCTTTCTTTAACCTGGGCCTTGTGCCTTTCCTAAATGGGCCTGATGCCCTACTTCAGTCTGGGCCTGGCGCCTGTTTCATTCTGGACCTGGCGCCTTTCTTCAACCTGGGCCTTGTGCCGTTTCCTAAATGGCCTGGATTGCCCTTTAATTCGTTGGAGGCAGGGCCCCTTTATATTATGTAGCTGTCTGAGAGCTGTCACTCATGTGGCAGCTCACCTCCTAATCCTGCCTTGTTCCGCCCCTTTTAAATATTCATGAGGCCTCTTCCATGGCCTTAGTGTGCTGGCCTCTACCCATTGGCGTTACTTGCTCCTGCCCCTCTTTAATATTTAACTTAGGTCCTTCTGACCCGATTCCCCTACACACTTGGTCCCCTTTCTCTGCGCCTTCAGCGTGCTTCCTTTTAAATTAAATAATAATAAAAAAAAAAACAGTCCTCTGAAGAAGGTGGACAGCACGGGCAGTGCTGCCGCTGACTCACCACTCTTCTGGCTGCTGTGGTGTGGATCGGGAGGTGCGCAGGCAGTGGGAAGAGATTCAGCAGGCAGAGCAGCAGGCGACAGGGTGCCTCAGATGGCCTACCAAATGACCGCCGATGCGGCACTTGCTCAACCGCCGATGGAGGACCAGGATTAACTTTTAAAATAAGCGGGGGCAGAAAAATAAATAAACAAATGGGGCTCACAGCCCAAAGACCGCACGGATACACTTTTCTTCTTGTGGTGCCCGATGGCACCACTGATCCGTGCACCTCTCCTGGGGCAGTTTTCAGGTGCTGGAGGCAGAGCAGGAGCACAGCCAACTTCCGGGGATGGCTTCAACAAGTGGTAAGCCTCTTTTCTTTCCGTAAACTTGCTGTGTCCTCCCTCCTCAACAGCCATTCAGGAATTACAACAGGAAAAAACTGTTAAAACATTTGAAACCAGGACTTCTGGTTCCAAAATGGTTAGGGTGGAATGCTGTGCATGAGCTGTTCAGCACAGCATTCCATCCAAGCATTATTGCTACAGGCTTGCATAAATCTATTATTTACTTTATGTACAGGTGCACAGGCACCTTACAATGTATACTGGGAGAAACTGGGAATACTGGGGACCCCTGACTTGGCACATTATATATATATATATATATATATATATATATATATATATTTTTTTTCTCTCTCTCTCTCTCTCTCTCTCTCTCTATATATATATAAATGAGGCAAAAAATCCATTTAATGCATCAGTTAGGGTTATTCCACAGCAACAAAAGTAAGGAAATTCGGTGTTGGGTTGAACCCCGGACACCCCAGCCCACCCAGCCGGCATCGGTGCGGCGTTGGGTCATCGGCCTAACTCTCACCCCATCACGGTAAAGAAGCAGAGGTATAGGAGAATGGGGTGAGAGTTAGGACCGACAACCCAATGCGCACCCGATGCCAGTGGGGGGGCAGGCTGAGGTATCCAGGGGATTTCAACCCTAACACCAATTTCCTTACTTTGTCGCCATGAAACAACCCTAACTGATGCATTAAACTGAGTTTTTGCCTAATTTCTTCTTGAGGCCCCATGTTCCCGCCACGTGATGTCTTGTGACATAGTAACAGGAACACAACGCAAACACAAGGTGGAAACGCAATGGCAAATAGTAATCTAAAAACGCAAGGGCAAAATGACAATGCAAAGGGTAACACACACGGTGGCACACACAGTAACGGTAAACTAACAGGTACATAAACGCAAGGGAAACATTAACTGTACAGTAACAGAAGCGCATACCCTCTTTTGCTGGAGAACTGCATAGAGAAACACAGTGTGTACAAAGAATGTATGCATTGTAATGACAATGGAAGCTTAAAACAAGCATTGGAAGTACTTAATTGCAAATATCTCAGCAACCGTGCAGTGATGAAAAAAATAAAATTTCACGAAATTAATTTTTCCTGGCTACTGTTTTGTATTACATAGCCACAGGGCTATGTAACTATGATAAAAAATCTGTATCTCGCACCGTTTTGAGATACGAGCCCCGAAGCGCAGCGTATGCCACCATGTTAGTCTATGGGAAAAGCATCAACTTCAGGTGCTGTAACTTTGGAGCCGTACAATATTTTTCACCAAACCAGCAAAAGGCACATACAGTATGTGACATGTTGGCTGCCTTCCTCCAAATTTCAGGCCAAGAGACCTAACCATTCTTTTTGCAGCAAGTGGCAAAGAACTCCTGTCATTTTAGCCATAAAGTGTTTAAAATACTTTGTGATTTGCAAAAGCTTTCGCTGAATTTGCGAAAGTACTTTTCAGAACTTTGAAAAATATATTTCTGGGGTGTTTAACCCCATAATAAAAGACATGGCTAGCATTCTCAGGCTCCGACTAGGTGAACACAAAAAATTGTGTCCCTAGATGATCCCAAATTTAAATGCCAAGCATTTTTCTGATCACCAACTTATAATAAAATGGTGGATTTATGAAAGTACTAGGCCATTTGCGAAAGTAAAAGTGCATTTGCTAAAGTGTCGAACTTTTTGTTAACTTTCCCATTGACTTACTGGGAACTTGTTTTTGAATAACTTTGAACCATTTAATATTTTTCATGAACTCTTTGAAAGGAACATGGGCACCCTGGCCATACGTTCCCTGAAGATTTTGGATCACTGGTGCAAAACTTGACCTGGAAACGCAGCAGCAAGAATTCACCAAATAGTGAAAACCAGCGGCAGATCATGCTTAATAACCCACAGCCGTGATATGGTACTCAGTACAAAACTTGGCAGATCCCAAGGTTTATGGTTCTTGATCATGCACTCCAAATTTCAGGCACATCCGTTAAACGGTGCCAATGTTATTAAGGTGCAAAGTTTGACCTTTAACCTTAAAAGGCTCCTCAACCTAACTATGGTAGCACTACTGTGCTGCCATAAAATATATATTTATTTTACATATTGCTTTGAAACAGTAGCAAAGTACTGGATGAATCAGTGCCCAGCAACAAGGATTTCTGGAATGCATAGTTTCATTTCCACTCCTCTGTACCCTTGAGTAAACAGTTCATCAAAGTCCTGTTAGCACCAATGAGCTCATTTTGGTTCATTGTTTTCAGACACTAGCTATGTGCAATGAAAACACAGCAAAAACAATTCACTATTTTGTACCACGCCCACAAAACAAAAATCATTATTTCAGTGTATTGAAACTAGGGCACTTTTTCTCTTGCTCCTAACATTCTCCGTTCAAGAGTGTTCATTCAAACAGTTAAATGAAGAGCGGACAACAAATGTATTACAGTGGAATGCAAACTGTCCAGAATGTAACATGTTCAAACCAGGGCCTTCAAATATTACTATCAGTTTAGTTTGTTTTAAAGGTTGTCTTTAAGGGTTCTAAGAAAGTGGTTGTTCAGTAAAACTAAAATTATGAAGTGCTGAATTTTGATTTTGCAGTAGGGTTCTCAATAGCATTCTGTTCCCAAATCAGGTATAGTGCTCTTTTCAGGGTCAGAAGCATGTTGGATGGGGTGGTGGTTGGTTATATTGGTTTGTGTTATTTTTAGCGTACTTCCCCCTTGCCAACTGACCCCTTATCGGTCCTACCCATTCCACCAGCCCCCTCACCCACCTTCCCTGGGACTTATCACTCCTTGCCTGACACCTGGGTTACCCCCAGGATGGGGCCATTGGGAAGGAGCTCTACCCCTGATGGAGATTCGGTCAGTGCTTCAGAGGGAGTGCCTCCATCTGGCGGGTGCCTGTGAGGGGCGTCTGGCATTTTTCCAGTTTTCTGTCCCATCCCCTGTAGGTATGCCAAGAAGAGCCCTCGTGTGCATGTACACATGCTCATGTGCTGCACATCTGAATGCATCAGCATCCTCCCTGACTCCTTGAGTCTGCTTATACTGTCACCGTGGTCACCGAGGTGGTAGTAACACAGCCGAGTCTGTCCTTTTCTCCTGAGGTGTGGAGAGCATGCTCTGAGATGCTAGCTTACCCCCGGCTGGTCATTCAATGACTCGGGTTTGTTCCTGAACCTGTGGCATCACAAGCAGTAGCAGCTGCACTGGTGGGCTGGCTTTGGACAGTGTTATTTTAATGAAAGGGTATGTTGTGAGGCGATAGTATAGCCTAGTGATTAGAGGATGGAGCTGAGCTGGAGACCTAGCAGAGCCAGACTGGAATCCCACAACTATCATAATGTGGGACCCTGTGAAAGTCATTTCATCTTCCTGTGCTTAGTTCTTTTCTTTCTCTGGCCTAACCCCGGACATTTCCTTAGCTTTTGTGCTGACTAATGGCTGCTGCCAACTCTTCATGGGTTATAAAGTGCTTGGGGATACGGTTTGTATGAAAGGTGCCGTATATACTACGTTTTCACCAGATAAAGCATGCTGAGCCATGAAACGGCTTGTTTCAAATGCATCTTGGGAAAAGGGTATGGAGAAGAACAGAGAAAGCCATACACCATAATTAAGTCAGCTGCACAGAAAATGAACGTACAGTGGATTGAGAAGAAAATAAACAGCCAATCAATGCAACACCTTTCAAAAATGTGAACAGTATAGAGGGATACATGATGAGCAGGAATGTGATATGTGAAATATCTTCCCAGGTGAGCTGTGAACTCTGGATACTCACAGTGCTGAAGGCACAGGTGAGAGTATCCAGGAGGTCACTATTCGCAGTGAATATTTCACATATCGTCTGCATGTGATGTGATATACAATAGGCTTTTCTAAAGTGGTTCTGTGTTGCTTTCAAACTGTGTGCAAGATAGAAAAACTTCTTCCACATTCATTGGTTTTGTTTTCTTCTGTAAGGAAAATTTATCTATTCTTCCAGTATAGTTCAGCTGTGTGAAGTATGTTTGTTGCTTTGAGTCTGCATGGTTTGGGGCATTTAGCAGTCAGTACTTTTCTGTTTTTTCCTTCTAGTAGGAACTTCAGAGATCTTCTCAGCATGTGAGTGTCTTGAGACTGAATGTAGTAAACCTGTTGTTGGGGCTTCAGGTACTTGAAAGACAGGTGAACTGCATTTGTTTTAATGAGCTGAAACAAGTTGCAGCACTGAGGGAGAGATAATGGGCTTGTCTGTACACAGTGAGAATAAATGCTGGTGGAGTAAACACAGTATGTATAAACAGCATTTATCGTCACCGTGTTAGCCTGGCTTGCATTTATCTCACTGTAATAGTGATACATGCTTTTATCAGTGAAAATATATCACTCCCCTATTGTATAAATAAAAATGCATTCACAATAGCGTAAAGTGCAAGTAGAAAAGAATATTACTATAAGCAGAAATTTACGGTACTGTAATTGAAATACTTGCATGTGTTGTTATTCTTTGCAATGCAATTAAGAATGCATCTGATATATCGGAATGTTTGACATCATTGTGTTTGACACCATTGTATTGTGCTTGACATGAAGTTAGCTCTGTATATCTTTTTCTCTTATTCTAGTCAATAAGCAGAATATTGCCAAAATAAATAAAGCATGCCTTCAGAAATTTCTTGCTCTGTTTTCTTCCCGGTTCTGTAGAAGCTGGTTACCAGCTACAGTGATTTTTGAATGAAGTGTTGGCAACCTAGTCCAGCAACTCTGCAGCAGAGTTT
This sequence comes from Neoceratodus forsteri, assembly GCA_016271365.2. Classification (NCBI taxonomy): domain Eukaryota; kingdom Metazoa; phylum Chordata; order Ceratodontiformes; family Ceratodontidae; genus Neoceratodus; species Neoceratodus forsteri. The sequence goes on along the minus strand of CM057450.1, from coordinate 1,180,694,393 downwards.
GGGTGGGGCAAGAAAAATGTACTGCCTAGTCTCTGATGCTTACTTTTATGTCTGAGATGAAGACAGTACAACCCATCACACCTAGTCTCCCAGTAAGAAGATGTAATGCTTGCAAGGCTGATGTGGTATACCTTCTGCTGCATTATAAACTATGTTCTAGGACAAATATTGCAAAAGCAATAATTACATTGCACTTTCTCTAAACACAGCAAAGAAATTGGCAGAAAAAGGGTACTGTATTCCTTGTCAGGACAAAGAGCTGAATAAAACTTCCTTTAAGGAAACGTTTATATATGTAACCTTTGTTAAAACTGCAGTCTCACAGTTTCTAGCCGTCATAGTTACCTTTTACTCATATTGTTTGGTTAATGACTGTTTTGTGATTAACCAACATACAGACTATTAAATTCAAGTGGTGGGACCAGAAATACGTAAAGGGTTCCTCAGTATTTGATTTCCTTGGAGATGGAGGTACTGAGTTTACCCCAATTATACAGCTACATTAAATGAATGGGTGTTAATGATTCCATCTCCCTGGTACTAAACCAGGATCATTTTCTCAACCAACCACTGCTGTAAGGCCACCTGACTGTGATGTCCCCTTGTTCTTTATTCAAGGGTACTTTTCCCCATTCTCCCCCAGGCTACCCAAACCACCACAGCCATACTACCTACCAACTACAGTGGGAGTGACAAATGGTTTATTCATCTTTGTCCTCGGTGAGATTGCCCAGCAGTGGAGGGCATAAACATGTAGTGTAGCAGTTTCCCTTCCATCCATACTCTTTCCCAAGCTCAGGGCATTCCATTGCAGAGTCCTGTTTGCCACAAGGGAACAGTAGTTCCAAGGTCTGATGGATATCTGGGTCCCCCTTGTGCATTTTAGCATACTCTTGCTTTGTCATGGGACTACTGTAACTTGGTTGGAATGTTTTATTAAGATATATTCAAGTACTGTGTAACAGGGACAAACTTAGAAAATGTTCCTATTACTTCTAACCTGCAGTGAAGAACTGCCAAAGAAAACAATTTTGGTGCTCAGCAAATGTATTCCTTTTAGTGTCTTTGAAATAGAAGCTGAAATTGTTACCTATGTAAGATGAAATGCTGAAGGCTTTGGAAACTGCAGTCCACTACGTGCATGGGTCAGGTACAGTAGGTTATGTCATAGTGTCATGGATTCATGGTATACCACGCGTATTGGAAATCATGGTACTGATACTGTGGATGATTTCGATACCATAGCCATAGTTCATGGTATGCCATGGTTGTTAGACTTTTCAGTTAATTTGTGGGGCTGTTTTAAGGGCAGGTGTCCCTTCTGCACCAACTCTGCCTGACTTAATAGTTTGAGGAGTTTATTTCTACAGAAATGACTCCCATAATAATAGCCGGTATTCCACGATCACCACGGTATTACGTGTCATGGTTATCATAGTGTGACACCCCAATACAGTAGAGACTTTCAACACTTTTCTGCCATTCTTCTCTTTATTGACTGGGAACTGTCTACTCCTTAGGGTGAAAGAGTCATTCAGGTTCTATGCATATTTTGTTTAGGTTCTCCTTTTGTCCCCATCCCTCTGTTTTTGTCACCCCTTCCTTTCTTTAAGGGCTGCAATGGCTGCCCCACTCTGCTGGCCAGGATGGCAGCTGCTTCCAGCATCAGTACCAGACTGTAGTGAGCAGGAGCTGTTCACATAATGCTGGCAGAGCTTTCATCTTAAAAACCAGCTCAGCCCCTTGTGGCCCTGGCTCAGAAACCACAATGTCATCCCAATTCCAGTCAGAAATCTCATACGAGTTGACCTTGTAGTTAAGGTGAATCATGCTGAATTGTGGGTGCTAATCGCTGTGATGTGGACTCCTGCTGAATTGTGGGTGCCAGTCACTGTGATGTGGACTTTGCTGAATTGTGGGTGCTAGTCGTTGTGCTGTGGACTCCTGCAGAATTGTGGGTGCTAGTCACTGTGATGTGGACTCTTGCTGAATTGTGGGTGCTAGTCATTGTGCTGTGGACTCCTGCTGAATTGTGGGTGCTAGTCACCATGATATGGACCTTGCTGAATTGTCAGTGCTAGTTGCTGTGATGTGGACTTTGCTGAATTGTGGGTACTGCTTCGTGTGTGTGGATTCTTGCTGGATTGTGGGTGCTAGTCATTGTGCTGTGGACTCTTGCTGGATTGTGGGTGCTAGTCACTGTGATGTGGACTCCTGCTGAGGTGTGGATGCTAGTCACTGTGATGTGGACTTTTGCTGAGGTATGGGTGTGATGTGGACTCTTGTGCACTAGAACCTGAGTGGAGAGGCTGGCTCACTTGCCCAGTAGCAGGGCTGCTGCTTGTGATGCTGGTGATCTGGGGTTAGGAATGGAGCCAGGCTGCCAGAGGGCTGATGGGGAGAAAGAGGCTTTGGCGATTCAGAGGATATTCACCCTCCTCGGTGGGAGGTGACCGAGACCTGCTGACCCAGGGTTACCTGTGGTTTCCTAGGTGGAACAGCAAGTTGGCTCAACACTGAGTGGGGGATGTGCATACACACCTCTCTGAGTACATTTCACCGCTGCCCTGAGAGGGAGAATAAATGGAGAAAACACTGTCCACTGGGATGAAGTCATTTCCTCCACAGGCCCCACATTGCCAGCTGAAGGCACACTCCTCCACACTGGATTTAGTTACTGAAGGGCTTTGGGTTCCCTGGCAGATATGCCAGGGTGCTGGCACAGTGTGCTCAAACATGCGCACCCTGAGGCGTGCTGATACAGATCTCGTCAGCATCCTCCCTCCAGCCTGGTGCCTCCAGCTGCACCATTACCTGTGGGTCTCCCAGGTGGTGATACAGCAGTGGAGCAGTGACCACCCTCTAAAGGAGGACAGAAGAGCATGTTGTCTGGGTTCCTCAATCCTATGTTCCACCCCATAGTGATGTTTGAGGCTCAGGTCCTGAACCAGAATCACTGGCACCACAAATGACAACTTTGCCACAATTGAACCCTTTTATCACCTTCTGACTTACAGTGGGTTCATTTCATAAATTGTCGTTGCATAAAAGTGGCACATTTATTTAACTAGTTTGTTGATTAATATGTTTGATAGTTTAGATAATTAGTAGATTCTACAGTTTGATACATTGGTTTTCCATCCAGGGGCAGGCTTCTTCCATTTTTCTTTAACTCATTTCTCAAGGTGACGTTGTATATATTTCATTTGTGTAACTGGCACACAGCATATTTAATCCTTAAATGGGTCTCTTCATTTAATGGTTCAAATAACTATTATATTTTGTCATTTGCTCATTGCTGTGTATTTTTTACTTATTCTTTCATTGGTTATTTGCTAAAGAAGACTTCAGAACACACAGTATAATGGCACAAAATAAAACTGCTAGGGATGAGGGAACATGCCCTCAAAAAAGTTTATGCATAAGACCATTGAAAACCCAGCATTTACTGTATATTGCATTGACATAAACTAGCATGTAGCAAACGTATTCTTGAACAAGTTTATTTTTGTACAAGTTTATTATTTTTTTAGTCAGATAGGTTCCACTTTGCAGTATTTGTTTACCAGACCTTAAAACTACAAGGGAACATAGGAAAACAGGCTTGAAGAAACAACCTAACATTCCACAGTAGAAGAGTATCTTATCAGGTAGGCATGTGGTCATCCAACACTGTCATGGAAGGCTGGAAACAGAGCAAAATGTGGGGAAAGGAGCAGCACCCCAATGAAGAGGGCAAGGTCAAATACTGCTAGTGATGACAGTGCTTTTAGATAACCTGTTACATTGGGTGACCTTGAAAGAGTTCTAGGAGGTTTGGATTGCAGATGCAGTCTTTCAGAACCTCTTGAACAACACTGCATTGATGTTAGTGATGCCTTATGAAATGGGAAGGAAAATCTTGAGTCCTGATTGGTTGTTTGCCATGCATTTAGAGTGTCTAATGCATGGCTGAAAATGAAGTGCTTTCACCCTAGATGCAGGATGTGAAACAAATCCTTGGCGACAATAAATTTTCATTAGTTTCAACTACGTTTGTTTTCTCCCACTTAGCGGAGACAATTTTTGTCAGCACTCCCATGTCGCACACTAATCTTGCTGCCTTGAAAGAAATAGGCAGCTTCAGTAAAAATGAGACATGCTGTAGATGTGCTGCTTCTGTATTTATCTAATATTTATTTCACTACAATAATGCTCTACTGTACCCATTGCGGTTTTTCATCTCGCTTGCCGCTCAGTCACTCACACAGTAAAAATAACAGCAAAAAAAAAAAAAAGAAAATGAAATGAAATACAAACAAATGCAGCAACTTAGCACTGGGAGAAGTTACAACTGTTCCTCCATCCACTGCCTAGCTATTCCGCTCTCTTCTTTCCTCCCTCTTGCCGCTCGTTAGCCTGCTCGTACCTGCCAGAACCAGACTCAATAAATAATAACAAATAAATGGAAATACATACAAACTAAGCTACGAATGTAAATGATAACTTTACATAAATGTAAACTCATCTAAAAGTCAACATTATTGGTGTGTATGGGAGACTGTCACATGGTATCCATGACAACCAGCTTCAGCAACTGTGGTCACAGTAGGACAAAAGTCCTAATGGCAAAACAAAATACAGCAGACTTTTGCAGGCAGAGAATTGTTTTATAACTAAATACATTAATGATTTAAATTGTTTTCAATATAAACATAAAAGTTTATGTTTGACTTGAATATAAAATACACGCCCATGTTATAAGCGCAGTAAGACACTCTAAGGATGTGCATTAGACACTTCTAACACATGGCCCTGTCCATTATGTTTGAAGTGTCTAATGTACCACTATCTCCATCTTCTGTTCCTTACGTAGCGGGATGAGGTGAAACTGACAGTCTGGAAATTATGCATCGAAGCTACTTTAGAACCTGATTAATGGAGCCTTAGGATGTTTCGTTTTGGATTCATTTAAAGACACATAGTGAAAGGGCTCATACTTGAACTCACCCAATCATTGTAACTTTTGTGTTTATTTTCATTTCCCTTCACTTCTGCTCCCCTTGCATTCATCAGTCTGTATGTATTCTCTTTTAGTTGGTCTCTGTTTCCTTGCAGTCTGTCTTATTCCATAACGTGCAGAGATTTTCCCAGACTAGTCTCAGGTCAGGTGTTTTTTCTGCCTGAAGGCCAGCTAGCAAGATGGTTTCTCAACCAGGCTTTCACTAATTAATAAACTGAAGTTTAAGGCCTTTCAGTTTGAGCACATACAGTACCCTACAGTATGCAGGCCTTCACTGCTACAGGAAATTTCAGTATAAGAATTAATTTGCAATCATTGAAGGCAGAGTGCTTTAGTGGTTTGGTACAAACTGAAGGGGATCCACATTTTGAATCCACCCACTAGCTTACAGCATGAGTGACTGAAAAGCATTTCAACTCCCTGTACTTCAGTACTTCAGGCCTCCCAGTTGGGAAACTGGCAAGCAGCTAGGGTGCTCAGATTCAGTCTTGGAATCCAGTTCTTTTAATTCCAACACAGATTTGGGATTGCAGTCTGAAAATCCTAATTCCAAAATTTAAGGCTAAAATATGTTTTTACAAAAATGTAGGACTTGGGCATTAAGATTACAAATCTGATTCTGAGTTTTGGGGTCCTTTAGAATCGGAAAGGAATCAGATTGGAATCTGAAATTCATAAACAGATCATTCAGATCAGAATCCGTCAATTCACTGCCGGCCCTGGCGCTTGCGGAGGAGCAGAGGCACCTATGCCTCACCTGCCATCATGCTGACATCCCGGTTCAGGAATGAGCCAGGGCCTCCTGGAGGTCAGCCGGGGTGGAGGATTGAACATCCCAATGGGCGCTGTCCTCCTCTGGGAGGGAGTCCTTGTTCTGCCACAATACCACCACCTAGGGTGACTATGGGTGGTGGTTCAGGCAAGGCGCGCAGTTCCATGTGGGAAGGCGCTCCTGCAAAAGACGTCTCACATCTGTGCGGCCGTCATGCTGCCTCCTTATGGAGCATCTGAGGACTTTCAGGGACAAAAAGCGGAAAAAAGCCCCAGTTGGCAGGATGATGTCTGCCTCTCCTCACAGGTTCTGCACTCATCACTGGGCTCCCCAATCCGCATCTGAGCTAAACACCTCTCAGGGTTAAGCAGGTAGGCCTCGGAGGCTCCGCCATGGGGGTGTGTGTAATCCATGGGGCACTGCAGTGGGTCAGATGGGATAAGTCCCGGAGTAGGTGGGGTGATGGGGCTGGAGGAGGGGAGGTGGATGAGGGGTGAACTGGTCTCCTGGGATAAAAGGAATAATAAAAAAAAAAAGAATTGGCCAATTCTGAGCATTCCTAGTAAAGCAGGCCCGTCTGAATCGAGATGTTGATCTCAGCTGAGCTGTCTAGGTGAATTAACTGGAAAAAAAGCGTCCTTTCATTATGAATCAGATAGTTGTCCTTGAAACTGTATATTCTCAAAATTGAAACAGTGGCAGAACTCATGTGCTTCTTAAGCTGCTGCCTGGGGTAAAAAAAAAAATTCACAGTAGGGAAAAAACATGGATTTGGTGTTTTTATATAGGATGATTAAACCTAATTGGATTCTTTCTTAAAATGCTGCTTGAAGTATTTTAGTATAGAAATCAACACATTTTCAGATGTCAAGTGTGGAAGTCTGGATTCTACAGGGAACTAGCACAAACAATGAGTATTTGTGATTTATACAGAAGAAAAAAATTAAAACTACAGTTAGTGACTGATGAATTTGCATATTAGAATTCTGAAGCAGAGTCTTTAAGCCAGACCACACTTTTGAAATGAGGGTCCTTGTTTTCCCTGACTGAAAGAGCCCAGGAGTTGACAGTCTGCATTTGTAGGTGTCTCTCTGTGAGCAGTTCAGTCTTTAAATAGACTTGCTATGTAAATAGAAACATCTTTCTATAGGAAGCTCGGGGGATGCAGCAAGGCAGCCACAGACTGCACAGAATGAAATTGATCTGGTTTTCTAGGATGCTAAAATATTGATAACAAATACAGAAAAGTAATAGTTCCACCACAGTCAACCATCACAGGCCTCAGCTAGGTGATTTAAAAGAAACATACCAGGGTCTGCTTGTGGGCTTAGTCCTACTGGGCTGATGACCTTGGGTTGATAGCGGATTCTCGAGACACATGGGTTGGCAGTCATGGACGGGAGATGGTGTTGCTGTTAATACAGCTTTCCAGTTTCGGGGAGGGATGGCGCAGATCATGGTACTTCAGCGACCCATGTGGTGGGTCAGGGAACTTGCTCGGTTCACTAAGTTTCCTGGGCTTGTAATTGGTATAGTGGTGCCTTCTAGTGGGTGGAGGGTGGCTGGAGGAAAAAGAAAAACATGGGAAGAAAAAAACAGCCTCTTTCATAATGACGGACACTGGTACACTCTATCCCGCTCCACACAGATCACCAGCTGCTTCTGGATTTTAATAAGTTTCTATGGGAATGGCAGCAGCAGTAGGTCAGTGGCATATTGGGCTGGTGGTGGCTGGAGTCCCTGTGCAGGGGACAAGAGACTGGACAAGAAGAAAAGCCAGGATAGAAAATAAAACCCATAAAAGTACTTGGCTGTGCTGTGTTTTCCATTTACAATTATCGGTACGTTATCACCCCCCATTTTCGTTATCATATTGGTGCTGTTTGCTGGATCAGTAAGTACAGCATTGTTTAAATAAAGTCTACCCTCCCTCCATGATTTCTTACCCATCCTCCTTCAATTGCCAGAGTAATTTATTAGATCAGTGGACATGGGATTGACTTTATTTAGGAAAAGCTAGATGAAAATGACCAGCGTCCATCGTGTTAGCATCCTGCAATCAAACAGCAGCACCCAACTCATATGAACATACAAAATTGCTGGCAGTTAAAAGCCTTATGGTCTATCAAGTCTGCTCGATTGTGCAGCTAGCAGCCGTTATACTGCAGCTGTCCCTCCCTCCCTCCCCTTACCCTGTCCCATCCCCTTTGAAGTAGCCCACTGTTCTACAGGATACCACTTCCTTTGGCAATCGTTCCACCCAGACGCCACCCTCACTGTAAAAAGTGTCTCCTCATTTCCCTCCTGAACCTTCCCCTTCCAATCTCAGATCGTGCCACTACTGTTCCTCCCCTCCTTAATTTGAAAAGCCCTTCTGTGCCTGTCTTATTTATTCCTTTCATGTACTTGAAGGTTTGGGTCATGTTCCCCATCCCTCCTATCCTCCAGGGAGTACATGTTGAACTCCTCTGTCTGCTCTTGTAGGGTAAGTCCGGTAGACCTGGATCATTTTGTTGCCCTGCACTGCCTCCAATAACCTAATGTCCTTCTTCAGGTACAGTCACCAGAACTGCATGCAGTACTCTTGGTGTGGTCTAACCAGTGACCTATATAATGGCAGGATAACCTCCCCTCCTGGAGGATATGCCTCTGGCAGTACAACCCAACATCCTGTTGGCCTTTGCAGCTGCCTTTCTACACTGTGCTAAGTTTTCATTGCTTCCATTATGATCACCCCAGAACCTTCTCCTCCTCCTCCATCTTGGCTAGTTGAATCCACCTTAACTAGTAGCTCCTCCTTGGGTTTTTGCACCAAAATGTAGCACCTTACATTTCTTGGTATTGAACCCTAGCTGCCAAGTGCCTGACCAGGCCTCAATTTTGCCAGATCATCTTGCAACCCCTGCCACCCTCCTAAGTCATCCACTACTGCTACCATCTTGCTGTCATCTGCAAACAGACTGATCTTGTTCTTGATGCCTATTGAGATGTCTGCTATGAAGATCCCAAACAACACGGTCCCAGTACAGAGCCCTGTGGCACCCTGCTTGTCACTGCCTTGGGAGATGAGGCACCTCTCCACCACCACCCTCTGCTGTCTCCCTTGCAGCTAGTTTACTACCCATCCCACCATCTTTGCCCCTGCCCTTTGCCTTCCAGCTTATTTCCTAGTCTCCCATGTGGCACTGAATCAAGGCCTTACTGAAGTCCAGGTACAGGACATCTACTGCATGGCCTTTGTCTAATTGCCTGGTTACCCAGTTATAGTACTCTACCAGGTTGGTCTGACAGGATCTGCCTGAGATAAACCGTGCTGTGTGCCGTCCTGCAGCTCATTAGCCTCTAGAGGAAACCAGCCTCTCCTTCAGGATTGTCTCCATCAGCTTTCCCATGATGGATGGGAGGCTTACTGGTCTGTAGTTTCCTGGCTCATCTTTGGGGCTGCTCTTCTGAGTGGTACCACGTGCACCATCCTCCAGTCTGAAGCACTGATCAGGTCTATCAAGGGTTCTGCCAGGACTTCTGCCAGATTCTTTAGCACCTGGGTGTATACCATCTGGCCAAGGCACCTTGTCCACCATCAGTGCCCTCAAGCCCTCCAGTACCGTGCACACTGGGATTTCCCCATCTGTCACCTCCGCTGCCACCCTCCCACCCCTTTGGCATAACTCCCCTTCTCTTTAGTAAATACTGAGCAGAAGTACTCATTTAATGCTTCTGCCTGGTCTGCCCCTGTTTCCACCCCTCCCCATCCCTCTTGATCCTTCCTATCTGGTTCTTACAATTCCTTTTCTCCCTGATGTTCCTGAAGGGTCCTTCTCTCTCTCTTTGATGCCCTGTGCTAGCCTGAGTTCCTGGATGCCTTGGCTGCCTTGTCACCTCCTCGACTCCCCAGGTATTCTTCCCTGTCCTCCCTCTCTCTGTTTTTGTACCTTCTAAAGGTGGCTCTTTCTTCCTTACTTTTCGCATGACCCCTGCTCACCCAGCTAGGCTTCTTGGCCTTAGTCTTCTTACTCTGGACCCATGTACATGTTGCGGTTGCTTCCACAATTCCCAGTTTAATGACCTCTCACTTTCAGTTAGTGTCCATATTTGGATGGATCCTGACCAGATACCCCTGCACTATTTTCCTCATCCTCCTGAAGTCGGTCCTCCTGAAGTCTAACACCCGTGCCCATTTATGCCCCTTTTCCCCATGTTTATCGTGACCCACACTGAGTGGTGGTCACTTCTCTCAGCAGTTCTTCCATCCCCAGTTCCCTCACAAACTCACCATTCACCAGCATGGGTGTTCCCTAACCTGGTTGGCTCATTGACCATGCAATAGGAAGCTGTCCTGGAAGGTGTCCAGAAATACCTACTCCCTCCTATTCGTGGTGGCTGGGTACTCCAATCCACTCCTGGCAAGTTGAAGTCCCCCACAATCACCGTAGGTTGCCCTTCGCAGATCCTTCTGAGCTGTCCTGCTAGTTCCCTGCCCAACTTCTCAGTCTGAGAGGTAGCCTGTATACCACTCCCATTCTGAGGGTCCTATTTTTGGAGTCCTGGAGATGCACCCATAATGACTCCATGCTGCCGTCCTCCCTTCCTCCCTGACGCACTTCAGTCCTCCCTCACATACAGTGCCACCCACCCACCCTTTCCTTTCCCTTTGACCTGTCCCTCCGAAATAACCTACATCCCAGTACTGCCAGGTCCCAGTTATGGTAATTGGTGACCCATGTCTCAGTGATGGTCGCCATGTCCACCTTCCCATCTGCCATGAGAGCCTGTAACTCTGTTGTTTTGTTCCCTTGACTCCTAGCATTCAAGGTTACCATCCTCCACCCCACTTCCTTGCCCCTCTCCCTACTTGCTGTCCCTTTCTGACATCCCTCCTGACCTCTCCTAAGTCCCTGCTGCTGGTAAGGGGGAGGTAAGCTCGTTTGGTTCCCCTTCCTGTGGATGTTGCCTGACTCCTGCCCACCTGCCATCCCCCTCTCATGACAGAGACGTAGCCAGTGTCCAGTAGGTAGTGGTACCAGTAGACTCCAAAGACCTTTGCATTGAAGACAGGAAAAAACTCCAGTGCTGAAAATCTCGAGGAACCCAGTGTCAAGTGATTTCGCCACTCCCTCCCAGGCTTACCAACTGTGCTGTAAGGCAGTCACACCATGACCCTCCCTGCCCAAGGAATTAAACACTGTACCCAACTGTGCTATTTACCATGAGAACTAATCACATATAAAGATTGAACTCTCCTCACTTCCACTGTTTCTGTTTGAAGATTCACCACTCTCTGGTGAACAAACGCTTCTTCACATTACTGTTATCAGTATGATCTCTACCCTGCCCAGCAATTCTAATTCTAAATTATTCATTTGCAAACTGGTGACGTGAAATACTTGCTGAGCCAAAAGTTCAGCAAAACAAAATTGAAGCATCAGTTAACAAAATCATTACAAAGACATGATCAATAAAAGTAGGTAAAACAGGGCATCACTGTCATGCAAACCAGAGCAAATAATGGTTAAATAATAACTAATGGTGTCACAAATGTAACATATAGCAGGATAAGGCAAATATATCAATGTAAACTAACATAGTGGTTAGGAGTAGGTGCTAACCTGGAGAACTGGGTTTGAATCCTACAGCCACTACTTATATACTCTGTGACTATAAGCAAATCACTTAACGTCCCTGTGCTCCCAGGATGCACCTTTATAGTATATAGAGCAAAAATAACATGTTTATTTTTAAACTGTTTAAACTTTGGTCCAGTTCTTGGATGTTCTCCTTGTCAGGTCCAAGTGTAAGTTGATACGGAGAAACAGATGATTTAAAAAAATAAGATTATGTAAATTAACGTTCATCTAAAGCATAGGTGTAGAGTTTGGGCGCCCAGGCTCGAGCCCCCCCACTGAAAGCTGAGCCCCACCCGGATAGCGCAGTCTAAAAATAGGTTCACTGTTCAGGCCAATAGTTTTGAGCCTGAGAGGCCTCCTTGGAAAACCTAAACTCTACACCCATGATCTAAATGTTTAATTTTTCAAAGTGTTGTTAAAAACAGAGTAAACTAGCAAAGGTCCTCATTGTAGTGTTCTGTTTGAGACACTTTTGCTGCCAAAGATCACAGAGATCCTTTTTTTTTTTTTTTTTTTTAGCATTAAGCAAAGGTTGATTTGAGTTGAGCTAGTACTGAATGTTGTTAAAATCACACTGAAGAGAAAGTTCCAGTTCAGAGACCGGTTCTCTGGAAGCCAGTAGTATGGTGTCATCAGCATGCATGTGGATGTGTGAGGAGGTTGTTAAGGAAGAGTATGTCTAGGCTGGACAGGATACATTTCAGGATCATACTGGAGCTAAAGGAACAATATGTGTGCCATATTCTTTCAGGAGTCTGTCCATACAGGTGTGGTGACAGAGGACCAATAAGTGGCTAGCGTGGTCCCCATATTCAAGAAGGGCAAAGTCAGACTTGGGCAGCTACACGCTGGTCAACTTGACGTCAGTGTTGGTTAATGTCCTGGAGGCCATGATCAAGGACAGAATGATGAAACAGTTGATTAAGGCCAAGTTTCTTGCCCCTCTCAGCATTGCTTTATGAGGGGCAGATCATGCCAAACCAACCTGATCACCTTTCTTGGGTGGTGGCCTGGGAGTAAACATGGGCAGGCTGTAGACACAGAGGCCCGATTTTAAAAAGGAATGCGCAGCGCAGCGGACCTGCAGCGGGTCTTCGACGCAAGTTGTGACTTGGCGCTGGAACATTGCGTGCAAGTGCTGCTTCAAGTAGCCGTGAAAGTGGGAAATTGTCGCAAATGTGCCACCCCTTTGAAAATCGGGCTGCTCTGCATCCAGGGGCTTTGGGCATCTGCGATCCCCATTGTGTCAGATGTGGTTTGCCGCAAGCCCTGCATCCACTTTGTAAAATTGGGCCCAGTATATCTGGACTACAGCAAGGCCTTTGATTCAGTGTGGTGCGGGCAGGTTTCTCAGAGTAAACCAATGCAGTATTACAGAAGACATACTCATCATGGATTGATAACTGAGTTGCGGCAAGAAGCAGAGGGTGGTGGTAAATAGGCACCACGTGTGACAGCAGTACTCAGTGATATCCCTAAGGGATCAGTGCAGGGGCCACTGCTCTTCAGTATCTTCGACAACGATCTGGAAGGTGGGATCTCCAGTAGGTTGTTTAAGTTTCTGAATGACGCTAAGCTGGCTAAGGCTGTGGACTCCCTGAGGATTTGGACAAACTTCAGGAGGCCCTGAACAAGCTGATGATTGGTCTGATTCCTGGCCTCAGATTCAGTGTAGCCAAATACAAGGTGCTGCCTTGAGCAGGAGAAACAGGTGTCACGTACACACTGTGCAGAGCTCCTCTTGCTAGTCTGAGGAGGAAAACACTTCAGAATCTTAATAGACGGGGAGGGGCAGTGTGCTGCCACTATCAAGAGGCTGGCAGAATGCTGGGGAACATCAAAAGGGAATGACTAGCAGAGCACAGGAAGTAATCCTGCTATTTTATGAGGTTCTGGTAATGTCCCACCTGGAGTACTATGTGCATGACAAGTCTGCTTAATACAAAGAAACACTGAAGCAGTTGAGTGCGCAACATACAGGCCACCAAAATTATCAGTGATATGGAGGGACAAAAGCTAAGAGGAGAGGCTGAAAGAATATGTTCACTTTGGAGAAAAGGAGATGAGAAGAGGGTTTTAGTAGTAAGGTTTGCACATTGCACCCTCTCGGTGGTCATTCTTTTCACCCGTCTCCATCTAATAACAATTCAATTCAACAGGGCATTGGACATGAGTGTGTGGTAGTGGTATTTTCTGCACCCTTTTCTTATCACTTTCATTCGTTTGTCTTCTGATGCCACTGCCATTTAGTGGATCAATAGTCATGGATTTGCTTTAGTAGTGCGGTCTGCGCCCCACCCCACCATCCATTGTGTCCAGTCCTTCTGATATTGGTGTCATGTGGTGGATATGCAGGCATGGGACTTGCTTTAGTAGTGGTTGAAACCCCTACACCACAGTTCATTGTCCCTCATACTCCATCTGATGCCACAGAAGTTGAAATTAAGTTTGCAGGCACTAGTCTGCAAGGGTAATAGCTAGGAAACTCCACTGACCCCAGATACATTCTCCTTGCATAACTGCTGTACTTATTTTGTTTTTTGCAGTGTATTTATTTATTAAAAAGTTTTCAACAGTACAGACATATCCATACACTAGACGAGAAAAAAAAGAGCAGGTTACAATGAATTGCATAGACTGTGTAAAATAAATAAAAACATTAGTATGGCATTGCATTAATACTATGTGACATATACAAATAATGTATAGTGCTTATCAATATGATCTTGATAGTTCTATGTACGGTATAAGAGAAGAGATCCCAAAACATATAATAACAAAAATAAAATGTATATAGCAAGGAGATATCTGAGGAATAGGTAATAATATATTAATCTTAAGCAGGAGAATTGTGTATAGCCCACACAGTCCTTTTTTCAAACAGGTTTTAAGTAGTCTAAATATTTCTGCCAACAAAGGTTATATTCATTAAGTCGATCCAGAGCCAAATATGATATCCTTTCTAAAGTTGCAGCTTGAGTTAAATTATTAAGAACATCTGTGATGGTAGGTGCTGTAGAAGTTTCAGTGTATTAGGATAAGACATTTGACTTTGCATAAGAGTATATTCAGCCATTTATGTTGATACTTTGATGGTTTGTTATATCGATCCGTGATACCTAAAATAAAGTATTTGAGTCAAAAGAATGTTATGACCAATAATTTGTTGTACTTATTGAAACGTTGCATCCTTCAATAGAAGCCAGCAGGGCTAGTAAGGCGACAGTTTGCCTAGCCTGACATAAAATCTACCTGCATTTGGTCTGCTGTCTGGTGGGGTCACAAAAGCCCATGTTGAAAATTTGGAGTGAAAATATCAACAAACGCCGGGGCATTAGGGTTTCAACCGTAACACCCCACCCTGTAGAGACTGACAGGCATCAGGGTGTGATTTGGGATTGTTGGCTGTAATGCTCATGCCATTCCACCCCACCATCACCCTGCAGCCAGTGACAGGCATCGAGTTATGCCTTGGACTCTTCGGCCCCAAAGTTCACCCCATTCTCCTATACTGCACCCATCTCAGTGTATTTCCTTATGGAATGGGGGTGAGCATAAGGGCCCGAGACCCCAAAGCGCACGCAACACTTGTCGGTGTCTGCAGGGTAGGGTGAGGTGAAATGGTGTGAGCATTATGGCCGATGACCCAAAGGCACACTCCAGTGCCTGTCAGTCTCTGCAGGGTGGGGGGTTGGTACTGTCTAGTACTTCACTGCCATTCCTATTATGCATCTCTAATTCCTGCACTACCAGTACCATTGCCAGCAAGACAACATTCGCATTGACAAATGCTTGTTTTTTAGTGTGTGCACAAGCTGTCACACACAGTGTCAGTGACTCCTGTGGCCAGATATTCAAACTATTGCCCTGGTGCAAATCCCAGTTTGTGCACGCAAACCAGATTTTGCGTCGGTGTCCCATACATTCATGCCGCTGGCTCACTGGGATTGCACTGGGGCAATCAGTGAGCAGGTGCGCAAGGCAAAATTCAGAAAGTTGGGGGCAGGGACCTGAATAACGGTTGCAGTCCCTTACGCCGAAGAAAATACTGCCGACTAAAAGCAGATCTTAATCTGGCACAATCCTAGCGGTTACGGAGGTAGTGGGTTCGGCGCCACCACCACCACCCAACACAGACTCACTGGTGTCTAGCCATGCCTCCTGCCCTCTGATCCCAGTCCTGTACTATCAGTAAACTGTCCCTGTTGTCCAGTGTCCCTCACCCCACTCGATCTCCATCCCAGTACTGGGACAGCTAGTCCCATGACAGCCAAGTGCCACACCCCATGTGGGTCATGGAGCACAGAAGTCATCCCCCATAACAAAAGTCCTGTCCCTGAGCCACACAGTGTACAGATTCCCCCACCCATACCCTGTTGTTAGATAACTGACCCACACCTTACTGCAGCACTGGCTTCCACCCCTTGGTTCCCCGCCTACCTGTCCGTCGGTGCCACAGGTAAAGGACATTGACGTGCACAGCCACCATACACCTCCCAGCCACTGCATGTCTCTCATTAGCAGGATTGCATCTTGTTTATAGGGCAAGTGCATCACCCATGCCCTATAAATAGAATGAAGTCCATGCTAATGAGGGACACCGGTGACCAGGAGGTGTGTGGTAGGCTGTGCCGCTGACGCCTTACCCACAGCACCGAGCAGGCAGGTTGGGGACCGAAGTGGAAGTTGGTGCCAAGGCGGTGGGGCCGCCATCCACCAGCTGGAGTATGGTTAGGGCGGAACCTGTACACTGTGTGACTTGGGGATGAGGCTGGTCGGGGGATGACTTGTGCTATGGCTTGCATGGGAGTGGCGACCCGGCTGTTATGGGGTGGCTGTCCTGGTGCGGATGGGAATTGGTGGGTGGAAGGACCACTGGACACCCGGACAGTTTACTGATATAACGGGACTAGGATTGAATGGTGGGGGGCACCGCTAGACACCAGGGACATTTTACTTTTATAATGGGACTGGGATTGAGGGCGGGGGAGCACTGCTAGACACCTGGGACATATTACTTATATAACAGGACAGAATTGAGGGCAGGGGACGCCCTAGCACCAGGGACAGCTCACGGGACAGACATTGTTTGGCGCTAAAGGGAGTCATTATCTATGCAATGAGCCCATAATGGGCATGCAAATGGCCTCTTAGCACCTTACATGCCCAATGGACTCATTTGCATGGGGACGCTTGAATATTGCAAATTTTGTCCCGCACTAGCCATTGTTGGGGCCCTGTTTTGGGGGGCTATCTGCCAGGGCTGAGTACCTTAGCCCTGGGCAAAATAGGACCTATATTCAGTTAAATAGCGCCTACACTATTCATCTGAATAAAACATTTTTGCCCACCGACACTATTGCAAGATGGAGTGCAAATGTTCGCGCCTCCATTTTGCACTTTTTGAATATCCTGCCTTTGATGTCATTTTCCTGCTCTAGCGTAGTTATGGCAGGGCATCATTCAACAATATACTGTATTATAAATCGCACTGTACCTATGATATTTCAGTTACAGTAGCCTGTACATACAGTTGGTTGGTGTTACCATCTTAGAAAGATGTAAAGGGTTTGCTTTGGGCACAAATTTGTGTTAGCAAACCTGGGAAATGGAGGCAAGTTGTTTTACTTGCAGCACTTTGACTGTACAGTAAATTAAATATCACTTATGTTCTGTGCCAAGGCTGCATTATTGTTTTCCAGATCTGTATAACAAATCTGGTTTTTGTTTGTGGTTCAGAGACTATTAAATAAACACTCTTCAGATTTAATACCGTCTTTGTACAGTACACACGCTTGGACTGACTTCTAACTTCCGTGTTTTGGACAGCTAAGAGCAAACCGCTAACATAGTTAGTTTTAAATTTAGAAACTACTTTCTTACTATATTAAACTCATTATTACTGAGCAGCAGTTAGCTAGTGGACAGCAGTCAGGCAAGTGAGCAGGGCCAGGAGAAAGAGAGGGATAGAGTTCAGTACACGCTATCATGATCACGTGTCAAGCGGCTGGGCAGAAGGTTGAGAGGCAACCTTCAAAAAAATGCACTATCACAAAGGGTAAGTAAAGGAGACACTAACTTACATTAAATATCTCCGATGGGGGTGTCCAACTAGCAGACTTACGAGATTTGATCGAGGAGCTTACTCTTACTGATCATTTGATCCTGTCCTGTCTAAAGTGGTCCAGGAAGTGAATGGGGGCGGACAAGATGCAGTACTGTGCCTGATCTAAGAATGGAAAGGAGAACCTACAATTAAAGTAATGCCAGCAAATCAGTTGAAGTTGCTGAGCCGGCTGCTGAACCAGACCTGGCGTGCAGCTGCAGGGGCACCAAATCTGCTTTGGACCTTGTAGATTGTGATCTAGCCTCGGACTTGGGGTAAACAAAAAAAAAAAGCTTCTTCCACAAATCCTGTCACCCAACTGTCAGGCCATTCAGGACATAGAAAGGTGTGATCCTAGTCTGCTGTTGCATCTGATGTCCTCCACCAGCAATCATTAGTGCTCACAAAAGCTGAGTTGTGATTGATTCACATGAACACCTCTCTGTGGCTGAAATAACGTGACGATTAGGTGAGAGGAATTGCAAAATGAAACAGGCATTTTCTTCAGAAAGGAAGATCACACTGCATGCTGCCAAGTAGACTTGGTTCCAAAGCAAATATTGCAACAAAAATCTGTATTTGCAATTGTTCTTTCACACATGCTAGTCAAGCTTGTTGATAAATCAGAGTCAGTGATGTCAGTGTAACCCCTAGATGGCGCTATCCCAGGGCTACTACCCCTGCCTGATTTGCTACAACAGGTTGAGGGCCTGGATCCAATGGCGGGTGCCTCACCCAGAGGTCAGGGTTTGCAATAGTTAAACTAACTTGGTCACAGCCCTCTGGGACACTGCAACCCCTTTTCTTCCCACTAGTGGCCCACACAATATATCAGAATTACCTTCACAGTATACACTTACCCCCAGGTCTGGTTCCGCACTGGGACCTCCTGTGAAATGAGATACAGTGCAACAATCACAGTACAGTACTTTAACATAGACAAATACCTCAGGCAGTATAACTTTGCTGAAACAAGCAGCTCTGATTTATTTAGGGGATATAACAAGGACAGGGGAAATCAGGTTAATTAGCTTATCACCTAATAATTATTTATGGCTCTGTGCACAGGCCTATCCCTATCAGTTACTGTCCTGGGTACCCAAGCCCTAGTGGCTAGTCCAAACCGTGGCAGCTGGTAGGGGCCCTTTCACACAGAGAAAAGGAGAATTAAACAGTCAGCAGTACAGTAATTCCATTTGGATTTAATGTGGCAATTCAACAGGAGCGACCCTGAATTAGTACTCACGACTCCAAATAAGATAGGGTCCTTCAATGTCAGCAGGGCTCACTTGAGGTACACAAACCTCTTCACACATCCATATAAAAGAAAGCACTATACCAGGCAGGCTGCATCTGTATCCCGATCGCAATTACTGCACAATACCCGGAGAACACACAGCAGATTCAGTTCCTGACAGACCGAGTGCAATTTTCAGCAATTCCTC
Source organism: Neoceratodus forsteri (assembly GCA_016271365.2). Lineage (NCBI taxonomy): Eukaryota > Metazoa > Chordata > Ceratodontiformes > Ceratodontidae > Neoceratodus > Neoceratodus forsteri. Next base: position 1,180,675,444 of record CM057450.1, on the reverse strand, counting down.
CAGTCTTCTACAGGGTGAGCCTGGCCTCTACTCTTCAGAGATCCCTCGATTCTCTTCATAGGACGGATTCAGTCCTAACAAGCTGTTACACAAGCTGCAGACGAACTCTGGGCCTTACACACGCTTTTTGACTAAAACTGCACACTGGAAAAGCACAGGGCTCCTTCCTTCTTCACTGCCAAAGCTCAACTCAAACTCCAACCGACAAAACCGGCACTTCCTTTGAGTTCCTCCCAGTTCTTGACTGGATTGGCTGTCACTCACAATAGACTGCTGCTGTTGGTCCAAAAGGCACTGAAGTCTAAACTACATCTCCCAGAGTCACTGTCCATACAATCCTCTTGTGGCTGGCTCAGATTATGAGTCCAAGTTCTGATTCGTCAAGGCACCATTTCAGAGCTAGCTTACCCCACACTGATTGGTCCAGCCCAGCAGTTCAAAACTAGAATGGGGAACTAGGCAGACACTGTTCTGACTGCAAAAGAAAGCAGGTTAGACAAACTGTAATTTCATTATTACTGTAAATGATTTCTGGCAAACAGTTACATCTTTCAGATAGGTTCCTTTGCACTCCTAGTGACTGCAAAATGGAGTGAATTGGCAGCAGCTTGAGTGGTACTCAATCAAAGAAACACACAGTCCCCCATACAAACTAATTATGTGTGCAAGCAGACAGCTCTTAAAGAGACAGTACCAGAGGTTCTAAAACACTCACTGATAAATGGCTTAAACGCCAAACACCATTCAGGCCTGGAGCATTCAAGCAAGCTCCTGGAAGTCTTTTGGGAACCCCCATTTGCAGGGGGTTACATCAGCATTTCAGCGTTTGCCACGTGCTGACTCACATGCACAGGAAAACAAGTCGAATCAGACAAGCCTGTCTTTGAATTACCAAAAGTGGAGTTAGGCTAATATGGGAAGACCAAAAGTGATGCTAACCACAAGAATAGTAAAATGAACACACTCTGACACCACTGTTTGGTTAATAAGCTTTATGTAATACTCAAAAATATCAGAAATGTATTTCTATCTCCTTTAACTGTATTGTACTGGAAAGATTCCTCTTAACTTATCAGAATGTAGAGTTGCTGTCCAGTTATTCTGCAATAACTGAAAGTAGACAGAATGATAGGACAGTGGCTCTACATTCTGATTGGTTGCTGTGTGTGTCCTTAGCCAATCAGAGAGCAAGCCCAGTTTGCTACCCTCCCACTTCAACATGCAGCAGCCAATCAGAGACTCTATAAAGTTCAGTGAAAACATTCTGAAAACAAGCCCATAGACTTGTATGGGGAGCACGTTCCTGCGGCTATCCCGGTGACATTGTCACAAACGTGGGAGCACAGAGCAGAGCAGGGTGGACCGGGAGGTGGAAGGGATCAGCTGTTGGCGGCTTGGCCAGAGCTACGATCCTTCCCAAACTTACAGGACTGCATTACAGTTTATTATTTTACCACAGAAGGGCTGGCGCTGCCCCAGGATAATGGGCTATGAAGCCTGCTCACAAATGTCACACCTTTACTTTAAACACACTGGCCACCAGCCTTGGCATTTAATCACTGCATCAGCCTGTTATTCTTTCATATACTCCATCTAACTGAATGTTATCATTTAACAGTTTGTAGCACTACGCTGAGAAATGCCTTCAAGTAATCTGATTGGTGGTGCAGGAGACAGTCTGGTATCAAGAAAGCTCTGGTGGAATACAGATGAAAGTATCCTTCTGTTCCACAGAACCTTCAGAGGAACCTATAGAAAAGACAGTCAGTAACTAACAGTTCATCCTTTTTCAGATTATTACTGGATTTTCTGGTAGTGATTGGTATACTGTACACAGGGCTGTGAAAAATAATGCATTCGAGATTTACAAACATATGGAATCACCAGCAGAAACAGGCCACATGGTCTGTCAAGTCTGCCCAGTGTGCAGCTAGCATTTCATCTTGCAGCTGCCCCTCACGCCCCCATCACCGTATCCCTTCCCTTACTCTATCCCACCCCTTTGAAACTGTCCACCATCTTACAGTGCATCAGATCTTCTGGTAGGGTATTCCATTTGTCCACTACCTTTTCTGTGAAAAGTGTCTCCTTACCTCCCTCCTAAATCTTCCCCTCTAATCTGTCCATGCCCTCTGTGTCCTCTCCTTCTTAGCTGAAAGATCCCTCCTGTGTTAGTCTTGTAAATCCCTCTCAGATATTTAAAGGTCTCTATCATATCCACCTGTCCCTCCTCTCTTCCAGTGAGTAAATTTTCAACTCTCTCAATCTGTCCTCATAAGGCCTATCCCCAAACCCTGCATCATCTTCCGTAGCCCTGCATTGCACCCTTCCAGTAACCTTATGTTCTTTCTAGGAACAGGTGCCAGAATTGCATGCAATACTCTAGGTGGGGCCTGACCAATGATCTGTACAGGGGCAGTATAACCTCACTCCTTCTGGAAGAGATCCCTTGCAATACACCCCAGCATTTTGTTGGCCTGCGCTGCTGCCTTCCTGCACTGGGCTGGAGTTGTTCATGCTCCTGGTTATGATTACTCCTAGGTCCTTTTCTCTGTGGTACTTCCCAACTGCACTCCATTCAAGTGATAGTCCCTCCCTGGTTCTTTGCTCCTAAGCGCAACACCTTGCACTTCTTGGCACCGAAACCCAGCTGCCATGTTTCTGCCCACTCCTGCAGTTTAGTCGGGTCCTCCTGCAGCCCCTTCCACCCCTCACTGTCATCAGCCATGGCTCCCATTTTGGTATAGTCCATGAACAGGCTGATCTTGCTCCTGATCCCTCGTGAAATATTGGCTATATATATATATATATCCCAAACAGCACTGGTCCCAGTACAGATCCCTGTGGCACCCGCTTGTTACTGCTCTCGATGACAGAGTTCCTACTACCACCCTTTGCTGCCTCCCTCAGCCAGGTTGTGATCCAGTTTGCTAATTGTGGCCCGCCCCACATATTCCAGCTCCCCCAACCTCCCATGCGTACTATATCAAAGGCCTTGCTGAAGTCCAAATACAGGACATCCACTGCATGACCTTTGTCCATGATTTCTTGTGGTGGGGAGAATACAAGCTTAAAACGAGTCAGATTATTGCTTGCACTTGGAAAGTGCCCATAGTTCTGGTAAGGTTTCTCTGGGGCCTGACCACACCTTGCTAATGCACATAGTAGCACAGACTCCACTTGTAGTTCACTGTCACCTTTAAGGGGTATTGTGTCATTTGTATGATAGGTTTGGCAACAGTAGGTATCCACATCCATGGTTTAAGTAAAGGAAGCCTAAAATGAAATTATACTTCTTCAGTACCAGAAGAGGCTCTTTAGATGTTTCTTTCTTGCACTGTTTCTTTAGGGAACACATAACAGAGAAATAACTTCACTGAAGTTTCACTCTAGATTTACATAGAAACATAGAAACATAGAAACATAGAAGTTGATGCAGATAAGGACCGCAAGGCCCATCCAGTCTGCCCATTTCTTTTTCTACCTTATAAATGTGCCATCGGCCTTTGCTCTGTCAGTGACCTATCTATTCATAGTCATTTGTATTGCTCCCTTATGCCTATCCCATGCCTGTTTGAAGCCCTGCACTGTATTCATAGCCACCACTTCTTGTGGTAAGCCATTCCATGCATCTACCACCCTTTCTGTGAAAAAGAATTTCCTCACATTCCCCTTAATCGGCCTCCTCTAATCTCATGCTGTGTCCTCTTGTCCTGCTATTTTTCTTATATTTAAACATGTTAGACTCTTTCACCTTGTTTATGCCCTTAAGGTGTTTAAATGTCTCGATCATATCACCTCTCTCCCTCCTTTGCTCAAGGGTATACATATTGAGCTCCGTTAATCTGTCCTTATATGTCTTCTGATGCAGTCCCTGCACCATTTTGGTTGCCCTTCTCTGGACTGCCTCAATTTGGTTAATGTCCTTGTGAAGGTGTGGCCTCCAGTACTGCCCAGTACTCCAGATGAGACTAACCAATGTCTTGTACAGAGGGATTATTACCTCCCTCTTACGACTTGTGATACCCCTACTAATACACCCTAACACCCCCTAGCCTTACCTACTGCTTTAGAGGTCTGCTTGGATGATTTTAGGTCATCAGTGATGATGATGCCCAAGTCTCTTTCTTCCTTTGTGACTGCTAGCAACTCCCTCCCAGCCTATAAGTGGCTTCAGGGTTTCTCTTCCCTATGTGCATGATTTTGCACTTCTTTGCATTAAATCTCAGTTGCCACTCTTCTGACCATTCTGCTAGTTTATCCAGATCTCTTCTCATTCTGCCCACCCCATCTGGATCATCTACTCTGTTGCAGATCTTGGTGTCATCTGCAAACAGACAAGCCTTACCCTCTAGTCCATCTAGAGGTCACTAATGAAGATGTTGAATAGGACTGGCCCCAGGACTGATCCCTGAGGTACCCCACTTGTGACTTGCATCTCTTCTGACTGTATACCATTTACCACCACTCTCTGTTTTCTGCCAGTCAACCAGTTTGCCACCCAGTTGACCAACTTCTGACCCACCCGAGCCTACCTAGCTTATTTATCAATCTTCTATGTGGAACAGTGTCAAAAGCTTTGCTGAAGTCAAGGTAGGCGACATCAACTGCTCCCCTTGGTCCACCACTCTGGTTACCCAGTCAAAGAAATCTATGAGATTAGTTTGACAGGACCTTCCTTTGTAAACCCATGCTGTCTTGGATCCTGTGCCCTATGGATTCCAGGTGTTGCACTATCCTTTCCTTAAGGAGTGCCTCCATAATCTTGCCCACTACTGAGGTAAGACTGACGGTCTGTAGTTCCCCGCCTCCTCCTGCTACCACTCTTGTGGAGTGGGATCACATGAGCCTTTCTCCAGTCTTCTGGGACCTCTCCTGTGCTCAGAGACTCACTAAACAATTCTGCTAATGGCTCTGCTAGTTCCTCCTTTAGCTCCTTAAGTACCCTGGGATGTATGCCATCAGGTCCCATTGCCTTATCCACCCTGAGTTTAGCAAGCTCTTGTAGGACCCTTTCTTTTGTGAAGGGAGTAGTGCTCACCTCCCTCCCCCTGTGTCCATGATGCTGAGCTGTGGGCCCTGCCCTACCTCTCTTCAGTAAATACTGAGCAAAGTATCTATTTAGGATAGATGCCTTTACAGGGTCCTCCTCACATGCTCCCTTTTCTCCATTAAGCTTAGCAATACCCCCTCTGGACTTTCTCCTTTCACTAATGTATCTATAAGAAGTCTTGTCACCTTCTTTTACACTGTTCGTGCTAGTGTTTCCTCAGTTTGGGACTTTGCCTGCCTTACTGCCTTACCTGCTTCCCTTAGGGCAGTTTGGTATGCCTCCTATCTTCATCCGCTGTGTTCCCTTATATTTTCTGAAGGCCAGCCTTTTGGCTCTGACCTTTTCTGCTACTATATTTGAGAACCAAAGTGGTTTCCTTCTTCTTTGCACTTCCTTTTCTGTCTAACACAATGGGATGTTGCTTCAAGTATTGTATCCTTAATGCTTGCCCACTTTGCCTGTACCTCCTCACCTGTGTTTCTTTTTGCCAGGGCTAGCTTAACTCTGTTGGCCATCTTATCAAAGTCAGCTCCTCTGAAGTCCCATATTTTTGCCTTGGAATGGGATGATTTAGATGTAGTAGCCAAATTGAACCATACCATTTAAATGTAGAAGACAGGGTGGTCAGTGGTTAGAGCACAGAGCTGGGATCTAGGAGGGTCCCGAGTTTGAATCTCACCAGACACTGACTCCTCATGTTCTCAAGCACATAGCCCTCTCTGCACTTCTGTCCTTTTAGCTGTATGGCTGCATAGACACAGGACTACACTGAAAATGAGATCCTGCATCTGATTTGGGACATCATTGATAATTAAATTGTAATGAATAAGTAAAACTGCTGCACCACTATAAGTGTCATGCTGTAAGAATAGCATTAACCAAGATTTTTTTGTCACACAAAGAAAAAACCTTTTCCTGCCATGCATGATAGCAATCTCAGCAGGCGATTCTCTGTTGAATTGGACACTGTGTATCTCTGCCGATCAATTAGGTGTGGGATTTTATAATAGACATATTCTGAAAAAAGGGACAGTCAACACAAAAAAAAAAAGCCAATGCAGAAAGTGTAAATGGCGCGGCCTTGGGTGAGATGTTAACTTGCTAGTCGATTTGAGGTCCACAGTAAAGTCTTTGTTTCTAGAATGCAGCTTGCCTCCAGGATATAAAAGTTCAATTACTTGAGGATTAATTTGGAGTGGCTTGGTTCATTTGTAAGTGTTTTGGCAGAGATGGGGAGTGTGAAGTTGCTGAGACTGCCATTCCTGCTCAGTCAGGTTTACTTCTAGCCAGTACCTGTTCTGCCCTGTTGCAGGCTGCCATCAGCTTGGCGTGTGTGTGTGTGTGTGTGTGTGATTATTACTGAGCAGTGGGGAAGTGTGAGGGGTGACTTTTAAGCTCCTGGGGACTATATAAGGATTTTTATTGTTCCTAATTCAGATAAAAAAATATGTTGTATACCTCTTTGCAGCTTGATCAATACATTAATTTCTTCCCTTTTTGTGTTTGCTTGTGCATGCGCAAGGAAACGTCTTGAAACAGTCTACTTTTTTGAGGTGTGTGACCTCCTCCTCGCGAATGCAGTGCTCAGTGTAGCAGGCGGACCCTACCGGACCAATACATGCTGTTGTGTATGACAGCAGTCTGGCTGTCTGGTCTTTACTTCAAACAAAAGGTCTGCCGCAATCGGTGGTAACATGTGTGTGCAATTGGCATACTGACGCCTTTATCGCTCTTCAGCACAGCCGAACTGCTGTCATACACAGTTTGGCATGAAATCCTCCCACTTCCTCCCTCTGCTAACGCCCTCCCTCCCTCGTTATTGTCCTCCCCTGCCTTCCACTTTGTGTGCCGAGGGGTGCCAATCCTCCTGGCTCATGCACCCCCAGCACACTGTATGGCCAATGTGGTGCCCAGTCCCCCATCAGCTGCAGCCCCCCAAACAAACAAGCAGTTGGCATGCTGGGAGCCCACACCAGTGTGCTCATGCCTCCCCATGCAGTACACACACACTGTATGGCCGATGAGGGTGCCCAATCCCCACGGCTCCAGTCCCCCAACAAACACATAGGTAGCATGTTGGGAGCCCACCCCAGCATACCTAAAGCATCCTGTGGCGCCTTTTATTTTAAAATTCCTGTGAAAGTAGAAAATGGTTCCTCTGTGATTCCCTCCCTCGCCCTCAACGCACTCCACCCACCCTCTGTGCACCTGACCTTCCCACACCCCTCACCCCATGCTTACCTCCGGGCCCAGAACGATGATCTTCAGTGGACTGGGAACATGTCTGCACTCTTCAAAGCTGACCACAAATGAGAAATGTTGGTAAGTTGCATAATGGCATAATTGTTTTTTCAACTTAGGTGGATATCTCAGCCATTTTTCAACTTTTGGCACCAAATTTTCAACATGGGGTTCTTGGGACGCTCTTCTCATGAGTTCAGTCACGGTCATGGCATTGTTTGATCCTGAAAGGTGAATTTGCAGTCACTGCATGGAATCACCTTTTGGGACCAATTAATGAAACATCAGTGTCAGTGTTCATTAGGTGGGTTCTCAAAAGCCTATGTTGCATATTTGGTGAAAAATGACTGTTTTATTTAGCGCTCATTGTGCAGTTTCCACACACTCTTAAGTTCATGAATTTGTAACATTTTCTCTCCAGATTTTCAACATTGGCATTTTTCCACACCTCCTTATGAACAGTATAGCTGTCATTTTCACATCCTGGCCAAAATGTGTTTTCGCGCTTCGGCATGGATTAGCGCAGTCGCTGTCAGAAATCAGTGTTCATTACAGAGTAAGACAATCACAGTGACACAGTTCATAAGCAGATGTCCTAAAATGCCTTACGTTGAAAATTTGGGAACAAAAGTCCATAAATGACTGTGTTATGAGCGTGTGTTGCACAGTTTCCACGCACGCTCGTAACTTCACAAATTTGTAATATTTTCACTCCACATTTTCAGCATTAGCATTTTTCCACACCTCCTTATGAACAGTGGAGCTGTCATTTTCACATCCTGGCCAAAATGTGTTTTCTCACATCCAGCGCAGAATAACACGGTCGCTGTGGGAAATCAGTTTTCAGGACAGATTAAGAAAATCACAGTGACACTGTTTATGAGCAGAGGTCCTAAAATGCCTGTGTTGAAAATTTGGTGACAGAAGCCCATAAATGACTGTTATGAGCGTACATTGTGCACTTTCCACGCACTCTCGTAATTATGCGAATTTGTAATATTTTCACTCCAGATTTTCAACATTGCCATCTTTTCACCTCCTTATGAATAGTACAGCTGTCATTTTCACATCCTGCCTGAATTATGTGTTTGTGCATCTGGGAAATCAATGTTCGGGACACATTAAGAAAATCATAGTGACAGTGTCCATGAGCAGAGGTGACAAAATGCCTATGTTGAAAATTTGGTGAAATAATTCCACTGAATGACTGTGTTACAAGCACGCGTTGTATAGTTTCCACACTGACTCATAACCGTGAGCATGACGGGGTGTTAGGGTTCTTAAGACAGATACTTAAGAGTATGAGGCTGAAATGTTAATCAGGTGCAAGAGGAGTTGCAGAGAGGTGCTCTGTTGGAAATAGATGCTGAAGGACATGGATACAACTGAGGGGTGCGTGCATAAATGCCAAACACCACTGCAAATAGCTGCAAGGAACGTTCGGCATTGACAAATACTTGTTTCTTTAGATAAATTGTATTTTTATAAAAAGCTGAGAACTAATTCTTTTTATTCACTGTGGCTACCCAGGAACTTAGACTAGGTCTTGTGACTTGTTTACAGTTAATACCAGGGAGGAACAAGGTACAATAGCGCTAGCATATGATATGTATAATAGAGAAGCGAAAAGGGCACGGTGCTTAGGATACACATGGCAGGGATATAAATGCAGAGAAATATAGCATCCATGTGATGCTGGAGATGTAGCAAGGGCACGGTGGATAAGTTTGCAAACTCAGCCTTTCTTGATATGAAAGGGACTACTTCCTTCTGTTTGGTTTCAGGCGGGCATTCAGTCTTTTTTATTTAATTTTCTAATTTTACCCCAACCCAACCCAGCATTGTCACCCGACTGCCTTATCTGCAGCCGCCTCTTCTCATGGAGGACTCCCCATGGCGTGGTGGGGGCACCGAGCCCCTCCCCAGAGGAATCAAGTTGTTGTTGGGGATCCAGATGGTGCTGCAGCTATAGGCAAGTGAGGACCCACTATCGGGCCCTCACATCAGTGTTAATGCTGGGAGGCATTTTCCATGTATGCCCTCCCAGAGCGTGATGTGCCACGATGCCAGGCTTACATCAGTGTCCATCATGCTCTCCTTCTCTCTGTACAGGCGTCAGGGCTGCAATACTCCAGCTGTCACTAGAAGTCAGGCCACCCCGAACCAGTGTGCCCCCCCTCCCACGGAGTAGCCATCCTCCCCGACTGGCCCTCTGACTCCCAGGTCGCTCCTGAACCCAGGTCGCCAGCGTCACAAGTGGAAATCCAACGCTGTACCGACTGGCCAGCAGGCATTAAATCTCTGTATGCCAGACCTAAACTTCTTTTCAGATAAAGGTTGCAAAATACAGTTCTTTTTGGTGTGGCATGCAGGCTTTTGGTAAATCAGCTGTTTGTATATTAAGAGCCTTGGCTACAGAAGCATTAAAACAAGCATTTGTCAATGCTGATTGATTACACGGCACTGCTGTTGTACCAGGTCTTGCTGGTACACATTTTACTATTTATTTACCCACAATAGACCAGATGAGATGTATGTAATATGTCATTTACAGTGGGGTCCTGATTTTTCACCATTTTATACTGCATATACCTAGAATAGTTGAGGTGAGATGTGATATCTCATTTTAAGTGTGGTCCTACTTTTATAATGTATTTTCTAGGACTGATAATTTCAGATGCAACATCTCCATTTCAGTGGGGTTCTGTTTTAGGGTCCTGTTTTACAGTTTTGCAGAATATTTATCCAGGTTACCCGCTGAGATGCAGTATCTTATTTTCAACAGGGTTTTGCTTTAATACATTTTTGCACTGTATTTAATCAGGGTAGCACCGCTCAGATGCTATCTTGTTTTCAGTGGGATCCTGCTTTTCCCAATCTTTACTCTGTATTTATCCGAATAGCACAGCCAAGATGCAATCTCTCCTGTTTGATGGGACTCCTCTTTTACCTATTTTTATAATGAAGTTACCCAGGTTTAGCCTAGCTGAAAGGCAGGTTACATTTTCAGTGGGTTCTAGCTTTTACAATGTATTTTCAAAGATAGAACATCATAGAAGCACAGTTGCATGGGGCGCTGCTGTACTGGGGTCCTGCTTTTACACATTTTTATTAAATGTTTGCCTAGAATGGAGCAGATGAGATGCAATACTTCATTTTCAGTGGTGTCCTGCTTTTACACATTTTTAGATTTTATTTACCCTGGATAGGTCAGCTGAGGAGGCAATATCTAATTGTAGTGTGCTGCCACATTTTGACCCCAAATTTCCGACAGTCTTTTATGACCTGATATTATGATCAAGACAGGTGGGATTTTTAAAATCCCATCCGAAAGGTGATTTTGCTGTGTGACTGTGGAAACATGTTTCAGAGGGATTTGAAAAATGACACCTGCCATGTTCATGAGGTGGGGTAGCACAAGGGAGATGTTGAGCATTAGACCAAAATCTGCAAAAATAAAGTTATGAGTTATGTCCTTTAGTCCCTACCCCCCACTGTCCTACTCCCACTCCTGTCTTCCCTCCGTCACCCACTACACTCCCTCCCAACCCTCTGTCCTCCCTCCATCTCCCAGTTCTTCACTTGAACAATGTCAAATCCTGACAGCATCCTTCCATCTCTCCCCTCTGCACTCCTATGACAATGTCAGATTCCCACAGCATCCCTCTCTGCCCTTCCCCTTCCCCTGTGTGTGACATAGACAGCCCGTTCGATCGCAGAGCATTGGTTTAATTATGATCCCTGGTGATCCAGTGGTAACCCCTTCCACCCGCCCACAGTGGTCCCCCTGCCACCCCTGCAACCCCTGTCATCAGCAGGCTGCAGTACCTCACCCGCATGCCGCGGTGCCGCGGAATGACAGCATACAGTATGGTCTGTATGCCTATTGGTCCACTGCATGGACCAATGGGCATTCAGACCATACTGTACTACAGCCTGATATGTGAATGAATGCTGCTCATTCACATATTGGGCTTGTGTAGTATAATATGGTCTGCACGCCTATTGGTCCACGAGTGGATCAAGAGGTGTACAGACTGTACTGTAGGCTGTCATTCGGCAGGTGGCTGGGTGGGTGCTGCCACCCGCCGATGACGGGGGTGCTGGGTGGTGAGAGTTGCTGTGGGCAGGTGAGGGTTTTCACTGGACACAAGGGATCAGTGATCACACTAATGCCTGCGATGGGCAATGGGGTTACTACTGGACCACCAGGGATCATGATTACACTAATGCCTGCGATCGGGTGATGGGAGGGGGTTGCCACTGGACCACCAGGGATCTTAATTATACTTATGCCCGCAGTCGGGTGGTACAGGAGCGGGACTGCAATGGGACTGCAGGGTGTCTTTCCCAATGGCTGCAGCCTGGCAGGGTGCCAGGCTTAAGTCACCTTGGTCTGGCGCATTGCATGCAAATGGAGCCATAATGACTTGCAAATGGCCCTATTTGTGTCTTGCTTGCATAATAGCCTCATTTCATGTCCCATGCTGTGTACCATGGGTCATGCGCCTAGCAACTGCACTTGCACCGGCGCATCCCCTGCTCCTGTTCTGTGTCTTGTGCTGGCGCAGTGTGTGTGCCCTCTATGCCATATTCAGTGGTGCTGATCCATGGTGCAGCACCATTGAATATCACCAGTCCATGCCTGGCGCAGCTCAGTTCGCGCTGCATACAGGCTTGCGCCATAGCACGTTGCAGTCTGAATAACCAGCCCCTAGTCTTCTTTAAAACACCGACAATACCTATGCAACTTTATTGCTGAAACGTGTATAGCATAAATTGACAGCATATGGGGTTCAGGCGTATTATCCTCTAAATTTGCATAGATGTTATCAAAGTTTCAAATAGGTTGACATTTAAAACAGTTTGACCGCGAGTGTCAACATGTTTAAATTACTGTCACGTCAACATATTTGACAACTTCAACATACTGTATTTGAAACACTTTGAAACTGCTTGTGCAACTTTACAGGACAATATCTTAGGTTTCATGATATCTAGCAGTATCTATGGAAGGTATTGATGGCTTTTAGTAAACAACAACACTGCACCCTTTTTCTAGTTTAAAATGTTATAAGCTATTCTATTTTATAAGCACAATTAGACAGTCTGGGGCATGGGTTATTTAAGGAATAACAGATTAGAAACAGATAATTATAGCAATAATATCCTGACTTTATATCGAAGGCCATCAGCTGAGGGATATAAACACCACCTAGTGACTTTACTATGAACTGTAATTCCCTGTCTCGAATGTGTTATTCCACTTATAAAATAGTTTTAAATACTAAATGATCAGAAGTCTATTTCAGTGTTGTAGTTGCATGATACGCTGGCTTTCGAAGGGAATATTGAGGGATGCACTTTTGTTTGAGGTACTGAAAGAGGAGATCATACTGAATCAGGAACAAGACCTTGCTTTCTGAAGATCTGCTCGCTTTCCTGAAAGGTTACTTTTTCATTTTCATTTGTGAAATGCATTCTTAGTATATTGTAAGTCATTATGCAGTAATGTAGGGAAAGCAGTATTTTATGGGGTGGGGCTGGTTAGCTGAGCTGAAGTAGCTTTGCAGGTTTTTTTTTTTTTTCTCTTGTGTGTGTAGTTGTTTTGGCTTTGCATTTTTGTTCTTGAAATGTTATGTTGGGAGCTTGTTGCCATGTGGTTGCGATTCATTTGAATATTCACGTTTCAAGTTGCAGTGGTAATATAGTTGCCTGTCATTGTTAAACAGTAACCCATAGTAATGATATACTCTCTTCAGTCTGGAGATCCTTGCTCCTTCTCCTCCCTTCACCTCGTTCGCATTCTGCCATGGTATCCTTTAGGCTCTAACCTATGGAACCATCTCACACTATTGATCCACCTCCTGCCCATTGCTGCTTCCTCAAAAAACACCTAAAACACCTTCCCTTCCCCTCGTGTTGTTTCCTCCTTGAACCACATTCACCCCTCTGAGCTTGTTCCTCTTCCTCTTCCTCCTCACCCCCCTCCCTCGGCCACCTGGACTTCTCACCCTCTACCTATAGACCCCCATATGTGACTCTCGCTCGCCCAGATATTTTTGCCAGAATGTTTACACTGTATTTAATATGCAACTATTGTATACATGGTTTACATCTGCTGTATTCTAATACCTTATTGTATATAATTGTAAATCCTTTTATATATACTGTATATAGTTGTAAATCTATTTACTTTACTGTCACTAATGCTAGGCAATCACCTATGTACTAGTGCTAGGCAGTCACCTATGTACCTACTGGCATGTTTACTGAAGATGTGGTATATACCTGCATTATTTCTGTACTTCATATATATAGTTTGTATAATCTTCATGCATTGTATTGTACCTGTGTTGTACATTCTCCTATGTTCACTTGTATTTTCTCAGCCCACCCTCCCTGGGTGCAGACCTGGAAACAAGCTCTGGCTCAGTGTGCCTTTCCAGTTACCAACATTTTAAATAACTACATACAGTACATAAGTAACTAAATATACTGACCTTTCATGGTTATATGGTGACCTTTGTCACATAGTATGGTTGAAACAATTATAGCAGGTACTCCGATCACCAAAGGGGTCCCACAGGTTGTGTTGGCCCTTATTTTCTCAATCTTCCTAAATGACCGGCCATCATTCTGCTCCCTTTCGTCCTCCATTCATGTATATGCCGATGATACAGTCTTGTATACTTCTGGCCTAAGTCCATTTGAGGTTGCATCCATCCTACAGCATGATTTCAACCAATTTCAGCTCTCCATGACCTTTAGCACCAGGAAGAGACTCTCTAGGCTCCCTAGTCTACCCTCTTTCCACACCTTGGCTGGGACTGCTTTAGAGGACACTTCCTTCTTCAGATACCTTGGGGTTTGGCTGGACCAACACCTCAGCTTTCTGGTCATATAGATGCCATCCAGAAAAAACTGCTTCAAGCTTGGTGCCCTGTTCAGGAACTGTAGTTGTATCCTCCAGTGGCTAGGCGTGACCACCTACCTTGTTATAACTACTTGAACACTGATTCTCTTTTATCTTCCTGTTCACTACTTCAACTCTCCTAACCTTCACCCTTATTGCTATTATGTATGAAATTCCAGTTATGTAAGTAACCCCTAGGTGGCGCTATCCCAAGGGCTACTACCCTGCCTGCTTAACTACTAACAGGTTGAGGGGCCTAGGTCCAGTGGCAGGTACCTCCACCCAGAGGTCAGGGTTTGCAGTAGTTAAACTAACTTGGTCACAGCCCTTTGGGACACTGTAACCTCCCTTTCTTCCATTAGTAGCCCACACAATGCATTAGGAATATCTTCAATGTACACTTACCCCAGGACTGAGCTCTGTCGACTGGACTCTAGGGACCCCTGTAAAACAAGATGATACAGTACAATACTTTAACATGGCGAATACCTCAGTCAGTGTAACTTTTACTGAAACAAACAGATATGATTTATTTAAGGAGCTGTAACAAGGAAGGGAAATCAGGTTAATTAGGTTAGACACATTAATAATCACAGTACTGTGTGCATATTCAGAGTCCCAAATTGTCACTTTCACTGGGTACCCAGGAATGGGGGCTAGCCAGGGTCAGTGCAGCTGGTTGGGGCCCTGTGATGGAAAAACACTGCACAATACCCAATTGTAATCTGGGCGGATGATTCAGTTCGTGAAGAAATCAAAAGCAGCAATTAGATGACACACTTGCAATTTGATAAACAGATGGCAGGAGCTACCCTGCTTTGTACTCACAGACTCAATGCTGGGAACTGGATGGAAGGCAGATTATCCTGGATTGCCAGGAGGAGCAGAACATGTGGAAAAGGTCCTTGTGACTGGACCCACTGCAGTTTACAGCAATCGGATATAGTCCGAATCAAGCTGGGGTTTACTTCCAGCTTCATGCACTCAATTCACTGTACAGGGATTTGAAACATGATTCCCCACAAGCACACACATTTTATATATAAAAGGAAAGTACTATACCAGGCAGGCTGCTTTTACTGCACGATACCAGGAGAACACTCAGCAGCTTCAGTTCCTGACAGATCGAGCACAATTCAGCAATTTCTTCCAGTCTTCTACAGGGTGAGCCTGGTTTCTACTCTTCAGATCTCCTTGATTCTCCTCACAGGTCGATCAGTCCGAACGGGCACTTGCACAGGCTGCAGACCGAACTCAGGGCCTCACAGGCGCTTCCCACACTAAACTATACACCGCAGAAGCGCAGAGCTCCTTGTCTCTTCACTGCCAAATCTGATCTTATCTCTCCAGTCCCAGAGCAGTGCATTTCCTTTAGCTCCACACTATTCTGTTGTCTGGTCTGGCTGTCACTCACAATAAACTCCCCTGTTGGTGGAAAAAGGTGCCAAGGTCAAAACTACATTTCCCAGAGTCTCTGCCCATACAATCCTCTTGTGGCTGGCTCCAATTAAGAGTCAAGTTCTAATTGGTCCAAAGGCACCATTTTAGAGGACCCTTGCACTGTTTGGATCTATTCAGTAGTTCAGATCCAAATGGAGGGCAAACACACAGAGTCCCAGCTGCAAGAAGGCAGGTTAGACAAACTACATTTCCATTAATACTCTACATGGTTTCTGGCAAACAGTTACATCTTTGAAAAGTGCTCACTCTGCCCTTAGCGGCGACAGAAATGGAGCGATTTGGCAGCAACGAAGGGACTCAAAGCAGAAACACAGTCCCCCCATACAAACTAATCATGTCTGCAAGCAGACAGCTCTTAAAGAGACAGTACCAGAGGCTCTAAAACACTCACAGATAAACAGCTTAACGCAAACACCATTCAGGCTTGGAGCATTCAAAGCAAGCTCCTGGAAGACTTTTTGGGAACCCCCATTTGCAGGAGGTTACACCTATGAAATTACCTTTATTGACATTTGCACAAATTACCATTTGTATACAAAATTTCTATATGAATCTTCATTTATGTATGAAATTTAATGTTTTTGTCTACTGTTAGTTTTAACTCCTCTGTTACGAAATTGTGTATGAGCTCTTAATGCCCTGTCCTCTGCAGAGGTGTGTTCTAAAGGGACCTCCTTGCAAATGAGCATGCTCAATGGTTTTATCCCTTCCCAATAAACTGAGCTGAAGATGATCCTCCCTAGTTTTGACTACTGTGGCGCTTGTCTACAGTACTGCTCCAAATCCTCCCTGGCCAGATTGGACACCCGATTGCACTCTTTCTGCTGCTTTGCCCTTGATGCTCCCTCTTGCACTCATCACTGCGACCTCTATCATGCCTTGTCCTTCCCTCTCTCACAAACAGACGCCTCTGACACTGAGCAAAGTTCACCTCTAAATACTGGTGGGAGAACTCCCAATCTACCTCTCTTCCTCTTTATCACTCCTCCTCCCTTGCACTTCCTTAGATCTACCGACTCTCACAATCTGGGGATGCTCTCACTCCACCCTCATTGGCCAGTCAGGCTACTCTTACCATTTCCTCAAATTTGGAATTCCCTGCCTCCTCAAGTTCATTACTCTCCTCCTCCTCCTGCTCCATCAGCTCTGCTCTTCACAAGTATTTCTCATCCAACTGTTCCTGCCATGACCCTCCTTAAACCACGTCCTTGCATCTGACTTACTCACCTTAACCTAATCCCTATTCTAGTCCACCCTTTCCTCCCTCCTATCTTTCCATGCTTCCTGCCCCCTTGCAGGGTTCCTTGCATCCTGAAGGGGTCTCTAGGGCTTGGCTTTCTTTTCTTCTCTTCCCTCCCTTCTTCTTGCTTAACCTTTCCTTCCCCTTCTTGCCTCTCCAGCCCCTTGCAGGGTTCTTCAGCACTCTGAAGGGTACCCTCGGGCATGGCTTTCCTTCAACTCCTCCCCTCTTCTTACCCCTTTCTTCCTTTAGCACTTGTTACCCATCTGCTCCCCTCTTTGTCATTCCCCTATTTCCCTAACTCTCCCAGCCTCCCTTCCCCTGCAGGGTTCTCAGCATCCTGGAAGGGCCCCAGGTTTCGGCTCCCTCTCCTCTCTCCTGCAACCTGACAGGGCTCTCTTTCTCATTATCTCTTCCAGCCTTCCTTACCACTTGCAGAGTTCTCAGCATCCTGGAGGGCCACAGGGTTCGGCTCCCCTTCCCTCCTTACTACATCCTGATAGAGCCCACTTCTCTTCCAGCCCTCCCTACCCCTTGCAGGGTTCTCAACATCCTGGAGGGGCCCCAGGATTCGGCTCCCCATCTCTCCTTCCTGCATCCTGACCAGGCCTCTGAGCTCATCTCTCCTGCTCCTCCCTTTCTCCCTCTCACCCATTGCACTTGTATACCTTCCTGCATAATCCCTTCTCCTCCCAGGCACGCACCAATTCCCCTAGCCTTGTCTAGCGGGCTCTACCCTATGCTGAATTTTAAACATCCTGTTGGGTCTCTCAGTCTGACTTTCCTCCCTTAGCATCACCTCCCTTGTTTGTCGCATTACACTTGATACCCAAATGCCCACCCCCATGCCACTTAATAATCCACGTATATCATTTGCTTTGGTATTTACCTAAGCACCTTTATGTTACCGCCACCTCTGCTGTATTTTCACCTACTCCTTCCATACCATAGTAATACCTACTATTATATTCATTTTAGTATGAGTTACATGCCTGGCTTGTCCTCTTGTTCTCCTCAGTAGTCTAAATTAACTACTGTAAATTGCCAATCTGTATGTTCTTTGTAATGGAACTGTTGTTTTATGTACCGTGGATGTATTTCAATTACCAACTGTATGTTTGCTGAATGTAACTAATGTCTTATTGCACCTTTATGTATTTCTGTTCAATCTCTGTACCTTCCCCTAGGTTGCACGGAAGGCGAGTAACTTGTTGCTCAGTGTGGTTTCCTGGTGAAACATTTCAATAAATAAATAAATAAAGGTGGTTATCAACAGGATAAAGCAGCCCCACGTGATTGGGTCTCGACCAGTAAGGAGGCAGAAATGGCCAGACCCCATTTTATAAAGTCCCATAACCGCACTTCCCAGCTAGTTTCCAAGCAAGAAGGCCAGCCTGCAGGACACAGGAATGGTGCACTGAAAGAACGGTGCCAAAAATTTAGCCCACAAATGCAGTTAGTACACAATATCACGCATAGTATGCATATAGTTCAATACCGTGAACTCAAGAGGACAGAACACAGTTCCCAAGCACTTCAAATCCATGCAGGTTCTTCAGTTCTTCATCGGGGGGCAGCGTACACCCTCATACCTATGCCTAACAAACACTCAGGCTATGCAGTTATGAGACCATTACCCACATGTTGTCATGGCTTATTATTTACTAGAAATGGGTTGCTTCCATGTAGTGTTGCTAGTAATGCAGAATAGGTTGTGAATGCCTTAGTTGACATCACATGACATTAGCAGCAGTTCTTCACTGCTGAAACCAGCTTTTTTTATAGGCAGAGAAAGGTGTGTAGCTTATAAAACAAAGTGAATTACTGCCTGAGTTTTGGCATGATGCCTATTGGAATTTGCTGTTTCTACTTCCTTCTACATCCTTCTACATCCTTCTACTTCCTGCTTTTGGTGGTATCCCTCTCTTACCAACTAGGCTAAAGAGTAAAATAATTGTTAGTGATGCTCAGCTAATACCCAAATAAGACAGATAGTGCCGGATAGTACCCAAAACTCAGATTTTGTATGACAATAAATAGTGTTGACATCCTAGAGCGGATTTGCTTTGGTAGGATCCCTTCTACGGATCTGGCCAGATTAGTTGGACACGATGGATCTAAAGGATCTGATGATCAGATCCAGGGATCTGACTGGTGGATCTGATTATCTGACTGGTGGATCAGATGGATCCAGCCTATGGTACCAGATCCAACCTCGGATGTCTGCATCTGACTTCAGATACATAAATATCTGACCTTGGATCCTAGATCCGAGTTTGGTCAGATATTTGCCAGATCCTAGGTTGGATAGCAGCACTAGCCAATAGAGGATAGTCAGGTCCACTGAAGCACTATCCAAGCACCACTAATAATTTCTTGTGCCAGTACTGCCCATGCTCGGTTAATATAGCTACTGTACTAGACCTGCCTGATCTGGCCTGGGCAATCTAGTTTGGTTTAATTTAAAGATACAGTTCATCTTATGTGCTTTGTTGTTCCTCTATTGATTTACTCTGTCCTTTCAGAGTTCTCCCACCCCTGCCGCCTTTTGTTCCTTATTGCCTCCTTGAAAACGTCCGATTTGGTTTTGAATCCCAAGATAGTTATTTATGAATTATTTTATTTCAAATGTTTTACCAGGAAAGACATACTGTGCTGGCAACTGCTCATTCCTCAGATGCATCCTGTGGGGTATGGAAGATAGCACAAAAGGAGAAAATATAAATAGTAAAATAACAGATATACAGAATTAATAGTCTATACAAGTAATGTAGTAGTAGAAGAAGAAGCATAATCTTAAGCAGTTCAGGTAAAACCGTACAACAAGGTGAATGCAGTAGACAAAAACTGAGCTTGGATCGACAGAAATGATCCTAACCAGGTATAGCGGGGAGGGGGGACATTGCCAGGGCAGTAAGTGTAGGAGGATGGGGTCATTTAAGGTTATGGGGGTCAAGGACAGCTGCAGATGGGAGTAGAAAAGTTGAAAAGAAGAGATTTAAGGGAGAAGAGGTGTCAGAAAACAATATGAGAAGGTAGCTTGACCAGCAGTAGAGGTCCTCAGTGGACTAAAAAGGAGTGGGAAACATTGTCGGGAGAAGTAGGAGATTAGTGAGGAAGAGGACAGGAGAGAGGTAAGATAGGAAGGAAGGATACCAAACCAGAATTTGGAAATGAAGGCAGTTCATTGGAAAAGGTGGCGGCATCAAGGGGAGGGAGAGTAGAGTGGCAGTGGTCTATATAAGGGTGACAGTCCAATGCAAAACTACAAAAGGAGTAAAAGAGGGGTTCCAGTCTGGCAAGGGAGTATTTGGGAGCAGTACCATAGACAATGTCACCACAGTCAAAGGTGGGAAGCATTAGCAGATAGCTTCAGCATTCATCATAATATGGGGTAATCTGTTCTCCCTATTCAAATGGACAGACTGGGTGGGCCGTAGGCCCTTATCTACCAACACTGTCTATGTATCTATGTATCCACATCTGCTCAGTGAACAAACACTTTCTGTCATTCTTCTTTACCCACCCCGGCTTAAAGTTATGTCCCCTGGTGGTTGTGTAGATCCTTAACTTAAATAACATTGTGGAGTCCACCCTCTGATATCCCTGTATTTCTCTATGTATTTCGTGTGTCATTCATGCTCACCATTCCCTCCTGTCCTCCGGAAGTACATGTTAAAAGTGTCCAATCATTCCTTATAGGATAGAACATAATTATAGGGCCTACACACTGGGTGAGGTTCCTTTTGGGAAGGAAAAAAACAGGTGGGCCTACACACTAGTGAGACTTCTTTTGGGAAGGAAAAAAGCAGAAGTAGGGCCTACACACTGAGTGAGGCTCCTTTTGGGAAGGAAAAAACAAAGGTGGGCCTACACACTGAGTGAGGCTCCTTTTAGGAAAGAAAAAAGGGTTCCACCATCGGAGCGTGCCCACGATCCAGCACTGGGCAATTAGGGTGCCAATTGGCAATGTCATTGATCGTGTTTCTGATAGATTCCCTACTGTGGGGTGGGTGGACCTCGGGGAGGGGCATCCCACTTGTGCATCCTGATTGCCCGGTGCTCTGAGTGCTGTAAGGGGGAAAAGCAGAGGTAGGGCCTACACACTGAATGAGGCTTTCTTGGGAAGAAAAACAGAGGTAGGGACTACACACTGAGTGAGGCTGTCTTGCTGTAGAAGAGGAGGAAAAGGACCTGAGGTCATACTAGGCAAGGAGCTGAAGCATGACAGACAGTGCAGCCACTGTGTGGAGGAGTGGCAGAATGTTGGGAGGCATTAACAGGAGGGTATCCAGCAGGTCAGGGAAGTAACCTGACACTTTACAAGGCTCAGTCATACCCGCCTGGAGTACTGTGTGCAGTATTGGTCTTCTCAACACAAAGGGCAGCTGTGGCAGTCAAGAGGCTGCAACGCAGGGTCATGGTGTGTTGCACCTTCTTCTGTTATATGAATCATCGGGCCAAGAGCTATGTGGAGAGGCTGGAGGCCCTTAGCATGCTGTCTTTGCAGAAAAGGAGGAAAAGAGACATGATCTCAGTCTTCCACATAGCCAAGAGTATTGACAGGATTGAGTAGACAGAGATGTTTGATATGGTGTTCTCCAGCAGGATGGGGAGAACACATCCTGAAGCCTGAAGATGGTAGATTCAAGTGTAGGGTTACTCCCTGATGAAGAATCTATGTGGCTCAAAGCACCAGGGAGCTGGTTGGGCTGTTCCTGTTGCATTTCTGTCAGCTATAACTCAATCTATCAAGCGAGTACTGAATTTTCCTTTATCTGTTTTTCTTCTGCAGTCTGTGGGAGTGCAGCATCTTGTTGTTAGAGCTGTGTAACCATGTGGAGTCTGCTACTATGACCCTGTACCCTGGACTTTGGAAAGTGAGCTCTGTCTTTGTTCTTTTTAGTAAAGTTAGGAGGCACCTCTTGGGTGATGAACCTGTGGAACAGCATATCAGTAGAGACAGTAACATAATCACAAGAGTGTGGTGTGCATATTTATGGGACACATACAAACAGAGGGAGAGAAAGAAGTAAATGCCTCAGGTGGGACTTGAACCCAGGCCACCCGGAATACCATTCCAGTCATGCTAACCAGCTATGCCACCAAGGCAACTGGAACCTCTGCTGTCCTGGAGCACATATTACTTTTTCTCTAATGCACAGCCTGGTGCTGCACAAATAATTACTACATTTTCAATCACATGGTGTGGTGTGCATATTCATGGGACACGACAAACAGAGGCGAAAAAAGTAAGTACCTCAGCTGGGACTTGTATCCAGGCAGCCCTAGTTCAGTTGTGCTACCAGATGTCCACCAAGGCAACTAGAAACTGGACTGTTGTGGAGCACAGTTACTGTTTCTCCAATGCACAACCTGGTGCTGTACAGATAATTTTCAACCAGAAGGGTGCAGCGTGCATATTTATGGGACACCCATACCATGCCAACAATCTGGATTCGGAATGGTCCATGGTACGCTTGAGGTCGGCTGGGGCAGTGTGGATCAAGCATCTGACTGACAGATCTCCTCCAGGGAGGGGGCAGTGGGTGTTGCTGCTTAGCTGTCACCTAGCAGAGGCTAGATGGTTCAACAGTGGCTGCCTCCTTATCAACTGGGCTCCACACCAGGACTGAATCTGCTGCCACAGAGTAGCAGTAATGTAAAAACACCTACAGTGAACCCTGCTAGCAGAGTGTAGAGAACCCTGATAGTGTATGTTTGTACAACATATTATTCATCTCCACTTATGCAGCCGGGGGTGGGGGGCACAAACATGATGGATCTGGAGTGTCTTCCAACCTTGAATTACTGTAACTATGTAACTATTTATAGGCCCAGAATGGGGAACCTGTTGAGAGCTAGTTCGCTCTGTGTGTGTCTGTCAAGGAAGAAAAACAAGTGGTGGTCAGACCAATAGATTTTACATTGTCTGCCTTGATGTTTGACCATACTGTAGATGGCCTTAGTAAGTAGTGCAAACTGTGTATCTGTACATGGAACTGGGAGTAGAAAGACTCTGAAAAACTTTAGCTGTCCAGTTAGTCTCACTACTTCCTAGTCCTCTGTGTGTCTGTCCAATTTTCTCCAATTTATTTCTGATATGTGCATCTCCTCATTTTTCAAGATTATACATATTTGTTTATTACTAACTAGAAAGGCTCTTGAGCTATAAAGGCCTATTTTGAGAGTTCCCAAGCTAAAATACATGTCACAGTAATACAAGGTTTAATGCAACACATATATAATAACTGGTTAGTGATGATTATCAACTATGGGCAGAAGCTGTCAAACTCCATTACACACGCTGTGTATAATCACCCATGTATAACAGAGTTTGGCTAAGCACCTTTTGCAAAAATTGTAAAATCACTCTCATGGTAAGCGCTACTAGCTCTCGCACTTCAACTTGATCTTGCTAACCTGCTGAAATTGCCAAGCAGGAATCTAACTTGCGTATGGATGAAGAAAGACACATTTCTCACAGAAATGAAAAATAACCAGTGGTCTACTAATGTCTGTCTATCCCCTAAAAAAATGGCACATTCGTCACCATTTCAGCAACCTAGTGACCAAGAAAGACAAAACTTCAAAGAGCAGCAAGAAAACAGAAACTTTCTAAGAAAAACCGAGAATGACATTAGGCTGTTCAACAAGTACCTGTATGACAAAAAAAATCAAAGGAACCAGTTATTATAAAAAGTAAAACATGGGGAAGAGTGTGTCAACTCGTTTTATACACACCATCGGTATCCTCATTACACACACTTCCAATGCATTATTCTATATTTAATACATACATGTATATGTACAATATGTGTTTATTCAAGAAGATCTAAAGTAAACCTTCCAAAACTAGTTGAATGTGAAGTGATGTGGAGGTTACTGCTGGGATGGGATGTTTATTATTAATGTTTCCTCCTCCTGACCAGAGGCTATAACAATGAGGGTTCGACTGGGCAACGGATTGTTAGAGCTAGTGCTATTTTGACTTTCTGCTTATTCTGGTGTTAATGTGTTTAGTTGCACAACTCACTTTTCTGAGAAATGTGAACAACCAATAGGTATAACTTCTTGTTGCTTTTCCATTAACAGAAATGGAACTGTTTGAAAAGATAACCTGTTACGGTGGTGGTTGGGGAGGGAGGCCTTCCTGAAACACTGATACCCCGCAACAAAAAGTCCCTGTGATTGAAGGTGGAGCTGCAAGGACTGGGGTGGAGTGGAGGAAGAGTCCCTCATGCCGTATTGTTCTCAGTTACTGCTTTGGTTAACTAAACTGATGGTAAGTGTCAGCTTTGTGCAGTGAGCATGCCTGTGGTTTCACACTCTGTTGTGATTTGTGGGACATCAATCCAGATCGCTGGGTGCTGAGGAGGAAGATATGTTATACTGATCAGGGGATTACAGCTACATGAACACTGCATGCATGTTTTCCACATATGACATTTAGTAGAGTGGACATTTTAGAAAAGGAAATGCCAGTGCCTCAACAGCAGGTTATGATTCTGTAATGCAACTGGAAAATAAATTGCATAGTAGGGGGAAGTGTATCAGCTACAGGTCAGAAATTCATAGGCAAAAATACACACACACACACATGCACACACATATATGTGGGTGTATATGCATGTGATATACATATAGATATACATATTTATATACATATATACATATTAAGATGTTTTGAAGGCTGTGGTAGTCATTTCAAAATGCATATTAAAGTGCTTTGTTTTAAACAGATGAGTCAGCGCCAGCCCTGGTAACA
This sequence comes from Neoceratodus forsteri, assembly GCA_016271365.2. NCBI lineage: Eukaryota > Metazoa > Chordata > Ceratodontiformes > Ceratodontidae > Neoceratodus > Neoceratodus forsteri. Next base: position 1,180,650,765 of record CM057450.1, on the reverse strand, counting down.
AATCTCCAGATGGAAAATGAAACTCTTAAAGAAAAAAAAAAAAACAGGTATTTGGAAAGATCTGCTCGGTTAAAAAAATGGAGAATAATGAATTCATCAAGCTGAAAATGCACTGAGCCAACGGAGCGCTCAGGTTTCATTGCATGGCAATGGAAAGTGAGCTCCCATTACTGTCGAGATACACAGACATCGGCTCCACTAATCCGCTTGGTCATGCTTGAAGACAGTAAGTCATCACAGGCCATGACACGGTGAGAACAGGGCACTGGGGCCTGTTGTAAGAAAAAACAGTTTGTTTAAACATCAACCCCCGCCCACCCCAGACACACTCACCTTAAGAAAAATAGAATTCAGGTTCAATTTTTTAACCCCTTCAGGGCATTTTTTAAATGAACCAGTGTGTATAGGTAGGGGAAAATCCACTCCCATTCAGTTTATGAGTTCTCGCTCCGCTTTAGTGGGAACAGTTTTAGGGGCCATTATTATTCTGTTTAATGTCTGGTTTGTAAAATGATGCCCAGGATTTTCTTTAGTCTTTTCTCAACTATATGTATAGATATTATAGAGCTAAGCAAAAACTGAAGGACATTTATTGTTAGAATTTGTTTTACAATTTATTTACCTGGGATGAGATGCAGCATCTTATCAGCATAGCCCTGCTTCTATCCAGCTTAGCAACTAGGCGGGAGGAACACAATGAGGTCAAGTGACTTGCTCAAGGTCAAATTGCATAAGTGGCTCTGATGGGATTTGAACATATGTCTCCCAATTCCCAAGTCTGTGCTCTAACAAAAGACTGCAGTGCAGCTCCAGGATTTCACATATATTTTCAAATTTGTGGTCAGAAGTAGTCACTAAAACACAACCTTGACTGATGAATAATAAGTGGCAGCTGATCTACTTGACATCAGTCAGGCTAAATCTGTCATGTAGCACAAGTCTCTAACATGTGGTCTTTTGTTATTTGTGGGAAGTGACACATTATAGTTTTAGATCCCAGTAGCTTGTTCTCCGAACTCTTGTGAGGAAGGAAACAATTGCCTACCCAGCAGTAAAGAGGGCAGGGGTCTTTAGTTTAAATCTGGCTGTTTTTCTGCCAAAAAGCATGGACTTTCCATTCGAGTACTACATTTGCCGAACTCATTCGCTAGAGACATTTTTCTGGACAGTGTTACTGCAACTGGCATTGTTGAACGACTTGAGGTGTACATTACTGAGACCTGTAAACACCATTTTTTCTTTATAGTATTACAGTTGGGTGTAGTGCGGGAAGAGGTGTATGTTACCAAAGACCTCGTCTGCACATTTAAACCTCAGACTGGCGATGAGCCAGTCAGAGCATGTATCAGCCACAACAGTGGCCGCAGATTTGAACACTGGGATACGGCCGCTTTGATCAACAGTGTCCACCACACTGCTTACTTTTTTGTTTGCACTGTGAGTTTTCTAGTTACCTCAGGCGGACACATGACCCCATTTCCTGTCACGGTTAACGTGATCCCCTGCTAAGTTATTAATTTAGCTATTACTTTTCAAGTTATTTACCCTGGATAGACCAACTGAGATACCACATGCCATTTTCAGTGAGGGTGCCTCTACACAGTTTTATAGCTAGGAGGATTTATTGAGCACTGGGAGGTGAAGAGAGGACCCACAACGTTATAAAGTAAGCCAGTGCTGGGGTTTCAGTTGGGATATCCTGGTTCAAATTCCTATTCTGTAGCCATTGGATCACAGTTGCCTCTTTACTACTGTCTAACTAAATTGTTTGAAGACCTGATATGAGCACTCATGAAGAGTCATGACTAATTGAACGGGGATATCATCACTGATGGCTCCTAGATTGAAGCCTGTAGTTTCTATGCCTGCCTGAGGTCCAGTGGTAGCCATAACATAACTAAGCAAAGTACTCTGGGATGCTGATCATCTATTGAGGGGTAAGAAGAAATCCTGCTGCTTAGAATTAACATTGACGGCCAGCGGCAGACAGCCACTCCATGGCTCAGCTAACCGGCCTGAAACTGCTAGGGCTAGCTTTTCTCTTGTGTCCAACTGCTGTTGCATAGCAGATGGTTTTAAAACATTACTATTTTTACTCTCTTTTGTTTTTTTTTTTATTCTTGGTAATCAGGTAAGGCCCACTAGGCACAAGTAGCTGTTTTCAGAGCAACCCAGCAGCACTGGGGTGGTTAAGTGACTTGTTCAGAGTCACACAGTATGCAAGTGAGGGTTGTGGGAATTAAACCCAGGTCTGTTGGATGTACCAAGCTCATTCACTGCTTGTTACTCTAACCTCCATAGGCTAGACTGCCAGCCCGTGTAGCACAGTGGCATTCATAATATGGCCTGGATGCCACATGTGTTCTCTCCATGCTTTCCCCTGGCCTCCAGTCTGCTTCCAGACATGATATGCTGATCTTGAGCTCCTAGGCACTATTGGAACTCTGAACTTGGTAAGGAAAATGTTGTGTCCTTAGCCTGGGCAGCACTCCTTTGGGCACTCCACAAGGCATACCCCTGCTGACGGGCCGAACTCACCCTGCACAGCCTGCCTTGCCACAAATCCCCTGAGTTCTCAGTCAGCTGGAGATTTTGAATTATTCCTATCGGAGGCCCATCTGCTGGCACCTCAAGAGTAGTGCCTTTGATTTGCTGCTGTGGGTGGGGCAGCAGGCAACTAGCTTCATGGGACTGGTGGCATTGGCGGAGTGGCCAGAGGGACCATCATTTAGCATATCCAGCGCCATTCTGTTTTCTTATTTTTGGGGTCCCACCACAATCCACACAAGACTACTATGAGTGGCATTCTTTGTTGTGAGAATGCTTGGCAGCACCTGATCAACCCCATGTGCCAAGAGCTCCACCACAATCCCACACCAGGAGCTGCTAGACATGCAAAGCTATGTCACCCACCCTCCAGAAGGGAAGCATTCAAATGACATTCTGAATCTCTCCCTGCCTGCCTCCATTCCAGATGTCCCAGGCTCAATGTGCTTACTCACTTGACCAGCTTGCCAGAGTGATGCCCCATCACTCAATACAACAGAGCTGGTGAAAAGCACCGCTGTTTCAGGTAAGAGGGGTATGGAAAATAAATAAGAGGGTGTGGAAAGTAACATGAAGTTGTTGCCATGGGGCCAGTACACAGGTCACTGCTGCTGAATGGATAAGAAATATAGCTCTCCTAAAAACTGTTCACTGTTCTATAGGGCCAACGTTAGACTCCTTACAAATGCAGCAGCTGCAGGGAATAAAGTGGGAGCTATGGCCTCTGTTAGAGGATGGTTAATGGCTTCAGGAACACATTCACAGTCTCACAATGGAGAACAGTCACTGGGTTGGCAGTCCAGCAGCAAAAAACAGAGCACAGAGCTGGTCTTAGAGGGACATGGTGGATAACTAGCCCCTCCCTCCTAAAAAGGAAAGGCTGGCACTGTCAGAGCCCCTAAAATGTACTGCCAGCTCTTACCTTTTATCAGGCATTCAAAATGAAATATCTAGGATTTGGTGGATTATATAATTACCTCTAAAATATATATATATATATATATATATATATATAATCTGTCTGACTATAAACCATCCTGTCTTCTGACTCTAGAGAGCTCTCTTAGTAGGGTCTTTGAGAGGCTCCATTACCCCAAGCAACTTGGTTTAGCGGCAGGGTACTTCCATGTGCAGATGTATGAGCAGCAGCACGAGTGTAAAGCATCATCATTCTCTGGGCAAATAGAGGTTTTCTATATATATGTTCCCAGTTTCCCCTTTGTGGGGTGTTGCATTGTGCTCCCAAATGCGTCCATGCAGTAGGCATGCATGGGAGCATGCTTCACATCTCCTCCCACTGCTGAGCCTGCAGTTTGGCTGCACACTGCAGTTACTGAATGAAGACTCCTGAAAAGTGACCAGGGATGCCATGAAAACCACCTTTCTTGACTAGCAAGAAGAGATGATGAGCTGGTAAAGTTTTGATTGGTTCTGCTCAAGTCAACTTGGCAAAGTCAAACCCTGAGGAAGGTATGTTTTATGACCAGTGCACGTTAGTGACTTGATCTGGAAATGCTGGCTCACTGCTTTTATTTGCTGGTGTATCGGTTTTAGTAGTTACATTTCTGTAATATGACTTGTTATTTATTAATTGCATTTAAGAGTATATGACTTGAAGCTTAAGTGTACTCTGGTTAGTGACTGATTTTCAGACGCCATTGTCTTCCTTCATTGTAAAGCAGTTTGTACTAAGTTACACAAGATACTGGTATGGCATGTTTGACTCTTAATAAATTCCTTACATTTTGTTAGTTGGAAAGAGTATTTAATAGAAAAGATTTACCTATACACTAATATTTTGGGAGAAGTATGGTGAGTGTTTTATGCATACCAGTCTTTAAGTAAGCAATGAAACATAGAAACATAGGAATTTGATGGCAGATAAGGACCGCTTGGCCCACCCAGTCTGCCATTTCCGTACCTAATGGATAAGCTGCAGATCCTAGTTAACCAGCAGCCTACTTCTTCCTACCCCCACCCCTAGATGACACAATGAAGTAAAGAGTTTGCTGCCACACTCACACACCCAGGTGCATAATCAGGCATGAGGCCACAGGACAAGTGTCTTCAGCCCCTGGAAGTGTGGTTGTGGCAGCACTGTCAACACCCTAGATTGTCTTACTAGGCTTATAAAATGGGTTTTCTGTTAAGAAGTGAGAGACTTAAAATGTTTAAGAATCAGTAGCTTTGTGTGAAATAGTCCTCCAAGAGATGGCTGGTCACACAGGGTGCTAGCGTGAGTTGTACTGTGTGAGTCACTGTGGTTTGTGGGCTTTTTGTGTGAACTGTCTCTTGAAGTCCCATCTCCTCCCCATTTTATTCTGTTCTTTTTTAATTGAAAAAACCCTTTATATTGTTTTACTTTGTGGACTTGAAAATTAATTCAGCGAGAGAGAGGATCAGGCAAGGCAGTGGTGTGAATAAAAGTGAAACCACGATTAGAGATCGCAGCATCGGAGCTGACACTGATATTTGTAGTAATTATAACATCGGTACTGGACTTTTCATACACATTGGTTGTGCTGCCTCAGTCCCATGGATATGAACACGTATTAGCCAGTCTGAATGCAGGATTCTTAGTACTCATTTTATACAAATAATCAAAGTGACTTAGTCTGAAATTTGCTCCAGTGTTTATCATTACTTTGGATCCCCTTGTGCTGCATTTGCAAACAGCACAGACAGAACTTTGAGAGGAATTAATCAATTCTAGCAGAAGTCCAGGTCTAACTATAGAAATTCTATCTATTAAAATAGATAAAACTCATTGGAATATTACATTACATTATAGATTCTTGTGTACATGCATGGAAGGAAGGGGTATAAATTAGATTCAAGGCATCTGCTAAGTAAGCTGAGGATAATTTACAGAAGTCTCTAGAGGCGGCAGGCAGCGTTGTGGCCAGTCCTTCTGCATTACAAACTGTTAAATGCTATGGGACTGCACCCTATCAGCAGAGGTATACCGATCCTCTAGGAAGCGTGGGAAATCCAGTTTGGGGCGCTGTGATATTTCTTGTTGAAGCTCTGTAGCTATTGACTTCAGCTTACAAGTGTCAAGTAATGGCCTTCCTCTGTCTGATGCTTCCCCTAGGATATTAAAGTGAATAGCTGAACTAGATCCCTAACCCCCAAGCAGAATATCTTTTCCACCTCTGACTGGAAGCAAATGGACAGAGCTAGAACAGGTGTTCAGCTCATTATCATCAGTCTAAGTGGCTTCAGCACAGCCCACAGACAACTGTGGTGCAGATCTCAGCATAGTCTTTTGCTGCAAATTGAGAAAGCAGAATAATGCAGCGGGTTTCAAATCTGAGCAGCAGCAAATAGGAGAGTTATATACTAACATACTAAAATGCCAGCAGAATAGGCCTAATGGTCTTTCGAGTCTGCTTGATTGGTCAGCCCCCACCCTGGTGCTGACCTTGCTGCCCCTCGCTTCTCTGGCTTCTCCCTTCCCAGTTCCGGATATTCTTGCTGCATTGGATTTTGCTTCCAGAACCCTTCCCCTGTACCTGTCCCAGCCCCCTCTTGAACCCCTCCACCGTCTCTGCCTCCACCAGCCCCTAGGCAGTGCATTCCATGGCTCCACCACCCTCTCAGTGAAGTAGCACTCCTCCTTTCTCCCCTGAATCTTCCCTCCAGCTTCCACCCATGCCCTCTAGTGGCCCTCCTCCTTCCTTGAAGCACCCTGACTGTTCCTCCCTATTTACCCTCTTCATGTACTTAAAGACCTCTATCATGTCCCCCGGTCCCTTCTCTCTTCCAATGTGTACATATTTAGCTCTTTGAGCTCTCCTCATAGGTCCTGTCCCCTAAGCCCCAAATCATTTTGGTTGCCCTCCTCTGACCCTCTCCAGGAGTTTAATGTCCCTCTTTAAGTGTGGCCTCCAAAGCTGCACTGCAGTACTCAAGGTGTGGCCTCACCAAGCAGTTATACAGAGGAGCATCACTTCCTCCTTCTGGAGGTGATCCCCCAGCGATGCATCCCAGCATCCTGTTGGCCTTGGCTGCTGCCCTCCTACAAGTCTCCGAGTTGTTCATTTTGACATCCACCACCATCCCCAGGTCCCTCTCAGCCATCGAGACTTGAGCATTCCCCGAAGGGTGTACACTTGGCCCGGGTTTCTGGCCCCAGGTGGAGTACCTTGCATTTCCCTGCATTGAACCTCAGCTTCCACTTTCTAGACCATCTTTCCAGAGCCTGCAGGTCCTCCTGTAGGCCACCCTCCCTCCTCCCCATCCACCACTGCCCCCAGTTTGGAGTCATCTGCAAAGAGACTCATCTCACTCCTGATTCCTGTCCTTATGTCAGAGACATAGGCGTTGAACAGGAGGGACCAAGACTGATCCCTGTGGGACCCCACTAATGACCCCTCTTGGAGATGAGACTATCCCGCCTAACTCGGTCATGGAGCCAGTTGCCTATACATCTGATCATCTGGTTCCCCACCCCCATTTCTCCAGCTTATCCAACAGGTCTCATGAGGAACAGAGTCAAATGCCTTGCTGAAGTCTAGAAAGAGGACGTCCACTGGTCTACCAAGGTCCAAGGCACTGCTCACCCAGTCATAGAACTCCACAAGGTTTGTCTGACACGATTTCCAAGACGACTCCATGCTGTCTATCGTCCAGGCACCCTGACTTTTCCAGGTCCCCCTAGCCTCTCCTTGCAATGCCCTCCATCACCTTGCCCACCACCGATGTCAGGCTGACAGGCCTGTAGTTCTCTGCCACCTCCCTTGATCCCCCCTTGTGGATAGGCACTCTATGCGCCACCTTCCAGTCCTGGGGCACCCACCCTGTCCTCAAGAGATGGTGAAAAGCTCCGCTAGGGTGTTTCGGGCCAGGATCCGTAAGTTCCTTCAGCACTCTGGGATGTAATTTATCTGGCCCCGGTGCTTTCTCCGGTTTTAAGGGAGCTGAGGGCTTCCCCCACTCTTCTGCTGTGATTTCCACTTCCAGTACCTCTTCTCCCTGCTTAGCCTGACCCCCTCCTGCCAGTGATGCCTCCCCTCTCCCCAGACCGCCCCGATCGGTGGGGTCCCCCTCCTCAGTATCTCTGTCTCCTCCCATGTATGATGCAGCACCCCTATTTTCCTTGGTGGAAACTGAGGTGAAGTACTCATTTAGTACCTCAGCCTGCTCCTCCGGTCTTGTGCCCATCTCTCCCTGATTTAATCCTTGCTAATCTGCCCCTTCACCCTTCGCTTTTCCCTCAATGTATCTAAAGAACCCCTTGTTCCTCTCCTGATTTCCTGGCCAGGTTCTGCTCCTTCCTTGCCTTAGCCGCCTCACCACCCTAGTGGCCCTTCTAGCAATCAGCTCATACTCCCTCGATCCCTTTCACCTTGAGCACTTGAATTGACTATAGGCTGCCTTCTTTCCTGCACCACCTCCTGGACCTCCCTGGTCCACCAGCAGGGTTTCGGGCCCTCACCGCATTTTCATCTTACTCTTGCACAGGTGCTGGTAGCATCTTGCACCCTCTCCTGATGATTTCCACCTACTATCAGCGTCCATGTCTGACCCAATCCCATCCAAATGCTCCTTAAGGATCCTTCCCATTTCCTTAAAATCCGTTCCTGAGTCAGTTACCTCCGTCTTTGTGCAGCTTTCTAGCCCTCCTAGGTCCAGGCAGAACCAGACCGTGGCATGGTCACTCACCGCCAGCGGGTCCCTTACCTCCAGGCCCCTAATCTGGTCACTGTCTGCCAGGACCACATCCAGTTCCGTGCCTCCTGGTCGGTTCCCCACCTGCTGAGTTAGGAACGTGCCTTGAAAGACATCCAACAACCTCTGTTCCCTGGTCACAGAAGATGTCATAGTCTCCCAGTCTGTTCCTGGCATGTTTAAGTCCCCAACACCACCACCATTCCTCTGCCCAGTCTGCAGTGTCTCCCAACATCTGCCACAGACTGTCCTCCAGCTCCTCCGCCAGGGACAGGGGTCTATACACTACTCCTATTTTACTCTCTTGCACCCCTTGTTATCAAGGTGACCCAAATTGCTTCCACGGTTCCCTCTGCCTCCTCTACTCCCCTGCCAATGCAGTTTTTGACTATCATTGCTACCCCTCCTCCCTTCCCTCCCCTGTCCTTCCTGAACATAGTGTAACCCTCCATGTTCAGGTCCCAGTCGTGTCCTGCAGTGGCCCAGGTCTCAGTGACCACTGCCACATCTACTGCTCCCTCAGTTAGCACGCCTGGAGCTCAGGCATTTTACTGCCCAAGCTCCTGGCATTTAGAGGACTACCTTCCACCCTTTCCCTATAGTTCCATTTCCCCTGCTCGTGTTCCCTTGGGATCTGTTTTCCCTGGTCTGCACTTTTACCAGTCAGCCTTTTCCCAATCCTCCAGCTCCCCAGGGGGTGGAGACAGAGTCCCTCCTTTATCGGCACCCCTTGACAGCCTTTTCTCCTATCCCTCCCTCACAAGTTTAAACCCCACTTTTCACCAATGAACCCTCTATTTTCAACTAAGGATTCCTCCCCTCCAAATTGAGATGGAGTCTATCTCTAGCATACAGCTCCTTATCCTCCCAGGTCTCCCCAATCCCCATCAACCCATACCTCTGACCCCACACCCTCCCTGAGCCACTGGTTTATCTCCTAATCTTCCTTTGTGTTCCCCACTAGCCCTTGGTACCGGCAGGATTTCTGAGAAGGAAACTGTGCATCCTATGTCATGATAGACCCTGGCAAGCTCCTGAATCTTGCCTGTATCTCTAGCTCGCTATTTTCCTCAATGTCATTTGTACCCAGGTGGACCAGTATGTCCGGAACCCCCACAATCCTTGCCAGCTGATATACCTCGTGCTTGAGCCCTGTGCACCATTAGTCAGGAAGCATTTTGTTCCTAACTGACAGGCTTCTCCTCCCTATCCCATTTGATACCCCTGATCATAGAATCCCCAACAGGAGCAATTCTGAACCGCTTCTTTTCCTCCATTTCCCCCTTCCATGTCCCTCATCCTTTCTACTGGCCCTCCACCCAGCCGGCTCCTTGTTCCTCCTCTATCTGGGTGCCTACACCCCCTCCTTATTTACCCTGACCACCCTCCCTCCTCCAATCCTATGCCTCCTCCTCCTGAGTATCCTTCTGTACCTGCTAACTCCCTCACTGCTCGCAACTGGTCCTTCTCCATCTGCTAAACTAGCCTGGCTCTCGCCTCCTTCCTTGCTGTCTCCATTTAGTTCCTCCTTGCTTGTTGTGCCCCTGGCCTAAACCCTCAGCTCCCTTTACTAAATCCTCTGTTGTACTTCTGGTCCTTCTCCTTACCTTCCTCCCAACTGGTCTTTCTCATTGCGCTTTCCTCCTCTTCCCTGCCCCTCCTGCTCTGATTCACTGCTCCCATTTTCCTGTATTCCAGGTTCCCCCTGTTCTTCCTGCTACCTGGCCCCTGCCTCCTTCCCCCACTCCTTTCCATCTCTAACCACCCCTGTCATGGCTACATCACCCCTCATCCTCGAGCAGAAGAAGAGAATTGAAGCGGTTACTGAGTGTAAGATCTGATCCACCTCCCGCCTTGCTTCCTTCTGTCCAGCCCTGGCCATCTGCCTACTTCCCTGAGAATGTTGTCCCTCTGTCCCTCTTTTGTGAGGGTCCCCAGTTACCTGCCTGCTTCCTTGGTAGTGTCCTTTGACCCCTCTGCCAGGGTCCCTATGTGACCCCTGAGTATTCTCCTGCACTCCTTTCCCCATGCTGCTGCCCCCAGTGCTTGGTGTAACCCTGTGGAGATCCTGCCCTCTTCCCAACCATACCTCCCCTTCCCCAGCTGTCTCCTAATCCCGCGAACCTCCTTCCTAAGCTGTGCCAGCTGGTAGCACACTAGGCAACCACCAAACTTCCAAGCCCAGTCCAGCATCATGACTGCCCACACCCTGTGCACCCCACCACCCTCCCAAAGATGCCGCCCTACAGCATTACTAATTATGCCCCAAGTTATAAGCATTGACCACCCCAAAATGTTCGTAGGCCAGTAAATTAATTCTTATATGACCAATGTGCATTAACATTGAGGTGCCCAACCCTATTTCTATGTCTTACAGTAGCTTTAGTATAGTCAGTTTTGTTAGCCAGCTTTTTCTCCACGCTGCCCATCTTCCTGAGTCTTACGGCTTGCCTGTCTTGGTTGGACGGCCTCCCAGATCCATCCATCACCAACCTACAGGGTCAGTGCAGTGCAGGCCCCAGACTACTACCAGCTGCAATTGAGACTGCAGCTTTCATTTTATAATTTAATTTCCTGTCTCAGTCCAGTCTACACCTGGCACCACTCCTCAGCCTACTGATTGTCTCCTGAGCACCTTTTTCCTGGTGGCTGAACCTTCCAGGGCCCAAAACAGGGGTTACTGGTGCTATGGAAGGAGGCTCCTCCTCCTTCGAGCCGATTGGTGCACTGTTGCCAGCAGCAGTCCCTGACCCTCGGCCACCCACTCTGCCAGCATCCAGGATGCGCCCAAAGCCTGGGTCACCAGTACAGCCCCATAGTACTGCCACAGGGCTATACGTAGTTTCAGATAGATTCAGTCTTAGATCAAACTTACTGAATGTTGCCCATCTGGCAATTTGATCATAAATGATGGAATTGCTTTTGATACTATCTGGTGCTTCCACCATCCCAGGATGGATGAAGTATAGCAGGGAGGCAAGTGCAGTAACCCAAACACTGTAGAGCTGTATCCCAGCGGAACTGGCAGGGGCGTAGTGCAGACCACCCTGGGTCCTGCAGTCACTAGTGGCTGTCGATATCCTTGGTGACAGGTAGCCACTACATGGATAAGGAAGATGCAGAATAACAGGGAAAAGAGGCAAAGCACCTGCTTGGATGGGCCCTTTTCCAAACACTGCTGAATGACAAAACCTTCTAAAATTAGAAGAGCTCTTACAGGTACCGCATACACTAGCCTTGGCATCGATTGAACTGAGAGCATGATCAAAGTCTTCCTTACCCAACTCCTTTTGTTGGGTAAGCATAAATCACAGAAAAGAGAGAGAGAGAAGAAAGGAACAAAATGGAATATTGATGAATTAAAAAGAATGCTGCTAATTTTGGACACTCAGGGTAACGGTAGCTACACACCTCAACCTCAAACTCATTAGTCTCACATATCTCAATCAATATGGATTCTCTCTGAAATCAATTTCCAACCTCAAATATGATTGTTAAATAATTCACAAGTAACAGGGCCTCTGGCAAGAAGGAGGATAGAGAGGCAGGAGCAGAGTGGTGAACTCGATTTCAAATCAGAGTTCAATTAAAGGAAAAGGAAGACATCAAAGATGTTATTTTACTGTAGACCACTCAAGCCTTTGTTAAAAGTGCTTAAAATCTGTTTAGGCAGCATTTAAACATTTTTGTTATGTTTTTTCCCTATTTTCGATTGCTTCAGGAAGGTGCCATTAAATTTCAAGCAGTAGTAAACTGGCCAGAGTGCAGATCTGTTTTATCATTCTTGAACATTCTTTGAAACTGCTGCATTTTAGCAGCTATCACAGCTAGTAATCCTGAATGTTCAGTGCCCTGTGTGTTTCTTTTCCTCTCCTTGGATTGACTTTGTAGTGAATGGACTTGTACAGTACAGTATATTATATTCTTTTTTTTTTTATATAGTTGTTTGGCCCCTCACGCTACCTCCTTCTACTGGCCTCTCAACACCACTGAGCCAGCCATATTATATTCTTTTTATTATATTGTATTTTCCATGTAGACTCATACAGTGCTGGCAGAAAACCAGTACATCTAGGCTGCCCTAGGTTGCTACCTATTGCCCCATAGGCATATTTCCCGACAGGATCTTCTGTGCACCATCTTCAGTGAAAATCACCAAACCCTGGCTCTATCCCACCCTACCTTTAATCCAACTGCAGTCCCTACCTCCACCACCCCTTTGCAGCCCATTCCACTGGTCCACCACTCTCTGTGAAGAACAACTTCCTAACATCCTACTTAAATCTCCCACCCATCAGCGTCCAATCATGCCCTCTAGTTACCGTATTTTTATCCCTAATGAACAAGTCCTGATTATCTGCTTTGTTTCTACCCCTCAGAAATGGGTACTACTCTGTCATATCCCTCTCTCCCTTCTAGCCTCTAGTGAGTTCGCTGAAGTCTGACAGCTTTTCTTCGTATGGCCAGCCCAGTTGCACCTGACTCATCACGGTGGTCCATCACTGCACTGTCTCCAACTTGCCCCTGTCCTCCTTCAGATGTGGGTTCTAGGTCTGGGTAAAGTACTCCAGTTGAGGCTTTACCAGGATCCTGTACAAGGCTAAATCACCTCTATCCTCCTGCTGACAAAGCCCCGCCTATAAACCCAATGAATTATTTGCCTTACTTTTGTGCCCTGCTACAGTGCCCTGAAGCGGAGACTGTAGCTGATAATGACCCCAAGATTTCTCCTCTTCCATCTCTGCTATCCTCACCCCTTCCATGCAGCACTTTGTGCATGAATTTCCAGCCAGTGTGCATTACCTGCACTTCTAGGCATTGAACCGTAATTGCCATATTTGGGATCACTCTTACCAGATCCTTCATCCTATCCCAGGCACCCTTCTCGCTGTCCACCCTGCCACGTAGCTTTGTGTCATCTATATAGAGACCAGTCTTGCACTGTATACTGTACATTTCCCTATGCCAGTAATGAACATGTTGAACAGGAAGGCCCTGGGTCCGACCCCTGCAGCACTCCACTAGTGACCCTCCCACCCTGATTCCATTCCATTTACCATCACTTTTCATTACCTTCACCGAACCAGTTCTCCAACCACCTAAAGTAGTTAGTCTTGCCTCTTGTCCCATATAGGAAATATCTCCAAAACTCTTTACCGTGTTATACAACAGTGCAACAATATAAAAATAAAGAATTAACTTACGGAGTAAAACAGCTATTCAGTGCTTTTTATTTAGAAGGGTGTAATGTGATTTCAATTTGAAATGCAATTTAGAACTGAGAAAGAAGTAAGCACCCTAGCTGAGATTTTAACACAGGTCTGCTCAGAACACCCACAACTGGTAACTGGCTGGGTGGCAGGACACAGAGGGTGGTGGTAAATGGCTGTCACTCCACAGAGGGAAGAGTGACCAGTGGGGTACCACAGGGATCAGTGCTGGGACCGTCCTATTCAACATCTTCATCAGTGACATTGCACAGGATATAGAAGGCAGAATTTCACTGTTCGCTGATGACACAAAGCTCTGTAATGAGTAGACACACCAGAGGGTGTAGACAGAATGAGAAGGACCTGCAGAAACTTGAAGAATGGTCAAGGGTTTGGCAGTTGAAATTCAATGCAAAGAAGTGCAAGATAATGCATATGGGGCACAAAAACCCTGGCACAATATATCAGTTGGGGTGTGAGGATATAGCATGCACCAAGCAGGAAAGGGATCTTGGGGTTGTCATCTCTGATGACCTCAAGGTAGGAAACAGTGTGACAAGGCATCAGGTAAAGAAATAGGATGCTGGGATGTATAGGCAGGGGCATCACCAGCAGGAAAAGGAGGTCATAATTCCACTATACAAGACACTAGTGAGGGCCCCACCTGGAGTACAGTGTACAGTTCTGGAGACCATACCTACGTAAGGACATAGACGGGTAGAGAAGGTTCAGAGGAGGGCAACAAAGATGGTGCATGGGTTGCATCACAAATCCTATGAAGACAGGTTGAAGGAACTGAACATGTACTCCTGGAGGAGAGGAGGAGAGAGGGATATGATAGAGACATACAAGTATCTTACAGGGAGGAACAGGTGCAGGAAAACACTATTTTAGCGAAAAAGATGTTTCAGGACTAGAGGCATGGGATGAAGTTGGAGGCAGGACGATTCAGAGGAAACATGAGAAAGAATTTCTTCACGGGTGGTGGACAGGTGGAACACCTGCCAGAGGAAGTGGTGGGGGCTGAAACAATCCGCAGGTTTAAGAATGCATGGGATAGACATAAAGGAATTCTAGAGGTCAGGGTAAGGGAAATAGACTTCTAGAAAACAAACTGAACTTACAAGCTCAAATGGGCAGACTAGGTGGGCCATAGGCCTCTATCTGCCGACACTTGTCTATGTATCTATGTAACTTGAAATCTGGTACTCCCTTAGACACTTACCTTTCTCAGTGCACAACCTAGAGCTATGTAATTGGATTACATTTATGTGAAGAGTGCAATATGCATAAACTTGAACTGTAATAAAGAAATAAGAGCCCTTGCTGGGATTTGAACCCATGGCTGCTTGGAATATATCACCTCCTTCTAAACAAAATGTAATCTAATTCTGTTGCACTAGGTTTGCATTGAGAAATGTGAGTCTATAGGAAGTCCAGATTTCCAGTTGTCTTAGTAGCTCAACTACTTGGAATGGAGTTCGGAGGAGACTTGGGTTCAGATCTCAGCCATGGCACTTATTTATTTTCCTCTCTGTTAAATAGCAATACAATATTGCAGCGATTTTCACCTGTAAACGAGAAACATAGAATTTGATGGCAGATAGGACTGCTTGGCCCACCTAGGCTGCCCATTTCCCCTGTCTAATGGATAAGCTGCAGATCCCACTTCCTCTTACCCTCCACTAGAATTGCCTTATGTCTGTCCCATGAAAGTTCTAGCAGAAGACATTTGACAATGATATTAGTGCATGAAGTTAAATTAGGAGGAGGGGAGTGGATAAGAAGGATGATGAAGAAAGGGGCTACAAATTACAGGCAAAGAGAAAAGATGGGTTTTGAGAGGGACTTGAAAGGGATATGGAGTTTATAATATGAAGGTGCTGTATGCAGGTAGGCTGTGTTAAATAGTAGGACCTTAGGAGGTAGGCCTTGTCACCAGCACTGCTCATGTTTGGGAAGGGTCACTGAGGAGGCAGTAGCGTATGTAACAGGTGTAGGCCATAGAGATCCTGCCTGGTATGGGTGGCTTCCTCCTCCTGCAAGCTTCAGGAGCTGCTGTGAACCCAGCGGCTGTTCTGTGCTTTACAGCCGCCTGCCTCTCCGCTGCAACCAGGCATCCTGCCCGATACAGGTGACTGCCTCCTCTTACAAGATGCAGGAGCTGCTCTGAACCCAGCAGCTGTACTCACGCTGACCGCCTGCCTCTCGCCTACAACCAGGCATCCTGCCAGGTACGGGTGACTGCCTCCTCCTGCAAGCCACAGGAGCTGCTCTGAACCCAGCGACTGTTCTGCACTGACCCGCCTGCCTCTCGGCCTATAACCAGGTACACATTTTGAAGAGCAGCCCACAGCTTCCAACGGATTGAACTTGATGCTTTTGCCTTTCAGGCCATTTGGCTGCACTACTACTGCTCCTGAGCTCTGATTAGGCATAATGCTATTCCCTCTCTTATTGGTTCTGGACACTACCCTTCCTGAGCTGTGTCTTTTTATACAAGGACTGCTAATGCTGAGTTTACCAGTACCAACTGTTTAGTGGAACAGGATTGTTAATTTTCTAGCCTTTTTCTTTTTTTTGTCTACTTTTCCATTTGCAAATTATACTGCAAAGCCACTAGAGGGCAACAACTCTTGGAGGTTGAAGTCCTTTTCCCACTGCTTTCCCTAACACTTCTCGTCCTGGGTCCTTCTTAACTAAAGCAAATTACTACACCCTAACAAACTGTAGTCCATCACCCTACCGCTGTGCCATAGAGACCACCACAATTATGGATATCGGAGTGCCCCTTTTACCGACACTGGGCCACTGCCCCTTATCACCACTTTGTTGGCATCCATTGTCCTGACCACCCAGGCTGCTACTGATCACTCTTACTATCCTACTTGACCCTCAGCCCTCCCTCAAGGGCCTTTTTCCCATACCTCCCACCCCCATGAACCATCACTGACTGCCACCCACACTGCCACTGCCTGTCATGCATCCACCGTCCCGACCACATATCTCCTTGCAGTCATGCGCCACCATCAACCTCCATGCCGGATCACATACCTATTCTTTCCAACCCTTATCACCCTGGCCATCCCATGTACTACCTGCACTATAACTAGGCGGCAGCTATCCTTGAAAACAAGGCAATGATCTTTGCTCTCCTCAGAGTCTTTGCCATACTCCTACTAATTTCAGGAAATGTTCATCCTAACCCAGGCCCCATCTCGCCCAGCTCTAGCCTCGTGATCATGGGCTTAGAATAGCTGCAATGAACATTTGCAGCTTACCCAAAAGACAGCAGGTCTCCACTGCTGGATACTGCAACATCAGCCAGATGTGCTAGCCCTCACAGAAACCTGGATCTCCAAAAAACACCTGCGTCCTTGGTTCTCTCCTGGCTTCACCCTTCACAGGGCCGACAGAGTGGGCAAACGGGGAGTGTCTGTGTACGTCCGGGGACGCCATGATATGCCATGCCATTCCAATACCTCCATTAGACCACTGGTGTCCAAGCCTTATCATTAAAACTTACTCCAGATCCCCTGTAACTGTTACTGTTGCATATGTCCCCCAAAGAAACCAAGCTCCTGCTATACAATCTCTTGCTAACTACATCTCTTCCCCAAAACAGAACACATCATAGTTGGAGACTTTAATATGAACTGGCTTGCCAGTTTGGCTTCCCATGCCAAGACACTCGCTGCACTGGACTTGACCCAGCTGGTCTGCCAACCTACCAGGGTGAACTCCACTAACGGCTCTAGCACTCTGATCAATTGACTTTCTCCTCACCAACCATCCCCACAGAATCTCTGACCTGGTGGTCCTCCGGACTCTCTAAACGATCAGTCACCCATCCTCTTTACTGGTCGCTTCTTCAGCAGAAACCCAAACCAGACTGTACTGCCCGGCATCGCCTCCGACCCAGAGGACTCACAAAACTAAGAAAATACTTAACTCAGTGGGCTTGGTCCCCTCATCTCCGGCCCCTACTATAGATGGAGCCCTTGATTATTTAACCTGTTCTTTTAATAAAGCATGTGACAGCTATGCCCCACTAGCAAAAGTGCAATCCAAGAAACATAATGCCCTTGGTCACGCCTGCACTGCTCCGACAGCTAAAGCACAGAGATGATCTCTGGCATAAAGCAGTCACATCTGGCATGCAGGCGGACAGGCAAGCCTATAAAGCAGCTCATAACAGATGCACTTGGGCCATAAAACAGGCCAAATCGGGCTACTACAAAATGACTCTTGCCTCCTCCTGGGGGAATGCTCGGTTGTTCTGGGACAGTATCAAGGAACTCAGTGGCAAATCCCAGCCCCCCACAAACTGTTAACAATGTCCCTACCACCGACTTGCTGGCCTTCGCTAACTGCCTCATCTCTAACACCCAGCATCCCCCTTCCATCTCAGGGTGATCTCTACAAATGAGGCAAGGCCTTATCTCATTAAAGCACTCAGTGGCTCCTGCTATTGCAAAGATTCTTTGATATGAGAATCCTACATCTAGTACTAGATACAGTCCTCTCCCCACTGACTGGCCTCATTAACCACTCCCTAAGTCTGGGCAGTTCCGGCAGCCTGGAAGACTGCCACAGTCACCCCAATACTGAAGAGTGGTGACAGCACCTCCCAATAACTACTGTCCCATATCCATTCTCCCACCAGTCTCAAAAGCCCTTGAAAAATTATAGCCACCAACTCACGGAGTACCTACTTGCTCATAACCTACTTTGCAGGGAGCAGCATGGCTTCAGATCTGAGCACAGTACAACTATGGTCTCTCACTGAGTTCTCTGATTTCATTCACTGTGCCCTGGATAGAAGACACCTAGCTGGAGCTGTCTTCGTCGACCTGTCAAAGGCCTTTGATACAGTCTCCCACCCCTTACTCTTAAGCACACTCTGCCACACAGGTCTGCCCCAAGGACCCGTCTCCTGGTTTACCAGTTACCTCACAGCTAGATCACAATGTGTCAGAATAAACAACACCTCTCAACCACTCTGCCAGTCCATTCTGGGGTTCCCCAGGGCTCCATCCTTGGCCCTCTATTATTCAGCATCTACCCAAACACCTTTGCCCAATTCCTGCTCCGCAACCTACTACCTCTATGCAGACAACATGGTTCTTTTGCCTCACTCCAGATCCCACAGTAGTGCAGTCCTCCCTCCAACACGCATTTAACCAGATTGAAAATGGGTCACAGACCAAAGACTTGTGGTCAATGTAAAAGACAAAGACTATGCTCTTTGCCACCGACAGAATAAGGCCAAGAATGCGCTGGCTAACAGTCCTCTCCACTCTCTCTCCTTCCTCTAGAACAGGTCCATGCATATAAATACCTGGGCCTTACATTTGATTCCAGCCTCTCCTTCCATTCACACATTGGCACTCTATCATCAGCCATAAATGTCCTGTGATAGGCCTATTGTATCGGCACAAGGATTGCCTACCTCCGGAAGCCCTTAATCTGGCTGTCACCTTCTCAGTCCTCTTCCTAGTTGATTATGGGCTCACTATCTACTCGACTGCTGACCACACAGCCCTTAACAACATCCACCTGGCCATAAACAAAGTGTGCAGACTCCTCTTCAGGGCAGACAAGCATACCCATACTTGTACCCTTGTGTACCCAGGCGGCATACAGTCATGTCGTTACGTCATTTAGCAGCCGTGGACAACATGTTGAGGGTAATTCTGCAAAATTGTTTTGGACATTGTATTAAGACGTCGCTGTCATAAGGTTGCCAATACTACAAGTTTACTGGTGACATTTCTGGCAACATTTCTCCCACTTGCATATACTGTGACCCATTTCCCTTTCCTATAAACCAAATCTTATAAGAGTTGATTAAAGCAGACCCCACCCCCAATGGCACATTTCGCTGTGGCCGTGTATGTATTGTACCTTCATCAAGCAGAATAGATAATTTAATAACCTGTTCTGTTCATGTGGAGCCTTCTATGTGGGTCACACAATATGTCAGTTCAAGATCTGTGTGGCAAGCACATGGAGGGCATTGCAAGTGCAAGTGGTGGACACACTGGGCTAGAGGGAGGAAATTGGGGGCAGAAAACTGGCGAAAGAGAGTTTTTAGATATATGAGTTGGGAGCTCAAGAGGGTATGGGGCTGAATAACATCGCTTTGCCTGCCTTTTTATGAATTAGGTATAGCCGTTGCATTTATTAGTGTGGTACCAACAGAACTTTTTATTCAGTTTTTGTTCAGTTGTTTTATTTATGAAATCCTCCCTCCTTATATCTGTCAGTTATTGGTACAAATTCAGACATGTCATCATATATTTAGCCGCAAACAAGCATTTTAGCTACAAGCACTCCATTACTTTTAGTTTACTCGACCATTAGTCCTGCGATCTCGGGTCTCAGAGGGTTGGCTGGGGAGGAGGATCGACCATCCTGGACTGCTCTCCTCCTCTGGGGAGGGAGAGTGGGGTTAATTCCTGAGGCACTGTCTTCTGGCAGTGGCAGGGATAGTCAGGCTCAGTGAACAAAATGTGGGTTGGCATAGGCAAGCATCTGACAGGCTGCATGCGAGGAGCGTGCATGGCAGCGTCTTGGATACCATTGGATGCATGCGCTATGGGGGATACAGGGAAAAGCACCAATCCTCCAGCACCAGTGATGGCTGTCTTCCTGGCACCACAGCTGACCCACTTAAGCTAGCTCCTCTGGAGCCCCAGCCTCCAGGTCTGCTGCAGTCTGGGATGGATCCCTGCTGTGATGCAACCCTGGGATGGCAAAATGAAAGGGTTCAGCTCTGACTGGGTCCAGGCAGCAGCCAAGAAAAGTCACCGGGAAAAGCAGGGGAACCATAGGACCACCCCAGCCGAGGAGGTAATAAAGAAATTAAGGAAGAAGAAAAGAAAGAAAGAAAATCCTGCTCTGTGATTGGCTGAAACATTCCACATGTCTGCATTATTCCACAACAGCCACATGTCTGCACTTCTTTCCTTCCATCAGAACTAGCAGCCATGACCAGGATCACTCTGCACCCGACACAGAGAAACTGTCTGGCACACATATACTTTACATACAAAAAAGGAAGCCAGTCACTGAAATTGCGTGCTTCCTTATACCTGGCCACATTTCTTTTGAATTACTGAAAATGCTGCATTTATGGGTTTTTTCTTTTCCATTTTAATTACTTATCTGGTTGATCCTGCTATCTTGACTCTGCTTTGGTTTCATATTTCTTAATCTTTCACTTTCTACTGTATATTGTGACTGAGCGGGTTGCTCCCATGTAAAAGCTTTATGTTTAATCTCCTGTTTCTATGTAAAGAGACCTAGTCCTGGTGTTTCTATGTGATTGAAATCTTAGAAACCGTCACGACTCTGCAGTGAATGCAAATGAGTGAGTCGGCAGCTTCGGAGGCATAGAAAGAGTAAAGCACGAGTGAGGGTCACATCGCTATAACAACCCACGCTCACGCTTCAATATTTGAATGCTATTGAAGCTGCCGACTCACTTGTTTGCTTTCACTGAAGAGTCAGCGGCACTTTTAAGAGATTTAAATCACATAGAAACACCAGAACAGATAGAGTAGGTCTCTTTTAAATAATAAAAAACACGATTAAACATAAGACTTTCACAGGAGCAACCCACTTGGTCAAGCTGCAGAAAGTGAAAGGATTAAACTGCTGACTCCTCGCCTCCCATTTTTGTAGAGCTGGCAGTACTTTCAAAAATACTGGTATTTAACATGGAAAACTGTAAAGATATATTACTGTTTAGTTATTTTATACCAAGGTACACTTTCAGCTAAGGCTTTAGACCAGCCTATTCAGTCACACTACAAAAGTGAAAGTCAAAAGCAAGCAGTAGACTAAATGGCAGCATGAGTGCTTATTTTTCTTCTTAACAGAATCACCAACACTGAACTGATAGGTAATTTAACACAGCCAGATAAGGCAAACAGCTATTTCAGAGAAGAACTATTTTTTGACCCCCACCCCTTCCCAACATTGTGCCCAATTTAAAACATAGATAATCCACTACAGGGCATGTGGTCATACTATGATATACAGATGCCTTGGGTGGTTGCATGCACTTGGCCTGCAGCCTTGGTGTCATAACGCACACCAAGGCATGTGTGTGTTCTCTATAATGTAGACAGTTAGTGAAGTTAACTTGCTGACAAATTTATACAGAATGTCCAATGACGAAATTTCTCTAGCACTAAACATGAATACAAGTGAAATATACTGCATTATTGATTTACTCAGTGTTACAGGTACCTCTGATTTAAATTTTCAGTGGTTCATAAACGTCAAAAGTCACCCTGTCCTTTTCTGCAGCCATTATGCTTTGTCTTTCTGCATTCAAGCAATGTTGTTACTTATTTGATGATATTTAACTATGTAGAGTAAGCCCTTTCTCCTGTGATTGAAGGAGTACCTTTCCTCCTGCTGGGTAAGTGTGATGCACTCTGTAATGTTATTTTGGAGACTTTGGCCAGGATATCAGGATTAACTGCTGTGACCTTCGTTTTTAATAATCCTCACAGTAGCTATTGTTTCTGTTTATTCACTGGTCACACCCCTCTCCCTGCAACCCTTCTTTACCCTTCTTCAGCTGTTTTCTCTTTAGTACCATCATCCTGCATTGCTTTTCAACTACACTTCGCTAACCACCTCTTTGCAGGGATCATCTGGGGAGTGCCAGTCCCTGAACTACAATGATAAAATGTTGTTTGGAGTTGGCAATGTGAGGATTTCTTCTTGGGGCAGTCATGCATGGCACTTGCATAAGGGACTGCCGATACTGCCAACATGGCCATGTGCAGTATCCCTGGTGGGGGATGGTCCGGGCACTGTGATAGCTCCACAGGTGTTGCTCCCTGAGTCCCAGCCACTGGTGGACATCCTTGCAACACCAGATGCTGTCGACCCTTCTGGAGACATCACATAGACAGGCAGACTGCACTAAGTCACTTACCAATCTAACTGGGACTCCAGTTTAGGATTTGAACAGGGCTCCCCAAGTGTTTTGTGGTTGCCTATTCAGTAGCCATCAAAGTCTGTCCCACTGCCATGGTCTTCTTTGAGAAATGCTGTAGGATCTTCTCACCATCTATGATGCAGATAGTTCTCACTTTCATAATTCCTCTGAGGGCAGACATCAAACAGCACAGCGTGTCCACTTGCTCTGCTAGAATGTAGTAGATTGATCATCTAGTGTTTGTCCCTAGGCAGGATTTGACCTCTTGACCTTCTGCCCTAGAAACCAAAGTGCAGGTCACGAAACTTCCAACAATAAACTCAGTACAGTTTCACATAGCTTTGCATGTTGTATAGTACACTGGTTCTGTTTTACACTCTTCCTTTACAAGAATAGTAGAAGCAGAAAACTTCAACCTGAGAGCTAACTACTGTAGTTTAGAGAATCAGTTGCCTTTGCTGAGAGCCTTTTTCATCTACCATGTTCATAAGGTGGGGTAATGAGAAGGAAATTTGGTGTACAGATATGGCAAAATGCCCATGTGATGCCTGAACGTTGAGTATTTCAACGTTCACTCATAAGTTCACTAATTTTCAAAATTTTAACTGCAGACTTTCCACATCTCCATTTTACACACCACCTCATAAGTGTGACAAGAATATTTTTAAATCCTGAACGAGACGCTTTTACTCTTGTGGTACTTAAATGAGATTTTGGCCAATATGCCATAAATGATACATGTCATGTTTACAAAGGCAGTCATAAAATGACTATCTTGAAAATCTGGAGACAAAGTTAAAAACGAAAGAGTGAATGTGTGAAGAGTGAATGCATACTGAATTGTGAAGAGTAAATGTGTAAAGAGTGAATGTGGCAGGCCCTGTAGGCAGACAGACTCTTCCTGTAGTACAAGGCTCAAAGGGCCCTGCACATTCAGACCTGTTCATGCAGGTCTGTTCGAGACCTGCATGAATGTGGATACAATGCCACTATCTCAAAAAGAGAGCAAAGGCTTTGCAAAAAACTTCATTAATGTACCAGTTAGGGTAATTTAATGCATAAAGTAGGGAAATGCAGTGTTAAGGTTTCAAACCCTAACTCCCACCCCAAAGCAGCAAAAGGAAAACATATTAAGGTTTTTGGTCTCTGGAGTCTTGGCAAATCAGTGATGGGGTCTTCCTTGGGGTTGTCAATCCTAATGCTCATCCCATTCCCTGAGCAAACAACATCACACATGATCTCCTTTCATGGGCCCTGCATGAAGGAAGCAACAACAAATTGTGTTGGCAGCATATGGCGAAATACTTTTCTGCCTTTGGAGAGCATATCACTATGAGGCACTGCCTTGAGCTGTATCATGTGCTTTGGACTGGAGGATACGGGCTGAGGGACAGGGTGAGCATTAGGATTGACAATCCTAAGAAAGACCCAACCACTGATTCTCCAAAGCTCCAGAGACCCAAAACCCTAATATTTTTGCTGTTTGGGGTTGGGGTTGGGAGTTAGGTTTGGAAATCCTAATGCCACATTTCTACTTTTGGCATTAGGTTACCTTAACTGGTGCATTAAAGACGTTTACAGAAGAGAGAGAGAGAGAATAACATGGGTATATGGTATACAAGGAATTATACAATGGCACTTTTCAAACTAGACATTTGATTGGCTAGCTGGGTCTTTTATTAATAGTAAATCCCAGCATATCTCACAGATAAAAGACCCAGTCAGCCTCCTCACTAAAACCCACACTGACTGACTGCATGAATCAGTCCGCCCACCCTGAAAACATAAACAAAACCTGCAATTTTTAAACCACTATCACGAATCCCGACAAGTACCAGACACTGGCAACTAACTGATTGTGTGACAAATACAGTCCTTAAAATAAAAACATGTCCAATTTAATCCTGAGCTCCCTGCTAGGCAGCCCGAAGTGCTCCTACCCACCTCATCTCTTTCAGAATATCAACTCCATCCCACGCTCCCACAAGACCATCATCAGCTGCTAGCTCAAGTAAAAGAAACTATCCCTCTTTTCAGTTTACTCAGTTTTATCACATGAACAGTTGCTATTGACCATTCCCACTGTGTCTCCCACTAAGTGAACCCTGTGTAAGAAAAAAATAAATCGCTGAACTTTAATACCTTAGTGGTCGGTGTTAAGTGCTCACTGTCACACACTCACTCTCTCTGGCCTCCAGTTCCATCACCGCTGACACGTGCTGTCTCCTGCATTGCAAGCAGCAACCACTACCTCCCGGTCCATTGCATAACACAGGTCCTGGTCTACAGGATCAAAAACTGGAAGAAGAAAAAAAGCTCCTCCGCAAGCTGCACAATTGCATCCCCTGCTGGGACTCACTCCACCAACACATGGACTCTCAGTGGGAGCAACTACAAGCTGCAGCCATAGTTACATAGCAACAGGGGACTATTTGTCATCATTAGGAAGGACATTCCAACAAAAATAAAAAAATTGTAAAAATAAATATGAACTTGTAATTAAATAATTTTTAAAGTTTAGTTTCTACCCATTGTATAATTGCACTAAACCACTCCAGGGTGTGAGTTATGCTGGGGTTTACCACTTCTGGAACAGCGATATGCACTGGGGTGAGCTACAGACCTCCAGCACAGAGGGAGGCAGGACAGGGAACTAGTGGAGAACATACATGACATGGCAACTAAGGGCGAAATCCTGCTACTGGGGGATTTCTATATTCTGGATGTGGATTGGGCCACCCAGATGGCTGTTTTAGCCAGAAGCACAGCCATCCTAGAATCCCTGCAGGGTTTGATTCAGGTAGCTATGCGATGAGCCAACCAGGGACAAGTCAGTTCTGGACCTGGTATGGATCAGTGGGAACAGAGTCAAAGAAATACAGGTGGAAGGGCAGCTGGGGTCCAGTGACCACCGCATGATGTGGTTCAGCATGGAGACAGACTCAATCAAGCCATACAAGGGAAAATTATTAGATTTCAGGAGGGCAGATTTCACTGAAATGGGTAGATGTATACAAGCAGTCCTGGGGAGAGAGAATTAGTAGAGGGGTGGAAAAGCAATGGAAGAAACTGAAAGGAGCCATAGTGGATATAACAAACCAGTGCATTAGGATAGTGACCAAAGGGAAAGAATAAGAAACCACTATGGTTCTCCAAAGAGGTGAGAGACAAAGTCGGGGCTAAAAAGCTGAGTTTCAGGAAATATAAGGGGAGCCAAAGGGAGAAAGACAGGAGATGTACCTTGAATGTCTAAGGAAGCAGGGAAGGCTGTTATGAGGGCGAAGGTGCAGACAGACAGAGCTTAGCACAGTCTGTAAACAAAGGGATAAGGCATTTTATAAGTACATTAGTGAAAGAAGAAAACCAAGGTGGGGATTGTGGAGACTCAAGGGGAGGAGGGAGAGTGTAAAGAGGAGGATCTGGACAAGGTAGAAATACTGAACAAACACTTCTGCTCAGTATTCACTAAGGAGGGGCAGATCAAGGATCACAGTTGGGATGCAGAAGCAATGGGGAGTGAACACCAGTCCATTTATAATGGAGAGAGTTCTGGAAGAACTCACAAAGCTGAAGGTGGATAAGGCCATGGGGCCAGACTGCATCCACCCGAGGATATTAAAGGAGCTGCAAAAGGAACTAGCAGCGCCTCTGGTGGCCCTGTTCACAGAGTCATTCAACACGGGTGTCATTCCAGAGAACTGGAGGAGGGAATATAGTCCCACTGCACAAAAGTGGCAGTAGGGAGGAGGTGGGAACTACAGGCCAGTCAGCCTCACCTCAGTGGTGGGAAAGATCATGGAGACACTGCTGAAAGAAAGGATAGTGACACATTTGGAATCCAGTGGTGCACAGGATCTGAGGCAACACGGATTCATAACAGGAAGGTCATGTCAAATGAACCTAATATTTTTTGATTGATTGACAAGGGAATCAGGGAGGGGCAGTAGACGTTGCCTACCTGGATTTCAGCAAAGCCTCTACACTGCACCACACAGAAGGCTGATTAACAAGATGAGTAGTCTGGGCATGGGAGACAAGGTGATGAACTGGGTTAGGAACTGGTTAACAGACAGGAGACAGAGGGTGGTGGTAAAGGGGTACAATCTGAGGAGATGGGGGTGACCAGTGGGGTCTCAGGGATCAGTACTAGGACTAGTACTGTTCAATGTCTTCATTAGTGACATTGCAGAGGGGCTGGAAGGACAGGTCTGCCTGTTTGCAGATGACACCAAGATCTGCAACAGGGTGGATACTCCAGAAGGGGTGCAGTAAATGAAGAGGGACCTGGAGAAGCTTGAAAGATGGTCAGAGATGTGGCAACTGAGGTTTAATGTAAAGAAGTGCAAACTAATGCAACTGGGTAGAGGAACCCTGAGGAGAGCTACAGGTTGGGGAGAGAGGAGCTTACTGTCACGAAGGAGGAAAGGGACCTAGGTGTTATCATCTCTGATGATTTTAAGGTATCAAAGCAGTGTACAAAGGCAGCAGGGAGGGCCAGTGGTATGCTGGGGTGCATAGGCAGAGGTATCACTAGCAGGAGGCGGGAGGTGGTGATGCCATTGTAAAACACATTGGTAAGTCCTCACCTGGAGTACTGCATGCAGTTCTGGAGACCACACCTGCACAAGGACATTGATAAGGTGGAGACTATCCAGAGAAGGGCAACAAAGATGGTGCAGGGCTTATACCACAAAACATATGAGGAGAGACTAAGGAACCTCAATATGTACTCACTGGAGGAGAGGAGACAGCAGGGGACATGATTGAAACTTTCAAGTACTTTGAGGGCATAAATAAGGTGCAGGCAGGGAGCTGTTCCAATGTAGAAAAATACTAGAACAAGGGGCTTAATATGAAATTGAAGGGGTAGATTAAGAGGTAATGTGAGGAAGTTTTTCTACACAGAAAGGGTAGTCGACACATGGAATAGTCTGCCACAGGAGGTAGTGGGGCAAGCACAGTGGAGGGTTAAAGCATGCCTGGGAAAGGCACAAGGGAAGCCTGAGTGGGGATGGAATGATGACAAGCCATTGATCACATAGGATCAGTGGCCACATGTAATGCATAAGGCCTATGGGCAGACTGGATGGGCCTAGCAGTCCTTATCTACCGACAAGTTCTATGTTTTTATGTTTCTATGATTTGGTCACGAGACAGCACCACACCAAGCATGGGTAAATCCCAACATAACTCACACCCTGTCATGGTTTATTGCTTAAATATACCTCCTGAGGGGTAATTGGATAATAAGGCCATAAGCCCAAAGGGCAAGCGGCTTTATTATCTAGTCAGTTCCCAAAGTGGGTATATGGTCTTGTATGCCACACATATCCAGCATTTGTTTAATATAATACATGGCAGTTTTATTCTTTTACCTGCTGTGTGGGCCAGGTTGGTTTCCTCCTCCTATTGGCTGGCCCTTTGGCCCTGGCTGTTTTCCAAACCTCGGTTGCCTGTGTCGTAGCAATAACTACTGCTTTGCTGATGTGCCACCTTTAGCTTCAGTTTTAAGAAGACTCACATAGTTGTGGTTAGCTCTTGTGCACCTTTTGTACAGTCTCCTTTTGTTGTTGTCTTGGATGTTAAACACCTTGTCCATCTTTACATGAAGCATCTTGCCATTTTCATGGCCTTCTGATTGCCTTTTGCTGTCTAGGTATGCCATTTCTGGGACTTCATTTGGTTTTCTTTCAAATATTGAAGAATAAGAAAAGCGCTATCTGGGGATGGTGCTGACTGCTGGTGCACGTCCGTGTTCAGTCCTGCTAGTGTGAGCTGGGGTAAAGTTCTGTTTTCTGGCATGCTGAATGTTGCCATTAGAAATGCATATAGATCATACATATCTCTGCAGCCAGTATCCTTTGTCATAATGAAGCGAGTCATCATATTACTCCAGTTTTGAATTCTCTGCCCTGCCTTCAAGACAGGGTTAATATGGATTTTAACATTTTGCTCCTTACATAGCTGTACATGACCACTGTCTCTCTGATTTAGGTGAGCTCCTGGCCCTTACAGGCTGGGGTGTGCGTCAAGATTGGCTAAGGGTGTGGCTTTCAGCTGTTCCTTGGTTCCATTTGAAAACTGTTGACGTCAGATCTTTCTGTTGTTGTGTAATCAGACTATGGAACACACTTCCTATCAATATCCAGGATGGCATCTGAATGCATAAAAATACTGATCAGATTGGACTTTTGCTGAGCGACTTAGCCAGTTTCACTAGTTATTTCTGAAGGGCTATGGCAGGTTTGCACAGGAGCTGAAGAAGTGCAAGTTATAGTGAGCTGTACTTGTTGCTAGAGTTTGTTACGTTGTGGCATTTGTGGATTTCATTACTTTTCTTCCTGCATGATTATTCTGTTGATTTTGGATTGAATACAGTAGGTGCGAGTTCATGAGCCAGGCGGGGTTGCTAACAGATCTGATATTTAGTCACATTTCTAGATGCAAAATTTGAGGCAGAATGTACAGGCGTTAGGGTGCTGAACACCCTTATTGTTCTGATGTTAGGTAGATAAGTTCACAGGTTGTATGTTCCAGTCCTGAACTTCCAAACCTCCCAATGCTCCTTGTTAATACAAAGGTGTAAATCCAGCTGCTTACGCTCTGTATGCACATCTGTATGTCAGTTCCTTTTGGGATTCCTGACAATGTTCAGATCCCTCAAACTGAACAACCTTCAGCTTAGTGCTAGTCAGTCTTCCAAATCACCACACACCCCAGTTTGCCAAATTGGGTGGGTGCATACCTCTCAACCTTTCATCCCCAAATGTGGAACATTGCCTCTCAAAATGTGGAAAATGATCAAAATGTGGAACACTTAATCAAATCATTATCTAGGAGGTTCAGAACACTGTTAAAATGTTTGCATTTATGTTCAGAAAGTCTGTTATTAATTGAATAATACAGTTTTTGCATCATTTGCTATAGATTTTTGCTTTAAAATGTTAATACTAAAGGTGGAACAAGTCCTCACAATGTGGAACAGGAGCTTTTGAAGTAAAATGAGGAACATTCTTCGTAATGTGGTACAGTTGAGAGGTATGGTGGGGTGTGGGAGCCTGGACATAGTTCATTGATGACATGGCTTTTGAAGCGTGCAGCCAAAAAGGGATGCTGTAATAAAACATTTAGAGTAAATGTGATTCTAGTTTATTTACTTCACTAGATGGTCACAGTACGTCCATAGTTACACAACTCCAGTTTTAATGA
The DNA here is from genome assembly GCA_016271365.2 of Neoceratodus forsteri. NCBI lineage: Eukaryota > Metazoa > Chordata > Ceratodontiformes > Ceratodontidae > Neoceratodus > Neoceratodus forsteri. Next base: position 1,180,621,164 of record CM057450.1, on the reverse strand, counting down.
AATTATTGATCATGTAGGGCCTGCAGCCAGAGAAAATTCTATTCAGAAAGGTTTGTTTAGGAATTAACGGTGATGCAGAACTTATTTTGAATAGCAGCAGGGGAAAAATATGTTGCAGTTTGTACATAACCTTGTGTGAACCAACTCTATGACCATGTTAAAGCTGAAGTGTAAATGCATAGCAATTCCTGCTATGCATTAACAATTTGGGATAGCAGTGAGCTGCCTCGGTTCATGGGAAAGGGCTGTGCCTGTTTGTAATACAGCAAGCCTTTGAAACTTTTACATTACTGGAAAGGGAAAAAAAGACAGACTTGAAAACAGAGGGGTTATATAAATGAGAGCAGGTGCAGTCATGCAGAGGTAGCTATTCAGCATATGTAAGTGCAGTTTGGAAAGCATTGTCTTGCAGAGAACACTCAAAATTGGTCCCTAATGGCCTCGGCTTTTGTCATATGGTCTTGATTATAAGGCTAAATTGCATTGCCATGCCTTTAGCGAACGAGATGGATGAATAATTGTTACGTGGCACCGAATACTTTGTTGGAAGGAGGAACCAGGACATCCTGGTCACTGAAGCTACCATTTTACTGTGCTGTCAGGAAGACTGTAAGTGGGCTATTCATCAACTCCCTCTTCTGCAAAATATACATATCTGGGTAGAGACTGGACTTTGTCTAAATTAAATGCAAAGAAGTTTGGAGGAAAATGACAAGATGCAGATAACTTGCCTAACAATTAGAACTGCTAGGATTAAAAAAAAGGAATAAAAGAAACGTCTGACAGCCCAGAACTATTGCCGCAGCTCGCCGACAGTTAAGACTAGAGCAGAGTATATGGGCCCCATCCCAAGCAGTGAAATATGTCTTTTAAATTGATTAGCAAATGTTGTGATTTTGTTAATCAATCACGCAGAGATTAGCATAGCGTTTGCTGCTCAAAATTAGAACACTGCTAATCAATTTGAAATACCCACTTATATTTATAAAGATTAATGAGTAGAATCAAAACATTTGCTAATTAATTTAAAGGACTTATTACACTGCTTGTCAATCTATACACAATGTAAATGTATATGGTGGTTATTTAAAATTGATTAATAGTGTTATGGTGTTTCTTTTGAACAGCAGAAAACTGCCAGGTGCCAGGTATCTCTACTTTTGTAATGCAGTCATTTCAAGAAACATGTTTTTCTCCCAAAGTGATGAGTGTTGTTTAAAATGTTTTTGCAAGACTTATTTTTGTCATTTCAGGTCAACAGATCTACCTGCCAAGACACAGTTCATTTGTGTAACTGGTTATTGTTAGGTTGCAGTGGCCGTCATTTCCTTTAGTGATGTCTGCAGAGCAGAGACTCCTAGCAACTGACTCTTTTAGCAGTGATCTGTAGCCTCTCTTTTGTCTTGGCAACCTCTAACTACTAACTATTTCACTTAGTCAATCTTTTTGTAAATATAATCTTTATTCAACATTTTCAAAGTCTGCATAATCCAGTGAGGCAAAGAAACAAATACAGTACTGCATACAGTCCTTATAAATACAGATATAATGAATTGAGCCTGACCACCTGGGCAGCAACAGAAATTAAAACCTGCTCCTTCTTAGGTACAGCTCAGAGGGGAGTTGAGGAGGTTGACTAGAGCTGAAAACAAAAGGAAATCAAGTCATGGACAGGGCTTGTCGGGAGAGAACATGAATGTGGTGCAGGTGTCCCGGGGACGAATCAAGGCCTGTGGGGGAGGCGGAGGGGCACACATGGGAGGCATTTTCTAAGGGAGTATATATCTTCTAAAGAGACTGAATAATAATGGATATGGGAAAGAGCGGTCAGGAATGATCCTTGGTGCCCAGTACCAATAAGGTGCGGAGAGGGGTTAGGGTACTACAACTAGGAGAAACTAAGGGAGAAGTCTAGATCTTTGGTCATAACGTGCAGGAGCTACCCAGTTCACCTCAAAGAGCAAAGATCTACCCTGTCATTTAAAGAGTGTGTAACCCTCTCTATTCGACAGTCAACGATGCTAACTAAGATCCTAGTAATTACATGCAGTTGTCACAGTCGTCTCGGATGTTCAGCTACTGAAGTACAGGGATAAAAATTGAGGCCAGTTATAATTGTCTATTAGCAAATGTTTACCATTCTGGGTCTGATTCACACAACCTCCAGTTGCATACTGTATCACCCTGAACATGTCACTTTACCTCCCTTTGCTCCTGAGTCGCCTCTAAAAGGTCTTACCGTGTTAAAAAGATTAGAAATAAAAAAAAAATATTTTTTTTTTTTTTACAGTTTAGTTACTCAGGATTGTCCAACCGGGACAGCTCAACTGATGTGCAATATCTCATTTTTTTTTTTTTATTGCAGACCCACCTGGTCTGACCCATCCCCACCCATCACCTGGTTTCTCAGGGTCAGTCTCTGATTTGCCTCCATGGCTTCCCCAATGATGGGGTTGACAGGTCCCCTTATAGCCTGCAATGGATCTGGGTCTAGGGGAAAGGGTCTTGTCACTGGTGTGGGACCTGCAAGGGGTCGGACCCTTTATTCCACTGTGCCCGAATTTTCTTCTCTATTGTTTTTCTCCCCATGGGACACCAGTATTGAAGTGCATGCACAAGCTCTCACACAAGTGTAGAGTGCATCACTGCTGGTGTTTCCCCACCAGTGAACTTCTCTTAGCGGACTGCCATCTGTGGTTACCCAGGTGGCAGTACTGTGTCAGAATCAGTGCTCCCCAAGGAGGAGAGCATCCACTGGGACTCTTGTCCCCACCCCAGTTGGCTGCCAAGACCTAGGCTTGTGCTGGATGTCAGGTCACCGGTGCCATGAGCAGTAGCTTTCATGCTGTGCTGAAGGTCCAGTGAACATCTTATTTTAGTGGGGTTTACTTCTTCTCATTTTACAGTTGTGGGGGCTAAAGTCTAAAGCACTAGGACATCAAGGGACTTGTTTATTTGTTTGAAAATTGGTAATCAGGAGAGGCACACTAAGCCAAAGCTCATTTCCATTTAAAACTCGGGGAGAGGAACAGGAGAGACAAACGTGAAATCATACACAGTGATGATTGATACAAAATAAAGTAGAAACAGAGTACAATTTAACATAATAAAAGAAATAGGGTCAGACACAATTTATCATATTAATACAGGTAAGGATCGAGGAGGGAATGGCAAGGCAGGAGGGACCAGTAAGAAGCTTCAGGTGGTAGAAGTTTCAGCTGGTGCCTGAAGGAGAAAGGGAAAAGGGGAGAGGGGAGAGGAGGAGGAGAGAGGAGGAAGCAGATTCCAGAGGAGGTAAAGCAATAGGAGAAGGCTAATTGCTCAGCAGAAGAGTGAGGGTGGGGAAATGAGATAGTACGAGGATCCCTGGAGCGGAGGGAGTATGAGGCAAAGGGAATGGGAGGGAGAAGTGAGGACAGGTGTTTAGCAGGGTCTCAAATCAGAATCTGGAGATGAAGGAGGCACCGTGGGACTGGCGACGTGAGGATAGAGGGATGATGGCTAGGGAAGAGTAGAGGAATAGTGGTGAGTACGAGGGGAAGGTTGGTAGCAAAGTGACAAAAAGCATTGCAGAGGGTGTCTAGGCTGGCAAGGACAGAGGAGGGTGGTGCCATAGACCACATCAGCATAGTCAAAACTGGAAGCACCATTTTGGTAACAAGCTCCTGGTGGACATGAGGAGACCAGCGAGTCTTTGTTGCAGTACAAAGCAGCGAGTTTGGGTGGAGTTTGGAGTAGATGGTATCAATGTGGGTAGAGGTCAAAATTACTGTCTAGCTACACATGGACGTACTTGAAGGAAGAAACAACTTCTAGGAGGGAGCCATCCATGATGGAGAAGATGAGGGAGGCCTAGCCAATTTCTGGCTTGAGTCAAAGGTCATGGACAGTTTTTTTTTTTTTTTTTTTTTTTTACTTAGAGTTGGTTGTAGTGGAACTTGCTGTATCAAGCCTTCCACCACCACAGTCAAAGGACCAGAGATGTAGATAACTGTGTCATCTGCATACATGTGAATATGGTGACTGGTCAGGCAGAGGGAGGTTGTTTAGGAAAATGGAAAAGGGACGTGCTCTTGTTCATAGTTGAGTTCGTATCTGTTGGTTGTGGTGGATTTGAACCTGGCTGTCGTAGCTCAAGAGCCTTTTCTGGAATTATAGAGCACTGCCGTATGGATTTAGAGTGAGTGTTCCCTATTGTTCATCATGTCCCTAGAGCAGTGGTGGCTACGTTTGAGCAGTGTATCATGAGTATATATGGTAAGCTTGAAGTAAAATGCTAACTTATCTCTGTGCCTTCCATGAAGCATGCTAATTGGCGATTATGAGCTGGATTATATACTATCAGATGCACCGATCAGTGCCCCAGGCTTATCCTTTTATTTGAATAAGTGTAATAGACAGATAGGACTCCGATGCCCCAGTTGTACTTCTTTTGGCCAATGGCATCTATTTCCTTCATTTCAGATCTATGGTGATGTTTGATTTTGTCTGTTGAAAGAAGACGAGGTTAAGTACTGGTCTTGTGTGATACATTCTTTGTATACTGCAAGTTTTTATTTCTTAATTTTACAGGGATGTGGTAGTAGTAGTTTTATTTATTTTGCTCCCAATCCCACGGACTCTGGCCTTACAGAACTTACAAACAACAGCCCAGCATGTTAACCATTATAGTGATTTTAAATAAATAGAAATATTTAGATACTGTATTTGGAAGGTACTGACAGAAAAATAGTTTTGTGTGAGGCTGTAGGAGAGGAGGCTTGGAAGTGGCATCCTGCAGAAGGTAGTCATTCTTGAAAAGGAAGGAATAGCCATCATTTATCAGATGTGGCAGACAAACACATTGGGCCTACTTTTGTGAAATGTGCTAGTGGTCTTTGGTCAAGGTTGAAATCTAGTCTGCATGTTGATGCGAATCCCTAACTGTTCTTTTCTTTTCGTTAGGATTAATTTTGCAGAGGTTATTTATAAAGACACCCTGATAGATGGCAGAGCAGCAGCAATCATACACAGCTTTCCTGGCAGCTGCAACATAAAAGCATAAAATTAAAATACTAACAAAATTCAGTATATGTGTCTGACATTGTTCTTACTGACTAATCCGTCATCAATGCATTCTTTATTTACCTGACTCAGCATGCATCTCTGAGACCCAAATGTGGCCCTAGAAGAAGAACTCCCTTTTTTTCCCTTTGTATTACTGTTATTCTATACATATCATATAGAGCAAGTACATTCATACAGAAAAATAAACTATATATAATAAACAAAACTGAATGATTTCATTTAAATGATAGGGGTCACTGAATTTTCTAATTGATGACTAGTCCAGCACCAACCTCTGTAAATATTTACTTGTCCTGGAAGTCCCTGATTGGTCCATCCTAAAGCTTAAGAATACTGACATTGAGTTAGAGTGAAACAAAACTGGCTAGGCAAGCACATATTTTCGTATACGAGTGCTATGGTTTTATACAGAACCAGCCTTTCCTGAACTTAGAACAGACAGACATTACTGTTCCTTTTGGTCAGAGTTTAGATTCCAGTTTTGGGATTACCCTCGCTTCACTGGTCCACAGAACCAGTAAGAATTAAACGCTTAGTGGTCAGGACACAAATCAGCAGCTCCTGGATCAGGGAAAATGGAATTTATTTATTGATGTATGCATGTATATATGTAGGTACTGTATGTATTTATGTATGTATGTATTTATTTATATTTATTTTATTTTATTTAAATATTTGGTAACCGAAAGGCAGCTGAGCGAGGCTCGATTCCAGGTGTGACCTGGGATTATATGTTTTGGTTCACCAGATATGTACACTAGGCAAAACAGATGCCTATTTTCAGGTGCAGCTTTGAAGAGTTAGAAAGCACTACACTGTGAATAAACATTACAGACAGGTGGTTAAGAGATGCCATAATAAGTAAATAGAATCGAGAAGACAGAACATAACAATAGTGTTCTGGCCCAACTGCATATAAAATAATTTGCTCAGGCCACAAGAACGTATTATTATATAGAATGAAAAAATTATTAAATCAAATAGTCATGTCCCCAGATATTCAAGGGTTGCACCTGAAGCATCGAGATGCACCGGCTAACCCGGTATGTTACCCTGGGGTGATATTTAAAGGGAGACTTGTGCAGTGCAAGTCCCGATGCACTGAGGTGCAATGGTAATGTATGCAGCACAACTGAAGGGCGTGCCCATGCATATGTGGCACATCCCAATATTCAGCCGGGATGTGCGGCGATCTGCTGGCACAACCACTAGATATGCTGCATACCAGGCACAAAGCTGAGCCAGAAAAAAATGGCTCAAATGCTGGCCACCCACAGGTGGGTTGCTGTATTGCAGGGCGCAACACAGCAATGCCAGCTGTGGGTGGCCACCCACCTACCCAGAACACCGTCCACAAGCACCCATATGTTTCCTGATGGTCTAGTGGTAACCCCTCCCTCCTGTAGCCACGATCGTGGGTTATAATAAATACAGATGATTCCTGGTGGTCTAGTGGCACCCCCACCCCGCCTGTAACCCTGATCCAGGTAAGCCCCACATAACGAATCCCTGGTGGTCCAGTGGCACCCCTCCCACCCACACAGGACCCCCTGCCCACCCAGCTCCCCATCATCGGGCGGGCAGCTGTAACCCGCCCGCATACTGCCCGGCTGCCCACCAAATGACAGCTACAGTATGAGTATAGTCCATTGGTCCACACTGTGGACCAATGGGCCAGGTACATACTGTACTAGACGGTCACAAATATGTGAATGAGTCTCATTACAGTTGCACTGGAGCATTCCCAGTCCCACCTGTCTGGGGTATGAGCCGGAGCATTGTATTTCTCTGATACATTCTGTGCTATATTCAGAGGTGATGCATCATGGTGCATCTCCTTTGAATATCTCACTTACTTGCTATGGCGCATCTCAGCTGTGCTGCGCTGCCACACTTGCCAGTGCTGGGCAGTCTGAATATTGGGGACATGGTGTTCCAGCCCAGTAGAGCAACAAACTCCTATCAGGAACCCCATGTTCTGTCATTAAACACCAAATTAATCTCCTTACATTTTGTTACTTAGAGAATGTGGGTTGTACTTCCAATTCTGAATTGTGGTAGGCAAAAAGGTAACAGTTTGTACCACTGTCATTTGATTTAACTGTATCACGCCAATTGCAACAAATTGTCATATATGCAGTTGCTTTGGTTCCTTCAGAGTTATTCCGAGCAGCCAGCCCATAAATGGTGAAAAAAGTGCTTTGATGGTAGACCTACAATAAAGGCCGCCACCTAAAAGTGCCACACATTCTTCAAAATTACCAATTGTGTTGGAAAATGAATTATATTAAAAGGATGCCACAGCCTCGTTTTAAGTCAGAAACAATGAGTGGTGATTTCCAGTGTCTTTTTTTGTTTGTTTTTTTTTGAATGAACTAATGTGTATTATGCATTCAGCCAACACATAATTTGAGGGCCCTAATTTCAGTAAGGAATAACGCTCACATAGCTGTCTTCAGTGCTCTGATATATGGACACCATGTCACACTGAGGCACAAGGTGAAGCTGAGTGCCATCAACCATTCGAGATTTCCACATACCAGAGCACCCATAAACACCTCAAGAGGGTGTTACTCCTCTTATAAAATCAGCCCTAAATTGATTTTTTCTGAAGTATAGTCATGTATTTCTCTGCTGTTCAGGCCTGCTCTGATAATCGGACAGTCAGCAGATGCTCAAGGCCAGTCAGATCACAAGGATTTCTTTACCTATTTTATAATAAGATTTATCCCAAGACATAAAACGGGAGAAACTTTATGAAAAAAGGACCCCACTAGTGTCAGATTCTTAGAGAACTAAGTCTAGCAGATTTTTATGGAAAGCCATGAAACTGGTTTTATGTGTTACCCTTAATTTTTTTTCCCATGGGTTTTGTTAGGTCATATTTTTATGCACACGTGAGAATACAGCTCTAGTGTCAGGTTAATACCATATCTAGTATATATGATGTCTGATAGACACAAAACAATGTCTTTGAGCAATCTAGCGAGCTTTTGTCTAAGTCACTGGAAGAACTGTGTTGGAGGGCAGCATATTTCTAGGTTAATAGTTCATGAAGTCAAGACAGAAATGTTAGAGTGACCCGTACTGTTTCACTGAAGACGGCTGAAATAAGTGAGTTGTGATGTTTTGTAGAGAAAACTACTTTCTTTTTGGATCTGTAGGCAGTCCTGATGGCTGACTCTCTGTTTTCTTCAAGCGCACTAATAAATTCTGCCTAATTCATTTTTTATTCTCTCTAGCGGTCTGCTTGCAGATTTGCCTCAACAGAGGAAGCATCATGTTACTTCTTTTAAATAATTGATGGCTCTCAGTCCAAGCCAGCTCAAACGAAAATCTGAAAATAGTTACCGATAGAGTAAATACATCTCTTTTTTTTTTTCATTCTGGGGTAAGTGGTAGCAGGGTGATGTCATCAGAGCTCCATTCAGATCTTCATGGATCGGAGTCTGGGCACTTAGAGATTGCCATATGCAGCATGAAAGCTCTTAAACCTCGTTGTTTATTCTGTATTGTCTGCTACAAGTAATACTTCTTTATAAACCACACAATGCCTTTGTCTTTCTTTTGTGCTTTTTTCTGGGATATTTTGGTTTACTGCTCAAGTGGTAGCAAGTCATATTACTTTAACCAGCCATAGTTCCAGTTATAAAGTCAGTCTTTGGCCTAGCATTTTGTCTGTCCACTGGAAGGAGGGTTTAGGTTTCCTCCCCAGTTCTTACTCCTGCACTTTATGTGTAATAATAATACAGAGCAAGAGAGCTGTAGCCATGCCTTAGGCACTATTAAAGGGTAATTTCATGTGACCCCTTGTTTTCTGCCGTTACCCACCAAAAGTACTGCACCACACAGTAGGCGGAAGGTGAAGCTTCAGATGTTCTGCCTCTGCTTGCATTCTAATATTCCCCAGAGCTTGCAAACAGATATAGGACAGGCTCCTGTTCCAGCCTTCAGGTCATCTGAGACTCATGGGGCCTGTAACTTAGTTATAAGGACAAGCCCTACGGTTCCCAGCTGTTTTACAAAATGATGGAAAATGAATGCCCTAAAGTATGACATTTAGATAAGGGCATTGGTTGGTGGTGTTTTGTGATCCAATGGGTAACATTGCAGAAACCCAATTAATCCAAATCAGCAGAATCATGGATTCCCACCGTGTCTGGATTTGCTTATTTATCTGCTGAAACATTGGCTATAGGGTGTAGACACAGTTTTATTTGCAGTAGGGTTCTAGGAATTTGCAGGTCCAAGTCAGCAGGGCAAGTGACTAGGAAAATCCAAAGACCTTTCCCTGGCCCAACTGGTGTACTACTTATTGTCATGCATCCTTCTCCAGTACAAGTCAGCAGGGCAAGATAAAGGAAGATTTGGTAAAATCTGGCAACAGTTGATTAGAGGTCCAGTGTCACTTTTGATCCCTACATTAATGGGTTTGGGGGGGTCCTGTCATGCGTTTGAAAAGAACTGTGACCAGGATCATGTATGCCAGGTAGCTGGAATAGCTACAGTGTCCCTATTGTTGTTTTGTTTTAACCCTCCTCTGCATTATGTCATGCTATGCTTTTCTTTGTTTTTCTATCTTTTCTGTCCTCTTCTGATGTTTTCTTTTAAATACTGTACAGTACAGGGCACTGGTCTCTGTTTTCCTAATTATTTGTTTCTCTCTTTAACTCTATCCCATTTTGTTCTGTTTTCTTCTCTAGTGCTTCTCTTTTACTTTTCTTTGCCCTTTCCCTCCCCTTGTTGCCAGTTGCACTTTTGACAGTTTTAAGCCGTTCTCTTTCCTTCCCTCCACCCCTCCCGAGTATGGCTGCAATTAAATCAGTGAAAATGACAAAAGAGCTCCTTCCAAGGGCAAAGAAGTGAACTCTGACATTCAGTACTTGTAGTAAACTCGCTGTGCTGTCAGGGAAGTGAAAGTCAAGCAGTTATTGGAATGCAGACCCCACTGGCATTCACATCAGTGGCACTGACAGGGTTGTTGGTGTCTGTGAGAAACTCCAACTAGTTTAGGTGGGCAAAGCATACAGTACAAACTGTGAAATTCCTTCCCTCTCACTCTTGCAGGCTTGCAGCTGAGCATGAGGAAGAACAGTATGCTGTAGGCAGCAATTGTCTCCAGTCCATGTGGCAAGTGGCTGAGACAACACTGATCAGAGGATAACAAGCAGCACACAAGAGCCTTTAATAAACTGTAAAAGCTTTTAAGATAAGAGCTGCATCACGTGGAAATAAAAAATGTGTAAGCGCAATATAGTTACACACAGACTAAAAATCATGCAAGTTGTAAATATATATATACTAACACTGGTGGTTGTTCACTTGTAGGTAGGTAGGTAGGTAGGAAGGAAGAATCCTTTTCTTTTTTCGTCCTCTCCCTTATCTAAGCACATCTAATATCTAAGCAAGCTAAAGTTTAGTGATGTCTACAGTGCCTGCTGCAGCGGTGCACTCTCTTAGAGATGAGCTGGTCTTGGGAGTGGTAACTTATACAAAGGTGAGTAGTAGGTGGGTCCAGAGACGAGACATGAGTGGAGAGATAACTTGAATAATTTTATGATACCTTCAATACTTGTTAAGGAAATAAAATACCAGAAGATAATATGTACAAGGGAGAAAAAACATTCTCACTGGTTCAACTAAAAATCTCTTAATTGTGTTTCTCCACTGGATCACCTGATGAGTGGGAGGAGTCTGAGGAGTATAAAAGGCTATGCATGTAGCCTGTGCTTCAGCTGTTCTCCAGCTTTACTAGAGTAAGTTAGCAGTTCCCTAGCTAACCATGGGGTGCAGTGCATGAGAAGGTCCTGCAGTTGTTCCTTCTGGCCATGGGAGTGAAAGAGATCCTTCATTAAGCTGTCAGAAACTGGTATAACCTACTGGGTAGTTCACAAAACTGAGTGGAAAACATAAACGCTTTCTCAGGGAGAACAGTGATCAACACCTCTGAGAATTTGCTTGGTATATACCGAGATGTCCAGAACTGTAAATAACTGAACTTTGTTTTGCACATCTAAAATAAACAATGCCTGTGAGTGTCTTGCACCTTACAAACTTTTCTGCTTGATCCCACAACCTGCCATACCCTGACAGTACAACACTCTTTCCATAAGGTGTACACATAATGTACATACTGTACAGAAGAGATAACTAATGGAGGCGAAAGAGAGATGCCACTTTAAACTTGGAGTGTGACTGTTTTGGTCATCATAAACCTGTGTTACATCACGTATTTCTTACCAGTAGGATTCCAGCTCACTTTCTACTTGCCAAGTCTGCTTGTCACAAAAGTTTCCCAGAAGCAGAAATAAAAACCTCATGACTTCCATTCTAATATAGCATTGTGGTGCTGGAAGGGACCAAGGTCATCTTACCTATCCTTCTTGCCACACAACAGTTACAATATTTCAGTTTTGAGTACTGACACACATTCAAGCTGAACTGCTGGAATATTTACTCCCTACTTGTGCTTATATAACCTTCAATGCAGTTCTCCTCAGAAATGTTAATCCTGCTTTGAAAGTCAGTATATATTTTATACTTTTGGATATTCTGTTTATTCTGCAAATGTTATCTGGTATAACTTAATGTATGTGGTGCACAGATCAGGTAATGGCTTTAGCTGGGAAATGTCTATTAAGTTTTTCTTAATTAAATGATTTTATCATATCCACAGAAGTGGAACAAGTGAGGATAAACTGAGTCTGGGTACGAACCAGCGTGCAGCTGTAACAGATCCTGTTGGGGGTTTGAGACTGTGGTTACATTTTGTGAAAGACAGGACTCGGAAGATAGAAAAGCGACCAAGTGGTCCATGTAGTGTGTCCAGTGCTATCTCAGCAGATGAACCCATCCTTACTGTAGCCATAATTGGCTTGTGCACAATTAGGTTTTATTTTCACAATGATCCTCTCACTGAAGAGAAGAGAACCACATGTGGCAGACATCTGGGAACCCAAGGCTCACTGGATCCACCTGTTCATCCCATGCATACTACAGTATAGTCAGGGCATCTGGAATTGTGTGTTTCCATGGTCAAGGAATTTTCTACATGTAACCCCTAGATGGCGCTATCCCAGGGGCTACTACCCTGCCTGATTTGCCACTAAAGGTTGAGGGGCCTGGATCCAATGGCGGGTGCCTCCACCCAGAGGTCAGGGTTTGCAATAGTTAAACTTACTTGGTCACAGCCTCTGGGACACTGCAACCCCCTTGTTCCCACTAGTGGCCCACACAATATATCAGAATTACCTTCACAGTATACACTTACCCCCAGGGCTGGTTCAGGCACTGGGACCTCCTGTAAAATAAGATACAGTGCAACAATCACAGTACAATACTTTAACATAGACAAATACCTCAGGCAGTATAACTTTGCTGAAACAAGCAGCTCGGATTTATTTAGGGGAATATAACAAGGACAGGGGAAATCAGGTTAATTAGCTTATCACTTTACTCATCTACTCTATGGCTCTGTGCACAGGCCTATCCCTACCAGTTACTGTCCCTGGGTACCCAAGCCCTAGTGGCTAGTCCAAACCGTGGCAGCTGGTAGGGCCCTTTCCCACAGAGAAAAGAAAATTAGTTTAAACAGTCAGCAGTACAGTGATTCCATTTGGATTCAATGTGGCAATTCAACAGGAGCAACCCTGAATTAGTACTCACGACCTCCAAACAAGATAGGGTCCTTCAATGTCAGCAGGGCTACTCTTGAGCTCCACGAGACTCCTCACACATTTATATGGCAAACTGCAACAGGCAAAAGTCCTTTAATGGCAGCAGGATTCACTTGAGCTAACCAAGCCTCCTCACACATTTATATGGTGAACAGTAACAGGCAAAAGTCCTTTAATGGCAGCAGGATTCACTTGAGGTACACAAGCCTCTTCACACATTTATGGTAAAACAGAAAGTACTATACCAGGCAGGCTGCTTCTCTATCCCGATCGCAATTACTGCACAATACCCGGAGAACACACAGCAGATTCAGTTCCTGACAGACCGAGTGCAATTCAGCAATTTCTCCAGTCTTCTACAGGGTGAGCCTGGTTTCTACTCTTCAGATATCCTTTGATTCTCTTCACAGGATGGATTCAGTCCTAACAAGCAGTTACACAAGATGCAGACCGAACTCTGGGCCTTACACCGTTTCCGACTAAAACTGCACACTGAAAAAGCACAGGGCTCCTTCCTTCTTCACTGCCAGAGCTCAATTGAAACTCAACAGACAAAACCGGGCACTTCCTTTGAGTTCCTCCCAGTTCTTGACTGGATTGGCTGTCACTCACAATAGACTGCTCCTGTTGGTCCAAAAGCGCCAAGTCTAAACTACATCTCCCAGAGTCACTGCCCATACAATCCTTCTTGTGGCTGGCTCAGATTATGAGTCCAAGTTCTGATTCATCAAGGCACCATTTTAGAGCTAGCTTACCCACACTGATTGGTCCAGTTCAGCAGTTCAAAACCAGAATGGGGAACTAGGCAGACACAGTTCTGACTGCAAAGAAAGCAGGTTAGACAAACTGTAATTTCATTATTACTCTAAATGGTTTCTGGCAAACAGTTACATCTTTCAGATAGGTTCCCTTTGCACTCTAGTGACTGAAAAATGGAGTGAATTGGCAGCAGCTCGAGTGGTACTCAATCAAAGAAACACACAGTGCCCCATACAAATTAATTATGTCTGCAAGTAGACAGCTCTTAAAGAGACAGTACCAGAGGTTCTAAAACACTCACTGATACATGGCTTAAACGCCAAACACCATTCAGGCTTGGAGCATTTAAGCAAGCTCCTGAAGTCTTTGGGAACCCCCATTTGCAGGGGTTACATACAGATCTTGCATCATGTCCCAGAATATCGGTAGTGCCATGGAATGTATGAGTCTTGGAGATGTTTGATTTAAATATGCAGTGCCTGGCTCATTTCCCTTCTTATTCATCCTGAAGACCCTCCTCTGTGCTCAGCATATTATGTCATCAATGACATCACATCACATCACATCATATCTGCACCAATTGCAGGGCTGCATTGTGCCACAGACCCGAATAACATGTGCTGCAATAATAAACAGACTCTGCTGCAAAATCCCAGGAACCTGCCACAAACATAGAAACATAGAATCTGACAGCAGATAAGAACTAATTGGGCCACCTAGTCTGTGGAGATGTAGTGAAATAAATTTTGTCAGTGAAATCACAATTTCACCATGTGAAACATTTTGCAAAATTTGCAGATTTCATGAGGTCTGAAATGCGAAATTCCACCGCGAGTGGCAGAATTTTGCCGAGTGTGATGAAATTCTCCATTTGCAGGTGAAATTGGATTTTGCTGCAGAATTTTGTATTTCATACCCACAAAAATATTTTGTGAAACACGGAATTTCGAAAATATTTTACGTAAATAAAATTGTGGATTTTGCACATCTCTACTAGCCTGACCATTTTCCCTAGCTGCTGTAACACTGCAGACCCTCCCTGATCTGACTTTAGCCCCCTTTCCCTACCACTAAAATTACCTTATGCCTATCCCATGCATTCTTGCATCAGGACTGAAGTGCAGCAGAGAACTTTGGTCCCTGAGTACAGTTCACTATGTTGATAGAAAATACATCCTCTTAGTTTGCGCGATTCTTTTATTCTTAAAAGAGTTAGATAAACTGACTTCAAAATATTGTTGTTTTCAGTAGAGTTCAGATACAGCAGCTCTAGTTTGTAGCTGCATTAGAATTTTCCTTCAGGGGTGTGGCACATAAGTGAGACAAAATGATCAGGCTTCAGGACTCTAGTTACAGAACAGTTTCTCCCATTCTGTGTCTGTGGGAAAAACTCTTGTGGCTAGGGCCCCAGGAATACTAGCAAGAAAGATTTTGCATGCTGATTTTTGTACTGTGGCTTTCATGCTGGAGTCACATAGGAATAGAACAGTGGTTATATCCATGTTCTCCTTCTTCAGGCTTAGTGAATGATGCAGCTTTGCTACCAATAGCAGGGCTTACAGTAGCACTAGTACAGTGGGGGCCAGTTTGACCCTCTGCTTCAAATGTACAGGGTGTCAGACCAAAAATCTTGCTGTCAGAAATTTCTGTAGTGACTTTGTACAACATTATCCAGTACTTTTCTGCTAACAATATTAGTGCAACATTGGCAGAGCCAGGTTTGGGAGAATTTGGAAGCTGGGGGCATTCAGTCAATCATGAGCTCCATAATGGGCACTAAACATTGAACAAAGATGGTGGTGGGCACCACTACTCACACTGGGGCAGCCAGGAGGCGACCACCCCAGCCCCTCTAGCTCCGCCACTGCGGTCACACCCTTTCAATATACAGGGCAGTGCTGAAGCACTCCACACTTCTTTGTTATATTGCTTCAGAATCCTCAAAAATCTCATTTGGGGACTTCAGCAGAGGGTTAACGCAAGTCCTGTGTAACCCCGACCCCTGCCTTTTGCAAAATGACAGGTGGCATGCTGTTGAAGCTGACAGCAGTACCTGGTGGGACTGTCTGGGAGGATTAGGTTACTCGCACAGGGGCCTAGGTTTGGCTACTCTGCACAGGGGCACCCAAGTAACCGAACATAGGAAGCAATAACTGTAATGTCCAAAATCAGGAATGGGACTCTACAGTGTGGCTTTTATTCACATCCAAGCTGAACAAACAAAGCATAGACAGACCTCCACGGGCTACATTCCTGATAATGCAGATTAGAGACAACACTTTATCACTATTTCCAGCCTCAGGCTCTGAACCCACCAGGCACACAGCCCGGACTTGCACACAGCTTTGGGTACACAGCCCGACTTGTACACTACTTGGGTTTTTCTCACTGGCCTGCCCCCGCCGGCCACTTTGATCTGCGTCCATTTTGGGAAATGAACCAGTTTTCCTGTTGTGGCTCTCCAAACCACCTTAGAGCCTTCGACTCCTAGAGGGAATTTTCCTTCCAGTCCCATGTCTGGGTACTTCCCTCATCACTGGCCAAGTGCATGAGGCAAAGTAGAAACCACAGAGCAACCAGAGAGGTAGACCTGGTCACTAAAGATGGGGGTCTCCCACCTCCAGCTCCCACAATCCATACCCGCCATTTCTCTGGAAACTAAACAACTCTTTTCTGAAAGCTTGGCAATGTAGATTACTGGGTAGACGATGTCACATCTCCTCTACATGTCTTGACTTCCCATAAGTGCTGGACTTGAACATATCTTTTACTTTTTGGCTAAGTCTATTACTCTAGGCCTCCCACTACTTCAGTAGTCCAATCCCCACTATCACACAAGTCCCAGGGTGAAAAACATGGGCCCTTTAGAAAGAGCAGAAACTCACCTCCAGTTGCAGGTGCCCCACAGGCAATCACTAAATCTTCTTGCTTCCCAAAACTTGGACCAAATAAGGCAGCTTCTCCACTAGCAGAAAAACCAGGGGTTGCCCCTGGAATATGCAGGAACCTTCCTGCCCCATCCCCTGAGGGATGGGGCACTGAGACCGAATCAGCAGTCTCCACCACTTTAAAACTATCTTCTGTGTCTCTCTTTAGGTGGAAATACACCCTTTTACCTAGATGTAGTCCTATGTCAGGGCTGAGGCTCCACGAGCCTACACAGAGCTGCTGTGCTGCTCTCTCAGCAAGCTCCAAACTCCAACTGATTTACAGACTACTGTTCAAACCTCCCAACATTCTATTCCAACTCCCTGCTGCAGATTCCATTGTGGCTCATGCAGCTGCGACAGTTCTATGGTGATGTCATCCCTCAGTCTCAACTGAGACTGAGAACAGAGGAGACAGTGTGAAATCCATTTAACTGGAGTTTCACAAGCTGCCTTCCCTGCCTACCACTAGGTCTTACTGGGATTCTAGTAACCCCGGAACAAGGGGTTACACCTGCACTAGAGAAATATCCTGGACCCAGTTCATGCCTGTATGAGTCCTCCTGTTAGTAGATACTTACTGAGAAGAGTCTGCCTGACACTCCTATTCAGGAATGTAATTAGCCTTGTACTGAACCATTAAAACTATAGCTCCTTGTCAATTTAAGATGAGTGAACACCAGCATGACCTGAACTTAAATAGCAGCAACAAGCTATCTATTTATTTACTTACTGTAAAGTTTTAACAGAAGAGACATACTGAGCTCATTTCCAGATGCATCTTCAGGGGAGTAGGTGAAGGAGGAACTGTGCAAAAATCAATACAGTACTAAGATGTGCGATAATTTTTTCACAGAGCCTTCTCAGACATTAGCTTCAAGGACCGCTGAGGGGTTATGTCTCTTCCATAGAGTACCTTGTAGTGCAACATCACCCATTGTCCCTAGCATTTTCCTTGTCAAAACGTACGCCAACCAGTGATGGATTTTGAATTCTGCAGATACAGAGATTAGAGGGATACCTACAGCATGGTGAAAGTCACTTCTTGGCAGCAGCTTAGAGGTGCTGCAGTAAGAATGTGTCTGGGGATATTGTTCTTGTGGCTATGGAATTCCATACCGGCAGATGTGTGTTTTGTGTCAGATCGTGCTTCCTTCAAAAGGGATACCGCGCCACCTCCTTAAGTGATCTGTATGTTCCTGTGCTTAGCTCACTTATTTTGTTTGGTTGTGTGTTTTATCAAGTATTACTGTAAGTTCCTAAACTGTAGTGAGAAAAAATAATGTCACCTACTGTGAATTGAACCCTGGCCCTCAGAATTCCATCCTGGTGCTCTAACCACTGAGTTATAGGCTCACACGGTTGGACCTGGGTTTCCCAGACACAATTCCTTTCTGTGGTATGGCATGTCCTGCAACAAGGAATAAAAAGATGACAATTAGATGATTTTTGCTGCAGTATTCGCCATGCTATACAACCTAAATCAAGAAATTGTGAGAAAAATAATGTGACCTAAAGAACATCCTCTGACTAGACTGGGGAAAAAGATGTACTTCTGAAATAAAAAGTGATCACATCATTCTTTATTATTGTTTTTTTATATCATTTTCCCTTTAGTTCCCTGGCTTTATTCATTTGCCATGATGACACCCTTCCTCCGACTAAATAGGCAGGTGAGTGACTGCCTCCAGAGCTGCGCCAATGTTGTACCTTGACTGTCCAGCCAGGAAATTTCAATGCCAGGCAGTCCCTGCCCCTCTCTCTGGGACCAAACCCTCTCAGCTCTGTGATTTGCTTGCCCCCAACTGGCCTTTGTGTGATTCCTGGGCTCATACTAGAACCACTGTTCAAGATGCTGTGAAGTTTGTCTTACCGACAAAGCTGCAAGACTCACATTCATGAACTATATCACAAATTGCCTACTTAGCAAAGAGTTTCCTGGGGAACAGGCACTTTTCAGCTGATGTCATGGTAAAGTTGCAACTTTGTTAGTGAATTTGCATGACTTTGCTACTTTGCTTGAAAAATTGCCATTTCTCCTGCCGATCAATTTCTGCACTTTTCAACTTTGGCAAATTGCGCACATCACTGTTGCCAACTTCACATGTCACTAACTATGGTACCCCAATCACGGTACTTTTAAAGCAGACTGTTGTTTCAAGACAGCAGCTGTCGAAATCAACATAGTGCTTTCCTCTGTGATTGGTTCCTCTCCAGTGGCAGTAACACCAGCGAGAAGCATTTTTATGCTACTGAAGCAGCCCACCCACCAGAGCCATGAACATTTTTTTAGCAGCAGTTTATTATATATATGGAACTACTAATTTACTCAATGTGTTTTGTAGGTAGTTAGCCAGAGAATCAAGTGAGTATCATTTCACCAGGAAATACAGGCCAAAGGTCAAATTAGCATTTTCCATGCCCTGAGCTCTTCAAACAGATGTCTATCAAATGTGGCATCAGTGGCATCCAATTGTAGAATGGAGAACTGTTTTCTTGTTTAACTAATTGGGCAAAATAATTTAAGAATTGGTCTGAAGAGAGGTTTTACCTTCTCTGTAGGTGTTGATTGCAGGGACTACAATTAATATATTCTATTGGCGCAGCTGGCTTGTCAGTGCTTGATGGACCTCTCAGAAAAGGCTGTTTTCTTCTTTCATGTCTCTGGTGCATTTTTCTAATAATGATCCTCCTAGTACTGTTCCACCATTTTGGTTGTAAATTGGAGGTGATTGTGTTTCGAGCAGTATGTATTGTGGACACGTGTACAGGCACGGGGTAACTGAAGGTTATACAACCATGATTTAAAGTAACAAGGAAAAGATTGCTGAAGCTCAAGCAAATGTAGGGTAAGGTTTGTGCATTTGCATCCACAGAAACAGGGCATGGATTTTAGTTAATGATCGGTCGTGCTCTTGGTACTGACCATTCAGGTTTAAAGTCTAATTACTCACTCTTCTGGAGATTTTATCTAAAGATGGGGCTTCCAATGAACCTCTTAAAAATACTACATTTAACAGGTAACAAGGTCCCGGAATTCTGCAGTACAGCATTTGTAAAACTTTGCATCCTGCTCTAGACAATTTATGTTGCTGCAGAATGCACAGTTTGGTGATGTTTCTAATAAATACTAGTTTTCCAAAAATCCAGGGTCTGTTCCTCTCATTTGTTCCCAGATTTCTCTGTCACAGACGTTTAGGAGTCCTGACACAAAACTGAAGAGAACCAGGTGCCCTGGTATACCGTAGTGTTGCACAGTGCAGTGCATGGGGTGGGCCTAGAGAAAGAATTTCTGAAGACATTCCAATTAAGTTTCACAAGTGTATTCTCAACCTATCATTGCTGAGATTTTATTGAATGCACTAGTCAGGAAAATTGACCTCATATGTTTTTTTTCCTTTGCTCACGTCACTAAAATGAATAGAGTCGGCATTTTACTGATGCATCAGGAAAGTAATATTAAATTATCAACATGCAGGGATACAGTTCCTAAGATAACATATTGCAGTTTGAAAGGTAAGCTCAATAGCACAAGATTAGGAGATATTAATGGACTAAAGAGTCGGTGTGCTATTATGCCATGTGACTGAATATTAAACCGCTAGGCCATCTTTCTTCTCTTGTAGCACTATTGTGTTTTTTTTTTCTTATTGATCATAAAGTGGAACATCAGGGC
Source organism: Neoceratodus forsteri (assembly GCA_016271365.2). NCBI lineage: Eukaryota > Metazoa > Chordata > Ceratodontiformes > Ceratodontidae > Neoceratodus > Neoceratodus forsteri. The sequence goes on along the minus strand of CM057450.1, from coordinate 1,180,601,059 downwards.
TTCAGACAGGAACTGAAGTTCAGGTGTTTGAGATTTTCCATGAAAACAGCATCAACTTCTAGAGAGAGAGAAAAAGTAAAGTGTCAGCAAAAATCCGGACAGTGTGAAAGCTTGAGAAAAACTGCATCTGCATTTTGATTAGAGGCATGCTAACTCTTGGGCAGCAAGCATATGGTTCTTCATTATTTTAAAGACCAGTAATTTAAAACATGGCAAAGCTAAATCCTCTGATTAAAAACATGTATATTGTAGACAGAAGTGTGTGTGTGTGTGTGTGTGTGTGTGTGTGTGTGTGTGTCTATGTATGTGTGTATAAACAATAACACCCAACAAGGTGTCCAGTTGTGCAGATTACACAGATTCATTTAGGGTGTTGTGAGGCATGAGCGTGAAGCTGAGTGCCAATAACAACATGAGAACTTCATAGAACATTGGCCCAACTAGACACCTTATTTATTTATTTGTTATTATTAGAAGAGTTTCGCTAGGAAGGGCATACTGAGCTGCAATAGCTCATTTCCAGGTGTGTCGGGGTTGAGGGTGAGGAGGGAGTACAGTAAGTATAAAACACGGAATATAGTATATATATATACAAAGTTACAGTAATATCCAGGTAGTTAAAATTATATACATTATATTAAAATAAACAGGTAAACCTAGACTGCTCAGAAAACATATTGAACCCCTAGGTGATGCTATCCCAGGCTACTACCCTGCCTGCTTGGCTAGTAGCAGGTTAAGGGCCTAGGTTCTGCAACAGGTGCCTCCACCCGGAGGTCAGGGTTGGTAGTGGTCAAACTAACCTGGGCAGCCCTCCGGGACACTGTAACCCCACTCTTTCCTTCTAGTGGCCGGAACAGTATACGATAATCACTTTCACAGTACCCCTTGTACACCATGCAAGTATCCACACTGTTTGCACTTACCACCAGGACTGCCATGCAGTCCCAAATTGTATAACAACACACGGTCTCCAGGCCAAAGCTCTTGAGCCTTTACTTTTTATCATGCCTCTTTGTTGGCAAGATTTCTTTGGCAGCCATTGTCTGGGCCAGTTGATAGGCATGGTTCAACTGAGCTTTCACTTTCTGTACATACTGTAGGTAATTTCCTCACAGTGTCCTCACTAGTACTCAGGGGTATACCCAGCATAAGCAGAGCATTTTGTGGGTCGATCTCCTGCCCAGTACACCACCCCACCAACTGGTGTACAGCCATTTCTACTGGGGTAGCCATTAATCTTAACAATAATTCGTAATTTTGGGCCACTAGAGGCTGGTAGCGAATGAGCCTCCAAGATGTAATCCCTAGGTGGCACTATCCCACAGGTTACTACCTCTGCCTGCTTGGCAAGTAGCAGGTTAAGGGGTCTAGGGTCTGCAACGGGTGCCTCCACCCGGATGTCAGAGTTGGTAGTGGCCAAACTAACTTGGGCACAGCTCCTCCGGGACACCGTAACCCTCTTCCTCTAGTGGCCATAGCAATATACAATAATCACTTTCACAGTACCCTTGTACACCATGCAAGTACCCACACTGTTTGCACTTACCACTAGGGCTGGTTCCTCTGGTTGAACCCTGGGGACCCCTGTAAAACAAGGTTATGCACAGAAAATAGCAACAGTACAGTACTCTTGGCACAATCTGGAACCACAGTCAGGTTAAATGCAGAAAAGTCAGATCTGATTTATTCAGGGACTTGAACAAGGAAGGGCATAATCAGGTTGATTGGCTTAAAGTCTATATTAATCAAACAGTTGGGCATGTGCTTTAAGTCCCATACAGTCACACCTCTGGGTACCCAGGTAGGGAGATGATGGGCTAGCCAGGAACATTGCAGCTGGTTCTGGCCCTGTGATGGAAGAAAACACATGCACAACACATACTATTTGTAATCCGGAGCCAGAGGGCTCAGTTCTAGGAAAGAAAAAGCAACCAGACAATCAGATGACAACACTTTAGATTTAGCTGTTGTTGCAGGAACTACCCTGATGTTTACTCACGATACCCAATACTGGACACAGGCAGGACAAAATCGAGACTGCAGGTTGTTGAGCTGGAGTGCCCAGAGAAGCGGGCCCACACAAACACCGAGGTGTCATTCCTGTTCAAGTGTTGAGCAGGGGCTGATCCCAGGCAGGTCTCATCGATGGCTTTCTCTGTGCAGCAGGTAATTGGGCTGGGCCAGTGTGGCAAGGCCCAGGCCCAATGGAGATGATTTTGGATTCAGTCCATGGGGCTGCATGTGGCTTCCAGCAAGCAGAGTACAGTTCAAACCACAGTGGGGAACCAAATCATGACCCACTATAGAACACAACACATTCACATGTAAGGAAATTCCACTGTACCAGGCAAAAGGCTCTCGTCGAATTACAGAGTCTCTGCACAATCCTGGAGTTCAGAGGTGGCTGGAGGTCCAGACAGGCTGATCGCATTTAACAAATCTTTGGTCTTCTGCAGGTAGGAGCCTGGTCACAATTCAGCGGCTTACTTCACTCTCCAAGTTCAGATTCAGTCTGAAAAGCACAAGTTCCTCTCAGGAACAGCAGGTAGGCATGCAGGCCAAAACTCAGGCCTTTCCACAGTTCTCCCATGCGATCTACACAGAGGCTGCTGCTTGAATCATTCAAGCTGTTATCTCTTCACTTCCCAACTCAGAACTAACTGAAAATGCAAGCAGTCTAGGAATTTCCCAAGATCCAAAGGTTTGGTTGGCTGATCTGTTTGTCAGCCACACAAGGGCTCTCCTCCAGGTTCATTTAGGCACCAAAATGCAAAACTACAATTCCTACAAGTTTTGACCCAACCAAGCCCTGTAGGCAGGCTCCATTTTAGAGTCCCAAATGTACTGATTGGCCCATTTCAGCAGTTCAGGACCAAGATGATGAAAACAAACAGAGCTGTCCATGCTGCAAAGAAAGCAGGTTAGAACAAACTACAGTATTATTAATACTTTAATAAATGATCAGCAAACAAGCACATCTTCTAACAGAGTTCCCTTTTAGATTAATTATGACTGCAATCCAGGCAGCTCTTAAAGAGACAGTCCACAGAGGCTATATAGGCACTCTCTGGTATTCACATTTAAACTGCAAAACGCAGGACACCAGCCTGGCAGTGAGCATTTAGACAAGCTCAAGGAAGACTTTTGGGAACCCCCATTTGTAGGGGGTTACACATAGAAGAGTCAAACGGATTGAGGAGCAGCTGAAGCACCAAGTGGACAGAAAAACAAAATAGAGAGTACGTGGGAGGGGTGGAGAAGGAGTGAAAGGGGCAGTGGACTGGTGGTGGGGTGGACACTTGTCCCTCTGTGGTGAGAACCCAACAAGGGCTGGACCCGGCATTAAACGTCCCAGTCCACTGTGAGTTAAGGGAGGGAGTTGAGAGAAGAGGGAGTGAGAAAGGAGGGGATGATAGTGGGAGTTAGAAGCAGTTACAGGAGGGTGAGGTGAGATCTGACAGGAGGGGCAAGAGAGAAGGAGAGAAAGGAGGCCAAATGTAATGAGGAGAGTTTCAGATTTTGGGGAAGCAGTAAGAGAAGGCAGCTTGCCCTGCTGAGGAGGTCCTGGATGGAGAGCAAGAGAGTGGAAGGAGGAGCTGTGAAGAGAATAGGGGGTGGGAGGGGTGAGACAGTCTAGATGAAAGGTAGGTAGGAGGAGGGAGAGAACCCAGCCAGTATTTGGCTATGAAAGATGCACAATGGGACTGGCGTATGTCTTCAAGAGAAGGGAAAGAGAGGTAGGTATAGAGAGTACAGTTGTGAGTACGAGGTGGAGAGTCCAGAGCAAAGTGAAATAATGAGTGGAAGATTGGGTCCAGTCTGGACAAGGTGGATTTAGGAGTAGTGCTGTTGACTATGTCACCATAGTCAAATAATGGTAGGTCATTTTCTGAACAATGGCTCTCGGGCTTGCAGAGGTATGCAGCCGCGTCCGCGTGTACAGTGCACCAAGTTTAGATGTTTTTGTGAATGGCATCCACATGTTCAGAAAAGTTGAGGTGACTGTTCAGTCAGGAACCCAGGTATTTGAAAGATGGGACAACTTCAATGGTAGACCCATCTATGGTACAGAATGTGGGGAGCAACAATCCTGGTTTGTTTTTGCCTAGAGCCACCAAAGGTCATGGATACCATTTTCTTGGCATTTAGAGTGAGCTGATTTGTGCAGAACCAGAGCTGCACATTATCAAAGTCGAGCTGTAGAGTGGAAACAAATCAGAGGGAGGGGCTGAGGCAAACAGGACTATGTCGTCAGCATACATGTGAATATGCACTGAGGTGCAGGCAGCAGAGAGGTCATTTAAGAAAATAGAAAACAGTAATGACCAAGGACGAGCCTTAGGGGACACCGTACTGATTTGGAGGAGGGAAGTGGAGTTACTAATCCTAACTGATTGTGTCCTGTCTGCAAGATAGGAGCAAAACCAGTTAGTGACAGGGATGGAGAGCCCTGTTGCAGCAAGCTTGTTTAGGAGGAGCTTATGGGCAACAGTGCTGAAGACTTTAGCCAAGTCGACAAAGATGGTTGAGGTAGTATGGTTCTGATCCATGCCGGAAAGCATGGAGTCAGTAAGCTGGAGGAGGAGGTGGAGGTGGAATGGGATTCACGGAAACCAGGCTGGTAAGGGTGAACAAAGAGGTTTAGTCCAGGAAGGGAGAGTTGAGCCAAAATCAGGTGCTCCTGGAGTTTGGCAAGTGTAGGAGGAGGAATATAGAGTGATGGTTGCTTAGGTTAGAGGAGTCACCACCTTTAAGGAGAGGTATAATGGTGGCATGTTTCCAGACTGCAGGGACAGAGCCAAGGGAGATGGAAAAGGTAAGGTGGGAGGAGATAGGGACAGCAGTTTCAGGCAGAGATAGAGGAGTTTGTGGCCAAGGCCATCAGGGCTTTTACTGTTGTGGGGTTGAGGGCTAGGAGAGCCTTGAAGGCAATGGCAGGTGAGATAGGAGAGAAGGAGAAAGGAGGGGCTTGTGGAGGGAGGTTAAGGGAAGGAGGCAGGAGATGTTTGGGGAAAGAAGGAGAGAAGAGTGGAGGCACATAAAGTGAAGAAGGTATTAAACTCATTTGCCACTGAGAGGGATCAGTGATTGTGACATCATTCACCTTGAGGACAGGGACAGTGGGTTGGGCCTTAAGGGGAGAAACAGGTGGAACAACCTTCCAGAACATGGAGGGGTGGTTAATGTTATTCTGGAAGGTAGTGGAAAAGTGTGTGCTGTTGTCGTAGTGACATCCCGACAGTTATGGCACTGTCAGCGTTGCAAATCAAATGACAGTCATACCGTCTATTGAGATTTTGCAGTGCCGGCCATCTTGCCACCCCAGGGTTTTGCCCTTATTTTCCCCGTACACCTCTGCTCCTGAGGTGATTATATTAATATTTGGGTGTGCAGGGCAAAGCCCACCATGGTGGAGTGTGCTGGGGAACAGCCCCGCAAACAGCTGGGATTATTGCCGCAATTGTGGTCTATTGGCACAATTGCCAAGTGATGTGGTCGCTGTCGCACTTGTTGTCACTCGTAAATTTGATCGATGTCTTTGATGTCGGACCAACTTGGTGGAACCATGGAAAAGTACTCTGCTTTAGCCAGTCTGGTGGCTCTGGTACAGGCATTACGCAGTGTGCGATATTTGTGCTAGTTGTGGGGTAGCCTGAAGACTTGTGAACCTTCTAGGCTAAGTCCCTTCCATGCAGACATGTTAGGAGTTCTGCTGAGATCCAGGGAGGTGTGATCCTCGGACCCTGGTTTTCCTTAGAGGGACATTTTTATCCCATATAGATAGGAATGTGGATTGGAAGGAGACCAGGCTGAATTGATGGAATTGAAGGATGTGGTGGGTGACCAGTTGGCATTTGACAGGTTCGTGGAGGCCAGATAGGTCAAGACATCTGAATGACCGGATCACAAGGATATTGGAGGAACTTTGATGCGTTACACCTTAGAACGCAGTAGATTATGTTGTGGTCACTTGAAGGGTGTCAGTGCACTTATAATACAGGTTTTACACTACAGAATTACAAAATAGACCTGTAAGGGATGAGGTCTGTTTTGCCTGGTCGAACAAAATACAGTACTCTTGACTGCTTGTGACCTGAATCGGCCTGTCACATCGGTGACTTAAACATACCTGTTTATCTTCTATGCCTCTGGCTGGCTGGCTGGCTCTTTGCTTGGTAAAACAGATCTACAAAATAAAACATGTTATTTAGATATGTGATGTCACAATTGTGAAAATAACATTAATTTCACAGTTGTGACATCATTGACATGCTACTTTTGCAAGTTGTGACATTTATCACAAAATGACATTGAACCATTCACTGCATAAATAGGACAATGAATTGCCTGCCTGAAACTGATATATCAATACAGCAGTTGTGTGATTTCACATCTCACAACTATTACATTGATATACTCGGTATGTCGATATATGGTCTTGGCAGGTTAGACGCCATCTGGGCAAGGATGTATGAGGGTGCTATGCCAGTTTCCATAAGCACTTGTTCAGCTAGTGCATCCGAGGAGGTTTGGATGAGATGCTACGTTGGCAGGGAGGAATGGAGATTATTTTATCAATCGCTTATCAATCTGTTGGGCCTGGAGAAGGAGGAGGGTGGGATGGTGCCATGCCTTGGGAAAGTAGCACTATTTGTATCTATTGTGGCTTAGGAAGGAAGGAGTATGCAGTACTACATGGGCTGGGGATAAGTGGTTATTTTATATATTATATATTTTGAGATGGGGTGGAGAGCCAAGAACAATGGACACCTGAAATTCAGGGTGCTTGATTCTTTAGTACAACCAAACGTGCAGGTTTACTTGTAACCTAAGGAGACACAGGAGCTAAACTTATAAAGATATAAAAGAAAGTCTTTTGTAACACATTAACAAAATAATAATAAAATAGTTCATTGCCTATTTATTAGATATGAACACTTGTTCTTAAGCACAGCTAGTCCTCCCATGAAATCACCTCCTTAGCATTCAGTTGCAGCTGCTTTGTTTTGATTTATGGCTAATTTATATAGATATCCCAGGGCTGCTAAGCCCTACAGGTAACACAGTACCTCCATTTGAAAGAGCTTTTCATGGGCTTTCAAACTGCAAACATTACTCCCTCTTTAGATTTTTTCAGTTACTAGGCAGACCCTTTCTAGTGAGGTGAAGGAGGTGTATCGGTTTCTGGGCAGACAAAGGATTATTATCACTGCTGTGAAACTTTAAAGTGACAACATCTCTTGCTCTCTGGCCTTAGCATCTGCTACAGTGCTGTGGAGGGATAGAATTGCCTGAGGTTTTAGAGGTGTGCTGAGAATTCGTGAATGGGAAATGAATAGGAACCGCATCAAGCTGGCCCTCAATGATGCAGTAGCACTGTTGCGCGCTACTGGCGACTCACATTCGGAATAAGTGTGGTAGGTGGGGTCGGCTAGGCGGAGGAGGACTGAGAGTCCCAGAAGATGCGCCCTTCTTTAGGGAGAGAGGGCTGTTAGCTCTGCTGCTCTACTGCCAGCTAGCTGACCACAGGTGGCAGTGTAGTTGGAGTGGCATATGGCGAGGGGCAGGCTGGTGCCACACTAAGCACAGTCACGTACATGCTGATGCGCACTCCCTGCCACCAGTGCCCCGAGGGATGGGACCAGAAAAGTGGAAAGCTCGACAAGGCAGGATGAATACCAGCTCCCTCAGGCCCTGCACTGGCAACGTGGCTCTCCTCCAATCTGGGATCTGGTCCTTGCAGCACGAGGCCTAGTCTGCCAACCTCTACTGAAAGGGTGAAAAGTGGAGGATAGAGTTGGAGGGTAAGCCTATGAGAAGACAGGTGGCTGGTGAAGGGAAAAAAAGAATGGGAACCACATCACCTGCTTATTTATTTATTTCATTTTTGTGGACTGGGTAGGGGCACTAGAGAAAGAATTGCCTATTTTCTGGCATAACCCAGGAGAGTGCAGAGCAGCACAAAACAAAGTAACATAGACAGTGGGCATGGTACAGCTCAATAAGTACAAGGTATATAATAATAAATATTTGCTATACCACAGAGTTGCTGTATGTAGTCCCTAGGATGGGAGTACATAATCGTTCACCTGTGGACTTGAACTACTCCATTAGTAGCCTCTGGGGTGCGAAATCTTGGTGTGATCCTCAACAGCAGACTGACACTTGAGGTTCAGGTGTCGTGGTTTTTATCACTTGAGGAACATTGCCAGGATTAAGCCCCTCATTCCACCTGATGACCTACTGACACTAGTACATACTTTTGTCTCCTTGAGGCTTGACTACAGTAACTCTCTCTTACTCAGGGCCACTGGAGGAATCTCTGCCAGTTACAGCTAGTGCAGAACACAGTGGCCCTGTTGCTGACGGGCCTGCCTAGGTCCAGTCATATAACCCCGGTCCCAAGAGCTCTGCACCTTTCTGCCTATCAGGTGGAGGGTCCTCTTCAAGGTGGGCTTGCTCACCTATAAGGCCCTATATGGACTGGGCCCTGGCTATCTGGCTGAGCACCTGACTCCGACACTTCAGTCTGCTCCTCCAATCTTTGATCAAGGACCTCCTGGACGTTACTAGGGTTTGGTGAAGACCTGGTGAACAGACATTCATTGTCACTGGGCCAACCCTATGGAACTCATTACCATTTGCTGTCCAGGAGGCCCTGATGGTCGAACAGTTTAAGCGGGGTTAAAGGCTCACCTCTTCCGCTTGGCCTTCCCTGATGAGCCCGATGATTCGCCTGGCCTCTGTGTATTTACCTGAACTGACGCTATCTTTTAATGGGTTTATATACTGTTTTACAATTACTTGTAAACCTGTTTTATTTAAAACTGTTCTTATTGTACTGTACGGCTCCCAGAGCCTCTGGGATTGGGCACCTTAAAATAAACTTTGCCTTGCCTTGCCTACTTGTTTAGAAAGAATCTCCATTAAAACCTTTAAAAGCAGGTCACTTGATGGCCCAATGCAAGTATGTTGCACTACCATGTGGGCAACTCGGAGCGAACTCAGGAACTGGCAGTCGGGCGGCTTGACTGGGAGACAGCCCTGCCAGTTGCAGTGTGTCCCAAGGTGGTGGGGGGTGGCATGCTCTGGTACTGCAACAGCACCTGCTGGTAGGCTGGTGAATTTGAACTGCCAGTAGATGTACGTTGCATGCAATTGAGGCATCCCCAACATATGCTTGTGTGTTACCTAGGAGATACAGGGAGAAAGAAGGAGGTGAAAACAACCAGCCACAGCATGGTCAGGGCCCAGCACCCTGCAGGCTTTATACCCTGACCACGACTTCTGTCTGTCACCCCCACAATACAGCCAAGAGGGTGAGGAGGAATGGCCATTGACCGGGGGACCTTGAGAAACTAGAGTGAGTCCTCAAAATGGCAAGTTTTGGGTCTGAGGATGCCAGTCTGAAAGGAGCAGGCCTGGTGAAATGATTATAAAATCCAGACCGGGGACTTAAACAGGTTAAAACTTATTTTTTAAACAAAATTTTGCTAATTTATGCTACTACCTATTTGTAAGAGCAACAACGCACTTCAGGGAGTGTGCTTGCAGGTAATTTACATACATCTTGCACAGTTTAAAGCCAAACAACCACTTGACGTATGTGCATATTCTCTTACAACTGCATGCCCTGTCTTATGTTATCTCTGCATAGAGCCCAAAACGTTTTCAGTGATATAAGAACATATTATTTACTTCACTAGTCATGAAGCAGTTTGTGTTATTTTGGCTTTATCTGACTTTGGTTTACTTTTCTTTTGTTTTACTCAACTCCAAAAGGGTCATGCTGAATCAGTAATTGAGCTGAACAAGAAGTGTAAGATAAGTAAGAATTATACTGTAAAACAGTGCTTCATGAATAGGGAATGGCACGAGGCTGGACCAAGGATCTGTATAAGGTGTTATAAGATGCCTCGATCTTGTATTCTTGCAGAGATTCTTTTCGGAGCTGACCAAAGACCCAGTTCTGTTGCTTGTGTTGAGAAGGCTTGTGAGGTCACAGCATAGTATTGTTCTGTTCAAATAAAGCAAACTTTCACAATAAAACGTGTTTTTTTTTTTTTCTATGTATGGCATTTGTAATTTTACGCTTTTTTTCTTACTCCTCTGGCCCCACAGTCGGGCTGTGTGCTGCACTGTTCCTCTGGCTGCAAGGACTGGTGAATGCTTGGTTTCCTTTGTAGCCAGTTCTAGGGCCACTGTGTGATTGGCCAACTAGGTTTACACAATGCCCAAGGACCCACACCCTTCACCAAGGAGTCAAGTCCCTCACCTCTACAATGTGTTTGGCCCCAGCTGTTCCCAGTGTTTGTCTGTGGCATGTCTACATATCTCTGTCTTAAACTAAGTGGGTGTTGGCAGAGCATCCTCTCGGGGATGACACAGTTACTAAAGCCAGCCTATATTGGCAGCAGTCAATTCTTGTTCTGAACATGGGATCACCCATGTTTGTGTTACTGACAGCACATATGAAAAAGTCAAAGCCCAGTTAGATGATCCTTACACGTATGAAATAGCCACCCTTCTTGTTTCCGCATGTTCATTATGGCGCTTATGTTCTGATATCACCAAAGTTGTCATGGGGTCAAAGTGTTTGCTGTAGTGGTTTATGGCTCAAGCAGCTTCAAGTAGCAGGTCTTTCAAAGTAGGAAATGACTAGCAATCTCATGGGGCAAGATTTGCCCAGTAATGGATATGGGCTGGGTGGTTCAGCCTTTGCTGCTTCATGGCAAATTGGACAGTGTAGTAGATACGAGTGTTTGGGAATAAAGCCTCATAAGATAGCAATTTATGTATGGGTGATTAATTGATGGATTTGTTATTGGGAGGAATACTTGTGATGATAGTGTCCCGGACAGAATGGCAAGGTAGCACATAGGTGAGACAATGTAAGGTATAACAGGTGAATATTATCAAATAGACATTTGTATTAATTCAGTTAAGAATAACCCTGACATTATTGCCCAAAAGCAATATAAATCTTCATTTCTGTGTTTCTGTACCTCATGGGTAAATAAGGTACTGGGGATGAGTATTTTCAGAGGAATAGATGCATGGGAACAAGGATGTGCAATGAAGCTAAAAGAGGGTAAATTTAAGAGAGATGTAAGAAAGTATTTCTTCACTGAAAGAGTGGTGGATGTCTGGAACAGTCTTCCAGTGGAGGTTAATACAGATTTCAAGCATGCATGGATAGGCACAAGGAATCTTAGCGGGAAGCAAGGGTAGAGGAGGGATCTGGAGATCAATTAGGGTCTGTGATGTCAGTATAAGCAGGCAAAAGAGAGCAGATGGTAGGCCAAGTGGTCCTTAGCTATCGCCAAATTCTGTGTTTCTATTTCCTTAATAATAGTTAGAGTAGTTCATGAAAGGTATGGTCTGTAATGGAGGAGAAAGATCAGAATGACAGTATCAATTCAGGTGTTATTATGAGCCACGTGGAAGATAATGGAAGTTCACAGGGCTTGACTGAAAGGGCCACATACTTTTGGATATCTTAAAGGGTACAGTGTATTAGAGTGGTAGTAGTACTTGGTATGAAATGAGTGATGTTTTTGGGTGCTTGGAATATACTGAGCCCTGAACAGAGGAGCAACCTAAGCTCATCAGGATTCCGAGGTGGTTCAGGACCCCTTGAGGCAGCTCATGCCAATGTTCCAGAGGAGAGGAGCCACAGTTGCTCATGCGGGACCTGGGAGGTGAGTGGGGAGTCATCCTGCTCAGCTGAGGTATTTTTCCTTGCTTCCTACCATGCCCTGGAGATGCAGGCACTGTGGGGAACCAAGGAGCACATGCATGCAATGTGTGCTCTGTGTCAGTTCTAGCCTGCATCATTCACTTCTGTGGCACCTTCAGCTGCACTTCCACCTGTGGCCTTTCAGGTGGCAGTGTTAGCAGCAAGGACAGCAACCTTTCTCCCAGGAATAATTTATTTTATTTGGGTAAATGTTCTCTGGGACACTCGATCCTCCTCCCTGGCCGGCTCCCTAATCCCAACATGTTCCTAAACCCATGTCACCAGCATAATGGAGGGTAACACTACCGCTGCATCGATTGACCAGTAACATGGCAGGCTTGCACCATTTTACACAATCTACTCTGTTTGTTATCAGTCATGTTTGCAGATTTTCAGCACGAGACAGGTTCACAAGAAGCGTTATCCTTGACGTGTTCTGGAAGCAGAGTCCTTACTCATCAATTTCAATCTCCCAGGTATCTATCTGATAACTTGAGGGCTAAAAACTTCCACTGAATTATACTTCATGGAAATTTTAACCTGGCTGGAATGGAACAGTGTGGTGGAGAATACTTGGGGAATCATCTACTGGACTTGGTTCTGAGTAACATGATTAATAATATACAGGACTGTAGGATATTAGCACCTCTAGGCTTCAGTGACCATTCCATGGTGAGATTCTGAGTAATAATAATAATAAGCTTTATTTTATAGGCGCCTTTCAAATACCAAGGCACCTTGTCAAATTAAAATCACAAATCAATCATCAACAACACATCATATAAAATCAGTAGTATCATCATTCCATCAGTCACCAAATGCTTGTTGCCATAAAAAGTTTTCAAAGCTTGCTTAAATCCTCCATGGTTGTGCACTCTAAACTGATGGGGTAGAGAATTCCAAAGAGTTGGAGCTGCATACATAAATGCCTGTGCCCCAGAAGATTTCAAACATACCCTTGGAATTTCTAGCAACTCTTCATCAGCTGAACGGAGCGATCGCCCAGGGCAGTAAGGAACCAGAAGCTGTTTTAGGTAGTCCAGGCCCAGTCTGTTTATGGCTTTGAAAGTCAGAAGACTGACTTTAAAGGTGATCCACCACTGTACAGGTAGCCAGTGCAGTCCAAAATGTGACAGGTCCGAGATGATCCTCTTCAAAGCCGGGATGCGTTGCTCTGCACCATTTAAGCTGACAGATTTCCAACCTTGGAAGCCCTAGGTAAAGGGAGTTGTAGTAGTCTAAGCGCATGACACAAAGGCATGAACCAGAGTAGGAAGGTCGCCAGACGGAACCAGGTGCTTAATCCTGGAGGTATTCCTTAGATGATAAAGGAAGATTTGACAACAGCCGACACCTGTGAATGCAGGGTCAGCCCTTCATCAAAATTACCCCCAGGTTTCGCACCGCTCAGAGGTCAGGAGTGATAAGCCCCAAGAACTAGTTCAGAGAGCCGACCAACCCCAACCCCTATCCGGTGACCTGGGTTCACAACCAGCACCTCAGTTTTTCCGAGTTCAACTTCAACTAACTGGAATCCATCCACTCCTGGATTTCTGCTAGACAGTTATTAAAGACAGAGAGCGCTCCATCCTGGTCAGGTGCTAAAGAAAGGTAGAGCTGGGTATCATCAGCATAGCAGAAACCTCAGCCCATACCTTCTTACAATGTCTCTGAGGGCAGCATATACATCGCGAACAACATGCGGACAACACTGAACCCTGAGGAACCCCACATGACAGAGAAACTGGGTCCGAGGAATAAACCCCGGACACCACTCTGAGTTCTTTCCGTGAAGAATGATATAAACCATCCGAGGACTGTGCCCGACAGTCCACAGATGGATCTCAGACGTCCAGCAGTACCCCATGGTCCACGGTGTCAAAGCTGATGAGAGATCCAGAAGAACCAAGATAGAATGGCTCTTCCAGTCTCTCGGTAGAGGGAGGCATGGGTATGCATATAGGCAAAACGTTTTATTCAACTATGGAAAGGCAGATTTTCTTACTATAAGAAAGGAACTAGCAAATTGGAACTGGGGAACGCCTTTGCAAATCAGTCTTTGCAACAAATGTGAGTATTATTGGAAGGTAAGATTGCTGATTTAGTCCACAGGTTTGTACCATCTAGAAAAAATATAATGTCCCCTGGCCAGATGGCTTTTTCGCCAACTTTTATAAAAAAATTCCACAAGGAAATTATTCCCCATTATTGCCTCTATTTCATTACATTTTGTCTGGGGCTGTAGGCCCTCCATATTTAAAGCACTAATAGTTCTACTGCCTAAGGCAGATTGGAATCCAGAATCTGTTTCCAGTTACCGCCCATCTCTTTATTGAATCATGATATTAAAATTCTAACCAAGCTGCTTGGAGCGTATTAACACTATATTGCCCAAGCTTATTGGCCCAGAACAGGTAGGCTTTATGAGGGACGCTCTCAGTTGATCACCTCCGTACTGTCACATTTTCTCTCGACATCCAGAGACGCCCTTTCCGGCAATTTTGATTTCTTTGGCTGCCGAGAAGGCCTTGACAGAGTGGATTGGAATTTTTTGTTCCGTGTGTTTCACACCTATAAGTTCTCTGCGATAATCCAATCTTGGATACAAGCATTATATCAGTCCCCAATAGTCTGGATTATGGCTAATGGGGCAGTATCTGAGCCCTTCCTTTATAGTCTGGCACTAGACAAGGCTGTCCCCTATCCCCATTGCTATTCAACTTATATCTAGAACCCTTATCCAGTTACTGACATCATGCGACAGAATTCAAGGTATTTCTATCTTAAACCATGAAATCAAGGTCTCGCTTATGGACGATCTTCTTTACAAATATCACACCCGACGGCATAATTCCCCTATGCTTTCCCTCATTAAGAAGTACAGCCAAATGTCCAATTATAAATGAAATCTGAATAAAACGGTCGTATTCCCTCTTAATTATAAGACCCTTAAAAGCTCTATTACCGCACTGGGTCTCTCCTGGAAACAGGACTCATTCCGGCATCTTGGTATAGAGATATCGAGAGCCCAATACTTACCGAAACTAAATTTGGATTCGGTAGCAAAACTATCAGTGGAGACCTTGAGAGGGGTCCAAACTCCCGCTTTCTCTGTGGGCAGGATTAATATAGTGAAAATTAATGTTTTCCTCTGCTTTTCTATTCCTTCACTTACTTGATATATGGCTACCTATAACTTGGTTTGAATATTCACGTATCATTACCAAGTTCATTTGGTCCAACAAGCAACCCAGATTAGCTTATTACAAACTCGCTGCCCCCAAGGCTAAGGGAGTTAGGTTTACTGCATTTAGCTATCTATTACTGGGCCAGCTAAGCCTCTAAATATCTTAAATGGACACTTCCTCTGAGGAGATATCCGTCAATGTTCATTACCCCACTGGCTTAGAATTGAGCTCGCTCTTTTCTCGGTCTGTGGTGTGTCCTCAATAAATTTCTACATATTAATCCCAAGGTTATCCTACCAAATTAAAATCTACCCTATAGCCATCTCAGTAAGGGTTCATATGCAGTTATGTTCCTTTCTTAAGTATAACCATACTCAAGACTTGGCACAATCCATATGGGTCAACCCCAAGCTTAAGATTGATAACAAAATGCTTCATCCTTCTTGGTTACCACACCTGGGGGATGGTATCCTTTCTCAGTTTATTTCTGACAAAGGTTCTTGGTGCTCCACTACTGAGATTATTAGTAAATTTAATATTCCACCTTTTAATAGCTTCAAAGTCTTCCAACTAAGACATTTAATTCTGAAGGTGCTTGGTTTAACTCCCCTCAACGGGCTAATATTTCCTATATTCTAGAGCTGCAGCCCTTAGCATGTGCCCCACTTGTGGTATCCAAGACCTATGGGATTTGATACATCTAGGCCTACCTAGACTGTTTTGCTGCAGTAGCATACTGGTCTGCTACATTTTCCACTTGTGATTTAGATTGGCCAGCTATTTGGTGCAGTTGCCATAGGTACAGTATATTACCCAAGATAGTTTATGTATCACTCAGTTTCATATTTTACATAACCTATACTATTCTCCACAAAGGTTATTTAAATTCGGTCTTCTTCTAGCCCCTATTTGTGTCCGTGTCATCAAGAAGAAGGCTCCCTGTTCCATATTTTTGGTCTGCCCCAAGACTTCGATGCTCTGGCTTACCATTCAACAAAAATGGACCCACTGCTGGGTTGAATGACTTGTTTACCCTAGAGATATGTGTACTACGTGACTTCGGAGGTAATGGTATTCAATCACAGATACCACGTGGCCCTTATTTTCATGTCTGTCAAGAAGGTGATATTGCATCACTGGAAGGATGATGTGGACATCTTCTATTCTGAGTGGCTTCAGGATCTCCTTGCGAATCTTAGAACTGAGAAGGAAATTGCCAGCCTTAATAATAGGTTAAAGAAGTATAGACGCATCTGGAATCCCCTTCACACTCTTTATTCTGTTTAAGTCACCTATACCTGCAGATGTGTAACTCTGGGTCTCTTCTGGTACTTACAGTGTTGTGTCGGGTGCTGGGTGGGTTAGGGAAGGGTTTGAGTGGGGTGAGGGGTAGGGAACAGTTCCATTACATTGTTCTGAATTAATGTTTGTTTTCTCCTGCTTCTCATTTGTTGGTTCTGTTCTCTGTATGGTTAAAACCTAATAAAGTTTGAATTAAAAAAAATATAATAAAGGAGCTAGGGACTCACCAGTATGGATGATACCCAGGGTCAAGAAATGCATTAAAGCAAAAACAAAGATTATGCAAAGGCAAAGAAAAGTGGACATCAGGCATGTTGGACTGCTTATAAGGTGGCTTTGAGGGTAACAACAAACACGCTAAATGAAATCATGAATTCAGACTGGCAATAAGGTCAAAGATAATTACAAATCCTTTTATTAGTATATTAATAACAAAAAGGAGGGCAAAACAATAGGCCTCTGAAAGATATTGACTGGACATTAATTACTGATAATCACAAAATGACTGAACTCTATAATAATTACTTTACCTCAGTATATAACACAAAAACTAATGGGGTTAAAACCATTTAGATAATGCAGGGAACACACCCTGATGTTGGATACAGCAGATATTAAAAATAGACTGTTGAGGCTGGATCAGAACAAGGCCCAGGGTCCGGATGGGTTGCATCCTAGAGTCATTAGGAGTTGGCAGAAGAACTGGCTGGGCGGTGACCGCTCTCTTTCAGAGTTGTTTAAACCAGGGAAGGTGCTGGAGGTCTGGAGGAGGGCAGATGTGGTGCCCATACATAAAAGGGAACAAAGCAGGATGTGGGCAACTACCGGCCGGTCAGTCTAACAGCTATATTGGGTAAAATCCTAGAAGGGATTATATTTCTAATGAAATGCATCAGCAGTTGACATGGGACAGGGTGACATTGATTATGCACAGAATGGGTTCACTATAGGGCATTCTTGCCAGATCAATCTGTTGGACTTTATGGTAAAGTCAGCAAGGCACTGGACAGCGGGCATTTGGTTGATGTCATTTTCTTAGATTTCTCAAGGCATTTGACAAAGTCCGCATGGGGAACTAATTGATGCCCTTGTTGAGCATAGAATATAGTGGAACTTAACATGCTGGATATTTTCTTGGCTATCCAATAGAAAATGGAGAGTCTGCATCAGAGGTTCATACTCTGAGTGGACAGAGGTTACCAGTGGAGTGCCCCAGGGTCAGTATTGGGCCCCTGTCTTTTCAACATATACATCTCTTTAATGACCACATAACTAATGTTTGGGAATCAAAATGTGCTGATGATACCGGATAGGTCTAGTAGTTAATGACCTAAATGAGGCTAATATCCTACAGGCTGCACTAGGAGAGTTGGATCAGTGGGCTTATTTTACAAATTAACATTTAATACTGACAAGTGTACTATAATGCACATAGGGATAAGAATGAGAAATTCAAATACGTATTAAACAGGACAATCTTGAGGAAGGTCTAGATGAAAGAGACCTTGGGGTTAGAGTTAGTAATGACCTGAGCTTCAAACTACACTTTAACCAGGTGGTTAAAAGGCTAGCAGCATACTGTACTGTATTATTAGACACATTAAGAGCAGAGAAAGGAGGTCCTGCTTCCACTGTACCCTTCATTGGTGAGACCCCATGTGGAGTATAGTGCCCAGTTCTGGTCTCCTGGGGAAGAACTGAGGTCAAAGCCCTCGAAAGAGTTCAGAAAAGGGCTACACACATGATTAAGGACGTCGGGGTAAGGAATATGATTCGAGACTGGTGACACTGGGGTAGTTTTCCTGGAGTACCGTAGGCTAAGAGGGACATGTGCCTAATTTTTGGGGCTTTATCAGATACAGGTCTATGGGAACAGCTCGGACTGGTTCTTAGGGACCAGAAATATTGTCTGGAGGTCCCATCCACTGCAGTTAGCTAAAGAAAGATACCATACTAAGCGAAATAGGAAACCGATTTAGCTTACAGTAGTGAAGGTGTGGAATGAACTCCCAGTGGAGATAGTTGCCAGTAGGAAAATGTTAGATTTTAAGAGTAAACTAGATAAATATCTAGTAGACAATAATATCCTTGGGTATAGTTGAACCAGCGAGCTAACTGGACTTTGGTCTTTAGAAGCTCTGTATAAACCTATGAAACCTATGAGAAACAAGAAAGGTAATTAAGGTTGAAGACCCATTACCAGTCCTTAACAGCAACAGTGGCAGGTGAAATCCTGAAGTGTTCGTCCTCAACCACTATCACAAAGCACTTTCAGTACTGCATGTTTAGAATGTTGCAGGTAGATTGTGGGTTCAATTAATCTCACTACTCATTACAGTTAATCTAAAAGTGACTGCAGTATATGACGTTTCATTGTGAATTAAGTGTTAAGAATTGTTTAGGTTCATTACTGTCCATGAACAAGAGCCTAACTCTGTCATATTCTACACATTCTTCTTGCTGTCAGTACTCTTTGTTCTATGAAACAGTTGAATTTAGGCTTTTGTAAGATAAGGGCATGACTGTACCAGATATTGAAGCCCTTCTCTTATCCAGAGGCCAGGTTTAATGTGGTAGTTGCAGACGATGCTTCTCCATGCTGATCCACCAAAGTACTCGCTGTTATCTGAAGGAACCAGCCTGTCCTGAGGACAGAGGGTAACTCAGTTTCTGTAGAACAGTTGCTCGTAATGATTTTTAATTGTGCCAGCGTCTGTGAAGTGAGTTCAGTTGTCTGGTCCAGTTCTCTACAGATCTGAGTTGAGACAGCCAAGCTCATTTAACTAGTGATCTGAGATGAATTCAAATGGAAGGTTCTGGAGCTAAAGACCGGACAATAGACCACAGTGTAATTGCTACTTTGGCCAGCGAGCAATAAATATATTGATCCTGGGATTTGTTTAGTCATTTTCCTGAAGTAACAAGCAATATTTTAATATTGTTTTCACTCCACAAGCTTAAATTTGTTATAAGAAAAAGCAGCTTATTATAACTTTTACCCATGGAAGATTATGTTTTAAAATCTCCACATTGGCTTCATGTGACTTGATATTCTGGCAAATACTCATGCACAACAAACTCTAAATACATTTTAATTTTTTTGTTAAATTAGGTGAAGCAAATCACAGGAATTTGTATATTGTCTCAGAAAAATACAGCTTATATGTTAGAAGAGTCCCTGACATCCTTAGAAAAACTTGAAAAAATGTGAGATTTAGACACAGTTCAGATTACATTTCCTATAATGCTGTTCCTTTCCTTTTATGTTTGCTTGTATGCATGTGCAAGAAACATGGTGCCACCATCACGAGTTTCGTAGATGTGCCACCTCGCTCCAATGCCCTGCTCCTTGTCGCAGGCACGGCCTCTCACCGCACTAATCAATGTCCAAGCTGTCTATGACAGCAGTTCAGATGCAGTGGTGTACAGTTCCAATAAATCACCGCTACAATCAGCGGTGGTAATGTAGCAATTTGCATACTGCCATTGGCAGTATGCAAAGTGCCTACACGTTAGCACTGCACTGGAACAGCTGTCACAGACAGCTCTGTCTCCCCTGCCCCGTAACAAACACCCAAGAAGCATGCTGGGAGCCCACCCCAGTTTGCTCATGCACTCCCTCCACCACACTGTATGGCCGACGGGGTGCCCAATCCTATCAGCTCCGCTGCCCCCACCAACAGACTTCCAGGTGCCACACTGGGAGCCCACCCCAGCATGGCAAACGTCTCAGAAGACCCGACAGGGTGCCTCATACCTGACAGCTCCACTGTCCCCCACCAACAGATTTCCAGGTGCCACGCTGGGAGCACACCCCAGTGTGGCAACAGTCCAGAGGACTGTAAGGGTGCCCAATCCCCCCATAGGCTCCACTGCCCCCCAAACAACCTTCTAGCTGCCATGCTGAGGCCCACCCCAACATGGCAAAAGTCCCACATCGTCTTTCAAAAAAAAAAAAAAAAAATCACCTATGAGAAAAAACGGTCCCTCGCTGACTGATTTGCCCCTTCCTCAACCCACACCCACCCTCTGAGTACCCCACCTCCCCACCCCACTCACCCCATACTTACTCCGGAGTCTGACGCGATGATCTTCGTGGACTGGGAACACATCTGCACTCTTGAAAGCCGACCGTGAACTAAAGAAATGCCGGTAAGCTGAAAAATGGCATAAATAGGGTTGTTTCAACTTTGGTGCACATCTTGGGCATTTCTGGGAATTTTACCAACTTTTCAACATGGGGTTCTTGGGACCCCACGTCATGAAATCAGTCACTGTCATTTTGTTATTTGGTCCCGAAGGTGATTTTGCTGTCACTGCATAGAAACACCTTTTGGACTGATTTATGAAATGACAGTGTCACAGTTCATGAGGTAGGCCTCAAAACCCTGTGTTGAAAATTTGGTGAAAAATTCCCAAAAATGACTGTTTTCACGAGGCTATGCAGTTCCTACGCCCGAGATGTTTGGGACACATTAAAAAATTCACAGTGACACTGTTCATGAGCAGAGGTGTTAAAATGGCTATGTTGAAAATTTGGTGGCAAAAGTCCATAAAATGACTGTGTTATGCGGTGCATTGCGCAATTTCCACGCACCTCGTAAGGTCACGAATTTGTAATATTTTCAGTCCAGATTTTCAACATTGATGTTTTCACACCTCCTTATGAACAGTACAGTGTCATTTTTCACACCTGCCAAACTGTGTTTTCGCACTTCCAGTGCAGAATAGCGGGTCGTGGGAATTAGTGCCAGGGATAGATTAAGAAAATTACAGTGACACTGTTCATGAGCCGAGGTCCCAAAATGCTTACATTGAAAATCTGCTGTAAAAATCCTCAAATTAATTACATTACGGGTGTACATTGTGCAGTTTCTTACGCATGCTCATGACTTCACCATTTTTATATTTTCACTCTAGATTTTCAACAATGCCATTTTACACCTCCTCATGAACAGTACACCTGTCACTTTTCACATCCTGTTCGAAATGTGTTTTTGAACCTGTGGCACCAAATGGCGCAGTTGCTGTGCAAAATCACCTTTCGCCTAACGAACAGATAGTGTCACTGTTCATGCGGTGGGGTCACAAAAAGCCCATGTGGAAAACTTGGAGTAAAATACTAAGGAAACGCCAGGGCATTAGGGTTTTCACCATAACGCCCCTCACTTGTAGGACTGACAGGTGTCAGGTGTGACTTGAACTGTCGACAGTAATGCTCATGCCATTGCACCCCTCCTACCACCCTCCAGCCAGTGACAGGCATCGAGGTGCGCCTTGGACCCTTTGCCACGGAGTTCACCCCATTCTCCATACTGCCTCATTTCAGCGTATTTCCATATGGAATGAGGTGAGTATAAAGCCCAAACACCCTCTAAAGGTACACCTTGACACTTGTCAGTGTCTGAAGAGTAGGGTGAGGTGAAATGTCATGACCGCCATGGGTGACAACCCAAAGGCATACCTCAGTGCCTGTCCATCTCTGCAGGGTGAGGATGGAGTTGGCGCCAGTTCAGTACTTCAATGCCATTCCTATACTGCATCTGTCTAACTCCTGCACTTCTACTGCTAATGCCAGCAAGCAAACATTCGGCATTGACAAATGCCTGTTCTTACTAAGAACAGTTGTATGAAAGAGGATTACTGTCTGTTAGACGTATCTGCCCTTCTGCTTGCCTACACCTGGCATCATAATCCCCTGTTTACAGCATCATAATTATCTCCACAGCAACAGAGTGTGACATCAGTACCAGAACTGTGATGTCAGGTGAGGTAAGCAGCCAGAACAGATAGGGCAGTGATCCTGTTTACGTGCAAATGTCCTTAGTAATAAAGAAATGAGGATGAGAACTACAAAAATATAAGCTAAACTGTTTCTAAATGTTACACTATCTCAAAGTTGGCACAATGGCATCAAGGTCTCTTCAAGGCAAAGTGTTTTGTTTTATATGGCGCCTTTCCTTAGGGGCTGAGAGTACTCTGCAGCTCTGAAAACAAACACACATCATCACAAAAACTCAACACATGTAGAACAATTAATAAATATGCATTAAAACACTGAGACAAAATACTGTATTATATGTTCCAGAACAAAAGCTAATGTGAATAGGATGCCTTTCAGCTCCTTTTTTAAAATCCTTCACCGATGGGGAAATCTAAGCTGGCAAGGAGTTCAAGAGTGGGGTCACATCGAAAACAAATACAATGTCCCCATTGTACTGTTTACCTACAGTAGTATAGTACTAAATAATTAAACAAGAGTGTTGATATTTTATCAGGAGTTCTGTTCAGTGCGGAATTAATGATGGCTTTTTTTTTCTTGTGCTATGAGACATCTCAAGAACATGTCGAGGTTAATTTGTGTTTTGTAGGCAGCCACTTTGAAAAGACTTAGATGTTCATGTCTCCGTGCTAAGCAATGACAGGTGATACACGTGTGTTTGTTTAGCCATGACCTCCTTTGCTGAGCCGCTCCTAGTTTGGCAGCAGTCGACTTCCTTTTTCCTTCTGCCTTTCTGCAGTAATGCGCGCTTACTTGTTGATTTATGCACCGATTTAAATCGGCTGTAGCATCTCAGGGGTTTTATTCACTTGAGTTTTGAAATTCAAATCATGCAATTTTCAGCCTTTTGAGCCCGAATATGCTGGTGGCTGAGCTTCAGTGGCTCTTAAATGTGAAATTGCAGAAGAAAACTGATATCATCTGTCGCTGGTGGAGAATGAGTGCTCCGCTGGTAGTTACTCATGCACATCGGAACCAATGTGACTAATTCCAGCTTCAGAACCAATCAGCTGGTCAGCTAAGCCCTGGCTGGAGCAGCACCCATGGCAGATGAATGTGTTCTCCTGTTTTGTGGTTGGAGTTTTGAAATCCTCTGTATAGTTCAGACTTCTGTACTCCTCTCACTTTGCTTTGCCTCCAATTTTTAGCACAGCATTTCTTTATTTCCTAGACTTAGCCTTGCTCCTGTCAAGGGTTTGGACTCTCTGATGGCTTTTTGAGTCTGGTGATGATCCCACTGGATGTTATCTGTCTCAGAGGTGCAGACAGGCCCAACTCGACAAAGTATGCATTGGCTTTAAAAGAAGGACCATTGTTTTCATTTTCTTACTTTTGTTTGGCCCCACTTTGTGCCCTTTTCTCCCATCCCCACACCCAGCGATTAGTGTTACAGCGGTTGCACCCATCCTCCATTCAGGGTGTTGGGGAGGCTGCCTCCACAGAGGAGGTGCCTGCTGTACCTTAGTTGGCCAGCTGGGGTGTGCAAATGCCAATGGCTTGCACCTTCCTGTGAGCTGAGTTCTCTCCTCCACAATGCAAGAAGAGGTGGCACACTTTTAGGAGGTAGGCAGCAGTCAGCCGGATTATTTCCCTGCCCTTCTGGTCACCCCTTTTTAATGCACCCCAGCACGCTTCTTACTTTTTGACATTAGAGTTATCAAAAGCTTGTGTAAAATTTCTTCATTTAGCATAATGAAAGTTATTACAAAAACATGAGCTGCATAGTGTAAGGCACTACTAACAGAACAGGACTGGCATTTTCTTCATCGTGAAGCAGAGGGTCTTTCTAGTTCTCACTCAAGTGTTTTTATGTCTAGTTCATGTACTGTACCTTTATAATCTGCTAATTTTCACTTAGAACATGGAACACTAGTTCTCTACATTGACGTGTTTCTGAAAATAAGGGCTTGGAAAATGTCAGATATGTATCAAAAGTGACACTGCAGTGTAAGTTGCTGAGAATTACTAGGTTTGCAAGATGTAAGACTCAAATGTGGTGAAGCAAACTCTCTTTCCAGTGCACTCTAGTTTTGAAGTTCAGGTTTCCTTTATTTTTAAGGCGTAGGATACACTGTGTTTACTTGACAACAGACAAATAAAAGTAGGAAATTTCAAAAGATTTTAAACTTTAAAGACCACCAATTGTGCTGTTTTTCCCTTCATTCATGCATCTGCTGCCGGCTGACTCAGGAGTAGGACTGGAGTTAACTGTCAAGCTGTCACACTTGCCTTCCTTGATGGAGGAAGTGCAGGAACGGTTACCATGATCATCGTGGTGGGGGACAAGAGGATCCATGAGGAACAAATCATGACAAAAGGAATACTCCCCCAAAAAAAAAAAATCTGTGTAGTTATTTCTACAGTTTAAACAACAGACCTGGTTACCTAACCTGGAACAGCAATTAGACAGAATTTCCAGTTTTTAATGATTAAAGAAAAAATGACACTGTATGAACAGTGTGGAGTGTTGTGGTGCTTTCCTCACACTGAAGTATTCTGTGTGAAGAACTTGAGGACATCAACCACGCTGGCCACACTGAAGGGTCAGGGTCTCTGCCTCCTCCATCCAAGTTATGATCCTTTGTAACTAATGAACAGGCCTTCTTTCTGAGAGATGACTTACTAGTCCTAATAATCAGGAGTAAAGATGTCTGTTAGTTGTCGATTATTTTTGTTTTTCTTTGGTACTGGTCTTCTTTACAGTGTGGTTTCTTTCACTGTCCATCTAGGAGACGTGAACTCTGTGGGAGGTAGCTGTATTAATCGTAATCTAGCTAGACCTGATTGGCTAGTGCTGCTGAGCATTTTTAGAAGCAAATTAGGTTACACTGGTGTGAACATCAAGTTACTCAGAGGCAGAGAGAGAGACATTCATTCTTGTGCCACATTGGATACTCTCTGATAAGACTCCAAAACCTCTGATTTTGTGTTGTAAGTCAAATAGTGTCATGATTAAATGAGACGAAGAAGATGATGATTTGTCACTTAGCTGTGGGATGGAGAATGGGTTAATTATACACAGCAGTTGGAATGAAGTGCACCCTGTTTTTATCTTGAAAATGAGAATAGCCTGTATTTTCTATTGGGGTCTATTTTAATCATGTTTTGTATCTAGAAAATGAGAATAAATCTGTGTTGTTCTATTGGGTTCTATTTTAATCATGTTTTATATCTGGAAAATGAGAATAGGCCTGTATTTTTCTGTTGAGTTCTATTTTATTCATCTGAAAAAAAGAGAAGTAACAATGCTAAGGGTCTGCGGTTGAGTAATGGTAAAATGCAGCCAATACCACAGCTCCACAACCCAGTGTAATTCAGGCATAGGATTTATGCTGATTTCACAAGGAAACTCTTGTCTCTGTTTTGGAATCCTTTACTGGGCATCAGGTTAACTTCATCACTCTGCTCTCATCCTCAGCTACTGTCTCTATCCCTGCTTCAGCGGCAGCCTTGCCGTATGGCAGTATTCTGTTTAACACTCCGCCTCTCAGTACAGACTGCACATAAAAGGTTGCTTTGAAACCACTGGCCGGACATCACGCAGTATTTAGGATGCAAATGTAATTTTTTAGGAAGGAGACCTTTTGCAAAAGCAGGCTTTGTGCAGAGTTGAAGGCTGCTTAATAAGATTGGATATTATGGTAGCAACACAAGCCTGTCAGCTGCAGCTTTAGTGCACGTGGGCAGCTCTGTGCTTTGAGACCCACAGAATGTCTGTTTTCAGGACATCAGCAGGGGCTAATGAAAAGCCTTTGTTGATTTTAACGAATTGCCAGCCACTGTAGCCAAAATAAATATAATCTGCTTTTTGGATTAGTTGTCACAGACGATTTTACCTACTAACAGTGATTAAAGAGCCCTAGTGGACTAGCTGCACAGTCGCTCTCTGGTGACTCTTGCGAAAATAGCAATAAAAGAAGTAAATAAAGACTTAGGGCATTAGTTATCTTTAATAAACAATGACAGTGCGATAATGTTTGGAGGGACTTCTAAGACTTGTGTTGTGTATTCTGTGGTAACCCTTTCTAAGACATTCGAGTCTGCATAGTGACTTCACATACCGGTATGGATGTTAGGTGCTCCTGCTATACTTATGAGCTCTGGATAGCGATCCTGATGTTGCTCATCCAGTCAGGAATTGAAGCCACAACTCTGGCATGAAGTAGGCGGGGCTGATGGCCCTCCAAATGGATTGTGAACGGAAGGAGGCAAAGAGGTATCCTGCATTGCTGGAGTCATAGCTGTACACTAGATATTGCAAAAGGTTATGAAGGTTAACAAAAACAGAGGAGAAGCATTTAAATAAAAAAATTAAGTGTAGGGAAATCCCAAAGTTGTGTGTTCACTGTTCAAGCCCTGGTAGCTTGAAAATAAATATCTTCCAGGCTTTTAAAATGAATGCATTGGATTTGTGGACCTCTGTGCCCTGTATCTGTAGTAGAGGGGTCATGGTAATAGAAGCCCAATCACATTTCCAATAGCAGCAGAACTCAGCTGGCCCTGGTTTAAGTCAGTCGGTGCTTGACTATGTCTTCAGGTTTGCTATCTGATGCCACAGTGACATATGTTGCTCTTCTTATACTGTACACTGTGCCTATTACTTGAAGACCAAGTCTGGACGGTATTGTGGTGATATAAGAATCCACCACACCAATGTGTTTACTTTCAATAAAGCTGTCTCTCTCTGGGTAGCCTTTTCTGCTGCCAGCTCAGGTTTTTTTCGCTACTGCTAATATTCCTTACCAGCATGTCTCAGATACAGTATGTAGGTACACTGGTTATGAGACTGTTTACATTTCCTCACACTCGCATCTCAGAAGACACATTTTCTGCCCCAACAAGTTCATTAGGTCTGATTGTTTTTAACTTTATATTTCTAAGCCTACATCCTCTCCAGCTCTGCCTGCCCCTCCCCGACAAAGGAGTGAACTCGTATAAATCAGATTGCTGATCGCTGAGCAAATCTTCTGTAGTGTTATTAAAAAAAAAAAAAGGTGTACAGCATCTTCCTCACTGACAGAAAAATGTATCCATAGGATTTTTTTTAACCAAAGAACAGCATGGTAGCTGCTGTAGTGTGTGAACAGATTTAGTGAGGTTTTGCTGTTCTGGGCTGGTTCTTGATAGCCTAGTCAAATTCCCTGATGCCACAATGCCTTATCTGTTGGATTACAGCAGTAAACTAAAGGAAGTGATAATTGCTTACAGTATTTCATTATGCGAGTATCTGACTGCATCAGATCTATAGCACTAATGAATAGATGCATATTGAGTGACAAGAGTGCGCTCTTTCTCCCACTTTCTGTTGTCGTGAGATGGTAGTATTAGTATAAGAATCTAAACCTGCAGGATTAATTATAGAAACCCATCATAGAAATAGAGGTGCCTCATCGGCTCGGCACCTTGCTTTTTCCTTCTACCTCCTGCCCATTTTGGCAATTCTCTCCAGCTAGGAGTAAGCAGGAGGGCTCCACATCTATACACTGTAGGAGCTTGCCTAAAGCCTGTGAAATTGGATGTCAGTGTCTGTCTGTTCCAGCTCACTCCAATCCAGCACCAGGACCTCGGTTTCTGATCTTCATTGCATCACCTGGTTTTTCCTGGACTCCACAGTGCATGGAGTCCAAGCCAGACCATACAAATTAAATATAATTTGGGACAGCCAATTCTCATTGTTTGCTTCTACTTTGTGTGATGCAGCAGTTCTAGTTATCCTCCCCCACCTCCATGAAGGCAAATGTGCTCTGCAGCACTTTTTATAAAATGGCTAATTTAACTCCTTCATCAAGACAAATGACTTGAAAATAACACTGTACTCACTCACTAGAGAAGATCGGTGAGATGCAGCTTCCTGCCTGGAATTTCTGACTTTTCTCTACCTCTTGTCAACAAAGCAGGTTGTGCCTTGTGTTTCAGAGAGCAGGACATTCCTCAGCCTTAAAATATGTTGTAAGAATACCTGAACAAAAAAATTGCTTCTGTTAACTCTCAGCTAGTTCCCAACCTCAGTCATCAAGTTCATTTTTATGTTGGGACCAAATCACCCATTTTCCATGCATGTATTACCTGGTATTACTCAGTTGTTTTAAGGCAGAAGAGGCACTAGGCCCATCGGGCCTGCCTTGCCCACACTATGTGGGGAGATTAGCCATCATTACCCATGATGTACTTATCAAGTTCTTCAGGAACCTTGGGAAGTTGGTGGTGTCTACTATATGCTGGGGAGTGTATTCCACAGTCTCCTGCAGATTTCCCAGTCTTCCACTCCGACTGCTCATAGAGCGTTTAGTGGTCCCCTGCCCTCTGTCATGAAGGGAGCTGGTGGTGGTTTCCTCTGCCAGCAGCTCACAGCTTGCCTGTGGGGTGCGCTGAGGGATACTTGATAGTGACATGCTGTAGCCCATCCTCCCTGTAGAGCAAGCACATCACTTCCATGATGCACCTGCTCCATCAGTGTAGGGGAACGAGAGACCCATGCTCATTTCTGAACCTAAGTCTCCTCTAACAGTTCATCCTGATCAGTCCCACAGACCTGATTCGATGTCAGTAGGTGTGGTGTCAAACATGTGGTGCGACAGGCACCCCACTGTGACCCACACCTAAAGGCTATCCACAAACTGATAGCTTAGTCGTCGGGAGGAGTACTCCCCAACTATGACTAAGTTAGAATGCTAATTAAGCATTCCAGGTTTGTATGTGCTGTCATACATAGTTACATAATTACATAGTTGTTATTTACAGACAAAAATGGGCTAAATCACCATTATTAATTGTCTGTCTATTCTCGCAGAACTAGTCTTTGCAAATCACAGTGTTTATCCATAAATGTGTCTAAATGGTGTTTAAAGCTATCTAATGTGTTACACTCAACCAGTTCTCTAGGTGATATGTTCCAATGTGAGGTGATTCTTTGAGTAAACCAATATTTTCTTTTATCCATTTTAAATAATCCACCAGTATATTTTAATCTGTGGGATCTAGTTCCTGTAATAGTATCATTTAGTTTTAAGCGCAGAGTTTCTGCTAGCTTAATATCCCTACTAGCTCTGTAAACTAGTAGCATATCACCTCTCTGTCTCTGTCTCGTGAGTGTGTACAGATTCATTTCACGTAGTCTCTCCAGTTACCAGATTAAGAATGCCAGCTGACTTCTGTGGAAGGCACAGTGCCAGCTGCATGGTGCTGTGCCATCCTCAGACACCAGTGGTACAGGTGCTACCACTTATACCATCCCCTGCCCACCTATCCTGTACCTTGAAGGCCATGGTGGCATCTCTGTGCTGGCGCCTTGTCAGTCTTCTCTAGTGGTCCACTGGCCCTCTCCCTAATATAGTCCAGTTTGCATGGTGAACCCCATCCCTCCGCTCATTGTCACAGTGAAATTTGTCACCACACGGAGAAGCTCTGTGACCCACCCCATTGGAGGATAGCTTTGGGCAGGGATTCCTGACAAGTGACTGTCACAAACCACTCGTGAAACAGTCCCTTGTGATTGTAAATCAGGCTTTGTGTTTCAAGATATCATTGTGTCCTTAAAAATAAAATAAGGGCGGGGAGAATGGGAGATCACCTACTTCAAACAGGGAGGAAAAAGGTCAGTTAGGGAGGGAATGCAGGCACAGAACTGCTTATTGCTGAGGCAGTCAAGAGCAGCGAAAAACAGTTCTTCTGATATATTGGGGAAGAAAGGAGGAATTGTAAGGCTAGCTGAGGTTGGGTGATGGGAGGATGGTCAAAAGGCTGCCATCCTTAATGTTTATGCTACTCAGTTTTAACTAGAGAGGACAGTGGGCACTGCCCGACAGTGGCATCAAAGTGGCTACAAATGGGGTCCTGGAGATGAAGCAGCTAATATTTTCAAACAAAAGGTCCAGAAAAGGCTGGCAGCCCTAATTATAGATAAGGCCCTTGGACCAGTTGGGCTGCATCTGAGGTTACTTCGGGGCTGACAGCGGTGCTGGCTGAACCCTTGGTGGTTCTGTTCAACACCTACTAAGGACGAGTGTAGTTCTGAAGGATTGGAGGGGTGGATGTAGTTCCGATCCATAAGGGTGGGGACAAGGAACACGGGGGAACTACAGACCTGTTAGTTTTACCTCTGTTGTAGGGAAGTTGATGGAGTCACTGGTCAAAGAGGACCTCATGGACTACTTTAAGAGTAACAGTTTCCTATGTAGCAGACAGCACAGATTTGTGGCAGGGAGGTCTCGTCAGACTAATCTGATAGTTTTCTTTGACTGGGTGACAAAGGAACTGCATGGGAGCCGTGCTCTGGATTTACTCTACTCGACTTCAGCAAGGCTTTCACTCAGTGCCTCACAGGCACTTGCTGAAGAAGATGGTGGATCTGGGGTGGCTAAGAACATAGTAAACTGGGCAGGTGACTGACTAAAAGGGAGGCAGCAGAGGGTTGTGGTCAATGGGGTCAGATTGAAGAGAGAATGAGAGAGATCAAGAGCAGGGTACCACAGGGATCTGTCCTGGGCCTGGTTCTCTTCAATATGTTCATCAGCCACATTGGTGAGGGAATCCGGGGCAGGTTGTGTCTCTTTGCAGATGACACTAAGTTCTGTGGGAGGGTGGATAGCGACTAGGGAATCAGGGAACTGCTGAGTGACTTACAAAAGCTAGAGTGGTGGTCTAAGGTTTAGCATTTGAACTTCAGTGCCAAAAGTGCAAGTCAATGCACCTGGGGAACAAGAACCCAAGAAAGAGTACTGGATGGGTGGGTGAGGCTTAGCACTACGGCTGAAGAACAGGACCTTGAGTTATCATCAGTGACTTCTTAAACAATCGAGCCAGTGCAACAAGGCATATAACAAAGCAAGTAGGATACTGGGACATATTGGGAGGGTATTAATAGCAGAAGGGAAGATGTAATATAGTACTTCCCCATATAGAGCCTTAGTGAGGCCACATCTGGAGAAGTGCGCCCAGTTCTGGAGTTCTCACCTCAGGAAAGATAGGGAATAGGCTGGAGACAGTGCAGCGAGGGTTAACAAAATGATTCAGGGTCAGCAGGCCCAGTCCTACGAGGAGCACCTCAAGGCACTGAACATGTACTTGCTAGAGACCAGAAGGGAGAGGGAGATATAGAGACCCTCAAGTTCCTTAAAGAAATTGACACACTGAACTTCAGGGAACTATTTAGCTTGAATACATGTTAGCGGTCACGTGGACATGAGTGGAAGCTGACAGAAGGGAGGTTCAGGGGGACATGAGGAAGTATTATTTTACAGAAAGAGTGGTGGGGCTGTGGAACAGTCTACCAGCCAATGTAGTGGTGCTAAAACCTTCAGTGGTTTCAATCATGGTCGGACAAAATGATGTGTATAGTGATTGCTTGGGTTGGCAGAAACTGTGAGGAAGGGCTTGGACCCTGAGGAACAGTAGATCCCAGAGCTAAACTGGGAACTCGGACAGACTGGGTGGACGGTATGGCTTTCTGCTGTCATTGTCTATGTTTCTATGTATTAACAGGTATCATTGATTGGATCTCTCTACTTATACTGGCTTAGACCATTTATAATGCATAGTAGCTTTAGTGTTAATCTCCTGTTTTTGCAGGATTTTGGTTAACTCCATGTTTTGAAGCATTTGACTTTCAGAAGTAAGTGACAGGAAGTAGGAAAACGATATTACTCTAG
Organism: Neoceratodus forsteri; assembly: GCA_016271365.2. Classification (NCBI taxonomy): domain Eukaryota; kingdom Metazoa; phylum Chordata; order Ceratodontiformes; family Ceratodontidae; genus Neoceratodus; species Neoceratodus forsteri. The sequence goes on along the minus strand of CM057450.1, from coordinate 1,180,569,397 downwards.
GTGTCCTACAGTTTTGCAGGTATGAAAATCAAAACAGTTGACGCTTTCAGAAAAAAAGGGTATTTTGCCATTAGTGTAGTATTCATAATAACTTCCAAAATGGGTCCTTCTTGGAAAATTGACTTCTAAAATTTGGGAAGTGGAAAAATGCTGCCTTCCAAAACTGAAATGACTTCCTAATTTGTTTATTTCAAATGTTTCACTAGAAAAGACATGGTGAACTGGTAACAGCTTTTTCCAGATGCATCCCGGGATGGGAGGCAAGTATACACTACAGGTTGTGCAAGTAAAATACCATAATGTAAGCTGCAGAAGTAATAAAATAAAATGTGATAAAATGCAGTAACGGTAATAATACTAAGCAGGATGCATTCATGATTTACAGGCATATATATATTCAGGGTGACATAAAAAGATGAATAATAATGCAGTTTAAGCTACAAAGTGCTATGTATTGGGAGCAGTGCCAGATGGTACCTGATCACCATCACTAGACTATCAAGGTGCAAGAGCTATCAACACCAATGCAGAGGGTGGGCTTAGGAGCCAAATACTAACCGAATAAGACTGCAGGTTTAGGGCAAGCTCAGTTTAGCCTAGGGACTGAAATGTACCACTGCCTGCTAACTGAAATGTCTAAACCAAGGTGTTAAGAAATGATGTAAATGATTACCCCTCCCTCTTATCCATGGAGGGCTCTACTAGATGATATTGCCCAACTGTGGAGGCAACTGTTGCTTAATTACAACTGATAAATAACATGGTAATCATGAATCGTAGAGAGGGCACTGCTGAGTGAGAACACAGTCTCATTTATCCACTGAATTCACATGCCAGCGTAAAGCCTTATTACTGCACTGTTCAGTCTAATGCAGAACAAAATGCTACATCAAAGTGCAAGGCAGAATCCAGTGTGCTGAAACAGAAGAAAAGCCCATGATTAGCAATTTTGAAAGTAAGACAGAAAATAGCGCCCACCTCCCTGACAAATAGTTCAAAACCAGACTCCAGTTTGGATCTGGAGTGTCATGTTGAATACAAATGAAGGCCCTGTCACTGCTGGTTTTCTTGGAAACCTTTTGATGTTGTCGTCCACGTTAACTAGAGTACCATATCTGAACACTTCACAGAATAGGTGGTGTGCTTGCCAGGTTAGCTTTACAGGGCTGGCAGATCAGCTCAGAGACTTTTCGTTTGGTTTTCTTACAAACAGTACAATTTCCTGTGGTCATAAATCGTTTTAGCTTCTTGAAGAAGTGACAGAAGCCTGCTAGAAATGCATGGTCCTCATGTTGCTGAACCTATGGTCCAGTGAAATGATGGGATTCCTGTAAAATGTGGTTATTTGAGAAGATATTCTTTATAGAATTATTGTGTTTGATAAAATATAAATATTTTTGTTTAACTGATAACCGATTACTTCAGGCTTGCTGTGTATCTCCCTACCATCCTTCCTTGCCACACACACATACAGTTTAGCTAAGGATTTCACCAGGAAGCTAGTCCTCAACCCTTTTCTCCCTCTTTTCATATTTACCTATAGTGCAGCCCACACTGCAGTGGTTACTTACATATATATATATATATATATATAGTAGTTTAGCTATAGCAGTCATCATACAGTCATAATAAAGCTTCGATAATGACTGGACTGCCTGGTTACACAATTCATATTTAGAGGGTATAAAGCTAAAGACAGGGCTGGAGTGTATGTTGTACCACTGATCCCTAATTCTTAAATGTTCTCATTTTACATACTTTGATTCCCACCCCACACTTTCACACATAAATCAGGTTCTCTGCCCTCTTATTAAGGGAATAGCAGCCTCTGTCCTGGTGTCATAGTAACATAGTAATTTAATGTCGGAAGGGACTCTAGGTCCATCATGTCCTCCCTCATGCTTCACAAGTAGAGATGACCTGCTGAGCTCTCCATACCCTCGTCAGGGACATCCCAGTAACCCTGTGTGATGCCCAGGACATTGGGCTCCTCACAGCAACATATTTATTTTACTGGGTTCTGGCACATGACTGCTTTCGCTGGATTTTGACCTATGGCCCCTGGTCAATAATCACATGAGACAGCATTGAAGTACTCTTTGGGATTTACGATAGAGGAACTAAGGTAGTTCATTATGTAGATACAATGGCTACAGAGGTATCAGTTCATGAACACATCATGGTCCAGTTTATTTATTTGTCTCACTAGTCATGACTGTAGTAACTCTAAGGGAATAATTGTGCTACAGCCCTTGCTTCCTTGGTCAAAGCAGGCATCTACACCATTGTCCATACAAAACCCTTTGGCGACCTCAGAGTGTATGTTCACCCTGTCCCGCTTGATTACATATCTGCTGTACTCATTGGCAACATGCATTCATCCTCTGGCATGGAACATAAGGACTGTCTCTCAGTTTTGGACCAGCAGCAATGTACAGATCGATATTGCGTAAGGCATCCATTTTGGCATCAGGCTATGAAAGCGAGATAGAACATAATTCTTAGATTATAAGAAGGTTAAGCAGTTGGAGCCTTTGCTACCTTGCAACAACAACCTCCCCTAACTGCCCTTCTCCGTGGAAGCCTGGGTTGCAACCCAGTGGCTTCAGCAAGCTTCTACTCAGCATGTTGCCGAGTGCTCCTTGTACCCTCTGGGCAGCATTCTCAGCTCAGTTCCAGGGCCCCTCTACACTGGGGTCCCTATCCCTTGCATTTCTGCAGCTTCTGCTTCTTCATCTGCTTCCTTCGTGGCATGGGTACCTTCCCAGTCTTGATCCCCAATAGGCTGTCCCAGAGAGTCTCTAGGGGACTGTCCTCCAGCCACCTGGCCATTAGGGTATTTCCCTTGAGGGGAAAATCCACCACAGTCCCCACACTCTCCAGATGGTCCCACTACATGGCCTTAGGATTTGAGACTGACGCTGATAAATCAGGCCCCGCTATCTGGGTCAGGCTTAGACCTTCATGGGCAGTCTGTCCTCAGGCTGCTCACGGCCTCTGTAAACACTCAGACTGCCACTTTTCCATCTCCATCAGTCCCTGACTGACTCTTGCCTTATCCTAGCTAAAAGTCTCCCACGCCTGCTCCCAGTGAGATTTGACATCACCCAGGCCAGACTCTGCATGGGCATCTCTTAGGAAACAACCACCACCCCCTACCCACAGGGATGGGATTGTTAAAGCTGGGCAAACACACACCAATTTACAGAGATTCTTTACCCACTCTAGTACTCAGATACACTGTGAATTTCTTCGTAAGCTGAAAGTTGTCCAAGCCTATACTGTCTTCCTGTCCACTGTCTCTGCTGCTAGGCTGTTCCATAAGTTTACCAACCTCAAAGAAGAACATGCCTCCTAACATTACCCTAAAACATCTCCAACTGCTTGATCTTGTTGGTATCTTTGAGTTTGCAAAAGACTAATGTCACATTCCTCTCAGACTCCTTTTTCCAGATTGAATATGTAAAGAGCCTGTAGTGCCTTGACACATAGCTTTTGACACGGAAGGGCAAGAGAAGGGAGAAGTTAGCAAAGAAAATTCTAGTGACAGGAGACTATATGGTTAGGGGGTGGTGATGTTGGTAGACAATGACAGTAAGGAAAGGGTGGTGACCAGATGCCTTCCTGGATCATCATCCATCTGAGATGGGGAGAGAATAGGGATGATAGTGGAGAATGAAGGAGAAGGGAGTGTTGGTACACCTTGGTACCAACTATCAAGTGAGCTGGCTTGTGGAGACAGTGAAGAGGGGCTTTCAGAGGCTGGGGACAGATTGAAGGACACTCAGTTTCCTAAGCCTTTCTGAGGTCCTCCTGTCTGAGCTGGAGGGAAGCATAGGGAGGTTGAAATTGAGGAGTTCAACAGGTGATTGAAGGGGTAGTGTCCGGAATAGGAGCACCACTTTACAGAGGATTGGGAGGACTTCTGGGACAGAAGTCTCTTCAAAGGTGATGGCCTTCACTTGACAAGAGAGGGACTAGTGCAACAGGGCAGACGCTTGATGTCTACATTGGCAGACAGTTAAACTAGCTGTGGGGTGGCTGAGGCTAGGATTCCACTGTTGAGGGTCATGCAGTGGGAACCTAGACAGGACTCTCTGGTGATGGGGCAAGACAGGAATTATACAAGGGAGGAATGAGTCCAGCAGAAAGGGCAGAGTAGACACAATAGACATGAAAAGAAGGAAAACACAAGACACCAAAGATATTACAGAAGGGTGATGGAGGAGGGCGAGTGAAAACCAACAGAGACACATACTGGAGAGTGGTATGCCTCAATGCCAGGAGTCTGGGTAATATGATTAGTGAGCTGCAGATTTTAGTGGCAGACTCTGGACTGAATCGAGTGGCCATTATGGAAACTTGGGACAGTATGAACAACAACTGCAACATTACGATCCCCGCTGTACCTTTATATAGACGTGCTAGAGGTATGGGTAGAGATAGTGGAGTGGCCAACTACATCAGAGATGGAATTGAGGCAGTAGAGGATGCTACCATGGGGGATGGGGTAGAATCACTGTGGATTCAGTTCCTAGAGTTGTCAGGCAGGACAACTTTCATAGGGGTGGTTTACAGACCACTGGGGCAGGGAGAGAGACAGAGAGAATTGAGTGCTGAAGTAGGGAGGGGCATCAAAGGGAGGTTGTAATATTGGAAGATCTCAACCTGTCTGAGATTGACGGGGACATCCCTGTTGCCAGGAGTGCCAGAAGCCAGGCCCTGCCAGATATCTTGCAGGACTGTATGACGGTATAGTAGGTCAGGATCCCATTAGACAACAAGCCATTCTAGATGTGGTGCTCACCCATTCAGAAAGAGCTGGTGGAGTATGGGTCGGGAACCACTGTGGTCTAGCAGCCACAATACTATATGGTTTAAGGTGGCCCTGGGTACCATTAAGCCTCGTCCAAGGCTGAATACTAGACTTCAGGGGAGAGTTCAACCACATGAGGGAAATAGTACTGGGCAGGTTAGCAGGGCTGACAGCATCAGGAGAGTGGAAGAAAGACCGTTGTTATTAAAAGGTCCATTTCTGAAGCAACAAAACATGCACAAGAACAGTTATAAACAGAAACAAGTATAAGAGACCACTTTGGTTTTCTGAAAGGGTCAGGGAGGCAGTGCAGAACAAAAGAGGGCCTTTCAAGGTACAGAGAGAAGCAAGGGGGAAGAATGGGACTAGTACTAGGAAAAAACAGAGAGGCCAAGAAGGCAGGCAGGACTGCAAAGACAGACACAGAGCTACACATTGTGGAGGGGTCAAGAGAGGGAAAACAATTTTTAGATATATAAAGGAAAAAGAAAGATGAGAGGGTGAATTGTTGGGCTAATGGAGGGGGCATGGTTCTAGAGAAGAACAGGCAGAAAGCAGCCATACTAAATGACTACTTTTGCTCAGTTTCACATAGAAACATAGAATGTGACACCAAATAAGGGCCACTTGACCCACCCAGTCTGCCCATCTTGTATTGCTTTTTCCCTTCCTTTTGCTGTAGACCACACTTGATCTACGGTGCCAGCCTTACCCTTCCTTCCTTATCCCTACACTCCCTTGTGCCTGTCCCAGGCATTTTTAAACCCTTCCACTGTTTTCTCCCACCACTTCTGCTAGAAGGCTGTTCCAGGGATTCACCACCCTTTCTGTGAAGAGGTACTTCCTCACTTGCCTTTTGCATTTGCCCTCCTCCAGCTTCACAGAGCACGTTTTTGAAAATACTCTCCTGTACTTTCTTAACCTCCGTTAGGTATTTAAAGGTTTCAATCATATCCCCACTCTACCTCCTCTCCTCCAGGGTAAACATGTTTAGCTTATTTAGCCTCTTTCTTATAGGGCTTTGATGCAGACCCTGCACCATTTTCTTAGCCCTTCTCTAGACTGCCTCCACTTTGTTTGTGTCCTTCCTGAGTTGTGGTCTCCAGAACTGGACACAGTATTCTAGGTGAGGTATTACCAGTGATCTATATAGGGGCAGCACCAACTCCCTCTTCCTGCTGGTGATACTCCTTCCTGTGCACCCCAGCATCCCACTCACCATTCTGGCTGCCTTGTCACACTGCCTGGCCACCTTTATGTCATCTGATATGGCGTGGGCAGAGGATAACAGTGAAACGGCAGAGATACTGAATGAATACTTTTGTTCAGTATTCACAAATGAAGAGGAGGGGAGGTACCTAAACCAAACAATAGAACCACTCTGGATAGGGGGTCATACCAGTCCATTCACAGAATAAAGGGTCCTGAAAGAACTAAACGCAAGGTGGACAAAGCAATGGGGCCTGAGGGGATTCATCCAGAATTCTAAAAGAACTAAGGGAGAACTAGTGACATCACTTATTACCCTTTTGACAAATCATGGGAGGATGGTGTGGTACCCGAGGACTGGAGGAGGATGAATACATTCCCTCCACAAAGTGGGATCAAGGCAGAGGTAGGAAACTACAGACTTGTTAGTTTGACCTCAGTGGTAGGGAAAATGATGGAATCACTTCTGAAAGAAAGAATTGTTGAGTACCTAGAGGCCAGTGGGACACAGTTCCCAAGGCAGCATGGATTCACAGCAGGAAGGTCATGTCAGGACAAATCTAATAGATTTCTCTGACTGGGTGACCAAAGTAGTAGACCAGGAAGGGGCTGTGGATATGGCCTGCCTAGACTTAAGTAAGGTATTTGACACAGTCACACACAAAGATTAATAAACAAGTTAGCCAGCCTTGGAGTGGGTCCCAGGGTGGTAGCCTGAGTAAAGGATTGGCTGGACAACAGGACGAGAGGGTAATAGTAAATGGAGTCCACGCTAAAGAAAGGGGTTACTAGCGGGTACCACAGGGTTCAGTACTGGGACCGGTCCTCTTACTGTCTTTATAGGTGACATTAGGAGGGGTTGAAGGAAAAGTATGCCTCTTTGCAGATGACACAAAGATCTGCAACAGGGTTGTTATACAAGGAGTGGAATGGATGAGAAGGGACTTGGCATGGTTGGAGGAATGGACAGACGATGGCAGCTTAGATTCAATGCAAAGAAGTGCAAAGTAATGCACCTGGGAAACAAAAACACAGCGGGGGGTACTAATAACAACAAAAATGGAAAGGGACCTGGGGGTAGTCATATCAGATGACCCAATGGTAGGCAAGCAATGTGAGAAGGCAGTAAGGAGAGCTGGGGGATACTGGGATGCATAGGAAGAGGCATTACCAGTAGAAAATAAGAAGTTGTTTTCCTCTGTACAGACAGTTGGTGAGACCCCATCTGAGTACTGTGTGCAGTTCTGGAGACACCATCTCTGCAAGGACACAGACAGGATGGAGCAGTCCAGAGGAGGGCAATCAAAATAGTGCAGGGTCTGCATCAGAAGCCATATGAACAGAGACTAAAGGAGCTTAATATGTATACCTCAGGAAAGGAGGGAAGAAGGGGACATAATAGAAACCTTCAAGTACCTCAAGGAATCAACAAAGTCCAAGAGGGTAGCATCTTTCAGAAAAGAGATGTGCAAGAACAATGGGGCACAATTTGAAGATAGAGGGAGGACAGCTCAGGGGCAATGTGAGGAAGTAGTTTTTCACAGAGAGGGTGGTGAATGCATGGAACGACTTTCCTGAGGAGGTAGTGGAGTCAAAACAGTGGAGGAATTCACAAATGCATGGGACAGACATAAGGCAATTCTAGTAGGGTGTAGGAGGAAGTAGGCTGTTGATTAACTAGGATCTGCAGCTTATCCAGTAGGTAGGGAAATGTGCAGACTGGATGGGCCAAGCGTCCTTATCTGCCATCAAAGTCTATGTTTCTATGTTCTATGATATGATTACTCCTAGGTCCCTTTCCTGCTTGGTCTTTGTCAGTATCACTCCACCCATTTTGTATATTTTGTATTCAGTGTCTGGTTTTATGGCTTAAGTGCATTATTTTGCACTTTTTGCATTAAAAGCCAAGCTGCCATTTCCTAGACCACTCTTCCAGTCTTTTCAGGTCCCTATTAATCCATCCCCTCCCCTCACATGTCCATTCTGTTGCAGATCATGGTATCGCTCTGCAAAGAGGCAGACCTTCCGTCCTGCTCATCTGCTATGTCACTTGTAAAGGCATCAAGAGGACTGACCCAGCACTGATCCCTGAGGTACCCCACTGGTCACCCTCCCTTCCTCAGAGTGAACTCGTTCATGACTTCCTCTGTGTCCTGTCCACTAGCCAGTTTTTCACCCAGGTTACCACCTTATTTCCCACGGGAATGGTGTAGGAAGCCTTGCTGAAATCCAGGTAGGCCACATTTACCACCCCTTCCTGATCCAACTTGGTCATCCTGTCAAAAAATCAGATTTGTTTGGCTTGACCTTCCTCCTGTGAACCCATGCTGCCCTGGATCCTGTAATCTGCTCGATTCAAGGTATTCCACAATCCTTTCCTTTAGTAATGTTTCCATTAACTTACCTACTACTGATGTCAGGTTGACCAGCCTATAATTGCCTGCCTCCTCCCTGCTACCACTTTTGTGAAGTGGGACTACCTCTGTCCTTCTTTAGTCCCCAGAACCACGCCAGTCTCCACTGATCTGTTGAATAGGTCTGTCAGAGGTACAGCTATTATCTCCCTGAGCTCCCTCTGTACCCTTGGATGTATCCCATCTGGCCCCATAGCTTTGTCCACCTTCAGGTTAGTGACTGCTTTCACTTTATCCTCAAAAAGGGACTGGCGTCTGCTTCCCTCCCTCAAAGCTCCAGGTGCCTCGAGGTGCTTACCCATTCCTTCTGTTGTGAATACTGAACAGAAGTATTTGTTCAAGATGTTTGTGTTATCCTGATCCCCACTTTGCACAGTCACTCTCCTCCCTTCTTAAGCTTACAGTCTCTCCTTGGTCTTCCTTTTCTCGCTAATATACCTAAAAAATGTGTCTAGTCCCCTTTGCTATTCCCTGAGCTATTCGTTCCTCAGTTTCCACCTTTGCCCTCCTTACTGCTTTGCTTACCTCACATTGTTTTGCCAGCTACACTTCTCATCCTCTTCCCTCTGGGTCCTCTTATACCTTCTGAGTGCTCTTTTAGCCTTTACTTTTCTGCTACCTCTTTTGCAACCATAGCAGTCTCTTCTTTCTTTTACTTTTGCTTACCTGCCTGACACAGAGGTTTGTTGCCTTCACTATGCCCCTTTTAGTATGGCTCACTTTTCCTCCACCCACTCCAGGTCCCCCGGCCAGATAACTCCTGAGGCGCTCTTCCATCTTTATAGAATCAGTCCCTCTGAAGTCCAGGACTCCTGCCACTGTGCAGTTGGGTTCTGCAGCAGTCCATATGTTAAACCACACTGTGCGATGATCACTGGTCCCCAGATGGCTTCCCACCCTGACATCTGCAACTCTGTCTCTGTTTGTGAGTGCCAGGACCAGACTTACCCCATCATGAGTAGGCTCACTGACTAGTTGCCTGAGGAATGCCCCTGCAGAGAATCCAGGATTTCCCTACTCCTAAATGAAGCTGCGCAGGGAGGCTGCAAAGGCAGATTGAAGTTCGCCACCAGCAACCCCTACCCCTTTTAGCCATTTTGATAATTTCCTCTGACATTTCCCTATCTAGGTCCTCCCGCCCAACCCTCTGCTTGAGGCCTGTAGATCACACCTGTCTGAATAGTGTCTCGCGTTACCTGACTCGAGGGTTACCCACAGCACCTCTGCCCTCTCCTGAATTCCCTGTATTTCTAGCACCCTTATGCTTTCCGTCACATAAAATACCACTTCCTCCTTTCCTTCTTACTCTGCCCTTTCTGAACATTGTACATCCTTATATGACCATGTCCCAGTCATGGCTGTCTGGACACCAGGACTTAATAATGGCCACTGTATCCAGGTCAGCTTCACATGATGGCTTCTAGGTCTGGAATCTTATTTCCCAGACTTCTAGCAGTAGCACACATGGCCTTCCAGATTTTGTTAGCTTTCTGCTTGTTGCTTCCTCTTTTCTATCTGTGCCCCTTTCCCATCCTACTATTCTGACCCTTCCTCCTTTGATAATCCTCTATTTCCTTGACTTTCACCAATTGGGATTTCCTACGAACTATCTCAGCCCGTGGGAGGCAGCTACTGCCCCCTTTGCTACCGGCCCCCTTAGCTAGTTTAAATGCTCATTGAAGTAATGTTTAAACCGACCACTGAGAACTGTGATTCCCTTCCTGGATGGATGCAGGCCATTGCTGTCATATTCACTGTGAAGAACAGCAGGTCCTTGCCAGAGAGCATCATAAAGGCAGATGACACAGGGATCCCAAAATGAAACTACAGAAATTTACAGGAGAAAGAGCTGACAAAGGGCAAGCAGTCCTGAAGGTTAACAAGGCCCCGGGCTAGATTGATGCATCTGAGGGTACTAAGAGAACTAGCATCGGTGTCAATCACACCCCTAGTGAGGCTGCTCAATAGCTCTTGGCAGCAATGGATGGTTCTCAGGGACTGCAGGATAGTAGATGAGGTTCCATTGCACAAGGGAGGGACAGGGAGTGGTCAGGAAACTATAGATCCTTCAACTTTACCTCTGAGGTAGAGAACTGATGGAAACGCTAGTCAAACAGGACTTAATGGAATTCATGGAGAAAAACGGACTTTAGAATAATAAAGAACATGGGTTCATGGTAGAGGCGGTCTTGCCAAACCAGCCTGATAGTGTTCTTTGACTGGGTAACCAGGATAGTTCATAAGGGCCACGTGGTAGAGTTACTTTGTACTTGACTTAAGCAGGTATTCGACTCAGTGCCACAACAAAGGCTGCTGAAGAGGATGGGGGATCTTGGAACAGCTGAAGAAACAGTAATGTGGGTAGGGAGTTGGTTGAAGGGAGGCAGCAGAGAGTTGTGATGAATGGGGTCAGATCAGAGGAAAGAATGATCTCCAGCAGAGTGCCACTGGAAGTGTTCTGGGCCCACTCCCTGTTCATCAATGTCATAGGAGATGGTTAAGGGCAGGTTGTGTCTATTCCTGGATGACACTAAACTCTGTGGTAAGGCTGACAATGTGGAGGGTAGTAAGGGAGTTGCAGAGAGACCTACAAAGGCTAGAAAATTGGTCCAGCGCCTGACAACTGAAATTCAATGCCAAAAGTGTAGAGTTAATTTATTTATTTGTTTGTTTGACTGTTTATTTATTTATGTATATATGTATGTCTTTGATAACTGGGTGGGTGACTGATCCAAATGCATTTAAGGAACAACAACAAAAAACAGAACAGAGTATTGGATTGGGAGGGTGTCAAGCTGGATACAACATCAGAGGAACGGGACCTAGGGCTCCTCATTAGTGATGCCCTTAAATGAGCCAGCTAATAAAACAAAGCCTTCAGCAAGGCTAACAAGATGCTGGGGTGCATTGTGAGAGTGTTCAGCAGTAGAACTCAGGAGATAACTTTTACCACTGTATAGGTCCCTGATGAGGCCACACTTGGAGTACTGTACCCTGTTCTGGAATCACTACCTAAAGAAGGACAGGAACAGGCTGGAGACAGCACAAGGCAGGGTGAGCAGGATGATTCAGGGCCAGGAGTGCAGATCATATGAGGGTCAGTTAAGGTGCATGCTTTCACCTGAAACCAGAAGGAGTGGGGCAGGCAGGATATGATAAGAGACCTTCAAGTTACTGAAAATAATTAATAAAGCGGCTTGTGAGGCAGTTTACAAGAAACAAAGAAGCTAGGACCGGCGTTAATGGAGGAAGGTTTGGAAAGGATGAGAGTATTATTATACGGAAAGAGTGGTTGTGCCGTGGAATGATCTGCAGGTAGGTGGTGGGATGCTGAAACCATAAACGGCTTCAAACATGGCTGGGATAGAGTCAAAGGTATAGTTGCTACTCAGTGGGATGAGTGAGGGGAAATGCAGAGAACAAGCAAGGAACAGTATGCGATGACCCCACAAAGACAATGGGTCACAGGGTACGATACAGCAATATGGGTAGACTTGATGGAGCATTGGTCTTTTTCTGCTGTCATCCTCTATGTTTCTATGTTTTGTCCCCATACTGATGATCATTGTGATGGCGCAGTGTTGCACCCTCTTGCCTGCCTCAATGTCATTTTTGTATTGAGGATGCCAAAACTGCATGCAGCTTCAGGTGGGCCATACCAGGGCCTTGTAAAGTGGCAGGATTACTTATCCTTTTGTGCTGGTCATCCTCTTTTGATGCACCCCAGCATTACAGTGTCCTGGTCATTCCAGTTGCCATCCAGCAGTATGAGTACCAACTCAGGGCTTTGCCTTAGCTGCTCACACTTGCTCAGAATTGTGTCATCCCCAAAGAACAAAATGTTGCACTAGGACTGTTTCACCTGCTTGATGCAGTCTTGTTCCAGGGCAACAAAGCAGCATATGCTACATTTTGTTTTTGCTGTAAGTGGAGCACATCAGCAAATGGTCCTGCATTTTTATATCAAATGTAAACACTTTTATGTCCAGTTTCATGCTTGACTCAAGGGAACTCGTTTCTTGTTTCCACATCAACCGCCCCTACCAAGATGATTTCAACCTGAGAACATTCTGCTCTCACAACAAAATGATCAGGAAATGCAAGGTGTCATCGTGGCCATTTCTTCCTGCTTGTAGACCATTGGTGTGTAGTGTCAGCAGACATAAAACCTTTAAAGTTTAAGCGTATTTAAAAATCATATCAGGGCTATTCAGTGTTTAACAGCAGGCACAGATACTGAGCTTTCAGCAAGCTGTCAGCCAATCAGAATCTGCAGCTCTGGTCATCTGTGATGTAATCTTATATTTATGGTCCTTCAGTAAATGTTGGGGTTGCTAATTACTTTGCAGCCTTACTGTTATTACCAAGCCACCTCCTATTACCAGTAGTTTGATTAGCTGTTTTGGTCCCAAACCTGGGTTCTCATCCCCAAGTGCTGTGCCGTGATGATAAAACAGTTGCCAGCTGGAGTCCCTAAAGAAATTATTAATTATCTGGTTAATGTGCATCAGGCTGTGGGAGTAGGAGATTAATCACCAGTGCTGGGCCAGTTGCTGAAGTGGATTTTGGTTTTCTGTCTCCTGTCACTGGGTAATGGCTTTTCCTTCCTTCGCCATCAGGTGAACAGGTGCAGAGATGCTGTATTTTCACTTTCCGAGACAGGAACAGCCGCAGCCAGAAGAATCCTTTCTCTCAGTCCTGCTGTATGAGCAGTTTACAGGGTGAAGTAGTGCCTGCTAATGCTGTTGCATGGTGCTGCCCAGAATGCTAGAACATAAGGAACCTGTTCGATGCCTTAATATATAAAAGTCGTTAAATAGTCTACCTTCTCAGGTAGAAATGAGATGCCAATGTGCTGTGCATATTGACTCTTCAAGACTGTACAATAGAAAGGAGATTTTAGTACCTAAGATTAGGAAAACCCATGGAACAAGTCAAATGTGTATTCATTTTTTCTCATGTTTAATCACTTTTTTCTTTTGGTGGTGTTTATGCTTACCTTTATTTCATCTGGAGGGCAATTTTTAATACAGTACTAAAATGAATACATTTTGGGAAACATTATTTGTTCTCTTATGTAATCAGTTTAGTGCTTGTGAAAGGTTCAGAACTCATGTCAGTTGAAAGTGAAGCCCTTTGTCTACAGACCAATTGAAGTGCAAATAGCAGCAGCGCAGGCTACCCACATAGCCTTGTGAATTTACTTCTACACTGATCTGGAGGGACCACCTTGCCAAGGAGTGAGGGTAATTTAGTCTTCATATTTTAAATATAGTGCTTTCTTGGAGAAAAGGTTGCTAGGTGTGTACAGAATTTCAACACATTTTGTGTGACTGTTTGGTGTTAATCTGGATTACTGTTCTAGCATCCTGGTAATTCTGGTAAATTCAGACATTGCAGAGCATGTGAGCTTTGTTGAAGATGAACTAGAAGTAGCTGTGGAGGTCTGCATTCCTGTAAGCAACAAGGGGAAGGGGCCAAGAAGTGGACCCTTGGTTTAACACGAACCTAAGGCAATCATTCCTACACAAAAGGAGGGTTTATATCTACTAGAAAGAGACAGGTTTCTTCCAGGCAAGGGACACGTACACTAAAAGAACAAATTAGCTTAATCACAGTCTTTTTTTTTTTATTGCTTGTTTTTTTTTGGCCTCGGATGCTGATCCACCCTCCTCCCCATATTGGCTAGGTCCCGGCATATGCCGATCCGGCATCATGGGCTCGTGACTGAGGGTTTTTCCCATGTGCCCCCTCCCCACCTGTCCATGGTAGGTTCAGTCATGCAATGTCCTCGGCGCACAATCGGGTGAGCCCCCATACCCTACGTACAGAGGTTACTGGTCCCTGTCCTGACAGACTCCCAGTATGGTCTCGGACTGCCACACCCCTTATTAACACTAGGGTTCAGTAGGCATAGAGTTCCATATTCAATCCCTCCCTGGGAGAAGGTGAGCAGTCCCTGGGACACACAGCCTCCTGTCCACCCAGCTGACCCTTCAATATCCCACGCCTGCTCCTGAACCACGGTTGTCAGCACCACAGACAGAAGTGCTTCCGTAGCACCAGCGACTGGCCAATCACAGTCTTTTGCTGTATTGTGTCCTTAGAACTTGGCATTTCACTGCACTGATGTAAAGCCCAGGATGCCTCTCTACCTCAAGAGAGGAATACATAGCAATGCTGAGGTACTGCAGAAATAGAATTAAGGCAGCCAAAGAGGGACCAGACACCAGGATAGGCATAAGGCTGCACATAACACCAAAGCCTTCTTGTAGTACATAAATGAAAAGCGGAACTTGAGGGAGGGATCAGGCCCTGAAAATAAGGGAAAGGGAAGAGGAACTCGTGTGCATGCCTGGGTGATAACTGATATGTTGAATGAATACTTCTCTTTGGTGTTCACCAAAGGGCCCAGAGGTACAGTGCTCACTGGGGTGGTGCCCATGGCATCCAACACAACAATGATGTAACCAGTGGACATCACACCTACCAGGTAGCTGACAAGTTAGCAAGGAGCAAGCCAGGTAAATCCCAATGTATAGTTGGGATACACCCCAGGATCATAGTGGAGTTAAATGAACAACTGGCAATGCCTCAGTACTTTCTTTTCGTGTGTTTGTCTGCACAGGTATGATTCTGGAAGACTGGAGTGTGTCCAGCATTGTCCCCATCTTTAAGAATGGGGCAGGTTCCAACCCAGGCAACTGTAGACTGGTCATCCTGACATTGGTGATGGACAAGGTCCTTGAATGCCCCATCAGGGACAAAATAATTAACCATTTAATTGGAGGCCAAGGTTCTCACCCCTCTCAGTATGTTTTCTTGAGGGGCATTCATGTCAAACAATCCTGATTGTACTCTTTGAGAAGGTAAGCAAGGAGGTGGACAGTGGCAGGACCATAGCCATAGTCTATTTGGACTTGTACAAGGCCTTTGATACTGTGGTGTATGATCGTTTCTGGTCAAAATACACCAATGTGTGTAGCGTTTCTGGTCAAAATACACCAATGGTGTAGCGTTTCTGGTCAAAATACACCAATATGTGTAGATGATGCATACACAACATGGCTTGCTAACTGGCTTGGGGTCAGAAACAGAGGATTGTGTTTGTTAGGCATTATTTCAAGTGGAGAGAGGTGGAGTGTGTGTCACCAGTTAGTGCTGGGGCCACTGCTGTTCAACATTTTCAGCAACAATTTGAAGCTAGAGTCTCCAGCAGGCTGCTTAAGTTTGCTGATGACACTAGACTGGTCAGGGTGCTGGACTCCCTTAATGAGGACAAACTTCAGGAGGACCTGAACAAACTGGTGATTGGTTGAACTTTTGGAGACTTAGATTCAGCATAACAAAAGGCAAGATTCTACACTGGAGAGGAGAAACAGTGCCAGGACCTACACTCAGTGTGAGGCTCCTCTTGCATTGGCGGAGGAGGAAACAGGCCTGGGTGTTGTAATAGACATAGGGCTAATGCATCACAAGTGGTGTGCAGCTGCTGTAAAGATGGCTGGAAGGATGCTGGGTTCTTTAAAGGGAGGAGCTCAGCAGAGCAGGGAAATAATCCTACCACTTGACAAGACTCTGGTCAGGTCCCATTGTGTGTAGTTCTTGGTTCCACAATACATAAAGGACATTACGTTAGAGAGAGGGTACTACATAGGCCACCAAAATGTTAAAGGCTATGGAGGATACAGCCTATGAGGAGTAACTGTAAAGCCTTAACATGTTCACCCTGGAAAAAGGGGATGGGGGGCATGATCTTAGTCTTCCACATATCAAAGGGTATTGACAGGGCCATAAAGATGGAAATGTTTAATGAGGTGTGTTTCAAGAGGATGTGGAGACTCCCTAAAGCTCAAAGGTATTAAATGCAGGAGACGCTTCGAGAGTGTGGTGAATCTATGGAACAGCCTACCAGTAGAGACAGTGCTCATGAAGACAGCACAGACCTTCAGGCAAAGCCTAGACAGATTTCTGCTTACCAAGGGTCTCACTGAATACCACGGGTGGTAGGTTAGGTGAAAATGTCTATGACTTAGTACTTGGTTTCATAGAATACTTGTTTGCCCCTGCTTATGAAATAGGTGGGGTGCAAACTTGAAGGGTCCTAGTGTCCCTTCTGACCTTGTATATTACTGTATAACTTTCAGTGTCAGTAGTAGACATGCAGGCCAGCCTGCAATCCCTGTGGAGTCTGGCCCCTTGTATTCATTGTTACAAAAAAAGTCCCACATCACATGACTGTAAGAGTCTTATGGTGCCTCGAACTAGACTTCATCCTTCTGCTTTATATAATCTCAGTTACTTTTTATTCATATATTCATTGAGTTGTGTTTCTTTACATTTAATTTCTTGGTGTTTCTTCCAAGATTGTTGTGACTGAGCAAGGCCCACGGAGCTAATGAATTCTTAGTCCCTTGTTCAAGAACATTTGACAAAGATTAGAATGTATACTTTGCATTTATAGTCGAAATATATTGCCTTGCAAATTGCATTTCTTCATATTTCCCTGCATCTCTTCTGCTTTCATCACACACACTGTATGTCTCAACTGCTTTCATCGCACATGTGTTATATTTCTCCCGCTTGTTCATTGCAGTGCTGTGCTTCTTTTTATCTGGCATCCCACCCTAGTAACACTATACAGCAGTAGCAGCTTGATTAGATTCCTGTCAGAAAATAACGGGATGGTGTGTTTTAAAATATTGTCAGAATTACATGAGAGCAACTTTCTCTCAAACAAGAGAATTTGAGTATGTTTGAAAAGTACAGATGACAGTAACCTTGTCAGCAACTGTGTTTTGGCAGCCGCTGAGCAAGAAAAACTCCTACAACCACCAATTGCAATTGTTAATATTCTGGGAAAGCCTTGACAGTATAGAAATGTAAAACATAGAATATGTGGCAGAAGAGGACAGCTTGGCCCACCCAGTCTACCCAGAATAACATAAATAACAGATCATGGAAAAGGATCAGGCATTGCAGCTGTATCTCAATTCTCGGGTTCTACTGACTATCCTAAAACACTTGAGCTGCACTCAAGAGGTTCATGCCATCAAGCATAATCCTCGATTACTAAGAAAATTAAACTAATTTATTTGTTTGCTTTTGGGAACCGGTAAGCTCATTTAACAATACTGCCTATTTTCAGGCATGACCCGGGAGAGTACAAGTCAAAGCAAGGTACAAGGCAGAAATACAAGGATTAACAAATACAATTGCATTACATAAGAGATTCGACTGCTATACAGAGGAGCAAAGTTACATAGCATATAAGTTGGTGGTAAACATTACACAATGCAATGTACGAGGCAGCAAATACAAAGTAAGAATGGGAGCACTAGGGAATGAGTAGATACAAACATGAAAGGCACGTTAATTTAAGTTTAGCTGGGAGGCAGGTACATGGGCAGCAGCAGAGTAACCTAGTGCATATCGGCAGTGCAGTTAGACTGGGCAAAGAGGTAGGGTCAGAGTAGGTATGGGGATAGAAGTGCTAGGCAGGGTATAATGGCAACGGATTAGTGAAGCTAAGGGCATTTACACGTTGAAAGGAGGTGAGGTAATTGAAAAGGGTTTGCTTGAAGGTAGGGTGGGACTTGGAGGATCTGAGGTCAGTTGGTAGGAATTCCAGAATTTGGGGCATAGAAGGAGAAGGCCAGTTCACCCATTCTGGTGGAGTGATTGGGACTGAGAGCAGGGCTAAAGACCTGGACCAGAGTGGTCAAAGACAGACAATAAGGGAGAACATAGCTGCTAGGGAGGAGGAATAGAAGATTGAATTATGCTGTCTATCAAGCAGCCTAAAGAATATTTATTAAAAGTCTAGAAATTACAACCCTTTGAGTCAGGACTCATTTACAAAGGCTCTACGTCATACAGAGAATGAAAACAAATACAATGGATAAATACAAAAGCATAGTGCAGACAGATACATACAACATCATCAGAAGTGCACGTAATAAAATCAAGTAAACATTCAGTATAGAACTTGTTATTACAGGAGCAAAAGTCAGCCCTATTGGGACTAGACTAGGGGCAGAGGTTTGAGAGCAGAGACGGAGGGAGGAGGGAGCAAGAAGGGTTATTTGCAGTCACAGCTGGAGCTGGACATAATGTATTCACTCAGCTGTTTTTTGAAAGGCCCCAGTCTGGGAATGGAGAGGAGATGCCCAGGGATCGAGTTCATCCAAAGGGAGCCCTGTATCGAAAGGACCTTTGCGGCACTGGATTTGACAAAGGGATATGAAAGGCAGTTGTGTCTGAGTGTCTTGTAGCTCATCTCTGCAAACCTAGTTGGAGAAGTGAAAGACAACCGGGGAGAGACCCAATTGCATTTTTTTGGCAAGTAAGCAGGTCTGGTAAAATAGTCACCTGAAAATTTAGCCATGCCAATCATTGGTAGAGGTCACAGGTGTGTGTGTGTGTGAGCCATTTGCTGCCTGTGACCAGCTGGCTGGCCTTATTCAGGGTGCGTTTGATATTGACAGGGCTGTGTACATGGCGGAACCATAGATGACTATGCCATAGTCCACCAGGAAAGGATGCATCAAGAGGGAGACAGGGTCTGAGTTTATATAGGAGGCCACTTCTGGTATTAAGTGCAGAGCAGGTAGATGCAGTATGGTCACGGAACGTGAGAGCCGAGTCGAGGCTGACCACTAGATATTTAAAGCTGGTAACAGGTTCCAAAGTGGTTCCCTGGGAATTGTGTATAGATAGGATGACCAAGTTGTGTTTATGTTGGGGGGCGAAAAGCATGACCTTAGTTTTTTATAGTTGAGGACAAGCTTATGGTGGTAAACCGTGATTCTATTTCTGTGAAGGAGCCCTGTAAGGATATCTGGAGCTGGGTAGGAGCTGTGCCGACTAAAGATCACTGCATCATCTGCATAGAGGAGGAGACGTCCAGTGGAGGCCATGGGAAGGGAGTTTAAGTACAGCAAAAGAGGAATGGGCCAAGGATGGAGCCTTGAGGGCACCCAATCAGACAGGAAGGTTTGTGGTTAGGGTATTATTGATCTTCACTTGGTGTGTACATCCATGAAGATAGTGGGAGAACCAGCCAGTGGCCTCCTGGGATATGCCAACAGAGAGGAGGGAGTCAATCAGCATAGGATGATTGTGTCAAAGGCCTTGAGAGATCTATGTAGACAGATCCGCCAAGGCTCCCTGGTCTCGGGCATCATGGATATAGGAGGTGTACTCCAGGAGGGCAGTGGTTGTACTATGTCCCTTCCTGAAACCATGCTGTTGTTGGCACAGTAGGTGATCGAGTCCAAGTATTCAGTAAGTTGGTTAGCAACAATTTTTTCTAATGCTTTTGAGAGTGGAGGAAGGATGGACATGGGCATATAGTTACTACTAGAGGTATGATCGCCATTCTTATGTACTGGAGTAATAACCACCTTTTTCCACTGTGTAGGAACTGCCCTACACACAGAGACATACTGAGGATTTTGGTTAGGAGTGTTAGTACTCGTCAAGTACTAAGGAGAGCAGCTTTGCATCAAGGGAGTCACCACTCTGTCTGGTTTTCCAAGGAACTTGAGAGATAGGTGCGGGGATGCTAGGGAGATTGTCTCAAAGCAAAAGGTGGAGCGCAAGGAGGGGTGGGAACTGACCAGTGGAGGCAGAAAAAGTCAGGGGAGGATAGAACTGAGGTCAGAGAAAGCTGCAATAAAAGAATTTGCTATCTTGTCCGGGTCTTGGGTGGAGTCCCATTAATAATCAGCATGGAGTGGGAGGGAGGAGACTTACCACTTAGTTCCTTAATATTCTGCCAGAACTTTTCCCATTTCCCAGGTGGTGGTGAGTCTGACCTGATAAGGAGTTTCGGGCAGCATGGCAGAGTTGGCAATCAACAGGGCAACCAGACTCCAAGGCACGGTGTCATAGATTATCACGGTCCCTCATTTGGTTGAGCAAGGACTGATTTATCCATGGAGAGGACTGATTTTTACAATCTGCTTCACAAATGGGGCAAAGATATCACAGGCGGGTTTGGAATGAGCTAATGAAGAAGGACAGAGGGGCATCCACTGAGGTCAGGTGATCGAGAGGGACCAGTCGAGATTTAGGAGGTGGTTGTGAAAATGTACTAAGGATCCTTTCTTCAGTTGACGGTGCCTAGAGATCCGGGGGGTTCCAGCTGTTTGACCAGCGGCAGGTGACTGGGGAGTGATCTCTGAGTGAATCTGGCAGAACCTGGACGTCCTGTATTTGCTCAGGGTGATTTGTGAAGATGAGATCAATGGGGAACTAGAACCCCTGTTGTAGTTTACCCTGGTAGGGGTGAGTACCATCTGAGATAGATTTTGGGCAGCAGCTGCATCCTGAGACAGGACTTCTGAGGGACAAGCCAGTTTGTGTTGAAATCACCAAGAACAATAATTTCTGAGTTTTTGGGAGCTGGGCGATGATGTTTAGGATGGATGCGAAAGCATCCTTCTGACTGCAGGGAGGTATTTAGACTGACATTAGGTAAAGTGATTTACCAGAGTTGCCTACAGCAACCTTTAGGGTGAGAGTCTGGGCACCAGCACTTGGGTGAGTTGTTTCAATTGTAATGCCTTGCAAGGAGTCCCGGAGGTAAAGTGCACACCCACCCCTCTTCCTCAGTTTGTCAGATCTGAACCATGTATAGCCCTGCAGAGTAACAGCAGAGTCCGGAGTACTCTGTGGTAGGACGCTTTTGACTACTGCTAGGCATTAGGGTTGTGGAGGCAAACCCATGCTTGGAGTAGGGCAAATTTCTTTGGAGACTGCAGATTTTGATGGTTGCCAGCATGAGGCCTTTGGATTGCATTGGTCTGCGAGGGGTGGGGCACTGGGGCCTGGATTGGGGTGTATATTACCCGAGAGTAGCAGGAGAATGATAGTGATCCTGGATAAGACACGTTGTAGGATTCTCTTATAAGGCGCTGTGAGGGGCCTGCAGGGTAGGGCTGTTTGTTCAAAATATGAGATCGGGCAAAACACAATATTTCTGGGCCATATAGCATAGGGCAAAATGAGGTTTCTGGGGACAGGTGGTTGGGGGCAGACGGGAAGTAGGAGGGTGGGACATAGTGATAGAAGAAGGGATAACCAGCGGAGGTCAAAGTAATGTGTACAGTGGTGTTTGAAGATGAGGGCAGACAAAGAAAACCTACAGACGTTGTTGTAGGCGACATCCCTCATTTGTAGTATGTTAGACTGAGCCTGAGTGAAGATCGGCAAAGCATAGCAAAGACTGGGGAGCAGAAGTCCTCTGCGACAGAGATCCTGGCAGAGGGGTCAGGTGTGTCGGACATGGTAAGTCGGTCCAATTTTGGTGTTGACGGACTTGCAAGCTGCATTGACATGAAGGGAGAAATTAAGAGATGGATCCAGAGTGACCCCTAAGTATTTGATAGGGTAACACGACAGGGAGCCATCAAGGCATGAAACCTGAAGCGAGGGTAATGGCACTGGATTTCTATGGGACCCAAACAGCATTGCCTTGGTCTTGGCAACATTTAGTACTAGGTGGTGGGACATGAGCCATGTTTGAATTCGATGCACATCAGAGGAGAGTGAGAGATGATCTTATTGATTGAGCTGGAGGCGACATAGAGGACCAAGTCATTGGCACAGAGTAAGGTGTGACAGTGGACGGAACAGCAGGTAGCTTATTTATGAATATTGAAAAGAGCAGGGGCCCAAGTATAGAGCCTTATAGAACCCCATTGTGAAGCGGGGCAGGGTGGAGAGGACTTTATGATAGGAGACTGACTGGAAGCGGTTGTGCAGATAGCTGGAGAATGAGACAATGGTGGTTCGGGAGGCACCCAGTGAGCCTAACTGATGTAAGAGCAGGGGTGGTAGACCAAGTTGAATGCCTTAGACAGGTCAATAAAATGGCCCCTGTAAGTTGTCCTCTATCCATGTTGATCATGCTGTCACTAGTGAATTGCACTAGGACCGTCATGGTGCTTTGGCCTGCCAAAAGCCATGCTGAGCAGAGAGATAGCAGGTTAGATCTGGCTACGAAGTCAGACACCTGGCGATGAATAAGCTTCCAGAAGCTTACTAAGGCCAGCAGGAGAGCTATTGGGTGGTAGTTCATTAGGCATTTGGGTCACCCTTTTGAAGACAGGATAACCCTAACATTTTTCTTGGAAAGATGCACTGTACCTGAGCAAATAGAGAGGTTAAAACAGGTGCGTGATAGGGTAACAAGACAGGGAGTGCCTAGCTTGAGAATTCTGGATTCCAACCCATCGGGCCTGTGCTGCCATGTGGAGACATGGTGTTGTGGACATGTAGGATGTCAGACCTGGTGACTGGGCTGAGAACCAGTGGAGGATGGAATGGAGTGAAGTGGTGGTGTGGGGGAATGGCTGGGATTGGCTTGTCAGAGGCAGAGCTGGGGAGGCGGTAAAGAGGAGTTGAATGCATTTGCAATAGTATTAGGGTTGTTACAGGAGACATTGTCAACTAGCATGTCTCGGGGTGTTTGTGTAATGTTGCTACCTATTATATGGTTGATTTGTGTCCAGTACCTTTTTGGGTTATGAGATGAGGCATGGAGAAGGCCTCTATAATAGTTGCTTTGGCAGCACAAATCTCTCTGTCTTACATGAGTTCTATATGGAGCAATAGGCAACGAAGTCGGAAAGAATAAACTACGTATCCAAATAGTCCTTTAGGAAAATTAAACCAATATTCACCAAACTTTT
Source organism: Neoceratodus forsteri (assembly GCA_016271365.2). NCBI lineage: Eukaryota > Metazoa > Chordata > Ceratodontiformes > Ceratodontidae > Neoceratodus > Neoceratodus forsteri. Next base: position 1,180,546,259 of record CM057450.1, on the reverse strand, counting down.
CCTTTCTTTTGAGTTCTGGTGCATCTGACTTGGTGGATTCTTAACACTGAGAGCACATATAGAGATCTATATCTGGTGAAACAGAAAACCTCATTCCATCTATTATCCAACATGCACCAACAACTCCCAGAGCGTCACACTGATGGTGATGGTATAACAACACCAGTTTACATGTAATGCAGTTTCTGATTGGCAAATAGCACCATGTGCATGATACAATATTAAATTATACTCCAGAAATAGCTCAGTGTTATTAGAAGGTATATTAGGGATGCCTGTCAGTAACTGTAGCATTTCATGTTCAGATTTAACACCAAAATGCTTTGTTACCCCAGGATGCTGAGTAAGGAATTTATTTTAAAATCCTTTTAATGTGCAACACTGTATTATAATAAAATGTTTAAAAGCACTACCTATGCCAATTATATTTTAATGTTATTGTTTTCCAGTTATTTGTTTTTTGTTTTATTTTCCCCTGCTGTTGGTCTACTGAATACTGTAAGTAATGCAAGAATTATTGCACAGTCTTTCAAACTTATCGGACTTTCCCTGCTAACCACACAATTGCTGTCTGTGACATCACAGTCTGTTGTCATGGTGAGCACTACGATATCATAAAGAAAGGCGCTGTGAGGTTAGCAGGAGAGAGGCAAATGTTTTCTATACAGACTTTTTAGATGGACTACCAAGATGTGCTATAAATGTTGTAAAGGCACTTTGAAAATGAAAAAATATTCTCTAGTAAATTATGACAGCTGAAACATCTTATTTATTGAAAGCACATCCTTAAGCGCAGGAGTTGCTCTTTAAGCTGGTATCTGAGTCAAGTGGCAGGGTGCCCAGAGGTGAAGTACTAGGGGCCATGGTGGGACAAAAAACTAAAAATTCCAGTGATGTTTATCCAGTATGAACATTGTTCCTGCATTTCATAGCACTCTTTCTTGGGCAGTGGGGATGGGTAACTTAGTGGATAATAATGCTATTTCACTGTTCTGTTCTGAGTTCAAGTCCCAGTTCAGGTCATTAGTGGAATAAGTTTGGGGCATTTATGTTGTTTTGTGGATATTAACCCATGTCATGAAACCAGCACACAGTGTAGTGTGGTTTGGCACAGTAAAGAGGATCTAATGATGTGAGCAGGAGATGGAATTACCCTGTCGCCAACCCAAAGATGATACATGTCTCAGGTTATGGCTGAGGTGCATTTGTGGAACAGTGCAGGAAGCTGCGCTTGCAGTTGTCTGCATCCCTGTGGCTGGCAACTATAGTTTCCTGAGCCATCAGTCCTTCACCTATCACCTCACAAATAAAATGTGCTCTTCTTGGCTAATGTGCCTACTATAGTAACTGTCTTCCATGTCAGCAAGAAAACGGAGACTGTGACATAGCTTAAATAATAATAATAATAAGAATAATAATAGTACTCTAAAATATCAGAAGTAAGTCCTGTGAATATAACATAGAGTAGAATAGAATATAGTAGAACAGAATTTGAGTTTGTATAGAGCTTTCATGCACAAGGGTCATGAAGCCCTGAAAACAATGAGTTAGAAATTGATAATGCAATGACTGTATGTAGACAAATGAGCATCACATACATAGTAACCACATGCACAACCTCATCAACAGCTGTATCAGAACCTCAGATAGATAGATAGATAGATAGACTGTGTGTGTGTGTGTGTGTGTGTGTGTGTGTGTGTGTGTGTGTGTGTGTGTGTGTGTGTGTGTGTGATGTTGACCAGGACATGGTAAGTCAAAAAGTGCAGTGGGATGTTTAATGTATACTACATGTACAACCACTGGAAGAGGACAGATGTTTAATTTTAAGGACAGTATTTCCAATAGCATAGCACCGCTATGTTTGTACTACAGTGTCAGCATTGGTGGTGAGCCAAAGTTCCTGGTATGGGACTTCAGTCAATTGCCTTCTTACCAGGAGGTGTGGAGTCCTACCAGCGAGCCACACCAAGGCTATGCTGGTGATTTATGTGGTATTTTGGGCCTTCAGAAGAACAAGAGACACTCACCTTGAATTTTTCAGCAGTATAATCTTCTGAATAGTGGCACTCTACTTGCAGCCTGTTCAGTTCCTGTCACCATTGTCAGATTTGTATAGAGGCTCAGTTGCTTAGTCAAGATGAAAAACATTTCGCTATAGCAGTGCATGTTATGGTGAAACTTTCAACATGCACTAATTTTATTTTACATTTCCCTTTATTTTCTCTTTTGTATGATACCCTTTTCACACATTTACAGGCTGCTTTAGTACTTTTTTCATTTAAAATAATAAAGGATCACTCATTTGAATATGGCTATCCCCATGTTTTCATCAGTATTCACAGTTGGTTTTGAACACTCATTGTCTCATAAAGTTAGAGAACAGATCTTGTTGCATGATAGTTCATCATCATGCCAAGAAACAACATGTAAAAAAAAATGTTCCGAAACAGCTGAGAATACTGATAACAACTTGGAGAAAGCCATATTTAAAGGAACCCTCCTTTATTATTTCAGATGTAAAAATTGCAAAGCAGACTCCTCACTAGGAGAATGGTATCTTACAAGACATGAGAGAAAGGGCTATCAGAAATAGAATGAAAAGTGTAGGTCAAATTTTCATATTTTAACATGTGCTGCAGCTTTAAGCGTTGAGGTGCATTCCCAGTTTTATAAGGGCAAAGCTGAGTTGTGAAAAACTGCCTGTGATCTTACGCAATATGAAGACATCGTTTTAATGTCTTGAAATGGTTTAGGCACAGAATTTCACTTACAACAAACCTGGCTCCTCAGCAGATGTAATTGTGCTAAAATCTCTAGGTAGCATTCTAACGTGTGTTATATTCACAGCACAGCAGCTTAAGTAATATTCCAGGAAATAAACTACTGCTTGTTAAAAAGGATAGGACCCCAGAGATGACTTTAAATATGACTGTAAAGTTAGAGGTGCCAGGAGAAAGATAATGCATCTGATTACAGTTATTTACCTTACCTAGTCATTCGCCTTAACTGGGTGTAATTTGGAGGCGTGAAATCTGTTATTGGAAATGCATTTGCATTAAGTAGCTCAAAGCAACCATGAAAATGCTAGAGCTGAAAAATTGACAAACTGGGTTCTTGGAATCCCAAAGTAGCATTCTGCAAATAAGCATCTAAACAAATCGAATAAACATGTTTTGCTTCAACGATTTAAAGAATACAGTCTTCTGGTAATTTGTCTTTCTGGTTTGTTTGTTTTTTTCCTTCCTAAACTTGTTTCTTGTTTCTGTGATCTTGTAACTCTGTGTTCCTTCTGACAAAACAGACAAACCTTAAGGTACATGAAAACTGATTTATGGTACAAAAACATTTACTTAATGTCCTCGATTATGAAATTAACCAGGATGTGCCACTGAGGTGTAGGGCAGAAAGGGACTAAAACAGAGCATGCAGTGTACAGTTTAAAAGTTGTAGCCCAGATGGCAGTTTAAGAGTACAGTGACAGATGGAGAATAAAGGGTATCCTACCACTTGACTATGTCATGTTGGCATAATGCTACTTTTGGTGATGGAGAACAGCTAGCAAGGAACTCAAGTTGCTAGAATGTGGAAGATATATAAATTATGGGTGCCAATACACAACAGGGCTGTGTTTCCATCAAGGGTATATGATGACATCATGGAACATCGAGGTGAAGCTTGAGGGTCTCCATGATGTCATCACGTACCTGAGATGGAAACACAGCCTTAGCTGTGTATGGGCATCCATACATATTTATATAGTGTGTGTTCCCCCTCCAATAGTTGTACTATGGTCAGTTTGTCTCTACACTACCTTCATTCATTGCTTCCGCTTCACTTCAGCTACTGCTACTACAAGTGTGTGGTCCGGACTCTGTTCTGTTACTCCTGCTCCTGACTGTCTGTGGCCATAATGTTAATTTCTAAAACAAAGAAACTAATGAAATAGTTCAGTTTGGTAGCATGGTGCTGACTATGGCTGTCCATTTCCAAACTGTCTCAGTCCACTGCTCAGCGCTTGCTAAATGGCGCCACCATTTTTCCTTGAGTTTTTTCTTTGAGCTACATCTTCAGCCAGTGAGGTGGCAGGTCAAGGCTGAAAAGTTGTTATGGTTTTGTTGTAACGTCAGAATGATACCATAACAACTTTTTCTGACCTTGAACTGTACCATTACAGGAATATCATCTATATGGAAATCCTTACACAATAGTGGCTAACCACACTATGCATGAACAGTTAGTCCTCCAGAGAACTGGACTCAATCCTGTCATTTCAGGACTGAGACAAACTAGTGGAGTAGGAATGCTTGCACTCTAGAACCCTGCATCTGACCTGGTCTGTGGCTACACAGAGACAGGAGGATGATTATGCCATCACCATCAACTCTTTCCACTTCCATCAGCATTAAGTGTTGCCTTGCAGATTTTTTAACTATTTAAGAACAAAACATTGTTGCATACATTACATTTAAATCTAAAGGAGGTACCTCAACAACTAAGAGTCACAGTCATCAGTGTGAGAACTCACATTTCAGTTCGGAAAAGAGAAGGAACTTATTCACCCAAAAGTAGTTACCATCTGGAACTTCCTGCCACCACATATCAGCCAAGATATTCATAAATCTAGATTAGGTCCCACTAAATGTTTGCTGCAGGAGAAGATTAGTACTTGGGGCAAACCTGAGGTGTATTGTAACATGCTAGGGCAGTTTATGGGTGCTAAATGCAGGTTCCTATATACCAATTGGGCAGTAACCAGATTGTAATCACAAACCCCTGCCCCCTATGGCCTATAAGGTGCTGTGGGGACTTGTGATCACATTCAGGCTACTAAGGCCCACTAATGGCGATTCTTCCTCTGTAGTTATCTGCTATATTGGTACCTTAAGATGCAACTGAACCCATAGCATTAGCAAGGTGCTGTGAGGTCATTCGCATCTCATTAGAGCCTCAACACAGGCCCAGAGTACACACTGTTGGTGACCCCCTACCCCAATGTACAGGCTATCATCAGCTCATTTTGTCTGTTCTGGTACAGAGTAAATTGATACTGTTGTACCATGTCCCTGGTGTCCAGTGGTCCTTCTCTGCCTGGACCTTAGGCATGCATACCTTTGATATTCCCTTGGAGCTAGTGGTCCCCTGTCCCCCAAAACCTTGGCAGTGCTTACCTGCAGTATTCTCTGGTGTACAATGGTCCCCTTCACCCCTTGGTTCAATTCCTCCCACCTGGCCCACCAGCCTTGTAGCTGGCACCCCGTGAATGAGAATCCCCTAACCCGCCATCTATCCTCAGCACCCCCAGTTAGACTGGCACAGACCCTCACTTACATTCATGGTCTGCTGTGACTGGACAGTTTGGCGATCATGCTGCTATAATTAGCTGTGATTACAGTAGTGTGATCATGAACTGTCAGATGGTGGCCAGCCGTGGAGGTGAGTGAAGGGTCTGTGCTGGTCACCAGGGTGGGACACTGGCATGAGGCAGGCAGGAGGGGGCACACCAGGCACAGGGTGGGTGGGTTGGTGGGAGATTCAAACTGTGGAGGGTAGGGTGGACTACCAGCCACCAAAAATATTGCAGGTATGCACAGCTGGAGGTTCAGGGGTGGAGAGGATCACTAGCTGCCAAGGATGTTTCAGTAAATATATCAGGGTGGGGTGTTTGTGAGGCTGGGGACCATTAGCCACAAGGGCATTAAAGAATATATATCAGGGGCTGTTATGTGGTGAGAGAGACGCTAGTCACCAGGGTATGTTGCTGTCTAGCGGGGTGATTGGGCTGGGGTTGCAGTTTTGGGGACAGTTGATAAGACCTGGTTTGGGGTGGTAAATGGCACAGCAGCGATGGCTACCCCATCTCCAAACCTACAGATATGCTGTTGTGCCTATATGCAAGCGCTATTAGCTGTTTTGCATAGGTACACCAGCATATTTTATGGTTGATTGCTAACAGGGTAGTGACTCACTAACCTTGCCATCCAGTATGGCATTTTGTGGTCCTTCCATGCTGTGGGCCACAGGGTGGTGTTAGTGAGTTACCACCTGGTTAGCAATCATTGAACACCTTCCAATATCCCGCCATTGTCTCCTACAGCTCTGTAGATTATTTTAAACACCAATTGGATGAATATCTGAATAACCAGAGACTTGATGGCTATGGCACGGAGCCACCGTGGGCAGAATAGAGAACACCTTCAAGTTTCTTTCTGACTGTATTATTCTATGATCTTATGTGTTTATTCCTAATGCTTTCATTGTCCCCACTCTGTTGATCGAGGTTGTCACAGCTGAATGTTCCAGCACAAGTGTGGGCAAGTGGCTGCCTTCACAGCCAACAACAGTGCCACTCCATAATTGGATGTCAGGGGTATACTGAATGTAAGGCTGCCCATGCCTTTCTTCCCCAGAAACTGAGCATCTCAGCTCCCCACGATGCACCTGACCCCCACCTCCACCCACGCCTGGCTTTTGAAGTAGCAGTATTTCTTAGCAAAAATAATATGTTATCATGCAGTTTTCTGGTAATACTGTCTTTCTGGAAAAAATCAGTAGGTTTATTTTCTTTTTATTGTATTTCACTTTAATTGAGATATTAATTGAGTTGTTAGCCTTGCTTTAGAGCAGAAAACAGCTAACGAAAAGAAGCTACCATTTTCTTACTAATTTAACACTTCTATCTAAGCAGGACTCAGTGTCTGTTGAGATTAACAGACAGATACTTTATTAGAAGTAGAAGGGTCTTATTTAGGTTAAAAAAGAAAAGAAAGAAAGTCAGTGTGTGTTCTGTGCTGGGAAGGGTACTGTATCAACTTACTTTGCTAAATCAGCAGGAGAAGAGAGCTTAATTGGGGGTGGGCTTAGACAATATAAAAGCAGGTGACTCAAATTACAACTTCCTGTTGCTAACCTTTTTCTTACTAATTGACCTCCATCCCACCCTCCACCCATCCACCTAAGCCAGTTCTACTTTTATAGCCACTGGATTTGACTGACAGCAGGAACTCCCTGTTTGGCAGTAGGAAAGGAAGGATCATAGAGAAACATTGGTTTTGTCAACTTTAAAGGAAAAAGTAGCTTGCGCTCCCCCAGCTGCTGTGTGATCTGACACTGAGCAAGAAAAGAGGCTACTGAAGAATATAGGAAGTTGCTGTTCCAGAACAGGAAGGGTGAGAGTTGTAAGGAGAGGAGAGAGAAGCATACAGAGAAACAGGAGAGGGACACAAAATAAGACATGATAGGAGTGGTGCAGTGCAATGGCTGTGGGGCGGCAGTGTTCTGGGAGACATTCTGAGGCTGCAATGCTGCCTATTTGCAGGCACCTCTGGGCTGAGGGAGGAGGTTGTCCGTCTCCAGGCTAACCTGGCTAGGATTCGTGGAACCTCCTCCCCACCCAGGGACCACCAGAGCCAATGCAATTACCTCAGAGGTTGCCAAGAAAGAGGAGAGGCTGGACCAGGGTGGGCTCAGGGAGGGAGAGGTGGTGGAACAGAGTTGCATCCCTCCAGCTGTACCTCTCCACAATCATACACGCTCTTCTGGTGGATAGTGGTTCCTCTATGGAGACACCTGCAGTGGAGACCAAGGAGGATGCTGGGAACCTTCACAAAGGAGACCCACAGGAGGGTGGCATGGGACCCCACAGGGGAAGAAACAACTCCTGGTGGGGACTCAATCATTAGGGGGTAGAAATGGGGAGGAAGGGAGAGGAGGTAAGGTGCCTGCCTAGCACCATGGCTTGAGGACAGGAAGCGAATTCTCAGGATCATGGAAGCAGCTGCATGAGGGAGGAGCTGGATGTCACTGCCCACCTAGGGACAAATGACCTGGCTAGGAATGGGTTCAGAGCAGTGCAAGAGGAGTTTGTAGAGTTGGGGAGGGCCTTGGACAAGTAGCATATATGGTAACCTTCTCGGAGGTGCTGCCTGTCTATAGGCAAGGGTGATGTTAGGGTACTCCTCACCAGGGAATTCAATGAATGGTTGAAAACTGGGTGGAGCTCAGTGTTTTGGCTTCATTGGGGACTGGGAGCCACCTGAGGGATGCAGACCTAGCCAGAATCCTAGGTGAGAGGTTTTAAATGCTTCATTGGCAAGCATTTAAATTAGCCAAGGGGGGGCACTGAAAAGGATCAAGGAAATCCCCCCCCCCCACAAAAATCTGTAATTAGTGAGGTAAACACCAAGGTAGAGAAGTCATTAGGGAGCAAGGCAGAGGTAAATGTAAAAAATGCAAAGGCAGTAAGGACAAAATGGGGCTAAAAGGGGTAAGGCCATCAAAAGTGGAGGGTGATGAGTACCAATGCCCGAGGTCTGTGTAACAAGCCTGAACTAGTGGCCTTGATGGAATAGGGGTTGCCTGGATATTGTAGCAGTCACAGAAACATGGTACACAGAGAACCATGACTGGGATGTCAACATACCAGGACACACAATCTACAGGAGGGACAGGGAGGGTAAAAGAGGAGGAGGAGTAGCTCTCTATGTAAAGGAAGGGATCAAAGCAACAGAACTAAAGAGTAAACAGGGAGCAGATGAGGCACTCTGGGTCACCCTGGAGACAGGAAATGGCACCACAATCCGCATGGGGTTGATACAGACCTCCATCTCGGGAGGGAATGGACAAGGAAATGATAGAAAGCATCCTTAGAATGGCAGAAAAGGGGAGATATTGTTGATGGGGAACCTGAATATGCCAGATGTTAACTGAGCACCTTTGCTGCAGGCACATCCAAGAGTAGGGTCATTCTTGATGCCCTACAAGGGCATGCCTCAGACAGCTAGTATTGGAACCCACTCTGGAGGAGCAGTCTTAGATCTGGTACTCTCAAATGGGGACGGAGAAAGAATCTCAGATTTAAGTAGGTAGCCATCTGGGAACAAGCGACCACCAAACAGTGTGGTTCATGATAAACACAGCTATATAATCAAGCCATGTAAAAGCAAGAGTATTGGACTTTAGGAGGGCTGACTTTGGGAAAATGAGAGAGGGCCTCAGAAAAGCACTAACAAACAGGCAAGAAGGAGGGTGGAGGAACAATGGGGAGTAATCAAAACAGCCATCACAGAGGCAAGAAGCCTTTGTGTGAAGCAAATCAACAAAACACAGTGAAGGAAAAAATGCTGTGGTTCTCCAAAGAGGTGGCAGGAAGGTTAAGGAGAAAAGGACAGCATTCAGGAAATATAAGGAAACACAGAAGGAGCAGGACAGAGAACTTTATCAGTTAAAGCAGAAAGAGGCTGGAAGGCAGTCAGAATGCAAAGGCCCAAACCGGGAAAGGATAGCCAACTCTGTTAAGAAGGGGATAAGACCTTTTATAGGTACATTAGGGAGCAAAGAAAGACCAAAGGAGGGATACTGAGCCTTAATAAAGGGGAGGAATGTGGGTAGAGGGTGACAGTGAAAAAGCAGGGATACTGAACGAATATTTCTGCTCGGTATTCACAAAGGAAGAGGAGGGAGGTACCTAAACCAAACAAGAGAAACACTCTGAAGACGGGGGTCGATACCAGTCTATTTACAGAAGAAAGGGTTCTGAAAGAACTAATGAAATTGAAGGTGGACAAAGCAATGGGCCTGATGGGATTCACCCACAAATTCTAAAAGAACTTAGGGTAGAACTAGTGACACTGCTGACTACCTCTTTAACAGATCTTGGGAGAATGGGTGGTACCTGAAGACTGGAGGAGGGCGGATGCGATTCCTCTTCACAAAAGTGGGAGCAGGACAGAGGCAGGAAACTACAGACTAGTTAGTGTGACTTCAGTGATAGGGAAAATGATGGAATCACTTGAAAGAAAGAATTGTTGAGTACCTAGAGGCCAGTGGGGCACAGGACCCAAGGCAGCATAGATTCACAATGGGAAGTTGCGTGACGAATCAATAGCTTCTTCTTTCTTTCTTTGCTTTTGTTAACTGGGTAAGCACACCAGACAGCCAAGTGCCTATTTTGAGGTGCGACCGGGAGGGTTTCAAGTAAAGTGAGTACAGGTACAGTGAGGAAGACAATGCATCACATAGAAAATAACAGGCATCACAGGGGTTACAGTCAGTGCAGGATACAGAGAATACCAGGCATCACGGGAATTACAGCTGGTGCCAACAATAATTAGAATAACTGAAAATACAAAAACAGTACGGTATTGGTACATACTGGTAGTGGGGTAGTAAGACAGTAACAGGCGACTTACTAGCACAAAATAATTCAGTGGAGATTAGTACAGGAGGATTTGAATAGAAGGCATAATAGGGAAGCTACAGAGGGTATAACGGCTACCAGGGACAGCCGTGGGTGGCATGACAGTATCTGAGAACTAAGTGGGACATGAGCAAAGCAGGAAGTGAGTACGGGGGTGGGAATGGGGGTCGAATATCGTATGATCAGGGAGAGGGACTGGGGGTGAGTGCCGGGGAGGGTGAACAGTGCCAAGTCAGGCACAATTGCTCAGAGTGGTCTGTGAGGATAAGTGCAGAGGTGCTGTGGCTCCCATCCAGAATTCCCTGGGTGGGAAGTAGTTGGGTTGGGCTAGAAGGCTACGAGGGTGCAGGACACGCTGAAGAGTGTTTTAAAACGTTCCAAAGGGAGGCCTAAGCTGGTATGGGAGGGGAGGCCCACGTTAGTACAGGAGGGAGTTCCACATTTTGGGGTGTAGTGTGGAAGGCCCGATCACCTGCAAGGGTACTGGTTCTGGGGCAAGGCAATCCAGCGGCGCCTGGATCTAAGGAGATAGGAGGGGTGCTGGGTTTGGGGAAGGGCAAGAGCAGGAGGGTGGCCGAGCGAATGATGTTGTCAATGAGATTTCCAAGCACGAAGGTACGGTGTTTCTCCAGGGGAGACACTCTAGACGCGATGTATAGATCTGCGGTGGTGAGTGAGGGAGGGCAGAGAGCACGAATTGACATATATTGTTATATGCTGTGTCCCTTTGAGAGGCTGGATTTGGGTGCAGGGGCAAAGGTGACGAGTCCGTAGCAGAGGGTAGGGAGGAGGATCCCCTGGCTATGGCCGAGCGAGCGCCAGAGTGAGGCAGTTTTGGCTCTGTAAGCTAGCCCAAGCTTTCCATTTGTGGCCTTGCAGACGTTCCTTATGTGGAAGGTTAGGTCCAGCACTGGGTCCAGTGTGATGCCCAGGTACTTGACAGCGGCTACAGTCTGAGGGAGAGTCATCGGACCCAAGGATTAGCAGAGGGGCAGGGCAGGACTTAATTCTGTTTGAGGCACCAAACAGCATGGCTTGAGTTTCTTGAGGTTCAGGGTAAGCCTGTGTTCACCTAGCCAGGTTTGGATGCACGTGAAGTCTGAGTTTAGTGGAGTCTATGGTGGAGATGCTGGGGAGCTGGCCAGATGACGAGGTCATCCGCAGACAATGTGGATAGGCCGTGGGCAGGGACGGATGGCAGCTGCTGATGAAGAGCGAGAATAGAGTGGGGCCCATACAGATCCCTGGGGACGCCATGGAGGACTGGTGAGGGGTGGAGGAGTCCGATTGAAACAGGTATACTGCTGCCTCCCGGAGAGGTAGTTAAGGAACCAGGCATGGGCGGGGGGTGGAATCCGAGGGCTAGGAGCATGGAACTGAGGAGGGAGTGATCGACCCTGTCGAAGGCTTTGGAGAGGTCCACGAAGATGGCTTTGGTGAGTTTGCCTTGGTCAGCAGCAGTCCTAATCTGAGAGGTGACAAGGACAAGGGCAGTGGATGTGCCGTGTCCTTTCCTGAACCCGTGTTGTGCGAAGAGGGATGTTGTAGTACTGGATATAATGAGACAGCTGGGAGGCGACAGCTTTCTCAAGTAGTTGCTAACGCGGACAGGATTGCGATTGGGCAGTAGTTAGTGGGGTCTTTAGGGTTACCTGTTTTAAGACGGACAACCTAGCCACTTTCCATTGTATGGGATGATCCCGGTCACGAGGGAGATGTTGAAGAGGTGTGTGATCGGCCTGGCAAGAAGGTGGGCTCCTAGTCTGAGCAGTTTGGGCTCTAGGCTATCATGCCCCTGACCCAGTGTGGGGGAGAGGCGGCGAGCAACTTCTGGGTCTCGGTTGCTGAGATTGGGTGGTGGAAGGTGGAAGGGGGCCGGGGTGGAGACCAGACTGGGAGAAGCCAGGGGTTTAGAGGAAGGGGGTTGGGGGGAGATTGCTCAGAACAAGGAATTGAAGGCATTTGCAATGGTAAGGGGTTATTACAACTGACCCCGCCTACAGTAGGTCAGTGACCTGGACTCTGCGGACCACCAATCGCATTCTTGATGTTATGCCAAAAGCTTCTCTGGTTGTTGGCCGAGGCAAGAAGGGTGGATCGACAGAACTTGCTTTTCGCTGAGTGGATTGCCTTTTGCAGGAGTTCCTAAGGTGTCTGTAGGCTAGTAGGTGATCAAGATTTTGGGAGGTCTTATAGGTCTCCCAATATCGATCTCTGACCTTCAAGAGGAGTAGGTTTCCATGAAGCCATTTGGTGTAGTACCACTCACCTCCTCCTGATGAGGGGGCGGTTTATTCTGCAGGGCACGAACACATCGAGGAATGAATCCAGGGCAGGCTCAGGGTCGCTGGATGCTGTAACCCCGACCAGTCGACTTGACGGAGGTCTGAAAGAAAGTCGTGAGAGTTGAATTTGGAGTAGTCCTAAGTTCAATCACTTTACTGGAATTTTGGCTGTGTGATTGGGGACCAAAGTAGTAGACCAGGGAGGGCTGTGGACATGGCCTACCTAGACTTTAGCAAAGCATTTGATACAGTCCACACAAAAGATTAATACATAAGTTAGCCAGCCTTGGAGTGGGTCCCAAGGTGGTAGCCTGGATAAAAAATTGGCTAGACAACAGGGCGCAAAGGTAGTAGTAAATGGAGTCACAGTGAAGAAAGAGGGTTACTGAGGGGTACGCCTTGGGGGTTCAGTACTGGGACCGGTCCTTTAATTTCTTTATAAGTGACCTTGCAGAGGAACTGGAAGGAAAAGTATGTTTCTTTGCAGACGACACAAAGATCTGCAACAGGGTTGATGCACAAGATGGAGTGGAAAGGATGAAAAGGGACTTGGCAAGGTTGGAGGAATGGTCAAATGTATGGCAGCTCAGATTCAACGCAAAGAAGTGCAAGGTAATGCACCTGGGAAACAAAACCAAGGGAAGAGTACACAATGGGGGTGAGATACTGACAACAGTAAAATGGAAAGGGACCTGGGGGTAATTATATCAGATGACCTAAAGGTGGGCAAGCAATGTGGAGAAGGCAGTAAGGAAGGCTGGGGGATACTGGGATGCATAGGGAGAGGCATCAGTAGTAGAAAACAGGAAGTTGTTATCCCTCTGTTCAGACAGTTGGTGAGACCCCATCTGGAGTACTGTGTGCAGTTCTGGAGACCCCATCTCCGCAGAGACATAGACAGAGTGGAGGCTGTCCAGAGGAGGGCAACCAAAATGGTGCACGGTCTACACCAGAAGACACTGAAGAAAGACTAAAGGAGCTTATATGTATACCTTAAGGAAAGAAGGAGAGAGGGACATGATAGAAACTTTCAAGTACCTCAAGGAATCAACAAAGTCCAAGAGGGTAGCATCTTTCAGAAAAGAGATGTGTAAGAACAAGGGCACAATTTGAAGATAGAGGGGGACAGCTCAGAGGTAATGTGGAGGAAGTATTTTTTCACAGAGAGGGTTGTGGATGCATGGAACAGCCTTCGCTGAGGAGGTCGTGGAGTCAAGAACAGTAGGGGAATTCAAGAATGCATGGGACAAACATACAGTAAGGCAGTCTTAGTGGGGTAGGAGGAAGTAAGCTGTTGGTTAACTAGGATCTGCAGCTTACCTGTTAGGTAGGAAAATGGGCAGACTAGGTGGGCCATGCGGTCCTTATCTGCTGTCAAATTCTATATTTCTATGTTTCTATTTGGATTTTAACGTTTTTGAAAGCATCTGCTCTCTTGCTCTCTGGCTGTGCCCACAATGAATAAAACATTTATGGTACAGTGCTGTGCTGTTTACCATCTGAAGTGTGAGCTAGCATCCTCCTAATATAGCCACAAAATGAATCTAATGCAGCATGTTAGGTTTAAAAGTAACCTTGAGGGAAGGAAGTTCTAAAATTGTAAGTGGTGGCCATCTTTAATTAATTGAGTCAGTAATAATAAAGGTTACACTTTAAGTGTTGGTTAACTACAGTGTAGTTACAGTGTAACTACAATGCAACTGCAATGTAGTTGCATGCAACAAACATCTAACTACAGTGTAAGTCCCTCTTGCATGTAATTAATGATCAGTTACATTGACACTGGCACTTAAATTGTAACCATTATAAAATTAATAATAACAAATATTTTAACAACATCTGACAGGAATAAGAATGTACTGATGGTAAATCTAATTGTGTCCCAAGTGTATCAAAGCTAAACAAAACCCTATATGATGACATGCTTGCAGACTAACGAATACTGCTGCTTTAAGCATGGGATACTAAGACTCATGTAACCCCCAGTGTCACCCCAGGAGACACTGTAATTGCACCATGCTGCACCAAGGGTAGGCCCTGTCTCACAATTTTAAATGTAAAAAGAAAATTGGTAAATTAAAACCTAAAATTTCTGTCCGTTTACATGAACATTTCATTGACTCGTATTTATTTTCTTTACTCTGTCTAGCTTCACATTAGCAGACATATAGAGAACAGGAAAAAGGAATTTATTGTTGGAGAAATCTGAGGTCCGATTCACAAAGCTCCCTGACTGCAGAATGGTGCAAGGTGCGACTTGCACCAAAAGATGTGCGGAAGCAATTCACAAAAGCAGCTCATGGCCAAATGCAGGCTGTATGCTCCAAAGGGGCTTATGCCAGCCTTATGCCATAGAATGGGCTTCAGCATGGATCTAGGGGCTTGCAGTAGATGCATGCTGCCATATCCCTAAATCAAGATTCAACTAAACCCTCCCAGAGGGCAAAAATTTCAGGCTCTCAGATCAGGCCAGGGCTGGTCTAGGGGAACTAAGATGTGTGCCCTCTGGGAGGTTAGTGAACTTGGCGCCATGTGCCGCGGTCCCCCTCCCCTGCCCAGATACCCTGTTTATTAAAAAAAAGCTCTGGTGGCTAGCGATCCCCATCATCCCAATACTCTTGTAATAAAAAGCACATCCCTGGTGGCTAGCGGTCCCAACTAGCTCCTATCTCTTGTAATAATAAAACCACATCCCTGGTGGCTAGCATTTGCCCCCAATCCCGATCCCTTGTAATAAAAATCACAGCCCTGGTGGCTAGTGGTTTCCCCCAACACGAATCCCTTGTAATAATAAAATCACATCCATGGTGGCTAGCGCCCCCCCAGCCTGATCTCCTTCTTATTACTGTAATCATGTCTCTGGTGGTCCTGATGGACACCTTCCCTATCCCGATCTGCCCATATAATTTAAATATATCCTTCCCTAGTGGTCTAGTGGATCCACACCCCTAGCAGCAGGGCCCTCACCCCTCCCCATCCCATACCCAAGCTGGCGACTGACACAGCCCTCCACTCTATGACATGATTGGATGCTGATGGGAGTTGTCAAGGTGTGCATACTGTATACAGTATGCACTCACTGATTGACAGCTGTGTCAGTCAGTGAGTGTGTACTGTATGCAGTACGCACTCCTTGACAGCTCAGTCAGCAGCCAATTGTGGTGGAGAGTGGAGGACTGTGTCAATCACTGGCTCAGGGATGGGACAGGGAGAGCGGGGTGGTGGGGCATTATGCCAGGGTGGGGGTCTACTAGACCACCAAGGAAGGATATATTTAAATTATATGGGGCAGATCAGGGATGGGGGGTCCACTAGACCACCAGGAACGGATTAGGGTAATAAGAAGGGGATTGGGGCTGAAGGCGAGCCTCGGGACATGATTTTTTTTATTACAAGTGGATTGGGGCTGCAGGGTCCATTAGACCACCAGGACGTGATATTTCATTAAGATAGGGATTGGGGCGGGGGGCCACTAGCCAGCAGGGATTGCTGTCCATGGTTCTATTGCCGCATGGCCACCCCACAGCCTAGACACACCTTCCAGATGCACCTCTGTTTGGTGCAGGCCACGGTTGCCTCTGCCGTGGATCTTTGCCGCTGGGACCCTTCCAGATAGTGAATCGGGTGCAGGGTCCCTAGCACGCCGAGCAGTCAGTGCAAGCTGCCTTCAGTGCAGCTTGTGCTGACCTTTGTGAATCAGGCCCCTGGTGTATCAATCCAGTTTCTAGAGTTTCTTTAACTTAGTTTAATAGCTGGTTGTTTTGGAGCTTAGTGCTGTTGTGGTCAGCTCTGAAAGGACAAAATAAAATGAGCTTCAGCATGGTAAGACTCGGTCACTGCACTGAAATGAAACAATGTATGAATGCAGATGATATTTGCATAGTAGGTGCTTAGTTTTTACGTGTCTTTGTAACTATGCATGCATGGTGAAAATGTAATGCTTTATATTGGTAAACTGTTACTCGCTTGAAACAGGCCCACACCTATGTACCTAACACCAAAGATTTGATGAGTGCTGCACTGGGAAATGTAGTTTTCCTTGACAGGTCATCTAATTTGACCACTGACCCAGAAGAGCCTCATGAGCTACAACTCCTACAATGCACTGTATTGCCTTTTTGCTGCACAGGTTCTTCCTTTTGATGGACAGAACCACTCTGTCAGTTGCATTCTCAAGGGTCATGGGAGAGAAGCCTATATCCAAAGGTAGCAGAAACAGAAGGCAGAGGCACAGCTGTTATTTGTTACAGTATATGTTTTGTAGTGTTAGATGAGTTGTTGCCACCCCTCAAAAGACAGAGCTTCCATTTTGTTGTACCACACACCCAGCTACTTCTTGATTGCTTACCCAGTTGCTGCCTCAAAATTGCCAAGTGGGTGATTTGTTTTCCTTTTTACTTGGTGAACATGTCCAGTGCTGAGGGATGACTGCTCACTGTTTCTATGTTTATGTGTGACTAGACATTGCCAGTTTAGGCTGCTGTGACAGCAACAGTAACTTGGACCTAAGACATAAAGACAGTGAGGAGTCATCGCTGGCACTAAAATAAAACAACAAACCAAGTTACTTATTTGCATACTTGGGGCAGCAGCTGGGTGGGGTACTGAGCAGCTAGGTGCTGAATGGGTTTGTTAAGCTACAAAATTTCCTGGCAAACTTGTGTTTTGGTGGGGGAGTAGGGTTGACATGGAAAGTTAGAAACCAGGTGAGATTCTTGCATTAGGTGGTGGTTGTACTATGGTAGCGGTGTCACTGCTATGGTAAAACAACTTTGTGGTGGTGGAACAATGTTTGAGATTGTATGAATTTCTGTACACGGTTAAGTTTTAGCTATCTACTATATAGTACCTTGATCACCTCCATTTATCATGATAAAAGGGGTTTAATTATGTAATGGTGACTGACCAGAATATACTACAGAGCTATAAACCAAGCTTTTGCATGCTGTAGCTCTCCCTTGTTTCCTTTTTATATTCCTAAATGTCAAGCTTGTGAAGGGTAGGGGATTGATAAAATGAAATCCCTCATTTATCCATGTGGAATGCCAGTGCATTCAGGCTTTCCATACTGTGACACAACTTGCACCAACCCAGCTGTGATCCAGAATCAGTTCTTCTAGGAGAGTGCTAAGTAGCAGAAAACAGAAAGCTGACATTTCAAGATTAGCTCTTGATTATGGAGTGCTGAAATATCAACTTTTTTCTACTACATACTGTACTTGTTAGCCTCCCTACAGGTCGACCTTGGGTCACACCTGGCCATTTCATGTTGTGTCTAGTGCCACACTCCTACACAGTCTACCTTATTTTGTAATTTCCACCTCACAATTCCTCCAGTGAACCTCATTACTGACCCAGTGGTGGCTCTCCTCTATGTGCACTCACTGGGACCCTTTTGGACAAAGTCACCAAGCTGTAATGAATTTGAATCTCATCCTGGTTCTTTTAATAGTTTTCCCTAGCAGATCTCACCATGAAATGAAACTGAGGAAACTCCATGCATTCTTAGTTTTTGGGAGTAGTGTTGAGTCTATTGCTCAGATGCTTGTCTGACAGGGCCACACGAACGATATAACTTGATGCTGTGGTGTTTCTCCAGAGGTCAAAGGCTGCAGTCAATTAGTGCTGCTGGATCATGTGTAGCTCCACCTAAAGAATGTGCCATGTTTACAGGGAAACAGATTAACCGTGTCAAGGATAAACAGCCCTTCCAGCTAAATTTAAGGTAACTGCTGACAGATGTACAAGTGCACCAGTGATGATGTGATGCCCCTTTGGTTTGTGGCAGGAGAGCAAATCCTCTCCCTTACCAAATGTTTTCATCCCAGAAATGTTTGCTGTACAACCCTGCTGACTGCAGGGATGTCAGATCATTTTGCATTTTTCCTGCAAGTCTGGGGCGGGGTGGGCAAGCGGTGTCTTCCTGTGTTGTCTGTTAAGAGTTTATACTTTCCTATGGAACCTGAATTATTTTGTTTTTCTGTCTAAGCAGCACTAGTCCACGGTAACGATGTTCCTACTGACTGCTTCTTTTCCCAGCAATAATACAGGAATACCTGTAGATCTGAAAGAGCCCTGTGACTGTTTGCAGGAATTCATGTCTGCTCACTGTGGTGCCGTTAGCACGGTGAACCACTTGTAGGCCATCTCATTCTGGGAAAGCCGCCAGCCTTCAGAATATGCATCAGAGTGCATTTGTAGTTTGTTTCGAAACACTCTCCACATCCTCCAGTGTCAGGGAATGTGACTTTTAAATGTAATACATTACACTTACTTCTGACTCTATAAAATGCAATGCATTACAGCTGCTTATTATATTTTTTAGAAAAGAAGTAAATCATTTTAATAGTACTGCATACTACTTTTATGTTACTTTATATCAGTTACCGTTATGTGTCTTCTGAAGATACAAATGTGAGTTTTATTGATGAAACAAAATTCTGTGGTAGCAGTGTTGAAATACCAGACAAATCTAAGCTCTGGATTTATTGTATTTCTACCTGGTGTAGGTTATGTCTGCAAGAATCCAACCATGAAAGGACAAGTGATCTCTTTAATAGTAACTTAAAACTCATATTAAAGTAATTAGTTACTTTTTTTCTTGAAAATAATCCAGTACTAGTTCCTAAAAAGAAATTATATTACAGTTATTGGTTACATTTAGCCAGTTACTCCCCATACTGCCTCAGAAAAGGCAGACACAAGGCAACTGAAACCGATTCTCAAAGCTCACCGCATATGCTTGCAATTTTCTAGTTTCAAAACATAGTGTATGAAATATCTCTAGTCTCTGACAAAACCTTTCCATGGGAATTTCAACCCTCTTTAATATTTTATGACTGCATAAACAGCGGATAAAAGCACTGGTTAGCCAAATTTTTTAATTGGTGAATTCAGCAGCTCACCCTACCAGTTCGTTCACAAGTAGACCTCATTTGCTGGACTTATGCAAGCCCAGTTGCTTCTCTGACAGCCTTATAGGGTACAAAATGAAATGAGTGGGTCCTGTGACCAGTCCTCCCCATACACTGATGTGCATACTGTAAATTTAATAAAGCAGCATATAGTAGTTCGAAATTGTCACAGAAAGAGCAAACATATTTCCCGTTAACCCCTGTGCTGTTCCACCTTAGAACAGAGCAGAATTCCAACCATAAATAAAACCAAATAGATTTCTTTTTTCTGTTTTTGTTTTTTTGTTATGAGGATTTGATGTCAGGCTGCAGCCGTCTAAAATAAACAGCTGTACGGTAGTTCATTAGGCTGCCTGCTCCGAGTGATTTTCTCATTGATTAGTCTCGCTGCTAATGCTGCTTCATTCCTCATTTCACTGCTAATTAACATCAGCTCTGCTCCTGACCACTTGACCATTCTCTCTGTGAACACATGCTGCTGCTGGTTAATATTCTAGCTTGGCAAGCACTAGTAGTGGGGTGAAAACACAGGCAGAAACGAACGCATAATGAAACAATAACCTTTTCTTGTTTTATTGAAAAGGTGCATATCCAGCAGGGGGACACACTGGTCACAGGAGTGTAAGTTTTTCTTTGTGGGACGGAGAAATCTTAGCTCATCTTAGGTGTTTTAGTGTTCATGGTGAGTTAGTGGATTGAGAGAGTCCTCTGCCTGTCTGAGACTAGTTTGGAGTTTGTTTGTGAACTGCTTTCATTGGGATCATTTAATGGAAGGAAAAAGAACAGCACTGCATATTCTTATCATCACTGGAAGGATTCTGTACACACACTTCTGCATGTTAATTCTGACATAGAAACATAGAAATCTGCAGGCAGAAAAAGACCCTTGGCCCATCTAGTCAACCCATTTCCTCCTCCCTGTTTGACTTATCATACCCCTTTATTCCCTTGTCATTGTTACTTCTATTTAGCTCCATGCAGTTGTCCCAAGCCCTCTTGAATTTGCTCACCAAATCTACCCCACCACCCATTATGGCAGCCTATTCAAGGACCCACCACTCTCAGTGAAGAACTGCCCCTCATATTTCCACCTAAATCTGCCCCTCTAGCTTGAGTGCATGTCCCCTAGTTGGTTTGTTCTCACTCACCCTGAATATGCTTCCTTCCCTCACCCTGTTTATTCCTTCAGATATTTGATGGCTTCTACCATATCCCCCTCCCTCCTTGTCTCCAGTGTGTACAAGTCTAGTTTCTCCAGTCGTTCTTCATAAGGCCTCCCATGTAGTCCCTGAACCATCTTGGTTGCTGTTCTCTGGATCTTCTCAATCTTGTCTCTGTCACCCTGTAAGTGTGGCCTCCAGAACTGCACCCTGTATTCTAGATGTGGTCTGACCATAGTTTTGTATAGTGGCATTATCACCTCCTCCTTCTACATGTAATGCCACTCCCTATTCATGCCAACATTCTGCTTGCCTTTCCACTGCCTTATTGCATTGGTTTCCAACCTTCAGGCTATCTGAAATGATGATTCCAGGTCCCTTTCCTGCTCTGTTTCCTCAAGTTCCTTCCTTCCTAGCCTGTATTTTGACTCTTGTATTCTTATGCCCTATGTCATAATTTTGCTCTTTTTTTCATTGAATTGCAGTTGCCACTTCCTGACCACTCCTCCAGCCTGGACAGGTCCTCCTAATTCTTTCCACCTCTTCTGGCATGTCTACCCTGCTACAGATCTTCGTATGATCAGCAAATAAACACAGCTTCCCATTCAGGTCTCTGAAATGTCCCCAGTGTATATGTTAAGCAGTATGGGATCCAACACTGACCCCTAGGGAACCCCACTCATCACCCCCTTCCTTGGAGTGCACTCCATTAACCACCACCCTCTGAGTTCTACCCATGCTTCATTCTCCACCAAGTTTTTTAGTTTGCTCCTTATCCCTAAGCTTTAACTTGCTTATTAGTCTCTTTTGAGGAGGTATCAAGGCCTTTCTGAAGTCCAGATAGGCCACGCCCACCACCCTCACTGGTCACATATTTCCGTACTCTATCAAAGAATTAAATCAGGTTGGTCTGACATGACCTCCCACCTGTGAACCTATGCTGGTTGTCATCTGTGAGCCACCCTCCAGATATTGTACCAGCCTTTCCTTTATAGGTGCCTCCATCAGCTTCCCCACCACAGAGGTAAGGCTGACCAAACAATAGTTGCCCGCTCTTGCTTCCTTCCCTCCCCTTTGTACAATTGCACCACATCAGCCCTTTTCCAATCCCTGGGACCCTCCTTTGTCCAGGGACAGATTAAATAACTTTGTGAGTAGTGCCGCACGTTCCTCTCTTAACTCCTTGAGCACCCTGGGGTGGATTGCGGCTGGGCTTATTGCCTTGTCTGTCCACAATTTTCCTAATTCCTCAAATACCCTACCCTCTGAAAAGGGCTTGTGTCCATCTCCCTGCCCACTCTTCCCCTGCTTCTTAGCTCTGGCCCCTTCCTTTCTTCCTGAGCTATGAAGACTGATGTAAAGTATTCCTTCAGCAGATTTGCCTTATCCTCATCCCCTCCATCAGAGCTCCCCTCCCTTTGCGTCTCATTATCCCCTGCCTGCTTTTCCTTCTCTCCTTATATACCAGAAAAATTCTTGTCCCTCCTTTTGGCCTCCCTTACTATTTTCTCCTCCGTGTCTGCCTTAGCCCTCCTGATTATTCTCCCCATGTCTTTTAGCTTTTACCTGAAAGCTTCCTTTTCCTCCATCCCTGTGAAGATTTGTAGGTCGTGAATGCTTTCTTTTTTCCATGACTGCTCTTCCCACCTCCTTTGTAAACCAAAGTGGCTTCCTCCCTCGTTTGTGTTTGCTCACCCTTCTGATGCATTGTTCTGTTGTTAGCAGAATTCCCTCCTTTATTGCCCCCCATAACTCTTCAATGACCTATAGGTTCTCCTTTCCCTCTAGCTCCTTTTTGAGAATTTTTCATTTTCCTAAAATCCACTTTCAAAGTCCATTACTCTAGTGGTGGACATGCATGCTCAAGTGTAGCTTGTACCCTGGAGAAGTCACAGTTTACAAGAAAATAATCTTTATATACCAGAACTGTCTTTGGCAACTTCGTGTATAGATAGGTTTGTTTGTTACCCTGCCCTTGTGTATCCCATGCACTACAGCAGTAATCTGTTTTATAAGAATTATATAGTTCCACCAAAGCTCAACAATCATATAATAATATTATTAGGGTGGAGGTCAGGCACGAGGAGCAACAAAGGTAAATGGCCAGTGCTAGAGTGGTGCCCCACTGTAGAAAAACAAGCATAAAACAAAATGAGTGTGTAAGCCTTGGTATATATGTTTCTACCCTCAGGACAAATTGGTGCATAATGTTATTTGGACATATTGAAGTCTAAAGGGCATTATAGAATGGCATCTGGCCAGTTCTGCTCCCAACCAATCAAAACCTGGTCATATGGGACAGGGTATACAAAATAGGGTGTGGCCACTTCTTCCTCCTTATTGATCAGGAGCCACATCACATGTAACACATGCAATACTAGACAACAGAGTGGAGATTATTGGGCTATAACCGCATACCATGGGGCATGGTGAGGTCTGACATTGCAGGGAAGGGCCTTACTGCCCCTGGAAGGATGGGTATAGCCCAACACTGCCCATCCTGAAGTGTCATAGTGTGCTCAGAAAATGGTATTGTGCTTAAGAAATGGAGTTTAGTTTTATATTTTTAAACTCAGGAAAAGAGATGAATAGTGTAAAGAGTTCCTCCTCTGCTTTTGTGTCACTATGGACGCTAGAGCACTGACTGCTGAATGCTGATATGGTGCTGCACTCAGTATAGTTGTGTGTGCCCTTTATCACCCCCACCAAATAAAAAAAGATTTCAGTTTCAAACTACTTGAGGACTCATTATTTTTTATTAAGATAAGAGATGTTGTGCCAGAAGGTTTTATTGCTGCAAGAGAATAGGAAGACTGACCACAACGAGGAAACATGCTGACAAGATTAAGTTTTCAAACCATCGACTTGGTGTTTAAAAAAAAAAAATTACTCGACTGCAGTAGCATGTTACAAAGTTGAGAAGAATTAGTTGAGCAGGAGGTCGGTGTACTTGAAAGCTGGGTAAGGTAGAGGGTGGGCACTGTTTCAAAAGTTGTTCATTTCCAGGACAGGACACTGTGTATAAAAGGGGTAAATAAATGGTGGTTTGTTTAAAAGAAGATTCAAAGTCATGCACATTGATAGTTGTAATGGGGCAGGATGGCAGTGGGTCTTTTAATTGGTAGTCTCTGTTGCCACATAAATGTATGGCAGGGCAATGGATTAGCCAATCGGAGGCTGCATTTTTTAACGCCATTTTCTAATTCATTAATATAGCACATACCCTTTCTAGGAGCACATTAATCAAGACTACAACTTGTTGGGCTTGAAAGGTTAATATGTAAATCTTACAACCCAGCAAGATGAAAAGACATTATGCAGATCAGACAACCACATCACAAAATTACCATATTTCCTTCTTCCAGCACACACAACATTGCTCAACAGTTGTACGCTGCAAATCAAAACACCATGATATACTGCTCAAAGGACAAACACAGGATCTAACTAAAAACATGACATCAACCCAACAAAACTAAGCAAAAATAAATAAAAATACTTTAACTGAAAAATCCAAACCTGGAATTCCTTAGTGGGCTGCCTATTGAAACAAACAAAACAGGAATGCAGAGATACACACCAAATTTAAACATAAGAAAATATTCAGAAATATAGTTTAATATAAGAGCAAACACATATATACATACATCAATAAAAATATCACCAGTAATTCTACATACAGCATAGTGCTCTACAGTATCCTATAATTACCACTCACCTAACCTAAAGCCTTTCTGCAGCAGCATCTGACTAATCAACATAGAAACAAATTGTCAGCAGAAGAAACAGAAACATAGAACTTGTCGACAGAAAACGACCGCTAGCCAAACCTAATGTGCCAGATGGTCCCTGCCTAGTCTGTCTTTGTAGACCCTAACTGGTCTTGGGTGATCCTCCTTCTTCCCTGTCCATTTCCTAACATTCCCCCATGTCTGTCCAATGCATGCTTGGAGCCTCCTGCTGTTTTGCCTCCACCCCTTCCAGTGGCAGTCTGTTCCAGGTGTCCACCACTCTTTCAGTGAAGTAGTACTTCCTCACATCCATCCTAAACTTCCCTTCTTCAGCATCATCACTTGCCCTCCGGTTCTGGTGCTCTTCCTCATTTCAAAGAGACTTTCCTCCTGCACCTTATTCAACCCCACCTGAGGTATTTGTAGGTCTCTTGTCATGTCCCTTCTTGCTCTCTTGTCTTCCAGGGTGTATATGTTGAGATCCATGATCTTTTCTCTTAGGGATTTTGATGCAACCCAGCATCATTCTAGTTGCCCTTCTCTGGACTACCTCCGCCCAGTCTATGTCTTTTCAGAGGTGGCCTCCAGAACAGGGCACAGTCCTCCAGGCGGCGTCATCATCAGTGAGTGATATAGTTGCAACACCACCTCTCTCCTCCTGCTGGGATATTATAGATCCCAGCATTCCACTGGTCCTACCTACTGCTTTGTCACTGCCCTGTCACTTTGAGGTAATTAGATATGATAACTCCAAGGTCCCTTTTCTGCTTAGTGACTGACAGCATCCCCCATCCTGTTGTCATTTCTTGGATTCCTGTGCCCTAGGTGCATGATTTTGCACTTTTGGCTTTGAACCCCAACTGCCATTCTCTTGACCACTCCTTGAGTTTCCTATGATCCCTACATATTCTTTCCACCCTGTGCTTATTGTACACTGTATTACAGATTTTGGTATCCTCTGCAAAAGGCAGTCCTACCCTTCCAGTTTATCTGCAGTGTGTCACTTATGAGGACATTGAAGATGACTGACCTCAGTACAGAGCCCTGTGGCACCCCGCTGATCACTCTCCTGTCATTAGAGTGAGTGCCATGAACCACCACCCTCTGTTGCCTATCTGTTAACCAGTTTCTAACACAGTTCACCACTTTGGATCCCATGCCTAGGCTGCTGAATCTCTTAATCAGTCTTCTGCATGGCACAGTGTCGAAGGCCCTGCTGAAATCCAGATAGGCCATGTCCACTGACCTGCCCTGCCCTGATCTATTTCCTTTGTCACCCAGTCAAAGAACTCAATTAGATTCATCTAACATGATCTCTCCCCACACCATGAATCTGTGCTGCCTTTGTTCTTGCAGCCCATTTGATTCAATGTACTCTACCAGCCTTTCCTTTAACAGGATTTCCATCAATTTCCCCACCACTGAGTTAAGGCTGACGGTCTATAATTACTAGCCTCTTCTCTGCTGCCATCCTTATGTAGAGGGACCACATCTGCTCTCCTCCAGTCCTCCAAAACCATGCACGATTCTGTTGAGCTGTTGAGAAGGAAGGCCTGTTCATTCTGCCCTTTGTCCTACCTAACCGTTGAGACTGGGTTCCCTAATAGTCACTGTCTTCTACCTCTTTTCCCTCCCTGGTGCCCCCAATAAATATATGTCTGTCCCACCCTTGCTTGAATCCAACCACTGTTTTGCACAGACTACCTCGTTGGGCAGTCTGTTCCACTTATCCACCAATTTCTGTGAAAATATACTTCCTTGCTTACTTTTTGAACCTCCCACTCACTACCTCTCTCCTTATGCTACTTCTAGTGTTCTTCATGTTTGCACTGAAGTGAACAACACCTGCTGTTAACTTTGTTTATCCCTTGCAGAAACTTAAATGTCTCTCTCATAGGCAAAGGCAAAGGCAAGTTTATTTAAAAAGACCCTAATCCCAAAGGCTCTAGGCCGCACAAAAATTTGCAGCATTTCATACCACATAAATATATAAATTAAAATTAATACATATAAATAATCGACATTACACCTGAAAGCTTGCAAAATAGGAAGTTTTCAGGCGAACCTTAAAGGCAGTTATAGTGGGGGCCTCCTAACTACAGTTGGTAAGGAGTTCCAAAGAGCGGAGCTGCAACACTAAAAGTCTCGATCATCTGCAGATTTTAATCTCGCTCTTGGAACAGTTAGGAGGCCACCACTAGAGGAGCGGAGATTACGGGTAGAGGAGGAAGAAGCTACCAGGAGAACTGACAGGTAACCAGGGCCCTGCCCGTGGGGCCTTATAGGTGAGAAAACCCACCTTGAAAGTATTCTCCATCTGACAGGCAGCCAGTGCAATTCGCGCAATACAGGTGTAATATGACAAAATTTACTTTACCGGTCAAAAGCCGGGCAGCAGCGTTGCACTAGCTGCAGTCTGTGAAGAGAACCCCAGAGACCCGAGATAGAGGGCATTACAGTAGTCAAGCCTAGAAGTGACTAAGTCATGTATCAGGGTAGGGAGGTCCAGAGGCGGAACAAGGGGCTTAATCCTGGCAATGTTTCTAAGATGGAAAAAACAGGAGCGAACCACGGAAGATATTTGAACCTTCATGGACAGGAACCTGTCAAGAATCACACCAGGATTTCACCCAAGGGGCGTCAATGGCGCAGCTCCTAGCACAAGTCCAGTTGCAGAGTCAGAGGCTATCCCATCATGAACTCTGTTCGACTCCACTACCAATACCTCAGTCTTGTCAGGGTTCAGTCATAGCCAGCTGGAGGCCATCCAGTCATTAATCTCAGTCAGACAGATATTTAACACATCCACTCGTTTGATGTTCCTGGGGCCAAAGGATAAGTATAGCTGAGTGTCATCAGCATAGCAATGAAAACTCAGACCATACTTCCTAATGATCCCCCAGGGCAGCATATATACTATGAACAACATTGAGGCCAATACCGAACCCTGAGGGACTCCACACAAAAGGAGACAGGTGTAGATGAGAAATTTTCCATCACAACCCATTGCCTCCTATTGGTGAGAAAGGACTCAAACCACTAGATGACAATACTGGTGAGTCACATAACTCCCTCAGGCGGAGAACAAACACACAATGGTCCACAGTATCAAATGCTGAAGAGAGATCGAGGAGAACAAGAATTGTCCTGTTCCTCGGGTCTCTAGCCCTGAGGAGATCATTCTGCACCCAAACTAACACAGTTTCAGTGCTATGTCTGGCCCGAAAAGCCGACTGGAAGGGATCGTACAACTCGTGAGTCATGAGATGTTCCTCCAACTGAAGCGATACCACCTTCCCAACAATCTTCCCCAAAAATGGGAGATTGAGATGGAACGATAATTTGCCCTGATTTCCGGGTCCAAAGAAGATTTCTTTAAAGGGTCTTACCAGAGCCTCCTTCAAGGCATCTGGAAAGACACCCTGACTCAAGGAGCACCAGACAATCAGGGCAAACACCAGGCCAACGGAGTCAATGCATCTCATTAAGAAACGCGTTGGCACTGGGTCCAGTTCACAAAAGGTATGCTTCAGATTGGCTGCCACCTCAATAACCTCATGGACCTCCACGGCCTAAACTCTCCCCAACTAGGCGGAGTGTACTCAGAACACAACTGGTGGCCACTGTCAGCAGTGGTATTGTTGCTGAAGAAACCTCCTGCCGGATCAAAGACACCCTGTCCGAGAAAAAACTAGCAAAATCCTCACTATCCTTGAGAAACTCTTCCAGGCTGGAGACAGACAGGATGGAGAAGTCTATCAACAGTCGGAAGAGTGAGGCTGGTCGGTTTCTCCCAGCAGTAATCTCCCAAGACCAAAATACTGTCTTCTTGGTTGATTTGCCTCCTGATATGTGATAATGCACTTTTACAGGACTCAGTTGTCCGTCTCTAGATGGGACCTTCTCCAGCGGCGCTCTAATCTCCGACCCATCTTCTTCATTTCCCTAAGATCTCCATCATACCAAGGAGACCTCAGGTCACGAAGTTCTGGGTCATACGGATAGAGTGCGAGGAGTTGATGGTGTCAGATAACACCTTATTAAGGTGTCTACCCGACATCAACAGCTCCGACGCATGCATCACCCATACTAGATAAATCAACTGCCGTCATAAAACCCTCAGGGATAAGATCACGTAAAGGCGGCAGCAATCATCTCAGCAGGGGAAGAACTTACATAGGAGCCCCAAGTGTGAACTTCACCATGCAATGATGAGACCAAAATACCTGATCAATCGCAAGATCTGCAATCTCAAGCCCCAGTGAGAACACTAGGTCCAGTGTGTGGCCATCCTGATGAGTAGGTACATCAACAAACTGCATCAGCCCAGCAAGGACATACTCTGCAGAAATTCGCTGGCGCACTTTTGAACTTTATCATCGGCCCAAAACATTGAAATCCCCAGAAAAACATCTGAGAATCCAATCTTCGCCCGACAACAAACTACGCAAATTTCTGCAGGAAACCCGCATCAGGCCAGGAGGCGATAGATGAGGAGGATCCTGCAGCCAATGCCGAGTCCTCCACGAATGGCCACACACTCAAATGAACCCGGGTTCCCACCGGTGCACGTGAAGGTCAGGCTAGATCTAAAGCAGATGGCTACAGATCCTCCCATTTCTTCCTGACATCCAGCAAGGACATGTTGATGTCCTGTAGCCTTTCCGTAAAGGATCTCCCCAGCTGCTTCAAATCATCTTGGTTGCTCTTCTCTGCACTGCCTCCTGTCAGCCTTTCTTCAGATGTAGAGTCCATAACTGCACATAGTACTCTGTGGTCTTACTAGGGGTCTGTACTGATGGAAGATCAGCTCCTTACACCAACTGTTTATTCCCCTGCCATTGCATCCCAACATTTTGTTTGCCCTGCCCACCATCTTACTATAGACTGTTTCAGGTTATCAGATATTATAACCCCAGTTCCCATTCCTCAAGTAACTCCTTTCATCAAGGAACACTGATTTCCACCTAAGTCTCACAGATCCCATTTCATTACATGCAACCAAACTGATCTAATTCAAACCTACAAACACAACCTAACCTGAATGCACAGATCAAATTAGATGAAGAAATGCAGCCAGATTACACTAGCTCAGAGATACAAGCATCTAACAATCATACTGATCATATTACCTCTTAAAGCCAAGCTCATAAATTCCGTGTGTAAGCAGAAGCAGCCACTGTGCTGCAGCCCACCTAAAAAACAGCATAATTATGATGTGAAGTAGGGAACAGAACTGCAGGTACTGTATGGAGAATATATTAGGATCTAGGAGGTGGGCTGCCTAAATGTACCTAGATTATCCTTGCTAGCAGATATACATGTATGGGGCTAATATATAGCACGCATTACAGTCCCATATATGTATACCTGCCAGTAAAGATAATCCAGTACATTTAGGCGTCCCTCCCAACCCTATTACGTTCTGCATAGAGTGCCTGCAGCCCTGTTCTCTAGTTCACTTCATAATTATGCTGTTTTTAGGGTGGCCACTTGGCCATACGTGAAAGTTACAAGCCAGGCTTTATGGAGGTAATAACAGTTTTGTAAGTCACCCAAAAAGTCAGAATATGGCTAAAATAGGTACTAGAGCAGACAACTCCATGTTATGGGTTAACAGTACTCAAAGCCCCAAAGCCCCACACTTTTTGAACACTATATTCTGGGTCTTCATGCCCAGGAGACAGGTCTCCCAAATAAAGTATTTATTCATCTTTCTAGTGGCAGCCTCTAAAATACTTACCAGACTCTGGCTGACACCAGTATGCCCATGACAGAAGAATGGCTTGACCTAGTAAAAGACATAAAAGTCATGGAAGAAATGGTTATGGTAAATTAACTTTGACTATGATGAGGATAGCATAAATGTCCTAACATGCTGGTTTCAGTGGATACCTGCCTCACTCAACTCAGATGATGGGGAACAATATCAATTGCTTTGCTGCAATTTTTTTTGCTTGATCTGTTTAACCCCACTGCCCTCCTGGCCATCCACTCATTCAGGCGGCCAAGCCCTTCTGCCACTGAGCTGCCTCGTCACCATTTGCTGCCCCATCCTGTCATGGCCTTGTCGACCTGACATAACCCTTGAAGTCACAACCAGGAGGAGACTTGCCCAGGGGCATTCCATTCCTCACTGGCCATGGTGGGGTGTAGCTTGACACCTTTGGGCTTCATGATGGATGAGGGGCTTCCACTGTCATCTGGTCAGCCAGGCAGCCGTATTTTGCTATTAGGAATGCCCCTTCCTCCCATTATGGCCACACACTTGTGGCATCCTGGCAAACACTCCTGCAGTGCATGGTCAGCCACACCATAAATGTGCGCTGCCACTGAGGGCCACCAGGAGCCACCCCAAGTGCAGTGCAGGCTCAATTCCTCCTCCCTCCTGGGAGGAGAGCATCTCAGGGACTCTCTGTACTCTTCTTGCCAGCCTCCGCTCCTATCATCACTGCTAATTTTAAAAGGAAGATGTATTCCAAACCAAGTAGAGGTCTACTACTGTAACATCCAGTAATGTATGACAACCCAGGAGTTTTATATGTCACTGTTCTGTCTCATGGATCCATTTTCTGTTGTTTACTGTTCATTGTTTTCCATAAAAAAAAAAACAACAATAAAGAATTTTAGTGCAGAAAGCCTAGGTCTGAGCAAGGTTTAAACACAAATTTTGAAACTGTGCTAGACTGTTGCAGTAGTATGGACCCTAACCAAGCTACAGTGACCCAAAATGATTGAACTCCTTAAAGGTACTTCAGTCAAAATTTGCAAAAACATAGTTTTGCAGAGTGTTTTGATTTGTGTGTTTAGTCCTAGTGTGTCCTTTCCTTTGGTTGCTAGTAAGAGTTGTTTTCTAAATTTGCCTACTAGTTTTATGCTTCTGTGGATCTCCATGTATGGCTTATTGCTGCTCTTTGTCCTACAGTGCCTCCTGCTTCATGTGACAGTGATGCATCTGGGACCACCGATTCAGTGAGTGAAAGTACAGCAGCAGTAATCTGAAGATAGGAGCCTGATGTTCTGGCTTCAACTAAATAACTTAAGTTCAGTATTTTGTTTTCTATATGTTTGTCTAGGTCTAGCTAGCAGGAGTAAATGTTTTACGTTAAAGCTTTTTAATTTCACTAAACTACACCCAACCATAAAAACATACAAATCACCTAGGTCATCAGTACTATAATTAGTAAAGACTTTAGCTGTTTTCTTATAGAATAGCCCATTCAAGAGCCGGCCCAGTGATGTGGAAGGCTGAGGCGCTGGTGCCTTATCTCCTGCCACATCGGTTACCCGAGTTTGGGAACCAAGTCGGGTCATTCGAGGCTGGCCGGGAGAGGAAGGATTGAGCATTCCATTGGATTACTCTCCTCCCTTGGGGGAGGGGGTTGTGTGACTCACTGGTTGCCTGCCACCTGGAGGTGTCCAGTTGGTAGTGCAGTTCAGGCACACACACGTTGACCAAACACAGTCATCTGAGGATGTCTTCATGGAGGCAGACTTGCTTGTTGCGCCATTGCACGTGGATGGCTACAGGGGCAACCAGGGAGAAAATGGAGGAAAAAGCCCTCTGGCCACAGGATCATGACAGGACAATCGCCCACACGATTACCAAGTACACCCTGCCATTCTGAATGAAAGGGTAAGTCGCGGAACAGGCAGGTTGTGATGCTGGGAAGCCCAATTGGAAGGGGCTAGCCAGGGTGTAGGAGCATAAAGTACTGATAAAAAGAAAAAAAAAAGAATAGCCCACTCAATTATCCCTCCAGTGTTTGATAAGCTGTGAATGTAGCCTTCTTTGCTCATTGGTTAAGGACGTAACTAGGCCCGTCCACATTAGCACTTTTACCAGGTTTTAAATAATTGTAACTCTGTTAAAATGGTTTTAAAAGTCTTACGTTCAGATTGTAGCACACTAAAACCATGCAACAAACTGTTTTTACAAATCATGCTAAAACCCATGATCAGAGCAAGGGTTTGCAGGTTTACACCAGCATGGTTGCCTTAAACCATATTAACAGCGTGGGGATGCAAACTGTGCTGTAGCATGGTTTAAGGCTACCTCTTCCACACTTCTGTGGCATTTTATGCCACCAAAAGAAAAGGAATAATTTACTTATCCTCGAGCATGCAATGAGCTGCTGAACAAAATGCTGTGGTTTTTCAATTTTCGCTGAATTTGTTACTGCGCTGATTGTGAGTATCCTGGCATGCATTGTGGCACCCACAATGCTTTGCATTAATTGTGTAGTCATGCCTGGGAACTCAAGCAGAAAAGCACATTGTCAGAGTGCAATGTGGACGCTCCGACAACCGTGCTCAACCACAGAATGTAAACATTTTTAAAATGTTTTTAAATAATGTCAGTGTGGATGGGGCCTTAAAATTGCAGCTCTACTGCTGTAAAATTGACTATAAACTAGTAGATGCTGAATCTGTGGTCCAGGATGCATCACTGTCACATGGGACAAGAAACATAGGAAAACGAAGAGCAACAAACCATGGTAATATGGAGATACCCAAAGGCCCTAAAACTAGCAGAAGATGCCATAAAACTGGTAGGCAAATTGAGAAAAAGACCTAATAACAAACAAAGGGAATGACACACCAGGACTAGACGCACAAATCAAAACACTCTGCACAACATATGTGCTTGCAAATTATGACTGTAGTACTCCTTTGAACCGTTTTAAGTGCTGTAGTCTGTAAATGGCCTGTAAGGTGGGGTTTATGCAGCAGTGGGGCTTGTTGAGTGGTGCCCCAATTGGGGAAAGGGGTGCCCAGGAAATGTATCAAATGGGATACCTTTTTATTTATTACAGTAATTTATTTCCTATTTATGTGAAAATACTCCAAATGATAACAGCATCTTGGTTTCATGAGGGTTCCAGGGAAGATGAGTGCAGTCAGCAGATTAACATAGTCTAGCAAGAATAAGTTACTTACAGGCTAAAATATACACCAGAAAGAAAAACTGTAACTGTAAGTACATTCAGACAGTAACCAAAGTGAGCAAACTAAGTGGCATCACAGCAAACCAAGAGCATGGGTATTGTTCTGCAATAATTATGCAATGTTCAAGGAAAGGTTCAGGTTGGTGACCACTGGTGGATGAAGAGAATTGAAAGAAAAACGACATTATGTGTAATGTTATAGGTTTAGGACTCCCATCACAACTGACCAACTGCCCTAAGTACTGGTTCCTTGTTTAATGGAAAGCCAAAGCTAGACCTTCCTCCTAGTTTCTAGTAGAACCTTCTGATTTCATTGGAATTCAGCTGTGTGAACTATATTCAGCAGTAGAATTACTGACACGTGCATATTGTTATACAACATCAGCTAGTTTAAGCATGGTCTGAAACACAGATTAAGCTACATTGACTCTAACATGGGCTGCTACTTATCAACAGGTTTAATCGCAAAATCATCTTAAAGATCTAGAGTAGGCAAAATATACTGTATACAGTAGACAGAAATTTCCACTAATACTGTTCCTTGCCCCTATACCCCAGTCACGTACTGGACTGAATTCCTATTCTGATTCCACCCTTGTCTGACAGTCATGGAAAATACAGATGTGTACCTTCAGGATGGATAACTGTAAACAGGGTACTGTATGTAAGAACATACTGGGTAACCCAGTGTAATTTGAATCTTCCTCTAATTCACTGCTGAGCAAAGAGGCTCTGCATCATTCACTGGATTAAGTTTTATCTTTTAATTGCTGAAGACCTGGGTTCCAATCCTTGGTCCTGGTCACAGATTTTGGATTTTTTATTTTATTGGATTTTGATAACTGGGTAAGCTCACTGAGACAAAAGTCCACTTTTCAGGAGCGACCCAGAATTAATGAGATAGAGTACATGACCAGGAAGGAACATGAGATATATAGGAATAAATACTTAGAAGAGTCATGCAATGGTACACAAAAACAATACCAATAGGTATAACACTGGTATTAAGTAATAAGAAACCAGAGCAGCAGTAAATAATACAGGACCAGTGCCATAACTGGCCTTGCAGAGGTCAAAGTAAGTTTTGTAGCCACACCAGCTGGCTGAAAATCCACTAGACACACAGGCATTCCAGCCCAGCTGTTGTATTTCATGAGCCAGCCAGTAAGACTGGTTAAAGTATGAGACTACTGGCCTGATATAAAATAAGACAGCATTTGGTCGTCTGCACAGGGTCAGTTTTAGATTCTGTTGAATAATGTTATTATGTTTTCCCCACTTTCCTTCATTCCCTATGTCTCCCACTCTGACAGTCAATGTCATCTTGACAGCACCCTTGCTCTGACTAGTAGGGTGAGCAAGTGGCTGCCTCCCAGTTGGTGTCTTGCTGCTTCTTGGTCAGCCTGTAGGACAAAGTTCCTCCTCTTCTGCCCAGTGCAAAGGTCGTACATTGCCATTCATTTATTTATGTAGGTTTTCTTCATCACTACTCTCCACTCAGACTTCAGGCCAAGGGCATACCCCATGACTACTCCCCAGCCCCATCCTCCCTATCCCCAACATCTCTCCAGTGAGGGGCCATAGCATGATTTGGAAGGAGCTGCTGGCCATCATCCTGGTGGCAGTGGGTTTTCATCTCATTTTCCCTGTGCCCTCCCACCTTCCTGTGGCATGCTATTGGCTTAAGCATGCACAGCATCCTGCAGAGAGAGGCTCCTGGCCATCCAGTACATGTCACTGTGGTCCTGTCTTAGCTATAGCCTGCTCTTGATGCAGCTCTCCCAGTCCTCTGTCCACCCGGCTCACCTGCATGGCAGTGTAGTACACTGCACTGCTGCTTAGCTACTAGGCGGCTGCATAAGCTGCCATTCCAATGCAGGAGAAGTGTCTCCATGACAGTGTATGGGACAGCAGACTGTGGAGTTTGTTTCTCAGTTGGGCAGTGGAAATCTTCAGTTCTACTTGCGTATTGGCAAGTGGCAAAAAAACACAGTTTGTACACTGCTGCCTTGCTGAGATCCTACTCTTCAGCTTGTTACATCACAATTATTTCTGCAACAAGAAATGGTGATGTCACAAGCAAGTGATTATTACCTCAGCAGGAGAATATGCATCAGGGATTGATGAACTTATCATCCTGAGGTATCCAAAATCTCAAAATGTAGATCTTTTGGGAACAGTCTTATTTTCTATTAATCCCAGTTGGGCTTTTTTTTGTTTTTGCTGTTGACTAGAGTCCCTTTTAAAGTAGTTTCCCTATTGTGGCTTTCTTCTTGAGAAAACTGTGTTTCATCAGCTTGAGTTTAGAGTGTAGATCTTAAAAGACTAAGTTTTAGCAAGTGTCCCTCTTTACCTAAGTTGTATATCTTTCTGTGGTGTTAAGAGAAGGGTAATAATTGTTGAAGAAGGTAAGAACCGTAAGATTTTGTTGGTGTTCCATACCTACTGATGTATCCTGGGAAACATACATCTTGCATTTGTCAGCTAAAAGGACTGCTAGGCCCTCCAGTCTGCCCAGGATTTTCCTGGCTATTGCACCTCCTCAGACCCTAACTGGTTTCCAGGGACCCTCCCTGTTTCTGTACTAGTATGCCCCTGTATCTATTCCATGCATGCTTGAAGCCTTCCATAGTTCTAGCCTCCACAACTTCAGATGACAGTCTGTTCCTTGTTTCTGCCACCCTTTTTGTGAAGAGGTAGTTCCTCACATCCTTCCTGAAATTCCCTCCGCTCCAATTTCATTGCATGTCCCCTAGTCCTGGAGCTCATCCTCTTATGGAAAAGGCTTACTCCTATGAAGGTGTGGGAATACAGATGGACACAACACAAGTATCTAAGGTGTAGCCCACTGTTGACTTAGTAGGATGTTTATTTTTCTTTGTTTTTCTTTTTGAAGCAAAAGAGATTCAAATAAACAGTATAAAAGTTTTGCACAAACATTCAAAATAAAACAATCAAAGCAAACAAAATAAAAGTCGATGGCAAACTATCATTCGTCTCACACCCTTTTCTGTGGCACCAGACTCTCCCAGTCCTATGCCTACACCCTGTCAGGAGCTACTGACCCTATCTGTTTGTCTGTAGTCCAGGTAGGTCTTTTATACCTGCCCACCAAGGTCAGGTGACATAGAATCCCAAACAAAATAAACTTTGTTATTAAAGCCCTTTTAATGCCCACACACTTCTAGGGCTTGCTAGTAACTCTCTGATCTCAGAGTCAGCATTACAATTGAAAAACAACATATTATAAATAAGCCAAGAGGGTTCGAGAGTGGAAACTTTCCACTCTAATTTGAGTGACAGCTTAACTAGTATAAGTAAGGACCACTAGGGGCCGCTGCTGCCTATAGGGCACCTGAATTGGCACTCATTCCAACCTCACTACAATATAGGACAGACCTGTTTCAGCTAAGTGGATAGTGCTATTAACTTCCTAAAACCATAGGCAACAGTAAATGCTTGGTGGAGTAATACGCTATTGCAAGAAAGAAAAGCAGCCTTTATTATAGTGGGCTTTTGCAATAGCATTCTAATCCTAGCGTTTTGTTGATGGCTGCAAAGTCAAGCCAATGGCTATATATTCCATTTTGGCCCTGTACTCAAGGGCCAACAGAGATAAGGATAACCCTGGAATAAACCTCCCTTCTTTCGTACAAGGAAAGACCTCTTCATGCACAATGAGGAGTTTTGGCTTCCCATTACAGTATTTTAAAGTAAGGAGGCTGGTTTACTTTATTCCAAGCCAACCTGCTAAAGTTTCAACACACACGGCAAGAGACAAGAAGGAGCACTTCATTTAACATAGTAAGTGTTGCTTTTTCCCCATTGTGGCAGAAACTGCCGAGATTGACTCTTCAGGCTGCATGGGAAGAATCATGGGTGGTATGGCAGAAGCCGCATGATGCTCTATTCCATACAGTGGCAGTCTTGTACCCAAGTTGTAACAATGGGTAAAAGGGCCATAGCTGCCTACCTAGGCTCTGGGGTGGCTCATTTCCCGAATGGCTATTCCTGATTTTTAACCAAAATGGAGCCACAAGTACAAGGCGCATGGCTAGTGGTGTAGAAACATTCCGCACCATGCAACCTGTGTCAGTCCCTGTGCAAACTGTACAGGGCTCATACCTAACTGTGTATATTCTTTTATTCTTTTAACTGTGTCATTTAATCTTTACAAGACAGACAGCAGCGGGAAAGGAACAAAAGGAAAGAGGGATGCTGCTTCTGTCTTAGCAAGTACCCTACATACTGTAGATAACGCTTATTTCCAAACCTAGAGAGGAGAATTATTAACATAAAGAAACTCCAGGCAAGTTTCATACCTGCCATTAAGGAGAGTACTCAATATGTTTGTTTTAGTAGCCGGCTATACCATTCCATGAACTTCATGGCAATACCTTTATACAATATGCTCAGGCACATCTAGTGCTCAAATCCTAGATAACCTGAAACTTAGAGGTCATGTACCATACTTGACCTCCCATAAGTCAGACCCATAGGAAACAAGAAACATAGAGGGAGATAGCAAGGGGGTTCGTCCCAAAGGTGGCCTGCCTTCTAGACTGGAAATAAAAAGGGATAGATCAGTAGAAAGTATAGAATGGCTGCAACCATATAGAAAATAATAGGTCCTATTTCAGTGGCAGGAATGTTCCCTGTCACAACTCCTGCACTGTTCACCCTGTGAGTACAATGTATGAAGATCTCGATTATGTCACCCTTGCTCTCCTGTCTTCCAGCATGTACATATTGAGATCCCTCAGTCTCTCCTCATAGGTCTTCCCTTGCAACCCCTGCACCATCTTGGTTGTCCTTCTCCAGACTTCCTCCATCCTGTGTATGTCTTTCCTGAGGTGTGGTCTCCAAAACTGAGCACAATATTCCAGAAGGTGCAATATCCTTGCATCTTCTGATCCATTTTCTTTACTCCCACCTGATAATTGTCTCTTCCAAGAATGACTTGCATCTATTTATTATTTGTTGAATTTGTCATTTTCACCAGGAAAAGCACACTAAACTTTGATAGCTTGTTTTCAGGAGAGTCCTGGAGGTGGGTTACAGGGACCTGTTTTATTGATGGGGAATGCTGGCCATGACAATGAAACTCCTCTACTCTTCTTCAGTAAGTGCCATGGGATCTTTAACTTCCACCTGGACAGTGATCAGAGATGGGCAGAAGTGACCTGGGTTTATCACGGAAGAATGGCACCTCAACAGTGCAGTATCCTCCTTGTATTGCACTGCAGTGTTAGTTAGGGTATTACTCCAGTACTTGGTGTGGCGTTAGAACCCACAACCATTTGATCTTCCAACCCCGGAGGTGAGTGTGCTACCTACTGAGCTTCAGTGCAGACAAAGGACCGCCACTGGCTTAGTGTTGGTGCCCTAGATCCACAAGATGCATGTAAGACAGGAAGGATCCAGCACTTTACTCGCTTTATCACACACATCACTCCTTGTACGTGTGCAAAGTTCCAGGTTGCTTTATTTTTCTTTTTAAAATGTGCAGGTGCATGTGCAAAACAAGAACAGAGCCACTGGAGCTCTAGCCGCTCACACCTGACACTCCTGGCACTTTGTATAGGCTGAAGTGTTGGCTGCTAGTGGTGGCACTTTCACTAACGAAAAGGTATTCCTCCTCGTCTGTCAAACCAAGGAAAGGGGTGTAAAGAATAGGGGTAGAGAGTCTCTATCAGTGCAGCCTGGCCCCACAGCCCTGCCTTGGGGGTAAGCCAGGAGGCCTCCAGTGGTTCTTCCATGGAGAACCATGTCAGTTGTCCATGGGGCTGTGCCTGCCTGATGGCCCCACCCAGAGGGCAAGCCTGGGTGGATCACCACTCCGAGTAAGTCCGAGGGTGGGCAGAAGTCGGAGGAGTCAGGGGCTGAACTCTCAGAGGACAGGCACCCAAAAAGCTTACTAAATAAAAACTAAAAAAAGTCCAGACAACCAAGGATACCACTTTGTAGTATGAGTGCCACCAGCTGGTGTTGGCTGTGGTGTCATAGCTGGCTCTTGAACACCTTTCTTTTCTTTTACTTCACCTTCTAATCTCAAATGTTCAGTTACCTATAGTACCATCCACCTGGAGCTGATTCTAGCTTTATTCACAGTTCTCTGATCATCTCTGTAATAGCTGTATCTCCTCTTCCATCTCTTCATTGATTGGTGACTTCAATATTCAGGTTGTTGATCTAGTTGATAGTTTAGCTCAAACAGTATACATTACTTCACCCATTTCAGTCTGGATTTTATCCTGGCCATTGTTTGAGATTGCACTTCTTTGGGTAGTAAATTATGTACTTTTGTCCTCTGATAATGAGTCTTATACTTACGTTGTTTTTCTTGATTTCAGTGCTGCATTTGACACTGCTGGTTGCCGTATTCTTTTTCTGACCTAAAATGATATGCTGGTGTTACAGGTCCATTTCTTTCTTGGTTCCAGTCTTACCTTTTGCATGTACTTTCATTTTCTCTGGTGGCATGTTTTGGGGCTGCCTCTTTTCTCTCTGCTAAATGGTACTGTAGCTCAGAGATCCATTTTATTTTGCTTGCACGATGTGCAAGAAACATAGTGCCATCATCCAAGTTTTCAGGTGTGGCAGCCTCTTCCAATTCAGTCAATGTGTTTGCAGGTGCGGCCGCAGTTCTCCAATCGCTGCTGGAGCTGTCTATGACAGCAGTCTAAAATGCAGTGGCGTGACAGTTGAAAGTGGGAGCTACGCTTCAGTGAGCAGTGATAAGATATGCCTGCTCATGCACGCGCCCCTACACACACACAACAGACACACATACGCATACTGGCTCGCCCCCCACACACTGGAGAAGCCACGGGGCTGCCCAATCCCCCCCGTCGGCTATGCCGCGCCTCAAAAAAACTGAGTTGCACATGCCACGCCAGTGCCCACCCCAGTGTGGCAACACATGGTATAGCTGATCGGGGTGCCCAACCCCGCCTTGCCCCACTCTGTCCCTCCCCACCCGAAGTACACGGTGCCATGCTGGGAGCCCACCCCAGCTGGCAACAGATGTTATCGCCGACGGGGTGCCCAACCCCATTGGCTCCATGCCCCCAAACAGCATCCCTGTGCCATGCTGGGAGCCCACCCCAGCGTGGCAAACGTCCGTGTCATCCTCCTGTTTTAAAAACAAAAAACAACCTGCAACACAAAAACAGTCCCTGCTGTCTGGGCCCCCACCCGCCGCCTCACCCACTGTGCACCCCATCGCCTCCACACCCCTCTCACCCCATACTTACCTCTGGACCCTCGCGCCGATGATCTTCGTGGACCAGGAACACGCCTACACTCTTCCAAAAGCCGACCACAAACTGAGGAAATGCGGTAAGCTGTATAATGTAATAAATAGGGTTTTTCAACTTTGCTGCATATCTCTGGCATTTTTTGGAATTTTTGCACCAGATTTTCAACATGGGGTTTTGGGACCCCTTCTCATGAATACTCTCACTGTCATGGCGTTAATCGGGCCGAAGGGTGATTTCGCCAATCACTGCAGAAATCACCTTTTGGCTCAATTAACAAAATGACACTGCCGAATGTTCATAAGGTGGGCTCAAAAAGCCTATGTTGAAAATTTGGTGAAAAAATTCTAAAATGACTGTTTTAGTAAAGTTAGCAGTTCCTATGCACGCCCGTAAGTTTGCTAATTTTCAATATTTTCACTCCAGATTTTCAACATTGTCTTTTACCACACCTCCTTATGAGCAATATAGCTGTCATTTTTCACATCTTGCCCAAAATGTGTTTCCGCCATGTAGCTCACAATGGCGCAGTCGGTGTGCGAAATCACTGTATGGGACACATTAAGAAAATCACAGTGACACTGTTCATGAGCAGAGGTCTTAAATGGCTATGTTAAAATTTG
The DNA here is from genome assembly GCA_016271365.2 of Neoceratodus forsteri. Taxonomy (NCBI): domain Eukaryota; kingdom Metazoa; phylum Chordata; order Ceratodontiformes; family Ceratodontidae; genus Neoceratodus; species Neoceratodus forsteri. Next base: position 1,180,505,141 of record CM057450.1, on the reverse strand, counting down.
GTCACAAACTTCATAAAATGACTGTTTCACTAGCGCATGCTAGCAGTTCACGACGTCAGAAGCTTGCAAATTTTCAATATTTGCACTCCACTGACTTCCAAATACCTACACAGCACATACAGGCAAGCAACATTCGCATTGACAAATGCTTGTTGTTCTTGTACCTCTTCGCACTGTGTCTTTAAGTTTAAACTTTCTTATCATTTTATTCTGATGAGACGCAATTATTCATTCATTTCATTTATTCAAAATATTTATACAGGATTGGATCATAGGAAACATTCCCGTGATTAGGATCATCCTGTTATTACAGTCATAAAATGTACAGAAGTTGCAAAACTTGTTACAAAACTTTTAACATTTAATATTTACCATTTGATGTTTTTACTGATCCAGCACACTCTTCTCTTCTTTTGTCTAAGTAAATGATAAGACCCAGCAAGATGTATACGGTATTGGGGATATCTGCATGCCCAGGGAATAGTGAGGCCTGATGCCACAGACAGAGTCTTACAGTCACAAAAGTCGGAATATCTCGCAACACCTCACACCCTCAAGAGTTTTATCACATTTACAAAATGCTTCTGCAGTAAGAAAAATAACCAAAAGTTATTTTAAAACATTTAAAGAACAAGTTTTATTTGGAAAATAGTCCTTTTGCTGGAATAGTGCGGCACTATTTTTAGAGGGTTCTGTTCCCTAACCATATGCCTTGTGATACCTTGTGACTGTTGTCGAACAAACACGCTACAAGGTTTTGTAACACCTTTTCTAACTGAAGTTAACTCCTGTCTACATGCTAACTTTCTTCATCTTAATGTGACCAAAACTGAAAGACTGCTTCAAAATAAAAAAGGAAAATACTCAAAGAGGATTAAATTACCTTCACAGCATTTCTCAAGCTTCCTTTAAAGGGGCACTGTCAGCTTTGCTCGATCCGTTTTCTCGAAATGCAGGTAGTGTGCCTCTTGGCACACATGTATCAAAGACTAAGTCTAGAATGCCCTAATACATCACAAGCGTAGTTAATTTTGCCAATTTTGTTTTATTTTGAAAGATTAGGTTGTCGGTCGGACCGACGAAACTCACCATCACCCAGAGCATAAGCAGGACAAGACGGCATGACTGCCACAAGCGTGATCCGAGTGTGGTTTTTGGGACATGCAGTGTAGAAAAGCAGTACCATTTGGAGCATCATAATCACTGGAATTGTTGTTGGGGTGTGCAAACAAAACCAAGCGCAAAGGCTGGCAATTTACATTTTAAAACTGGTCCGAGTTCGGCGCATGTAAGCCACGGCATAGTGAAGATCCGCACATGCACAAAGGCGGCTTGCTTGGGATCTCGGACCCGTTTTAAAAGTAAATTGCTGGCCTGTGCTGGTGCCTGTTCGCTTTTAACCCACAACAATTCAGTGATTACGATGCTCCAAATGGTACTGCTTTTCTATACTGCATGTCCCAAAACCGCACTTTGGGATCTGTTGCAGCAGTCACCCCGTCTTGTCCTGCTTATGCTTCCGGTGGCGGAGTTTTGTCGGTCCCGACCGACAACCTAATCTTTCAGAAATGAGCAAATTGGCAAAATTAACTATGTTTGTGAGGTATTGGGGCATTCTAGACTTAGTCTTTGATACATGTGTGCCAAGAGGCACACTACTTGCATTTCGAGAAAAACTGACGAGAAAAGCCGACTAGTGCCCCTTAAGCTCTGCTCCAGGCTCTCACCTCCCACACCTGGACTCCCCTGCACCCTAACCTTTCTGACCTCTGCCCCTTATGTTACACATATAAACAGTTCTTATGCTGCATTCATCACATACAAATAGCTTATAATTTTCTCACCGCTTTTTGTATCTTGCTGTGGAATTAACTGCCAATCTAGATCTCAGTTTGACAGTCCTTGCACTGTACTTACGGGGTGGTCATTGTATAATTTTGTATACTGTCACTATACCTGATGTCAGTTTGCCTTAATGTCTGCATCATTTTCTATTGCTTATTTTGTTCTGTGTATTTTCACTTATTTTATAGCAGATTACTTGTCATCACCCCCGACACATCTGGAAATGAACTGTTATCAGCTTGGCTTTTCTTAGTAAGAGTTTTCTTAAAAAATTAATTCTCCTCTCCCTCTCCCCAATAATTTTGCTGTCCTCCTGGACCCTGGTTTTATCTTCTTGTTTCACATAAGTAACTTTAATCGACATTAGCTCATTCAAATGTTGTTTGTATTACATGTAGCTAGCCTTTTGGATATGTTTGTATATTAGTATTTATAGTATCTGTTACTTATTCATTGTATTTCTTTTTGTATATACTGTACTATTCTTTTTATGCATATATGCCTTTGTAAACATGTACTGTACTCCTTTAGCACCCAGGTTGTGCCTGAAAATGCTGTTTCGTGCCAGTGCACCTACCTGCTTAACAAAATGAAATAAATAAAATTAGTAGAATACCTTTTGTATTTACATAATATTGGCCAAGTCAACCATTTCCTTGCTGCTTCTTCGCTGAGATTGTAGGTCATGCTTTTGTTTCTTCTCATCTTGACTAACGGAAAAAATGGTAACGTAGTAATTCAAGATCCGATAAGACTGAAGGTCCTTCATGTCCACCTCCACACTCAAGCAGATGTGAATAAGTATGCTGGTTTGGAATATTGCAACTCCTTTCTGTTTGGTCTTCTAATCCCAAGTTGTAAACCTTCAACAGATCCAAAATGCTACTGCTTGCCTTTTCACTTGGACCAGAAAATATGATCATGTTTTCCCAGAATCTAAAGATTTTCATTGGCTCTCATTTTATTTAAAAAATTATTATAAAATTACAATTACTGTTTAAAAATTTGTCATTGTGCTCGCTAACTTACACTGAGTAGATTTACATACCCTTCCAACTTGTTTTCTGTGCATCTCTAATACTCATTTTTAAGTAATCAACTAAAATAAATAATATGGTTTACAAATAAATGAAGTGTTCTTCTCAGATGTCTATCCTTGGTGGTAATTTTTCCTCTGCAACACCCACTGTCTGAAACTATCTTTTGCAATCTCTGCTGGCTTGATTCTCTCCACTTTAAATCTCGGCTAAAACATAACTCTTCCCTTCAGAATTAATCTCAGCTTCTCCACTTGTGCCTCGATGCTCCATCCTTCATCCATTACATCATGTTACTAATGGTTTGTCTTCTTTCCTTATTTATTTTGTACCTCCTTTGAGTGAAGTTCTTTGTGATAGTATCCACTATCAGACAATGGACAGACACAAATGAAAACACTTAAAATAAAGTGTAACCAAATAAATATACTTGACTCAGAGTATAGAATGGGTGCAGAGGAAATATTACATTAAGTAAACCTTATCTCTTGTCATCAGTGTTCTACGCATTTTGGGAAATCCATAAAAGTCCATTTTAAGTCCAGTGTTCTCAATTTGGGCCATTGTAGCATGAATGTGGATGACCAAATTAAATTATACAATTGTTATTCAAAGCCTTTTATTCTTCCTTATGGACATACATATACATTTGTTCCTTCTTTTCCAAATTTTAAGTAGCATTGAATGGTGGTTAAGGCAGGCAAGATGAGAGAATTTGATAAGATGGACAAGGAATGCATGATCTGAGACAGACAGGCAGCTACTTAGAGTGTATTACGTTCTAGGGTTGTAAATGTTACAGGCAGCTGAACATTATAGTCACATTTTGCAATTTCAAGACTAGAAAATGAAGAAACCATATCTTATAAAGATAAGCATTCCTACTGGCAATCTTTTCAGCTATTGTCTAGCTGTAACAAGTGAGAATGGGTTTGTTAGCTGTGATGTACAGGAAGCAGATCTAGGGTGATGGTAGTGATTTTCAAAGCGACTCTGCAGGCAGTACATGGTCTAGTGCGGAGGCAAGTACGCCATGTAGAGGCTGAAGACAATAGAACTGCAGAAGACAGGCTGGGCACCACAGTATTTACTTGTATATAGGAAAACATATGAATAATGACTTAACCCACAGTTGCAGTAATTGTACACATATGTTGATGACTGAACCCTCTTTCTAGCCTTATTACTCGCGTGCTTTATGACAGAACCCATGTCTGGCTATAGTACAGTACTCCATGCATTCATCCCCACTACTGAGGGAAAGACCCTTAACTCACAATTGATTAAGCCATGTATTAGTTATAAGGTTTTGCCACCCATTTGGGGATAAAAGTGTTCTTTCACTGCTAGCCATTATATATGTTATATACTGTATAACACAATTTCAGATGTTTTAGTGTCTTATTTTATGGTAGACTAACTTGCAAACTACCCTTAGGGTTGCAAATTTCCTTTCCTAAATGAAAATAACAGTAGCATACTCTATTTATTTATTTATTTATTTATTGTAGGAAGAGCATGCTGAGTGTAGACAAGTCGTTTCCAGGTGTGTAGTGGGAGAAAGGTACACTGGAATTTGAACATGGAGTTTACAATAGTAGCAGAACACCATGATTGTGTTACAGATATCTTGACATATGTCAACATCATGCTCCCCAGGCTCTCACCATGGCAGCCCTCATAACCGATGTACTTTGTACACTTTTTACATAGTTTTATTCTTTCTCTGGAATCTGTTACTTGTGCTTTGCTTTTATGTCCTATGACGTGCACCTGTTGTTGTCACTGCATTGCTGCAGTTGTTGAACTGGTGCTGCTGATGTCTAATGATGGGGTGTGGGTGGAAAGAGAACAAAATGCTGTGGGTTCAGGTTTGTTGAATGGAGTGTGGGGACATTTTCAGAATTAATTTTGGGGTCGGCAACTATATAAACTAACATATGGTGTGGTGTGAGTATCTTAAATTACATACATCTCCCATGTATGATGCTTTATAAACCCTTGAGCATTGCTTTCAAGGTTTATGTAGCATTACACGCCTCAGTTGTGTGTAAAATTCTGCTACACACCCCAATGCATTATTCTATATATATTCTGCCCCAGAAGTGTATTATGATGTCTAAATACTCTCACTTGAATCATGCCTAATAGTACTGTGAAAACATCTTCATTTTGCATGACTTACAGTGCAGAAGCTGCATTAGTGGAATCACTTGCTCCATTTTTTGTTAAACACTTTAGATAGTTTTTCTACCACTGGAGGAATGTAGCCCTTATATTTAGCAGAACAGTAGTGCATGCAAACATTCCCAGTAAATTCTAAAGAAAATAAAAACAAGGGATGGAGGGTCATCTCTGACCTGATTTCTGATTCTGAAGTTGATCTTTTCCAAAATATTCTGAATTACTCTGGTTTGCCAAACGGTTCAATTCCCAGACTAGTCCAGAAGTGGGTCAGAGGTAGAGCCAGTCATGGTCAAATGACAGAATAGAGTTACCCTTCTTGCTCCTTATAAGCACTTTCTTTATATAGTTTATGACTTCAAATAGTTATTTTATGTCTTTTCAATTGATTTCTCATTTTATTAGGAAAGAAACTGCAAAATCACTTACATTATCAGGACCCAGTCAGAATCGGGTCACTTGAAAATCTGAACCTGGTCAATAGACCGAACTGGGGCAGTTCAGTCAAGTCACAAATGACTCTAATTTCTTGAATCTGATCAAGGTGGGCTATTCTGGGGCATTTTGATCTGACACTAAGCCAGCCTCCCATACCTAATAAAATAGGATTTATATCAGGAAAATAAAACAATGGAACATTATCCCAGATTTTTCCCCACAATCAGGGTTGAAAAATATTGGGGAAGGCATAACCAGGATGTATGGTACTTTTTGGCATAAGTCCTTAGCAAAGGCTGGTAAGTCACACCAATTCCCCAAAATTTCAAGGAAAGAACAACAAAATAAATTCTTATGTTGAGACACTATCATGCTATAGGCAGTGACTCTGGAAAATTGCACCACAGTTTTACCACAGTGTTCACAACTTTCACCATTCTCTGCACAGAATCCACAGTTTCTAGCAATGTATTGTTTTTTACTGACATTGTATAAAATCTTTAAATTCTCAAGGAAAGATACTCACATTTTCTAACAATTTGCTATGCAGGTAACTTTGGATGTGGCCAAAACTATACAGTGGGAGGAGATGAGGGGTCCATTGTGACTCTTCTTTCATCTGATTTACTTCCCTGACTTGGTTTCAAAATCCCTGGCCATACACATGTATGCTTAAATACTAATTTGTGTTGAAGCAGATTTAGAAAACTTTGTGCTGCAACAGAAACTAAACCAATAGTGAGAAAAGGTGCAAACTTGAACCATTTACCAAAATCGAGATTTAATTACAATGCTTACTTTTGGGGGTAGGAAGGATTGCCTTGTATACAAACTTTGATTCTGAATCGATTCTGAGTCAAATATTTGAGGATTCTGATGGTCCAGCTGTTCCTTAGAGTGAAATGCATTGACTCTTTACCTCTGGATGAGGTGGCAGTTTTACAAGCAGACTAGTGTAAATGAGGAAGGTATGGGTCCACTGGGTCACTGGTTTGCAGAGCCCTCGATGGTTATTATCCTGATAACTCCCCACATCTCCCTACTTCAGTCCCTGGTCCATTGACATTAGAGAGATGTTGCACAATTCCCTCCACACACATGTCTGTTGTTGCTCCTTACCTCCCGATTACATGTTAGCAGCTCCATCACCATGTGATCCTCTGTCAGTGCTGGGCTAGCACAGAACAATTTTGTGGGTGCTGGGCTCTAATTCAGACCTCCCTCATCTCGATTGACTGTTCCTGCAACCACGGTGTTCTGATGCTGTTTTCGCAGTTCACCACCCGGTTATACACCCACACTGCTTTCAGCACTATTATTGCCTGCCGCCAACAGTTTGTGCGCCAAACTGAACAACAGCAGCGGAGCCAATCACAAGCAACACAGACTGTCATTTAAACTGTAACTTGGGCAGTAGCAGGAGGCAGCTACCGCGGACCCCTGTAATTTGCACCACAGCCATGCATCCGCTCATCGCACAAGCAGTAGGAGGAAATCTCGGCAGGCAACCAATCGGGGATAGGTGGAGCCACTGTACAGCTCTAAAGCTGGCCCGGACCAACCATCTCAAAACAGTCTTTCGGCATGCAAAACAACCAGTAAAAAATAAGTCCATCGGACTTAAAAACAAATGAAAATTCAAGTCCTGGTGCACATTTACTAAGTCACGGACCTCAGACTTGGGATTTTGCATCCCCTGACAATATTCATCCTGCAAAACCGTGGTGTGGGGTATAGTGGTCGGAGCACAGAACTGTTAAACAGGAGGTTAGAGGTTCAAATTCCACTGCAGGCACTGGCTCAGTGTATGACCTTGAGCAAGTAATTTGACCTACCTGTTGTGTGTCAGTCTCCTCCAGCTAAAAAACTGGAGTGAAGCAGGACCCAGCTGAATAGGAGATCTTGCATCTTAGATAGCCTATCCAGATTGTAAAATAATAATAACAAAAAGAATAAATGTGTGTTTCTTCAAGCAAGGGTACATTATCTGCTGGAAACTACAGTATGCTTTGTTACCTGTTGGGGTTCAATTAAAATGATTTAATGTGTCCTGTTCCAGTTTTTCTTACCCATCACATTCTGAAACTCCTTCTTTTGTGTTATTTTAATAACTGTAACTAGAACACTTGCAATAATCCTGTGCAACACTCCCAAAATGCAACATTAGGGCTTTTATGTTTAAATGCAAAGATGCATGCATGTTCCACATCTGTCTGCATCCACCTGGAACGTGACAAAACTTGGGCACTCTATTTTCATTGTGTCTTGTTTTTTTGCGACAGATTTGTGATTTGCCATAGCTTGCATTAAAAAAAAAAGATGCATATATCATTTTTATTAACGCAAGCTCTGCTTGCCTGGATACAAGTGTGTCTGAACACTGGGCCCTGTAGTTCGCCTATTGAGTGGGCCACTGTCCTGCAAGCTTTAGACACAGTTGTATCCAAAACAGGATGTGTCACTTTGAAAATCCTGCTTTAGGGGCTTATTCAGAACATAGCCAGCATGGAGATGGGCAAGAACCTGCAGGGACTCTGTTGCTGGAGTAAAAGTCAAAGTCTGATTTAGTCCGAGGAAAATAGAAGTCTTGTTGCTGTGTGAAATCTTTCACCAAATGTGCAATAAGGTATAAAATAAAGTGTTAAGATACCACATATTATAGGCAAACATGCCCCTAGATGTTACACTGACATGATTTGACAGCTGAGCAGAGCACGATCACTGAGTGGTGATACACAGCCACTGACTAGTGGGGTAGCGAATTTGATGGGCTAAAGTCTCCAGTCGCTTCATGCTTTCTGTGTAATCCCATGTAAAAGTCAAGCTGGTGTGTCCCCTTGGTGACTTTTTCTGATCTCACCGCTGAACAGAGTTAAAGTACATGAATAAGCTTGCAATTCCTCATTTAAGCACAGTTGCTGGAAACCTGTGGTTGTACGTCAGAGAGGAGCATATCACTTGTTACCGATTTTAATGAAGTGCTGAGTCTATTGCATACTCCCACCAGTGCCAGTAGGAACATGATGGAAATGGGCTTCAAAGAGGAGCGTGAGGATAACAGTCAAGGAAAATGCATCATTGGGGATGCGAAGACAAGTGCATCCAGGCCCTTGGACGAGGGCTAAAGGGCATCAATGTGAAGAAGTGTATGACCCAAAATATACTTGCAGTAAATAATATAATATTGCTTGGAAAAAGTGGGTAATTTTAACTAGCACTGCAAAGGCAAAAAATCAGACCCAAGGAAAAAATATTGGGGTGTTTAAATTACTGTGTTTTTTCCTTAGAATGGAATGGCAAGCAGGACTTATTTTAAGATTCTTTTGAGCAGCATTTCATTCCTTCCATGATTCTATTCTTTACCACATTACCTCACCACATTAGCACTTGCATCTCCTACTGATGGCATCCAGTTTCCATTCCATTCACAGTGGCCAGGGATCATATCTCCGAGCCACTTAGAAACACAATGATCTCTACCCCTGAGAATGCAAACGCTTTCTCAGTCAATCTATTGATCTATAGGCTCTATTCGGGCTTTCCATTCACTCAGTCACCACTTACTCTTTTAGATGCTGGCCTTTTTACTAAGGGGAGGCAACTTTGGCACATGGAGACCCCCACTCCTGAGGCAGAAACTTACTTATTTAAGGTACTGATCAGGACAACCAGCCAATAAAGAAGGCTATGATCTTTAAACATAAATAAATCTGTATTGGCATACTACAGTAACCACTGGCCAGAGTACACAACATTCCTTCAACTAGTTGACAAGTCAGAGCTAGTACAGAAATACTTCAAACACATCACATCTGCATCCTCTCTCAACACATACAACATACGACATCCTTTAACAACTCATTGCATAGTTCTTCTGTAATATTCTTGTCTTCAGAGCTGCCTTTAAGACTCTTCAGCATTCAGCCTTCATCACATAACTGAAGAAAGCCTGTGCTGAATCAGCTTACAGCAGCATTGCATGAGAAAAATACTTTAAAATAAAAAGAAATACCATATGCCTTGCAGCTTTCAAAGGTGGCTTAATTTGTACTTTTAGATCGGAATACAAAGTGTTTGAAGAATGTCTTGTTGTAAGGAATGCACCGTTGACTGATTATGGATTAAAGACTGGGACCGTTGCAGTACAGGTGCCATCTTTTCTTAGTTGAAGCCAAAGCCAGACTCTAGCTACGAAGATCACCCTTGATATTATTTGTTGTGATTTTAATTGTTTACTGGGAAAAAATTGACTGAGACTAGTAGTCCCATTTTTGACCATGTCTCAAAGCAAGAGGTGATGGGTGACAAGTAGCCAGGGTTCAATTGGGCAGGAGTCCACAGGAACTCATTTCCAGTTTAACCACTGCAAGTAACACAGAAACAGTTTAGTATCACATTTATTTAACTAACATATGTAAGAATATTCAGCAGCAATTAAATTGTTAATGTTTTTTCCATATGCGTATGGTCTGTCTGCTGTGCTGGGGGCTGGGTGAGTAAGTGGAAAAAAGCTCCCCTTGATGCCCGAAGGTTAGGGTTTGGATCACAGAATAATGACTTTTTGTGCTTGAGTCTAATAGGCAGCAGTACAAATCACAGACCAGTCACATGTGATAACCGTCTTAGTGTGAGTCAATACAGCCAACCATCTTTGCTCAATGAAGGCTCTAGTACTGAAAGATTTAGAGAGAGTGAGAGATAGGCTGACAGACAGACAGACAGACAATCTGATGGCGGAAAAGATCTAGAGGCCCAGCAAGTCCATCCATTAACGTGAATTAGATCACAGTGTTCTAATGACTCCAGAGCTAATTACACTCTCACTTTGGAGTCCATTTCCTGTCTAGGCCAATACTGAGGTGCAGTATGCCTCTCTGCAGTGCACCTAAACTGAAGGTTAGCAGGGTGCTCCCATTCCCAGAGCCAAGCCATCAAATCCTCACCATTCACAAATATCAGGCTTGTCTCTGCTGTCCCCAAAAGTAATTGATATCTAGAGTAACCCACAACTCACAAGCAATAAACTGATGTCACCAGAAGAAAATAAATGTAAATTTATACAAAAATTCTATATAGAATTCTTGGCCATTACTAAGTACAACATGTTACATTCATCCAACTAGGATCAGGTCATACAACAGTGGTTGAATTTGAATGGGGGTCCTAAAGTTTGTAGTCAGGAAATGGAATTAGAGGAACAGGAACTCTCAAGACATATTTGTAAGAGAAGTGAGAAATGAGTTTCTGTCAGTTCCTGTACTGTTTAACCACTGGCATAGGTACCCAGTTGAAATCATTAAAAATGTCCATGGTTCCTGCTCTCCTTGAGCTACCTGGCTGTAGACCTCTTATCCTGTATCACATTTATCTAATGAGCCAAACTCTCCCTTGGCAATTAAAACAATCTCTTTTGAAACTGCTTAATTATTGAAGGAAGCATTGTGTACAAATGAATGAATGAACATTTGTTGATTTTCAATATGATCTTGCTACCAGCTGTAGCACAGAGATCGTCTCACTTGCTACGGATTATCACTACAGGTAGAGTAAGGTCTTGGTGATCTGCATAAGCGGACCAATTCCTGTTGGGATCAGAATCAGGAAGTGTTTTGCAGCTGTCCCATTGAAATGCATTATGGGACTGGGATACACCTTTATAGCTGTCAGTGAGTGAGTTGTGCCTTGCTGTTTCTCCTTGCAGCTGTCTGTAATGCTTTGCTAACTTTCTATTGGCTGCAGGGAAGGCATGCATGAGAACCTGTTGAGCAACTAGCTAAACTCTCGTGAACATGCAGCTGACCTAGGTGATAAATGTATCCAGTGAACAAGGTGACCGCAATTGAGCGCTTACAAAAATGGCAACTCAATTACAGCACCTGTGTTCAGGGCTACCTGGCAGGGTAGCGACGGGATACCTGGGTGGGTGAGGTAGGGTGACAGGAAGCATTCGTGCATGCACGCCATGGGGGTGATGAAGGGAGGGAGGTATGTGGGAGACAGTGTGGTGGGCAGCTGCCGGACTGGTTGTGGTTAGCGTGGTGGGGAGGGTGGTTGGTTGGGGTGTGCAGGGTTTGGGTCCGGGTCGGGCGATGCATTTTCCCCTGGCAGGTGGCTTGTAATTTTGTTTTAGATTTTCACCCTCCCGACATCACCCCGGAGTTGAGAATCCTTTAGTAGGTGGTTGCGAGGGGCTATATTTAAAATCGGTCACCACCTTGCAGTTACTTGCAGTGGTTATCATCTATGTAATTAATTTTTGAGATGTACATCGTTTCAAATGGTGATCGCTATTCCACGATCACCATTATGACATAGAACCATGATACACTAGTGATACACTGAAGAAGCCATCAGGTTATTTAGCATAGTCTCTCCTCCCCATATGACTCAACCACTTAGCATGACAAATCATAGCACTGGCCTTCACAATTTATAGTAAATGGCCAGAAAGTGTAGCACTTTCTTATTTTAAAGAATAGTCTGTCTACAAACAGTGGGCCCTATATAGTTACAGTTAAGGAATGTGTCTATCAAGTTAGTTCGATGATGTAATAGTTTGTGTGTCCAGAAAAAGCTGTAACATTATTAAGAACATCAGTAAACATTTGAGGAGCGAGGGTAACTTTGAGTGTAAAAATCATAGCACTATGCAAAATTCCTAGCAGTTGAGAGGTATGCCCCTCCCCACCGTAATGATAAGAATGAAAATGACTGAGCTCACAGAGGAAATACTAATACTGTCAGTCTGCACAACCATTTGATGCTTGTAGGAAAATGAATTATCTCTCCACCCTCTCTGTAAAATGAAAAAGCAGCTGAGCTTCCAGTAAGACTGAGCAGACTGACCAGGGACTGGGAAAACAAAAGGGAGGAGATCAGTTGCTGTAGCTGGGGGAGGGGCAAGGAGCGTATTGCAAAACAACACTTACCAACAAGAACAGTTATCTTTTACCATGCTTACTTATAAGGAGATATTATTTTTAGCCTATCAGATGTTGTTCCTGCTCACACTTATTATTATACTGAAAACTGCCAGTGCAAGAAGCAATGAGCTGGCTTCAGACAGTCATTTGTTCTTATCAGAAAGAAAAGAGCTGTGAAAAATTACTAATGAGTCCTGGGCCCCAACCTCATTAGAGAATTAAAAAAAATCTGTCCTTCTCCCCCACCCCCAGCAGCCTGATTGGATCCAGTGCCTGACCTGTCAGGTATTACAACAAATGTTTCCCTCTCCACAAACTACTTGTTGGCGCTGGTATCCAACCCAGTCTGTCAGGGAATAAAACATACGAATCCATCTGCTGCCGCGCTGATGCTTCACTAGTGAGTTTGGATCTTTTCCATCACTTGGCCTGCAGTGCACTGGTGTGAAGACTTGGGGGGAGGGTGACTGACAGCACACGCTCAGAGACTGTAATCCTAAGTGTATGTGATCCTGGCTCCACCCCATGAATCTCCCTCTCGCTGCCTTTCCTTCTTTGAGTGCTCAATCTCAGCTCTGCGCTATCCCTAACACACCTGCACTGTTCTTTATTGCCATGTATGCTCTAACCCAGCATGCTGAGCGGTGGAGCACCTGCCCCCAAGGACCAATTGACTATTAGGCCCATCAGAAGCAAAGTCTTTTGAAATGAACGGTGGGTGTGGGCATCATCAGTTTACCATCCTTACCTCCCAAGGAATAAAAGAAAAAAATCTGCCCCACTCCCCAACTACCTGATGGATTTGATGCCCAACCTAGCCTGTCAGGTAAAACAAATCTGTCCTCTCCCCCAACTATGACTGGTTCGGTGCTTTACAAAGCCCAGAAGTTAGTGTCTGGTAGTGCAGGGACAGTAGAATATAGTAGAAGTTGGTTTTGTATAATGACTTTCCTACATACTATATCCCAATGTGTTTTACAAGGTACAGGAGTTCTGTACTAGCAGGGCACAGAATGTAGGAATAGAAATTGAATCAGACCTACCCCAACAACCTGACAGGTCTGGTGCCCAACCCTTCCTGTCAGGGAATTAAAAAAAAAAAAAAAACTGTCCACCCCCGCCAACTACAGAATTTTACCAGTCTAGTGCCCAACCTGGCTCATTAGGGAATAAAAACCTGCCTCCATCCAACTACCTGATGGATCCTGAGCCCAACTTAGCCAGCGTTTTAAGCCAAATAGTGTGAAGGAGCAGCAGCAGCAAGCGGTAAGCAGAATGTTGAATAGGTGGGGTAGTAAACATTGCTCTTCATAAGCCCCATTTCACAGTGAGAGGCTCAAGTACTGCATGGGAGGCTTAGGGGTGCTGCAGCACTTGCTGCTGGTATCAGCCTGTTAAGACAACTCCGCCTCCTGTAGCCCGCAGCACACTAGTATAATAGAGTAGACCTAGGAGGACTGATGGCGCCCCACCTCCGACACTGTAATCCCAAGTGCCAGTGATCTCGATACCACCGCCCGACTCTTCCTCTTTCATTCTTTCCTTCTTTTCTGAACCCAGTCTTGGCTCTGGAACCCTTCCTAAATACACATACGTAATCACACTGCCATGCACTCAACCCAGCCTGCTACACAGCAGAATGGGCTGATGCCCAACATGGTCTGTCAGGAAATAATAAAACTCTGTCCCAGCCCAGCAAACTACCTGATGGATCTTGTGCCCAACCCTGGTTGTCAGGGAATAAAACAAATCTGGCCCGTTCTCCGACTACCTAACAGATCCAGTGCCCAACACAATCTTTCGAAGAGTTTAAAAAACTCCTTCTCCACCCAACTACATGATGAGTCCAGGACATAACCTAGACCATCAGTGAATAAAAAATCTGTCCCTCTGCTCAACAACCTGAAGAATCCCAAGCCCACCCCTCGCCTGTCGGGAATAAAAAATCTGTCTTCCTCCCTTTAACTACCTTTCTCTTTTCCCCCTTCCCCAGACAGCCCTCCTTCAGAGGAGCACCCCAGCCTCATCACTCCAATGTCCGCCATGGCTTACCTTTCTGGCCATCTTCTTCTTCCAGAGCTGCCTCCCATGGTGGGATCAGTGGGGTCCCAAGCCCCACTGAAGCATGGATCCAGTTCAGGCCAGCATGCCCAACTGGTCAGGCGCTGGGCTGTGGTTGCTCCTCTTCATCCTGCCACTGGGCATTTTCCAGTTATCTCCCCATGGGTACATGGCATGCACTGACATCAAGGCACATCGCCAATGTCTGCCACATACCCCCACCTCCTTCAGCTTGGGCTGCCTTTCCCCCTGGCTTCCACCATGGGTCAGTCGAGCACCGAGCTCTTCCCCACCCTCCTCAGAGGAGGAGAGCGGGTCCCACTGATGCTTGATCCTCCTCCCCTGGCACGGCCCTCTGACACCTCAGGCTCGCTTGAACCAGGTCATCAGCATCATGAGCAATAGCGCTACCACTGCACTGGCAGGCCGGCCTCCCCTAACTGCCTGAAAGGTCTGATGCCCAACCTGGCCCATAAGCAAATAAAACATTTGGCCTGCTCCCTGAACTACCTGACATTGCCTGTGCCCAACCAGGTCCATCAAGGAATTAAAAACAAGAATACGCCCCCTCCCTTCAACTGCCCTGACAGGTTTGTGCCTAACCAAATATGTATGTGTGTATGTGTGTGTATATGTATATATATATATATATATATATATATATATATATATATATAATATAGAATAAATTATGGGGTGGTGTATTATATGAATTTTACAGACACCCAAGGTGTTGGTGCCACATAAACCCCGAGCAAAGCTGAGTTTACACACTACCTCATATTTTATTTTATATAATTGCTGGGTTTTGCTTTCTGGCCACAGCAATTATATAAAATAAACTTACGTTTTTGGTGTGACCCACGGTCCGTTGCCTTTTAGGGTGGTCCATGGTGAGTTTGTCATATTTCCCTTTTTTGTCCCCCACCCAGTAGTTTTGTGGAGAGTAGTTATAAAAAAATAGAGAAAGGACTTACCGCGTGAGAAGTGGCAGTCGGTTTGCTCTAGAAGGCATGGTGCTGAGCATTTGGAAACACGGAAGAACTGTGGTGGGCATCATGAAGCAGAGTGAAACTATGTGCGTGTTTGCCATAATAAACACTCCTCTATTACGCAATTACAGCACAGTTTCACTATGGTAGAAAGTGAAAGCTATTAATTATATATATATATATATATATATATATATGTATTATAAATATATATATAGATATATAATGTGTGTAGGTATAATCAGTAATATACAGGGGCTATAAGAGAGTTTGGTTCTTGGGGATGAAACTAATAGCCTGTTGTTGGGTAGAAATGAACCACTGTGTACAGTGTAAGAGTATTATTGAAAAGCAGTGCTACTGTGTCAAAGCCCTACGTGTAGGGCACTGTACACAAATCTGTAAAACTGGTATTGAATGTGGTCTTTATTAGACTACAGTTATAACAGTGAGACTGGGCAGACAGTAAGGCTAAGATAATAACATAAAAACAAGCATTTGTCAGTGCTGAATGTTTGTTGGTATTTGATATGTAGGTGTTTGGTATTAATAGTGCAGAGACAATAATTAACAAATGAACAACAAGTTATAATAGTGAAATTGTCATGACTGAGAAATGAAGAGGTTCACATGCAACGTTGTCATTTTCTTAGACAGAGGCCTTGAATTTTCAAAATACTATTTTTGCATAGCATATGAACATGACAAGCATCATTTATGAAATGCGACCTAAAGCATTGTTTGTGGAATGACTATGAAAACAGGTTTTAGAGAGGGATTTGATAATGACTCCTGCCGTGTTCGTTTGATGGGGATAAAAAATATGAGTATGTTGAAAATGTAGGTTAAAACCAACCAAATGTCATCTCAGTAGTTCACACACTGAAAACACAAATAATGAAATAGAGCTATTTAGCAGCTGTTTTCTTACAGAAACCCCAGTCAGCTTGCTCTCAGGTATCTGCTAAACTGTAATTGCTGCCATTTGTGCTCCCTGGATAAGAACAGTTACCTGCTGTTGTGAACTGATTTTAAACTGATTTTAAAGCAGTGCACATGCTAAATCTAAGGGCATGGCTACATCACTGTCACATGAGACGGGGTGCATCGTAGGAGAAAGAAAGCCAATAAACCTATTTGTGATGGAGATCCCAGGGTTGTAAAACTACCATACAGCAAGCAGGCTAATTTAGGAAAAACTCTAATAGCAGACAGAGGGAAGGGCACACTAGGACTTAACATACATATCAAAACACACTGCATAACATGTTTTTTGCAAATTCTGAGTGGACTGCTCCTTTAAATAAATAAATAAATGTGAATGACAGCTTGCCTGTCTTTGGCTAACAAGCCCTAGCAAGTGCTAACACACTTTTAGATAGCTGTAAAATTAATCTGTCTTTATAAGTTGGTTAACTTTTTAAGGTCTTTAAAAACTTTTAAGATGAATGGGCAGTATTTTTCCAGCCATGCTGGTAGTCATGAATAAATGCTTATCAGGTAAAAGAACATTGCTTTGAACCCTTGGCGTGTGCTTTACTCCACGCCTCATGCACCACTGTGCTGTCTACTCCTCCTAGGGTGGCAATCCCCTCCGCCTCCTGAGCCTATGCCTTTGGCTGTTTCATTCACAAGCAGCTCCAGGCTCACCCCCAGCCACACACATCCCACTACTTCCCAACTCCCGCTCCTCCCTTAGGTCTCTGGACTCTACCTCACTTGCCGCACCCAAATGCTCGACCAAGACGGGAGAGCAGACATTCTCTCCATTTGCTCCCAAATACTGGAATGGTCTTCCCCAACTATTCACTGCTCCACTACCACTTTCTCTTTCAAAGCTGCCTTCAAGCATACTTTACCCAATCCATGACTTGCACCTGTTTCCAACCTCCATGACCACAGCTGCTTGGTCATTTTTAATCAGTTCTTGCACCTCAGAATGTCTCTATCAAAACTGACTTTACTACCTTATTGTCTGTCTCACTGTTATATGTTGATATTGTACAGTTTCTTGACTTTAAATTATTGCACTTTGCTGTGCCAGCCCGGTGGCACTGAGGGTTGGTGCTGGATGCCACACCTCATGCCACGCTGGCGACCCGGGTTGGGAACAGACTCAGGCTGCGGGGTCGGCAGGGGAGGAAGGATCAAGCATCTGGAGGACTGCTGTCCTCACCTTTCCTGGAGTGGGTGGCTAGAGCTCCTGCGCCACTCTTGTGGCTCCCAGTGGAGGCTGGGAGATTGCAGCTGATGCGGAGCACGCATTGGGTAGAAGAGCAACGGCGGATATCCTGTGGACAGGCCAGGAGCACACCGCATTGTGCTGGATGTCATTGCATGTCCACACTCCGGGATACTGAACAAAGGAAAATTCCTGGCACCAGGAAGGCGATGGTGGGTCCAGTGATCAGCGCCCATGCTCACAGCTGGGTCTGCTCCAAGCCTGCCTCCATATCTCCTCCTCACCTTGGACATCCCTGCTAGATTCTAGATAGAGTGCCAGCAGGAGGTAAGGCAGTTCCATCTCAGTGGGCTCAGAGCCAGGGGTGGGAGGTACTCCCAGGATGGAGGCACGGTGCGGAGAGACTTCAACTCCACGACACCAGAGAGAGTCCTAAGGAACCAGCATAAGGAGGATAAATAAAGCCTACAAAAAAAACATTATTGCACTTTGCCTTATCTTAAATGTTCATTATTCCAATTAGCTGTTACCCTGCAATATTCCTAACTGTATACACGCACCCTAGAACTATTAGATGTCTATATTTGTATCTTGTTTGACTTAATGTACTTGTGTTCTTGTGACTTAATGTACTTGTGCTTTTGACCAGGCCCGTGAAGATTGAACGACCCAAGAAAAGTTCAGGCTCTGGGCTATGCAGCTGCGTGCAGTAGCATGTTAGGTGGCCAGGCCCTTCTTGTGCTGGGCCCTGGGAATTATCCCCAGCTCCCCCACCCTCCCAAGGGCCCTGCTTTTGACCCGCTGTTTTCGTGCAGTGTACTCTCGGTCGCTCCTGAAAATAGGCACTCATTTGTTTAGTGTACCTACCTGGTCACCAAAAACAAATAAATAAATACATTGTCAACTGGCTTTAGCTAAATGACTGAATCTTTTTATTGAGAAACATGGCCCTGTTAGAGGACACCTGCCCCCCAAAGGAACACCTCCATTACAGTTGAAAGGAATAAGTCCACTGAAACATGTAAACTGACATCCAGGTTTTCCAGAGAGTAACGCTTTACTTTAAGTTCTCTTCACACTGTAATTAAAGTGTAACAGTTACGCAACAAACATATAATGTATGAGAGAGGGTTATTAATGATGAAAATCAGTGAATTCCTATCGTTGTTATTTATTTATTTAGCTTTTGTTTACGGTAAGTACACTAAACAAGTATTATGCCTATTTTCAGGAACGACTCGGAGAGTACAACATGTGGAATACAGATAAGGTAAACACAAGGATGGAACAGCATATTACATGAAATAATAAAAGCGTGAGGAAAAGAAGAACACCAATCAACAATAATACACGTATAGAAAAAGTACATAATTGACAATAGGAGCAACTTGATAGGAGTGCAGCATGATCCTCAGTGCAGCTTAGTAACATGTAACTTAAGTGTTTGGTAGGCAAAACAAGCAGACTCAGCTCCAGTTATCTATATAGGGCAGCGGTATACCAAGACATACGAGTTGACAGTACCAGAGTACTGAGGAGTGGAATGTACCACCTGTACAGATGGGAGAGGCAGAGCAACCCGTGTCCATAGAGCAGTGCAGTGGACACAGAAGATGCCACAAGTTGGGGAAAATGAGTAGTTGAGAATAGAGTAGATATTAATCAATTAAAGCTACGGAAAGTATCAACAGCAGTAGCAGTAATAACTTGGATGGATTCCATCAGCATGTTTCATTACTCTAAGGGCTTGGGGCAGTCAGCACACTGATGTTCGCTTCAGAAAAGTCCACAGGGAAGTGCGAAAACTCCATGGGAGGGGCTGGATGGACATGATCAGGAGAGAGTTCCAGAGCCTGGGGCGCATATGCAGCAAAGATCACGGTCCCCATAAGAGTAATGGGTGGGGGGACTTTAAGCAACCCTGCATTCAGGGACCTAAGGTGGTAGGGAGTGAGGTCCATTTTGGAAGAAGCGGAGCCAGTCCTGCGTGAATGCCAGAAATAACCACTTTCCTGAGAAGCTTCCAACCCTGAATTCCAGGTATTTGGCTGGGGGGCCAGCGGAGTTTATTGTATAGCTCACAATGGTGGGTGAGTCTGGGGAGCTAGTGCAAAATGACGGATGTTATTATATGCCGTGTTCCACTGAGTGAGATGAGTTTGGGGGAACCGAGCAAATAAGTGAAGTCCATAGCTGAGGGAGGGAAGAAGCACTCCTTCTCAAGGGCTAGTCTAGCTGCGGGAGTTAGTTGTACTTGGCCCCATAGGCCAGGCCAAGCTTGTTATTCGTTGTCCTACATATGTTTAGGATATGACTCCCCATGTCAAGTTGGGAGTCAAGAGTAACCCAAGATATTTGATTGAGGTCACTGTAGGCAGCGAGGGCCACCGCACCAGTAATGTTGAGCAAGGCTGATGAGGCTTTGATTTTTACCGTGGAACCAAAGAGCATGGCCTGTGTTTTTCTAGGTTCAGAACCAGTTTGTGGTTTGTAACCCAGGACAAGACTTTGTTGAAATCATCAGACAAGCACTGGTTTAGAGGCGATGGCATTATGAGAATGAGCCACTATCACCAGGTCATCCATACAATGTGGCTCAGCAGTGGGGATTGCCATGGGTAGTTGGTTAATAAAGAGGGAGAATAGGAGGGGCCCAGCACTTGCCCGGGCTTAGGGGACTCCGAGGTCACTGCCATGGGCTCAGAGAGGGCCTTGTTGAAGCAGGTGCGCTGCTTTCTACCATTCAGGTAGCCCATTAGCCATTTCATGGCATGGGAGAAAGTCCAAGTGTCCATAGCTGTGCTCCGAGTAGTTCGTGGTCAACAAGGTCAAAGGCTTTTGACAAGTCAATAAATATGGCACCGAGTTTGCCCTGGTCCATGGCTGACCTCAGTGCTTGATGTAACCGAAGTCAAGGCAGTTGTGGTGCTATGTCCCTTTCGAAAGCCATGCTGGGCGAGGACAGCAGCTCAGGGTGTGGATGTACTCGAGTGTTGCTCGATCACCACCTTTTCTAGGAGTTTACTAAGGGATGGGAGGATAGCAATCGAGGCGATAGTTGTCTGGTAGTTTAGGATTGCCCTGCTTCAGAACAGGGACTATCCCGCCTCCTTCCAGATATCAGGGATTATCCCGAGCTAAGGGATAGATTAAAGATGTGGGCTACTGGAGAGGCAATATAAACAGCACCAAGCTTAAGAAGCTTAGGTTCCAGGTTGTCAAGGCCTGGACTAGAATGGTGGGAGAGAGCAGCAAGGCGTCTCTGAATGTCCTGAACTGATACAGCCCTGAGATTAAACATACTCGAGGGGATGACCTTCCTGCCACGTGGAGGGAGGGGTGAGACGAGCCTCACCAGCCGTGAAAAGAGAAGTGAAGCCGAGAGGTCAGTGAAGTGGGTATTTAGGGAGTTGGCTATGGTATGAGGGTTATTACATGAGACTCCATCTATAACCATGTCCGTGGACTCCCGGATGGGCGGACCCACTGACAAGAGATTTGATGTTCTCCAAAACCTCCTAGGATCTCTGGCAGAGCTAAGTAGGGCAGACTTACAGAAGTCGCTCTTATGCTATCATTGTGATGTCAAGAGATTGTTATAGTGCTTGAGTACATCACAACAATAGCATAACAACATGAACATCTTTAAGCATGTGCGTCTCTCAAACTTCCTGATGGACCAACGGCCACAGCAGTGAGAGCTGACCTTGAAGGAGAATGGGTCAAAACAAAAAAATGGAAAAGTAAGGACAAATTTCATTTAACTGGTGCCATACACTATAAAGACATCGGATGGGCTCAGTTAACAATAACGCCGGAGTTCCTTCTCGAGTTTGTCATGCCAACGTAAACCTCTCGTGCTGCATTCTCGAGGATTACTAGGCTGTCGTGACAGCCTCTCAAAGGGAACACAGCGTTGTTGTTAAGTGGTGCCCATATATTATCCTGTATGTAACTGCAGTGTAATTACCCCTGTTGCATGCAATTGATGATTAACTACCCTGCATTACATTGAAACTGACACTTAAAATAAAGTATGATCAATTAGTTAGTTGTCTGTAGTTTTAATACCATTTTTATTTTCTAGACAAATGCCTCCCCATGGTCAGTACTTTTATAGATCTGAGTGCCCCCCGCCCATCTCTAGAGGGGTATTCTACAAGGAAATGAAAGAGGAAACAAACGGTGCCTATGTTAATAAAGCTAAATGTGGTCCAGTTATCTGAAATCTCTTAAAACTCTGGCCCTAGAAACAGTATTGGAATTACAGGGCTTGCCAGGGTCCACTCCGGCAGCTCAAGTGAGCCCTGGTAGCTCACACATCACTGCCATTGACTTATAATTGAAAGGGGGGCTTAATTTAAAGATAGGACCTTTATGAGCCCCTCTAGCTCCTAAAGCCTTATAGACTGTAATTCCATCACTGCCTAGAAGTGTCCATCCTGTAGCAGTAGTGTAATTTCACGCTACTGAGATGTTACAGAAGATGCATTTCTGAAGCTTTGTAGAGGAAGGAGAAGGAAAGTACTTTCTTTGTAAAGCTCATAACTTTTGTTAGTCTTGCTGTTGTGTTGTGTACAGTGAGCAGACTTCTGAAACTCTGAGTGTCTTTCATCAGCTGTACCAGATATATGGATCTGTAGCAGTGCCAGTCTGGGCAGTCTTCTACCTGCATTGCTTCTTATCTTAATTAGTGAAACATGCTGGGATGATCTTCATGAGTAAGGGGCACTAGGAAGAAAAGAACCCCACTGGGGGGCTGAGTGATTAGGGAAGAGCAGAATTCAGAGACTATGCTTAGGGGTGTAGCTTGTAAATAAAATCTGTACATCAAAATTCATTATTGCCTCCTCTACAGTTGTATACATCGCCTTGTTTGTTGACCTGACACCTTTAAGTGAACATTTGTGTTCTGTGGTCACATGGTCTGACAGCCGATGAAAAGCTCTTTTAAACTAGTTATTTGGTTATCTGTAGCTGGGAACAGTGCACTGACATGGGTAAGTTGCTGTCGATTGATACTACAGTGCCAGCATTTTATGGAACATTGTAGTGTCGGCGGGAACAAGCTGTAGCTTAACTACACATAGGCAGGTACAATTGTTGCCCCATGACATCACAGTGTTCCCTATAATGGGTTGCAATGTAGTATCAATAAATGGCAAACTTAGTCAGCCAGGTATATCACCAAATGTTTCCAGCTACAGGTAAGCTCAATGCCTCATTTAAAAGAACTTTAGCGACTTTCAGACCATGGGGGCTACTAACTTGATGAAAATGTTTCTGTTTAAACACTCCCAGGTTCCTACGTAACAAAGTGATATAGCAAGGCACAAAATTACAGCAGTACTTCATTTTATGCATTTGATATTATGTTTAATTCAATCAGAGGACAGCCATTCTATTATAACATCAGTAGGTGTAGGGATCAAGTAACAGAGCAACCCAACTTGGCATACAGGGGGCTCGGACTGATCTGTTCTGTAATGAAGCTCCTTGCACAGCATTGAACATGGTTGGTGGGGGGTAGGAGTGGATGATGGATGAATCACAAGCTGCTTGCATGCTTTTCCAGTCTCCTTATCTAAAGAAAATGTAATATTTTAAACTGTCTGTGTAAACTATACAGTATGTACTGTATGATTAGTTTCAAAATGATGCCATTAAAATTAGCCTTTGCTCAACTGGCACTTAATGCATTCCTTGCTAAATAAACACAAGTGAAAAAGGGACAGAGAAAAATGCTGATTGTTTGAGAGGCAGGTTTAACCGTGAGGTTATCTCAGTGCAGTATCACAGTCTGCAACTAATCTAAAGAAAAACCTACATAAAGTGTTTATGCCACAGGATTCCATGAGATCCATTTTATAATTGCAATAAGGCACTCCAGGGTTATGTTATGCTAGTGTAATGTCACTTCCTGGCCACTCAGCTCCTCTTGTACACTCAAGGCATGACATTATCCTAACATAACAAACACCCTGTCATGCCTCTTTGCTTAAAAATAAAGGGAGTCGGGGGAGTGGCTTAGCCTTTAACCAAGATGGCAGCACACTCAGCTCCTAAACTGTGGGCTGTATCCAAGTAGTCCTGCACTAAGGGGACGTTGCAACTTTCAGAAGGCACAGAATTAGAAGAGGACTTACCTGCTACAGCGTGCAGTCCTCATTTTCTTCTTTCCTAGGCAGCAAAGTGAATTCAGGAGCCTCTCCTTATTCTGCGGCCTGTGGGATGGCTTCCTCCTCTCCACCTCCAGCTGAATCTGCCAAAATGGAATCAATGTTTAACCAGCTGATGGCACAAATGACTCTAGTTTTAAATAACAATACTCAAGACTCAACACACTGTTGAGACTAGGCTATTTCATACAGAACAACATTTTAAGGCTCATGATTCAGCCCTGCAAGACCTCACTGCCACGCGCAGGAACAGGCCCATCTAATACACCTATTGCAAGATAAGGTAGATGATTTAGAAGATCGTGAGTTGCCGCAACACCATGGTTTCTTGGCTTCCCCTGAGGGGCCGAGCAGCCAGATACAGCTCAATTTCTTCAAGATGCCCTCACCACAGATCCTTGGCCTATCACCCACGACTGTCCTGCAAACTGAGTGAGCTCATCAGACGTTAGCCCCCCACCGAAACCAGGGAGCCCATGACCAATGTTGGCCCACTTTCTAGACTATTGGCAGAAAGAGATGATTGCCATGGTGGTTAGAACAAAATGATCCATTACCTGGAATGGCAACTGCATACAAGTCTACCAGGACTACTCCAGGGAGCTTAATGGTGGGCATAAAAGCTTATCACGGATGCAGGAGGATCCTTCGACACACATCTCCTTCTGCCTCCGGTATCCGGCAACCATGCCGGTGATTGTCAACAGGGCTCCTATCTTCTCCTCTCCGGGGAGCCTCCATGGACTACCCTCACGGAGGGAGTTCACAAAAGATTTTCAAGACTCTGACTCCCATAAAGCTCCCATGAGCCTCTGATGTCCTGAATCGCATGGTAACTTCCCAAGCTCACCAAAATCTCCCAGCCATTGGTTTATCGATTTGAGGCCTCTCATCACTCAAAGGGCAAAAGGCGCCAGTCACCGCAGTGACATGAAAAGCGGCAGCCCTTCAGCCAGACAACAGGAAGAATCAGCCCAGCACCCAAGGTTGCAGCTCTATCCCAATTTCATTCCCCTAACATATTTGCTCCTCTGTTAAACCTGCCAGAAGACTCCCCTCAGGAAGAAAATCTACCTGTCCCCTGGCACCAGCACAAAAGAGAATTCATAGGCTGAAATAGTAGCAGCAGAACCCCCATCTTTCCCATATCAGCCCCAATGGCAGGTGCAAGCGTAAGAAGCATGAAGCTCTTGCCCTCCTCACAGACAACTGAGGCACCACCCTGAACAAATCTTCAGAGTAAGTGGACTACCTTCTTTCTTTTTGGCCATTTCTCCCATATGAGCGAATATGAGGTTGGAACCTTAATAGGAAGCAATGCTCTCAAGTGGTTTGATCGGAGCTGAAGCTCTGACAGGAACTGGGGACTTCCAGGCTGATATCTTTTCCCTGGGCCGAACTAACAGAAACTGCAGGATCTAGTCTCCGGCCTGCTGGTGTTTTTGCTTACTGGCTCAGACCCTATGGATTAATACCTACCTGACTCTATTAGTGTTTGTTGTTAATATTCATCTGTTTTTGTTCTGCATTTAGTTTTTTTTTTTTTCCTGTCTGTACTGCTAATATGCAGGCCACAAGAGCTCCATTTTCTTTCTTGTTCCTACGGGTTTCTGCAGCTGTCATCCTCTGGATAACTCAGGCGGGGGATCTGCACTACTACCCCTCAGTCATCATTTCTCTGATGCTGGATATCTACCCATACCCCTTTCTTAAGGGCGAATACATGGATCAAATGTTTGCCCTTTACTGATATAAGCAGTCTCCCCACCTCTTAAGACCCAGGGCTCATATGAACCCCTAGTGCCCTGCCTTCTGAGAATCCCTTTAGGGCTCTGTTTGTAGGGTGGACAAGAACTTTATGGCCGTCCTGGTGGCCCCCCATCTTCCTGCTTTTCCCAGGGCCCTTACCAAGGGCCACTATACTAGCCATTATCAGCAGGAGGGCCCTCACTCACCACTGGACACTGGTGTGCAAATCCCTAACCTTATCAGCTGGCTGCAGACAGCATGTCTCCCTCTGCCTTCCATTTAGATTTGCAGACAACGCCTTTAAGTTTACCCCAAAATCCTGTATCCCATAGGGAAAGGAGCAACATTAGTTGCACAGTGAGTAGCTGCGGATGAGCCACTGGCAGCGATGTGGTGGTCCCTTCCACACACCCACCCATGAGAGAGGGATGGAGGCCTGGGCAGTGTTTATGCGGTCTAACATCCCCTCTGTTACCTGCTTCTTATTGCTTGCTAAAGTTGTATATAGTTTGTTGTTCTTTCAGGCCATTTGCCTGATTTATTATGCATATATGGTGGTGACTGGGTATCTCATGTTGTTTTCTTTCTGATGTTGCATGGTTTGCCTACACTGGGTGGCTGGGTGCCTTCCAGGTTTTCTTGGGGATAGGGGCAATGGGTCCCTCAGCCTCTGTTATACTGTTTGGTCCATAATTCCGTTTTGCACTCCATTTGCCTTCTTGGACCATGGGTGATTTTCATGTTATACCTGGAGCTATGGGGCTTAAACACCCCAGTA
This sequence comes from Neoceratodus forsteri, assembly GCA_016271365.2. NCBI lineage: Eukaryota > Metazoa > Chordata > Ceratodontiformes > Ceratodontidae > Neoceratodus > Neoceratodus forsteri. The sequence continues at coordinate 1,180,478,773 of CM057450.1, read as the reverse complement.
AAACGAAACAGATATTGTCTCATCTGAAGAGGCTGAGGGCCACTTTGGCATTCCTTCAAGAAACCAAACTTACTAAACAGGATCACTCTAAGCTGGCCAGAGACTGGGTGGGGCAGGTCTTCTCCTCTTCCTCCTCCTCCAAGCAGAGAGGTTGCAATAATCCTCCATAAGTCCCTTACGTGGACCCCTACTCGAGTTTGAACAGACCCTCACAGTAGATGAGTGCTAGCACTGATGAGTACCCCAGAAGGCCCCTTACTCGGTTGTATGTATGCACGCAGGATGACCCTCCTTCTTCACACTTTGGCTCAAGAGGTGAGCTCCTTACTCTCCACCCCCGCCCACTATCCTGGGTGGAGACTTTAATCTTGTTCCGGTCCTTTGATGGACGCAGCACCCCCTTCCCTGGTACAGCACCTAAGAGCCGTCAGGCACTACAACAGATGATGGCTGAAGCAGGTCTCGCAGATATCTGGAGAACTTTTCATCAAAACTGAAGGACTGTTCCTTCGTGTCTTTGATGCATGGATCCTATAGCTGACTGGATTTCTGGCTGGTGTCGGTCGGGGGCGTCTGCCACGCTGCAGTCAGCTCAGAGATCTTACCTAAAGTCATATCAGATCATGCTCTGGTGCACCTACATATTCTATGGGCCTGCCTCTCTCAAAGTTGAACACGTGGAAACTGGATCCCTCCTTATTAAGGATCCAGAATTTATTCAGTGGGTAATCTTGGAGACTGCCTTATTCCTCGAGAGAACTCCCCAAGATCACCCCCAGGAGTCATGTGGGAGGCTTTCAAGGCCACCCTGCGAGGGGCTATTATAGGGTTTGCATCTAGGTGCTGGAAGAAGCGGGAGCATCTCCTGGCCTCCTTGAAGCCAAGTTACAGACTCTAGAAGTTGAGGCTAAGCGGACCCCTCACTTATGGTCTACATCCCCACTGAGCAAGGAACTGCTGAGCCACTCAGCATAGAGATTAATGACCTGCTGACTCGTAAGGCAGAAATCTCACTACCGAGACTGCAGCATCAGTATTGGGAAGGGGAGAAAAGCAGGCAAACTCTTAGCCTACGCCTGCACAAACAGCAGGCAGAATGCCAAATCTCAGGGCCTCAGGGACCAGGCTGGAGTAACCCACACCGACCCTAAACTCATAAATGCCGTCATGCAGCAGTATTATTGAGCTTTGTTCCTCCACCACAACCCAGAATGCTGAAGTGGTGGAGCCCTTCACTTCTCTACAACTCCTTACCCTCAACCGTCTCAGACTGCAAACTTGGACCTGCTGATCACATCCGACAAGGTGGTGCTGGCTATTAAGGCTTTAAATTCGGGTAAGGCCCTGGAGGGATGGCTTCCGGTTGAGCTCTGCAGACTCTGCCCCAGATCTCCCTCTCCTCTCTCAGGTCTATAATGAAGCCCTGAGCACTGGCATCTTCCCTCCTACTCTCCGGAAGCAGTTATTACCGTGTTCTCCTAAAAGGGCAAAGACCCTACCCTTCCCTCAAGCTATCTCCCAATATCGTTAATTAACATGGATAGCAAAATTTTTGCTAAAATTCTAACCACTAGGCTTAGTCCACTTCTCCCTCTCCATACACCCCTCACAGGTGGGTTTTGTTCCAGGACATCTTAGTCGGGATCATATCAGATCACTGGTCAATATCATCCACCAGGTAAAGCTCTCCTTAACTCCTGTGGCAGCAGTTGTGAGTCGACTTGAAAGCATTTGACTCCCTAGAATGGGATTACCTGGGAAGGTGTTGCATTGCTTGAGCCTGGGCTTCCTTCTGGAACTGGGTGATGGCACTGTACCAACAACCTATGGCCAGAGTCTGGACCAATGCAGCAGTCTCCAGACCATTTCAGTTAGGCAGAGGCACCTGTCAAGGCTGCCCCTGTCCCTCTGCTGTTCATCTTAGCGGTTGAGCCTCTAGCAGCTATTAGACAGCACCCAGACATCCATGGGATCACCATTGGGCGCACATATGCTACACTTATGTATGCGGGTGATCTTCTGGTCACAGTCGAGATGTCACTGTAGCTCTTCCTGTGTTCCTCAATCACTTAGCAGACTTTGCAAAACTGTCTGGCCTGCAGATGAATAAAGCCAAAACTGAGCTGCTCTCTCTCAACCCGACTTGCACTCAGAACACAGCTGCTCCTCTGGGACTCAAATGGGCCTTGAAATCTCTGGTATATCTGGGTATCCATATCGCCTCAGACCTCTCTAAAATCTGGGATCTTAATATGACCCACTAATAGCCGATATTAGAGCGGAACTAGACGGTGGAAAATGCTTCACCTTCGTTGCCAGGAAAATAGCTGCTCTTAAAATGATTATAGCTCCCAAACTTCTATACCCAGTCTCTCATATTTCCTGGCCTCCTGCTAAATGGTTGCACAATAGACAGCCTGGTAGGGAATTTCATTTGGAATCAAAAACCCAGGTATAGCAGAGGCAAACTTCGCTCCAACTGGAAGGATGGTGGATGGGGTCTCCCATGGTTTGAGAGGTATACATGGGCATACTCCATGGCGCAATCCCTAAAGTGGTTCTCCCCATCTCTCCCGATGCACCACAGTGGCTCCATATGGAGAAATCTATTGCTCGGTACATACTCTTCGTTGCTAATATACAACCCCTACTAAACCTTTATGGACCCATCATACCATTGGCGGTGATTCAGATCTGGAGCAGGTGCATGCCAGGATCAAAAGCTAACCCCAGGCCCAGTCTCTATGCTCCTATTTTCAATAATAAACATATAGTAGTAGAGCACAAGCCCATCAACTGGGCTCAGTGGGAACACACTGGTATTCGGTTCTAACTGATGTCATGGATGAGACTGGACAGGGATGTGAATCCTTTCAAGCTCTTGCAGAAACAAGAGGCCTGGGCAAGAAGGACTTTTGGAGATATCTGCAACTGCGCAGCTCCTTGCCGTCTTCCTGAAATTGAGTCAGATCAGCTTGGTCGCCTCTCAAAGTTATCTTCCTGGCTTAAGTCCTAGGGCCAAGCCAGCACAGTTTATTCTGCGATATGGGAGAACTGTCCTCACAATCTGGAGAATCGAAACATAAGTGGGAGCGGCACTAAAACTAAAGCTAGATGACGCTCAGTGGGCTTTCTGCTGGAAAATGTGCACTTGAGTTATCCAGACGCCGTAGCAGACTCATTCAGAACAAATTGCTGCAGCATTGGTACAGAACACCAGATGTACTGCACAAATTTAAGTTACTGGACAACAGTCTATGCTGGAGTGCAAGGTGACACTGGAGACCTGTGCCATATTATATGGCATTGCCCTCTATTAGTCCCCTTCTGGCAATCGGTAAGTCAAGTCGCTATTCAGACCCTAAGTGTTACGATCACACTGGATCCTTTGATCTGGCTCCTGGGCCTGCCCCCAAGAAACCAGCCTTAAAGCCCACCAACTCCGATGGTTAGCTCTTCTTGGTATTTTGGCCATTCGCCTTATACCATGCCGGTGAGAGGTCAAGTGCAGTTCCTCTATCTCAGAATTGCTACCGCCCTCGCACAACTGGCTTCTCTTGACCGAATGTCCCACAATATAGTCAACAAACTTGCAGCATACACTACTTACTGGGCCCCTTTATGGCTTATCTGAAACCTAAGATAGGGATAGGGTGAACATGTTTGTGGTCTCTGTTATAGCTCTTCTCCATATATAATACCTGGTGTGTTGCTCCCAGATATAAGCTCAGTTTGGGTTACCATGTAACTGTGAAGTTATCTATACCAGTTAAAATGCCTTAGAAATATATGATGTGTACTAATATGGATACCTGGTGCAATTATTCATTTCCTTTTTTTTTTTTTTTCTAGTTCTTTGTTGGTTATGTTTCTTCTTTGGTTGCCTTCCACGTACATGATGCACATTCTAACTTTTGATATTAATGCAATGATCCTTCCGTGCTACAGTTGCGTGTCATCTTTGTTTTGTTTGTGGTTGTTATGGCTGTATTAAACAAGAAATACTTCAATAAAATTACTAACTGAAAAAAAATTGAGTCTTCTCCAATTTTGCCATTTTTAACACCCCATTTCTTATCACACCATTTAAATTTGCAACAAATCGCCATCCCTCTTGTCTTTTAATGGGTCACCAAGCACTTAATTTCTACTATCTTATACTCCAGCACCTGAATTAGGGCCTTGTGAAAATCTCACCGATTTAAATGTTACTAGCAGGATATCACCTTCATTTGGGAGGGTGTTGACATGGAAGATCTATGTATGACTCTTAGCCAATTTATTTCCCTTTCTTTACATTCTGTCCATTAAATAAAGAAACACATGACCCTGTACTTCAGTAGATGAGCACAGCTGTTTCTGTTTTGCATAGCTTCTTTTCTGAAGCAGCCTAATGCCTTCAGTCTGGGCAGGCAGTGTGAGTGTGAGGAGATCACAAGAACAAGAAAGTGTACTATGCCTTAGCACGTGTGCAGCAACTGCCATTGGCAAGAAAAAAGCAGAATGATGCTGGATTGCCAGACACAGAGCCTAAAATTCTAGCCCATCTAGTGAGTCTGGTTAAACAAGTATGTTCTGGTTAGTGCAGTTACAGTGCAGTACCCAGGACAGCAGACAGTTACCTGCTGATACAGTAAACTGAAAAACCTGTTAGTGAGATGCCCATCCCCATAGATCTCAAATCCAAGATACAGCCATTTGTTAGCAGATTCGAGTTACAGCAGTAGTATAACAATATTAAACTATTTTCTTTTTCATATAGCTGTTTTCCTCCAGTGTTATTCTCCCGTTCCACAGGGCCAGAGGTATACATACATGGTGGAGATCCTAGCCCAATCCTCTGCTAACCCACTGATCACCCGTGGTGGATCAATGATACAAGGGCAGAGAGCTACACTGGCCGCCATCCTGATGGTACGATGGTTTTGACCTTGTTTTCTTCCCTCCTCCTCCTTATGGCACCTAGTAGTGCTGGTGGTTGGCCTCGCATGCATGCAGGCATCCCCATGGCAGTACAAGCTCCTGGCACCCTGCATGGGTCACTGTGATGCCAGAACTCAGTGCCATGCCTTCTCAACCGGAAGCACCATCACATGGCAGTGCCCCTCATGGCCCAGCTCCCAAGTCTGTTCCGACCCTGGGACATCAGCACAACACGCTGCTGCTGGCCATCCGACAGTGTCAGATGTGAAACCATTACGAAAAGACTTCTCCTCAATGTGAAGTGCTCCAGTGTTCTGTTCGACCTGCTGAGGGGTTTCTTCATGCATGCTGTCCCCCCTGCTGCCTCCTCAGTCACCTGGATGTTTACAGCTTTGTTGTGGTCCCTCTTCATCCATCTTATTAGGAAAAGACCTTAAGGAACTTTGGGGCATTTGGATGCTATGGACCCACCCAATTTTTCTGTTTTTGTAAAGCGCATGATGAGGCCCCTCACCCAGCTGAATGCAAAGAAAGTTACTGGCAGTGTCATAAAAAAGTATTGGCTAGATGAACTAATACAGTTATGTAAGGAAATATACTCCTTTTGTAAGAAACAAACACAGGCGTAAATTCCACTAGAGCCAAACACTCACTGTGTGCCCTTGAGCAAGTCACTTAACCTCCAGTACTCCACTTCACCCAGCTACAGAAATGAATAGATGTAGGACCCTACTGGAAATAAAATGTTACATCTCAGCTAGGCTACCTTGGGTAAATAAATAGTTCTAAAAATGCTGATAGCTTAATCTAGCTGGGAGATGAAAACAGTTGTCTTTCTTTGTAGTAATAGCACAGTAAAACTAGTAGACATGGTTTTCCTCAAGAAGTCCATTTTGGTTCAGCTATGTCCACTGTTTTTTCTGCGCTGTCACTGCAAGAAATACAACTATTTTTAATCTCAAGCTAGATTGAACTATCAACATTTTACTATGATTGCTGCCTCTGTATTTTCTTTATCTGGCCATATGTTTTCTTTTCTTTTTTTTTTTTTTAAACAACATTAAACATCAGCGTGTTTGGTCCACTGAACTGAATGAGCTAAGCTTACCAGCACGGTCCAAGCTGGGAAAAGGACTGCATGTTATTACCTTTGCTCTTAAACAATATATTGATTTTAGTCGTAGCATAACAGAATGTAGATTGCACACCTAATGTTTTTGAGAGCAAGGTGTTCATGAAAAGCCTTTATACAGCAGGCCAGAAACCTTCAGTTACGTACTCTGCTAATGAAAAGAATAAATATATAAACAAAGGTTAATAGAATTCTGTCTTTCCCAGATTGTTAGGGGACATTGCTTAGCTACATGACTAGTATGTCAGGTTGGCTGTTCTTATGCAGCAGTTCATGTCAGTAGCTGCAGTGCAGAGACTATTTTGTTTAGTACATTCCACAGAGACACTCATTGCAGTGTAACAGTGCTTTCACTTGTGTTTGTCAAGCTGAGAGAACAGCGAAGTTGTCCCATGGACACAAGTAAAATCTCTCTTATACTACAGTGAGTGGCTGTGTGGGACATATTAACACGTTGTTGGCTAAGGGTGTGCTGTTGGTTTTACATTTAAAAATATTAAAAATAGGTGCTGTGAACTGGCCCATTCCAGGGCAGCTGTGTGTGCGACACTCTTTTTTTTTGTAATCTTTATTTTAAAATTCAGCAAGAACTCATACATTTCCCTTCAGTGTACAGTATATTAATACAACTAGTCCATGTATAGAGGTATCATACATAAGACATTAAGTTAGCAACACAGTGCCTGCAGAACTGTACTGGGATTAACTCAAGTAATATATAGACCTGGAAACATAGGACTGGAACATCAATTGCCTTGTTAGGTAGTTTTCATTTTTTGAGCCTTGGGAATTTTAATTTGTCTTCAACTGTAATTCCCCTTCCAGTCCTTGCCACCCAATTTCTCTTGTAGCCTCCAGGGTTCATTATAGTAATATAACTGGTTACTGTTTGATTCCATCAGGCAAACACACTCCTAGAAAGTGGGGAACCATAGATGGTGTTGTGAGTCCTCTAGTGGGCCCCAAATCTTGTGGTACCAGTCCAACTGATTTCTGGCTGCATATTGGATGTGTTCAATATTCATACTATGCAGTAGCATCTTAATCCATAATGCCACTGTTGGTACCACCTTCAGCCACCAGTGTTGGGCCAATACCTGCTTGCCCACCACTACCCCAAGTCTCCTCAGTGGATGGCCAGGAACCACCGTGCCCCTCTCCCCCAACATCTGCCATCCCCAGAAGCACTTCTTTAGCATATGTGTGCTTATTGTCTTTCAGAGCCTTGTCACATAGATCTATCATGGCTTGCCAGAAACCTAAGGCTTTAGGACAAACCCATATCATGTAGAAAATAGTACCCACTGTTGCCTCACATTTTGGGCAAGCATCAGATTTTCCTGGATCTATCCTATTCTGTAATTGCAGGGTAAAGTAAGTTCTGTGAAGGATGTTTTAGTAATTGCTTGCAATCTATTGTTGATAGAGCAATCCATCCTCTTTTCAGGGCCCTACCATTCCTTCCCAGTGAAATTCTGTATTCCCAAGTCCGCTGTCCATCTAGATCACAGAGTGTTTAAGGGGTCCTATAAAGCCTCCAATAGGATCCTGTAGCACTTAGTTAATGCCTGGAACTTTTGCTAGCTGGGGGCCAACACCTTCTTGATTGGGAATGTCGAGGGTGGGGGGCCCCACCCCTCTCCTCCCAACCTGTAAGTAAATGAAAATTGATGGGGGTAATTTGAATTTCTTCGTAATCTGTTACTGGGGCATTAAAATGTCATCCTCAAATAATTGAGAGACCAGGCGTAATCCTTTGGACTCCCACCTAGTTAGAATTTCACTGACTGGCTTCAGAATAAGGGATTTCTCTCAAAGAGCATGTCCAATGGTAGCTTCAGGGAAGAAGGTGCGTGGATATTGGATGAGTATGAGCCGTTAACCATGGCCAGATCGAAGCTCTGGTGAAGGGGTTTCCACCCATTTGGACAATAGTCTAGCTAATGTTGGGGCATACAGACTATTTGTATATGGTGGGGTTTCCCAGGGACTCCTTCAGTTGCACCCAGGCTTTACAGGACCAGAGTGGGGATCAAGTCCTTAGGAAGGCCAACTGGGAAGCTAGATAAAACAAATGGAAATTTGGAAGGCACAGTCCCCTCTTTCTACTGGCTGCTGTAGAATTTCTTGCTTTATTTGAGGTCTGTGATGCAGCCAGAGCAGTGTAGCGGTGAAGCCCCTTAAGCGCTTTGAAACAACTGTTAGGGACTTGGACAGGAGAGTTTGAAAAGATAGAGACATTGGAGGAGAGCACATTTTAGCTAAATTGGCTTTTCCAAAAGGATCAGAGAAAGAGAGCTCCAGTGCTCACAATCCAACCAGATTTTTATAGCAGGGTTTGTAGTTCAACTTCAGCGCCACTGACAGTTTTCTGGAAGTCAGATCCTAAATATTTCATATCTGTAGTTGGAGCTATAGTAGTATTATTAGGAATTATTCGGTTATTATTTTGGCTCCAGGGGGCCATTCACATTTGCTCAGTTAATGTTATGGCCAGATAGAGGACCATATCACCTAATATTTCTGAAAGTCTGGGAGGGCCTTTTCAGGATGGGCAACATACAGGAGGACATCGTCAACAAAAGCCGTGTTTACACGGCTGACCTCGCTTCTTCTTTGGAGCGTTGCAGAGCTGCCCCAACTCAAAAGACGCTTGCTACACACATCTACACAGCCCCCTCAGCACCAACGTAAGATGCACTGGAGAGAGGGCTGGGGTCGGGAGCAGTGGCTGATGGGCGCCTGCAAGTGAGGAGCAAGCAGGGCACGGCCTGTCACGGCGGCAAATCACTCCTCCCAATCGTCCCCAGACTTTCTGGGACTGCCGAGTGGCACAGGGAGCAGCTTACCGCGATTTGGTAAATGTCCACTAGGCAGCATTGCACTGCAGCAACCTGAGCACTCAGGTTGCAGCGGTCTAAATGCCGCCTGCAAACACGTGTTAAAGAGAGATATCACATGATGCTGTCCTTCCCAATGAAGTCCTTGAATATCAGGGTGATTGTGAGTGGCTGTAGCTAGGGCTTCAATAGATAAGAGATATAAAAGAGGTGAGGGGCAGCCCTCTCATTCCTCTAGATAGCATAAATGGTGGGAGGTGTAATCATTTGTTAAAATTTGTGCCCTCAGTGCTCTATATAGGACAGCTATCTAGGAGCAAATCTGGGGTCCCAAACCAAATTGTTCCAGGACCATAAACAGTGCCTCATAACATTCAAGGTATGGCAGATGTTATGTTTCACCTGTTGGCCTTTGATACAGCCACCCTGGTCCTGGTGTATTAGGCCTGGGAGCACTGCCTTTAGCCAGGTTGCTATAATTTAGTGATGATTTTATAATCTGCATTAAGCAAAGATATGGGATGGTATGAACTGCATTTAGTAGAGTCTTTGCCCGGCTTGGGAAGGACAGCGATAATAGCTAAGGTCTGCGACGGGGAAGCCACCCTGTCTCCAGAGCCTCCTCCACCATCTGGCACATGAGTAGCCCTAAGACCTCCCAGAAAGTCTTATAAACTCCATTGGGAAGCCATCAGGGCCAGGGGCCTTTCCCAAACTGGAACTCCACATGGCTGATTTGAGCTCAAGATGTGTTACTGTGTGGTCCAGGTTCTGCCTCAGAGAGTGGTCCAGAGCTGGCAGAAATTGCCTTCAAAGGGTTGGGGAGTGGCGAATGCCCTCTGATGTATATAGAGTTTCATAAAAGGTTTGGAAGGCTTGTTTTATGGATTTTGGTCAGTTAAAATTTTACCCTGCTGTGATTCTGTACCAGAATTACTCTGTCTGCTTTGTTTTACTTGCCAGGCAAGACTTTACCCACTTTGTCCCCTCAAAGTAGGTCCTGGTTCTGGTTAGAGGAAGATCCTTTTCTATTTGCCACAATGCTGTCTGGTTCAGCTTCCTTTAAGTATCTTTAGCTCCCTAGTGTTACCCTCCTATCTCCTGCCATCACCCTTTTTTCTAAATTGGTCACCTGTACCACCAAATGTATTTCCACTTGGATGTCTGTTTTCCTCCTGTAGGCAGCATAGGATATAGATACTCCCCTCACAAATGCCTTCATGGCCTCCCAAATAGTTGATATTGAGGTGTCTCCTATCTTATTATTTTTAGTGAATTCTAGTATTGCTTTCGATAGATGTTATTTATAGCCTTTCTCAGCCAACAAGGTGGTGTCCAGGCACCATTTTCTAGCAGCCTGTTCATCCTGAATCACCCCTAACTCTACCCTAAGGGAGCATGATCTGACACACATATGGGACCATAACTAGCATCTACCTCACCTCTTAACACCCTCTGAAATACTAGGATGTATTCAATATGAGTATAGAGGCAATGTGCATGTGACTAAAGGAGTACTCCTGTCCCTCCGGATAAAGGTATCGCCACATTCTGTTAAGGCCATTTCCTTTGCTAAGGTCTGTAGCGCTGTAGTGCTTTTTTGGTGGCGGTGACTCCAGATCCTGAATGGTCCATGATGTGATCCCAGAAAGTATTAGTCACCCATGATAACTATGTTATCCGGGAAAGGAGCCAAGACAAAGACCCAAGTGATGAAAAAGTTTGGGTCATCAAAATTCAACCCATACAAAGAGACCAGGGTAAGCCTAACCTCCCACAGTAGCATCCACCACTAGGTATCTGTCCTGAGGGTCGGATATCAGAGCATGGTAATAACCCTGAGACCTGAGCAGAATCATATTGTGACATCCCTTGCCTTTGATGTGAATGGAGCTACCAAAATGTCCCCCATGTACTCGCCAGTCTACCAAATTACTGTTTTGTCAAGTGGGTTTCTTACAAAAGGATCATGTCACCTTTTCTTTTTAATGGAGGCAGTATAGCGCAGTGGTTTAAGACTCTGAGCTGCAAACCTGGAGACCTGGGTTTGAATCCCACACCCCGTGCGTACTGTTTGACCCTGAGCAAGTCACTTAACTTCCTTGTGCTCCCAGGCTGCACCTGTAAACAAGCTTTCAGCTTAGTGTGTCTCTCCTGGTAAAACAAAGGGTAAAAAAAAAAAATAATGTAGGACCAGACCCGTTTCCACTTCACCACTGTTTTCACACCATTGATGTTCCAAGAGGTGATTCTTAATGATCTCATTGTGCAGGTTGTGAAGTATTTCCTGCACCGTGGTTATTCTCATACATTGGGACTCTCTCCTAGTCCAGAAATATAACATGTTGAAATCTTAATTTGTTTAAACAGAAAGTTAACTTGCTTGCTGAAACTTTTGAACGTTTTACATAACAAAAACCCAACAAACACAGTTCCCTTATTAACTCTAAATTTAGTAACCCCAGCTCATCTCCTCCCACCACCTCTCACCCCTGCCCCGGATAATAAGCCAGGACAGTGATGCCATTCCATTGGTGACCCTACAAAATTCCCTTATCACAAACTGCCCACCCCACAAGTTCTGTAATCCCCATTTTCTCCTCCCAACCCCCACTGTCACAATACTTCTCCTTGTTTAGAGTACAAACTTTACCCATTACTTTTTGTGGACTGAGCCAAAACGCTCCTCACCAAATAGTACCCAAGACATTTAACAAAGGATGTACAGCATCCTGCCAAGAATCAGGTGACTCTTGAAGGAGGGCCCCAGGATCCAACCGCCTCCCCAACACATGGCTGGCAGAGAGGTGAGTAGTAGTAGTAGAAGTAAACATTTTATTTTTAAACAGGTGATACATGTCATTTGGACTGTTTTCCAGTTTACAAGACAGACCTGTGTTGTCATTTCTAATGTTTCAAGCACATGTAACAAGACATACAGTTTTAAATTATCCAAATAGAGACAAGACGACATTCAGCTCATTATAAAGTGCATATGCAAAGTCTACTATTATGACTAAAAGTTACTTAATTATGTAACAGATAAAATAACATCAACTCTCATGTCACAGTTAATGAAGAGTGCAAAGCTCATAAGTATTTACAATATACATCAGCAGATTTAGAAGCTTAATATTCCCACAAGAATAGTCACTAACAATTACAAATAGGAACCATCAATTCTTTTATGGCCTGAACAAATATATGGTAGCTTGATATATCCCTAAGTTTTGGAGGAAGAGAATTCCAGACAATAGCATCCCTATTGACTAGAGTCCTATCCCTGTGTTTGTTAAAGGTTTTCCCACAGTAATTTTATTCAGATGCACAGATCTTGTTAATGTCCTTTTGAGTTCAGATTTACTAGAAATAGATGTTTCAAGATGGGGTGGTTCAGACAGACATTTTTCATTGTATGGATTAAAGTCATCCAATGGCGAGAGTAAGTGACTTCCAATGGTAACCAATTTAATCTACCAAGAAGCATACAGTGATGAGTTTGATAATTCCCTTTAATACAAATCTAGCTAGACTAAAGTAAGTTTTGTCCAATTGGTCCAAAAACGATTTATTAGCAGTTCTATATATCAACTCACCATATCTCAAAACTGGAATAATCAATTGTTCCGTTAACTTCTTCCTATCCTTTAACATCAGACATTTAGTAGTCCACCTTAAAACCCTATCCTTTTATTCACTTTCTTTATAGTAACTGAAATATGTTGATTAAAGGTCAAATGTTGATCAAAGATCACCCCAAATAATTTATCATATTTCTGTCTGAATTTGAACCGAGAAGGACACTTTTCTTTTAAGTGAGAATTTCATACATTTTGTTTTCCTTATATTCATGATCAACCTTGACCTGGTGAACCACCCTCAACCTTAAGAAAGTCAGATTGTAACTTTGACTGCAGCTCGGAATCAGAGTGGCCAGAAGCAACAATTATGGTATCATTTGCATACAGCCTAATTGCTATGTGCTCAGCCACCAGAAGTAACTCATTAATAAAGATTAAGAATAAGAGGGACCTAGTATGGACCCCTATGGAACACCTCTGGTGACTTCTCTACTCCCAGATATGCACCTGAATTTCTATCCTCTGGGAGCAACCACTCAGGTAAGATTTTAACCATTTTAAAGGGCCATCCCTGATTCCCAGCTCCTGCAGTTTTCTAATAACAAGGGGTGGTTCACCAGGTCAGAGGCCTTCGAGAGATCTACAAACACCACCGCAGTTTCCATGTTATTGCCCAAAGACCTATTAATCAGGTTGTTGAACTCTAGCAGGGCTGTTGAGGTTGAGTGGTCCTTTCTAAAGCCTGATTGGTTTGGAGTCAGAAGGTTATATTTTTTAAATAATCCATGACCTGGAGAAAATGAGTTTCTCCAGACATTTCGATGAAAGGGTATAGATCTCTTGGCCTATAGTTGTTAACTTCCACTGCACTTCCTCCTTTGTAGATAGGTTTAACCCTCTCTTTCCGTAATGAGGAAAATGTCAATTTGCAGACTCCAGTTGAATAAATAGGTAGTTATTGGTGCTATATAATGAGCTACTGACTTCAAAACCTGCCCTCAATTTTATCATTACGGGGCCTTATCAGTACTTATTTTGTGTAGTACCTTATATACATTTGTAATTGAAAGAATTTTAAATCTAAAGGGGGCTAGTTATCTCGTAAAATAATTGTTTTCAAATTCACTAAGTCTGAATCAAAGGAATATTACAGTTTGGGAGATCTGTGAAAAAATCATTAAAAATGTTGGGAATTTCTTCAGGGTTTTCTGTATGTAGTTCCTTCCTTTAACCGATATCTTTATTTCTTGGGGTTTCCACCTGGACTGCTTAATTGTTTGACTATGTTCCAGAAATTTCTTGGATTGGTACTTGAGTTAATCTTAGTTCTGTAATAAAATGTGATTGGGGAGCCTGGTTCACCCAAGGTGGTCTCATATCAAAGGAAATGGGGAACTGGGAGGACAGGGATAGCATCAGCCCCAAAGATGCCCTGTCTGGTATCCCTAGTGACAACACCTATCCAGCTATACAAGGATCAGTTTTACCATAATAGCTCAGACATTAGGTATTCGCTCAGCTGGAGTTCCCAACTATACAGCGTCGAAAACTAAATGGGCAATCTCTCCTCACACATCTCACCTTGAGGGATAGAATCGAGACCGCTCCCATCCATAGCTTTACTCCCCACACCTGACCTCAGAAAAACAACAACTAGAATGCTTACACCATTACCAATGTACACATCCTAAACTTTAAACAGCAAATGGAAGTGTAACAGGCTAAAAGAACATATGCTGCAAGAGCTCAATTTTGCTCTAGCATTGATTTATAGATTACCCTGTCTCTTACTAAAGGCATACCCTACCCACCATGGTAACATGTTGAACATATAAACTAAAGTGTGGATAACATAGCCTTGTTGATTTAACTAAAAAGAAAACAAGCAAAATTGCTCAGTTCCTGAGACAGCATTATAAGCAGAAGTATCTGAATAGTTACATCTGTTAATGGTCAGAGCTCACTGAGACACAATGGTGGAAGTCTGACTGCTACCCCAGATGGAGCAAACCATAAGCTCAACTGTGTCCCTTCTCTCATCCTCTCTGCTAAAGAACAGACAATGCGTGCAGAGACACGCTTAATAGAGTGCGTGTCCAGGAGGGGACACCTCCAGGATAAGTCGGCCCTTTAGCCAACAGCAGAAAACGGGTCTCTTCATTGCTTATGGACCTTGGAAGAGGGCTGGTAAGAGTTTAAGCAGATGCCCCGCAGGTATCAACAACCCTCAAGTCCCAGCCCATCTTCACAGCTCACCAAGGCTGGTTTTGGGTGAGAGAAGGGACATACCCAAGTCAGATTATTTAGTAGGCCACATTGAGCCCCGACAGACTCTCACCCCCAACAGTCACGGGGGATCAATTTAAGCATAAAACTACCTCACTGGGCTGTAAGCAATTCATGTAGCCTGGTTTGCATTTCACTGTCTGGACAATCTTTCTGTGCTGCGAGGCTGAGAGATGTGGGGTCAGGGCTGCTTCTGGATCTGTGAAAGACTTTGGTCTGCACCTGTCATCAAAATATGAGCCTTGCAGGATAGACAAGTGTGAATGGCCAGTTCAACTCATGGAGCTGCCTCTTAGCTGCTAGAAAGGCCTGTTGCTCATTTTGGAGTTTTCAGGAATAATCAGGGTAAATGCTAACCCGACTGCCCTGGACTGTAATGGTACCCATCTACCTTGCTGCTTCTAGCACCTGTTGTCTGTCCTGGTACTGGAGAAATTTAACAAGGAGATGTCGAGGGTGCTCATCTGGACCAGGGCGCCAGCTGGGCGAGAGGTGCACTCACTGGATTTCCAACTGGGTGTCTTCTGCAAGCTGGAGGGTTTTAATCAGCCTGGCCCCATAAAGCCACCAGTCTTGACCTCTAGCCCCTTTGGGGCCAATAATATGAACACTGCAGCATCGCTCATGGTTTTCATGGTCATCTTAGGTTTCCTTTAATTGCTCAATCTACTTCAGAGCTTGTTGTAAGGAGGGTTCCAGTTTGTTCATTTTATCCTCCTGCTGGCTTATATATGTCTCCACTTCAATTAAACGACCACAAAGTTGCTCGATTGTTTCTCCCATGCTGTTGACAGTCTGCTGAAGGTGAGAGAGTTGGGCATTTATATTTTCAAAGCCTGCCCACATCTGGGTCGTCAGTTCATATTTTAAATCATGTATAAACCTCTCCAAGGAGTTTTGGGATGTGGACTGAGGTTGCTTCATCTGTGGCGCAGTGCTCTGAAATTCCTCTTGGCCCAACCTGGCTGTGGCTCGTAGCTGCGTCTGGGCACGCTAGATTTTGAGATCCACTAAGTTGTTTTAAACTTAATTTGCACCTGCTTTTTAGCGGATTTAGTGGAGGATGCCATTTGAACAACAAGTCTTGCCATTTTCAGTAAAGAGACAGAGGTTAGATGACAGGATGCTGAAGATTTTCTGTGGATAAGTGTGGAGCTCCAGGCTTATCGGCCATCTCAGCGCTTGGTTTGGCCATACCATGCCATGTGCCCCATGTGAGGCACTCTTTGTCAAAAAGCACAGGAGAATGAAGAGCTCTAATTGATTTGTGAGTGCTGTCTTAACCTTTAAATTGTTTAAAAATTAAATATGTTGGCCAGCCCAATGGCGCAGAGGGCTGAGGTGCTATGGAGCACCTTACCTTGTGCCACACCAGTGACCTGAATTTAGGAACAAGTTCAGGTTGCCAGGGGCTGGTCCGGGGGTTAATATAGTCAGCAGCCAACAAGCAGCTCTCCTCTCCGGGTAGGGGTGGTTTGCATTCCTGGCTCTAGGCTGCAACTAGGTTGAGGCCTGGTGGCAGCGCTGATGCTACGGGAGGCTAGATGGATGTCTGGGTGGGTGGAAGGAGGCCGTGGTTCCAGGTGCAAGCACCTCCACAGGCATGCACTTCTGTGTCATGCAGTGACTTCAGGACCTGGGGAGAAAATCAGGAGGAAAAAAGGAAGGAGGACCAGGCTTCATGAAGTCCTGCCTGAGGTGCCATAGCCCGCCCTGCCACTCTGATGGTAAGTGGGGATTCTGGATGAGAGTCAAGGGGAGGTTGCCCTTCCTCCTGGCCTTGCCAAGGGAGAGGAATCCATGGGGAACACCCCACCCCAGATGGCTGGCCATCAGTACCCAGGGACAGGGCTGAATAAGCCACCTGGTCAGCCCAAGGGGTATAAACATCTTTATTAAAAATAAAAAATATCTTACAGGACTTCACCAGCAATCAACAGTATTGTTAACTTGCATTCATAGTTTGGCTGTAGTTTTTTAAATTAATAATAAGAGTGGATCCACTCAATATATGACAACATCCTGTGTTTCTCACCCCATTGTCCTGCTGTTTAACCTGCTGATGTTTTCACAGCAGGTGACCAGTATGTGGGAATGGCTCAGGGCTGGAAAGAGGGGACTCTTTTTAAAACACTAACCAGTTTGCACTGTTGTGAGTGGTGTACAGTGGCTGCTCAGATTCTGATTGTTTATTCTGAATGCACTTTGTATTGGTTGCTCAGAGCCAGGTTGGTGGGAGTCAAAATGCTTCAGAAGTTTTCTGTCCCTGTGTGGACACTCCGCACTGCAGGTAGCATTGCCATTGATTAAGTTCCTATTCTTATCCGCAGGTCTGCAAGCATCTCGTGAATCTCTCACCCCCATGCTCAACTGTGCAAAGCTCCAAAGTTTTGTCACAGTTGTAAAGCAGTCTAACTGCAACAACCAATCAGCCAGAATTAGAGTACCTCTTATCCCTTGTACCGATGCCATCTCACGCTGATCACTCCTACTTTTCCACACTGGCATCTCAAGCCTCTCACTTGTGGTCACGCTGCCAGAAACTGGCACAGCTACACTTATCACTGGGAAGTCTTGACCCGCCCATCAATGGCCCAACTTTTAACTTTGTGAGGGAAGCCTGGACAGCAGTTTCAAAACAAACTTTTCACAGCTCTCCTTGAAACTGCTACCACACTTCCTTCAGTCTGTGGAATGGGCCATACCATTAAGAAGTGTGAGTGTGGCTGGGTATAAAAACAAACTTTATTTTGTTTTAAAAGCTTCTAAATGCCTCTCTGAGACTTTAATTTGTTTGACAGCAGTCAGGCTGCTTCATAATATATTAATATGTATACCTGTGTGTGTCTGTTACAGCTAAGAATGCTATCTCGTGCTGTTTGGACTGACAGAATTGCTCAGCTTTGCTTCATTGTCTTCTTGCCCAAACAGCATGAGATAACATTCTTCTGCTGTAAGAAACACACAAGAAGACAAACTAATGCATAAAACATGAGGTAAAACATAATCAAAACACTGCGTGTTCAGACACAGCTATAGATGTTCCTTGTCAGGGACCACCCTCTTCTCTAGTAAATGAAAGATGGTGAGGCTGGCCTTGAAAGGTCAAGGAAGATACAGTTTAATGTTCAAGCAGTAAACTGCAAAACAGAATGTCGACTCTGTGGCATTGAGTAGTGTAGGACCAGTCTGTGATGCTGGTGACTAGAGTTTGTGCCCCAAAGAGTGGGAAGCTGGCAACCCCAACCCCAAATCCTGCTGACAGTAGGCAAAGAGGGCTGTGAGTACCCCAAGAGGACACTCACGTTTCAGAGGGTGAGTGGTGTACAGGTGGTGGTGTTGAAGTGACACCTAGAAGAGACCCAGCACAGGTGCTATCAGTGGTGTGGATAACCACACAGTGCCTGACACTCTACCCCAGCACGGTAACCATCATGTTCTTGGCAATGTGGGGGTAGTGGGAGGGACCACAGGTTACACAAAAACCTCAACAGATTGCAGCCTAACAACCTGGCCAACAGCTGCTCACACTCACAGGCCCTCTTGACAGCATAAAAGAAGACATCACAAGTTCAAATGATCCATGCAGTGCTGCATCCTTCAGTTTCAATTTTAACAAAAAAATGAAAAAATTGATTTTGGGACATGTATCCTACAAGTAGGTAGTGCTGGACATGTACTAACTGCAGCTTGTAACCACAACGTTTGGATAACATGGACAGAATCAATGCCGGAGTTCACACTGTCCTGTAAACTTGGTGGATCCTTCTCATTTATGAAATGTATAAAGTGTTGCAAATTGTATTTTCATTACAGAAAAGATCAAAGCAGCTAAACAATTTTGATTCTTTGGCCAAAATAAAATTGGGATGCCTGGAGCTGTATAGTTCTTGCTACTGTGGGAAGCTGAAACTAGGTTACTCTGTGCAGGAAAGCAAATTCAGCACTTCAGGTTTTCACTTAGAGGGACTCTGAACTATAATTTTCCCATAAGAGTGCTTTTCTGTTTGTTGGTTTGTTTTTAACTTATGTTTTAGCACTATGAACCTGACCTGGGATCCTCCTCCTTCTGTTGGAACACCTCCAGGGATTGGCACCCCTTTCCAGCTTGCACTCACTTCTAACTCTGGTCCCTGAACCAGTAACTTGAGGCTTGTTCTCCATAGGTGGGACCTCGGATGTGGACCATGCCTCTGAGAACATGCTTCACTTGACCGAACAGGGGACCAGAGAGAGCTAGTGAGCAAGTGAACCAAGCAACCCAGCTGGGCGTGAGTGGTCCTGATGGGACTCCCATCTGTCCCAAATCTGCCCTTTATTTTCTGCCATCCCACCCCTTATCCCTACTACAGAGCATGCTCCAGTGGGGTGAGCTGGCACTATGCATAACAAGGCTATCCCACCCTCTTTTGTGATTCCTCTGCTAGCATTCTGTAAGTGTAGAGCTTTCATGTTGTATGCTAAGCAGACAGGTGTCAGTCTGATACAGGCCCCTCTGGGAAGGACCACTACATCCTTTCCACATGCCCCTTCTCCTGGCCACTGGTGGGAAGTTGCACAGCAGAAGGAAGTGCTCTTCCTCTATGAAGTAGGAGGCATCTAGATGGATGACGGATCCCCACCTCACCGATCAGCACCAGACATTCAGGCTGGGCGTGACTGCCAGTCATCTGTATGTCAAGCAGTAGTGCTAATGTTGTGCTAACCAGCTGGGTACAGAGTGGCATTTCCATGATTAATTCAGCAAGAATTTTGTACTGTAACAGTCCTATTAAAAATGGCAAACCTGAATACAATATGCACCTCACGCAGTAGCTGTTTCTCGATTGATGCTCTTTCTTTGCTCCAGTTTAAAAGCACCATCTGTAACATCCCAATCAGTAGATGTAACAGGGAACATTTTCCCAATTTATTTGTATGCACTGTAGCAAATAGGCTAAAAGTCAGGCAGTTTTCCAAGGTACTAGTCAAGAGGTTGTATTGTCCTTAATCACATAAGAAATCAAAGTTGCCACTCAGAAAGTATAGGAAGTCAGATAGCCATTGAAGTTAAGTAGGAAAGTAATCTGCGACCATGTAATATCTTACTTTACCCAATAAAAGATTGGGTTTTGGTCAAGGCCATCAGAATTCTGTGGTTCTGGATTGCAGAACTGGCCCTGGAGCCAGGGTCCCACTGTAGAATTAACAGTTTTGTGGTGATTTTAATTTAAAAGTACTCATTTTCCACAATTCCAGGTTGCATGCCCTTATTTGTTTGTCCTAAAGACTCTTTCCCATGTTCAGTATAAATGTCATCAATGGCATCACATGGTATATTAGCCAATGGCAGGCCACAGACTTGCCCAAGTAAATGATCCCGGCCAAGAAGTTGAACAAACCTGCCACCAATGTTTAGGAGCCCTGCAGTAAATCTTCAAATAAAGTGCTGCACAGAACCAAAGGCTCTGGTTTTGGTACATTATTATCTTCTGCTGCTTTCATAGGTGTACTGTAGACTGCAAAAGCAAAGGAAGATTGAGATTACTCAAGGAAAATGAAGATTTTATGTATTGTAACATTAGACCACTTTGAAAATACTTCATCATACCAACATGTATGCCACTGCGATTTATTTGTCATGTACATAAGCCAAACATCATAAACTATTGAGAAGTTATTTTTCTTTCTTTAAATGTCTGGTAGATGTTTACATTGATATATTGTGTTGGTACATCAGTGTCCTCAGTACATTGATGTAGTACACAGTGTGCATAAATGCACTTTTATAACTGTAGAGGCCAGTCTCACCATGACTGTTCAGGTATCGTTACTGCTGAACCCCATTAGAAAAGTGAGGGTCATGTGTCCTACTGGTGTATAACATATGGTTCTAAGATGTAGGTTTCTAAATATATTTGCTTCTAAAATTGTATTCTTATCATCACTATGAAGAGAATACACTGATGTAAGTTTTCACATATCAGTATACAGTATAAAAATTAAGAAAGCAGAAAAAAAATCCAAGAACTCTCCCCACCTGCCAGGTGAAAAGCACTGAGTCTTCAATATGGTGAACAAACTTGTGCTATCTCTATTCAGGTAAGGAGCAAAACAGTGAGTTACAGTAAAAGCAAGCACAACAAGACACCACAGTCCGGCAAACACATTTCACTTAAGCTTTCTCAATGCTGCATTGACATGTCACAGCTATGTTAACCCAACACTAAGCTTTCATTAAAAATGTAAAATTCCCTTACCCTAACGGTTCCAAATTTTGCTTATTCTAAAGATAATTCCCTTGCAGACAGCTAACCTTGGAACTGTTTGGATTTATTTTTTTTAATGAAAGTTAGAGGACATTACCATGGCTGGGCCATGTCAGTACAGTTTTCATGTATTAGTGCACATTGAATCAAGTGTCAAACAGTTAAATAGAGGTGAGACAATGCTTAATATAACATTGGCCACTGCATCGGAAGATAGTGGTGTTCCATCAAGAAGAACCCCACCTTTTCAGGGCTGCACTGGGCAGAGCCCACAGACCTTTATGATCATCAGAAAAGGACTTCACATTCCTTCTGAATGAACAACATGTGTTCCTATCGACCACATCACTGCACTATTCACAGTGCACAGTGCCAGCAGTCCGCGGCACACTCTGTTGTGTCCAAGATGGCTGTCGAACTGTACTACACATGAGCTAGCAGTTGTGCATCGCGCAGTGGTATGGGGTAGCCATCTTGGTCATGGCAGAGCTGGCCGTGTTCCACCGTGATATGTAATTTATTTCATTTATATTATCAAAATTCCTCATCCCAGTGACAGCGCTGGGGTTTAAAACATGGGTCAAATTGGACCCACTGGTGTAAAAATATGGGTCTGAAGAGGAACCTGCTGAGTCAAAACATAATCGGTGGCAGATTTTGAACAGTTCACATTCCCTTCCTTTAGATATTTTTATAGAGTAGGTGCATCAATTTGGACCGCTGGCAAAGAAGAGGGTCTTCCATATCCAGGGAGGCTGTGCAACCAATGGCTCTGGTCTCTCTGGATGCAGAAAAAGCCTTTGATAGGGTCAGCTGGCCTTTTCTTTTCAGGACCCTAGCTAAATTTGGCTTTCCCTCCACATTTATCGATTGATTTGTACCCTATACTCTAGGCCTAGTGCTAGGTATACTGCAATGGGGTCTTTTCCGCTACTTTTCCATTGAAATCTGGAACCTAGAAGGGTGCCCTCTGTCCCTGTTGCTATTTAATTTATATCTAGAGCCTTTACTTTGACAATTGAATGACTCCTTTCCTTATCTGGTATTTCGATATGCCCTTGACCTTAAAATATCTGTACATGCAGATGGTATTCTCCTCCATATTATGAACCCAAACAGATCTATCCCAGTAGCTCTGGGTATAATTGAAGGCTTTAGCAGGTTATCAAATTACAAACTGAATTTAAGTAAAACTGAGTAATGCCTCTTAATGCCCATGTAAATTGGTCAGACATGGATACTGTCAGCCTGGATTGGAACACCGACTAAAGTATCTGAGTATATATTGTCTACCTCAAAATCTCTTTTGAAAAACTTATTCTAGACAATCTTATTCTCACTATCCAGCAGGACCTGGAAAGATGGTCTCCCTTTACTTGTCCCTCCAGGGCAGGGTCAGTGTCATTAAAATGAATATTTTACCCTGGATATTTTATCCACTCAGTATGTTAAATATTTATCTTCCTCTAAGTTGGTTCAGTAAGCTCCATGGCATAATTTCCAGGTTTTTATGGCAAAATAAATCCTCAAGAAGATCATATGTGCGACTTTGTGCCCCTAAAACATGGGTGGTCTTAAACTGCCACACTTTTATCTATATTATTTGGCCAGTCATTTGGCTAAGTATTTATGTTAGTTACTCCTCTTCCTGGTAACAGAGATTCCCAGTATTCTCCTTATGGATACAAATTGAAAGTAACCAGCTGGGGACTTTGGCCATCATGCCATCCAGTCTGTGGTATGTCCTTCCCGAAATTGCCACCCCTTTACACAAAACAGTAATATATGTATCTAGCAAAGTACATAGTCAACGCTGCAAGTCTCTTAATCTGACCAGCAAAGGGACATTTCCCAGCCACTTTTTGTAATCCTGATCTGGTAATAGGGGATGTACAGTAGTAGCCACAGACATTGGCAGCTATTTCAGATATTTTGCAAAATTTCTAAGCGCTTCTCTGTTGCTGATACTGTGGAAATGCAGAAAGTAGGAGATATTTCTGGAAATATCACAGAAATTTCAGGAAATAGTTGCCGATGTCTGTGGCTGCTACTGTATCCCAACTCTGAGGGGCATGGACCCAATTGCTCAGATCAGAGTAAGTGGCCTAGTTACCCAGGGTAAAGTGGGTACCGAATTTGAGATTCTGGAACAATTTAATTTACCCCAAGATGTTCCTTTTTTCCAAATTAGACACATGCTTATTCTATGGTTTGGCCTAGACTATGGACGATCAGTCAGGCAGAGGTGCTCCAGGATCTCCAAGTTCATGCTTGTCAGCCTCATTCAGTATCCTGTCTAGTATCGACCCTGTTTAGTAAACTTTATTCTTGCTGGAGGACAATCCTCTTATTGGGGAGATGCTTTTGCCTCCAGCCCACGAGAGGTGGGGTACGATTTGTAAGGTGTCTATCAACACACAGCCAATGATAGGTTGAGGTTAGTACAGTTTTATACATAATATCTATTTTACAGCAGCCAAATTGTATGGAATGGGAAGTTGCAGGATCCATTATGTTTTAGGTGTGACAGGAGCAGGGTCACTTTTGCACATATTTTGGGAATGTCCCTTTGGTCTCTAATCAAGTCCAGGGTGGATCCTTCTAGGACTTCAAGATTTGTTCACCCCAAGCATCTGTGTGTTGGGCGATTATTCCTCAATTGTGGTAAAGAGAGACAGTATCACATTACCCTTATATCTATTTATGTGAAAAATGTTGGTGTTGAGGCACTGGAAAGATCAACAAGTTCTCACTTACCTGGAATGGGTCAATGAACTTTTCTATAATTTACAGTTGGAAAAGTCAATTGCTAATATTAGTGGTAGAATGCGGCAATACTGCAATAAGGGGAAAAGCTTCAAACTCTCTGGTCCATTACCTCTACTCCTAAATTGTATTGTCTAGATTCCCTCTGCCTCCTGGTACCAAGTGTTAGGCATAAGGGGTCCCTAACTGTATTGTGGTTTTTATATAAATTTCTTTACTTCTCATTAGTTTTACTTAGTTGTAATGAATGGTATGTTAGCAGCAAGTGTTTTATTTATTGGTCTCTCTTTATGTTATGATTTGTATAACCCTAACTCTCAGGGGTGGGAGGGTGGAGGGAGGAGGTAGGTTAGTGAGAGGGGGATTATTGGGGAAGAGTTTTGTTTTTATATCAAAAATGTACTTATCTGACTATCGGCAATATACCAATTGTGTGGATGCTCTGCTTTACTATCTATGGAATGGTATTATTGGTCTTAAATAAAGTATATTGAATTTCACAAAAAAAGAGAGGGTCAGTTTTGGGCAGGATGCAACTTTTGCCCTTTTGGTGCATGTTAACACTGTCTCTTCCCATCTGACCCTCCCTCTCAGCACTCACCCTGCCATGAAACATAACTGTGACAGTCCCCAGTGTCACAATTGGGAATCGATGGTCTTTGTTTTGTTTTTATTTTACACCTGAGAAAAAATGGTTTATTGATGTCTTCCCACATGACTGTGACACTGGGGGGCCTAATCCCCAGTGTCGCAATCAGGAATTGTTGGTCTCTTTTTTTTTTACTTGTAAAAAAAAACAATGAATCATCGATGTCTTTTGTGGCTATTCCTTAACCCCACCCAACCCTCTCACTCAGCACCCCCCACGCCTTTACTTATCCATCGGGGTACAATGCCATAATCCTTCTGGACCGCAGACATGTCTTCACTCTTTAAAGCCTGACTATGAACTGAGGACAGTTATGCAGTTCAATGTATTTCAGTGGGGTTTAAACTTAGTGCCATAACTTGGACATGTTTACATATTTTTGGCCCACATTTTCAACATACTGTACCTTCTTTGGGACACCACCTCATGAACACTGTCATTAGGCAGATCTGTCCAGAAAGGTGATTTCACGGTCCCTGCACAAAATCACCTTTCGGGCAGAAGTTGAACATTTTCTCCACCCTTGTTCATGAGATGGGGTCATAAGAAGCATATGTTGAAAATTTGGTGTAGAAATATTGAAAACAACAAAGTTATAAGCCTACATTGAATTTAGAATGCAGGCTCATAACCTTGGTAATTTTCAATATTTTACCCCAAATTTACAACATAGCCATATCTTTTCAGCACCTCATGACTGTGACAGCTGTCATTTTCAAATCCTGGCCAATATGTGTTTTTACATCCTGAAAGGTGATTTCATGGTCCTTGTGTGAATCACCTTTGGGCACAGTGGAATATTTTCTCAGCCTTGTTCATGAGGTGGGGTCATAAGAAGAATATGTTGAAACTTTGGTACAGAAATATTAAAAAACAACCAAGTTATGAGCCCATGTAGAATTTTGCAAACACAGGCTTGTAACTTTGGTAATTTTCAATATTTTTACCCAAATTTACAACACAGCCATATCTTTTTCAGCACCTTATGAATGTGATTGCTGTCATATTTCAAATCTTGGCCAGTGTGTGTTTTTACATCCGAAAGGTAAGTTCACGGTCCCTACATGAAATCACCTTTCAGCCAGGAATTGAAAATGTTCTCTGCCCTTGTTAATGAGGTGGGGTCATAAGAAGGCTATGTTGAAATTTGGTGTAAAACATTAAAAACAAAACAAGTTATGAGCCATTGATTTTTGTGAATGCAGGCTTGTAACCTTGGTAATATTCAATATTTTTACCCAAAATTTCAACATAGCCTTTGCTTTACGGGCACCTCATGAATGTGACAGCTGTCATTTTTGACTCCTGCCCAAAATGTGTTTTTGTGTCCCAAAAGTGATTTTGCAGTCCCTGCACAAAACACCTTTAAGCCAGGAGTTGAACATTTTGTCTGCTTATCTTCATGAGGTAGGGTCATAACAAGGCTATGTTGAATTTGGGGTAAAATATTGCAAACCAACACATTTATGAGCCTAGCTTACATTCTCTAAATGCACGCTTGTAACTTTGGTATTTACAATATTTTACCCCAGATTCCTAAACTGCAGCCCTATCGGCTCTGGCCAGGGCTGTTTTTTTCTAGTTTCACCAGGGGCGGTCTGCATAGGGGAGACGTGGAACTTCATCCTTAAAATAGACACCTGTTGAAATTCAAATGGAATCTACTGACATGCCACAACAACTGCTTAACATCCTCGGATCAACCCTTTCTTTAACAAGCATGATATGACAAGCAATCCTGTACAGCCTTTGCATAGAGCACCATAAACCTGCATTTTGAGAAGTTGTGCAGACACTTCCTGATGGTCTCTCTAGAGGCTTGTTGTTTTGGCCCCATCTCATTATCATCCTGTAAAACAATACAGTTGCCTTTTATGCCTTTATAATTACATTGATGAATGTGTGTTTAAGATTTAAAGCAGCAATAAATAAAAATAGCTATTTTGTTTGGATAAAATTAAATCTCTGATGTAGTGCATTATATGCTGTGTAAACAAGAATATGGAAAAGGAACTGTCTGCCACTTGGAATACCAAGGGACATGCTGTGGACTTGTACATAGGAAAGAGATCAGGGTCTAGTTTCACAAAGAAAATTGCAAAGCACAGTGCAAAAGTTTATGCTTGCGCTTTGCAATTGCCAGGTGTCAAATGATACTAGTCACAGTTGGATAGTGCACTGCTCTATCTGACTGAGAATAGGCTATGTCTAGTCAACGCTAACCCCAATACCACAGTGCTAATGCCACTAGTGCCACCCAGACATGCAGCTAGGAGTATGGCTCACAATGAATAAGCTGAGTGCGCTATTTCTGATTTACAAAAGCAGCCATGTAAATG
Organism: Neoceratodus forsteri; assembly: GCA_016271365.2. NCBI lineage: Eukaryota > Metazoa > Chordata > Ceratodontiformes > Ceratodontidae > Neoceratodus > Neoceratodus forsteri. The sequence goes on along the minus strand of CM057450.1, from coordinate 1,180,452,009 downwards.
AGCCCATTGGGCATGCAAGGCGGTATGTGTCCATGTGTATGCTCATTATGGGCCCATTTACATAGGCTGCGACAGAGTTTAGTGCACCCCAGTCCTTGCCCCAGAGGCAGCCTGTGTCCATAGTGTCTTGTTGTCCCCCTCGTGATCATCAGCCTATTACACACATAGAAGTGTCTTGGTGCCTAGTGGTCTCCCCAACACTGCTTGCGGTCCTGATTCCAAAGAAATAATTCACCCTGAAGCTAGTGGCCCCCACGTGACTGCCTGTCCGATACACACATATTTGTATACCTGGCATCTAGTGCCCCCTGATCGCCAGCCCGATATACATAGAACACCTTCTCTGGTGCTATGTTCCCCACCGACCGATCACCAGCCAAAAATGAAAAATATTATTTTCCCTGGTGATAGTGCCCCCGATCGCTGATCACGGACCGAGAAAAAATAATGAATTTCCTGGTGGTAGTGGTCCTCCCTGCACCCATGCCCCATGTGCATAGACATATTCCCTGGTATCCAGTGGTCCCTCCCCATTCGCACCCATATCCTAGCTAGATGTCATATTCCCTGGTGTCCACTCTTTCCTCCCACCAATCCCCCCATAACAGCAAGGAACACCAATCCCGGTGTTTATTTCCCCCCATCCTGATGTACGTATACAGTGTTGTGATAACATTCCGTTGTCTAGTAGTCCTCTCCACAGCTCAGTAAGTGAGTGCGTATTATTTAAAGTACACTCATTGACAGCTCAGTTGGCGCTCCAGACGTGGTGGAAAGCAGAGTGCTGTGCTGGTCACCGGCTCATAGACGGCATGGGGGGCACTACTAACAGGGTAGGGGTGGGGTCTGCTAGACACCAGGAATGTTATCCGACATTGTTTAAGGTATCAGGATGGGGAGGAACACTGGACACTGGGGAATGTTGTCCTTGTTATCCAGTGATCGGGGGGCATTAGCACCAGGGAAATTAACTTTTTTCTCTTGGTCTGGTGATCGATGACGCGGGGGAAGGGGCACTACCACCAGGGAAATAAATCATTTTTGTCTCAGTTGGCAATCGGGGATCCACTGCTACCAGGCAAATTACTTTTTCTTCTCAGTCTGGCGATCAGTGACCACTACCACCAGGGAAGTATTATGTTTTCAATTGGGCGGCAGTTGGCAGGGCTGGGCCTGCCACGGTACCTCCACCAACCACTAGGGTTGGATGGGATTGCAGTAAGGTCTCAGTCAGCAGTATTTGCTCCGTACAAGGGGACACCGTAAAAGCCTTTGCGTGGAGCTAATGATCTATGAATTAGACTATGCAGATATGCAGGTCCCATCCCTCATTTGCATTGTGACCCCTCCATACTTTGCCCAGCGCAAACCTGGTTGGAGCGTGCAAAGTGGGCTTTTGTGAATACCCTAGGCTGTTCAATTTCTTATCTGTGTGGCACAGTGCTGAAGGTCTTGCTAGACCATATCCACCGCGTTCCTGATCCATTTCCCAGCTCACCCAGGCAAAGAAATCTATCAGATTTGTTTGGCATGACCTTCTCCGTGAACCCATGCTGCCTGTGATCTTGCAGCCCGTTGATTCAAGATACTCTACCAGTCTTTCCATCAGTAGAGCCTCCATTAATTTCCGCACCACTGAAGTAAGATTGACCATCCTGTGGTTGCTAGCCTCCTCCCTACTCCTTTGTTATTTATAGTGACAGTCCTCCGGAACCTTCCCTGTTTCCAGTGAGCTGTTGAACAGGCAGCTAGCACCACCCTGAGTGTTTGCAAGAAACAGCCAATGACAGCAGAAAAGACTAAAGGTCCATCCCATCTGACCAAGTTCTCTATTTAGCCCTGAGGCTTACAGTTCCTCAGGATCCTAGCCTTCCCACCCCCAGCCCTTCATCCTCCCTATTTTGACACCCTGAGCAACCACTATGCCCTTCATTCTGTCCCAGTCATGCTTAAAGATACTAACGCTTTTTGCAGCCACTCCTCAGTTGGCAGTCTGTTCCATGGCTCCACCATCCTTTCTGTGAAGTAGTATTTCCTCATGTCCCTCCTGAACCTCCCTCCTGTCAGTGTCCAGTCATGATCACGTGACCACAAGCTGGTATTCAGGTTAGTTTCCGCAGTTCACCCTGTTAATTCTTTTTAGGAATTTGAAGGTCTGTATCATATCTCCATTCTCACTTCTGATCTCTAGTGAGTACATGTTAAGTGCCCTGATGTGCATCTCATAGCACATGCCCTGCTGGCCCTGAATCATTTTGTCATCCTGTGGTGCACAGTCTTGAGCCTATCTCTATCCCTTCTAAGGTGAGAACCCCAGAACTGAGTGCAGTACACCAGGTGTGGCCTTACCAAGGATCTATACAGGGAAGTACTACCTCCTTTTTTCTGCTATCAGTACCCTCCTAATACATCCAAGCATCCTATTTGCCTTGCTATAGGCCTTGTTGCACTGACTTGATTTCTTTAGGGAGTCGCTGATGATATGCCAAGATCTTGTTCCTCAGCCATAGTACTGAGACTCACCTCTCCCATCCAGTACTCTGTTCTGTGGTTCTTGTTCTCTAGGTGCGCCACCTTGCACTTTTGGGATTGCATTTATACTGTGGAACCTTTGATCACATCTCCAGCTTTTGTGAGTCTCTCTACATTTTCATTATTCCTCGGCACTATCCACTCTCCCCACAGCTTAGTGTCATCTGCAAAGAGACACAGCCTGCCCAGGATCCCTCACCAATGTCGCTTATGAACATGTTGAAAAGGACCGAACCCAGGGCAGATCCTGTGGAACCCCACTCGTGACCTCCCTCTCTTCTGTTTTAACCCTGTTGACCACTACCCTGTGCTGCCTCCCTTTTAACCAGTTACCCACCCAGTTTACTATGACCTTTGCCACACCCAGATCCTCCCACTTCTTCACCAAGTGTCTGTGGGGTACTGAGTCAAAAGCCTTGCTGAAGTTGAAGTAGAGCAAATCCACAGTGTATCCCTGTCCAATTCCCTCATCACCCAGTCAAAGAAAACTATCAGGTTAGTCCGACAAGACCTCCATGCCATGAATCCGTGCTGCTTGCTATCCTAGAGACTGCTGCTCTCCAAATAGTCCACAAGATCCCTTTGACTAGTGAGTCCATCAGTTTTCTTACAATAGAGATAAGACTGACAGGTCTGTAGTTCCCTCTTTTTCCTTATACCACCCCACCCATAGAGTGTAACTACATCCTTCACCCTCAATCCTTCAGAACCTCCCCATCGTTAGAGAGCTGTTGAATAGATCTTCCAAGGGATCAGCCAGTCCCACTGCCAGTTCCCGAGTATCCTCAGATGTAACCCATATGGTCCTGAGGACTTAATCTTTACGCTGCCAGCCCTTTCAAGTCCCTTTCATTAGTAAATACTGGTTGCCTCATCTCCAAGACCCTTAATGGCTGCTCTGATGCCACTATCAGCAGGCGCCCACCATCCTCACTAGTAAAAACTGAGCAAAGGTACCTAATCATTTAAGGACATCAGACTTTTGCCTGTCTGCTTCAATCACCCTATCCCCTCTATTGGCTTCACAGTTCCCCTCATTTCTTACCTTTTCAGCAATATACCTAAAAACTGTTTTTCTCTGCTGTTGACCCCTCCACAGTATGCAGCTCTGTATCTGCTTTTGCCTTCCTAATCACCATCTTTGCCTGCCTATTTTTCAGCAAATATTTTCCCATTCTTCCTCCCACTGCTTTTCTTTAAATTTGTAGATGGCCTTTTTCTTGGCTGTCATCACTTCTCTGCTCTCGCATTGAACCATAGTGGTCTCTTTAACATGTTATTTTTGGTTATCATTCTCATACATACCTTAGATGCCCTGGAATGATCCCTTAATTCCCCATCTCTCTCAACCCCATCTGTGTTGTCACACCTACTAACTTATCCTCATGCAGCTCCTTCAGGCTGTTGAAGTCTGCCCTTTTAAAATCAAGCCCCAGCAGAAGCACCCAGTCTTGCAAGAAGATAGTCTACAGTGCCAAATACTTACCTGTCTTCTAGCTCTTGGAGAGCATTAATACTGTAGCTCACAAGAATATGTATACAAAGCTAGTCCTGGACAAGAACAAAGAGGACTCTTTTGCATTTCTTTGAAGAGCACCACCTAGTCAGGTCATAAGAGCACTGCAAGATTTTTATTCTGAGGCACTAAATTCCTGCAGGCTTTATTCCACTAAAGGTAGGATTACTCTGGACCTCTTAAACCTGAGGAGTCCTATCTATCTTTATCATATACTCTACTTTTGTTTGCCAGCATGGTTGTTCCTTGCAAATGGCAGTGTATGTGCCTTCTCAGCAAGACACTGCTACTGTTGCTGTACAAACACTAATCTCTTAGTTATTTGCCAGGTCAAACAAGAGCTTTAACTTGAGCTTTGAAATCCTTTTCTTCCTTCTCTGACAAAGTATATAATGAATTGGCAAAGTCATAACTGTGCATTCTGTGCATAACATATAGCAAAAGCAGGTCAGTACACTTACAGTAGTAAACAGAGCTGTCGCAAATGTTTGATTCTCCAGCAAATGCTATTTTTGTTGGGATTCTATTGTCAATGAAATGTTGATGAAAATTCAACTACAATCTGCTGTGGTTGATTTCTAAAGAAATCACGACTTGCAGGCAAAACTCCTTGTTTGCCATTTTGCACCCTCCTTGGCCTTGTTAGGTCATTAACAAAAGATGCCAAACTACCCGTAAGACCCCACTTTGCCTGCCTTGGGAGGGCTTACTAGAGATTGTTGCTGCTGGTTAAGTCAGAACTCATTTTCATATACTGCCCAAAAGCATGGAATGCACTGCCATTGCAAATTAGAGCAGCCAAGACTACAGCTTGTTTTAAAATGCTTTTTTGTAGCTGCTTATTGTTTTAATGCCTGATTATTGTCACTGTTTCAAACTATGTACTGTTTTTGTAGTGCATTTAATGATGTGTTTACTACTAATGTAATATTTGCTTGTGCGTGTTGCACCGAGGTTGTCCCTGAACATGGGTACTTGTACTCAGTGGACTTACCTGATCACAAAAATAAGCTGAACAAGCACACAGCAGGTACTGTATCAGCCTCATCAAAGGTGGGGAGCACTTCTGCTAGGGGCAGTTGTTGATGATGTAGAGCCGTTGGGACACAATGAGTGTTGTTGCGGTGGCAATTGTTGATTTAGGCCCAACAAAGGGTGGGCCCAACAAAGGCTGAGGAACTTTACCTCCCTCTCCCCAATTGAAGGTTGAGGAGCTTTGCAGCTGTTGGTTGTTAGTAGTCTAATCAGGAACTGTGGAGAGTTGCTGCTGGTGGTTGTTGCCCCCAGTTGAAGGCTGAGGAATATTGCTGTTGCTGGTAGTGGTGGTTACAGTTGTAGGGGTCCAGTCAAGACCTTAGAAGTGTTGCTGCTGTTGTAGGTTGTTGTTGCCCCATCGCAAACCTAGGAGCATTGCTGCTGGCAATTATTTCTGTAGCCCTATCAAGGGCTGAAAAGTGTTGCCACGGCTTGTGGTTCTTGAAGCACTATTGAAGGCTAAGGAGCGATACTGCTGGTGGTAGTTGTCGCCACACTGAGAACCTAGAATCATTGCTTCTGGTAGTGGTTGTTGTAGCCTCACTGTGGGTTGTAGAGCAGTAGGATGTTTGTTTGGGCCCCATAGTGGCTGAAAAGACTAGGCCCTGCTATGGACTGAGCAGTGGTATGGGCCAGGAGCTTTGGCTATCAGGAGTTGCTAGACAGATAAAAATAGGGAAGGCCTTTTGGGCCACACAGTGCAGCAGGAGGAGGAATAAAGTTTAACTAATTTTTGTTGGCTGAGGAACATGGACAAATTGCCAGTTGGGTGTAAGGGCATATATATTTTAAACACAATAAATAGATGCACCAAAAAGAAAAAGATTCTTGAAGCAGATGGTTCTGAACCATGGTGAACTGCTATGTACAGTAAGGGGTCACTGTGGACAGTAAGCTGAAGTCAGGCAGGCAATGCGCTGTCACAGTCAAGAGAGCAAACCCAGTGCTGGGATGCATTGAGGGGGGCAGGTCAAAGGAGGTGATAACTCCTTAGAATAAAGCCTCGGATAGACTGCACCTGGAGAGCAGCATCTAGAGATGGTCACTGCAGTACAGAAAGTGCTTGAAGATTTATTTATTAAGTTTTGTTGACGGGAAAGGCGGACTAGACAATTCTGCCTATTTTCAGCCTCATCTCGGTGGAGGGGATACAGATGGATGCCAACTGACACTGATCAGATTAAGCTGTTAGTGGTGTTTTTAGTGAATGGGGAAATTTAGCCAAGACACCAATGAATTTCCCTACTCTTTTCGAGAAGTGCCATGGGATCTTTAACATCCACCTGAACTACCATCAGAACAGAGAAATGGGACCTTGGTTCAACATCTCATCCGAAAGCGGCACCTCAGGAGTGCAGCACCCCTCATGCTGCACTACTGTGTCTGTATAAGGATTTAACCCAAATTCCTGGTGCGTGGATAGAACCCACAGCTTTCTGATCTTCAGGCCTCAGAGGAGAATGTGCAACTACTGAGCCACTGACACTGCTTTATCAGTTGGGTTAAGCACACGGCCACCACCAAGCCTATTAGCAACTTAGGGATCAAGCACTTTGAAGGAGATTGGACATACTCAAGTTATTTTGCCTAGAGAAGAGAAGGCTATGAAAGTACATGATCAGGGTGTTTCAAATGCTACAACAGAGACCGAAGTATATTCTGATGTTCGAGCAGGGAGTGCAGGCAGAACTAGAGGGCCAGCACTAAAACCAGGGGAGGTGCAAGACGATTGAAATATCAGAAAGCACTGTTTCACACTGCAAGTGTGGAGGGCTAGACAGCTTCCTGAGGGTTAAAACTAATGTTCAGGGACACAGTATGAGTAGTGGTAGCATTCCAGTTGATAACCTTAGATGTGTGTGAATAAATTGGGTATAGTCACTGCTCTGTAGCAGGAGAGGCAGACAAGCTGACCCTTCCATCATCACAGTACATTTTTGAGATATTAACACTGTTGGAACTGCATTCAGCCAGTCAGTTGTTTTGTACTTTTAAAGGGCAGCTACTGCCTGTGGAATAATTTTGTAAAACATAATATTTAAACACAGCTCAGCTTATAGCTAATTAATTTGCTATAGCACTTTTCTCATTCTGTGTAACTGAAGAGATCTGCATGAGAATAGAAATTGTGTCTCTCAGTTGATTTACTCCTGCTATTCATTCCTACCTGAAGTTGTAATTGTCTGCTTGTAATATTTTAATGTGCTGCAGTGGAAATTATTTTGATGTCATATGTGGAAGATGTGGCTTCAGATGGGAAGCAGCAGCAGGAACAAATTAAATCTGAAGGGAGTCTGGGGCCCTATATGTGTGAATGGGTGTGGAGTCACAAAGCGGGGTGCAAATAGGCATCCTATTGGGACCACATACCTAGTAGCTATCCTGCCCTCTACCTCTGCAACCTGCTTCACGACCAATGTCCTAATTGTCGTGGTGTCTGTTCATGGCGGCCATGGGTCTCTGTCCCTACCTCTGCTCCAAAGCAAGCACATGGTGTCCAGTGGACCCCCTCTTTTCTTGCCCTGTTGTGCTGGGTTATCTGTTCCTTGGTTCAATCCCTGCTGTTGTCACCGGTATTTTTCAGAGGAGAAGGTGTACAAGAATAAGGGGACAGGCAATGAAGCTGAAAGGTGGAAAATTCTGGAGGGATGTGAGGAAGTACTTTTCACTGAAAGAGTGGTGGATGCCTGGAACAGTCTTCCAGCGGAGGTGCTGGTGGCAAACATAATGGCAGGCTTCAGGTGTACATGAGATAGGTACAAAGGAATCTTGGTAGGAAGCGGGGGACGAGGAGGTAGCCGGACGTTATGTCAGGTCTACTGTGACAGTATTGACAGGGAAAAGTAGGCAGACTAGGTGAGCCAAGCGGGCCTTATCTGCCAACTAGTTCTATGTTTCTACCACCAGCCGAATTGAAGGTTCCAGGCACACTTTAGTAATACCCCTGCAAACTGCCATTAACAGTTCTACAGGAATGTGGGGCCGCTAAAGCTGCAACTGGACTTGCTCATGTTACCATGCTTTATAGATGGCGCCTCAGGCCATTTTCATGGAGAACCCTGCCCTTTCCCCATGCAGTCACAGTGGAGTTCCAGACTGAGTAGGAAAGGGCTGCAATCCATTATGAAGATAACTCTGGGGTGGGGTAGTCACAGCCAGTGCACTGGTGCAAAATATTTGTCACAATGATTTTGCGATGGTCCTTTGCAACTGTGTATTAAGTCTATGTGCTTTCACACACATGCTATTAATAATGAAGAATCTGTGGAAAAAAAATATAAAAGAATGTGAACTATATAATAATGCATGGGCAGACATACATAACGAGGCAATGTTTCCATCGAGGGATTGAGATGACATCATTATGAATCTCAAGAGCAAAGCTCAAGCTGTTATCTCAGCCCCAAGATGGAAACACAAGCTGAGTTGGGCACAGTTTTACATGTTTTATTTATTATAGTATGTGATTTTGCTGTAGGGGTATGTCAAAAGTAAACATTTCAGTTTATATGCAGTAGTAAGTGGGACTAGTCCACTTTCCTCCCACCTAACTTTCATCACCCATAGTAAGTAAAGATAAATTATGTTGCCAGAGGACTTAAAAAGAGAACCATGCACAACAACGTCTTGTGACTTTTGATCTGTGCAGAATAACTTGTCTTGACCTTAGAACTGTGCACAACAACTTTTATGACCTCTGAACTGTTCACAAGAACTTTTGCCCACGCACAACAAGGGTTTTGAGTGTAGAAATCCATGCACAACAACACTTAACCATATACTGTAAGAGGAACTGTGTCTAAATATTGTTTTGTAAAGTTTTGCAGAAGCATAGTCTGTTTCATATTAGAATATGGGCTTCATGTCAGCCCGGTGGTGCTGAGGGCTAGGGCGCTAGATGCCTTGCCTTGTGCCACGCTGATGACCTGTGTTCAAGAGCGAGCGCAGAACATTGGAGGTTGGCGGGGAGGCGTGGAGCTGGATAGAGCTGCTGAAAGGCAGCTGTCCTCTCAGGGAGGGTTGGTGGTATCCCTTGGCTCTTGACTGCCCCATGGTGGAGGCCAGGGCAGTTCAGACTAGAGAGTGCCAGGTGCTAGGTCAATGGGTGGGTGGGTGGATGGGGCCGTTACCGTGGCTGTAATGCGCATGCATGCCTCACGTGCATGCATCTCTACTCCTGGGGCCCAGGCACAAACTGGGAGGACTTCATGAAAATGGAAAAATGAGCCGGCAGCAGGATAGCCTGCCCCAGGCTCTGCTTCAGGCTGGGCTTATGGTAAGCCTCGGTAATTCTGGGATGTCGGGGCTGTAGGGGCGTCGGGCTGATGGGGCAGCGGGCAGGAGATAGATAAATACAAAAAAAAAAAAGAATATGGGCTTTAAAATATAAGAAATCTTATTGGCACCTGGTACATTAACTTGCAGTGAGAGCACTCTAAATAATAAGTCCCAGCTATGCTAACCACTGAAGTCTCCTAGTGCCTGCCCTGCTTTCTAATTGGCTAAAACATCTCGCTTAAATTTCAAATTGCCACCATTTTCCTCTTGCTTAGCGAGAGAGCTACAGAAAGCCCCCATTCAGTCCTGAGTCCAGACACTGTACCCAGTAATCTGTAATAAAAAATCACAGCAGTATACACAGAAAAGAAATAAAAAATTTTTTTTTGTTCTTTCTGTTCCATTCAGTGATGACCGATGGATCGAGCATGCCAGTTCCTGGTACACTCCTTCCCGACAGTACTGTGCTAATCTCCCACCTGTTAAAAAAGACAAGCGCTGTCAAAAATGGGCGGCAACAAGGAAACGCTAGTTAGATTCACATTCAAGACTACCTACGGACCTTGATATTTTATTTCACCTATCCTAAACAGGATGAATTAAAAATTAACAGTACCTCTTTTAAGCCTGATCACCCTATAGCTGCTTGTCAGTTGTAAGTTGTTGTGAATCTTCTGCTCCTCCACTTAGTACCAATGCTCCTCTCCCAGTCCTCAGGGCAGGCAGCAAAGACAGAGAACCCGTAAACAAAAAAAAAGTGATTACCCAATCCCAATCCTCAGGACAGGTAGCAGGGACAGGGAAAACTAAAAAAAAAAAACATAGCCATTACTTCCAATTCCCAGGGCAGGCAGTGGGGATCGAAGTCTTCAACATAAATCACCTCCAGTTCTGGTCCCCAGTGCAGGCTACGGGAACGGAATAAAACAGGAAACAGTCCGTCTTGGTCCTCAGGGCAGACAGGGAAGACCAGGGAAACTGTGTGTAACCCCTAGATGGCGCTATCCCAGGGGCTACTACCCCTGCCTGATTTGCCACTAACAGGTTGAGGGGCCTGGATCCAATGGCGGTGCCTCCACCCAGAGGTCAGGGTTTGCAATAGTTAAACTAACTTGGTCACAGCCCTCTGGGACACTGCAACCCCTTTCTTCCCACTAGTGGCCCACACAATATATCAGAATTACCTTCACAGTATACACTTACCCCAGGTCTGGTTCCGGCACTGGGACCTCCTGTGAAATGAGATACAGTGCAACAATCACAGTACAGTACTTTAACATAGACAAATACCTCAGGCAGTATAACTTTGCTGAAACAAGCAGCTCTGATTTATTTAGGGGATATAACAAGGACAGGGGAAATCAGGTTAATTAGCTTATCACTCTAATAATCTACCTATGGCTCTGTGCACAGGCCTATCCCTATCAGTTACTGTCCCTGGGTACCCAAGCCCTAGTGGCTAGTCCAAACCGTGGCAGCTGGTAGGGCCCTTTCACACAGAGAAAGGAGAATTAAACAGTCAGCAGTACAGTAATTCCATTTGGATTTAATGTGGCAATTCAACAGGAGGCGACCCTGAATTAGTACTCACGACCTCCAAATAAGATAGGGTCCTTCAATGTCAGCAGGGCTCACTTGAGGTACACAAACCTCTTCACATCCATATAAAAAAGCACTATACCAGGCAGGCTGCATCTGTATCCCGATCGCAATTACTGCACAATACCGGGAGAACACACAGCAGATTCAGTTCCTGACAGACCGAGCAATTTTCAGCAATTCCTCCAGTCTTCTACAGGGTGAGCCTGGTTTCTACTCTTCAGAGATCCTTTGATTCTTTTCACAGGACGATTCAGTCCTAACAAGCTGTTACACAAGCTGCAGACCGGAACTCTGGGCCTTACACGTTTTTGACTAAACTGCACACTGAAAAGCACAGGGCTCCTTCCTTCTTCACTGCCAAAGCTCAACTGAAACTCCAACCGACAAAACCGGGCACTTCCTTTGAGTTCCTCCCAGTTCTTGACTGGATTGGCTGTCACTCACAATAGACTGCTGCTGTTGGTCCAAAAGGCACTGAAGTCTAAACTACATCTCCCAGAGTCACTGCCCATACAATCCTCTTGTGGCTGGCTCAGATTATGAGTCCAAGTTCTGATTCGTCCAAGGCACCATTTTAGAGCTAGCATACCCACACTGATTGGTCCAGTTCAGCAGTTCAAAACTAGAATGGGGAACTAGCAGACACAGTTCTGACTGCAAAGAAGCAGGTTAGACAAACTGTAATTTCATTATTACTCTAAATAATTTCTGGCAAACAGTTACATCTTTCAGATAGGTTCCTTTGCACTCCTAGTGACTGCAAAATGGAGTGAATTGGCAGCAGCTTGAGTGGTACTCAATCAAAGAAACACACAGTCCCCCATACAAACTAATTATGTCTGCAAGCAGACAGCTCTTAAGAGACAGTACCAGAGGTTCTAAAACACTCACTGATAAATGGCTTAAACGCAAACACCATTCAGGCTTGGAGCATTCAAGCAAGCTCCTGGAAGTCTTTTGGGAACCCCCATTTGCAGAGTTACACCTTCCCTGGCCTGGGAAAGCTTGGCGTCGGCGTCAAGCAAGTACCCCATAAGTTTTAACTGCAACCATATACATTTGCATTAGGATCACACATGTAATCATCAGTCAATATATCATTTTACCAAGAACACATTTCTGAAACATTGCAGTCGTCCTCTTTACACAGTATTACACACACATTGTACCATAACTCAAGTTATTACCTCTTGTACATGAAACCTGAAGAGAGGGCCCTTCCTATCAATTACCTTGGGGCTGGAGCGGGGCAGGGCACCATACTTAGAGGCAACACAAGTAACTTGGAGTTAGCACTGACGCTCAGTTTGGGCAATGAGCTCGGGACACATACACTCCTTTATGGACAACATTGAGAGGCAAATCCACAGGCCTCCCAAGGGAATCATAACTGAGGTGCACCACAGGCTTTACAGCTTGACCAGTCTTTCTAGGGGGACTGTTACAGTCTCTGCACTCTGAGCCTCATTTTCAGCATTGTCCTCACTTGTCAGGGGAGTCTCCATGGGGTAGAGAGGCTAGAACTTGGGGCACTTTCAGCTCCAGGAGTTACAGTTTCTGAGTCCACAACATTTGGCTCGCATGGAGAGCTTTGGACACTGGCAGTGGACTGTCAGGCACTCAAAATACTCTTCTTGTTCTGGTGTATCACCAGTCTGACCCAATCCATCATTTTCCTCCCAGACTCAAACAGTTCAACCATGCACAATGATTCCATTTCATCTGATCTGATGCTTTGCACTTCACTTTCTGGGAGCATTGGCTCCAGGGACGAAGCTGGGGGCTTGGACAGTCCAGAAGGCCCAGCTTCATCTCCAGTATTGACTAGGGATTGCCCCGAAACAATTGACTCAGTTCGTAAGAAGGATAGTATTCAAAGTCACTCTCACTTTCTTCCGATATGGACTGACAGTCATGCTCAACTGGGACTTGTGGAGGAACACTTTAACTTTGCTTCTGTAGGTGCAGACTTTCTTGATCTTTTCTTAGTAGCAGCTCTAGTCACTGGTCCAGAGGGGTATCTTCTAGGGCTCAGACTCAATTAAGATTTGTCCAATGGGCAGTAAATGATTTCTATGCATTGTTTTTACATCTTTTGAATTATTCTCAGGCCTTACTTTGTACACTAGCAGATCATCTAGTTTGCCCACTACAATGTGAGGGAGATGGTGCCATCTGTCAGCAATCTTGTGCTTGCCATGCAGTCCCAGATTTCTTGCAATACCCGATCTCCTCCTGGAGTTCCTGTGCTTTCACCTTTTTATCATACCTTTCTTTGTTGGCCAGATTTTTTGGCAGCCATGGTTTGAGCCAGTTGGTACGCATGGAGTTAGCTGGGCCTTTAACTTTTGCACATACTGTAAATAGTTGTCAGCTTGAACCCCATCAGGAGAGACCCAAAACACACATCTACTGGTAGTCGAGCTTCTCTTCCAAACATCAGGCAGTAGGGGAGAATCCAGTGGCATCACTTTTGGTGCAGTTATAAGCATGTACCAGGGTGCTAATTTGTTGGCTCCATCTAGGCTTGTCCTTTGGGTGCAGGGTGCCTAGCATACCTAGCAAAGTCTGCGGTTGAAGCGTTCAGGCTGTGGTCCCCTGGGGGTGGTAAGGAGTGGTTCTGGACTTTGCACTCCCCACAGAGAAAGCATCTCTTTGATCAGGCGACTCTCAAAGTCTCTCCCTTGATCAGAATGGATTCTTTGGAGCCCATAGTGAACAAAAAGTTTTCTACAAGTACTTTGGCCACAGTGGATGCTTTCTGGTCTTTGGTGGGAAAGCTTGGGCATATCTTGTGAAATGGTCAGTGACCACCAGCACATTACTGATATTTCTTTGATCTGACTCCAAACTCAGAAAATCAATACAGACCAGCTCCATGGGTGCACTGGTGGTGATGTTAACAAGGGGCAGCCCTCTGGGGCAAAGCTTTCCTCTGTAAGCAGCGACTACAAGTTCGAATGTGTTGCTCCACATCAGCCCCATCTTAGGCCAATAGAATCTGGATCTCACCAAGTCAAGTGTTCTGTCTATACCAAGGTGCCCCATGTGGTTGTGCAAGGACCTCAGTACTGAGTCTCGAAAGGCAGTGGGCAGCACCAGTTGTTGTTTGTCTACTTGTCCCCTCTGTCTACTGTTTCTCTGTATAACAGTTTATTGATCAGTTTCAACTTAGGACCTTCTTTGTATAACAGTGCAGTTCTCAAATCAGTGGAGCGTAATTTGGACACATCTTTTCCTGCATAGAGAGCTTCTAAAGCTGCTTTGATCATGGGATCCGGGATTGAGCCGCCGAATACTGTCATTGTCCAGCTGAGGCAGTGCACCAATGTCTATTGCAGAAAAGTGGCAATAAGCAGCAGGTATGCAATTCTCAGAGCTCCCAAGCAATCCCATGCAGTCCACTCGTCCGTGGACATTTGTTCCTCCCTGTCAAACTTCGGCAGAGTGCCCGAATGTCAGGTTCTGCCAATCGGACCCAATCATTCTGGGGAACAGGCCTCCGGAGAGAGCATCAGATCTATGTGGTTCAGACCTGCTCGGTATTCGAGAGCATAGTCATATGTAGATAATGCAGAAAGCCACCTATGGCTAGTGGCATCCAACTTAGCTGAGGTCTGCACATAGGTCAAAGGATTATTGTCAGTTTTACTAGTATTTTAGCCCCATACAAGTACTCATGGAATTGGTCAACAATAGCCCACTTCAAAGCTAGGAACTCTAACTTATGTACAGGATAGTTCTTTCGGATGGGGTCAGGCTTCTACTGGCAAAGGCCACTGGTCTCAGGCCATTCTCGTGCTCTTGGTACAACACAGCCCCAACCCTTGCAAGCTAGCATCAGTGTGCAGGACGTAAGGTTTTCTTGGATCGGCATAGACCAGCACTGGAGCATGGGTAAGTTGATATATGATCTCATGAAAAGCAGTCTCACAATCAGGAGTCCAGCGGGCCCCAAATACTTCACTCGGATGAAAATACACTCTTTCAGTCTTGAGGGACGCTGACTTTTGGTATTTTTGTGGGTTGGGGATACCCTTGAGTAAGGTTAAGTAAAGGGCGGATCACTCTTGAATAGTCCTTGATGAAGCGCCGATAATAACCACAGAATCCCAGGAATCTTTGCAGTTCTTTTAGATTTTGGGCTGTGGCCAGGTGGTCAAGGCCTCAACTTTACTTGGTCGGTCTCTATTCCTCGGTGGATACTATGTGTCCCACATACTTTACTGATGTTTGAAAGAATTGACACTTATCAATGGACAGTTTAAGGCCAAAGTCCTCCAGTCGGTCCAATACCTTAAATAATCTGCTCTCATGTTCCTCCAGTGAGCTGCCAAACACAATAACATCATCTAGGTATACCAGGCACTCTAGTAAGTTCATGTCCCCACTGCACGCTCCATCAATCGTTGAAAAGTGGCTGGGGCACCTGAAATCCCTTGAGGCATCCTCATGAATTCAAATAGAGCCAGGACAGATAAAGGCCGTCTTCTCACGGTCCTCTGGGGCCATCGGGATCTGGTAGTACCCACTGCGGAGATCCAGCACAGAAACCACTTGCTCCCGTTTAGGCAGTCAAAGCATCCTGAATGCGGGCATTGTGTACTGATCAGGGATAGTCCGCCCGGTTTAAGGTGCGATAATCCACACATCCTTACTGTTCCATTCTTTTCCTCACTACCACAATGGGGAAGCATAAGGGCTTCTGGATTCTTGTATTACACCAGCAGCTAACATCTCTTGCAGATGCCGTCTCACATCATCTATGTCAGCAGGTGCCAGGCGTCGAGACCTCTCACGAAATGGTCTTTCATCATGCAGCCGGATATTGTGCTCAGCTCCTTGCACGCATCCTACATCCCATTCCTTAAAGAAAATACCTGGTCTCTCTGGGCAAGCTTCTCACTGATCCTCACTTTCCATTCAGCTGGCAGCGGAGTCTCGAAATCAAACAAGTCAGGCGTTACTCTGTCATTCTTCCTTGAACTCTTGCTGCTGGGTAGCACTGCAGTGTCTGCACAATGCACATTAGCCAGGATGCAACCTCTGTTTACTTGAATGTCTCTTTCAGACACATTATGAACTTGGACCATTACCCTTCTGGCATAAGCATGGGCTCTAGCGGGCAAAATACTAGGCTTGACCAGCAGTCCCTCTGGCAATTTTCCATCGCCTGGTGCATCCAACATTAATATTTTATTCTTAACATCCTTTCTGATCCGGACCTCTCCCTGTAAGGTACACTGGGCATTGGCGCAGGATCAGAGACTCAGGATCCTTCTTCCATACAATTCGACCCGGTTCCTCTGGTTCTGTTTTTCAGCATCTCTCTGTGCCTCATAGGCCTTCTTAATTAAAGCCGGAACTCTTAAAGCTCTACTAGTCTTTGACCCTTTTTTCATAACACAACTGTGCCAGCCTTCGAACATATGAGCATTTGTTCCAATCAACAAAGGGACACCATCCATACAGTCCAGTGGGGGACACACTAAGGCTAGGGTCTCTACTTGTTACGGCCACTCCAGCCACGGAGGTGGGGAAAGACAGCCAAATTCGGATATACCCGGAATAGGGGTAGGCCTTCTCACTTAACCCCCATACATGCAGTCCTTCTAATGGTTGTAAGGTGCGTCTGACAAATGCTTCTGATACCAATCCTGGAACATAATTGTCACTTGGGAGCCACTGTCTAATACAGCTCTTGTAGACACTCCATTCACCTTTACAGTGGTCTCCATGGAGGACCCACTATTCTGGACCAGTCTGGAGAGGCGGTAGTGGGGGCCTGGGCAACTGACCTTGCCACAAAGGGCGTGAATTAGCATTTTGGTGCCTCACTGGGATCATGTCGTGCACCTCTTAACCACTGATTTCTTCTCCAAGCTCTCCTTGTAGCCTATATGCAACTTTGTCAGTGTCTTTGGGGACTGGCATTCCCTTTCATGTGCCCATCTTTCCACAATTATAGCAAACAATACTTTCTGGAGTTTGAGCTGGCTGAGGCGCCACACTGGGAGCCAGGGCAGGGGTATTACTAACTGGAAACCTGGGTGCCATCTCTGTCTGCGGCGTGATAAGCATTTGGAGACATCTCGTCAGTTTCTCCACTTCCATGGTCAAGGAATTGAGTTTGGAGCTGTTATCAGCAGGAGATACATGGGTGGTACCCCACCCCTAGCAGATGCAGTCGGATATAGGTCAGGGCCCTGTACTTGCAGGCGTGGCCTTCATAAAGGACTGTTTTGAATTCTGGATCTCTCTCTCAACAGTTCGCCCATTGTGGCATATCTTTTCCTTGTCAGAGCACTCATTGACTGTCAACCTCTGCCCTGAACTTCACTTGATGGGTCACCTCAGTCACTCGGTCGTAGCCACAGCTGTTGGTGCAGGTACCTCCCGAGGTCGCCTTTTCTCAACTCCTCGAATTTCTCTCATTAACTCATCATAGGAGGTGGGGATTCCAGTCGATTTGCCAGGCGTAACTGAAGCAACAGCAGTTCTGAGAAGGGGCAGACAGGATTCTGTCCAGTCTGGTTCGGTCCAGTTCAATCGCTGGCAAACTACCCTTTCTGAGGCATTCTTGCAACAATTTTTCCAGCCGAGACATACACAGACAACAACTCCCTTAGTACTGTTGTGCATTTCTTACTCTCCACCATAGGTCCTCATCAGAATCTGGGCTCCCCACACATTCTCCAAGGCCTCAAGATAGGCCTGTGCAGTCGCTTCAGGGTTACTGGCCCGTTTAGCACGGATGGTAGCCAGGGCAGGACCTCGGGACTCTCACTAACCCTCTTAGCTTTTAGCCTTCCGAGCATTGCCATTCTAGCACTTGGGGGACATAGTCTATCCAGGTCTCCAGTCATCCTCCCTTGGGGTGGGAGGGTGCCAGAGAAGATTCTCAACCTTCGTAAGAGTCGTGACTAATGGCAGGTGCAGAAATGGAGTCTGCATTGGTTCAGCCACCATTACGGGCACTGGAGCAGGAGAGGGTGTTGGGGAGGAACACCCCAGGTGGCAAGAATAGTTTCTTCAAGTCTTCCACAGTTTTCCCTCTCCCAGCAACCATTCAGCAAATTTCTCCTCAAAAGTTTCAGATAGTGGTGGGGCTGATTCCCCCGGTCTTACTGTCCTTAGTTATCACTCTCCAAGCAGTGAGGGCTCCCTCTGGGGTAATGGTCTGTGGCACTTTGGAGCTATCTATGGGATCCTTAAACTCTACTAGGGCCAGGAAAGTGTGGGTGAGCAGATTAGCATGCCGACCCACCACCACAGGGTTTGTAAACCTTCCACCTTGGAAAGTACTCCCTGCACAGTGTCCGTATTGATACCAGGGGATGTCCAGGATAAGCATAGCATTTTGGGGTCGATCTCCTCCCAGTACACCACTCCACCAGCGGTGCACAGCCACTTCTGTCGGGTACCCATTTTTTCTTAACAGTGGTTCAGAATATGGCCACTAGAGGACACATAATCCCAGCGGTGCCTCCAAGATGTAACCCCTAGATGGCGCTATCCAGGGGCTACTACCCTGCCTGATTTGCCACTAACAGGTTGAGGGGCCTGGATCCAATGGCGGTGCCTCCACCCAAGGTCAGGGTTTGCAATAGTTAAACTAACTTGGTCACAGCCCTCTGGGACACTGCAACCCCTTTTCTTCCCACTAGTGGCCCACACAATATATCAGAATTACCTTCACAGTATACACTTACCCCAGGTCTGGTTCGGCACTGGGACCTCCTGTGAAATGAGATACAGTGCAACAATCGCAGTACAGTACTTAACATAGACAAAATACCTCAGGCAGTATAACTTTGCTGAAACAAGCGGCTCTGATTTATTTAGGGGATATAACAAGGACAGGGGAAATCAGGTTAATTAGCTTATCACTCTAATAATCTACCTATGGCTCTGTGCACAGGCCTATCCCTATCAGTTACTGTCCCTGGGTACCCAAGCCCTAGTGGCTAGTCCAAACCGTGGCAGCTGGTAGGGCCCTTTCACACAGAAAAGGAGAATTAAACAGTCAGCAGTATAGTAATTCCATTTGGATTTAATGTGGCAATTCAACAGAGGCGACCCTGAATTAGTACTCACGACCTCAAATATGATAGGGTCCTTCAATGTCGCTTGGGGCTCACTTGAGGTACACAAACCTCTTCACACATCCATATAAAGAAAGCACTATACCAGGCAGGCTGCATCTGTATCCCGATCGCAATTACTACTGTGCCGGAGAACACACAGCAGATTCAGTTCCTGACAGACCGAGTGCAATTTTCAGCAATTCCTCCAGTCTTCTACAGGTGAGCCTGGTTTCTACTCTCAGAGATCCTTTGATTCTTTTCACAGGACGGATTCAGTCCTAACAAGCTGTTACACAAGCTGCAGACCGAACTCTGGGCCTTACACGCGTTTGACTAAAACTGCACACTGAAAAGCACAGGGCTCCTTCCTTCTTCACTGCCAAAGCTCAACTGAAACTCCAACCGACAAAACGGGCACTTCCTTTGAGTTCCTCCCAGTTCTTGACTGGATTGGCTGTCACTCACAATAGACTGCTGCTGTTGGTCCAAAAAGGCACTGAAGTCTAAACTACATCTCCCAGAGTCACTGCCCATACAATCCTCTTGTGGCTGGCTCAGATTATGAGTCCAAGTTCTGATTCATCAAGGCACCATTTTAGAGCTAGCATACCCCACACTGATTGGTCCAGTTCAGCAGTTCAAAACTAGAATGGGGAACTAGCAGACACAGTTCTGACTGCAAAGAAAGCAGGTTAGACAAACTGTAATTTCATTATTACTCTAAATAATTTCTGGCAAACAGTTACATCTTTCAGATAGGTTCCTTTGCACTCCTAGTGACTGCAAAATGGAGTGAATTGGCAGCAGCTTGAGTGGTACTCAATCAAAGAAACACACAGTCCCCATACAAACTAATTATGTCTGCAAGCAGACAGCTCTTAAAGAGACAGTACCAGAGGTTCTAAAACACTCACTGATAAATAAACTAACGCCAAACACCATTCAGGCTTGGAGCATTCAAGCAAGCTCCTGAAGTCTTTTGGGAACCCCCATTTGCAGGGGTTGATGTGTTGAAAAAAAAAAGAAAGAAAGAAAGCGAAGCAGGGCAAGCACTGATGATGAACCTAACCCCGTGACAACTACTGGAGCAACTACTGCCAGCAGTGGGGACTACTTTATCAAAGAATTAAAATCATTAGTTGTCATTTTTATATCATTACTTTAGATTTTTGTAATTCTATTAAAAGACACACATAACCCATTTCTAAGCACAATAATACCTTCCAGGATGGTTGGTATGGTCAGTACCAGCCCTTGGGGCTATAAGACCCTCCGCCTTTGGTGTTGGGCCTCATTACACCCCTAGGCGGTCCAATTTTGCTCAATACCACCCACCCTGTCGAGTATTATTGCTTGCTATTGTATTGCATGTTACACAGTCGCCCACCTTACTGTAGGTCATCTGTAGTCATCTTTATAATGCCATGGTTTACCTAACTGCTTCATAGGGGTCCCTGGTTACCCTTAAAATGTAAAACAATTTCTTTTATAGTAAAGCTTTGACACATAAATAAAATACAGAATGGGTTCTTGAGAACTGAAAATACAGTATTGCACTTATTTTTTAAGGGAGTTAAATTGTTTAAATTGTAAGAACAAAAATCGGTCACTGTGTGTTATTATCTTACAGTAAATACCTGCTGAAAATAAAGTTAGAACTGCCATTTCAACCGTTTGAGCACGGATTATGGATACATACTGCATATCTGCAGCTGTGCTGCTTGCACTATTGCATTATACTGCGGCTTTATAATTATACCGAGCCCACTGACAGCGAGCTTGCACACAATGGTTTTTGTACACCTCCTGTTCCGAGTAAGACTGACTTACTTCTGTACATGGGACTTCTTTAGGAATAATCAGTAAAGACGCATGTAAATGCTATGCTTCCTTTAAGGGTTGTTCCTAAAGAAAAAAAAATGGCGGAAATAAATTGATTTTAACTTTGTAATTACTTGCAGCATGCATCTAAGTGAAGCCTTTGTTTCATTTTAATAACTTGAAGTTTTCTGGTCATTCTCATGGATTCTGATTCCCCAAAAAGTATACCCAGACTGATGTGTCCTACAGTAAATACAGTTTTCAAGATCATAATAAACTAATGATGCATGACTAAACAGGCCCTTGGTGTTCCTGCCAGGTTTTGGGATTTTGACCAGCGGTTGACAGAGGGTCACTTGGAAGCTCATTTTCTGAACTGGCCTTCCCTTGTTGGTTTCTGAATCCGTGTGGATCGTTCACCAGCTCTTCTTAAGCGTGAGGTGTTAGTGGGACTGGTAGAACCACTCCAGCAGGACTCGTTCTATCACATCAAGGGATTTGTTTTGTTTTTGTGGTGCAGAGATACTCAGGAGACAGAACCTCTTACACCCCAAGAAATAGTCACTTTGTAGAAGCAGGTCTGTAATAGTCATGAAGCTGTTACCTACCAGTGTCATCTCTTAGTCACCTGTGAGTTGTACAATAAGACAGCAAAATAAGCTAGACCTCCATTTCTAATAGCCTCCCTCTCCACCCCTACCCCAGCGAACCCCATCCATTCCCTGCAGTACAAAATCTCTTTTCTTTCACTCCACATACCTTAGCGGGCATAGTTTTGCCAGTTGGGAGGAAGTGTGTTCAGTGGTTAGACAACAGAATGTTGGGTGACCCCAGGCTCAAACCCACCGCAGTCACTGATTCACTGTGCCCTACCTTCCAGTGATTCAGTCCTTCCAGCTGTGAAACTGCTGAGTGGAACTGACCACCACTGAAACTGAGACGTTGCCTCTCAGTTTGACTACCCTAGGTAAATAAACAGTGATATGAAAATGCAGATAATATTTCTATGAGCGCGTCAGAATAAGACTGTTGCCATATATTTTTCTCCTGATAATCACCAAGGAGTTGCACATCAGGGCCTTCTCCTGCTGTGCCTTAGATTATGTACCTTTTATCCACCTTGTGTAATTTATTCTTTGCAGCTCAACAGCTAGAGAGCAGTGAGATACAACAGCCGAGTGATTATTCAGCTCCTATGACTAGGGTTACTGGTAGCTATTGCTTAGCATGGACTATTCAGTTTTTGTGAGAAAGTTTTGCAGTAGGAGAAAGACAGTGACCACGGAAATGTAAGCTAGCCAACTCTCCAAATAGCTGAACTGTAACTCCTGTGGAATTTGGGGACCTGAGTTTAAACCTCCTAACTAGGTCACATTATTTCTTTCCACTAAAATCTAAATGATCCAATTTATAGGTTTCATTACTGTTTTTAATGTATTGTGCCAACTCTGTATGATTGACACTTATTGATTTTGCATTCCACATGCATTTATGCTGAGTTACATAGGTTGGACCCTCTGGAATTTCTCAATTAATTACCGGTACTTGCATTTTGTCTAGGTCTACTTTCACCTTTCTTTTGGTGAATAGTGCAGCTGCGGAGTTGGAGTAGCAAATCTTAACAGTGCAGCGACAACAGCAAGCCCTCACAGGTATGGCAGTGCGTGTTATGGACTACAACAATTGTTTTGTGCTAACTTTAATTAGAACTGACATTTGTCTCTTGGTAAGTCTTGGGGACACAATATGGCAGAGTGATATCGGAACGGCACAAGTCATGGAGATACCTTTGTAAAACTAAACCTGTTTTGAAAAGTCACAGAGATGTTTCTCAGAGTGACTTAGTGGTTGTTAGTGTGTTGCAGCGTGGGAGGTCCGGGTTTGGAAAGGACCTCTCAGGAGGAGCAGAAAGCAGATTTGTAACAGAGGTCAGGATTAGAAATTGATAGTATTCCACCCTGTTTTGCAAGCCAGTTTTCTAGGCACAGTGTCATTTTATCATCCTTAAGACAAACAGGATCAGCACTCCTCCCACTGCATCGAGAGTCGCATTCAATAATAAATCAGCGTCCTTGTATTTATTTTGAATAGAAAATACGAAAACAGTGAGTCAAGCAGTGCAGACAGAAGCAACAGGTGCTGCTGCGTCCTTTGACCTATGTTGTGATTCCGACTGGAATACCAGTACCAGACATTGAGATAGAATACCAGAGCTGGGTTTTGGTGTTCCACCTCCCACAGCAGATTATTGCCTTAATTTCTACTTATAGAGGTGATACTATAGCTTGTGTGTGTGTGTGTGTGGGGGTGTTGTGCATCACAGCAGGACATTTTCTTTGGTGATGCTGAAGATCTGGGAATCCTAGTGGAGTGAGAAGATGTCAGAAAGATGCCAAAGGCACAGAAATCGTAAATGTTTGTGGGCCCTAAATAGTCTTTTCATGACATTCTGAGAATGCCAAGGATAATCGACTCCACTACTTCCATGGTAAAGGTCAGCCTGAACTATAATTAAAACCAAGTACTATCATTTAGTCAATAAGAAATTCCAAAGAACTCCATGATGCTGAGTTTCAAAGTGATGGCAGTGCCCTTGTCTGACAGATAGGGAATGCTTCTGGCTGGGGTCTACCAATCGTTATAGCATCATTTGTAACCTCCTACAGTATATAAAGGGCAGGAGCCTCCAACATCCCCAGTCTGATTTACAAGAAAGGAATGAGATGATAGGAAAGGGCCATGCAGTGGGGAGGGAGTGGAGCGAGTGGTGTGCTGAAGGAGCTACACTTGTGAAGGAACACATAGAAACATAAATTTGATGGTAGATAAGGACTGCTTGACCCACCTAGTCTGCCCATTTCTTTCCTGCCTATGCTGTCACTGCAGACCCTACTTTATCTCTGGCTCCCTCTCCTCCTTGCTTCCCACTAAGGTTCCTCTATGCCTATCACAAGCACTCTCAGATCCCACCACTGTTAACTCCCACGTGGTGCCAGTGTTGTGTGAGTAACTCTGCTATGCTGGCTCCATGTTGCTGAGTGATGGAGGATCCACCTGGTATGCTGGTTGCATGGTGCTGATTGGCAGGGGATCCCTTTGGTACACTGGCCTCATGCGCTGAGTAATGTGGGATCACTCTGGTATGCTGGCTGCATGGTGACGAATGGCATGGGATCCCTCTGGTATGCTGGTTGCATGGTGCTAAGTGCAGGGGATCCCTCTGGTACACTGGCTTCATGGCTGGTGATGGGATCACTCTGGTACGCTGGCTGCATGGTGCTGGGGTGGGATCCCCATGGTATACTGGCTGCATGGTGCTGAGTGGTGTGGGATCCCTCTGGTACACTGGCTTCATGGCGCTGAGTGATGGGAGATCACTCTGGTACGCTGGCTGCATGGTGCTGAGTGGCGTGGGATCCCCATGGTATACTGGCTGCATGGTGCTGAGTGGTGTGGGATCCCTCTGGTACACTGGCTTCATGGTGCTGGTGGCAGGGGATCCCTCTGGTCACTGGCTTCATAGTGCTGAGTGATGGGGATCACTCTGGTATGCTGGCTGAATGGTGCTGAGTGGCGTGGGATCCCCATGGTACACTGGCTTCATGGTGCTGGTGGCAGGGGATCCCTCTGGTACGCTGGCTGCATGGTGCGAGTGGCGTGGGATCCCCATGGTATACTGGCTGCATGGTGCTGAGTGGCATGAGATCCCTCTGGTACACTGGCTTCATGGTGCTGAGTGGCAGGGGATCCTCTGGTGCAGCTGGCTGCATGGTGCCGTGGCGTGGGATCCCCATGGTATACTGGCTGCATGGTGCTGAGTGGCATGAGATCCCTCTGGTACACTGGCTTCATAGTACTGAGTGGCAGGGGATCCCTCTGGTACGCTGGCTTCATGGTGCTGAGTGCTGGGGATCACTCTGGTGTGCTGGCTGAATGGTGCCGAGTGGCGTGGGATCCCCATGGTATACTGCCTTCATGGTGCTGAGTGGCATGAGATCCCTCTGGTACACTGGCTTCATGAGTACTGAGTGGCAGGGGATCCCTCTGGTACACTGGCTTCATGGTGCTGAGTGGCAGAGGATCCTTCTGATACTCTGGCGTCATGGTGCTAGTGGCAGGGGATCCTTCTGGTATGCTGACTGCATGGTGCCGAGTGGCGTGGGATCCCTCTGATGCGCTGGCTTCATGGTGTTGAATGATAGGGTTCACTCTGGTGAGCTGGCTTTGTGGTGCTGGTGATGGGGATCACTCTGGTGCGCTGGCTTTTGGTGCTGAATAATGTGGGATCACTCTGGTATGCTGGCTGCATGGTGCGAGTGGCGTGAGATCTCTCTGGTATGCTGGCTTCATGGTGCTGAGTGGCGTGGGATCCCTCTGGTACACTGGCTACATGGTGCTGGTGGTGTGGGATCCCTCTGGTACACTGGCTACATGGTGCTGGTGACAGGGATCCCTCTGGTCTACTCTGGCTTCATAGTGCCGAGTGGCAAGGGATCCCTATGGTATACTGGCTGCATGGTGCTGAATGGCATGAGATCCCTCTGGTACACTGGCTTCATGGTGCTGAGTGGAGGGGATAACTCTGGTATGCTGGCTGAATGGTGCAGTGATGGAGGATCCATCTGGTATGCTGGTTGCATGGTGCTGCTTGGCAGGGGATCCTCTGGTACACTGGCTGCATGGTTCCAGTGGCATGGGATCCCTCTAGTACACTGGCTTCATGGTGCTGATTGGCAGGGGATCTCTCTGATACTCTGGCTTCATGGTGCTGAGTGGCAGGAGATCCCTGGTATGCTGGCTGCATGGTGCCAAGTGACATGGGATCCCTCTGGTACACTGGCTTCCTGGTGCTGAGTGGCAGGGGATCCCTCTAATACGCTGGCTTCATGGTGCTGAGTGATAGGGTTCAGTCTGGTGTGCTGGCTTTGTGGTGCTTAGTGATGGGGATCACTCTGGTACACTGGCTTCATGGCGCTGAGTGGCAGGGGATCCCTGGTACACTGGCTTCATGGCTGAGTGATAGGGGTTCACTCTGGTGCGCTGGCTTTGTGGTGCTTAGTGATGCTGATCAGTCTGGTACACTGGCTTCATGGTGCCGAGTGGCGGGGATCCCTATAGTATGCTGGCTTCATGGCGCTGAGTGATAGGAGTTCACTCTGGTGCGCTGGCTTTGTGGTGCTTAGTAATGGGATCACTCTGGTACACTGGCTTCATGGTGCCGAGTGGCAGGGGATCCCCAGCACGCTGGCTTCATGGCGGAGTGATGGGGATCACTCTGTTGAGTTGGCTCCATATTGCGGAGTGTTGTGGGATCACTCTGGTATCCAAACAGAAAATTCTGCTTTCTCTTGATTCTAGACTTGAATTCAAACTGTGTTCATCTTGACTCACCCAAAAATTTAAGATACACATCAAATTCAAAAGATGGGTAATACTCTTGGGCGTGATGCTTTAAATTCTTATTTCCTGTGCTGAACTCATGAACACAGTTCTTCATTTTGAAATTCATAGTCATTTCCTTTAAATGCTAATGGTAAAGATAGCATGGAGATGGCTGTGCTGCAGGTGAGTTCCACAGGAGTGTGGGACGCTGTACTCCAAGGTTACAAAGGGATATTGTAGCAATCCTAATAAGGGCAGTTATCATTTAAGGAAATGACTGTGAAATGTCAAAATGAAAGAATGTGTTCATGAATTCAGCATTGGAAATCAGAATTTAAAGCAGAGTCTAGCAGGCCAGGATGAAGTGGCGAGGGTCATGAAAAGTTGTCATTGTGGTTATGGATGTGCAGATTGAAAAATAAAATAAAGAATATTTTAAAGAGAAATGGAGTATCAGCCACCTTTTGAATCTGATGTGGACCACTTTGGTATGCTGGCTCCATGGTGCCAATTGGGGGGATCACTCTGGTACACTGCCTTCATGGTGCTGAGTGGTGAGGATCACTCTGGTGGGGTTTAAACTTGTGAGGGGAAGGGATAGGGAGGGCTGACCAGAAGCCCTCTCCTCCAGATGATGGGAGTAGCCTTCAAGCCCAAGGGAGGAGGGGAAACAGACTGGGGTGGAGGTTTCAGGAGGAGCAGAGGGAGGATGGAAGTATAAAGGAATCTGGGTGGGGTTCGACAAAGAGGACCAGGGATAAGGGGTGGGGTTGGTGTTAGTAAATGCCAGGAGCTTGGGAAACAAGTTGCCAGAGTTCCAGGCCTTGCTGTTAGGTGGTGGCGGTCAGGAGGCGTGGGCCAACAAAACCATGACTGGGACCTAAACGTGCAGGGGTACACTATTGCTTAGGAAGGATGAAAGGAGGGCAGAGGGGTGGAGTGGCTATGTTCATTAGAGATGACATAGAAATTGCTAGAGTAGAGGCAGAGGAAACGTGGGCCTTATGAGTCACCTTCTGATCCCCAGCAGGAGATAAGGTCAAGCTGGTGTAGTATATAGGCCCCCGGGATGAGTGATGTTCTAGAGGATGGTTTGCTAGACAACATCATTGCCCAGTGTGGACCAAAAGGGAAGGAGTGGTGTTGATGGGGGACCTTAATATGCCAGGTACAAACTGGGGAACCATGTCCTCTAAGGTGGCCAGGAGCAGAGCTGGATGGCTTCCAGGATGTGTTCTTAACACAGCATGTGATGGAGCCCACAAGGGAGGGCATGTTCTGGGCGTGGTTCTGGCAGATGGGGATCTGTGAAGGGACCTGGTTGTACAGGACCCCCTGACTGGGAGTGACCACAATACTGTCTGGTTTCAAATAAGCATGGGGGAGGGGGTGAGATCTAGGACACTGGCAGTGGACTTCAGGGGCAGACTTTGTGGGCATAGGAAATATTCTCAAGGATCACTTGAAGGATTACATCAATGACAAGTGTGGAAAGGAGATGGGAGGTCATAAGCAGGGGACTTCATGAGGCAGTCAGGCTCTGCGCTAAGTTGAACGTAAGGGAGCAAGGTCACATAAACCATGCTGGTGGTCCAGTGAGGTACAGGTAGCGGTCAGAAAAGAAGGCAGCCTACAAAAATATAAAACAACAAGGGGATAGGGATAAGGAAATGTACCATCTTGCATCTAGAAAAGTCACCTGGATGGTGAGGGGAGCAAAGTCCAGTAAAAGCAGCGGCTGGCACAGGGATACATGGAGGGAAAAGGGTTCTTCGGTACATTGGGGAGGCGGAGAAAATCTAAGGGCCATCTCAGCAGATTGAGATCAGGAGGAGGGTAGGTGGAAGAGGCAAGGGACCAGGCAGAGGTATTTACTGAGTACTTTGCCTCTGTGTTCACTAGGGAGGGAATGGGATATCTACAAAGCAAGGCATGAAGGGATAGAAGCGGCAGTGAGTGGGATCAGGGAGCAACAGAAATGGAGCAAGAGGAGGAAAAGTACCCCAGGGTGTCACATCTGGATAAGGATAAAAAGACCAGTAAGGGGAGGGGACGGATGATGCTATCTCCGCCAAAAGGGTGTGGTTAGCCCTCAAGGCCCTAAAGAAAGACAAATCTCTTGGGCTGGATGGCATTCATCTGAGAGTACTGTGGGAATTGGCAGACATGCTGGCTGCCCTGGCGGGAGCTCTTCAACAGGTCACTTGAGACAGGGGAGGGTACCTAGGGATTGGCGAGAGGCACATGTGGTGCCAATCCATAAAGTGGGGTTGAGGAAGTACCAGGTAACTATAGACCCATCAGTTTGACCTCGGTGGTGGGAAAATTAATGGAGTATACTAAAGGAACGATTGGGGTGTACTTGGAGGAGGTGGGAGGTCTGGATAGTGGCAACATGGGTTTGTGCCAGGTAGATCATGTCAAACCAATCTTGTGGAGTTCTACGAATGGGTAAAAATCAGAACTGGACAGGGAAAGCCTGTGGATGTATTATTCTTGGACTTCAGCAAGGCGTTTGACTCTGTCCCCACAATGGTCTGGTGGAGAAACTGATAGGGGTTAGGAGTAGGCCCTTTGATGGTCAGATGGATTGAAAACTAGCTAGCTGGATGCACCCAGAGAGTAGTGGTCTGTGGGGGAGCTCTGAACCCTAGAGAGTTTGGTAGTGGGGTACTGCAGGGGCTCGGTCCTGGGTCCGATCTGTTTAATGCATACATATCGGACATCAGGAGGGTATAGGGTGTGAAATGAGTCTCTTCGTGGATGACTCCAAGATGGGAGCAGTAATTGAGGAGAAGAGGGAGGTTGGCCCTGCAAGGACCTGGACACCCTGAAAGCTGGGCCACACATGGAAATTAATTAATATCACCAAGGCAGGCTGTGATCTTGGTCGGGGAAACCCAAACACAGGTACACCCTGGAAGGGAGGCGCTGAGGCCTCAATAGGGAAAAAGACCTAGGGGTCATGGTGGATGCATGTATGAATAACTCTGAGCAGTGCAGGAGAGCTGCTAGCAAGGCAAACAGGATGTTGGGATGCATCGTGGGGATCACCTCTAGGAGCAAGGAAGTGATTCTGCCGCTGTACAATGGACTGGTTAGACCACACCTTGAGTACTGTGTACAGTACTGGAGACCACACTGAAGAGGGACATGCAGCTCCTGGAGAGGGTACAGAGGAGGGCAACTAAGATGATACGAGGGCTAGGGGATTTGACGTATGAGGACAGACTTGAGGAGCTCTGCCCTGTTTTCATTGGAGGAGAGGAGAGACAGGGGACATGATTGAGGTCTTCAAGTACCTCAAGGGAATAAATAGGGTAAACATGGAGGATCTTTAGACTAAAGCAGGAGGTATCACCAGAGGGCATGGTTTGAAGTTGGAAGGTGGAAGGGTGAGGGGAAAAGAGAAGGAGGTTTTCACTGAGAGGGTGGTGGACCCTTGGAATGCACTGCCTGGCGAGCTGGTTCAGAGATTCACAGTGGAGGGCTTCAAGAGAGGTGGGACAGACACAGAAAGTGGATGTATCAGATGATGACCTGTCCCAGGGGTGGGGATGGATGATAGGGGTTTCTGGAGCACAAGGGATGGGAGGGCCTCGGCACCCAACTAAGGATCTAAGGTTCAAGCAGACTCGATAGAACCGTAAGGCCTAATCTGCTGGCAAATAGTATGTTAGTATGTTAGCATGTTAGTATGCTGGCTCTGTGGTTCAAGTGGTTGGAGTCACTCTGGTATACTGGTTCCAAGGTGCAGAGGGGGTGAGGATCATTGGTAAGCTGGCTATGAGGTGCAGGTAGTGGGAGAACTCTGGTATGCTGGCTCCAAGGTGTCAGTGGTGGGATCACTCTGGTACACTGGCTTTGTGGCGCCAAATGGTGGGGATCACTCTGGTACACTGACTTCATGGTGCCAGTGGTGGAGAATCACTCTGGTATACTGGCTTCATGGTGCTGAGTATTGGGGGTAACTGTGGTACACTGCTTCCATGGTGCCAAGTGGTGTGGATCACTCTGGTATGTTGGATCTGTGGCACCAAGGGGGGGATCACTGTGGTACCCTGGCTCTGGTACACTGGCTCCATGGTGCTGAGTGGTGGGGATCACTCTGGTACACTGGCTTTGTGGTGCTAAGTGGTGGAGATCACTCTGGTACACTAGCTTCATGGTGCAGTGGTGTCAGACAACTCTAGTACACTGGTTCTATGGTGCCAAGTAGTGGGGATTGCTCGGGTATGCTGGCTTTGCTGGATCTGTGGCACCAAGGGTTGGGGATCACTCTGGTACCTTGGCTCCAGTACACTGGCTCCGTGGTGCTGTGTGGTAGAATCACTCAGGTATACTGGCTTTGTGGTTCCAAGTGGTGGGGATCACTCCTGTATGCTGGCTTCATGGTGTTGAGTGGTGGGGATCACTCTGGTATGCTGGCTTTATGGTGCCATGTGGTGGGGGATTACTGTGGTACACTGGTTTTGTGGTGGTGAGTGGTGCAGGCTCACTCTGGTATGCCGACTCCATGGTGCTGAGTGGTGGGGATCACTCTGGTGTGCTGGCTTCATGGTGCTTAGTGGTGGGGATCACTCTGAGTGCAGCTGGGTTTGTGGTGCGAATGGTGGGGGTTCACTCTGGTATGCTGGCTTTATGGTGCCAAGTGGTGGGGGATCACTGTGGTACACTGGCTTTGTGGTGGTGAGTGGTGCAGGCTCACTCTGGTATGCCGACTCCATGGTGCTGAGTGGTGGGGATCACTCTGGTGTGCTGGCTTCATGGTGCTTAGTGGTGGGGATCACTCTGGTACACTGGCTTCATGGTGCCACGTGGTGGGGATCACTCTGGTACACTGTCTCTGTGATGTTGAGTGTTGGGGATCACTCTAGTAAACTGGATTGTGGTACCGGTGGTCAAGGTTCAGGCTGATATGCTGGCTCCTGGTGCCATGTGGTGGGGTATCACTCTAATATGCTGGATCCAAGGTGCCACGTGGTGGGGATCATACTGTTACACTGTCTTCATGATGCTGGTGGTGAGGGTCAATCTGGTACACTGGATTTGTGGTGCGAGTGGTGGGGCATCACTCTGGTACACTGACTTTGTGGTGGCGAGTGGTCGGGGTTCCGCTGGTATGCTGACTGTGTGGTGCCGAGTGGTGGGGATCACTCTGATACGCTTGCTCCAAAGTGCCAAGTGGTGGGTGATCACTCTGGTACAATGGCTCTATGGTGCTGAGTGAGTGTGGGATAACTCTGGTATGAATGACTCCGTGGTGCTGAGGTCTGGGTGATCCGCGGGTATGCTGGCTCCATGTTGCTGAGTGATAGGGCATCACCTGGCATACTGGTGACCTGGGTTCCTACCCCAAGCTTGGGATGTTAGGAGTGGAGGCCAGTAAAGTGGCTGAAGGAGCATTCACTCAGATGCCATCCTCCTGGGGTTGGCTGTGTGGTCCACCACTCTAGGGGCAGGTTCTGTTGGTGGCATGTTGACCATGTGGGTGATCTCACACTCCTGTGGAACCCTTCAGGATGTTGTGGCATGTGCACACTTGAGAGGGAGGGAAAGAGGGAGAGTAAAGCAGGAAAATGGAGTGCCTTACCTTGGCACGCAGAGATGATGGCTGTACACTCCTACATTTCCCAACCCCTCAGTGCACCGACTTTGCACCTACAGCCACTATCCTGAAAGTTGCTATCCATTTTTTTCCCAGATGGCATCCAGAGAGGGGTCATTGCAAGGGATAGCGGCAGGGACAAGCAGGTCACCAACATAGCCATGTGGTTGAGTATGGTAGTGAGAGGTTAGTCTGGCAGGCAAAGGAGCATTGTAGAGTCTGGAGGAGTGGGGCACAGGGGAAGGGAGTATACAACAGAATGTAGCTGACTGGTTTGATAAACGAGTACAAGTCCCAGAAATCACTTCAAAACTCAGGCACATATGTTCAGTCCCTGAAGTTCAACATGAGAGTCCAGTATCGTACATGTTGCCATTTTGTCTGGGTTTTGATTCCTTTTCTTTTTATTTGTGATCACTTCATGCACAGACTCACAATACTCTAGAAAACACTCCTAGACTCCTGATTTTGTACTGTGGAAAATGTAGTACCTGAACCAGAGACATGCAGTTTACTACTAAGGATCTGCCAAAGCCTATAAATGTGCAATATTTTATTATTACATACAGATCAGAAAGCCTCAGTTATCAGAAAAGCAACAGCACTTTAGCATCACAGCATGCTGTTATCAGAAATTGCTGCTGCACCATATCTTCAGCTGCTGTGACAGTCTATGTTTGCAGTACTCTGAAAATTAATAGTGATATCAGTACCAACAATATCACCCACATGTCATATCTAGGCTTCATTGCCACTAATACTATAGTATAACACAGATCAACCATAGTCTGTTTCTGCTTTACAGACATTTTTCCCATGTTTTAACCCATTATTCACTGAGCAGCCAACACCTCAAGGAGAACATTATAAAACACAATATTTAGAGCAACTTAGCATATAGTAAAGGAATAATGCCCGACAAGGTGGGTGTTATCTGGGATAACATCTTGCCTCAGGTGGTTTGGGCAGTTAAGAGCCGCCAACACCTGAGAAGGGATGTTATCCCAGCGTAACACTAACCTGGAGAACATTATTCTTATTATACCAATGGCTTGTTGTTATATACAGAATTTAAAAAATATTTTAAAGAGTGTTTTTGTTGGTGTGTAAAAATATTTTGTTTCTTAGGAGAAGATGCTACTAGTGCTAATGCAAACAATCAGCTGGGATATTATGCCAGGATAACATCCCTGCTGTGGTGACAACTGACCAATCGAAGCCAGGATTCTTTCTTGCCACTGTATAATGTATGATGACACTTTCTGAACAATAGCATTCAGGGACGACACAGTGTTACTGTGCCTGGTTACAGTTGTCAGTCATCTATTGTGTATGGGTGTGATCTGCTGTTGTGAATGGGCATCTCAGCCAATCAGAATCCTACAGCAGCCAACTGACAGAACATCAACATTCCATTAATTGACAGAACATCAGCATTCCATAAATTCTAAATGTTGACATTTAAGCATTGTGTTTTTGATTCATGTTTTATTCCAGGTAGTTTGAATGTGTTATGGTTTAATAAGTTTAAAACTTTTTTTTCCCTCACTGTCTAGTCTACAAACAGAAATGTTAATTGAATAATGTGACATTTATTTGGTTAAAAAAGAAATTCCTTAATGCACTACAAAAAATAGTGTCTGAAGAACTAATGCACAAGAGAATGGATTCCACCTCAAGATTCTGATAACTCCAGGAACACCTCGTCCTCTCTCACCTCTCCTCCTTCCTTGACTCCTTTCCTTTCTTCATGCCTTACCAGTCTGACTTCAGGAAGACCAATTCCACTACCTCATCCCTGCTGAGGCTCACTGACTGCATTCTCACTGCCATGAACAAGGGCCACATCACCTCAGCAGTTTTTGTCGGCCTGGATAAAGCATTCGACACTGTGTCTCACTCTCTCCTAATGACCAAGCTCTCCTAACACAGGGCTGTCTGATATGGCTACTGATTGGTTCCGCTACTATCTGGTAGATCGGTCACAACTGGTCAGAATTGGTACTGTGGTCTCCGCCCCCCTTCCTATCTCTTCAGGTGTGCCACAGAGCTAAGTCCTGGGGACTCTTCTGTTTTCCATCTTCCCAAATGACCTCCCACCACCTGCCCACAGACAGCCATTCATATGTATGCGGATGACACAGTACTGTTTACATCCAAACCCTCAACCGCTAACATGGCGACCAGAATCCAGCAGGACTTCAACAACGTCCAGTTCTGGTTTTGCTCCAACCAGTTACACCTCAATGCCAAGAAAACTATCTCCATGACCTTCGGCACTAGGCAGAGACTTTCAAGACTCCCCACGCCACTACCTTCCACACCTTGGATGGGGCCACTCTGGAGGACAGCTCCACCTTCAGATATCTCGGGGTCTGGGTCAACCAGCACCTGGACTTTTCTGTGCATATCGATGCCATCCACAAAAAGCTGCACCCCAGACTGTGTGCTTTTTATCGGAATCGTGGAAGTATCCTGCTGCTGGCTCGCTATGTTATTGTACAGAAAATGATCCTGCCAGTTATTGACTACAGCGATGTAGTCTACAGTGCAACCCCAAGTCCACCCTGGCCAGATTGGACTCTCTCTTCCACTCCTTTTGTCGGTTCACCCTTGATTGCCCCTACACCACCCATCACTGTGCCCTCTATCAGTTGCTGGCTCTTCCCTCGCTACAGGACCACCATCTGTTGCACTGTGCTCACCTGCAGCCAAGTTCTGGTCACAGTCCCTGCCCGCTTACCTCTCCTCGGTCTCTCTGCCTCCTCCCAGCCTTCCAACACACTCAGGAGCAATGATAACAGTCTCTTCTCCATCCCACACATGTCCACCACAGCAGACCAGTCCTCCTTCAGATATAGGCTTCCTAAGCTGTGGAACTCCTTCCTGCAGACATTCAGCATGCCCCCATAACCCAGTACCTCAATGCATGTCCCCTACTCACTTCTGCTCCACTTGTACTTGTGACTGACCTAAACTCTGCCTCCTCCAGCAACTAGTTAAGCACTGGTTTATCATACTTTATGACATCTGTTGCTCATCTTACTCCTAATGTGCCATGGTGTTCTGCCTTATGTGTTACCTTACCCTGAACAGTCTATATTGGTTATGTGTTGTTATTAGCTTATTATATTTGTATATGTATAATTATGTTGAACCTGCATACCAGTTGTATCTATTGTACTTTCCCTCTCCCCAGGATGCATCCGAGATCGAGCAGTACTCTGCTCAGCGTGCCTTCCTGGTAAAACTCTTAAATAAATAAACATCAGACCACAAGCTTCACTCTTGTGAGCTGTGATGTCATCAGCATCCCTTAATGGAGTAATAGTTCATTGTCCATGTTTCCCATCCCTGCTCTATATACATTGCTAAGAGGGCAGCATTCCAAATATAGGGAGAGCAGAATGAGAGTAAAGGGAAGAAACCAAAACAGGCCAGTAGGACTGTCAGGAAGACCGAGGCAGCTACAGAGCTAAGAACTGCAGAAAGGGTCACTGGGGTGAAAGCCTTTTTGTTGTATTGAGGAAAAGTAAATGAAAGAAAGAATTGTTAGACTAAAGAATGGGAGTGGGTGGGGAAGGATGGCAGCAAACAGCAGATATCCTGAATGAATATTTTGTACTGTATTTGCAGTGGAAGAAAGCGGGCCACTCCCAGAATGTGGGATCAGGGCCTGTGAAGTGTCGGGAAGCAGATCAGGGTAGGAATGGTATCAAAGAAAAGAGTGCTCAAGGGACTGAATTCCTGAATGTGAATAAATCACCAAGACTCGATGACATGCACCCTAGGGTGCTGAGAGGAGTGAGTCAGACACTGGTGACACCACATGTTAATATGTTGACCTGCTCCTGAAACAAAGTCATGCCATTGGATTGGAGGGTAACTAATACTGTGCCACTCCACAAGACTGGGAGCAGAGATGACTTGAGAAACTATAGGCCAGAAAGCTTGACCACTGTTGTAGGGAAGTTACTGGAAACCATCGAGTGAAGGACCTGGTGGAGTTCCTGGAGGATAATGGGCTACAGGATAAGAGGAACCATGGTACTGTGCACATGAGTTGTGACTGACTAGCTAATCAACTTTTTGATTGGGGTTCTGAAGGCAGTTGACAGGCACCAAATTTGATGTGCCATACCTGGACTTCAGCAAGACTTTCAGCTCTGTACTGCACAGAAGGCTGGTTAAAAAAACCTGAAAGACCTCACCAGATGGAGAGAAATCTGGCTTGGAGGCTATACTCAGTGGTTGGTAGTTATCGGAGAATTCTTGGGGTTAGTGGTACTGCTTAGATCAGTCTGGGGTCAGTTTGCTCAGCATCTTCATATGTGATGTAGCAGAGGGTATACAGAACAAGGTTTGTCTCTGCTGTTTACACCAAAATATGTGGTGCGTGGACACAGAGGTGGGAGTAAGGGACTTGAAAAGGGATCTAGAAAGGCTGGATAAGTGGTGTAAAGTAAGACAAGTTAAATTTAACGCAAAAAAAATGTAAGGTTATGCATATTATAGGAAAACCCCTAGAACGGACTGTTACATGGGGAGTAAGTGTGTTGAGATCTGCTGTAGAAAGGATCTGGGAGTCATTATCAGTGACTATCTTAAAGAGCTAGTGGAACAAAATGGGCAAACCGGAAAATAATACAAACGTTAAGTAGTAGTGAGTTGTAATTTTTATTTCTGATTTATTTTATTTTTCCTTTTGCTCATCAGAAAGTATTCTATGTGATAACATTGTGCTGGATGTGGAACAGTTCTTAGCCTGGCAGCTGACTTATCTAATTCTACCTTGCAGCTACATCATCAAATTATGATCTCACTGACTGTGGTACATCACAAGTGAATGACCAGCAGTCACTCACCTGCTGTTCCTAAGTAGCAGTGATGTCACAGTCAGTGAGTTGAGAATGCTGATGATGCAGTATGGGGCAATAGAGCTAGATATGTCAGCGGGCAGGCTAAGAGCTGTTCCACCACATCAAACCTACTAACATCTGGTAAACAATCTTCTAATTAAACAAAGGGAAAAGAAAATGTACTCAGATATAAAAGGTAATGGCTGGCTGCTTTAAAATCTAATATTAGGCAGTACACTAGCTCTTCAATCCTCTGCGTAATGCAACATGGCATATGGGAGGCAAGCAAAATGCTTGGGTGTATAAGTAGGGCATTCATGAGTAGAAGGAAGTAGGTGATACCGCTTCTCTATAGGTCTGTGGCGAGACCACACCTGGAGTACTGTACCCAGTTCTGGAGACCACACCTCATGAAGGACAAGTCTATGGGTGGAGCAGCTGCAGTAAAATAGACAGCTGCACACTTGAGCAGACTTGATAGACCACTAAGGCTTTTTCTGCTGGCAATTTTGTCTGTTCGTATGTTTGTGTGTAAGAACCGTTTGCAGAGGGTTTAAAAAGGGTTAAGAGGAGGACATATGAGGAGAGTCTGGAGAACCTGAACATGTACTGTCTCGGAGTCGGAAGGGGTATGAATGAGACCTACAAGTTCTTAAGGGGTCTCAACATCATGGACTGCGTGAATCTATTTAGAAGGAATGAAAAAGCAGTAACTGGGGGACATAGGTAGCAGTTGGTGAAAGAGGCTTCAAAGGGTTGTTAATAAGTACTTTTCACAGAGTGAGTGATGGAAGCAGTATAGCACAGTTTTAAGAACACTCGCTGCAAACCTGGAGAACTGGGTTTGAATCCACAGTCACCACTTGCTTACTGTATGACCATGAGCAAACCACTTAACTTCCTGTGCTCCCAAGATGCACCTGGAAACAAGCTTTGGCTTAGTATGTCTTTCCTGCCAAAAATCGTAAAATAAATTAAAAAAAAGTTCTCTACCTTTTTAGGGCTGTGGAGGAGCCTACAGCCATCTTGAGAGCTTTTAGCTCTGAAAACAGCTGATGTCACAACCTCTTCCATTGGACTTTTGGAAGTATCCTTCTGAAAGCCCAACGGAGCTGAAAGCCCTCCTCCATGATCGGCGTATGGAATAACAGCTGCACTATTTTGGCTGTTACTTCTGCATTCCATCGTGCACTGCACATGCACAGGAGTCACGGCGCATGCACAGTGCTGCGGTGCCGCCATGTTGTGTATGGCAATATGCCATTCACTGTTTTGTGCCCCACTTCCCAAAGTCGTGGCCATTTTATATCGCACACTGGGAGCCCACCCTAGTGTGTGGAATTTGTCTTGTTTCTGTAAATTAGAAAACAGTCCCTTGTCAAGTTTTTTTTTTTTTCCTGCGGTGCCCCTGCCCATGTCATGTGCCCAACATTGGGGTGCCCAATCCCCATGTCGGCATTCGGTAGCACACTGGGAGCCATCCTAGTGTGCTGAAATATTTTTTTGTCCTTTTGGTGTAAAATTGAAAACGGTCCCTCGTTGTCGGTTTTGTTTCCTGTGAAATAAAAATGGTCCTCGTCACTGCTGCGTCCCTCCCCCCTCCCCACCCTCCTGCACACCCACCTCCCCACCCACCCTTACCCCTTACTTACTCCGAGTCGGTGCTGTCATCTTCTCTGGACGGGACATGTCTGCACTCTTCAAAGCCCAGCCACGAACTGAAGCATTAAAGGTAAGCATGCTATACAGCCATTCAATGGGGTTTTCAACTTATACTGCTATCTCAGCCATTTGTTGGAATTTTGCCCCAAATTTTCAACATGGGTTCTTTGGACCCCACCTCACGAAAACTATCACTGTCATTTTGTTACTTGGTCCCGAAAGGTGATTTCACGGTCACTGTGTGGAATCACCTTTCAGGACCTATTCACAAAATGACAGTGCCACTGTTAATGAGTGGGGTCCCAAAATGCCCACATTGCAAATTTGATGAAAAAATTCCAAAGAATGACTGTTATGAGTGTGCATTGCGCAGTTTCTATGCACGCTCCTTACAATGCTAATTTTAATATTTTCACTCCACACTTGTAACTTTTCCATTTTGCACATTTCCTTCACAACAGTATAGCTGTCATTTTCCTCAATCTGCTTGAAGCGTGTTTTCACACCTGTGGCACAGAATAGTGCATTTGCTCTGCACAATCACCTTTCGGAAAATTAAACAAATGACACTGGCACTGTTCATGAGGAGGGGTCAAAAAAATCCCATGTTGAATATTTGGTGAAACAATTCCAACAAATGACTGTTATGAGTGTGCGCTGTGTAGTTTCTCGCATGCTCCTAACGTCACCAATTTTTAATATTTTCTACTCACATTTTAACATAGCCATTTTGTACACTCCTTCAGCAACTGTACAGCTGTCATTTTATACAACCTGCCGAACCATGTTTTCGCACCTGTGGCACAGAATAGCACATTTGGTCTGTGCAGTCACCTTTTAGGACAATTGAACAAAATGACAGTGGCACTGTTCATGAGAAAGGGTCCAAAAACATGTTGAAAATTTGGTGCAACACCTCCGATATATGGCCAAGTTACACCTGGGCGTTGAATAATCTCTATGCACATGTGTAACTTTTGTCACTTGTAGCGCTTTCACAGCCCTATCGGCTCTGGCCAGAGTTTGTTAAATTATGGGTTGGCTATTGAGTGGCTCATTGTATTAAGGTTTTACTACAAATTTTATGTTTCTATCAGCGGAATAGATGCATGAGAACGAGGGAGCATACAATGAAGCTGGAAAGGGGAAATTTAGGAGGGATGTGAGGAAGTACTGCTTCACTGAAAGAGTGGAGGATGCTTGGAGCAGTCTTCCAGCGGAGGTGGTGGAGGCGAAAACAGTGGTGGGCTTCAAGCATGACTGGGATAGTCAAAAGTAATCATGATAGGAAAGCATTGGGGGGTAGCTGGAGATCAGTAAGGTCTGCAGTGGAAGTATAGGCAGGAAACAAAAATAGGCAGGTGAGCCAAGTGGTCCTTTTCTGCTGAAAAATTCTCTGTTTCTTTGTTTCTATGGACGCCTAGAGTAGTCTACCAAAGCCATAATTAGAAGTCAAATCAGAGACCACTTTCAAGCATGGATAGGGTAGGCACATGGGGATGATCGATCTATAGCAGAAGAGGTTATAGATTAATAAGTCTTTATCTCATTATGTCAGAATCTATGTATCTATAGTATGTATCCATTGCACAGTACTGTTTTTCTCCCCATTATTTATTACTAAGGTCATGTGTATAAAAAATAGAACTTTGCTCCTTAAGAGTTCATCAGGTCTTACTGCTTATTCCTCACCTGTAGCCTGATATTCAAAATTGCACAAAGTATAGCACAAAATTTGTGCTCGCTTGCGATAACCCTGGTGCCCAAGCTGCTATATTCAGTGGAACAGTGCACGGTGCAATTTAACTGAATATAGGATCATGTCGGCCCAGCGTAAACCACTTAGTGCTGCTCAGTATAGCTCCTGAAGTATGCCACCACAATGGATTGCACTGAAGTGCAATACGTAGATTCAGAGGGACCCATGCAAATGAGCCCATTAGGAATACAAGGTGCTAAGAGGCCATTTGCTAGTCAATTATGGGCTCATTTGCATGGGCAGCCTGGCAATTTAGCACAGCACTGTCCGGTCCCATACATGGAGCTATCCCTGGTGCTAGTGGTCCCCCACCCAATGCCTCACCGGTACATCCACACAATTTCCTTTGTGTCCGTGGTCCCTCTCCACCCACACCCATGCCCAATGTCCACACAATATCCCTGGCATCTAGCGGTCCCTCCCCCACCTGTACCCATGCCCGATGTAACAGAAAATTTACCCTGGTGTCTAGTGGTCTTCCCACGAATGTGCCTGATTAATAAAGAATATTCTCCCTTGTGTCCAGTGGTCCCTCCCCATCTGATGCCCGTCCCCATACCAGTGAAAGTCCACCGGGTTTGACAATCCCCCACCCCAGCAATCACTGGCCCACCACTAACCGCAGATGCCTGTGGCAAGTAATGCCCCAAAACAGAGCTCCAGCTGCATTCCCGAACAGTGATATTCTGACCCCCTCAGCCCATGTGTCATTGGTGTCTAGTGGTCCCCTCCCTCCTGTGGCACTGAGAACCCACCCCCGGTCACCCTTACTCGAATCTTGGTGCCGCAGTGAAGCAGTAGCCTCCACACACCACCTTGGCATCCTGCCCGCTGTCTGACAAAAGAGGGCGCTTGCTACTTACGTATACGGCAATAAGCAGCGTGCTCCCTGCTGCTGTCAGACAGCAAGCAGCCAAGGCGGTGTGTGAGGGCTACTGCTTCACTGCGGTACCAAGATTCAGGTAAGGGGTGACTGATGGGGTTGGTTCTTGTGTGTCATGGGAGGGAGGGGGACCACTAGGCACAGGCTGGGGGTTTTGGAATATCACTATTTGGGAATGGGGCTGAGGCATTCTGCACATTAGTGGTGGCCGGAGATCACCGGTGGGGGTTGTCAAAACAAGGTAGGCTTTCACCAGTATGGGTAGGGAGATCGGATGGGGAGGGACCGCTGGACACCAGGAAGAATATTCTTTCATTACTGGAGTAGGGCATCAGGTGGGGACCACTAGACATCAAGGTAAATGACCTGTTATGTCGGACATGGGTGCAGGTGGGGTGGGACCTCCAGACACCAGGGACATTGTGTGTGAACATCAGACATGGGTGCGGATGGGGGGACCACTGGACAGCAGGGACACTGTTTTGGTGGTTCTGGAACAGCACAGGGGAGGGGCCACTGCATTCCTCCACCAACCGCTAGGGTTGTGCAGGAGTAAGTCGTGATCTCCATTGACTGTATTTGCGCCATGCAAGTGGGCCATGCAAAATTACCTTGTGTGGCACAGATAATCTAAATATTTGACTGCAATCGATATTCAGGTCCCTGGCCCACCATTTGCATTGCGCCTCCTCCACAGTTTGCCTTGGTGCAAACCCTGTTTGTCGCGTAATAACCAGGCTTTTGAATATGGAAATCTGTGCAAACCAGGTTTTGCGCCTGGCAAACTTTTGAATATGGGGGCCCCTGATGTCATAATACACTGCTTAAGACATCAGTGTTACTCTACGGCAACAGATTGCGATTCTCATGACAGAGGACTATGACTTCAAGTAGGAATAAGCTGCAGAGGCATATGAACTGCGAGGAACAGGGTCCTGTTCTCATGTAAATCCTCAGTAAGAAATACCGTGAAGGAACGGCTGTAGAAAATACCAGATGAATTGTACCTAAATATTATGTTTTCAAAGTTGATGTTGAAGATAAAGTTTTTATGCAGATGATTGCACATTAGACAAAGTTCTGTTTTCATGAGTATGTAGTATAAAATAGGTTGCTAGAACAAAACATTTAACCCACATTTGAACTCCAGAGATTGTGCATGTCCACTAGTGTATTTTCATTTTAGTTTACATGATCAAAACTTAAAACAGGTTTTCCATGAGGCATTCAGCTGCTCTTTAATGCTGTATTCCATTTTTTTATTAATTTTCAGTGCTGTTTCAGGGTACAAGATTGAGAGCACAGGAGGCAAAACCACTCTATTGAACCCCAGTGCCACTCCTGTAATAGCCCAGTATAAATACTGCATAACGTGGCTACAGTTAAAAAACTGTTTTCATTTAACTTATGAGACAAATGTTACTGCCTTGTTACCAACTTTGAATGGCCAAACACTTCAAGGTGTGGATACAGCAAAGGATGTGAGGGCCATTATGGGCTGCAAATTGACATGAAAATAACAGGTGTCGATAGAGGTATGCAGTGGTTTTACCATCTCGTAACATTGCCCGGATTAAGCCACATCTAGCACCTGCTGATTTGGTACATATAGTCCATGGTGCCACGCCTTTGTCATCTCCAGACTGGACCATTGTAATATTCTTACTTAGAGTTATCTGGTGGTCTGGCCACTGCCTTTGCTGGTCCAGAAAGCTGCAGCTCAGCGGTGGCTGGAACTTCTCAAAATGACCACATCACGCTGGTCCTATGCACTCTGCACTAGCTGCCAAATCAGTTGGGCATCACTTCATGATGTTCTTGTTATCATTCAAGTTCCTACATTGTTGGGCCCTCACTCCCTTAAAGATAACCTTCTCCTCGCCCTCCGGTCCTCTCTACTCCATGGATGTGGGCTTGCTCCCTTTTCTCCACTCGCAGCTCAAGCAGTCAGGGACAGGACATTTGGGGTTGTTGCCCCTATGTTGTGAGCTCACTTCCCGAGAATTTGTTCCACCAACCTGGTGGAGGCTTTCAAGGCCTCACTAAAAAATTCCTTTTGGCAAGGCCTGCACAAACTATTTTTTTTTTTTTTATGATCTATTTATTACTTTATTTTCTGGATCTTATTTGAGGTCAATTGTATTTTATCTGTTTATATATGTGTTTTGTCATTGTAAGGTGCCCTGAGCCTTTGAATAGTGCATCAGACACATACAATTGCCCTACCTAACCAGCAGCTGTTTTACAAATATGAGTACTCTTGCCTCAGAGTCAGAAAAGCACTTTCTTGATTCTGGTAGACTCTGTGCATGAAATAAGCAACCAGTTTCCCATGCTATCCTGTCTCGAAAACGTGTATTCTGGCGCCAGATCTGTAATCTCAAAGGAATAAAGCAGTATTTAGAAAATGTACTCTAAAAATAGGAATGTCGCCAGGCTGTTTGCCACAGTTAGAATCCACTGTTTGGTTGCTTGCAAGTGCAGCAGTTGGCATGCAAGCTATCCTTGGTGTTCCACTGTCCTCAAAATTAGCATCTAGAATTTGCTTGACTTCCCAGGAAAGCTTTAACCCTCGGCCCCCAGAGATTTATTAAAAATAAACCTGTTGCAA
Source organism: Neoceratodus forsteri (assembly GCA_016271365.2). Lineage (NCBI taxonomy): Eukaryota > Metazoa > Chordata > Ceratodontiformes > Ceratodontidae > Neoceratodus > Neoceratodus forsteri. The sequence goes on along the minus strand of CM057450.1, from coordinate 1,180,408,374 downwards.
ACCCCAACCACCCCTGCCTTTCTTCTCATTCTTGAGTCACATGGCATTCAGTTGTGCACCTTTAAAACCCACACCAGTTACATCTCGCACCCTATGAAAATATATGGCCACCATTATTGGGCATTTCTTCCTACGTCAGATTTCAGTGCCAGAGGCTATGGAAGTGTTGGGCTGAAATTGGTCCCAGACAGTTAATAAATTCAGAATAGAGATGCATATAGCAGCAAAGGGCCTTATTCTACTGTTTTTTCAGATGAGTCCTTTAGAAATTGCTTTCTATTGGTTCAGAAAATAGAAATGAATCCAGCAATACCCACTGCTGGTTAGCAGATTGTCATTTTGGGTTTGATGTTCCTGGGTCTAATTGTCTTTCATGTGAACAATGGCAGCAGCTCTCTGTGTGCCATGCAGGCATGATAAAGGGGGCTGTTCTTGCATAGCAATGCCTTTTTTATTATTAGCGTAAAAATTAGCAAGCTGGAAGTCGTTAGAAGGTTCCACTGGCGTTAATTGTAATGCAGCCGAATTTGTTTGTAGACCAGTCAAGCAAGACAATAGCAGCAGAAAGCAATATTAATAGCCTTTTACTTATGGTATCATTTTAGTGGGCCTTAATAAGGTGTCTGCCGTCGACTAGAATTTATTTAAAAAAAAGCAAAGCATGTAATTGATGTATTGCAGCAAGTATGGATGAGAGCTCAACTTGATTAATGTATGAGTTGGCTTTTTAAGGCGTTTAAAAGGCTTCTTAACTGGGTCTTAAGAGACCAGCACAAGCCTGTTGTAAACTACCTCATTGCCGCTGGAAGCGGCCTGACAGCTGCTGATGTCTCTGGTGGTTTTGCTTTTTTCTGATCAGAGAATATTGAAGTAATATAGTCCTCGTCAATAATTGCAGTTCTTAAAAATCTTATAAAGGGTTTCAACGGTTTCCCGGAGATAACTTTTCAAAGGTTAAATTAGTTTTTCCTGCGTCTGCTTCAACTATCTCGGCTCCCAGTCAGGATCAAGTTTTGTTTTAAATAACTGCTGGTTTGTGAGTTGCATTACATTAACACTTTGCTGATTTTTTTTCTTTCTCTCCTCTGGAATTTAAGCAGAGAATGAAACTAACATTTAACAACGGATAGTGTTTGGGCTACATATTTACCAAAATGATCAATTACTTTGCTGTTGTACAGGAGGGCAGTGTCTGTGCTATAATTTGATTCCTGTTACTCTGTGAGAAAGTTTAAAATGTTTTTTGTTTTATCAGATCATTGGAAGTTCTAGAATATGAAAATGGCTATAGTGTCACAAGGGCTACTTGGACCAAGATTACAGATGCACAACTTGTCTTTAGGCTGTAAGCACATAGCATAGAGCAGGCTGGGGATCAGTCCAGACAAGGTGGAAGGAGTTCGTTTATGCAGTTTCATTCATATACGCTATTTTCCAAAGTTCTTTATAAGCCATGGACCACTTAAGAAAGCTTGTCTCCTCCTACAGCTAGGCCGGAGATCACCCTTAGAATGATTCTCTGTTATTGACTATGGGGATGATGTAAATTCAGTGCAGCTCCTAAATCCTCCCTTACCAGAGTGGACTGCCTCATCAGTGCCTTGTACTGCTCCTGTGCACCCATGCATTCAATGTACAGCCAGGCAGATTGTTGTCCCTGGAGGAGTGATGCTCCATAGTGCACCTCTTATTCTCAAATTCTTGGCTGGCAACCCTCAATTGTTATCTATCCTCCCTCCTTACCCCTTCATCATCATCCTACTGTAGGAACTATGACCCTCAGATCTTCACCCTCCCCATTACAATACAGCCATAAGGCAGTGAGTTTTCTCCTTTAGGCGTCTTCATTTATAGAACAAATTCCCTTTCTCCATAGGTCCTCTTTATCCTGACATGTGCAAAAATCACAGCTTCATGAACTGACTAGGCTTGGATGCTGTTGCACATAATAGTTCATATACATAAGCTGCTGTATACCTCTCCCTCTAACAGCCTCTGCCTCCTTCTAACTCCTCTTGTTCCTCCTTCTACTACTGGTTTCTACCTGCCTCCTGCTGCCCAGCCATGATACTGTACACACTGTTGTGGCCCATAATGCCACTTTGACTTAAGTGACCACTTGTTGCTATTAACCTCCTTCCCTGCCCCTGTTTTGCTCGGTGCATTCTTCCTGGCTTCCATGCCAGAGTTATTAGCTCATTACCTAATATCAGTTTGGTTGTACACTGTTATTGACCCTTGCTTGATCTACTTTTGAGGTGCTGCATTTAGGTACTCCCACATTACTGCCCTATGGTTCCCATCCTGATGAGGTACACTGGTTCCCTGGTGTCCAGTGGCACCTGCCATCCTCTGATACCCCATCCTGGGTACTGATAGGATTCTCTGGTGTCTGTTGGCACCCTCCACCCTCATATGACACTGTACACATGGTCATTGTCAGCCCATACAGTGGCCAGCTCTGGAGATGAGAGGAGGGCTGTCCTGGTCGCTGTATTGAGGGTCACCGCATGTCTCCCGCTTGTTGATATGAGGGAGTGTTGGATGGGTGGTGCTCTAGGTGCAGGTGGGGTGGGTGGAGGCCGCTGGACTGCCCATGGCCTTGAAAAAGCATCAGTGTGACATGAACGTTGACGTTCTGTGTGGAGGTGCTACTAATATATCAGCTCCAAAATTTAGGGATTTTAACATGGTCAGAAGGTGTAGCTGAGAATGGTTTGAAGATATATTGGGGGAACACCGTATATCTCCCGCTTTTGGTATGGGGATGTTGGATGGGTAGTGGTCTGGGTGCAGGTGGGTGGGGGGGCTACTGACCTGCCTATGTTCACGGTCTGTGTGTGTCCACCAGCTGTCGAGTGGGGTGAGGGTACCTCTGGATGCCAGGGTTATTAGCAGTTACATTGGGATGGGATATCAAGGGGAGGAGGTGCCACTAGCTGGCAGAGGTGAGACATATTATACAGGACGGGTGCTCAGTGGGGGAGGGGTGCTACTGGACACCAGGGACTCTGGAAACAAACCAGGATGGGTGCTTAGAGGTGGGAGACCACTAGATAGCCAACTCTGTTAAGAAGGGGATAGAACCTTTTATAGGTACATTAGGGAGGCGAAGAAAGACCAAGAGAGAGATACAGAGACTTAATAAAGGGAGGGAATGTGGGCAGAGGGTGACACTGAAAAGCAGGGATACTGAATGAATATTTCTGCTCAGTATTCACAATGGAAGAGATGGGGAGGTACCTACATAGATACATAGACAGTGTCAGCAGATAAGGGCCTATGGCCCACCCAGTCTGCCCATTTGAGCTTGTAAGTTTACTTTATGTTTTCCTAGAAGTCTGTTGCCCCTTAACTCTGACCTCCAGAATTCCTTTATGTCTATCCCATGCATTTTAAATCCGTGATTGTTTCCACCCCACCACTTCCTCTGGCAGGGTGTTCCACTTGTCCACTACCCGTTCTGTGAAGAAATTCTTCCTCACGTTCCTCTGAATCATCCTCCTCCAACTTCATGCCATGCCCTCTAGTCCTGGAACATCTTTTCGCTTAAATATAGTGTATTCCTGCACCTGTTCCTCCTGTAAGATACTTGTATGTCTCTATCATATCCCTCTCTCTCCTCTCTCCTCCAAGGAGTACATATTCAATTCCTTCAACCTGTCCTCATAGGACTTGTGATGCAAGCCATGTACCACCTTTGTTTGCCCTCCTCTGAACCTTCTCTACCCTATCTATGTCCTTATGTAAGTAAGGTCTCCAGAACTGTACACTGTACTCCAGGTGGGGCCTCACTAGTGTCTTGTATAGTGGAATTATGACCTCCCTTTTCCTGCTGGTGATGCCCCGCCTCTGCATCCCAGCATCCTATTTGCTTTACCTGCTGCCTTGTCACATTGTTTCCCTACCTTGAGGTCATCAGAGATGATAACCCCAAGATCCCTTTCCTGCTTGGTGCATGCTATATCCTCACCCCCAAACTGATACATTGTGCCAGGTTTTTGTGCCCATATGCATTATCTTGCACTTCTTTGCATTGAACCAAACAAGAGAAACACTCTGGATGGGGATCTATACCAGTCCATTCACAGAAGAAAGGGCTTTGAAAGAACTCTTGAAACTGAGGGTGGACAAAGCAATGGGGCCTGATGGGATTCACCCAGAATTCTAAAAGAACTAAGGGTAGAACTAGTAACACCACTGACTACTCTCTTTAACAAATCATGGGAGGATGGTGTGGTACCTGAGCACTGGAGGAGGCGGATGTGATTCCACTTCACAAAAGTGGGAGCAGGGCAGAGGCAGGAAACTACAGACCAGTTAGTTTGACCTCAGTGGTAGGAAAATGATGGAATCACTTCTGAAGGAAAGAACTGTTGAGTACCTAGAGGCCAGTGGGGCACAGGCCTCAAGGCAGCATGGTTTCATAGCAGGAAAGTCATGTCAGACGAACCTAATAGATTTCTTTGACTGGGTGACCAAAGTAGTAGACTAGGGAGGGGCTGTGGATATGGCCTACCTAGATTTTAGCAAGGCATTTGACACAGTCTCACACAAAGATTAATGTACAAGTTAGCCAGCCTTGGAGTGGGTCCCAAGGTGGTAGCCTGGATAAAAACTGGCTGGTCAACAGGATGCAAAGGGTAATATAAGCAGGTCCACAATGAAGAAGGAGGTAACTAGCGGGGGTACCGCGGGGTTTGAGTACTAGGACCGGTCCTCTTTAATATCTTTATAAGTGACATTAGAGCACCTGGAAGGAAAAGTACCTCTCTTTGCAGACGACACAAATATCTCCAACAGGGTTGATACACAAGGTGGGGTGAAAAGGTTGAAAAGGGACTTGGCAAGGTTGGAGGAATGGTCAAATATATGGCAGCTCAGATTCAATGCAAAAAGTGCAAGGTAATGCACCTTGGAAACAAAAACCAGGGAAGAGTACACAATGGGGGTGAGATAATAACAACAAAAATAGAAAGAGACCTAGGAGTAATTATATCAGATGACCTAAAGGTGGGCAAGCAGTGTGAGAAGGCAGTAAGGAGGCTGGGGGATACTGGGATGCATATGGAGAGGCATCAACAGTAGAAAACAGGAAGTTGTTATCCCTCTGTACAGACAGTTTGTGAGACCCCATCTGGAGTACTGTGTGCAATTCTGGAGACCCCATCTCCATAAAGACATAGACAGAGTGGAGGATATTCAGAGCAGGGCAACCAAAATGGTGCAGGGTCTGCACCAGAAGACATCTGAGGAGAGACTAAAGCAGCTTAATAAGTATACCCTTGAGGAAAGGGGGCATGATAGAAACTTTCAAGTATCTCAAGGAATTAACAAAGTACAAGAGGGTAGCATCTTTCAGAAAAAGAGATGTGCAAGAACAAGGGCACAATTTGAAGATAGAGAGACGGATCAGGGTAATGTTAGAAAGTATTTTTCACAGAGAGGGTTGTGGATGCATGGAACAGCCTTCCTGAGGAGGTTGTGGAGTGGGAACAGTGGGAGAATTCAAAATACATGGGACAGACATAAGGCAATTCTACTGGGGGTAGGAGGAAGTAAGCTATTGATTAACTAGAATCTGCAGCTTATCCATCAGGTAGGGAAATGGGCAGACTAGGTGGGCCAAGTGGTCCTTATCTGTCGTCAAATTCTATGTTTTTATGTTTAGACAGCAGGAATACTATCAGTAACTGGGATGATGGTTGTGCATGGGGAGTGTGGGGTGCCACTCGACACCAGGGAATCCTTATAACTAACGGAATGGGGATCAGAGGGTGTGGGGATGGGGTGCCACTAAACACCAGGAATCCTTTCACCGGGATTGGGGGATGCCAGTAGACACCAGGAATCCTAGCAACTAACCAGGATGGGAGTTTGAGGGGTGGGGGTGCTGATAACCACCAGGGATGACATCCGGATGGGCACAACTGGACAGCTGCTTCCATGTAGATGGGCCCTTAATTGGCATGCAAATAGCCCTGAGCACCTTGCATGCCCAATGAGTTCATTTGCATGGTGTGGCTAAATATGCGCCATGTCTCCCTGCACTATCACGATCCCAGAGGCGCCAATTCCTGTGGGCTAGATACAGCCCAGGTCCCCATTGGGGCACTGCATAGTGCATCAGCGCTTCACCAATATGAGCCGATAGTCAATCAGATAGTGCCGGTCTGCTATCCAGCTGAATATAGTAGCCTTTGAGGTCAGTCATAGATGCAAGCATAAGCGCACACATTTGCACCTCGCTTTTGCCCATATTTAAATATCTGGCCCCAGATGTTTCTTTGGTGACCATGAAAAAATCCTCTTCTATCCTTACCAGCTTGTCAGAGCAATCTCTGCTTCTGAGCCACAAATAACATGATGCCTTGACTCCATATAAGGTTTTCTGTTGTGTGTGTGTGTGGGGCGACCATTCTGCAGAGGATTTCAGTCTGAATTCCTGTATTCCGTGATAAACAAACATTCCAGTTATTGAATGTGTAGAAAGACAGATGATTGACAGATGGGGAGGGTTTACTTTTTACAAATCACTTTTAACAAAAGAAAATGCCAGTTTTGAATTAGGAAAAAGTTAGCATTTCTGTTATTTCTCAGTTTACCTACTGTATAAGTGTAGTAACACTCCAGGTCATTGGTTGTCTGGGGATAATTCAGTTCCGTGTGCTGAAGGCACTTGGTGCAAGTGTCTTGTGCCTTTGTACTCACCTGGGCATACAGTTACCCCAGGCAACCAATACCCTGTCATGTTCTATTGCATATATAACTGCATACTCAGTTGTGTTTTGAGTAGGAAGTCACTATAGTACAATATGACGATATGTATACAGCAAATGTAGCAAGAAATGCCATAGAATAAAACCAAAACTTTTGGACACGCTTTACAAGAGATCATGATACCTTGCATTTTGGAGTGTGTCACAGTTGATATCTAGCAACACTGCATGCATCACAGTGGAATCGGAACCAGTCAGAGAGCAGCTTGTGCAATGCCAATGGCATCACACTAGCCATGTGCAGTACTGAATCCAGCAATTGAAATCAAAGAGAAACAGTTAAATTGCCATACATACAAAAGATTTAAGGGGCTATAACAAGTAAACTGATGCATAAATCAAATACACAATAGTCTGACTCAAATTATGCAATTTATTATCACTTGTGAGGGGCAGGACATTTATAACTGATATGGTGTCTTGCTTGTGAAGATACATTACGTATTTACAGTCAGCCTATTGCATATCTCCCATATATCATATTTCTCATGGATGGTAATTTATCATTGTAAAAAGGTGATATTAAGATTATCGCACAGCACAGTATTCTGTAATCTACCATAATAAACCCTCTTGACACCGACAGTGTGTCCCTTTCTAGGTGTGACCCGGATTCCTGATTTCCACCTTCCCCAATCAGATTTTTACTTTTTCCTAAAATGATAAATGTTACAAATTATCATGATAAAATTATATTTTTACACATATGTCCTAATACTCAAACCTTGATGTCATGATATTCCTAGTTGTGAAGCATGAGATGTTTATGCAGTGCATTCAGAATGTGAAAGTGCAGTTATCACTTAAAAACCTATGCCCTGGAGTGTCTTATAGCACTTATAAAATGGGTAAACTGAGAAACAATCTTGAACAAAAGGGCAGATGTTTTCTTTAATCACAAGTAACTAGTAAAAGTAATTCCTTCTTGCCTGTCAGTCATCTGTCTTTCCACAATTCAGTAGATGGAATGTTTGTTTATCATGAAATACAGGAATTAAATAATAGGGGCAGGGGCCCTATTAGTTAATGATGGCTTTCATTTTCCTCTAAGATTGCTTAAATGTATGAAAATGACATTGAAAAAAGTCCCTATTGAGCTGTGAGGCGTGTCACGCACTGTCCCTGCTTAGATGTCACAAAGCGTCTGAGCGAGGCGGAGTAGACAAACCGGGAAGTCAGAAGGATTAGCAGGCCGTGGGTTCAGCAGCAGTTACAATCTCTTCCCAAACTAAAGGACATGCTTAGAAATGTACATTTGGCATCAGTCAGCTAACGCTGCCATACAGTATTGGGCTATGAAGCCCAGTACCTTATAGCAATAGATTAGAACATCACTTTAATTCTTAATTTTTTTTTGTGTGTGTATGTATGTAAGGAGTGCATTATGAAGGAAACAACACAATAACTTGTTTTAATTTAAGGTTATTTTACGTCTTTAGGGTGCAGCTAAAGTGATTAATGAATTAATGTGACTATGTTGTGATGGTAATCAAGAATTGTTCTGGGAATCATTTGTATGCCAGCGTGCTATGTCCTGGTTGCCAACAGATGTCCAAAACCACTGGCTGATGCTCTGCATATACATGGCTTTGGAATCCTTTGACCAGTCTGGATGCAGGAGATTCTCTACCCATTTTATAATTAAAGTTGATCCAAGCCTTGGCCATAGAATATGTCGGCAGAAAAGGATCACTTGGCCCACTCACTCTACCAGATGGTCCCTGCATAGTCTGTCTTGGCAGACCCAAACTGGTCTCCAGCCCTCCAGCCTTCTGTCTGTTTACTAATATTCCCCATGTCTGCCCCATGTATGCTTGAATCCCTACTGTTTTCCCTCCACCTCTGTTCCAGGGATCCTCCACTCTTTCAGTGAAGTAGTACTTCCTCATCCTCTTAAACTTCCTCCCTCCAGCTTCACTGCATGCCCTCTGGTTCTGGTGGTATTTCATGAAAGAGTCTCCCTCCTGCACCCTGTTCACCCTCATGAGGTACCCGTAGGTCTCTATCATATCCCTATCACTCTCCTCTCTTCCAAGGGTACATGATGAGATCCCTCAGTCTCTCTTTGTACAGCTTTAGATGTGACCCATGGCAATCATTTAAGTTACCTTCTCTGGACTGCCTCCACCCTGTATATAGGCATGTTTATCCACCACTTACCTACACTGCCACTGTCCACTTCACTGCAGCATTTCATTTTGCACTACCACTGACCTGCATTCATGTGGCAAAACTCTGTACCATCACAGAGCCATATAGTATTCTTTCAGCATTGTAGCTGCTGTTCTGGCTAGTGGGGGACGGGAGGCTAAGAGCAGACCTGGTAGGGACACAAGTGCTGGCAGAGAGCAGACCAGGTAGAGATACAGAATGCTGAGAGCAGAGTGGAAACTAAAACAAAATGTCTCCTCTTCTTGCGTAAAGATGCCTTTATCACATCCATGGCCATAGCGACACCTCCGCAGCCCAATACCACAGGCACTCAAAACACACCCATGGGCTAGGAATATCCCAGCATCAACGACTGTTGACAGCAGTGTGGGAAGGGACACTGGTAAGGGCTGCAGGTAGGAGCATGAGCTCTCAAGTGGAGGAGAACATTTCAGGCTGGTGTGGGGCACTTCGAGGGCTTCACTGGTACAATGAGAAACAAGCGTTTACATGCTGCAAAAGCGCCTGCACAGTATGTGTTCCTACCAAAACAAGGAACACTCTGTGCTGCAGTGGAGCAAGCATGCAACATTCTGGCAGCTGTTTACATTGCCAGATTTACACTGGTGCAACTCATCTGCACACTGGCAATCTGGCAGATGTGGTAGTGTAAACACACCTTATGTCCTTTCTGAGGTGCAACCTCCAGAACTGGACACAATACTCTAGGAGGGATCCTCAGAAGCGAACAATACAGTGGTAACACCACCTCTCTCCTCCTGTGGAAGATGCCTCTCCCAGTGTATCCCAGTATCCCACTTCCTATCCACTGTTTTTATCACACTACCCTGCCACTTTGAGATCCTCAGATATGACCCCAAGGTCCGTTTCTTGGTTAGTGAGTGTCAGTACCTCCCCATCCTTACTCAGATGCTGGATTCCTATGACCTAGGTGCATGATTCTGCACATTTTGGCATTGAACCAAAACTGCCATGCCTTGACCACTCCTCAAGTTTCCCAAGGTCCCTCTGGCGTTCTTTCCACCCCATGCTAAGTGTCCACCCTATTACAGGTTTTGGTGTCATTTGCAGAAGGCATACCGTCCTTCCAGTTCTTCTGAATGTCACTCATGAAGACATTGAACAGCACTGGTCCCAGTACTGAGCCGTGTGTTATCCTGCTGGTGGTCACTCTCCCCTCATTACAGTGCTGTTAACCACCACCCTCTGTTGCTTGTCCTTTAATAAGTTTCTGACCCAGTTCACCACTGTGGATCCCACCCCTAGGCTACTCAATTTCTATATCAGTCTCCTGTTAGAGCACAGTGTGGGAGGCCTTGCTAAAGTCCAGATAGGTCATATTCACTGCACTCCCCGATCTATTTCCCTGGTCACTCAGTCGAAGAAATCAGTCACGTATGTCTGGCATGATACCACCCCCAACAACACCACCACCATCAGTCCATGCTACCTTTGGTTTTGAAGTCCATTGGTTCAAGATCCTCAACCAATCTTTCCTATAACAGGGTTTCCATTAATTTCCCCACCACTGGTGTGAGACTGACCAGCCTGTAGTTGCAAACCTCCTCCCTACTGCTGCTTTTATGGAGGGGACCACATCTGCTCTCCTCCAGTCCTCTGGAAACATGCCTGTTTCCAGTGAGCTGTTGAATAAGGCTGTCAGTGGGGCAGCTAGCACCTCCCTGATTTTCTTTAATACCCTTGGGTTTATCCCATCCGGTCCCATAGCCTTGTCCACTTTATGAGCTGCAGGTCCCTTCAGGACACTTTGCTCTGAAAATGGACTTGTGTGCATCCGCCAAACATTGTTCCTGCTGCTCCTAGTGGTTCAACCTGCTCCCCACTGCAAAGACTGTGCAGAAGTACCTGTTTAGGATGTCTGCTTTTCTTGATCCTCTTCTGCGTGGTCCCTGCTATAACCCTCCTTATCCTCACTCTCCCTCCCTTGGTTTCCTCTTCTCACTTATGTACCTGAAGGAAGTTTTATCCCCTTTAGCTCTCCTTTCCTCTGTCTGTGTGTTTGCATCCCTCACTGCCTTTCTTGCTTCCCTCTGCTTTACTTAGTATACCCCCCTGTCTTCATCCCTCTGTGTCTTCTTATACCTTCTGAATGCCACCCTTCTTTCCCTCACCACCTTGGTCATTTTCCTAGAAAATATAATGGTCTCTTTTCCTTCTGCTTTCAATCATTTCATTCACACAAGTTGTCTCCCTTAATTATGCCATCCCTTGTTGTTCCTCAGTGTGCTACTACCTCTCCTGGCAGTCTCCCCATGAGACATTTTCTGAGGCAATCACCCATTTCTTTAAAACCTTCCTTTCTGAATTCCAGAATCCTCATCTTTGTGTGGTTTGCTTCTGTTCACATCTTAATGTTAAACCACACTGTACAGTGATCACTGTTACCTAGGGGACTGCCCACAATGATGTCTGCAATGCCATCCCAGTTTATAAGCAGCAAGTCCAGCATCACCCCATCCCTAGTGGATTCTTTGACTAGCTGCCTGAAAAAAAGCCCCTTATGGGGGGTCAAGAATGGCTCTGCTCTTGAGGGGCAGAGCCAGCCATCTAGTGAGAGGACATTCTTCTGTGAGCTCCTGCTGTGGAGTTTTAAAGGTTTACTCTATAAATGATAAAAACCTGGCTAATTTGGATTTTTGCTGTCTATTTGACTGATGGGAACCCCTGAATCCTGTAAGCAATGGAAATCAAGAGGCTTAAGCAACAGCAGCCCATTACTTCAGACGAGTCAGGGCCTGCAACCTCGTCAAAGGTCTGAGCAGACGCTACAGTCATAACCAGATGGTACCCTGTGGTGGCTATACAAGAAATTTAGGCTACCTTTCAGAGTTTGGCCACAGCTCTGAAAACACTGAAGAGTGAATTTGATGCCTTCCCTAGTCATCTGGTAGCGGTTGAGCAGTCTGTCACTGGGTGGTCTGAAAAAAATTGACAGTACTACTAAACATGCAGAGTCTGCCATGTCCGCTTCCATCACTTTTATAAAGGAGAACAAGCAGATGAAAATGAGGATGGAAAACTTGGAAATCTGATTTAGAGAAAGAAATCTTTGCATTACTGTTCTCCGGAGCAGGTGGAGAGTTCTGACATGATGAACATTTTTGAGGACTGGTAGCCACAGGTACCTGAATAGCGGGATCTGCCACCAGGGGATTTATCGCTAAAGCCTACAGAGCGACTCCCAGTCAGCCTCCCACTACCACATCTTTTGTCCCAAGGACAGTGCTTATTGTTTTCACCCACTCTGGTATCTGGGATGAGTGTTATGTCTTTCTCGGGCAAAAAGTAGATACTAGCTGATGAAGCTATTATACACTTCTACCTAGACCTCTCGTATACCACTTGTCAATGGCGAAAGGAGTTTGATGGCATTAAGCGCCGACTTGAGCTCTGGATCTGCCTTTGCTCTACTATTCCCAGCCTGGCTTTGCATCACTGTTGGACCTAAAACTTATCTTTTACTAACCAGCAGGATGCTAGTAAACTTCTTTTGAAACTTGAAGCGGATCAGGAGAAACTGTCAGCAGACATCTGTTCTGAAATGGAGGACTCTGAGTGGGATCAGTCTGTGGCGACCTGAATATTCTGCTTGAGGGATTTACTTTGAATGGATTGTGGTGGTGAGTCTTTCTGATTTTCCCACCTTGGACTGATGTTTTCAGCCACTTCACCCTCAAGTAATTTCTTATGGATCTTGGGAAGATTTGGAAGTTTAATGGGACTTCTGAACATGATAACATATTCAGTTTGAATTGTTGCGTGCAACTGTTCCGATAATTTCATTTGGCATTTAAAATACATATTGTTTTATTGCAATCAGATTACTCAGCTGTGGTTAGCTCTTTGTGCTAATCCTAGTAATACTTATATTTTACATTTAGCTCTTTAGTATTTTAATTGTTTAATTTTACTCTGTAGTTAGGGCCCAACATTCTGCCATTATTGTCTGGACTCTTGGAGTACCTTATGCAGACCTCATGAGCTGGTTTTCCATGGTACTATTGTACAGAACTACGTATTACTATAGTACTTATTCAGTTATTATTGGCCTGCTTCCTTGATGACGAGAGCTCTCATGGGACTGATACTGTTACCTTATTCTGATTAACCCCTCCTGATGTGGTTACTTATGTGTGCAGGTTAAACTGATCCTTGTATTAATCACTGATGCAAAATTGTACAATTTTTTCTTGGCTAACACTGTGCCTAGAATCCTTGTGTATTTATTCCATTGATAAATTCAATAAGCAAAGTTAAAAAAAAAAAAAAAAAGAATAGCTCTGCCCTTGCTGAGTTGCAGTTGAAGGCTCAATCCACACCCAGCAGATTGATGTCCCCTACTAGCAGCACCTCCCCTTACTTGCAATCCTGATAGTGGCAATGTCTTAATGTACAATTTATTTCCCATACTATAGAACTTTAAGAAAGGGCTCAAAACAACTATGTGTTATTAAGCGTGCCTGTAATATTCATATATCTTTTTATTAATGGTATTTAACTGTTTTATGTATGGTTTGCATGCAAACTGTTAGGCACCTTGGATTGTGGAAAGGCAACAGAAAAGTAACAGGCAACAGACAAATTAACTTTACCCAATTTACTCTAAGGTAAGTGCCCTGGTATAGAGAATTTATTTATATAATTGCAGCCTCTCTTGATGGGCAGCTTGAGATGCAACATTATGTTTACAGTGGGGTTCCTGGGGCCAGTGACATTTGAATAGCCTTTTCTGTTTTACCCTTGTTTCTACAGCTTCCAGCCCCATGCAGTCTTAAAGGATAAAACACAAGCCAATACAGGTTTATGAATGTCTGCTTTGCAAGTTCTTTATCGTGGCGAAAGTGGTAACATAATCAATAAACAAGTCAGAGAAATAGCTTCTCCTCTTTGAAAGTTTAAATAATCTCTACAAATAAACTTACTTAAGACTTTCATTTCAATGACTGATGGCAGGCACTTTAGTTCCCTCATATATTATTGCAAAGTAACTCGCTGCTAGTCTGGTCACCTGTTTACAGACTAGAAATCTTCAAGTCCATCTGTGGATCAGTTTGCTATTAGATAAATTGCTTCATCTTCTGTGTTCCAGCCATTTGGTATCAGTAACCGCAGGGTTGACTGCTATGTTGGTGACAGAAGGACTGTGGGACTAGAATATTTGTTCTTGGTGCACTTATTATCTTTGCCTGGAACTTTTTTATTCTTCCTTATCTTGTGCTTTTTTTCCTGAAGACCTCCATGTGCAACCTCTGTGCCCTTACCTCCCTCCTATGGTACCTGGACAGGTACATCCAAGCATACTTCCATTTATTTATTTACAATGTGGTGACAGGGACAGGCATGCTTAGTCAGAGTTTGTTTCCAGTTTCAACTATGGGGCGGGGAGGGTGTACAGAGGAAGTCAAATAACAGTAAACAACAAGAAATATACTGACAGAACATTGCATCTAAGGAAAAAATGTAAACCACATACAATAAAATAATGGAGTACAGGCAAGGGTAAGTTCACAAAGCTTTGAAGACCCACAGCTGGGTTGCCACTTGAACCCGCAGGTTACCATAGCTGGTATTCACAAAGGTGGAGCGGATTATGACTGGCTTCACAGGTTATGTCCGCTTGCAGGTGGTGTTGCCAGGGTGATGGCGCAGCTGGGGAATGGGCTCTGGCTGGTGGAAGCAGCCGTGACACCCTCTTTATAACTGCTGTGGCTGTAGATTGCAGCTGCCGCGGCTGTAGAGTGATTACAGTCCACATTGGCAGCTGTGGGTGGGACTTTGAAATGGCACACTTCATGAATCCAGAGCATACTGTACAAAACAATGCCAAAAATGTGCAAAATGCATTAGTTATAGAATAAAACAGCAATAACAGTAGCAAAAATAGGGACAACAATAGGTGCATTTGCAGGAACAATATATAAAGGTATAATAAATTACAGAAATATAAAACAATGCAAAATTGTGCATCATGCATAACAATAAAAATAGTGGCGACAACAGGTGAATGTGCAGGAGCATTATATGCAAGGTACAAATAAAATTACAGAAATATAAAACAGTACAATAATTTTAAAGAAAACACAATTGCGTACCCTAATAATGCAAGCATCATGGGAAACATATGCAAATCCCATGAGAGAATTTGGACTAGCTCAACTTTAAGCAGAATTGCATAGTGCGGAAGGCCTCACACTGCAATCAGCAAGGCCTAGAACAGCAGACACATAGCGTGTTTCATCCTCATTTGAACTCATCAGTGTCCCATATCTATGTCTTAGCCCAGGAGAGGGCCAGCCACCCTTAAGGGGATGTTATTTGAGTCATGGGGAGCCAAAATAGAGAAGGAAAGAACTACAAAAGAACCCCAGAGCAAAAGCCTTGAGGCATGGGTTATCTCAGAGGATATTGGCCATACAGCCAAATTTTAAAGACCCAGCAAATAACATCACCCTTAAGGGGTGGCTGGCTCCCTCCCTGGGCTAAGACACAGGTATGGCACACTGATGAGTCCAAATGAGGACAAAACACATGTATGTGTCTGCTGTTCTTAGCCTTTGCTGATTGCACTGTGAGGCCTTCTGGCACCATGCAGTTCTGCTTAAAGTTGAGCCAGTCAGATTCTCTCATGGGATTTGCATATGTTTCCATGATGCTTTGTGTTATTAGGGTATGTGCAATTATGTTTTCTTTAAAATGTGGCTGTATGGCCAGATACTCTGGGATAACCCATGCCTCAAGCTTGCTCTGGGGTTCTTTTAGTAATGCAACAATTATGCACAATGCATAACAATAACAAAATAGTAGTGACAATAAGTGCATATGCAGGAACAATATATGCAAGGCACAAATAAATTGCAAAAATATAAAATAATGCAAGAATTGTGCAGGAACATTATATGAAATGTATAAATAATACATTGCAGAGCTATGAAATAAATTTAAAATTGTGCTTATTGCATAATAACAAAAACAGAGACAACAACAGGTGCATGTGCATGAACAATGTATGCAAGGTATAATAAATTACAGAAATATAAAACAATGCAAAAATTGTACATAATGCATAACAATATCAAAAATAGTGACATCAACAGGTGCATGTGCAGGAACATTATATACAAGGTATAATAAATTACAGAAATATAAAAACAGTGCAAGAATTGCACATAATGCATAATAATATCAAAAATAGTGACATCAACAGGTGCATGTGCAGGAACATTATATGCAAGGTATAATAAGTTACAGAACTGTGAAACAATGCATGAATTGTGCATAATGCATAATAACATAAGAGAGCCAACAAGAAGTGTACGGGCAGGAACAATATATGCAAGGTACAAATAAATTGCAGAAATATAAAACAATCAAGACTTGTGCACAATGCATAACAATAAAAATAGTGACAACAACAGGTGCATGTGCAGAAACATTATATACAAGTATAAATAACAACTTACAGAAATATGAAACAAAGCAAGAACTGTGCATAATGCATAACAGTAGCACAAATAATAACAACAATAGGTGCATTTGCAGGAAACAATATATACAAGGTATAAATAAATTGCAGAAATATAAAACAATGCAAGAACTGCAAGACCAGTATTTGCAAGGTACACAAATTGCAGAAATATAAAAGCGTGCAACAATTGTGCATAAGGCATAGCAATAAAAATAGTGACAACAACAGGTGCATGTGCAGGGACATTATATGCAAAGTATAAATAAATTGCAGAGCTATAAAACAATGCAACAATTGTGCATAATTTATAACAATAACAAAAATAGTGGCAAAAACAGGCATGTACAGGAACAATATATGCAAGGTAGATATAATTTGCAAAATATAAAACAGTATAAAACTGTACATAATGCATAACAGCAGCAACAATAGGTGCATGTACAGGAACAACATATGTAAGGTAGAAATAAAAAATCACAAAATAATGAAACAGTGCAAGAACTGTGCATAACACATAATTCCAAAACAGTGACAATAGGTGCATGTGCAGGAACATTATATGTGAGGTACAAATAAATTGCAGAAATATAAAACAAAGCAAAATTGTGTATAATGCATAACAATAACTAACATAGTGACAACAAGTGCATGTGCAGGAAAATCATATTCAAGGTATAATAAATTACAGAACTATAAAACAATACAAGAATTGTGCATAATGCATAACAATAACACACACAGTGACAACAACAGGTGCATGTGCAGGACCAATATAGGCAAGGCATAATAAATTACAGAAATATGACACAATGCAAGAATTGCATATAATGCATAACAATAACAAAATAGTGACAAGAGGTGCATATGCAGGAACAATACATGCAAGATACAAATTAACTGCAGAAATATAAAACAATGCAGAATTGTGCATAATGCATAACCATAACAAAAGCAGTGACACCACCAGCTGTATGTGCAGGAACATTATATGCAAGTTACAAATAACTACAGAAATACAAAACAATGCAAGAAATGTGCATAATGCCTAATAATAACAAACACAGTGACAACAATAAGTGCATGTGCAGGAACAATATATGCAAGCTACAAATAAAATGCAGAAATATGAAACAATGCAAAATTGTGCATAATGCATAACAGTAACAAAACAGTGACACGCAACAGCTGTATGTGCAGGAACAGTATATACAAGGTATAATAACTTACAGAAATATAAAACAGTGCAAGAATTGTGCATAATGCATAACAATAATGAACACAGTGATAAGTGCATGTCGGGAACAATATATGGAAAGAACAAATAAATTGCAGATATATAAAACTGTGCAAGAACTGTGCATATTGCACAACAATAACAAAAACAGTGACACGTACTGGTGCATGTGCAGGAACAATATATGCAAAGTAGAAATAAAAAATCACAGAAATATAAAACAATGCAAGAATTGCCCAAAATGCATAACAATAGCAAAAACACTGACAACAACAGGTGCATGTGCAGAAGCAATATATGCAAGGTACAAATAAAGATTGCAGAAATAAATTGTGCAAAATTGTGCATAACATAACAATAACAAAAATGACAATAGGTGCATGTGCAGGAACAACATATGCAAGGTACAAATAAAAATTACAAAAATATAAAACAATGCAAGAATTGTACTAGCACTTAACAATAACAAAAACAGTGACAAAAGCAGGAGCATGTGCAGGAAGAATATCTGCAAGGCACAAATAAATTGCAAAAATATAAAACAATGCAAGAATTGTGCTGGAACATTATATGCAAGGTATAAATTATAAATTACATAAGTATAAAACAATGCAAGACTTGTGCATAATGCATAATAACAAAAATAGTGTCAACAACAGGTGCATGTGCAGGAAAAATATATACAAGGTATAATAAATTACAGAAAAATAAAACAGTGCAAGAATTGTGCATAGCATAACAATAACAAAAATAGTGACAAAACAGGTGCATGTACAGGAACAATATGTGCAAAGCACAAATAAATTACAAAATATAAAACAATGCAAAATTGTGCTGGAACATTAAATGCAATTATAAATTACATAAGTATAAAACAATGCAAAATTGTGCATACTGCATAATAAAAATAGTGGCAACAACAGGTGCATGTGCAGAAACAATATATGCAAGGTATAATAAATGTCAGAAATATAAAACAGAACAAGAATTGTCATAATATAACAATAACAAAAATAGTGACAACAAGTGCATATGCAGAAACAATATATGTAAGTGCAAATAAATTGCAGAAATATAAAGCAGTGCAAGAACTGTGCATATTGCATAACAATAACAAAATTCGTGGCGACAACAGGTGCATGTGCAGGAACATTATGTGCAAAGAGTATACATAATAAATTACAAAACTATAAAACAATGCAAGAATTGTGTATAATGCATAACAATAACAAAAATAGTGACATCAGGTGCATGTGCAGGAACAATAGATGGAAGGTACAAATAAATTGCAGAAATATAAAACAATGCAAAAATTGTGCATAATGCATAACAATAACAACAATAGTGACAACAGGTGCATGTGCAGGAACATTATAATCAAAGAATAAGTAATACATTACAGAATTATGAAACAATGCATGAATTGTACATAATGCATAACAATAACAAAAATAGTGACAACAACAGGTGCATCTGCAGGATTGATATAGGCAAGGTACAAATAAATTGCAGAAATATAAAACAATGTAAGAACTGTGCATAATGCATAATGATAAAAATAGTGACAATAACAGGTGCATGTGCTGGAACATTATATGCAAGGTATAGTAAATTACAGAACTATAAAACAATGCAAGAATTGTGCACAATGCATAAAAATAACAAAAATATTGACAACAACAGGTGCATGTGCAGGAACCATATATGCAAGGTATAATAAATTACAGAAATATAAAAGCAATGCAAACATTGTGTGTAATACGTAACAATAAGAAAAATAGTGACAACAAAAGGTGCATGTGCAGAAACAATATAAGAAAGATACAAATAAAACATTACAGGACTATAAAACAGTGCAAGAACAGTGCATAAACGTAATAAAAATAGTGAGAACAGTGGTTGCATGTGTAAGAACAATATATGCAAGGTATAATAAATGGAGAAATATAAAACAATACAATAATTGTGTATAATGAATAACAATAACAAAAACAGTGACAACAACAGGTGCAATGTGCAGAAACAATATATGCAAGGTGCAGATAAATTACAGAAATATAAAACAGTGCAAAATTGTGCATAACAATAACAAAATTTGTGACAAGAACAGGTGCATGTGCAGGAACATTATGTGCAATGTATAAACAATAAATTATAAAACTGTAAAACAATGCAAGAATTGTGCATAATGCATAACATTAGCAAAAATAATGAAAACAACAGGTGCATGTGCAGGAAAAATATATGCAAGGTATACTAAATTACAGAAATATAACACAATGAAAGACTGAGCAAAAGTAAATGAGCTACAGAGGTACCAAGACTATAAGCTGAGGTACAGGAATTGAAAAATGAAGAAAGCTGATCAATGATGGAGGAAAGAGGAGATGGCTAGCTGCAAGTGCATGCTTTAGAGAAGTGAACTGCAGTAGCAGGAGTTATTTAAGTGAGTGATTTGAGGATGAACAATAACTAGCAAGATAGAGTTCATTCCATAGTGTTTGGAGACATATAGATATTGCAAACACCCCTGCTAAAGACTTACTGTGATATATGTGAAACACATGAGCATCAGATAACTGGAGGCATAAGAACACTGTTTGGAAAGGGTAAGGGGTGATGAGAATTAGGTTGTAATAGTGGCCAGCCAGTATTTGACCAGGAATAGGGAACAGTGTATGAGACATTGGGCCTCTATGTAGGGAGTAGAGAGATTTGCAGAGAGAGAGAGAGAGCAAGTGAGCAAGTGATGGAGAGAGATGGAAGACTGAGGGCAAAACAAAAGAAGGAGGAAAAGGGAGTCCATCCAGTCTGACAAGTGTGGACCCCAGAGCATCAGCTTAGATCACGGCATCTACATTATCAAACATAAACCTACAGTAGACTCAAATCAAGATCAGCATTATATAAAATCATATAGGCCCCACCCCTAGCACCTGCAGTTGAAACCAAGTTTATCCTTCCCAAGGGCAATTATAACCCTTTACACTAAGTCATCCTCTTCCCTAGGCTGGTTGAGGTGGTGACTAGCCTGACCTAACAGTTCCAAATACTGCAATTGCTGCAGTGGGTTCTGTGCCAGGGTATTCTCTGTCCTGGCTCATCCAACTGGAATTTTGCCCTGCCTCTTCATGTAAGGGTACTTGTCTCTCTTCTATTTGTTCTCCATCCCTTTGGCAACCATGTTGTCTTCTAAATTTTGTAGAGCACTTTCTGAGTTTGGGACTTTGGGGCCCTTGTTTGATATTCTGCAAAACAGAGCGGCACAGACTTTGGGCTTCTGTTACTGGCTGATGCTGTATAGGACACAGTTGACATGGCTGTAATTAACTGAACTGGTGTCTGTTGCCAGTCATTAACAGTTTAAAAAAAAAACTGAAACCACTTCAGTTTTCTTTTAATAATGATGATTCATTTTAGATGACCTGGGAAACCAGAGATGTTTGGGGTCTTACTGCCAGTAGCGGTCTTTAAATTGTGCTGCAAACAAAATCCCTCCATCATCCTCTCATATTTCAGGTAGTGGTGGATGAGCATGCAAGATGCATTTGTTATGTATGTACTTTCCTTTCAAATATGATACAAGGGCAGTAATCTGTAAAGGATCATCTACAACAGACAGTATGATACAGGGTCCTGTGTGATGCCTATGTATTTTAGTTTAGAGCCCTAATATAAATTAGTAGAATTCTGCAATGTTCTGTCCCAGATCATAATAATGGCTACAAAATTCAGCTCAAACATATCTAGCATAACAAAGCTTATATAATGTCAGGACCGGCAACACTGAAATGGATTTTTCTGTTTTAACCACATCTCTCCATTAACTGTACCTGGAGTGGCCACATCTCCTGAGAATCAAGGTAGGTTGATCTCCCTGTTTATTCATTGAGGAGTACTATTTTGAGCAAATGGCTACCAGGAAAAGAATAGCTTACACAGTGAGCTGGAACTTTAAAGCAGCAATTATGAAGACATTTCCTTAATAATATGGCAGACCAGTATGTAAAATGCAATGGGATTGACAGAGCCTGTGTATTTTTTTGCTAGTCCTTTGAGGTAGTTCTGACAATGGTACCTGTGTTACAATTGACCATTAGTATTGGCAGACATTAATGTAGTTACCCTGTATGTCATCTGCTGTTTTATGTAGGCACTTCCCAAAGGAAAGCTGGATACCTCTGTGATGGAGCTGCAGAAGGCTTTCCATTCACAGTATTCAAGTAACACCATTGTTATGGCTAAAGAATGCCAGGCCAGTAGCACAGCAGCGGTGGGCCTTGCTTGCCATGGCCAGTGACTTGGCTTTGTGCTCCGAGCCCAGGATGCGATGGGGACCAGCTGGCAAAGGAGGCTCAGGCATCTTACAGGATGCCCTCTTCCTCAGTGGGGGAGAAGTAGCTGTGACTCCTGCTGTATTATCGCCACATCGGGACTGCAGCTGGTGGTGCAGAGCATTATGGGAGGACAGATCACAAACGGCAGTTACGTGTGGTATATCGGCATGAGAGAGGTCCATGTTGGTACATTTGAGAGAAAAGAAACAGAAAAGGCAGGCTACTGGATGGGCAGATTTGTGTTTTTCTTTATTAGAATTTGTAGCTGGGAAAGGCACTCTGAGGAAAACATATTTCCATGTGCAACCCAGGAGCATAGGGAGGTTATGTGATTTGTACAGGGTCATGCAGTATGCAAATGGCAGTTAGGGACTCAGACCAAGGTCTGCAGGTTTCCATGTTTCCAGCCTGGTGCTTCAACCTCTATGCTGTACTGCCTCCCTAGTAGTAGATGAAGCACAGTTCCACACCCATGTCCCATGTAGGGACGTTTCTCTTTCTGCAACCTTGAAGATGGCCCCAGTTTCCTCTCCCTCCTCCCCTCAGACTCTAGTGACTGATTCTTGGGAGCTGCCTAGTTGGGTGGCAGTTCAGGGAGTGGGCATGATGTCAGGATGTGCTGAGTTGTAGTGGCCTGGAGACCCCATGTCTCTGGAGTTGAGTTGTTCTTAAGAACAAGAACGGCTTGGCTCCAACAGAAGGCAGTTCTGCCCAGCAGACAGAAGAAGGATACAAAATAAAAGAAAGTTAAAAAAATGATGGCAAACAAAAGCTCATGACCTACCTTTTCATTTGCCAGTTTTCTGAGAAATTCTTGCTTAGTAAAGGCTGAAAAGATGTTTGTTTCTGATAAACAGAAATCACAGAAAGATGAAGCCTTTGATCAGCAGTAAATAATCTTTTCCCTAAATGGTTTATTTAAGATAAACAGGTAACAAGTTTATTTGTGTTCACTTGATATCAAATGCAATAACAAATGGTGGATGTTGAATGTAAGCAATTTTTTGTCCTTCCATATCAGTGTCAATACTGGCTTTTAACATGTAAAGATAATAGTTTCTGTGGAACTGTTATATAATGTGTTTCTTGTCTTCTGTCGTGTGCATGTGACCAATTTCAGTTGATAAGCCTGTGACTCTGGAGTCAGTTGTCGGCTAGTTATTAAGATTGAGATAAGTACTACCAAAGGAGAGATGCACTGTATTGTACTGCACTTTGGGGACTTGGCCACCAAGGATTCCAAATGTAAACAAGGGATTAGTTCCTTCCAGCTTCCTTTCAAGTCTAAGGTGTGCAGTGTAAATATTTGTGTATCATGCAGTGATTTACGTTAAAGATTATAAGTTTTATCTATTAAAGTCTCTGAAGTAACAACTGTAGTAAGGGAAGAGCAGGTCATGGAAATAGGCAGTGCATTCAAAAATAAATATTGTTATTAGTTTCACCTACTCTACACCGCACCCTTTGGTAACACAGCTATGGAGCATCAAGTCATGGAGGAAAAAATTATTATAAAATGTGTGGCCTATGTGTGAAGTCATGGAGAAAAACGTAGAGGAGTGTGGTAATTAGTAGTTGGATACTCATACTTTTGTGTTAATGAGCAGCTATTAGACTGACCCAGTGGTGCAGTGGCACAACAGTGTACTGTCATATATGAGAGCGCATTTCTTATGTCTGCAGTGTTACTAGAACCCTGGGGTGTCCTACCACCTCTGTGCTTCACAAGTTAGTTTTTTTCTTTTTTTATAATTAGTGGTGCTGAGAAACTGCATTGAAGGATCTGACTGTCCTCTGCTGGACAGTGCTGCTATCCATCTGCAAATCGGATATTTACCTGACCAAATTCGCTTTTGGATCCGAGGGTGGATCCACAGGTTGAATCAATGGGTCTGGTATTCGATCAGCACCATCGCATCCATGGATGGGATCTGAGGTTATCGCATCCATTCTCCGATGTCGCCGTTATTTGATGACCTTCAAAACCAGCATGTTGCCCACTATCTGATGGCACTGTGTCTGTTAGTTGGTTGGATACTATCAGAGTATGATTTTTATAATAGATGATTTACCCTTTTACATGTGAGCAGAATTTATTTAAACACCAAACCACCTGGAGGTCCTGAATAGTGATTCCAGTTCCAAGGAGTACCCAGCAGGGTTCAAGTTCCCAAGTAGTTGAGCAAGTAGTTGAGGAATAAAAGGTGATTGATTGCAAGGTGTTTTCTTGGTGATCATGGAAACTCAGTCTTCACATTACAGTCGTTCTGAACAGTACTAAGTTCTGAAAAATTTAATTCTTCTGAACAAGAACAAAATGCGGAGAAAGAACACCTTGGCTTAATAGGATAAAGAAGCCTGGTTCATTTGGCCCTTGTATCTTCCTGTCACCTCCCACTGACTGGAATGCCCAGAGGGAAGCTGCCACCCTTTGACCCTTGGAGGTGAGCAGTCGTTCCTCATCTTGATGGAAAAAGGTGTCTGATGAGGACAGTCTCAGGTAAGGGTGACTGGGCTAGGTGGTTGCTTAAGGGCTTTGAGGAAGGAAGCCAGTGAGAAGGGGTTAAACAGAAAGTACAAAAAAGGAAGAAATGTACATCAGGGCAGTTTCTGCAGGGTGTATGGTGTATGTGCCATGTGTATGTGGTTATCATCGGATCCCCTTCCTCCCCGGGATGCATCTGGAAATGAGCTCTTGTCAGTTCAGTATGTCTTTCCTGGTAAAATGTTTAAATAAATAAATAAATCGGGATGCTGCAGACTGGGGCCTGTGAAATGGAGGTGAGTTGTAACACCACGTGCCTTATGCTTGAGGGGCATGGAGTAATGAACGGACAATAAAGGAAAGCTTTGCCAGAGATTTCCCCAATGTTCAAGTACTCCTCTTAACTACAGTCCATTGAGGTACCCATAGCACTCTGTCCTGGTCACCCTCGATATTTGGGGACCCCCAGGCCAGGGCATATATATTTGTTGCAAATAATTACATTAATGCGCAGGTTAGGGATTATTATAGTCTATGTATTTCCTATTAAAGCAAAAACAAAAAGAAATGCAGTGTTAATTCTATTGTTTAGCTCTACTAAAAGAAAAAAAATCAAGTAACAGGGCTGGTGCCCCGTAACCACCAGACAGTATAGAGAACAAAAAGCCAAGCACTTCAGCTACTTAGTAATAAATCGCTTGACTAGATGATTCAAAAGTGAGATTTTTATTAAACACAGAATTAAGGTGCCATCATATCAAAAAGTGGGGTGCAAGATCAGCTCATTTCATGTTTTTGCAGTGTTTCTTGAGAAAGTGCCATGCTAGAGCATGAAATGTTGTGCTGCACTTGTTCTCCACTTTTGATATGCTTGCACCTTAATTCTGTGTTTAATAAACATTTTTGTCACTTTGAATCATCATGTCAAATGACTTGTTACTGAGTAGCTGAAGTGGTGGGCTTTTTTCTCCCTGTCTATGCCACCCCGTGAACCCCAAACAAACTGAATTTCAAAGCATAACCCAAGATTTTTTATTTCTGGCCACTTACCAGGACTTACTTCAGCCTTGTTAGGGCCTTCTCCTAGCCCACCGAGCCACTCCAACTGCAGCTCCCTGGAACTCCAGATGACCTTCATCTTACCCAGATGAGCCTCCCTAGGATTACCTCCAGGGGTGGAGTCTGCTTACTGCTCCACAATGGGATGCCCCTAGCATCTGGTCACCTTGGCAGAGGGCATTCCAGAGCATAGCAGTGATCAGCTGAAATTGGCCTGCTGTGTCTATGGGAGAAAGATAGGGCATCATCTGCCCAGTAGTTCTCATTTTCCTCTTGTACCCTGGTGGAGACACTATTCTGTGACACTCCTAGGTACGCTGTGCAGGCTTCCACACACAGTGTGCAGGCGTCAACAGCTCCTCCGCTTCATTAGTGATGGGTTCACACATACTCACACTCAGCTTCCACTGGGTGTCAGTAATGTCCTGGATCCAAAACCCCGCCACCTCTCCCCTTCACAACCCAGGTTTAATACATATTTTTCTACATTATAAATAACACAGTACAAGGACCAGAGTTCCACCCTGTGATGATCACCGCTCTGCTATAATAATACAAATATGAACTGGAGTTGAAGCTTATAGTAAGGGTCAAAGCTACCACGTTAGGGTTCCATGAGATGGCTAAACTCAACTGCATACTTTGTGCTGGTAAGGTCATTTAATAGCCTAGTTTACTGGGCAGAATTATTCTTGATTATTGAATAATTCTGTGATGTTTGTAACTGTTTTGTGATTAGTAATTTTTGGTATTTCTTGAACTAAATGTTGCTACTTAAACTTTATGTTGGAATGTATGTTTGTGAATCTTTTGTAATGGACACCACTGTAGATGATCATAATGACTGAGTCCTCGTGTTGATACAGGTCCACCAAACTGATTTTGACCACAATTTCCCAATAATTATCCCCTAAGACTAAAATCGTGCATGCCAAATTTCACAGTCCCAGGGGCTAAGATGGCCAAGATATAAGGTATCAAATCTCCTGTTTTGACATGAACACTAACTAAATGCTAGCATTCAGGTGCTACCGCTGTGATCAAGATTGTAGAAACACATACAACATGTGAGCCATGGCATACAACTTTATTTTTGAGGGCAACATTTTCCCTACACCTTCTGATGTTATAATATGATTTTTGTGCTTTATGTCAGCAAGTCATTATGCAACTGCATACAGTGGAGTGCTCAGTCGGCTTTTCTAAATTATGGAACCAGAATGCTACTTTGCGTCATGATTACTGAGGAAGCAGAGCTCTTATTTTATTTTTTCAGTGATATATATACACATGAGGTGTCAATCTCAAGTCATTGGTTGACCCGTAAAGGATAATGGGTTATGATTGGCTTTCTACTTTAGTCTCACAGCTTTGTATGGACCTGTCTGTCACCTTCTTCTCTTGTGGTCCCTGTAGATCTCCTGGTTGGTGCTTTAAAGTTTGAACAGTTGGTTATGATTTCCTTGATTTTGCTTTGTATTTCATGTAGCTGCACTTCTTTTGGGCTTCTATGTCTCCCCTTTTGGTGGTTCTTGGTAAAATCAAAAAGCCCACCAAACAAAATGAAATATAGTCTTTGTAGAATGTATTTATTTGAAACACGTTTTACCAGGTAAACGAGCAGGGTTCTAGCAGTCTCAGTCTACAATTGCAATCTGGGGGTGACTTACTACTGTACAAAACATTCAAGACTCTCTACAGTGACAGGACCACACAGAACCACAGAAAAGTGACTTTTGAAACTCACAATCACTGTGTGAAAGTATATATAGAAGGACACAGGAAGACTGGCCCAGTGGTGCTGAAGGTTGAGGCACTGGACACCACATCTCCACATCAGCGATTCATGATCAAGAACAAGCACAGGATGCTGGGGTTGGCCAGTGAGGGAGGAGCAAGCATCCCAGGGACTGTTCTCCTCTCTTGAGGAGGAAAGACTGCTTGCCTTGCTGAATGACTGCCACCAGGTGGGGTCCTGGTGGTAGTGAAGGATGGGAGAAGCAGGAAAGTGGGAGGGTGTTGCAGTACTCTGGGGTGTGCAGTACCTCTCACATGCATGCTGATGTGCACACCCCAGCAACATGGGCCGGGAGAAAATGGTGATGGGGCAGGCATTCTTGAAGTCCTGCTTGCCGATCTCCCACCCACCTTACCCCCAGGACACTGACAGCCAGAACAGAATACTTGTACTGCTTGAAGGCCATCCTGACTCCACCACAGGGGAAAGCTACGGGAAGACAGGCTGGCCGTTAAGTCCTGGGGAGGTTGGGGATGGTGGAGCTCAGAGGAGTAGGATGGCCTGTCCCAGCCACAAGGAGGATAAAACCTTTATTAACAAAAAAAAAGAACAAAGGAAAACAAAATACAGAAGACAGTGAAAATCAAAACCAAGGAAGTCTACAAAGGGAACATCAAGAAGGAGACAGACAGCTTGAGACTATTATGGGCTAAGGGCAGAGTAAAATAGCATAGGAACAACATAACAGACTTGAATGGACATTGTGTTTTTCTGTCCTTAACCATCTGTGTATCCTTTCCCCGGTTGCACCTGGAGACGAGCTTTGGCTCAGTGTGCCCATCCTAATCACCAAATTTTAAATAAATAAATCTCTGTATCTATTTTTTATCTTATTTGAATGTTTTTAAACAACATTATTTTTCTCACCAAATACCTGACTTGATCATTAATATGCATCAATATGGTAAATAATTTTCAGTATATCAAATTATATACAGTGTATCAACAGGACTTATCCATATTGCCTTGACTTCATGCTTTGTTAAAAGTTTCTAGCCCTAATGGTTCCAAAGATAGTTCATTATAAAAGAAATACAAAATCACACTTACCCCCATAATGCAAAGCAGCATGGGCTATATATACAGATCACCACAAAATATTATGCTGGTTCAACTTTAAGCAGAATTGCATTGTGCTGAGAGTCCTCTCACACGCATGCAAAGGGTGTCAACAGACACACAGGCGTGTTTCATCCTACCAGGACTCATCAGTATGCCTCGTCTGTATGACACCTCAGTGGAATGAACCAGCTACCTAAATTTGGTCTATCGGGTTGAGCACTATGCAGGTCTGCTTAAAGTTGAACCAACATAATATTTGTGGTGATTTGCATATACAGCCCATGATGCTTTGCATTAGAAAGAACATGTGATTTGTGTTCTTTGAAACTTAGCTTCAACCAATGCTTTTTGGGGTAACCTTTGTCTCAGTGCTTGTGAATTATGATTCTTTGTCTTTGTTAGGAGAGTTCCTTGGGAGGAGGTCTAGCTGTGGAACCATAAGGGAAAGGAAATTACTGATTTTAAAATAAAGATGGTAGTCAGGTCAGCATGTATGTGTCCTGTCAATGCAGATCATGTGTTGATACACCCTTATTTACCACAATACACTTATAACTGTAATGATATGTACCATAGTTTAAAATGCATTGGCACACTTAACCTGTACATAGAATTTAAAAGAGACCTTGGTCCCTCAAGTCTGTCTGGTGCCCAACATCTTAAACAATGCTTGATATAATATTAGCTGCTGCATCAGAAGATATTAGGTTAGTCCATCAAGGAGAACCACATTTGTTTTCTTTTTGGTTTTATATTTAAATATGGATTAACTATGGTTATAATAATACATATTTCTTGTATATAAGTAATGTAAATACAGTATTTCATCAAAATGCCTCAAATAAACTGTGCTGCTTCAACTTTTCTGACTACTCATGTTAATCATGGGAGGTGGTTTTATCCCGTGTCTGGCAAACTGTATTGTCTATGATCCACAACTAATCACTTTATTTCATCACTTTTTAATAAGAATGTTTTGTATCTTCTGCCCTTGTTATTTTGTTTCATACTGGATGATATGGTTATAGACTGATGGGGAACATGAAGTGCTAAGTTTTATTCATAGATGGCATCTATAAAGTAACAAGAGTTTGCAGCCATAAGTAAACATGGAAAAAGTATGTAACCAACCCACTTACTGTCCCAGTTCTTGTACAAAATTATGGAATGTTCTTTAACTCCTAGCAGGAAAGGGTTGAAGTAATGAAGCATGCAAAATGGCATGAATAAATAGAGCAACATGATTGGCCAACAGTGTTCCCAAGACCATGCAGGTATTTTACTCTATGCACGCCTTTAATCTCATTGCTCTTGTTTTCTCATTGTCAAAATAAACAGTTGGGACCATTTTAAAAGCTCAGTAACACATTCCAGGGCATGCATTGAGCCAAATTAATGAACTTCCCAGGATATTAAGGAACTCGGCTACACCTCATACCTCACAACACACAGATGGCTTGTGTTGATGCAGTGTGAATGCATGCCCTGTCATGTGTTATTGCTTACTTATCTCTGTTAAATGTGCAGTCTTTCTACATAACTGAGAAAAAAAATTAGCAAAGTGATCAGACACTTCGTGTTTGGGATCAGTACTATTTTTATAGTAAGTTGTCCTTAAATATGTTATCTGGAAAGTAAAACAGGGAAGAAAGTTAAATTGTAAAACTGGTAGGGATTAATTCCAATCTATTCAAACCACCCACCACCAAAGTAGTAGCGTTAATGCAGGTAGCCAATTACTGTAATGTGGTTCAGAGCACCTTGATAGGTGTTTCTACCTCACGCAGGACTAACATTTGTAATCCTTTAAATGCACTTAAGAAATTGATGTTAGAGCCCCACAATCTGTTAGGGGCCTTGCTTACTGGCTGATTGCAGTGCCTCCTGTCATTAATTGGATCATCAGAATGTGATCCAGCGTCCTGGTCTGTGGATTATGTAAGACTGACTTTGTACTGACAGGCTGAACTAGGGGCTACTTTTGCTGGATATGTTGACCCTTGATGTAGATAAGTGGTATTTTCATCAATCTTAGCAAGCATTAAAAAAAAGAAATGTCAATTTAATGTGGGATGTTTAACTTAATTCAGCATCTTTTAATTTAATATCTGGGATAAGTTGGGCTGTCTCTGTTTTGGCTAACACTTTCCTAGATGAAATATCCCTCCCCAGTGTTAATGTTTCTGGGGAGACATAAGTCCTTCCTTGCAGTACAGTACAGGTTACAACTAGTAAAACACCAGAAATAACACACAGAAGTAGAAAAAAAATTACATGTGAAAGTGCAGTACATTTATGGAACAAGAATGGATGAAAAGATTAAATCTGTAACTAGATTCATTTGAAGCCACTCGATGCATAATATTTTAAATGAGTGGCTATCATACTTTTATTCTAAACGTAGAGCTTACAGTATCTTCATGTCGACTATACCTGATTAGCCTAATGTAGCTTTTTTGCTATGGGTTTTATGTATGTGCTGTAACATCCTGCAGAATGTAAAATGAAATCTCAACCATTCATGATTT
The DNA here is from genome assembly GCA_016271365.2 of Neoceratodus forsteri. Lineage (NCBI taxonomy): Eukaryota > Metazoa > Chordata > Ceratodontiformes > Ceratodontidae > Neoceratodus > Neoceratodus forsteri. Next base: position 1,180,377,434 of record CM057450.1, on the reverse strand, counting down.
TTCTTTTCAGAAAAGAAATGCAATATTGTTTTGTCTAATGACTTCAGGTATGGCTTCACTGGACACTCAGCTTCTATCTTAGCTTAGATATGTGGGAAAAATATTTACAGTAGAAGTGTGCAGTTCTTCGTAACACAAGCTGAAAGTCCCAGAAAAAGTATGCTAACATAGCGAGTACAAGATTCTAGTTTGACTTAGTTGACCCCACTATGCTAAGGCTAGGAGTACAACTCCTGATCTTGCCAGCCAAGCTAGAGATTTCATAGGTTCCAGATCTCAGGCAGATAAGTTGCCCTTTGATGTCTGTGCCCCTCTTTCTGCTCTGATGCCTTGCTTTCAGTTATTTAAATAAAAGTTACCTTAATTTGCTGATTAAAAACATGAAATACACCTTTTGAATGATGATGCTAGATCCGGTGCTGATGCTACAGTATGTACAGTAGTTGAGGATAAATGTTTCTTTCTCCACAGCTTTTTCTCCCTCTGGTTGCATGTCAGCCCCATCTGGCCCCGAACAACTAACCAGCCCCATCCTTCACTAACATGACATTGCTGGCCCTCCATGGCTTCACCCTCTGTGGCAGGGCTTTGGAGGAGGTCTGCCATCCCTTTGACAGTTTATTATCTAGTTAAACAGCAGACTCCGTCACGCAGTGCTCCAGTGTACCAGGGTTATCATTCAGATGGCAGATGGTTTTTCCTGTTTGATTTTCTTCCATCCTCCACCACCTTCCTCCCTGTTCTGGTGCCACACAGCTCACTGGTGGCACTGCGCTGACACACACACACACACACACACACACACACACACACACACATAGAGCATGCCCTGGGAGAACAAGCTCTTGGCCTACCTCAGTGTGTCACTACAGTGGCACAACCTGGTGCCATCTCAACCTGGGCTAGGAGATGCTGCCCTCAGCAGCACTTTTCGTCTCTGGTCGCCTGTACTGAGCCATCCTGAGACCACTCCTGCATCCAGATCATCAGTATGGCAGTGCAACTGGGCCAACAGTCAGCCCAGTAAAATGATTTCTTAATTGAAGTTTTTCCATTTGTCCCTCTTTCTGTGTACTGGTGCATTGCAACACCTTAACTGGGTTATGGCGGGCATGAACAAGTGGTTTAATCCACAATAAATGCCAAGTTCTGTTCATGAATCATCTGCACAGGGTGCTGTTGAGTGACTAATGTCACGCATTGCCTTTCTCTGGAGAGATAATGTACTGCCTCTGTGATATATCAGCTGTTGATCAGCCTGGGGTCAGTGCATTGTAAGAGTGCTCTAGAACCTAGATCACATGCCACTGCTCAATGAACTGCTACCCTGGCCACCAGGCCAGCTGTAGAGGTCAAAAGTTTAAGCAGGTTTGAAAACTTTGCTAGGTACACAGTGGGGGATGTAGAGCCTTGGGAGGATGGGAGGGGTATTCTTTTAAGCAATATGGTGTGGTGGAAGTGGGGTGTGACTATGACCCAGAGGATGTGGGTGATTTTTTTTTTGAGTTAAAAAAAAAAAACCCTGAGCAGTTAGCACCAAGGTTGGGAAACTTCATGAAACTTTGCAGAGTGTGAAGTTCCCCAATTTGCCAATGAATTATAAATTCACAACATCTCTAGCTTGGAGTCAGCTAGGTAAATATATATAGGATAAAGTATGGGTGCAGTTTATTCACGAAATTTAATACATACCGAGTTGTTGGATGGCACATAAACCCGAGGTGAAGCCTGAGGGTTTATTATAGCCATCTAACAACGAGGGTGTGTGTTAAATCTACAAACACACTGCACCCCATACTTTATTTTGTATAATTGAAGGGTTTCTATTTTTTTCTGGTAGGTTTTGAAATGCAAAAAAAGAAAAACTGGAGTCTTAACTCGTGGTGAGTAAACAGTTTAATAAGGAACAGAGAACTGCAGGTTCTACAAGAAACTGTAAATATTTAATTATTTAAGAAGAAAAGTAAAGAAAAAATAACTGTCCTGATCATTGCTGTCCTTTTTCATGAAGCGACTGTTTTCAAGTGCTGGAATCATTTGACCTGCAGGGAAAGGTGAGGGTTGAAAGGAGAGTGCTTAGGAGCGTGGTAAAATTGTGGAGTGTAGCAGTCTGTTGTATTTTTTTTTATTTTGTTTAGGTTGTTGGACTGTGATGGAGACAGTTTAGTATAGAGCTAATGCAAGTGAGGAGGTGAGCTGTTATGGACACTGATTTCTGTCAGAAAAGGAACTGTTGGGTCGCTGACTTTCTCTTTCTGTCTCGAAGCTTTAGGATTGGAAGAAGCGATGTGAATGCTGTAACACCTACTCAGGTGTTACGGTATTTCACACATGGTTTTTCCATTGAAAAAATGGAACCCAGTAATTATATATTGATATATGATGTTGCTAAATCTTCCACATATTGGTATATAAAAACATGAAATGGTTGAAACATTTTAAGTCCTGTTATTTCTAACAGTATATTATGGTGATAGGAACTGTATCATTATAATCTATTTGTGTTGATCTGACTAGAAGCTTTCATTTAAAATAAAAAAAGATTATTTTTAACTGCATATTATATCGACATGTATAGACCTGTATCAGCAAATGAGAACATGATCATCAGTATCATTTTAAAAAAAGTACGTTTCTCGCCTAAGAGTTTAAAAATTAGAGCTTTCAAATTATCATTTGAGTATTATAAACTATCATGAAAAAGTATTTTGGGAAATGGTGGGACAATATTAATGATTGTTCTGCTTAAGAATAAATGCATTCTTTTCTAGTTTTGTATATTTAGATTTTGATCACTGGAGTAACCCGTAGGCAGTGCACTGTTTACATGACTGAACTGGGAGGAAGCATCAGCAGCATACAACCGTTTATTCAAGTTTACACCCAATGTAAGTTCTTAAAATTGGCAGACCAGTATTAAGTAGTATTTAAAATAAATGTGTTTAAATGTGACAGAGCTGAGTGAGACATTCTCATATAGGTACATAGATCAGAGTTTAGTTACCAGGTAATGCATTTTAGCACTTTGAAGCAAAGTAAGAATTTTAATTTATGGGAAGGCAGTGTGGCTCAGTTGTTCGAGCACATGAACTGTGAACCAAGGATCCCAGGTCTGAATCCAACCAAAGTCACTGGCTCACTGTACGAACCTTAGCAGGGTCCAACATTAGAACCAGTCCACTGGCCAAATCCAGGCAAATATTATATGCTTCTATTTAGTCCAACCAATGAGGCATCTGAAAATAGAATTTAAAGCGAAGAGGAAAAAACAAGGGACAATCAAGTAAGGGGAAGCAATTGTGGGTGAATAGAAAGAAATACTACTACAGACAGAGAGTGATGGGAATGTGGAACACTGTCAAGCAGTATCACGAGACAGCATTCATGCACCACCTTCTGATCAACAAACGAGCACCATTGGTGTCAGCTGTGAAGACAGCTGCTCACCTGTTTGACTAGAGCAGGGTGTCTCAAATGTGAGGCCAGCCTCCTGGGAGGCCCAAACAAATAGGAACAATGAACAAATAATGAGAGGTAATACTTGACCTATTAGACTGGTGGCAGAACAGCCCAAATACAAAGATTAAGCAGAGAGGTACTAGGAGCAAGAGCAGGAGGGAGCAAAGGGTCCTTGAGAGGTTGTTAAGAGCAAGGCAAGAGGGAGGGCAGAGGTGGGTAGAATGTTATTCCAGATAGAGGGAAAACAGACAAGAGAGGCAGTCTGACCGATGAAGGTATTGCAACAAGGGTAGCAATGGTTTGAGAGTCAAAATAGCAGAGCAGCAGGAAGGCCTGGGAGGGGTTACAGGTGGGAGTTACATTAGCTGAATAAAATGAGAGTCAACTACCAAGGAGTTTCACTTTATTCCTGATGTACTGTGCAAAGTAAGCTATTTTTCTGGCATGGCAGCGTAGCCCTGATTGTTGTTGGAGGATGGGGAAATCGGAAAAACAATAAATTAGCATATTATTTCTGATGAGACTGTCAATGTATTTTTTCAAAAAAATTCACAAATCTTGTATATTGCACCGATGGTCCAGCCTCCCACCTCCCCATACTATGGGCAAAATACCAGTTCCCAGCTGCTGGTATTCTGGTCTGAATACTTTGCTTAAATAGTTTGTACTGCCTGTACGAGTGCAGTTGAGCTGTATATTGCCTGAGGCCACATAAAGATTTTGATGGACTGCCTAATTAGAATTTTGGTATTTTGTCTGAAACACTAGAAGCTCATTCTTAGTGTCAGTGGGTAGTGGAGCAAAATGGTCACCCCTGTTGCACTGCCACCCCTTTGCATTATACACAAAGCTGGCTGCACTGCACATGGTGGGAAGAGTCTCCCACCACACAACAGTGTAGCAGTGAAAATCAGGAATCCCAGTGTTACGGGGTGCAAAGAGGGCTTGTGTCTGCAATATGCTGGTCAATACCAGTAACTGAACTGCAGCATGGCATAGTGACAGTCACATGTCCCAAGACCCTGCTATGACTGGGTTATCCAATGGGTAAGCTATTTGGAAGTCTCTCTACACCTTACTGGCCAGGGGCCTGTGATTCTGATCCTTTTCTACCTTATAACCTGACTGTCCTGGTGGTCCAGCAGTCACGCTCACATTCCCCAGCATGAGCATGCCCGGTTAGTTCAGTGGTGCCTTCTCCCTTGCCCCAATCTCTTGCGTGGTGCTTCCTCACCAAAATCCATTCCCTCTGTGCTCTTTTGAGTTTGGACACAGAACTGGGACTTCCCTTACCTGCTGCCAGTACAAGAGCTACATATGGAAGGGGAGCAAAGAAGACTGCAGCTGGCAGTATGCGGACTGGCACTCTTCTGTGTGTGGCACCCCACACCTTTTCCTCATGGCTGCAAGCAGTTGAGACTGTGCAGGAAGGTGCATGACTTGATGAGCATAGCTCAATGGGGTTGCAAGGATGCCAGTGGCATGAAGTGTTTGTAGCTTCTTCTTAGTGCCTCAATATACTGTATATAATCCTATCACTTCCCCAAAGTCTAGAATTCCCTCCCCTCAAATATGCCACCCTCCTCCTCCTCCTCTTACTCCCTTGGATCTGTCCTGTACAAGTACCACTCCTAGCTGCTCCTGCTATAACCCCCTTGACTTCCTCCCATAACTCTGCTCCTGTCTAGACCACCCCAATTCTTCCATCCTCTAATATATCCCCATTGTCTCTTACCCTCTTCCCTTTCAACTATCTCTCCGTACCTCTGTCCTGCCCCCTCCCCCACCTGTGTCTTCTCTCCTCTCTATCTTTGCCTCGTTAGTGCCTCCTGGCAGTGGTTCTCAAAATCCTGAAGGGGTCCATTTTTCTAGACATGTTATCCCTCTCCCTTCCCCACCTTCTTCTTCACCTTGATTCTGCCCTCTGGCAAGGTTTGCAGCATCCTGAAGGGTTACGTTTCTTGGCATGTTTCCACCTCCCTTTCCTCACCCCTTCTTGTTTGCCTTGTTTCTGCCCCAACAGGGTTCAGCATCCTGAGCGGCACGCTTCCTGGTCTGCTTCCTCCTCTCGTCCCCATCCCTTTCTTCCTCCTTCAACACCTTACACCTCCTCTTCTTGCTGCACTCCTCTTGCTAACCCGCTGCCCCAAACCAAAATTGCACTTGAATTTAATTTGCACTCTGGTTGTACAGTTGCTTATTGTACTGTTTATGTTTTTGCACACCAGCTCACTTTAGACCAAACTGTTTGTGTTGTTTGTATACAATCTGCTCTACTTGATTCTGAATTGTAAGCCATCTCCAATTGTGTAAGCTGCGATTTTGTATCACCTCTGTGTTTTGTGTAAATTCCAATTCTGTATCACCTCTATGTTTATCCCCTGTAACCCCCACCCCCAGGTCACACCATGTGACAAGCAGCTTGTTGTTCAGCGTGCCCCGTGAAACATTTCAATAAATAAATAAGTATGGTAGATAATTGGACCCAAGATATCTAATCCAGCCCTGATGTGGTATCGCTGCTCAAGAAGAACCCATTCATTATATATTACTCCATTTTTGCTGTAATACTATCGCTGCCATTTTTTTACAGTTAGGCATAAATACTGATGGTCATTTTGAATAATAAGTAAAATACATAAAATTAGTTTTTATGTGCAATAGCTGAGAACAAGAATCGACTTAATATCTATTCTATATTAATGATGGTGTTATACCATATACCTTTATAAAAAGATGGGAATGTATTAATTTGGCTGAACTCTTAGCAGCAGCAGCAGCTTGGACCTACAGTGAGGTTTCTCTTGATTTCACTGTCTCCTGAAAACAATGAGTGAACTGGTGGCCTTTTACAATAATCACTCCTTGCTTGATAGTGGAGTGCCTGCCAGTTCAGCCTCATAGCTCCAGGCGGTCTCCAGTTTGAAGCTGCAACTTCAGACTGCTACTTCTCTTGACCTTGTTAATCAGAGTCTGGGGTGACCCTTTTCTCTCTCGTTTGCTGCCACCAGTGTAGCTTCCTTCATGATTGCCCTTTCTTGTATAGTAAGGCTATATCTGAAGATTCAGGATCCCCAGACAGACGGCTTGTCCTAATGGTTTAAGTGCACAAGGTTGGAAGGCAGTTGAGTCAGTGCTGTAGTTTGCTGCAGATTTATGGCTTCCCACAGTTTGAAGACAAATGGCTGCTCATCCGTCGCTGCTGCACAGGCATGGTAGCACTTGGTTTCAGAAGGCTTTTGGGATAGGATTTCGGATTGCCCTTTCTTTCTAATGGGGTCCCTTGGTGGCAAGTGCCATCTGAGGACAGGATGGATGAGGTGCCCTAAGGATGTGGAGCAAGCTCACCTTTTGTGCACATTGTACAGCAGCTCCCCAGTACTGTGTGCACATTGTACAGCAGCTCCCAGTACTGTGTGCACATTGTACAGCAGCTCCCCAGTACTGTGTGCACATTGTACAGCTCCCCAGTACTGTGTGCACAGTACTTTATGTACTCTGGAATACTGCCTGGGACTTGCATTCTGCTTCTGAACAAACCTGGGTCAAGTTACATTGCATTTATGAAAACTGTGGATCTGGGAGAGCTTGTTGTGACATCGGATATTACATAGTCTCGTGTAACAGTTTTAGATAGCTTTAATGACATCCATTTTTATTTGTATATAATTTTTTGTATTCATTTGTATATCATTTTATAATATAATTTTATATATTAGAATATAATGTTGTACGTTATTAGTTGTTCTTTTCCATCTGTAATACTCCCTTATCACAGGAATGGATGAAGATGGGTCTTTGGATCCAGTCTACTTTTGGTAAAATAAAATAAAAAAATAAAAGAAACTACACCCAACAGGCAGTAAAGGCATTAATTTTTAAAAGTTACCATTTGCTTTCCTTATTTCTGAAGTATTTTCCTTTTCCATTTGCTCATTAGAAGGTTTTCTCACTGATAGCGTTAAGTATGATGTGAAAAGCAGTCCTTTACCTAGAAGTTGACTTTTCTAGTTCTGTGCCTTTTCCTACCTTATCAGCATTGTGAAATCACTTATTGTGATATTACCGTCCCGATCTGGCAGCAGGCAATTGGTTCATTTTGGTTAACTGTGATGTCATAGTGAGATCACAGGAATGATGAGGTATGAAGAAGAACTGTACTAGATATGTGCGCATCCAGGCAGAGTGATATTCCATGCATCACATGTAGTTCTATCAGGTGGAAAAATCTTCTCATTAGAAATATGGAAAAGTGGCGGCCCAGAGGTGTGGAGGATGAGGCCTAGCACCTTACCTTCTGCCACACCGCGACCCGTGTTCAGTGGTGAGTGCTGGTTGCTGGGGGTTGACTAGGGATGGAGGGATCGGACATCCAGAGGACAGCTGTCCTCCCAGGGAGGGTGGACTGGCATTCCTGCCAAATGACTGCCACCAGGTGGAGGCCTGAGGGTAGTGTGGAGCCAAAGAAAGGAGGGTGCTGTAGGACTCTGTAGCATGCACCGCCTACACATGCACATGCTGACATGCGCTTCTTAGCAATGTGGAAGGGAGAAAATGGAAAAAGGAAACACTAGCAGGCTTCATGGAAGCCCTGACTGCTTCTGACTCATGGCTGTGCCCTGGGAATCGGGATTGTTCCATGGTGGGCGGAGGACGGCCCTCCCTCCCCACCCCGCCATGGGGAAATCTGTGGGAGACTTGCCTAGGGTCGGGACCAGGGTTGCATGAGAAGCACTCATGAGTGGATCTGAGCCCTCTCAATGAGAGAGCCAAAGACGTGCCTGTAACCGCCCTTGAGGAGAAAAAGCAATGTGGAAAAGGAAAAATACTTTAGCTATAGGATGTAACTTCTTTTCAAGCTTAATAGTACATTCATGCAGTATACTAGCTCATGAATACTATTATCTAACTCTAAACAAGGCTGAAATGTTAATAGAAGAAAAGCATGAACACAACTATTCAAAATGCCACTGATATATGTTTATGTAAAATGCATAATTAAAAGCTAAACCTGTGGTTCATCATCATCATTGTCGTCATTCAGTTTTTATTGGATAGCAAACTGAGAGAGATACTCACATTTACAATTATGTCCAACCATAAAACAAGACAATGACACAACATATTACAACATGTTTCACAAGCATACTACTGTTAAAATTGACATCAGCATAAAATCATGAGGTTATAGGCATAGTTGTTTATCCAAAACAGTTGCAATGTGTCTAAGGTAAACTAGCTAAAGAAGCTCTAAAATGTCCCAGAGGTAATAATTCATGTCTCCCCAGTTTTTTTTGTATCATATCCCAAGTGTGGGGTACTGCTATTGATAATGTAATTTCTCCATGTTAGATCAGTTCGATGGGCGGAGCAACCAGCCACATCCCCCTTCCTGGGCTATTCAATCCAGCTTCTCTAGCCTCATTCAGATGCTCTGTTTCTTCACAGCAGCCAGAGGCTTTACCGAGGCTCTACCTCTCCCACCCTGTGTCACGACTGCTTTTCCTTGGTTCTTTTGGCTTTCTGATTGGTTTAGGCCTTTAGCTTCTGTTTGACTTGTGCATGCAGTGGGTCTCTGATAGTATTTTTCCTTTCTGTCTTCCCTGGCTGTAGTGTTGCTTCCTTCTTTTCTCCAGGTCAGCCACTCATGTCCTCATTTATCTCTGGTGTTTATTTCTGTTTTGGTTTACAATGTACTTACTGGTTTACGTGTTCATACATCATTCTTCTGCATTTAGTTTGTGTTTTCAGTTCTACCTGCTGTCCGTACCAAGCCACTTGCAAACTTTTCTCGGGTTCCAATGCATTCTTACTCATAAATTTCATCTGGCTATAGCCAGACAGCTGCTCTCACTTGGATCCTGTTAGTCATTTCTGTCAGCCTTAGTGAGCTTGTTTCAGCACCATCACCAAAGTCTCATAGAGATCCTGCATATTATAGGGGCATGGTAGCACCCTATAGTTAGGGTACAGTAGGGTGTTTAGTGTTAAACCCCAATGTTTCCTAATAACTTTGGTGCCATTCAGTGGAATAGCCAAAACATGTATATGCGTGGTCAGGGTGGCAAAGTCTCAAGATGTGAAAAGTTTTCTGTCAGCATCTTTCTGTTTCCAAGATCTGGAATGCAGATATTTGGAAAAGTGAAAATTTTTTCCTCATTTGCTTACTTTTTTGTTTTGTTTTGTTTGTTTGCTCTCACAGCCTAGATAGAACATGATTTGTTCATGATACTTTCAGGGTAGAAGAAGCTTGTACAGAGGAAGTGCCTTTGAAGGTTTCATAAAAAATATTAAATGATTCCAGAGTTATAAGGATTTAAAGTTTGGTTTTGGATAACACTTTCATAGAACAGGTAAAAACAAAACAAAGATCCTAAGGGCTTATTTTCATGATTTACTTGTTATAAATTATGTACCTGTGAGAAAAAAGATTGTGACAGCTGCCATCTTGGTTTTTGTAAAAAAAAGTTGAAAATACACAAAATTATGTATTTTCTAAAACAAACACCTGACCCATGGTAAATAGAACTCATTTACTCGCATTGCCAACTTTAGTTGGAGCAGTCAGCTGGCAATCCTTTCTCTCTCTGACTATCTCTCTTCATTTATCTGTCTGTCTGTCTGTCTAGCTACTTTATTCACTTATCCCTCCCTCCCAACTCAGTCAGCCCTCCCTCATATTTCCTGATGTGTTTATTTATAAAAGTGGACCAGGGTGCCCACCTCCAATACTGCTTGCCAACCCTCTCCCTCCAGGTCACCTCCCATGAATGTGACTAGGTGGTAACACTGGGATGCCATCCCTGGTGCCGCTGGGAGTTTAGCCAACACCGGGTGCCCAATCTTCAGTGTTGGATCCAACAGTGATTCTGTAAAACTGCAAAAATGAAAACTGTCCCTCTATGTCTTTTTTCACCCTGAAAATAAGAAAAGGGTTCCTCACTGATCTGACCTCTCCAGACACCCACCCAACCTACCCGACTCCCACTCAGCACCTGCCACTCCACTTCCCCACACGTACCCTCACCCCTTGAACATGTCCCGTGACATAGATCCACTCTCTGATTGAAGACATGTCTTGCTGCTGAACTGGCAACTGTGATATCAGAAAATTAGATAAGTCCAGTTTAATGTATTTCAGTGGGGCTTGAACTTTTTTCATAACTTTGTCATTGTTTAATATTTTGACTCAAATTTTCAGCATGGCTTTTGGGACTCTACTTCATGAACAAGAGTGCTAAAATTGTTCAAATAAGTCCCAAAATGTGATTTTGCAGTTGCTGCACAAAATCACCTTTTGGACAGGATTTGACATTTTCACCTTCCTGGTTCTGGGTGGGGTTATAAAGGCTATGTTGAGAATTTGAGAATCAAATATTAAAACGTAACAAAGTTATGGCGTGCATCTGACATTTTCAACACTTGCTTGTAACTGTAGTAATTTTCAATATTTTGCCCCAAATTTTCAACATAGCCATTTTTTCACACCACCTCATGAGCGTGACAGCTGTTATTTTTCAAATCATGGCCAAAACATGTTTTGCACTTGTGGCATGAAATGACATTTCAGTTGGAATTTGAAAAGTTTCACCTATGGGGTTCATGAGGTGGGGTAATAGAAGCTGTACTGAAACTTTGGTGTAAAAATATGATAAAACAGTCAAGTTATGAGTGAACATTGAAATATTTCAGCGTTCACTCATAACTTCATTAATTTTCAGTATTTTTACTTTTAACAGAGACATTTTTTCCATCTGATAAACGTGACATGTGTTGTATTTAAAATCCTGGAGAAGATGTGTTTTTGCACTTATGGCACAAAATAACATTTGCCAATGTACTATAAATGTACATGTCATGTTTATAAGAGAGTCACTAAATGAGTATCTTGAAAATTTGGGGTCAAAATAAAAAAAAAATTATTATTAAGAAATGTCTATATTGCTAGCCTTTGTCCCAGCAGGTAGTGCTTGTGATCCCATGCCAGGGAGCTGAGTTTAGGGGTAAGCTCCATGAGCCAGCTGGATGGGTGAGGCTGGGAGGATGGCTCTGTTATGCAACACCACCCCTCCAGCCAGGGAAGGAAAGGTGCAGGGTTGCCTGTACAGGCCCAGGTACCTTATAGTGAAGACAGTTCTTCTCTTGACAGGGCCTTGCACCTCTACCCCGTAGTGACAGAGGGCCCTGTGCATTGGCTGAAGATGGACTCTGTGGACCTGTGCATCTATGACCACTTGGATGCCTGTGCTTCAGCCCACTGGAGAGCTCCATGAACTCTTGACATCCATTGGCCACAGGGCCCTGCACTTCCACAGGCAGATGGAGTCTTCCCATGTTGCATGGTACAGGACACAGATGGCCCTGTATGTCTGCATCTGTTAATGCAGGGTCCCAAAGGGACCTGCATGAATGAAGATCACGATGCCACTATCTCAAAAAGAAAGGAAATTCTTTGCAAAAACTGCATTAATGCACCAGTTAGGGTTCAACTTATTGCAACAAAAATAGAGAACCCTAACTCCCATCCCGCACCCCAAGCAGCAAAACAAAAAAATTAGGGTTTTGGGTCTCCGGAGTCTTGGCAAATCAGTGGTGGAGTCTTCCTTGGGGTTGTCAACCTAATTCTTACCTTCTCTCCAGAGCAAACAAGGTCAGATGTGATCTCTTTTCTTCAGGTAGGGCCCTAAAGAAAGCTGCAGCAGATAATGTTGGCAACATGTGGCGAGACATACTTATCAGTCTCTGAAGAGTGTACCATTATGAGGCACTGGCTTGAGGCTGTACCTAGTGCTATGGGCAGGAGGCTATGGGCTTGGGTGGGAGGGTGTGCATTAGGGTTGACAATCCAAAGGAAGACCCCACCATTGTTCGCTAAGGCTTCAGAGACTCAAAACCCTAATGTGTTTTTCCTTTTGCTGCTTGGGGGATGGGGATGGGAGTTAGGGCTGGAAACCCAAATGCCACATTTCTGTACTTTTTGTGTTAAACTGAACCCTAACGAGTGCATTAACTAATTTTTGCAGAGCTAGAGGGGCATAACATGGAAAACTGTGGGCTTTCATGATGCCACATGAAGTGCCAGTACCGTTTCTATGATGCTATTATGCAAATAATTGGAAGGGTTGTATTATGAACCGCCTAGTTTTTATTTATACAGTCTCTATGCACACTCTTAATTTTAATGTATATTTTGTTTTTCTGCTCAAGGCTGAATTTTTCCTATGATTATGGTCTTTGTTAACCGCTATATTTTTAGTACCTTGCCATTCAGTTCACTCTCAGTTGTATCAGTCATTCCTTTAAACAGTCATCATGCAGACCATCTCAGTCATATCAGTTGTTCCTTCAGCAGTCATCCTCAGTCAGTCCATTTCTGCATCCATGTCATCAGGCTGTATGAATGTATTCCTACTAGTCATCATCATATTCCTAGAATCTTGCCCTCAGGGCTTTCCTGTGGAAAGACTTGCTTACTGGCTCCCTTAAAGTTTGCATCATCAGGAAGAGCCCCCCGTCATGAGTGGGGGCCTTTTACTGTTGGCAGCTTGTCTCTGTGAAACTTCCCAGCAGTTCCACTGGGTGGTAAGGTCCAGCACTCCGGGAAAGCTTTAGCCATGCTGACCCATAGTTGAAGGCATCTACAGTGTAGTATTTAAGACTTCAGCTACTGGACGTGGATCCTTAAGCCTGCATGAGTTCCGTAAACTGTGCAGACCATTTTAGCAGCATCTTTGGAAGGTATTTTCCCACATTAGCCTAAAATCTATCTAGTCTAATTCCATATCCCTTCCTGCAGTTTCTAGTCAAGAATAGTCCTCCTCATGGTCATGAGGCTGGATGATAGTCTTTCAGCAGTTACTGCTCTCCTCATTCCATGCTTTGTGAGGTGGGCCTCCTTCTTGGGGAACTTTCATTAGCTGCAGAGATCAACTTGCAGCACCCCACAACATTATCTCATTAGAGGGACAGAGCAGGAGTTATCCTCCAAAACACCCCTAAATTAAATTCTCAATTAGCAAGCTGAACTATCATAATGATAATTACCTATGTCAGGAGGGATGGCAGCCGAGGCTGTGAATTCTCAGAGATTTCCTCCATTGGGGTTTGCTTCTCTCCTGAGTGCCAAAGACCATCATACAGTATACTTTATATATTTAATGATAGCTTTTACCTAGTAGTAGGATTCCTGCTGTGAGTTGTGGTTGGCTTGTGGCCTTTTATCATCCTGCAATCCTTCCATCCACTCTCTTCTTCTAGACATCATGCCACTGTCTGCTGTCAGTCATCATCAGCTATCAGCTGTCTCTGTCATTATTCCACTTTTGTTTGTGTGTGTGCAGCTCCTTCTTTGCAGTTCTCTTGAGCTCCTTCTTAAGGTTCTTTTAGCCTCAAGCAGTTATTTTACTGCAGCATCTCTAAGGCGGAACCCTTCTCAAGAGGATTCTTTTTCCTTTAAAGTACCCCAAAAGGATGGTAGTCCCATAGGTGACAGAGTGCAAAAAGCCAAAGCATCCACATGTAACAGTCAAACAACTCAATCATCTAGCTAGCCTTCTGACTAGCAACAGTATTGGACAAGCATTTCTATACACTTTGGTTGTGAATGCCCATTGAATTAATCATTCAGAAACCCCTTTTCGTTGCTCCACTATCCTCTCCTCCACCTACAGTGACTCGCTTCTCCTTGGGCTCCTTCAAAGAAACATAGAAACATAGAAGTTGACAGCAGATAAGGACTGGCAGGCCCATCCAGTCTGCCCCTTACCCTACCTTTCATTTGTGCCAGCTGACTCTAACTAGTCATCGGCTTTAGCTACTCCTTCCGATCTCTATGAATAAGGTACTTTTAGCCTAAAGGAATCATGTTTCTGCAACGCCTCTAGAGGTGGAACCCCTCCTCAAGAGGGTTTATTTGTCTTCATGATACCCTGAAGGGTGTTAGTCTAACAGTGACAGAAGGTGTGAATGGTCAAAACATCCACATATAACAAGCAAAATACTCAGTCATACAACTAGCCTTTTAACTGTCAACAGTGTTGCACAAGCATTACTCCATACTTTGGTTGTAAATGCCCATTGAATTAAAAGGCTATGCCTGTGGTTAAATGGGTTGGAGCAAACAGCCACACCCCTTCCTTTGCTATTTAATCCAGGTTCCTCTAGCCTCATTCAAGCTCTGTTATTTTGCTCCTGCAACCCCCACCCCCAATGGCGTGCTTTTTCCTTGGGCTCCTTCCTAAGGAACTTTAGCTTAAAGGAATTATGTTCCTGTGGCACTTCTAGGGGTGAAATCCTCCAAAAAGATTTTTTGTCTTCAGGTACCCTGAAAGGAGACAGTCCCACAAATGACAGAGAGTGTGAATGGCCAAAGTATCCACATATAACAAACAACTGAATCATACAACCTGCTTTCTACAACAATCTTGCACAAGCAATGCTCCACACTTTGGTTGTGTGCACCCATTGAAATAATAATCTTACTTGAGAGGGCTCTTGCAGTAAGTATTCACATATAGGACTAAGCCACCAGACATCAGGACCCCATGGAAAAATTTATGGATAGCAAGCAGTCTCTGGTGGGGACTGCCCCCACGTCAGGTGACTGGTGTCATGCAATGTTGGTATAAAGGCGGTCCCCATGCCCACCTTCTAGTTCTTTCCTGCCGTTGGATTGTGAAAGTTCCTCATGGTATAACAGCACTTGTCAGTCATTCATCAGTTCTCAAGTTTTCAAACTTTTTGACCTATTTCTCTACTTTTCTTCAAACAATTGCTGTGTATAGGTCCGACATCCTCCGAATCACATAAAAACAAGTGCGACTCATGTGGTTCCCAGCTTCCACACAGGGCGGCCACTCCTTGTGCCTCTTCTGTCTGGTCCTGGACCACCCTGTGGAGAAGTGCCAGCACTGCCAGAAGTTCAACTCCACTACCCATAAGAGAGGTAGTGGTCCCTGAAACCCATATCCTCAAGAAGAAAATGGCCTCCATGGAAAAGAATTAAAAAGCAGAGCAGGCATCTACTTCCCCTCATGGTCATAATAAAAGCGTGACAAGGAGAAGCATTGGGAGCAGAAATGGCTTCCACAGCAGCCAGACTTCAGCTGGAGTCGTCTCCCTCAAGGTAACATCCCCTCGGAGGATCGCTCCTCGACAGCCGTCTTGGTGGTTATCAAGAGGCATCGCCCCTCAGGTCCAGCTCACACTTGGGCCTCCAGAAGCCTCCGGGGCAAGGAGGACTCTGCTTCCATTAAGGTCGTCTTCCTCGTGGCCTTCCGGTCAGAGTGGGTCCAATAAGTTGAGCGTCGGTTCCACTGGCCGTGCCCAGACAAAGCTGCTAAGCTGCTCACCTCCTCGGGTAAGCGTCCAGCCAAAATCCCTTCTGACAAGGTTGCCTCTCCTTTGTGACCTTCCTCTGGTAGAGTCCAATAAGTCGGATGCCAGCTTCTCCGACATCTGCCCTGACACTGCCGATAAGTCTGGCGCTGGCTCCACCGATGACTGCCCAGCCAAGAAGCCTGTGCCAGGCCCTGTCGATCAGTCTGACACCCCAGGCTCACCACAGCGTCTCACCCGTTGCCCAAGGGGTCCCTGCATCCCGACTGACACCTGGGGATTTTAACCCTCCTTCCCGGTCATCACTGGGGACCTCGAGGCGCTGCCATCAGGGCTCCCTCCTCCTGATGTGGGATCCTCAGATGCCAGTCCGGCGTTGGCCAACCTGGCTCCATCCAGCATCCCTTTGCCTGATGGAAGACCTGTTCCTCCATCAGGACTGTCGGACCTGCTCAACAGTATACCGCCGGGCCCGGCGTTCATGGGGCCAACACTTCCACCGTCTGAACCGCCAGCAGGCCTCTGCCAGGTCCCTCTGCTCCATCAGAGCCCCTTGCACCTGGGTACCTGACACTATAATACCCAATGCCGCAGTACCTGGCCCCTCAGTATCCAACACCGCGAGTAACCTTCGTTGCAATATCTGGTGCCGCGGTACCTGACACCTCAATACCTGATGCCGGGCTACCGACCGTCCAGGTTGCGGATACTCTTTTATAGGTACCCTAATACCCGTGATCCCCCACCTCTGCCACCCACTCCTCAGCCACTGGCGGATCTGAAGGAGACCTTGGCCTCCTGGTGGGCTGAGGCCAAGGCTCAGCTCACCGGGAGGTCGAGAGTCATCTCCGACACTGGGCCGATACAGATCCCTATGTTGGAGACGGAGACTCCTCCCTCTGCCCGACACCATAGGAGAGCCCTCCGGTACCTGAGGCAGGGAGGAGGCGTGCCCCGGGAACTCCCAGAGGGCATCCTTCCCCCTCCTAGGGAGGAGTCTTCTTCCTCTTCATCAGAAACTTCTGTCTTGGACTCAGTGATCAGCCACTCTGACCCCAAGGCGTACTCCACACTCCGAATGCCCCAGGCCAAGGGATCCTCTGAAGTCCCTCCGGAGGAGTCCTTCTTTTCTGGAGTTATTGGGAAAATCCAGGAAGTACATCAGTGGCAATCAGTGGAGCCAGGTCCACAGCGTAAAACTAGCTGCCCATCTGGATCTGCCTGGGACTCCTTCGCTGATCCCACTCTGGATGGAGCCTCATGCAGATCTTGTTCCACCATTTGGAAGCAACCTTCTGTGTTAGCCCCACTTCTGAGGAAGGCGGACAGGCTATACCAGGCTTCTGAGGCTGTAGACTTTCTTAGCCTTCACCTCAAGGCAGATTCCGTTGTCATCAGTGCCGCTCACAGTCGGCTCTGCCAATCCTAAATCCTCAGCTCGTCTCCACCTGATAAGGAATCCTGGCTTCTGGACCAGTGCGGGACAAGATTTATTCTTCTTCTACCCTGGGCATCAGGGCCCTTAACTATGTTGCTCATATGGGGATTTCCAGAAGACCATCCTTAGCCAGGTGGAATCTAAATTGGACTCCTTCCTGAGTCACAGACTAAGCAGGAAGTGGGTGACCTTGTCCATTCCGCTTGCTCAGCCTGTCGGCACATGCTACATGCCACTTATGATGCTGTGGACACAGCTGGAAGAAGCTCAGCCTTTGCCATAGGCTTACGGCATCATGTCTGTCTCCGCATGTCAGGTTTGATCCCTGAGGTACAATCTGCTATACAGGATGCTCCCTTCAGGGTTCGGTGCTGTTCGGGTGTTGTCAAGGACATCATTACTGAACTGCAGGAGAAAAGGTACTGCACTCAAGTCTGTCCAGACTATGTACAGCCCCCTCAAGGCAACCAAAGACAAAAGCTGCATGGCAAATGTGCCAACAAGCGTCGGGGCCTCCAGCAGCCAAGACTCCCCAGCAAAAGCGCGAGCCTCGGCTGCTGCGCTGCCCTACACCTCCTGACTCCCTGCCTCTCCCACTGCCTCTGGAGGTTCCAGAGGAACAGGTTGGGGAGATTCTCCTCCATCTACTGATTGGGAGAGGATAACATCAGGCGCTTAGGTGCTCCAGTTGATATCAGCAGGACACTCAATAGAGTTTCTGCAGAAATTGCCCGAAGACCACCCCCAAGTGTCCCTACTCCCGCAACATCTTCCTCTGGTCCTGGAGAATCATCTCCCTTCTCTCAAAGGTGGCAGTAGAGCCAGTCCCCATTCATCTTTGGGGGACAGGTTGCTATTCCATTTCTTCCTAGTTCCAAAAGATGGGAGATCTGAGGCCCATCCTAGACCTCAGCTCCTGAACATGTTCATGGAGTAAAAATGCTTCAGGATGCCTACCTGCATGTCCCTATGTGCCCTTCCCACTGCAAATTCCTCTGGTTTTGTTTTCAGGGGACCACTACCAATTCAAGGCCCTCCCATTTGGTCTTTCCTTGGCCCCTGAGTGTTTACCAAATGCCTGTTGGTGTGGCGGCCACCTCGTACCAGGAGTATAGGTATTCCCGTTACCTGGACAATTGGCTCCTGGCTGCCTCATCCAGGAGGAACTCCTGCCGCCTTTCCTTGCAGGTTTTACCAGCTTGGGTGTCACCATCAACCAGGCCAAGTCCCACTTGATCCCTTGCCATGCCTTCAGTTTATAGGGGCAGTTCTTGATATGACCACGGCCAGCCTTCTTGCCTCTGGACAAGGTAGACACCCTTCAGAATCATGCTCGTCTTCTGTCCGGCCGCAAGAGGTCGAAACCAGATCAGTCCTCTACCTCCTTGAGGCTAATGAGGCTGCCATTCCGACAGTCCCATTGGCTTGGCTCTATATGAGGATCTCTCAAAGGATGCTTTGGTTGCAATGGGACCAGACCAAGGACAATCTAGACCAAGAGGTACTAGTATCAGATCTCATGATCAGAGACTTGCAATGGTGGATGGTTCAGGAGAACCTTGCCTCGGAGTTCACTTCTGCATCGATCCCCTCCCAGACATTGGCGACAGATCGTCAAGAGAAGGCTGGGGTGCCCATCTAGGGTCTCACAGGACTCAGGGCAGCTGGTCTAAGTTCGAACAAAACCTGCACATAAATGTGCTCGAACTGAGAGTAGTCCTTTATGCCTTCAGGCTCTACTCTCCTTCATCCTCCCCAGTCATCTCCTCATACAATCAGACAACATATCGTAGTCTGATACCTCAACAAGCAGGGAGAACACGTTCCTACCCTCTGTTCGAGGAAGTGATGAAAGTCTGGCATTGGGCAGCCCAACATCACCTTCACTTGACCCTTGATTCACATTCGGGAGTGGACAACACACTGGCAGACAAACTCAGTCGGTCCTCAGTCAGGTCCCACGAATGGGAGTTAGCTCAACAAGTTGTAAATGACATCTTTCGGCGATGGGGAACATCTCAGATAGACCTCTTTGCCTGTCCCAAAATGCAAAACTTCCGCCTTCTGCTCTTTCGCTCCAGGCGAGACATTTTGGTGGGATGCTCTGTCTCTCGGCTGGAGGGACCGATTCATTTATACCTTCCTCCCATTCATTTTAATTCGAGGTCCTGAACAAACTCAGATCAGAGGGAGCTTGATGATTCTCACTGCTGTCCCTTCTGGCGCAGGCAAGTTTGATTCTCTCTTCTGCGACAGTTTTCAGAGGAACCACCATTTCCTCTTCCTCTGTCGTAGTAACTGTTGACCCAGGATCAGGGACCCTTGTTCATCCGGGTCTCAAATCCTTCATCTCCATGTGTGGCTACTGTAGATGTAGCTAAAGATAGCTTTGGAGTCTCTCTCTTCTAGTAGTGGGCATTTTGGTGGAGGCCAGGAAGCCTTCCACCAGGTCCACCCTACACCATGAAGTGGAAATGGTTTTCATTTGGGCAAATTCGAAGACTTCAGCCTTTCTCATGCCCAGTCAATAAAAGTCCTGGACTACATGCATCACCTCTTCAGTCTGGGTCTCAGCCTTCCTCATTGAAAGTCCACATGGCAGCTATCTCAGCCTAGCATATTCCCTTTGGAGACAGGACTTTTGCTCAGTTGGAAGTATATAAGATTTCCTCAGAGGGTTCTCCATTTGAGACCCCCATCCACATTCCTGTCCCTCCATGGGACTTGAATTTCATCCTGGAGAAACTTACTCTGCCTCCCTTTCAGCCAGCAGCAATAGCTGATTTGAAGTTCCTTTCTTGGAAGACACTCTTCTAGTGGCCATTACTTCCGCTGTGAATTTCCAAGCTGCAGGCCTTAATGTGTAAAATCCATGCTTGATATTTTCACAAGGGAATGTGTGGCTGTATGCACCAGCCTAAGTTTTTCCCTAAGGTTTGTGGCTGAATCTCGGCTAATTGACCTACCCGCTTTCTTCACTTAACACTCCAATCAAGGGAGTACCTCTTACATACTTTGATGTTCACAGAATCCTGAGATACTACACCAATTGGACTAAGGATCTCAGGAAGACTGATCAGTTTTGTCTCTTTTGCTCACAAAAGAGAAGGTAATGCTCTCAAAATGGTTGGCACATTGTATCACTTTCTGTTACGACAAATACAACAAGACCCTTCTGGGTGAAGTCAGAGGTCACTCCACCAGAGGAGTAGCTGCCTCTGCAGCTTGTTTCAAAAATATGTCAGTGGCAGACATCTGTGCAGCCGCAACTTGGACTTCTGTCCATACCTTCAAGAAACACTACAGTTTGGACATCGCCTCACTGTAGAGCAGGTTTCAGGTTCGCTGTCCACAAGTTCTCCTTTGAGACCCGTTCAGCCCTGAGGTTCCATGCTGTGGATAACAATCCTCCTCCCAAGTGCTTTTCCTTGTTCCAGACTGCTTGGGACTCAGTCCTGTATGTGAATACCTGCAAAGAGCCCTCTGGTAAGATAGTACAGTTACCAGAACTTACTATAACAGTAGATCTTCAGAGAGGCTCTTGCAGTAGATATTGCCTTCCTACCAATCCCTCAAAGTTTTCTTTGCTTAATTTCCATTGGGGAAATATCCTCTCTCTCTCATCTTACGCTCTTTTGGCCTTTAGTGGGAAAGAACTGGAAGGCAGGCATGGGGGATTGCCCTTTATACCGATGTCTCATGACGCTGGTCACCAGACGTGGAGTGGTCCCCTGCCAGAGACTGTTAGCTAGAAATTTTCCGTGCTAGCTAGAAATTTTTCCTGATACCTGGTGGCTTAGTCCTATATGTGAATACCTACTGCAAGAGCCTCTCTCGAAGATCTACTGTTACAGTAAGTTCTTGCATAACTGTACTTTGATGCAGTAAAAAGTAAGAATTCCTTAACAGCTGGTACCAGATATGTAGAAGATACTAGCAGTATTCCATCCAGGAGAACCACAACAGTTTCCTGATATTTTGTAAGCTTTATACAATTCAATATAAACATAAATAAATTAGACAAAATGAATCCTTTTGTATGTTTTTTTTTTTATTCAGCACTAGCAGACCTCTATTCTCATGACACATTAAGAAACTGACCTCTTTATGGTGCCCTTATTCCATGTCCCACACATTGAATGGGAATATGCCCATCTCACACAGAAAGGATTTCTCTGATCTGCCCCAAACAGGTTATCCTCTCTGATTTTTTTACACACCTAGGTCAAAAATGTTTTTCAAAATCCTTCTCCCCAAAACACATGGATACATTAACTACCTGACAATAGTTGGAATCAGACTAGTGCAGGTCTGCTAATGGTTGTTTTCACATGCTTATTTATTTATTTTTTGTTACAGTTTAACCTCACTCCCCCCCCCCAGTCCTCACACAGACAGGAAATGTAGGGCACAAACTTATTTAAAACATTAATTGCACAATTGAGTTTCCTAGCCTTTAACATTTCTATCATTTTTGTTGGAGCAGTTCATGCTAACATTAACAGCACATAACTGGGGAAAACATTGCAGCGGCACTACTAGATATTTAAAATTACTTTTGAGAACATCAGATACGATTAACATCATTGTTTAACTGCAGATAACAGCACAGCTAAACAATTCCAAAGAAAAGAGAATTTGTAATGAGATGGGAAGGGAGGTGTAAGCGAAAGAAAGCAAAATGTACTCATGCCATCGTTAACTTTGCTCCACTGATTATCAAGAAGGAATTTTAATAAAGGACCTTAGTAGCTATCTTGCACACAGAACTTCATACATAGCAGTTAATTGTCCTGGAGATAAAGATAGAAGCAACCACTTTGGTAGCCACAACTATGGCCATTGTGCCTTGATTTCATTAGGCATTCCACCTAATAGGCAATCCTCAATTCATATAAATAAGGGGACACTTACTCAATAAAATGTTATATATTTGTTACCCATTGCTAAATGCACAGCCACTTTTTAAAAACTGCTCAATAGCTAGGCACATCATGTAATAGAGTGTCAGTCAGCATCACAGAAATATTAAGAAGATACTTGTCTGAATCAAAAGAATTAATGTATATTTAATCCCTCCATAAGCTATATAAAGGTATTGCAAATAGGTATTACAATTGCAAATTCTGCTGGTAAAAATAATTAGAGCAGACCGGTTCTGACTCCCTGTTGATGGTACAGAAATGCTGCTGTGCGATTGCAAAGTCCCTTGTTGCATGCTGTCCCAACATCGGTAGCATTCAGGAACATTTGCCTGAAAAAGCATCATCAGCATCTGGAGGGGTTCTTCTAAACGAAAGACATCCTGGTGGCTTCTGGAAGGAGTCCAGCATGTTCAGCGCTACTTGGGCTTCAGATCAGCTCTTCTCGATGATTTCTGCTGCTTAGCCACAGTGCCACCTGGTGACCAGGATCAGGAAGTGCATTAAAATAGTGGGGAAATAGTAATCCAAACAGATTACTGAGGCCAAATTTTAGTATTCTGGTGGAAAAACGGTATTCTGAATGCACCGAATACTATTAAATTTGAGCCCTGTATACATTTGTAATCTGTGGAATGTTTTATTTATGCTGTTTTAAAATGTATGACTGGGAAAGGCACACTGAGCTGAAGCTCATTTCCAGGTGCATCTCACAAGCACAGGAGGTTAAGTGACTTGCTAAGGGTCACAGAATATGCAGGTGGCAGTTGTGGATTTCAGACCCAGGTCTTCTGGGTCTTGGGTTCACAGCTTGGTGCTTTAACCCTTTAGGCTATACTAAATGTGAGAGAATGGAGAAGAATCACAAGTAACTAAAGGAATATATAGGAGATATGCAACAGGGCAGCATGCGGTAAATAATTTATCCAATCGAGTTTTGTTGACCTCAGACTACCTGTGCATTTATACAGAGCAGAAATGGATACCAGTTGGCATTACATTGTCCTCTCCCTCACACACTTGCTAAATCTCCCTCCTCAGGTATAGTACTCCAGCCTGGAAGACAGCCAAGGCCCCACGTCTCCAAAAGCGGCAACCACTCCATCCCAGGGAATTACTGTGCCATCTCCTCCTCTCCTCCCTTACAAAGCTCCAAGAGACAGTAGTCTACTCCAGGATTGCTGATTTCTCACCAGCAACAATACTGTATCCCTGTTTCAAACTGGTTTCAGGAAGAACCACTCTACTGTGTACTCCTTACTGTGGGTCATAGATGCCATTCACTCAGGAATGGATCTGGGTCATCACAGCTGCTATCTTTGTAGACATGGCAAAAGCATTCAACTCAGTGTCCCACTAATCCTACTCAGCAAGCTACACTCTGTTGATTTAGTGCCACCAGTAGTGAACTGGTTCAGTTCCTACCTTATGAACAGGAGCCAGTTAGTCCAGGTGGGTCTCACCAGTCGTCTCCCGCCTCTATCCTTTCTGGTGTACCCCAAGACTATTTTAGGCCCCATTTTATTCTCATTTTCATCAATGACCTCCTCAGCTTGCACGCATGCTCAAATCCACATATATGCTGATGATACGATCATCTATACCTCTGGTCCCTCAACC
The DNA here is from genome assembly GCA_016271365.2 of Neoceratodus forsteri. Classification (NCBI taxonomy): domain Eukaryota; kingdom Metazoa; phylum Chordata; order Ceratodontiformes; family Ceratodontidae; genus Neoceratodus; species Neoceratodus forsteri. The sequence goes on along the minus strand of CM057450.1, from coordinate 1,180,353,659 downwards.
ATCGAAGTCAAGGCCCCACTCCAGCATGATTTTAACCACATGATAAACTGGTTTCAGGTCAACAGTTTTGGGTAAACATGAAGAAAACAGTTTCAATGACCTTGGATTAAAACAAAAGCCCTCTACACCTCATCCCTCTGGTCTTCTCCACCTCTGACTGATTCCTTCCTAGAATCGCTCTGCCTTCAAGTACCTTGGGGTACAGCTGGACAACAAGCTAGACTTCTCAGTCCATATTGACTCCTTGTACTCAAAGTTCTACCTAAACTAGGAGTAATGCACCAGAACAAAGATTGCTCTCCTCTTTGTGTGTCGTGGATTGCTCACCAGAACCATCCTCCCCATACTTGATTATGTGGACATTGTCTAAGGCACTGCCCTGCCACTTCCTTTCCAAACTTGTCACACCCAAATGCCTTTTGCCATTTTGCCACAAACTCTGCTTTCCACACTCACCATTGCTTCTTCTACTCATCTCTTTCTATCCCTCCCTTTCCCACCATCGCCAGACCCACTCCCAGCCATTATTGCCAGATTCTGGTTTGACTCCTTCCCTCCTGTCTTTCCTCTCTCTCATCTCCTGCCTGTCCCACTCCATACCTGCTCCGCCTCCAGAGCGCATCAATTTTGTTTCCTCCTCCACCCTAACTCTAGTGCAGGACAGGCTACTTTCCTTTCCATCTTCCTTCCTCTGAAGCCAACTTTCACCATCCTTCCATCAAGCCTCCTTCTTCCAGTGTTCAAGCAACTGCTCGAACACACTCCTACTCCTCCTTGCCGCTGCCTCTAATCTTTCACCTCTAGCTTAACTCAGACTTCCTATGCTCCTCTTTCTATTTTTAAGCTTATTCTAATAGTACCTTACTCAGATGTAATTGTAAAACTGTCCTGTTGAGATACTGAATCTGGTTGTATCGCACTGTGGTTTCTTTCTAAAATATGTGATGTATAACTTTCCGTTGAGCTCTGTATCGGGCTGTGTTGTATTATATTTTTATGTGCATTGTCACTTTGTTTTATATGTTTTATAATTACCCGCTCCCTGGGTTGCACCTGAAACAAGCCCTGACTCAGTGTGCTTTTCCTGGCTACCAAAAGTTTAAATGAAATAAATAAAACGTTCTTGGTATTGTGTGCCACTTTGTCAAGGCCAGTGGTGATCCCGTGTTTCAGGATTGCAAAAGACTTTGCATCAACACACAGTTAGTGGTTTAATTCCTCATGTCTTAGTTCTGCTGTATTTGCATTTACCTGCCAGCATATCCTGACATCAAATCACTACAGTCATGTTGCAGTCCTTCTCTTGCACATGGGAGCCTATTTTTTCATTTACAAAATTTTACAATAACCATGCTTTCTTATCTTATCTAGGTGGGACTGTAGTGCTTTGAAAGATGCAGGTGGCTTTCCACATATTTCTTTGCTGTTTTTTTTTCTTTTACTAAGAGTAGCCCAACTGGGATGTAACATCATGCATTAACTGAGGCTCTGCTTCTACCTAGTGTTACAGCTAGGCAGTCTGAAGCAAGCACAGGGAGGTCAAGTATGTTGATCAAGATACTATGAGCCAGTGATTGGCAGGATTTGAACCTAGCTAGTATCTTCTGGTTCATAATTCTTAATCTGTAAATCAACTTTAATTTACGGTCTGCCAAATAGCTAGGCATCCCCTTAGAGCATGTTACAGAGTTAGCCCAAATAACACAATCACAGTTAAAACAAAGGTTCTTGTACTCCAACCACTGGACAACAATGCCTCTACTTTTCTTTACTTTTGAAAGCTGTATAGACTTTTTTTTGTTTTGCTTCTTTACATTCTTTTAGTCTTTCATATGCATTGATTTCCTTTCCTTGCTGACCAGTGAACCTTTTGGTGTGCATTTTGGGACCATTTCAGGGTTTGTTTAGGTAAAGAGTTGCAAGTGTCTGAATTTTGATTGTGACTGATAAGCACGAACTGATCAATGTCATTTTAGGGTTCGTGACAATATGGTAGTCCTTTGTCCTGTGCTGTACTGCTTGGATAAAAGGTGGGTGTAGGGTAATAAACGTTATAGTTTTGGGTAGGGTAGGAATGCTCAGGCATATTTCATCTTACATATTCAACCATTTGACTCGACATTGCTCACGTTAAGTTCTAGAGGGTGTGGGTAAAAGCAACAAATAACGGATTTTAGTTGTTTTCTCCACATGGAACCATTAGCTTCAGCCCTCAGCTAGTCAGAATTGAGACCTCTGTGTTGATTTTGTCTGGTGGAGGTAGCAGTCCCAGCCCAGAATTCAGTGAATACCAGGCTGTTGTTTAATTTAATCTACTCAGTGCTGTCTTTGGTTGCTGGAAATGTAAGCATACTTCCATTTGTTTGAATGTTGTGCAGTAATGGAAGCTGATTCACTTACTTTTACCAGTGAATAAATGTCAGGTATCCTGAATTCTGAATGCCATGACGATGTAATGCAATATAACATAATACAGTAAAACAAATGTAACCAGGTTCTGCTACAGCGGACATGCCATTTCTCATTTATTATGCGATCCTACTGGTTTGGAGTACAATAGTAGCTAAAGATTATTTAAAATAATATAATATAGATGCTTCCTGTCTCTTGTCTTTCTGTCGGTCTGTCAGTCTAGCTAGCTATCAAGACAAACTGTGTAGAAGGACATCCAGATACTCCTCCTGCAAACCTTCAAACTGCAATTTTCTGTAGTTCCACTCCATGAAATGCCAGAGGATGCTGTTAACAGCATGCAAAACTTATAGTACATTTGAATATCTTCTGTACATACAGTAAAACTATACATCTGTCTTCTGTTATGGAAGTTGTTTTCACACAGAGAATTTATTCAAATCCACACTACAGTGTGATAGTGATCACACTGGAAAATGTAACTTAAATCAGAAGGCAGTCCTTTGTCCTAAATTTAGTAGTTGATTTGCTCCCTCTAATTGTGTGACTACTTGCGTAGTCCCCCACATGTATGTTATTTATATGAAACCAGTGGGTGACCTACCTAACACTAATCACCTGCTGGAACAGCACTAATTTCTGGTAGTGCACAAAAGTGGAGGTTCCATTTTTCTTATAAATTTTATATGAAAATAATCTTTTTTTATAAAAACAGCTACAAGAAAACATTCTGTATCTGACTGTGATTCAAATCAGTACCAATTATCTCTCATGCTGGTGTGGGGTCTTGGGTTAAGCAGTGTTTCTTTAAATACTCAGGAAATATAAAAGAAAAATAATTTAGTTTTATATATATGCTTTCATACAGACTGCATCCCAGCAACTTTACAAACCATGAACAGTTGGCAACAGCCATTATGTACAAACAGAAAAGTTAACTGACACTGAGGGAGTTTAAGGAAATCTCAAGGGGAGGGGTTAAATGCAGGGAAGAAAGAGTGAGGTGAAATAAAATACAGGGAGGTTAAGTGACTTACTCAGGATCACACAGTGACTACATGGCAATGGTGGTATTTAAACCAGGTTATCCAGCTTCAAAGATCTGCACTCAAACCATAAAATGTTTTACTAATATCTGATTAAATAGGGAGGGATCTGGGTCAGATGACCATTTTTCAGCAACGCCTGGGGAGGGACAACAATAGGGAGACAGTAAAATCATTACATGCAATAACAGTACATTCATTACAGCTATTGTATTTACATCAATCATTTCACATATTCACAATCACAAGAGAAATTTGACCACAAACTCTCCGTCAGGTTTCTCTTAAGTGCATGACATTTCACCGTGAGTCTAGGCCATGTTGAAAAGTTGATTTATGATTCTTGAGCCATAGCAGGAAAACAATCATTCCGCTATTTTGTTTTGGAAAATATCTCATAAAGTACTGTTTCATGGGGAGTTTCACAGGAGTAGGTCTTAATGGATAAACAGATTTTTCACTTAATTTCCTTGGCGTATTAGATACAAGCACTTTCTGTACAAACCCTGCTGTTTTCCGATAAAGGCTCAGTTCTTGGAGGGGATAGATGTCTGCATGTAAATCATAGAGGTGAGTTTGTTTTGGTAGTTTGGTGACTAATCTACAAATATTATTAAATGTAACCATGTATTTGCTCAGAACAGTATCTGGAATGTTATAAAACAAAACTGAGTTGTACTGTAGAGCAGGGAGCAATAATTGCCTGGTTATAACCTCCCTTACTTCCATTGTCAAATGTAACTGATTCCTTCAGAGGAAGCTGTTTCCTATTTACTCTTCTGGTCACTATATATATATATAGTCTTGAAATTATAGGGTTTGATCCACTAGTATGCCTAAATAATTGACATTTTTAACTGCATTAAGACGTACATTATCAGACGTGATGATTTTCAATTCACATTCATGTGTATCTAACCTTTGTTTTGTCCCAAACATCAGTTTTAGTCTTTTTATGTTTGCTTGCACATGTGCATGAAACATTTTGTTACACATAACAGCATTTGAGAGGTGTGTCACTGTGCCCATTGCGCTCAAACTTGAAGGGCTCGCAGTCTAGACCAATGACCACACACTGTGGTCATGACACCACCGCTGCTTGCTGGTTGGAAACTTCATGTCGCTGAAAGGACCAAAACTGCTCCAGTCAGAGCAGGCATTGGTTCATTCATTCGAGAGTGCCAGACCATGGAGTGCTTTAATTTATTTATTTTTGTTTATTTATTTATTTAAATATTTGTTAACTGGGAAAAGCACACTGAGCGAGCTTGATTCGGGTGTGACCCAGGGGCAGGGAAAGGAAAACAAATATTTCCAAGTACAAAAAATACATTACAGTGTGGTTGACAAGACGTTACAGTTAAACATTTAAAGCTCTACAGTAGATTACAAGTACAGTTACATACTGTAGCAATCGTTTCGAGCAGCAGTACAGCTTACTTACTAGGTAGATTGCAAGAGATAGTGAGTTGAAGCATCGAGGAACATTGTGAGGTGAGTGCTTTGTGCAGCGAGCAGAGTAAAGCATAAAGCAGGTTCAGTTGTGACAGCGATGGGGAGGTGACATAATTGTTGCTTGCAGGCCTGGTGTGAGGAAGCTTCTAGTGAGGGGCAGAGATTGTTCCATAAACTGGGGAGCCTATAGGCATAGGCAGCTTTGCCAGCTGAGGAGGCAGGTCGAGATAGGATGAGCTATCTTCCATTTCTGTGCCTCAGTTCGTAGGTGGAGTGAGAGTCCAGGGAGGCAGTCCATAAGGTAGGAGGGAAGCATACTGAACCAAAATCTAGATATGAGAGATAGGAGTGTATGTAGTGTCTGTGTGACGGGGGAGATCAAGGAGGAGTAAAGATTGCAGTGGTGAGTTTGAAGTGAGGAGTTTGTTGCGAAATAGCAGAAGGAGTTTAGGAGGGTGTCTAGCCTGGACAGGATGGTTACAGAGGCAGAGCTATGGACCACATCTGCATGGGTCTTTAAGATGGCCTTAAAGACCCATTTGTTTCATCTTGCTTTTGGGATTTTATGCAGTAAACTGTTTTTAACGTATATTGGTCTGAAGCTTGGAATTGCATTGTATTTTATTATTTTATTGTTTTAACATGTTTTTATTGACAATATGTGTACAGCGCGTTGATAGTTGTGGTGTGCTATAAAATAAAGAATTATTATTATTTGCGTGAAGCTGGTCAGCAAGCAGCTGATCGACTTTCAGTCTATCTGTCTGTCTGTCTAGCCATCCATCTATCTGTGTCTGTCCCTGTCCCTTCCAGGACCCTTGCCCGCTCACCCTTCCCTTCTTTATAAATAATTTTTTTTAAATGTAGGCAGAGCTGGATGCCCACCCCACTACTTCTTTCTCCTGTCCCTCAGGTCGCTCACCCACACTTTCCATTTTATAAATAATTTTTAAAATGTAAGTGGTCCGGGTGCCCACCCCAGTACTACTTCTCTTGACCTCACCTCCAGGTTGCCCACCCCATTCCCCAACAAGCCTGACGCTGGGTTACCCAGTCCCAGTAATGGAATGTATCTGAAATAAAGAAAACCATCCCTCAGTGTTTCTTTATTTTGTAACCTGTAAAAAAAAACTGTCCCCACCAATCTGCTCCGCTACCCCCATACAGATCTCACTCAGCAGTCACCCCACACTCCCACCCTCCACACACCCTCACTCACCTGAACAGGTTCCAAGTTCCAGGTCAAAGATCCACTCTTGACTGAAGACATGTTATGATGCTGGAACCATCAACTGCAATATGAAAAATTAAGGTACAGTAGCGCGGTTCAATGTGTTTCAATGGGGGTTGAACTTTGATGCATAACGTTGGTATTTTTGCATATTGGTCCCAGATTTTCAACATGGCCTTTTGTAAACCCACCTCATGATCAATGGTGGTGGAATTATGCAAATCAGGCCGAAGGTGATTTTGCGGTCACATTGCAAAATCCACCTTCGAAGCGGGATTTGAAAACTTTCACCACCCTTTGTTCATGAGGGGTCATAAGATGATGTTAGGTTTGGGTCAAAATATGTAAAAATGGCACAAAGTTATATGCATACATTGAAATTTTCTGCACTCGCCATAACTTTGGTAATTTTGAATATTTTGACCCCAAGTTTTCAACATAGACTTTTTTCACACCACCTCATAAACACGATAGCTGTCATTTTCAAATTCTGGCCAAAATGTGTTTTGGTACCTGTGGCATGGAACAACGTTTCAGTGGTGCAGAATGACGTTTTAGTGGGATTTGAAAATGTTCTCCTACCAGGTTCATTAGGTTGGGTAATAAAAGCTGTGCTGAAAATGTAGTGTATAAATATAGGAAATGCCCAGGTTATGACTAAATGTTTTACTGTTTCAGCGTTCATGCATAACCGCTAATTTTCAATATTTTGACTCCAAACTTTCAACATAGCCATTTTCCTCACCACCTCACAAACATGACATGTCATTTTTAAAATCCTTGATGAGGTGTGTTTCATTTCAATCAATATACTGTAAATAGCACATGTTATCTCTATAAGGTGAATCCTAAAACAAGTATCTTCAAAAGTTAGGGCCAAAATTAAGAAAACAAAAAATTGTTTAACAACCTTATGTAGTGCCTATCAGTACCAAACACCTGCACTGCACATACCTGCAAGCAAACATTCAGCACTGACAAATGCTTGTCTCATTCAGAATGAGTTTGTTTTCTGAGAACCAGGAGTGTAGCCTATCCTAGATGCCCTGCAGGGATTTCTAGGTCCATCCCTATTTTACTGGCACAATACAGCACTATTTCCTCCAGTACAAGACAGTTGACACTTCTCTGCAGGCAGTTGGTAACTCACTGACAAAATTGAAAACAGGAGTGGACTTAGAATGGAACCCTAAGGCCCGTCCACACTGCACTGCTCAGCCCGGTAACAGATGCAATCCGTTACGGCCGGGAGCGGTGCAGTGTGTCCACGTGCGGCAGTGTCCGTTATGGGACCGGTACCGCTGGTCACACTAGGGGTGATGGGTGACCGTTACCGTGGTGCCCAATCCCACAATGCAGCTCGCTGCACTGAGGGGACCAGTGCCATGCGTCCACAGTCGCCCAGTAGCGTTGCACAAGAAACGCAACGGTTTCATAACGTTGTTGAAACCACCTCATATGTGGTTTCAACAGCAGTTCTAACGCCTTCTGTAACATTACGGTGTAAACGCAGACCATTGTGGTAATGGTTTGGGCACTCTGTAATACAGAGGGTAGTGTGGACAGGGCCTAAAAGACACCCATGCTGATTCCTAGTGGCTTGGATCTAGCTGTACTATTTTTGTTATTTGTACTCAATTAGTCAGATAGTTGGCGAATCACTGAACTCTGCATTTACTGACTTAAGCAAAATGCATGACATGGGGGTGGTGTTGTGGGATTTACACACGCTTCAGGTGTGGTGTGGCATGAGGTCGTGGGCGAGGTGCGTAAACCACTCGAGGTGTGTAAATCTCACAACAACCTCCCGAGTGCATTATTGCTATTATAAAATTAATCAAAGAAAATGTGTTTTACTGAGAACAAATCAATATTTGTATTATTACAAAAATACAAGATTTTGTTCATCCGCCTATGCTAAAATAGTCCCATCAGTATGTCATAATTTGGTAACAGAACAATATATTTATTACAAAATACAAGGTGTATTTAAACAAATCCTCTCCAGTTGACTGTGTCACATTCCACACACACACACTATACTGTCCTGTGATCTACAGACTGGCATGCCTCATCTCTATGAGCACAACTTAAGGAGAAACAAAACAACATGCACATTGATGGCTCTCCAAGCCTACCTCTGCCCACCCTCCCCAGTAAACTGGCTCACATACAGCAAGGAGTCTACCCTTTTGCATGCTTTCCTGTTCCCCAGTAATCAGCAGTCTCACCAGTCAGCATAGTCTTGCAGTATGGCACTTACTCCACCATGCTGATATCTGTCTTACAGATCGGTTCCCCAGCCCCACAAACACAATCACCAAAGAAAGAAACTATTTGCATGTATGTCTCGGAGATACTGGAGCACTCATTGAATGCTGCGCACATTTGTGTTTTTGGTGATGAACGGAAGGCCTCTTCAAGCTCCCAGACTGAATTAATAAGTCTGGAGTGCTAGTCGGTGTTTCTTATTGCCAAATAAAATTACTGAGTCCTGAGTGCCAGATGGTGTTTCTTATTGCTGAAATGAAAAAAAATATATATATATATATATATATATATATATGTGGATTTGCCAGTGTTTAGTGCTGAATTAAAAATAGAAGTATGATATGCAATTCCCTCGAGCTCCAAGCTCAAGTCCAAAATCTGACTGCTGTGCTATGCCATCACTTGCTGATGGTCCCAGACAGTTGTTTCGGTGCTCATTAGGCACCGTTAGAGTAATTTGAGATTTAGTCTACCATCACAAAAAGTATTCAGAAATGGCTCCATAGGACCATACAGAGGTCAGTGAAGGTACTCTCTATTTTAAATTGCTTACTGGATCTCTAGTTCACTATGTGATTCTAGGATTGTTGGATTGTGATGAAACAGCTATTTGTTAATGTATAGACTGTTCATAGAATCATAGAAGGTGATGGCAGAAAGGACCTCATGGCCCATCTAGTCTGCTGCTTACCTCACTAGCCCGACCTACGCAACTTGAGGCACTCCCTTCCCTTAGCCCCATGTGTCTGTCCCAAGCGGTCTTGAATCCTTCTACGGTCTCTGAGTATTGTGAAACAAATGGCGATTTTCAAGGTTGCCAGCGTTGGTTACTTAATATACCTGTGATCAGGTCAGAACTGATCAGCTGGAACTTAAGCCATGTGTTTGTTGTGATCTTTACATGGCTAAAGCTCAAGTCTGACCAATCAGCTTCAGCATTCTCCATGTCCATTTTATAATCCTATGTTTACCAGCCTATTGGTCAGCCCAGAATGCTCCACCAAATCGAAACCAGATCATCTTGGGACATGAGGAAGATTTGTTGTTTATAGATAAAAAGAATGTTTGTGATCTAAATTAGGTCCTTTCAATGTTTTCTTTTCAGTATGAACCACATTTTCAAAAAACATTTAAAGCATAGCAGTTTATTGTTTAAAGTCTGGTAAAACATATTTTAACCCACATTAAAATGGTGATAACCTATGTTAAAAGGTGTCAATATACAGCATGTTCCTGATGTATTAATCAATATAAAGACAAATAAAATGCTGACAGAAACAAAACAAGAAGGCGTAAGATGAAAAGTGGAGATGCAAAAGATGGGAAAGATGGGTGAGGCTTGGGGGAGCATTACGTAGGAACAGAAAATACTTTGAGAGATTATGTGAATGGGGTGGTTGGGCATGGACAGGGAGACAGAGGTGACTGAGGAACGCAGGGAGGATAATCACAGAGGAAAAGAAGTGGTTGAAAGCAGGAGGTTGTGTACTTCTTCAAGATCACAGCATGAGTAAGTGGCAGCTCTGGGGTTAAAACCTGGGTCTTCAGATTCACAGCTTTGCAGTCTAGTGACTGGGGTACTCAGCCTCCGTTTTAAAGGAAAGGGAAAGGAACATTGTTTAACCAGGGTAGCACACTAAGCGAAGCTTGTTTCTAGATGCGACTTGGGAGCACAAGGAAGTTAAGTGACTTGCTCAGGATCACAAAGTATGCACCTAGGTGTCTGTGGGATTCAAACCCAGGTCTCTGAGTCCAGATCTGCAGCTCAGAGCCTTAACCCCTGTGCTATACTGCCTCCCTATGGATATCCACCTTGTGGAGGTAAAGATAGTGGTGGTGGCTCATGGCACTTACAAACAAATGATGGAGGGGGCTTTGTTAACATTTTGTGTGCGTGTGTGTGTGTGTGGGGGGTAGGGTGGAAGATACTAGTGCTTGTTCTACCCAAAGCAGTGAATGTCGCTCTAGTTATAGGAATACAGATGACAATTGCTTTACATGGTCTTGCTGCAAAATATAACATACATCAGATATAGTGATTCACAGTTTATCCTACCAGATCTGGAATCCTTTGGTTTTGGAGTAGAGTTGCTCAGGTAATCATTGGCATCCACTGGATTTATGGCACCCATCTAATGATATAGGTACACCAGATAATGGCCATTTTGGTCCAGTTTAGACAATCAGGAATCCTGGTCAAATTAGCTGGATAATTTAGGATTATCTGGACAGATGTTGTATTATATAAGCAACAACCCACAGCAGGGGTGTAGTAAGGCAGATCAGAAGTTCTGACAGGTACAAAATGCAGTCAAGTGTCTTCAACCACAAGGAAGTGCAATAAGTTCCATCTTACCACACACAGTGGGGTGGGGTAGTGTATTGTGCTTTTGGACCCCAGGCTATCTCGAGTGAGGAAACCATGAGTGATATCACAGGATCACGGATCACAAGTAAAAAAATATGCTTATAGTGGAGCCAACATGATGCAATGCAGTAACTTGCAGTGAATGACTTGTCAGAAAATACTGCATGACAAAAGGGCTTAATTGCTATTGAATTACACTGTTCCTTGCAGCATACTGCAGTATTTTGTGATTTAATGCAGCATTAATGCGCTGCATCCTGGCTAGCACTGCTGTGTACTTATTAGGTCCATACCTTGTTTGATTTTGCAGTGGCATGTGTTTGTGAGAGTAAAAGGTTAGAGGAGCTGTTCTGCCTAAGATATTACACTATAAATATAGAATCGACACGGGGTAGTGTATATAATGATGCTTTTATACACAGTCAAGGTATTTGGATGCTACATTAACCCTGAGGGCCAAGCTCAAAGGGGTTTATATAAGCATCCAACACTGAGGCTATGTAGAAATTCTAATTTTACACACCACCCCAAGGTCTTGTTTTATGATTGCTGTGGAGTGTTTTTTGCCACAGCAATTATATTAATACAAGGCAATTGATTTCTATGCAAGGAAAGCGGGAGGAAAGCTGTGTGTGCGTGGGTCCCATTAGGAGCAGTGTACACATGCATTGAAACAAGAAACCCGGCACATGGTCGCCATTATAACCAGCTGGTTATAACAGTGAATTATAACCGGGTTTCCCTATGGAAAAAAACTCTCCCTGTTATTTGTAGTTATATAAGATGAACCTTTTGAGCGCAATCAAGTCCTGAAATGACTGTCATTGAATGACATGATGTCAGGCTTCGATTAAGAGGAAGCTACTTTGAGAATATTTGCTCATCCGGTGACCTAGAGAGAGAGATACATGTTTGTGGCTGTATTATTTGCTCATTTCAGGTAATTCAGTGTCCATTTCTGGACTGGGATGGTGTTCCCCTTGACACATGTTGTGAGATGTGTTCTGAGTGTGGGCTCTGAGCTTGGGTAGGTGCCTTTAGTTTTCAACCAGATTAACCCACTGACATTCCTCTGCCTTCCACTGTCACTCAAAATGCCATCTGCAGCTGAGAATACTAAAGGGTCCGTATCCTTGAACATGACTGTTAAAAACTGTTGTAAGTTGTGTTGAAGACATCGCTCCTTAACTGAGTACCTACAGCATATGCTGGTTCGCCTTTAGCATGTGTAAATTAGCTTAAAACCATTTATTTGTTTTTAACAAATGCATACTGCATACTAAATGCATGTTCTGTCTGCACCCAAGATTCATACAGCTTGCCATTCAGTTCTGCTTCCTGTGATTCCATCTGGACAATCACGAACTCTGCCATGCACTGGGGATAGTGGCCTGCCGATCACAGAGTCCTCAATTTAGACATCGGTCAAGGCTGAATGACCCCTGCTGGCAGAGGATTGATCCAATCCAGCAGGCACCTACATCTTAACAACTGTAATGCTCATGAATGCATTGCTGAGGATTTCCACCGTAGATATAGCCAGCACCCAACTGGCAGCTTAATGTCCATTTAAATTTCCTTCTTCATTTGGAATTTAAGAAAGTCCTCATTTAGACATTTTGTCTCTGAAGGGAATGTGTAAGGACTGTAATTTTAAAGCAGTTATCAGCTTGCTAGAACAGAGAACACTGGCAGGAATCATGAACAATCCTCTGCTACCACAAATGAAGCTGCTCCTATCTAAATAACTTCTACTCCTATCAACACACAAAATACAGGTGTACATACTAAGGCAGTGTGCATTTAAACCCGGGAGGTGGCTTTACCTTTTCTTTTGTAAATTCCTTCACATTTTTCAATTTAAACCTTTTTTTAATAAGGATGTCACAATGTATTGCTGTGGTGCCCTATTTCTTTTTTTTTTTTTTTCCCTCCTCTCCCCATAGTCCCCCTCTCTTCGGGAGACACTCTGACCTTTCAGCCCTCGCTCACCTGCCTGTAGACCAGGCAGTCCATCCCCCAGGCCTTGGTTTACCCCAGGCGGGTACAGGGTGGGGCCTACCCGAGACTTACTGGAATTTGCGGGATGCTGTCTCTGGGCAGGCAGGGGCTTTGAGGGTGAGGCCTGGTGCTCCGTCTACCCGGGGGACAGCGAAGGGTGCTTTTCCGGTGTTCTTACTCGCGGCGTGCGTGTCCCCTGGCGTCAAGGCGCTGGCGCCGCGTCTGGCACGTCACCCCTTCTTCCTGCCATCGGCCTTGCTGCGCCTCAGGTCTCCACCTGGGGACAGTCAAGCGCCCGGGCTCTGAATCCCCCTCCCGAGGAAGGGGCGAGCAGTCCCTGGGACGCTCAAGCCCTCTCCCGGCCGGCCCTCCAGCTTCCCGGGCTCGTTCTCCAACCGGGTCGCTACGCCGTTGAAATCAATCATGGCGCGGGCGGCCGGCCGTGTCTTATTTCTTGAAGTTAAATTCATGCCTCTTAGTTTGCACGAGTCTAATAGCAGCCAGCTGAGGAAGTAAACATGGAGGGCTTGTGCCAGCTGCTGTCCTGGGATTGGGAGGGGTAGTTGGAATGCTTTGAGGGGGGGGGTGCCACTGGACATGAGACATCTTACTTGGGGTACTATGGGGTATGAGGGTACTAGGAAAGGGATAAGGATAGGAGGGGTCCAACTGTATAACATAGAAACATAGAAATTGACGGCAGATGGGGACTGCTAGGCCCATCTAGTCTGCCCATTTTCCTGCCTACTGTAAAACTGCAGACCCTACTTGATCTCTAGCTTTATCTCCTTTTTTTGCTAGGCTTCCCTATGCCTGTCCTATGCATGTTTAAATTCCCCCACTGTGTTTCCCCACCACCTCTGCTGGGAGTCTATTCCATGCATCCACCACCCTTTCTGTGAAGAAATGCTCTCACGTTACCTTTGTCTACCCTTCCAACCTCATGTCATGCCCCTCGTTCCTGGACATCTCCTTTTCTGAAAGATACTACCCTCTGGTACCGTATTTATGCCTTTTAGATATTTGTAGGTTTCTATCATATCTCCCTGTCTCTCCTCTCCTCTCCTTCAGGGTATACATGTTGAGGTCTCCCAGTCTCTGCTCATATGGTTTTAGTGCAGGCCTACACCATCTTTGTTGCTCTTCTCTGAACTGCCTCCACCCTGTCTATGTCCTTATGGAGATGTGGCGTCCAGAACTGGACATAGTATTCAAGTGAGGCCTCACCAATGATTTGTACAGTGGCACAACCACATCCTTTCTTCTGCTGCTGGGATACTTCTCCTATGCACCCCAGCATCCCACTTGCTCCCCACAGCCTTGTCACATTGTTTGGTCACATTTAGGTAATCAGATATGATTACCCCCAAATCCTTTCCTGTTTGGTGACCATCAGTATATTGCCTCCCCCCATCATGTAATCCTCCCCAAGGTTCTTGGACCCAAATGCATGATTTTGCATGTTTTCCATTGAATCTCAGCTGACAAACTCTAAACCATTCCTCCAGTTTACCTAGGTCCCTCCTCATTTATTCCACCCTTCTGGAGTGTCCACCCTGTTGCAGATCTTAGTGTCATCTGCAAAGAGTCAAACCTTCCTTCTAGCCCCTCTGCATTGTCACTTATGAGGACATTAAGCAGGACTGGCCCCAGAACTGCTCCTGTGGCACCTACTGGTCACCCTCCTTTCCTCAGATCGTGCTCCATTTACCACAACTTTCTGTCTTCTATCACTCAACCAGTTCCTATCCCAGTTTACCACCTTGTGACTCACTCCCAGGCTGCCCAGCTTGTTCTCCAATCTTCTATTTGGAGCGGAATCAAAGGCCTTACTGAAATCCAGGTAGGCCACAACCACAGCTGCTCCCGATCCATGACCCTAGTCACCCAGTCAAAGAAATCAATTAGATTTGTTTACATGACCTTCCGCTGTGAATCCATGCTGTCTTGGATCCTGTGCAGTAAGCTGTTGGCTAACTAGGATTGCAGCTTATCTGTTAGGTAGGAAAATGGGCAGACTAGGTGGGCCAAGCAGTCCTTATCTGCCGTCAAATTCTATGTTTCTATGTGCTCCACTGAATTCAAGGTATTCCACAATCCTTTCTTTAAGTAGTGGTCCATAATTTTCCCTACTATTGAGGTGAGGTTGGCTGGTCTGTAGATTCCAGCCTCCTCCTTACTCCCACTTTTGTGAAGAGGAGTGAATTTGCCCTCCTGTAGTCCTCTGGACCCACTCCCTTATCGAATGACTTGTTGAACAGTGCTGCCAGTGTTGCCACTAGCACCTCCTGTAGTTCCCTTAATATTCTAGGATGTATCCCATCCGGTCCGTGCCTTGTCCACTTTCAGTTTTGTGAGATCTTTCAAGACTCTTTCTTCCGTAAATGGACTGATGTCCATCTCCCTCCATATTTGTTCATGTTGCTAACTGTGGACCCACCCTCTCCTTCTTTTGTGAACATTGAACAAAATATTTGTTCAGTATTGATGTTTTCTCAGGTCCTCTTCACACTCTCCCTTCTTCCCTTTAGCCTTACTATCCCACCCTGTTTTTTCCTTTCAGTAATGTACCTATAAAAAGTCTTGTCCCTGTTTTACATCCTGTACTATTTGTTCCTTGGTTTGTGCCTTTGCTCTCCTAGTTGCTTTCTCTGCCTCCCTCCTGTTTATCCAGGTACACTATCCTGTCCTCCTTCCGCTGTGTTTCCTTGTATTTCCCAAAGCCATCTTTTCACCTTACCATCCAGCCACTTCCTTTGAGATCCATACTGGCCTTCTCTTTCTCTTGCTGTGGTTTCTTGCCTAATGCAAAGATTTGTTGCCTCCACCATGGCTCCTTTCAGATGGGCCCAGTGCTATTCCACTCCACCCCATTTGTCCCTCCTGCCAGGGCATGCTTAAACATATCCCCATCTTAGTAAAGTCCACCTTTCTGAAATCCAGGATCCTAGCCTTTGTGTGGCTTGACTCTGCCACTGTACTCATGCTGAACCACACCATGTGGTGATCATTGGATCAGGTGTCCACCACCCTGACTTCCTCAATTCTGTCTCCATTTGTGAGCACAAGGTCCAAATTGCATCCTCCCTGCTTTTCTGCACTAATGCATAGCAAGATATGTTAACTTACGCAGATTTTGTGATTTGGCTACAGCATTTTGCCTACAAATTGTCAAAAATCTTCAATTTCCAGGGGGTACTTAGGGACAAAGAGAGGAGGGAGGAGTGCCACTGGACAACATTGAGTGCTTTTCTGCAGTAAGGCACAGCAAAATAAATATGACTCCAGATTCTGTGATTTGACTACAAAATTTAGCAAACAAATTGCCCCCCAATAAACTTCAATGTCCCTTTGTATATGTCTCTCTCTCTCCTCTCCCTCCCCTTCATCCTCTCTCTCTCTCATTTTCTCCCTCTCTCTCTCTCGCTCTCTCTCTCTCTCTCTCTCTCTGTTTCTGTTCCCCTGGTCTTTAAATCCTGCTCTGTACATCCTCCCCCTTATGCCATTGCTTGTAATCTATTAGTGGTTCCTAATGCTGATACCACTACTTGGTTAACTTACTACTTTAATGAAAATTGAGCACTTTAAGGAATGGTGCCTTTTCATCAACATTGCAGTCTATGCAAGTGGTGGTATTAATTTCAGTAGTCACAGACTAACTGTAACCAAAGATGTCATCACCAGTTCAGGTAGCTGTATTGGTGCAAAAGGTGGTTATGTACAGAGCTGGTTTTATAGATCAGGGGAAAAAAAGACCTAAACGTAAGAGAACAGGAGGTAAGCAAATAAACAGGAGGTATGCAAATAAATAAATTGTGAATACTCTAGTGCTTCCATTCCCATTTAAGACCACTTAGTCAGAAACTGACAGTAATCAAAAGCCCCAGTTTCCTACTTTTCAAGCACAATTAATGTAATATTCAGGCTGGAAATGATTTTCAAATCCTCATTCAGATTAAAGCATGGTAGTAAAGGTAGCAGTAAGTGAACTACAATCACAGTAAGTCATTCTTGCCCACTTCCATAGCTTTGACATGTGGTAAGCACAAGCAAAAGCACATGCTGGTAAACTAAAGGGTGCAGAAGCAAGGATTTAACAGTGAAATACATGGCACCACAATATACAAGTCCATTCCATTGAAACAGTAGGACCTTCTTATTTTGCAGTTCTGCTTTGATGTACATGTGAAGCACTGCCACATCCCCAATTCATATATGTGTAACACCTCTTCTCATTTTGTATACATTGTATAAGCTGGCACTTGCCAAATCCCATTTACAATTCATTTCCCAGTTTTGCGGTTTGTTTTGAGAGGACTCTGACTCACTAAATTGCAATTGTGCCTGTGGCTGCCCCCTCTCCCTGGCCTCCTTTCGTACTCCTAGTATCCAGTGGCACCTCACACCTCCCTATGCTACTGTCCCTGGTGTACTGTGGCGCCACTCAGAGCACACCCGATCTCCACCACTCCACAACTGCAGATTTTAAAAACCTTTGTCACTTCTTCAGCCAGGTCTAGCTGACTCATGCAAACTATTTTATCACTATGCCTGCTGATATATCAGTATAATAGTGCGTGAGTCTGATGGCAGCCAGTTTAGGAGGTAAGCATGAATGACTTGTGCCAGCTGCTGTCTTGGGACTGGGGTGTGGGGTTGGAGTGTCTGAGGTTGGGGGTGCCCCGGACATGAGACAGTTTATAGGGGATGGTGAAGAAGTGCTACTGGGTGCAGAGAGTCCTGAAGGAGGGGAGACACTGGAGATAGTAGTGAGTACTTTTCTGTATTAATGCACAGCAAAATAAATTTGTTAGTCTCACTACAGATTGTGTGATTTGGCTGCAGCATTTTGCTAACACATTGCCAAAAAAACTTCAGTTTCCAATAGGTACTTAGAAAGGGACAAAGAGGGAGGGGTGTCACCGAACAATGGTAGTGTTTTCTGCACTAATTTACAAATAAATTTGTGTGGCCACAGATTTTGTGATTTGGCTACAGAATATTGCTAACAAATTGCCAAAAAAAAACACTTCAATTTCCCTATATATATATGTTTCTCTTGCTTGCTCTGTTTCTCTCTCGTTAGTTTTCTGTCTTTCTGGTCTTTAAATCCTGCTCTGTATCTCCCCCATGCCATGGGCTGTAATCAATCAGTGGCTCCCAATGCTGATACTGGTACTTGGTTAACCTACTACTTTAATGAATATTGAGCACATTAAGGGTGGTGCCTTTTCATCAACACTGCAGTCTATGCAAGTGGTGGTATCAATGTCAGTAGCCACAGACTAATTGTAACCTATGATGTCACTGGTTCCGGTACCTGTATTGGTGTAAAGGTGGTTATAGTACAGAGCTGGTTTTATAGATTGGGGGAAAAGAAAACAACAACAGAAAAAAAAGATATATACAAAAAGAGAACAGGAGGTAAGCAAATTGTGAATACTGTTGTGTTTCCATTCCCCTTAAGACCACTTACAGAAACTGACAGTAATCAAAGGCTCCAGTTTCCTACTTTTTAAGCACAATCTGAGTATGGTAATATTCAGGCTAGAAATGATTTTCAAAACCTTTGTTCAAAATAAAGTTTGGTATTAAAGACAGCAGTAAATAAGAAAAACACCAAAAATCATGTTATCAAGTCATGGTATGCTGTAAGGACTTACACATTACACTCTGTCAGATATCCCAACAGAGACTCTGTCACAGGTCAGTGAGCAGTCATTCAATGTGCAGTAATTGTCCCTGGGAAAAGGGCAATAAATTTTACCTTGCCTACCTGGCAAGATTAGTCCTTAATCTTTTCCTCGGTGGGCCATTTAGAAATGTTTCTGGTGGTCATCAGTAATTTGCAGGTATCTCTGGGGTTTTGGAATTGTGTTTGCCATGCACTGTAGCACTGAACAGATACTGATGCAGAAAACAAAACAAGGCCCTGTACTTCTCATTCTCATAGGGATATGCTTAATACAGGCAAGAGCAGTAAGTCTTATGAACAGAATGGAAGATGCTGGGAGTTTCGCTGCTTAGTCTGTCCAGAATAAAGACATGGGCATAGTGTTTGTTAAAAGGAATGTAGTGAGTCATTCAGGTAATTGTTCATCTGCCTGCTACACTTCATTTCCTGTCAAAATACAGTAGCTAAAGATCCTAGCTTCCCATGCACATGCACTATAGACTGTTTGCAATGCTGTTTTTTAATTGTATTCATTGAGATTTGCATTTTGTTTATTTATTATTTCATGCTCTGTCCTAATGCTTTCCTTTTCTTTATTTCTGCCACCCTTTTGTCTCTGCCACTCAAACCAATTTCAGCCGTCTGCGGCTCACTTGGGATAATAGCCTCTGTTTGCCATTGTCTTGTCAAGTTTGATTCCCTAGCACAAGGGCTCTAAATTAGCTGAGATGTCCACGCTGGGCTTTCAAGCGCTGCCACGAGTTGTAGCTCCTCTGAACCACTTTTGGCGCAAATTGATGATTGCACGAAAGAATAAGAAATTGCTAGCGGCTATTGGAGACCATTCATTCATGCGAGTCCCTTTTAGAAGTGGAGAGATTTCCTTTATTTCCCCACTGCTCGGACGGTAATTTTATTGTGCTCGTGCCAGGCTCCTGCCAGTGATTACAGTCTTGCTAGGCTGGGTAGCTCCTGTGATTTGAGAAATGTAATGGCTGGTGAACGTGCAGCCCAATTCAATGACTTTGCCCTACTGTGTCCCTTTCCCTCATCTAGGGGAGTGACTAGTGCTGGCTTTTTTGCTGTTGAGAGCGGATTTGTTGCATGTTTTAACTGATGAAGATCCAGCTTTCCAAGGTCTGCTGCTGCTGTAGGGTTGGGTCACGTAAAGTGCCTCAGGTAATCCAGCTCTTGAGAAGCTTCAGTCTCTCCACCTTGGAAGCAAGCCTCTTATCATTTAGAGCCTGCAAATTGCTTTAAAGGAAAGGAAGTGCTGAAGTATTGCCAATTCATATCTACTTACCCCTCTTCACTTTCTGTATAACAGCATCTCTTTTTGTGTGTGTGTTGTTTAACCTCTTTGTGCTCCTGCACTCAAACCCTCAGCCCCTCTCAGGTGTGCATCTGCACCCCACCCACCACCCTAACTTCTCCTGGGGCTTACCTTCTGCACTGCCCTCTTGGCTTGCCTCCCATGATGGGTCCTGTAGGCTGAGTGAGGTCCCTCAGGAGTATCTGTTCAGTCCCAGGGGAATGCCCAGATCAGCGGGTGCAGGATCTGTGGGCATGGTAGGGCTGTTTTTCCACATGGCTGAGGTTTTTCCTCATTTTCTTTTCATGTAGGTGTTTATTCCTCCTTCAGTGGGCTGCAGCTGCTCTTCCGCCAACCCTACCAGACTCCGAGGCCATTTGGGATCTTGATATGTTGAGTGTCCCGGCAGTGTACTGAAGCTGGCCCAAGGCTTCATCCTGCCGCAGCCTCTGATGTTTCCACATTTTCTGCCCCTACCCAGGGGCCCCAGACAGAGAGGTGCATGTGCGTGGAGGCACGCATGTGCCCTCTTGCTCGATGTTGGACCCTTCCTCCCGCACCCTTGGCGTAGCACCCTGGCTCTCACAGCTCCCACTGCCTCCTGGCCTCCACCACAAGGCAGTCAAAAACTGAGGGCACAGATCCCTCCCAGAGAGGAGAGCTTACTATTGGCAGTTCAATCCTGCACCACTCCCCCACATGCTGACCTCCAATGGCCCGTGCTCTTCCTGAACGTAGGTCGCCGGCATGGCAGAGGTAAGGCAACCATCGCATCAGCCCTCTACACCATCAGGCTGGCCTTTTCCTCATTTTTAATCCTGTTCCCTTGAGGACATCTTCTACAAAGGGGTTAGGCCACATGCATGCCTTGACAATGCCAGAGACATCCTTCCCACTACAGTTCCCCCTTGGCAGTTCAGAGGGTGGTGTAGCAGTAGTAATCTGGCTCCTTACCAGAAGAAAGAAGCGTACAAGAGGATGCTTAGTTTTCCTCCCTCCAGCCAGCTCCCAGCAACTTAGGCTCACTCCGAAACCCGGGTCATTGATGTTGCAAGCAGTAGTGCTTCAGTACCTCCCCCTTTTTGTTTTTTGGCCTAGTCCTTAAAACAAACTCTACATTTAAAACACCATCATAGATGCTCCAACCAGTACAGTTGTTAGTTGCAGTAAGCCAATGATCAGAGAGACTAAAAACAAAAAGAGATAAAGGGATTGACCTTAACTTGTTTTGCACTGGGCCACAGGACAAGTTAATTAATAATTGCACCAGCCCACATATAAGCTCACATTACTCTGTAGTCACAGTCAGCTAGGGATCTGACATGACAGTCAAACAAATGAACAAATGCAAGCTTAAAGTCTGCCCCAAAACTTCAACTAAAGCAGTCCAGGGTAGTAAATAAGCCCAAAATATTAATTAGCAGTTCTGCATGTGGAAGTGCCAATCAACTATAACAAATTCTAGTCAGATCCGATCTGACTGCGTTGAGCTCTTACCTGTCCGGGTAGCAGGCGGTGGCAGCATGCTCTCAAACAGCGATATCGAGCAGCACCAGCATAGGTCACGGGTGGTAGTGACCTCAGTTTCAGCACAGTGAGGGTTGCCATTCAAAAGATGTCTGGCGGTGGCAAAATTGCACATGTGTGATACTTGTGCATGCGAGTTACAGCAGAAGTGCATCCACAAAGTAGTGCGTCATGGGGAGGGAGACCGTGCTGTGGAGGGCAGTTCTATCGCGAAGGACAACTGCTATGGAATAAGCGCTGTCATGACATTACGCAGCACTGTGGGAGAACACAAAGTCGCGTTCTGGAGGCAACCAGCTGTTCTTCTTCAGTGATGGCAAAACATCTAAGCTCTGCTCACGCAGCCATAAAATGCATAGCACATGGCACAGAATTATAAATAAAATGAAAAATGCTTTCTCTGTAGTATGTTTTTAATGTATAAACCTGAATAAGAAACATTAAAACATGATTAGCTGCCTTGTGCTATGCAACTCAGAGAATGGTTAGTATTACTCTCAGATATGCATAGCATTTTGCTATACCGTATACAATAATGGATGGGGAAGTGTACTTAATGAGAAATTAATGGTTACGCAAGGTGTGGGATGCTACATAAACCCGGGCAAAGACCGGGGGTTTGATAAACATCCACCAAAACAACTCATTAATTTCAAATTTAGTTCACTTCCCATCTTTTATTATTTATAATTGCTGGGCAGCAGTTTTTCTAGACTTCATTTACTGTGGCTCACACACACACACACACACACACACCATCTCACTCTCACACAGACAGGCACACACAAATTTTTTTAGCTCTTTATTTCTAATTGCTGGTCAATTATTGTACAGTACTTTTACTTATTTGGTGGTTGTGATCTTACTTTTAGTTTTAGATGTTAGAGCTCTTCCAGTTTGTGTTGTATGCTGGCCAGCGAATGACAGGATCAACCAGATAGCCAGCGAGATGCGAAGATGTTCTCGGTGCAAGTTTCAAATGGTAGGATCAACCAGATTGTTTTTTAGGCTAATGTGGTGGGTTTTTACAAAAAGAAAGAAAAAGCGACGGACTAGAAGTCGGGCTGGGAGCTCCTCGATAAGCAGAGGAGCCGCCATGTTTCAGAAACGGAAATCCCACCCTGGACCACACAGACAGCTGAATGAGGAGCAGGTTTCAGATTTAGCAAGAGCTTCAAGTTATAATCATGAGTTATAACGGAAATTATAACTCGGTCTGGCAATGTAAAAATTGCTGACCAGTTATAGCTATTTAATACCCTGTAGTTTAACATTTTGTTGTTGTTATCTTCTTTCTTCTCCCAGTGCTGGCCATGCCCTCTTTTTCCAGCCACTCAGCCCCATCACCTTGCTTCTGCCAGACTTCTCCCAGTACTCCAGTCATCCATGGCATACCTCCTCTTTGAGGGATGGCGGAGCTCCTAAATTCGATGTGCTCCAGATCCAGTTGGAGGAGACACCAAAGCCACTGGTGCAGGGCAGACAGAAGGCGGATTTCATCCTGCCTATTTGGGGTATTTCTGTTTTTCTGTGCACAGGCCCACAGGGCACGCATCGAGAGTGTGTATAGTGTGGCAGCCGCATCCTTCCCTCCCATGAAGATGTTTCCTACTGCACTGCCACCTGTGGTTACCCACGTGGCAGTAGTGCAATAGACCAGGCTGCCTCCCTCCCAGAAGAGGAGAGCTTCCTCTGGGATGCTTAATCCTCCTCCCTGGTGCATCCTTGATGATTCTGGCTTGTTTTCGAGACCCAGGTCACTGGCATTGGGAGGGCTAACCCCACCACTGAAACAGTGTAATTTTAATAACTTTGTAGTACCTGCTACCCTGAGAAGAGACTGCCACTGTCAGAAGTGAAAAACAGTAACTTTGGCACATTCTCCACACTAGTCAGCATGGACTGGTGTGTGGGCAAGTTCACTAGCCCAGGGCAATCTGCACTATGCCTGGACATATTGAATTAATATTTAGCTTGACCTCAGATGATACGTACAGAAAGAGAACTGGCAGAAAGGAGATATGAATTGGGAATGTGCAGTTCTTCCATTTCCTAAAGAGGGAAATGGCATTAAAGCCCCATAATTTGTTGCAGTAGTACGCTGTGCCCATCATAACATGCATGTGAAATGAGGTCAGGAATCTTAGTGCCATTAGGTATAGTGGGGTTGATGTGTATGCCTTGTAAAGCTCTGTCGGTGAGAGTGCTGGCCAAATGCATCACACAACACAGAAGCCAGAGATTATTGTGTAATACTAATACCTGTTTCAGGCTGTGCTGTATTGTACTGTCCTGTTCACATGATCTCTGGAAACTGAGCTAAAGAGCCTCAGTCAGCCTGTCTTGCTCCATTCATGCAGGGCAGCAAATTAACAAATGCTGTAGCTTGATCTGTCAGTGTCCTACTGACTACATGTGTGTTATCCTGTACTGATGTCATCTCCTTGTACGTCAGAGGCAGCAGGCTTCCTGTCATCGTCCAGGGTCACATTTTGCGTGTTAATGCAACAAGATGGGAGACACGCACACTCTTCTGTTGTAGCTTTATCATGCCACAGGCTAGGTACCCAGGAGGTATGCTAATTTTCGGAAGGAAGTAAATGTTAGGCTTCCCAACAATCAGGCAATTTTCCAACACCAAAACAAATCCTTACACAGCATGCACCTGCAACAGGATTCTGATAGAGCATGTGCTACTGAATACATTCCATGGAATGGAAGCCAGGAACTTCTTCCTTTAACGTATTGTTCTTGGGTGATAAATTTGCGAGTTGGAATATAGACACTGTCAGGCTATACAGACTCCTGGAGTGGCTGCAGACTATAACATCACTGTTTTATGCAAAAGTGTGTATTTGCAGTGGGGAGGTTGCTTTTTAAAACCTAGGCTTCTTGAATTCTACAGTATGTATATCGAGATATGTTGCAGAAATGGGTCCAGATATCTCTTTCTCTCCCTCCTCTGACACACACACACACACACACACTACTTACTTCCCTTTCATTATGTACCAACAGATCAGCTAGAGTAGCCATTACACTTTCCTAATAAATTCCTCTTTTAAACCCTCTTGTTAGTCAAGTGTTGTGCACACTAACAAAAGGGCCCTATGTCTCGGCATAAATTAC
Organism: Neoceratodus forsteri; assembly: GCA_016271365.2. Taxonomy (NCBI): domain Eukaryota; kingdom Metazoa; phylum Chordata; order Ceratodontiformes; family Ceratodontidae; genus Neoceratodus; species Neoceratodus forsteri. The sequence goes on along the minus strand of CM057450.1, from coordinate 1,180,329,233 downwards.
TCAGGTGCCACTGTCTCTGAACAGCCCCCAGTTATGGATTACTTTGTTCTCGACTTGACAGGAACATAATTAGAACTGTTGATGAAATCTACAAAATTGTTCCTCCGTGGCCTCCATGGTCGGGAAATTTAGGCGGTCAGATTTGTCACTGACGTAAGGGTTCTAAACACTTCATATTAACTATTTTATTAATGTGCCTCCAGTCTGCATGCGAATTGGTAAAACCTGCTGCAGACTGTGTTGTCTACAGCACCCTGTGATCGATTCAGTATAATATTGCAGCAACATTTTCTGAAATTTACATCTTTTCAATTAAAAAGATGCTGCTCACTTTGTTCTAAGGCTTAATTTCAGCTGTTTATCAAAATGATATAAACCGTCACCCCTCCCACTGGGGAAACAAAGCCATTTTCCACTCTTTGGAGGGCTACACCTTTAGCTGCACCTTTAACACACACACACACACACACACACTGTCAGGTTTTAGATGTGTGCTGAGATTTGTCTTTCCACAGTTGCAGCACAGTGCCACAGAAAAGGAGTCAAACTGAAATGATCATTTCCCCATGAAGGTGAGCAAGAGGCCGTTTAGTTAATACTGGCTGTAGCCACCCCCAACCCAGTTAACTTTGGTTTTCATAATTTTATGAGGTGTGTATATTGCATAAGTTTAGCTGTGCTTAGATAACAGGTTCTGTTTGTGTTCACTCAGCTATGCGCAGTGGGAGGAGTGTGAAGACATGGTGACCACAGAGCTAAACAACGCAAATGGGTTATTTTTTTTTTTATCCTTTTCCACTTGCATTGGAAAGATGACTTTAGGGATCACAAAGGTGAAGAGCTAATGGAAACTAAGTCGACTGTTTGTCCACGGGCTTTGGTTCAGTGAGAGAGAGGACTGAGACAACATAATGCAGACTTTCCCTGGTGTTCTGTCCGAGCACTTAGAGCAACTGATGCTTTCAGCAGAACTTTTACCAAAACATAACATTTAGACATAGTTCAGCTTGTATTTACATTAGTTCTGTATTCTCCTCCCATTTTCTATCACTGAGGTAATTTGCAAGAAAACAGGATTTTTGATCCTGAAGACTTTGTCTATTTCCATTGCTTTCTCCCTACCTGAGGTCATAACGCACTGCTTGTGACATCACAGTTAATCCCATGACAACAGAGTGTGATATCACAACAGAGGATTATGACTTAAAATAGGGAGTAAGCTACAGAGGCAGATGAACTCTAAGGAATAAATATCATGTATTTATGTAAATGTCCTCAGTAATAAATAATGGCAGGAGAAAACTATAGAATATATAAGTAATGCAAGCTGAATTGTACATACTATGTTATGTTTTTCAAAGTTTTCTTCAAGATGTCCGCAGCTTTTAATTGAACTGGATGAGCTGATGAACGTTACTGAAGCTTTTCAGTCTTACAGTAAGCAAGGCCTGTAATTCTGCAGGTGTAGAACTTGCAGTGAACTCCCATCTCAGCCAAAGGCATTAATATTGCTGTAGAATGTGTGGTGCTTGTTTTTGTTTTTTTATGGGAATACTAGTTTGCCCACAGATCTCACATATTGCTGTAGAAATTTTTTTAAATAACACTAGTTTGCCACAATCCAAGGGCTCTTTCCCCTTTCTATGTCCTGGAGCCTCCCCTGTGTTCAGTATCTCATGTCATCAGTGACATCACAGTATAGTAATAAGTGGATAGATAAAAGGCTGCCACAAGAACAAAACGTTTCTGCCACAGACATTTCTGAGCCATGCCATAGGCCATAGGCCCATATCTGCCGACACTGTCTATGTATCTATTCTGGAGGTCAGGGGTAAGGGCAACAGACTTCTAGGAAAACATAAACTGAACTTACAAGCTCAAATGGGCAGACTGGGTGGGCCATAGGCCCTTATCTGCTGACACTGTCTATGTATCTATGTATCTATGCCACGAAAACCTGGGGCCGGGTCCCGATGCCCCTGAGTGCAATGGCTGTAATGTGAACTGCAGCTAAATGGCATACCTTGTGGAGGAATCTGAAATGGATGTCTCCCCACAGAGGCTGTGGCTGAAGTTGGCAAATTCATCTCTTCTGAACCGAGTCTGACTGGGCCCATTGGAGTGGCTGAGTTGTATTGTTTACATCACAAGGAAAGACACTAGGGTGATGGTTTGCCACTCAAGCCTGGTACTTTGCTAACTGATGTGGCCTGTCTATGTGCCTTAACAGTACACGCAGTTAGTGTGTCTGGTATCATGGGAAGAAGCGTAGTTAACACATATAGAATACCATAAGCAAAACCATGCTGTAGTTGTTCACTCATCAGCCCTAGCCACATTCCACTGTTTGTGATTCCTTTGTTTTTAAGAAAAAGCCTGCTGGTTATTTTGTGTTAAAGATCAAATGATGCTACAGAAATGCATAGGAGGCACTGCAGACTGAGTTGCTACCCTTCACTCAGGTGGACTTTTAGCAGATGAGCGAGAGTGGGTTTCTGTATTTTTTTTAAATAATAAAATTAACCAGAGATTTTTAGGAAGAAAAATGGCATTTTCCTTTTCATGTTATGTTTCTAACCATATACTATACAATAAAACACATGAGCAACTATACACAGCTCAGCTGTGTTTCCATCTTGAGGTTCTAATGACATCAGGAACCTCTTGAACTTTGCTGTTGAGGTCTCAGTAATGTCATCACACCCCTTGATAGAAAGACAAAGAGAATAATGTATGGCAACCATATACAACAAGGCAGTGTTTTCAACGAGGGGTTGAGATGACAGCATATGGACCTCGAGAGTGAAGTTAGAGGGCTTCATGCTGTCATCTCAGCCTGAGATGGAAAACATGCCGAGCTGTGTGGTTGCCCATATTTTATTTTATATAGTATATGGTTTTGTACAGGTCAGGAAGTGTTCCCTCCACAATGTAAATACTAAACAAAACAAAACAAAAAAACCTTGCCATTTCTTTGTTCTGTTCTATGATCGAAATTTAATTTACAGACTTTACAAATTCAGCCTGTTACCCAAAGCCATGGTCCTAAAGACTCTCTCTCCTCATGCGCTGCCACAGCAACTATTAGCGTAGCAGGTACCAGAACCCTAGGCTTGCCAAGGTTCTTCTTTCACTCTACAATTTGACGCAAAACTCCCTGCTCACCACCTGCCCATGTCTGCCCACCTGCCTGCTCACTTTTCTCCTCTTACACTCTCCCTGACAAACCTTCACCCGCTGACCTCCTTACACCACTCACCATTGAGCCTACTGTCTTCCCCCTCTTCTGATTCCTTTTCTCCTACCTAATCCAGATTGGTTCCCTCTACCCTTTCTGACTACTATGCTGAGGCTAACTCTCTGGCTATAGCCTAGTAACCTTTAGGTATCAGTTCTGATGAACAGCTCCATCTCCTGTTTCCTCCCAATACAAGACCCTGCCTAACTTCCACCTCTGAGTTTTTTCTCAAACTAGCACCTATCTCTGACTTAAGCACTTAAATTGTATGGCATGACGTGTGAACCCAACCCCATTGACTATGTACCCTGGTTTTGGTTATGTGTTGTTATTTGCCTATCCTACAATGTTATCCTATTGCCAGTGTTTACTGATTTCTCCTGTTCACATTTTTCTTACTATTAGATGTTCTTGACAATGCCTCTTAAGCTGCTACTGACTTCAAACTTATATACCCTCCCTACCCTTGTGCGATGATCCTTTTAAATGAGCTTTGAGCTCAAAGGTTGTAATTCTGATTACTAAATAAATAAATAAAATAAAATAAAAGGTACAAATTTGTGCACTGGGTGGTTAGTAATCAACTAGCTGTTGGTGAATGAGAATTTAACATTTTAGAACCTTTGAACTGTGCTGAACAACTGCTCAGAATACACAACAACACTTTGGAATGCGCTGAAGTTTAGAATATGCATGAGATTTTGAACAGGCTAATTTTTATACAGAACAAAGGCTAACCATATACTATGGCTCTTTGTTGTGCATGATTACCCATGCATTATTCTCTGTTTTGTAATTGCATTGTGCTGTGTATAAACAGAAAGGAAAATAATTTTATTTAATACACAACAGCAACTTTCGTACAAACTGTACACCAAATCACTTCACAATCCAGGAGAGGGAGTCAAGAAAAATGTTGCTGCCAGTAGGTGCAAGCGAGATATAAATTACATATAGAATAATGCATGGATGGTGTACATAATTAGAATTTTATACACACCTGAGGTGTGTGATGCTACATAAATCCTGAGTGTGAAGCTTGGGGGTTTATACATGCATCACATGCATGGGAAATAAGATGGCAGAGCTGCAGGCACTACTGACAGATGGAGAGGTGGACATAGCAGCCATCACTGAGACATGGGCAGCCCAAAACCATGACTGGGACTTGGCCGTTCAGGATTTAAATTATCCAGGAGGGACAGAGAAAAGGTAAGGGAGGAGTAGCTGTTTACATAAGGGAAGGGACTGGATCGTCATGGAGGAGGGAAGAAGGTAGGACAGAAGTCATTTGGATACAACTCTAAGCCCAAAGGGCTTTGGTCTGATGGGGTTGTTTATAGGCTCCCAACCAGAAAGAGGACATGGATAGGGAGCTAGGGGAGCAGCTAAGGAGACTGTGTGGAAAAGGGAGCACTGTGGTCATGGGAGACTTCAATTTACCAGGGTGGATTGGAGCATCCCAGCCACCACATCGCCAAAGGAGCAAATCCTCCTGAAAGCAATCCAGGATGGCTTCCTGACCCAAAGGGTGACAGTGCCAACAAGGAAGAAAATATTCTAGACCTGGTGCTGGAGGATGGAGAACAGGTCACAGATGTAAGGGTAGAGGAACCACTGGCTGGTAACAATCACCACACAGTGTGGTTCTCTATCAGTTTGGGTAGAGATCCACAATACAATCACAAAGGTCCTGGACTTCAGAAAGGCAGATTTTGGCAGGATGGGGCAATTAATGAGAACACACATAGATGGCATCCACCCTGACATGGACACAGAAACAGAAATGGGCGATCTTAAAACTGGGGCTGATTGACTCCACTAAAGCTTGTGTCAAGAGCCAGAAAAAGAAATCAAGGACCAAGCATCCAAGCTGGATGACCAGAGAGGTAATGGAGAAGGTGAACGATGAGAGAAGGGCCTTCTGAACCTGCAAGAGAACCAACAGGGCAGAGGATAGGAAGAACTATGTGAGAAAATCCAGGAAAGTGAGCAGAGCGGTCAAGACTGCAAAGGCAGCCATGGAAAGGAAATTAGCACAGGGATTAAGGAGAAAAGATTTCTTCAGGTATATCAGGGAAAGAGGAAGTGCAAGGATCAAATAGTTAGGATCAGGAAAGACAGTGGGTGGGTATTCAAGGAGGCCAGGAAGGCAGAAGTACTTAATGAGTACTTCTGTTTAGTGTTCACAAGGAGAGGATGGGCCCATTCCTGCAGGGAAAGGAGGGTACAGGCATGGGGGGTGATACAACCACAGACGGATCATCATGGTGGAAAGGGTGCTAGAGGCATTAGGCCTGAGGGTGAACAAGGCACCTGGGCCAGACAGGGTACATGTCAGGGTGCTGAGGGAGCTGGCAGAGGTCCTGGCAGAGCCACTGGCAGATCTGTTCAACACCTCGCTAAATACAGGATGTGTGCCCAGAGATTGGAAGAAGGCACATGGTACCTCTCCACAAGTGGGCCCAAAGACGAACCAGGGAACTACAGACTGGTGAGCCTCACCGCAGTTGGGGGAAACTGATGGAATCTATCCTCAAAGAAAGGCTGGTGCAGTTTCTTGTGCATAATGATCTGCAAGATAATAGACAACATGGGTTCATCGCTGGCAGATCCTGTCAGACAAACTTGGTTGATTTTTGACTGGGTCACGAGGGCACTGGATGAGGGCCATGCGGTAGATGTAGTCTACCTGGATTTCAGCAAGGCCTTGATTCAGTGCCACACGAAAGGTTGACCTGCAAGGTGAGGAGTCTTGGTATAGGGTGGAAGCTAGCCCGATGGGTAGAAAACTGGTTGAGGACAGGCAACAGAGGGTAGTTGTGGGAGAAGCTCGGAACCCAGGGCAGTGACAAGTGGTGTCCCAAAGGGATCAATACTGGGACCAGTCCTGTTTAACATTTTCATCACAGACATAACGATTGGGATCAAAATAAGATCAGCCTCTTCACCGATGTCACCAAGATCTGTGCTGAGGTGGATGGGAGGATGGGGAAAATTACTGCAGGAGGACTTGGCATGACTCGAGGGTGGTCGTACACCTGGCAGCTTGGGTTCAATGCCAAGAAGTGCAAGGTGATGTATTTTGGAGCCAAAAACCCAGAATACAGCTACTGGATGGATGGTATCAAACTGTCCACATCCAACGGAGAAGGATCTGGGGTGCTGGTGACCAGGGAATTAAACCACTCGGCCCAGTGTAGGAAGGCAGTAGCTAAGACTAACAGGATGCTAGGGTGCATAGCAAGGGAGATTACATCCAGATGTAGTGAAGTCATATTGCCCTGTACAGGTCCTTGTGAGGCCGCACTTGGATTACTTTGTGTAGTTCTAACCCATACTTGTAAGGGATATCAAACTACTGGAGGCAGTGCAGTGAAGAGCAACAAAAGATGATCCAGGGGTTGGGGATAGAACTTACGAAGAAAGACTAGAAGAGCACAACATGTATGCTCTGGAGGATAGAAGAGAGAGGGACATGATCAAGACCTTCAAGTACCTGAAGGGATGAACAGAGTAGACTTCAGGTTGGGTTCACTTTCCAGAAGCGGAAGAGATACAGAGGTCACTCCCTGAAGTTAAAGGGGCAGATTCAGAAGGAAGGAGGAGACACTACTTCACTGAAAGAGTGGTAACAGGGTGGAATGCACTGCCTGAGCAACTTGTATCAGTGCAGACTGTGGGGTGCTTCAAGAGGGTGGGACAAATTCAAGGGAAAGTACATACCGGGGGGCAGTTGGGGATGGAAGAGTTAATGGAAGGGGGGCAGCTGCAGTCTAATGGGCCAAGTACTGCACACTCGAGCAGGCTAGATAGACCATATGGCCTGAATCTGCTGGCAATTTCGTATGTTCATATTAAAATTGAGTCCATGCACATCACATTTGTGTTTTATTTTATATATACTATATAATTGCTGGGCAATGTCTTTTGGCCTTGAGGATCTCATTAGTGTTGAATACTGTGGCTCCACCACCCGACATCGACGGCTTTGTCCATTCCCCTAGCTTTCCACCTTCCTGGTCAGCCACCTGGATTTTTCTTTGGTGGTGTTCCCCCATGAAAGCAGACTGCAGAAAGAAGTAGAGAGCAGTTGCAGGTGACAAACTTCCTTTACAAGGTGAATGCAAAGTTTACTTCAGCGATGATTTCAATCAGTGATTTAATGAGGAAATGTGTGTCTGTGAAAGAGAAAGTCTGTGGTTGCGAGAAATGAACAGTGTTGTGGCTTGCGAATACCATTATAGCTAGCTTGTTATAAAGGCAAATTACATGGTTTTCTTGTGGTAAAAACATTACCCAGTTACAAAAGAGTGTCTAAGCACAGGAGGTGAAGTGACTTGGTCAGAGTCACACAGTGAGTATGTGTTGATTGTGGGATTCAAACCTGGGTCCTCAGGTTCACAGTTCTTATGCTCTTACCATTAAGCTAAACTGCCTTAGCACATGCTGATAGAAAATAATAACATTTTCTTCAGTTCTGAAGCACGTAAGTAATGTTAGCTGTAAGCATTTTCTTGGCAATAAAGGTTATTCTTGTAATAGTTTTCTACTGTGTAGCCAGACAGAGGGAGTAACACTCTTTGAGTGTAGCATGAAAAATTGGATGCACTTATTTACAAGGCCTGTTATAGCTATATTAATATGTCTAAATCTTTTTTTTTTTTATTATTTTGTCAGGGCTCTAGTCCCTGTACTTACATGTAGTTTTTCAGGTAGCAATTTTATCATGTAGAAATGGACTAATGCAGGCCGATCAATACTGCTGATGTTCATTTGTCTAAGTGATAGATATTCTCTGGCTTGTTATCAGAAATATCACATTTACTTCCTAGCCTTTATAGGATTAGCTTTTATTTTATTAGACTTTTTTTAAGTTTACATAAAACCTAAATTCATATAGCAAGGGTCCTTGAGTAAGCTGCTCTTCGGTGCATTATTGGTACATTTTGAAAGGCTGTAATTTACAGAAAGTCTTTTCCTGTCAAAGCTCGTTCCAACATTACCACCTGCTCATAAAGAGGTATGTAGGGTAAAAATATATATATATATTCAACTGTGACAGTTTTTCACTTTTGCTTGCCGTGCCCTTTTCCCTCAACTGAAACTGTCAGGCTTGGAATTTCATGATGTCATGGTGCTTTTCTGATGACTTCATAAGGGCTTCTTTAATAATAATGGCAACATTAAACTTACAGGTAAAAATTCTTGGGACAAACAAAAACAAAAAATAAAACAAACAAAAACCCAGATCAGATCTTATGAAGACTCTAACATGCACTGCAGGCTATTGAATCTCCCAGTGCTGCAGCTCTCTCAGGCTTCTCAATCCTGCCTGTCTGCAGCCCAAAAAGCTTATTCAGTATGTCAGTTCAAGGAGTTTGCTCTGTTCTCTGTCAGCGTGCCCTCCATTAGGGCTGAGATCTCGCCAATGGGACAATCACAGTCCCAGTGGCAAGTCATATGTATCTAGAGGCACTCCTGTTGTTTGGAGTGAGTTTAGGCGGTTGAGTAGCATTGGTTTGCAAGGTGACTTTGAAGCTGCAGCTCACATACTGCAAACTGGACCTAGGCCCAACTCATCTCTTAGTCCGTTGGTCCAGTGTTCGCCGAGATAGTTCGGTGTTCACTTTTGGAGGATGGTTTCTGGCGCCTTGAAAGAGGCGCTGGTGAGATCCTGATGTCTTGGCAGTTATAGACCAATCTCTAACCTCCCGTTTCTGGGTAAGGTTATTGAGAAAGCTGTGGCTCTGCAGCTCAAGGCACATCTCATGGCCTATGACATCTATGAGCCCTTCCAGTAGGTCAAGGCATAGCACCAAAATGGCGTTAGTGTGCAGAATGATCTCCTCAGGGTGAGAGATAGAGGGAGTGGTCTCAATACATGTTCTCCTTGATCTCTCCTCAGCATTTGACACTGTGGACCATGTAGTGCTGCTGGGTCACCTAAGGGAACTCTGTGGACTCACCAATACTATAATCCACTGGTTTGAGTCCTTTCTCACAGGCAGGTCACAGAGGGTAGTGATGGGGAATTTCTCATCCTGCCCAAAGCCCCTGCCTTGTGGAGTTCCCAAGGGCTCAATCCTGTCACCTGTGTTGTTCACGGTGTACATGCTTCCCTGTGTGAGATCATTAGACAGTACAGCCTCGGTTTCCACTGTTACACAGCTGATACCCAGCTGTACATGTCATTAGCACCAGAACGGTTGAGGCTGTAAAGTGTTGAACAAATGTCTGGCCGAGATTCAGGCCTGGATGATGTCCAGCTTACTGAGACTCAGTCCTGACAAGATGGAGGTGCGGTGATTGAGCCTGGTCGCTGGCAGGATGTGGGTGCTGCCAAAATGGGAACAGGATTATTCGTTGGCAGCATCTACCAAGGTGAAAATTCTGGGCGTCATCCTTGATGATGGATTGACACTCGAAGCTCAGGTGTCATCTGTCGTCAGATGTGGTTTCTACCCGTGATGACTGTTGCCGGATTAAAGCCTTGATTCTGCCTAATGATCTGCCATCACTGGTACATGCGTTTGTGACTTTGCATCTTGACTACTGCAACACTCTGTACTTCAGGGACAATGGAGGTGTTCTTGATGCCTGCAGTTGGTGCAAACATAGCGTCAGGTTTCTGATGGGCCTTCTGAGGTTCTGTCATGTGACCCGGTTCTGTGCAAGCTGCACTGGCTGGTTGGTTAGGAGGAGGACCATCTTCAAGATGGGCTTGCTCACCTATAAGGCCCTGCATGGATCGGGCCCTGGCTACCTGAGTGTCCTCCTGACTCGGGTCTGTCCCATGTGATCGCTCCACTCCTCCACCAGCAGCTCCTAAGCGGCTCCCAGGGTCCACCTAAAATCCTCTGGAGACCGTTCATTTGAGGTGGCAGGCCCAGTGCTGTAAAACGAGCCCAAAATCTCTGAGGCCCCAATGGTGAGAGTTTAAGCAGGGGCTGAAGGCATTTCTTTTTAAAAAGGCATTTGTAGGCTGCCTATAGTGTTTCCATCTTACTAGCTGCTGCATTATTTAACAAAAAAAAATTGGTTATTTAGATTGTGTTGTGTTTATTGATCTTTTCTCTGTTTTATGGTTTTATTGTTGTAACTGTACAGCACCAGAGCCTCTGGGATTGGACACTAAGCAATTACATTTTACTTTCTTTTTACTTACATCAGCCACAGGGATTCTGGGATTTGCAGTTACAGAAAATGTCAGCTTAAAAGTCAGAAAAAGAGCCCGCCTGGTGGTGCTGAGGGTTGAGCGCTGGACGCCACCTTGCGCCACGCCAGTGACCCAGGTTTGGGAATGAGCCTGGGCCATTGGGTGTCGGCAGGGGAGAGAGAGGATTGAGCATCTGAGGACTGCTCTCCTCTCTCTGGGGAAGGGATTAGTCATCCGCCCCTGAGGGCAGTACAAGTTGGGGCTGGAAGCCAACTTGCTTACATCAGAGGGAAAGAAGGAGAAAACAGAAAATGGCTGGGGCTCCATGGACCCATGATGGCCCGACCACTATGGCGAAATCTGCCCCGCCACCAGACTTGGCATACCGGGTGGCGGGGATCACTGGCATCCGACACCTGGCCCTGCCACAGAGGGGATCTGTGGGGAAGCTCGGGGGCAGATAAGCTGGGGGTCAGGCCACAGGATACACTCCCTCTGAGGGAGGGTCATAGCTCCGTGGAGCCTGCGGTGAAGGATGTAGAAAGTAATGAAAAAAAAAGTCAGAATAAAGAAGCCTGATAAATGCCGTAAACAGTAAGTTAAAGACTTTCCACACAAAGTGCAAATTGGAGCCATCCCTCACTTGGATGTGGGGCTCAAAGTGCTGACTGTTTCCTTAAGGCTGGAGCCAGAGGTCTCAGCAAAGTGCTGAAAGACATATAGTGATTCCAAACCAGAACTAACATCTTTAAGCATAAGTGTAACATCATCTGTATATGCCACAATTGTTACCAGGAGGAGCATCTAGATTGGACATAGCAGAGTGGACATAGCAGAAATGGCTTTATGAGCACCTACCACCTCAACAGCAGTCAATACAGAAAACATACAGGATCGGGCTTAGGGCAACCCAGATGTACCCAACAACAGTTGCTGAAAGGACTAAGCCACCCACTAACATATGGGTGGACATGTGCCAAGGAATATACTGCCTTGATCCAAGAAATAAAAGGTAGTAGAAAATGGTACAACCTCAGACAAGTATGAAAGTGAAATATGGTTGAAAGCCTTTTGTTGTTCAACCATTAACAAGAATCGGACATATAACCCGAGTTCTCTTTTAACATCTCTTAGTAAGAAAAAGACTATCCTGGGTGTTTCCACCTGGCACTGAACAGAACTGGGATGGGTGAGGTCATGTTCAGCTGTCTGTATCAAGCAAGTATCCAATATTTGAGACAAAACTCTTGATATCAACATTAATCAAACTGATAGGTCTCCAATTCTTGAGGTCTTTTTTTGTCCCCAGTTTAAAACAATAATATAAGAAGACTAGTATTTAAGTGTTCAGGGCAGTTTTGGTGTGCAATATAGTTCCTCCATTAAGGACTCCCCAGAATCGTATATAACTCCTAGGGTAATCCATCCTCACTGGTAGAAATGCTGCTAATTTAAACTTGCTGGCAAAGTGGCTGCAAAGTAGCCAGAATTGACCTTGCAAAGCTTCATTAAGTTTCCAGAAACCTTAGCAACTTTGGCTTCACCAAAATTATGACATTTGTACTGCAAAGTGGCTGTTTTTCATTGAAGTGCCCGCTTCATGACTGAATTTTGTTCAATTCACCAAATATCACCTTTAAAGTCAGTTTACTGACTTTAAAACTCACGTGGACTGGGCCCAGACTACCTGAAAGAGCTCTGGTTCCTTACCTTTGACGATCACTCTGCTCAGTCGACGAGGGGTTGCTAGAGATTCCTAGGGTGTGTTTAAATCTGCTGGGCGCCGTACATTCATGCATGTGGCCCCAACCCTTTGGAATTCTGCCCTGGCCGGTTATGGAGTGCACAACCTGGAGGGATTTAAGCAGGCATTAAAGACATAATTGTGGTACCAGGCATTTGGTGACTGATCTCTTTTTAACTGTAGTACTTGCTCTATTTTAAATGTTTGGATTGTCTGATATGTTATTTTATATTTGTTAGCGCCTTGGTTCTTGAAAGGCCATAAAAATAAAGAATATTATTATTTTTATTATTATATTATTATTATAATTATTATTATAAATAAAAGCAACTGTGCTGGTGAGAACTTTGTGTTTTCGCACTTTGCCATTTCCACACAATTTGCAAGGTGAATTTCAGCCACTGCTGAACCCTACTCACCAGAGCCTGTATTTCAGCTTAAAGAGGAACTTGACACACTCTGCAGAAATCCCACTTTGTGAAGATGGAATCCAGTCTGCTGGAGAGTCTGTGGAGTTGCACATTTTCCAGAAATGCATAAGGGATCCTGTGTCCTGAAAAGATGTCCCCATCACATCCTCAAAAAAGTAGTTACAAGACACAGGAGGCAATATAGCATAGTGGATAAGAGCACTGAGCTGAAAACCTGGAGAACTTGGTTTGAATCCCACAGCCACCACTTGCATACTGTTTGATCATGAGCAAGTCACTTAGCTTACCTGTTCTCACAGGACACACCTGGAAACAAGTTTCAGCTTTGTGTATCTTTCCTGGCCAAACGTTGTGCAATAAAATAAAAATAAATGAAAGACACAGAATAAATGTTCCATCTCATCAAACTGCCCCTAGCGTCATCTAATAGATCAGTAATTACCCTTTTCTGGATTCTGTCAGAGCAACTGTTGAAAGGGTTAAACTGATAAGATTTCCCCTGGGTCCACATTTTTGCTGAGATGAGTAGGGGAGTTTCCCAGTGCAAATGGCACAGGCCCATGGCGGTCAACAGACCTGTCAATAAAACAAGTCCCTGTAACTCACACCTCAGGATGCACCTCAAAATGAACTCTCACAGCTCAGTGTTCCTTTTCTGGTCAAATATCTCAAAATTATGATGTGTCACCCCTCAGACATTACTACTGTAGCCTACCCCTCCCCAATGTCTGGGGTATGCTGGTGGTATGTCCATGTGAGTGGGGCAACCACAACAGAAACTGTTAGGATGTCTTACGCTTAATCCTTGGGAACAGGGCACGGCTTCTTCAACAGGGTGCTGGACTAGGAGGAAAAGTTAATTAGTGGCAATAGCAACTTGCAACTGGGCAGGATTAAATCCCAGCAACAGTTAACAAATTAACCAGGATCCTTTAATAAATGAATTGATGCTCCGTGGAGCTCAAAGGTTGATGTTGCATTATCCCATTGGGAAGCGGTATGGCACAAAGACCCAGGGGTCCAATAGCTCAGTGTTTATGCATTGTCCATTTCAATGTCCATTTCCAGAATCCCTACAAAGGTTGCAACAAATCAAAGTGCAGGTGGTCTCTTCCTCCCCACACTCAGTACAGTACTCGTATAGAAATGTAAATAGCAGCTTGCTCTTCCCACACTCAATATAGTACTCATACAGAAATGTCAACAGCAGCTTGCTTTTCCCACACTCTGTATACTGTGGAGAAATATAAAATGGCAGCTTGCTTTTCCCCACTCAGTACAGTTCTCACTATGCAGGCAGCTTCACTTTTCCCCACTCAGTACAGTTCTCACTATGCAGGCAGCTTCACTTTTCCCACACTCGGTACAGTTCTCACTATGCAGGCAGCTTCACTTTTCCCACACTCGGTACAGTTCTCACTATGCAGGCAGCTTCACTTTTCCCACACTCGGTACAGTTCTCACTATGCAGGCAGCTTCACTTTTCCCACACTCGGTACAGGTAGTTTCCTTCTGCTGTCCACACTCCTGATGGGCTGCATCCTCTTTCTCTCAAATCTCTCAACTCAGACCAGCAGAAGGCATAAGGTAATGATGCCGTTATATAAAGCCCTGGTTGGACCTCACATGGAGTACTGTGTGCAGTTCTGGAGTGCACCTTCAAAAGGATATTAACAGGCTGGAGACGGTCCAGAGAAGGGCAACTAAGATGGTACAGGGCTTGCACCACAAGACTTATGAGGAAAGATTAAGGGACCTCAATGTGTACTCGCTGGAGGAGAGGAGAGAGAGGGGACATGATAGAAACAGTCAAGTACCTCAGAGGCATAAACAGGGTGCAAGAGGAAATCTTCCAGTATAGGAGGAGTACAAGAACTAGGGGCATGACATGAAATTGGAAGGTGACAGGTTAGAGGGAATGTGAAGTTTTTCTTCATGGAGAGGGTGGTGGATGCATGGAATGGTCTGCCACAGGAGGTGATGGGAGTGAGCACTGTGGTTGGATTTAAACATGCATGGGACAGGCATAAAGGGAACCATAGAGGTTAAGCAGGGCAGGGTCAAAAGCTGTAATCAAGTACAGGACTTATGGGCAGACTGGATGGACCTAGCGGTCCTTATCTGCCGACAGTTTCTATGTTTCTGTGTCCAACTCCACTGAGGCAGCAATCTACATTAGCAAATGTGGGCAGGACTCATTCCATGGCCCTTGGAGCTTCCATGCTCCCTGAATCCCAAAACGGGCGGCATACACCGTAGGGGTGTCCAACATTAACATCCCCTAATGCCTATGTCCTGGCTTGCTCCTTAATCACTTAACTGTGTTGCAGTTCCCATTCCTCCATCTGCAGCGAAGGCCATTTGGAAAGTGGTGGCTTTCCCACCATGGATGAGCTGTCCAATTTTGAAAGTATGTTGTGTACTAGGCAGTCCATTCTCCCTTGGTTCAGCAGGGGCTGGCAGTATAGCCTAGAGGTTAGAGTAACGAGCTGTGAATGAGCTTGGTGTACATCAAGCAGACCTGGATTTGATCCCCATAATCTTCACTTGTGTACTGTGTGACTCTGAGCAAGTCACTTAATCCCCAGTGCTCCAGGGTCACCCCTGAAAACAGGCACTTGTGCCTAGTAGGTCTTACCGGTTACAAAGACCAAAATAAAATAAATAAAATCAAAATCTCACTGGATGCCAAGCAAGATATTTCACTTCTCCCTCTCTCAGGGTGCGCCACCCCACAGGGGTCTCGGAGACTATGGCCGCCACCATGTCCACTCTGTGCCTTGTCTTCACCTGATCCATAAAGAAAACCAAAGGCTCCCACAGGAGTGGGCAATTCTTCCACTCCCGCCTTAGAACTGAACTATCTGGTCCACGCTCTCCTTCACAGGCCAAGCAAGTCCTGCCCTCCAGGAGTGCTCCCAACCAATGCCTAACAACCTCCTCAAGAGGGAAAGAAAAGTTGACCCTTTAGGGTTGGCCAAAATCTCTGGACACCACCCACTCACGATTCTACCCACAGGGGTTACAGCTCACCCCCTTTTAAAGCTGGACATCCTCAGCAAGCATTCTCAAAACATAAACAGCCACCTCACACATCCCACGGCTGGAAGAGTATGTGTACTCCTTTCCTGCTACGGTCTCAGAAGGGCTTAAGACTGTTTCACCCTGAAGATGGAATACACTATTATTAAGAACAGGGGTCCCTAAAACTCAATCCACACAACTCGCTCAAACTCCTCCAGCCACCCATCCCCTGGACTCTCAGGACGAAGTGCCCGAGTATCCAGTGGATGGTACCCTAGGCCAAATCACTATCCTACTTATTCCAAAATCCTAACTTACTCAAAGCATGCACACTAAATTCTAGATCCCCAAAATCTGCCTGCAAGCAAGCTGCCTAACTAAAACTGCCTGGAATTTTTCCCCAACTCCACTGCCAAAACAAGAATGTCATGCCACGCAGTTTCCCATAAAACCGTTTCCCCATATGGACACAAACATATTACAGTATTACAAACCACAAAGACTGAAGAGTAAAGTAAACCAGTTTACCAACAGCGATATCTAAACCCTAGCATTAATGCTACCAATTTTACCATTTTTTTCTCAACACTTCAGATAAACATGGTCTAAAAGAGATATGACATCTTTACGTTGTGTTAACAAATAGCCATATTGGCACACAGTAATTATTCAAATTGTTAAGCCATTCAACAGTCAGTATTAGTCATTAATCTTATCCAAAGTACCAAAGGGTAACTATAATTTCAAAGACACAAAGTTCAGAGGCATAGGCCAATAGGCCAGTCCACTATGTCAGTTCAGATAGGATAACGAAGGAATGATCTCACCCATCAGTTGATGTCACATTGGAGGGTTTGCTGGCAATCTACTCCCAGTTCTGTAGGCTGCAGCGATCAAGTAATACCTGCAGTCTGCCTTGGTACACAGACAGCCATAAGAATCATGTCTTTCTTCACTGTGTCTTGTTCTTCCTCATTCCAGGTCTTGAATCAATACATAATGTTCCATCAGTGTCAGTCCCTCATATGCATGGTGGACACAGATGTCTCTAGCTACTCTCTAAGCTTCCTGCAGCTGTAGAGAATGACTTTGGGCACTCAGTCCGTGCTTCCCATAGATCTTCTGGAGGACAGCATTTATACCCTCTTTTCTCTTGTCCTGTATAATGTTCCAAACCCTCTCCAGAAGGTAGGGGTAATCATATTTACGATAATCTTGTTTGACCTGCCTCCAAATAATTGCGCTCTGCTTGGGACCACTCTGGGAGACTTCATGTGGCCACATGGGGTGCTAGTCCTGGCGGAAGCCATACAGCCTCATTGTACTGATGCTTTCACTTGAGTACTCCAGACAGGGCCCTAATCTTAAAGGCTCCATGTGGCACAGGGCTCCCAGAAGTTGCCAGGACTTCTGAATAGCAGAGCAGGTGGACCTCTTTAAATGGCTCTTCATGCTTTTCTTCTCATTCATCCTCCACCTCCAAGTCAGACTTGTCGTCCTGGTCCACTGAGGCCTGTTTACTGAAAGGGCCAGGTTCTTGCTCCACGGGCAAGGAGCTTGCTGATTTGCTGTCTCTAACACCTCAGATGGCACAGCTGATGGGGTACTGTGTTGGCTGGAATCAACCTCAGGCGGCTCTGGCTGCTCCAATTTTCTTTCAGTTGTGGGTGCACAGAAGTCATCTGCGGTCAATAATTTAGGTGATGGCACAACTTTAAGGACTGGTGAGTTGCGACCAGAACCCGTGCTGAGCTTCACTGATGACACAATGCTAGCCAGTTGGGGTACTGTAGCTTAAGCAGTGGGGTCCACCTTTACATTAGGGTCCAGTTTCTCAACTCTGTCTTTGGAGAGCAGCCACAAAAATTTCTCCCAGCTCTCTGAGAAGGCATCCTTGATGCCACAGATGTAGCAGTCTGGCTTTGGCATCATCGAGGGCCAATAGGTGGAAATATTGCATTTGCGCAATACCCCACCTTGCAACACCAAGTGCATACTGGCATTGACTCAACCTCGGGACCCTTGCATCTGCAAAGGGTACACTCCTTGATAGTGGATGCTCATTCAACCATCTAACAGAGCCATTGGAACAAGTGCAAGGGAACATTTATATCTGATGCTGCTGGATTCTGTGCCATGTTCTCACTGATGGTATCACACTGTTCTCCCCAGGAATACTGTTCTTCAAGAGTCCTGTGCAAACCACAGATCACCCAGCTAGGCACAGATGAGACACAGGGGGCAAATTATGATTATTGCTGGCAAAAATAATAAATCTGATTGAGGAAGAAATGCTTTCTTCCACGATCGTCAAACTTCTCTATTTAGGCACACCTCAACACAACGGCACACAGTTCTTGCCACACCCCTTTTAGACAGTGGGCCAGTCTCCTCTTCCATGGACAATGATTCTCCAACTATTAGCATACTCCTCACATGTTTCAGACACCAGTCTCTCATGGCAAGGCGCAAATTGCCAAGCTTGGCACAAAATTCCTCACCATCCCCAGCTCCATCTTGTAAGTCACTCGGCCACCTCCGAGGACCAATTTATTGCAGAAGGGTACCCCAAGATCCTGGACAAGCCCCCATTGTAGCTTACCCTCCCCAATGTCTAGGGATATGCTGGTGGACCATGGTATGTCCCTGGGAGGGGTGACCACAACAGAAACTGCTAGGATGACTTACATTTAATCCTCGGACCTGGGCACTGGGTTCTTCAATGGGATGCTGGACTAAGAGGCAAAGTTGATTAGTGGCAAAATCAACATGCAACTGGACAGGACTAAATCACAACAACAGTTAACAAGTGAACCAGGATCCTTTAATAAAAGAATTGATGCTCCATGGAATTCAAGGGATTTGATGTTGCATTATCCCATCGGAAACGGTATGGCACAAAGACCCAGTGGTCCAATAACTTAATGTCTGTGCATTGTCCATTTCAATGTCAATTTCCAGAATCCCTACATAAGCTTGCAGCAAATCAAAGTGCAGGCTACTCACCTTTCTACACAGTCAGTACAGTACTCATGCAGAAATGTCAATAGCAGCTTGCTTTTCCCACATTCAATACCATTCTCACTATGCAGGCAGTTTCATTTTTCTCACTTTCAATACAGGCAGTTTTCCTCTGCTGTCTACACTCCGATGGCCTGCATCCTCTTTCTCTCAAATCGATCAACTTGGACTGCAGTCTGCTATTCCACTGTGGCCGCAGTCTACATTAGCAAATTCAGACAGCACTCATCCCAGTCCCTTGGAGCTTCTGTGCTCCTGAATCCATAAACAGGCAGCATACACCCCAGGGGTGTCCAACATTAACACCCCTAACACCTGTGTTCTGGCTTGCTCCTTAATCTCTTAATTGTGTTGCAGTTCCCATGCCTCTACTGCAAAGGCCATTTGGAAGTGATGGATTTCCCCACCATGGATGAGCTCTCCAGTTTCAAAACTATGCTGTGGACTAGGCAGTCCATTCTCCCTGGGTTTAAATCTCGCTGGATGCCAAGCAAGATATTTCACTTCTCCCTTACTCGGGTGGGTCGCCCCCACCCCCAGGGTCTCGAAGAGTACAGCCACCGTCCGTCCACTCTGGGCCCAGCCTTCAGTTACTCCATAAAGAAAACCAAGGCTCGCGCAGGAGTGGCAACTGCCCCCCTCCTGCCTTAGGACTGAACTCTATGGCCCATGTTTTCCTTCACAGGCGCGAGTCCCACCTCCAGGGATACTGCCAACCAATTGTTGACAACCTCCCCAAGAGGGAAAGAAAAGTTAATGCTTTAAGGGGTAGGCAAAATCCTGGACACCATCCACTCACAGTTCTACCCCCAAGGGGGTTACTACCTCTGAGTTAGTAAAATCTAGAAACACAAAGAGATACAGTATATGTCTTTATTTATGGAAATTTGTAGCAGTCCCTGACAGAATATCTGCACTGAGTTTCAGTGTGGCTCAATACGAGTGCTCTCAGCACTGATCTGTTTATATTGTTGGGTTCATGTCCACAATGGGGACTTGGGCTGCACCCTAGTGCTGATACTACATTGCAGTACTAGGGAGTTCTGTCCTGTCGGAGGAGCAGTACACCAGATGAAGCACAAACAGTGGTCCCTTCAAATGGTTGCAGTGGTTGTCCAGCTAAAATTTAGAACCCCATGGAGCTTTTTGTAGTACATTTTAACACCCATGAAATAGCACCCATGAAAAGTGTTGTATTGACAACACTAGAGATTGAGTCTTCTAGTTATCTGTTTACTTACATGACAGGTACAGTTTGGCTGTGTCAGCACAAGTTCCACCACCGTTCTGCAATACGTCTCACACTGCAGTTGAGTGTGAGCTCTGGTGGGTAGTGGACTAATTCAGACATCATGCACTTTCAGTCCCTTGTCTCTTAAGTACGAATGCCAGCGTGGGTACCAGTTAATGGCAGTTGTGATGCTATTTTCATGATGTGATCTGCAGCCCTAGAAACTGGAATGGAATCACCACAGATTATTTCACATAATGTAAGAACAATAATGTGTTGTATTAGCATATGGGCTGTAAATAACAAAATGGTTATCTTAAATGGTCACTGAGAAATAGAGAGTTAGAATCAGGTTTGATAATTGGGCCTCTGGAAACACTCTATAAGGAGCAAAAAGAAGCCCACTGTGGTTGTTAATTTATAGCATCAGTAACTGTGCGTTACTTTTCTTGATGCTGCAGATCATTCTCCTGAAGATAACAGGTTGGCAAAATGCATAAGGGCACAGAAACAGGCAACTGATTAAAACAAATGCAAGAACCCAGTGTTGTAGGTAAGTCGTACCTACCAGGTGACATGCTCCATTTGCTTCATAAATGGCATTTTGTCAGCTTTAAAACTTGTACACAAATTTAAACAAACAATTGTATTTAAACGCTGAACACCAGTAGATGCCTAAAATGACTGTGACATCAATGCATGATAATGTCATCGGAGAAACAGTGCTCCAGAGTGAGCATTCGCTTTGTATAAGGACATTATAAATATAATTGAGCCCTTGTGTTGAGACTGTGGTTCTCACTAAAATCCTTCACTGTGCATAAGTGGCAACCTTTTCACATGTACAGTGACAATTTTGATGTGAGAAACACAATCTTAACACAAGGGCATAACTGTATCTATAATGTCCCTATACAAAGTGAATGCTTGTTCCAGAGTGTTGTTGATCCAATGACATCATCATACACTGAAGTTGCAGCCATTGTAGGCATCTATGGGGCATAACATGTAAATACAAGTGTCTGTTTACATCTTTGTATAAGTTTTAAATCTGACAAAACTGCCTAAAATGCCATTTTTGAAGAAAACTGAGCACATCACTCTGTAGGTGACTCTTACCTACAAAGCTATGTTTTTGGATTTCGATTTGGCATTACAGGACAGCCTGTTTTCTTGGCCTTTAATATTCTAGTTTTCTGTTTGTGGTTTGTATTTAATGTAGACCTTTCTGTTTTATTTCACATACTGTAGGCCACCAAACCACCACCAGATAATGTGGACAACTGCCATCTATGATCTGGTCTGAGACTACTGGAACTCATTTTACACAAGCCACCAAACAGCCATCAGATAATGTGAACATCAGCCTGTAGGAGCTGATCTGAGCCTGCCACTGCTCATTTTACACAAGCCACCAAACAGCCATCAGATAATGTGAATGCCGCCTGTAGGAGCTGATCTGAGCCCACCACTGCTTATTTTACACAAGCCACCAAACAGCCATCAGATAATGTGAACATCAGCCTGTAGGAGCTGATCTGAGCCTGCCACTGCTCATTTTACACAAGCCACCAAACAGCCATCAGATAATGTGAACATCAACCTGTAGGAGCTGATCTGAGCCCACCTCTGCTCATTTTACAGATCACCAAACAGCCATCAGATAATGTGAACATCAGCCTGTAGGAGCTGATCTGAGCC
Organism: Neoceratodus forsteri; assembly: GCA_016271365.2. Lineage (NCBI taxonomy): Eukaryota > Metazoa > Chordata > Ceratodontiformes > Ceratodontidae > Neoceratodus > Neoceratodus forsteri. Next base: position 1,180,307,684 of record CM057450.1, on the reverse strand, counting down.
TGCCACTGCTCATTTATACAAGCCACCAAACAGCCATCAGATAATGTGAACATCGGTCTGTAGGAGCTGATCTGAGCCCACCATTGCTCATTTTACACAAGCCACCAAAGAGCCATCAGATAATGTGAACATCAGCCTGTAGGAGCTGATCTGAGCCCACCACTGCTCATTTTACACAAGCCACCAAACAGCCATCAGATAATGTGAACATCAGCCTGTAGGAGCTGATCTGAACCTGCCACTGCTCATTTTACACAAGCCACAAAACAGCCATCAGATAATGTGATCGTCAGCCAATAGGAGCTGATCTGAGCCCACCACTGCTCATTTTACACAGCCACCAAACAGCCATCAGATAATTTGATCATTGGCGCAGGAGCTGATCTGAGCCCTCCACTGCTCATTTTACACAAGCCACCAAGCAGCCATCAGATAATGTGAACATCAGCCTGTGGGAGCTGATCTGAGCCCACCACTGCTTGTTTTACAAAGATCACCAAAAAGCCATCAGATAATGTGATCATCAGCCTGTAGGAGCTGATCTGAGCCTGCCACTGCTCATTTCACACAGATCACCAAACAGCCATCAGATAATGTCAACATCTGCCCATCTAGTAACTAGTATGATAACACCAAAACCCATTTCACACAGGCCACCAAACGACTATTAGTCAGTGTGGACACCTGCCCAATAGAAACTGGTCTGAGACCACACAACTTATTTCACGCAGGCCATCAAATGTCCATCAAATGATGTGGTCACCTGCCCAATAGAAACTGGTCTGAGACCTCCACAATTCCATTTCCGCAAGCCATCAAACTGCCACCAGATCATGCGTACACCTACCCAAAAGAAACTAGTCTGAGACCACTACAGCTTATTTCACGCAGGCCGCTTAGCATCCATCTGATAATTTTGACACCTGTCCAATATGATGCTGGTCTGAGACCATCAGAACTCATTTCACACAGGTAAACAAACAGCCATTAGACAATGTGAACTGCTGCCCACATGGAACACATAATGGCTGCTTAATTTGGCTACATACAGTCAGCGCAATACAGTCATCTGGATTTTTGCTTTTGAATGACATTGAGATACTTCATGTACAAAACGTTCTATAAGAAACTGGAAATAGTCTAGTAGTCTATGCTATTTTATATGAATGAATGAATGAGTGAATGAATGAATGAACAAATATATTAGCTTTCTCGGGAAATATGGGTTCAAATCATGCTTCAGTTCAAAGACTGGTCTCCCAGGTCAGCTTAATGTAAGAAGTGCACCTTCATAACACTGCAGAAATGCACCTAGTTGGTTTTTCTAGGCCAGTTTTTAAAAGGTATGTATGTGTCAGTCAGCTACCCCATTACTCCAAATGGGCAGACTGGATGGGCCTTCGGTCCTTATCTGCCGTCAACTTCTATGTTTCTATGTTTCTAAGTCCTTTCTTACATGGCCCCCAGGCTAGTGCAAGACTGAAATAACCTGCAGAGCAAAGCAGACACAAGTCCCAGATTTGCAACTGAGGTGGTTCATTGGCACAGACGTTAGGTATAGTTGATTTCAGAAGTCAAGGCTGCAGATTACTAGATGAAGATAAACTGGTGTTAGTCAAAATTACATTGCATGCTGTGTCTGTATCTGTGCAACTGTGTCTCGTCTACCTGCCTATTTCCAAAAGAGGCATCTGTTTATGACAAAAGTTGTGATTTGCTGTAATTTGATTTAAAATTACACAGATTCAGTGTGTATCTTTTTATGCATATGTGGATTTTTTTGCAAATGTGTCGCAGTTAGAACTTGTAATATTTGTTTTAACTAGTTGGACAGATGTCTGCCCTTGAAAATCCAGATGGACAGATCTTGGTCGGATCTCTTTGACCCCCTCCTCCCACACTATAGTCTTTCCAGAACATGTGGCTTTCAGTGTGAGCTATTCCCCACCTTTCCCAGGCACTAAAATCCTTACCTAGCAAAGTCAGAGAAAGGAACTAACCAGAAATTATTGACAGTTTAGGAGTACCCCAACTGTAATCAAGCTGAAATGTTGCTCTGAGCTTCCCAGGGCATTCTCCAGATTACTGACTTCATGTAACACTGCTGTTTGGTACCATTGATATTCCGAAAACAAAATCAGGATGAATTCTAGGTTTTCCAGCTGGTTGCTTATGAACTTTGCAAAATGAGTAAATGTCAGAAAATGCTTCATTCAACCTAAAATAATTAAACACCATGAAAGAGAAAGGGAGAGGGAGAGAAGAAAATATGAATCTTGAACCTATTGTAGAACTATATGTGTATACATGTGTAGGAATATATGTGTGTGTATAACATTTTATATATATATATACACACACGAATAAATGTATTCTTTCAAACAATTCTGTTGTTTAAAAGGCTAGCTAGTCATCTGAAATGTGAGGAGAAGTGCTAACCTTGTCATAGTAAGTGCAGCGTGCAGAAATGATAACTGTATATATTCTTATGGAAAAAGAGAGGAAGAAAAGACAGAGTGAGAGAGACAACTTATTTAAATCCTGAATAGACAGGTTTCACATGCATCGTTAAAAAAAGCTTGAAAGAATTGCATATGGATTAGGAGGATGAATATTCTATTATTTCAGTCTATTGGCTGATCTTCTTATTGCAACTTTGTGCTTCGAACGCTTCCAGGAATGCAGCTTTTCCACAGCACGCAGTCATTTTCAATGTTTGAAAGCACTTGATGGTGTATGATTTGCGTGCTGTTGCATTCGGACCCTAGATTTTTTCTTTTGTTTATTACTTTTTAGCTGTGATTTAATAAGTTGGGGCTATGCCTGCCTATTACCTTGGTGGAGGTAAATAAAAAATGCATGAAATTAAAAAAAAGCAGAATTATAAGATGTTTCTTATCCGTAATCCCTGGGTCCAATCTGAACAGAATGTTTCTCTTCTCGGAGTAATCCCTAAACATGATTAGGGACCTTGTAGCTTCCACATTGCCGGCTGAATATTCGTATCATATAAGCCTATTAATGTGAGATTTAGGTAAAGTTGTTATTAACAGACCTATAAACCAGTTTAACAATCCAGAAATATGCACTCTCCTCTTAAGCCATAAGGCAACTTCTTGTAAGAATCACTGCAAATGTGACCTGTATTCCTACATCTTGTATCTGTAGTGAAGCTCTTATTCTGTAGCTGTCCCATTAATATTTATATTTTTTAAACATGCTTAGGATTTGTAAAAGTCCAGCTTGCCTGAGTTTACCCAGTTTCAGTTGGACCCTTCCATCTACAGTATATAATTTTTCAGCAGATGTGTGTGTCAGTCAGCTACCCCACATTACTCCAAGTCCTTTCTTACATGGCCCCCAGGCTAGTGCAAGACTGAAATAAACAGAGAACAAAGCAGACACAAGTCCCAGATTTGCAGCTGAGGTGGTTCATTGGCACAGACGTTAGGTGTAGTTGATTTCAGAAGTTAAGGCTGCAGATTACTAGATGAAGATAAACTGGTGTTAGTCAAAATTAAATTGACAGAGGTACAAGGCACCTTCCCCCAAAAAAAAAAACAAAAAAAAAAAACAAGGGTAGTCTGCAGGACAAATAAAATCTTACATTTGCACCTGTACTGCAGCAGATCTACTTGCATTCCTCATGAACCTGGGCCCTGGCTGCTCCTGCATTCTCATCCAGATCCAACCTTCCATTCCATTGATAGTATTTCTCACAGATAAAGTCCCCCTCTGAATTTTGGGATGCACCTTTGTACTGAGCTGAAACAACAGGTAGTATATTAACTGTTTTTGCCTTTACTTTTTTATTTTATTCTTTGTAACTGGGTAAGACCCACTAGGCACAAAGCCTGTTTTTAGGGGCAGCTCGTGAGAACTGGGAAGGTTAAGTGACTTGCTCAGGGTCACACTGTATGCAAGTGGAGATTGTGGGAATCAAACCCAGGTCTGCTGGATATACCAAGCTCATTACTCTAACCTCTGGGGGCAGTATGGATTTTTATTTGAATGATTCCTTTTTCGTCTGCAGTAGGCAAAGCCCTGCAGACATAATACATCACAGTAGAAACTTCGCACATGTGCACTGAACTCCGGCAGCACAGTCTGCCATGTCCAAGATGCCACTGGAGCCCAGGCGCATGTGTGAGTCATCACGCATGCACAGAGAACTCTGAGGCCATCTTGGACACGGCAGATATTGCTGTGTTCCAGCATGACCTTGGCTGCAGCCGTACTGGCTCTGGCCAGAGCTTGTATTGCTGCACTGCCTTATTGTTCAAGAGATGTTCAACTACCTCTGTGGGATAAACAAATCGGACAGGAGTGAGTTGTTCACAATGAGTAGTAACACAGGCACAAAGGGAAGCCCTATGTAATCGGTGGCGGAGAAGGGTTCAGAAAGGATCTCAGAAGTACTTTTTTACGGAAGGAGTCGTGGCAGATTGGAACAAACATCTGGAAGAGGTCATCTGTGCTGAAACAGTAGAGGGAGATCTTACTTCAAGAGAGCTCTTGCAGTGGTAATTACATATAGGACTGACATTGTGGCAGGACCCACAGAAAATTTCTAGCTAACAGTCTCTGGCGCGGGACCGTCCCCACGTCAGGTGACGGCGTCAGGAGGCGTCGGTATAAAGGCGGTCCCTCACGCCCACCTTCAGTTCTTTCCTGTCGTTACCTTATGCCATCGCCTCACGGAAAAGTTCCCTGCTCGTCAGGCTCCTTCGTCGGTATTTTAACCAAGTATTTTCAATTTTTTCTTATCCTTTGTCAGGTATTCGTCAGTGTATGTTGTCACCTACACCCTCCGAGACACAAAACAAGTGCGACCCGTCGCGGCGTCCAACTCCCGCTGAGGACGCCATTCCCTCAGCCTTTTTGCCTAGGCCCGACCATCTGGTGGAGAAGTGCCAGCACTGCCTCAGCTTTAATCCGGCCACCCAGAGAAGGTGGCAGCAGTCCCTGAAGCCCACATTTTGAAAAAAAAATGAGCTTCATGTAGAAAGAACTGAAAAAGCTTCGCGGCGTCGACCTCCCTGAAGGCCATCGCAAGAAAAGGATAAAGAAAGGCACACGGGACAAGGGCTCCTCTCCACCGCGTCTTCCTTGGGAGTCGCTGAACAGGTAATGTCCTCTCGGACTGGCCACGACGGCCGCTTAGAGGCTTCTAAGGTGGCATCGCCTGCCCGCCTGGCTCGCACTCAGGACCTCGGGCGCTCCAGGCTTGTGGAGGCCTCCGCCCCAGTAAAGCCATGGTTTCACGGCCTAATGGTGCGAACAGCTCGATAAGCGGACATTGGCTCCTCCGACACCCGCACGGAGAAGGTCGTTAAGTCGTCTCGACCCTTCGGGCGGCATGCAGCCCCATTCCGCCAACCAGGCCACCTCCATCGCGCCTGCCTCGCCGAAGGGTCCATTAGTCAGACACTGGCACCTCTGGCGCCCGCCCAGATGCCGCGTAAGCCGCACGCCGGTTCACCCAACGCCTGCACAGCGGATGAGCCAACACTGGATCCCCCATGTCTGTCGGTCCCGGTTCACCACAGCCTTCACTGCCCTCTGGGGACCCTGAGTCTCCTCAGCCCAACCCAAGATTTCTCCTCCCATCCCTGGGTGATGCTGAGGTTCCTGTTCCACCTCCGTCCAGACCGTCCACCTTCTGGTCCGACTGATCTGACATTGGTTCCCTGGATGCCGGCTCTGACACGGCTCCTCGGCCGCGGCTCGGCGCGGTATGTGCCAACGCCGGACGACATTCCACCCCGATGTCGCCCGACGCTGGGCCCTCCACCCCGGCCTTCTACTCCAGAACCGCCCGTGGGGCCTCTGGCCGGGCCATCTGCTCCGCAGCTCCTCCGCTCCCGGTACCCAACCCTGTCGTATCCACGCCGCCATACCCGGACCGCAGTATCCGGTGCCTCAGTACCATGGTGACATATCTGACACTGCAGTACCCAGCTTCTCAATACCCGATGCTGGGCTTCCCGCCGCCGGGTTATGGATACATGCCTTTTGGGTATAGTCCATACCCATATCCCCCCTCCACCGCCCCTCATCTGCTGGTGGACTTGCAGGAAACTCTGGCCTCCTGGTGGGCTGAGGCCAAGGCTCAGCTCACCAGAGAGGTGGAGAGTCATCTTCCGATGACGGTGCCAGTGCTGGTTCCCGTACGTCCAAGACGACACTCCCCTCCACCTCGGACACCAGGGCTGAACCCTCTGGGTCCAGAGAGGGCAGGATACACTTCCCGAGGATTCCCAAGGGTCCATTCCTCCCTCGTTGGGAGAGGGAGCCATCTCTTCCTCATCTTCTTCTTCCTTTGACACCTCGGATCCTTCCGACGGTTGTTCTGAGCAAGACGATGAGCCACGCCTCCGTCAAGCCTCGCCAAGGACTTCTCCAAGTCTTCTCCAGAGGATCCTTCCTTCACAGAGTTGCTACGGAAGATCCAGGAAGTACATAAGTGGCAATCCTTGGAGCCAGACTCCCAGCATAAAAAACTCACTGAGCATCTGGATCTGCCCGTGACAGCTCCCACTTTGGTGCCACCCTGGATCGAGCCTCATGCCGACCTTTTACCACCATATGGAAACAACCGTCAGCCTTGGCCCCACTTCCCAGGAAGTGAGACAGGCTATACCAGGCTCCGAGGTGATTGACTTTTAGAACTCCCACCTTGAGGCTGATTCGGTCATGATTAGCGCCGCTCATGGTCCATCAGCTCAACCCAAACACCTTAGCGTCTCCACCTGACAAGGAATCCTGCCTTCTGGACCAGTATGGCAAGAAGATTTTTGCTTCTTCCACTCTGGGTATTAGGGCCCTGAACTACGTCGGCCACATGTGGGATTACCAGAAGGTGATTCTTAGTGAGTGGAATCTAAATTGGACTCCCTTCTGGACTCTCAGGTCAAGCAGGAAGTGGCTGACCTTGTCCGTTCTGCCGTTCGGCCAGTCGGCACATTCTTCATCGACATACGATGCAGTGGACACTGCTGGTAGGAGCTCAGCTTTCGCCGTGGGTCTGTGGTGTCACGCTTGGCTCCGGTGTTAGGGTTAGTCCCGGAAGTGCAGTCCACCATCCAGGAAGCGCCCTTCTGGGGTTTGGTACTGTTTGGGGGTGATGTCAAGGACATCATCACCGACCTGCAGGAGAAGGACAGCACTAAAGTCTATGGACTCTATGTGTCATCCCATCAATTGCAGCGCCATCCCTTCGCAGATGGAATCGGCCCAAAGGAGACCACAGGGAAAGAGGGCCACTAAATGTTGGGGCCCCTCAGCTGCCAAGCCCCCGCCCAAAAAGCAGCGGGAGCTTCAGCCGCACTGCCCACACCACCTGACTCCTTCCTTCTCCCACTATCTCCCGGCTTCTGAGAAACCAGTAGGATAGAGGTTTTCCCTCCACCTTCCAGGCTGGGAGAGGATAACATCAGATTCATGGGTGCTCCAGCTAATGCAGAAGGACACTCAATAGAGTTTCTGCAGAAACCACCTTGTCACCCTCTCCTCAAGGTTGCTGTACTCTGGGAACATCTTCTTCTAGTCCAGGAAGAAATTTCAGCACTTTTTGCTGAAAGAGCGATATGAACCTGTCCTCTTTCCTGCAAGGAATGGGTTACTATTCCCACTTCTTCCTGGTCCCGAAGAGACATGAGATGTAAGACCTATTCTAGATCTCAGTTCCCGAACATTTTCATGGAGTACAAGAGGTTCAGGATGCTCTCACTGCAGAGCCTTCTGCCCCTCTCCACTCGGGCCAGTGGCTGTGCACTCTGGATATGCAGGGCGGCTACCTGCACATATCTATCCGCCCGTCTCGCCAAAATATCTCCATTTTGATTTCATGGGGACCACTACCAGTTCAAGGCACTTCCATTCGGCCCTCGAGTATTTACCAAATACCTTGCAGTGGTGGCGGCCTACCTGCGTGCCGGGGTACAGGTTTTCCCGTACCTGGACGATTGGCTCCTGGTGGCCTCATACAGGAGGAACTCCTGCATTGCCTCTCCCTCACCCAGCAGGTCTTTGCCTGTCTGGGTATTACCATCAACCATTCCAAGTCTCACTTGATCCCATCCCAGAGGCTCCAGTTTATTGGGGCGATGCTGGACATGACCCTAGCAGGGCCTTCCTGCCACCGGACAGGCGGCCACTCCAGACTCAGATAAGCCTGTTGTCCGGCTGCAGGCGGGTCAGTGCAAGATCAATTCTTCGCCTCCTTGGGCTTATGGCGGCTACTATCCTGACAGTCTCTCGCTCGGCTCCACATGAGGTCTCTCAGTGGATGCTTCGCTCTCAATGGGATCAGTTGGTGAGCGACTTGGACCAATTGGTCCTAGTCTCCTCTCCCATGATTCGAGACTTGCAGTGGTGGATGGTTCGAGAGAACCTTCTTTGGGAGTTCCATTCTTCCTTCCTCCTCCTCCCAGACTCTGACCACATATGCCTTGGGTGAAGGTGGGAGCCCATCTCAGTCCACATCGGACCCAGGGCATTTGGTCTAAGCTTGAGCGATCCCTGCACATCAATGTGCTCAAGCTCAGTGGTGCTGTACGCTCTCCAGGCTCTCCACCTGCATCTTCTTTCAGGCCATCTAGCTCGTCAGTCGGACAATATGTGTGTGGTATTGTACATCAACAAACAGGGCAGGACTCAGTCCTACCCTCTTTGCAGGGAAGCGATGAGAGTCTGGGATTGAGCAGCACAACACAACCTTCACCTCACGGCAATTCATGTTCGGGGTGAGAACTCCTTAGCAAACAAACTAAGTTGCTCGTCTGCTCAAGCTCATGAGTGGGAGCTGGATCAGGGGTCCTAGGCGATATCTTCCTACATTGGGAACACCTCAGGTGGACCTGTTAAACTTCACCTCTAAGCGCAAAGCTTCCGATTTTTGCTCGCTCGTTTAAGATCGAGGCATTTTCTGAAGAGGCGCTCTGTCTCTAGATTGGAGGGACAGATTCATCTATGCCTTCCAGCTCGATTCCTCTGATCCGCGTGTCTTGCAGAAACTCTGCTCAGATGGGGCATGAATGATTCTGATCGCTCCTTTGTGGCCCAGGCAAGTTTGGTTCTCTTCTGCAGCAATACTTAGAGGAACCTCCTCTTTCTCTTCCGCTGTCACAAATATTTTTGACCCAGGATCAGGGGACCCTGGTCCATCTAGGTCTCAAGTCCTCCAACTGCATGCATGGCTCCTGCAGACATAGCTCAAGCCCTTTGGGGTTTCTGCCCAGGTGGCTGAGATCCAGGTGGAGGCTAGGAAACCCTCCACTAGGTCTACTTATGCCATGAAGTGAAACAGTTGTCAATCTGGGCCGCTTCTCTCCTGCTCAGTTGGACGACTGCTGGAGTACCTCATGCCATCTCTTGACCTGGGTCTTAGTCACTCATCTCTGAAGGTACACATGGCGCATTTCAGCCTACTACGTTCCCTTCGCAGATAGGACTTTGCTCAACTGGAAGTCTCTAAGACTTTCCTCAGAGGGGTTCTTCACTTGAGACCCCTATTCGAGTTTCCGCCCTCCTTGGGATTTGAACTTGTTCTTGAGAAACTTACTTTGCCTCTTTTGAACCGCAGCCTCAGCAGACATGAAGTTCCTTTCATGGAAGATGCTCTTCCTAGTGGCCATTACCTCTGCTCAGAGGATTTCCGAGCTCAGGCCCTGATATGTAAAATCCTGTACTTGATTTTTCACAAGGAACATGTGGCTGTGCATACCAATCCTAAGTTTCTCCCCAAGGTGGTAGCGGAATCTACATTGAACCAGTTCATAGAGTTACCCTTTCTTAACACGGTACTGCAATCAAGGGAGTATCTACTTCATACTATGGATGTCCACGGATTCTGAGACACTACACTAACAGAACAAAGGATCTCAGAAAGAACGATCAACTGTTTGTCTCTTTTGCACCAAAAGAAAGCAATGCAGTTTCAAGCAATGCCTGTCTAAATGGTTGGCTCATTGCATCACTTTCTGTTACGACAAGTGCAACAAGACTCTTCTGGGTCAAGTAAGAGGACACTCCACCAGAGGAGTCGCTGCCTCAGTGGCATGTTTCAAAAACGTGTCAGCGGCGAACATCTGTGCTGCCGCCACTTGGACTTCTGTCCACACATTTACTAAACACTACAGTTTGGATATTGCCTTTGCACGATAGCAGGCTTCAGGCTTGCTGTTCTGCAAGGCCTCCTTTCTTAAAGGCCTTCACAGCTAGAGGATCTACTTGAGTAGCTTTCCTCCTCCTCCCGTGTGCTTCTTCTTATTCCAGACTGCTTGGGACTCAGTCCTATATGGAATTACCACTGCAAGACCCTCTCGAGTAAGATAGTACAGTTACATAAGAACTTACCCGTAACAGTAGATCTTGAGAGAGGCTCTCTGTAGAGTAATACCTCCTCGCCTCCATCCCCTAGGCTTTTTCAGCTCCTTTTCCAGTGAGGGAAATATCCACTTCTTTCTCGTCCGGCCTCTTTTGGCCTGTGGCGGGAAAAATTGAAGCGAGGCGTGAGGACTGCCCCTTTATACCAGCGTCACCTGATGCTGGTCACCTGGCGATGGGGTGGTCCCTCGCCAGAGACTGCTAGCTAAATTTTTCCTAGGATCCCGCCGCCTGTTGGCGTCCAGTCCTATATGTATCATTTACTGCAAGAGCCTCTCTCGAAGATCTACTGTTACGGTAAGTTCTTACGTAACTGTACTTATATCTTCAAAAGAGGTCTGGACAGGCTCATTGGAAAGGTGCGATGGGGCAGTTGGGGTGGAGGGAAGAAATGAAGACTAGCTAGGCAGGGCTAGGCAGACTGGATTGTCTAATGGGCCTTTGTCTGGCAACATTTTATGTTTATATGTTCCTAGTATCATACCCCAACCGGTTGATATTGTTCTGTTTTGTTTGCACTATTGTAAACCCCAATTGTATTATTTTCTTCCTGAGTTAGTGCATTTACCTTCCCCACTCCTAAGGATGCAACTGAAAATGAGGTTTATTTTTTCTGTTTGCAGTTTCTGAACATTATCAATTTTAAATGTATAAAAAGTGTTTGTCTAATTAAATATTCATGAGCCTAATGAAGATCCTGATTGGCTACTAGAACAGTCATTAAAGTCTTAGAAATGTCCTATCCAGCTGCCAACTGACACTGTTGCAGCATGCATGTTCACACACTCCACTCAAAACCTCAAATAAGTATCAAAATAAACAGTTAAAATGATTAGATTAATAATCACAATAACAACCTGGAGGCTGGTCATTTCCTTGGATTTACAACTGGCTGGAGGTAGGGGCCCAAGGCTGTGCCTTGGGTCACTATCTCTCAACCAGTCATTAATCCTTGGAAATGACTAGTTCTTGGCTGTTATTGCTACTTAATAAAAAGGAGGCAGTATAGTGCTGTGGTTAAGGAACTGAGATACAAATCTAGAGACCTGTTTTTTTCTGTATTTTTGTTTTAGTCTTTGGTAGCGGGTAAGGCCCACTAGGCACAAGTGCCTGTTTCCAGGGGTGACCTGGGCGCTGGATGGTTAAGTGACTTGCTCAGAGTCACACAGTATGCAAGTGGAGGTTGTGAGAATTAAACCCAGGTCAAGTCTGCTGGATGTACCAAGCTCGTTCACAGCTCATTACTCTAACCTCTAGGCTATACTGCCAGCCCAATCCCATCAGCCCCCACTTGCATACTGTGTGACCCCAAGCAAGTCACTTAACTCTTTTGTGCTCCCAGGTCACACCTAGAAGCAAGCTCTGGCTTAGTGTGCCTTTCCTGGTTAAACAATTTCCTTTTCCTTTCCTAAAACTCTCGCCCTTATGGTGTTCATTCTGTCAAATAGCCATCTACCATAGAAAAGAACAAGCTGTATTTTCAATATGTAGAAACTGAAATCGGAGCCCCTATAGTGTTGTGACACAAAGGCCTGTCACATTGCTGATATTCCAGCTTTCAATTAGATGAACTGAATCCCATAGCTAACTCTGGGCACACTATTACAGTTATGCCCTGTTGTCAATACATGGTTTAGCTACCCCAGATTTGGCTTTTATGTTTTGTAATTATATTTGCGCGTGCTGTATTCATATTACGCTTGTAAAACCTATGGTTGACTAGCGCAGTAACTGAACCTGAACCTTAACTGGTTTAACAGTGCTCCTGAGGGTTAGAGTCCGCCCTGCTGCTCTAGTACAGTGGTTTTAGAAACCATTGTAACATGGCAAAAGTAGTAGGACTCAAAGGAAGAAAGACGATGGGACGAGGGGAATCAGGTGGTACAGGAGTAACCACGACATTATGAGATGATAATGCTGCGTTGCCTGTGTACTACATAAATGAGCCACGGGAGGAAAGCAGCACTGTGGTATGTAGGACAGCAAAACAAATGTCAGGAGCAAGTTTTCAAATAGCAAGCAGGTACACAGAAGTAGTGAGACAGAGAGGAGGCAGACGGGAAGAGCGAGCCACAGGCAACATCCAAATGCATTTAATTTTAACAATTTCACGGTCTTTGGACGGTGAACTTTAATTATGCATCTCAAAACACAGAAAGAGATCATAGCACACAGACTGGACAAATGTGAGAAGCCAAACGAATGGAGCTGCTGAAACACAGTGTGAGTAGCGAGAGAATAAAAACAGCACGAAGCAAACCAGTATGTCAATATGCAAATGAGATAGGCACACAGACCGAGAAGTAGGAAACGAAAAGATCGACGGTCAGCCTAGCAACAATATTGAAGTAACAGTCGCCAGAAATCTGTGAAATGTATCGTAATCGTTAAGAAACATATAATTGTAGCACCCTCAAATAAATAAAAAAAAAACATATGTATGTAAGAGAGCTTCATCTCAAAATGTAAAAGTAACAGTAAAAGTACTGAAAAACTTGTTAGTCTCATTGTGTTTTGTCTAGTATCACCAGTAACATATGCAGGACATATACAGCCTCCTCTAGACCATGTTACAAGAGCATTAATCCACTCCGAAGTGGCATCTTAATGGGGAGTTAATGCATGGTTGGGCCATTGTAGGCATCGCCTGCGCCTCCGGCCACAACAGTCCAACTATGCATTAACTCTATTAGATGCCAATTTCATCATGAATTAATGCTTACTTGTTGAGATCAACTTGGAGCTGGTCGTAAATGGTTTTAAGCTGTAACAGTTTATCTAAAACAGTTCTACCTGAAGTGTAGACATGTAAGTATGGTGGTGTATGTTGGAATTCAGTAGGAAATTCAGCAGGAAATAGTTGCAGAGAGTAGGTTTAACAGGAGCAATGTGGACACTCTAAATCGTTACAAGAATGGTTACTGCATAGCATGGTCAGACAGAGCCGGTTTCAGGCTTTTCAGTTGCCAATTGAGCTGTTTTTGCTCAGACTGCTAGCCTTTGTGTTGCCCCACTAATAATTTGAGCTCCTCTCTCCTTTCTCTAGCCGAGAACCGCTAGGGATCAGCTCAGGCAGCCCTCCCGTGGACCCGCGGACACGCGGGCGGTCGGCGCTTCGAAGCCGCTGCCGAGATCGCCTCATCGGACTCCACGGCAGGAGGTATGGCAAAGCCACATTTTTGCCCACCTGCTCATCCCCTGTCCTGTGTGCTATTATATAGACCCGTTAGCATCGCCAACTCCCATCCCTGACGAATCTCCTGCCTTCTATTTCTTACTAAAACAATTTGTTACTGCCAGGGTTCTGCCAGGGAATCCTGCAACCAGCAGCCGGCAAGCTACCCTTGTTATGAAAATTCCCTCATTTACCCAACAACTGCAATTATGGCAGCCTTGTGGCAATTCCTCCTCCTGACTGCACTGTGTATCATACCCCTTATTGGCTTATTATCTGAAAAATTTGAGACTGGGGTGCATCACATCCTCATCCTGAAGACTGCTCGCCCAATCTGAAACTACACATCATATGTTAAGCCAAGGCTCCTTGCCAACTGATCCAGGTGGACTACCTTCTTTGAATAGCAACTGTTGCAGGTTTGTCTATGCCTCCTTCCTTATCTCTAATTAATTCGAGTTACTCCCACTGGCATTACACAGCTAGAGTATTAGCCTTAGTGCCCTTAGGCTTGCATAAATTAAAAACAAAGCTTGGCACCCGGTTCCTCCTCCATGCAAGCCGGAAAAGCCTCAAGCTCATTGCCTTTCACTTGAATCCCTGAAAAATTGCTACTCCTCCTCTTACTCTCCTCTGGTAATGTTGAGCTTAATCCAGGGCCCATAAATAAAGTTACCTCCCTTCTGAGTCACTATCTCTTAAAGGTATTAGTTTTATGCACATTAACGTAGTGCAGCCTGCTAAAAAATTCACCTTTATCCAGGCTTGGACTCCCATACAATGCCAGATGTGCTTGTTATCTCAGAATCCTGGCTTCGACCTCTATGCCAAATAGCGTGATTAATATACCTAACTACCAGATCTTTAGATGTGATAGGCAATCCAGAGGAGGTGAGGTCGCCATCTACATCAAAGATAGATTTGTGGCATCAACACTTAATTCTAACTCACTGGTAGTGGGATTTGAGTGCCTGGACATAAAATCGACCTATCCCCATCGTTAGCACTCTGAGTCATAGGATGCTATAGACCACATCTGCGGTACTCGGCTCTTGTCCTATCTTACAACTATCTTGGACACTAGCCCCTGGAAGCAATTATCTCCGGGATCTAAACTACGATTGGCTGTCGGAAGCCGGTAACCCACTTAAATCTTTCTATGACTCCTTGGTTTCACCCTACTCAACGAAGAGCCCACCCATATCAACAAAAGAATACAGCCAAAAGTACCCTTCTGGATGTCCTGCTTGTGAATAAACTCCATTCCTTCTCCCACGTTGGAACCTTTGACGCGGATATTAGTGACCATTGCCTAATAGCTGGAGTTTGGGCAGCCAACAAAGTGCCAACTATGGCCAGATTCTCCACCAAAAGGTCAACCAGGTCATTCGACCCAAAGGCATACCTACTTGACCTAAAAACTTCCCTTTGTGGCAGAGTTTTTACCTTGCTAAAACAGTGGAAACTGCATATTCTAAACTGCATGAAATCACTACCTCGCCATGAATCTACATCGCCTCTGTCAAAAATATGCATAAAGGCTAGGAAATGTCGTTGGTTCACTCAAGATCTCAAGGCTGCACTACTGTCCAGGGATAAACTCTGAAAACTGTCCTCAAATCCCAAAAGAGGAAAATTGGTGCCTCTTTAGAACAGCCAGAAATCGCTGCACCAAACTGATTAGGGACGCTAAAGCCTGCTATTACCAAGCAGAACTAGATACTCCAGCCAATTGTCCCTCCAAATTTTGGTCCACAATCAAAGAACTGGTGGGAGCCATGCCACAAAATATGCTCCCTACAAAATTACCTCTGACAATACAGTAATCAATGACAAAAAAGAGATACTGCAGGCATTTAACACGCACTTCACCACAGCAGGCTTAGCCTTGATATCTCGCCTGCATGTAGCCTACGCACTAACTTGGCATGACTCACCAAATGTTGGCTCTGTTAGTCAACATTTCATTCGCATCGGTTTTCCTTTAAGGAATGGAAGACTTGATTCTCCACCGGATACTAAGAAAAGTGTCAAGCAGATGCACTTGAACCATACTTCCTAAAGATAGCATGCCACGTATTGGCAGTGCCTATTACTCATTTATTCAACCTGTCCCTAACACAAGGTACCTCCCTTAGATATGGAAGATCGCAACATTATCCTGCTATTTAAATCTGGAGACCCTTGCGACCTTAATAACTATAGACCAATTCCTCTCCTACCCACACTCTCGAAGCTACTGGAAAAATAGTAAATGGCCAATTAAGATCCTTCATCGACAGAGAAAATGACTAAACCCCTTCAATCCAAATTCAGAGCCAACCACAGTACAGTCTCAGCATTAGCTAAAGTAACTAATGATTGGCAACTGGAGTTGGAGCATAAAAAGTCAGTATGTGCTTTGTTTCTTGACCTCAGCAAAGCATTGACACAGTTGACCATGACCTGCTCCTCGACTCGCAAAAACACTAGGTTGGATGCTACTTTTCTAAACTGGTTCTCTGAATATCTGACAGACAGATACCAGCAGGTGAAAGCGGATGGCGAACTGTCTGCCCTAAAACTCTTACAAAGAGGTGTCCCTCAGGGATCCATATTAGGTCCCTCCTCTTCGCAGTGTATATCAACGACATTGATGGGGAATCAAGGATGCAAGTATTCACTTATTCGCGGATGACACAGTGCTGTACCTGAGTCGTCTCCCACACCGAAAGAGCTTGTACTGACCTACAAAAAGATTTCAACCTCCTGCAACCCAACTAATCAATAAAAACTGCTTTTAAATGCTAAGAAAAATAAAGCCAGGTTATTTTCCTCAAGAACTACACAAGCGCTACTGACTCTCTCCCCAATAACCACGATGCTGGGACAGTGCTTAGAGTATCGCTCCGAATTCAGATATCTTGGGGTCTGGATCGACTGTAAACTCTCCTTTACTGACCACCTGGAAGACTTGCTGAAAAAATTAAGGCAAAGACTTGGCCTTTTTACAGGATAGAAGACTTCTTACAGCAGACACAAAGAAACTACTAGTCCAAGCCACGCTCCTGTCCTTAATTGACTACGCAGACTTCATATACAGTAGCTTTACGGCTCTTATCTTGGAAAATTGGATACGCTCTACCACAGAGCTATACGCTTCATCACTAACCTCCTTTCTCTATCCATCATTGCAGCACTGTATGCCACAGGCTGGACCTTACTTCACTATAGGTGCAACTTTAATGCAGCACTCTGGACACTTAGGCCCTCAGTGGCAAACTCCTCAATACATCGTCAACTGTCTGTCTCTGATTGTGCCCTGGAATTGTTCCCTTAGAAGCTGCTCACAACTCCTGCTAAATATACCCAGGGCACTCACACAGTCGGAGAGCCGCCTTTGGATTCGCACTCCCATCAATATGGAATAAAACCCAAAAATACTTAAGCTGAAAACCCCAGTAAGTACCTTTTTGTTCAAAAGGCTTTACCATGATGACATTACAGAAATTTGCAACTGCTTTACTAGACACTAACTAATCTCCCTCCCTCAAACAGCGGCCTGCAAACGGCGGCCCCAGCTGAAATGTGTGCCTCTGCCTCCAGCATGCCCAACAACAGATCCACAGGATTTATTGCAACTCCCATATCTTATTCTTTGACGCTCTGAACAGCTGCAGCCTGATTCTAGCACATGCTACCCCACTTGGGGATAATTATCATCTTTTGCCCCAAAATATTCAGTCCTTGTCCATCCAACACCTCCCTCTTCCCCAACCTCCAGGACCCTCCGGTTATGACCCTACTATATTCCTCCTCTTGCACTTAGTACAATGGCAGCTTTTCCTCCATCTGTCGCCGGATTTTGGGCAAAATGTCTCTCGCCACCTTCATACGGTCCTCCTCCCAATCCCTCACTCTGTTCTAACAATTTGGTCCCTCGCTATGCCCTGTTCCCCAACTCCTCCTACATTATGCACTTGATATCTTCTATCTGGTATGCCTACCCTCCCTAACATTTCCCACTACAAAATGCACAGTTTTTGGGCCTGGATCCAGCACAAATTCATTATCCACAACTCCTTGTAGTTCTATGTTCAATGTATATTACCTGTAAATGTGCATTTTTATTACTGTATAATAGCAGATAGTTTTACTGTTTGTACTATTGTAACTTGTCTTTCTGTATTATTACTGTAGGACCACAGGTCCACCTTGTAAATGAGCTTGCTCAATGGTGCCTGCCTGGATAAATAAAGATATTGATTGATTGATTGAACTAAACTAGTTTTAAAAATGGCGTTCAAAAACAGTTCTTCATTGTTGACAGGCCATAGTGAAAGCCTCCTGTGTGTTCTGTTGCCATACAAACTCTTCTGATTTTAAAGTATCTTCATGAATGGGGACTTAAGCAATTACTCCAGTCTATACTTGGAGGGTGATAATGCCTTTTTAAATTGTATTTTAAATAATGTAATAACCTTATTATGTCAACTGGAAGCTGGCAGGCCCACAGTGCTCTGCTATTTACCTCTCTGATAAGATTGTCAGAGTTGCCAGTCTTACTGTGCAGCCTTGTATTGTATCTTGGTACTTTCATGTGAACTGAACTGAGCCATCTCGTCACTCCTTCCACCCTCCATGCCTCCCTCCCTCCTTTTTTCTCTCTCTCCCCTCTCATTCCTGCACTCATCATGTCCAAGTCAGGAGAAAAAAAAAGATTTGAGGATCGCCCAATTTGTTCTGACATAAAGAGATGTTTAGCTCTGTGAAAGGTGGTGGAGGCAGAGGCGTCTGACTGACATTTCAACAGCATGTCTGCTGGGACTGCTGACTTCATGTCCCTTCATATTCCCGCTAGCGTCCTGCGTGAGTGCTCTTGTCTAATCTTCACAGTGAGAGACCAGCAGTCCCTGGGATTTGGTGCTCAACACCTTGTTAGACAGGGCTTATGGTGGCATAGCTCCTGCTTTAGCACTTGTTTCAGCAGTAACATTTCATTTTTGTTAAGCCCAAGCAAAACATTTTCAAGCAGCTTCCTGGAAAATACTGTGCCTTTTCTCCTTACTTTGGCTTGGTAGCATGCATTCCTGGTTTCCAGCTTTTGAAGCGGAGGTCTGAAAGAATAGTCGTATCAGCAGTTCATGTTAAGCCAAAAATGAGTTTCATGTATGATCAAAGGAAGACACTCCTTGGCAGTTTCCTGTTTGTTCTAGGAAACTCACTTTAGGAAAGGAAGGGAAAGGAAATTGTTTAACCAGGAAAGGCACACTAAGTTGGAGCTTGTTTCCAGGTGTGACCTGGGAGCACAAGGAAGTTAGGTGACTTGCTCAGGGCCGCACAGTATGCAAGTGGGGGCTGTTGGGATTCAAACCCAGGTCTTCAGGTCTACAGCTCGGTGCCCTTAACCACCACAACTACACTGCCTCCAACTTTACTCTCTGATTTACTGAAGACTTCCTCAGATCAAGCTCTAGAGTGCCTGCTCCCACAGTCTCTGCTTTTGCTCTCCCCACCACCACCACCACTACTGTTAAATCACTCGCACTGGGAATGTCAAGTACAGTTGGTCCAACAGAAGCAGGGTGTGGAACACAAAGGCAGTGGGAGCAAGCTCTGTATGTGAATTTATTTACAGCGCTCATTCCCAAAGAAGTTCTGAGTTAAATAAAATTTGAGTTTAATTAAACAAATGAGGAACAGCCAAAGAGGGTTCCTTTCACCTAAATAAATATACCCATGGCTCATGTGTTGTATAACATGACTTGCTGCTGTAAGACCTCGTTAAACTGCAGCTCTCCTGTTCTGCTGTAGTGTAAATCGGCAATCCATAGGGTTATAAATTAAGTGTGGGAGCATGGTCAGACAGCACTTGAAAGTACTCCTGGTTTCAAGGAGACCCTTTCATCATCAACTGAATTAAAATACACAAATTCTGTTCCTTGTGGGCTGGAAATGCCCTCCCCCAACAAAATGAAAATAAGCAACTTTGCATGAGCCATTGTGATACAATATAGCATATGCAAAGCAGGAATTGGCATCATCTGTTTAGCAGCTAACCAGCCTTGTGCATCGGTTGCATGATTCCATTTTCTTCAGACATCACACCGTTCATGCAGAAGCGGTTTACCTATACTTCCAGATTATAACAGGGTTTGAATAACACTGTAATGCAATTCTAAAATCACAGCCTTGCTAAATTTTTTTTCAGTAATCACGCTATACATGCATTGAGGCTGAAGGTTAACATTTGTGAATGACCTCCAATGGCTTATATAACAGCTTGCTACATTAAACAATATCATGTTAACTCCTTAGGTTCTGGATATACTTGTAATGCTTTAACATTCTGGATGTATATCTATGCCTGTCACATTAGGGATGGTTTATAAAGCAGCCATGGAGGAAGGAGCACATATAGTTTAGAGTGGTCAGGCGTACACCCCATTTCTGGTCATGCTTTGCACTATATTATTAATGGCTCTTAGTATTTTAATATATAAAGTCAGCCAGTTAGCACAGCAGCTGAAAAGCTGCTTGCCATGAGAAGGCAGGGATCATTTGGTGTCTGGGAGGGACACCCACTGGTCTGACATTAGGGCCATCAGTGCCTGCATCCCTGTGGGTGAATGAGGCCACTAATATCTGCTGAAAATGCTGGGCCTCATGACTACAGTGGGTACTCTTGACCCTGTGTCCCACCTCTGGATATATGGCTGCAGAGCCCTTCCCCTGCTTTGAAGGTGGTAGGGCAAGCCATTGGGTTACTGGCAGAGGTAAGTGGGTGTTAATGCTGGGAGGATGACCTGGGGGCAAGGCCGGTAGCACTTCTTCTCACTACACCAATGGCCCGAGTTCAGGGATGATGTTGGATCATTGGGGGCTTGCTGTGGGAATGAGGATTGAGGGTCCCAAGGACAGCTGTCCTCCTATGGGGAGAGAGGTCATTGCACTCTTCTGCATGGTTGCCCCTAGCTGAGGGCCAGGTGGTAGCACAGCAGAGGCATTCTCTGGGGATGGACGCCATCAAGCAGAGATAACATGATGCGCCAGTTTGTGTACATTCTTCATTGCATGCTGGCAGCCTTCATGGAGAAAAATGAATGGAAAGATATCCTCAGCAAGCAAGATGAGCAGGCAACCTTGTAGACCCCGCACTACTGACCTGCAGCACCCGCCCACTCACCACAGCTGGTTCAAGGTAAGTGGTGGAGTAAGTCCTGGGGAAGGTAGGTGGTGTGGCTTTATGGGGGTGGCAGCTGAAATAGGCAAGCTGAGGTGGCAAGTCAAAAGATTAACACAGGATGGGGAAAAAGAGGTTGAACTTCCCTCAACTGAAGGAAATGTGGGGATGAGCAGTGGAATCAATATAATATAATTTAATATAATATAATCAGTATAATTGATATAAAATGGTACAGGACCACCCTTTCTGCACGTCTTTAAAATGTCTTTATTTTAGGATCTACATACGTACATTTATAGTGTCAAAGTAGTTTAAAGTAGGAAGGTACTCTAGTTTCCATATGGTCTGCCCCACCCCACTTTATAAGGAGGGATTAATAATTATGCCATTACAAACAGGTATTTATTTATAGGGGTTCCTCACCCACCCCACTGCCCAGGGTACTTTGTAATTCCCGTGGAAGCAGACATGTGTCGGACTTATCTTGAATGCCTGTACTGCCCTTATGGGTGTTGTCTACACTGGTTGGTGATTCCATAAGTTCACCACCTTCTAAGTGGAAAAAAACAAAGCGACAAACACGTTACACTCAATCATTCTTATTTTAAGAAATGTCCTCTGAGAATCTCAGCTTAACTGTAAACTCCTCTCTCTCTCTCCACATTACAACAACCCATGCTCAATCCATCCCCACTGCGCAGCCATTTTTCTTCTTACCCTATTGTATAACTTAAAACTCAGTATAATCTATAATTTGAGTTCTACATCACCATGATTCTGTTTCAGATATCTTGCTATATGCTGGTGTCGTGCTTCCCTAGCTCTCGTTCTTGCTAGCCCCCAACCCACGTGCTTTGTACACATTCTACATTGATTTTTCTTTTGCCACAAAGCTTTTTCTTCTCAGTGTTAGGCAGGTGGCTGTTTAGCCCATTCCCACCCCTACAACTGCCCCTCACTCTTGAAGGTTTAAGTTCCTTGTGGATTTACCCCATCGCAGGGCTAGAGGAAGGAGGGCTGCCCCCAGTACACAGTCTGGAAGTGCCCTGGATACTAAGTGGCGGTGTGGGTCAAGGGAGAGTGGGCAGTGCTTCATTAAGCCAACTGACTCTATTTTCCATTTCTCCCTTATTCCCTCGATATGTGTGTGTGTGTGTGTGTGTGTGTGTTTGTGCAAGTGCGGTAATGCGTGAGGTGCACGTGCACTGCAGAACCCAAGCCTCTCGGAGCCTGCCCACCTGTTGGCAGTCAAAGGCCAAGCCGACTTAGCCACTGACTTAGCCACTTCTCTCTGGGAGAGGAGTCCCTGAGATGCTTAATCCTCTCCCTCCGGCCAACCCACAGCAACCCAAGATCGTTCCAGAACCTGGGTTATCACTGTGGTGGTATGTGAGGCACATGTGCCTCAGTGCTCTCTACTGCTAGGTTGGTGATTTTTTTTTTTTTCGGCATTTATTACTTGTACCTTGCTTTTATTGTTCACATATCTGCACTGGTTGTTGTCACTTTGTTATTGCTGGGTTGCACTTGAAACAAGTTCTAGCTCAATGTGCTTATCCTGGCCACCAGATTTTAAATAAATAAATAAAATTAGTGCTGTATATGTTAACACAACATACTTCATCTCTGCTTATGAAGTGGGAGGGGAATGATGGCGCTAAAGTCTCTTCCGATCTTAAATTACTATATAGATTGAAAACTACCAGACCGTAGGATACTTTTCACTGTACCATGTCAACCTTGTCTAGCGAGACCTTAAATTTAGCTTCAGTAGTGATTATTTTATCTGCATAACTGGCGTGCTCCATGGCAGAAAATCGCACTACTACATTCATGTTCGAGTTCCCATTATTAGTGTTGGGCCAGTTATGAATACGGGTCTCGATTTTCGAACCCACTAGAATGCGGTGAGTGGGTTTTCAATCTGAGGGTCAAATGCTGCAAGCTAGACCAGGTTTTCCTTGGTCTAACTTGCACCATTTGGGAGGCCCTTTCTACAGGGCTTGTGCCAAACATTTGGCACAGGCTGCCGTAAAGTGTGAAACGGTTGCAACTATGCTCAATGTACTAAAATCAGGTGCAGTTGCATCTGTGGGTTTAAAGCAGTTGCACCAAAGAACAGGGTAAAGCGAGAGCTTGATGTAAGCCCTGCGGCAACCTTTAAAATCAAGCCCTTTGTCCCCACTGTAATAACACATAACCTGAAAAAGGCTGGTGGGCACGTTGTGCTCTTTCACTGTGGGGTGGAAAAACTAGGCTTTGTGCCGTTTAATGTTGCTGTGGGTTGGGGGTCTCAGTTTTAGCCTTTTGTCTTTGGGGAAGGTGAACTGTGGGTGAACTGACCTGAGTTAAACAGCTACAGGGCCCTGGCTCACAACAGATAGCGCTCATCTTGCACCTGTGCGAAATCATTTGGAACTGGTTTTAAGCTACCACTTTCCACATCCCTCCTTGTTATGCCCCCTGTATTAGCAGGACAAATCGCATTGCTCAGATGAGTAAATGGCTAGTAACATTTGATAGTGAGGCACCAATGACTCTACCTATGGGAGGAAATGGCAGTAGGAAAATGAGATATTGCATCATAACTGAGCTATCTTGGGTAAATAAATTGAAAAGAAAACAGGAAACCATTATAGACAAGATATAAGGATTAGTATCACCAGCTGAGTACAATACAGCACCTTACACTTTAGTGTCAGTATTTTCACTTACTCTATCCCCAGTGTCAGATGTTATTCTCCTCTCTACTTGTTTAATACCTACTCTGATATGGCAAGATTGTCCCATGGTCTTCCTTCAGCCCACTGCACATACTTCAGCCCATCTCCACCTCTGATGTGGGGTATGCCTTCTTGATCTCCTGGAGCCAAAGGAAAGCTGTAGAGTTGTTGGTGTGAGAGCAGACAATGGATGGGATCCTGCCATTTCTGCCTCTTATAGTTTTTCCTGTTGATCTCTCCCCACATCATTAGGCTCCTTATTACAGATATGATTTTTGTGTTTGGGAGTGCCGAGACTGCATATTACCCATTGCATCAGTGCCACTCTGACCCTGATTAAATCTGGTGCTCTAGTGGCCAGGTGGCTGTCTTCATGTCCCCAGAGTCACCCTGTCTGTGGAACACCCTGGACTCCTAGCAACCCAGGGCTGGGGGTCTCCTGCATGTTAGTGCTACACCTTTTCACAGTGCCACGGGCCTGGTTTCCATACGTTTGAGAGCATTGGCCTGCTTCTCAGTCACAGTTGCTAGTGGCATACATTTTGGGGCAAACAGGTTCCCTGCTGTATCACCACCAACTGTTCTCTGGTCCATTCTGGAGATATAGTGCCCCCACTGCGGTTCCATGTCAGTACATCCAGCGGTGTCGATGTGGACACGGACAGAGATGGGAACAGTGCCGACAGTTGGTATTGTTCCGACAGGACAAAGTGTTTTTCTGCAGGGGCTTTGCCCCGCACCCCATCTCTAAATAACCAACTCCGAGTTGGAGTTAGTTCAGGGTGGGTGGCTCAACACCGAGAATGCTGCATCAGCAGACAGTGGACACCACAGTGAACAATCTTGACCTGGAGAGATTTGTCGCTGTGGTGGTGATACTGTAAAAAAGTCATTGTGGTGGGGTGATACCCCACCGCTCCCCAACTCATAATAAGTTGCTGGCACCCAGTGGAACACCCCTCCTAGCCTTTTATTTGATGTGTTCCTTTCCTGTTTGGCCCCACAATAATTTCCATCCCTTGCAGGTTTCCCAGTGGGTCTGTTGGTCATTTGTATGGCAGTGTGTTTTAGTGACTGCTTAGGAAGGCTTGTGACCAGGTGACCTTGTTGCGTGCTAGATGCAGTGGGGTACAAAACAAGTGACACAGCACCAACCACTTAGAGACATTGCCTTCCAACTATGTAAAGGCTCCGTTTCCTTTTTTTTTTTTTTTACCAGCCTAACTTTTTAAGACATGATTTTCTTAGAAGCATTTCCATTTTGTATTTCTAATTTTATCATACAGTACTGTAATTAAATGTGATAAATAATGATATGGCTGTATCAAGGTAAGAAACAAACTGAATATTGCATCATATTGCAGTTCAGTATGCACTGAGTTTAAAATATGTTGTATCGCATTGCAACTGAAATGCTAAAATAATCAGATTTGCTCACTGCGTCACATTTGTAATGTAACGTGATCCGTTTACCAAATGTGCTTTGTTCTGATTTCATGGCAACATTTTATTATTATACACGTACTCTTAAATTAGGATGCTTGTTAATGTCTTACAATAACAGCCATAATTTACAAGATTGTATATTTTAAAACAAAAATGTAATATTTTAAGATGTCTGTAGCACCTCAAACCTGGATTTTATTTAAATTACATGCTGTGTTTAAAATGGGACAGAGCCTTGTCGTGTACCGTTTTCTGATATGGCAAGCCGATTTCAGTAGTAGCTATCAGCTGGCTGGAATGTGGTCCTTAATGTTATTATTTTATTTACTTATTTATTAATGGCATCGGAATTACAAACCTTTGAGTCAGAGACTCTTTACAAAGGCTCCACGTCAGAGTAGGACACAAGTGAATGAGATACAGCTGAGGAACAGACATACAACGAGAATTAAAATTACCTATACAAGATAGAAGCTAAGGTAGTCATAACAATTTTCTATACAAGATAATAGCTATGGTAAACATAACAATACAGACAAGGAATAAAGTGATTCTATGCAGGCCGTGGTAGGAGTCAAACATTGCAGGGTGATATAGGCAGGACAAGTGTCCCTTGTTAAGGGTGGACAACAACCACACCAAAGCAAGTGACCAGAAGAAGAGAGTGGTGGACTGCAGCTATGGAGAATTACAGCTGTGGAAGGTGAGGAAATGGTACGGGTGTTGACTTGAAAAGCCCAATCCTGCTTTCGGAGGAGATGGATGCAGGAAGAGGGATGCAAGCAAGCTGTGGCCCTGTAGAGGAAGGACCTCTGGGCCTGGGTGGTCCTGACTCTGGAGTGCGAGGGAGGGAGGTTTGGAGGAGCTCTTGGTGGAGAGGTGAGGAGTATGAAGGATAAGCATGGATGGGCCCAGGGCCAGACCAGATATAATTTTCTTGTGAAGAGGCAGGTCTAGTACTAGTAGCCGCTCCTCAAAATTGAGCAGATTTGCCAACGAATAGAGGTTCAGGTGTGGGTAAGCCTGGAGCTACCCGTGAGAAGGTGGTAAGCATTTGTTATGGACATTTTGATTCTATGTAGGGCAGTGTTGTCCAGAAACCTCATAGACCAAGAGCCCGTAGTCGACAAGGGATAGAACAGAAGATTTGATGGCAAGCCTAAGGGCTTTGGGAAGGGAGACAGTCCTCATGGTGGTAGAAGGCCGATTCGAGAATTGACAGTGGTGCAGAGGGTATAGATATGGCTGTGGAAGGAAAGAACTGGGTCGAAAGTTATACCTAGGTACTTGCAGGTATTTACCTGTTTGGGGGTGAGACTATTGGTCAGGACAAGCAGAGGGTATCTAAGTGTAGCCCCTAGATGGCTATCCCAGGGGCTACTACCCTGCTTGATTTGCCACTAACAGGTTGAGGGGCCTGGATCCAATGGCGGTGCCTCCACCCAGAGGTCAGGGTTTGCAATAGTTAAACTAACTTGGTCACAGCCCTCTGGGACACTGCAACCCCTGTTTCTTCCCACTAGTGGCCCACAATATATCAGAATTACCTTCACAGTATACACTTACCCCAGGACTGGTTCGGCACTGGGACCTCCTGTGAAATGAGATACAGTTGCAACAATCACAGTACAGTACTTTAACATAGACAAATACCTCAGGCAGTATAACTTTGCTGAAATAAGCAGCTCTGATTTATTTAGGGGATATAACAAGGACAGGAAATCAGGTTAATTAGCTTATCACTCTAATAATCTACCTATGGCTCTGTGCACAGGCCTATCCCTATCAGTTACTGTCCCTGGGTACCCAAGCCCTAGTGGCTAGTCCAAACCGTGCAGCTGGTAGGGGCCCTTCACACAGAGAAAGGAGAATTAAACAGTCAGCAGTACAGTAATTCCATTTGGATTTAATGTGGCAATTCAACAGAGAGCAACCCTGAATTAGTACTCACGACCTCAAATAAGATAGGGTCCTTCAATGTCAGCAGGGCTCACTTGAGGTACACAACCTCTTCACACATCCATATAAAGAAAGCACTATACCAGGCAGGCTGCATCTGTATCCCGATCGCAATTACTGCACAATACCGGGAGAACACACAGCAGATTCAGTTCCTGACAGACGAGTGCAATTTTCAACAATTCTTCCAGTCTTCTACAGGGTGAGCCTGGTTTCTACTCTTCAGAGATCCTTTGATTCTTTTCACAGGACGGATTCAGTCCTAACAAGCTGCAGACCGGAACTCTGGGCCTTACACACGTTTTTGACTAAAACTGCACACTGAAAAGCACAGGGCTCCTTCCTTCTTCACTGCCAAAGCTCAACTGAAACTCCAACACGACAAAACTGGGCACTTCCTTTGAGTTCCTCCCAGTTCTTGACTGGATTGGCTGTCACTCACAATAGACTGCTGCTGTTGGTCCAAAAAGGCACTGAAGTCAAACTACATCTCCCAGGTCACTGCCCATACAATCCTCTTGTGGCTGGCTCAGATTATGAGTCCAAGTTCTGATTCGTCCAAGGCACCATTTTAGAGCTAGCTTACCCCACACTGATTGGTCCAGTTCAGCAGTTCAAAACTAGAATGGGAACTAGCAGACACAGTTCTGACTGCAAAGCAGGTTAGACAAACTGTAATTTCATTATTACTCTAAATAATTTCTGGCAAACAGTTACATCTTTCAGATAGGTTCCTTTGCACTCCTAGTGACTGCAAAATGAAGTGAATTGGCAGCAGCTCAGGTGGTACTCAGAAAGCACACAGTCCCCCATACAAACTAATTATGTCTGCAAGCAGACAGCTCTTAAAGACAGTACCAGAGGCTCTAAAACACTCACTGATAAATGGCTTAAATGCCAAACACCATTCAGGCTTGGAGCATTCAAGCAAGCTCCTGGAAATCTTTTAGAACCCCCATTTGCAGAAGGTTACATAAGTATCTGCTCTGGTTGTGGGAGAAGAGCATGACCTTTGTCTTTTGTGATTGAGCACAAGCCTGTGGTCAATAAATCAAGTTTCAACCCTGGCTGAAGGAGTTCTGGAGGGCATTTTGAAGGGAGTTGGGGTCAGGGTGGGCAGAGAGCAGGACCATGTCATTGGCATAAGGAGGACTCTCTCTGGGCAGACTTTGGGACAGCACGTTAAGGTATAGACTACTGTAAAGAGTATTGGCCTTAGGATGAGCCTGGGGACCCCGGAGGACAGGCGGCAACCAGAGGGTGCCATTAGTTTTTTTCATTCAATATGCTTTATTAAGATTTTCACCATAAACCCAAAAAAATACAGGTTAGGTTGCAGTAGCGGGAGTATAGTTTCACAATACATACAAATAACAACAGACAAACATTAAAACAATCCCTCTCCCCACATCCCTCCCCTCTCCCCCCATTCCTACCCCATGCCAGCTCTCACTGGTCTCATTCTGTATATAGGGAAAACCTGATTCAGTGGGTATAAAAGGTAGTGGTTTATGGCCTCCACAGAGATAGGAGAGTGTGAAGGGTTCCCACATTTTTGATAGACTTGAGGTCAGTTACACATGCGAACAATATGCTTCCAGTTGCAGAGCTAGCAAGATTTCCCAGTACCATTCCACCACCATGGGAAGAGCGCTTCCTTCCAGTGTCTTAGCATAGTTAATTTGTGATGGCTGCAATCAGGGCTAAGTGGGCTTTGCAAGTTTTGGGTACCATGGGGAATATATTTACAAGGCAGCTGTCTGGAGTGAATAATGATTCCAGACCCATAGTGGATCAAGTATCTGTCTGATCAAGGTCCAGAACTCCTGGGTTTAGGACAACTCCATAAGACATGGAAGGTGCCATTAATTTTAATGCACTGAGAGTGGGATGAGAGGTAGTTGGCAAACCAGGCATTGACAGCCTGGAAGAGGCCTAGTTGGGGAGGGCGACAAGAGGAGGGATGGTTGACGGTGTTGAAAGTTTTGACAGATCTAAGTATACGCTTCTGCCAGAGTGCCCTTTGTCGAGAGCAGAGTGTATGAAGCTGGAGAATTCATGAAGGGCAGTGATAGTGCTGTGGCCTTGGCAGGAACCCATGCTGCTTCCTGCAGAGGTGGTTGTAAGTGGTGAGGTAGTCAGAGAGCTGGTCTGACACTATCTTTGTAATGCTTTTCGGGAGGGAGGATGGAGATAGGTCTATAGTTCCCAGGAGGTACAGTCGCCATTCTTGTGAATGTGGGGGTAATGACCGCAGTTTTCCAGATGGAGGAGAACTGGCCAAGGCAGAGGGAGCTGTTAAGAGGTTAGTGAGAGAGAGAGTACTACATCCGGAACCAGTCGATGCAATTTGAGGTCAAATGAATCATTACTGTGACTGGAGCCATTTAGGACTTTGAGGAGGTATGACTTGGCTTCTGACATTGAGAGGGCATGAAAGTAGAAGGTTGGGTGAGTGAGGGAGGAGGTGGGGGTAGGAACAGGGTCAGAAAAGTTAGGGGGAGTAACTGAGCTGAGATCAGAAAAGGTGGAGTTGAGGGTGTCAGTAGTGAATTGCGGATCAGTGGAAATTAGAGCCATTGATGGTGAGCTGGGATGGAGGATAAGGGTTTTCCTGCTGAGTTCCTAGGATTTTGTCCCTGAATTTGCAGGCACAGCCCAAGCAGGAGGCAAGGGTAGACCTGTATTAGTCAGCTTTAGCTTTACAGATGGCCCAGGTGCATCTATTTCCGAGTAGCCCCCGTAGGCCTGCCTATCAGAGGGCTTGCCGAGTCAAGGGCTGTGCAAGAGGTTGTTCCTGTGGTGCATTTGGTCAAGTAAGGTTTGGGTGATCCAGGGGTGTCAGGATCTTTGCTAAGATGTTTGGAAAGGAGAGCGAGTAAGTCACAGGCTGAACTGAAGCGGATAAAATAACTGAGGCAGAATCGATGTCTGGAGCTAGGCTAATTGGTGTCCAGTCCCAGTGAGCAAGGTGGTCTTTAGCTGACCCAGCTTGCTGGGTCTGAGGCATCGCTGGAAGATAATTCTTGGGGTGGCTTCCATGCCTTGCATAACCAGGAGAAAATTACTTGGGAGTGGTCACTTAGTGCATTGGGTATCACTGTGGTGCCAGTAATTGTGGGGTCAGTTAGATAGGACAATATCAGTGGCGTGGGGAGCCATTAGAGGGGTTGGTCTGGGTGGGTTGGGTGACCAATTGGGTAAGGTCGAGTGCAGCGACTGCATCTTTGGACTGGGCAGCAGAGTTAGAGAGGCAGTTGATGTTAAGGCCACCCAGCATTATTTGCTCAGCTTTAGGTGGGAAATGGGAGAAGTGATCGAGTAAGGATTGGAGGGCAAGTTTCTGGTAGTGCAGGGAATGTAGGCGGCAGTGATAATCACGGTGTCCAGGAGGTGCCAGGGATGACTTTAGTGAGAGGGCTTGTGCCCCATGTTCCAGCTGAGGGGGGAAGGCATGCCCTTGAAGTGATTCATGAAGGTAAATGGTGCCACTCCCATGCTTCTTGACTCTGTCTTCCCTGAAAAGGGTGTATCCAGGAAGAGCGATGAAGGAGTCAGGGGTGGTCTTAGAGAGCCATGTCTCGACAATCGCCAGGACATCAGGTTGATGTGGGGCAATCCAGTCCTGTAGTCTGGAAAACTTCTTTAGTAGGCTACATATGTTCATGGTGGAATCGGCCCAGATGCTGGTGGGGAGTTGTGGGAGCTAGGCAGTGATGGGTCCTGGGTTGGGATGGATGTTCCCTGACAACAGGAGGAGGAGAGATATCAATCTCAGGAGTGCCAGGTGTAGCCTATGGCGGGAGAGAGGAGATGGTGTGCCATGTTTGCTCAGGAGGTAGGCGGGGATGGGAAGGAGGAGGGTGGGAATAGCCAAGAAAGGGAGGCCATGGGTAGTCCGGAAAAGGAGCAACCGGAAATGTAGAGTGCATCGGGGTAGTGCAGGGGCGGGAAGTGGTTGCACTGGGGTGTGTTGCAGGTACAGAGAGGGTCCAAAGTGGAGATGGACAGAGTGAGATGACGGCTGGGAAGAGGCACCAGAGGGGCAAGGGGGGTACAAAGGATTAGCGGAAGAAGTGCAAGGGAGGCAGGTAAGCTGGAGGTGGAGGTGGATATGGCTAGGAGTGCAGAGGGTGGGGCAGCGAGGGCTACAGGGGAGAGAAAGAGGCTCCTAGTGGGGAGGCAGCCCAGATGGTGCAGAGGTAGTGCCACGGACTGCAGCACTAATGGTTCTGGTCTGGGAGTGGGTGAGAGAGTGCAGTAAAAATGGAGTGGAGAGAGGCATGTGAGAGCTATAAAGAGGCAGAGGACCAGGGGCTAAACGGCAGTGGGGGTGGTGGTGAGAAGGAAGTGTAAAGGGGGCAACAGTGATACATAGTGGACAAGGTGTGAAGGAGAAAGGAACAAGGTGGGGGAGCAGAAGAGCAGAAGGTAGGAGAAGAAAGGCAGCAGTCAGGTCAAAAAGAGGTAAAGTGCAGAGCTGAGTACTACCATCAGTGGTGGTCAGAGATAACCTGCAAAGGAGATTTGGATACTTAGAGTCATGTGACAGGGGACATACTTAATTAAGGCACACCCCTGGGTGGGAGGGTAGCTGGGGTGGGCTGGGCAGGTGGGCAGTCGATGCACAGCGTCAACAGGCTAACATCCCTCAACAAGCTGGCTAAACAGGGGAGGCTTAGCAATACCTTCAGGGCACCTTCGGTTTGTGCTGTCCCCTGCTGTGCTGGCATCTGAGTGTGGGATGGGGTCCTGGGGCCTATGTAGGCAGAAGACAAAGGCTGTGATTAGTATGCAGTGGGACTGCAAGGCAGAATCCTGAGACTGGCAGCCCAGTGTGCATCGTGAACTGGGGAGCAGAAAAGACCTGAGAGGGCTGGATGTAGAGAACAATGGAGCCAGGGAGACTGCTTAAGGATGCCACAACCATGCGGTGGGCCTCAGACACATCTGCAGAGCACTTCGGTACTAAACACACTTAAAAAAGCTGTAAATGCTGCGCTTAGTGGATAAAAATACTCTTAGCAGGCAGAATGTAATAGCAGTCACTAAGCTAGCAAACAAGGCAGTGAGATAGAACAAAAGTAAAACAGTATGATTCTACAGTTGGAATTAGCTACAGGAAAGCAGCCAGAAACAACAATTAAAGGGCACAGTGTGCAGTGTAAAAGGTACATAAGATGGTTGCTTGCTCTTCAAGTTCCTCTAATTGCTGATGTTAAGCTTCAGTTATCATGGAGAAACAGAATAGAATTGTAAATGTATGTTAATGTATGTTCTCTCGTTAAAAGTTTAAATTGTTGCATTTGTTGCTCTCTTCATAATAGTGATTAATATCATACTTTCATGTCATATTACATCATGCTACATTTACTAAGCAGTGGTAAGCAAATACCTAGCTACTTACCAATATGATGATAGGATGAAGGTGCTTGAGGTTAAACATGATCAAACATGCCCACTCACAGAATTGAGGGCACAAAAAGTGTAAAGTAGGTCACTACTTGCCATATTCAGAAATAAGTTTTCATTAGCCAGGGGAGGAACTTCCTTGCGGATGTGCACATAGAATGAATCAAGAACTTCCTGGCCCTAACCGAAAGCTAGGGTGTGTTGCTCTTTCCTAGTACATCACATTTTTGTTTGAAAAATATTCTCTTTACAGCTAAGGACTCCCCTATGGGTTCTGCAATGTTAAAAATCCATGTCAGTGGGAAGTCTAATATTCAAAGCTAAGTGCGATGCCACTCAGAAACTCCTCTGTAGTTGCTCCTCCGCTTTAGCAGTAATGCAGGCAAGCTTGTTCCACATTGTCTCAATACACCTTCCAAGACACGATTGAGGGCATTCCCAGCTATCAATTGTTCAAGCTCTGCATCCTTTTTCTCTGTACGCCTTTGAGACCATCTATGAACTTCCACAGTGGGATGACATGCATAGAATAGTCTGCATCCGTCAGTGGAAAGTTTCAACAACATTATTTGTTTTCGCTCTCCCATCACTGACACTTTCAGCATGGTTCCACAAGGCAAGCTCAAACTAGGGCTGTCTCCTGCCTGTGCCTCTCCTATTAGGCGCCTAGCTGGACATCTTCAAAATAGCCAATAACTGGTAGTAAATCATCTGAAAGACATTGTGTTGCTCGTCAGTAATATCCTTGAATCTTTTAATAACTTACTCATAGAAACATAGAAACAGAATTTGACGGCAGATAGGACAGCATGGCCCACCTAGTCTGCCCATTTTCCTACCTAACAGAAAAACATAGAAACATAGACTTTGACGGCAGATAAGGACCACTAGGCCCATCTAGTCTGCCCATTTCTCTACCTACAGGATAGGCCGAGATCCTAGTTAACCAACAGCCTATTTCTTCCTACCCCCACAAGAATTGCCTTATGTCTGTCCCATGCATTCTTGAATTCTCCCACAGTTTTAGACCCACAACCTCCTCAGGAAGGCTGTTCCATGCATCCACTACCCTCTCTGTGAAATAATACTTCTCACATTGCCCCGAACCGCCCTCCTTCTATCTTTAAATTGTGTCCCCTTGTTCTTGCAAGTCTCTTTTTCTGAAAATGCTACCCTCTTGGACTTTGTTGATTCCACTGAGGTACTTAAAAGTTTCTATCAAGTCCCCCCTCTCCCTTCTTTCCTCAAGGGTATACATATTAAGCTCCTTTAGTCTCTCCTCCATATGGCTTCTCTTGCAGACCCTGCACCATTTTAGTTGCCCTCCTCTGGACTGCCTCTATCCTGTCTATGTCCTTGCAGAGATGGGGTCTCCAGAACTGGACACAGTACTCCAGATGGGGTCTCACCAACTGTCTGTACAGAGGATAACAACCTCCTGTTTTCTGCTGCTGATGCTCTCCTATACATCCCAGTATACCCCCAGCCCTCCCTCCCTACTGCCTTCTCACATTGCTTGCTAACCTTAAGGTCATCTGATATGATTACCCCAGGTCCCTTTCCTTTTTGTTGTTGTTACTACCTCCCACCCATTGTGTATTCTTCCCTGGGTTCTTGTTTCCCAGGTGCATTATTTTGCACTTCTTTGCATTGAATCCTAGCTGCCATACTTCTGACCATTCCTCCAACCTTGCCAAGTCCCTTTTCATCCTTTCCACGCCTCCTTGTGTATCAACCCTGTTGCAGATTTTTGTGTCATCTGCAAAGGCATACTTTTCCTTCCAGTCCTCTGCAATGTCACTGATGAAGACATTAAAAGGACTGGACCCAATACTGAACTCATGCACCCCACTAGTACCCCCTTTCTTTCAGAATGGACTCCATTTACAATTACCTTCTGTGTCCTGTTGTCCAGCCAATGTTTTACCAGGCTACCACCCTGGGTCCCACTCCCAGGCTGGTTAATTTGACTATTAATCTTTTGTGGGACTGTGTCAATGCCTTGCTAAAGTCTAGGTGAGCCATGTCCACAGCCCTCCCTGGTCTACTACTTTGGTCACCCAGTTAAAGAAATCTATTAGATTGCCTGACATGACCTTCCGCTGGGAACCCATGCTGCCTTGGGTCCTGTGCTCCACTGGCCCTAGGTACTCGAATTATTCTTCCTTCAGAAGTGACTCCATCACTTTCCCTACCACAGAGGTCAGACTGACAGGTCTGTAGTTTCCTGCCTCTGTCTTGGACCCACTTTTGTGAAGGGAATCACAACCGCCTTCCTCCAGTCTCTCGGTACCACACCATCCTCCCATGATTTATTAAAAGAGTAGCCAGTGGTTTCACTAGTTCCTCCCTTAATTCTTTTAGAATTCTGGGGTGAATTCCATCAGGACCCATTGCTTTGTCCACCTTCAATTTTAGGAGTTCTTGCAGAACCCTTTCTTCTGTGAAAAGGACTGGGATCGACCCCCTATCAAGAGTGCTTCTGTTAATTGGATTAGGCACTTCCCTCCTCTTTTGTGAATACTGAGCAGAAATATTCGTTCAGTATTCCTGCTTTTCACTGTCCCCTCTGCCTACCCACTGTTCATTCTATTCAGCTCACTATCCCTCCCTTTGTCTTTCTACTTCATGATGTACCTATAAAAGGTTTATCCTGCTTCTTAACTGAGTTGGCTATCTTTTCCTCAGTTTGGGCCTTTGCTATTCTGACTTTCCTCCCTGCTTCCTTCTGCCTTAACTGGTACAGCTCTCTGTCCTGCTCCTTCTGTGTTTCCTTATACTTCCGAATGCTATCTTTTCTTCCTGACTTTCACAGCCACTTCTTTTGAGAACCATAGTGGCTTTTCTTTCGTTTTGATTTGTTCATTTGCTTCACACAAAGGCTTGTTGCCTCTGTGATGGCAGTTTTGATAATTCCCATTGTTGCTCCACACCTCCTTCTAGCCTGTTTGCTAGTGCTTTTCTGAGGCACTCTCCATCTTGCCAAAGTCAGCCCTCCTAAAGTCCAGTACCCTCACTTTTGTATGGCTTGACTCTGTAGCTGAGTTTAACTTGAACCACACTGTTTGATGGTCACTTGTCCCCAGATGGCAACCCACTTTAGATCTGATCCTCTCACTGCCCCCGTTTGAGTCACGAGGTCTAAGATTGCTCCTCACGAGTGGGTTCCGAACTAGCTGTCTAATGCCTGCCACCTGTAGGGCATCAAGAATGGCCCTTCTGTTGGATGTGGCTGCAAATGTGCTCCAGTTAACATCTGGCATATTCAGGTCTCCCATCAACAGTATCTCCCTTTCTCTGCCATTCTAAGAATGCCTTCTATCATATCCTTGTCCATTCCTTCTCCCTGACATGGGGGTCTGTACACAACCCTATGCGGATTGTGCTGCCCTTTCCAGTCTCCAAGGTGACCCACAGTGCCTCCTCTCCTCCCTGTTTACTCTTTGTTCAGTTGCTTTTATCCTTCCTTTACACAGAGAGCTACTCCTCCCCTTCTCCCCTGCCTGTCTCTCCTGTAGGTTATGTACCCTGGTATGTTAACATCCCAGTCATGGTTCTCTTGTGTACCATGTTTCTGTGACTGCTATGATATCCAGGCATCCCTCTTCCATTAAGGCCATCAGCTCAGGGAGCTTGTTGCCCAGACTACGAGCATTGGTACTCATTACCTCCATTTCTGATGGCCTCACTCCCTTTGCCCCATCCCTGTCCTTCTTGCCTTTGTCACTTTCTTCATTTACCCCTGCCCTTCTCCCTATCGACACCTCTATGTTGGGTTTGCCGCACTTACTACCGTGATTATTTGGGGCTAGGATTTTCCTGTCCTTTCCAGTGCCTCCCTTGGCTAGTTTAAAAGCTTGCCAATGAAGCATTTAAACCTATCACCTAGGATCCTGGTTCCCTCCCGGACAGATGCAGCCCATCATGCCAGTATAGGCTTGCATCCTCCAGGTGGACCCCAGTCCCCAATGAAGCCAAATCCTGAGCTCCACACCAGTTTTTCAACCACTGATTGAATCTCATGGTGTGGAACACCCTAGCCTCTCCTATGCCATACTCCTATACTCAGTAGGATAAAAGGAGAGAGGGCAAATGTTACATTTTAAGGCAAATTCTGGCTCTTGGGACTACTTCACAGCTAGGCCTTCCATCTGTATCTTGCGATATACACACTGTGTAAAGTGGAAGAAGCATCCCTTGCTTACTGTTAAGAAAGGCTGATTTGAATGCATTAATTGTGCTCTCTCAAAATTAGTCATGACAATGTCTGGGTAGAGATTTGTGTATAGTTCTTTAGCTGTTAGCATCCTGTCATAACACTCCTGTCTTTACTAGGTAAAAGAGCATAAATAGAAGGCTGTACTCATGTAAAGTACCGCCCATGATAACATGTAGCTGGTGGAAAGAGGGGAGCAACACTGAAAGTGCCATCAGCATGCCACACCTTTGATCTTTCAAGGAAACATAGATTTCTTTCTGTACCAAATATCAATATCCTGTTGTTCCCAGGCCCACTGTCATGTAAAGAAGTGTAACACTGTCAGTGCCAGAGTCCTGAGTGTAGGTTTTATAATGTTCTGGAATAACCAACTCCACCAGATCTTTTGGGTTTGGTGGTGCCCATGACCGGACTCTCTGCAGTTCTTTTAGGTTACGATCTATCAGCTTTCCTGTGGCTGCTAAAGACATATTTTGTTTTGCATGAAGTAATACCTGGTGGTTGTATCCTGGTTGTTGCTGCTCTTTGTTTCGCGATAGTAACAGCAACTGATTTCTCCACGGCACAGGGTCTGGTGCATGTGTGTGTGGAAACCGATTTATAATAGTTGGGTCATCAGCTGAGACTGTGATGGCATGCATTGCAGACCTTTACTTTTGGACTGCACGCTCACATTTGCCATATTCCTTTTTCCTCGGCTCCCTGTTTGTAGGAGCATTATAGATAAAATTATTCTCGTCCACAAGCTTTCTCTTTTGGCTGGAAGGTGATGAAGTGGCAAGTCATTATCACTGAAGGTAGTCACAAACAGAGCCATAGACACAGGCTAGGATGCTTTATACTACTAGCCACCCATTCTGGTTGGACCACATCATTGCAGGTAGACATTGCCCAATAATGAGGCTCAGTGTAACACTGTCAGGTAATTGCATGGTAGAGTGAAACTGACATGCGCTGTCAGTATCCAGGGGCAGTCAGTAGCTTTTAATTCTGTGGCTGTCAGGTGAGTGTATGCGGAGCTGCTGGGCAGTGGGAGCGAAATTGACAGGAGCGAGATAGCAACGGAGTCAATGTTCATCGAGTGAATTATCGGGAGGAATATCGTGGAGCGAATTGTCGGCAGCGTATTGACATGTACCCTGATATAGGTGCTGTATGTTTCAGCAAGGCCCCCACAGTTTAGTGTAAGCTAGACCAGGCTTCTGCACTGGAGCGGGTTGGGTGGTACTGCACTGCACTTTAATTTTTAATAAGCAGGGGTAAGAATTAAGGCCATTTGCAGTCCCTTGTGAATGCCATTCAGGTTTAATTTGTAAATTTGAGGCAATCGTACTCTGGCTATAACAGAACATAAAATTAAAGTTTGAGCGATCTCCGTAGATGGCCTGGTATAAAAGAATATTATAGCAATAACCACAGCACAGGTTAATCATTTATTTATTACTCTGTAAGCTTCTTGTCTTTAACAAAGTATACCTGGACGAAACTGATTGTGCATGGAATGGGTCTTTCACAGTAGGACTTGC
Source organism: Neoceratodus forsteri (assembly GCA_016271365.2). Lineage (NCBI taxonomy): Eukaryota > Metazoa > Chordata > Ceratodontiformes > Ceratodontidae > Neoceratodus > Neoceratodus forsteri. Next base: position 1,180,269,670 of record CM057450.1, on the reverse strand, counting down.
TTTTGCGGTGAGAGCAGCAGAAACATAGGAAAGGGTTCATGCAATCATAAGTCCAGATCACACAAAGCATCTATTCTCACAAAGGTTAACCTGTGTTCCTGTGGAGTTAGCCTGCTACGGTTGCATGGGTAACTCACTGCTATTTAAAACTGAGGCTCCAGTAGATAGATAGTAGTAATGTAGATGGGCTGTTTCCTGTAAATACTATAACATACTTAGAAGCCAGCAGATAAGGCATTATGGCCTATCAGGTCTGCTCAATGATCAGTGCCTTCCCAGAGCACCGTTTCTAGCCCCTCCTCCTCCCCTAAGGTCCCCTACTCCCCAACAGGGCTCTGGGATGCACCCTCCCCTATACCTATCCCAGTCTTTCTTGAACCCTCCACAGTTGCAGCAGCCACCAACTCCCGGGCAGTGCATTCCAGGGCTCCATCACCCTCTCAGTGAAATAGCGTCTCCTTGTTTCCCCTAAATGATGTCCATTTACTGTCTTGGGTACCTGGGGTATGAAGTCAGGATGGATACACTGCTGTGATGACTGTGAGTTCATAGGAACACCATATTGAAACAGTTAAAATAATGGGGATCTTTGGATGGAGCAGACACATTCCAGCAATTTAGTAGGCCTGCCTTCAGAAAATATATCATATTCACATATGTGCTACAGACCTGTGATGCTCACTATTGAGAAGGGGTGCTATAGTCCCAATATGTTACTATGTTGCTGACCTTGGGAGTGTTTAGTGCCATCCTATGAAGGAGGGGCTTCAAATAGACTGACATCCTCAACTTGATAAACACATTAAAATATAAATCAAAGAAATTTGTTTTACAACCCTAGTTACAGTCTTTTGTTTTATGACAAAAGACAGTTAATTAACATACCAGCAGTAAGCAGCCTTTCCAAACTAATGCTGATTATGTATTCTGTTGACCGTGACTCCAGTCATAAGGTAATTGGCTTGCAGCAACATGACATTTCAAATCATCTTGTGAAATTACCCATTCTTTTACAGCAAGAGGCAGACCTGCTTTGTTTTGATAGGGAACAAGCAATTTGATAAGTGGTAACATAGCTCATTGTCTCACATTAATTAGACTAATTGTGGCATGTTAGCCTTTCAGACAGACAGGGATAGGGAAGACAAAGGCTGTGGCCTTTAGCATGCAGTGAATGTGAAGGTTCCACTTGTCTGCACATCCTGTAGGCAGAAAACAATGCTCTTAAAGAGTTTTTGAACTTGCTGTCCCAGATGTTTTGTGCTTTATTTCATTGGCTTTTCAGTTCCGTGGACGGGGTCTAAGCCAGTCTCAAAACAGGGAAAAAAAACATTCATCTTATGAACCTTAGGAGGACAAGCGTAAGTTTAAGTTGCCCGTCCCCAAGCTGCCTTGATCCTAAGAGTTAAGGTTGTAGCAGGGAGTGTGTCTCTGGTTCATCAAAATTCCTGCCCAAATTTATGATAGGTGGAAACCTAGTGATGAACTGAGTGCTAAAATTGCTATCTCACTCTGAATATAAAGTGTCAGGTGCCTTTATTGATTAGTGAAAGACTTTGAAATAAAAGTTCTGTGAATGAAAGTGGCACCATGGCTACAAGCATAGACTGTTGTACATAAGCTTAAGAGGAGGACTTAAGTCAAATATGAAGCCAAGTTTGGCTTTCATTCTTTCCAAACAGAGATTAAAACTTTAGTTTCCTAACATACTAACATACTAATTGCCAGCAGATTAGGCCCTATGGTCTATCGAGGTCTGCTCGAACCTCAGATCCCTAGTTGGGTGCAGAGCCCCCGTGTTCCAGAAACCCCTTCATCCATCCCACCCTCCTGGGCCAGGCCATCATCCGATACATCCACTTTCTGTGTCTGTCCCACCCTCTCTTGAAGCCCTCCACTGTGGATCTCTGAACCAGCTCGCCAGGCAGCCATTCCAAGGGTCCACCACCCTCTCAGTGAAAAACCTCCTCCTCTCCCCCACCCTTCCACCTTCCACCTTCCAACTTCAAACTTCAAACCATGCCCTCTGGTGATACCTCCCTGCTTTAGTCTAAAGATCCCTCCATGTTTACCCTATTTATTCCTTGAGGTACTTGAGACCTTAGTTTCCCTAAGTCGATGGCACTTTCACCGTCATGAGCTATGGGTCAATACCATTTCCGATCTGTCATCTCAGTGTAGTTTTCCTTTATATGCTCACAGCAGATCACAGAAATTTGGCTAGCTTTACTTTATTTATTATGCAGTAGTCACCCAAGCTCTAATTCATATCAGGTTCTCGATTGATTGATTGATTGACTGATTTTGTTTGTGGTTTACTTAAGAATATTGTGTGTGTGTGGGGGAGCTCTCATCTCCTATTATGGCCCTCTTCCTTCTTCCCAGTTTTTTGTTGTTGTTTTGTTTTAGGTTTACCGCGGCACAAGGATAGGTTGACCAAGCTAAACATTGTAAATTGCAGAACCAACAATTTTCTGGTTGCTACACCTGAGTATAAAAAGCAAATTGAAGAAACAAAAGGAAGGAGTGAAACCTCTTAGCATTCAGTTTAAGTGCTGGTTCCACCTGCCTGAACACAGACTGGAAACAGCATTGTTAGAATTCAAGCCTGCACCCTTGCTGTCACTACTGGTTCTTGTGTAGTCAAGTTCCTGCTTGGAGCAGAGCAAATCTTTGCTCAGTTAAGTGGCGTCAGTCACTGGCAAGCTTGGCTGACCAGCCAGGGTTGTTAGGCTTTACCATGCTACACCTGAATGAGATATTGACGAGGCACTGTTACTTAAACAGCATTGAGAAACACTGGTTTGAAAAATAAGATTTGATAATTAAGTTCTCATGTGGCCAGTGCAATACTTTAAAGGATATATAACTTGCAATTCATGTGCACTAAGATGGTCAAAATACCCTCCATATTATTCAAAGCATTCAGATCATATGCTTTTATTTTGATTTTATTCTTGAAAAACATATAAAATATTCAAACAGTGTTTGTTAATGGTTGCATTATTTTTAAGGGAATTATAAATGTCTATGCTAGTACTGTATTTAATGACTCCCATCTATAGGACTCTTATGAGTGCCCAAGCATTTAGAATTACTAAGCGAGTCTAAGCAAATTTTTATTATTACCTATCGATATATCTCTATGCCACTTATAACATGGATTTGCAGTTAATATCAGACTTAGATGCCGTCTTGACAAGCTGATGTGAAATTTCTGAGAATTATTGAAAATTAATGCATGGCCTCTGTTTCAACCAGCCATTCAGAGTTTAATAAGAACACAACCACATTGTTAATCACTTGAAAATGGCTATTGGCTACCATGTTAAAATTGTATTTAACTGTACAAATGAACACTAAAAGCCACTAACATCTCTTACTATAATGACAGTTTCATATCGTGTATTGGTCATACTTGTACTTTTAGTTACCAAATATGTGGCCTTGGTGGAGTCTTTAACCATTACTTTTAAAGGATCATGACACGCGGTGACAACTTTATTCTGACATGACACTGCAGCGATGAATTTATGTAGACCACAAGTTGCGGTCAGCATAAATCCGTTGGGAAACTGTTTTTTATTCGGGGAGCTTTGCCACCTGAACCACCAATGCAGGGGCTCTGACCCCGCCCGTCATAACTAAGGATTATCAACTCCAGGTCGGAGTTGATTAGATGAGGGCAAACCCCAGAGAAAGTGCTGGGGTCTCACAAGTACAATACAAGCGGCAACAGCTGACTTGTCTCTGTAATGTACCTAGCTATCGAAATATCGCTTGCGGTGTCGGCATATGACTTCTAAAGGATTTCTCCTATACTGTTTCTCTATTCTAAGGAAAATTTTACTTTTATGCAGTTTCTGTATTCTAAGGAAAATTAAACTTTTCAGTGCCATCATTTTTGTTTTAAAAGTGAATAGAAACATTTAGTGAAGGTAGTAATATATCTTGGTGGGATTATTTGAGCTATGGTATGCTAGTAATCTAGTCTTCTGTGACGTGTCACTGAGATGAGCCTTTTATTATAATTAGGTTTGTAGTTCCAGTGTATAACAGTATAGCCTAGAGGTTAGAGCAACACGCGTGAGCGAAGCTTGACACATCCAGCAGACCTGGGTTTCATTCCCACAACCTCTGATTGTATGCTGTGTGACCCTGAGAAGTCATAACCTCCCTTTGCTCAGTGTGCCTTTCTGTGCCAAGATTGTAAAAATAAAACAAAAAGAATGACCACTCGTCTACAAAGGCATTTTCTGGTGATAAGGTTTTACATGTGGTGCACTTTAACTAAAGATAGTACTTGTCACAGTCTGGTCAGATCATGGCAGTCCCAGTTTCATTTTTTTTTTTGTTGAAAGCTACTTGCTCAGCAGTATGTAACAACTCAGTTTCAGTGGAGCCTTCTGTTATGTCTGTCCCTCTACTTGGGCAGATGCACCTGCAGCCCTTGCTGGGACCCAAACTAGGCCCCAAGTCCTGAAGGAAGCAGCTGTAACCATTCTGCCAAAGGGAAGTACCTCTAGCTGGAAACTTAGAGTGCTCATTTGACTTTCATGCTTGCTATCTCATAGGCCTACGGATGCTGTATTGGTTTGGACCATTATTCACAGTTGTCACCACTAGATGTCAGGCTACTGTTTCTAAAATATACAGGGTGAAGCATTACTTCTTCTCATCACCACTGTTTTTCTGTCCTGTCCTCTCTACTTGGGCAGATGTGCTTCCAACTCTTGGTGGGACTCAAAGCAGGGACCTTGAGTCCCAAAGGCAGTTATTCTTTACCATTCAGCAAAGGAAATTCTCCTAGCTGGAGGTTAAAATCTCTGACTTTCATGTTTGCTTTACCATAAACCACCCCTAGATGGCCATATTGATTTTGACTGCTGTTCACATCTTTCACTACGAGGTGACAATGCTTTGTACAGACTGCACGTTGCTCATAGGCAACCTTCTGCTTCAACACAGTGGCACAGCTGGGTCAGCTGAAGTACAGGGATGTAAAGTGACCTGCTCTAGTTTATGCAGTGGCTATTGTCAGATCTGACCCATGGAGCTCAGATTCACAGTTCTGTGTTGAACTGTGGGACCATAGTGCCTTCTATTCTAGTGTATGTGCTTGGAACAGTTGTGTAACTCTGGTTTTCATAAATAGTCTTTACAAATTCATGAAGGAATTTAAAATGGATTACTAAAGTTATAGTTGGAAGCAGCTGAATGCTGTGTCAGTCCTAGCTAAGAAGAAAATTGTTGTAGTCTGGGCTTTGTAGTATAGATTGGACTTTGGATTTACGAGTGCCAGACCTACACTAAGTACACCAGTGCACTTTACAAAGCAGTAGGCTACATACTGGTAGTACAGTGACTGAGTGCTAACAGCGGAATGGCCTGCATGTTTTCTATTTGTCATTTTTGAGCAGGAAAGACACACTAAACTGTGATAACTTATTTCAAGAGTCGCCCTGAGGGTGGGTTACATGAACCTGTTTTATTGATGGAAATGTTGGCCATGACATTGGGGATACTTCCTAAGATGACTTTGATAAATTTAGTCATTCATTTATTTATTTATTGAGTGAATGCTAGGATTACAAATACCTTTGAACCAAAGGATCATTTACAAAGGTTCCGCATCAGAATACAATGAATGAAACTAAACACAACAGTGTAGCAGAAAACAGGCTTTATAAATTGCAAAATAGGATTGACACAAGCAGGCGAGAACCAGCGGTTCATTTGAATTCAACATCAGAATACAGCTAGAAACCAAGACATAGCAATGTAGCAGAAACAAACAAGGTGGGTTACAAATAGGAGTGATGCAAGCAGAGGACGAGTTGGAGGCTAATGCCAAAACTAATGGGAGGAGGGAGGAAGGGTAAGATGGAGGAGGCAGTCATAAGTGTGACTTTGTCATCAAGTGCTAGTGGAAGTAAGAAGTGCTATGAAGGGCCCACGGGCAGGGGAGAATGGGCATGGGAAATAGGGTAGGGTAGGGGATGACAAGGAGGCGTACGGAGGAGGGACAAAAGAAGAGGGAGGCTAAGAGTGATGGCAGGTGTAGAAGAAAGGCAGAGGTGGGGGATAAGGGTGAGGATCTAGGGGTGGAAGATGATGAAAGAAGTGGTGGATGAGGAGGGAAACAGAGGGGAGGGGTACAGGATGGTGGAAAGAGGTGGGGGAAGCAGAGAAGGAAGGAAGAAGGAGGGGCAGGGGAGGAGGTGACAAGAAGGGGTGGAAGGGGGCCGCCGTGGCAGGGAGAAGAGCAGAGGGAGAAAGGGTGGGGAAGTGGAAGGAGAGGTGGTAGGGGATATATGAGGGTGGGAGAGCCACAATAACCTAGTGAGTACAATCGCAACTGCTGAGATTAGTGAGGTATTGACATAGATTGCGTTTGAAAGGGCTTATCTTTTCCTACCAGAGACGTCAGGAGGAAGCCCATTCATCAGGGTTTGGGGCCTTGACATAGAAAAGCGTTGAGCTTGAGAGGTGCAGTAGTATGGAACAAGGGAGTAGATTTTCTAGCACTATGTGTGCAACGTGGTGTGGAAAGTGGGTAGCACAAGAGCATGAGTTGATGGAGGGGTCTGGCAGAGGCAGATTTTCTTAGCAAGAAGTCAGGTTTGGTAGGCTGTCCTCCCTTGCAGATGGAGCTAGTTGGATTGTTTATATAGCTCACAGGTGTGCATTCTTTTCCCAGCACCTGTCACAAGACAGCAACACTTATTTAGAGCTGTTTTATACATTCTAAAGTAGCAGACCCATAGAAAATTAGCTCATAATCAATCATGGACAGAACTGAACTGGATTACTGCAAGCGCACTAGCCTAAATGCAAAGACAGTGGCAATGGCAGTATAGAATACCTATCCTTGAATTTATGGCTTTGGAGATGAGTCAAACGTGTGTATTATAGGTGAGTGGGCTGTGGAGCATAATCCCATGGTATTTGAAATCCATGCCATGGGAATTTGACTTCTACCTTAACAGTGACCAGAGATAGAAGGAAGAGACCTCCGTTAAACATCTCATCTGAAGGACAGCATCACAACCATGCAGCACCCTTCATACTGCACTACAGTTTGTATTATGAGTGTTACTCCAAATACCTAGTGTGGGGCTAGAACCTATGACTTTCTGATCAGCAAACTCCAGAGGCGAGCTTGCTACCCACGGAGCTGCTGACACTTATCTGTGACTGTAGTGCCCAGCAACATCCATACACAGCCATGCACAATTTGTTTAGAATCCTTTTACTAAGAGCATGGATGTGGGTCAGAATGCCATAGTAATCCTCTGCTCACTGGGGTGCTTTAACTTCCTCTGGATAGCCACCTGAGATAGGCTGGATGGATCACAGTTTCCTCTACTAGAGCATCACCCTTCCGATCTGCACTGCACTGTCACTATTTGATATGACCCCAGACACCAGTGGCTAACCTGTCCTTACCAACCAAATACAAAGGTCCTGCAACAAGCCAAACCTACTCTAGCAAACTGAATGTCATGAAGAAAACAAGAGGAAACCGAGAATAGATTCCTCAAGATTTCTGGTACACTTCACAACAAAATAGATCCCTTTGATACTGTCATAATCTGATATGTGAAGTGTCAGGAGAAATGGACCAAATGGTTGTTAATCTTCCAGAGGGAACCACTTATGTTGGGATGGTGAAAAGTTGTCATGATCAGGGAGTAGATCACCCATAATACATAATCAAAGAAAACAGTAGTGGCATTCAAGATAAGCTGTTGCTAGCTATGATAGACCACGATGAATGACCCTAATCAGGGTCTCTCAGTGCTCCCAGACTTCTCTTTATTTCTGAAGAATTCTTGAGCTATACTTCAGGCTAAACCATTCCACATAACAGTGATTATATTTAGACCTATAAATTATTTTTGAGACCGTAATCCAAAGAGATAAGTGGGACAACACAGATTTATCCTCATTGATTGATGGATGAAGATATCGATCCATTGTTAAGTTATTACCAGAACAAAATTTACAGTCAGATCAGTATTGCAGCCTGAGCTTATTATTCCGTGTTTTACAGGTCTCTGTAGACAACACTGCTGTATGTACTTTCCTTATGATGCCACCCATATGATGACTTCATTTGTATATGCGTGTAGAGAGGGTGGTGTCTCTGACTCTAAAATCATCACTGTGGTCTGAAACTTTATCCTGTGTGATGCTTTGTTTATTTCAGTAGGAGGGAAAAAAGTGCTGAAATGGGAGAACCTGAAGGAACTCCATCACAAGGGTGAAAATTAAAACCTAACTCAGTTCCAGAAGCAAACTGAGGAAGGTCTGATCCTGTGTAAAATATACCCCTAACTGCATAGTACTGATTATGTTAAGTGCATAATGCAACATATAATGAGGAAATGTGTCCCGTGACCCATGTTCGCTCCTACATCCAAGGTTTTGGCTTCCTCAGTGATTTTTTGTCAATTTCTAACACTAGAAGATATATGTATTTTCTTTACTTTTTTGTCCTCTGGTCCAGCCTTAACTTCACACTGTTTTCTCCTCTATAATTACATTCCCTGGTCATCTCCCTTCAGTACTGCTAACTGCCCTTGATCTCCAGCCTGACTACCACCACCACTTCTCCCAAAGTCCATCTGAAGCCCTTTACCTTTCTTGTGAACCCAAGACAGGTGGGATTCTGCCAAGGCTGCCCTATGAAGCAACTCTGTGTCCTGGGAGTGAGCACTGGGAGTCTGTGGGCACCTTTGAGGACATCATGTATTGTACCACTGACATGTTCCTTTGTAGGTAGAGGCCCTCCCACTGCGCCTACCTTGTGTGTGGACACTAGCTGGGAAGAGAGCAAACCCTGCCCATTCACTGGTGGCACCAATGCCTCTAGAAGCACTGACACAGTGTATTAACAGCAACCTAACACTGGAGTTTGAAAGCTACCCCTCACGGTGCTCCTAGGACTCCACCAGCCCAAGGCCAGGAGTTGCACTCTTGGGCATGGAGAGGGAAGTAACTTGCTCAGGGTCATGCAATGAATATTTGGTACTACTGGGGTTTGAACCTGTTATCTCCAGGTTCCCCAGTCGGTGCTCTAACCATAAGACCACACTGCCTCTCTCTATATAAATATAGAGTTACTTTCAGGGTCCAGGTACCTTACTTTTAGTGGAAGTCTAAAACTTCCATGAGCCAAAATCTGAAGTCATGATACTCCTGGATCCTCCATTTTGGATGTCAGTACTCTAGAAAGGACCAATTTATGGATGCTAATATAACTACAAGCATTTGTCAATGCGGACATTGATTGCATGTTAAACAATTTGTTTGTGTTTTTTTATTTTATTTTGACCACAACTTTTGAAGATAGTTGTTTTAGGATTTGCCTTATAGGTATGACATATACCATTTACAGTATATTGTCTGAAATGTCATTTAACACCAGAGGTGCAAAAGCATCTTGTGTGCTGTACATCTGGGAAACAGCAAAGGGGGCACAAATACATGTTGGATGGAAAAGAATTAAACATGGTGGGCTGCCAAAGTGACCCTAGCATCCTAATTAATGATAAAGTGGGAAAACCAGTGTAGAAAGTTATGTCTAAAACAAACAGGGTGTGGTGGAATATTGAAAAATCCTTTAGAAGTTGGGACACTGGAATAATCAGTCCATTATACAGGTCTTATATTCATCCACCAATCAACTAGAGGTGAAAGTTATGGACACCCTATAAAAAAAAGGATATTAAATCCCTGGGAAGAGTACAGAGTAGGGTGACAAAGTCCACTAGAGGTCTAAAGAATCTGTCACATGAGGACAGGCTTCCAGTAATTAAACCTACATTCATTAGAACATTGCCATATTAAGGTAATTTGTTGTTTATCTTTGACGTCATAAACAATCCAGAACTAATGGTGGATATGGGCTTGACTTCAAGCAAAGCATCCAAGTCACTAGAGGACACCCTGAACAGGTCCAGAATAAACTATTTAAAAGCAAAAGAGAGGATACTTTTTACTCAAAGGGTTGTTGGTATTTGGAATGGACTCCCACTAGAAGAAGTGATCTGCAAAAATAAAGCTATTTTTTAAGAAAAGACTAGTTTCCTACATGGAGACAACTAATATATCGTACTACTGAAAATAGTGGGGATTGGTTAGTATGTGTCAAAAGGCCTTTATCCCTCCTATAATCCATAGTATGAGATCTAGGTTTGAATCTTAGCACAGCCACTGACTTTCTGTGTGATACTGAGAAATTCAGTTACATAGAAACATAGAATCTGATGGCAGATAAGGACCGCTTGGCCCACTAGTCTGCCCATTTCCTACCTAGCGGATAAACTGCAGATCCTAGTTAACCAACAGCCTACTTCCTCCTACCCCCACTAGAATTGTCTTATGTCTGTCCCATGAATTCTTATATTCTCCCACTGTTTTGGACTCTATGACCTCCTCAAGAAGGCTGTTCCATGCATCTACAACTCTCTCTGTGAAGAAATACTTCCTCACATTACCTCTGGGCTATCCCCCATCTTCAGCTTGTACCCCTTGTTCTTGCACATCTCTTTTTCTGAAAGATGCTAACTTCTTGGACTTTGTTGATTCCGTTGAGGTATCTGAAAGTTTCTATCATGTTCCCCTCTCCCTCCTTCACTCAACGCTAGACATCTTAAGCTCCTTTAGTCTTTCTTCATGTGTCTTCTGGTGCAGACCCTGCACCATTTTGATTGCCCTCCTCTGGACAGCCCCCACCCTGTCTATGTCTTTGCGGAGATGGGGTCTCAGAACTGTACAGTACTCCAGATGTGGTCTTACCAACTGTCTATACAGAGGGACAACAACCTGTTTTCTACTTGTGATGCCTCTCCTATGCATCCCAGTATCCCCCAGCCCTCCTTACTGCCTTCTCACATTGCTGGCCCACCTTTTGGTCATCTGATATGACTACCCCCAGGTCCTTTCCATTTTTGTTGTTGTCAGTATCTCACCCCCATTGTGTACTCTTCCCTTGGGTTTTGTTTCCCAGGTGCATTACTTTGCACTTCTTTGCAATGAATCTCGCTGCCATACATTTCACCATTCCTCCAACCTTGCCAAGTTCCTTCTCATCCTTTCCACTTGCTTGTGTATCAACCCTGTTGTAGACCTTTGTGTCATCTGCAAAGAGACATACTTTTCCTTCCAGTCCCTCTGCAATGTCACTTATAAAGACATTAGGGACCGGCCCCAGTACTGAACCCTGTGATACCCCAGTAGTAACCCTCCCTTCTTCACTGTGGACTCCATTTACTATTACCCTCTGTTTCCTGTTGTCCATTCAGTGTTTTACCCAGGTTACCACCCTGGGACCCACTCCCAGGCTGGCTAATTTGTTTATTAATCTTTGTGAGGGACTGTGTCAAATGTCTTGCTAAAGTCTAGGTAGGCCATGTCCACAGCCCATCCCTGGTTTACTACTTTGGTCACCCAGTCAAAGAAATCAATTAGATTCATCTGACATGACCTTCCTGCTGTGAATCCATGCTGCCTTGGGTCCTGTACCCACTGGCCTCTTGGTACTCAGTAGTTCTTTCCTTCAGAAGTGATTCCATGATTTTCCCTACCACTGAGGTCAAACTGACAGGTCTGTAGTTTCCTGCCTCTGTCTTGCTCACACTTTTGTGAAGGGGATCACATCTGCCCTCCTCCAGTCCTCATGTACCACACCATCCTCCCATGATTTATTAAAAGGGTAGCCAGTGGTGTTACTAGTTATTCCTTAGTTCTTTTAGAATTCTGGGTGACTCCCATCAGGCCCCATTGCTTTATCCACCTTCAGTTTTAGGAGTTCTTTCAGAACCCTTTATTCTGTGAACGACTAATATCAACCCTCATCCAGAGTGCTTCTATTGACTAAATTAGGTATCTCCCTGCTCTTCCTTTGTCAATACTGTGCAGAAGTATTCATTCAGTATCCCTGCTTTTTCACTGTCGCCTCAGCCCAACTACCTTCCTCTTTATTCAGCCTCAGTATCCCTGCCTTAGTCTTTCTTTTGCTCCTAATGTACCTATAAAGATTTTATCCCCTTCTTAACTGATTTGGCTATCTTTTCCTTGGTTTGGACCTTTGCTATTCTGACTGCCTTCTCCACTTCCTTCTGCTTTAACTGGTACAGTTCTCTGTCCTGCTCCTTCTGTGTTTCCTTATAATTCCTGAATGCTATCTTTTCTCCTAACCTTCCTCGCCACCTCTTTTGAGAACATAATGTTTTTCTTTCATTTTGATTTGTTTATTTGCTTCACACAAAGACTTGTTGCCACTGTGATGACAGTTTTGATGTTTCCCATTGTTGCTCCACTCCACCTTCTTGCCTGTTTGCTAGTGCTTTTCTGAGGCACTCTCTTTTGACAAAATCAGCCCTCCTGAAGTCCAGTGCCTTCACTTTCGTATGGCTTGACTCTACAGCAAAGTTTATCTTGAACCACACTGTTTGGTGGTTGCTTGTTCCCAGATGGCTACCCACTTCTAGATCTGAGATCCTCTCTCTGTCCGCATTTGAGAGTACCAGGTCTAAGACTGCTCCCTCCCGACTGGGTTCCAAAACTAGCTCTCTGAGGCATGCCCTCTGTAGGGCATCGAGAATGGCCCTGCTCTTGGATGTGGCTGCAGCAAAGGTGCTCCAGTTAACATCTGGCATATTCAGGTCCCCCAATAGCAATATCTCCCCTTTGTCTGCCATCCTAAGGATGCCTTCTGTCATTTCCTTGTCCATTTCCTCCCCTATGTAGTGTGGTGCCATTTCCATTCTCCAGGGTGACCCACAGTGCCTCCTCTCCTCCCTGTTTACCCTTTAGTTCTGTTGCTTTGTTCCTTCCTTACATAGAGAGCTACTCCTCCTCCTCTTCTGCCCTCCCTGTCCCTCCTTAGACTGTGTGCCCTGGTATGTTGACATCCCAGTCATGGTTCTCTGTGTACCATGTTTCTGTGACTGCCGCGATATCCAGGCATCCTCTTTCATCAAGGCCACCATTTCGGGAGCTTTTACCTAGACTATGGGGCACTGGTACTCATTACCCTCCATTTTTTAATAGCCTTATTTCTTTTGCCCCATCCCTGTCCTGACTGCAGTTGACCTTCCTTGAACCTCAACTGAGCTATGATCATAAGAAACAAACAAACATACATACAAACAGCATTATCAATTCTTTCCCACTACAGTTTTGTGTATCCAAACTCTCTGTTGTGGCTAGCAGCTCATCAGCGTTGTCCTTCTGTGTATATCTTGCTAATGGTAGTATGTGCAGTAAGAAAACAAAATGAAGAAACATTGAAGATGACTAGTTAGCCTGAAATAATAGCTAAGCTGGTAACAAACTGATGGTATTCAGGTGCCTGGGATTTGATACTCAGGTCGCATTAGTTCTTTTCACTACAACTCAAGATTTTCCTGGACCCAATTGTTTTACAACATCCTGGGTCTCTAGTCAAGCAGCAGCATTTGTTATTCAGCAGTTTTTATGCAGAATTGAACTTTCCACATCCTCACATTCATAATCACTGACATTTTAATGTTTCTATGTATTTAAATACAGTTTGTATAAGTATTTTGAAATTAATGATTCAAGTCATTAAAGATGGCTGTCACACTATTTAGAAATATCTTCCTTGAGGGTACATTGTGTCTGTAAATACTGGATTTCTTCTGTGGCTGTATTATGATGGTGCTAGCATATATTCTTGATAGTAAATAGCCATGCACCTCACCAAGATGTTTCATTTTTTATTCTTGGCATTGCAAGGCTGCAAGAACTTTTGAAAACTTTTACATCACACATACCAGTTCAGGAATGAAAGAAAAAGAACAGAAAACTGGTATTTAGATGTTTTTGCCAGAAATATATTGCTACTAAACAACAACATTATGACTAAGAAATATTGCTGCTTTAAAGAGTGGGGTACAGACACCAGCAAAAACAAAAACATACAAAAACTAGTGGTTAGAGCACAGACTTGGTAGTCAACAGATCATAGGGCCAACATCGCAGAGAGCTTAAAGGTGCAATGTCAGCTTTATGCAGATTTTTTTTACTTATGAAAAGGTACCTGCAGCCTGACAGCTGATACTCCCTTTTCCCAACTGCAGGATCCATCGAGAATGCTCACAGTTGTGGAACTACTGCTCTTTCCCCACCGCACCCAGCCCACTGGCAGCCCACTCACCACACCATGCCGCAGGCTCCTTCCCCATGCAGTATGACAGGTTGTGCTGCAGCTCAACGCCAAAGACCTGCCTATGGATGATCCTCTGCACTGACATGGAATGGAGGACGGGGTGGGACAGCACACAGAGAGGGAGGGAGGGTTCTGTTTTATTTTATATGGGGACCGGGAATGGAGGGTGGGGATGGGTCAACACACAAAGGGGGAGTGGGGGTTCTGTTTTATTTTATATGGGGACCGGAATGGAGGGAGGGATGGGACAACACACAAAGAGAGGGAGCAGGAGGGTTCTGTTTACTAAACATACAAACATATGAAATTCGCCAGCAGAAAAGGCCATATGGTCTGCCAAGTCTGCTCGGTTGTGCAGCTAGCAGCCCCTATTTGCAGCTGCCCTTGCCCCTCTTCCTGACCTCCCTCACTCTGTCCCACATCTCTTGAAGCCCCCACTGTTCTACTGGATATCACCTCCTCAGGCAACGTTGCCCACCTAACCACTACCCCTCCGTAAAAGAATCTTCTCATCTGCCTCCTGAACCTTCCCCCATAAGCCTCATATCATGGCTTTGGGTGTCCCTACCTCCTTAGTTTAAATAGCCCCTCCTTACTAGACTTGCTTATCCCTGTCATGTACTTGAAGGTCTCAATCATATCCTCCCCTCCTCCAGTGAGTGCGTGTTCAGTTCCTTCAGCCTACTGTCATAAGGCAAGGTTCCCTAGCCTTCGATCATCTTTGTCATCCTGCTTGCACCCTCCAGTAGCCTAATGTCCCTGTTCAGGTATGGGTGCCAGAACTGCATGCAGTACTCTAGGTGAGGCCTAACCAGCAATCTGTACAGTGGCAGAATCACCCCCTCCTTGAGGAGATACCCTAGCAATACAACCCAGCACCCTGTTGGCCTTAGCAGCCGCCTTTCTACATTGTGCAGAGTTGTTCATTGGCTCTGTAATTTGCACCCCAGATCCTTCTCCTCTTCTGTCACTGTCAACTGCTCACCCCAGATGGTAGCTTCTCCTCTGGTTATTAGCCCCAAAGTGCAGCACCTGCATTTTGGCTTTGAATCCCAGCTGCCAGGTGTCTGACCAGGACTGCAGCTTAGCCAGATCCTCCTGCAGTCCTGCCCTCTCCCTTGGTAAAACCAAGCAAAAGTAGTCATTTAGCACATCCTCTCCCCTTCCACCCATCCCCTTCCTTCCTAATCCTAACTATAATATCCTTGCAGACCCTTTCCTCCCTGATGCATCTGAAAATCCTTTTATATGGGGGACTGGGAATGGAGGGTGGGATGGGATAGCACACTGAGGAAGGAAGGAGGGAGCAGGGTGGGTTGTGTTTTACTTTATATGGGACCAGCAATGGAAAGTGGGAGTGGGAAAGCACATGAAGGGAGCTGGAGGGTTTCATTTTATTTTATACAGGGACTGGGAACAGAGAGTTGGGGTGGGACAGCACACAGAGGGAGGGGCGGGAGTTTTTTGTTCTTTATATGGGGACAGGGAGCGGAGGGTGGGAGGTTTTGTTTATATGAGGACAGGGAATGGAGGGTGGGTGTGAGACTGCACACAGAGTGAAGGAGCGGGAGTGTTTTTCTTCTACATACGGCACACTCAGCTGGTTGCTGGTTGGTCTGTCATAAATGAAAGCAGCTGGCTGCTGTCTGATAGGAGCGCTGAGTCATTTTCAAGAAGAAGTTTCTGCTCAGCAAACAGTGAGTAGTGTCATGACAGGCTCGTGACATTGAAAGCTGATCAGCTGTTGCTGACCGATTCATGCAAATCAAAGACCAAAGCCCTTTCTGATTGGAGTGGCTTCTGCCCTTTGAAATACGCAGTGTCCACCCTGCAAGCAGTGAGTGGTACCACAATCACAGTCCCTGCTCATTAGTCTAGACTGCTGAGCCCTTGCTGTTTTAAACTGCAATGGATCGGCAGTGATACCCCTCCTGAAATCCTTTCACTGAAAGCAAAGCGTTGGGTGCTGGCGTGCATCAAACGTATTTAGTGTAAATACAATTTCTTTCAGAAAAATCTATAATGCTGACTTGTATGCCTGCAATTTTGGAACTCATGTAGTCATTTTTGTTTTACATTTGGAAGTCACTGGCGTCCTTCCCTTTTTGGAAGTTTTAGTCTTATTTTTGAAAGACTGATACTCCCAAAATGGTGGTAATTGAATCCCTGGTTACTGCACCGCTTGTTTATCTGCTGCTCTGGATTGTGTAGTCACTTACCTCTTTGTGACCCAGTCCACCGAGATGTGGGAATGAAACCCCCAAACTTAGATTTTGTATCTCAGCTGGGCTATCCGGAGTGAAAACCTGTAACAAAAACAAAAGATGTGGTGCACATTGCGCAATAGGAGTGGGCTGCCTGGCACATTATTGTGCATCTCAACACTAAGCACAGGATACATTTTAGAGGTGATTATTAAAGTACTCTGTAAGACTTATAAATAAAAGGACATGAGGAATTGCATCAGGCGTGCTTTTGTTGTTATATTTTACTTGAGGGTTAAACTTGGTTTCATGTGTCTGTGATGCTGCCCCACCATTCATATAGTGACCCTTGAAATGAAAACACACTCTCCAAAACTATTTGCTGATAGCTTTAACCACACCAGCGACTCTTACTAAGATTATATCGCATTAAATGTGTACAAGGCAGAGCAGGGCCTGTTATACTCTGCTACTTGATGTAACCATATCAAGAACTATAAACACTGTGAGAATGTTATAACATGCCAGCAGTTAACACCGGCTGTTTTCCAGGTCCCTATTGAAAGAAAGCTTACATTTGAAACTGTGTACCCTGGTAAATATTTAGACAAAATAATAGCCAAAAGTGTATCCTAGAGGGCAATGAACCTATGGAACAGATTACCACTGGACACAGTGGATATGAAACAGTATAGACACTTAAGGTAGGCCTGGATCCATTTTGCTTACTAAAGGACTTACTGGGTACCACTCAAGGGTATCACTGTGTGAGGTTACCCGATGGGTAATTGGAGGGTATGTAGGGTAGCTACTCGTAAGCTAGGTAGGGTAGTTTGGCTGATATTCTACCCTACCTTGCTTACTACAGTTGTAATCAGGTCAGGTTTTGGGTCAGATAGTACTGTTCATTTGCTCAGTCATGTGACTGAGTTTGAACTGATGCTGTGCATTGGACTATCAGCAGTGTTGCCATCCACCCCAACGAATGTATGCCAGCCATTATGAATGGAGAGGGAACAGCTCCAGTGGCAGGTGTAAAATGCCATCTAGGTCAAGTGACATTAAACATTTATTACTTATATATCCCTTGTATGAAACATAGAAACATAGAGGTTGATGTCAGATAAGGACACGTATGGCCATCCAGTCTGCCCAAACGCCTAGAAAGAAGATACTAGGGGAAATATTAGGCCAGTTATTTATGAACACGGAAGAAATAGTAAGATATTTATTGAATTCAGAATCAACAAGAATTCTGGAAAAAGCTGTGTCTTTTATGAAATTGTTGAATATCAGAAATTGCATTTAAGAACTCAAACTACAGAAATAGATTAGGTAAATATAAATAAAGCAAGTGGAATGGTAACACAGTGAGGTGACTAGAATATAAGAGTATAACTGTATAATTGAATAAATCTGGGTATTTATATGTATTTTTTTCTTTTTCTGCTCTTTTAAAACAAGGATTCTGGAAAAAAATAGAAAATAGAAAAGGATTCTGTCTATAAAGGAAAATTACTGTATACAGCTATGAATATGTAAATGTTTTTAATTAGATGTATTTTATGTAAGATATTTTGTAACAACATAACTTGTCAAACAATTAACTATTACTACTACTACTACTACCATCCACACCAGCTGCGCCTCCAGTTCTCGCCAGTACACCAACCAGGAATCGATGTCCCTCCTTGTCCATGCCATCCTGCAAGTACCTTCAGCCAGTGTCTGTGTTCTTGATATATACAGAGGACCGTTCACCCTGCAGTGCACAGCTGGACTGAGTGGCGATCTGGAGGCTACGAAGGCATGTCAACAACAACACTCTACTGTGTGTGGACAGAGACAGATTTGGGAGTCTCTGAAACCGAGACTTAAAAACAAAATGAGCATTTATTTGACAGAAAAAAACACGATCCAGCAAACTAGCAGTAGACCCCACCAAAACCAGCAGCTAACAAAGGGATTCAGGAAGGAGGATCAGGACTTGGGAGCAGAGAGGAGAAAGCAGATAAGGATTGGGGTGGGGTTAAAGGCTGCTTTCTGCTTGCATGGCTGGCAAGCACAGCTGTTTCAATAAACACAGTCAGTGAAGGGATTCCAGAAGTCATATCAAAAATCAACATGCAAAAAATACACCTTAGCAGGCCAGGCTACCATAGCACCAGCAGCTTGAAGCCTGGAGTGAACTCTATTCAAGAATCCTAATTCAAACAGACAGCAGCACTGACTGCAGGAAGCATCACTTATTGTAGGAATTTGTAGCATCACTTGCTCTTAGTTTGAAAAATCATTTTGCTTATTACCACAAATTGACAAAAATTCCAGTTTGTGCAAAAATACTTTTTTTTTACAGTGCAGGGACAGCATTTACTAGTCAGTCAGAGACTAAGAGAGGAAAAATCGCTGAGGAAATGGGGGAAGGGTGCTGCATTTCTCATAGCCAATAAAGCAGTCTATAGTGACATTCGTGAATCCTCCCTTGGCATTTTTCGTTATTTGCACTGTGACATAGCTGTAGCAGTTAGTGCTGTGAAAGCTTTTTATGGCTGCATAAGGCATGCATCTGTAGGGTCATTAAGGAATGCCCATGTGGGTATAACTTTCTGGAATCAGCAGCAGACTTGCTTAGGCAGCTGCACCTCTCCTGCCTACATTGGCAATGGTATCATTTTGGAATCAGTTGCAGGCTGAGAAACTGTCTTATACAGTTGTAAATTATCTCTGTATCACTTACTGCCGCTTTGGCTATGTTAAATTAATAAAGAAATGTTGAAACATCTCACAGTGACCATACTGACAAAATGCCTCAGTAATACCTACCATGGACCCTGATTCCTCTTTACATTTATCATGGAGATGGTAGGGTAGTAAAAATAAGGTTTTAGGGTAGTTAAAAACAAATCAGGTAGTAACTACCCAGCTGTAATCAACTACCTCTTTTGCATTAGGGTGTTGTTAAGGTAATTTAGGGTAGTTAGGTACCCAAAGGTACTATTTAGGGTAGGGTATTTTACTGCACCATGCCTAATGGGTAGTAAAATGGGTTGGGGATCCCTGTCATTTGTTGTGTGTTTGCACAGCATACATTAGTGTCTCTGCTTGTGAAGTGGGGGCGGGGAGGCATATATGAATCTTAAATGACTATATTGCTACTTTACTATACACATCGAAGGTTCATGGGATTTTAAATCTCTATTTCCTTTTGATTTCTGAAACTTTTAGTTGACTAGTTCTGTGACTGCTCTGTAACAGCCTGATTGGCACATCCTCTGTCTTGTAGATCTTGGCGTTTGTAATTTAAAACATGTCTAGGATAACAAGGGGTGGGAGAGGGTGGCCAACAGGCTAGTCCTGACCACCTGGGAGGGATAGATTCCCTATTTAAACCCAGACCTTGTTCTCCAACCTGTCCAGGCTCAACATAATTTACAACAGAATCTGTCGGTTTGTCATGTTGTATCCTTATTCCACTCATCATTGCTCCTCTGCCAGGCCCTTAGCTGTCTCACTCCATAGGCCCACTGTGAGTATCTACTAGGTGGCCTTCTTGACAAATCCCTATGGGAGAAAGAGTCTTCACCAGTGTCATTCCTCTACAAACCCAAGTCTGATCCCTGGAGCCTCGGCCTTCTCACATCTTCTAGAATATCCCAATCTGCCACCTGTATGGCTCAAAGGGCTTCTCTAGTGCTGCCCCAAGGCACTGGAACAGCTTGCTTATTTCCCGCCGCCTCTTGACTCAAACTTTCTTTTAAGTTGCACTTTAGGGTTGCCCTTATAGCAGTATCCACTTGCAAGTGCACCCCTCAATACAGCAATCAGTGAATGTCATAATTGGATTTTTACACATCCTGCTAGTCTGTTCTCCACCTCATGTCAATACCTTTGTGTTGCTGCAGTTTGTCCTGTAAAATATGTACATTAATGTTATTTATTGTCAGGATCGCTTTCAAAACTCTGGTGAAACATTTGCACCTTTTGTACTGGTATTTCTGTATTTGTTGGTTGTTGACTTGTACAGTCCCTGTTGGGGTTCATTGACGGTGTCTTTCCATGGTAAAATTCTTGTCATATATGTGCTCTCACTGTTAGGTATTTTGTACTCGTACTGTTCACTGTTTTGGGCCACCTTGTGGCCTGGGCAATGACTGAAAATTATGCCTGTGGTCTATGCACCTACCTGGTTAACTAATAAATAAATAAATGAATTAATGCACACATCGCACAGTTCTTTAAAAGAAATACTGAGCGTGTAAAGTTTTTCCCATCACACACACGTAATTCAGATTTCTGTATCACATAGGAATATATTACTATTTATTATTTCTGTCTTTTTGGATGTTATTGCCTTATTAGTCTGAAACTTGCATCATTTATGGGTGGCAGTGGAGGTACTCTGATTGCTGAAATGTTTCAGGTTCCTACTGTCCCACACACATCACATTTGTTGATCCAGTCAGTCTGAAACTGAAAAAAGGAAACTAAATACTTAGCCCTTGTGCAGAGTTTAATGACAGCAGCCACCAATGGGCCACATACCTCATCAGATTTGTAGAGTGGAGGAATAGCAGGAGAATGCAGATCCCCTCGACACACATACACACACACATACACACTACCTTGCTGCAAAGACTGAGTCATGGAGAGATGAACGGGAGGTAAGTGTATCATGTCAGGCTGTGCAGGAGTCTGCAGATCTTGTTTATTGACCCAAACAGCAATAGTGACAACAGCTACTCCTATCAGGTACACAGACAGTTTCGGGACTAACTGTTTTAATTTTCCTTACTCTGAACTGATTTCAGAGTTGTTTGATGTGTGTGGATTTGTCAGGGGATGTGACTTATTCATGCATCCATTAAACTTCCGGTGACATCACATGTTAGCCTAAAACATTTAAAACTGAAGTAAAGACAAAAAGATAGAATAAACAGCTAGTAAGTACTTATTTGGGAGAGTGATTTTGTTACATGGGTGGGGCGGATTATTTCGTATTTGTGCTTTCTGAGTGTACGTTTTTTAAACTTTATTTTGATTCATTATGACATAAATCAATGATGAATATACGTTTCTGTGGAAGCATGCCATAGGAACTGAACTATATCCGTTATACCTGGATACCGCCTGGATAAAGTTAACCTCTGACAATTGCATTATGATGGGTGATTTCAATTTTCCTAGAATTAATTGGGAGTTTATGCAAGGTGCTTCCATTTTAGAAAACAGATTTATTAATATATGTTTATGTCATAGTATGGAACAATATGTCAAAGTTGCAACAAGGAGAACAATATACTGGATCTCATTTTTAGTAATATAAGGGAGAGAATTCAGAATATAGACATCCTCCACCCATTGGGCTTAGGTGATCATAATATGGTACAGTGCACCCTAGTGGACGAATTGGAGAAAGTTATAGGAACCACTCAAGTAAGGAACTTCAAGGTGGACCTCAAGAGTATAAGCCAATATTTAACAACTCAGGATTGGAAAAAATATGCTCCAAAATATACCCTTGGAGGCTGCATGGAGTATTTTTAAAGGTAAAATGCATTTTTATAGATAATTTTGTTCCCCTCCAAAAATATAACAAAAGGGTCAAATTCCCAAGTGGTTTTCTAAGAAATTAAAAGACTACTAAAAGCCAAGGAAAGGTCATATAAAAATATAAGTTAAACCCCTCTCCAGAGAGAGAGCTGAAATACAAACAGTGTACTAAAAGGTGCAAACGTGAAATAACAAAAGCCAAGGAAAAGCAGAGCTGAATTTGGCAAATGTAATAAGGATAATTGCAAATGATTGTATAACTGTGAGGAGTATGAGAAAGGTTTTAATCAAATAACAGGAATTAAGGATGGTGATATAACGCTCACATAAGAAGGGGCATGGCCAAGAAATTTAATGATTATTTTTGAGTGTGTATCAGGACTCAGAAGACTACCAAATAATTAGGTCTAGTACAACTGATCAAGGGAGTGCCCCAAAGTTATTTGTAACTGAAAAACAAGTGTGTAATAGGCTGAGCAAACTTAATAAACTTAAATCAGGGGACCAGATGGTATACATCCCTACATATTGAAATATATTACAGAGGAATTGTGCGCCCTTGGCCTTGTTGTTTAATGCATCCCTGACACTGGGTGAAGTAGTGAAAGCTTGGAGACAGGCGTATATGAAGTTTTGTACTATAACTGCCCTGTATATAGCCTCCTCCTCCTCTATCTAGGCTTGTACCGCTCGCTAAAAGAAAGTATGTAATCGATTGTTTATGTTCTTGCAATATTTTGTCTCGACATGTACTCTGCCTAATGCCAACTTTGTAACATGGGGACTGCATTGCCGATTTCACTAGCAACTTCATGGTTGTTTCTTAACCCGGGTCGACCCTGAAAAGGGGCTGTAGTTGTCTCAGTGGACTTACCTGGTTACCAAAACTCAAATAAATAAAATATTACCCCAGTTCACAAGAAAAGGGATAGGTCTCGAGTGAAAATGACTGACTACTAGTATTCCTTCTGCTGTTGGAAAGGTCATGGAGGGCTTTATTAAGAATTACCTGGAGGAAAATCTCAAGGACCTAGGTCTATGTGACATCTCGCAGCATGGTTTTGTGCATGGAAGATCTTGTGGTAGTAATCTCTTAGACATTTTTGAGCCTGTTAGTCAGGCTCTAGATCAATGATTCATTGTTGATGTTATTTATTCAGATTTCTCAAGGCCTATGACTCTGTGTCACATCAAATATTATTAGAAACCCTAGATGATTTGGGCATAGACTCCTGTATTATTACCTGGATAGCGTCTTGGTTGAAGGACAGTATACAGAGAGTTTCCACTGTGCAGTACTTTTAGGCTAGGGCTCAGTGACAGTGGTGTGCTGCAGGGTCGGTCCTTGGTCCTCTGCTGTTCACCACTTTTGTAACAGGTATGCAAACTTCTGATGGGATATGGTTACGAAGTATCGCAGATGATACAAAGATAGGGGCCATAGTAAATAACAAAAGGGCCACAACTAAACTTCAAAACCAACTAAAAGAACTTGAGACATGAGCAGGAGGCGTAAGCTGAGTTTCAATTAGGATAAGTGTAAGGTTCTGCATTTTGGCTTTAACAACCCTATAGCTCAGTATACTACAAATAATAAAGTTATTACTAGAACAAATAACGAAAAAGATCTAGGGTTTTTAATAACAAATTGGTCAAAACTTTGAATCACACAATAGGAAGACAGTCAAGAAAGCAAACAGATTAGTGGGAAATATTCTGCAGAATATAAAGAGCAGACGAGTGAGGTGTTGATACCACTGTATAAGACTCTTGTGAGACCAGTTCTGAATATGGTTCCCCATTCTCTGCCCCCAGAGTAAGAGCTGTATAAAACTTGTGGAGAATGTGCAAAGATGTTTCACTAAAAGGTGAAACCGTCAAGAATAAGAATTACAAAGGGAGATTGAATAGTCTGGGTTTATTCTCTATGGAATATAGAAAGACAAGAGATGACCTCTGCTTTGTCTATAAGGCTTATGAGGATGCACTGCTCTGGAAATCAGCAGGTTTGACAAAACAAGCATTTGTCAATGCCGAATGTTGTCAGCGTTGGCATTGGCAGTGGGAGTGGCGAGCTAGAGACGCATAGTGCTGTGATTTTGTTAATGTGTCCCAAAGGTGATTTTGCACAGCAAGCCCGCCATTGTGTGCCACAGCTGCGGAAATATATTTTGGGCAGGCTGTGAAAATGTCAGCTGGACTCTTGATAAGGGCGTGTGTACAAATGCCAGTGGTGAAAATGTGGCATGAAAATATTGCAGACTGACAAAGTTACAAGAGTGCATGGAAACTGCGCAACGCACACTTGCAACACAGTCATTTTAGGGACTTTGGCACCAAATTTTCAACAGGGGCATTTAGGACCTCTGCTCATAAATAGTGTCACTGTCCTGGAACTGTCCGAAAACTGATTTCACACAGCGACTGTGCAATTCTGCTCGGACGCAAAACACATTTCAGCCAGCTGCACTGTTCATAAAGAGGTATGGAAAAATGCCAGTGATGAACAGCTGGGTGAAACAATACAAATTCACAAAATTCTGGCGTGCATGCAAACTGCGCAATGCTGCAGCTCGTAAAACTACTCATTATTGACTTTAGTCCCAAAATTTTTAACATAGGCATTTTAGGACATCTACTAATGAACAGTATCACTGTCATTTTCATAATGTGTCTCAACACGGACTTTCCACAGCGATCGCGCTATTCTGCACCAGAACTGCGAAAACAGGTTTTGGTCAGGATGTGAAAAATTACAGCTGTACTGTTCATTAGGAGGTACAGAACAATGGCACTGTTGAAAATCTGGAGTGAAAATATTATCATGTTGCAAACTTATGAGCATGCGTGCAAACTGCGCAACACATGCTCATAACACAGTCATTTTATTGAGTATTGTCACCAAATTTTCAACATAGGCATTTTAGGACCTCTGCACATGAACAGTATGACTTGCATTTTGTAATCTGCCCCAAATACTGGTTTCCCACAGCACCGTGCTTGTTGTGTGCTGGAAGTGCAGAAACACATTTCGGCCAGGATATGACAAATGACAGCTGTACTGTTCACAAGGAGGTAAAGAAAATAAGAATGTTGAAAATCTGGCATGAAAATATTGCGGACGCGAGATTACGAGCATGCGTAAAAACTGCAATGCACACTCATAACAGTCATTTTATGGAGTATTGTCACCAAATTTTCAACATAGGCTATTTAGGATCTCTGCTCATGAACAGTGTCACTGTCATTTTGTAATCTGCCTCAAACACTGATTTCCCACAGCGACCGACTATTGTGCTCCGGAAGTGCGGAAAGGCATTTCGCCAGGATGTGAAAAATTACAGCTGTACTTTTCACAAGGAGGGGTAGAAAAATGACAATGTTGAAAATCTGGTGTTAAAGTATTGTGAATTCGTGAAGTTACGAGCATGCTTAGCAACTGTGCAACACACGTTAGAAGCAGCCATTTGAGAGTCTCTCCAATTTGCAACATAAGCTTTTTGAGAGCCCATTCATGAACACTGCTACTGTCTCTGCGTTAATCAGTCCCAAAAGGTGATTCCGCACAGTGACTGAGAAATCACCTTCGGACAGATTAACATCATAGCAGTGACAGAATTCATGAGGAGGGTCCCAAAACCTCATGTTGAAAATTTGGAGAAAAAGACCAAAAATGCCTGAGATATGCACCAAAGTTGAAAAACCTCATCTATCCCATTATACAGCTTACCGCATTTCCTCAGTTTGCGGTTGGCTTTGAAGTGTGCAGACGTGTTCCCAGTCCACCAGAAATCGTCATGCTGAGCTCTGGAGGTAAGTATGGGATGAGTGGGGGTGGGAGGCAGGGCGCGTGCGCAGTGGTTGGGTGCGGGTGGCGGTAGGAGACTATGAGGGACTGTTTTCTGTTTACAGGTAAAAAAAAAAAACACTGCGGGACAGTTTTTTGTATTTCAGAATTGGCATGCTGGGGTGGCCCCAGCATGCCACCTAACTGTTTTTTGGGGGTCTGCAGCTGGCGGGGGTTGGGCACCCTCGCGCCGGCACACCTGGCAGGGGTGGGATTTATGCCGACGGGGATTGGTCACCCCGTTGGCACCTAAGAAAGGGAGGGCGCCAGGCGAGGGGATTAGGCACCTCCTCGGCATTTCACAATGGGGAGGGTTCTTTATGCCGACGGGGAGTGGGCTCTCCCGGCACACAAGTAAAGGGGGTTAGAGCCGAGGGGATTGGCCACACCCTCAGCATATAACAAATGGGGGCGTATTTATGCCGATGGGAGGGCTCTCTGTCGGCAGCACAGCAGGCAGGGCAGGGATAACTGACAGAGAGATTGGGCACCCCAAAGTCAGCAGTTCTGATGCGGTGTACCGCCATGTGAATATTGGCGGAGAGCACGGTAAAAAGGCCCGCTGCATCTGACAAGCTTTGCTCGGATTGCAGTGGACCTTTTCTTACATGTGCTCACCACATTATGTATGCATGGTTTGGCGCCCGCATGCAGGCTGATTGGGGAATGAGGGGCGCACCTACTGATGCATGCCCTGCATTCGCCAACAGTGACCGCGCTCCAAAGCTGCACTGTCCCAAGATGTTGGCTGCACAAGCGCCAACATAAAAAACAGTTATGTGAGAGCCACTAGGACTCAGAGTCTACAGCTGAAAGGGGAGATATATAAAACAACAAAAAAGGGATCTTGGTTTAGCCAGAGTGGTGTATTTATGGAATGTACTCCCAGCTTAAACTGTGAATGCACCTAGTCTGATCTCATTTAAAAATAGACTGGATGACTATATGGGTACAAACACAAGAGATTTTTTCACTAAATGTGGCAAGTCTGATATGGCTCATGGTCACTTGCCTTGTAAACAACCTATGAATCTATACATGGGATCCGTTTTCTTAGCTTCCTATGTTACCACATAAGGGGCAACCATGAGTTTAAAATAAAACTAAAAAAATAAATTAGTTGTGAGTATACAGGCATTTAATGCACAGTCACCTGATGCTGTTTTATCAATAGCATTTGCTGATTTTCCTAACTCATGTTATAAAGTAAAATATTTCTGGTCATAAAGCACACCACATCAGAGCTTCCCGCTCTCAGGTGAATAACAACACTGCCCTCTTTTGAGTATACTTAGCTTTTACTCAAAAAAAAAAAAAAAAAAAAGGGGACTTTGTGACAATGCATGACTGGAAAGATCAGTTACAAACAGTGATTGATGTAAGCAATAAGGCACGAAGGTGCGTGTAAACCATATTTTTACAGCATGGGCAGGGCATAGTAGACATGAGGTAAGGCGATGACTTCAGCTGCTGGCTGTGCTGTAAAATATGGTTTACCACAACGAAAGTGCCTTATTGTGCTTATAAATTGGCTCTTTTTTTTTACTTTGACTATTGGGAAAGCATGTTTATATGTAGAAAAATAGATTTACTTGTGTGCATTTGTGATAAAATAGTCTTTCCACCCACTGAAGTGATGTCATTGTATTATTGCCTACTTTCTTCTTCCTGTTTTTTTTTCTCTGTTGTTTTCCACATTCAAGATATGGAATGTTTATCATGGAATGTTTACCACGGAATACATGGATTCAAAATTCTGCTCAGTTCCACTGGCAGAATGTTTCTCTCCCACCACACTGTACACAGACAACAAAGGCCTATTTTACAGCCAGAGACTCGGTTGTTTCACTGTCAGGGCAATAAGAGAGAGTTCCCGATAAGCAGGTAAAGATAGAAGGGGATTTTCATGTTAGCAATGAAACAGTTGTAGTGAAACTATAAACAATACTTATTGTTTCTAATTTGTTTATATATGTAAGGAGAATATGATAATCAGGGAAACAACACTCATTCATTTGTTTTATTTTTTATTAAAGGTGGTTTTATTTTTAGGCCCAGCTGAAGTTTTTTATGGTGTAAAAGTAGCAGCCATGTTTGTGGTAGAAGATCAATTCTGGCAGTAGGGGCTAACTGAAATGCCTGCGTTCCAGATGCCCATTGATCTGTGTTGCAGACTCTTCACTGCTGAGCAGTCCTTTTTAACTATGTGTAAACCATATTTTACACATAAATAAGAGCCAATCATATTACATGATTTTACCTGCCATTTTATAAGATTGAATGAACACACATTTTTCCCCACCAAATGTGGAACTTTAGAATATTTATACAGTACATTTATAGGCTAGTGCACTGGAAGACATCTTTCCTGTAGAAGATATCATCACTTGCAGCAGGTTGTCCCACTGAATTAAATAAGAAGAAAAAAGAAAGGATTTATAATTAACATTTATGTGCTGCCTTTTGAGACCATTATCCATATGTACTAGTAAGGGGTTCATTTATATTCTGGTGACACCTATCTGTAATCCCTCTGCAGACTGTATAAATAAGAATATGGGTCTTACACAGTTCCTAGCTGGTATACAGGACGTGAAGGTACCAAACAATTTCAAATTAAATCCTGCCTACAAGGAGGTGCTTGTGACCTCACCCTCATCTGTCCCTCTCACTCAGTGCAGTATAATTTTCTACCACAGCATCTCTAGTTATCTACAAATCTTTCACCAGGAAATGCCTGCTGAGCTGAGGTCAGCTCATTTCCAGAGTCAGCCCTTGGGAAGGGATACAGTGAGAATATACAGAATAGAGTAACTCAAACTGTGATATAGTAATTCAGTAGAATAAGACTAGAACACAAATTAAGCCAGTACAAGCTGCAACATAATACACAAAAATGTGCTGTAGTAGCACAGGCCAGACTAAATCAAACAGAACAGAAATAAATAAGATGTATAATACAATAACGCAGTGGAGTAAGAACAGGGCAATATTCAGGCGAATACATTGTGCAAAATGTGATACGGTAGCAGAAAAATGGGCAATTAGGGATCTACACAAATCAGGAAACCAACAGGGCCACAAAAATGTCTTGGGAGGTTAACTACTAAAAACAAATTTATAGACAGCAGCTTGTGACTGAGGCAGCAAAAAGGACTGATGAGCGAAAAGGGCAGAGAGGGGAGGGAGGATGAGATGGGAAGGAGGAGGAAGCAGAGAGGGAAGCAATTGGGGAACTAGATGTAGGAACAGACATGAGAGGTGATATCACAGATGTGGGCTTTCAGGGTGGAGGAAGGCAGCTGAGTAAATACATGGGCGGGGAGAGGCTATACAAAAGTCAAGGGCAGCTGATAAGAGAAGGCAGATTGCTCTGCATAGGTTTTTGGACTAGGTGTAGAGAAGGTATGGTTCAAAACATTTATCATAGCAAAGGCATAAAATGAGAAGATTATGACAGATCATACAAAACCGTAGTACACACCATTATTTTAGAAATACAGTTAAAATCTGACCACGTTGCAAATTTATCTAACTACAAGTTGAACGTATGCAAAAACAAAATCATGGGCTACAGTATTTCCTTTTCTCATAAACATCAACTACAAATATCACTGGCTTTTGCCCAAGAAAATTAGCAATCTTATGTTTTCCTCCCTATCAGTCAAAGTTCCATAAGCATACCATATGGCTTCATCCAGTAATCTCTCTCTTTTTCCATGGTAGACAGTCTAAGGTGATGTTGCACAGTAAATTGTATACTGTTGTTGCAACTATATGTGGATGACTGACCATTTCTTGTCTATAAAAAACCTGTGGAAAACCTCCATTTAAGGAGGTAAGCTCTAAATTGCAGTATGATGCTCTATGGTTTCATTACCCCAGAAGCATTTTTTCCACAGAAATTAGTAAATTTCCCATATAACCTAAACCAATTGAACTCGTTAATCCTTTCAGTATCTGTTTGTTTAGCTAAAAGAGAAGGAGTGAGGATCAGAGGAACTGAGGGAGTAGGTGGAGGAAGGGGCAAGACAGGAAGGAATGGAGATAATAGGAGTGCACAAAGCCAGTATTTAGAAATAGGAGCAGCATAGTGAGACAGGTATCTGACTTCAAGAGAAGGGAGATGGGGGAGGTAGAAGGAAACAGTGGTGAGAAAGGGAGGACAGCCAGGGGCAAAGTGACAGAAGGAAGGAAAATGGGATCCAGTTTAGCCAGAATGGATTTGAAGGCAGCATCATAAACCACACATACCCCTAGTCAAAAGAAAAGAGTATCATTTTCACAGTTATTTCCCCACCGAGCAAGGAGGGAATACAAGCTGTGTTCCTGTAGAGCATGTTGAGCTAGTAGGAACATCTTCTAGGAACATTGAGTTATCATAGACCTATTACTTCTTCGCATCTAACCTTTTGGTCATCATTTTGCAGTGGGAGAGCTAATTTTTCCCATGTGTCTCCCTCCCTTTCCCAGGGATGGTTGGTTTCATGTCATCACATCCCTCCAAGTATCCACTATTTCCAGCTTCTCTCTCACTTTCTCCATTTGCCTTTCTCCTGCTAGGAGGCAGTCAAGCAGTGGAATGCACCAACTTGTCCCCCCAGAGCAGGAGGAGAGTGTCAATGTCAATTCTAGCTCCTCCCTTGCCAGTCTCTGCCCCTAACTTCTCAGACATGGAGGCGCAAACCCAGGTCTCTATTGTGCAAGCAGTCCCCTCCCACTCAGTATCATGAAGCCACACACAACTTTCTTTTGATGGAAGCGTAATATCTAATTGTAACCCCCTGGGGCCCATGTCTAGGGGCATACTTTCTTCACAGATGTTCCAGGGCTTGAAAGGAGGGGGAGTACCCTGAAGTGCTAAAACCTCCAAGACAAATGCACTTCAAACAAGGCAGGAAAAGGTAGCCTACCTTTCTGGCATCTTCATACTGTGCACTCCTCACCTTCTCTCACGAAACTGGAATTTCCCCTGATTTGGGCACACGGACCAGGTATTCTGAGTTGCGCTACTACCATTCTCTGAGCCCTTGAGCCCCTGGCCCCACCAGAGGCAAGATGAGTCTTAACCTGAAAAATAACTTACGGAAAAATTAATCTGAGGCAACACAAGAAAGGAGGATAAAGGGTTTCATTTCATTAGCTTCCTCTTTGTCCCTAAATAAAGCACGTCACTGCTTTTCTCCCAAACAGCTTCTTTATTGGCTCCTGCACAGCAAATGATTCCCAGCCATACAGGGGTCACATACTTCCTTTACATAAATAAAGCAGCTCTATGGGGCTCATTTTAACTTTACAGACATACTGGCTGGACATTAAAGTGGCAGGAATGATAATTTGCAAGGCAGCAACACTCAGGGATTTTCTACTCTCTCTCTCCCTTGGATGCTTTATCAAGACCTCTCGACCTCAGATCCCTGCAATCTCCTGGCTCTCTGGATCTGGTAAGCCAAACCTTGCTCTAAACTACTTATTCTCAGGTTGCCCACTCATTGGCACTGTTTGTCCTGCCAAACTCCGGCATGGGAAAGAGAGCTGCTTCCTCATGTGGGCCCTGGGCACTAGCCCAGCCCAGGGGAAACACCAGGATTTGTCCTGATAATACAGGACCCCACAGGCAACCTCAGCTTGGCTCTGAAACCCAGTGTCACTTAAGCACTGCCACCTTTCTTTCTCTCAGCCTCTTTTTAACGGCTCCATTGGTACCAGGGTCCTGGGCACTGACACCGCCCAGGCCCTTCTGAGCCCCTGGCTTCAAACTGCAGGCTACGAGAACTGCTCCAACTCCTACTCCACCCCTGCCAAATGGGGATTCACTGCAAGGCCCACATCCCATCCATCACATCATGGGCTTGCATTAAGCTCCAGCATGAGGGCTACCTCAAGGCCTGCTATTATGGCCTGTGACCTGCCTGGCCTTCAGTGTACTGGTGCCCTGGGACCTGCCTTTCCAAGCAGGCCCCATAAATTGGGTGAGCGGCCCCTACAGCTCTCTCTCTGCCTCCGGCCGCCCTGCCACACCATGTGAGGGAGAGCCACTGCCACCGACTTCCCTCCTGTGGGGACCCTGCCACTGCCCCCACAGCCCTGGTGACCCAGGTACCTCTTTAAGGAGGGTCTCAAGAGCTCCTACCTGTTCTGCACCCGCTAACCACCTAACTTTCCCTGCCCCTAACGACGCAGGACCTGGCTACTCTTTCCTCATGGAGCTCATTCCCCCAGCCTGCCGACCCTGATGCTTAACAAGCTGTCCTGACTTCCACTTGGGGAAGGGACCCCACTGGCCCACCATGGACTGAAGAGCTCCCTCACTTGCCCACCTAGCACTCTGCGCTCCAGCCACTCCCTCCAGCCTAGGCCTAATGCCTGTATGGAAGAGCCCCAAACTTCCTGTCTACTACCTTAAATACCTGCTAAAATCCTATTCTCTCTGCTGCCACCTTGAGGCGCCCAGCAGCCAATATTCCCAGCGCACTAACCTCTTCCCTAGCTTGGGGGTTAGAGGGAGGAAAGGATGCCTAACAGGGAGCATAAGCCTCCTTTACAGGGGCTTACATAATGTTTTATGTCTTCTCATAATCACGTCTTAAAGAATAGAGCTGAGTTTGAAATACAATATTCTGTCAGGTTGGAATGGGTTTCACTTGTCCATGCCTTTGCTACATCAGACTTCCTACTGCTGCTCTGTTAGCAGCCTTGCAGAGCAGTTCTTTATGGTTGTGATCACGTGGCCCAGAAATGCACCCCTAGAGAAATTACCTGTGCAAAGAGAACTGACCAAGGATGTTGGGATTTTAAAACTTGATGGGCATGAAGGCTCAAGGGATCCTCCAGAAAACGCTGATATTTTGTCAGAAGCAGATGAAAGATCATTTTTTCTTGATGAAAAGGATACTAGCTATACATACTTTAGTAGCCCAGGATGAAAGTAGGTTGGATTTGCTGTTCACAAAGGCCACACAAGTAAAGGAGAGAAGCTAACAATCCTAGACCCATGTAATGTTTCAACAGTAAGGTTCTTTTTTTTTTTTTTAACTTTGTATTTTTCTGTTTTCTCCAGGCCAGTTCCATAGCCTTCATACATCAGCCCTAGACTACTGTCCGACAGCTATATCCCAAATTCTGCCAAAACCTGTGGCTTATCCTCCACAAGTGGGACCTAAGGGGGTCCTGACTCTCAGAGACAGTCCTTGGAAGGTGGCATGAGCAAGGAGGTGAAGCGCCTGGGAAGTCCTGATTAACTTTTGCAGCTGGCAGGAAAACTTCACCTGTTCAAAGTCTCCTTATATTTCTCCCTAAGCCCCTCCTCATTTCCCTGTCACAGTGGACATAACCTGAGAGCATCACCCGGGAAACCACTCAATAGGAACTTGAGGAACTGGCAACCAGGTCCTCCTTTGTAACTCCACTATCGGTTCACACTGGGACACATGACACCTTCGTGTCACATGCCAGTTGAGCAAGCATGCTCTGATGCAAAACGGCCCTTGGGGATCACATCTTTTTCTCCCAGCTCTCCCTTTAGGCACCCAAAGGGCAGCTATGCATCAGAAAGAGACCTCTGCCTCCATCAAGACAGGAGGGATCTGAGTCTGATGCCCTACTCTATCTTGATTGGTCAGCACTTGGTGTCCCTTTCTTGGTCACAAACCTAGGCTGTGAGCATGGGAAGCAGCTGCACAGTCACTGTACTACCCAGCTGGCTTCAAATACCAATGTTCTTCATTGGCATGTCTCATGTGATAGTTTATGTACTGGGTTTTAAATCAGTTTACATTTCTTGCATGCATCATGAACTTTTTTTTTTACCAAAGGAGGAGACCATTCAGCTTTCTTGCCTCTGTCATAGTCAAACTGTCTCAGTTTTCCCAGTGTCTAGTTTCCACCCCTTGTGGTCTACAGCCACACTGTTGAAAGAAAGGGAAATTAGACAATTAGGTCATTTGGGAGAAATTGTTTTAGGGTCCATGTGGTGCTTTGCTGGACAACATTATGTGATCTTTACAGCTCTGAGTTCTAGCTATGTATTTGTACATGGGATTTGTCATGATGTGGTTTTCCTAGGGTGTAAATGGCGCTCAGTTTGAGACAAATAGACAGACTTATAATGTCATTAATACTGCTGGCACAGTGGTAGTGCTACAGCTCATGATTACAACGACCGGGTTCAGGAACAGTAATCTGGGGAGTCAGAGGGGTCGCCAGGAGAAGGCTTGAGCATCCACGGGACAGCTTACCTTCTCCAGGGGAGGGTGGGGTAAGGCTCGGTGCTTGACTGGCCTCTGGTGAAAGCCAGCAGCACGGGCGAGCACCAGTCCAGATCTGGGGGAGGCGGATGGACCAGCATATGTGCCTTGACGCCACAGCACACATCACGCCTCAGGCAGAAAACCGGAAAATTGCCCCAGCACACCAGGAAGACGGAGGGCCTGGCACTGATCTGGATCTCCCTGCCTGTCCCATACCTTGGCATCCTGACAAACTGCAGAATTTTGAGGGCATGAGCAGCCCCACCTCATCCTCGCCTGGGGAGGTACAGCCATGGCTCCATGAGGGACAACCTCGCTTCTGGGCTCCAGGTAAGGAGGAGACAACAGCTGTGGGGATGCCTTGGTGACTCCTAATGCATCGGTGTGCTAGTGGCAGGGGAGCATCAATAGATTTTATTTATTTATTTATTTATTTCAATCTTGGATTAGAAAATACCTTTGAGCACAGTGGAGCTCATTTACAAAGGTTCCACGTCAATAATTGGGAGGGGTTACAAAACAGACGGAGATATAGTAAGCAATAAGAACCTGAGGTATGAGTTGAACATAGTACCGCATGGCTGGGCGTTGTAAGTCACGAGGTCGATACAGGCCAAGTGACTTCAGCCACAGCCGCGTGGTAATATATGTTCAACTCATACCCGGAGGGTCTTATTATGTTAAATGGAGAAATTGTAATAGAAATAAAAAACAAGGAAATTCAGTTTTTGCATTCAAATATTGCTTTATTGGATTAGTGTCCATAATGCTAAGGGAAATAGTCCTTTCAACTGCAACCTTTTACTTTTTTAAGCATTAATTCAGTAAACTGTGTAAACCTTTACATTTTAACAATTAATGATGAAGGAAAATGAAGCTAAGCGCTAAGTCGCACACTGCTGGATTTGTGTCATGGTCGCAGAAGCAGCATTTCCTGGGCTGATTTGCCACGGAGCTGATTGAGGACCTGTTGATGATTGAGGACCTGTTGATGATTGGCCACCTGTTGCTGTTGGGGGTGGGGAGTAGTATTCTCTGGGTTAATGTTTCTGTTGCCACAGACTAGATGGTCAAACTGGCTGACTTGCTGTCAGGGGTGAGTGATTAAGATTTCTTGGGCTGATGGCTTCGCTTTTTGGCAGCAGTATTTTGTTTCGCTTTACTTGTTGTTCGGCTGTTGGAGGATCGCTGTTATAGTCAGCAGCTTTTTGACAAGGAATGCTGGTGTCCTCTATGTTAGTTTCATTTCTAAAGATTTCCTCTAGCTCCTCTTCAGTTAAGCTAATATAGAAATTCACAGACTTGTTCGACATGTTTGTATGCAGGGTGCATAACGGGATAACAAGATGGCTAACTGAGCCTTTGTGAACATTCTATGTTTGGCATGTTCAGTACTGAACATTCTAATTCAGAGTATTGATTTCTGACTGCCCTTTTTTCTATGCATAATACATATATGACACTGATTTTCTACCCAATCAGTGAGCTTATATTTTCATGCCCATTTTATAAAGCACAATAACATGTACAGATAATATCAAATACAGCTAACAGTAGAACAGCACAATACTTAGTAAACATAGGTGATTGCAATCAGATACATAGTTGGCATTCTGGGACTTTATAGATGAAATGTGGGTGGAATCCCATTTGGAAATCGGGAAGGGCGAGTCAGGGGATGAAGAGTAGCAGCAGGACAGAGAACAAGGTGGGAGGAACAGCTGGGCGGCATTGTCAAGCATGTTGAAGCGAGGCAGGAAGGGGTAGAACAGGTGGGAACGGGGGCAAGCACGGAAGGAGAAGGTGACAGGAGGGAGAGATGGGAGGTGTGGGGAGGGAGGAAGAGGGCAGAAGGAGGAAGAAAGATGTGGAAAGAGTCAGTTAGGGGTCATAGTGGGTGAGTTAATGGGACAGAGTAGGAGGGTCAGGAAAGTTACAGGTAGGGGGAGGGTGAGAGAGGCGATTGAGTGGGGAGGAAGGATGCAGCCAGGGGCCTTGTCGAGGAGGCTGGGGAATGCAGGTTGCCAGATGAGGTGGATGTTACATGACTAATTAAAGCAGGTACACTCACTTTCCTTCGATGTGCAGATGCAGGAGATGCTTGATCTGGGTAAGTTGAGGTATGCTAGTCAGTTTACAGCTCAGTCCATTCATCCAGTTAGGAACACTGTAAGGGAAGGATCACAGGCATTGGGTGGTCCGAACCCTAGGAATGTGAAAGAGTTCAGAGAGAGACATTGGAAAAAAAAAAGAATATCATTAATGTTGCATAACCTTGACACTGAGCATATACATTAGATCTCCTGTCTTCTAATCCGATGACCACTAGAGCTACTGCGCTGTCCAGTTTCATAAATCATTGAAGGCTTTGTGAGACTGAGGTCTGCTAAGTGTTCATTTAAGAATACAGTATCATTAGCAAGCAAACTGTAGCAAGCACAACGCTACCAAGTTTATTTTCAGTGTGCCTTGTTTTGGGAACAAATCACAGAAGCAAACAATTAGCACTTCAAGTTGCCTTCTACCATTCCTGTTTGAACTGTAAGCTTTTGAATTATCAAGATTAAACACACACGTATTTATACAGATATCAGCAGTTAACCAGTGGTAATGCAAAGTTACTGTCAGAAAAGGGGTGGGGTTGGGCTTTCCTAGTCTCTTTATTGGTAAAATCAGTGATAAAGGATCAGAGTGGATGAGGCCTTTGTTGGGGGTGCTGTTGTTTTATGAGTGACTGTGACTTCATATAAATTAAATACCATTATTATTTTCCTGGTGTGAAATATACCAGCCTGATGTGTTGTGAAATTATACATCACAGACGTAAAACAAATTATGATGTATCACTCTCGGCTGCTACAAATGCTAGAAGTTACTTATACTTGCTTAATTAACATAGGAACTGGAGCATGAGGATAGAAATAGAACATGATGTGACATTTTGAAGACTTTAAAAGAAGCTCTGTAAAGATCATGCATAATATTGACAGGATGATCATTGTAAATCTGCATGAAAAAAAAAAACATTTGTTTCCTGCAGAGATTTAATAAAATTTATTAACTGTAATGGAAGGATATAATTTTGGACCCTGCCACAAAACAAAAAGCCATTTGGGTTCTCCTGGCTTTTCAGCCCTGGTGCCTGGGCCCATATTTTCTACGTTCTCCTCTGCAGGGTTGAAAGCCTAGGCCTGGGTCAGATCACATTGGACTTTATAGCAGTTTATCATCTGGCCTATCTTCACCTTGCCCAACCTAGCTGCACCCTGTCAACATGATTAAACTGGGCAGATGGTCCCTCTTAAACTGAGAAAATTAACGTGGTTGTGTATTTTGATATAGTATGTGCCACAGAGGTGCTTTAATAAAAATGTGTGTAAAGGTCACTTTCAATTATAGGACCATTGCAGCAATATGTTGGGTATGTCTAATTACAAGATTTCAGTCAATCAATCAATCAGACTTAATTTTACTAGATGAAACACCATTGAGTGAGCGTATTGCAAAGTGGACCTGGGCAGCGAAAAATAATGCTGATACATTACACACAGATATGACCTATTACAGCACAAAGTATACAGTGTAGTACAAATGATGTATGGAATACATACATATGTAAATAAAGCATAAAATGCACAAAGGCATCAGAGCACACACAGTGCAATCTTCAAAGGAAAATGTGATGTATAAACATGAAGAACAAAACAGAGAAATGCATGGGTGAAACCCCAAGCAGCAGAGGTAAGATAGAGAGTTGGTAAAACTAGTATGGTTAGATGGAACCTTTTGAGGTTTTAGGAGGCAGATCAGGCAAAGACAGTATGACGATGCTACACATGAGACTTGAGATGTAAAAAGAAGTTAAGAAAAGCAGTTACAGGTGTCATTGGTGTAATGTATGAGTAATGTTTTGAAGGTTACCATTTTTAATGAAAATTGATAGCTTCAGAGATTTTTGAAGGTTGTTCCATAGAGTGGGAGGGCATGGCTTATGGATGATAGCCCAAAACGTGTTCTAGATCTAAGAATGTCGAGTGAGACATGGCGTGTCTTCTGAGAGAGTAAGTACCAGGGTGCTTGTTAGAAGGCTAGATATGTATTGTGGAGATATCCAATTAAGGCTCTGTAAGTCTAAATGGCCGCATTTTTCAGTCTCCTGGTTTTTAGGGCTGCCAACCAAAAAGAGCATAAAGGAGCAGAGGTGAGTATTGTACAGTGCGCCAGTAACAAATCTTATCACCCTCTGGTACAAGGTGTCAAGTTTGGCCAGGATTGAGCATGGACCATGACTATACAGCAGATCGGCATAGTCCAGGAGTGGGAGGAATGTGGTTTGCACCAATCTCAGCTTAGCTTACTGGGACAATAAGTATTTGATTCTAAAAATAGGCCTAATCTTTGCCTTAACTGTTTTGCCAGTTCCTCTATATGAACTGTAAAGGAGAGTTTGTGGTCAATCCAGAATCACAAATACTTGAATTTGTCCACTGATTCGATTGGTTCCCCACTAGGGTCATTATTTGCAGCTTGGCTCCGGGAATGAGGATAAGCAGAATTGACTTTGGAGGAAAAACAACGTAGCTTTGGTTTTCTTAGCATTCTGCAAGAGTTTGAGATTCAGGAGATTTTTCTGCAACAGGTTGAATTCTTGCTGTAGTTCACTGCAGGCGAGTTCAAAGGAGGGTCTGGCAACATAGCACATTTTTCACAAACACTTACTAAGCCTTGCTTCCAACTCTTTTAGCACTTCTGTGTCTTTTCACACCCTCTGATCCCATGGTCTTTGGCCCGTGTGGTACGAATGAAGTTCTCCTGGTGGCTACCCCAGGTCCACTACTCTTTATGAAAATGTTTTTCCTGTATTGTGTTATCATGTAATATTGTACTAGTTTAAACTATGTGTAATTGCTGTCCCAGCCTCGTACCCTCCCTCAGGACGCTTCTGGAAACGAGCTGTGCCTCAGCTCATGTTGCCTTTCCTGGTGAAAATTTTGTAAATAAATAAATAAACTTATAAAATGGGTCAATAGTATTCTCTGTCCTGACTGGCTGAGAGGCACCAGAGGCCGTGGTCCTTATCAGTACATATTGTGCCAACCAGCACCTTTTCAGCCAGTTGGGATGCAGAACCTGTGGAAATCCATGCATGCCAGAAGCCTTTATCAAAATTTTGTGACTGCTGTTCCGTGATACCTTCAGCCAGCCAGCCGCTCCCCCCCCGCGGTCCACTCTGTTTGCTGATTTACTGAATCCTCCCTCCCGAGGAACACATTAAAAAAATCTGACCTTTTGAAAAGTTTGTAGCAGCTCGCTGAACCACTGCTCTCTGTGATCTATTCTTTTCAATCGGCTGCCACGATATACTGAGCGCCTCACAGGTTACGAGAAACGGTTTCAAATCAAAGCCGAGACCCATGCCTCAACCAGTATTCCTGTCGTAAACTAAAGTAATTTAAAAGTACTGCAATCATCATGACTGGTAAACCCACTTCAGGACAAGTCGACTGCTGCCTCTTGCAGAAAACTATATACTCCTGCTGTAAACAAAACAAATAGCTACGGGGCTCGTAAAGAACACGCCGCTCCCCAGTTAGGGTAAAATACTGAAACCGTCCCCTGCTGTCACCTGACTGAATTTTACTCAATGAAAAGTTACAATCTTTTCAAACCTGTGTTGAGGGAGCATAGAAAGACACAACCACCATCTGATGACTTTCTGGTAACACAAAAACACTTGTAGAAAAGTGTTGACTATGGCCAGTAAGAGACACGCTCACTACCATCAAAACTGGCTCACACTGAGGAAAAAATCAAAATTTAAAACAAAGCCAGTTTGGAATGTACTTGTGGTAGCTAATGTGTGTGTCTGTGTGTCTCTGTTGGGAGGGGGATGCATTGGACCTCATACAGTACAGAAAGTACCTTAATAGAGGGACTATTTTACTACTTTAGGTAATAAAAACTAAAATTATTAAAATGCTTTCTCTCTTTCTTCTTCTTCTTTTCTTAAGTACTTACTTGAGAACCCATTTTATAAGTGCA
This sequence comes from Neoceratodus forsteri, assembly GCA_016271365.2. Taxonomy (NCBI): domain Eukaryota; kingdom Metazoa; phylum Chordata; order Ceratodontiformes; family Ceratodontidae; genus Neoceratodus; species Neoceratodus forsteri. The sequence goes on along the minus strand of CM057450.1, from coordinate 1,180,229,575 downwards.
ATAAGACACTCTGAGGTGTGGTTTATCGCCTGATAAGAGCATACCCAGTGGCATAAGGCACTCGGCGCTAAGTGTCTCATGCCTTAGTACACCTCGGTGTGCTCTTATCAGGCGATAAACCACACCTTGTCGTGTCTTAGTGCTTGCATAGAGAACAATATCATCAGTGAATAGATGATAATTATAAGATTTATTTTCTAAATCCCCAGAATCCTTTCCTCTCTAGCACAGCCACTTGACTACACCTTTCGCCAAGCTGGGAGCAGCAAGCTAGCTGCTACCACTCTGTGCCACTGTTATTCTTGGCCAGCGAGAGGGGTGGTGGTGATGAGTCTTGCATGCTGGGCAGCCAGGGTCCTTTGCAGGAAACCAAGTTTGTATCACCTTTACAACACTTAAGTTCCACCTTCCCTCAAACTCAGGGTCTGGGAATCTACGAGTGGCATTCTGACCCCCCAACCACTTCTCAGTTTATTTATTGTATTTATTTTGTTTCCCAGGAAGTTCACTGGAGTGTGAGACTCTATTTTGATTGGATTGGTGTCCATAATAGGCCCAATGAGCTAAATTGACCATTTTCATGAGCAACCTGGGGCAACAATGCCAGGAAAATACAATAAAACATATCAGTACAAAGCGTGAGAGATGCAGTTCATACAAATAAATAAAATTTAGTGAAAGCACTGACAAGTACAGGAAACACCTGAAAATGGTTCACATATAGAGAAGCATCACAGGTAAGAACAGAAAAAACATTAGGAGTACAATAAATATTATTGGCCCTGTCCACACTTGGGGAGGGTTTTTCAAAAGGGTTGGTCACAAACACCAACAGAAGCATAGAATTTTGCAGCAGATAAGGATCACTTGCCCCACCCAGTCTGTCCATTTTTCCCACCTGCAGTATCACTACAGACCCTAAGTGATCTCTGACTCGTTCTCCCTCCCCTTCCTTTCCACTAAAATTCCCTTTGCCTATCCCATGCATTCTTGAACCCCACCACTGTTTTCACCCCCAACACCTCCGCAGGCAGGCTGTTCAAGGAATGTTCCACTCTTTCTGTGAAGAAGTACATACATCTCTCCTGAATCTACCTCCTCCAGCTTCATAGCATGTCCCCTTGTTCTAGAGCTCCTTTTTTCTGAAAACACTTTCCTCTTGTACCTTGTTTAGTCCCATGAGGTGTTTAAAGGTCTCTATCATATCCCTCCCTCTGTCTCTCTTCCAGAGTGTACATATTGAGGTTCTTTAGTCTCTCCTGGTAGGGCTTCTGATATACACCCTGCACCATTTTAGTTGCCCTCCTCTGGACCGCTTCACTCTGTCTATGTCCTTCTGGAAATGTGGTCTCCAGAACTGGACTCAGTACTCTAGGTGGGGTCTTACCAGTCACCATACAGTGGCAACACTACTCTCTTTCTGATGGTGATACCTTTTCCTATGCACCCCAGCAATGCAGCTGCACCTGCATCTGCGTCCATCTACTTGCATCCAGGCAGCCCAGCTGCTATTTTGTTGTATCCGCTTACAACAAAAAGTCACATTTTGCAGCAAAAGATGATGCAGCTGCATCCAAATTGGAAGGAACTAACAATTGCGCCCATTTTAGGATGCACATTTTGGCTGCTGTTAGGCTACCTAGTCGATGATCTAACAGGTTTGGATGCATTTCTGCTTTGAAAATAGGGTTAGACGATCTTAGGCAGATCCTTTTGGAAATCCTCCTTAAGGATTCTTGAACCATTTTAACTCTGTTAAATGGGTTAAAAAGGTGCAACCTGCTGGGAGCATGGGTAAACCTGATAATATCAGTATACATAGTACAATCCAGTTTTGTTAGAAACATGTGCATTTATTATTGCCGAGTAAGTATTCATGTAACGATGTTTAAAAGGTATCATGTCAGGTGATTTCTCTCAGATAAAGGAGGATAGCATTCCATACTCTTTAGCCGAGTTTATTCTAAAAGAGTTCTGCCCACTTTTGTCCTAACAAGTGGACTATCTGTTGGTACTTGGTTAAGTAGGGCCCTGCACACACCTCACCTGACTACATATAAGGTTTCTTGTGTCAGAAGTAGTCTTTGTCTTCTTCCTAAACATGCAGCTTTCAACAGAGCTGTGCATATTTACAGCAGTTTTAATAAAAGCTTGGTAAATGTCTTACGGAAAACTTCACCGGCATTGTGACCTCAAGAAAGTCACTTGGTGTCCTTGTGCATTAGCTCCCTCAGTTGAAAAGATAGGGCAGAAACAGGATCCTCAGTAAGAATGAGATGTTACATCTTCGCTAAATACATTGTTAAATATAATGACAATAAAAAGTACAAATGCTGTGTTCCTGGGGTGAGTAGCAAAAGTACAGCAGCACTATGATCAAGAAGTAGAGTATGATTAGAAAAGAAACTTCTCACGGAGGCTTATATCATTCTTTCCAAAGACTCTTTAGTGAAAAGTTAAAAATATATATGCATATTAGTACTAAGCAGTACTTACTGGAACTTGTATTGGGAATTAGGGTGTGCAGTCAATAAAGCATTGCTCGGAATGAACACTGGAACTGGAATACAAAGTTCAGAAGCCATTTCATTCTGTTCTGCCCTGAGGTAAATGCAGGGGGTCACTGTTTTGTGTCTAATATTTTATCAGTGCTGTTAAATTAAATTATTTTAAATGTGTTTTGCAGAGGTTCTACCAATTCTTATCTCAAGCCCGATCCAGAGGCTGTGCGCTACTTAAAATGTGTCAGTCTTGCACCTCTCCATGCTATACAGACCTGATTTGATGCTTCGGTGTTTCTTCCCTTTAAGCACCTGCAACTTGCAGGAGCAATTGTTTCATTTTGGATCCTCCTCCTGGTCTCCCCTCATCTGAGGAACAACTGTCCCAGCTCTCCATTTAGCGTTCAACCCCATACAATGTCGGGTTGTATCGATTTTACCAATCAGCAGATCCAGCTAGTCTAAAGGGAGTTTGTTATTACTGGCAAAATGCATTACATCTCCAGGCATCAGTTACAATTTGGCAAAGGTCTGGAAACATCTGTACAGATTTGTCAAGCAGGACCGTTATCACCTGCTCCAGTTCAATCCACCATAACCTTTACTTCACACCTTCCAGGCTCCACAAGATTGGTAAACTGGCATCTCCCAATTGCTCCTCATTATGAACTGGCTGAGGGACATCTCAAACATATTCTTTGGGATTGTCCCAAGGTCATGCCCTCTGGTCTGAGATCTGGTGCTTCCTAGACCCTCCTGGGCTTAGGCTCCTTTTTACCCCTGAGGTTTGTTTTAATCGGTATCAACTCATCGGACTTGATTCGGGCCACGTCGGGCCCACATGGCCTTGATATCGATTACAGACAAATAATGATTACTTGTCGACACTGGTAAGATGACGTTGTCCCAACATTCTGAAAGTGGCATCAGGAAATTTTGATGGCACAGGAGATGGAAAAGCAGATTGCCCTTCAGAATGACCAACTGCTCAGCTTCCAATCCAGATAGGACCAGCTGTATGCCTTGTTGGCCACCTCCTTTCCTTCACGGTCTACTTAAGCTATTGTACTATCTCAGGTCATTGGGAAACTCTCATTCTGGGAGATCATCCTGGGCTTTTAAATTGAACAACCTCCATTAGTTACCACTGGGTGTACTGGACATCTGTTGGTGTGCTCCAGGGATTGGGGAGTGGGGTTTTGGTGTTCTCTGGATTGTATGTTTTGTCTGTTTTGCAAATGATTGTTATTACCTTTTTATCTTTGTTGTTGCTGTATTAAAGAAATTACAATAAATTTTAATAAATTGAAGAAAAAAATGTGTCAGTCTCTTGGACTCTTGAATGATCCTTTGTATTTTGTACAGGAAGAAAGAGGTTGCCTAGCCGGAAAAACAAAAATTTGTGGCTTGTTTTTCTAGGGTAATTTTAGAACTGAAATAGCAGAAACTGCACACTCACCACTTACAATATGTGTGATTTATTTATACAATAGATCTGGCCACCAAAAGGACCCTGACGATTCATGGCTAATGCTGCTTATTCAAGGAAGATGGTCCAGCTCTCCATGACCAAAATGTCAAATGGTTTCAGCAACATAAACTTGCAAAATAAAACAACATAAACTCAGCATTATTAAACCTCTGTCTCTTCTTGGAGTATTTGGGGTTAGCCACCCATTTTGTCAAGTTGTTGCTTCTCTGTGCTGCCAAGTCGAGCAGCCATGAAATATTGGGGTACTCTTGGTGGCCATTCTTTCAGCACTGTTACACTGCCATCTTGAATGCTCCCTACTCCTGCAGTAAGAGTGTCTGTATTTTCTCTAGAATATGAGAACCCCATCACGCTGGACTTTTCTTTGCATGTAGAGTCATTTTAAGCAGAAAGGGTGTGAATATTTATGGACTTTTATTATAACTCTAACTTATGGTGTATTTTGAAATCTAGTCATGGAGAATGACTTCTGGCTTCGTTGACTAGAGAAAGAAGCACTGTTCTCCATTGTTGCCAATACTGACAATTCAGAAACAACTCTCCCACCCAGTTTATGAAAAATCTGTATGATGCAACAAGGTCTTGTTAAAGGTGACAGATTGATGATGCTAGAACCCCTAAAGCCTCTGTTTAGCTATAGGCTGCAAAAAGTGTGAGGTAGCTTTCCTGTTCATATATTTTTTGGGGTATGGTGGAGTTGGGGGTTAGGCTTGGTATAATGTATGAGTTCAGTCAAAGTTCCATATTGCCTAAGGCTGAGAGAAATTGTTATTTTGTGGTGACATTTGCTTTTTTTGCATTCATGAAATTCTGCAAAACAAACTTTTACATTCCAAACTATGAAACTTGCATCACTGCTTCCTCAAATTTGCCCATATATTGAAAAAATAACCATCCTGTGCAGGCATATTCCTTTCTGTGCACTGAATTGCAAATGTTTTTCTCTCGCACATCAGAAAAAGTACTAACTGGGAATTTTGGGATTGTTTTCTGCAAATCAGAGATAGCGAGAACTAGTGAGAAAAGTAATCCACAAATCCCATACTTAGTACAGTACTACTTTTACTTTTTGTATTTCTAGTGTTATTAGTGTGGCATTAGCAGCAGAGGCAGGTCAGGGGCCATGAAAAGTGTAATGTTATTTGGAACCACAGAATGTGCTGCTAAAATACATAATTTTCAAAAGCTTTTTTTCTCTAAAATAGCTCAGTTCTGTAAAGGGACTAAATGCTTCTTTACTGAAAGAGGAGCAGGCAATCTCAGTTTTACAGCTAGCATGAACTACTGCTCTAACTGGATTTCAATAAACAGTTATGCAAATGTTTTACCTACTCAGTCCCAGTCGACCGTTTTGATGACATCATAAGTGGGATTGTCCGTGTTGATGATCAGCATTATGCATTTATTTTGTTAAAAGGATGAACTAGCCAGGGTCGACTGCATAATACAGTGGTATTAAATGGTAGTGATCGATTCTTTTTCACCCTCGAAAAGTGTCTGTGCATTTTGACCTAATGTAATTTAAAACAAGAGAATCCCATGACCAAGTCGGCGCTTGTAAGTTTTATTTTTGATTAGCATGCTAAGTAAAGGAAGCTGCAGCACATGCTGACACACCACACTTGTCACCTAGACTGCAACTAGCACATACAAATGAAACAGTCTCCATACTGGCAGCAGTCAGTTCTATTTTCTTTCTTTTTTTTTTTTTTGTACATTTAGTTTTTATTCAATATTTTAAGAGTCAGCAATCCACATCACACTGTTTAGAGGTACAGAATGCATGGTGTGAGTACATGTTGTTACATACATCCTTTACAGATCAGGCCCCAGAAAACTGCAACCTGCATCCCTCACTCCCTAAGGTTCAGCGTGGAGGTGAGAAGACCATTATTACTATGTTATAAAAGAAATAAGCAGTCACAGCTCCCAGGACCCATCCACAGTTCTATCCAAAGTGGCCATCTAGTCCTGAATGTCAGCGAACACTGGAAGCTCCAAGAAAAGAGCAGGAATGAGGGGAGGGAGGAGAGTACAGCAATGATGTGCCAGTACTTTGGTTTGTGTGCCTCTTTCCAAATTACACACATACAGTACCCTGAAGACTCAATGCTGGAGCATCATGGGCACGGAAGTCCTTGTGCAAGTCGGGCTGACAAGGTTTTGCCAGAACAGGCGCCGCTTTTAAACAGGCATGTAAATCTAATGCAGTATAGGCAAAGAATGGCACACTAGGCACACATTTCATCCTCTCCTTAAAAGGTTAGTGCTACGCATCATCTGATTAGTAGAATTGGATTCATCAGTTTCTGTTCCATTTTTGGATTTAGGATTTTCAGAATTGAAGACTGAAAATCCTTCACCTTGAAAATGGCGAAATCATAATTGGATTCTGGAATCTGAAATCTGATTTCGTTTGTTTGTAAGATACGCAAACCTGTACTTCTTGTCTGCTAGGATTTTTAGAATTTTGGATTCTAGTTTGGAATCGGATCTTATGAAATCCTAAAAATTCACGATGGAACAGATTTTGGCACATCCGAGCTCTCCTACTCCAGTCACTGCAAAATAAATCACAGTTGATATCAGTAGATCTCACTTAAACAGCATTGTTCCTCATGGTTCATCTGCAGCTGAGGCTTATCCGGACTTGAAGTCCTAATGCCCTGGTACTGATATCACCGTCCGTTGCTGTGAAATTAATGTGATATCACAAGTAATACATTAGAGCAGCAGTGCAGTTTTACTTAGTTAGTTTTTTTTTACCAGGTAGGTGCACTAGACAAAACATTTGCCTAGTTTCAGGCAGAACTTGGGAGATTACAGCATAAGAAGTCATCAAAACAGTTTACAAATAACACGAAAACATGGTGCAAAACATTTAGCCAGGAAGTAGCACAGGGACATAAATTAAGCAAGGAAAATAATACAAAGATACAATGTACAAAGAGCATTGTGCAAAATACAGTACTGTGTACATACATTCAAGATACAGGGATAGGTACAAATGTTTTTCCAAAAGTATAGTCTCCTGCTTCAGTTAATAAACAATGTTAGCATACAAGTTAAATCTGATTGTCTAGGTGATTCTATTATGTTCACTATATAGATTTATTAAATGGCAAGAAAATATCTAGCAATTTGAATGGTCAAGAAATTTTACATGACCATCGTTAAATCTGTATAAATGCAGGTTCATATGCAGAATCCCATTTTCCTACCCCACCCACCAAAACCTATTTAGAGATATTTTATAACGGTAGTAAGCCCCTCAGGGGTGTGCATCATGTAACGTAATCACCGGCAGAGGAGGCCTCTACCGGGATTAATGCCTGCTGGGGGCGTTGTTGCTGACCGAGGTTCAATCCCAGCGGCATTAATCACCGTAGAGGCGAGGCTGCCGTGATTAATACTCTTGTAACACGGACAAGCCGCTGGCGTCTACTAGGACAATCACAGTGCACAGTCATTAAGAAAAAGGCGCTGGAGACGGAGGCAATCTTCATAGAGTTTAGTCTTACTTTACAACTGCATTACTGAAGGCTCTACGATGGCGCCCTGCGATAGGTGCAATGCGTCACGTGGTGCAGGAGCAACACGGCATTGTGAAGCGATAATGCCATGTTGCTGTGCTGGGAAGCGCGTTCACGACTCCAACACGGCATTATTTCTCATAATGCTGTGTTGGTCTTGCGTTCCCGGCCAACACGGCATTATTTCTCATAATGCCGTGTTGCTCTTGCGGCGTTTCCGGTACACGGCATTAGGAAATAATGCCGTGTTGAGCTTGGTGAACGCTTCCCAGGACAGCAACACGGCATTATCGGCTCACAATGCCGTGTTGGTCCTGCACCATGTGCGGCGTTGAGCCTATCATGGGACCCCTCCTTGACTTCTGAATAATGCTGTGTTACAAAGGATTTTAATACACTTCCTAGGGGTGTAAGGACACTCAGCCTTCAACCGTGTGCCTTACTACAACCCTGGGGTGTGCATTAAAATCCTATAATGCACAACCAGTCATGATTTATTGCTTATATATATATATATATATACACACACATACACACACACACACACACACACACACACACGCACTAACCCTTTGTCAGTTTTACAGTGGTATTTCTAAGCCAAATGAGGCAGCATGTTTTTTTATTGCAGAAAAAATCATTTAAAACATTTGTAATGTACCTAAATTCTGTCATAACTGGGCAGTTTTACCAGCCAATGAAACTGGAAGATGTCTAGAATATGTCACAATTAAAAAGGTAGGTTCAGAATCTTTGCCAGACCCCATTGCATGCCACTTTAAGACTTGAGCGTCTGATTAGGCCTCAGCTGTAAATGAACTGCAGGGGACCATGTTAGTGTTTTCATGTAAATACAGACAGTAATGAAGAATGGAATGTCTTGAAATTCACATTTTATTGAAACACAGTGCAGCTGAGTTCTGCTGATGCCAACTTTGACCTTTTTGGCTGTGGCGGGACTGCTGTCACTTTATCTGTAGCTGAGGATTTTAAGGGTGAGAGTAATATATTTCTTTTGAATTGTTTTATGTACATGCCGACAAGCATCACTTTAGACCCTTCTGCTGTGCATGTCCAATTGTCCCGCTTTGGGTGTAACGATGAATGCTTTATCTTGACTTGTTGCCAGCTTGACAGGCTCACCTTTTACTACAACTGATAAACAACTTTATGGTGACAGTCAAGTTGTTTTTGCTAGCTAGCATCCTCCATCTGTTTTGTTTCTTTAAGCATGTAGATGGATGAAGCAGTCTGCACCATTAAATAGCTCTACTTGGCACACAATTCTGCACCATTAAATAGCTCTACTGGCACACAATGTGTGATTCAAAGTGCTTGGAAAAAACTAAAAACTTAAAGGCACTTTTATGCAAAGGTTCCTTTTCACCTCTGCTGACCTTTTAAACACCGAACCATTGTCTAAACCTAATTTCTCCCGGGATCTCACAGTTGGATGAAAGAAATAAAAGACAGGAAGAGGGTTTCTTAAAATCACACTGGGCTTTCATTAGTGATAATCATTAGCCCTGTCGAACTCTTATTGATGGAGTACCGTGTGCTTTAAAAGTACAGCAAATACGTGTTCTTTTAAAGAAAGACCTGGATAATTAGAAAGCAGTCAGTAGTGATCTAATTTTATAACTGACTGGCAACTTTGAGTGTTGCCTTACACCGCATAGGAATGCTGCGCAGGGTTTTCTATCGGGCAGACAGTTTATTTATTTATCTAGTTTTTGTTTACTGGGTAGGTGCACTAGCCATAGCAATGACTATTTTCAGGCATGACCGGGAGGGTACATTACAACAATACAGGGAGACATTTCAATATAAGTACAGAAATAGTTGACAATGGTTATACAATTACAGGAAAACATTTCAATACATGTACAAATTATTTGACAATAGTATACAGAGCAATTTGCAGATGCAGTACCAGTGTAGAGAAAAATAAAGATAAGGGAGAAGCAGCACAAACCAAAGACTACCGAAAGTTTGCTATAGGGAAGAAAACATGAGCCAGATTGAACATTTTAGTGCTGATAAGGAAAGAATAAAGTATTGTAGGAGGAATACTGGAAGTGATAGAGGTGAGAGGAAGAAGGAGGGATAAGTCAAGAAAGGAAGGGATGAGAGTGAAAGTACAAAGGGGTGGAGCTGATTGGTAAGGATAAGCGCACTAGCGAAAAGAGGGTCAGGCCAGTAAAATGTCATGTAGAGAGAGGAGGCATGCACAAGAATAGCTATGGTGGTTTGAAACAGGTGCACTTGAGGGAAAAGTCAAGATGGTTTCGCAGCCCTTTTAAAAGATGCATGAGATGGTGATTGGTGCAAAGCTAATGGAAGGAGTTCCAGTATTTGGAGCATGTCAGATGAAAGCACTCACACCTTTTGAGGTTTTGTGCCTGGGGATGAAGACAGGGACCTGGTCAACAGACCTCAGCCCATAACAAGGTGTTTGATTTTGGAAGAGTTTTGCAAGGGATGCTGGTATTTGTAGGCAGACCAGGTTGTCAATGATAGAGCCGTATATATGAAGCCTCAGTTCATTTGGAGGAAGCCATCCTAGGTCTGAGTAGAGGAGACAGGGTGTTTCAGACGGTGGCAGCGGATGCATAGCGACAGATATTGTTATATGCGACATCCCATTTCCAAAGGATTGATTTGCATGCAGAGGCATAAGTTGCAGCACCATAGGTGAGTGATGGAAGGAGTATGCCATGGGCTATGCAAGCCTTGCTGAAGGAGTGAGCACATAACTGGTTCGGTAGGCTACTCCAAGTTTGAGTTGACCAATTTGCAGGTCTGACTGATGTGTAAGTCAAAGGTTAGTGACGGATCAAGGGTGATGCCCAAATATTTAAATGAATTTACCACCCCAACTAGTGAGCCATTTAAGGAGGTGACTTTAAAATTTGGATGTGCATGTTTGAGTCTCACATTAGATTCAAAGAGCATAGCCTGGGTTTTGGACTCATTTAATACCAATTTGTGAGTAGATAGCCATTCCTGTACTAGCTGAAAGTCAAGCGAGAGTAGATTGTTTATATCCTCAATGCTTTTATGCTTAGCATACAGAACAATATCATCTGCATATAGCAAGGAGGTTGTCCTGTGGAGGTCAGCAGAGATGTTGTTTACTTAAGAGAGAAGAGTAGGGGCCCAAGTATGGAGCCTTGAGGCACCCCAATGTTTATCGAGTCTTGTCAGAGATAGTAGAATTGTATTTCACAGTTTGAGTCCTGTCTGATAGATAGTTTCTAAACCACCTTACAACATTGTCTGAGAAGCCTAGTGATCCAAGGGTGGCAAGAAGGATGGAGTGATCAACTAGGTCAAATGCTTTGGTCATGTCTATGAAAATTGCCCAGTGAATAGGCCACAGTCCATGGCCTCAAGAGTATCTGACGGAATTTGAGAAGGGCAGTGGTGGTGCTATGACCTTTGCGAAAACCCTGCTGGGCAGATGAAAGCAGGTCATATTTCTGAAGGAAATCAATTGTCTGGGCAGCTACAAGCTTCTCGAGAATTTTATTTAGGACAGACAGTATGACAATGGGCCTATAGTTTGAGGGATCTTTTGATCTCCTTTTTGAAAACGGGTGATACTAGCTGTTTTCCAAATTTCTGGATGAAGCTTTGGCACAGGGAGAGTGTGAAAATCTTGGCCAGGGAGCAGCTAGAGGGTGCCGCAATCTTAAGGAGCTTTGGTTCTATATTGTCAGAGCCAGCTGTAGTGCAATCCAGTATACTGTTTAGCAGTCTAAGCACTTCGCATTTTGTGACTGATCTGAAAAAGAAATGAGGACCAATTGCATTTTGCTGGTTGGATATGTCTGGCTGGACAGGGAAAGAGGAGGTGTAATTAGTCAAGTCTGAGAATTTGTCATTGAAGAAGTTGGCAATGGTTCTGGGATTATTACAGTGTACCCGTCAAGAGACATGTCATTAGGGTAGATGCTGGACTAGATCAAGGAAGGATTTAATATGGGACCAGAATTTTTGGGTCCCCATAGGAGGTGGTGGTAGGTCCTTGTAGTAGGAGCTCTGGCTTTTTGATGTCCTTTTGCAGGCATTGTGCAGGGTCCTGTAGGTTATAAGGTCAGAAGTTAGCTCAGAGTCTTTATAGTGGAGCCAGCTTTTATCCCTCAGTTTAAGTTTAGCTAGTAAGTCAGATTTCAGCCCACAGGTTTGCCTGTTTCTTACTTGATGGGTTACAAGTTTGCAGTGTTTATCTTGGAGCACTAGGAAGTGTTTCAAGAACAGATTGAGGGCAGTCTGAGCATCATTGGACATAAGAATGGGGCACCAATCAGTAGCAGCGATGTCGGTAAGAAAGACTGAGAGACGAAATTCGCATAGTTGTGGAAGGTAATGAAGTGAGGTCCCATCTGAGGAGGTCTATTTTGCCCAAATACAGTACTGCTGGGGAGTGATCAGTGATGGCATCTGGTAGTACTCCAGAGGTAATTACATTTCAGGGCGATTGGTCATGATCCAGTCTAGTAGCGTGTTCGTGTTTAAGTGAAGGACGTGTCTGGTAGGTTCATCTATCAGGTGTAGGTTATAGCTCTGCAATCTGTTCCTATTGTGGCTTGATTACTGCCCAACCAATTTATGTTAAGGTCCCTGAGTATGAGGACCTCATTTCTTCCAGCTAGGCATGATGTTTGGTCTATTAGCTCATCCAGTCCTGTTAGACCGTTAGTTGGTGGATTGTAGGTGCACACAATATGTAATTTTTTGTCCCAAGAGTGAGCAGGACATGAAGTGCCTCACAGTGGCATAAGGGAGATGATTTTAGGACAGAGACATTGAGATGATCTCTGAAGTATATAACTGTTCCATCCCTCTTTGGGAGTGACTCTATCAAGTCTTAATAGATTGTAGTGAGGAAGGGCGATAGAGAATCGGGTATAGACGGTTTTAGCCAAGTTTCTGTTAGGCATATAATATCAGGCTTGTAGAGGGTGGCCAAGGAATCATGCTCTGCTAGATTATGCAAGGCTCCTTATATTGTGGTGAGCTACAATAAGACCTTTAGTGTTACTAATGGTATCATGTAGTGCATTGGCCGTCCTGGATTAGGTTGAACATCACCTGATAGAAGGATAGAAAGTAGAAAAAGTACCATAGTTTACGGCACAAGAAGGAAGAACATGCATGAGGGTGCCAGTGGCATTTCTTTTGGACATGAGCAGTCTTGTAGATCCATAACCTATTTATTAGTAGTGGGGATGAGTCACAGCTGGGGATAGGAAACAACAGGAGATTAGAGGAGTAGTAGTCATGTGGCAGAAAGCAAGGTTGGACCATTTCAATTTGAGGTGTCAAAGGCATGGACAAGTGGAGTAGGGGTACCATTATTGCAAGAAGACATAATATCATTTGTGGGGACATTTTTGATAACCTTACATACAGGCAGAGTGGACTAGTAGCTGAGAGCTTAAGTAATTTGGAGTACAGAACAGGATGGAAGGGGAGCACAAACTTTGCAGTTTTGCAGACAGCTGAGACCAGGGTCAATGATATGAAGGGGGTAGAAGAGGAGGAGCTACTGAGTATTTAATGGAGGCCTGGGAGGAGGTGGGGTGGGAGAAAATCATCTAAGCTAGCTAAAAGAAGCAAGGTTTGAAAGTTAAAAAGGTGCTGAAAAGCACTGAGATTTTCAGTCCAAAAGGCACACCAATGAGCACAAGCAGCCCACAGCCGCTGATCCAATCAGCACTGCTATCAGGCAGCGACCAGTTGGAGAAGCCCCACCAGAGAAGGAACGGAGAGATCAGTAGTGGCTCATACCGCGGTTTTGTCCGAGATGGGAACCAGGCGATCGGACTGAGGAAGCTTGAATTTTGGGCGGCAGTGGCCGCGACTGCCGTCCTGCTCCGCCTCGGATGAGGGACACTGCTCAGGTGCTGAGAGCCTGTGAAAGAGGAGACAGAAAAAAAAACAATTTAGAGCTGAAAACAAAAGACGGGGATCAGGGGGCAGGGGGCTGGCGCAGACCATCAGCGGGGGTGGAGGTGAAGGTGATCAGGGTTGAAACAAAGAAGGTGCAATCAGGGTCAAACAAAAGAGCAGGACTTAGGATAGTTCAGAGAGGGGTTTTTAGAGACTAGTGAAAGGAGACAGAAAAAGGCATGACAAGGGGCCAGGAGTGGGGGGATTGAGAAAGTCAATGCAGGTACACAGATAGGAATTTTCTGAAAAGTTTTAAGCAGGATTAAGGGACACAAGAATCAGGCAGAGCTGAGCAAGGTTTAGAAAGACAGTGCAGAAGAAGGAATACAGAGAGCAAAGTGAATTAACAGCAGAATTCAAACAAAAATACAGATTTGAAAAGGCAGTTTACGGCAGGCAAAACAACAGATTAGCAGCTCACAATAACAATCCACTTATGATTAAGGGCTGTAATCACTAGCAAAAATCATCTAAGCTAGCTACAAGAAGCAAGGTTTGAAAGTTTAAAAGGCGCTGCAAAGAACTGAGATTTTCAGTCCAAAAGGCGCACAATGAGCACGAGCAGCCCACAGCCATCGATCAATCAGCGACTGCTATCAGGCAGCCGCACCAATCAGAGAAGCCCCACTAGAGAAGGAACGGAGAGATCAGTAGCAGCTCGTACTCTGCGGTTTTGTCCAAGATGGGGAAACCAGGCGAGCGGACTGAGGAAGCTTGAATTTCGGCAGGCAGCGGCCGGTGAGACGGCAGTCCTGTTCCACCTTGGACGAGGGGCACCACTCAGGCGCTGAGAGCCTGGCGGTTTTGTCCAAGATGGGAACCAGGCGATCGGACTGAGGAAGCTTGAATTTTGGTGGCAGCGGTCAAGTAGATGGTCGTCCTACTCCTCCGGACGAGGGCACTTACTGATCAGGCAATGTTGTTTACCTAAGCTCTGACTCAACTGTACTTGTAAAACAAAATGAGGTGAAGGGCCCAAGCAAAGATTTTATTTTACCTTCTGTGAGTGAGTACTTTAACAAGCAAGGGCATGTGTGGTTGCTTATAAGGGTGGAGGCTGTTAGGTTTTCATTTCTTACTGAGCTAGTTGCTCAAGGATGGGATGGGACAGCTGTTACATTTTGACTTGAGCAATGTCTGTAGCTCGTTCTCTTAAAATCATGTAGGGCTGTATGGCTCTCTTATATGCCCAGAATAGACACTCTTATATAGGTTTGTCATGCTAATCATTTTGTTTTGTCTCAGCCAATCTTTAAACACCTCTTAGTTTCTCATCTTTATGTGTCAGAAATTGTAACATAGTAATTTAAGGTCAGAAGGATCCATGATCTCCAGTGCAGGTTTCTGGAGCCCAATGTGAACCCTGGTCTCTGCTGTACCACTAAGCCAGCCCTACTGTACCTCCTTCTAACAGCCAAACCCCATGGTACTGTTTGGAAGCATGCTCAACTTATGTGACTTGAACCTTCTTGGCTTCTTTTTTTCCCTTCTATGTATGAATAAAGTGCTTGTGAAAGATGCCAGATTGACAGCACTGGAACCTGAAGTCCTCTGCTTATCCACATGACAGGCACAGCACAGGCAATCACAGTGTCAGCCCTCACACTGCCCTGCCAGTGCGCCTCAACCCTGCCTTGGAGAGACCACCACAAAGGAACAGGGTAGTATAGACTCCATGGCCATTCAGTCCTTGGCCTCCCATGTGAGACTGCAAAGAAGGGTGCCAAATAGTGGCGGTTGTATTGGTGGTTTTGTGATGTGGACACTTGGCCACTGGGAACAGGACTGAGACCACATGAACTCATTTCACATAGTCCACTGAACAGCCCTCAGGTGATAATGGCTCTTGGACACTATCGACCTTGGCTGGATTTGAACTAGTGACTTAGAGGTGAAAGACTTCTAACCAGCCACCAATCCACTGAGTCATCCAGTTTTATTTATGTATTTATTTATGTATTTATAATCCGGATAAATACACTGGTTCAAGGGACCGCCAGGTATGACCCGGCCATCTAGATGGCACACAGAATGCAAAACAAAATCAGTGTAGAATTACAAGAACAGTTTGCAGTAAGCTTATTGACATTAAGATTATTACAAGTTCAGAGTATAAACATTTAGATAGGCACAGTAGTTCACCTTCTTGGTTTCTGATTATAGTGTATAATTCCAGTGTTATGAGGATGCAGTGAAAAGTTCTGTAACATTGACAAGGAAATGTTTTTTTCTCCACCATTCAAAATAGGCCCAGAACTACAGTACTTTATATGCTAAATGCCAAAGTCCATACCCCATGTATTCTAAACATATGAGAATTAACCCAATGCAGTACTGAAATTCTGGTTCTAGGGACGTGGATATGATGTTCTGTCCACAAATATAGGCAGTGTCCTTTCCCTTTAAGATGTGCCGGAAAGTCTTCAAATTGGCTCGCACCCACCTGGGTGGTAACTCCTTCAGCTCCACCCCATGATACGAGATCTTCCTTTCTGCTGGAAGAGGCAGGTTTCTCCTTACCACTCCAGCGTTGAGTAGGCCCTCTACACTTAAAATCTTTGGATTTACTTCCAAAACTTCAGCTCTTCAAGTTCAGTCTTCAGCTCGATCTTCATTGCAAAAGCAATGGACGTTAAGTTCGCTCTTGGTTCTGCTGGTGCCCTTGCTGGCAGAAGATGTCCAGGACCCACCCACATGTGACATGCATTTACTGCCTGGAGCATGACCACGCTTACTCAGGCTCCGGCATTTGCCGCTCATTTCACCCCACCATTCTGGAGGACCGCCTCGCCTAGCTAAAGTTGGGCCACCTTGGCGCAAAGGAACCCGCCGGTCAAATCTAAGGATGCCTGTTGTGTAGTTTCTGTGGCTGCAGGGTCTACTGAGCAGCTTGTGGCCTCAAGAGGAGGCAACCCAGGCTCGGCCCATTCCTCCTCGGTATCTGCCTTTGTGCCATTTCAGCTGGTCTCAACCTTCATGGGTTCCTTCAAGGAACTGTGCCAGTCTCTGCTGACCTCGATCAGGGACCCTCCGGCAAATCCAAGTCTAAAGAAAGAGTCCAAAAGGAAAAAGAAAGGACTCTCATCGATTGTGGGATCGGGAGAACTCGCTTGGGGCCTCCGATCTACACTTCTCCAAATTTGACTTCAGTTGAATCTCGGCCTTGGCTGCAGGCTCCATGGTGACCCCATTGGGCCTGTCAGCCGAGATGCTGGTCAAAGTTCCAGCTGAGATGTTTCTTGAGCCGACCGACCAGTTGTCAACCAAAGAGGTTGACACTTCCTTGTCTAGGACTCTGGTCCTGACTCAGACCATTGAAAGGATGGATCAGTCCGCTGACCCACCATTTCTAGTCCCGAACTGGATCAGGAGGAGCCTTGGCAGTCGCTGACTCCTCTGAGCCTCGCCGCTGGTTCCCATGGTGGTCAGTGTCTTGGTCTTCCTCCTGTGGGTCAAGCCAGTCCCGCGACATCAGCACTCCCACTCAGGGCACCACAAGAAGCGTGAAGTGAATGGGGAGGAGGTCATTCCAAAGTCCAAAAGAAAAGGACAACTGTCAAGCAGAGGTTTGGAAAGGGGAAGGAAGAAGAAGTATGAGTTGGCTCCTGAGCGAGTATGTAGAAAGGGGAGTGAGAGAGGGAGAAGATGTAGCAGGAGAGCACAGAGATGAGAATTTGGTTACAGAAGTGGCAGACTGGAGATGAGGGAAGAGAGCTCAGAGAAGAGAGAGAGAAGTGGAAAGTGTGTGGAGGCAGTTTAAGGCAGTGCGACAGAGTGGTAGAGCGGCCGGAGTTCGGCCAGGGTGGTCCTAGGAGAAGCACCGTAAACCATGTCCTTGTAATAAAAACATCAGGAACATCACCCTAAGAACAGTTTTAGACAGACAAGGAGGGGGACACCAAACTGGTTCAACCCAGAGCGGCAGGTAAAAAAATATTTATTTAAAATTGAAAGTGTCTACCCATGCTTTATAATGGTGGTGAGACACTTGCGGGTATGGGTTACTTTCAGTAGTTACATCACTTCATGATACTTGTGACCCATGTGTAAGTGCACTGATTACCTGGGAAGGCAATGTAGTCTAGCAGTTGGAACACTGGGCAATGGAGCAGTGGTCATGGGCTGGGGTTCAACCATAGCCACTGACTTCGCCAGTGGCATAGGGCAGGTCATGTGTCCTCAGTTTGCTTCAGTTCTCCCAGCTATCCAATTGGATTTATTTAGGTTTATGTAATTTAGAATCTTGTGCCCAGGCTATCCCATTTCAGCTTGCACCTAGTTTTGAAGCCAGAGGGACAGCTATAGTAGCAGGCATTCCTAACAGTTACAAGAAGGCTATATACTGAAAATAACCATATGATGCTAACCCATCCCATACTGTGCCTTACCATTTAAGTATATGAGGTCACAGGAATTCTCTAGCTCCACAGGACACTTTACTGTCTCTTTGGAATTCATTGTTGATATGAACCACCTTGAGAAAAGAGTTCAGTTATCATATATACATCTGTAGCCCCACCGATGACTCCAGCAATCTGCCCATTGTATAGAATTATTCATCACAATTTGTACCTTTCCCAGTTGTCTACTCTTGATAACAAGGCAGCAGATGATAACGTTTATACCCTGGAGAGCTGTACTGTAGCACAATAGGTTCTGGTTTTAGCGCTTTTTTCCCTACACTATTATTATTATTAGATCACAGACCACAGACAAATGTAGCTAGTGGGTTTGCCTTGGCTGAACAAACTAACTGCTGCCTTGTAACAGTCACTCTGCAGCAACAGGCACTTGTGCTTTGTTAACAATGAACAGCAGACACTTAATCCCACTGGACTACTGTATTCATGTGCTGTTTGAAATCAACATAATTAAAGTTGCACTCTGAAGTAACCTATTTATACAACGAAAGGGGGTTCTTACAACAGCTTTGTCTATGAATAACCTGTAGGAGTGCTTGAGGCTTGATTACTTGCTGGTTCTAATTGGGACATTCATTTTGCCTCATTACTTTGTGCAAGAATGGAAATAATTTGACTCCAGCCATAATTTTAAATTTACTGTTTGTTCCTGGACTCACTGACTGCCCTCTGCTGCCTCCTGTCTGTCAGTAAAAGGTAAACCCTATTACCCATCATCCTCTCTGCACTGCTACTGGCAGTCCCTGTGGTGGGTCAGGGACATACTGCACCCTGCAGAGAAAGCTTCCTTGTGGCATTCCCTCAAGACATGGTCTTGGGGCTTGCATGAAGTCCAAGGCTTATCAGTCTGGGGTCCTATCAGTCACTGGGTTTGGTGATGTTCCTCCCCGTCCTCTTACCTGCTTTGCAGCAACGTTTCCATTCCTTTTCATTCCCTCTAAAACATCTACTGTTGGTTGACCTGCCTTCTCATATCACTTCTCCTAAAGTCTGGTCCACCATTCCCTGTCAATCCACTCTGCCTCTTCTCCCTTCTTCCTTAAGTCTCTTCATGACTTTTCTACTCCCACCTGCAACTGTCTTCAACCCCCTACCTTTGATTCCCCCACACTCATTTTCGCCTGGCCATTTTGCTCTCCTCTCTCCACTATTCATGCATGAGTAATTTCCACTTACCTGTCAAAGCTCAGTTCTGTTTACAGTAAGTTCCTGTTGCTTTTTACCCTCAGTGTTTATGATAATGCTCCTTTGATACACTGTATTGATGTGCGTGTGTATATGTGTATATATATATATATATATATGTATCTTTACAGTTTTTGGCCTGGAAAGACATACTAAGTCGAGGCTTGTTTCCAGGTGCATACTGGGAGTACAGGGAAGTTAAATGACTTGCTCATGGTCACACAGTATGCAGGTGGTGGCTGTGATTCAAAACCATTTCCCCAGGTTTGAAGCTCAGGGCTCTACCCACTAAGCTATACTGCCTCCCAGGCCTATATAGTAGAGTTATTAATACTATTTTTGTAATGCTGCTAATTACAGTTTTTTCTCCTCTGTGCTATCTTCTATACCCTCATCCCCAGAACGCTTGTGGAAATTAGCTGTTATCAGCTCAGTATGTCTTTCCTCGTAAAATGTTTGAAATAAATAAATAATGTGAACTGGCCAAGACATCATACACCAATTAGGGAGCAGTTTAATTATCATATATCCTGCCCACCACCCACAACATTCATCAAGATCTAAGTGTGGCGTGGCAACCTGTGGAGCAGGAGAGCATATGGTGTGAGGTCATGTATGATGTCCATTGCCTCCCTAATCCTCCACAGGAAGTGTTCAGTCAGCTTATGGCTCCCCCACCCATCCTCAGAGATGACATCAACTCTGCATTCTGTGTCTGCATCAGAGAGAGGGTTAGGTCATATGACATGGGAGAACAAAGCACTCTAGAGGCATTGGTAGGTTGATCCTTTTTGTTTTATTTTTGGAGAGAACATGCAGCTTCAAAAAATAAATATGATAAACTATGGGATGGGGTTGGTGGTGGAGCCAGCAGTCGATAGAGGAGGACCCTCTCTGGGAGCTCTGCAGAACTACTCTATTTTCCTTTTTCGAGTGATTGTGGGCAGTTGTTGAACTTTTAAATATGAAGTGTAAGAGCTAAGAGGTGGGATGTTACCTGCTGCAGTTTGAAAAATGGGTGCAAGACAGCAGAAGACCAAGACACAGAATGATCCTGAGTAAGGCAAAGAAGTACCTGGTGATCTAGCTGCCTCTGGAGGGTCATCACAGGATGGGAGCAGTGAGTCTGAGCCCTTCCTAAAGGCCATGCTAAAAGCAGTAAAGGGCATAGACGCTAAAGTTGAGGGCTTTAATAGTCGAGCCACTGTCCTAGAAGGTGAAGCGGATTTGGTTTCTTCGCATGCTAACTCCATTATAGACATCTCTAACAAGTCTTTTAGAGCAGTAACTGTGGTCGTTAAAGAAAATAACATCCTCTGACTCTGACTGAAGCATTTGGAAACTCAGCATAAGCAAAATGCATCTACTAGGAATATCGGCCATCTCAGAAGGAACTGAATCAGTCAGTATGTGACAACCCTATTTCAGAATTTATTTGGGATTATGGAAAGACTGTCGATCCACCAGGTATACAGAATAACACTGAGGAAATGGAACCTGTTGGGGACTTGCGCTTCACTGGTGGTCACTGGACATGAAAAGATAAGATCTTGGGGAGAGCAAAACATGTTGGACAGTTGTTTTTGCCTGATGGAGCTCTGGTTGCTTTCCGGATCTGAACTTGGCCACAGTCAAGATATGCCACCTCCTTCACTGCAGTTCGGGACAGACTACAGGAGTTGTGGATCTCCCACTCTCTTCATCCCTGGCACAAACTGAAACTTACATATGCAGGCAAACTGTTCATCTACAGTGACCCCATAGAAGTGAGCAAGAGACTTTTGCTAAGAATTTAACCATTGGCCTTGACAGAAGGGTGAACAATGTCGCTCATTATGCAAGACTGCCTATTACCCATAGTAGCTGCTTAGACTGTTACTGTCTGACTGTTTAAAATAAGTGTTCATTGTTTGAATGCAATTTATGTGCTTTTTACATTACTGCACAAGGTTCAAGTTCATTGCTTTAACAAAATTTGAATTTATAGGTTACAGGTCGGGTACTGCAGGCCTCATTGAGGCATCTTAAATCAATCTTTCTTTCTTTCTTGGATTGGAGGATCTTTGAGCTCAAGAGCCCTTTTTCAAAGGTGTCCAAGTCAAACAGGTTACAAGCGTCAGCAGTCTCTTAACATTAACAGCAAGCAAGTTACTTAGGCATTGTGAAGGACAGTGTACATGTTACAGTCAGTAATATCTGTAGGTTAACGAGGCATTAAAGTAGTATGATTCAAGTTATAATGACAAATGCAACTGAGGTGTAGCGGCGTGAGATCTCTGACTAGTGCTCTCAAAGTGCACTTACAGTTAAGCTTCTGGAGAAAGTGGACAGTAGCTTGGGCATTGAATGAGGGAAGGTTAGGGAGCAGTCACTATTATGGGTAGTGAGTTCCAAGCTTTGATGATTCTGGGCACAAATGAGCACTGACCAAGTGTCGCTTTCCTGAGGGGCAGGAGCAACTTGTTTTCCGCCATGGACACAGTACCATAGTTGTTTCTAATTGGTGAGAAGTGGTTCCAAACACCTGGGGCATTTGGCCAAGTAAGGCTGTTTTGCATCAGAGGGCTGCACAGAAGGTACTTCAAAGAAAGAAAGCCAATTGGTAGAGAAATAGAGGTCACACCAGTGGGAGTCTGGTTTTGGTTGAGTACAGATCTGCAGGCACGGTTGAAGGCAGCACAAATTCTTTCAAGGACGGTGTTGTTTGTGGCAAAGTAAATCACCACTCCATAGTCAGTAACTGAAATTATAAGGCTAGAGACCAGAAGTTTTTTACCTTGGTGGCAGTTATTTCAGTTTCTGTAGAGCAGTTCAAGTCATTAATGCATGTTTTTGACTAAAGAGTCTGCATGTGTGAAGAAGGACAGGGTAGGGTACAAGTGTATACCAAAGTATTTACGATGGTAGTATTAGATTTTATTAATTTGAGGTGCCCTTCCCCAAGGTTGAGGGCTTCCTTACAGCGAGATCATAAACATCATAATAAAATAAAGTAATGCATCTGACATCAATAAAATTATAAATATAATAAATAGTCCAGTATATATTATGTTCCCTGTACTCTAAAACCAGTAACAATAATTAACTCTGTCGATCTCTTAAGGCTTGTTGAAATAAAAACATTTTAATCCTCTTCTAAATATCTCAACAGAAGGGGCCTCACTCAGGTACCCAGGTAACGAGTTCCAGAGGATCAGCACCACCGGCTCAATAGACCAATCCCGAGGATTTCAGTCTCACCCTGGGCACCTCCTGGAGCCCTCCCTGCTGACCAGAGAGCAACTGGGGCTGTAGAGATGCAGCAGCTCTACCAGGTAACCCGGACCCATCCCATACAGGGCCTTATGGGTCAACAGATCTATTTCAAAGGAGATGTGCCAGCACACGGCACCCAGTGCAATTTGTGCAGCATCAGGGAAATATTACATGATCTCAGAAGACCGTCGTTAGCCAAGCCACAGCATTCTACAGCAGCTGCAGTAGCGCGCAGTGCACCCCTTGACCCCCAAGGTAGGCGTGTTACAATAGTCAAGCCTCAAGGTGACAAACACATGTATCAGTGTGGTCAGATCTTCAGGAGGGACAAGGATTTATTAAAGACCTGGACATGCTCAATAGGGTCACCTGTGGTGGTGATGTGCAACTCTGGGATTTCCTTCAAAGCATGGGTGCTCCCAGACAGTAGAGATTTGGGTTTTTTTGAGTTGATGACCAGCTTTTGTGGCAAACTGTTCATAGACCCTGCTGAAGTAGGATTGCAGGTTGTTTGAGTGCTGCAAGATCATGGCGGGAGGTGAAAATTACTGTGTCATCAGCGTAAATAATTATTTGGAGTGGACATAATATTCTGAGGTTTTTATACTTAAATTTTTTCATTTTATGAAATAATTGCAAAAATACAAATTATTCCTTGCAAGGAACATCCAGTAATACAAGCATGCAGTTAGTATATCATCTAATTTTATACAGAGTGATAGAATTATGTGCTTATACCCACTATTGGAGAGGCTCCTTTATGTTAGTTAGCAAAGAGAAATACTTAAAGTCCACATCTGTAGAACTGTAGCCCGAGAGAATCCTGTGTTTATGCCCACTATTGGAGAGGCTACCTTAATGTTAGTTACCAAAGAAAAATACTTAAAGTCCACATCTGTAGAACTGTAGCCCAAAAGAACATGGCATGTTAACTGAAATAGGTAGTCCAGTAATGTGTCCATAGTATTCCTTCACCCCAAAACAGGCTATAGGTGCCATGAATGGGGTCGGATGGCTTACATCCCAGAATACTAAAAGAGCTCAGAGAGGTTATACTGTCACCACTGACAGCCCTATTGAACAAATCGTTGGATGAGGAAGTAGTACCAGAGGACTGGAGGAGGGCGAAAGTGATGCCCTTAAAAGAGTGGGAGCAAGGTAGACGCAAGTAACTATATACTGGTCAGTTTGTCATCAGTGGTGGGAAAGATGATGGAATCGCTATTAAGGAAAGAACTGCAGAATATCTAGAAGCCAGTGGAGCACCGGACCCAAGGCAACATGGATTCACAACAAGAATGTCATGTCTAATGAATCTGATAGATTTTTGACTGGCGACAGGGGTAGTAGATCAGGGAGGGGTGGTGGACATGGCCTGTCTAGATTTTAGCAAGGCATTTGACACAGTCCCTACAAGAGGTTAGTAAACAAGTTGGGCAATCTGGGAGTAGGTTCCAAGGTGGTAAACTGGGTCAGAAATTGGCTTAGCAATAGGACTCAGAGGGTGATGGTAAAACTGAATTCAGTCTAAAGAAAGGGGGTAATCAGCAGGGTGCACAGGGTTCAGTGCTGGGGCTAGTCATCTTTAATATCTTTATGAATGACATTGCATACATTAGGAGGCAGTATAGCTCAGTGGTTTAAGGCTCTGAGCTGTGCAAATCTGGTGACATCCAGCAGACCAGACCTGGGTTTGAATTCCACAGCTTCCACTTGCTTACTGTGTGACCCTGAGCAAGTCACTTAACTTCCTGTGCTCCCAGGTCGCTCCTGTCAAAAAGCTTTCAGCTTAGTGTGCTACTCCTGGTTAAACAACTAAACAAAAAAATAAATAAATAAATTACATTGCAGATGGACTTGAAGAAAAGTATGCCTTCTTGCAGATGACACCAAGATCCACAATAGGGTTGACAGACTGGGGTGTGTATGTGTGTGGAGTTGAAGGAGTGGTCAAGAGTGGCAGCTTGGATTCAATGCCAAGAAGTGCAAAATCATACACTTGGGGAACAAAACCCAGGGAGGAATACACAGTGGGGGGACTAATAACCACCACAATGGAAAGGGACCTGGGGTAGTCTTAACAGATGATCTAAAAGTAGCCAAACAATGTGAAAGGCAGTGTGAAAAGTCAGTGGAATGCTGGGGTGCATAGGGAGAGGTATCACCAGTAGAAAACAGAAGGTGATGATGCCACTGTACAGGCAGTTGGTGAGACCTCATCTAGATACTGTGTGCCATTCTGGAGAATTAGGCTCAAAAGGACATCGACAGGTTGGAGGCAGTCCAGAGAAGGCAACAAAAATGATGTAGGGGCTACACCAGAAACCATACCAGGAGAGATTGAGAGAACTCCATGTGTATACTCTGGAAGACAGGAGGGAGAGGGGGATATGATAGAGGCATTCAGATACCTCAAGGGGATCAACAGAGTTCAAGAGGGCAGTATCTTTCAGAAAAGGAGATGTGCAAGAACAAGGGGTCACAATATGAGGCTGGAGAGGGACTCAGAGGGCAACATGAGGAAGTATTTTTTCAGAAAAGTGGTGGATGATGGAACAGCCTCCCAGAGAAGGTTGTGGGGCAAAAGAGCTGTCGAATTCAAGAATGCATGGGACAGGCAGAAGGCAAAACTAGCGGTAGGAAGGAGGAGGTAGGCCAGAGATCAAATATGAACTGGAGCTATACAGGAGGTAGGGAAATGGGCAGACTAGGTGAGTCAGGCAGTCTTCCTTTCCCCAAACAAACAACATCCTTCAGTGTTAGAAAGGCATGTTACATCTCAGAATTAACAACATATTACATTGAAACTTTATGATATTTTTATCAACTATGTATGTTAATTCTGCAGTCTGAGTGGTAAACCTGCAGTTAACCGTAATACAGGTACATCGTAATGTAAACCAGTACTAAAGTCCATAGTCCCAAATAGGTTGAACATAGCCTTTTGTTAGGATGAGTCCCTGAAATAAAATTGCATATCCACCACTCTGATGTAGCAGGTGGCAATTTTAAACTTTAAACTTCCTATAATATCTGGTAAGATTATATTTTCTCCAACAATAGAAAAATCTAACTAATGGAAACTGTCTCACTACTGAGTGATGAGATAGAGCGCTGAGGGTCTAGCAGTCATTCTACCCTTTCAGGTTTCGCTTCTTCCTCCTCTGCAGCAGACGATCGTGGTGGTCTTCAGGGTGGCTGCCATCTTCAATGCCCGCTTCCTGCATTGCCTGGGTCTGTGAAAATATAGACCTTGCTGTTATGGACAATATGGAGGTTCGCTGGGAACTCAGTGGTGTTGGGAATAGTGCATTCTTTCAGTACATTACACACCCAATCAAATGTTTTCTTCCTATGTCTGGTAGTACAGGAGATATCAGGAAAACAAGCACCATGGTTCCCTCCACTCTCAGTGGTCCATAACACTCTGCTACATTTAGCAGTCTGTTCCTTGTGCCTGTGCAATCCAGGATCATCATCATTACCCTCAGGAGCTCTGCTGGTTGCTTCATCGTGGAGGGGATATAATAGGCCTTGATGAGGGGAAGTCAAAACCTAGTGCCTGAGAGTTAAACTGTTCTTTGAGCCAGGGCTTCAAAACAACATTGTATGGTTCCCTCTGACCCTTATGGCAAGCCCACTAACCTCACATTTTGGCTCCAAATTGGTTCTCTAAAATGTTCAAGCAGTTATTAGTGTGTTGCATTTGTTTTGCTGTTTGCACCATCGTGCCTTTACTAGAGTCAGAGTGGTGCCTCACATCATCCATGTCTCCCTGCAAGGAATCCACGACTTTCTCCGCTGTGGTAATTCACCCAGTCAGAATGTCCAATTCATTGTTCACAACTGCAGATGAAGTCAGAAGCTGCTGCATTTTTCGACTGAGGGTCTGTAATGTTTCCTCTGGCTTGTCACACTGTGCTGCGCCATGCTGTGTAGATTGTTTGCTCGGGCCCGCAGTCAGTCCCTGTCCACCTTCGCTCCTGCCATACCCTTGCTGCTAATTTTACTCCACTGCTCCATGTTGTTCTCCACTGCTTCCTCTGAAATTGAATTATAAAGTTCTCATCTGGAATTGCTGAAAAAGCTTACATTTAAAGATTAAATTTGCTATAAAGCTATTTCGCCTGTATAAAGACTTATGTAAAAGCGTCCTGGAGTCAATTTCACTGTTCTTCTACTATTGAAAGCTGTGTTAAATATTCAACCCCATACATACTGGCAGAATATTTGGAGGACCTCTACTGCTTAATTAAGCAGAGACAGACTCAGTCAACTTCAATTCAACATATTGCATGATTTTTATCTTTCCCCAGTTAAGCTGTTTAGAATGGGAAAATTGCCATCTCCAAACTGCGCTGTATGTGGTGCTGCAGAAGGGTCACTCTACCATAAACTTTGGGTATGCCCCACCATTGAAAGATTTTAGCACACAAGTACAATTGCTTTAATTGTATCAGTTACTGAATTACTCATCTTCTGGCATT
Source organism: Neoceratodus forsteri (assembly GCA_016271365.2). Taxonomy (NCBI): domain Eukaryota; kingdom Metazoa; phylum Chordata; order Ceratodontiformes; family Ceratodontidae; genus Neoceratodus; species Neoceratodus forsteri. Next base: position 1,180,202,743 of record CM057450.1, on the reverse strand, counting down.
GAAAGGGAGCTTGGAGCCCTTCGTTTTCAAATGAGTGCAGGAAGTTTTAACAGCATTGGCTGCAGAATGGGCTGTAGCAATGTCCAATGGTACGAGGTCAAGATTCCAGGACTTTTGGTCATCTTTTATAATCAGTTAGGCGATGTTAGCTGTTTAATGCTGTTACTTCATCTCTCTCACTGGATACTTTCTTTTATCTTTGCAGTAGCTGACTGGTAGTAACAAACTGATGTCAGAAATATTGTAGTTATGTGTACTATAGAGGCTGCACAGAGCAGGGGACTGGGGGTTAGGTAGATGGAGCTAATATAGCTAGGTTATTTTGTGTCATCACTTGTATTATAGATGTTTTATCTTTGTAATGTTCAGTGTTTTGTTCCTGTTCCTGTGTTTTCTTAATCATTAATAAAGTGAATTAAATTGCAAAAAAAAAAGCAAGATTAAATTTGTTGTCTGAGGAGCTGAAGTGCAGTGCAGCTTCACTGCTCGGGCTCCACAGCGCCCCAGGACTTTGTTGACAAAAAGGCTGAACACTAGAGGCCCTAGGATTGGGCTTTATAGGACTCCTATGGTCAGAGGTTGTAGCCCAGAGAACAATTCACCACATTTGGCCTTTGGGTTTTGTTGGATAGGTAGTCCATGAACCATGCCGATGCCTCAGTCAATAGGCCCAGCTCCACAAGTTTTCCTATTAAGAGGTCATGACTCACTGAGGAAGGTGGCACCAATATAATCTCCTCTGTCTAAGGCTATGTGGAGTTCCTCCTCCATTAGCTTGATTAGGCAGGGTGTGCTGTGTAGTTTACTAAAACCATGTTATTCAGCAGGTGAGAGATCATGTGCCTTGATGTAGTCTACCAGTTCATCACTGACAATTTTCTAAGGTCTTGGACAGCGGGAGTGGATTGAAATGGGGCTGTAATTAGGACATCCACATTGTCCCCTGATTTTGACACTGGAGCCACATTGGTTAGTTTCAGACATTGGGGGCGATCCACATTGAAGGAGAAGTTGAAGAGAGTTTGGATGGGTTGAGTCAGTTCGCTCTATAGCCATTTTAATCAGCTTCATGTCCACTGTGTCAAGCCCAACTCTAGTTTTGGAGATGGATTATAACAGCTATTTTTAACTGTTTGCAGGTTTACCCTTTTAAAGTAGAATAAAGATATCTTGGTGTTAGCTGGGACTTGTGTGCCAAAGTGACAGGAGCAGATGATAGGGTTCCTGTAGGCAGGTCTTACTAACATTGCTAAAGAACGAGTTAAAGGACTCAGCGATGGCTGTTGGGTTTATGGAGCGAGTCATTGACTTTAAGTATGCTGCTTTTCCTGCCTAGGATTCCATTGATGTTTTCCTATAATCCCCTGAGGTCATTACAGGATTCTTGGTGGACTTTCCTGATAGCCAATTTGCAGTGGTTCCTCTTCTCCCTGTATTTCAGCAGGTGCTGGAGAGAGCCAGAGTCTCTATACTGGGACTCACTGTCTTTGGAAGAGGCATTGAGTTCAGGGAAGAGCCAGTGACTTGTACCACCTCTAATTCTTTTTCTTTCTTTTTTTTTTTTTTTAGGAGGGCAAAGTGGTCACAAGTATTTTGGAAAGTCTGTGAGAAGTAGTCAAAGGTAGAGTTGATGTCGGAATACAGTCCAGGAAGGGCCAGTCAGTTTGGCTGAGGTGGCGTTAAATTCGAGTCTCTCTCCTCCCTGATACAATGGGTATATACAAACTTTGGCATTGGCTTCTGCTTCCCGCAGACCTGGAGCAGTAGATCAGGGAGTGGTCACTAATAAAATCAGGGCGCACCTCCACTTAGTAGATCCTGTACAGGTGGGATGCCAGGATCCAATCTATAAGGGTTTCTGCAGATCTTTTATAGTTGGTCCTGATAGGGACTTGACCATCTGACTGAGGTCGATTCAAATATATTTGGTTCAGGCGAATCGTGTGTACATCAATAGTGGACAGACCAGGAAATCAGTAAATTTTTGTGAAGTTATTCATAGAAATAATTAAAGGAAATCTCGAGTCAGCTGATTTAGAAACTGTTATTAGATAATGAGCTACTCAGACTGGAAGGGTAGACATTCAACTGAAATAGCAAAAACAATTTAAGTAAATACTTCCTGATGAACACTGGGAATACATTTGTACTGTTGGTCATCACGCAACAAACGTAAGAGTCTGGAGAGGTTGCTTGGAAAGTTGTTCCTAGATTTTCTAAAACACTAGTCATATTTCAATCATTCAATCAATCTATTTTGTATAATGCAAATAAATGAAACCTCTCCATGAGCATCACAGCTAGCAAAACAAATAAACAGAGAATAATGCATGGGTAATCATGTACAACAAGTCTGTGATTCCAGCAAGGGGTTCTGATGACATCATAGGGACATCGAGAGTGAAGTTTGAAAGATTCCTAATGTTATCAGAACCCAAGATAGAAACACAGGCAAGTTATGCAAGGTTGCTCATATGTTATTTTGTATAGTATATGGTTTTAAATACAAAATAAAAATGCTTTTTTCTTCCTAAGAAATCTCTGATGTATTTTTGATTATTTAAAGAAACCCACCCATACCCAGCTGATGAAAATACACCTGGAGAGGGTGGGTTTCTTTTTTAAAATGATGAAACAATAGAACATTTTGTGTCAGAGAAGAGTCTGGGTTCTGTGTGTGGGTAAATAACTGAAGTAAAACGGCAGGTGGCACGAGTTTCCATTCTATTAAAAAGCTGTTGTAGCAACAGGAGGGTACAACAGCATTCGATGATCTTTGAACTGTGGTGTAACAGCTTTTAGTTAAGCTGAAATCCATTCACAACAAGGAGTAACCATTACTATCTTACTACAGTAGTAACACATTATTAAAGACAGAGAAACACGGGCAATAAAATTACAATAACATAAATTGATCAGGAGCCAAAAATAAAATGCAATTAATCTAGCTAGCAAAACCACATCACAATTGGTAAGAAGCTACAGCTGCAGTTACATCTAGATTTAGAGTTATGTCAGCAGTAAGTAAAATACTGAGACTTTTGGTCAAATGTTTTCTTGGGAGTGTTGGAAACTGTGGCATGGGCAAAAGATTGACCAGACACACAATTTGGGCATGCAAAAACTGGAAAATATTGGGAGAAGATGGTGGAGGATTGGGAAGGGACAGAAATGGATAATTTACCAGGAGTCTTTTCTTGGAGCCTTTCACAAAAAAATTATAGAGCATTACAGGGATTTATATTTTCTGTTTTGGCTACTATAGTAAATAAAATCAGTAAAACACGGTTAAAAATTATTCCAACAAGGGTGTAATGGTGGGCGTGGTGAATGAGACTGATCAGTTGGGGACACTGATATAGTAGCCATATCTTCGTGCACACAGACACACACACACACACACACACTGATAAATAACTTGGAGAGGCACTAGCATGGTATGGGAATTATGGCAGAGGCAGTGGGCTCCTTTTTTTAAATTAGGTATATTGTAAATGGAAACAGAATTTCATTTTTATTTTCTCCCCCCCACCCGTCACAGCTCAGATCCACTGTGCGTCCTCTCACCTGCAATGCAGCACAGTGTTGCACTAATACTTGTCAGTGTTTTACTGTCCTGAAGCTGGGCAAGGCAACTGAATTGGAATAAAAAGCACAAGTGATGGATATGGGACACTTGGTGACTGAACATGAGTGCATTACTGGGCCCTGCCAACATTCTGAATGACAGCCAGATACTACCCAAGGACTGCCATACTGTTTACACTACAGTAACACTTTTGGTGGTGAAATACCATGCAGCTTAAGAAGTACTTTTTTTAACAACATCCAAGCTTCTTGTTAGTCTTTTTTCAGTCATTGTGCAGTGCAGAACACTCCTCCTTGTGTAGGCCAGAATGTAGCAGGTAGTTCTTGTTAAAAGAGGAACATTCCATTTAAGGATGAGAAGCTGAGAGGAAAATGAAGGAAAAATGGAAAGATCAGTAACAGAAAGAGGAAGAACATGCTGGGACATCTTAGAGTACAGACTGCCAATTGTGTAATCTTCCAACATCAAAACAAAACAGGAGACTGCTTGGCCCCATGATCGGAATACAGGACTATGAGTAAGAAAGCCCCAGGTTGGAATCCCACCACAGCCACTGGCCCAACTGTGTGACTTCATGTGAATATGAGTAATGTCACCTCCTTTGCTTCACTCTCTCCCATCTGTAAAACTGGGAGATGTAGGACCTCACTGAGAATGGTAGTTTGGCTGCGTTACTGTGGGTTAATAAACTGTCAGTAAAAGACATAAAGACGTCAGTAGTTTGTTAGGAATCCACTGACATCAGATAAAATAGCATACAAGCAACTGGTTAAATCATTTATTAACTTGAAGGACAGAAACTGGATCTATGGTGGTGAGTGGTGGGGCTGCCCTTGCATGCTGGCAACCCCAGTTTGTGCCCTGACCACGGGACAGCAGGAGCAGAGGCTGGCAGGAGGGTGCAGAGTGTCCATACAGACACTCTCCTCTGGGGAGGGAAGATCTGTGCTGTACCACTCATAGAGGGACACCGTGTGGGGCTTAGTTGAGATACCACTGTTGCATGGCCTCATCCTTCCAGAAGTTCCATGGGCATGCACACTTATGCTGGGAGGAAGATGGGATGAAAATGTGGAGAAAAGCCTCAGTGAAATGCACAATGGCATTGGGCTCAATGCCACCCATGTCCAGCGGGTATGTAGAAAGAGACGGTTTTATCGCTGATGGCGGCATGGTGATCCTGAACCTCCCTAGGAGTACACTGTAAGGGGCAGCTGGAAACAGGAACATCACTAGAAGGTGCCAAGCATGAGGCAAGAGCCAATCAGGGCAGCAGGAGTCTGCACTCACTAGGATGGCGACCCCAGACAGGAGATGGAGGAAGGGCCCTCAGCAGATGCACAGCACAACTCAGGATAAAGCAAGTAACAAAAAAAATCTTGAAAGGCAGGGTCCATTGTGAAAGTAAATTTTAATCTGTCCCTAACATATTTAGCATAAAAGGTATTTAACCTGGCATCTGAGGAAAGCCAAAATCATGTACTCTAAGTACTGTTAGTCAGAATGCTTCAAAACAATGTTAAAAGCAGAGTGAACGGCAGCCTCTTAGTGACAGGGTGCTGAGCTAGTTTATAATTCTGATGCGGTGCCTGAATTAGCCCTTTATAAAAGGAGCCATGCCGTTTTATTATAAGAAGGACTTATAATAGAACCCTTTGAAAAGCATTAGCATGGCCACTCATGTGGTGCCTGGCACACTGACAGGAGCGACAGTCATTTGATGACTTTGGTTTCTTTATCAAATAACTTGGTGTATCTATTTTGTAAGCCATGTCATCGGATGGAAAACTCAGGTCCCTCTACAATTACGCCGTGACCAGGAGGCGCGACTTGGATCAGGGCGCACTGGGACTTCTCCAGCTAATTGAAATTCTACCTCCATCGAGTTCAGATGAGAAGCGATATGATGATGTGGGAAAACCTGAGCTGAATTGATTTTTTTCTTTTAGAAAGACAATTGCTCTTTTGTTTGATATCAGGGGACTTTGATAAAAGAAATTAGGGAGGGACAAGGCTACAGCTACATGGGTCAAAGTGTAAAAGCCTTGGTGCAACTCCCTGTAAAGGGGAGGGAGGGCTTTTGGATTTTCTTAGAGGACAAGAATGATCTGAACCCAGTTTGACTCTTGCTACAGCAGCCTGTGGGTCAGTAGTGACCTAGGATAAAAATGGCTTAGGTGATGATCCTGAAGGCAGAAATGCATGACTGAGATCACTGACATTAATTCAGTGAGGTTTTAGTTTGTGCATTACATTCATCCACTAACAGTGTAATATCCTCTTCTAGGGCCTCAAGGCAACCCCATGGAAACCAGCAGCTATTCAGAAACTCAGGTTATATTAATTAAAATAAAATCAGTATATACCAGTGGTTAGAGCGTAGAACTGTGCACTAGGAGATCCCAGGTTCAATTCCCACCACTGCCACTTGCTCACTGTGTGAACTTGAGCAAGCCACATGACCACTTAGTGCTTCAATTCACCCGCTGGAAAATTGGATAGAAACTGAAATGGTGATGGGAGATGTTTGTAAGAACTGAACTATCCTGAGTAAATCAAGCATAGGAAAAGGACTTTATTAACTGTTGTAACCGTCCCATAAGGAATTGTAGGGTTCTGTCCTGCAAGCATTGCATAGTCATTCTCCTCTGTACCTGTGTGTTTGTTTATGAGACAGTTCTGAGTGGGCAGATAAACTGTCACACACAAATACTGTAGAATAATTACATTTGGTAGCCTGTAGGAAGTAAAGTTACTCTAAACCTTGCATTTGGCCTTCCCAAAGCAAATGAGTTGTTTACCCCAACAACTTCAGGAACTCGATAATTTCCCACTACTTTCTCATACTAAAAATGAAGTCCATTTTGTTTTCTTCATCTTATTTTCCCATATAACACCAGTGTTTTCTCTCTGTCTATCTCTTACTGCCTCTGTCCATGTCTGTCTGTCTGTCTCTCTCTTTCTTTGTCAGGTCAGCCATCCAACAAGTGTGCTTTCCCAGGGCCCAGTACTGGCCACTGAGGTCCTCGATTGCAGGCTCTGTGCTCTGTTTGCCATGCGCCATGGATGGTGGCCTGCAGTGGAGCCTCCTTTCCAGTTTGTGTGTCACAGTGTACTTGGAGGAATACCTAATCCAGCATGTGGACAGCAGGTGATTTGGATGACCCTTCAGGCCTAGTGAGCATGGGTGGCAATAGGCTGTCCGCCACTCATCCACCAGTGTAGGGCTTTGACCACTGTTATTTTGCCCATCCTTGTCTCCATGCAGTTATTTTGGCCATGTTATGGTCCCGTAGGTTGGGATGCCAGGCAGTGCGGTCACCTTTACTGTCAGTGGTATGTCCTCAAGCCCCACCATGTGGGTTCAAGTGATAGAATGGTGACACTCACCCCCAGAAGGAGAACAATAGCCATCCTTGATAGACATAACTCCTGCCATTCCAAGTTCAGAGCAGGAATAGGCTAGCAGCAGTACAAGTTGCATTTTCAGTGGAATGGCTGCCTCTATGCAATTTTAGACCTGGAGTACAGAAAGCAACGTGACTTAAGAATGTCGAGACCAAGCAAGTGCTTCTGGTGGAATCTGATCCTGAGATCTCTTGGTCAGGATCTTGCGTGTATAACCACTGGATTCTACCACCTTCCAGCTGTGGAATGTGTGCCCTGATGAAGGCACGATGCAACAGAACTTGTCGGAATGGGCTGTTTTGTATTTGTTGACTGTTAAATGTGAGGCTCCATGCTTGGTACGGATTTATTCCAGAAAACGACATAAAACAAAATAAACTCTATCGTGCTTTTTGTTTTGACAAAATAGTTTTGTTTACTACAAAATATAATTTTATGTACTACAGCATTGCACTTCTGTCACCGTATTCTGCATGGCATTGCACTTCTGTCACCGTATTCTGCGTGGTATTGCCCTTCTGTCACCATATTCTGCGTGGCATTGCACTTCTGTTACCATATTCTGCATGGCATTGCACTTCTGTCACCGTATTCTGCGTGGCATTGCATTTCTTTCATTCTGAATTCTGACTTTCCAGAGCACCATGATGTCATTTTAGTTACAGCTTAGTTCACCCCAGCTAACAAGAGGCAAACTATAACATCCATTATGTATTATGTAATTAACCTGTGAAAATGTTTATACTCTGTTTATTTGAAATTGTACTTAAATATTATCTGAAGATAAGAAAGCTTTGTAAATGAGCTTCTGGCTCAAAGGTGTTATCCGATAGTTAGAAATAAATAAAATTGATAGTCTCAGTGTGAAAAAATGAATGTTGTCCTTATGAGCTTATGTCTGAGTCCATAAATACTGTGGCTTGTCATAAAGAGCTGGGGTACATATAATTAGAAACAAATTACTACAAGATATCAGAATGTTGTGGGACAGAGAGGTCAGTAAAGGCAGCAATGAAATCAGTATAGTAGCACAACGCTTTGGTAATTCCAACAACTTTGCTTTAACACATTACTTCCAGTAGATCCATTAGAAGTTCGAACCAGCCATTACATAACCTTGATACAAAATGGACTTTAGGTCAGAACAATGTTTTTATTATAAAAATATCCTTTATCTCTAGAGGATCTTAGTGGTAAAACAAAAGCATTTTTAATTTGACAGTGATCGTTAATCGATGTTTTCCACGGAGAATGAACTTAACAGGGTGCTGGATTGTTACTGACTCGGTGCAACTGTTTTCCATACATAGGAATTTTATGAAGCCACCTTCTAAATGCTGTATGTTTAGCCTTTCACCCCTTTTGGGGTTTCACAGTCTGCATCCTTTTCCAGATAGTGGTGCAAAGATTTGCCACAATGCAGCTTAGGCTGTAGCATTTAAATATAAATCATGTTAGAATTCCACTACTGCACCACCTGCTAAGCACTCCAGGTTCTGTTGTCCAGTGTGGGGACAGGGACATTGGTATTGAACTTGCAGTCCTTTTCTTTTAATCCAGCAAAAGGAGCATCTCCCTAGCTTAGTGAACATGAGATTCCAATGTACTGAATCTAATCCTGACAATTCATTTAGCACTTTATTAGCTCAGCTCATCACATACGTATTTTCTCAAGAGGGAAACCACCTTCATGACTTTACTTGACACACAGTCTGTCCATGGTCTTGTTTGAGATCATACTGCTGACACAATGGGCCTGATATTCAAATGCTCAGGACTGGTGCAACAGGCTTGCGACAAGGCAAATGGTGCAAGAGCTCCTTGCTCCACATCTTTCGCCACTCCTGATTTTATAGGCATTTAGAGCCAGTGGAGGGGCTACCTTCACCAACTGGGGTTGTGCCATCCTTGCAACAGCTACACCGATACAGCATGGTGAAAGGGGGCATGTGCCAGGGCAGTGCTGCAATATCCCTAAAAGTGGGCTTTTGCAAACCCGCCAATGGGCGCACAGACCCAGTTGTTAGACCAGCCTGGAGCTGATCTAACCCACTGTGCACCACTCCTGGAGCCATCACTGTGTGGGGTGTGACCCTGTACCCCCAGGGAAGGTGCCCTCACATCCCCGACACCTGCCAGACCACCGCTGGGTGGTTGGTGGTCCATGGCAAGTCAGGCTAGCAATCCTCCATCTCACCCCTCGTGGTGGCACTAGTGTGTCAGCCTCCTCACCTGGACCCGCACTGCCTATGCATTTGCCCCATTGAGGACAGTTGCCACCTCCTTCCCCCAGCCTGACCCATCCCACCCCCATGAGCCAAGTCATGCCCAGGATGATCTGCCAGCCACCAGGGTGACTGGCCAGTGGGTCGCTATCGCTGGCCGCTGCTGCTGCAAGCCTGTCTGTGACTTGTGGCATTCTCCCATGCTCTGTTTCTTTGGCGGTTGTCAGTTCTATGACAAACCCAGGGACTTTGGCACCAAGAACCCACTTTTGTAAAATCAGGCGAGGGTCCCTGGCACACCCGGTTTGCCGCAGGCAGTGGTTCGCGCATCATGCACTGATCTAACAGGGCTTCAAAATTGAGCCCCATGTGAAATTTCAAGCATTGTTACTCCCTATTGAGCACTTCCTAGTACTACAGCCTCCATTCTCCAAATTGGGAAACTCTGGATTTAAACTTGCAACCCTTTGACTCCATACCAAGGGTTCTACCACCGCACCAAAGGAGCAAGAACCCTGTTTTAGTTAGTAGAAGATTGCTATGTACTTTGTCATGATTGCTCATTCTGTTCCCTTATTATATATCACCTTACCACAAACACAGTAAGGATAAGAGAAAGATTAGCAACTTTAGAAAGAGGACAGTTCAGTCTGGCTGCATGTCGCACATCCCCATTCATGCAAGTTACTGCACATTTGCTACTAACAGTTTTCCTTATAGTTTACTTGAAATGGTTAAACTGTAATTAAGAAGGAGTTAGAATCAATAGAGGACTATAACAGGACTGCATATTACATATGTGAAGTTTCCACCATTGCTGCTGTCTGTTGAGCACACCTTATATTATAGCCTCCTTTATTCAAATTGGATAAAGTCTACCCTTGTCAGACTGGACCCTCTTTTTCACTCCTTCTGCATCTTCACTACTGTCTCCTCCTCTTGCTTACCAGTGTTAACCTACTAAAACCCGTCTCTTTCCTCTCTATCTTCTTGACACCATTTCTGTTGTGCATTCCTCTCTCTATATTTTGGTTTGTGTCCCTTCCTGCTATCTTTGCAAGTTGCTCCTTCCTCTGTCTCCTCCTCCCTTCACTCCTCTGACACCCGCTCCTTCTTCTTCTCTTCACTCCTCTGATACCCGCTCCTTCTTCCTCCCTGCTGCTCAGTTTCTGCTGGTTAATCCTCCTTCTTTGTACACCTGTTATGACTCTGGAACAAACCTCACCTCTGTTTCACTTTGCTCCTTCTTGCTCTTGTCCATAATAGTCTTTGCACTATTGTCATTCAGTTGTCTGATTACCTGTATGTCAGTGTGTATTCCTTTCATGTGGGGCCATCTCTTAAGTGTTATTATTGCTTGCTTGTACTGTTGCTGTTAGCATGATTCGGTTTTGCTTTAGTGAGCAGTTTCATTTTATCCTGTTTATACATGTTATTCTCTCTATTACCCCACCTCTCCCAGGTCATGCATGAAAGTGAGCCATGGCACAGTGTGCTTCTTCTGGGAACCAATTTTTAAATAAATAAACATGTGTTTCCTTTTTAAATGCAAGCTGTCATTCAAAACAAATATATCAGAGGAGAAAGCCCAGAAAAGTAATGGAACAGGCAGTAAGTATTTGGGGCCAGCAATGATCATTCCAGTACATGTGGCATCAAAGGCTTAATTTGTGGACCGCTGGACTAAGATTGATGCACAGGAGCAGGTTTTCACTTTTAGCTCGACCTTAATTAATGTTTAATTTGCACAAAAATAAAAGCACTTTAAATAAAATTCACGATGTACGCATCACTATTTTTTTGCTTTTGCTCCTAAGTTGTGGATGGGCTGAAAGTGAGCATGAACCACTGGGTAAGAAGCGTAAAATAGAAATTAAAGAGCAGCTGATGCCTTCAAGATAATTTTAGCAAAACATAATATTCAGACATAATGTAGTTCAGCTTGTATTTACATTAGTTCTGTATTTCTCCTCCCCTTATTTATCACTGAGGTCATTTGCATGAAAACAGGCTCTCTGCTTCCGAAGGGATCATCTATCCCTTGTTTTCCTACCTGAGGTCATAATGCACTGCTTGTGACATCCCAGTTACTCGCATGGCAACAGAGTATGATGTCACAGTAGAGGACTATGACTTGAAGTAGGAGTAAGCTATAGACGAGATGAACATTAAGTGATAACAGTCATGTATTCATGTATATTTACTCAGTAATAAATAATGGAGAGGAGAAATCTATAGAAATATATGGAATGCAATCTGAATTGACCCAAGTATTATGTTTTCAAAGTTTTCTTTGTGGTGTCAGCAGCTCTTTGATGTATTAAACAAAACAAAAAACGAATATAGAGTAGTACTGCCTACTAGAATGAAGCACTCCATGATTAGATGTCACTGTTTCCTGTGTGACAAATTGAGTAAATACCATTGGGTTACATTGGGTCCTGCAGTATCCTGCAAGATATCATTGTCTAAAATGAAGATACTGCACTTCAGACTTGGGGGTGACACTGTATATCAACATGATTGTCAGATTTGCCCAATTGCTTCCTATCCTGTGTGTTGCATTCTTTCTTTTTCCTCAGTGCTGTCCCCTTGAAACCCGCCTTGCCACTTCTGACCTGGCAGAAGCAGTTCAGGCTGCTGAGACATCTGAATGACACTGACCTGCTACGAGTACCAGCTGATTGCATAGACATTGACATCCCCAGCTGGCAGGGCAGGATAGCACAGAGCAGCCATCCTTTTTTTCTTGAAAATAATAACTGTAAATTAAATTTACTTTTAAAATACTCAAATGCTGAGGGAACGGAGGGTGAGACAAGTAAGATAAAAAGGGTAGACATCTGAAATCATTCACAGTTAACAAAGTGAAAATAAATATTATATGTTTAAGAAAGTGAATTTTTGTACATGGGTGTTAGCCTAATGAGAAATAGAATCTTCTTTTCACACACAGGGCGGGGGGTGGGGATGGGGGTGGCATACAGATGCAGAAGTTTCATACAAATATCATACATTATATATAGAGTGAATCTAAATACTACACATAAGTAACCAATAAGACATGAAGGGATGTGCATTATGCTGTCAAAGCCCACACCTCAGGGTGTAGTTAGGCACGGTTGCAGGCCAAGTACCTGCCCCAGCAGTGCAGTTATCACAGTGTAATGCAAATCCCAGTGTCATATTACACTGATAAAATGGGTCTCTAAAACATTTTAAATTAACAAAGAAAATACAAATATTTTGTAAAATTGATGTAAAGTAGATCTGCTGCAGCTTGGTGCCACTAGGGGTGCTGTGATGAGCGATGTCATGTTTCTCATGTGCTCCAATCCTGTTTCTCCACAAAGTTTTATTTTTTTTTTTAATTTAAAGTTTATTTCAAATTTCATATATAATTGAGACAGAACCATGTAGGAATAGACTTTACCGCAGTGACACAAAGTTTTATTTTTAATCAGGGTATGTTGAAAAGCTAGGAAACCACTTTTTATGTTGTAAACTGCAATGTATTCAATAATGGAACTGTTTTGAGTTCTTTTCATTGAGAGTGGTCTGGGCAGAGTGATCATGACTTAGGGAGGTAGGAGCATGACAGTTATGAGCTGGAAAATGTTTGAACGTTATGTGCTTTAACAATGAGGGAAATGAGTGAACTAGCAGCTTGTTTTTGTTTAAAGAGATATTTTTGTATGATGTAGTGTGAGCTTGTGAATAATATGACAAGATGGCCCAAGTCACACCATGGAGATTATGGGATACGTTGCGGTAGCACGTTACTGTCTGCGGCAAAATTAGTCACAAAACTACCACCGCTGTATGTGTTGCCAGATGATTGAGTCTTTAGACTGGGGACAGCAGTCGACTGTAAGAGACTGATTGGTACTTCAGAGGAAATCCTTTGAACATTGGTGAAGTAATCAGTTTTTTCAAGACAGGCAAACAGATTTTTTAAATTATATGTTTGGAAGTGAGTGATCGGGTGGCAAGAGAATGGATTGGCATACGGGAGCGGTCGGCTGACAGAATAATGGACATCACGTTTGGAAAACAAAAATACTGAAATTAATATGTAAAGGAAAAACATAACCTACTGGCTGGTAACTGTGGGGATGTAAGTCTGTTTTTAGAGTGTCTGATGTATTTGCTAACTGCTTCAAAAAATGGCTGCCTTTTGTAAGTAAGAATTCTAAATTCAGGAACAATGATTTTTTAGGTGCTCATCCTGGCTGGCAGGACTTACTTTTACAGTGCATTGTGCTCCTATAATGCACTGGTTCCAGCCAATCAGGACACAGAAAATGTTCAACCCATTTTATAATCAAGCAATAATGCACAATAGGGTGTGCTTTATCACATGATTTTGGTATGCCTTGGGTGCTTTGTGATGCATGAGGTGAAGCTGAGGTGCCTGCACACTCAGGAAGTGCTGATATCCTATGATAAAGCACACCCTGGAGTGGATTATTGTGATTATGCGCTGGACCCACTCAGTAAAGTAAAAAAACAAAAACACAAACACAGGTTTAACAATTTTTTTAACTGTTTTTAAACTGCAGAAGTACATTAGTTCATAAAATAGTCCAATGTCCGATTCAATAATAAGGGTAAATATAATAACTTTTAACTTGTTTTCAATAAATATTAAATAAATAACACAGAATAAGCAGTTAATGTACAATAGCTTCAAGAAATATGATAGACTATGCTTTTATGCTCACTCAATGGTAACTAACCATTTGGTAATGCAAACTGAATGCAAGTTAATAGTGGTTTACAGTCACTTTAAATTGCAAAGTGTGAAGCTTTGTTGCTATTAAATTGCATATACCACGCAGGGTACCCACTTAGAAATTGAAACATAGAAACATAGAAATTGACGCAATAAGGACCGTGGCCCACCTAGTCTGCCCATTTTCCCTACCTACTGCAGTACCAAAATTCACTTTAGGGGCACTGCCTTTGCCCTTCATTTGTAAGTAAATCTAATCATCGTGCCTCTAGGCATATAAGTATAAACAGTTACCATAGAATGCCCTGTGTAGCCAAAAACAAGTTTTGTACCTGATTCTTTGAATATAACCATTAATTTCTTTTCATTCACTACACACTAAAATCTGCCATCACGGAAGCATATCCACAGGAGGAACACGCGTCTGCTGGGAGCGTGGCCTCAAGTGTACATGTTTACATGCCCATCGAAAAAGAAGTTAATGCAGTGCATTTGTCTATAAAGATGCCCTTGCATCTGAATTAAAAAATGAGCACTAGTAATTCACAAAATACATTTGAAAACAGCTTCTGAAATTGTGTGCATGTGGAAAGCTGGTGCTGAATCCCTGCATGTGCAGGAGTGTGCCGCCTTGCACATGCACGGGATTTCTGCTCGACAGCTCTTCCATATGCGCACAATTTCAGAAGCTGCTTCAAATGTATTTTGTGGAATTACTAACGCTGTTTTTTTGTTCAAATGCAAGGGCCGCTTTATAGGCAAATGTACTGTGTTAACTTCTTCTTTGATGGTATTTAAAAGTGCACTTGGGACTGTGCTCCCATGCAGACATGCATTCCTCCTGTGGATATGCTTCTGGTGATGGCAGATTTATGTGGGCTGAATGAAAAGAAATTAATGGTTATATTCAAAGAATCAGGTACAACACTTTTTTTTGGCTACACAGGAGCATTCTATGGTAACTGTTTACTTTTATGTGCCTAGAGGCACAATGATTAGATTTACTTGCCAAATGAAGGGCGGCTTGACAGTGCCCTTTAATCTCTGGCTTTACTCTCTCTTTCATATTAGGGTTCCTTGTACCTATCCTATGCATTCTTGAATTCTCACTGCTTCTTCCCCACCACCTGTGCCAAGAGGGCTGTTCCATGCATCCACCACTCTTTAAAATACTTCTATGTTACCCTGAGTGTACCCCTCCAGCCTCATATCATGAGCCCTTGTTCTTGAATATCTTTTTCCGAAGATGCTACCCTCTTGCATCTTATTTATGCCTTTAGTATTTAAAGTTCCTTATCATATTTCTCTCTCTCTCTCCTTTCCTCCAGGGTATACATATTGAGGTCCTCTAGTCTCTCCTTATGTGACTTTTGGTGCAGACCCTGCACCATTTTTGTTGCCCTTCTCTGAACTGTCTGTACTCTGTCTATGTTCTTCCAGAGATATGGCATCCAGAACTGGACACAGTACTCCAGATGAGGTCTCACCAATGATTTGTACAGTGGTATCACCACCTCATTTTTTCTGCTGGTGATAGCTCTCTCATGCACCCCAGCATCCCACTGGCTCTCCCCACAGCCTTTTCACAATGCTTGGTCACCTTTAGGTCATCAGGTATGATTACCTCCTGCTCCCTGACCTGTTTGGTGGTCGTCATTACCTCCCCAACATTATGTATTCCTCCCTGGGCTTCTGTGCACTTGTTGACTGTGCAGGAAATCACTGGGAGGAGCAGGAATGTCCTGCACATTACAGGAATGCATTCCTTTTGTTTGGCAGGAATCTCTTCTTGTGCGGGTTCATTGGTGGTGGTGGGGGCATCAGAGGTCCCATGAGCTGGGGAGTGGCTGGAGTGGAGGTAAATGCCCATCGACTGCAGTGGCAGCATTTTTGTTCCTTTTGGAATGGTGCAGAGGAGAAATACCAAAGGAGGTCATCATCTGGAAAGAAAGGTTTGTGGTTTCTTTTTCTGCAGACAGAGCATCACTTCCTTTCTGTGGTGGTGTGCTGGGAGTGCTCTTGATCAGGTAACAGCAACATTTTGATGCAGGCTGTTCATGGACCATTTGAATTAGTCTTTCTCAATCGTTGGAGGCCTCCAGAGTTGAATTGCCGCAGTTTTCATTGTCAGAGTTGCCAACAGTGTCAGCAATCAAGTAACTTGGCAGGATCGCGATTCCTGTCCTGTCCAGATGTTTCCACGAAGGCTTAGTTTTGTTGGCAGCAGGCAAAGGTACAGTGTGAGTTGTGGTTGTAAGTGTAGCCACAGGAGGGCAATCAGATGTGTGATGATGGCAGTCATGCATGGTGGGTGATCAAAAACACATAGGCAAATTTCCGATGTTGTGGTAGTGGGCAACATGGTTTTAACATTGAATGCTGTGAGTTAGTTTGCCCCTGTGGAGTTTGTTTGCCCCTGTGAGTTTGGATTTGCAGTATGTACTTTTTGTTTATGAGAGGTACTTGGGCAAATGTGAGAGGCTTCTGTGGTGAAAGGCTTCAATAGGTGTAGGGATATCACTGTATGTATGCAGGCCCTGCTCAGGGCTCTAGTTTTACCCATTCCTTTATGAAGGAATATAAGTATGGGCATAGAATGTGTGGAACACTGGCTTTCAAGATTTTTCCTGCCCAGTGCATAATATATAATTATCTAGTCAACAGCATTATTATCAATAACAGTTGAAATGATACATCTGATGACATAGGACAATGAAGAACATTTGTGATACAAAGAAGAGAAAGGCCATATTGCAAAAGTCAGTCCCTCAAAGTAAAGGGAAATAATAGTCTCAGATATGCTTCTATAGAAGCATGAATTAGGTCTTAATCTGAGGGGAGGGAGTTATGGCAATCTGGCAGCGTTTATACAATACATCAAACAGGACCGCCTTCGCTTTCTCCAAGTCTGCATATTACATAATCTCTATTACTCCCTTTCCAGATTATATAGGATGGGTAGATCTGCATCCCCACACTGTATCAGATGTAGACTGGAAGGGTCATTAAACACATCCTCTGAGATCGTGCCCTGGTTGTCACCTTTCTGGTTGTCAATCTGTGACGCTGGATCCAGTGCTGGGTTTGACTTCTTACTTTACTCCACAGATCTGTTTATTGGGGCACTTCCCCAAGCATATGCTAGCTTGCTGCAAGACTTTCATCTCTGATCTCGATGGTGTCCAAACTTATTGTTGTCCGGCACTGGTTAGATCAAACCATGCCTCCCTTAAGGAATGGCACTCAGAGGTGCTGCATGGTCCTCGAAATGGAACAACACCTTGCCTAATGGCAGAATCACCAAGACGGGCTCAGAGGAAGTGGACCCTACTGTTGGCTCTTCTACCCCTCATGCTGCTCTTAATTGAGCCCAGATATGAGATATACATGGGACTGTGGCTCCCACATGTTTCTTCATGTGGGAAAAGGGCTGTTGCTCTAACTCCCATCTGCCTGGTATCCTCACAGTATCCTCATGGATCTTTATAAGCAGTTCTTACCGGACGAGCTCCCGACTTACTCTCAAACCCACATGTGCTCTGATGGGGAGGGAGGGGTGGCAGGGAGGCTAGGATGTAGGTATTTTATTCGTGAGGCCTTATTACTGTCAGCTGTAGTTCAGGTATTCTACAGGCCTTTTACTGTCACAGTGTTCCATGGTACTGTAAGGCTCTTTGTCCTCATTTCAACTCTGGTAGAAACTGTTGGTTAAATATATGTGTTCATGTTTCTAAATGCTTAATAACATATATTAAATTGAGAGAAAAAGTAAAGGAAAATGCCAACCCAAGCTCATTGTCTAATCCAAGAAGGGTCTATCTGACACAGACCATGCATTTGCTCTCTAAATACCATAGCATATGGAGAACAAATGGAACCCATCACTCTTATTGTGCGCTGATAAAAATTACTAAAGGACTATGGTGGCTGTGCTGAAGTATGAAATTTATTGTAGTGGACACATCACAAAATCACAAATAACTCCAGCACCTGACTGATCCAAAAGGAGTCTGCCTTACAGACCACATGGTTTGTTTAAGCTAAACACTATAGCATAAGAAGAACGCATGAAGTCCTCATTCTTACTCTGGTAAAAATACTAGAGGATGGTGCCTTGGTAGACAGTGCTGAAGTGTGACGCTTATTGCAGTGAATACATCACAGAATTATAAAAAACAGCACTCTTCCTGATCCAGAAAAGGGTCCGTCTTACATAGACCATCCGTTTGCTCTGTGAAACACTGTAGCATACAGAGAACCCACAGAACCTGTCATTCTTACTCTGGTATAAAATAGTA
This sequence comes from Neoceratodus forsteri, assembly GCA_016271365.2. Taxonomy (NCBI): domain Eukaryota; kingdom Metazoa; phylum Chordata; order Ceratodontiformes; family Ceratodontidae; genus Neoceratodus; species Neoceratodus forsteri. The sequence continues at coordinate 1,180,184,488 of CM057450.1, read as the reverse complement.
AAGGATGATACCATAGTGGACAGTGCTGAAGTGTGAACTTTATTGCAGCGGGCACATCACAAAATCACATATATCCTTAGCTCTTCCTCTGTTCCAAAAAGAGAACCCACAGAACCTGTCATTCTTATTCTGGTATAACGGTAGTAAAGGATGGTACCATAGTGGACAGTGCTGAAGTGTGAACTGTATTGCAGCAGGCACATCACAAAATCACATATTTCACCAACTCTTCCTCTGTTCCAAGAGGCTTTTCTTACACAGCCCACCCATTTGCTCTATGAAACACTGTAGCATACAGAGAACCCACAGAACCTGTCATTCTTACTCTGGTATAAAATAGTAAAGGATGATACCATAGTGGACAGTGCTGAAGTGTGAACTTTATTGCAGCGGGCACATCATAAAATCACATATATCCTTAGCTCTTCCTCTGTTCCAAAGAGGCTTTTCTTCACAGACCTTATATTTGCTCTTCTAAACATTATAGCATACTTGCTCTGAGAAGGAAGTGGAAGTTCAAGATCTGCAGTGTATTTAAAATATCAGCATAAGAAACAGGTTTTGAACTTTCTGCCTGAGGCCCTAAAAGTTCTTTTGAAGAAATACTGAGCAAAACAGAGTAGGGTAACTTGAAATTTCTCTTTGAGCAGCAGTCCTTTAAAGCCCTGTCTGGTATAATTTTTCCTTCAAATGATCTCAGTGTATATTGTGTACTTAAGACTCCATTGTTTGCTGAAAGAAAAGGCACAGCCTAATGGTGGTGAGTTGAAACCTTTACAGAAGTGTTAAAACCTTTGAAAGCTACGTGACTTTCAAGGCTTACAAAAAAAAGAAGTCAACAAATATTGTTTTAACCAGAGACCTATGGATTTGTTTTCATTTATTTTGGTCCTTGGGAGAGGACAAGAAACACAGTATTAATGTGGGCTGGGCCAGTGTTTGGACAAAGAAATCACAGAGCAAAGACAGATAAGCGCATGGAGTTACAGTAGATTAGAAGACCCACATCACTTGAACAGACTGCGCTTTCTTCTCTCCCGAGTGCCACCACGTTTAGATTGAAGATTAATTGCAACAGAATGGTGAAGCTGCTGTTTGTTTTGAAACAATCACTAATGACATTAAACAGAGGGACCCTTTCCAACACGATTGTTCTTTGGCGATAAACTGAGAGAGTCACCAGAGATTCTTCTAGGGAATTCCATGAGCACTTCTTGCTGAGGCCTTTATGACTTCACATTTGAGGTGACGACATGTGAAGAAAAGAGTTACCTTACTCACACCACTTAATCACGCAGAATTAAAAAAAATGCCTACTTGGTTTTAATTCCTATACCACAAGGAATTGAAAGGTGTACTACAGTGAGGTTTCCTGTGTAATTTCTTGTGTGTCTCTCCCTGTCGGGAAGGTCTGGACTAAGCTTTGCTATATAAAGGAGTGTTATCTGTTAGCTCAATTAGATGTCAGATGTTTGCTTCTAGCCTATTTGAAGACTGATTTGATTTGGGCACAGCCATTTAAAAAATAAGAGAGCAAGCTTGGTTGTTAATTCAGATATCTGTAGCTCTGAAGTCTTAATTGCAAATTGAGATAAGGATTAGAAGTGGCTGTATCTTTGTAGACCAAACGTATTTGCTAATACCTGAGACATAAAAGTGGTTAGATTCAATATTTGCTAATTTCAGATTTCCATTCTGGATCTTGATTGAGCTGTGTATTTAGGTTGAAAGTCTGCATAGTAATGTAGCTAGGGCACAAACCCAATTCATATCTAACACCCTCCAAATAAATATGTGTTTATCTGCTCATTGTGAAAATGAAAACAAAATGCATTTATAAAAACAGTTTTCAAAACAGATAGTTTAGTCAACAGAGCATACGCACTGCTTTGCATTCTGTACTTTATTGCGTATGGATACATCAGAAATGAAGGTGTTGAGTTAATTTCAGGAGACTGTTCTGAGGGCACAGAAGGCCTCTTTCAAATGCAGTCCCACTACAAAGTAGGTATCTTTCAAATAGTAACGTAAATTAAAATGTAAATTTTTTAGTATGTGTCTCTACCCAAAAAGACGTCAGCATTCATTTTAAAATTATTTGATGTTAAACATAAACTCATGAGTATGTATTGCCTTCCAGCTGCTGTGCATCCTTTTAACCCCTCACCCTAACATATGCAGCACCTTCCAGAGCTTCCTTATGTCAACTCCACAGTAAATGGCCTCAGAGTCTATGTTTGTGCAGAACAGCTTGGGGAGAGGGTAAATGATGCAACCTTGTAAACTGCACTGAAGTATTCCTATACATTATTTTTGCCGTTAATAAGTTTTATTGTAAAAGCAAACAAAAAGCATTACAACAATACATAACACAAAACCACTGACAGTGAAAACAACGATACCATCTGTTAAATGTTACAAACAGTGTACAGCCAGTCTACCTACACCAATATATTACATGCCCATGGCGGTGTCCTAAACATTACTGTATTTCAGAAAAATGTAGCTCTGTGTTATGACACTACTTGTGGTATAAGGCTGCCTACCTTGGCTCTCATTTCCACTGTACTGTCCATTATAATCATACTCAGTGTAATAACACTTCACTGTAACAGCCAAACTACTTGACTGTCAACAAAACCCTTATGGAGGGTCCTCACTTGTTTGCCACAATAGGATATTTTTTTAGTGAGGGGTTAGTTTTTACCCCTTTCTCCTTGCCTGCTGTGAGGTCCTCCTTCTACCTGCCAAGCCATTTTGCTCTCCGGTGAGGACTCCTCTGAGACATCTGCTCAACATCCTCTTCAGAATCCCTGACCATAACCCACAGCATGTCCTGTTTGGGTGGTGGGACCCCCTGGTTCCCTAAGCCAGGAGGAGGATGCCTCACAAGATGATTGAAGTCTGGGAGGAGGAGGCGGAGGAGCCAGCGAGACATGGGAGGAGTTGGTGGATCTACTGTGGCATGGGGTGCAGGGCTGCTTTATCTGTTTGGGGCTACTGGGGTATTTTTCACGACTAAGACCTCTCTTATCCCTCCCCAAAGTGTGATCCTGAGGAGTAACCTGCAGAGCACCTATTACAGCCATCAGAATGGTGGGTGAGCTCCACCTTACTGAACTCCTGCCAGCTCCACTCTGGGCATGTGGTGCCTCTGCATAACTCATTAGGTGAGCAGGCGCTTGCCAACATAAAGTCACTCCAGAGGACCACTAGTTCCTTTTGCATAACAAGCCCTCTCCCTAGGACACCAAGGGCAGTCTTGTAGTAGAAGAGGTGCCCTACCTGCCTGAGGCAGGAGGTGTCTGAGACGGATGTCAAAGCCCTGTCCCACCGGTCAGAATCAGGCATCCCGAACTTGGGACATGAAGCCAGGTTATATGGATGGCAGGTGTAGTGCTAGCACTGCACTAGTTGGCCAGCAGAGGGTAGTGTTTTGTAAGAATTAAAGGGAAGCTGTGTCTTACTGGAACATTGCTGCTCTGTTGATGCCAGTCACTGCGTGTGTGTAGCCACAGAGAACTTGAAAGCCTTTATTACAGAATATAAAGGAAGGAATCTGTGATTTGTACCTTTAAAAGAACCTGGCACCAGTGGTGGATCTAGAGTGGGGCAGAGGGCAGCTGCTCCTCCCATTGAACTAACTAGTTTACTTGCTAAAATACCATTCCCTAGCTAATAGCTATTATAGCGGATCACCAGTCTTTAATTTGGTAATAAATCTTAGGACAAAGGGTTGCTACAGTTATTGTTTGAGGCCTGTTCTACTGTAGTTTAGATATTTAAAAGTTTGTACATGCATTGTGATTGGTTGTCACCTGTGTGATTCTGTTTGCTGTCTGCCTGTAAGCAGCACCGGTGGCTGTCTGATTTAGCTCCTTAGGAAGAAGCAGGATACCTTGAAGCACATGTGGAACTTGATACTGTTGGCACTTCATGTACACTTCCATAAATTACATTTTGTAGTATCTCTGTTTGCACTGTCAATTTGTTTTTCAAAGTGGACAATTGCTATTGCTCAGTGACACATTGGTAGTCACTGTGAGTGCACCTTTTGTTGTTTTGGGTTGCTGATATCCTCCTCTTCCCTAGTGGTTGATTCCAAATCATGCCACAACTGCATGATTTGTATGTTGTATTAAACATGTAATAAAATGGGCAAAAGCAGATTCTATAAATAATTAAAAACCTGTTCTAAAATATTTGCATACCTGGTCCCACCCAGTCCCAACCCCTTCCTCCTCCCCTTTTGTAAAATCCTAGATCTACCACTGCCTAGGACTTGTCAAGAGATCAGGCGACAGAGACTGAATTTATAGAGAAATTATAAAAGAAAACGTGTTAACAGGCAGGTGGAGGTAATAAGTATGACCTAGAATACCGAGAAGTTCTGGAGCCTATACTTTGCCACTATTAGGTTTAACTGCTTGAGATGCACTCACTGCACTGTTACAGTCTACTGAAATGTATACCCTGCTATGATCACCTTCACAAAGCATGTTCCTCCTCATGGTGCACACAACTCTTAATTTTAAGGACAGGGGTAGTATTCATAATTTTAGAAGCACTGGAACTGGATCAACTTCAGCTGACTGTTCATAACTGTGTCAGAGTTAAAGATCCTTAGAAAGTGGTTAAACAGACAAGTCATCGTATATTGCATCTGGCTGCTGATATATGTTAGTCATTTTGATATTTACAGTGATAAAAACAGTTTCATAAAAGGCAGTCTAGCATAAAGTTTTTTTTTTTACACAGCCATTAAATTCAAAACAGTTACGTTACCTTGAATGACTTTGGACACTGTATCCAAATGGTCACTCACCCGGCATGAGGAAAAGGAGGGAGTTCATATTTGTGGCATTAGGGCCTATCTTTGCACAGCACATGTATTCTCACATGTTGCAAATGAGCTTCCACACTTCTAAATGTTGTGGAAGGACAGGAGTAGAGTCAACAAGTAACACACAACAGGATTAGGAAGGACTAACACATCCAGGTGTCCAGTTGTGCTGAGATATATAGACACTTCTTTGAGTTGGAAAGCCCAAAGGTGCATCCGGGTGCTTTCAGCCGCTAACATGTCTGTGTATATCTAGCACAATTGGATTCCTTTGAAGGTGCATTCCTCTTATAAAACAGTCAGAAACTTGAAAAGCTAACATATTTAATGAAAAATGCACCACATCATCTGAGGTGTCTGATTATGCTGTGATAACCAGTCACATTCTTAGCCAGTCAGATCACTAGGATTTCTTCACCTATCAGACATAAGCCGTCTTTCGGATGAGGCGTTAAACCGAGGTCCCATCTGCCTGGATTGGTGGTAGTTCAGGTGGATGTTAAAGATCCCATGGCACTTATCGAAAGAGTAGGGAATTTCCGTGTCCTGGCCAAATTTCCCTCATTCACTATAAATACCACCAACAGCTTAATCTGGTTCAAGGTCAGTTGGCATTCATCTGTATCCTCTCCCCGGTCGTGCCTGAAAATAGGCAGGATTTGTCTAGTGCACTTACCGGTCAACAAAAGCTAAATAAAATAATAAAATAAGACCACCTGCTCTGGGTCTGTTGTCAGCCACCTTAGGTAGCCAGGGTTAACATGGGTTAAATCAAGTTTGATTTTTACTCATATTATAAGTTGAAAAACACACTTGGGCTGTGTGGTGCACTGAACAGCCCCACTTCGGTGGCTGAAGTATGCTGTTATTACAGAATCGCAGCACATCCATTCATGTGATTTCTTACTTAAGGGGAATCCCAGCCCCTGCCTTAATACTACGGGACCTGGAGGTTCCAATTGAGCAAACAACCTAAAGACATATGTCTGGTTGATCCTGCATCCACTGCTCTCCATGCTGTTAAACTAACAGTCCCCTTGTCCCTGTGGCCAGTCCTGTGGTGACATGAGTGATGGGGCTAAGCTGCAGGGGATGTCTATGTGTCAGTAGTTAATAATGTATGCTAATTCTGTAACAGCGCATTTTTGCACTTAGCCTACGGTACTGATCATGCAGACTCAGCCCGATCGGTACAGTTAGACTAAGCAGCTTAAATGCACTGTTGCAGAGTTAGCGAATTACTAACTGCTGCCACGTAGGCATTCCCCAAGAGAGAGAACGCCAGAGACAGCTAAAGGTGAGCCCCCTTTAGGAGGCATTTACATCCAAATCAAGAAATAGCAGCTCTGTCCAGTCTTGTACACAGTTCGTAACACTGCATAATGTCTACTACTATGCTGCTCCATACAATATATCTGTAAGGTAGCCCAGAATCTTTAAAGGACATTGGTAGGATAGCAGGAGGCTATATATATATATATTTTTTTTTTCAACTATATCCACCCTGCACCTAAGGAATAGGACTCTTTCCACCACCGCCAGGACCAGCTTTCCTGTCCTGTTGAACATCTTCCTATCTGGACTTCCTGCAGTGACTTGGGTACCCGTGACCCCTCTAAGTGCCCCTTTTGTTGCCACCCAACTCAGCCGTCAGTTCCTTAGCAGCTATACCCACTGATCAAGGCACCCATGGTGGCCGAAACCCCAGGAACCATTTCGGTGGGTAGCTAGGGAGAGTGAACCTAGCATCCAACATGGGGGCAGGTAGTGCTTCATCTGCTTAATCCTCCTCTCTGGGACATCACCCTGGCTGATGTGCAAGAACACGTGTCAGCTATGTCCCATCCCTGCTTCAGCAGTGTCTCTGACTGCATTATCACCCAGTATTCACTAATTGGTAGTCACATGGGGGCACACCACCACTCTCTCCAAAGGAGGAGAGCAGTCCTTAGCACACTCAGTTCTCCTTCCTCCAGCCAGTCCACAATGACTTGAGCTCATTCCATAACCTGAGTAACTGGTGTATTGGTGACAGTGCTACCCGTGCTACTGAGCCAGCAGGAAGGAGGACATTAAAAGAAACTGCAGATACAAACGGCCAGATCAGTCACATCTGTATATCATTTTTCCCTGTTTGATAAAAATCATGACACTGAGAATTTGACGTTTACAGATTATAAAACCATGAAAGTCTCTACATCATTTTATGGGACAAACTCACTGTTCAGGGTTTTAAATAATTGATTAGCAGTTTTTTCTTGGGGCTATACTAACTATACAGAAAGTATTTATACAGATTTTCTAGGTGCTGTGTTTGTTAAACACAGTGAGAAAGTGCTATGCATTTTCACAAAGATTTAGCACTTTTATGAACGAAGCGCTAATCAATTTTTAGAGTTAAATAAACTGCTGTTGCTTACCATTATACTGGGATAGAATTACCCTTATGCGCCTTAATAAGAGGACAGAATCACCCTTTTGTACCATTATAAGGGACAAACTCACCATTATACAAATTATAAGCAGGCAGAATCACCCTTGCACAGTTATAAGGGGAAAACCTCACTATTGTACACATATTGAGGACAAAATCACACTTGTACACCATTATAAGGGGATAAACTCACCCATGTATGGCATTACAACAGGACAGACTCACCCTTGTAAACTATTATAAGAGAAAAAATCACCTTACAGGTCATTATACAGGAAGAGACTTATCCTTGTAGACCACTCTAAGAGGCGATCCTCCTTGTAGACCATTATAGAAACATAGAAGTTGTTGACACATAAGGACTTCTTGGCCCACCTAGAATTCCAGTTTTCCTGCCTACTGTGCCACTGCAGACCCTACTCAATCTTCGGTCGTCTCCTCCTCTTGCCCTACTACCAGGTCCCTTGCATCTGTGTCATGCATGCTTGAATCCGTCACCATTTTGGCACCCACCATCTCTACTGGGAGGCTGCTCCAGGCATCCACCACCCTCTTTGTGAAGAACTGTTTCTCACATTTCCTCTGAGCCCGCCCTCCCAACTTCATAGCATTGTCCTCCAGCTTTTTCTATGGAAATGCTACCTTCCTGTACCTTACTAATACATGTTAGGTATTTGAATGTTTCTATCGCATCTCCCTTTTCCTCCTTTCCTCCAGAGAGCACATATTCAGTTCCTTGAGTCTCTCCTAGTAGGGATTTTGATGCAGGCTCTGCACTTATTTTGATTGCCCTCTTTGTACTGTTTCCACCTTATCAATGTCCTTCCGAGGTGGGGCCTCAGAACGGGACACAGTACTTGAAGTGGGTCTTACCACTGATCTGTACAGGAGTAATATTACCTCCTTCCTCCTACTGATGATACCCTCCTGTGCAACCAAGCATCCTGCTTGCCTTCCCAGTGCCTTTTCACTGTGCTTGGCTACCTTCAGGTCATCAAAATGATTACCCCAAGGTCCCTTTCCTGTTTGGTGGTTGCCAGTGCTTCTCCTCCCAATTGGTACATAGCTCCCAAGTTTCAGTGCCTTGGTGCATGATTTTGCACTTTTGTACATTAAAACCCGCTGCCAAATGCTTGACCATTCTTCCAACTTTTTCAAATCATCTCTCATCACCCCCACCCGTGTGTCTACTCTGTTGCAGATTTTTGTGTCATCCATGAGCAGGCATACTTTCCTTCTAGCACTTCTGCAATTTGACTAATAAAGACATTGAAGAGGGTCGGGTCACCTTGTCTTCTCTAGAGTGGACACCATTTACCACCACCCTCTGACTCCTGTAGCTTAACCAACTTCTTACCCGGTTTATAACTTTTGACTCACTCCCAGATAGGGAGTCTTCTATGTGGAATAGTGTTGAAGGCCTTACTGAAATCCAGTTAGGCCACACCTACTACTCCTCCCTGATCCACTACCCTGGTCAAACAGTCGAAGAACTCGATCAGGTTTGTCTGGCAAAACCTCCCCTGTGAAACCATGTTGCCTTGGATCCTGTAATCCACTTGTTACAAGGTATTCCACTGTATTTTCCTTCAGTAGTGTTTCCGTTGCTGTTTCACTACTGAAGTCAGGCTAAACAAGTCTGTAGATTTCCTGCCTGCTCCCTGTTCCCACTTTTGTGAAGTGGGATCACATTGCCCTCCTCCAGTCCCTTGGTAATCACCTGTTTCTAATGAATAAGTTGAACAGAGTTGTCAGAGATGCAGCCAGCAGCTCTTGAGCTCCCTCAGTATCCTGGGGCGACTCCATCAGGTCTCATTGCCTTGTCTACTTTTTAATTGTGCTAGTACCTTGAGGACTTTCTCCTCTGTAAAAGGACTGGTGTCTACCTCCTACCATTCATAATCTTGTCTCTTATCTTTGGCCCATCACCTACCCTTCTTCTGTAAATACTGAAAAGATGAGATAATAGTTGTAGTAGATTGCTTTATATGGCATCCTATCCTCGTGCTTCAGGCATCTTAAATAAATAGTAAAAACAAAATACAAATGTTAATAAGACAGCAAATTCACCATTGCATACCATTATTTGCACAATTACCCTTGTAGACCATTAATGGTAATAGTAATAGATTTTATTTATTTGGCATCCTATCTCTTGGGCTCAGGCATCTTATATCAAAAGTAAATAATAAGAGGACAAACCGCCATTGTATGCCATTATTGGAGAATAAACTCACCCTTCTATGCATGTATAATGGGACAGAATAACCCTTGTGCATCATTATAGGGAACAGAATCCATTTTGTGAACCATATAGGGGACTGAATCACCCTTACACACCATTCTAAGTGGACACTTTGCACACTGTTAACTAAAACCCATTTCAAATTCTGATTTACAAGAAAATTATTTGGACTGGTCCTGTAACTGATGCTTCATATATGAGGAAATGTGTACCCTTCAGTGTGGGAGAAACGTGCATGTAATTCAAGACTAATTTTTACCAGTGCCTAGGGATGAAGTGGAGATATGCAGCTGGGTACTTAATGCACTATAGTCCTATGATTATGCCCCGTTTTCACCATATGAGAACTGCCCGTGACACAGCATTGTAGCCTATGAACCAGCCTTTCTGAACTACATACAAACTGTTGCCCTACAGACAGAAGGAAGTACTGCACCATACTAAAAAGAAAACACATCGCTGATTCTGCATCGTCTATGCATAGACAGTTTAAGAAATGGCATAATAATATTCCTCTCAATCACTAATTAGACAGTTTAGCCACAGGCGAGAAATATATACATTAATTGTTTTGCAGCTGTTGTAGCTAAATACGTGAAACATGCCAACTGCATATTACTATCACGCATCTCTAAACCCTTGACAGCAGCAATGAAGGTGAAAGAGGAATGAACAGAAAAAATCTATGAGATCTGGGGCTATGCTCACCAGAAAATGAAAAAAAAAAAAAAATCTTAAAATATCATTTCCTGCAATCTGGAGTGTACAAGGAGCACATTTTAAAATTCCTAGTGCAGACCACGTCCTTGTGGGTCAAAATTAAACTCCACAAGTGGTTTAACGTTTGCCACAGGTAGTCGCGTATTGAAGGAAATGTGTGTGTCATCTGCTTCATGCATGTGGGTTGAAGTCTCCTAGACTATGTTTCCTACAGTGGCAGTCAGTGAAAAGTACTAGCGATGAAGCCAAGATGAAGTGATGAATCCCTATGAAGGTCCATTAGAACAAATGGCATTTTGCTGTAATGTGTGGGTCTATTGTTCATAAAACAGAATTTGCTGGCAGAATAAGGACCGCTTGGCCCACCTAGTCTGCCCATGTTCCTTAACTACTGTCACACCGTGATCCTACTTGATCTCTGGCTTTACCCCTCCCACTTTCTTGCTTCTACGGTTCCCTTATTCCTATCTCATGCTTTCTTAAATCCCATTACAGCTTTTGCTCCCACCATCTCCTCTGGGAGGCTGTCCCGGCATTCACCATCCTTTCTGTGAAGAAGTGTTTTTTCTATGGCTGACACTACAAATTCACATGCAACCACGCAAATTTTATGTCATCCCATTTATCCTCCTTGTCCACACACACCCATTTATGCCACTATCAGCAACTGCTCAGCTTCATTGTGTCACAGCACTGCCAAAGGGTCCTCTATGGCTCTCTATGGCAGGGCCAGCAGGAAGCTGGCTTCTCCCACATTCTTTGCAGAGGCCCAATTGGGTACTGCAGCAGTGTGACAGGCACAGGCAAGAGCATGCCAGTGCCTTAATCCTGATGCCTGTGATTTCCCCACCTGGTTTCCTCCCTTTGCCCCTTGACTGCAGCGGCTCTCGTAGCTCACTGCTGGCCTTGCAGCAATGCAGCTGACGGGAGGGCATGCTCCATGGCCCTCTGTCAGGGGTTGCTGTTGTGGCAGAGCAAGTCGCTTCCTCCCCCAGGCTGGGAAGTGCAGCCTAGGGTAGCACTCTACCCAGCTGGCTGCCTCATTGCCAGTGGCTGGGTTCCTCCCACACAGGTCACTGGCAGCAGCATGCTGGGTCATTAGGCGACCTGTACAAATTATTTTTTCTACAGCTATTATGAGAACATTTTGTACAAGACAGCTCTCCTGAAGCAGATCATACAGCTTGACGTACCTGGCTTCTTGGTTCCTCATTGGAGCATCCATGCCCACTCATGCACTGCACGCCTACATTTGCTTGCTCATAAAACATATGTCACATCCTTTATAACGGAAATTCCATTACTCCTCATGTTTCTGTCTAGTGAATGCCTCTCTTAGCAGGCCCGGCGTCAGCACCTGGGGCACCCGGGCAAATGCCGGGGCCCCAGCACCAGAGGGGCCATCCAGTGCCCACCACCCACCAGAGTGCTGCGCATCTCGTGTGTGCGTGGTACAGATTTTTACACTGTTGCCGTCCCAAACTCTGAGCCTGATGTGCTGTGTGATGCTGCCACTGCTCGGCTGTTGGCTGCCGTGGAAACTACATTCCCCCAGCCCGGCCCTGAATGAGTGCTACCACCAGCCAGCTCTGCTCACTTAGCTTGACTGGCAGGGCCCCAATTCAACTAGGGAGTGTTTTTTAAATTGTGGCCATGGGGGGCGGTGTGGGTGCACGAAGTCAATGGCTGGGAGAGTGTGATGGAGGGGTTGGCCTGAGGGCTGAGCCACCACCCTGCTGTTATCAGTTATTGTGTGTGAAGGGAGCAGGCAGTTGCTGCATGGCGGAGATGGAGTCAAGTACACACACTATTCTGTTCTGGGGCCAGCAGATCATGACTCATTTTGTTTTGAGTCTTGGTGACTGTCTGATGAGAGGAGAGTGCAGAGAGAACATCACACACAAGTGAGCTCTGTGAAATCAGATGGGTTGTATGGGGGAGTCATGGTCAGCGCTGCGGGATTGGCACAAGTTGGCAGCACCGAGAAAGAAGAACAACATGTCAGCAGAGATCCGGAGGACAGTTGGAGCAGTAGGCATGCAGTGGAGTCAGACTGACTCGGAGTTGTGGCAGCACCAGGTGCAGGTCAGCCAAGTTCAACTTACTGCAGCATACCGATTTTCTGACTTGTGTATTAATTTTTTTTTTTATGTGCGGATTGAAAGCAAGGGTTTTGGTTAAACTCTCACCATTCAAATCACAAAACATTTCTAATCCTAACATGTATGCAGAGAGTGTAACACAAATGGAAGTAGGGGTCTGGGTCGGACTCAGGCAGGAACCGCTTGGTTCTGGCAGTGGCCTGGAAAGCTGACTCCAGCTGTTTAGGGGGGTGGGGGGCAGTAATATTGTCATTGTTGCTTGCTGATGAGCAGAGAGCAGCTGAGCAGCACTAGCACCATTCTAAGTAAAACTGTGCATGCCAGTGTACCACGACTGTCACTGAATTGCTCTGACTACTGAGCAGGGAGCCTAAAGTTGCAGGTTGGGGACGGGGTTCAAGCATGAGACAGTGCCACTACTGCCAATGATACCTAGCTCGAGGGGGCACATCTCTGCTACGCTAGCTGGGCATTCACCTAGTTTGAATTGCAGTTTGCTGCTCTTTTTTTTTTACATGGACAGGCAGGTCTGACTCTGAGGGGGCCCACTGGAGTGCATGGTCTGGGCCTATAAAAACCTGGCGCTGGCCCTGTCTCTTAGGGTGCCAGTTTGTGCTCTTAAGATAATCTCATGAAGATGTGCCATTATTTTTGTCAAGCTGGTGTAAGCTACACTGAGCTTTTCAGGAGGATTGACTCATTGTTATTCATTTTCAAAACTGGTGTTATGTAATGAAAACAAATTATACAGATTGACCCAGCAGTATAGAGGCATTAAATTAAAGGCAGCCTACAAGAACTTTTCATCAAAAGACACCAGCGATGGGCCACTCGATTGCCTAACAGAAGCACATTTTGTTTTGTGCCAGTGACCTGGGTTCAGGAGTGGTCTCTGGATACTGGAGTTGGGTGTACAGGGCCAGGGTAGGTGCAGCCCGGATCAGGAAAGGAGATGCCATTGTTGTTCACCATTGGGACCTCTTGGTTGGGGATGGGGAGCCTACTCATTCATAAGGGAGGGTGTTTTGGCACTGAGGCTGACTGAGGCTCAGTGTGACACCAGGGATGAGGGAGCACTCAGGGATTAAAGAAGGAGAAAACTTAATGCTCACTAGATTGAAAGAGCTGGCACTCAGACTTTGCACTTCAAGCACTCCCACCAGATTGTGTTGCCAGTGGGGGAGTGTGCACTCCAGAAGGCTCTGTCATGGGGCAAGCTGTAATGGAGCTGGCAGATGGAACTGTTGGGGCTGGGTAGTTGCTGGCAATAGCCTGAGGTGGGGCATCCAGACACGGAGGAGGATGAAACAATCTGATGGAAAAAAAGACAGCGGCGATTTTAGGTGTAAGACAATGCTAATAAAAACAATGACTCAAATATAAACAGGCAAGCACAAACATAACACAAACAAAAACTAAACAACAACTAAATACATAATTACTGTTAATAATTGATAAATGAATGGTTTACTGGCAGATCAGAGCTGACCAAATGTCTATAGAATGTCTGAAGAGAGAGAGTACTGGGTTGAGAATTCCAGAGTTAGCAAAAGTAAAGAAATACATTGTAGTGGTATCGTTATAGCAAACAATGGGCAAATAGACAAACTGTGGGAGTAAACCAGAGATTATGTATTGATCATAACAGATAGGCATAACAATATTTAATTTATACCAAAAGAGCAATTTGTATGGAAAAGTCCCAAGTCACACTGTTTTTGTTATACACATTCATAATGAATCAAGCTCGTTACTTATGAGATACTTCTGTATATTTTAGAATTTAAAAATTCACATGCTCCTGTATTTTATGATCCATCTAGTAGGTTGTTCTAACAACAAATTAATAGGCAGGCGTCAGAAATGTTGCCTTTGTGAGCATGACAGGCCTGGGCCCTTTCTTTCAGTTTACAATTGTGGTCTTAGGATCTCAGGATAACAGTTGCCCTGAAAGCTCAGCTGGTAAAACACTAGGTCAGTGTTCCTGGGACCTGGGTTCAATTCATATTCCACATAGATCCCATTATTTCCTCTCACTCCAGTTTCTGTTTTGAATGCCTTCTTGTGGCTAATACCATGCTAGCAACCTTCTTTCCATCTTGTATTTGGCAGGCTAGAGGAATGTTGGAAGAACACTAGGGGTTTACCTGATGAAGGCCCTTAACTGGCCAGTCGTGCCTTATGGCTGTGAAGCCTGTGATCCAAGCAGTGGATGGGCAGTAGACTGAGGTGTGATGATGAAGTGGATTCTTTGTCCTATTATATACCCACAGGACACATGAATAGGCTGTACACTAGGTCAACTAGCACATTACACGTGCACCACTTTAAAAGGGTCAGGCAGTAAAGTGACAGAGATGCGAGCACGGACCTGGGATGGTAGAGTTTCACTGGAGAAGCTGGTCCAGCAATGATAAGGAAAAGTCAAGAGGACAATCAGAATATGTGAGGATGACATCTGAAGTTAGGCAGCTTAACAACGTGAAGCAGTACAAAAGGCAGAATATCAAGGCAGCTAAGGAAAGTTAGTTGCCATGGAACATCTGTCCTGCATTATGCATGGTGAAGAATACATATACTGTGCAATACCGATGGATAATTTGTGATGTTGCTCTGTGATAAATCTTGTTCTTTTTATAACTTTCTCTCTTTGAAAAAGCTTGGCTGCCCTAATGATTGTCTTGCTATACATGTCAAGAGTCCAAGAATAACCCATCCACTGGTCCTTGGTGGGTAACTTTTAAGTTTGGAGGGACTGCCAGAACTTTTCAGTTTAATGTCCAGAGAGCCTGAGAGAGGTGAGCCACAAATCAGCTTCCTTTAATAGCAATGAGCAAGACTGCTACACAATAGAACAGAACAGGTGAGGATCAGCTGCTACTAGTCCTAATGGGCGAGCAAGTTTTGAATACTTGAAAGCCTGCAGGAGTAAAGAGGCTTTGATTGGGTAATTATTTGGTCTGTTTTGTTTTTTGCAGTTTAGGCTTTGTTGGGAAACAGATATTCTTTGAAAGGATTGCTGTGACACCCATAAAGGGCAGCAGTTTGTTCTATGTGGTATTAACTGAAGTGAGAAGGTGGGTGTCTCATGATTTCATATTTGTAGTACTGTTTATAAAACAATGAAGAGGACTGTAAGCCTTTTGCTATTTTAGGAAGGAACAGTTGTCTTTTTTTATTGTTGCAATTTACCCAGGATAGCCCAGCTGAGATGTAACATCCCATTCCCCATAGGGTTCTGCTTCTACCTATTTCCACAGCTGAGCAGAAGGAGCTCTGAGAGGTGCTTAGTTGCCCAAGACCACACAGTGACATGTGGCTCCAGCGAGTTTTGAACTGTGATCTCTCGTGGTTACCAGGCCAGTGCTGTAGCCAGGTAGATCACACAGCAGCTGCTGCCTTTTAAGTGTTTCTGCCAGTAGCCTACACACCTTAAGTGGCCTTTATTTAATGTTGAGAAGAATTTAAGTCCTTGTAAAATGTATGTATATTATGATGTTTTCTGGGGAATAAAAAATGTAAAAATACTTTCATTAAAATAAGACCGATGCTCACCCTATATGTTAGAATGATCACTTTATTCTCTGTAATCCCTGACAGACCAAGTATGCCATCTCTTTTAGGCTGGTCAGTAATGAGATGTCTGTAAATATATATATATTACGTATTCAAGGTTCATTTTTTGGGTGGGGATTGGGACAATTGGCTCATAGTTTTTAATTTTGACCTACCTTCTCTTCTACCTTGTGGACAACCTGCTTACTGTTGTAGAGGTTTTAAACTACTGTTTTATGAATCTGGGCTTGGTTGAACAATATGACCCATTACTTTTTCATTTGACAGTGGGCCAGTGTCCTACATAGATAAATATCGTATTTGTGGTTATTGTTCATGTGGCAAAAATTATATTTGAGTTTGACAGGGATTTAACCTCCTTTGATGTTTAAAAGGGCAAATATGATTTACAGAGGTGCCGAAGGTATAAAAGATCAAGCAGATTGAAAATGTTGTGAAAACTGTAGAATTCAGCAAGTACAAACTTATGAACCCTTCTTTTCCCATCCAGACTAAGTGTGTGAGAGAGAGAGGCTCTCTGAAAGAGACAAAGGAACTTGATAGTTCTGCATGCTGTTTAGTATATTGAGTGTCTGTGTGACAGTACCATAAGTCCTATTGTTAAAGCTATCTACAGTTTGGCTCACAGCAGAGACATCGCGCCTCTATTGACCAAAGGAACTGCACAATGAGGTTTAAGATGTGCCGTAATACTGTTCAGTGAAGGAGATTGAAAAGAAAGCATGCTATTAGTTACATTAAGCAATGTACCTGTCTAATTAACTTTTGTAATGCAACGGAGGATTGTATTATATATTTTATATATATGATGTAGTACAATTATTATTGTGCATATGTTTTAACCAGAATAAAGCACATTTTCATAGATACTGGTTACTTTGATTGTCTTTTTTTATTATTTCAAACATCATTGATATCAGTGTTTGAACTGTCTGCTAAGAAAAGTCTAGGATCCTTTCATTTAGTCGTGTGTATTTTTGTTCTTAAATGTAAATTTTGAACTTGAGTAGCGGCATGAATTAATCCACACTGTTTTGCGCAGACATGGATATCTAAGACTGATTATCAGTGTTCCAGTTTCCTGTGGTAAAACATTAGACTTAATCCAGTTAGTTCTCATCGTAGCAGAACAAAACAAATCTGTTGGTGAACACTCTCATTGGAGTGTTTTGCTTCTAAATTAAAAGCAGATTGCTCGAATGACAACTTCCCTCAAGCTGATCATTCAGAATTGCATTAAACAGCTAACAAAAAAAAACAGAGGAGCGTTCTGATATTGACACTGCAGATAGTCAAGCAACGTGCTCAGTCAGTGATGTTATGAAGAACACATTGAGCTCTTGTATACCAACATACAGTGACTACCCACTGTGCTTGTTGCCAAACACAGGCTTTCCTAATCACTTTGTATTCAGTCAGGGACCTGGGAAGCCCAATTCTAGCCAGACTAATGCAGAACAGCATAGTGGAACCAGCTTTAACAGGTGCAGTCAGTATGGGCACACAGAAATGGGCAGTTGACATAAAGAAATGTGTAGCACCAGTCAGGAGGATGATCCACCCATTGCACATGATAGCACCAGTTACTAAAAAGCACTTTACGGGGAGAGAGAGAGAGAGATAGAGATTCGGGCTGGTATTGAGAGAATAATATATTATAACCCGGTGAGAATTTATTAGCACATTGCCAGCACAAGGCTGTTGAGGTCTTGAGACTTGCTGTGCACTTGTCCCATATACAAGCAAGGTTTCATAAACAAAAGTCCACTATGAAGGCATGCATGAGTATTACTAGTGGAAAATGGGTGGGGGGCTACTTTAACTGTTCAGGCACCACAAGCAACAACATACTAGCTGCTGCTCTGAAGCTGGCAGGTATCTGCTGTCATGCATGATGCTGCCTTTTTTCCCACTGTTGCTC
Organism: Neoceratodus forsteri; assembly: GCA_016271365.2. Taxonomy (NCBI): domain Eukaryota; kingdom Metazoa; phylum Chordata; order Ceratodontiformes; family Ceratodontidae; genus Neoceratodus; species Neoceratodus forsteri. Next base: position 1,180,166,647 of record CM057450.1, on the reverse strand, counting down.
ATGTAAAGCATCATGGTGTTTTTGATTTAATATCAGCAGAACTTTCTGAGAGTTCTTCAAAATACATACTTCTCTTTAGTACAGTATCAACACAGTATATGGTACAGGATGAACCCAGTGATGTACTGTAATGCACTAAACCTAAGGGCATCCTTGCACACAGTAACAAAACTTAAATACTTATCACAAGTAAGGGAAGAAAAAATGGACCATCAAAGTTACAGTTTGGACAAATGGAGTGAGAGGTTTAATATTAGTAAGTTTTACCAAATCTGTCTTAGAGCAAAGGACATGTAAGTTGCACTTACTGTGTAAAGGAAGATATATATTTGAAATTGTCAGCTGTATTTTTCTATAAAATGTATTGAAAGTGCAAAATTGGTAGCTTCACTGTTCTTTATTAACAGAATGGTTTTGAAAAATTGTTAAAGAAAATACCATTAAAATCCCTGCTAAATGAATCTTTGTCTTTGAAGAGCAAGAACTGATGGACCATGTTTCAGAACATGGTAAGATGTTTTATGGGTGTGTATACTGAGTTCGTAGTTTCTGCTTACGTGTATTATTCTTAGGATACATACATGCATACTGGCAACATTATGTGGGGTAAGGAGACACTGCCCTCTGGGCTTTAAATGCCCATTTATTATAGCCGACCAGTAGCAGAGATAAACTTAATGTTTGTTGACGGGTCAATAAAAATATCTTTTAGATCTGCAGGTGTGTTATTTTGTCCTCAAGTTTCTTTCTTTTCTTTTTTTTTTTTTTTATGAAACCAGTAATTAGGCAAAATTAAACCAAAATAATTATGTCAGTATAAAATCAAATGACTGTGTTCTGGAATAGTTTTTGCCCTTAGTTTGCATTCCAGTTGCTATTTGGAACAGACTGATTGTTCCGGCACATGAACAGTGGTAGATCGCACCTTTTACTAACACTTCATAAACCATTTAAAAACTATCAAACCCATCCATTCTGTATTTACTAGAGACTTCAGTCGAGGATGATTAAATACAGTTACCTGAAGATGAAAGCAGGTTGGGTTGTGCAGCTTTGAAACCAAATTGTGTATAAAGACAACATATCCCCAGTGGTTATTTGTCCTACCAAAGGCCAGTGTCAGCACACAAGGAAAAAATCAGAATTCTTCCAGTTGTGCATGCTAGCTGCGTTTCCAAAAGTATACATGCGAGGTAATTGTTTCTAGTTGAGGCTGACATTAAACAGACTGTGGATGATACCTTTGATCAAACTTAACTTAAGAAGTTAGGAGGCAGCAAAGTTCATTGAGCAAGTGAAATCTACCAATTTTCATAAAGGAGAGATGAATTAAGTATTGTAATACACATGCAGAAAACATGCCTTGGGTTATAAAACATTTTCACCATTTTGTCACTTCATAGCAGCAGAGACACACATGAGTGTGCTTAACACTTTGTTTTGGAACGTGAACCTATCAGTTGAAATTTATTAAAATATTCATACCCAGAAAAAGTACACTGATACACACAGTGTCTCATTTCCAAGTACGTCCTGGTTTGGTGCTATGTGGTAGAAGCATAAACATGAGTTTGCACATTTTATAAACAAAGTGAATTCAGCAGTTACATATATTGTGTCAAATGTATTTAGTTATATTTAAAGCAGGGCTTGAATTTTACATTTATTTGGTGTCTGAGCCCACCACAAATTGTGGGCAGAATACTAGTGTCTGACTATTGGCAATCTGTTTTGAACACTTGGTTAAAATACGTCGATTTTTGCATTTGTAAAAGCATAGATACACTGTTTTAGCCTTATACTATATTTTCAAATGGAATGCAAAAATTTAAATGTGTACATTCCTCTAAAACACCACATTTAAAACTTAATGTCTAGCCCTTTTAAAGCCATCCAGCACCTTTAATGAAAGAAGGAAACACACATAAATAATTAAACTTATGTCTGCACTATATATAGACAGTATACAAAAAATTAGGTTTTAGTTTGCTTTTTTATTGTTTGCTATAATGACTGAATAACTACATGGTAAAAAAGACCCCACTGAGTTTTTTTTTTAGTGATACTGCTGAAATATTGCTGCAGAATTCAAACATATCTGTATGAATGTAATCACATAACATGTGAATACTAATCATTTTAATCCTTAGGGAATACTAGGGAAACTGGTTTCATTGCCACACCATCAACACCGTTAAAGATAATTCATGAGCCTGTCATTTTGGACTATCTGGAGTACAATTTGACTTCAGGCAGACTTAATATACTCCAGCTGCCATTACAGAATACTCCAAGCAAACAGTATAGTGACAGAAATAATCCTGAAAGCCATCTTATCTGTGCTGAGATTTTAAAAGTATTTATTCTGACTCCCACCCCAACACACACACATATTCACTGTAGGGTATTAATATATCATATATATTGTATTATATGATGCAGTGTGGTCTCATGGTTAGAGCACTGGCTTTAGAGCCAGGAGACCCAGGTTCAAAGCTCACCAGAACCATGTACACACATGTGACCCTGAGCGGAGTCATATAATCTACTTGTACATCAGTTCTCCCAGCTGTGAAAATGGGTAGAAGCAGAGACTCCACTGAAAACAAGATGTTGCATCTCAGCTGGGTTGTTATGAATGACCGAACTGAAAACTATATGAATAAATTTGTATGGAGGAGAAAATTAAGCATTAAAAATACATAGTGCTGAGATGGTGCACACAAAGCCTCATTATTTGATCATGGGTAAGTGAATTCTTATGCAGAGGGAAAAAAGTCTCAAAACTTTAGACTTTCAGCCCCCTTCCTCATGGTGCAGGATGTGCCCTGGTGCTAACAGTTGAGGTTGCTAATGAAGTGGATAGTCTTATTTTCAACAGATATATCTAGATTGTGATTTTAGAGAGGGTTTGTGGAGTTGGTAGTTTTATTTGTTTCAGTTATGACTAGCAGCACTGCTAACTAGTGGGGGCCTTGGGCTGGATAATCTGCGAGGAGAACTTAGGTGGCGGAGGCCTATCTAGCACTCCCCAAACTAATGGGATTGACCAGGGGAATAGGACAATGCAGATAGGGATGGTGAATGGGGAATACGTCCAATGACTGGGACTATATCTGGCAGAGGGAGGTAACAAGGTGAAATAATGCAGGGAATGACTATGATGAGCCTGATCAGTAGAAAGTGTGAGGAGGAGACAGGGGTCCTGGAGGGTGGTCTGCTTAAGCACTTACAGACTTGTAAAAAAATGTGGTGGCAGAGGCTTAGATGGAGCTGTTAAGCTGTTAGCTATAACGAAACATGGGCAACAGTAAACCTTGACTGGGACCATGCAGTACAAGGCTACTCACTCTACAGTAGGGACAGACAAGAAGTCAAGGAGGGGTGGCACCATACATAGGGAAGGTATAGAGGCCATGGAAGATACTACTCTGGGGGTAGCATAGAATAGTATTTTGAGTGCAGCTGACAACAGGGGGTGATAAAATGATCTGGGTTGACTGTATAGACTGCCAAATCAGAATGAGGACAGGACAGGGATTAAGTACAGGAGGAGGTCAGGAAGGCATCAGCCAAAGGGAGTTGGTGATGGTGGGTTATCTAAATATGCCAGGTGTGGACTGGAAACCCTAGCAGCTAGCAGGGGCAAGAAGTCAGGCGCTGGTAGATGTGATTCAGGACAGCTTTCTCGGGCAGTGAGTCAGGAACCAGCGAGAGGTGGTCACTCTTGCTCTGGTTCTTTGAAACACTGAGATTAGTCAAAAACATAGTGGCGAAGGAACCACTTGGGTTTAGTGACCACAGTGCAGTATATTTCAGCATAGCCACAGGAACACATTACCTATTAAAAACTGTGGTCCTGCACTTCAGAAAGATGGGGAGCTGCTGAAAGATACATTGGTAGGGGTAGAGGGAGTGGAAGGGCAGAAGCCAAATGGGATGTCATGAAGGGTGTGTAACCAAGGTGATGGCATCATGCATGAGACTGGTCCAGTACAACAAAAAGTAGAACTGGCTGATTTGGTTTTCAAGAGGGTTGGAGAGGCAGAAAGGGCCAAAAGGTAGCATTCCAAAAATACAGGGGAAACAGGGTGAAGTCAACCAGGAGGATTATCTGACAAAGCTGAAAGAGGCCAGAATAATTATAAAAACAAGTAAAGGAAGAAGGAGCTGGAAATAGCAGATGGTGTCAATAGGGAGGAAATCTGCTTTAGGCATGTTAGGAATAAAAAGGAAAACTAAAGAGAGTATTATCAGATTAAAGAAGGCATGGTCATGGATAGTGGAGGATGTGAAAAAGGCTAATTTACTGAAAAATTACTTTTGTTCAGTATTCACTGTGGAGAAAGGGGCCACAACTAAGGTGTGTGAGTGCAGACCAAAGGGAGGGTGTAAGAACAGGAGTAAGGACCAATCTCTGAAGAAAAGAGTGCTCAGGGGCCTCAAATCCCTGAAGGTAGACAAGCACCAGGTACCAATGGGTTTCTCCATAGATTTCTAAAGAAGGTGGTGCAGACACTATCAGTGTCATTGACAAATCCATTAAATATACCTATGAGACAGGTTGGTTTTAGCAGACTGGAGGGTAGGTCATGTTGTGTGTTCACAAGAATGGGGACTGGAATGTCCCTGGAAATTATGGACTGCTCAGGGACTGGAATGTCCTGGAAATTATGGACTGCCCAGTCTAATCACAATTGTAGATGGACTGCTGGAAACTGTCATTAAAGAAAAAATGTGGACTTCTTGGGAAGCAAATGGGTTGCAGAACAGGAGGCAGTATGTCTCTGTAGCAGAAAGATCTTGCCAAACTAACCTGATTGACTTTTGATTGGGTCCCAAAGATGGTGGAATGGGGTTAAGCAGTGGTTGTTACATGCCTCAACTTTAGCAAGGCCTTCCATTCTGTTCCACACAGAGTGCCAGTAAAACTGCTGAGAGACCTGGGGGTAGTGGACTGGCTGGAACAGGATGCTGTGGGTAGTCATCAATGGCGCACACTCGGAGCCTGGGGAAAGTCACGATCAGGATATCATGAGGGTTGGTTCTGGAACCAGTGCTATTCAATTATGATACAGGAGAGGAATCAGAATAAGGTGTGTCTCTTCTCTGATGACAAGATCTGGGGGCAGAGTGGAGGGAGTCAGAGAAATAAAGAGAAGCCTGGAAACATTGGGAAAGTGGTCTAGATTATGGCAACTGAAGTTCAATGCAAAAAACAACAAAGTGATGCACATTGGTAGAAAGAACCCTAAAATGGACTACTGGATGTTATGAGTAAGGGTGGAGCAGACAACTGAGAAGAGAGATTGGGGTCATCATGAATGATAACATCAGTTCCACTGCACAGTGCAACAAAGCATATGGAAGGCAAACTGGATACTGGGATGCACAGGAAGGGATCTGCTAGTAGGAGGAAGAGGTGATACTGCTCTTGTAGTACAGGTCCTGTTAAGGCCACACTTGGAGTGTTTTACTGTCCTGGGTTCACACCCTCAAGAAAGGCAGGGGCCACATAGAGACCATACAAAGGAAAACTAAAAAGGTAATGCATGGGCAGCAGGTGAGAGTGCACAAGAAAGACTGGCAGACTTTACCATGTATACGCTGGAGGTCAGGAAGGAACGGGAGGGGAATTTGATTGAGACATACACGCTCTTATGAGGAATCAAAAGGGTGGATTGCAAGGACTTGTTGATGAGGAACAAGGGCACAGTAACTGGAGGACATTGCTGGAGGCTGTGAGGGTGGGTTCAAGAGGGATGTGAGGAAGTTCTTTACAAAGCGGATCATGGATGAATGGAATAGACTACCCAGAAGGGTGGTTGGAGCCAAGACTGTGATGGGGTTTAAACTTAGGTCGGTATAGATATAAGAGAATAGTGGGACCCACAGGCAGAAGAAGAAGGGATACCTGGGGGTGATGATCAGCCAGTAGAGCCATCAGGTGGAGCTAGGCAGGAAAATGGGCAGACCAGATGGCCTTCTGAGTCTTTTCTGCTGACCTAAGCTATGTTTCTGTGATTAGCTGGAACAGCAGTCAAAATCAGCAGAAGCACTGTGGAGTTAGTTCTGTCCGAGGTGTTTATAAAGTCTGTTTTTTTTTAGTGAAATAAATGTGAAGCTCGTGTTGAGGATCAACAGAGTGAAGTAAATTAGTTTGAATTGCTGCATTAATGTGGTTCAGTGATTTAAAAGATGGGGAACAAGCGTTGGGGAGGGCAGAGTAAGAGATTGTGTGAATGCAGAGCAGGCAACACAAGAAACTGGCAAATGTTTAAAACAAACTAATTACCTGACTGTCTTGAAAAGGTAATGTAGAGCGGGCATTGAATTCCTTAGCATCCGCCCATTGGTCTATCATGTTGCCCATTCCTACCAAAATAATGTTGGATGAGAGAGCCCTAACAGCTCTTCACTCTCCTCCACCTGTCCCTTTCTGATTTGGTCTTCACCAAGCCCTTGCTAAAAGGAATATTGTGCACAAAACCAGGAGATTTGATCATGGGTTGTTAACAGTTTATTTTTATATTATTTTCTATATTTTACAACTTAAAATATTGCCTTTAACTATGTAGGGAGAAAATGTCATCTTATCTAAATTTAAAGATTGCAAGGCTGGCATCGTGATTTCTGCAATGATGTGGCACCGGGCCTTGTGCTTTTCCCCTAATGCGTAGTACTTTCATAAAAGCATGGTGACAGCCTGCATCAGTTAATCAAGACAACTGTTTTCTACCTTTTCAAAACTGTGCCAAAAAGATGGCAGAGTTAAAATCGATCCTGTTGAAAATCCTTGCCTTGTTTTCTTCCGCTTGTGTTCTTTTATGTAGTCCACATTAGGATAAGCAGAACAGGAAATAAAAACAGGTTTTCTGGGAAAGGGGTAGTTCTCAGACTGAAAAAACACATCTCAGAACCGGCTTAAATAAGGTTATTTAGCTAACAGGCTGAGAGTGCCTGTACAAAACTGTATGAGACAAAGTTACCATTGTTTGGAGCCGTTTGCGTTATTAGCATGTTGTAATTATCTTGAATGATTTATCAGTACCTCAGTTGTGGTATTCATGTATTCTACAGGAATCGACGTGCCATATGATGTGGGTAGTGAAGACACTAGAGAGGAGATTTGTAAATGCTTCATGCCTTAGAACATTTCTAGCAGCCGTTGTATGAGGTGGACATGTTGACTTAATGTAATAAACAATTTTGCATTGAAATGTTGACCAAGTCTTTTCATGATATAATGAGGTACTTTTATTAGCACAGGTGTAAATATGGCAGAAGTCTCCTAAGGATCAGGACAAGGAGGGAAGGTTGAGTGCCTCCTTTGTATATTACGGGGAGTCTTCTTGTCCAGAAATGTACAGATAAGGCCCGAACCCTGTTTCTGCAGTTGAGCAGAGGACTGTATAGAAATGCAAATGTGACATAAGGGGACAGTGCTAGGGAGGTTGTTGCTGGATGAAATCAGGCTGAGTAGGCTGAAAGACATCTGGCTTCTTAACTTGATCCATCCCTCTGACTGCAAAGCACAAAACTGGATAATGTGAACAATATCAAGTTTTCTTTGATTTGAAATGTCTTGTGCAGTATCCTTCAAGTCTACCAAATCTAAGTAAGACCCTGCCATGTCACATCTTTAGCAGACCAAGGAGACTTTCATGCCTCTGTTTGTTGTTAACAAGGAAAGCATTTTCATAGTTTCTGGTAGTCTCCTAATTTTGCCCATGCTCCCCCATCCATCAGACATAAAAGTAACTGTTTTCAGGATTGTCATGTTAGCCAGCCAATAAAAATGTCTGATAAAGAGACCTTAAGAAGTACTGTATTTTGTTGGTTCTGTGCAGAATCAAAGAACCAACTCTTCATCTTTGAGTGAGCCTACACAGTATTTCTACTGTCTTGCTCAGTCAGGCAAATACAGTAGGGCTGTGTGGACGTCTCCTCAAGGGTCGAAATCTGGAGATCTCCCTTAGTTGAAGAGTGTTGACTTAGAATCTCTGGCATTCCTAGAGTTCTGCATCATCTTTCCTCCGGACAGTCTTGATCTGAAGTACTTGGGCTTAATTTTCTGAAGAAGAATGGGTGCTGACTTCTAAGCACCCATATCTCTTTTGTGTTAAAAATGTTTTCCTGACATTTCAAAAATACCTTGGTTTTGGACTACAAACTGGTCAGAGGTCCTTGACCTCTCATGCAGTCCTCCGTCATGTATAAGAATCTGCTTTGCTTTCTGTGTTCTAGGTTAACCAGTTATTAATCAATCAATATGCAAACAAAACTTGGTTTTTTTAAAAAGGGGTTGATGTTTACCAGTACAATACCATTGTATGGTGGAATTGGAAGGTCAAGAAAAACAGTGATCGCCTCATAGTAGCCCCTGGTTTAAACATTTGCAATCTTGTCAGTTCTGCCAAGAACTGCTGCTTTTCTGGTGTGAAGCTGAAATTGTGGGAGGGCAGTTGAGAGCTGCATTAATGTTACTTCATGAGATTTGATTGAGGAAAAAAACCTCCAAACACACATTCAGCAAGCCAGGAAAGGCTTCAAGGAAATCCTTTCAACCAGTGTTGTACTGATGTCACAACAAATTAAGTCAGTGCCTGACTGTATGTCATTATTGTCACTCATCATGCCAGGATACCACTGCAGGCCATGGCAAACCTGAATTGTTGGCACTTGTAGAGGAATTTAGTGCTTCAAGGGTTAAACTGCACAAGATGCCCAGTGGGTCAAGTTTTAGTTAGACAATAATCATAATGGTAATAATAATAATATTAATACTAAGAGAAAGAATGACAGGTTGGGGTGGGTGGGGCAGGATGATAAATAAGTCACAGACAGACATGTTGGTGCTTTCCATACTGAAAGGGTCTCTGTTTGGAAGTTAGGTTTCAGAGCAGCCCCTACAAAGCTTTGATGATGGTTAGCTTTTCTTCTGTCCCTTCAAGCCACGATGTCCTAGGGCTCTGTAACAAGTAATTCATGTCAAAACACTGGACTGGCATTTGCACCAGGGAAATATTTGTTTTAGCCCCTAACTTGTTCTGGGGTCTTGGATTTCTTATAAGGTAGCAGGATTAAAACAAAAATGAATGGATAAAAAAAGACTATGCAACTCTTATCCATTGTTCATATCGCTTTGAAGCAGCACTGTCCTCTGTCAGACATTGACTATCAGGGTTCCCGCTGTCTAATTTATACATCAATTGAAAACAAGCTTTTCCATACATATCATATTATATATACATATGTAATCTGTAAACTGAAGTGTATCTTTTGAAGATATGATGCCCTAAAAGTCATTTAATTCAAAGAAAGTCAAGCATTCTGTTCTGTTTTCTTTATTATGTCTTGTCTGTAACTCTTTCTTCACAATGAGAATGCTGATTTGCCCTCTTGGTAACAGCAGTGATGGGGGTGGTGCTACAACTACTGAAATGGTCTGGTGTGGGAAGGTGATTTATGTTAGCAAACGTCAAATTACAGTATTGTAACAGCTGCCGGGGTTGTCATTGTAAGACATTACTTCATCACATTAGATTACCTCTATTATTTCATTATTTTAAACAAATGTATTATTTTGTAACGTGAAAGTGATCACCTCCAAGGCAAAAACAAAACAAAACACTGTAATGCATATGACCAGAGGAGTACCGTGGATAATGTACAGAAATGCACTGCGGCTTTATTTTAGTGCAAGCATGTGCATTTGTTTTTTGTTTTGCTGGATTTTTGGTAGGCAGACTGTTCCTTACTGAAGTACCAGTTTGTGTTTTGCTTGTGATTACATTCTGATTTGAGAACAGTTGTCCCGCGATTCTGCCCCAGCATATACTGCAGTTCATTCTAAGTAGTGTTGGAACCGAACAGCGTGTGTGTTCTGTCAGGCAGATTGTCCCTTGCCCTGGAGAATACAACTTTTCTGAAGAAGCTCACAATCTGCTGAGGAGATATCAACCCCCTTCCCCAGACAACAATGAAATTAAACCAAGTGAACATGTAATTTACTGCTCTATCCAGCGCTATCAATTTATCAAAAGATGTTTTAGATTAAAGACAAATTATGGGTGCATGGGGGGGGTGGGAATAATTCTGTTGTTTCTCTTGTTAGATAAATGCAGTAGTACAAATTGTTTCTTTTCTCAGTGTCCCAAAATTAACAGTGACTTCTGAGACTGTCTCCTCTGTGTGAGTCCCTTTGGAGCAGAAGGCGGTGTTGTTGAAAGGCTGACACCACATACAGAAAGAAGAAAATTACAGGTTCAAATTGTAATAAAAGCACAGTGCAGCAAGCAAAACTGGAATGGTGAGCAGAATGCCTAGGAGTGGGGGTTTGTTGAGCTTCCCTTTCTAAATAGGCAATGCATCAGCTAAGGAGGTGAACTGTGTAGAATACATTCTAAAACAGGAAGACCTGGCTTGGGATGTTTTGGGTATTTGTTTTGCAATTTCAGAGGAGAGTGAAGTAAATACACCATAGATGTATATGTATGCTGTTTTTTTGTTGCTTCTGTTTTTTGTTTTGTAACACCAAGATGAACTCATCAGTCTGTTTTTTTTCTGAAGTCGGGTATCATGCCCTACAGTATAAAAGCACCTTGGAAGTTCTGTATTGAGGTGCAGATTTATGTAGCCAGTCGCTGTGCTATATCATTTGTTTCCAGACCTGAGACTTCGGTATGCAAATGTAAGAAAATATTAACCAGCTGGGGAACAATAAAATCATTGTAGACATGATTTTTATGAACTCAGTTGCAGTGAGTTAATTGAAATTATTTAAGTGTTGTGCGTGTATTGTGCAACTTTATCTCGCTAGTTTGCACTTGTGTGTTTTATTTAACGTGATCCAGTAGCTCCTGAGACCATAGTACAGTGCAGTGACAATGTGATGAGCCGTGGCAATCTATAGTTATTCGTATTCTTGTCCTTGTTTAATGGAAAATATATGTCAAGTGTGCTTTTTGTTTTAAACAAACACTGGGCTCATAATACTCATGGTAGCACTGATTTTGTCTGCCTTATTTAATTATCTGGTAATGTCCTTAGCAAATTCTATTCACCCGCAATGATATTATGATTTATCAACCAGTGTAAATATTATCCATATGCAATTGCAGAAAGTTGTGCCATTTTCTTGTTTGTACTGTATATGTATGTGCCCATGTGGATACATGAGATGAGACCTCCATGTGATGCTCAACCAGTTCAGAAAGTGACATGCTTTTGAGGTACCTGCCACAAGTGTTCCAGTTGTCTTTAATATCAGCTTCTGTTTAAAAAAGCTATGGATAGATGCATATTAATCTATGGTGCTTCTCCTCTATAAGCATTTCTTGCAGACATGGGCAATTCCTAAACCATAAAATGACAGCATGGTTGTAATATGTTATATGGTTATGGGTTCAAACTAGTTCTAATGAAACCACAGTGATGTTGTGGATTTTATCATGCAGCTGGAATCCCTTCAGCTCAGTGTTCACAGTTTAGGTGCAGAATTAAAACTAAAACATCATGCAAATGATAGCAACAATGATATTGTTTTCCTATGTGCTTCCATATGAAATAGCACAGTTCAGCCCAGTGTCCCCAACCAACACGTTCTGTAGTCGTGGGCTCACTGGACTCTATTTTGTTGCTTGCAATATGGGTAGTAGGAAAATCTTCTTCTATAGGTTGAAAAAACAACAGTCTTTGAAAAAATCACTGGCACCATATACGAACACGGTGGTTTGAATGTCAATGAGGTACAGTACTACCAAAACATGCACCAAATTCGATTTTACATTTGCTTTTTTGTGTGAGCCTGTCAGTGAGCACAATGTTTTTGAAAGAACAGATATGTGTTTTCTGCTGTATCCAAATACTTGCTAGCGTTCACAAAACTTGGGGTGAAACTGCGCGATACAGTGAAGAAGAGTTAAGCGGTACTGCAGAAGTTGAAATTTTTTCTCATTGATAATGAATCTGAAACCAGTGCCTAATAAATATCACTAGTCCTAGAAATGCTGTCACTGATCTGTCTTTATAATTAGAAAACTAAGACTCTTGAGGTTATAGGAATTAGACCAAAAAATTAATAATGTTTAAGCGTGCAATTTACTGTATCCAGAGATCAATCTCTCAGTGTTGAAATAAACAGAAGTTTACTTCTGCTTGGTTTGCTTAGAGTGTCAGATGTCCATTATGATGGTTCCCTAGCCATCACTGGTCAACTGGACCAGTATTAGTTCAGTCGTACTAGTCCAGTGCACCCCTGCCAGGGACAGTGGAATTTGAGCCCTGTGATATTATGAGGCTTGTACCAGAATCATTTTTGGGGGTTTAGTGATTGCTTGGCAAAATGGCTCATTCCAATTTGGTTGTCCAGTTCATACTCTGCAAACCCTACAACTGTCAAAAGGGCTCACAGAATAATCAAGACTTTTGCAGCTATCTAGTTAGCAGTTTAAGAAGAAATGTGAGTTTAAATTCAAATTGTGAGGTTTTGCATGGCAGAGTGATGAAGTATATTGACATTGAATAGGGAGAAGAAAGTATGATGTGAAGGAAAGCCATCACTCATCGCTGTTATTCTACTGCTGGACTTCACAGTCATGATGTATTCAACTCCCCCACCAAGATGATACAGGGGCTGTGAAGAAACAATCCTAGGTTAAGAAGCAGTGGCATTTGCATTTTAGAATCAATTATAAATTCCATTAGAACGGCATTGTTTTAGTGGCCAAAGGTGGAAGGGTCTGGTAATCAAGTCACCAGTAAAATTTGTTCAATGAGTGTTTTTGGGTTCTTCTTTTCATCAAACACAATATGAGGTTTGAATCTGGGACAGTGTAATGGATTTGTAACCATTCCTCGTTTTATGATTTTTTGAAAATAATTTTTGGGGGTGGGGGGTGCAAAATGCAAATAAAAAATGAAGAAGCATCTTTGCCAACATCTGCTTGCAAATAAATGCAGTTGTAGGGAAACTTAGTGGGTTTTCACAGTAGTACATAAGATTGTTAAGGTATTCCATTCATAAAGGTAAAAAAGCCCCATCATCTTTATTATTGCAGTATTGGGAATTACATCTGGATGAATCAAATGCAGCACTTGCTTCAGGTGTCCTGAGTTGCCCAGGGAAAAGGAAGCAAAAATGAATTACAGTAAATGGATGAAGCACGCTTTCTATTTAAACAATATATATAAGTAAGCAGCATAATAATACATTTCAAAATAGACTTTCCAAGCAATAAGGGAACAGTCCTGATTTGGAAGATAAAGCACATTTGATATTTAAAATACTGCAGCACATCACCATATTTATACATCTCAGGTTCTGAAATCCCATTTTGCACCTCCCAACACACATACACAAACACACACCAACCAAAGTAAAATTAACTATACATTCTTATTCATGGTAAGGCAGAGTAGGCTTCATGGTTAGGGAACAGATAAAGCTCATCAGTATCAGAAGGGTTAAATGTATTGTTTTGCCGTTTAGCAGTAGAACAATGTTTGCAGCTTTGAAGTGTCTTCTGCACACTGCCCCCACACAGTTTCCAGTTTCTGTCTCTCTCCTCCTCCTCCTCTACCTGCCAGCTCTTCTCACTGAGTGCAGGCTCTGTCTTGCACTGTCTGATTTGCCAAAGACCCACCAATCCTATGCATGCCTGGACCTGTGGGACTGCATATGTAAAGCCCTACTTCATATTAATAAGCTCCAATCGGGCTTTAAGTCCTTGATTAGGAGAGTGCAAGAGCTTTGGTCCCAACTGGCTGTGCCTATAGGCTTGTCACCAGGAGAACATTTGTGTTAATTACTGTGCTCTGTCAGGAAACTTTGATTTATAGCCGGGTGCTCAAATAATGGTTGCCGAGTGCACATGGATTCGGTAGAACTTTGCCTTCCTGAATCTTTTTCCTGCACTACTGAAGAAGAGTAGGTACCATTTTACAATTCATCCCTTTTGAAACAGGTTGAACAGCTAGATGGATTTGATAGGACTGTTAGTATGTGTCTGTCCTGTGTGCATTGTGTTGAGGTTGACAGTCTGTGCGGACAGTTGTTCCCTGATTACTGTGTTACTACCTCTGTGTCTTGAGCTCTGTGACTGGTAAGTAAAACAGCTGTGTGACAGCCACTTCTTATTCAAGGATCCAGAATATTCACCTAACAGAAATGCCTAATGAACTGCTTAAATCTGCCTTTACTTGGAAATGTCAAGGAAAACATTTTTTTTCAGTAGCTGATACCAACTAATTCGTGGCTTGCATTCTGCCTTCCTAGTTCCATCTGAACAGCTTTGTAGACTGGCTTCTTAGAAAGTGTAGCGCTAATGTGATTGCCTGCCTTCTCCTTATTATCTGGCTCCAGCAAAGGGAAACGCTGCAAGTTGTGCTTTCTATAAATGTTTGCTTACATTTTTTTTAATTCAGCAATAGTCACTAGTAACCAGTTGTCTCATCAGTTGTCTCTAGAATTTGAAAGACTCTCTAGTCTTTAAAATCAAATCCCATGACTTCTGTCTTTTTTTTTTAATATTGTAACCACTGGGCAAAATGTAATTCTAGAATTAAAAACAAAAATTATGGAACAACAAAAAGGGGTTTGTGATTTTGTCATTTGAAAATGTTTGCAGTAGTGTACATGGGTTGTATAGCATGTGTTAAAAATTATTTGACCGCAACTTAAGAATCACAGTAATACTTTGCCCAAAGCAATTAACAAATAATTTGTTATACTGAAGGCTGATAATTTCACATAGCAGTCTAGAGGATCAAAATGTTACCTGTTTACTGTCTATAACTAAAACTCTGATGATTAATTTGCACATACTGTAGCAAATATGCCCACTGACATTTGTGGCTAGTGACTGTCTCTCCTAAACAAAGTATACAGACTCCTTCGTATGATTATGTGTTTGGCATTTTAGAACAAGCAAAACTATTTAATGAAGTACCCCAGAGAGAAGCCCAGGTTCAGAGGTAGCTGTGTATTATATTCAGATTGCCCGTAGCTATCCTAAGTGTCTGCATATTTCTTTGCCACATTTTGTCATGAAACCTGAGATATTAAGGGGTTGGAGCTGGGTTTTGCTAGGGGTTGGGGTTTCGGTAAAGTGAAATGTGTGTGTGTGGGGGGATGGGCAATAGACACTGCAGTAACAAATGGGTGTATTAGTAGGTAAAAAAAAATCTCATCTGCATAGTATTGATAAGAATTCCAGTGCACACAAAGAAAACAAAGCCAGGTTAATTGTTCACCATGAACCACAGTTTATAGATATGCATTCACAGAGCTCTCTGGTAGTAAGTAGCTTGGCAAGGTGAAACAAACATTTTTTTTTTTGGCATGTGCCTCAGGTCATCGTCAGAACATCTACCTCATGTAGAAGTTTCTGTGTAGATTGTAGAGTACATTACAGTGCTGATGCTTGTAGGGAGAGGGTCTTTTTTTCAAAGGGCTTTGTTGATTTTACCTTCTTACAGCTAATTTGCATGATTGGTTGGGATAAGCTTCTTAATGTAGATGCATTTTAAATGAAATCTGTGCACATGTCTTTTGTGCAGTGGGAGGACTCAAACTAATTCACTGTTGACTGCATTAAAGGACTTAAGTCTTCAGACAATCTTCCTAGAAAAATTCAATTTATTTTTATATGAACGTGCTGAAAGATAGATGGAGATTGCTAGCTAAATAGACAGATAAGGATACACACAGACACACATACTTACTGCACATATGTTTGCATACTAAGTGGAAGCTAATTTATGTTACTGCAACTGTTGTGATGGAGGCTGGAATTCTTTACAGAAATTAGCCAGACAGTTCAGGAGGCATATACAGTAGACATCTACCTAAATACCAACACCTGTGCCAGAACTCAGAAGTACAGTATGTCCACAGATAACTTACTGTACCTGTGATGAGATTTCTTTGCCTTTCCTTTGCACCTTCAACAGTGCATTTTAACACGTGTGTCAGCCTGGTCTTTCTAAAGGAACCCTGCTCTCTTCACATGAAATCTTTTAAGGGCTGATTAGAAGACAAGAAGGCAGAGGAGTTCGGGGGTGAATAACTGTACTGACTGTTTTAACAGTTGTCCCAGCTGTCTGAACAGAAAAGGCAATTTGGATATTTAAGAAAGAGAAGGAAATGCATTTTGATTTACCGTAAATGTGATATCCAGTGACTATACTTACAGAGTAAAATGGATTTGTTACACGAGGTAGCTGTGTACTTTCTGTGGGGTACTGCATGCTTCACAAGAAACTAATCAGGAACAGTGTGGACGAATGAGAAAAACAGAAACGTCTGAACACATTTTGGTTATCACATCTAGCTATTTGCTTGTAAATGTGTTGTTGTAAAATGAGTTTGTCAGAACTGAAAATCAGAGGAAGTGCATTTTAGGTGGTGTTTTCTTGGGGTCTGTAGCAAAGTTGTATCCTTACAGAAATTAAAGAGCTAGAATACCAAGGTGTGACTGTATTCTTTTTTTCCAATTGTTTGATTCCATTAGAAACTATTTTAGAATGAAACCTCTGGAGTTTCTGTGGGTTAAGAGATCCCCATGCCCTGCCCACCAGACTGTATGAACTGAGATTTAGCTAGGATGTTAGCACTTCCGCAAGATAAACTACAGCATTAATTTCTCATCAGTAGAAAATAAGGCTTTACAGAATCCTGCAGCACGCACTTTATTCAGACAGTTTGGGATTCAGCTCTTGGAAGAAAGGTTACTTGTTTTTCATAGATTTCCAAAGGAAAGCAAAGGAGTTTCACCAGTACTGACAGGAGTCTAGGATGCCACTCTCAAGGGCTGCTTCACACATTCTGAGTGATGTCTCTCTTAATTGTAATGCATCAAACTACAGTATGGCTTCAGTGCAAAGTCAACCAATAAGGGCCATCAAAAAAACTCAATTTATTCCAACCCCCCAACACTGGACTGTAACTAGTCTTTTGTTTATTCACTTTCTTTATTTTACATATCCTTTTTTGCTGACAATATTGCAATTTGAGTGGTTGTGTGCCATGGCCACATTTGCCAGGACTTACCCATCTTCTAGTGATGGTTGCCCGTGTTAATGTGTTTATCGCTACCCACTTTTATTTATAGAGTCTGATGTGTTACAGTGGTAATTAACCCAAGTTATTAGCAAAGCCCTTGTGAATAACCATCCTTCCCTTGACTGGCTTCCTCCTCCCCACCCCTACTATATTTAAAGGTATAGTCTTCCTCCCACCCACCCCAGTCAACTATTTGTCATTTTCTGATCTAAGCTTTATCAGTTTGCTGTGTCAACACAGAAGGCATTTATCAAGACCGAGTTCCGTTTTTTTTTTATATCTACATTCTAAGCAGGAAAGAGAAGAAGAACAAATAAGAACAAAAGGTGAAATTTAAAAGGTGTATGCCCTGTTGTTTTTGGTTATTAAACTGATCTGTGATATCAGAAAGGAAAGACGCCTGACAACATTAAGCTTTAAACTTTACTTACCAAAGACACCGAAGACTACAGTAAACATCTGTGCATGTTTTCATTTTAAAGTCACCCTACACAAATACTATATGTCATTGACGTTTTGTGTAATATTCAGCTTGATCAGTGAGATTTTCTAGCCATTAAACCCATTTAGATAGGACAACACAACATAACACAACAATACAAGTAGATACTTTACTGCATGGTACGGGTGAAGGCTATAGGGCTTTTTTTATTTAATTATAGGTGCATGTTCAGTAATTAGTTTTAAAGACGTAGTGTTTGCAGCCTAAAAGCTAAGCTAGTATATACACTCATACCAAAGAATTAAGCTACACCAAAGAGCAGAAGGTGATCAAGAGAGCCTAATTTTGCATTTCATTAAAGCAAATGAAATCAGACTGTGCTAAGGAGAAAATGCTGAATCTAACGTGTTCAGGGTTCTGCGCTTTATCCAGGCTGCATAGTTCTGTATAAATATTATGATAGCTTTGGAAAGCACCCTTGTTTGATTTTATATGTAAATGGAAGTTGACTGAAAAACCCAACAAATGTTTAGAAAAGGGTCCATTGGATAACATTTTGGTATAATCATTTGATGCATTTTTTTGTTACTGTAGTGAAAACAAATCTAACTTTTTTCTATGAATGTCGTTTAAAACAGGAGCACTTACCTGTCTCTTGAGGTATAGTCACTCAGAACAACAACAAACAAGATACATTAATAATTCATCCTGCTTCTGCTTCCCTTTACATTTTCTTGGAAATCGCATTAAAAGAATATTGATCATGAGAACTTTTTATCCTCAAAAACCAGCCACAGCAAGAGGTGACAAGTCTAAATGTATTTATCTATCTGCCTGTCACTCAGCAGGATTGTAATAACCCATTGAAATTAAGCATCTTGTTTACAAGGATGTCCCAGATGGGTGGGAGTGGGGGAGGTCACACCATAATCCTGCACTTACTAGTCAAAATATTTCAGTTCCAGCATTGCTTGGGAAGGAGGTCTTGGTGAACAGGAAGGCCTTTCTGCAGACATCCCATTTGTGAGGTTAAAGCTGGTGTGGTACTTGAAGCAGCTTTCATAGCTTACTTTCACTGGGAGGAAAGAAACAATCAAACGCTGCTCTGTTGCTATTGCATGTGGGCTGGGGGCTGCTGAACTCTCTGGAGGAAATATGTGATTCACGCCAGGCCAGTTTGTACAGTTTTTATCTCTTTTACATCCACTGGCCTTGTATTAAATTGTCATTGTCCTAAAGCGCATAAGAGAGAAATGAATTGGGCTCTCGACGCATCCTGACAGTGAAATATTTAGCTCTCTGTCTCCAATCATACTTTTATGTGTGTTTGATAGTGCGGGATGACACAGATAGTCTCTGCAGCTTGACATTCTGCTTATTACATCTTCCTTTACTCTTACTCTATCAGACTAGGCTTTTAGATTGAAAAAAAACAATAAATTACTTTTGTACAACACACACACACACACACACACACACACACAGTGTGGTTTTACTTACTGCACTTTTAAATGATTACCCCAAATGCTAGCACTGCAAAAAAATAGTCATTGATTAGTTTCTTTCCATCACTGAATAATAATAGATCATGCTTAACGTAACACAAAGACATTGTTTTCATGTTTGTAGGGCAGTTGATTGTATTAGCATTTGCAGCATAAACTAGTCATTTAGACACTGCAAGTTGACAGACTTCTGGATGATGGTTATTTACTTACATACCTGGTGATGCCAACACTTTAGGTGTGCTGTTTCTTTTATTCCTCAGAAAAAAGTACACAGGCTCATGTTAAAACTGTCAGACTGCAAATCATGTTTGTCTGAAAAGGTAAAAATAAAAAGACAGTTAAAAAAAACACTCTTGTAATACTTGGTCTCCTATTGGTATTCTGCAAACTACAGTTGTATCAAACTTGCATTTAAGTGAATGATTTTGAAAGCGATCCTGCAGGGAGAATCCACGGACCTCTGTTATATAGGGACTGGGCAAGGCAGACAGCTGAGGTTTCTTAAGTCTGTTTCAGAAGCTACATTAAGCTTTGGATATGCTTGTACACCATGTGGGAAAAACTGCATTTTTTTAGAAGTTTTTAGGGCAGGTCGTCTAGTGGTTAGAGCACTTGTTTGGGAACCAGGAGGTCACAGGTTCAACCTCCACCACATCCAAATACTGACTGTGTAACCTTGAGCAAGTCATTTAACCTCTCAGTGCTGCAGTTCACTCAGCTACACGGCTGCAAAACAGGTAGTATCGGGACCAACTGGAAATGAATGCTACAGCTCAGCTAGGCTGTCCTGGGTAAATAAACACATTGTAACATTGAAATAAATATTTCCCCTGGTTAACCCTTTTCTATTATGGTCTTCCATTGGGAGTTAGAAATGGTCTCTGTCTTTGTGTGTGTGTGTACAGCACACTTAAAGGTGTATGACTAAACGCAGACACATTTTGTCACTATTAACCATTTATCTCCCTCCTGTTTTGTGGCTTTTAACTCTCTCTCTCTCTCTGCATGCCAACATATTATTTTATCTGGTCCTTTAACAAGGGCCTTTAACTAAATTGGGTATGTCTTTTAGACCATTTTACTTTCATGTGATCTCTGCCTGTGAAAAGGGAGAGTGCTTTGCCAGTTTAACAAACAGGGTGCTTCTGTTTTGATGCTTTCTGCATGTGTGTTGCAGTAGTTCATCCTGGGAGGTATTAAATCATTCTGATTTTGGACACCAACCCTCCATGTACATGTATTACATCTAAGAAAATGCATGCCTTTTACTGGGCAGCATATCTCAACATAACAGCGTCTGGAAGCTTTATCAGTGGCCTAATGCTGTTAATGAAATGCCGAGCATATTCTGAAAGGAGTTTATTTGCTAACCAGGCTCATCATGTGTGTCTCCCATGTATATACAATCTACGCATGTACACATATGATAGACAAGGCAACTGATTTTTAGTTTTACCAGGAGACTGCGTAAAATTTTGAAATTTGGACTGCCTGCACACCGTAAAAAGAAAGAATTTCATGGAATTTGGCATTTTATAACAGATCAGTAAATCTACAGAACTTGCATTTTTCTTGCAACTGCTTCCTGTACCCTTTTCGTTTGTTTCAGTTAATGCTCTGTATATTGTCTTCTTATTCTGATTATTTATACACCTACTAAAAAGAGTGCCACTAGAATCCTAGCAAAATCTGTAAATTAGACTAACAGTCACCGATGCAGTTCTCAGAATTTCAAGTCTTGAAATCGAATTTCATTCCTTTAATCATCGTAAATCAGTGCCTTGACTGTAGCTATAGAAGTACACATATAGGATGCACACCAACAGATAAAAGTTATATCAGATAATAAACTATGTGTTCATAAAAATCTTTTCCTACCTAAATTATAAGAATTGATTCTTTATTTCTTTCCCATCAAGAAAGATATTTACTAATGAAGCTGCAGTAAAACAGATCCCGACTGAAGTACAATTAAGAGTTTGGAAATGAGCGCACTTCTTTTTGTGAGGCGGGTTTTTTAGCATCTTCCATTAAAAAAAAAATTCCATGAGTACCTTGCATAGGTTACATTTCCTTTTGAGTTTCTTTAATCTAAGCAGAAATGCACATTCCATCAGATGGTTCTTTACTGAAATGCATGACCTATGAAATGTACCTCAGCGGCACTTAAAGGCCATAGAAAACGCGAATAAATATTAGCTGAGCCGAGGGCAGTGCAGGCATCGTAGATGTGTCGATTTATCTCTGCTTGATCACACATCCTTTCCAAACAACTGGTCAAGTTGTTGCAAGATGTCCTGTGGACTACAGTGAAACCTAACAAGATGATTAAGTGATAGATGGGTATTTTTTAAGGACACAGCTTGCATGTGTTCTTATTCCAATGCCAAATCTGGGGTTCTGGTCGAAGAATGAAGTAAAAAAGAGAATATTTGCTTGTACAGTGGAGCAAACAGATTCTCAGGGTCTCGTGTATCATATATTTTAAGATACCTGTATTTCCATCCCAGTACACAATCTGACTTTCTCCATGAGTCTCAGGGAAAGTCTTGCCAAAATATTGACTGGGGAGAGAGAGAAGCTGAACTGAAACTGGCTATGGGAGGAAGGCATCCTAGTCCTCTCTACTGTTTTTATTTTATGTATGATCTCTGCAGTCATAAAGGACTTTAATATCCTTGAAGTTGTGTTGCCAGTGATCAAGGATGCAGCATATGGTATGTGTTAAAAGGACAAAAATCATACCTGACCAGAGCAAGCATCTTATCACTAATTCCTGGGGAAATTTTCTTCCTGAGTTTTTCGTTTACTTGCACGTTTTTTCTAAGGGCACTAGAGAGTCAAAGCACTGCACATCTGATAGTCTTTTCAAATTTCTCTATGCTAGTTTTAACATTTGCACAGTCTGTATATGCCAAATGTAGTCTTCAAAGTGTCACCGTTTAGAAAATAAAACCATGTTGCTTCAGTTTCTGTTTTTAGGAAACTCTATAAAGCACTTCCATAAACATGGTTTCAAAGTTTACTCATAGTGTATTCCATTGGGCTTTGTTGATTTTAAGAACAAAATGCATGTTGTCTGTGGCAGAAAAGGGGATCAGGATTTAACAATGAAGAAGCTCATTACCGAGGGCTTTTAAATAAAAAACATTTTTTTGCCTGAAGCCTTATAATGCTTACATAATCTCACAGGCAACAAATACAAGAGCCTGAAATTCTTGGTCACATGGGGTAAAATGAGTATGTTCCCATTTTGAGAGTTAACTTGTTTTTGTTCCCATGGGACATAAGAATATAGCAGTTGATGGAGAAGATGTGGTGCAAGCAGCTTCCACAACCCCACCCGAGCTAGTGCTAATCATAAGCCTCTGAAAAGTATATCTGCTTTTATAAATAAATGTATTTCACTGTGCCCAGTTGACACAGCACACAAGGGACATCAGTTGTCTGGGCAGAAACATCCGAACTGGCATTACAATGCCATAAGGTTATGGCTTCTGTTCATGGTTAATTAATGCTTTGTCCTGATTCCTCACTTCTTCCCCAGGTCACACCTGGAAATGAGCTTTGAGCTCAAATCTTTTCCAGGCCCAAACTTTAAATAAATACCTGCCTTGGTATGATCAAGTGGATCAAAATGGTATGGTCAAACAGATCAAAATCAGAAGGTCCAAATAGATTTGTTGGGGAGGGGCATGAAAATAAGGCCACCACTAAATATAAACACAGCACCTGGATTGTGCTTTTCAATGAAAGTGAATTTGTTTTATTATACTTTTCTAACACTGAATTTTAATAACAATAAAAAATAAAAGTTACAGGCTAAAGCCAACTCTAGCAAGGAGGTCTGTGTAGCCAGAGCAATAGGTCAAACCAATCTGAAAGCTACATAAAATGACACCACAATGGTTACTCATTCCCAGGAGTAATAAGGATGAAAGGAGATTCCTGATAACTGAATAAGAGCTACGGCAGCACATTATTCAGCTATCAGGAACTGTGTGTGTGAGTGTGTGAGTGTGTGAGTGTGTGTGTGGAGTGTGTGAGTGTGTGAGTGTGTGAGTGTGTGTGTGTGTGTGTGTGTGTGTGTGTGTGTGTGTGTGTGTGTGTATATACAGTTGGTGCCAGGCTGTATTAGAGAACTGAGCAGCACTGTCAGTGGTACATTAGTATGAATGACACCTGTCCCATCAATCATGGAACCATGGCGACACAGATGGAGAAGCAACACTTGACTGAATTGCACAGTGGCGCACACTTGGCTTAATTCAACTCATTGTTCTGCAAATCCAGGGGCTGACACATTCTGTACTGCTCGGAGTTCTGACGAGAGGCACAGGACAGGCTCAGGTGCATCTACGTGACTGCCCTTTTCCTGCACAGTCTCAACAGCTCAGACACAAAAGGCTGTGTGAGCATGCTTTGAGGCAACAGTCAGTTTGAACTGAGCTTTCTGTTAGAATTTCTGGGATTCCTCTGTTGTCTGTCATGGATTCTGTCCCAGTCAAACTCATAGGGTTTCCAATTTGTGTTTAATATTTGTAATTTATTCCTTTTCTTTTTCATTAAAAACATTTTGTAGTGTAACTGGAACCCCCCACCCCCAAATACACAGACAGCTGCGCAACAGTCAGAGTTTTCTTCTGTAATATGAAAGCAAAGTCCCAGAAACAATTCAAAGAAGTAGGCCGACTGACTGGCTATTTAGGACAGTCTTATGTGAGCCTTATAAGTCGAGTACTGAATGTTTCATTTATATCTGTTGTTAAAAATGTGCCACTATTTATACAGCTAGATGCTCGTACTCTCATAATGCCTCATATTGACCCCAGGTTCAGATATGTAGTTGTTTCAATGGACCAATAGGACTTCTGGAAGGAACACTTTTTCATGGAAACAGATGAATTTCAGGTTTAGGTATATAATGGGATATACAGTATAACAGTGATATACTGCTTTCTATTGACACTTGATCTCAAAGCCCTTCAGGAAGGGAAAACTGGTAGTTGCCTTCAGAAGAACTGTAGGTAGGCAAATGTGGCAGCCATTATGCACTGGCAACAATCAACACCCAGTCTTCAGATAGCATACCATAATGTTTGTGGAGCACTGACCTGTGAAGTAGCAGATCCAGGTTCAGATCTCACCAGAGCCACTTACTAACAGTGTGACTATGAGCAAGGCTCTTAACCTCCATGAGGTTTAGTCCACCCACCCGTTAAGTTGACTGGGAGCAGGATCTCACTCAAAATGAGATATTGTGCCTCATCTGGGCTATTCTGGTAATAAATTGTAAACTGAATAAAATACACAGCTTTGGACAATCATATTAGTAAATATTTTATTAGCTGAGCTAGAACATGATGGCCTGGTCTCTAGTGTTCTCCTTCTCTAGTGTGTTAGGGCTCTCAGGGACACGAGGCCCTGTGTCCATGATGCTCCGCAACCCATCAGGTACTCATGCATCAGTGTATGCTGCCTTCTCAGGACACGCAAATCTGCTGCCATCCGCCAACCCTTACTTTAGCAGGATGCACCAAGGCAGACATTAGGACAGGGCTTCCAGTTTTTATTTTGGGATCCCCAGGCCCCAAGGCAAAAAGCTACTGAGAGTCCTGGTGTGTGTTTTGTGAGTGTGTGCGTGTATCTGTGTGTGTGTGTGTGTGTGTGTGTGTGCGGCGTCTGGAGCATATACATTTGTGTGTGTTGTGGGGAGACTACAGTTCCACTTGAACAACCACCACGAGAAGGGATCACAATTTTAAATCTCATTCAAAGGACAGGCTATATTTCATGAAGAGCAAAAGATTAGGAAATAATCTAGCTAGGTGACAGTCTCAAGAAGAGACATGCTTTGGAGTTTATATAATTGGCAAGATACATTACAAAAGTAATTGGTCAAGTGTAATCTTTTTATTGATTTAAAATTTGTTGTTACTGGGTGTGACATGGGGAGTGGGTCACAAGGAGGAGAATACAGCTACTACTGCACCTGTAATCCATTCCCATTTAGTGATCGATAAGAAGGTTATATTTACAATTATACAATGGGCTTTAAAATCCTGGCTCCTGATTAGTCAGATGATATCTTTATCCATGAGTAAATCCTGCCTTAACCCATGAGTAAATTGCCAATCAGTCAAATCGCTTAGAAAATCCTCTACACAGTTCTCATATTTTAAATATTCAGAGGCCATTTTTGACTGAAAACATTAACGACATTATCCCAAATGTTACTTTCGCAAGCAACTAATTTAATGTCTTAATCAGGAAGATATAACGGGATGGATTTTCGAAAGGCCCCAAATGCTGCAAGCACCAGGTGTGCCAAACATATGGCACACTGGGTTTGCAGCATTCTCCCGCCGGTGATCAGGATTTCCCACCACGCGCACCAGTTGCTGCAAATAGGAACAACTTTTCTGGTCTAGCTTGGGCAATCCCGGTACCCTTTATATGGGGCATGCGCCAAATATTTGGCTTTGTTGCTGTAAATTGGGTAAAGTGTCATTACTGTACCCAACCTACTAAAATCGAGTGCAGTTGCAGCTCAAGGGCTTGGCACACTGCCAGAACCTAAATGTTGTAGCACAGGGCGGCACAAGCTCTGCACCATGCTTTGAAAATCCAGCTCAGTGGCTCAGGTGTCTTTTGACTGTGTGCCTGCATTCCAAACTGGCACAACTGAAAGTAAAATTTGGCCGACAATTGTCATGCAGCTGATACCAGCACTAAACAATTGTGCTGACAGCTCACAGCTGTAACTCTCCATCACAGCTTACACTCTCTGCCCACCTATAGTAGGACTCAAACCACTGGTACAGCAAAAATATTTAATATCCCTAACTATCTCTCACTGCGTCCCACAGTCTTAGTACACTACTGATGCCACATTGCAGCTTCACAGTTATCAGGTTGCTGTATCCTCCCCCCGACTTTCTCTCTCTCTCTCTCCCCTCTCCTATCCTCTTTCATGCGCCTTTCTGTCTGTCTGTCTTTCTTTCTGCTGCTGCAATCCACCAACTAAACCATCAAGTTGCTTAGAAGACTCTCTCCTGAAAGAGCCTCTGCCTTTCCTGAACCTTTACAACAGCTTTGTTCTTCCAGTACTGACTAGTGGGATTGGGGGTTGGGGTTATTCCACACATAGAGGAAGAATATATATATATTTTTAATCAACACTTTCTTCTGCTATTGGCTGACCTGCCCCCCTCTGACTGGTCCCTCAGCCAAATTACCTGACATCTCTGGAGCTTACTCCAGTTTTCCTCTGCCACAGGACTTAGCTGGAGGTGCCCAGTCATGGGTGGGGCTTGTGGAGGACCAAGCCATCATCCAGTTGTCGTGGAGGTTGCTCCTGCATTTTCTCTCATAGGGCACCATCCGTGTCGTGATATGATGTGCGCTTGCCTCTATGGAGATGTGCTGGTGTTTCAGTGTGGGGTCCCATCCCATGCAATCCCACTGCACTGCACACAGATTCCTCCAGGTGGCAGCAGACCAGCAGAACACACTACCCTCTGCCTCGAGGAGAGTTGTATAAGGGACGCCAGTACTTCTTCCCTAGGCCAGCTCCTGAGCAATCCAAGTCCCTTCCCAAAACCAGGTCATTGGCATAACAAGCAGTAGCTCTACTGTTGTGCTTCCAGGCCATCTCTGATGAAGGGTATTTGAATAAAATTAATAAAAACACCTCAGTTAACTATATATTTTAAATATTTACTAACATATTATTCAATAATTTAAATGCCTCCATTATATAATTGTAGTAAGGCACTCCCGTACCTAGGCATTTGAGCCTTCTCCTGTAGTTAAAGTCACATGGCTTTTGGTTTGTGAAACACCATGAGACTTTGTAAATCCTCAATAACCACATGCCGTTGTGCCTTATTGCATGATAATATTATTACACAATGCAATGTGCTGTAGGGTTTTGATACTCTCTCCTTCCACTGTCACACAAGTATGGCATTTGAGGATGAGAGGGCCAGCCTTCTTCTAGCACAGCCACATTGCCCAGTAACAGGAGGTCAGTGTTGACCGCTTTTTCTTCAATACATTCAGGGGATTCTGGTGACTGCAGCACTTCAGAACCAGTGACTTCATACAGACTGCTGCGATCAGAAGCAAGAGACAGGCCTGAGAGAAAGATCTCTGTAACACCCTTCTGTGCAGCCTGTGAACTGAGGTCCTATCACCCAGGATAATAGCACAGGCCAGAAACACTCAACTTTCTGAACCTCACTGTCTGGATAGAGATATGCAATGGGGACCAGGTTGATTCTTTATTTATCATCACTAAAGCAGTTTGACTTCAGATTATCTCACAAGTGGTGTAAACCACGAGTAAGGTGTCCAAGATCAAACTGCTCAAGTGAAGATAAATATGGTATCATACTGGTCCCCAATGCATAGTTCATTTATGCAGTAGGTTAGGACTTTCTATAGTAATTTTTTTTGATTGATTTTATTTTAATTTTTTTAAATTGATAGTTTGTTAGACATTTTAGTGAAATAGTCCTACCTGCTTTTTGTATACATTACCATGGTGTTGCCATGGAAACGCTGTCATGATGCTGGCAGTGACACTATAGCCTGCTGTGACATTGAAGCTCATTGGTGGAGCAGCTTAAAGCTTGAAATGTTTTGAAGCAAAATGGTGGCCTGTTTAGTGAGTGGCAAGCATGGGACCAGGGACTGTGCGTCTGAGAGCAGGAGTACAATCACAATTTGGCAGTTTGATTTTTTTTTTAAAGTATATTCTTGTACCTCGACCAAGCCAGGAAGAGTAAGGCGCAGCTCAGTGGTCATCTTGAGCTACCTAGTGGGACTGCTGCAGCGGGATGTGTGAGCAAGTGTGGTTTGAGACAGAGAAAAAAGTGTAGCATGGTTATTTACAGAGACGGAAAGCAGAATACTGGTAAGTTTGTTTGTACACTTTGAGGATACGGTGTTGGAGAAAGAACAGAAAAGTGACATGGCAGACTGAGAGCTGATGCATGCAAGTGGACGTAAGGGCAGGAGGGTGGGGAGTAAAGAGAAAACCTAGCATATGACTGGAATCTGGAAAAAGTTTTATTTTGGTGTGTGTTCAGCCATAGTTCGATGGATGCTGCAGAGAAGAGATTAAGTGAGTTTTAGTTTCTTTCAGGATAAAGAGCTTGAATTTGCTACAGAAGGAGAAGCACAGCTTTATTAGCCAAAGGTAATCAGTGGCACTGTATGATACCGGTCAGTGCTTGCTATAGCTGTCCAAGGATAATGAGTGGCACTGTATGTAGTACCGGTCAGTGCCGGCACTGTATGTAGTACCGGTCGAGGTGCTTGCTATATACATCCAGGGTATCAGTGGCACTGTAGTACTGGTCAGTGCCGGCACTGTATGTAGTACCGGTCAGTGCTTGCTATAACCGTCCAAGGGGTAATCAGTGGCACTGTATGTAGTACTGGTCAGTGCTTGCTATAGCTGTCCAAGGATAATGAGTGGCACTGTATGTAGTACCGGTCAGTGCCGGCACTGTATGTAGTACCGGTCAGTGCTTGCTATAGCTGTCCAAAGGGTAATCAGTGGCACTGTATGTAGTGCGGTCAGTGCTTGCTATAGCTGTCAAAGGTAATCGGCGGCACTGTATGTAGTGCGATCGGTGCGGCACTGTATGTAGTACGTCAGTGCCGGCATCAGAGGTAGTGCCAGCACTGTATGTAGCAACGGTCAGTGCTGGCTATAGTCAGGAATGATGACATGGCAACTATTGAGATCAATGCAACTGTCTTCATAAATGCATTTGTCTCACAGCTCACCATTTTGCAGTGAGATAAATGATGCATCTAAACTGATTAGTGCCGTGCCTATTGCATAAATTTGAATATACATTCGTGTGTATTTTACCATTTTATTTTATTGTATTTTGACTAAACAATTGTAAGCAGGACAACTCTGAAAATAGGCTGTCTAGGTCCTAATAGTTCAATCCTGTTGAAAACTTTACTACTCAGAGTTATGCGGTTGTTGGACAACAGCACCTCTTGGGTAAGTAGGGCACTCAGCTTCGCTTTGTACCTCACATCCCAGACGTGTGACATTATTCTACAGTACTGCAGACCATGCATTATTACTGAATGAATGTACCTCATTGGCTAAGTTTGCTTTATGATGAAGTACAGAACTCGAGAGATGCTGCATATAAATGAACAGGTATATTTTAATTTGGACTACTTTTCTTATAAGTGGGTGCATTGGTATTATTAGCGAACACACAGTTCTTGAAATGTATGTGGCAGACCACTCACAAGCCACTGATATGGCAACATATCTGCCCTACTATCACACTAACCCACACTGACGCAATGTAAGTATCACTGTAATTAGTACTGTAATGCATAATGGGGAAAGTTCAACACTGCACGAAACGTAAACACAGACTGTATATACCTGGGCCCTGTAAACAAAGTTTGTCGGTACTGAGGCCCATGTACAAAATGGATTCCCACCTAAGCATGAATCACAAAAAACTGAAAATGAAAATGTTAAAGGGCAGAGACAGGTGTGTTACAAGGTGCAGGAAACTACAGACCTGTCAGTTTGACCTCAAGTGGTAGGGAAAATGATGGAATCACTTGAATTAAAGAATTGTTGAGTATCTAGAGGCCAGCGAGGCACAGGACCCAAGGCAGCATGGATTCACAGCCAGACGGTCATGTCAGACGAATCTAATAGATTTCTTTGACTGGGTGACCACAGAGGTAGACTAGGGAGGCTGTGGACATGGTCTACCTAGACTTTAGCAAGACATTTGCACAATCCCACACAAAAGATTAATATGAAAGTTAGCCAGCCTTGAGTGGGTCCCAAGGTGGTAGCCTGGGTAAACAATTGGCTGGACAACAGGACGAGAGTAATAGTAAACAAAGTCCACTCTGAAGAAAGGGGTTACTAGCGGAGTCACCGCAGGGTTCAGTACTGGGACCAGTCCTCTTTAATGTCTTTATAAGTGACATTGTGGAGGGCCTGAAGGAAAAGTATGTCTCTTTGCATATGACACAAAGATCTGCAACAGAGTCGATACAGAAGATGGGGTGGAAAGGATGAGCAGGGACTTGTCAAGGTTGAAGGAATGGTCAAATGAATGGCAGCTTACATTCAACACAAAGAAGTGCAAAGTAATGCACCTGGCAAACAAAAACCCAGGAAAGAGTACAATAGGGGTGAGATACTAACAATGACAAAAATGGAAAGGACCTGGGGTAGTTATATCAGACAACCTAAAGGTGGTTAAGCAATGTGAGAAGGCAGTGAGGAGGGTGGGGGATACTGGGATGCATAGGGAGAGGCATCACCAGTAGAAAACAGGAAGTTGTTATCCTCTGTACAGACAGTTGGTGAGACCCCATCTGGAGTATTGCGTAGTTCTGGAGAGCCCATCTCCGCAAGGACATAGACAGGATGGAGGCTGTCCAGAGGAGGGCAACTAAATGGTGCAGGGTCTGCACCAGAAGATGTATGAGAGAGATTAAAGGAGCTTTGTATGTATACCCTCAAGGAAAGGAGGGAGAAGGGGAACATGATAGAAACTTTCAAGTACCTCAAGGGAATCAACAAAGTCCAAGAGGGTAGCATCTTTCAGAAAAAGAGATGTGCAAGAACAAGGGCATAATTTGAAGATAGAGGGGGACAGCTCAGAGGTAATGTGAGGAAGTATTTTTCATGGAGAGGGCTGTGGATACATGGAATTGCATTTCTGAGGAGGTAGTGGAGTCAAAAACAGTGAGGAATTCAAGAATGCATGGGACAGACATAAGGCAAGTCTAGTGGGGGTAGAAGAAGTAGACTGTTGGTTAACTAGGATCTGCAGGTTATCCACTAGGTAGGGAAATGGGCAGACTAGGTGGGCCAAGCGGTCCTTATCTGCCATCAAATTCTATTTTTCCATGTCTATGTGTGGCTCAGGAGCACTGGGCAGGCATGACTCTGTATATATTCCAAATTGCTGGTTGATTGTTCTTGAAAACAAGTGTGAATAGCAGGAGGTAGCTGAGGCCCTGTCCACAGTAGCTTAAAAGTTTTACATTGAGATTGTAGCAACCCTGCTTGGAGCAGAGTTATAGCATTGGTTTAGACCAGCATAGTTGCCTTAAACTGTGTTAACAGTAATGTGGATACAGTCCATGCTGTAACATGGTTTAAGGCAACCACCACTCACACAAACCTTTGTTTTGGATTGGACCTAAGAGGAATAAAACACACACACTGCCAAGCTTACAATAAGCTCCTAACTGAACTGTGTCATTTTTCCCCAAATCCATTGCCTCACCTGATTGCAAGTATCCGGGCATGCATCGCGGCACCCTGCAATGTTTTGCACTACTGCTGTGATCATGCGCAGGAACTCGTGCAGGCAAGCAGTGTCTGAGTGCAGTCTGGATGCTCTGATAACTGTGCTCAAGCAGGAAAAATTAAATCATTTTTAAAACTGATGCCAGTGTGGACAGGGCAACAGTGGCTTCCTACAGTGGCACGCTTATGAGGTACACCCAGTGTGGACAGGGCAATAGTGGCTTCCCACAGTGGTACGCTTTATGAAGTACACCCAGTGTGGACAGGGCAACAGTAGCTTCCTCCGGTGGTACGCTTATGAGGTACACCCAGTGTGGACAGGGCAACAGTGGCTTCCCACAGTGGTACGCTTATGAGGTACACCCAGTGTGGACAGAGCAACAGTGGCTTCCCCCAGTGGTACGCTATGAGGTACACCCAGTGTGGACAGAGCAACAGTGGCTTCTCACAGTGGTACGCTTTATGAAGTACACCCAGTGTGGACAGGGCAACAGTAGCTTCCCACAGTGGTACGCTATGAGGTACACACCCAGTGTGGACAGGGCAACAGTGGTTTCCCACAGTGGTACGCTTATGAGGTACACCCAGTGTGGACAGAGCAACAGTGGCTTCCCACAGTGGTACGCTTATGAGGTACACCCAGTGTGGACAGAGCAACAGTGGCTTCCTACAGTGGTACGCTTATGAAGTGCACCCCAGTGTGGACAGGGCAACAATAGCTTCCCACAGTGGTACGCTTATGAGGTACACCCAGTGTGGACAGGGCAACAGTAGCTTCCCACAGTGGTACGCTGTATGAGGTACATCCAGTGTGGGCTCACATTTAATCTGTGACATCTGCAGTGAGTTTCTAGCTTCAGACTCACCAGCAGGATATTCACTCTTCAGAAAACGCTGTTCTTTGGGGAGGAGCAAGAAATGTCACCAGTGTTCAGGTAGCACTTGCTGTTGGAATGGGTTGGCACTGGCATCTTGCAGCACTGCTGGTAGGCCTGATATTACTAGTGGGTACTACTGTAAGTAGTAAATAGCATTAGAAGAGTCCCATGGGGAAGAGAAAATCTAGCATTGCCATGACATTGCTACATAAGTAGAAAAATACAAAACGTTTTGCGTCTGAGTATTTAAGACCAGCAAACCACTTTTCCACTGTGGTTGCATAATTCATCCACTTTTGGCTTACACCCAGATTAAATCACATCATCGGATCAAGAAAGCCTGCAACTTTGGTGTCTTAAATCTTCAATAAATGCAAACCTTTAGGAAACTGTGATCTTATCCAATATTTAATCTTAGCAGATGCAAGCAATGAGTGTTGACTAAGTATCTACTTTGCACTTTTTACTTTTACTTTGGAGGCAGTATAGCATGGTGGTTAAAGGCACTGAGCTGCAAAGCTGGAGACCTGGGTTTGAATCCTACAGCCCCACTTGCATACTGTGTGACCCTGAGCAAGTCACTTAAGCTCCCAGGTTGTACCTGGAAACAATCTCCGGTTTAGTGTGCCTTTCCTGGTTAAACAATCCCCCTCACTTTCCCTTAGCTATCTTTTTAGTCACAAGAAAAGGTACCATCCCATGGACCATGGCAAGGTCATGTGTGTGCAGTCACAAGTCGAAACATATTCCTTTACCTGAGAACAAAAAGGAAAAGTCTTGTGTCAATTTTTTCACTGTTGTGAAAACTGATACTGTGGATCAGCTTTCAGCCATCAATAAACTCAATTATCTGCAGGCAGATTATTACGCTATAGTATGATAAAACTTACATTTTAGGTACTGTACTTCTAAGTTGGTCAGTTTTCTGTGCTTCTGAAAGTTGGCACCTTGGCAATTTTATAATAACCTTTTAAAATCTTGATGCATATTACTGCCAATACTTCATTAAAGGGATACTGTTGTTATTAGAAGTCTTTCAATAAATCCCAAGGATCTAGACATTAAAACCACTTTAAAATGTCCAAAATGACAAAGAAGAATATAACCGGAAGTAATTAAAATGTATTTGAACGTGTTCAGATAGATAGATAGAATTAATTGCATTGGTAGAGCAACTTTCCTGAGCTCAGAGCACTTTACATATAATGCAAATAATACAAAATAAAATATTATAGAATAATTCAAACATTTGAACAACTGAAATAAAATATTGCTAAAATAGCGGACTTTTTGATGGTAATGGATCAGTGACCTACAAATGCAGTTCTAAAAAGCCAGGTCTGGATTTAAAACGTCCACTGAAGGAACAGTGCAAGGAGAGCTGGGCACAGCATTCCAAAGCTTAGGAGTGGCAACAGCCAATGCTCGGACCCAGCTGGTTTTAATCTTGAAAAGGGGACTACCAAGAGTCCCTGGGAGACTGAGTGAAGAATTGTGTCGCCAGCAAGATCTCCCTGGCATGTTGCAAGTGGATCCAGTAGAGCACATAACAGTAGTCAATTTGTGAGGTGATGAAAGCTTGCACTGGAGTGTGCAACTTCCCATGATTGAGCTAGAGGTGCAACCTATACTATACTATATTATATACCTAGAAAACAAGTATATGCAGGAATACACTGCACATTTTGGTACTTAGTGTGCATTTTTATTTTTTGGACTAAAGGAAGGCAGTTTGGTCTGGTGGAGAGAGTGTGCAACTATGAACCTATAAAGCAATGTTTGATTCCTACAATCTCTTATTGTGTGGCTCTAAATGTATACACATCCTAAAACCTATACTTTCTAAATCTTCTGGCAGGCTAATTAATATATCTCTGTGCTGTTTGAACTTCCCTGAATACAGAAAATGGCATCAGCATTCTGTCCCCTGCCTCCAAGGATTAGAAAGTGCTTTTGGATACAGCCAGGATGAAGGGCAGTGTTTAAAACCAAATGTGTTGTTTTTGTTGTGTCTTCCCAAACCACACACATATTCTAATGCCTCCGTCCCCAAAGCAGTGCATCATGGGTATGCAAATCCTTGTCAGGCAGGCTGGCAAGGCTTTGCCAGACCAGCATTGCCATGAAAACAGGTTTGTACACCTGATCCACTGTAGGCTGAGAATGACAAACCACAGACATGTGTTCCATTTGTTGGTCACCTCAGTGTACTGCAGTCATTATCTCAGCAAGTACCAAGTCAGAACACCAAGGCATTGGGCATTTAGTGCATGCAACATTAGCATATACAACCAAATCCATTTAATTTCCTTTGTTTCCAAAAGGCAGTGTAGGGAGTGCAGAACTGAACCAGCAGACCTATGTCCAATGTCTACAGAGCCACTTACTCTTAAGGAAAACTGCTCCTTCTGAAATAGGAGTACTTCTTGACTAGTTAAAGGGGATCAGTCAACACCACTGGCTCCACCCAAGTGCACTTTGTGTGCAAAAACATTTTGTTTTACTTAATGTTTACTGTAGTATAGTAGATTGTGTCAGACTAGTTGTGCTTACTACTAGACTAATATCTTGTGTAATTACAAATCCCATAATCCCTTGCAGCTGACATCAGAGCAGGGTTGCTGCAGTGGGAGATTCAATAGCCTGCAGTGCATCACGTCAGAGTTTATGGAAGCTCTGGTCTTTTGTTTACTGGACCTGCTGGTCTCCTGGGGCTAAGTACAGTCAGAGAGGACTGTGCTTAGCACCTGGAAAATCAGAACCAGAAAACATCTGATTGAAGCTCATAGAAACTCTAACATGCACTGCTGGCTATTGAATCTCATACTGCAACCTGCTCTGGTGCTCAGCTGCAGGAGATTATGAGTTGTGAGTTACAGAAGGTATCAGTCTGAAGTAAACAAAATTAGTCTGATACAGTCAGTATTTCACTACGGTAAACAGTAACTAAAACAAATGTTTCTGCACATAAAGTACACTATGGGACCGGCCCCAAACTTGGGTGTGGGGCCTTTGTGCTGACTGCTCTTAAGAGTCATAAGTTTCGCAGAACTGCAGTGCCAAGTGTTGTTTATATGATAACAGATAAATCCACCACTTCAAAGTGTTGTAGAAAATAAAGCAAGCCTTACTTTGGCTACTTTCACCTCCTCTTATGGTGAAATATTCATGTTTCTAGCTGAATACTTTTGTCCTGCAATGATTGTAGTTGTCAATTTCAGACATTTATTGTGGACTCTTTTTTTTTTTTTGGTTTCTTTTGTGTGGAACACAAAGCAAGTAGCTTATTGTGATTGTGCCACACTGGAAGGAAAATAAGAAAAGAGGCCAGAACGTGTGTTCAAATGTGTGTAAATACAGTTAGTTAGTTAAGTTTATCTGATAGCGTGGCAGAAAGACAGAGGAGCAGTACAAACTGTTTTCTGTAACGGCGGCGCTGTTCACACACCTGATAAGATTGAGAGAGCTTTCGAAGTGCTGATATGCTTTGAATAAGAAAAGAATAATCGCTTCCTCTGGCACCAGCTTATCAGCAATGAAGTAAAATGCCAACACTTTTACATTAGCAAAAGTAAATGTTTCAGGCCCTTTTGTGTCTGTTTCTTTTCTTCCTGTGTTAAATAACAAGGTGCACTAAGCGTACTTAAATGGATAGAAGGAAGGATTTATTTCTCTGACCAAATTATAGGTGAATTTGGTCCAGTTACAGAGTTCACTTTCGCAATGATATCTTCTGTTACAAACATCTACCTTTCTTTTTTTTTTTTTTCGCTTCTCCAGAGAAGGACTGTACTAGTTTTTTCCTTCTTCCATTCTTGTACATGCTGCAATCAGGGTTAACCCTTTAAGGGTTGTATCAGTAACAGTGACACAAACCTAGTGCAATATCACTGATGTCCCTGTGTATCATTCCTGAGTTCCTACATCTTTTAATTCATTTATTTTTCGATAATGATATCTTGTGCCATTTTTTCATGTCACAGTCATAAATATATGGGAGATGACTAAGCAAACAGAAAGTCATTGAGCCTGTCAAGCATGTGCCTTGAAGCCAGCCTTGTACCCACTGGAACCAGACTTAGAGTAAAAACATCCACAAAGTCAGTCACATACACAAAGCTCTGGCCAAATACATTATTTATATAACACAATGCATACTAGTTTTGACCCCTCACACTTGTTTGATCAAGATTTTCTATC
This sequence comes from Neoceratodus forsteri, assembly GCA_016271365.2. Classification (NCBI taxonomy): domain Eukaryota; kingdom Metazoa; phylum Chordata; order Ceratodontiformes; family Ceratodontidae; genus Neoceratodus; species Neoceratodus forsteri. The sequence continues at coordinate 1,180,130,220 of CM057450.1, read as the reverse complement.
AAGAAGTGGGTCTAGAACCTCTTACTATGAAGTTAGTGGACATTCTGCTTCCAGTCACCTCTGCAGCCCATGGAACTTCTTTGCAAGGACTAGACTGTCACCTTGACACCCACCCTTTTTCTTCTATTAACTTGATAAACTAAACTCCAGCAGAACCCTGTTCTAGTCAAGTTTATCTTGACATGGAGGCTTCCGTAGCCTGGAGGTTAGAGCACCAAGTTGTGAAGCTGGAGACCTAGCAGACCTGGGTTGGAATCCCACGACCTCCACTTGCACACTTTGTGACCCTGAGCAAGTCACTATACCTCCAGCTGAGAGGGCCTTTTCTGGCCTAAAATTCTAAAATAAACTCACCAAGAACATCTTTCACTTTGGGAGATTTCCCCATTTGTCCCCCTTGTCCACCATCCCAATGATGTGGGTTACCATGCCTACATCTTTTCACCCTCCAAGAGGGTGGGCCTGCAACTGCCTTTACAGCCAATGCCAGAGCTGCCTCTTGGTTGGTCAGTTTGTAGGTTTTCGAGTGCCCAGCAGTCTGTGCCTTCCTACCTCTTCTTCCCTTCCTGAAGCCCCACCTCTGTGACACATTTGTCCCCTGCTGTTTCTGGAGTTTTGGCAATCAAATCCAAACCCTGATCTCCCAGATGGCAGTGAAGTGCTCTGCTGCCTCGCCACTGGGGCAGACATGTATTGGGAGTTTAACTACAATGGGAGCTTGTCTGTCTTATCTGTGTGGATTATTTCAGCACATCTGCTGAGCTCTCATCTTTATTTCAGTACACCTGTAATTTTGTAAAGGTTGTTGATTTGTTTTTTAAAAAGTAGGTATAAAATAAAAACCCTGTTAAATAAAAACTTCCACATCAGAGGTGAGAAATATTTTATAAAAACTTAAGTCAGAGGTGAGAATGCTTTTTAAAACTTCTATGACTTGGGTGAGGAACATTTTTTGTACAGTATGTTGCACTCAAAAAGTCACATACGTTTGCATGGTTTTTCCACTATGGCAAAAGAGAAGGCTAGAATGTTTATTTTAGTTTTATGTTTTGGGCTGGGAAAGGTACACTGAGATGAAGTCATTTTCTGGTGGGTCCGTAACACAGGGAGGTTCTGTAACCTCTTGGCTGTACTGCCAGCCCTAAATGACCTGGACATTGGAACAGTTGAACTTGACTTAAATGAGATTATAAAATATGGCAGCAAAATGAGCATTCTGATTAGCTATCTCACATTCTGGATGGTTAGGTGATTAATAGCTGCCTTCCCTTATAATCAATAAAATAATTACATTTCAAACAAAAAAGTAATTTTAAGAAAATAAAAACAGTTGTTTCACAATTGCATTAAGACACACTAAGGGCTGGGTTACCTCAGTTAATCTGACACTAAAGACATAAGGCACTTGGCTTCACCTTGTTTCTCATGATCCCTGGGGTTAGATTAACTGAGGGCATGCCTTAATGCTTAAAATTTACTCTGTTACATGTCACTGACCAAATTTTTGTACAATTTATTTATCCAAGCTTGCCCAATTAAGATACAACCCCTCATTTTCAGGGTGTCGGCTTGTACCAGTTTAGCAGCTAGGAGTACTGGCGCACAGGGTCATAATGTGAGTAAGTGGCTTTGTTGGGATTTGAATCTGGGTCACCTGATTTCTGAATGTGAGCTCTAATCACTAGACTGCACTACCTCTTCATTACGGTCAGATGCCATCGTATTTTCTTCAACAAATAGTAACATGTGGCTGGCTCTGAAGTAGCAATTTCACAGGTACTTCACTGTGCTCACTTGATAGCTGCATCTGAAAGTAAATAGTTTAAGGTTTAAACAAAGTATACTGAGAATGGAATAAACTCAAAGCATCTTACAGATGAACAACCAGTTTAAGGAAAGGAAGAAGACCACTGGTCAAGGAGTTCTTCTCCCCTGTCTCCCTAACAGATCAGTGTGGAAATATCTTGTCATCCCATTTTTTTAAGTACCTGTTAAGTGATTTGAGTTCTTAATTTTTCCATCTATCTTCTTTTGTGGCACTTTGAGTCCTTGTTCTCCCCTTGTCCCCACCTCCCCATTCTCAGGGTCACCACGGCCATATTTTTCCTGCAGCTGCATGGGTTGGGGGTGATGATTGCCTTTCAATTGACAGCAATGCTGCTCCATTGCGAGAGCAGGAGAGCTTGAGCCTGGGCAGCCCCCACAAAACAGGCATCAACCCCATAACTTGCTCGGCCCCCAAACCTGAGTCCATACTCAAACCCAAATCTTCTAGGTGTAAAGAAAGACCACTGTTGCTAGCCACTGGACTGCTTTTCCAGTGTTACAGGACAATACAACAATTGCCGTTTGAGCCCCTTGAGCTACCCTGCTGAGCAGGGAGTTCTCCCATAAATTTGTACGTGTTTGCACACCATACTTATTAATCCTTGCATGGCTAGACCTGATGGACCTAGAGTCCCTTACAGCCTAAAATTGCTATGTGGTAGTGGGTCTAGTGGTTAGAGCAGTGGCTTGGGAACCAGGAGACTTCCAGTTCAAACACCATTAGAGCCAAGAACTCAGTGTGTGCACTTGGGCAAGTCACTTAACCAGTGTACCAGTGTAGGTGAGAGTCAAACCTTACGGATAAATGATTTATTTTAGTCATTGGAGCATTCTAAATGAAGAAAAACCAATTTGTCTCCATTTTAGCCCTTTATCTTCACTTTAGCGAGGTCACAAAGGAACCCTTAAACAATGGGAAAGCAGCTTGAGCAATCCCTGATGACATCACAATGGCTCCTACTGCACAACTAAAAAGAAGCGGAAAATAAAGCATCAGCAGCAGTTAAAGCGTCGTAGAAATGAAACACTTCAAAAGCTTTACAGTTTAAGAAAAGCATGGCATCAATTAAATACAAGATTTATTTCTAGCAGGTCTTTACTAACTCTATAAACCTCGCTCATGTGGCTTTGTTTCACCATGCCACTTGTTCTATAGGTCCCAGACTTTATAAAAACCTGATTGAAATGAATTATATATTTAATAATAGACCATGTAATGTCACATATGAGCAGTAACACATGACATAGTGTACACTGGCTAGGAGATGGCAGGCACTTCTCTAGTGTTCATAGACACAGGGCCACAGGCTGAGAATGTAGCACGCTGGAGTATTATTGCCGCATAAAATGGCCAGCTATTTAAAACAAGTTCTGGCTTAGAAACTGCAACACCATGTATTTGTGAGTGAGTATAGGCATGGCAGGTGACCTGTCTATCCCATCAAAGAGCACTATTTAAGGAGTCCAGGTTAACCTAGCTTCTATGATATACAATGTATGTGAGTTAAAATGTAACAATAAACTTGTTATTTTTGCTTGTGACTGCACCAGTAATAGGATAACAGAGAATAATGTATGGGCAACCATAAACAACAAGGCTGTGTTTCCATCAAGGGGTGAGACAACAGCATAACAACATCGAGAACAAAGCTTGAGAGGGCCAGTCTGTCATCTCAAACCTAAGATGGAAACACAATCTTGTTGTGTATTGTTGTCAATATTTTATTTTATATAGTATATGCTGCTTTTTTTTACAAAGAACTCACAGAAGTAAAACAAAAAAACAAATAAACGTGCCATTTCTTTATTCTGTTCTATGATTGAAATGAAACTTACAGACTTTTACAAGTTAAAAGGCACAGCTTTGGGCACTGGGTGGTTAGAAAGCAACTGGGTGTGGTGTGAATGAGAAATTCAAATGTTTATGACTGTTAAACTGTGCTGAATGACTGAATGTACACAACACTTTGAAATTTGCACAACAGTTTAGGATGCAAAGGATTTTGAGTAGGCTTGTTTTTATACAGAACAAAGGCTAACCATAAACTATCTGTTTATTTCTATTGTGGATAGGTCATCTGCATTTATTTCCATTTAGGACAGGACACAAAGGAACCCTTAATCAGTGGAAGTGTTGCTTGCACAGTGCTTGACATCACAATGGCCTTTGCTGCACTTGACGTGAAGTGGTGAAATCAGACAGAAACTGTTAAATCTACAAGTTTTACAGTTTAAAGTGCATTGTACAACCAGAACACACAGTGGTGACTGGCAATGCCATTTATTATAATTTGAAGAGGGCAGGAATTTGGAACCCACTTATGGCTTCACCTCGTGTATATTGATACTGTCCCCAAAGATACATGGCATATGCTGAGTCAGGTCATTTTGAATCATCCATAGAAGTTTGTATAAAATGTACGACTGTACATGTTGAAGGTGTCACTGCATCTAATAGATAGATAGACAGACAGAGATGTAGCTATAGAGACAGAGCTCTACAGTATATATTCTATATTGTATACATATGCAAAAGAAGGGTAAAAATGATAAGTTAAAAGATATCTTGATTGATAACAATAACAGAAAGATGTCAAAATACAGTATGTTGCTGTTACTGTTGTTACCGTGGCTATGTTGAAGGTCTGGTGTTGCATAACTTAAATATGCAATAACTTGACTCAAAATGTGCAGCTTATCTTTACCTGTGTGTGTGTGTTTGGGGGCTTTATAACTCACTTGTGGCTGTACCACTTATGAGTTATAGTCCTGCCCATGGCACATGAAGATGAATATTTTGAGTCAGGCCATTGCATGTCCCATATATGTTGCATATATCCATCGTTTGTGTTTATTCTATTTTTCTTTCACCTTGGTAGGTTACTGTCATTTTCTGTACCAGTAATGTTGTCTATATTGTATATTCTATGTTATACTGTATTCTAATCCATTTATGTAAGACGGGAGTTTTGCAAATGAGTCACAGACTCAAAGGGTTGTAATTCTAGACTTTAAATAAATAAAAATAAAAAAATATGCAGGCTGGGTGTTTTGCACAATCAGACAGCACCAACCTTATCAAATTTTACAGGTCTGTTTTGTAACACAGGTCAAGCCCAATTATCAGCCCCCCAACCCCCATAAACCAACTCTCTCTATCTAACTAATATTGGTTGGTTGTCTACTAAGTGTTCCATTGAAATTGATGGCTGCTGTTCTTACTGTGTTCACGGCTGATTCGGCTACCTGCAATCACAATGGGAACGATCAACAGCTGTGACATGTAATTATTTGACTAATTAGTTGCAGAACCCTCTTGTCCAAATCTCAGTCTTTGTTTCTGTTACCATAGCAGGCAAGTGAAAACAGAAAGTGTTCACCTTATCCCAAAAGCTGAGAATTGTGCAGAGCGGTGATCAAGTTGTTGAAGGCAACTCAGAGGATTTGCTCTACGATGGAAACAGCTTCTTCATGCACTGACACCCACATTGTTAATTGTGGAAGTAAAGGGAACAGGAAAATGTGATTTGAGTCATCTGAGCCTTACTTGTGGATACAGAGCGGCTGTTTTTCGTGCCACCTAGTTGCGTTGTTTGATGTTTCAGTTTGGACTTTCAGATCGGCATATGGAGGAGGTAACTTAGGGAAAGTATGAAAGCCATATGAGCCACACAATCTGTAGACTCAAACAAGGGATTCAGCATGACAAGTTGGGTTATTACAGTTCTGGTGCTATAGTATGTGAGAAAGTTAGTAAAGTTAGAAAATACAGTCGCTGTTCATGGTGCCACGTGGTTGCAGTTTACGTGAATAAGAGGATTTGATAAATATGAGCCATATTGCATTTTCTAGCTGGAACTCTAAGTTAAGGAAGATACTTTAAATTACAGTATTATACTTCAATTTCAGCTGCAGTGAGGCGGGGGCTCAGACTAACACTACTAACTAGAGAATTGCAGTCCCATTGAAATCTATGTAACCCAATTTATACTTAAAGATTTTGATTGATTGATTGATTGATTGAACTCTTGATGATCCAGACTGATTGGATGTCTCCCAGGGAGTTCAGGTAAATGAGGTTGTACTGTAGTTCAGTTTTAAAACTACATTACAAGTGCAGTGACACCTTCAAGGTGTTCAGTTGTGCAGATTATTTATTTTATTTATTTGGTTTTTGATAACTGGGTGGGTCTGCTAGACACAAGCTGTGACTATTTTCAGACATGAGCCGGTGGTTACAAAGTTATGAACAATGTCACATCAAAGTAATACAGTTTCAGATTAGGAGCATCAACACTGTACATTACATACAATGGTATAGCAAGGTAAGTATACAAATTAACAATTGTATTTGGTCATAGACAAAAATTGACATCACAGAAATGTGCGGCAGGATTTAAAAACAAATGGTAATACAAAGCAATAGGCAGACATAGTAATTAAGGCAAGTGCTATAACAGTTGTCAGCAGAGGGCCATGTTATACAGCATATATACATGAGTCACCACTGACTCAGCGCCAGCTGGGCAAAAACAGAACTAAATGGCATAAGAATCAGTTTACAGATAGCATCATAAGTACTGTGAGTAAACCCAGTGGTAGTAACAGTGGAAAGGGAAGGAGATAGGCATAAGTAGGGAGGAGGCTAGAATCCAGGTGGAAAGGGAGGCGGGTGTTTAGAGGAGGATGTGAGTGATAGGGTTGCAGCTTGAGAAGATTAGGGATGTTTAATGCAGGGGCAGGATTCAGGGTTGACGAGGAAGCTGCATAGTTTGTGTTTGAAGATGGTATGTGTGGGTGTATGATCTTCCATGGGTATGGAGTTCCAGTGCTTTGGCGGCATGAAGAAAGCAGTGCTACCCTTTGTGGTTTTGCACCTGGGCACATGTAGTAGGGCTAGATCAGTGGAACGTAGGCCATGGGTGGAGGAGTGAGGCATTAGAAGGGTGTTTAATGGCATTGGGGTGTTGGACCTGATTATGTTGTTGACCAGGGAGCAGATGGAGAGGAGCTGATGGGCAGAGGGGAAGACCAGTTGAGGTCAGCATAGAGTTTACAGTGGTGTTTATACAGACTTCTCAGGTGATTGAAGCGCAAGGCAAAATATGCATCCAAGGATTACATGTAATCTGCAAGACCAGACACCTAGTTGCATGTTACTGCATAGATGACCATTGCAAACACTGCTGCTTCATTAGTCAGACCACATCACCTGCGTGCCTCGAGTATGGTGCTGCATTTCCTAAGTCACTGTGTTTCATACAAGGCCATTTTATAAGTATAATAATGCACTCCAGGGTACTGCATTCATGGAGAGATAGGAGGAGGAGCACTCGGATGCCTCAGCACATACCAGGGTTGCCTCTATCTCTCAGTCAACATGCACCATGTTGTGTGTTTACCCGTATTTATTAGGTTTATGCTGAGTGTTCCAAAATTGATCCACGCTGTTCTTCTTCATCAAATCTGATATGAAAGATTAATTGGTTCCTTGCACTTTTCATTTGCATAGTGTCTTTATTTAGAATTTATTGACCACGATAGTCATGTTCTGCTGAGTGTTAGATCTAGGAGGACTGAACCACATTAGGGTTGAGTACCTCAGGTCACTCAGTGAGCCAGTGTTAAGCAGGGATTTCAACTGAGATTGCCTGCCTCCCAGTCCTTTGCTTTAGCCACAATTGCAGGTCACACTATCTAGTAGTGAGGAGATAACTTGAGAGAACTCAGATTGTGATCTGTGATTTCATAGTTATTTTGTCGTTAATGGTCCAGCATGTTCTGTAAACATGTATACAGACAAACTCACACCAGATCTGTGTTTTACAGGTACATTCATTTGCCTGTTGTAGTTTAGTTCTGCCTCCACAATTTCAGTAACAAAAACACCTGCTAGAAAAACTAGCTACATACTGCTGTTTTCCTTTAGTGAAAACAACAGGCTGTATAGTAAGAATTGTTGATAGATTCTGTTGAGAGATACTGTAGATTAGACAGACAGACAGACATAAGCAGGCAGACAGACAGCGTTGATTTATTTGCTTTATATACTGCTTCAGTTTAGAACAGCAACTAACAAATTAGCAAATTCCATTAGTTAGACTTCCATTAACGGTATTACTTGCCTGAATACTTGCAAACTTCACTCTGTTTAAAACATAGTTACACAGATGTTGCCAGCAGAAGAGAAAGAGGGGTATGATTGAGACCTTCAAGTTCCTGAAAGGAATAAACAAGGTGAACTGTAAAGAGTTATTTACCAGGAACAGAGAAGCTAGGATACTGGATCATGAGTGGAGGTTAATGGGGAGGTTTATCAAGGATTTGAGGAACTATTATTTTACAGAAACAGTGGTTAAACTATGGAATGGTCAGCCGGCAGAGGTGGTGGGTGCCAGAACCATAAATGGCTTCAGACACAACTGGGATAGAGCTAAGGGTACAGTAGTTACTCAGCCAGTTGAGAGAAAGTGAAACATGGTGAACAAAAGGGGAATAGGGTGGCGTAGACCCCAACAGAGCCAATAGATCCTGCAGTATGATAAGATAATGTGGGCAGACTAAATGGACCGTCAGTCTTTCTGCCATAATTCACTCTGTTTTTTATAAAGAGCAAGGGTCCATCCAGTCTGCTTATAATGAATTTCCTACCTAACCCTCTGACATGCCTTCTTAAAGGGAATTTAGCCCTAATGCCTGACATACCACCCCTCCTCCTTGGGCCTTCTCTTGGAATTATCAGCCCTCTGTACCTGTTCCACCATTTTTAACCCGTTTATAACCCCTGCCCCACCACTTCTGCCGGTAATCTGTTCCACAGCTCTACCACCATCTCAGTGAAATAGAACATCCTTACATCCCTCCTGAAGTTTCCACAGATGAGCCTCTGTTTGTTCCCTCTCATTACTGCAAGAAGCCATCAATTATGATCTTTGTGTGAATAAAGATTAAATATTTTCACACTAATTGATAACAGTAAGCAACTAATATTGGTATGCATTTTCTGAAGAAGCTTAAATGGGACAAGAAATATGTGCTAATTGGTAGCAGGTAGTAATGCGCCTATTTACGGAAATCCTCCAAATGATCCATATTTACCAGCACCTGAATAAACACTGATGTGAAAAACTGCTTTTCAGTTGTTCTGTTTATGGCTAACATTCTGCACATTTCTCTTCATGGAACCAGTAATCTGGAGTTTTTACTGCTGTATGTCACAGTTTGTGTACAGAATGCTAAACATGGGCTGTTGAACTATTGGAACCATGCTCAGAGTTCTTTCTGTACACAAACCATGACACCGTTAAAACTGTAGATCACTGGATCCATGTAGAGAATAGCCCAGGAGGTAATGAAAGGGGACAAGACATTTTTAGATATGTAGGTAAAGAGGAAGACCAGGCATGGGATTGTAAGGTTAAAAAGGAAAAGGGAGGCCATCCCAGTGGTGCAGAACGTTGAGGTGCTGTGAGCACCTTACCTCATCTTATGCCAGTGACCTGGGTTCAGGAACGGACTGGGGTCGCTTGGAGGTTGGCGGGCCAGGCAGGATTGAGCATCTGCAAGACTGCTTTCCTCCTCGGGGGGTAGGGGTCCTGTACCTCACCGCCATGATTGCCATCTGGAGGAATCAAGATGGTAGTGAGTCTGAGTCCCAGTAAGTGGGAAGGCGCATTCAGAACCACAGGGCATCTCCACAGGCGAGCTTGCACACCATGCTCATTATATGTCTGCGCAGCCCAGTGGGAGAAAAACGAGGAAAATAGAGGGTGGTTTATGAAACCCTGCTTGCTCAGGCCGACGGCCCACCTCTGGCACCAGGGACATCTGGATTTGTGTTCCAGGTGGGGGAAGAAGGCCCTCCTGCCAAGCTCCACCATGGGGGACAATCCATGGGGATATAAGTCTCCTAAGAACAGAGGAGACATGGGACAGCAGTGAACAACAGGACAGGGCTGAGCCAGCTGCCCATACCTGCCAGGAGGATAAAAATCTATATTTGGAAAAAAAGGGAAGGGAGGGAACTGTGCAGAGGGGAACCAGGAGATGGCAGACATCCTGAACAAATACTTTTGTTCATTGTTCACAGAGGAAGGAGAAGGGCCACAAAAAGTAACAAAAGCTTTGGAGGGAGGGAGGAGGTAGACATTAGTCCTTTTTTGGAGGCAAGAGCCCTGAAAGGACTTGCTAATTTGAATGTGGACAAAACAATGGGGCCAGATGGGGTGCATCCAAGGGTATTGAGGGAGTTCAGGGAGGTACTGGCTGCACCTCTGACAGTTCTTTTAACAGCTCACTGGAAACAGGAGTGTTTCTGGAGGACTGGAAAAGAGAAGATGTATTGTGGAATATCTTGAATCCAGTGGGTTACAAGACCCAATGCAGCATGGTTTCACAAGGGTGAGGTCATGTCATATGAATCTGATAGATTTCTTTGACTGGGTGACCAAGAAACTAAATCAGGGTGGAGCAGTGGATGTGGCATACCTAGATTTCAGTGAGACATTCGACACTGTTCCACATAGGGGACTAGTAAGTAAGCTGGGTAGCTTAGGAGTGGGTCAAAGGTGGTAAACTGGATAAGAAATTGGTTGGGGATAGGCGACAGAGTGTGTTGGTAAATGGAGTTTACCCAAGGAGGGAGGGTGACCAGTGGGGTGCCTCAGGGATCAGTGCTGGGACTGGTCTTCTTTAATGTCTTTATAAGTGATATTGCAGAGGAGCTGGAAGGGAAGGCTTGCCTCTTTGCATTTGACACCAAAATCTACAGTAAAGTAGATACTCCAGGGTGGTTGAAAGGATGAGCAGAGACCTGAGAAAACTAGAGGGTGGTCAAGGAAATGGTAACTGGGTTTTAATGCGAAAAGGTGCAAAACAATGCACTTAGGTACAGAAACCCAGGGGCGGAGTACAAAGTGGGTGGAGTGGTATTGAGCACCACCAAGCAGGAAAGAGACCTGGGGTAATCATATCAGATGACCTAAAGGTGGCCAGGCAGTGCGACAAGGCAGTAGGAAAGGCAAATGGGATGCTGGGGAATGTGGGAGGGGTATCACTAGCAGAAAGAAGGAGGTGGTGTTGCTCTGTATAGATTGCTGGAAAGACCCCATCTAGAGTATTGTGTCCTATTCTGGAGACCACATCTCCGGAAGGACATAGAACGAAGGTGGTCCAGAGGAGGGCAACTAAAATGGTGCAGGGTCTGCATCAAAAGCCCTATGAGGAGAGACTAAGGACCTCAATATGTACACTTGGAACAGAGGAGGGAGGGAGAGATGATAGAGACCTTTAAATACCTGCAGGGGTAAATAAGGTACAGGAGGAATATATTTCCAAAGAAAGGTGCTCAAGAACAAGGGGACATGCTATGAAGCTAGAGAGGGGTACATTCAGGAGAGATGTGAGAAGTACTTCTTCACAGAAAGAGTGGTGGATTCCTGGAACCGCTTTCAGCAGAGGTGGTGGGGCAAAACAGGGGGTCAGGAATGCATAGGATAAGCACAAAGGAATCATAGTGGAAAGGAAGGGGAGGGAGAAAGAGCTGTAGATCAGGCACGGTTGGATGTAATAGTCTAGGTAGGGAGAAATGGGCAGACTGGATAGGCCAAGTGGTACTTATCCACCATCAAATTCTATGTTTTCATGTACCAGAATATTGCCTATGAAAACAAAGCAATGCTAAGTAGTTTTGCATCACTTTTTATTAGGATAAAGTTAATATGGCTAATTTAGGCGTATAGTATAATCTCTAAAAATCAGAGCATTATAAACAGCTGCCAATTAGAAATAATTTAGGTTGATAACTTTTTCAGCTCAATCAGTGCTAGTTCTGAGCGTAAGCTTTTTATTATTGTTGTAAAGCGAAAGTCAGAAAACCTGCAAGCCAAAATTCAATTTTCACTTAGCAGATAAGTAACGATTAAAATAATGATGTTTCTTCTTTACTTGAAGTCAGAGTGTGCCTTATAGCATGCTGGCTTCAAAACGAGGTTAGAGTTATTTGGACTCAAGAGTAAGCAGTAAACCAAAAATAGTTCAAGGTGGGCCTAGCGAGCCCAGTTAGCCCACAGTATGTAAGCTGTCCTCGTTGGACTTGATGAATTGTTTTCATCTTCACAGTCCTTTTATAGATGTATATACTCTGTATAGATGGATAGAAATTTTTTATGACAGTGCATTGTTTAGCCGTCCTGGCGGTTGTCTGTTCAGACACTGAGGCATACCTTGTCATTGTGCAGGGAACTGAAGCCGTGCCGTGCTAGAGATGCCTCAGTTTTCTTCTGTTGGAGAAAAGTGGTCAGGCACTTCAGAATTCTACTAGAGTCTGAGATGCAGGGAGCTGCATATGTATGCACGCACTGCACGGCCCATAATTAATGGCATTCTGCTCTGTTCTCTGTACTGAGCTCCAAGAAGGAACTATTTCTGTGATGGTTTGGTAGTCTGCCTGCAACACTGTTTTCTGGCAAATGGATACAAGGGAGATAAAAATGGGCAGATAACAAGTGATATCTGTGTAGCTATGAGTAGGAGAGGGAGCAAGAGGAGTTGCATCCAGGGGTCTCAGTGTATATGTTGGAACTGTTGACCATTTACTGCCTTGCCTACTGGGTTTAAAGTGACTGATACCCAACAAAATGGTTTTGCTGTTTTATTCTAGTGTTTTTCTGTTTTGTGGTGGCATTTTTGGTGTGTCCATGTTTGCCATAGTGTTTCTGTGGTGTAGGGTCATCCTATAAAAGGAGAGATGGCTGTGGCGGCGTTCCTGTAGCTCATTGTTCAGGATGGCACTGGAGAGTGGCATGGTATCTGTGGTCTGGGTGGCACAGGTGTGTGTGTGTGTGTGTTTGGGAGTGCCATGGAGGTCACAGTCAGGAATGGCATGCAGACTACAACCAGGAGCAGCATGTCGTCATGGTGCTGGTTGGCAGTCGGCAGCAGCAGCATGGAGGTGGCAGTAGCATTGAGAGTTTGCCTGTGGAAGAAGCGAGCAGGAGTGCAGAGCGACATGGCTGTTATGTGAATGAAGTTGGAGGGATTTGTTTGTTTGGTAAGAGAGTTTTGAATCTAGGGCAGGTTTTGTAGGTAGCCATTTTGCATGTGTGCTGGTTTCAGGGGCTGTATTTGTGAGAGGTTGTGGGGTGTTCTGGGTAGTTGCTACTTGTGTTAATAAGGTGGTTGTTACATGTGTTAAGATGTTACTACAGGATTGACCAATGTTCTTTTTCACCAACATTTTCTATGTTTCTATAAGGTTGTAATAAATTACTTCATAGTATTGTCACGTGTTAATGTGTAAGGTGTTCATAGGTTGCTGCTTAAGTAATAGGGGCTAATTGGATGAGCATGTGGTAAGTACCATCAGATATGAGGAAATATCTGTTTGCACTGTACGTATGTATAGAGAATGGAGTTAACAGGATGTGAATTCATATGCATATCTTTATTATGTTTATAAAACTGCCTTTTTAATTAGTGTAAAAATGCTTTTGCCATATTTGTAACATTTGTCACACATAGCCTACAGGAAAGCAGCTGATGGCGCAGTGAGATGCAGAACTCTAGTACTACTGCTCTTCAGTAAGTGACAAAGGCATTGCTCACTTGTATACATTTTAATTTGTGAAATTCAATTACCAGGATTTTTCAGGAGGCAAGTGATAGGACTAAAGCCGTAAGATACCAGCTGCAGCTGTCTTCTGTTCTGTAGCGTGAACAAGGAATAACCTAGCACACTAGCATAGATAGGAAGGTGTTCAAATTTCAGAAGTTTGTTGAAACGCTTAGAATGGCCCTATTATTCTTCAAAGAGTTTTGCTGCAGGCACAAACAGGAGGAGTCTATGAGGACTTGAGTCTTATGAAGTGGTGGCTTTCAGTGTGCTCAGCTGTGCTACAGAGTATTTCTCCTTTTTAAAGGTGGTGTGTGCCTAGCAATACAGGCTAACTTTCTTTCCTGCTGGTTGCAACTCCCTCTGCACTGCTTATGTTTAAGCCTTCTGTTGCCAGGGATTCACTCTGTGTCCCGTACAAACCACAACCCATCAGTAGACAGCCAGTCAGCAGCAGGTGTGAACAACACAAAACAGGATTAACGCTGCGACGCCATGTGTACTAAAACAGAGCTCTCTCAAACATGGGCAGGAGAAATCACCAAAGCACTAGGTGCTGGCGTTTACCAAACAAAGCGAAGTGGGCTTTGTCAACGTACCCACCTCTTATTACCTGCAGAGGAGGGCAATAAACTGAAGAGTGATTGACTGTGTCCCTTTAAAGGGACATTGCAGGCAAGTTTACTGCACAGCAGTGGCAGGTGCCATTGCCGTGCTATGGATGCAGCTTCATATCTTGAGTCTGGGTTATCATGACGAGATTAAGCATGCCAGGAGACACTCTCCATCCTGAGTTTATGGTGTGTGCCACGCTGTTGTTAATCCCCACCTCCTGTTTCCAGTGTGAGATAAAGGTGTGGCCATGGCTGTCATGCGGAGCTGAGTACATGACATCAGGTGGCCTTCTAACACATCCTGTTCACTAGAAGGGCAGCTTCTCTACACATAGAAAAGAGGGACTGCAAGTGTTTTATTTTTACAAGTGATCTAACAGCAATTATGACCTCAGAGTTGAAATCTTATCTTTTGTTTCTTAACCACTTAAAATGCTCCAAGCCCTCAGCTTCACTTTAGGCTGCAGCAGACGATAAAGTCCCTCCCTAGGGTCTTCAAATGTAGTGCATATGGGCCACTTCGGTTTTCACTGCATTCCATAATGGAATCACTGGCTTGCTGTTCCATTAGATCTTTTGGGAGTTACTTTCCATATACTGAAAAAAAGCCATATATAAAAAGTGTAGTGAGAACTTTGGCTGTGGAATTAGGATAATACACACAAACACATTTCTGGGAGGAAAAAATCTAAGTTTCCCTGTTCTTTGCACTGTTATCGGTAGTAAAATCAAAGTGCAGAGCAAACTCTGATGCATGTACTATATTTTTAAGCAAATACTTTAGTGTTGAGATACTTTTGTATCTAGTGAAAATGTGCCACACTGTGATTAAAATCATCTGTGTTGCATACATTTTACAGCTGTAGAGTTTTGTTATTCTTGTATTGTACAATTCATTTATCCAGGACCCAGGGTGGTCACACAGAGTTGCAAGATCCCATTTTCAGTGTGGACCAGCTCCTACTCCAATTTTGAGGGAAAGGTGAAACAGTATTTTCATGGTCATCCACTGGGTGCCGGGGTAGAAATGATGTACCCGTATTTAACTGTATCCTGCTCAGGCTATTGGTGTTTAGTGTAGAGCTCCAGCATGCAGTTGTCCAAGGCTGTGGGTGGGTATTGATGCACAAAATGGCTGCCACTATATGTTTTAAGTCACTTAACTACCAATCTCGCATTGCTTGCAAATCACTTTGGGATACAGTTTGTATGAAAAGCAGTATATAAATGCAAATTCTTTTTCTGATTGTTAGCGGGCCTGCTCTTTTGTGATTTCTTTACACATTATTAGCCTACCATTAGTGTTGACATCATGTTGCACTTACTGTAACTGTATTACTGATTTCTGTTTCACAGATTTGCTTCTTTTGGATTGCTTACTACTGTAGCTTGCTTACCCTCTATCACGTATTGCAGTGTCCTCTTCAGGCTGTGCCTGACAACAAGTAATAACATTAACTTTTGTACTCACCTGGCAAACACAAGTTACATACATACATTCTTTTTTACCAGGAGAGAGAGACACTAAGCTGAAGCTTGTTTATTGGTGTGACCTGGGAGCACAAGGAAGTTAAATGACTTGCTCAGGGTCACACAGTATGCAAGTGGGGGCTGTGGAATTCAAACACAGATCTCCAGATTTGCAGCTCAGAGCCTTAAACCACTCTGTTATACTGCCTCCAGTCATTCTAATCCTGGAAATCCTGGTTTTCAGTCTTTCTGCTTCACCATTCAGACCATATAGCCTTCCTTTGAAAGGTGTCCAGTGCTCAGGGCAAAGGAAAAACGACGACAGCAAAAGGGAAAATTATTGTATGGTGCCCCTGAAACACCAACATAAAGATTACTTTCAGCTGAAATTGGGATTGGATTGCCTCCTCTGTAAATACAGATCTCTACCATGCTATTAATTTTTTCAACGCTTTCTACTGGGTTTAACACTTTAGTTTGAAAGTTGCTTTGACTGGCGTTGATGTGGTGGCAGCCCTCATCCTGCCAGCCTGTTGTCCTGCCGTCTTGGGGACCATAATCCCTCACTGAAGCAAGCAGGGAGATGGCACATTGTGGCGAAGGGTGCTTAGCTCTCAGGGAAGGAGTGTGCAGTCTGCCCAGCACTCGTATCCCTCCTTGCTGGCAGACTAAGGAACAGCATTGGCTGTGAAGGTAACGTTTAGAAACTTAGAAACATAGAATTTGATGGCAAATAAGGACCGCTTAGCACACCTAGTCTGCCCATTTCCCTACCTAATGGATAAGCTGCAGATCCTAGTTAACCAACAGCCTACTTCCTCCTACCCCCACTAGAATTACCTTATGCCTGTCCCATGCATTCTTGAATTCTCCCACTGTTCGCTTGTTTGCCTACAAACCCCAGACAGATGAAGGATGCAGATGTGGCAGTTACCATCATTGAAGTGGGAGATGGGGGGAGCAAATGATTAACTAAAAAAAGTTGCTGTGACTTATGGACTGGTGGGCCTAAATGTCTACTTTATGGAACTGATCAAAATCAAGTACTGCTAGTGTAACATTTGGTCCTGTCAGTACTTTGTTAACATGATAACTACTACCTAGGATTGGCAACTTAGACTTGAAACCACAAATTCATAACATGTCTATATATTTTTTAATTTAATATGCTTTATTGATTTAAATATGTACAACAAACAAAACATATGCACAGTACTAGCTAATACAATCACTACAACATTAACCCACAAAGCGAAAACCCTCCCTAACCCACCTGCCCACTCCCGACGGAGAACCGCAACTAATTTCTTAAATCAGCCAGAAATAAAATAGTCATAAAACAGATAAACAAGGGTCCACAGTATATAATCGACAGAAAATATGTCTATATAACTAACACAAACATCTTGCACCCGTAATGGCACTAGTTTTCAGTGTTGAGAGCTTATATCTCCAGGTCTGGTTATATGACCCATATTTTTGAGTATTCGTGTTCTACATTAAGTGACAGTGTGGATATGGAACTCATTTTAAACAGGAGAAAACAGAAGTAAGCTAAAGGTTCTAGGGGCTTAAGCCCCAAATTATATGTCATGCTTTTCTGAGCAGATGAAGCTAAAAAGTATAATTTAGTGCCCACCAATTAATGTTTAATTATGCTGCTCATTGTATTTCCTAGTAGTGAGGACCTATGATTGCTTGAGAATTCTGTTTGTGTACATAATCTCCTTGAGGACCTGCATTTCTGTTTATGTTGCTCGGACTTGGTAGTGGTGGGGAAAAGCGCTTTTGAACAGACTATGTGTAGGTCCACTACCTCCTGCTGCCTGCAGGGTTGAACCCATAATTATGCCATGACTGCCTGTGAGAAGGACCTTAATTTGGAGTCATCAGGCAAGTGTACACCACCTGTCCTAGCTACTGAACTGGCATGTCCCTTCTGGTTCACATGCACCTGTATTGTTCCCATTGCCAAAGTGACTGGTCCATCAGTTGGGTTGTTGACAGCGATCTGATTGATGGGCGCATGCACGCATGCTGCCACCACTTTGTGTTGCCTCAGGAGCTAAAACCAGACTTGCAATGTGCAGCTCTCAGTGTAGTTTACAGTCAGTGAGGTCTTTCTACATCTATAGCTACTGCCGATAGTTCAAAGGCGGCTGCTTTTGCAGTATGAATTGTCAGTGAGCTATTCATATAAGATGTCTGCATAAACTTATAATACATGTATTGTATTGTATTGTGTAGATCCAGTAGAAATGATTCAACATTTTCTTTCTAACTTTGTTTATCCCCATGGCCACAGGCAGGACCTCTTTCCACTTTCTACCAATGCCCTTGGTCCTGTCCGATTGAGATTCTGCCAGCCATCCTCCCAGGACCCCCAGCTTACCTCGGCTCACTGCTGTGCTGTCCCTGGCTTGCCCCCAGGGTTGAGTACACCTTCAGCTGCACAGTATTCCAGCTCTACATCAAACTGGCCACCCACTATGGAGGTGAAGACTGGTGGTGTCTCTGGGAGGTGGTGGCTCAAGTCTATCATGGGATGTGGTGGGCCAGCAGAGACTCCATTCTCCCAATCCTCTGCCATTTTTCATTTTGTCCTACACACCCTGTCTCCCAGGAGCATGTCTCATCATTGGGTACTAGCCGTCGACACACCCAGTTGATCTGAGGCTTGCTCCAAGCTCCTGCACTGATGCTTTCCCCGCACTGCCACTCTAAGTCACCCAGGAGGCGGTAGAGCAGTGGACTGTGAGTCTCCCTTAGAGGAGGAGAGTGTCCACTGGGATGCTCAGTCCTCCTCCCCCTACTGGCCTCTGATTGCCCTGGTTCATTTCTGAACCGGGTAATCGTCATCATAGCAGTACCACTGTGCAGGTGAACTGACATTCAAAAACGTTTTTTGTTTCTGGAAATATGCACATCCATTTTGTGCAGGTAATGGTTAAAAAAGTTTATAGCTCTTGATTATTCCCTTTATCAATTGTAAATATTTAAGTGCTGTGAGTGGGATATGGTAACCTGCATTCTAAACTTGAGTGTGATATAAGGAAAGTGGCTTAAGGTTAGGAAGAGTCTATGACAAAGACATCAAAACTGCAAATACAGTAACATCTTACTCACACAGCCAACTTCATGAGGAACTTATTCTGTTTTTGGGAGGTGGTGTTCAAGGCCCTGGGTTCTCATGTTATTCTTTTCAAAGAGTGTCATGGCATCCTTACCTCTTACCTGGATAAACACCAGTAATGGACTGAAGGGACTTTGCTTTAAGGACTCTTCTGAAGAATAGGACACCATTTTAGTGCAAATACAGCACTGGGTATAATCATGCAAAGTGCTGCACTGCTGGTGTGATATTTGAAAGTATTTGACAATAGTGCAAGGGCATACATGGATAATGCATACTGGAGCCCACCTGGATAATGCATACTGGGACCCACTTGGATAATGCAAACTGGGGCCCACCTGGATAATGCATACTGAAGCTTACCTGGATAATGCATACTGGAGCCCACCTGGATAATGCATACTGGAGCCCACCAGGGTAGTGTCTACTGGGGCCTGCCTGGATAGTATACTGAGTCCCACCTGGATAGTATATACTGGGGCCCAGCTGGATAGTGTATACTGGTTCCCACCTGGGTAGTGTATACTGGGGCCACCTGGATAATGCATACTGGGCCCACCTGGATAGTGTGACACTGGAGCCCACCTGGGTAGTGAATACTGGGGACCACCTGTATAGTGTATACTGGAGCCCACCTGGATAGTATATACTGGAGCCCACCTGGTGAGTGTATACTAGGGCCCAAACTGAGTAGTATATACTGGGGCCCACCAAGAATGGTGTCTGCTGAGGCCACCTGGATGGTGTATACTGGGTCCCACCTGGATAGTATATACTGGAGCCCAGACTGGGTGGTATATACTGGGGCCCATCAGGCAGTATATACTGGGCCTACCTGGATAGTATATACTGGGTCCCACCTGAATAGTATATACTGGGGCCTACCAGGGTATATATATATATATATATATATATATATTAGGGCCCACCTGGGTTGTGTATAGTGGGGCCCACTTGGGTAGTGCATACTGGAGCCCACCTGGACAGTGTATACTGGGACCCACCTGGACAGTGTACATTGGGGGTCAGCTGGAAGTGGGTCCTAGGGTCCAGGATTGAATATGCATGCCAGCATACCACTTCAGTTCAGTATACTGGCTTGTAGTGACAGCTCCAAGAATTAAGGATGACCAGTGTACAGGCAGGTACAGAGGGCTTATGCCTGGGCATGCAGGGCAACTTAAATTCAGACTATGTTGCCAACTATGTATCCCTGTTGGGGCACAGCAGATGATTAACAACACATGTGCCCTGTCTTGCCCTGTCCTGGAGCTACCCTTGCTGGCTTGATGTTTGTATTTTATATTAACTTGCAGAGATCAAACCCCTCCCCCTTGTCATTTAATTAGACATGAGATGGTATATAAAATGACTTGCTTGGTGTGCAAGGCAAACAGCCCTCCGCTCAACCTCTGACGGTGGCCCAACCTTAAATTTTCAGATCTTCAGGTGATGCAAGTCCTCCACTGTAATTGAACCCATAGCCTGCTGGCACGAGAGCTACCCACAGACGCAGCCATGCAGGCACAAGTTTGTTTTCCAAGAAAAATTACTAAGTAATGAATGTGTTGACACATCAAGCTGAACTAGTAGATTTCAGGAAAGACAGCTGTTTGCTTTTGTGTGTGTATGTGGGGCATTCTTCTAGGTCCTTTGCTAAAGAGATGCTGCATCTGGAAAGCCCAACAGCCAGAGCTTCTCTACAAGGTCTGCACACACTCAGCTGTAGTCTTCAGAGGATTTAGGGATTGGATTCTTTAAAGTTAGTCCGTCTCAAACCTATTAAGTTCAATTCACATGCAAAACCCGTTTACATTGGTAAGCCAGTAAAACTCTTGCTACTGTTAAGGTAACAATATGTAGAGGGTGAGGGACAGAATCCATGGAAACACCTGTGAATTCTTGGTTTCATGTCTAGCCAGTCTTGCAAATGTTTGCAAGCATAGTTTAATTATTTTGTTTTCATTATTGTTCTATGGTTTTCACCTCCATGTTGCTGCAGCAGCGAACGAGTTAGTGTTGGAAGGCAAATAATTAATAGGAACACTGTGAGTGGCGCAAAAAAAATATATCAGGTGGACACAGCTGTGAAACTTGGAATCAAATGAGAGAGGCCTAATAGTATCATACTAGAAAATGTGGAAGTAACCAGTATCAATCTGATGGGGATATTGGATTACAGATGCTGCAACATGATTGGCTACAGTCTTAATCCTTATCCTATTGGTACAGGGCTGCTAGTGTAAATAGAAGGCTAGGCACCAATATATCTAATGTTTTAAATACTGTATCAGTTATATTTCAACAAAAACAGATCACTTATAATAGAAAGAACATGCATTTCAAGTTGCACATTAGGCATTATTACGCTGCCCGTTTGCCTATATATTACCTCCTGCTCCATATAGAAAAACTAATGTTCTACATTGTGTAGGTGCCATTTCTGGACATCATTTAAGATCTTCCAGAACACAAAATATACAGTGCCCACTGTTTTCAAACTTACTCTGCTTTGAATTGTGAAAATGCTACAGTGTACATTCTTGCAATTTGCTCTGCATTTGATAGCCAAGCCTATACATTATAGTGCTGGTGGACTTCTGAATGACTGTTGAGCTGGAGCCTTATTAAAGACTAATTAAATGCCCTCAGCTTCCAGCTAACCATCATCTGCTTGGGAGGTGAAAAGGTGAAATTTGGGAAAAGCAACTATAAGGCTGCAGAATTCCCTGCTGTGGAAATAGGGAATAGTGTGTAAAATCCTGGGAGTCTATCTTTGAGAGTGTAGACCTTGGCTTCATATTATGAGGAATCACCTGTACTGTTTGATCAGTGTTGGGATTTTAAAATAAAAAAAATGTGAGTTTCTGATTGGCTGCACTTTGCTGCCAGTAAAGTACCACCCTGTTCTACAGTCCTGCTGGGTTGTAAATCAAAGGAACACATCCAGTGTTCTGATAAGCAGGAAGTCGGTCCTTTACCGATTCGAAGGGTTGATTCCCCATTCCATCTTTAGTGGAATGTGTGCACTGTATAATTGCAAAGATATTTGTGAGAACAGTGAATACAGTCATGTTCCTTTGCTAAGCTTCTTCATATCCCCATCACCATGGCTCACTAGGCTTTTTATTGATGCTAGGGACTGGGAGCCAACACTCTTGAGTTCTTAGCTCTCCTGTCCATCCTTGCCACCAACTCCTAATGTCCTCACCAAGGTCCTGGTGAATCTGCAACATGATTTGAAAGGCTAATTGCTACTGGTCATCTCTGCATGGGTGGACCATTCTTAGATTGGACTGTACCTTGGAAATTGACAACCTACCAGTAAACTTATAGAAAAGCTTCCTGAATCCCAGTCAGTATTTTGTTCACCAAGAAACCAGCTCAGCAGTGGCACAGGAGAACTGCCTTAGAGCACTCCTAAGTCCCTTGCTCTGAGGGCCACTGGAGAGCAGGCAGATCAGACACATGAAGATTATGTGTTGGGTGTCTGGTGATGGCCTCGTCCTCCCCAGCTAATGGTTCTTGAGCATGACATGACGTGACATCAGTGCTATGGAAGGCTACCTGCTTGCATCCCATGCAACCTACTGTAGGTGGGCTGCTTGCAGTGCAGATAGAAAGAGAGAGTAAGGGAAGGAGGAAAGAACTAATAAAAAGGTTCTAGGGATTGCAACCATCGATGCTTCCTGTACTTTACAGCATGTTTTTATTTGCACAAGGAGGGTTTGTTTCTCCCTGGGCTCCCATCTCATAACGGGCCTCTTCAGTCACTTATTCACTGGTACTGAACTGGGGCTCTGGGACACAAACCCACTTCTGTAGAATGCAGCAGAAGTTCTTTCATCTCTGGCATGGTATACAAAGCGTACTCCACAGCAGGCATATGTAAGGACTGACCAGTGTAGGAAATAGAACCAATTCACTGGAGGAACCCATCACCTTTGATGCAGGATCAAACATATTATGCGTGACAGGATCCTGGGGACATATTTCCTCATTAGTTGCATTGTTTCACTTTATTTAGTCAGTTTTTATACCTTTATGGGGTTATATTTTACAGAGGAGCAGTCCTTCTCCCATTTTGCTTCTGGAACTAAGAGGGTTCCCAGGTCCCCTACCACCACCACCACCACCATCATCATTTCCACCAATGGCAATAATCCATGACAGTGTGTGTGCAGTAATGCTAAATTGATACATGTCTCACATATGATGAGGCACAAGACAATTATGTTGAGTATCTTTACAGCTCTGAGAAGTGCATTGATTCAGCATAACACATGCCCTGAGTGGGTTATTATACTTATAAAATGGCTCACTGTTGGTAAGTGAACAGGCTTTTTGCTATAAAGACTAGAGCCAAAACATGACCATGCACTGATGTGAAATTGATGCATGGTCATGTGATTGGTATCAGCCGTCATGTTTGTTTTCAGTGCCATTTTATAATCCTCTATGAAGTATCAAGGCTTTTGCTGTCTCTGTCTATATTCCTCCATCTCCCTTTCTATGTAGTTATATATGTATTTATAACTATATTTACTTAAAAATTGGTAACCAGAAGAGCCACACTGAGTCAAGGTTCATTTCAAGTACAACCAGATGGTGGTAGTGGGGTGGGGGAGTACAAGGTTGAAGAGAAGGCACAAGCATGCAGTGTTGTCCCCAGTCAAATGTAGAAGAACTGGGGTGTGGGTGAAACAATATGACACATACTGTCCCTGTGCTTTTTGTTTGTTCTTACCCCTTTCCGTGAGCCTTTTCTTCCTTCCTTCCTTCCTTATGTAACAGCTCTTGGAATCTGAGTTCTGACTTTAACATGATGGAAAGCATGAGGGTTTTGCAAAAGCATGTGGGGCATAAAACAAAAGCATGGGGTGAGAAATGTTATTTTATAGGAAAGCTGTAAAATACTCTATTCTTTTCAAATCATAAATACTAGTGCTGGAATGCTGGGGATATTATTCAAACTGGAGTCCATTTGGCGGGAGCCTACTTTATATCCTCAAGCAGCAGACTTTTAATTTTGATAGGCATGCCTGTGCCTCATAATAGATATGTGGATTACCCTGTGGTGCTTAATCAGATTAGTGGCTAGACTGAGCTGTGAGAATACAAATTTACAGGTAAGAATTTCCTTTTTACCATTCTTGTTGCATTTTGAACAAGCAGCAGTCATGCAGTGCAGATGGTATTTGCTTTCCCAAACCAATACAATTTGCAAATACTGCACCAGAACCTCTGTGGGAGCAGTGATGATTATGCTCATTTATTTTGTTTCTCATAACATGCTCACCTGTCTTTGTTTTCAGACTGGCTTTCTTTAGCTCCATTTACAGGAAGAACAATTACATTCACCCTCCTTATACTCGTCCCCCCACCCCATGCTGGATTGTTAGTCTGAATGAAGCTGGAATTTTAACTGATAAATATTAGAATACTGGGAGACTTTTCTGGGTATGTGTCCTAATCTTTTGGAAGATATTGTGCATAATAATGACTACTGAAGCCTTTTGAGCCACTAAGAAACACATCTCCCTTTGCAAATCATAATGCAGCTGTTTGTTAGAACCATTACATATAGTTTTTGTGCTGTTTTCCAAAGCCAATTGTATACTGGTCATGCTTAGAAAACAAACATTATATAAACAAATATTTCATATGAGGGTTATGTTTGTGCTACATAACATATTGTATATTCTTTGTTTTATTAGAGACAAGGAGATGAGGTGCCCTTTATAGACATAAAGCCTACATGACTGAGGAGGCCAGATGACTAGCGGTTACATCCTCAGTCCTCCCTGTGACTAACTATGGGCTAGTAGTCTATGGTGCAGCTACAGACTCAGTCCTACATAGAGTAAAGGTCGACTTAACAAAGCGTGTTGCCTAATTCTAGGTGCTGTTGGGTTTACACACACCTGTGACCTCACCTGACTCAGACTGGCTACCACTAGACCTTGAGTCACATATACCAAGCGTGTCTACTTGGAAAAAAGGACCTTCTTGATCTCTCCTCCCCTCTCTTAACTCATTAATCCGCCCAGTTTATAACAAGCACTCCACTCGAGCACCCTCAGAGGATCCCTACTAGTTCCTTCTGTAAGACCAGTCAGGCAAAGTGCTTCTTTCCGCTAGATCACTGAAATGGCTAAATGAGCTCCCAACCTATATACGGACCTGGCCACCCCTAGTCATTTCAAATCAGCTTTCAAAAGCACCTTTCATTGCAAGTAGTCTGCAACTGCATTCAACCATTAAATTAACCCTTAGTTTGCCCTCAGCCGCAACACACCCACCCTCACACCTCCCCACTCCCCATCCTCCTCACAAACTCTCTCTCTACTACCTACTGCATTTTCCCTATGATCTTGCCTTCTCTGACAATGCATCATTAGCAGCTAATTGTGTCTTGACTGTACTGTTTTATTGAAATGTTTGTTCTTTATTACATTGTAACTTCTCTGTCTCAATTCAACATTTGCTGTGGACGATTTGATGTGGAACCTTTGTAAAAGAGAATCGCTCAAAGGTGTATCTCCAAAACATGTATAAATATAAATAAATAAATGAAGTGACCTCTGTGGCCAGATTCACCTAAGAGTGTGCAACACACATGTGTGGCTCTGTACAATGTGATACTTATTGGGGATTTTATAAACTGCCAGTTTGTAGCAACCCTTCCCCATTTTCAGCCTGTTATGAGAGACATGTACGTGTTAAGCATCAAAATTGGGCACAGATGTTAGAAATCGGTACAAAACACAAGTACTTTATATGAAGGAAGAAGACCAATGGCCTGTCAAGTCCATGCCACCATCTATCCTAGCAGTTGTGTCCTGTGGGGTTATTTCTTCAGGAACTTGTCCAGTGTGTTCTTTAACCACCCAACTGAATTTGGTGGATTATGTCCAAGAGCAAGCCACCACTACAGTCTTGCCAACCTCCAAGTGAAGTAATACTCTTTAACTCTGTTCTTCTGACACTGCCCTTCTAAGCATTAGCCCCTGTACTCTTGTTCTCTTTTGCTGTTGGACAACATAGGCCAACTGGATTCTACTTTCTCAATCCCTTTCATTACTTCTCCCCCACTCTATGCTTTATGCCCTCATACACGAGACCTATATGACTCAGGACCACCAAGCACCTCCTGATCCTTCCAACCCACCAATCACGGCCACCTAACACCATGGAGCCTTGGCTTTACTCCTGGTGGGCTGGGGTGGAGCCATCCCATTACATCCTCGCTGCATCAGGTGGGCTCATGCTGGCAAGGCCAGGGACCTGGATTTACCAGGAACCACCTCTATCACAGAGGTGCTGGGGTCACTGTGTTTTTCTCTTTCTGGCCCCCAGGAATGTCACTTGCAGGACATCAAGGTGTGCGCATGTGCACTGTGTATGCATCTGCATGCTGGTGTTGTGATGTTCCTCCTCCCTTCCTTCTGTCTCCAGTCGCACTGCCACCTGTGGTCATCCAAGTGGCCATATCACAGCCGAGCGCAGGACCCTTCCTCCCCGGAGGAGGAGAGCATCATGTGGGACACTCAATCCTCCTCCCCGGCAGGCCCACTGTGACCCAGCCCACCTCCGAACCCGATCACCAGTGTCATGAAGGATAGCTCTACCACTGTATGGATGGGCCAGCCCTACTCTTCATTACTGTACTTTAATCATCCAAATTATATTTCCTCATCTGCCTCATCCCCACAGAAAGAGACACAACTACTATAATCTGTTTGTGCTCCAATTCTTTGATGCTATAATTCCATGTCTCTCTCCTTTAAACATTTTCTGATGTTGCAATATCCTTTGTAGTGTGGTGCCCAGAACTCAGTGCAGTCCAAGGAAGCCTCACCAATATCCCAATACAGTGGCAATATTAGCTTTCCTAACTTTGTTTTCTATTCTTCGCTTGTTACAGTCAAACATTCTATTGGCATCCTTGCTGCCACTGCACAGTTGTGGTTTCAGTTGTATTTATTTAAGAAGGGCATGGCATCAGTTCAAACATTAATGATCATTGTTGTAAGAAGCAAAGCCTGGTTATACATGGCTTGTATTTGCAAAGCAAATTTCAACTGGGGCCCTGCATAACCATCTAAAACATAAAATATCTCTAAATAACAGAATCTCACTACCTATCAATAAATCTTAAGGCAATTAAACATATATTATAAACCACTTGTGTGATTTCAACCAGTCAATGGATAGAGCCACAGTGCCTCTTACCCATCACACTCAAGTGTCTTATACCATAAGAGACACGCAGCAGAGGCTCTATTAACTTCTAAATATGCAACATTACTGTCAGCAAGAATTGCATTTCATATGTATGTATGTATGTATGTGTGTATATATATATTACATATTTATAAGCAATCCATAGAGTGTGGGATTACTCATGCCTGTGGCATTGCCGAGTATCCTCACAATGCCACAGGCATGGATTAAATCCCTATAACCCCTACACCCTGGAGTGGGTTATTGCACTTATATCATGAGTTATGTAAAAACTCAAAACATTCAGAAAAAGGAGTTTTACCTGTGGAAACATAACAAAGGGAATGTATCCTGCCTCCTGGTAAAATAGTCCCACAGAAGGAAAACACACTGCAAGCCTGTTATGCACAGAGAAATGTCACACATACACTACTGACGTGATGTGTACATTTTATGGCATACCACTGCTTGCTATTGTGGCATCGACCTCTGATTCATGGTGCCCCACCCCCAGACAAATATGCAGCTGGAACTGGAAAGCTAGGCGATGCCAGTAACAGAGAGAGACAGAGAGAGAGAGAGAGACACTCACACACACATACCTACACACCTGTTCAAGATTGTTCTGACCACTGATCTTTTGACACACACACACCTGTTGGAGCATTCCCACTCTGTCAATGACTGTGTCTCTCTCTCTCTTCCAGAGTCTTCAGCATGTCCCAATGTCGATGTGTGTCCCTCGCAGCCTGTCTCTCTCACTTGGCATGGGGGCGGGGCCAGCATCGAACTGCAGGAGCGATCATGTACAACTTCTTGGGGAAGGGGAGGCTGAACTGCAGCCACAGAAGCAAGCGCCTGCCCTGTTCTGCCTCTCTCACTGTCTCACCTGCTGCGATGGGGAAAAGGGCACAGCCTGTCATGGGTGCGAATGACCTGCAAAACTGGACCAGAGACAGGAACAACAATAAAACACATACAGCACCATGGTCTGCTCTTTTCCTCTCCCATAGCCTGCTGTTGCACATGTGATTGGGGGGGTGAGGCAAGGGCCTCCTGTTTTGTCTCCCTGTTTCCTGTCTGTCTCCCGTAGGGCTTCACAGGACTTCCACAGAACACATAGTTGCTTGTTGGGGGACTCAGGGAATTGTAGTCACCTTCTAGGTAATGCAGTCTGGGTGGCAGTCTGGGAATATATATAGTAACACGGTAGCAGCTTCTCTCATAATGTGGGAGCCATCATGGAGATTGCAGAGAAGGCCGAGACGGCACAGGCTACGTGTGGCATGGGGTTACATGCGGGGGTGGGGTGGGGCAAGTTCTTGCTCAGGATCACAGTGTTCCTAGCATGAACACTGGTGTATCACATTGGGGAGCAATCCCAGCAGGAACAATAAAAAGCGGAGTGCCGTGACTGTCTCCTGCCATCCCTGTTCCATACAACAAAGACCACACAGACAAACAGAGAGAGACAGCACACTACAGCAGTTCAGAATTACATGTGCGATCTGCCTGTCACTGTGTAAGTGATGATCTGGGGCAGAATGTGTAACTTTTGTTGGCCATGGGTAGTGCAATGACAAGCAGCCACCAAGTTGTTCAATTTCTCCTGCTGGGGCTCTCTTGCTACCTAGAGTTTTAATGTCTGTCCTGTCACTGCTCAGTGTTCCCACAACTAACAAGTCCCGCTCTGCCCAGGGATATTGCTGGCCAACCTCTCACCCCACCTGTGGATTAAATAGTGAATTTAATCCATGGTCAATGAGCCTTCCCCTTCTTTCTTCCTTCTTTCAGCCCATGTGTATATACATATATATATATATATATATATATATATATATATATATATATATATATATATATATATATTATATATATATGTATATGTATATACAGAACGAGCCAGCCCAGATGCAACACAGGACCATGTAGTAAATGATGCAACAAAATACTGCATGGCAGACAGGCTGACTTGCCATTGAATGGCACCATTCTCTGCAGCATACAGCAGCACTGCAGTAAGGCTGCAAGTACTACAGTGCATCCTGGCTGGTGGTGCTGTAAGATCAAATCTTAAAAACATCATCAAGTTTTCCTCTGTTGGATTCATAGGTATCATAGGTACTTTCCAAGCCGAGAGTTGAGACCCATATAGAGACTGCCCTTTTCTCAAAGGGATAAGCTGGAGAGCCATCGTTTGAAAAATACATATCCAGCCTAGTTTTAAAACTTCCATAGAACTGCTAAATAATATTCATTGGAAGTCTGTTCTCTAATCTCACTGCTAGAGAATTTTCCCTTTAGCTGATTAGGTTAGAGCTGTTGCTTTATGACTCAGGGTCCCAGTTTTGGTGTGCAGCAAAGGCTGGTGGCACATCTGTCCAAGTAGATGGGACGGACATAAAAGTGACAACAGGGTGGGCTTGCTGGATGTTTAAGAAAGAGAAGTAGTGTTGGATATGGGAAAAAGCAGTCTGTGCAAAGCAGTGCCACTTAGGGTGAAAATGGTGAATAACCGCGAAGCAGTGCTGAGTTATTGTAATGGCAGGTAGAGACCTCTAGTGGTGGTCCATAAGATAGTAGTAAATGAAAGTCAAATCTCTTTAACCTGCCTTTTGCAGGAATCCCTTTAGCTGAATGGTTAGAATTGCTGCCTTTGGGAGGCAGGGGCCTTTGATTTGATTCTCAGCAAAGGCTGGGATGCATATACCAAGTAGAAGGACAGATCCACTCCTTCCTTAAGTATTCTCTTTCCTCTAATATACTCACAAGAGCTGTTATTTTAACATTTTCTGTTATCCCTTCTCATGTGATTTTTTTTACACTTAAGCCCTGTTTTTTTTTTTTTTGCACTTCTTCTGTGCTACCTTGTTATGAGCCCTGTTTTTTTTTCCCTCCTCCTTGCCTGGCAAGCCCCTTGGCCCCTCGCATCTCCAACCCCATCACCTGTCATTTCCAGAACTTACCTGAAGAGGTCACCTGTTTCTCCATAGATTTCCCCTGTGGCGGGGCCATCAGAGGTTCCCAAGCCCCCGCTGGATAACTGTACTCGGTCGGTGATCCCAGCAGGTGGTGTGGGTTCTGCAACATGCCATGGGGCAGCATTCTGCTGCTGGCAATGTTCTTCATGTTCTGGTTGTTCCCAACCCACAGGCGCTCCATGGGGTGACAGCCTGACATTCAAACATCATGTGACCTGCTGACTTCTTCTTCAGGGAGCTCCTCCACCCAGAAGTGCTGCCTCGAACTGCATTGCCACCCACGGTCACCTACGTGTGCAGTATTACTGCAGAGCAATCTGTCCTCCCTCCATGGAGGAGGAGATTTTCCGCTGGGATGTCGATCCTCCCCTCTAGCCAACCTCAAGTGGCCCAGGTTCCTTCCCAAACCTGGGTTGCCGCCTGCTGGCAGGTGAGTCATGAACCTCTTCCTCCGCACAGCTGCCCAGCTACAAACCCTGTTTACTACTTGGCTTTTCACCTGGCATAATCTAAACATCCCTTTTTGCCTTGATTTTTCATCAACTCCCAGATCACACACAGTGATGTTCTCGACCCCTTCCTCACATTTTCCTTTGGTATGCAGGTACCATAGCTACAACATGGCAGAAAATATTCCATGTTTTTGCAGGTTGTTCCATATTGTGGGTAGAGCATGATTAATGGCAGACCTACCAAAGTATGACTTGAACTTAGGTACTGCAAGTGAGATGTAAGTAGAACTCCATAGGCATGCTTAAATACACATTTAGAAGAAGACAGTCCGAGATATATTGGGCAGTAATTTACCAATTATTTTTATTTTACTAGGTAGAGACACACTAAGCGAAAGCTTGTTTGCAGAGTGCAACCTGGGAGCACAAGGAAGTTAAGTAACTTGCTCACGGTCACACAGTATGCACCTAGGGGCTGTGGGATTAAACCCAGGTCTCAGATTTGCAGCTCAGAGGCTTAACCCACTGCGCCATACTGCTTCCTTATAGTAATTGCCCTGTAGGTCCAGAGGGCTGCATTTCTCTGTCTTCTGCACCCGAGGAGGACCACCCTACTGCAATGTAGAGGAGCAGTGATGAATAGAATAAGGAAGTCCAGTAATGAATTTCAGAGCTCTATGGTATAGTGTGTCGAGTTTGGCCAGAGCAGTGGCAGTGCTGGCTATAAAGAAAGTCTGCATAATCCAGTAAGGTGAGGAAAGTAGTTTGGACCAGTCTATTTTTGCCTCCAATATTAGTAGGTTTTTGATCCTGTAAAGAGGCCAAGCCTCTGCCTCAGCTTCTTTATCAGCTCATCATTGTGATGATTGAAGGAAAGCTTTTGGTCTATCCAGACCCCAGGTATTTGAATTTTGTGATATAGTCCAGTGGTTTGCTGGGAGCATATGAATCTGAGGTAAGTTACCTGATTTGCAAGGTTATTAGCATTTGCAAAGGGAGAAAAAAGCATCGCCTTTGTTTTCTTTGCATTCAGGAGCAGTTTCTGTTGCAGGAGTTGTCGTTGTAGCAGGTTAAATTCCTGTTGCAGAGCCCCGCAAGCTGCTTCTGGGAAGGATCTTTCAATGTAAAGTAACGTATCATCGGCAAAAGGTGAATGTTAGCAGATTTGATGTCAACGTCGATTCTGTTTATGTATATTGCAAAGAGCAACAGACCGGTATTGAGCCTTGTGGCACACCCTCAGAAGAGGTTTCAGGGATGAGAGTTCCCTTCTGCCTTAATCTACTGTTGCCGTCCTGTAAGATAGTTCGAGAACCATGGATCCCAGTTTATCAAGATTAGCTCTGCTAAAGTTCAGTGGCTTTATTTCACTGCTCACAGCCACCTTCCACAGTGCTGATTTACTGCAGCCAGCTATTGCCTAGGATTCCCTACAGTAACTTAATTTATTCTCTCCTCCATGTTGCTCAGTATCAGATCCAGTAGTGCTCCCGGACCTGGATTACGCATCAGCTGGCCCGCACTAAGGACTCTGTGCTGACCTTTCCTTTTCTGGATTCCCAGTTGATGTTTGGATAAAATTCCCTAGGATTATTACTCCCTCATTTGCCTAATTTGCATCCTCCATATTTGCCTTACCAGTCCAGTACATTATTGATAATTGTTATTTTACTCCTCTTCTTCCTCTCACGGGACAAACCCTGGAAAGCAGCTCTGGTGTTCCCTGTCACCAAATTTTCAATAAATACACCTACAGTGATGTCACTGAAAGGCAGCCAGCAGCACCTAGATGGAAAAACTGTGCGAGTGCAAGGCAGTATAACATTTGGTGCCCTGTCTAAGAGACTGCAGCTCTTTGGTTTGCTTAGTCCGTTAAATTGTCCAGTTGCCCTGCATTTACTATATCTTGTTCCAGTGTTTGCACAATTTGTATTTATTTGCACTGTAATGAAACTGATATATGACATAGTTTGTTTATTCTGTTCGTACTTCATGTAGTGTGCCTTCTGTAATGTCTGAGTTGAGTCTTAAAGTAGGCATTTATTGTCTAGTGTACTTACCTGGTCACCAAAAACTAACCAGCTAAATGAATAAATAAATAGTTCCACAGGGCAAAGGTATGATAATCTTTCTTTTATTATTTACTGTACCTTTTCCCACTTTATAACCCCTGCAGCTATCATCAGCCTAACCTCCTACACAGGCAAAGCAGTCGCCTTAGAGGTTGTGTCATCAGATGCTTACACCATCCCACTTACAGTTGACGCTACTTTTAAACAAAAATAATATGTTAACAGAATGCACCTATAAATTACATCAAACAATTTGTACTGACAAAATGTTAGGTTTTGAATGGGTATTTGCTGGAAAGACAGTGTTGTCTAGTTCTTAGTGTTGTATATGAGAAAAGGGCAGTCTGCAAAACAGTGCCATCTGACATTGGCATGGAACTGTAAAACAGAACAGCACACATTTGAATCCTATCATAGCCACTGAGTGACCCTGAGCTAGTCTCTTGACTGCCTGTACTTCAGCCTTCCCAGCTGAAGCAGGGCCCCTGGAATGAGATCGCTATTTCCGTTGGACTATCCTGGATATAGAATGAAATAATTATTATGACTCTATGATAGCTCCATTATCATAGTATATACTGACTGAAATAACTCTGACACAAAAGGGAGGTTGTAGAAATGAAGATATGGACAGCCCAAACAGGCACTGGTTCTGGGCAAGCACAGGCCTCTGGAGCTTTGAATCATTTATACTCCCTAGGGAGAGGAGGGATTAGGTGGATATGATTGAGACCTTTAAATACTTGACAGGGATAAACAAGACAGGTACAGAAGGGGTGTTCAAGTTGAGGGAGGGAAGGGACACGAGAGGCGTGGTCTCAGATTGTGGGGGAGATATATGAGAGAGATGAGGAGGCATTTTTTCATGGAGAGGGTGGTGGCTAGATGGAATGCGCTACCGAGGAGGTGGTGTCCTGTAAGACAGTGGACGGTTTAAAGGGGATGGGATGGGGAGGAGAGGGAGGGAGGGCAGCTGTAATATAAGGGTGCTAGCTGCACATTGAGTCAACTTGATAGACCATGAGGCCTGTTTCTGCTGGCAGATCTGTATGTTTGTATGTTCATACTGATGCACAAAGTGTTGTGTAACTTTATACTGCAGTGAGTATTCCTTCTTTAGGCTCTCAGGACACATTCAGTTTGCCCCTCCCAGAACACACACAAATTCATATGCAGTGGTCCTCACGTATTCCTTCATAAGTCATTACATTGTGTGTTAGAAATCCCAGAAGCTATGAGCACAACCCCAGTTCGGCACAACTCACTCACTCACTCACTCACTCACTCACTCACTCACACAAAGCTCCATCTGTTTCAGTCGAGTTCCCGATAGATGGGTTAAATCAACTGATTGAGCTGATTTCCCCTCCTGAGGTGATATTTTATTTATATGATAAAATGCTTGGAAAGTGATTAATTTGTCAGGGAACATCTTGTTACTGTAAATTTACCATTCGTGTAATAAAATAGATTGCCATAACACAGATGGGGAAATGAAGAGCTCTTAAATGGAATAGCTAAGGAGCTTGCCTACATTTTTATCAGTTAATTTAAACTTTGTTAGATGTCTTTACTCTCACATTTCTTGCCGTCTGTGAAGGATTAGGGATAGCTCGTATGCATTTGTGTGGACATTTCTGTATAGGAATCCATCTGTGTTAAAAAAAAACACCTTTTACTTATTGTTTGGAGCAGAAGCAAATTTCATCTGAGGTACAAAAGGAGCAATGACAAAAATGAGTCAGAAGCTGAGATTTATCCATACAAATTCTCTAGATGTATAGGAATTTCCTAGGTAGAGTTTTTACTTTTCCTATTTTATTTTAAATTATTGCTTCAGAGTCATTAACAGTAAGGATTAAAGTGAACAAACATGATAGGGTGGGGTTGGGTCTTGGGTGGGGTTGTGTTTTGGGATTGAATGTTGGGTGACAAATATAGTGTCTGAGCATTTGTAATGGTGTTTGCAGTTTGTACTGAACTGCCATTGTGACTACTACTGACAATGCCAAACTGGACCTCTGGGATGGAATTTAGATTACTAGCATATGGACCTGAAAAGCTTGGATACATCTCTTAGGAAATGTTATTGCACTGAAAGAAACAGCATTATTCTTCCCCATCTTTCTCTCCACTCAGCCCTTTCCTTTTCCTACACCTCCCTCTCCTTTCCAACCCCATCCTACTTCCTCTTTTCCTATCTCCCTCCCTTTCATCCCTGCCTTACACCAGTAGTCCTGCTGCCCGCCCAACCCTTCTACTTCTTGCTGTACCTCCCACATGTCCTTGACTTCTGCCTTTATTTCTCTTCTCTCACTCTCATCTTCCTCTTCTACCTGTACCGTGTATGTATTTATGCCCTCTTATGTATTTATACCTTTTATCCATTTGTAAATACCCTGTACATATGTATTCCTAATTATGATCTGTAAATAGTTGCTATATTTGTACTTTTAATGTATTGTTTAACTCATGTGATCTTCTGTGTTCATCTATATTACTTGTTTCTGTATTTTACTCCCAGTCTCTGTTTTTACTTGACGTGGAACCTTTGTAAAAGAACCTCTGGTTTAAAGATCTTGTAATCCTAGTAATAAATAAATACAAATAAATAAAGTAATCATAGCAATGAAGCAAGATGGTATATGAGTGAGCAGGTTCTCCACAGGATTTTAGGCATTGGACTATTGGACTGTATGTGGCAAACACTGGGGATACTAGGAAAAGTTTGAGAGTCCTGCAGTGAATTTGTAAATTGTGCATCCCAGGAAAGATCCCATGTTCTGAACTACTGGCTGTGTACAAAGGACATGAGTGCCTGTGACCCTGAATGGCCTGGGAGAGCTGTAATTTTGCATAATATTACATTGGAGATTTTATTTCATATTGCATGGGGATAAGGAGATTATTTTATATTTACAACAGCTTGTTACCTACACCCTTGAAGAAATCCAGGATCTAGTGTATTGTCTTTGACAAGTTGATGTTAATGCAGTACTTTCATTGCTTTTGATTGGCACAGGTAGTGCACTTGGCCTTAAACCCAGATCTGAGCAGATCCAGGATTTCTCAAAGGTGTAGGTGGCAGACCATCAGGATGAAAATATTAGATAACGGATGTCTCTACAGTGATCTACGGATGCCAGTGAAAATGGAACAACAAGTGCAGAAGCAGTGCTCTACATGGTCAGTAAAACAGTAGCCAAACTCAGTTGAATTTTCGTTGATCAGCTGAAATATCAGTAAATGGCCACTATGGCAATCTGAAAAAAACCTCTGAAATCAAAAGAATACACAACACATTAAAAATGTGAAGCTTTTGTATAACACTATGTACCATATGATTCAATATTGTGTGTGAAATCCGTACTCTCCCAGATCCTGGTACCATCATAGTGATGTCAGAATGCTGTTGTACCGGGTAGCTATGTCACTACCGTGGTACAACAACATAGTCTCCCTTGTCTATTAAGACACCTCTTGCTTACCTGTACTGTAGATTCTATTACTTACACTGCAGATTTCACATAATGATGATATCCACAAGACTGAAAATACCCAAAGTGAGCCATTTGCTAAAAGATGAACTACTAAAAATGTTGGCAGGTCATAAAGCTATTCCTTTTATCACATAAAATGGTTTTAATTGATCCTGTTTGATTGCTGTTTTCTGTTTATTTGATCAAAGGTTAAGACAGAGTTAGAAAGAAGGTACAGGTAAATTAATTAAAACAGATATTGTACAAAATAAGGTACAGTATGGCAACCATACACAGCAAGGCCGATGCTTCCATTGCAGGGTAAGATGACATCATAGCAACCTCTCCAGCTTCCTTCTGAAGGTTTATGATGTCATCTGACCGGATGGAACCACAGCCATGTTGTGTATGGTTCTCTATATTCTCTGTATTTAATGGTTTGTCTTGGTGGTGCTGGCAGTAGCACATTGTGCTGCTGTATGGGGATCCTGGTTTTCATTTTGAACCCAACTCTCATACCCCAGGCTAGAGGAGTCTCAGATACACTGTGGAGACAGCATGCTTAGATGCCAGGGTAAGGGAGCAGGTCAACTACTCTGGTAGCACCTCCTTCAGTGGAAGCTGGAATGGCATTGGCATTATAAGAGACCATACAATGTCTGCTGTCTCCACTCCCAAAGGAGTGATGTTGTGGGCAGCATCCAGTTCAGAGTGGAAGGCTGAAAACAGTGGGAAATGCCACATGGATGAGAACCGTAGCTTGCCTGCACAAAGAACCTCCCTCATCCTCATCATTGGATCTGAGTTCAGACTGGGCCTGAATCCCTGTGTCAAACCAAAACTCCCAACTTGGGGGTATAAAGGAGTGGGATCTGTATAGGTGTCCTTAGGGGATACAGCAGTGCCAGAGGGTGCCTTAGCAGTTTACAGCCAGAGGAGCTAAGAAGTCAGGAGGGCAGTGGGGTGGGGTAAATAAACAAGTAAAATATATATTCATGTTACATTGTTGTCCCTCTGCCCTTGTGCCATAACCTCACTTTTACTTATAGCTATGGAAGTTGGCATGAGGAGAAGCTGATGTTGCTAGGTCGATTGATCGTGAGGCAGGGACTTATCGACAAAATACATGGTTCTGCCATAGTTGTCTCGTGTTGATCATAGAAGGCTTCTTATTTAAAATCCATTAAACACCAATGACACTCCTAAAAACAGGCTAGAAAGCAATCACAATGCATAGAAAATCCAGTTGACTGCAACCTCTGCTCAACAAGTTGTGTAGGGTCCAGTTTTCTGCTCTGGTAATTGCTGCTGGTACCGCGTTGTGCATAGGTTTTGCCCTGAAACTAACACCCT
Organism: Neoceratodus forsteri; assembly: GCA_016271365.2. Lineage (NCBI taxonomy): Eukaryota > Metazoa > Chordata > Ceratodontiformes > Ceratodontidae > Neoceratodus > Neoceratodus forsteri. Next base: position 1,180,093,002 of record CM057450.1, on the reverse strand, counting down.
TTATTGCCTTAGTGCTTTGTCAGAGTTGTTGGAAAATGCCTCCCCAATGCCATCTGGGATTTTAACAGCTTGTTCCACTGTTATTTCACTATTAGTACAAACTCTTGACTTTCCCAATGCTTTGCTATTGTGCTGTAGTGGCCCAGACATGGAGATGGCAGTGTTTGCCTCCATGACCTGAGGAGCTATATCTGGGTAGCATGGCTGTTAGTTATGTTGGGGGTAGCATTGCTGCTGGTAGGGTCATCCAAGTCTGTCAGACCCAGAGTAAAGGCCAGATACATCCAGCCCTGCTTTTGAGAAACTAATGTCTGTTCAAGTGTAACCTGATCCTAACCTATCCCATGAATAGAAACAAAGTATTTATGTATGTATGTATATATGTATAATTTTGCATACCAGGACAGCCTCATCTATTTTTAAAAGGGTCCTGATGGGCAGATACAGCAGATGAGTTGATATGAACTACAATAATTACAGGCTACAAAAATCATAGATAGTGATTAAACAATATGAAATATTATTATTACGTATTTACAAAACACAGATGCTACAACAGCAACACCATATACAAATGAAACATCAACCCCAGTATATTAGATTGAAGAGGAGATGCAGTGGGAACACAGGAATGGCAGAGGCTAAGTTGTGAGGTAAGAGTAAGGAAGTGGTTAACAGACACAAATCTTTAGAGATTACAGAATATAGCACTTTCAAAGGTCCATAGGTTGTTGTACACTTTGAGTTTTATCCAGTTGTGAATTCTCAAAGTTCTTGGTTATCATCAAAGGAATACACACTTACGTGCTTGGTAAACAGTGGATGGTTCTGGCCTCGGAGCATAGTTGAGAAGGTAATTCTTTGCGGATTTAATTAGTAGGTGACTTTAATAGTTGGATACAAGCCGTGTACACATTTATATACTAGAGATGCCCATTTGAGATCCTGGACCTGATATACAGCCACACCTTGGAGAACTGCAAATTGGAATGTGAACAGCCTCCTTGTTATGATCCCCCACATAGCAGCTAAACATAAATGACTGATTTAGTCACCGTGAGAGGAATTCTCCCAGCGATGAAGTCACAGTGCAATTAGGGTCACCAGATGTTAATGGACACAAATGGCATTTATGCCAATTAACATCTGTTGTGCAATGCTGATGGCCCGGTAGATGGTATGGTGCTTGTTCACAGATGGCCCTGGCAGAGGCACTGATACCTTTATCTCCCCCACCTCTGACCCATCCCTAGAGGCCCCTTGTGAGTCAACTATGCATTCATTCTTTGGCCTTGTCTGGCCTTCAAAGTGGTCTAGTGGCCCTCTCCCTAACCCAAGTTCACATCCCTGACATCCATTAGATGTCTCCTCCTAACCCTGTTCCCCTTCAAGCTTGTTAGAAAGTACAGTCACTCATTGATCTAGAACCCCCTGCCATCTCCTCATGTCCTCTGAAGTGACACCCTGTAGAACTGTTTACAAAGTTCTACTCCACGGGGTGTTGGTGAATCTACACCAGCATTGTGCAAGGAGTGCCACGCTCTGTTGATGGCCTTGCAGGCCATTTACATGGTGCTTCCTTCTCTGCATGGTTGCATGCCAGTTCTGGACCAGAGGGAAAGACTGTGAGTAGCACCCTCTTTCAGAATATCTTGAGTGGGGGACTTACTGCAGTGAGAGACCATCATAAAATCGTTGTCACAATAATTCTAAGATAATCCCTTAGGACTGTGAACTGGGCCCGCTTATCTGTCAGGGGAGAGGTCCTGAGCTGTTACACAGCATATAGTGGTGCAATAATACATGACAGCATCACCTTATTTTTGTTTTCCTGAATGAAAACTCTGTACAAAATGCCCTGCTTTTAGAACTGTCTAACAATCTGGTTCATACTGTCGTTCTTTGCTGTTATCAATAGAACACACTGCCTTCCACTTCTGCAAATATCCTCTCCTTAAATGGAAACTGCTTTACTACCTGAGATGCAGTCCTGGCGATTGGCATACAAAACTTTCTTAGCAAGGCATGTGTTGGATAAGGTTTCCATGCTAACAGCAGTACTGTCCTTGCAGCTGCTGATACAGAAAACAAAACAAGTCTATTAACGTTTTTCCCTAGTTATTTCTTTGGCTGACACCTTCTTCTGTGTCTTTTAGTTTATTCAGTGATAAACACAGTCACTGAATTACAGAGTGGAGAGGCATTATGCCAGCTCACATCTGAACCTTGTCTGCCTATAGCTAGTCAGAGTTCTTGTAAAATGAATCCCAACACACACACACACACACACACACACATTCAGCTGTAGTCAGTACATATAAATGTACCATTCAGATAGAAATTTCTTAGTACTATAAAATGGGTAGGAAATCCTGCTTCCTAATTGGTGGAGAAGGTTCAAAAGGCAGTGCAGTTCGGAATATTTTTATTTATTTTTATTTTAGTCTTTGGTAACGGGTAAGGCCCACTAGGCACAAGTGCCTGTTTTCAGGGCAACCTGGGAGCACTGGGCGGTTAAGTGACTTGCTCAGAGTTGCACAGTATGCAAGTGGAGGTTGTGAGAATCAAACTCAGGTCTGGTCTGCTGGATGTATCAAGCTCATTCACCTGTTCCTCTAACCTGTAGGCCATACTGCCAGCCAATGCATTGCTAATATCTTTTTTTTATTTTTTACTATTGCAGTAGACCCATTTTATAACAATAAGACACTTCAGTGTGTGAGTTACTGTTCGAAATGCACTTCCAAGTGGTTGAAGAAACTAGTGCATCTTGTGCCTTACAACTCACCTGGGCATGTGGTTCAAGAATAGTAATGCACAACTTGTCATGTTTTATTGGTTACTTATGGGCAGGTGTACAGCTTGCTAGCATATAAAATATAAAAACAAAAGCAAACACTCTCCCTCACAACTTTGAGAAGGTTAGTGAAAAAAAATACTTTCCTGTAAGAGTCCATATGAGATGAACATAAAGGGCATCCTAGTAAAGGTTTGCCAGAAGAAAGGGTCTCAGTTTTACTTTTTATAAGTTGACCTAATGTTAATTTCAAAATGGGACCATGTCCACTGATAGTCAACAAAACCACATCAGTAAGGGACTGTGTTGGAGGATAGATTACCCAGTACAGAGTGCAGTTCCATCAAACCTTGAAAGACTTAAAACTTTAAAATTATCATATTTTAGGATGATACATGCCTTGTATTCTTCATCCTGTGACATATTTAATTTAGCCAAAACATGGTCCTTGTGTCCTCAGATTCACTGAAAATAAAATACATCCATTTTACAAATGGAAAGCCTGCTTCAGTTATATCACCAGGATGTTTAGCATGAAACATCCTAACCAACTCAGAATCCAGGCTTGTCATTCACTGCAGATTTTTTTTTTTTGAAGTGCTGTGCTTGAATTAGTATTGCAGACTAAACCAGATTAGGGGAATGTGAATTAGATCTGGTAACAGATGGTTCTGTGGAAATTAAAGGTGCTTCTTGAATGGGCGAGCAGCTTACTCTCTCTCTCTTCTCTCTCTCTTACTTGATAGACGGGTATAAATCACTACAATCCCGTCTTGACAGCCAATTCGAGAATCTGATCTGGTTAAAGACACAGGTTTCCCTTCACTCACTGAAAACAGTCTCTCTTTTATTTTTTATACAAGCCTTTTTCATGTTTATCAAAAGGACTGTATGAAACGAAACCCTGCTTTTTATTGAAAAATACTGTTAATGACATTTTCATTTATGTGGGATTAATTGATTGCATTCCTGGGTTTTCATATTATCTTGTAGGGACTAGGGATATACATTTGTATATAATGATTTCATCAGTAGTATAGTTTGTTAGACACAGTGGTGCCAGCTTTTGTGGCAATATAATGATTAGATGAAGAAACAGTTTAAAATATGTATTCACTCTTAAAAGTGTGACATTCTTTTTTTCATTCATACTCATGTGGTCTATCTCAAACACATTTCAAGAAATGAACAGTGTACGCTATATTTTGATAAAGAAAGATCTACATGTCAATCATTCAGAGAATTTTATCAGAAATTATTTGATCTTAAATAAGCAAGTGCTTCATTTTATTGGCTTCTTTGCTGATTATTGATTTTGCTTGTTAATTTAAGATTAAACTGTTAGCTTGATTGTCTATAGGGGAAGATTAATCAGTGTATTTTAGCAGGTATATATCATTCTCAGTATATTAGAGTTTTGAAAAGAGCATCAGCAATTTTATCTTGATAAAAACTAAAGTTTAAAATGGAAAAATTAGTTTCTGTAATGATTTATGCTACAAACACCCATTTTACTCTTTTCATTGGATGTGGAGGATGACAGATAAGAGAATATGCCTATTCCTTTGCAGGTCTAAGATTTTCTCTTGAGGTTGTGAAATGCCCTCTTTATACAAAGACCATAGCCTCCTTTATGAGAGAAAAAGTGATCAATTTGGGGTTTGTGTCAGATTATTGTTTCTCAGGATAATTCTTTAATATGAAACTCTCAACTTTGTTTTCAAGAAAATGGTCATTGTTCTTAACAATCATTTTTAGCCTTCTTCCTTTGCAGTGGAAGTTCATACCAACTATATAAAAGAGCAAGATTGATATCTAGTTGAAGTAATTTATACTTTCTGGTTGCCATGACATATAGCTAGGGCAAGGCTGCTACACAAAGTGGGGTGAGTATATTAAAATCCATATTGCTCGGGCTCCCATTGGGACCAATTTTCCACCGCTATCCCCTTTCATGCCTCTGACTCCCCACTCCTTCAGCACTTCCCAATGAGGTTCACTGCCCAGCAGACTCACTGCCCACCATTGGGGTCTGTCACCAGGCACCCTTGGTTCACTGCTGCATACTGTGATGTCCAACATGACCCTGCTGGGGGTCCCGCGGCTGTCAATGAAAAGGAAAGTGAGCACAGCCACAGGGGAAGAAGCCAGCATGCTGCAGTACCTGGAGGCATGTTGGGAGGGGGCTTCAGGAGCCATCATCCAATGCATTGGTAGCCATTTTCCATGCCCTGATTCCCCGCTTACTTCCCTGTGAGCAGGTACCGCTGAGTGGTCTTTTGGGAGGGACAGCTAGCATTGCATGATCACCCATGCTGCCAAGGGTATCTGCCAAGCCACAACTATCGCCAGTATTGTAGCAGTTTAGCAGTGCAACCCTCAAGGATGCTCCGAATCCTCTCTGCCATTCTGTGTTCTTAATGTTCCAGCTTGTGGTACTAACCTGGATTGACATCATGCCACAGTAGTGCCCTGCAGTTTGGAATTATGGAGCTGGTATTCTGGTCCCATTGTACCCATTTATCCTCTGAACCAGCCTCTGCCTCCTGCTCTTTAGGATGTAATAATCTCCAAGCTGAGGCAGTCAAATATTTTCGAATATCTACATGCTGACAGGTTACATTTTTCTTGGGGGGCAGGATGTAGAAATAATATAATTTTAAACTAATTATTTATATATAGGGAATAATAATGGGTTGCAGTGAAATAACACATTTATCTTCACTAGTGAGTGCTAAGACCCATAGCTCACAAGCAGCAAAGCTACAAGTTAGTTATGAGGTTTTATCACTCACTAGTGAAGATAAATGTGTTATTCCACAGTAACCCATTATGTGTTTGGTATATACCACACTTTTTAATGTTTTAATTGGGGTTTTACCTTAAAACTGCCTTTCTATTGTAAATGCATTTTCAGGTGATAATAAATAACCTTGGCTGGTTACTTCAACTGGAATTTGGTTCAGACAGTGACTAAAAGTGTTAATTGTTTAAAAAACTTTATTAAGAATAAAAGAATGATTGAAATTACTGGGGCTGCATCTGTACCTTCACCACGGTGACATCATCTTTCTGCAGAAACTGAACATTGTGGCAGCTGAAAGCAGTTATACTCTATGCTGCCAGAAGCAAAATAGGACCCTATGCTACAAATTCCAGGCTTCTTCTGTGCCTTTAAAATGGGATTGTTCAGGGTCACTCATTTAACAGTTTGAGATTTTAGGTCACAGAAGTTAAGATTACTGGATAGCTTTTATTAGTCTTAAATAGGGGTGGCTGGTCACACTGCTACCTTTGCTAGCAGGATTCTTGAATGAGTCCCATGATCTTACATCAGGACTGGCTGGGGTGCAGTGCATCACAGAGGTGAGGTGCTGGTCTCTTGGGAGAGCATAGGCAGGACCCCTAGTGCTCTGTGGTACTATGTCCTGATTTCTGCGTGCAGGGCTTCTACGGTTCTGCATCAGCATTTTCTGGTTTCTGCAACATGATTTATTCATTTCAGTGGCGAATGCAGTCCTGCCATTGGCTAAAATATGATGTAATGTCATTGATGACTCATGACAACAGGGAAGGATTTCAGGATAAATGTGATGGAGAAGGGGAAATTGTTTAACCAGGAAAGGCACACTAATCCTGAGCTTGTTTTCAGGTGCAACCTGAGAGCACAAAGAAGTTAAGTGACTTACTCAGGGTCACACAGTATGCAAGTGGGGGCTGATGAGATTCAAACCCAGGTCTCCAGGTTTCCAGGTGTGCAGCTCAGTATGATTAACAGTACACTATACTGGCTCAGGAGCCTGGCACTATGGAAAACTGTATATTTGAATGAAACTTTGCCAAGAACAGTGCATTCTGTGACACTATAGAAATTCAGCAGCAGGATGCACATTCTGTGGAAAGGTCTATGGCCATGGAATCACTGAGCTCCAGGGGCCTTGAGCTGGGGCCACCCAGCACTGACTCTTCCTCTGCTGGCAAATGCAATGCTGGATGCAAAGGTAGTCAGCTGTCCAACGCCGGAGGATGGGTGCAGTGTTAGTGGCCCCAGCTGTCAAATGAGGAAGACTGGCGGGAATGGCAGGTGTTAAATCTTCTGGCGTGTTGCAGTGAACATCGTTATGGCTGTTGCTGTTCTCAACCTGTACAGGATCAGATGTACACGCCTGTTTAAAAGACAGTCTCTGTTCTGGAGAAGCCTTGTCAGCCTACCCTGCAGAAGGATTTGCATACCCAGGATGCCTTGCACTGGGATGGAGGCTTTAGAGCAAGGATAGATATTGAGTTGTTTTAGTACTGGCACTGCAGTGCAGAGAGGTCCAAAGTTACACACAGTAGAGTCAGGTGACCTGCACTTGTCACACAAATAAAAAACACATTTTATTGTAATTATTTTCGGTCCGGGCAGGGAGTGGGCGAGCCTGAGGAGGGCCAGCAGAGCGTAGCATGCACTATGCCTTTTGTGCTCTTCCTGGCCATTGTTGGGGCTTTCTGTTGCCAGCCAGAGGACTGCCATAATGGCTGCACCCCCAACTGGCTGGCAGTGGGGAACATGGAACCCTGCTGCCACAGACCCCAACTCCTCTCAGTGCCTTTGAGGCTGCGGGGTGGTGGCAAGCCATGAGTCACAAACTTTCATAATATAATACTTTGTTTTGGGCTGTTGGGGACTTGGCAGCCTATCATGAGCACCATATCCCATGATCCTCTGCTCCCATGGTACAGAGGAGCCACTGTGGGGCCCAATCAGGGCTTCCCATTGGATGCCACCTGTCTGACTCATATATCACCCCACCCCTTGTGCAGAGCTACTTGCCATGCTTGGGCCACCCAGAGGGTCGTGCATAATGGCCCTGCACATCTCATGGGGTAAACACATAACACGAGTTATGGCTGGGTACATACTCCTACCAGCACATTGTAGAGCTTTAGTTGAATAGGACCCATAATTTGCCATTATCCTCTTAAGCTACCCTTTGACTGAGCTAGTGCAGCTGAGCTTCCTTCCTGCAATGCCCCAGCCATCACAAGATGGCACTTTACACTAAAACCTGACATTATGCCCGCTGTCTCGATCAATCACCCGCGGTTCCTAGACATGCCTCAGTCATAACATGATGACATTTTGTAGCTGCTAAAGCCTCTGAAGTCACGTGCCTGCTTTCTCCTTTCAGTTGCGCTCTTGCCGAATTACGCTAACAAAAAAGACACTGAAGTGTCTGTTAGATATCACAGGAGTTTCCCAGCATCCTTCTGGAATTACATTGTGCCAGCTAACAAACTATCTTATTTGAAAGTCAGACAACAGCCCCTGTATGTGACCCTATGTCCTCAACCCCAGCTCAACACGATAACTAACGCTGTAGTGCATGTAAGGGGCATAACTACTTGCACTAGACTATCACCACTTGCACAGAGAACAGGAGAGCAGTGTTAAATTCAACCCCTGATTTAGATTCTATGTGTGTAGGTTGGAGAGATGTGCAGATTATTTAGTTAGTTACTTTTTACTTATTGGTTGATTTAGTTATTTATTGTTATGCAGAGGCAGCATAAATAAACAGTCAAAAATATCAAGGTTATTTTTGCTTGTCAGGCACCTATAGTGAGAATATAGAAAAATGGATACCCAACTATCGGTACGAGCTGGTTAGTTCATCAGAGGTTGCCATGGTGACCATTTTGAACCTCAAGAGCATAGTTTGAGATGTTTGGTCACCATGGGCAACCTCCGGATGAACTAACCTAGCTAGTTACCAATAGTTGGGTATCCATTGCTTTTATAGTGTACGATGCCAACTGCTATGAAATCGGATACTTAACGTGACTATTTGGGAGACCTACTTTGTTTTTTTCCTCTGCTTTGCTGCTCGCTTCGCTGTTGTTTTCACCACTGCAGCTGCTTCCTGGTCATGTAATGCACATGCACTAGTGCGTTTGATGTTGTTATGCTGTAGTAGTTACATAGCTAGTGCAGCATAACAGCTAGGATGACGTAGCTACTACAGCATAACAACATTTTAAAAGTGACGAACTTCGTCGCTAACAACATTCTATCATACACTGTATCATTATATTCTCACTCTAGGCAGATGTCAAAGCAAATACTCTCACTGTAGATCCTTCAGAATAGAAGCCTGGCAGCAGTTCGTTCCAGGACTTGATTGTTGTCAGAAGTTCTACTTGCAGAACTTTAACTGTAACTTCCATGAGACAACAGCACGTCCAACCATTTTACCACAAGCCCATACCATTGCATAAATCAGATATGGCATGTATCTAATGAAAATGCGCTGACATTTTACTTGTGATCTGTGACCCCTTGACATCACTCAAGGCTTCACCACTTTTTTTTTTGCAGTCAAAGATGTTTTCCTCCTTGGTCAAGCAGCCAAGGCTTCTCTTAACCCTATCGTGCTACCACTGCAGTCTCCCACCTTTCCAGTACTTACCTGGCAGCCAGTAACCCCAAGGATTATCCCCATGGCAGGGTCAGGAGGTGGAGGGCCCCCCTGAAGAGACACATCTGGCGATTGACTTCCCAGACTCCTGGTGGCAGAGTGCATGGGGGTCAGTTCCCAGGGTGTCATACACCTGCTTCACCATTTCTCCTCCTGCTTTATTCCCATTCCCCATGCTGGGACAGGCATGCAGATGTGTGCACATGTGGGAGGCATACGCATGTCCTACGAAAGTCCCACAGCTCCTTTCTGTGTCACACTCAGACCCGCACTGCCACCAGGCTTCCAGCTGGTGGCTGTCATTCAGCAAGAATGACACACCTCCTTCCCAGGAGAGGAGAGCAGTCCACAGAATGCTGATCCTCTCCCTCCCATCCCACCCACTCCCAGCCTTGGGTCCTTGGCATGTTGGGTGGTAGCCTACTGCTGCACCATTGGGCGCCCCAAGACTTAACCACTTGTGATATCACGGAATCAGGGACCACTTGTGAAAAATATCAGGCATATTTTTGTTAGAGCAATGTCATATCCAGAAATGTATTTACTGAAAATTGTTTAATCCAGGAATAAAACTGCAGAGAGGAACAGAAGTCTTGTTTACAGATGTATCTAGGGAGAGGGATCAGAAGATACAAATAAAACCAAAAGAATGAGCAAACAAATCTATAAACCCTATATAATATTCATATTCAGTTTTGGCTACCAATTAAAGAGTTATTGCAAGGTGCAAGCAAACCATTATATACACTGTAGAATTTGAAATAGTGTAAGTTAGCTATTGGTAACACAGGCAGGAGGAGAGCGATGTAGAACCCCAGCTTTTGTTTAATGCTGCGAGTGCTACAGGTGCCACTAATATTGTGTGGGAGGCCATTTATTTATGAATAGAGTGAACAAGGGCAGCCCCAATGTAGAACCCTGGGGACATCCATGGTGACAGGGAGACATAAGAGGAGGAGCTTCTAGTCTTAACTAATTGGACACGCGTGAACAGGAAGAACCTGTGCCACCATAAGTAAGGCCACTGGTTTTCTGTTCTTAATGGAAAACCGGTAACATTCTGGAATTTGGACTAGCTGCACACTGATAAAAACAAAGAATGTCACAAATTTTGGCATTTTAGACCAGATTAGCAAATCTACAGAAGTTTAGTTTCCTTATAATTGCTTCCTGTACCATTTTCAGTTAGCTTCATTTAATGCTCTTCACATTAAGCCTTCTTTTATTCTGATTATTTATATGCCTACTAAAGAATGACAGATTCCCAGAAAAACCCAGAAGTTAAACTTACAGTCAGCGGTGCAGATTCAGAATTTCAAGTCTTGAAAATGGAATTTCATTACTTAATCACCATGAATCAGTGGCTTTGACCATAGAGTTGAACTTACGGACGAAGCAACATGTGGCAGGCAGCATCTAAAGCTTTGGAAAGATCTATAAGAATTGTACCTGTGATAAGTCCTTTGTCGATGCGGTTAAGATGTGGTTTATGAGTTGGAGCATGGATGTAGTGTGTAGGGCCCAGCTCTGAAGTCTGATTGACAAGAAAAGAAAAACTTGGCTATAGAAAAACATTTGTGTAGTACGCTGTATTGGTTCTTTAATGAAGAGAGCATGAACGTAGGTTCAAAATGATGGTGAGTGGTTGCCCTTGTGTTATATCAGTGATACTGTACTGAGCACACAAAACTCTTTTCTAGTTCCTGACATTCGCTCTGCCAAAATCTTTTATTTAGCAAAGGTCAGTAGTGCAACTACTTTTCTCATTGCTGCAGTATGTATCGATAATTGGTTAAGTTTGAACTGTTCAGTCTATCTTATGTAACATACGGTTGAACTTCTTAAAATATTTTAGTCTTAATTGTGCACTTTATTCAATAAATGCAGGAATCCACTTCATTTTGAATAAAAGAAATAAGCAATATGATATGATAGGTGTGATCTATGCTGAGATTACTACACAGCAAGGGTGTGCTGAGGCCCCGCTGCAGCCAGACAGGCTTACTACTCTTGGAAGTACAGTAATCTCAACATAAATCCAGCCCGCAGTGTCTTCTTATTGCACTTGTAAAATGGACTTTGTGCCACATTGTTAACAAATTTACAGAAAATTATTTACAAATGTTTATGGCAATTAGTTGTGCAGTATTAGTCACTGCTAAGCAACTGGAATACAAACTATAACAAAGAAATAAATGATATAACTGGGAACTGAACCCTGGGCCCTAGAATACTGTATCACTGAGCTATCAGGCTCACCTTGCAGCAGCCAGAGGTCCCCACAGAATACCTTTCTGTCTCTGCATCTTCTCTTACTAGAACAGTTGAGATGGTAATGAGATGCTAACTGCCATCTCAGTTGTTATGTAATCAAAGATAGAAAGGTGTCTGGGAGCGTCAGGCTGCTGTCGTGTGAGCCTGATATCTCAGTGTTAGAGCATGGGGACAGTATTCTGTGGGCCTGGGTTCAGTTCCCAATAAGATCATATTGTTTCTTTCTCATTACAGTTAGTGTATAAATGTTTTAAAAGCAGAGAGCCGCTAGAGGGTGCTGTCTTAATTTTTTCAGTTTTCTGGTTGTGATGTACCTTCTATGATGTGCCATTGTTGGTTTTAATTTTTTTATTTCTTCAGTTTTACTTTTCTTTACATAGAATTGCAAAGAAGCAGAACACATCAAGATATGCAGCAGCTATACAAAACTCACACTGCATTTGTTTGTTTGACTGTGCTGTATTGGGGAGAGGGGAATTCTAAAGAATGGTCCAGGAAGATTAGTGCCCTAAGATGTAGTCTGAGACCAGTTTCTTTGTTGTACTTACTTTTTCTTGCAGTTTGCATCCTTTAGGCAAGCAATACTGCCCAACAGAATGAGCGGTTTGGGCAATATGGACTGCCCAGGGGCATAATGAGGCCCGATGCCACAGGTGGAGGACCTTATATTCTGGAATGTCCGGGTATTGCCTATACCGGCCCACCCTGGAGGGTATTATTGCACTTAGAAAATGAGCACTGTAAACAAAGAAAAATTGATAGCAAATTGTTAATACATAATTAATTTTTAAAAGTTTTGAAATTAAATAGTTCCTCAGCCTTCATTAGAAGGATGGTCTTTTGTCCAAATGCAGATCCCATGGTTAGAAAGCTGGCTGAGTGCAGTTACTGCCCCACAGCAGACTGTTTTTTGTGTTTTTTTTCAAGTTGACCCTCCCCCATACAACACTTTTGTTCACCCTCTACACTTGTTTTATTTTCATTTGAGAGGCTATAATTTTGTCCTTCTGCTTTTCTTTCACACTGAGACCAGGTCAGAGATGTTGAGATTGGTAGATGGAAGCGCCAGGCATGAGTAAGCATGCATGGTCGGAGCCAGCTGTTGAAGCTATTTTTCTTTATTTTGTTTTCACATTTGATGGGCTTCTCTACATGCTACGGGACTGAGGGTTTTGTTTTGTCTTATTTTATGAGTTCCCAGTCCTCGCTGCCTTCCATGAGGACCAGGAGTGTGAAGAGGAGTGCCCATTTCATCCGAGTGCGCCTGCGCAGAGGTACAGAGCCAGAGGAGCTGTTTAACTAAACTGAGCCAGCGGACAAGAACTTTGGGGTACTGTTCTGTAAGGACACTATTTGGAAGTGGATCTCGTGCTGTGGGGATCTGTATTCTCTGGGTATATTACTTTTTCTCTTTATGGTCGGGCAGAACGAGGCCACAGTACTGTGGTGATGTACTGCAGAGGAGCTGCACAGTCATTCGCCTTAAGTGAGCAAGGAGAAAACAAATGTTTTAATTTTATCAGTGATTACTGCTGTGAATTGAAATATTTGTACACAAAAGTGTGTGGTGTCTGCTCTAAGGCAGAGGGGTCTCTTGCTAAGCAATCCGGAATCTGCTAAGCGATAAAAGAAAGTGGCGGCAGTTTGAAATTTTGTGCCTAGTGCTTCAGCCAATGATGAAGCAGGCTGGGCACAAGGATACTGGCTGGGCATGAGGTAGGTTTGGCTGGGACTTCTTATCTGGTGGGCATCTATTGAAAGTTAATGTACCTCTGTGCAATGGGTACCAGCCAATCAGATGCCTCCAAATAAAAAGCCCATTTTCTCATGTAGATTAGCTATTCTAACACCACACCTCCTGGATTGCCACTCCTGTGAAATTTGAGGTGAAAGAATTTTAGAGAAATCAGATTCAAACCCAAACCTCCAGGATCACAGTTTTGTGCCTAACCACTAGGCTATGCTGGCTAGTGCTTAGAAAGCTTGCAGTTAGACATATGTGTGACACTAACTTATCCCAGACCAGTTTAAAGAGAAACTGGTCTCAGACCAGCTCTGTTTGGAAAACAAAACTGATCTCAGACCAGGTCTTAGGGACTAAGCATTCCAGACCTCTAAAGAACAGGGATCTGTTTGGCCATGAGGCAGGCTGGCACCAGTTCTTTTTAAAGGGACTGTATGATGACATTAGGGTATGGGTGACAGCCTGCTTCTGCCTGTCAGCATCCAGGATTTAACCTCCCTTTTAATAAAAGTGCTTCGATGTATAGGAGGAGTGGGCTTTGTCCTTTAATAGCCAAGTTCAATGAGAATAGAAAATGAGACGTTGTTAGCAAGCAAAATCCTCAGACGTTACAACAACTTTCATCAACCACTTTAGGTAACAAGGACCACACACAATAAAACTGCTAAAGAAAATAGGAAGTGTTACACTGATAGAATGTAACTAATGAGAAAATAATCTGTAATCTAAAGTTGTATTTTCTCATCCGTGAGACCAGCATTTTATCATGAACATGAGGATGAAACCACTACAGTACAGATTTCATGGGTATGTAGTTACCTAGCCCAGAGATAATTACCTGCTGTATTACACCTGAGTGCAGTGTCAGTGACTCAGCAGGTTGCTCACTGACCTCTGAGACTGGAAGATTGTAAGGTCGTGGGTTCTAGCCTCACACCACAAACTTGGGATAAAGCCCAATACTGACACTGTAGTGCAGCAAGAGGGGATGCTGTACTCCTGAGGTGTCGCCTTTCAGATGAGACGTTAAACCGAGGTCCCGCCTGCCTGTTCTGGTGGTTGTTCAGGCAGATGTTAAAGATCCCGTGGCACTTCTCGAAAAGAGTAGGGACATTTCCTGGCATCCTGGCCAAATTCCCTATTCAGTAAAAAAAAAAAGAAAAGAAAAAAGAAAACACCAACAGCCTAATCTGGCTAAATTTCAGTGGGTTTCCATATGTATCTCCCCCACCCCACCCCAGGACAAGGCTGAAGAGAGGCATAACTGCCTAGTCTTCCTTTCCCAGTCAACAAAAACAAAATAATAATAATACTGCAGAATGGTGGGGTTTAATGAGAAAATAATTAGTATTTGATCACGTTGCACTGTGAAAACGTATTAATGGTATGATAATCCTACATATGTTGTAGTTACATTAGTTCTGTATACAGAGACCTCCAAGCATTTTATAAAGTAGTTTTGAACATGGCTGTATACCCTAGAATGGACTAATTTACTTTCCAGTGAGTAAAGGAACCTTGCTGGTGTGATGCACCACTAAGACTTTCAAGAAATGTTGTCTGATTCTCATATGGTGGGACCCGTTGTTAGCATTGAATTGCCCAATTTGTAACATCCAACTACAACATTTTTTTGAATTTAGTGTTGAAATAGTTATAGTCAAGCAAATTTGTTAGTCTCTGTGAATTTGTCACACATGGATTTTTTTTTCTGTTCAAAATCCAAGTCTCCTGCATCTCAAACCCCAAGGAGAAAAAATTGCAAGTCCAAGGCCAGCATCGTAGGGTTTCTTATTAGGAAGTGGTAGAGAGGCTCACACTAATTTTTTTTTTTTGTAACAAATTGTTTAGATAAAAATATATGTAATGGTCTGCTGTGGCATCTCCTTACTGACTGTTAGAGAGAAAAGTATTGCTGTGCTGATTCCACCTGCAGTGGACTCTGACACCCAAAGCATATTTAACAAAGCTGTTTGTGTAGTTTTGCATGACTACAAAATGCAGGTTTTTATGTTCATCAGTTCACAGTGTGTCTTCACCTTGATTGGCTGTCCTTACCAAACAGTCATCTATACGCTAGCTAAACACACAGTTTATAAATGTTTAGGCAATAGTGTGCCTGTATGTGTCTGCTCTCATCTTTGTTTAGTATCAAACACGCACGCATTCAGATGAACCCAAACAGAGCATATAATGTGCCTTTCCTGCTGTGACGTCCTCCTCTGGTAAGTGGTTCTTTCTTTGAGAATTACTGCAGGCTGGAAAACAGATCCAAACTGCATCAAGCACACAACGGGACTGGGGTACTTTAAACATCACTATACAAATGATGTGGCTGCAATTACTGTAATTCTGTGTATGCATCAGTTCTGAGTGTTGCACCACAGCATATTGCTCCATGTGTTGTTCAGTGTTACAAGCTGTATAGTAGATTTGCTCCATACTACTGTCATTGCTGCCTCACAGGACACTGTCAAAGGTGATTTTTTTTCATCACATTGAGCTTTTTCTGACAAAATACGTAGGAGGCTTGTAGGAAACTGGGCAGCTAGGGGTGGATCTGAAGGTGGTTAACTGGGTAAGAAATTGATTCATGGATAGGTGGTAGAGGGGTAGAAAACAAAATTCACCTGAAGGAAGGAAGAGTGACCAGCAGGGTACCTCAGGGCTCAGTACTGGGACCCATCCTATTTAATGTCTTTTATAAGTGACACTGCAGTTGAGCTGAAGAGACGGTATGCTTTTGCAGATAACACCAACATCTGCAGTAGGGTGGACACTCCAGAGGGGTGGAGAGAATGTGCAGAAACCTGAGAAAACTCAAGCAATGGTCAGAGGTATTGCAGCTGGGTTTCAATGCAAAAAGTGAAAAATCATCAACTCAAGGCACAGAAATTCAGAGGCAAGTGCAAAGGGGGGAAGAGGTATTGACACTCACCAAACAGGAAAGAACCTTAAAATAATTATATCTGATGACCTCAATGTGGTGAAGCGGCATGACAGGGCAATCAGTAGGGCCAGTAGGATGCTGGGATGGATGAGGAAGGATTTCATCAGCAGAAGGAAGGAAGAGGTGTTGCCACTCTGCAGATCATTGGTGAGACCCACCTGGAGTACTGTGTCCAGTTCTGAGACCATATCTCAGGAAGGACATAGACTGGGTGGAGGCTGTCCAGAGGATGTAGTGAGAACACATAATTGCTATGGGTTCAGCTCACAGCATCCTCAGGCATGAAACTATGAATGGGGTAATCTATAGACCTCCAAGACAGGGGAAGAGAGGAGATAAGGAGCTAGGGACAGAACTAGGAAGAGGTGGCAAAGGGAGGTGGTGTGGTGGAGAGGCTACATCTGCCAGATATTGATTGGGTGTTCCAAGGCCAGGACTCCCAGAATTGAGCCTTACTGGATACATTGCAGGACTGCCTGCTGATGCAGCTAGTTAAGGAACCCACTAGGCAGGCTGCTATTCTCATTGTGGTGCTCTTCAACTTGGACACGTTAGGAAGAGTTAGGGTTGGGAAGCCACTGGGTCCAGCGACCATAACTCTGTATGGTTTGACCTGGTCATTGGGACAAGTAAACCATCATCGAAAGCTGAAGTCTAGATTTCAGAAGGGCAGATTTCAACAGGATGAGGGAGTTGGTCCAGGACAAGTTAGTCAGAATGCACAGCATCAGGGATGTGGAGGAACGATGGGGAGCAATCAAGGGGGCATTCTTGAGAGAACAAAGTCTTGCATGAAAACGGTACTCAAAGAGAAAAAGGTACAAGAGACCAATATAGTTCTCTAGAAAGGTCAAGAAAGCAGGAGAGCCAAAAAGAAAGCCTTCACCAGGTGCAAGGAAAAACAAGGAAGGAAGAATGGTGGAGAGTACCTAATGAGAACAAGGGAAACTAAAAGGGCAGTTGGAGAAGCAAAGGCAGATACAGAGTTGCTATTGTGAAGGGGGTCAAGGGTGGGGAGAAACAGTTCTTTAGATATATTAGGAAAAAAGAAAGTAGGGGAGGATGAATTGTTAGACTAACAGAGGGAGGTAGGGTAATTGAGGGAATGGGCAGAAAGCAGCTGTTCTTAATGACTACTGTTGCTCTGTTCTCAAAAGGAAGACAAAGGGCTTCTGCCAGAGAATGACATTAAGGCAGCTGCAAAGGGATCCCTGAGATGAGGCAGCAAGTATTTACCAGTGAAGGGTTTGGAAAGGACTAACAACCCTAAAGATAGATAAGGCCCCGAGGTCAAATGGGTTGCATCTGACAGTGCTCAAGGAACTGGTAGTGGAACCAATTGAACTGGAGGGTAGCAGATGTAGTCCCACCCATGGGTGTGACAAAAGCAACTGGGTAACTACAGACCTGTCAGTCTTACTTCTGTTATGGGTAATCTGATGTAGACACTAGTCAAAGAGGACCTAATTACCAGGAGAGCAATCAACTCAAGATAATAAACAGCATGGATTCATTGTAGGAAGGTCTTGTCAGACCAACCTGATAGTATTCTTTGACTGGGTAATGAGGCTAGTGGATAAGGGCCATGCTGTGGATTTACTCTGCTTTGATTTCAGCAAGGCTTTTGACTTGATGCCTCATATAGGTTACTGAAGAAGCTGGAGGATCTGGGAAAGATACAGTTAGATGGATGAGAAACTGGTTGGAGGGAGACAGCAGAGGGTTGTGGTTAACAGAGTCAAATCAGAAGAGGCCGAGGTCACCAGTGGGGTGCCACAAGGATGGGGTCCAATCAGTCCTTGATCCAGTCCTTGTTACTGTGTTCATTAGCAATATGAGAGAAGGAATCCAGGGCAAGATGTGTCTCTTTGCAGACAACATTAAGCTCTGTGGCAGGGCTGATAGTGAGGAAGGGGTTAGGGAGATGCAGAGAGACTTCCAAAGCTATAGAGGTGGCAGAAGTTTGGCAGTTGAAATTTAGTACCAAAAAGTGAAAGGCGATGAATTTAATGAACAAGAAACCAATGACAGAGTACTGGATTGGGGTAAAGCTGTGCACAACCTCTGAAGAAGGATACCTGGGATCATCATCAATGACTCCTAAAACAATCAAACCAGTGTAAAAGACCTACAGCAAAGTCAACAGGATGTTGGGGTGTATAGGAAGGGATATTGACAGTAGACGAAAGGAGTTATTAGTACCTCTCTATAGATCACTGGTGAGGCCCTGGTGTTCTGTGCCCAGTTCTGAGTCGTCACCCAAAGAAAGATAAGGACAGGCTGGAGACAGTGAAACATAGGGTGATCAAAATGATTCAGGCCAGCAGGGCAGTTCTTATGAGGATCTGCTCAAGGCACCAAACATGTACTCGCTGGAGGCCAGATGAAAGAACGGAGATATGATAGAGACCATCAAGTTCCTGAAAGGAATAAACAAGGTATACTGCGAGGAACTATTTAGCATAAGAGCGGACCAAGAACAGAAGCAAGAGTGGAAACTGATGGGAGGGGCAGTTCAAGAGGGAAGTGAGAAGGTTTTATTTTACAGAAATGGTGCTGGAACCATGGAACAATCTGCCAGCTGATGTGGTGGTTGTCAAATCATCAATGGTTTCAAACACGGCTGGGACAGAGTGAGGGGCTTCGTGGGTTGCTCAGGATGATAGCGATAGGTTGGGGAGCATGGGAATGGATAGTGGGTTAGAACTCTCTATGGACAACAGATCCTGGGTTTGTTAGGATTTATGGGCAGGCTGGATGGACCAGTGGTCTTTTCTGCCATCATTGTCTAGGTTTCTATGTTTCTAACTAAATGTTGCAGGGGCTGCATCAGAAGCCCTATGAGGAGAGACTGAGGGACCTCAGTATGTACACCCTGGAGCAAAGGGGGTGATAGAAACCTATAAATGCCTCACACATTGAACAAGGTACAAGAGGGAGGAATTTTTCAGAGGAAAATATCCACAAGAATAAGGGGACAGGCAATGAAGCTGGAAGGAAACATTTAAGAGATGTGATGAAGTACTTCTTTACTGAATGAGTGGTGGATGACTGAACAGTCTTCCACTGAAGGCAGTGGTAGTGAAAACAGTGGGCTTCAAACATGCATGGATATGCATAAGGAATGTTAGATGGAAGCATAGGTGGGGTAGAAATCAAGTAGGGTCTGTGTTGACAGTATAGGCAGGGGCAAATGGGCAGACTATAGGCCAAACGGTCCTTATCTGTTCTCAAATTCTATGTTTCTAATGTTTTTAAACACAATAGATAAATACACTTAAACAATTTTCACAAGGCAAATTGTGTTCCTTTGTTTTTTTATATAACAGTCACTGTAATTTTCATGTATTTTACTGTAGTGTTCACATATCCACATTTAGGAGGCAGTATAGCACAGTGGTTCAAGGCTGTGAGCTGCAAACCTGGAGACATGGGTTTGCAACCCACAGCCCCCACTTGCATACTGTGTGACCCTGAGCAAGTCACTTAACTTCCTTGTGCACCCAGGTCGCACCTGTAAACTAGCTTCAGCTTAGTGTGTCTCTCATGGTTACATAAAAAATATCCCTTACCAAACTAATAATGAAGCTGAAAATTCTTTTTCCTATAAATTTTACCTGTAGACAGAGTGAGACAAATCTCTTGCCTTGGAAATTCTGTTTCCAGTGTTCCCATATCTTTCTCTTTAGTAGCTTTTACCATGGGGTGATCATGCCCTCTAGCTAAATGATTGACAGGTTTGTAGCTGTTCCCTCTCAATGCTCAGTTGTCTTTTGCCTTAGCAGGAATGGAAACATGTCTCATTATCCACAGATAAAATGTTGTTCTGTAAAAACAGCCTCAAACAATGCTAGAGACATCCCTATGGACCATCTGCCAGGAGCATCAGTTCCACAGTACTACCACCAGCTATATATATATATATATATATATATATATATATATATATATCCCAAAAGATATAGAGTGGGAATTGGATGGAAGGATATGGGGCATTTCAGAATGGAGAATTTCCATGGTAAGAAATCCCTATTATCCATCATCTCATATCCTTCCACCCAGTAGCTATTATCATAGGGACCTAGCAAGCATTTACTTGTATTACTCCACATGGTAGAGCACCAGCTATGGGTGGATACAGTCTGATCTTAACGGCACACTGTGGGTGCTGGGGTGTAACTGTATTCCTCGTTAGGTTTGCGGTTGGACAGTTGAGTGTGGCATAGCATCTGTGTTGCAGAACAACACGGAGTTTGCAGTCAGCAGTGTTGTAGGGGTTCAGTGGCTCAGGCTGAATGTTGGCGCAGCAGTATGGCAGCAGCAGCTTGAAGGTGGCAACAGCCGCATGGTGGACTTGCCTGTAGAAGAAAGCTGGAGCATCGAGGGACATAGTTGCTGTGTGAGTGAGGATGGAAGGAGATGTTTGGTTAGTGATTGAGTTTTTAGGCTAGGCAGTTTCCGTAGGTAGATGTTTTGTATTTATCATGCTTTTAGGGGTTGACTTTGTGTCGATCGTGAGGCATTTGCAGTAGTTTTGCATGTTTTGATAAGGTAGTTGTTGCATGTGTTAATAAGATGGTAGTTACATGTGTTAATAATATTGCAATATATTAATTTGAAATGCGTTTGGCTTGTAAATAATGTATTATTGTTAACACACGAATATGGTAGCTATAAGGTACGTCTGTTGGTATATGGAACTAATTTGGTATGGTATATGCTAATTAGTGTGTTATATCAGATGTAATTTGATAGGCATGTGACAATTAATTGGGTAGGTATATGAGAAATATAAATTGGCCTTTTCTATAGGGAACAGGGCTCATTCATGTCATAATATGTAGATGTGTGTGTATTTATATATAAAACACACACACACACACTATATATAGCAGTAACAGTCAAGAAACACTTGGTCGTGCAGAAATATATTGATACCTTGGGTGTGTTGTCCTCCCAAGAAGTCTGTATGGTTGTTACTGCACCCAAAAAAAAAATTGTAAAGGATTGAATTATAATGAAGAGTCAGCTGCAAGAGCAAAGCTGTCCAGTTATGCTGAAATAAATGGTCACCATGTAATAGTTGTCAGCCAATCAGATTGCTGAATTTTTCCGACTTGTTTTATAACTATACATTGTTTTACACCCCAACACCTATTACTTAGGGCCACTTGCCCAAGTGTACCTTACCTCTGGTTCAGTGGTTATGCAGATGACTGCCATCATAACAGTGGCCGATGCTGCTACTCCAACCTGGATTATGAACTTTTGTGGCTATGTGCAATCTAAAATGTAGATTGGCCCTGAGATTTACTTATAGGCCAGGAGCGCCCTAGTCCAATGTAAGCTGGAGAGGTTTGGTTGCCTGCATACAGCTGCCTTTCCTGGCACTCTGAGTATCTTTGGGAGTGGGAAATAAAGCCAAGAATGTGGAAGTTGTTGGGCTGAAGTGAATCTCAACATGCCCGTTGGGAAGGTGTCCTTCAGCTGTCCAAAGCAATGACATCTTTTATACAAAATTCTTTTACTGTCTCGTGCAGCCAAAACCTGAAAAACACAGCTTTTGCGATCTGCCTTGAGCACATCAAAGTTTGAAAACATTTACTCCAGGAAGATTTGTATTTATTTAGAATTTCATGATCGGATAGGCAAACTGTGCTGAAGCACAATTCCTGGTGCATCCCAGAGTGAGAAGATGGAAGAGGAACAGGAAAAAGTCAACAGCAAAAAAAATTGCAGATATACAGAAGTCAAATAATAAAATATAGTAAAGAAAATACAGAATCCAAAAAATGGAAGGAAAAGTGAATGCAAAATAAATTAAGCTATACAGAGTACATCCAACAGACACTAAGATATTCAGGAGACAGCAACTGCATGAGACAAAAGGTTCCAACAAGTGGAAAATTCTTGATAGTTCACTTAAAGCAAAATCACATGGCACAAAAGTGCAGTAATCTGGGAAATGCAAAGTGGGGAGCAATAATGAATTAACTATACCAGAAGGAGAAAGGCAAAGGGAGGATATGGAGTTGTGACAATGAGGGGACAGGAAACATGAATTTCTAGTGGGGGACATAGTAAAATGGGCAGATGGAGAGCTAAAAGTGGCTACCTACAGGTGCAAAAGATGGTGGGATTAGCTAAAATAGGTGGCTTGCTGGAAAATAGAAGTTTGCTGATCCAGTTTTGATAATAGGGATGAGTAAATTGCTTCCTGACTACCATGATGTCTGGGGCTCTGAATGTCACAATACCTACTTTTTGTTCAACAAGGCTTCGGATTCAGCTTTATAGTACAGGTGGAATTAAGAGCACCTTTGACATTGCAAAGATGATGCTGTTGGTGACACACTGTGGTGACCTTGCACTGCATCTGTCACCCAGCACTGTACCTGACCCCAAATAACTAGACAGTTGTAAGTTTAAGTTTCATCAAATACCCATTTTAAATTAAAAATGCTAGTATTGCAGAAACCACCTGGTTTTAACCACAAGCATAAATTAATTTCATAGAAACATAGGAACATAGAAGTTGGCAGCAGATAAGGACGCAAGGCCCATCCAGTCTGCTCATTTCTTTTCTACCTTATAAATGTGCCATCGGCATTTGCTCTGTCAGTGGCCTATCTATTCATACTCATCTGTATTGCTCCTTATGCCTATCCCATGCCTGTTTGAAGCCCTGCACTGTATTCATAGCCACCACTTCCTGAGGCAGGCCGTTCCATGCATCCACCACCCTTTCTGTGAAAAAGAATTACCTCACATTTCCCCTTAATCGGCCTCCTTTAATCTCATGCTGTGTCCTCTTGTCCTGCTATTTTTCTTATATTTAAACATGTTAGACTCTTTCACCTTGTTAATGCCCTTAAGGTGTTTGAATGTCTCAATCACTATCACCTCTCTCCCTCCTTTGCTCAAGGGTATACATATTGAGCTCCGTTAATCTGTCCTCATATGTCTTCTGATGCAGTCCTGCACCATTTTGTTGCCCTTCTCTGGACTGCCTCAATTTGGTTAATGTCCTTGTGAAGGTGTGGCATCCAGTACTGCATGCAGTACTCCAGATGGGCCTAACCAGTGTCTTGTAAAAGGGATTATTACCTCCCTCTTACAACTTGTGATACCCTACTAATACACCCAACATTCCCCTAGCCTTACCTACTGCTTTAGAGGTCTGTTTGGATGATTTCAGGTCATCAGTGATGATGATGCCCAAGTCTCTTTCTTCCTTTGTTACTGCCAGCAACTCCTCTCCCAGCCTATAGGTGGCTTCAGGATTTTTCTTCCTATGTGCATGATCTTGCACTTCTTTGCATTAAATCCCAGTTGCCACTCTTCTGACCATTTTGCTAGTTTATCCAGATCTCTTCTCATTCTGCCCACCCCATCTGGATCATCTACTCTGTTGCAGATCTTGGTGTCATCTGCAAACAGACAAGCCTTACCCTCTAGTCCATCTGCAAGGTCACTAATGAAGATATTGAAGAGGACTGGCCCCAGGACTGATCCCTGAGGTACCCCCATGTGACTTGCATCTCTTCTGACTGTATACCATTTACCACCACTCTCTGTTTTCTGCCCAACCAGTTTGCCACCCAGTTGACCAACTTCTGACCCACCCTGAGCCTACCCAGCTTATTTATCAATCTTCTATGTGGAACAGTGTCAAAGCTTTGCTGAAGTCAAGGTAGGTGACATCAACTGCTCCCCTTGGTCCACCACCCTGGTTACCCAGTCAAAGAAATCTATGAGATTAGTTTGACAGGACCTTCCTTTGTAAACCCATGCTGTCTTGGATCCTGTGCCCCTATGGATTCCAGGTGTTGCACTATCCTTTCCTTAAGGAGTGCCTCCATAATCTTGCCCACTACTGAGGTAAGACTGACTGGTTTGTAGTTCCCTGCCTCCTCCCTGCTACCACTCTTGTAGCAAGATTTTTTTATTGAAATGTGGTTTATCTTATTCTGGTTACGAAGTCAAAATGCAGTATTACACACTGTATATTTTCGTAAGTGTAACCCACAGCAACGTTTGTGTCAGTGGGAAAATGCATATTTATGCCTTATTTTTTTTTCTTATTGAGCCTGGTATCCTAAGAGGACACACACACACACTGATAAACTACTTTAACATTTTCCTACTCAAAACACAGATGGTGGCAAATATTGTTTCCAGAGTGATTGGAATGGGTAAGTTTTGCATTCAAACAGAAATAGATTGTTTTTCACTCATCTACAGAAAGGGAAAACTTTAGTGTGTTGGGGTGGGAGGCGGGATATCATCAGGTCACAGAGGTGGAATTGATCGAGCTGTGGCAGCAGCCACTAAGGTTTTGGGTTACATACTGTGTCTGTCCATTCAGCATCCTCATCCTGTAGCTTAGCAATTGTTTCTGTTTGTACCTTCCAGTGTGCAGTGCGAAATACTGCCTGAACTGTAAGACCAAGAAGTGACAGGGGTGTTTAAACAGAGGGGATGGCTTTCTGAAGCAGGGACAGGGCAGAGAGCATATGTGCTTCTTTAAGGAAAAAATAGCAAGAGGATTTTAGTGGGTCTCAAACAGTCTGTGAAAATGAAGCTTCCTACTGGCAGTCAAATCAAAATGTAGTAACAACTCAGTGGCTCCTGCCGTCTACTGACAGCATGGTGCAACGTGCTGGGGACAAACATTCACTTAACCACTGATTGCAACGAAATGCCATTACTGAGCTCACCAGTCACTAAGCAGGTGGAGAGAGAGTAAGGGTCTGGCTTACGTAACAAATGTACATTGTAACGTTTTGAGGTGGCCAGTGATTTTGACTTTTTTAATCTTGCTTTTAACTGTAACATAAACCAGGTTTACCAGCATCTCTGTGGGTCTTGAACTGGGAGCAAGAGAGTGTGATACAGGATGGGGATGTTATGGTTGATAAACTTGTGAAACAATCTAATATTTAATTACATAAAAGTGTATAAATCTAAGCATGCAGTTTAATTGAATCATGTGAAGAAACATGGCACTAGTGATGCCAGTTGGCATGAAGAGTTCATGAACCAACAGCTGGTTAAGATAAACCTTCGAGGCATGTAACAGGTTCATCCGAACACACCATTCTATTTTTGTCGGATTTTGACAATTAGTCAGGAATGGGTTCACTAACAGGTCTTTGATCACACAGTTTGAATGCTGGCTAACTGCTTCTAAAATACTGATCTGAAGTTTTCTTCTCTTTATAACTGGAATATAGCAGTGGATGCCTTTTGTAATTCAAAATGGTAACCAGTAAGCTAGTTGTGCTGGTGTGTACATGAAGAAGGCTAAAGAAAGAAAGAAATGGAGTTAGAATCAACAATTCAACTATAGGTCTTCTTCAGGATGGAATTAAAGTATAAAGAAAATATTAAGCAAAGTCCGGACTACTTTACCTATGTTTTACTAATTCTGTTTTTGCTGTATAGCTAATTCCTGAAGAAGATTTAGGTTGCAACATCAGTTTACTATTTACTGCACATTCCAATTTATTTTTTTGAGTTGTTTAACCAGGAGTAGCACACTAAGCTGAAAGCTTGTTTACAGGTGCGACACGGGAGCATATGGAAGTTAAGTGACTTGCTCAGGGTCACGAGTATGCAAGTGGGGGCTGTGGGATTCAAACCCAGGACTCCAAATTTGCAGCTCAGAGCCTTAAACCACTGTGCTATACTGCCTCCCTGCACATTCCAATTTCCATTGGCGACTAAAATAGAAGCAGCCCAGGTACCGTGAACATTTTGGATCTCTTCCATTTCATTCCATTTTAGGTCACCTGTTTCTCTCTGGTCTTGTTAGTTAGATGCCCTTTTTACCTCTGTTTTGAGTCTGCCTTAGCATTTTATTTTAAATATTTGTGATAATTAAAGAATGCTACTTTTCATCGAGCTATCCAAAGGATTTTGCCACTCTTCTCATCTGTTTTTGAACACCTTCATTTTACATCTCTTTGCTTGTGACTGTGGTAAACTAGCATGAAACAGACACTGCTCCCTGACCTTATGGGGCAGTGGATGTGCAACAGGAGTTGGGCATGCTGATAAAGCCTACAGCTAGCCATTTTAGAAGGAGTGCTCCTTTTAAATATTGCAGATTTTCGAGAAAGATCTAAAGCCCACTACACATATGGCCTTTAAAAGACAAGAGAAAATGGTGACCTAAAATTGAACCATTGATTTAATTTAAAAGTTGGTAACCAGGAGAAGCACACTGAGCCAAGGTTCATTTCAGGTGCACCCAGAAAGGGGGATGTGGGAGTAACAACTTGCAAAGTGAATGGAAGCAGCATTTCATTACAGAATAACGGGTACATACAGAGGCATCACAAAACTATGCGGATGCAGTATAGTAACAGCTCATTATACAGCGTGAACAGGGAAATGTGCATGCACAGTGTGTGTTGGGGTTGGAGTAAGATGGAGAAAGGCGGGGGCAGAGCAGGAGAGGGTTGAGGGACAGAATGAGGTAGACAGGAGCAGGAGGGTGCAGGAGGTTACCTTAGGTGGAGTCTGAGGCTGGGAGAGAAGGGAGGCGGGGAGGGGAAAGTGAGCAGGTTTCAGAGGGAGGGAAGCAGTAGGAGAAGGCAACTTGGCCAGCGGAAGGTATGTGTGAGGAATGAAGAAGTTGATAAAAGGTTATAGTTTCAGAACTGTCCTCTGTAGCATGCGCTGTCGCTGTATGAACATCGGTACAGTACAATGTCAGACTTGACTGGTATGCTCTGCATATTTGTGGCATAAAGCTCGTGAGTGCAGTGGGGTGGTTTTTAATTACCTGGTCCTAGGACATTTGGGGGCCTATTGTGGCCTGTTTTATACACTTGAATAACAATATTAGTTGTTTTCTTACATGCTCACCTGTATCCGGGCAGTTTCTTTTATCAGAAAATACCGGCCTTTTATAATGAGGCTGCCATTTTTATATAGATGCCTCCTACAAATTTGGCCTCAGAAGAAAATGTTAATAAAACTATCCAGGTTCTGAAGACAGCTCTGTAAACTACTCATGTTGTTATTCAAGAGTGCACTATCCAGTAAGACTGGTCCAAAGAGGCCTGAAATAAGAGTGCCTTTGAAAATCCTATCTCCAGACACAAGCACGGTCAGTTTTGGGCCTTAGGTCATTTGCTAGTGGCAGCAGTGCAATAACTAAGTAACAATTTATTTGTCAAAGTGGGCTATCTTTGCTCAGAGAGGCCAGGATTTGACACTCCAGGAGATCAATGGAACCAAGACTTTGCTCTGAGCTTCCCAATAAAAATGTTTTAAACAAATACATACATACTTTTCCTAAACTTCAGCTGGCATAACAGCATGGAGAAGCCTTCCTGTATAGCCAATGTAAGCCTCTAAGGATAGGAAGAATATGCTCACATTTTTGCAGTGAGTGAGGAGAGAGCAGCATTTTGGACATGATTTGAACAGTAGTTGTGGGAGGGACTCCCAATAACATCCCCCACCCTATAGCCATGAAGCGGTTGTACGCTTGAGATACTGCCCACTTTTCTGGCTACAGAAGAAACCAGTGGGGCTCAGACAACCAGGGCAGCAGCCCACTCAGTAAATCAGTTACTGCTAGTGGAAGTCAGACCAATTTACCACAATTTGCTTGCTAAAATCCAAGCTGCCTTTTAAAAATTAGACCCTGGTCTTCACTGCTGGAAAAACAATGTACTATGTTGTAAATAGGCTCCTCAGATCTCTTAAATTGCCCCTGACTTCGTTGATAACTTTAAGAAATATATAATACAGTACAGTCTCGATCATCCAGACTGCTTGGGAGACGGGAAATTAGTTCAGAAAACGGGAGTCTGTAAAACTGGGATTAAAACATTCAGAGTGTATTCACTTGGGAGACATGCTACCAGTCCGTTAGATAAGGATATCCATATAATGAGGGTTCATTAGATGGATATTCCACTGTATTTAGACACAATTAAGCTGTTCTAATATTTCATCTGTAATTCTCACCCTTATTACTTTATTTCTAAGGACACTTGCATGAAAACCTGATCTCTGACCTATCCTTTCTGGTGGCATTTCTACACTGGACATGGCAGTTACTTTTCAGACATCACTAAGTGTTGTACGGAGATAACTATGATGTCATAAACATAGGTATCACGATGTCAGATGTAGACAAGCAGCCAGGCAGATAAAGTCTAGGGAAGGTGATCTTGTTTCGCTCAACTGCCCTCAATAATAAAGGGAAAGGGGATGAATTACAGAAAATATATCAAATATAAAGTGAAGTGGGTCTACAGCTGATATTTAAACATTTTCCTAGTGGTCTCAGGGACTTTTATTGAAAGTAGGTACTAACACATCATCCACACCAGTAGTCACTAAGCACCATTTTTGTTAAAAGAATCTCCCATTTTGTGCCCAAGGACTGTACTGTATTTTTGTGAACAGGGACCTGAGTAATTATTTTTGGTTTGTGCACCAGCAGCAACAGCCTCTATATCAGTGGTGCCATCCCTTACTCTCATGTGTCGTAGAGTTTTCGTACCTGTAAACTGCGTCTTTCCCGGCTTCTATCATGGAACTTCTTACAGTTTTTAATGAAAGAAAAAGGCTGAAATGTATGGAGGGAAAAGACTGCAGTAGTGTAATTACAGAATTACTTCTTATAAGGCTGTCTGCTGGAACACTGTGGGCCTCATTTCATCTTAATAATAACAGTACAATGGCAATGTGAAACTCACTGGAGGAACTTAATTTCTGTCCCTTTTAAAGAATATTGCTCCAAATTTAACCATTTTTTCATCTGTATTAGTGGAACTTTGCAGCATTAATGAGATAATATGCTGGTGGGAATGGATTAAAATAGTGCCTTGTGCCTAGTGAAAGGTTAATATGCCTTAGCTCCCAACTATCTTAAATCCTGTTAAAATTAGCTTCATTAGAACGTACTCTTGTTATAATGAAGACAATGTTTAGCTCCCAGGACTGTGTTATAATGAGGGTGATGTGTGATACACTGAGGAACATGGTCTGTGTGCTGACAGTATCATTTTGTATGTGACTTGCAAACCTAAGTGGGCGGCTTGTACTGCTTGCATAATGTCATCCAAAGAGTTGGCTACCACAGCTTTATAAAAGTGAGCTGAAATTTAGATCTCGGTCACATGGCCTCAGACACACATCACTAGTTCCAGTCCCATGGTTTGCTAATTTGGGTTTGGACATGGTCACTACATACGGTATGTGACACTCAGCTTTACATTTCAAAGGACTTGATCATTCCTAAATTCATGAACAGTACCTTCTCAGCACAGGTTCAAGACGCTTACTGTGGTTTTCCTATTAGTTAATACTGGCGTCTAACTTTTATGCCTTATTAATCAGGCTCCCTCTTAAAGCAGCAGTTCACGTTACTGCAAAAATTCTGTATCGCTCCCTTTTTGTTCCATTTTGATTTGCCCTTATTCCTCTGCCCTTTTTGCCCCCTTTTGAGTCAGCTGTGGCATGACCGCTTTAAATTTGAAATCATTAATGGTGAGGAACATGGAAAAATGCCTTTTCTTCTGCAAGGTATTCAGCATTCTCAGCTGTATTTGAATGCTCACAGTACAGCTGAACTTTTCTTGTCACTAAGTTGAACTAGCATGCAACATAAACTGCTGCCAGACTTTATGGGACACTGGGGACATCTGGCTGAACTTCAGGCCACAAAACCTCAACTACATGGTTCATTTTAACTCAGATGTGGATGTGAAATTGGTTGGATTTGGAAACACAAATGAACAGCAGAAACCAACAGCGAGGGTTGAAAACAGTGCCCAATGAAGCATATGAAACTATTTTTTTTGCAAACCGGTGCTTTAAGTGCTGTGAAAACAGGTTCTAATGGAGAGTGGACTGCCGTTGACCTCGGTATTATATGCAAAACCTCTGCTGAATTTTACAACCTCCTTTGTAGTCCCCTAGAAGCTGATGCTGGAGCGCCAACAGAATGGTGTGTGAAGGTACAGAAGTGCATGAACTTGCATAGCACACTTTTAAATGAAAGTTACCGTAGTACTTTCACTGCATACATTAGGGTTGCTTATATCGTGATAATGGGGCAAAGGGGGCTTCAAAGGCAGTGATTTCAAGGTGGGTTCAAAGCAGAGTGGCTGGACCTCGTGGTATCGGGACAAAATAAGTCTGACGATTCATCAGGTCTGCCCCTCTGTTTTATGAGCAGTTATATCCAGTTTGGCTTCCACTGCTGTTTCTGCTTCTAGTTCCTCTTAGCAGACTCCCACACAGTCCTATCAGCCTTTGTGTAAAGTAATATTTTCTAGCATCTAACACCATATCCTTCCTCCTTGTAGTTTGAGCCCTGCTCCCTTGTTCTTGTTTCTTGAGAAACTAGGAATAATCTGCTTGCTGGCACCATAATATTGCTTATATAACTTTTTTTTAACTAAATATTGTGTTGTTTTCATGTAATACTAATTTCCAACCATTATTTCTTAGTGAAATGTATCACTAGTTTACAGACCAGTGATAGTATAACTTCAGATCCCACCTTAGGATTTGTATATTTTTTTCGGGGCAGGTTTGGATAAATATAGATCTCAGCAGATCTTAATGCCCACACGAGAAATGAACACTTGTCAGAGAGAGAGAGATTAAGGTAGGTCTAGATTGTGTCTGCAAATAAAATTGATGAGAAGCAAGAAGTGGAAGTATTGGTGCATGATGTTTCCATGAACTGTAGAGTTCTGCTCGATGGTCATAGCATTTCAGCAGTCCCTCAATTTGCTTGAATTACAGAATGTTTCCTCACAAAACTCTTTTTCTGGGGATTGAGTAACAATTCATTGTTTCATGGGATCTATGTAGTATATATATATATATTTTTTTTACTTTTAGTAAGGTTAGAGCTATACCTCCCCATATACAATTTCAAAGGTCTCTTTTAAGGTCGAGAAAAGTATTGCCCCTATGAGGTTGTTTACTTTTGTCTGTTGCCTATTGGTGGGCATCCTCCAGTAAAAACAGGTTCTACAAAGTAAGAAAAACAATGTTTTGCAAATGCAGCCAACCCTAAATACAAACAAAATGCAGGTAAGCCAATGACTGGTATTAAGGTTTGATTTATCTACCCAGTGGACAGCTTCCTGTTGCCACTATGCTAATGTGCTGAAAATATCCGGCAGCTCATTTACAGCGGTTGTTATGCTGCAGCTGGGTAAACATTTGAAAAATTATGTAGGGCTTACAAGAAAATTAATTTAGGTGTCTGTATGTTGGGATAGCTCTAGGGGAAGGTGGCTGCCAGAAAACTTAGTTTTCCACTTCGGGTCCTGTAATGAGAAGGTCAGAGTAGAGGGAGGGAGGGTTTTTAATAAAGTCAACATGCTTTATAGTTTACACTTCTTGCTATAAACCCTCTGTGCCTAGTCCTTTCCAGTTATTGGCTGCCTCTTTTAGAAAACCAAGAAAGGCTTGGAAAGATTTTGTAAAGGAAAGCACCAGTGCTTTGCCTCACCCCAGCTGAGCCAGTGCACCTTAATGCAGTGATGATATGTTAGACCCAGCTGTTGTCAAAGCATTGTATTACTGTGATGCCATAATGACACCCTGTCTCCATCAAGTAGTCATGTTTTGCCAAATCATATGTTACGCTGTTGAGGTCTGACACGACACTTGCTCAGAGGCTTTTTTCACTAACGGCAGCCCCTTTGTCGGACAGAAGTGTAGAGGGCCATTTTCCCGTCAACTGATCCTCATTCTCTGCTACTTGCTTTGTGAGTGTGCAATTAGTTCCAGCAGAAAAAACAGAATCAGAATGTGGTCTGCACAGCAGAAATGCGATGGATGTAGAACAGTTCTGTCACTAGAGCAGGCAAGATAATCCCGATTAGTTTTTTCATTTCAGCCTAGGATAGTGTTGTTTCTAAAGGCATTTTGATACTGTAAGGAAGGTGAAACAAATTGTTTTGAAATAAGTAATGTGTTGGCTCTTGATTGTCTGCTAGCTGTGCCTGTCATTTCCGCTGCTGGCGCTGTTCAAGGTCAGTGGCACAGTGCTGAAGATACCATGGTACAGCATTTTGCCAAAACTAGCATATGCAGAGTTTAGGCAACAGGACTTGGTGCTCCTAACTGTTTCTTCTTTCTTGCCAACCTGTATTTTTTTTTATCTCAAAGGCTACCTTGATGCTTTATTTGCTCTTTCTGTGACTCCAGTTCCAAAGTTTGGGTTACAATATTGTCATATGACTCTCCTCCGCCCCCACACACACACACATGCTTTTTGAAAAGTATTTTCTTATTTATTGAAGTTGTATCACCAGGTAAACATACAGAGTTGGCAGCAGGAATCTTGTTTATAGACCTGGGGGAGGGACTGTAAGGGTAAGAAAACAATCTCTGACAGCCATATTTATTTATTTTATTTAGTTTTGTTGACCGGCAAGGAGGACTAGACAATTTTTGCCTATTTTCAGCCTTGTCCCGGGGCAGGGGATACAGATGGAGGCCAAATGAAACTGAACCAGATTTTTTTAAGCTGTTGGTGGTATTTTAGTGAATGGGGAATATGGCCAGGACCCTGGGGAAATTCCCTTACTCCTTTCAAGAAGTGCCATGGGATCTTTAACATCCACCTGAACTACCACCAGAACAGGCAGATGGGACTTCGGTTAACGTCTCATCTGAAAGATGGCACCTCAGGAGTGCAGCACTTCATGCTGCACTACAGTGTCAGTATTAGGATTTCACCCAAGTGCAGGCCAAGTGCATGGAGTGGGATAGAACCCACAGCCTTCTGATCTTCCCGCATCAGAGGCAAGTGCAACCTGCTGAGCCACTGACACTGGCAATATATGACAGTACAATAAAATAAATGCTATACAGAAATTACACCATATTTAAAGTTGTCAATAAGCGTACAAAGTCCAGCAAGGGGTAAGGAATTTGTGTAATGTACAACAGTGTCAGTTCAGGATATGCACAAATGAGCAGTTGGGATCAGTCACAGTGGAATGCGAGCAGAATCTTACGGGACTGTTTAGAGAGAACATACGGCAACTGGACAGACAACCAAGGTTGTGCTGTTCCATAGTTGCTGGTGTCTATAGTGGAAAACAAGCTGACCAGACCTATTTTTGCACCCGAGAATGAGAAACTGGGTTCTGGTAAGGGAACTTAGGTTGTGTCCCAAGATAGGAGTGGGGGTAAAAGCAGGTTGTTTAAA
Source organism: Neoceratodus forsteri (assembly GCA_016271365.2). Classification (NCBI taxonomy): domain Eukaryota; kingdom Metazoa; phylum Chordata; order Ceratodontiformes; family Ceratodontidae; genus Neoceratodus; species Neoceratodus forsteri. Next base: position 1,180,059,564 of record CM057450.1, on the reverse strand, counting down.
TAGATGGTGAGTTTGTTGAGCCAGTATTCAAACACCCACGGGCCAATATAAGTGATTTGTATACTGTAGTTATATCTTATATATATATATTTATGCAACAGGTGTTAGGATCGAAAGTGGCAGATAACTCCAGTTATCTGAGTCACTGTGTAGCTAAATGGGGTATGACATAATCACTATGGGAATAACTTAAAGTTATAACAAGAAAAATCAGAAGCACAAAACAGAGAAGTGCCCATTTCAAACAGTACATTTTAAAATAAATAGTCTGCCGTAAAACCGCCTCACCAATTTTTCTTCTTCTGCTGATGAGCCCACAGCACTTCCTTGTTCTCCGGTCACTTCATCTGCCCACTGAGTCTTCTGCTTCACTCTGCTTCCACTGCACGCCCAGCACCCGCAAATACCCTTTCACAGCAAACATCTATATGCCATATGAAAAGAAAATCTGCATTTTATTTTCTTCAGCAGACATGCTGCTCATACCTACTGGTATTACTTGCCCACTACTACCATCCGCTACCTTCCCTTATCTCAATCGTGATCCACCAATCACCGCTGCACCACAAAAATAAATTCTAATGATTCAGTCATCTTTCCATTTAAAATGCAGTTTGGCTGAAAACTCTCCTTAATCTCCACTCTAAACTTGTGAGGTTACTTGAGGTCACAGGCTACTGTACAAATAACATGGTTATCCAACAGGCACCCCAATATCTTATTTTATGCAATAGGCCTTGACACAAAGCCCTTGTATGACTCAATTTATTTTCACTTATGCTATATAAACAAAATTTATACAACATATGTTGTATAAATGCTAACTGTCAATCAGACTCTCCCCAAGCTGGCACTACTTTCTCATCAGCACTACAGCACTTAAAGGAGAACTGTGGGGTGATTGGAAGCCCTGACAGATGCACAGATTGGGGCTTCAGTACCCTGCTTCTTCTTGTGGGCACAATATAAAATGAATAATATTCCTACAATATTGCTCGTAAAATTGTAAGTCCCTCTGCTGTAGCCAGCTTGCAGTGCTGCTGGGTGCACGCCCATGAGATCTTGTTCATTACAATGCAAGATGATGACACACTGTTGCCATGGCAACATGGCATATATGGCATATAGTCAAATTATGTAAAATAAAGCCGGGCACAGCAGAATTGGAGTTTATTAAAGCTCTGTACATAGGGTCATATGATAGGCTGGCAACAGTGTGTCATCATCTCGCTATAATGAGTGAGATCTCAGGCGGGCACCCAGCCAGCACCACGGCACTTACAATATGTTGGAGAAAGGACTTACAATTTTATGAGCAATATGGCAGGAATATTATTTATTTTATATTGCGCTGGTAGGAGAATCAGGGTACTGAAGCTCCCAATCTGTGCATTGGTCAGGGCTTCCAGTTACCCTGTAGTTCTCCTTAACCATCTGCCCACAAACCTCCCTAAGCATCCACCCTCAGATAGCACCACTGCTCAACTATCTTACACTTCCTACTACACTGTGCCTTTTTGTGGTTTTGTGAACAAAAGTACTTGCTACATACTCTCAAAATGTAACTTTTCCTTGAAGTTTGTCATGTTTTGAATAGCAGAATCAATTCTGTCCATAGCAACCCGACTGATCCACAGCAACATGCAGTCTTGCCCGCAGTGCCTATGGCCGGTGACCAACGTGCTCGCTAGCTTCTGATGCCCATTTTTCCTTACCCACAGGACTCTTCTGCAGCTCTTCTCTGTGACAGTGGACTACTGCAAAGAAATAAAAAGCTTTTTATTAAATAAATGCCTGAAGTGCTCATTTGGAATGAACACCACAAAACAGATGAGCTCCAGCTTGCTTGATCCCTAGCCACAACTAAACACTACCGCCACAGAAAACAAGAGGCAGGATCAACCAGATAATACAACTAAAATATTTTATTTAAAAAATGAAATTGCATCTTAGTGGCAACCTGGCTCCCTCACTAAGCAAAGATGATCTCAATCCAGAGCAAGGAGTGGGGGCGCTGAATAAATATATCCTTAGACAGTCTTTTAGTTTCCAAATGTCCTTTTTATTTTAAATAATCGACAGTTATCGCCATCATGTTTTCAAAACTGTTGAACCCTCTCACACACAAAATCAGAGCCAATGAACTGATGCACTAAAAACAGAGACGAAGCGACCTCCGTAACTGCTCTAGTGTCCCTAGTAAGTGGCAAAACAACGTGCTGACAAACGGCACAGCACAAAATTCCACTCTAGTTTTATAAAAAATAAATAAATAAAACTACTAAATGAAGTGTATAGAAAATAAAAACTACACCAAAAATCAGATGCCTATAGTGTGTACCAGGGGCAATCAACCATAAGAAGGCAGTGTTCCTGTCCAGGAGATTGCTCCAGAACCTGAACGATTGAATCAAGTTGCAAGCATAACTCCTGGGGAAATCGGGCCACTGCTGGCGCACATTGCAACTCTTAGTGGGTGGGAGGTGATGGGTTGCTGTCCTGAGCTTCTGAAGTGGCGGTTGAGCAGCGGAGGTGACCGGGTTGCAGGAGGTGGGAGCTCTGTTGTCCCCGGAGAACCCCGTCTGACTTCCCATGAATGGAAGCTTGGTGCCAGTGCCTGTGGCCTGAGAGGAATAGTCTGAGTCTGCAATGGTGTGCCGGCAGGTGAGAGAGGCAGAAGTTTCTTGTAAAGAGCTTGGAGCAACTTTGGACTAGCTGGAAGGGCTGAAGATTGTTTGTGCAACTCCTGGAACTAAAACAGTGTGAATAATGAGGGAGGTTTGAGGTTTTCCCGGTCTAGGGTTGAGGTGAGTGCTGGCATATGGTTGAGGTTTCGAACTGGCTCAGTATGGATTAGTGGCTCCAGTGAGAGAGGAGCCATCAGAACAGGGATTTGTGAAGATCTGTTTGGACTATGATAATCTGACTGAGAACTGTGTCGAACTGTCTCCCTAGTGGATCAATAATTGTATGGTGCTGCATCTCATATACTGTTATTGCTCACATTCGTTGGATGTACTCTCTGTTAGTGTCAAATTTTATTGGAGCGAGCGTGGGTGGTAGTGTGTGTGTGTGTGGATGTATGGTTAAGGAGAAGATTTATCTAATGTATGAGTGGTTGAGTGTGGTGGGATATATTTTGTTTTAGGACTGATAAATATGTGTCGGGGGTCTGGTGATTCAGGGTGGACTAGGATTATTATGCAGGCGTCCGGCTCTATGACCTGTGGCCCTTCGCCTCTCTCAGTATCTAACACTACAGCTCGTCATTGCCGGGAGGTCGAATTGGGAGGAGATGCTTAGGCAGGAGCTGGTGGGAGCCCCTGCATGGTCGAGGGAGCAGGATAGAGGTGGTTGGTGCAGAAGGAGTCCTGGGATTTGACAGGGCTTGGAGAGATGCCAGACATTTAGTTCCCATCCCCAGGGTTTCCATGAAACCAAGTGGGTAGGCAGCTAAAAGGTTGCATTGTCCAGCAACCACCTGAGGGTGGTGCTGTGCAATGCCAGGTCGATCAATAATAAGACTGCAGTTATTGCTGATCTGATTTCTTTGGTCAACCTGCCTTGCATTATCGGAGACTTGGTTGGGGGATGATGCTGGCCCAGTGTTAGAGGCTGCCATTCCCCTGTGTACTCTGTTGTGTACTGCCCCAGAGTGCAATGCAGGGGTGGAGGAGTGGCTATCTCTTTAGAGCTGAGCTAGGCTTCACTTGCACCCAGTGAGAACACCAGGTTCTTTTGAATGTGGCCATCCATGGGGGTTCAGGCAAAGGTTGCTGGATTCTCCTGATTTACCGCCCTCCATGGATGGCAGGAGAGTTCCTGCAGGAAGTAGGTGATTTCATCGCCGGTGAAACACTAGAGTCCCCCAGGTATTTGGTCCTGGGGACTTCATTGTTTGGGCTGACAGTCATCTAGGTTGAGTTATCACTTCCTCCAGATGATGACATCTCTGGGCCTGTCGCAAGTAGTTATTACCGCAACCCATCAGGGTGGCCACATGCTGGACCTGGTCTTCTCGCTGGGGCTTAAGATTGAGAATTTCAGGACTGGATCGGGTCATTTGGTCTGATCACTGCACGGTGGAGTTCTTGCTCAGGGCCCCCCCCCGAGATCCCTCCCCTGCAGAGATGGTAGACTACTGTCCTTTAAGGGTTTATAGGAGGGTGTGGGTGAAGCAGTTGTCGCCCATAATAGGTAGATGACTGAGGCACTTGACTCCCTTACACCAGTCCATGTATGACCCAGATCTTCTCACTTGAGGTCCCCATGGTTTGATTGGGAGCTCAGGACATTGAAGATCAAAGGTCAGAGGTTGGAGTTCTGCTGGTGGAGGACCATGTTGGAGGCAGACAAACTGGTTCTGTGTACACACTATAGTATGTACCAGGCAATCAATTGTAAGAAGGCAGTGTTCCTGTCCAGGAGATTGCTGCCAGGAGAAACTGACCAGTTATGCTTTTTAGACTGTGGACAGGCTTTTACATCCAGCCTGTCTACAGCTGAAAAGCAGTTTCTGAGGCCTTTGCAATGAGTTTGCTCTGTTCTTCTTGGACAGGGTGTCCCCATCAGGCAGGAATTCCACCAGTGAGCCGTTATGGCCAGAGTGGTCGCCTTGATTGTCAGTGCACTCCACCTGGTTGGGGAGTTTAAACCAGTGGAGGCGATTGATGTCATTGAGGTGGCCTCATAACTGAAGCACACATATTGTGAGCTGGACCCAGTGCTGACTCATTTCTTAATGGGATGTGTCGACACTGTTGGCCTGGTGTTCACCTTGATTGTCCGGTGTTCATTGTCAGAGGGGTCTTCCCAGATGCCTTAAAGGAGGCGCTGGTGAGACCCTTCTGAAGAAGCCATTACTGGACTCTGATATCAAGGCAAATTATCAACTGGTCTCCAACCTGCCATTTTTGGGAAAGGTTGGGAGAAGATTGTGGCGCAACAGCTGGGAGAACACCTTGTGGCATTTGATATCTATGAGCCGCTCCAGTCGGATTTCGTGCAGGACATTCTACAGAAACTGCATTAGTTCGGTGCATAATGCTCTTTCTCAGGGTGAGGGATCAAGGAGAGGGACAATTCTCGCTCTCCTCAATCTCTCCTCAGCTTTTGACACGGTGGACCATCGTGGTGTTACTTGACCACCTGAGGGACTTTGTGGACTCCCGGTACTGTCATCAGCTGGTTTGAGTCCTTTTGACAAGCAGAAGGCAAAGGATAGTGATGGGGAATTTCTCCTCCTCCTAGCCTTCTGTCTTGTGGGGTACTCAGGGTTTGGTCTTGTCTTCATGTTGTTTGCCATGTATATGCTACCCCTAGGTGATCATTAGGAAGTACAGCCTGGGTTTCATTGTTACGCTGATGGTACTCAGCTGTACTTATCCTTTGCCCTCGGACATCCAATGCAGTGGAAGTTTTAAACAACTGTCAAGCCGAGATCAATGACTGGATGGCCTCTAGCTGGTTGTGACTGAACCCGATAAGACAGAGGTACTGGTGGTGGAGTCGATCAGGAGGCGTGATAGGATGGTCTCTGGTGCAGATACTGGACTAGTTCTAGACTCTGTCCCATTGATGGCCTCCTCTAGGGTGCGCAATCTTGGTGTGGTTCTAGACAGCGATCTGACAATGGAACATCAAGTGTCATCCATTGTCAGGGTTAGTTTTTCCATCTGAGAAACATTGCTAGGATCAAACACCTGATTCCACCCCTGGACCTCCCCACCTTGGTGCATGCTTTGTAACATCTAGGCTTGACTACTGTAGCACGTTCTACCTCAGGGTCTCTGGAGGCACCTCCGTCGACTGCAGCTGGTGCAGAGTGCAGCTGCCAGGCTGTTGACTGGACAGTCTATACTTTCACGCCACCCCAGTGCTGTGCGAACTGCACTGGCTGCCGGTTCAATGGAGGATGCTCTCAAGGTGGGCTTGCTCACCTTTAAGGCCTACATGGACTGGGCCCTTGCTACCTAGTGGACCTTCTTACTCCTGCTGCCTCGGTCCGCTCCATTTGATCCTCCTCGAGGGGCCTCCTGGCATTCCCAGGACAAGGTCGAAACTGCCAGCGGTAGAACTTTTAGTATTGCCAGCCCTGCTCTGTGGAATTTGCTTCTGCCATCGGTGAGGAGGCCCCTTTGTGGAGGCATTCAAAGTCTGTCTTTAAGTACCATCTGTTCAGCCAGGCATTCTCGGATACTGGATGAGAACACAGACTATCAGCCCTTTTAAAGTAAATAGGGTTATTATTTATATGCAGAATATCGCCTGTTTTGATGTGTAATTATTTATTATATTGTGAGATTATATTTTTAAACTTTTTATATGTTTGTACTGCACCCAGACCCTCTGAGATTGGGTGCCAGAAAAATAAAATTTCCTTGCCTTGCATAAATGGGAATCTGCAATGGGAACTTGGTACATAAGGATTTATTCAGACTTTAGCAGTTTGCCCTCAGATACCTCACTCATGGCTTTTGCCACTGATAAGGTTACCTGAGGTCAAACTGTTTGGTGCGAAAATATATTCCAGTTCTGGCCAGTTGAATATACAGTATGTATGATTTTATCAACCATAAAGAAACAACACATGACCATTTACTCTAACACATGCTTTTTATTATCACTGACTTTATGAAATAACACTGAAAAAAGATAAAAGCATGACATTTTAAGAGTTGTTAAACATTTTCTGGAAAAGAACACAGAAGCAGTACTTTTATTCTTCTTTTGCCTGGACTTACCAGTTCTAGAATCCCTCATTGCATATGACAAAATCCTGATTTCATATTCATCTGAAGAGATATCGTTAATTGGCAGGTACCTCTCAACTGCAGTTGACAAAGGTGCCATTAATTTAGACATTCTTAAAACTTTTAATCCTTAAGATAAATGTGGTACATTTTTATGTCACATGTTATTCCCATTCATAACCCCTAACTAAACATAGAGATTTTTAAATTCAATGTGACCTGAAAGTTCTGCATTAATAGCACAATGTGGAATCAGGCCCACTCTACTGTCTGAATGGAGATAAAGCCATCATCTTTAAAATGGTTCTTTCTGACAGAAAGGCTTCTTTTTTTCCTCTTAAATATAGTCTTATGCATTTCATTCCTCTTGGAGTTAATGTGAATTTTAGTGCCTCTAATTTTAGATTCAAGTGCAGACCAGAATAAAATCCACCATCTGACAATTGAATTTATAGATAGTTGTGAATATTGCGGCCTGAATTAATAGAGCTGTAGAATTTCAACAGAGAGGGAGAGAGAAGGGGGAAGAGAGAGAGAGAGAGTAAAAGAGAATTAACCTCCAACTGGAGTCTAAGACAGTAATGTAATGGAGCTCAGGAATTCTGCAGTATAATAAGCTGGGCAGTAAGTAACTAGGACCTGCTTTATTTAGTTTAAAGGTGGTATCTCTTTGAGTACAAGTTGCCATATGAAAAAATGCTATAGTGTGGTATATATCTGAGTATGTACATTGGTGTGTATGCATATCAACTTGATTTTAGTGCACCATACATACAATGATAGAAGACAGCTATATTGATTTCTGAATACCTTGGAACCTTCTCAGTATGGTTCTTGAAGGCTGAAAACCATTCTCTTTGTAACCCAGTGTAATATGTAGTCATAGGAGACCTGTTGATGCAGTGGCAAGGCTGCCACTTTGGATGCCAGTAACCACAGCTTGCACCCCAAGCCTGGATCATCCGGGTGATGGCAGTGGAGAAGAATCAAGCTTCCCAAAGACACTGTCCTACTCTGGTGAGGGTGGAAGCTGTCTCTGCCACAACACAGCTAGCTGGCTGGAATGCAAGTAGAGCTTGGGGGAGCGTGACTGCTTAATGACTCCACATTGCAACACACAGCTGTGCACAAGCACGACATTGAAGCACTAATGTGCAGACATCTACAAGGGAAGGACTAGAAGGAATACAATTTCCTGGCTGCATGATACCCAGTACACTGGACCTTCTGAGCCCACTGCACCCCTAGGTGCTGTGGTGAATGGAGACCATCCACAATCCAGACTGTCTCGAGGGTAAGCCAGGAAGATTGCAGAGTGAGGTCTGAAGTTGGGGTGATGGAGCAGGGTGGTCTACTGGGGCAGATGGGGAGGAGGGCCAGGATGGAAAGAACAAATTAAAAAATATGTATGTAGTTTTATTTAACCCACGTATATACTCAACTTTAAGTTCAACATACATACAGTATATGTCAACCCCTTTTACATTGTCAGTTTTAACAAAATTACAGGCATAAATGTACTGCCTAAAGTGGATGAAAAATCTATTTTGTGACCAGTATCATCCATAGAATCTTTTCTGACCAGAACTGGACCAAACAAAATAAATCTCGCCATGTAGTGGCAAAAATGCTTAACCATTGTAAACCCTGTAGATAAGGCAGTGTCATATGTAGGTCATGTCCCCTTCTTGAGTTATTTTCAGCACCAAAAGCTAGATTTCTACACAGTTATATACAGTGACTGTCAGATTTTCATTTTACATGTGAAAACATAACTAGAAACATAGAATGACGGCACACGAGGACCACTGGGCCCTCTAATCTGCTCATTTTTAACCTCCATTTTGCTGCAGACCCTACTTGATGTATGGTGCAATCTATCTCCCCTTCCATACCCTGTGATGCCCTTTTACTTGTCCCAATCATTTCTGAACCCCACCACTGTTTTTGCCCCTCTACCTCCACTGTACTATTATTTACTGCAGAGCAGTATATTTGTAATGTACCATAGCTGATTACAGGATAACTCCAAAGTAGGTGTGCCATGATAGACCATTTATAAAATTAGGAATAACAATAAATAAAATCTGTAGCTCTGCTTTGGTAATTTCTTATAGATGTACAGAAATCCTTTGGCTCTGTGAAAAATATTCTTAATCACTGTACAAGATAACATATTGCACTTGATTCTTTCTAGGGACACAGGTACCCTGCAGGATTGTCTTGGAGAAAGTTTGATTTAAACATATTCATCATCTATTAGTGGAAAGATTATCTGTCTGGTCCGAAATAAAATGTTACCAGCAGGAGTTCTAAATCATGGCAAGTCAAGGAAAAGGCATTTATTTTTATATAGTGCCCCATCCAGTTGGGGTTCTGTGTAGTTTACAAAATTTTACAGAGCAATACAATACTTGCAGCTTAACAAGCGTACTATATAGCCACTATTAAAATAAATAAATGAATAGGAATATTAACAAGATAAAAATACTGAGACCGTCATGTAATAAATGCCATATAGAGCACTATTCAGATTTCTTACTTTCAATGCAAGTATTAGTTATGCACTTATTTATTTGACAGTGTGCATCTTTGGGGTCCTTAAATGTACAAAGTGATGTTTCTTTAGGTTGCTCTGTACTGGATTCACTAAGAGCTTGATGGCTGACTACTATGGACTAGCCTAATAGTGCTGAGGTGACACATTTTACTGCCAGGCAGAGGACCTTGGTTTTTGTCCTGTTCTTTGGCCCTCCAACCCCAACCACATGGTCTGGCAGAAGTGGAGAACTGCGGTTGATGTGCTCTGCCTTCAGCTGGAGCGTGGTCATGTGGTTGGTCAGCATGGTAGACAAACCACATCTGCTGGTGCTATAACTGTGCCCTTGAAGAGGTGCATGGAGGAAGGAAAATACTGGTAAAATTGGCATTTTATTCCTTGGAGGGCCAGGTGAAAGCTCACTCCTCTGTGGCAAACCCTTACATCCTGTGTCACTGCTGTGCATTACTGGGGTCTGTGACTCATTCCTCATGTCCCTTATGAGGGTTGAGAGAAGGGTGAACCTGTCCTGCATAAATTCCATAAATGGGAAATAAAAAAATATATGTATTCCTAGCCATAGGATTTGCAGGATGGGAAAGTGACCATGGAAGTTCTGTCTTACCAAGTGTCCTAGTAGCTGAGCTGGTAAAGCGCTCTAATGGAATTTTTGGAGGCTTGGTTCAGTTGCCAGTTAGGTTACATTATGCCTTCTTACTAAATGTAGACATTATGGATGAGTGACACTGTATCATAGTAATTTAAGGCCATAGTAATATATTGATTTAAAGTTGGAGGAGTGACTCTAGGTCAATTAGATCTGTTCCTACTTCTTAAATAGGGATGATCAAGTTAGTTTTCATTTAAAAAAATCCTTTAGGCAAAAGCCTATTTTCAAAGGATTCAGAGTCAGGTATACAGCCATTAAAGATGCGTGACGTACGTATACAAACTTACAAAAGTTATACCTAAACACAAAGTACAGTCACTGGATTAGGATACAGGTTATTTGGCATACAAGTTCAGTATACATAAGAATACATTGTCAGAATTACAAAATGGTTCTTAATAGTGTTTACATTTTCTGGAGGTAACAAGCATAGGCAACAGCTGAGATTTACTGTAAATGATGGAACACAGTCCACCCCATCACTTCATAATGAGGGATTCATAAGTGTGCTATGCAAACATGTACCATACTGCTTATAGGTACAGAATAAATGTAGTGATGGGAGTTGGAACTTAGTTGTCTTACTATGAGAGACAGTGTTACAATTAGAGGTGGCATAGTTTCATGGTGTTAGATAACTCAGTATTGATACAGTACCACAGGTAATTTCTCATGCTGCAATAATCCAGTTTCATGGTATACTACGGTTTTCTAACCTTCCACCACTGATGCACCATGATTGCTCCCAACCAACTTAGTGTGTCAGCTGACTCTCCCCTGCTACCCCAGTCCTGAATGTTCTAAGTCTGCACCCAAACAATGACTTAAATAGTATCATGGTATTGGTGATAGTTGGTGTGTTATCTTTCACAGTTATCATGCTGTGAAATTTTCACACCATGGCATACCTAGTCAGAATGAAGGTGAGATTACAATAACACCACTAGAGTAGCATTTCCTGAACCCTCTGTCTAAGGGCCTTGTGAACTTCAGAGATTTGGGATTTTGCAGTTTGTGTACCGTAGAATTACATCACTACCTGACGCCAATCACATGATTTGCCTCTAGAAAAAAAATATCCTTAAGTTTTCATACTTGCCGACATTTGGCAGCAACCATGCTGTCCTTTGAAAAATGATGAGCATTTCGTCAGTCATTCAGAAAGTGAAGTTTTAATGTGTACTTGTATGAGAAAAGTCACACAAAACTACTGTCTGGGTCATGACCCAGGAACATGGAGTTAATATTTGGGGGAAGGAGTAGAGAAAATGTATTAATGTCTGGGAAATGGGGTAGGGGCCACAGGCACCTAATTGAAGTTTTTTCTGGCCTGTAATGGGCTTGGTAAATTCCTTTACAAGAGTGTACGTACTTTTGTCTTCTCATCTTATCACACCCCAGGCATTTCTGGTGTGTCATATCCCATTTTGTACCATTAGAATGTCTTCTGATAACAATAGCCCACCAATTACCATTACCATTATAGTTGCCAAGAAAATAGAGATTAAGGCAGAAATGTTGAGGGATCTTCCAGTTGCAGTAAGGTTAGGACCAGATAAGGTAGGTATTGGCAGGTCATAGTTAAAAGCATGTGATTTTCTGTGAATCTAGTATAACTCTAGTAGTGTATCTGGAATCTTAATTATTCTGGAAGGTAGCATAGTCAAGTGGTTAGAGCACTGACCTGTGGAGCAGAAGATCACTGGTTTGAATCCCACCACAGCTACTGACTCATTGTGCAACCTTGAGCAAGCCACTTAGTTGGTCACTGTGCCAGACCCCCAACACAGACACACACACACACACACACACACTGCAATATTAGTTAGAAGCAGGACTCCACTGAAAGCACAGTGTTGCATCTCAGATGGGCCATCCTGGGTAAAGAAATTGTCAAATAAAGATCTGGTTTGGTGCATATCAATATTTTTCTCTTATGCAACTCATTTTGTAATCTGTAGAGTTGCTATGTATCACTGAGTCAACCTTTTGTTTATACTTTTATCCTCCATTCTTTTTACTGAATTGTAATCTCCCCACTTGTGCCTGCAAGTAGACATTCTCTTGCCTACTGTACTTTCCTGGTCAACAAATACTAAATTAGATTCAAATGGAGGTCAGTACCAACTAACAGCACTGGTTCAAATCAGGAAACATCTAACAATTCTCCCAATGTTTAGTAGGTCTGTCTGCCGATAAAATGTAACGAGAGAAGGAGAGAGACAAGTGTCATAAAATCTGCTGAAATGCATTGATTCATAATGTAGAAATTAATGTGTGGGTAAATCTAGTTAGGTGGGTAGAAAGACAGGTACAGTACATGGGTGAAGGTAATCTAGATGAAAACAGAACTACTTTTAGGTTTCTAATCAGTTCCTATCCGAGTCTAACATGATGATGTACACAAGATGAGTGTAGCAATTATAAGGTAATGACTGAAGTGGTAGTGTAAGTGCTCAAAATTAAAAGGAATTCACGGTGCCATGTAAGTCAGTGTATGCCCTGTTCTCATTTGAAGATTGACTTTTAAAAATACTTTGCCCCAAGTGCAAGCAGAGCGACAAGTGAGAGAGCGATATCTGTTAATTGCAGTTCTCCTTAATAGTGATGCTACGACTAAATGGCTAGAGCAAGAAAGACAGCGACTACTCTGGACTAAGGAGGAATTCTTTGTGTCCTTTATGTTTGGAAAATGGACATCTGTATTCAGCTAAACTGTTGAGAGATGAGTCTATTTTGTGTGTAAAATCTTTTTTTTTTTTTACATAGGACAACAGTGAATTGGCTGGATTTTTAAAGTTCATGGTGTTGAGCCCAATTAGCATTTAGTATCGTTTGAACATAGTTTTCACTTTGAAACGTGGACGATATAACATATTTTTGAATCTCTAAGTACGTTTTTTTAGTCTTAAGTATTTTCTACCCTTGAGACACTCTTTTTCATATTTTGTAGTTTCAATATAACTATGAAGTCATGATACTACAAAAATATACTTACCTATTCAGAAATTCATAGTAACTATGAAATTGACATGTTAAGGACATAGCTGATATTCTTAAAAAAAAAAAAAAATGTTATATGGCCAAATAGAATTTGTTTTCCATCACCAACTAACGTCCCCTCTTTGGCAAGTTGAAAATATGATGCAAACTACTAGAGATGTCAAGTTAGGTAAGAAGTGAAGCTGCAGTTTCCAAAGACATTATGGTGGTAAGGACAGTCATGGTTCTTACATCAGCCAGCCTTACATCCATTGTGGGAAGCTAATGGAGACTATCCTTAAGGAAAGGCTAGTAACCTTTCTGGAGGTGAGTGGTCTCCAAGACAACATACAGCATGGGTTTGTCTCAGGAAGATCTTGTCAGACCAACCTGGTAGACTTTTAGACTGGGTGACTAGGGTGTTCGACAGGGGCCAAGTGGTGGATGTCTTGTATCTAGACTTTAGCAAGACCTTTGAATCAGTGCCACATGGGAGACTGATTAGCAAGTTGAGATACCAGGGAGCAGGGAGAAAATGGTGGAGTGGATCAGAACTGGCTGAATGGCAGGAAGCAGAGGGTAGTCATAAGGGGAGAACTCAGAACTCCAAGAGCTGTAACCAGTGGGATACCACAGGGCTCAGTACTGGGTCCAGTGTTGTTTGGCATTTTCATTGCCGACATCTTGCATGGGAGTAAGAATAAGATCAGCCTTTTGTGGATGACACAAAGATAGGTGTAGTGGTGGATGACACAGAGGGGTGACAGGGCTACACGATGATCTGGCTAGACTTGAGCACTGGTCAGAAACATGGCAGTGCAAAAGTTCATGCATGTTCTTGGAGCAAGAAACCCAAGGAATCATTACCGACTGGGGCAAAGTTATCTCCTACAGAGGAGGAAAAGAGCTTAGGGTGATAATAACATGGCAATAAACCATTTAGTGCAGTGCAGAAAAGTGCCAGCTAAGGTTAATAAGATGCTGTGGTGTATTGCCAGGAGAATCATGTCCAGGTGAGGGAGGTTATCCTGCCACTGTACATAGCATTGGTGAGCCCGCACCTGGAGTACTGCATGCAGTTCTGGGCCCCTACTTAAAGAAAGATGTTAAATTGCTGAAGGATTCCAATGCAGAGCAACGGGATGATCCTCGGTATGGAGGACAAACTCTACAAGGAGAGACTGAGGGAGCTCAACATATACTCACTGGAGGAACGGAGGGCTAGAGAGGACATGATTGAAACCTTCAGATATATGAAAGGCATAAATAAAGATGGAACAGAGAGGGACACTAGGAGGCACAATCTAAAATATTGAGGATGGTAGATTCAGAAGGGAAATGAGAAGGCACTATTTCATGGAGAGAGTGGTGACATAGGCGGAATGCACTGCCTGAGGAGGTGGTATCCTTGAAAATGGTGGTCAGTTTTAAGAGGGATAGGACAAAGTCAGGGGAAGATCGCTAATGAGGCACTGGGTAGGGGTAACAGCTAGTATGGGCATGAAATTGGATGTGCGGGTAGGAGAGGGGAGCAGCTATAGTGTAGCAGACTGCTAACTGCACACTCAAGCAGTCTAGAGAGACCATCAGGCCAGTATCTGCTGGCATTCTTCATATGTTCGTATGTTCATATGAAAAATGTTTACTTTAAAGGAAATCTTGTATAGAAATGATGCTTCACAACACGGGTGTGGGTCCTGCATTTGTTCAGGCCTTTAAATACTGAGTCATGCATAGAGAATAGGTATGTTTGATATTGCCAGTTGATTTTATTGTTAAGAAATCTAAAGGAATAATCGCAAAGTATGAGAAATTGCTCAGTAGCTGTATGTGTGGTGCAGTAATTTTAGTTATCATAATTCATTTCTTCAGTCCAACCAGTACAGTTCTAACTGCAGACAGAACTATCCTCCCCCAGTTTCCTTTTAGAGTCCTAGCAACTAAACAGCTTGATACTAACATAGTAATATTTTCACTGTCTAGATCTAATAGGTTGATTTAGTTCAGCTATTAATTATTCTAGTATCATGAAGGATAGTTCAATCCCAGATTTGTGAATTAGAATCTAATATACAAATAATGCATTTGTAAATGTAATTAAATAATAATAGTTATTAGTATATGACAATCCTTTTGATTTAGAATAATGAATCTGTAAATGTAATTGTGTAATAATGATTATATAATTATCCCAGATTTTTGATTTAGAGACTAATTTAGGAAAAAGGCACCTGTAAGAGTAATTAAATAATGACTTGTATCACTGTCACGGATTTTTGGTTTAGAGACTAGTGTAGGAATAAAAGGCAAGTAAAAGCAACTGAATGTATGTTCATTGAGGAAAAAGTATGTTACTTATTGTCACAGTTAATAAGGTTTTGCTTGTAAAATGCACGTGTTAATTACATCTTCATTATTTTGTAGTGTACATTCTATTCAGTAATGAAATATGCATTTAAAGTTAAACAAATCCTTTGGACAAAATTCAGTTTGTACTGAAAAAAGTGGTAATTAAATAGCCTCTGAAATCATCAACCACTGGTTGACTGAGCTGAAATTTAGCTGACTTGTGTTGACAGGCAGTCTGTTAGGAAAAAGGGGATTTGGGCTGTAAAGTTTTTGTTTACTGCCTGCCTGAAGCTTTGATGAAGCTCTGTCATGCCCTTATGCTGATTACCTTCATGTTGAACAAGTGGTATTGACTAATGAATGAATGATGTGCAGTCCCTAGCCTCTGAGCGGCCCTAAAGAGCATTGTCTTTAATATGATGCTTCTTCTCTGTCTCAATGCAGGCTCCTCTGCAGAATGTCAAGCAAGGATCGACACATTGATTCGAGCTGTTCGTCATATATCAAGACGGAACCATCTAGCCCCGCCTCCTTGGCGGACAGCATCAACCACCACAGCCCCGGTGGCTCCTCGATGCCAGTGGGAGCTACAGCTCCACCATGAATGGGCACCAGAATGGCCTGGACTCCACCACTCTACCCCTCTGCTGCAGGCCTTGGGGGCAATGGCCCTATCCGAAACGCTATGACGACTGCTCCAGCACCATTGCTGAAGACTCGAAACCAAGTGCAGTACATGCTGAACTCCATGCCCAAGAGGTTATGTTTGGTGCTGGAGACATTGCTTCAGGGTACCACCATGGTGTGGCTTCATGTGAGGCCTGTAAGGCATTCTTTCAAACGAACGGTATTCAAGGTTGGTACCTGGTTGATTTTTACTCAGTTATGCCTATTAAGTCATCAGTTTTGTGGGCTTCCAAAATAAATGCTTTACCTCTTGAAGGTAGAAAATTGCTGACTCTTAGTTTCAATTTAATATATCAAGCTACAGTACATACTGTGTAAGTAAAGTGCATGTGATTTCACAGAGGTCCACTCTCTGAGAACCAGAAGTGACCCTCTTACCATGGCAAGGGCTCTCTCGGTCTGATCCAGTTAGGAATAAAAGAATTAAAAAGAAATGCCCTGAGGTGCGAGATAAACAGAAGCCATGAACTCGCTGCATAATCTCATTAAACCCATTCTAGTCATTTCACACAGAGAAAAGGGACGGAGAGTGAATCCAGCTTTGGTAAATGAAAAGAAAAGAAAAAAGTATCTTTCTATGTTTCTATGTATCAATATGCAAAGTAAATGTCAAGCAGTGTGTGCTCTCCAAGGGACTGTTAGAACCATTTGTGAACCAAGCAAAGGTTTACATTGCTGAGTGGCCTATCTGGGTCTCTCCCTACAATAGTAGAGATTACCGACTGCACATCACACTTTGCAAAGGAAAAACATGAATTGGGTTGATTTTCCTCAAGCCAGCTTAAAGTGCAGCTGACACCAGTGGACAAAACATTGAAAAACAATTATTTAGCCAGTGCTTACGCTTCATATATTTGATATAGTTCTTATCTCACCATTATTTATTCTTGAGGACATGCACTTGAAACAGGGTCTGTGTGCCTTAGTGCTCAACTAGTCCCACTGCTCATTCCTCAATTGAAGTCATAATCTTCTGTTTGTGATATCAGTTACTGTGGAAACAACTGTGATGTCACAAACAGAGGATTATGACCTCAGATGGAGATTAAGCAGCTAGAGCAGATCGACTTCCAAGGAACAAAGATCCTGTCTTCATAATAATGTCCTTAATAATAAGGGACAGCGTAAGAGAATTGCATAAAACCTGTAAAATATCTGAACTGTGTTTAAAATGTGTTTTCAAAGTTAATACTGAGATGTCCGCTGCTCTATAATCTTTACTATAAGTTTTATGCCACAGTGCATCACAAAACAAAATCATGTGCATTATGCTGCCACCTGGATGATGGGGGTGGTCTGCATGCGAAATCAACACTCCATTAGCCAGGCACCATCACATTAATCGAAGGACTACGCTCGGTCTGAGAAATAATAAATATAGTTAATAAGCAGGATTTACCTGAATTTTAAAAATTGGTGACACCTGTGTGCCTCAACATTTGGTGATGGTAACAGGCATTTTCATGTGTGCTTGCAAAAACACTTGGCTACTAGTGCGAAATGTGGGCACAGGTGGAATCTGTGACACTACGCTTTTTAAATTCATGTAAGTCCTGTTTAATACCATATATTTATTAACTCTGTGACCAAAGCATGGTCTTTGACATTGCAACGATGCTGTACTAACAGAGTGTTAACCGTGTTTGGTCCACCATGAGCACATCACATGCACTAGAGCTTCTTTTTGTGTTCCTCGGCCTACTTGTGAGCCCCACACTGGCTGCTAGGGCCAGGTGCAGCAGGGAATGGAGGTGTTCCACCCTGGTAGGAAGAGCACAGGCTGGCTGCCATTTATTTGTACACACTTTATCAGCCAGTCAAGGAGCATCACTGATGGTAGCTGGGAAGGCAGTTCTACCCCTGGCCTCCTGACTGGAGAAAAGTTGCAGTCATGGTTACCCAGATTGTCAGGGTGGGGATGGGCAACCAACAAAGGGGGATGATAGAATGAATAAGAAAATAACATGTGCAGCCTTCTTTTTTCTTTGTGACTATGTTTACACTCCAGCACCAGAACTCTCTCTGGCGCTCCACTCATCGGATCCGCTCTACCGCCAGCTGTGGACCCTGCTTTCTTCAAAGTTGTTACTGTCTCCCTGAGCCCTGAGTGGCTATGAGCGGAGGAGACTGAAGGGCAGAGGCAGGGAACCAGAGTTGGGCGTGTGGCGGTCCGGCACTGTGAGGGCTCATCTATCCGAGCTGGAGGGGGTTCCATATTGGTCCCCAAAACCCCTCCTCCCTCCTGAGCATGGCACTCCCCATGCCATGGTGCATGGCAACCCTGCCAGCATCTGCCACGCCACCCGATGTGCGGTCTGCATCCTGCAGCACCCCACTCTCCACCATGGGTCACTGGGATGCGGACAGACCCACCACCACCCCCAGGAGAGGAGAGCAGCCCATCAGACACTCAATCCTCTCCTTCCCCGCCGACCCCCAGCGCCAAGCTCACTCCCGAACTCAGGTTGCCGCATTGCATGAGGTGTGGTGTCCAGTGCCTCAACCCTCAGTGCCACAGGGCCAGTATGTACAGCCTTCCTGATAATAGTCACCTAAATTGGAAGCCCCATTGAGAATGCTGTCTCATTTGGTACAAGTTCTGGGTTCATCGTGACCCAAGAGAAATGACCTGGAAGTTGAACTGGATTGGTGACCCTCAGTAAGGTTTCCATTTTATGTTTCTGTGAATAATATCATTGCATAAACATGACAGCAATGAAGATTTGAAGCTTATTTGAAGAATGTCTTCTGGATTTGCATTTTTGATTTGTTGAGGCGCACAACAACTCTGCTGTTGTGGGGGTACTTGAATGGGGCACAATACATTGGTAAACCTTTCCTTTAAAGGAAAACTACATGCAAAATTAAAAAACACATGTTGTGCATTGTGTTTTGTTTTTTCTGGTGGTCCATGCCATTCTGTTCCATGTGTCTGTGACAAGGTTTTCTGTTTTTTATTTTTTTTACTTTGCTCTGCCAGTTTTATGGCCCTGGAGTAGCCATTCAGGTTTCTTTTATTGCCTTTGGTCTCTTGGAATTTTCCCAGAATGCCTCTGGGAATGATGTGGATTATACCAAGTCAGTCAAAGGTGTACTGGCTTTATTATCATACAGTGACAGCACTTTACAAAGAAAATTGCCACACACCCAGAATAACAACAGTTTGCAAGGCAAGGCAAAGCAAATTTATTTATCAGGTGCCCAATTCCTGAGGCTCTGGGCACCTTACAATAAAAGGTAGGGAAATACAGCACAACATACAATAAGAGGTAGGAAAATACAGCACAACATACAATAAAAGGTAGGAAAATACAGCACAACATACAATAAAAGGTAAGGCAATACGGCACAACATACAATAAAAGGTAGGGCAATACAGCACAACATACAATCAAAGGTAGGAAAATACAGCACAACATACAATAAAAGGTAAGGCAATATGGCACAACAACATACAATAAAGGTAGGCAATACAGCACAACATACAATAAAAGGTAGGGTAATACAGCACAACATACAATAAAAGGTAAGGCAATACAGCACAACATACAATAAAAGGTAGGGAAATACAGCACAACATACAATAAAAGGTAGGAAAATACAGCACAACATACAATAAAAGGTAAGGCAATACGGCACAACATACAATAAAAGGTAGGCAATACAGCACAACATACAATAAAAGCTACAATAAATACATAAATAAGTTTCAGCATGACTAAAAGTTTGATAAAAATGCAGGTTAGTCACCCTCATCAGGGAATGGAAAGCAAAACAGATGGGCCTTTAGCCCCTTTTGCACAGCTCAATGGTTGGGGCCTCCTGATGACAGCTGGTAAAGTATTCCACAGGGTCGGCCTGGCAACAGTAAAAGCACGGTCGCCATCAAAGTTAAGCCTGACCCTGGGAACAACAAGGAGGCCCCGGGTCTAGGAGCAGAGGGAACAGGCCGAGGAGACAGGCAAGGCAAATTTTATTTAAAGATGCCCAATCCCTGAGGCTCTGGGTGCCGTGCATAAAAACAGACCAGCAAAAGAAACACATCGATAAATAGCAACAATAATTAAAACTACAGTAATAAATAAAGACTCAGTGAATAAATAAAAGGAAATCAGGGACATGCAATCTAAATAGTCAGAACAGGTGATATTTATACAACAGGGTCAGGAAAAGCTTGCATAAACAGGAAGGCCTTGAGGCGTGCCTTGAATACCTCCACTGAGGGTGCCTACCTTACAGATGGAGAAGTAATTCCACAGGATGGGGCTGGCGACACTAAAAGTTCTGTCATGGAATGTTTTTAGCCTCGTTCTGGGAATTGCAAGTAGGCCCCTTTATGAGGAACGGAGGTAGCAGGTGTAAGGAGGTCCACCAGGTAACCAGGGCCCAGGCCATGTAGGGCATTAAAGATGAGCAAGCCCACCTTAAAGAAGACCCTCCACCTGACTGGCAGCCAGTGCAGTTCATGCAGTACCCGGGTGGCGTGACAGTACTTGGACTGCCCTGTCAACAAACTGACAGCTGCGTTCTGCACTAGCTGAAGCCAGTGGAGGGTACATTCTGAGATTCAAGGTAGGCGCATTACAATAATCAAGCCTTGATGTCATGAAGGCATGCACTAAGGTAGGGAGGTCCAGGGACAGAACTAGGGCTTAATACTGGTGATATTCCTCAGATGGTAAAACTGGTATGGACAATGGCCGACACCTGAGCCTCAAAAGTCCTCTGTCCAGAATAACACCCAGCTTACGCACCCTAGAGGAGGTTTTCAAATGCACAGATCCCAGGACAAGTCCTGTCTCTGTGCCCGAGGCCATTC
Source organism: Neoceratodus forsteri (assembly GCA_016271365.2). Classification (NCBI taxonomy): domain Eukaryota; kingdom Metazoa; phylum Chordata; order Ceratodontiformes; family Ceratodontidae; genus Neoceratodus; species Neoceratodus forsteri. The sequence goes on along the minus strand of CM057450.1, from coordinate 1,180,038,766 downwards.
TATCATGCTCTGTTCGACTCCACTACCAGTACCTCTGTCTTATCAGGGTTCAGTCACAGCCAACTGGAGGCCATCCAGTCATTGATTTCAGCAAGGCAGTTGTTAAGCACATCCACTGCGCTGGATGTCCCAGGCAAGTGAAAGGTACAGCTGGGTATCATCAGCATAGCAGTGAAAACCAAGCTGTACTTCCCAATGAGCCTTCCCAGGGCAGCATGTACATGGCAAACAACATTGATGACAAAGACCGAACCCTGAGGTACTCCACAAGATGGGAGACTAGGGAGAGAAGAAGTTCCATATCACTACCCTTTGCCTCCTGTTTGTGAGAAAGGACTCAAACCAGCAGATGACTGTGCCAACGAGTCCACAAAATTCCCTCAGGCGGTCAAGTAGCACACAATGGTCCACCGTGTTAAAGCTGAAGAGAGAGATCAGGAGAATGAAAATTGTCCCTCCCCGATCTCTTGCCTCTAAGAAGGTCATTGTGCACCGAAACTAATGCAGTTTCTGTGCTATGCCTTGCCTGAAACCCAGACTGGAGAGGCTCATATAGATCAAAGGCCATGAGGTGCTCCTCAGGCTGAAGCACCACAATCTTCTCAACAACCTTACCCAGGAATGGAAGGTTGGAGATAGGCAGTAATTTGCCTTGACGTCAGGGTCCAAAGATGGTTTCTTCAGAAGGGATCTCACAACTGCCTCCTTCAAGGAGCACCGGACAATCAAGGCAAACACCGGATGACGGAGTTCACACATCCCATCAAGAAACCTGTTGGCACTGGGTCCAGTTCACAATATGTGTGCCTCAGCTTGAAGTGACCACAATGACCTCAGCCACCTCCACTGGTCTAAACTCACTCCAACCAGATGGAGCACCTCCGGTGCCCAAAGCGATCACTGTTGGCCAAAGATTAGCTCACTGGTGGAATTCCTGCCTGTTGGCAGACACTCTGTCTGAGAAGAACCAAGCAAACTTTGCATAAAGCATTAGAAAAGGCTTTTTGGCTGCAGACAGGCTGGATTTGTTGGTTAATTCTTCCTGGCAGTAGTCTTCTTGGACAGGAACTCTGCCTTTCACGGTTGATTGTCCCTTGTACTCCAAAGTGAGCACGCAGGGCCAGCTTGTCTGCCTCCAGGCCAGTTCTCTGCCAGCAGTACTCTAACCTCTGAACCGAAATCTTCATCACCTTGAGCTCCCCATCAAACCACGGGGACCACAAGTGAGAAGATTTGGTCAGTCATGACTGGTGAGGGAGTCGAGTGTGTCAGACATCACCTTGTTATAGGTGGTCAACTGCAGCACACATACCCTCCTTGCATGCTTTGCCCACACTAGATAGGTCAGCCACTGCCAGAAAACCCTCGGGGTCAAACCTCTCAAAGGATGGTAGCTACCATCTCAGCAGGGAGGGGTCTTGGGGGTGCCCCAATGAGAACTCCACTGTGCAATGATTGGACTAAATGACCTGATCAGGCTTGAGGTTATTTATCTCAAGCCTCAGCGAGAAGACCAAGTCCAACGCCTGACCGCCCCTTATAGGTTATGGAGGAAACTTCCATGACAGGCCCAGAGATGACATAGTCTGGAGAGGTTGACTGCAGATGACACCTGAGCTTCAAGTGTCAATCTGCTGTCCAGAACAATGCCAAGATCCCACACCCGGGGAGGACATCAATGGTGTGGGTCCCAGAAATAATCCTTTATGCACTCTAGAGGCATTCCATCATGCTTGCAACCTGGCTCAATCACCCGTGCACTCCCATCTTGTCTAGGTTCAGTCACAACCAACTGGAGAACATCCAATCGTTGATCTCGCCAGACAGTTGTTAATCACTTCCACAGCATCACGTGTTCCCAGGGCAGAAGACAATACAGCCGGGTATCATCTGTAGCAATGAAACCACACACTGTATTATCTAAGGAGCTCTCCCAGGACAGCATGTATACTCAAGTAACAACATAGGTGACAAGATCAAACCCTGAGGTACTCCACATGACGGGTCTCAGAGAGGGAGAAATTCCACATCACCACCCGCTGCTCCCTGCCAGTGAGACAGGACTCAAACCAGTTGATGTCAGTACTGGCGAGTCTACAATACTCTCGAAGGCAATCAAGAAGCATGATGTGATCCACGGTATTAAGGCTAATGAGAGATCGGGGAGAACAAGAAGTGACCTGTCTCCTCTATCTCTAGCCCTGAGTAGTTCATTATGCACCCTGACTAATCCTATTTCAGTGCTGTGCCTAGCCCTGAAACCCGACTGGAATAGTTCATAGGTGTCAAAGGACACAAAGTGTTCTTCAAGCTGTTGTGTCACTACTTCTGACAACCTTGCCTAAAATGGCAGGTTGGAGATTGATGGTAATTTGCTAGGACATCCTAGTCAAGAGATGGCTTTTCAGGAGGGGTCTCACTAGAGCTTCTTTCAAGGCATCCTGAAAGATTCCCTCTGACATCAAGCACCAGGCAATCCCAGTGAACACCAGGCCAACGGACCTGACACATCTCATCAAAAATGAGTCGGGGCCGGGTCCAGTTACAATATGTGTGCTTTAGCTTTGAGATCACCTCAATCACATCCACCAGTTTTTTTTTTAATTTAAGTATTTATGCTCCTTCTCTGGCTGCCCCTTCTGTCCAACTCCCCAGCTCAATCACACCAGTATCACGGGACTTACCTTAAGCCTGGTTGCTGGGTGCAGAGCCTGCAGAGGTTGGGCATCATCCTCTGATCAGGGTATTTCTTCTGCTTCCTCCGTTCCCCACTGCTGGGCACACACAGCCAGGCGTGCATGCCTGCAGGAGGCGTGCACATCAGCAGAAGTCCTGCAGCACCCTCCCTTTCCCTGATGCCCAAAGACCCGCATCACAGGCCTCCACCTGGGGGCAGTCATTCGGCAAGGGTCCCAGTCCTCTCTCCCGGAGAGGAGAGCTGTCCTCTGGATGTTCGATCCTCTCCCTCCCCAGCCAACCCCAGCTTGGCAGGAGATAAGGTATAGATACCTCAGCCCTCCACATCACTGGGCCAGCTACACCCACCAATTTAAACTCGTCCCAGACAGATGGCGTGCCTCTGCTCATCCAACACCAATCGCTCCGAGACAAAGCGTGACTCACAGATGGAATACTCGCCTGGATGGAGAACTCCTGTTAGAGAAAAACAGAGCAGACTCCTCACACAATGTGGTTGAAACTTTTTTGGCTGTAGACAGACAGGATGTAACAATCTGTCCACATTTTGAAATAGCTGCAATGGTCTGTTTTTCCCTGTGGCAATCTCCTGAACAGGAACGCTGCCTTCTTACGGTTGATTGCCCTTGGTATTCATGGTAGTGAGCATGCAAGGCCAGTTTGTCCCCTCTGAGTGGGACTTCCACCAGCAGTGCTCTGACTTACACCCTTGATCTTCATTGCCTTGAGATCCCCATCGACCAGGGGATCTCAAGTGAGAGGATCTGGGTCACTCTGGACTAGTGCGATGGCATCAAGCGCCTCAGAAACTACCCTATTATAGGCAGCCACAACCTCACCCACACCAACCACACATGCAGTGTCCATACTAGATAGGTCAGTCATTGCCTGGGGTCCCTCTGGGGACACTCCCTTAAAGGGTGGTAGCTGACCATCTCAGCAGGGAGGGACTTGGGGCCCTGAACAAGAACTTCACAGCACAATGATCAGACCAAATGACCTGATCAGTGTTGAGATTAACAACCTCAAGCCTCAGCAAGAAGACCAGATCGAGCATGTGGCCATGGTGGTGGGTTGAAGAAGTAACGACTTGTGTCAGGCCGGTGATGACATCATCTGGAGGAGGTCATACCAAATCACGAGTATTCATCGTCAACCGGTATTGAAGTCCCCAAATTAAACATCTGGGGACTCCAACACCTCACTGCAGATGAAATCTGTGACTCCTGAAAAAATCTCCCCTGACCCCAGACAGCGGTAAATGAGGAGAATCTTGCAATCTGCACCTGGACCCCGCACTGCCACACACTCCAAAGACCTGGCTGATCCTACTAGGTGGCGCATAGAAAAATCTGACTTCAGCTGGAGAGGGAGGAAAACACTTTTTCAAAGCAGTTAACTTTCACTAGCAGTTGCAACTAGATGGTGTGGCTAGACTGAAAACTACAATGCTGGGCTCACAGTTCTAATGCAGGGTCTAATTCACATCATTACTAGAGGAGTCTGTGAAAATTCCAACAGACCAAAGGCAATAAAAGAAGCTTGAATGGCTGCCTCCAGGAGCCATAAAACTTGCAGAGGAAAGTAAAAAAACAAAACCTTGCTACAGACACAGGTAACAGAATGAGCAAAACGCTTGGGCTCATCAGAGAAACAAAAACCCAGTGCACAACATGTGTTTTTTCTTCTGTATAGCTTTTCTTCCATCGGGGTCCAGGCAGGCATGGCTGCAGTCCTCTCAGAGGATCTCGATCCACCCTGCTAGCTTCACGGCTTCATCTGGCCTGCCTTGGTGCCCCATTTTCTGTTTTCTCTTGTCAATTCCTGGACCCCAGAACACAGTCGTGCGTGTGCGTAGGCGTGCATGTGCTCCATGGCTCCAGTGACAGCCCCTTCTGCTCACCCGGCCTAATGCCTGGTCTCCCTTGTGGCTTGGTGCTGCCACCAGCCTCCACCTGGTGGCAGCCAAGAGCCAGGAAACCCACGTCCCTCCCAGGAGAGAGAGCTGCCTTGTGGCAGCTCAATCCAACTCCTCCCCGGCTGACCCCGATGACTCAGTCTTGCTCCCTACCCAGGTGGCCAGTGTGGGAGGAAGTAAGGCATCCAGCAGCACAGCCCTCCATGCCACTGGGCAAGCTATTACAACATGTGTTTTATCATTTTGCATGTAGCTTTCCTTTAAAGTTATCATTAAGCAGGCTTTCTCTAATTTATTATGGCTGGAAATTTAGGCAGATCTGTTTAATCTTCCACTGAACTGCTTCATGTGCTTGCAACAAAATAATGTTTTTCCTCCTTTTGGGTCCCTGTCAATCCTGCCTTTTCCTGCACCTCATACTAATTCTTTTAATTAATTGCCAATCAGTTCCAGGATGCAGTGATATCAATTGAGGAAGCCTATAGTGAAACCTCCACGGTTGCATTCCGACTTAATTGATGTCAGTGGATTATGGAACTGATTGGCAATTAAAAATGAATATATCAAGGGCCAGATTCTCAAAACCCCAGAAAGTGGTGCAGGTGCGAGGGAAAACAGGTGCAAGTGGATCTTCACTTGTAGAGTGCAGTCCATCCCACGCTTAGATTTTCAAAGGTGGAGCTGTGTTACGTAGCTCCATGGTGTGCAGCAACTTGCAGATAGTTTTGGCACAGCTGCGCCAAAATGTTACACCTGGTTGGATCAGGCATGACATCCTTCGCAGCTGTACCTGCTGCCTGTCCAGAGCATGGGCTAAAAATGGTGGCGTCCACAGATGCGGAGATTTGTTTCCACACTGGTGGCTGTAGTGTGGGACCCAGTCCCAGGATGGCTGAAAATCTGGCCCCAGGTGGGGAAGGAAAGGCAGCAGTGACATCCTAAAAAGAATAAAAACAAGGCTATTTCAAAATGAACACAAACAGCAGCACACTAGGAAGATTGTTTAGACTACAAACATGCCAAAATTTCTAATTACATTAAAAGTGAAATCCATTTTTGGCCTTTGAATGAGTAAAATATCAGAATTATAAGAGTTTAGGCAAGTCACAGATGTAAGAGGTATAAACGAGCAACTCTGCACTTCAGTCGTACACTTTCATAATAAGGTGTGTTAGCTATTATTGTTTACTAGAGAATACAATTGTTTTTTTTATTTTCATTGTTCTTTTCAAGGTTTACAGCCCATTTTGGTAGCCTATCTAAAAGTCTGTATTAAAAACATTTGCTTAACCCTATTAACCTCACAGTGCCTTTGTCAATGACATCTTAGTGCTCACCGTGACAGCAGACTGTGATGTCACAAACAGCAGTCATGTGGTTAGCAGGGAAGGGTTAGATACATTTTGAAAGACTCCGTGAAATACGTACTGCATTATCAAAAATATTTAGTAGACCAACAACAGGGAAAAGTAAAAAAAAAAAAAACTAGAAAACAATGAAAGTTAAAACATAATTGGTGTAAATCTAATGTTTACAAGCTTTTATTAGAAAGTTGCTCTTTAAGTTACTCTAAAAAGTGAATGTTGAAGGGTTTTGTGTACCAGAAATATGAAGCAGGCAGTCGGTAAGAGCTTCTAGTATCCTTTTGTTGGTGTGTGCAGTCTTGGCTCGGTGCTGTGATAGCACTGTAATGGCTACACTTTCATCATTTTCAGGTTTCAGAGGAAATAACACTCTACCATGGAACTATCAAGTCCTGTTATAAGTAATGGTGTTTGGTAGTTTTGTACTTCTTGACAGATCTTTACATGTCCCTGAGGTGGAAATATATGAGGAGGAGGCAGCAGCACCAGTGGAATATCTTTTCTTCAAAGGCCAATGTACTTACCTGATGTTTTCCTTCTCCAGTATTATCAGAATCACAGTTTTCTTTTACAGTGTTTGAAACTCCTTATCACTGTTTGCAAATTGAGAAACTAATGGGATATCAGATGTGCGAATCTTTTACGATAAAGGCTCACAATTCTTACAATTAGTTCAGTCTGTACAACACCAGAAAATGTATGTAACTTTAGATAAGGTGATATTTAAAAGTGAGATAAACAATTGTGTTCTGGGTTACATAGAAACACAGACTTTGCAGGTGAAATAAAAACATTTTTTCTGGGTTACATAGAAACATGGGCAAAAATTCCATAGTTGAGAAAAAAATGGCTTGCAGCATTGCGGAAATTTAATTGTGGCATATTCACGAAGAAAAGTTCTGCAGTTGCGGAAAATCACAAAACAGGTTAGCTAGGAATTCTGTAAGTGCTGAAAATCCATGAAACTTGTTTCAACAGCTGCAAAAAATAATACTAAAGGCCCAGCACACAGAACAACAGCAGGTGTCCATATTAAGTGGAGCAGAAGACTTTGCCAGTCTTGCAGAAGTTGCAGCAGAACCAGCACCCCCAGTAAGGCAAGCAGCCAGTCCCACAACTGGGACCACAGTAGCACTACCCGTACCAGCAGGACCTTGCACTCATTGGCAATACGTAGCTGTTGGTTGTGTCTCTATCTCTGAGGTGTTTCTTCCTCCTGCATCTATAGCACATACTTCTGGCTTTACCACCTCTGCCTCTACTGCCTGTGGAGCTCCGTTATGGGCTGCACTGGGTCATGTGGTTGTGGTTTGTTGCCTTTGAATGGAAATGTGTGCTATTTGTATTGCAACAACTGGCACTACTACACAGGCCACAGGTTTGCAGTTGCTGGTGCCTGAACCCTCCCTATAATTGTATTCCAATTGTTAGTACAGTATATTGATTTTTACTGGGTAAGTTATGCCTCAGTCTCTGTGGTGCAGCATGTGCACAACATTCTTTCATAACTAGGGAAAAACAGTGGCCGAGAATAGCCTTTAAATGGATATGCCATACTTTTCAATGGCTTTTTTTGCTGAAGAACTTCCACAACTGCACTTTTCCACACTCTGCAGTGTATTTTCCCAGCTGCAGAGTTTTGTGTATACCACTCAGCGCAATTACCTCTTTTTTCCACAACTGTGCAAATTTTGGGGACTTTCACATTTTTGCACCTTCCAAGTGTTTTGAGAATCCAGCCCATGGACTTTGTCAGCAGAAAAGGACTGCTTGGCCCACCAGTCTACCCAGATGGTCCCTGCCTAGCCTGTCTTCACAGACCCTGACTGAGTCGCCTGTGAGCTTCTTTCCTCCTGCCTGTTTGCTAATATTCTCCTATGTCTGTCAGCACGATGGCTTGAAGCCCTCTACAGGTTTCATCTCCACCACTTCCACTGGCAGTCTATTTCAGGCATCTACCACTCTTTCAGTGAAGTAGTGCTTCCTCATATCCTCTTAAACATCCTCCTTTTAGCTTCATCGTATGCCCTTAGTCCTGGTGCTCTTTCATATTTGAAAGAGACTCCTTTCATGCACACTATTCACCACTGTGTGTTACTTGCAAGTCTCTGTCATGTCTCTTCTTGCTCTCCTCTCTTCCAGGGTGTACGTGTTGGGTTTCCTCATTCTGTCCTCGTCAGCGGTTTTGGTGCAACCCCTGCACCATTTAGTTGCCCTTCTCTGGACTGCCTCCACCCTCTGTGTGTCCTTTCTTAGGTACGGCCTCCAGAACTGGACACAGTAACTCCAGGTGGGAACTTAGCAATACAGTGACACCACCACCACCCCCCGCTGTATAGACCTTTTCCTGTCACACCAGCATCCAACTGGCCCTACCCACTGCTGTTTCACACTGCCATGCAACTTTGAAGTCATCAGATATGATAACCCCAAGGTCCCTTTCCTGCTTAGTGACTATCAGTGCCTCCCCATCCTATACTCAGCTCCTTGGTTCCTATGCCCCAGGTGTATGATTTTGCATTTTTTGTCACTGAACCCCAACTACCATGCTCTGACTACACCTCAGGTTTCCAAGATCCTACCCATCCCCCACACCGTGTCAGATGTTGGTGTCATCTGCAAAAGGCATACCTACCCTTCCAGTTCTTCAGCAATGCCACTTATGAAGACATTGAAGAGGACTGGTCCCAGTACTGAGTCCTGTGGCACCCCACTGGTCACTCTTTCTTCATTAGAGTGAGTGCCATTAACCAACACACTCTGTTGCCTGTCTGTTGCCCAGTTTCTAATCCAGTTCACCACTTTGGATCCACCACTAGGCTGCTCAATTTCTTTATCAGCTCCTATGTGGCACAGCGTGGAAGGCCTTGTTAAAGTCCAGATAGGTCAGATCCACTCTGGGTCCTGATCTATTTTCCTTGTCACCCATTCAAAGAAACCATTCAAATTCGTGTGGCATGACCTCCACCCTCCTGTGAATCCATGCTGCCTGTGATCTTGCAGCCCACTGGATTCAACATGCTCTTCCAACCTTTCCTTTAATCCCTGCAGTCCAGTTTTTCAAAAGTTCTTAATCTGCATCTCTTGCTCTCCTGACACAAATACCAAACATGACATATGTCTATGTGTGTGTGTATGTGGGAAGGGGAGCAGGGGTGAGGAGAGATTAAACAAGCATTTGTGGCTTTTAGACAGCAGCCAAATGTTATTCCTTATCTGGAGGAGATTACAGCTGAAAGGGGCTGGACTGCGGTGCCTGGTTTCAGTGAGGCTGTGGCAGACATTTTGTTTCTTGGCTCGGTGCTGTGATGGCACTGCTCCAGTGAACCTGACTCCAAGTGTCACCTGAATCCATCATTATCTGATTAAACTGTTCATGTTCTTAAAAAAAACAGAAGTATCATCATTTCTCTCAGGGAGCACTTTGAGTAGGTAATGATGGATTTTATAAACACTTTTATTTCCCTGGGTGCTACAGCAGTCAAATAACTTGCTAATGCAGTGTCCTTTTTAAAGGCCTAATTTACAGTTAAAAATAAGATAAAGTAATGGTTTACCTTTCAATTAAGGAGGATTGATAGTTTTGGTCTTAACTGCTTTTTTTTTCCCATGAAACCAATCACTATCCTAAAAAGAGACTAGGCTTGAAATAATTTGTTTACAAAGAAAGAGGGGGAGGAAGGAAGGAAGGAATTCTCCAGAAGCTGGTATGTAATCACTGCTGTAATAGCACAGGAAATATAGATTGTACATGTAACCCTAGGTTGCGCTATCCAAGAGCTACTACCCTGCTTGCTTGGCTAGTAGCAGGTTAAGGGTCTGAGTTCTGAAATGGGTGCCTCCACCCAGAGGTCAGGGTTGGTAGTGGTCAAGCTAACCTGGGCACAGCCCTCCGGACACTGTAACCTCCCTCTTTTTCTTACTAGTGGTGGAACAATACACAATAATCACTTTCACAATACCCGATACACCACACAAGTACCCACACTGTTTGCACTTACCACACGGCTTTCCTCTGGTCCGGCCCTGGGGACCCCTGTAAAACAAGGTTATACACAGCAAATAACAGCAGTACAGTACTCTTGCACAAACTGGAACCACAGTCAGGGTAAATGCAAAAAGAGTTAGATCTGATTTATTTAAGGGGCTTGAACAAGGAGGGGCATAATCAGGTTAATTTGCTTAAAGGCTCTATCAGTCAAACAGTTATGCATGCACTGCAGGGTCCATAAACAGTCACACACTCTGGGTACCGAGATGGAGAATGATGGGCTAGCCAGGAATGTTGCAGGTGGTTGGGGCCCTGTGATGGAAGAAAACAACATGCACAACACCCACTATTTGTAATCTGGAGCCGGAAGGCTCAGTTCGTGAAAAGAAACAACAAGACACTCAGATGACACACTTTTAGTTTAGGCTGTTGTTGCAGGAGCTACCCTGGTGATTATTCATGATACCCAAGACTGGACGAAAATCAAGAGCAGGTGGTTAATCTGGGTGCCAGGAGAAGCAGGGCCCACCACGATTCACCAAGGCATCGTTCCTGTTCAGGCGTGGAGCAGGGGCTAATCCCCAGGCAGGTCTCTTGTTGGTGGCTTTCTCTGTGCAGTGGGGTAGTCTGGCAGGGCCAGTGTGGCATAGCCCAGGCCGAATGGAGATGAGCAGATTCAGTTTGATTAGGCTGGATAAAGCTTCCAGCAAGCAGAACACAGTTCACACAGTGGGGAATCAAATCACGATCCACTTTCAATACACAGCACATTTACATGTAAGGAAATTCTACTGTGTTAGGCAAACTGCTCTCTGGTCACGATTGCAAAGTCTCTGCACAAACGGAGATTCAAAAGCAGCTGGAAATCCTGATAGGCCAATCGCATTCAGGAAATCTTTGGTCTTCTTCAGGTTAAAGCCTGGTCACAGTCCAGTAGCTTAAATAGTCCTCACAACTCGGATTCAGTCCGAATAAACGCTATTTTCCCTCTCAGGGACAGTAGGCAGACAGGCAGGCCAAAACTCAGCCCTTTCCACAGTTCTCCCATGCAAACTACACAGAACTGCTGCTCAAAATCACTTGAGCTGTTACTTCTTCACTTCTCAGCTCAAAACTGAAACTAGCTGCAGCAGCCTGGGAAATTCCCCAAGATCCAAAGGTTCAGTTGGCTGATCCTCCTGTCAGTCACAATAAAGGCTCCCCTTCTCAGGTACAAAAAGGCGCCAAAGCCCAAAACTACAATTCCTACAGATTTTGACTCCAGACAGCTGCTGTAGTCCGGCTCCATTTAGGTCCCACAGAACTGATTGGTCTAATTCGCAATCCAGGATCAAGATAGTGGAGATAAACAAAACAGTCCTTGCTGCAAAGAAGGCAGGTTAGACAAACTACATTATCATTATCACTCTAAATGATTTTCAGCAAATAGTTACATCTTTCAGCAGAGCTCCCTCTCACATTACTTATGACTGCAATCCAGGCGGCTCTTAAAGAGACAGTACACAGGGCTATACAGGCACTGTCTGGCAATCACATTTAAACTGCTAAAGCATGGGACACCAGCCTGGCAGTGAGCATTTAGAGCAAGCTCGAAGAAGATATTTCAGGAACCCTCATTTGTAGGGGTTACATAGATCAGTAAAGATGAGGGGTGGGCGGAGAAGGGGCATACTAGGCGGAAGTGCTCAAGTGAATACTTTTGTTCTGTGTTTACCAGGAAAAGGATGGGTCACTGCCACAGGGATTGGGGGATAGGCACAGGGATGGGGTGGGGATAACAGATGGGAATATCCCAGCGGCCAGGGTACTGAAGGCCTAAGCTCCCTGTGGGTGGATAAGGCACCAGGCCCAGATGGTATACACCCCGGGTACTGAAGGAGTTGGCGGAGGTTCTGTCAGAGCCAATAGCATACTTATTCAATACCTCATTAGGAACTGGGTGCATACCTCAGGACTGGAGGATAGCACATGTGGTGCCCCTCCACAGAAGTGGACCCAAGAATGAACCAGGCAACTATAGACCAGTCAGTCTTACATCCACTGTGGGGAAACTAATGGAGATGGTTCTTAAGGAAAGGTTGGTCACCTTTCTAGAAAGTAATCATCTCCAGGATGGAAGCAACATGGGTTTGTCTCTGGCAGATCCTGTCAGACCAACCTGATTGACTTTTATGGCTGGGTGACTTGGGCACTAGACAAGGGCCATGCGGTGGGTGTCCGTATCCAGGATTCAGCAAGGCATTCGATTCAGTGCCACATGGGAGGCTGATTAGCAGACTGGGATACCAAGGAGCAGGGTAAAAATGGTGGAATGGGTCAAGAACTGGCTGCAGGATAGGCTGCAGAGGGTAGTGGTGGGAAGGGAACTCTCATCTCCAAGGGCCGTAACTAGTTGAGTTCCACAGGGCTTGGTACTGGCCCCAGTGTTGTTTGGCATTTTCATCATGGACATTTCACATGGCATTAAGAACAAGATTAGTCTCTTTGTGGATGACACTAAGATTGGTGCAGTGGTAGATGATACAGAAGGGTGGCAGGGGCTACAGAATGATCTGGCTAAACTTGAGTACTGGTCAGCCTCATGGCAGCTGGGGTTCAATGCAAAGAAGTGCAAAGCCATGCACTTGGGAGCAAGGAATCAAATTAACTGTTATCAGCTGGAGGGGACGGCTAGCCACTACAGAGGAGGAGAAAAGATCTTGGGGTGAAAATAACAGGACAAATGAACCACTCATTACAGTGCAGAAAAGCAGCAGCTAAAGCTAATAAGATGCTGGGATGCATTGCCAGTGGAATCGCCTCGGGAGAGGGAGGTAATCCTTACACTATACTGGTCATTGGTGAGGCCACAGCTGGAGTACTGCATGCAGTTCTGGTGCCCATAAGGAAAGATGCTAAATTGCTGGAGGGGTCTAGTGAAGAGCAAGAAGATGATCTTGGAGATGGAAGATGGTCCTTATGAGGAGCTGCTGAGGGAGCAACATGTATTCCCTAGAGGACAGGAGAGATAGAGGTAATATGATAGAAACCTTTAAATATATAAAAGGCATAAACAGGACTGGTATAGAGGAATCTTTAAGTTAAAGGGAGGGAGGGACACTAGGGGCATGGTCTGAGATTGGTGGGTGGAAGATTCAGGAGAGAAATGAGAGGTACTGCTTCACAGAAAGCGTGGTGACAAAGTGGAACATGCTGCCTGAAGAAGTGGTATCCTGTAAGTCGGTGGACAGTTGTAGGCGGACAGAACAAGGGGAAGGTCACAGTTATGCGGGTGGGGGAGGGGCAGCTGCAGTGTAATGGACTACTAACTGCACATTCGAGCAGACTTGATAGACTGTGTGGCCTGTATCTGCTGACAGTTTCCGCTTGTTCATATGTATTTGGAGCCGGCATTCATTTGCAAATACAGTCACAAAGAGGCTGTAGATACCTCTTTGCACTCTTGGTATATGAGGTCACAAATTCTGCCTGGATGCTTGCAGTCATTCACGAGGTCTGGGGCCATTCTAAGGGCTATTCTCAAAACTCGGGTTGTAGGCTGCAGTGGTAATGCAACGTAGCCCTCATAATCATGCAATCCAGCCAGTGCTCTGTGAATGGCCTTGGAACAGGTGATTGAGGAGGGGCTGCATTTGGTAGCTGAGGGACAGCATTAGGTGATGTGAGGATCGTACACCAGATAGCCTATCAGATAGGTCCAATTAGGGAGAGGAGGTGACTTTACGTTTAGGCTCAGGAGGGCTGCCATTGGCCTCTAGGAGTGCATGGAACAGTGATGGGGAGAGGAGGAGGTGCCATTGCACACTAAGGAGTGTTTGGAACAGAGATGGGGTGGTTGCCCTTGCACCTTCAACCTGGTGCTGCAGTGCAGGATTGCAGTGTCTGGAACTCCTCACTGGGAGGTTAGCATCTGAACTGCACTGAGCTGCATTGTGCCACATTCTCGAGGGAGGACTCCCCACCTCCCATGGTGCAACAGTGGCTTTATGTGTAGTGGAGTCAGATTGTTACACAGTGTGTAAAAAGCACAAAGCATCCTTTCGCCCACCCCTGACTGCAACAGAGAATCCATCCCATGGTGTAAATGTATGTTTTGATACGGAAAATGGAGGCATCTTTTCAACCTAGGTTCAAGTAGACTACTTAAAGCTATGAAATTACCAAGATGAACAGCAGCAAAACAGTTTTAGTGTGGTTTAGTGGTTATCTCAGTATCAGTAACTGTTTAGGATGCAGTTGTAATTATAGTTCTGTTCCACAAGAAGGTAACTTAGTATAAAGCTTGAGAATATTCAATTTTCAAAGTTTCAAATCCTCTCTAGCATAATTTTAATAACACATTTTACAGCAATTTAAAATAAACATTTAATAATTTTGAAAAATGTCTTTCATCTCTGATATGTCCTGTTCGATGAATTATGTATCCAGCATACATTTATGGAGGAGGTGCTTGGTGTATCACATGGGCGGAGGGATTTTGTCTGTCTGAATTGTTGTCTCACCTACTCTCTGTGTCCTCCACCGACAAGACACAGAACAATATCAGTCATCAGTGCACATGGAAGTAGGGTGATCTTTTTAGCTTAAACATGTGCAGTATCTGCACTCTCTCTATCTCTCTGTTCCTTTTGCACAGAAAAATATAAGCCTAAACATAAAATGTATCTATAGACATGAACTGTATAGATTTCTAACATTCCCTGAACCCTCTGAGCCATAGGTGAAAAGCTTTCTCACATGCTGTGCCTGTCACTTGGAATGCCCACTAGATGCTGAAAAGGTGTATCCTCCTTCTGTTCAAATCTACCCTGTGCAGTTTACTGGATCATCAATGCAAACCTCGGGTTACACTTTCACTACTGAAAGGTGCCCTCCTCATCTGTGAATCAAGGCAAAGGGGTGTTTAAAATTAGCAGCAATAAGAAATAATAAGGAATAGAGGGAGTTTATTTTACAAAAGTGAAGAAGAGCATGGGTATTATTATATATTATTGAGTGCCACCCTGGGAATGCAAATAAGCGAGATAGTTTATCACTGTTGGTGGGGAACTAATGACCCTAAGTTGACTAAATATTCTAAAACCTTATGCACTCTATTGATGTATGTATAAGATTAAGTATAGTGTGTGCTGGTCAAATGACAGGTCAGAGATATATTTGGGGCCAGTTGTCCTCCAGTTTTGAGAAAAATTTGTCAGCTGCATAAGAAATGGCAGGACATTCTGCTCTCACTACTGGGCTGCTCCAATGTCCTTAAAATACTGTAATTGCATTGCCTAAACTTTAGGTACTCCCAATACCAATTCCATAGCAATTTTCAGAAAAGCTTAGCTGTTGTGCAACGGCATGGTTATGGCATAACAAAACACCTGGGATTAAGCTAGACCAACTGGCACAAACCCCAAGTCTAGGTGGAATCAGCACTTCTCCCTTTAAGCATTACTATTGGGCAGCCCAGTTATCTAGAATGAGACCCTGTTACGATGGGCAAAGTAAAAACACAGGTATTCTTTTGGAAAAGAAATGGACACTAGTGGCCAGACTGACAGATTTATTGTATAGTTCTGCTCATGATAATATTCAAAAGCTAAAGGCAACCAAACTGCAGAACATGTACTGAGATATACAGTGCTAACAACTCTGTGGGCCACCCCTAAATCTGCCCTCCTAAAGATCCTGGCTTCCAATTGTGGGCAGCAATTGGCATTATTAGCCCACCTTACTCAGGGGACACACTGCTGTCTTTGCAGCTATCTTCCAAACATATAACATCCCAAGTTGCCATTTTCTTAGTTATCTGCAGCTGAGGCATTTTGGGGAACTATTCTTGGAGCAGAATATAAATTACAAGAACCCTGAGGAATAGCTAGTACTCAGATGCTGCTCAGAATACAAAGGGCTGGTAATACAGATATATGCCAGCCTGATGAACTCTGTGATTGGGACACGGGAGGTAAATCAGATATAGGGAAGTATTTTAAAAAAAGAAAGGTGCTCCAGGCCCAGTGGCCCTGGAGGGTTGAGGCACTGAATGCCATACCTCGCGTCCACACGGTGACCCATATTTGGAACCGGCACTGGTTGCTGGGGTTGGCGGGGAGAGGAACGAGATTCTAAGGGATTGCTCTCCTTCCTGAGGAGGGAGGACTGCTTGCTCCACTAAATGATTGCCACCAGGTGGAGGTCTGGTGGCAGTGCAGATAGAGTGTCAGAAAGGGGTGGTGCTGTGGAACTCTGCAGCATGTGCGCACTACCGCGACGTGCACATTGACGAGTACACCCCAGCGTGGGAGAGGGGAGAAAATAGCAGGAGAGGCTTGTACAAAGTCCTGCCCACTGACCCCTCACCCTCCGCATCACCAGGACCTTGGGGCCGAGAACAAAATTTGTACTTCGGGAGGGGGCAGTCCTCCACTACAGGGGTAATCCAAGGGATATTCAGGCTATTAGGGCAAGTCCTGGGGAGATATTGGATGGTGGGAGTTGGTGGGATAGGGCTGAGGGTGCCCAGCCTGTCCTGGCCAAAAATAAGCAGAATACGGGAAAAGGAAAAAAAGGATATCCAGTACAGGAGGCGTGCTATGAAGCTGGAGGAGGTAGATTCAGGAGAGATGTGAGGAAGTACTTCTTCACAGAAAGAATGGTGGATTCTTGGAACATCCTTACAGCAGAGGAGGTGGAGGTGAAAAATAGTGTTGGGGTTCAAGAATGCATGGGATAGGCATAAAGGAATCTTAGTGGAAAGGAAAGAGGAGGGAGAAAGAGCCAGAGATCAAGTAGGATCTGCAGTGATATGGTAGGTAGGAAAAATGGGCAGACTGGGTGATCCAAGCAGTCCTTATCTGCCATCAAATTCTGTGTTTCTGTGACAGGGGAGCTCACTGGCCTTAAATGGCAAACCGAGCTGGGATAGAAATAGATCTGGAGGACTGGTCTAAATACTTGAAAAGGAGTGGTGTCTCCTCATGCAGGCAAAATATAAAATCATACAATTTATGACCATGAACCGAGCATACTACAAACCAGCAAGACTAGCAATATTTGCCCCCGACATGATGGCACATGCCCAAAATGCTTACCTGGCAGATGTGACATATTGCGCGTGATGTATAGTAGTCCCCACTTAGCAAATTATTGACACGATATTGAGACAGCCCTATCTGATGTGCTGGCCAAGCAGATTAGACCTAGGATGGTATTACTGGGGACCTGTTGCAGCCAGAAGAAATACAGGTCAGGTAGCAGGCACTGATCTTTC
This sequence comes from Neoceratodus forsteri, assembly GCA_016271365.2. Lineage (NCBI taxonomy): Eukaryota > Metazoa > Chordata > Ceratodontiformes > Ceratodontidae > Neoceratodus > Neoceratodus forsteri. The sequence continues at coordinate 1,180,021,538 of CM057450.1, read as the reverse complement.
TAGCAATTTCAGGTGCCAAACTAGGCATACTTATCAAGTGAAAGCAGACTTAACCACCCACTTCCAGTTATTGGAAGAGAACCATGTCAGAGAATACATTTTTGGAGAAACTAATGTATACAGTAAGGGTGCATATTTTTGAGGCAGTGTGGGCACCCTGTGAACAGTATAATGAAAACCAGCCATTACGGAGTGATACGGAGTAATTACACATATCTTCGGAGTCGAGTAAGATTTATTCATCCTCCTGTACCATGAGGGAGGAGTCCAGTGCTTAGTATATAGAGTTTAGAAAGGACAGGTGTATCTGTTGCATGAAAATGTCTGTAAATGTATTGTTGGTTTAGTGTTGTTTACATGTTTGTAGTGGCTGTAGATACAAATACTGCCTAGATGTAACAGGATAAGCTATTTTATTAATTGCATTGACTGTTCTTGCTGTATTTGTGATAACATTTCAGTAAAAGATATTGGGAAAAAAAGTATAGAGTGTGCTTTCCAATAGTCCTGTGTAAAATATGCCCTCTGGAACCCTCCTGGAAATTAGGTGTTGCACCAAATTAGGCTTTTGTGATACAGAAACAACTAAAGAAAATGAAAATATTTGCCAAAACAAACAAAAAACAAACATATTTATTGTCTATTCATGTGTTTCTAAAGTTTTACGGGAAAGACATACTGAGCAGGTAGCAGCTGATTTCAGATAGCCCTCCGGGAGGGAGAGGTAGAGTAGACAATATGATAAGGTGCAAAAGTAACAATATGTTAACGGTTCTGCAGCTACAATACATGGTGCAAAGCAGTACAGTACAATAAATACAACTGTGCAAACAACAATAAATACAACTGTGCAAACAACAATAATTTGGTGCATAGTAATACAGCTCAAACAAGGTGCCTAGGAAGACAGAGTAAATTGCACTTAAACAGGAGCAGTGTACAGTCTCTTTAACTGGGTTGGGAAGGCGCAAGGGATGGATCCAAGAACAAAGTAGGGTTTGAGCAAGCTGCAGATGGAGGGTAGAGGGTAGCCATTTAAGATCTAGGGTCAGGGACAGTTGCAGGACTGAGCTGTAAAGTCACAGGGAGGAGGGAGAGAGAGAGAGAGAGAGAGACTGAGAGAGAGACTGAGAGACTTCAGGGACAAGGGGAAGATGAAGAGCAGATGGGTAAAGGATGAGAGGAGCAGAGCTTAGGGAAACAAGAGTGGATAGAATGAAGAGGGATGAGAAGAGAGAGTTGACAAGGTAGAGAGGGAGGAGCTAAGCTAACATTTGGATGTGACAGAGACACAGTGTGCAAGTCACCTGGCAATAAAGTGGGGGGGCGGAGAGGAATTGAGAGCAGTGGTATTAGGGGACAGTCCAAGGCAAATGACAGAAGGAGTAAAATATCTGTCTCTATGTATTTTTTGATTTAATCTACCAAAGTTGTTAGTACAATTCAACCCCTACATCATGTTTTGCTTATTGTTGTTGGCACCTTCCACTTCCAGGTCTCTGCCATCTGCCAGCCCCTGCTTCAACCGTAGAACTTACAGTACACAGAAGGCCTCCTACTTACCTGTGGAAGTGACTGTGGTTATAAAGCCTTAACAGGAAGGTGTTGTGTCTGCTGCATGACCCTTCGTGCTAAACACTGTTTTGCGCTCTAAACTGAAGCCACATTATTCTGCCGAGAGCAGAGAAGGCTGCGTGGGACCATCATTGTGGTGTTCAGTGTTGGAAATGAAAAGAATTCATTGGGGAACCCACCACCTTTGATGTAGGAGCATGCATACTTGACATGGATCTGGGGACATGTTTCTGCATTATATGTTGCATTTTGCATTTCATTTATTCAGTTTTATGCCGGGGGTACATTTTACAAATTAGCAGCCTGTCCTACTTTGCTCCTATAACTGAGTCAAACTTTAATTTCAGTCCTGAACTGAGTCCCCCATGTCACTGCCCCATTTCCAGCACTGATGGTGTTCTAAATATTAAAAAGGGGGGCTACACTGGTGGGGAATACACAGCTGATTGTATTGTTATGTGCAAGCAGAACTAGAGGACATACACTCAAGCGGAGATGGGGTACATTTAGGGAAACAAAGATCCATTACTGCACAGAGGGTGGTTAATGTGAACTAGCATACCAGGTAAGGTGGTAGATGCTAGCAGGGTATAAGCTTCAAAGCATGACTACACAGATTTCTGGCAGAGCTTAGCATTGAGGGTTACACAGCTTGAGTGAGTCACCACTACTACAATAAGGTAAAAGACTAGACAACCAAAGAGATATTTGTATAGACCCAGAGAATAAATAAAACAGAACAATATAGCAAATAAATGGAAAATAAAAACTCTACATTGATGGAAATGTTGTTTATTTTTTTTGGGTGGGGTCATCACACCACATGCATAAACTTTGAAACAGCTTTTCCTGTTGCAAATCAGGGCCATCAAAAGTTATTTTTAAGTCCATATATGTAAATAAAAGAGTTTCAAAAGTGGCTGTATTTACAATGGTCGGGGACATATTTCTGTTAATATTGGAAAGGCTTGTATGCATGGGGCCATAGCTGGAATGATTCATAGTGCATGGGACGGGAACTCCCTAAGAAATAAAAATGAAATTAAACTCCTCTCCCATCAGGCATACATTTTGTTCTGTGAGTGCCAGAAATGGCCCAATGCACAAATCAAGAAAATTAAAATGGGGCTCACATTTTCAATATCAGGCTCCCTCCTCCCATCGTGGCAGCTACCGCAGCAGCACTTTGTCTTCTCTCCAAAGGTGAGGGGGTGGGTGGTGCTGACCTTTGTGGCTCTGCCTGAATTTCACTTAGCCCTACATGGAAATTCCTGGCTGGGATATAAATCTTGTTTTCTGTGAACAACACAGAGGGCTGCCACCATGCTGTCAGGCCAGGATAACTATCCAGTATTAGATGCATGAAGATTACAAAGAGGCACCAAGGACTTTGTTGATACTGCAGTATCTTTCCTTGTCGATGCTGATGATAAGTACATTTTAGGAATATGCTTTACTATAATTACCACTTGTAAAACTGAAATACGTGAGTCTGAGACTGAAACATTCAAGATGCTGACAAAAGCTGCTATTATCGGCACATATTAAACTTAGTGCCCCAGTCAAAGTCGTCTCATCTTATTTTTTTTGACTTGCTACCCTTTTCTTTCTCAACTTGTTTTAATCTGCTAGTAGCACTTTGAGTGCCTGAGGCCTGCTTTGGCCTCCAGCAAGTCCATATCTACCAGGACAACCCATTACTGTCATCATGGCTCTTCCCAGCTTCCAGAACCACCCCTCTATCCTCTCCCCACAATGCCCAACATGCCCAGTATAGCACTCTGGAACCTTATCTGATGAAGGAGGGAGCAAAGCACCCTGAGAGAAACGGGAGCACGCAGTCCTCTTTTCTTTGGCTCGCTGGAACATCCTGGGTCCGGGGTATGGACTGTGGCTGCCCGCATGGCAATAGTGACATCTAGTTCCACTGCACTATCAAGTTGGCTATAGTTGCCCTTCCTGGCTGAACACTTTTACAAATGCTGGCAACTTTCTGAGAGAACCACTGAAGCCTTCTCGGCCAATGTATTTCATGTACTTTTGTTTCTGTTTTTTTTGTTGACAATTTATTGACCGGAATAGTCACAGTTTATTTACCCAGAATAGTCAGACTGAGATGCAACATCTTGTTTTCAGTGGGTCCTGTCTCTGCCCTCCCAGCAAGCATGTTTTCACAGCCAAACTCTGAATAACACTAGGATACAGTCAAGCATCAGACCCTCCCACCAGGAATGGGAGAATGCCCTGATCAGACACTCAGTTTTCCCTTGTTGCCTTTTGTTGCTGGTGTCCCAGACTCAGGAAATTAACCCTGGTTGTTAGCATGCCATGTTTCCAAAGCGGAGGTGTGTTTACACTACGTATCTGCACCATTGCCAACAGTGCAGGTGAGTTGCACTGGTGCAAATCCGGCAGTGTAAACAGCTGCTGGAGCATTGCGAGCCACTCTGTGCGGTGTGGGTATTACCGATTTTGGTGGGAATGCGTGCAGTGCGAGCTATCGTTAGCAATCATGTACACACAGTACTTCACCTGCCTGGTGCAGTCCTGCTGTACCTAAGCTACTTCTGCTGCCTCTCTCCTTCATGAAGCTGCTGCGGTGTGACATAGGGAGGACACCAGGAGATAAAACTAGAGGAGTGCACATAGGTGGTACCAGAATAGCTTTTGAATGTCAAGTACCAACCTGCCTCCCATCCCAGCCTCTGCAGAAATTTATTTATTTAGCTTTTGTTGACTGGAAAGGAGGACTTGACAATTCTGCCTATATTCAGCCTCATCCCCAGGAAGGTAGATACAGATGGATGCCAACTGACATTAAACCAGATTAAGCTGCTAGTGGTATTGTTAGTGAATGCAGTAGGCATCACAGGAAACACTTCTACCACCTAAACTGGTGCACAGCTCTTTCCACATAGAACCTGCCACTAACAAGAAGGAGCGAGTTAGGCTTCGTTGTGAAAGCTCCCAAACACAAGTCACTGAACTCACAAATAGGATATTTCCATGTTTTACTGCAGGATACTCCAGTGTCTCCCATTTTAGAAGTGGCAGCACAAACAATCTGAAATTAGAAAGGTAAATACCTCACTAGTAGGAAAAGTCACATGCATGGACTTCTTGCTGGCCCTGGCTCATTGTTCCACAAACCTTCATTAGGTGGCCTGGCCTGCAACAGTGTCATCTCTCTTAAGTAGCACTTGCATTATGACATCATCATGCTCTGTTACTGCAAGTCACAGTTACCATTTGAATCCCACTGTTGAGGACATAAAGTGCTACCATAAAGGGCTGTAATAAATATGTGTGTATACATACTACAGCATCTTTCTAGGAAAAGGCTTTAGTTAAAAAATAATTCTAACTGTATTATTATAAAATTTGTAGGCATTAGCTGAACAACCTAGGCATGATACGTATTATCCCTTTCTCTGTTATACTTTTATTTTTCTCTGTGCACTTCTTATGTCTTCCTATCTCTGTTCCTTTATTATTTTTCCTCTGTGGCCCACTTATGCTGCAGCTGTTACATTACTGGGGACCAGGACTTGCTTGAAGCATGGGAGGGAGGCATGAAGGTTGCTACAAAAGCATGGTGGCTCAAAGCAAAGCATGGCGCACCCTCGTGAATAGATACCATAGGGGAAACACTGGTATGTAAAAAGCAAATTAGGCTGGCCTGGTGGCGCTGAGGGTTGAGGCACTGGACACCACACCTCACGCTATGCCTGCAACCCAGGTTCAGGAACGGACCCAGGCCATTGGGGTTGGATGGGGAGGAGGATTGAGCATCCCAACGGATGCCCTCCTCTAGGGGTGGGTTATCAGGTTGCTCTAAGCACCTGTAGCTCCTCTGTCTGGTAAAAGCACCAGTGGTAGGGGCACATGGCTCTCTGGAGTCAGGGAGGGAGGACACTGTCGGGCGCTTGATGATGGTATGCGTCAGCACGTCGCTTGTCTGGATGAATGTCCTCTGCGCTGGCGTCCTCAGGAAATGGGGAGAAAAAAGGGGAAAATTAATACATCCCTGGCCGAATGAGCTGTGAAACTGGGGATCCTGGTTGCAGGACCTGGTGGTTGGAGTAGGAAGGGTATGAGCCCCCGTCTGAAGCCGAGGAGGCGAGTGCAGATTGAAAAAAAAAAAAAAAATTTAACCCCAAGCTCCAGTACCCTGTACTGGTCTGCACTTCTGTGGGTAATAAATGGAAGAAAAGAATTTGCCATTTACGTAAAACGTGACTGGTGAGAACACTCTAGCAGACAACCTTTCATATTATAGCAACCCATAGTCCTATGTTTTATTGTGCATAACACTTAACATATGGAAACTATGGCCTGGTAGCACAGAGGACTGAGGCGCTTTGAGCATCTTACCTCTCCCATGCTGGTGACCTGGGTTTGGGAACAAGCTCTGGCCTCCGGGATTAGGTGTGAAGGGCTGGGAGAGCATTGAGTGGTCGCTGGGCAACTCTCCTCTCTTGGATTGGGGAGGTGAGGTGTTTCTGGCTCTTGGCTGCCACTGAGTGGAGGCAAATGGAGGAGGGGCTGGCACTAGGCGGGTTGGTGGATGGGGTCACTGGTTCTGGAGTGCATGTGTAACCATATTGCTGAGGCCCAGGACATAAGGAGAGAAAAAAGGAAAAACACCATGTCTCCCCATCACGTATATGATGGCCCTCAAGACTCTTGGATCCCTGTCAGTCCAATGGGGAGTTGCAGATGGGACTGGGGTCCTCTGGATCAGGCCGAAGTCAGGGTAAGCTGGCTATGGGGGGCAAAAGCTCTTTAAAAAAATATGGAAAGTAGCAATTTTAAACTGGATACCATGCTTCAGCATTCTTCTATCCATCTCCTCGAACTACCCCATGACATTTCAATGCAAGTCTTCATCCGTGGCTTACACTGCATTGAAACATTGCAGTGCAGTTCCAGGGTATGGGCTGGAGGAACACTGAAGTGTGTCATCTAGTTTAAAAATGTTTTTTCTTTATACTTATTTCAAATTATATATGCCATAAAGCACTGGTACCACTGATTGCCACAGTATGGAGTGTTGCCTGCTGGGGTGGTGCTGCTGTTCTCACCGGCTGTGTCTTTACGTTCATAGTGAGTGCCTGTCTTCCATTGGTATGTAAAAGTCAGATGGCTAACAGGAAAATAACAAGTAGCTTAACCCTAATAAATGTTACCCAGGTTAATTAAGGATACTGACCTTAATTATCAAAATCATTATATATGGCTAACAAAATTTAGTCATTTGACATTTTGAACACCGGAGTGAGCAAACCAGAGAGGAGGTTTGCAGGAAGAGTAACCTGTTAAAGGGGCTAGAAGAGAAGCAGTATCCAAATTGTTTGCTTTTTATGCATCTCCTAAGTTAGTCATTTGAAAACGAGTGGTCATTTGCTTACACTAATGTATTTTGTTATACCAGTGAAGATGTTAGGTGGCTGTAGGCTACCTGATCACTTTGCTTTTATTAACTTGTCAGAAAGGTGAAATCATTTGTGCTGGCAGTTCAGGTATCCAGTAATGGAGACCCACCAGTGTGGCCTACAGTGACCAATCACTGAATGTCATCACTAAAACTCTCCATTGCAGAACAGGGCCATTAGAAACTTTTGGGGCTAGTGGATTACAGTTCCAGAGGGTATATGGAGCACTGCAAGAACAACTTTTGCAGACAGCTCAGAATATCTCTTCTGCTTGTCTGTGATGAATGCATTTTAAATTGAATCCTCTAAAATTTTAGCTTACGCCCTCAAAGAAGGTGAAGAAATGAGTGGAGTATTTGTAGTCTAAGGGATGTGGGCTGCAATAACTCTAGTCAGACAAGTAAATAGCTGTTGTGGTAAAGGGCAAGTGTTTTAGATGCTACAATGGCAGCCAGGGACATCATGATATTGAATGTCTGGGAATTTAGAACATTTATTTATTTTTTTGTTTATTACAAAAGTCAGATTTATAACCTTTCAGTCATGGATTCATTTACAAAGGCACTTAGTCACGGGGTAGACAGAGTTACATAGTGTGGTTACAACAGTGACAACAGTACAGGTGCAGAACATTAAACATACAGTACACATAGGTTACATAATAAGTTACTTATAATAGGTTACAGTCAAATACAAGGTACCTAAGGGTTACATTGGGGTACAGCCCTGGACATACAAACATAGACTTTGATGGCAGATAAGGACCACTTGGCCCACCTAGTCTGCCCATTTCCCTACCTACAGGATAAGCTGCAGATCCTAGTTAATCAACAGCCTATTTCTTCTTACCCCCCATAAGAATTGCCTTATGTCTGTCCCATGTATTCTTGAATTCTCTCACAGTTTTAGACCCCACAACCTCCTCAGGAAGGCTGTTCCATGTGTCCACCACACTCTCTGTGAAAAAATACTTCCTCACATTGCCCTGAACCACCCCCATCTTTAAATTGTGTCCCTTGTTCTTGCACATCCCTTTTTCTGAAAAATGCTACCCTCTTGGACTTTGTTGATTCCACTAAGGTACTTCAAAGTTTCTATCATGTCCCCCATCTCCCTCCTTTCCTCATACCTAGATAATACCTGGAGAGGGTGGAGGTAGTGATGGGGTGTGGGATAAGAGGAGGGGAGAGGATAGGCTGTCTGGAGGACATTGTCAAGTCAGGAGGCCTGACAGGAGGATCCCATAGTGGGATTAATTAGGTGCATCTACAGCAACAAGAGTCGAAGAGATGGTTCCGGGCGATTTTGAAGGGACCAATTTGGCAATGTCTATGATGCAGGGTGGGAGGGAGTTGAACCAATCAGGGGCTCAGTAATGAAAGGACCTCTGGGCTAGTGAGGTCTTGGTTCTGGGCACCAGAAAGGTGGCCTTGACAGAGCTGTGGGTGGCAACAGATGAAGATGCATCCCATAGGAAACAGAGACCCTGGGGAGAGCCCTAGAAGAGAACTTTTGGCGGTAGGCAGGTCTGGTAGCACAGGCGCTCCTCAAAGGTGAGCAGGTTGGCAGTGGAATAGAGTAGGCAAGTGTGAGTGCGGCTAGGGGCTGCAGGTCAGGAGCCTGCAGGCCTTATTGATTGAGAGCTGGATTTTAGTCAAGGCGGTATTGTCCACCGCATGTAAATGGGCATGCCATAATCTACTAGCGACAGAACAGAAGAGGTGATGGCCAACCAAAGGGCAACTTGGGAGGCAATCTCCATGATGGTATAGTAGGCCTATCTGAGAATTTATGGCAGAGGATTGGGCATTGATGTGGGTGTGGAAGGTGAGAGCTGAGTCAAAAGTGATGCCTAGATATTTGTAAGGGTCACTTGCTCAGTGGGTGCAGATTGCTGGGGAGAATGAAGAGGGGGCATTCTTGGCCTTGTTTTGGTGATGGGAAAGAGCATTGACTTAGTCTTCTTTAGGTTAATGACAAGTCGGTGGTCAAGGAACACTTTTCAGCTTGGTTGTAGGTGTGCTGGAGGGCTACCTGGAGAGAAGAGAGATCGGGGTGGGATGCAAAGAGAACCACATTGTCAGCATAGAGGAGCATTTTTCCTGTGCAGGAGCTGGGGAGTGTTGAGGTAGAGGCTGAAAAGTACAGGTCCCAGAATGGAGCCCTGGGGTGCCCCGAGCAGACAGGCTGGGTATTGGACAGGGAGCCATTTATCATCACATGCTGAGATCTAGCAGACAGGTGGTTGGAGAACCAGGAAGGGACCAGCGGAAAAGCCAAGTTGGTGGAGGGAGTCGAGCATGAGTGGGTGATAAACAGTGTCAAAAGCTTGGAGAGGTCTATGAACATTGCAGGCAAGGTTGCCGGAGTCAAGAGCAGAGTGCAGATATTGAGAGAACTCCAGGAGAGCAGTAGTGGTACTGTGTCCTGGGTGGAAACCATGTTGTTGCCATCGATGGAGAGCTGGGATGGTAGGAGAGAGCAGATCTTCCCATTAAGCTCTTTCATGCTGCCCCAGAAAGTCTGGGAGGAACTCCAGGTGGATCAGGGTGGTATGATAGTGCTCTGTCTTGGCCCGTCTAATGGCCCAGGTGCACTGATTACGTGCGCATTGTAGGCTTGTCTATCAGCCAACTTGCCTGATTCTATAGCGATGTGGCAGAGATTATCCCAATGCTTAAGTTTTGGATAAGGGATGGGAGATCCAAACGGCATTTGTTTTTTAGTATGGATTCTGGTGTGGGGGACGAAAAGGTCACAGGCCTTGCTGAAGACATTGGTGAAGAGTTCTAGGGCAGAGTCAGTGTCAGAAACATGCGGATGGGGGACCAGTCCGGCAGTGCTAGATGCAATTTTAGATTTCTGAGACCCTCGGGGCATAGGTGCTGGTGCAAGGTGGCATGGGACACAGGTTTCGGTATAAAGGATGACCAGAGACAGAGGACAGGTGAGTGATCACTAAGTGAGTCAGGGAGGGCGTTGATATCCTGGATTTTATGAGGCGGTTCGATAGTATTACGTCTAGGAGGGTGCTGGAGCCACTTGTCCGGTTGAATCTAGTGGGCGGGTGACTAACTGGGACAGGTCCAGGGCAGCAAAGGTCCCTGGTATAAGAGGCAGTGGTACCAAGCCAACTGACGTTAAGATCACCTAGGATGAGTTCCTTGGCTTTGTGTGGTAGGGAGGTGAGGTAGTCAGTGAGAGGCTGGACCACTGGATTCTGGTTCCTCGGGGTATGTAGGAGACCGTGAGGAAGAGTGGGCCCCTGGCTGGGTCAGGGATAATTTTTAGAGTGAGGGCTTGGGCGCCATAGTCAAGCTTGGGGGCAGGGCGCATGGTTTATAAGGGTGTCGCATGTGGGTGCACATCCACTGCTGCATTTACCAACTCAGTCTTCCCTGAACAGGGTGTATCCAGGGAGGGAAATACGCAGTCAGCGGTTGTTTTGGAGAGCCAGGTCTCTACTAATGCAATAATATCGGGTTGGTGTTGTACAACCCAGCACAGAGTCGCACATTACTTTAGAAGGCTGCATATGTTCAGAGGGTTCAAATTGGTTCACCCATGCCAGTGTGCCTGCAAAAAAGTGATTGTCACTAGGGTGCAAAGCTATACCGCTGCCCAGCATCACGCTGGACCATTGTGCTGCCCGACCCTGACAGCGCACAAAAAGTATAGTGCCATTTGTGGGGGCTGCACCTCCCAAACTTAAGTATAATCACCCCACATCAGGATGTTGTGATAGTTTAGACTACCCCTGTTAGAAATAAGACTATGGCATTTCTCTTGTGCCCCTCAGTCTACTGCAGTAGCATTTCTAAACTTTTATGAATAACTAATTTTCATTTTCTGCTACTATGGGTAGGCCACCCACAATAGTACCTCTTCTCCTTGACTATTCCCTCTTAGTATTCCTTTTCCACCCTGCCATATGCCCTTATGAGAATGAGCATTAGAACAGTAAACTGACATAAAGACTAAACAAATAAATAGCTGATGTAATCTGTGCAGAGTTGTTATGTACTTGTTTACTATGATATGCTCCGTTAAAGAATTTAATATAATGCTTAGTCAGAGACAGGACGAAGTCTTTGTGAGCACTGTTGTGTTTTATAATATGTAATAAATTTATGTATCCTGCAGAAATATGAAAGCAGTGAATAAACATTGTTTCCGATGGCCTGAAATTGCAGCCATCAGGTGTGTTGAATACAGATGTGGATTTGTCTTTTAAAGCAGTTTGTCTATAAACACCCTAAAGAAGGCATAACTAATGTGCAGAAATGAAATATAGGAGTGTTTCCTTTAGTATTCTATGCAGAGGTATCTTACCTGAGCAAGCCTTCTTGGAACAAAATGTACTTCTAGACCAGCAGCCCCGTGGCGGGCTGTTACATAAAAACTTCACATCTGTCACTCAGCTGAAAGGGCAGAGTTTTCTTGTTTACAAGTAATTATGAAGTCTTTCTCAGCAGCTTCAAGTGACAGAGTGTTAAAGGCAGAATGAAATAACTCCTTATGAGTGTATGTTTTCCCTCTGTATATACAGTCAGTGTGATCCCCATGTTTGTACTAGCCAGAATATTCCCTGTATTAGAAAAGGGCAGATCAGCTGACACTGGTGTCATAGGAGGACTGCACTATAAAAGCTGCTACTGAGCTAAGGTTAGTCAGATCATCCTGAGAGATTAATCTGAGCACAGAAGTTGGTAGAAAATTGTACTGGTTAAAGTATTCCACACTGTGGCAGAATCACTGGAGGAAGTGATTCTGGAGCTCGAGGAGAGCTCATTTATTTCTTTATTGTTTTCTTTGTTTATAGTCTGAAGTTTAAGACAGGATTACTTTATTATTGATTCATTTTATTTTGTATAGCATGATTTGCTCTATATTATTTTACAAAAATAAACATCACACAGAATTAGTGCGTTGAACAAATCTCTGAGTACCATGTATGCTTTCATTACCCTACCCCACGAACCCTACAGATGTTTGAGGATGTGGGGCAACACCCTTATACTGCCTCTAAATGCAGAACACTGCAACATCCAGTTTGCCCATATGACAGGTGAACTGGTTCCATCCCACATTCGGCACCCTAACAATGGTATACTTTAGAAAATGAGTCTACAGGATACATAAAATCACATTCTTATAGCCTTCCACAGTCCAACTAAACACTTCTTGTATGGGACTCTGCGGGAGGGAGCAGGTTCCTCTGATCCTGCTGGAAGCATGCATTTAAGTACTTGTTAAACACTGGCACACTGCACTATGTTATGTCTGCTTCATATTATTCTGTTTGGTCACTCTGTACACTTATGTATCATTAATCCTTTTGTTGTAAATATTTTTCTACTATATTGTTACGCACTATTAAACTCCTCCTTTTCCCTTTTTCCCAGGTGGCACCTGGAAGCGAACCACAGCTCAGTGTGCCGTTCCATTACCAAAATGTTAAATAAATAAATTGACTGCAAAGGGTTCCATGCCTGCTGCAATGAAAATGCAGCTGCATTGTGCCGTCCAGCAGAATCAAGTGCTCTGTGTGAGATTTCAGTTTGCTATGTGTCAAATTGGAATAACGACTTTAGTACATTGAGTTCATGCAGTATCCTGCAAGATATCACAGCGAAAACTGTGATCGAGTGCTTTATCCTGGCAGATGCAGTGTGCATACAGTGCGTACAGTATATATATATGTGCAGTTGGCCAATATGCAAAACAGTACTACAGCATGCTACAGTAGAGTTACTGCAGTAAACAAGGCAATTTCAGTGCCAGTTGATCTCTTTTGTTATGCAGCAACTTGAGATACTACATTGCATCCTGGTCTACTCCATTGCATAGAGAGATAGAGAAAGATGGATAGATAGATAGATAGATAGATAGATAGATAGATAGATAGATATTCTTTCCAAAAGTGCATTATTTCACCAGTTAGGGTTCAGATTAAGCGACAAAAGTAGGAAATGTGGTGTTAGGGTTTTCAACCCTAACTCTCACCATCCCCAAAACAGCAAAAAGGAAAAAAAATTATGGTTTCCCTGTCCTGTGTCTTGGCAAATCAAGGGTGGGATCTTCCTTGGGGTTCTCAACCTAACTCACCCCATTCTGATATTGTCTTCAAACATACAGACCTGTGTCTCCTACATTTTGCCAACAACATGTGGGCCTCGCCTGAAGAAAACAGATCACATCTGACCTTATTTGCTCATGGAATGGGGTGAGCATTAGGTTGAGAACCCCAAGGAAGATCCCACCCTGATTCGCCAAGAGTCAAGACAAGGAAAACTGTAATGTTTTTCCTTTTGCTATTTTAGGTGGGGAGTTAGATTTGGAAATCCTAACACCACATTTCCCTACTTTTGTCACTTTAATCTGAACCTAACTGGTGCGTGACTGTTTTTTGCAAAAATTTCCTTGACTTCTTGAGATAGTAGAATCATATCTCATTCATGCAGGTCCTTGAGAGCTGCATGAACACATCCTCTGGGCCCTGCACTTCCTTGCCTGCAGGAAAGCAATTTATCAGCTTCATTGTAATTCTTTCTTGTGGGTCTCGCTTCAAAAATATATATTTATTAAGTGTTCTTAACACTGGACAGTTGACTGTATATGGGCAAAAATATGTTGCTAGGTTTTGTAGCCATAACTCAGTACATTTCTTTTGGTTTGGTCTCAAAGTTTCCATGGCTATAGTCCAGAAGTTACACCCTTGATGCATTTTTGGTGATGATTGGAATTCAAATATGGTCTTGGTACCTTGATGAAGTTACGAGGAAATTTTGGGGTGCTTTGCATACCTCATGAAGTTTTGGGGGTATTATTTGTTAGTCTTGTACTACTCATTGCGACATTTGTATTGATACATAGATTGTCCCATAAGTCCAAATATTGACAGAGTTATGGCTTGGTAAAGGTGCTATGTTATGCTGTAGAATTTAAATTTAAAAATTTTTTTTAATATGACCCTTAAATTGTTTTGGGGTATCATGTGTCAGTCTTGTAGTATTCATTGAGACCATATATCTATATACATATATTGTCCCTTTATTCCAAATATTCACAGCGTTATGGCTTGTTAAAGTTAAAATGTGAGAAAAAAAAGTCCAAATTCTTCTTTTATATGAACTGATCTTCTTTTGTTAGAGTTTCATGAGCTCACAAAACAGGTTGGTTCATACAAAGAAGAATAAAAAAAACTAAGTCCAAAATCCTCTTTCATATGCCTATTCCTCTTTCGTTATGGTGATACGAAAGAAAATCGTCTCACGAAGAAGACTTTTAAGTGCTTTAAAACACATTTCCTGGTCATTTTTGAAAAGCGAATAGCAGAATCAAGCTAAAGGTTCATGTTTAACAAGATATACTGTATGTGTTGATGTGTCTGCAGGGCATCATTTATAGGGTTTTCAAATTTCTATTTTTGAAAAACAGAAACAAGATGGCCGACACATGAAGAGAATTTCCTCTCATGAAGAGAAATCATCTTTAAATGAGGTCAAACTCTTCTTTGTATCAGACCCAAAAGACCCTACTGAACATGCTCACAATGGAAATTTCAAATCCTTATAAATCTGGAATCGATTAATATTTCTTCACCAAACAAGCGAAGGCATCATTCTGGGGCAAGCTCTTTCTACCCTGAAAATTTCTGACCAATATTTCAAACCTTCTGGGTGCTAGGTGATGACAAAAAAACAGCAAAAAACCCACAAAAACCTAAGTTTTCCAATGCATTGCATGTACCTCAAATTTACATCTGACTAGAATGAAAGTTGATACGTCAAGAGACTTTGCCCTCAGACAGCACATACAAACTTCATGCAAATTTGTTGAATGGGGTGAAGCTATTAAATGCAAAGTTAGGGTTTAACATTAAGATGTCTATTCAACTCTAACTATAGTGGCGCTGCCACACCACTGTAATATATATACAGCCCAGACTGTTTTAGAATTTTGCTCCGAAATTTTTGGTTAGAAAAGGCTTGTCCCAGAATGGTGCCTTTCGATGGTTTGGTGAAAAACATTAATCCATTCCCAAGTCTTAAGGATTTGAAATTTGGGTTCTGAGCAGGCTCAATAGGGTATCAAGCGTCTATCCAAAGACCCTTCTGAGCATGCTCAGAACTGAAATTCAAATCCTTACAACGGCAATTGATTAATATATTTTCAACAAACCAATGAGAGACATCATTCTGGGGAAGCCTTTTCTACCTGACAATTTCAGACCAAAATTCCAAACTGTCTGGGCACTGGCGATGACAAAACAACAACCCCCTCACCCATTTTCCCCAAGCGCACTATACAGATCTCGGAATCTGCACATCTGAGTGGAACAAAACTTGGCACATCAAGAGACTTTGCTCCATGTCCACCTTTACCAACCGATGTTGGGACCCCTGGGTAAACATACTATGAAAGTGCATGAGAGTTGGGAAGAGGAGTTAAGGATTCCCATCTCAGACAAACAATGGGCTTGTGCAACTACAGATTTCCACCAGAATCTCCAGTTCCCATCAAGGGAGGGAGTATGCCTGGAAACAGCTAATATGATATTTTCTGATTCCTGCTATTATCAAACATTACACAGCCTCCAAGGACTCTGGCTGCTGGCGTAAGTGTAGGAAACCCAGTGCACACCACATCCATGTGATGTGGAGCTGCCTGGCTTGGCCCCTTTCTTCCAACAGCTGGGGAAGATTAATGAACTCTTTGGCAGGGACATACCCTTTACCCCAGAATCATATCTATTTCTACAGTTAGCTAAACCTAATAATGATCCAAACACCGCTACCTACTGGGAATATTGATCACAGCAGCAAAAAGTGATAACAAAGGTGTAGTTGACCTAGAATTCCCATGAAAGGGAATGGTGAGCTATAGTTAATCAAATATATTACATGGAAAAAATTACACACAGTCTCAATGACTGGGCAGAAAGGTGCTGCTCCTGTTGGATGGGCTGGTTGCTATATTATATGGCTTGGGATGATGCCTTCGTCCCTTGAGATGACAGGCAGAGTTAACACCACCTCCATATGAATGGGAGAGGGACAAGACTGGAGTGGGCAGCCCTGGGCCCTCACTAGTTCCTCACCAGCGAGGGTGAATAACCCCTCACAGATATCTGCAGCTGGCCAAAATATACAGCACAGGGAAATGAAGAGGAGGTGTGGTCTGTCTAGCATGTTAATAGTTTTACTCCTGCCTTGAGTAATGCATACCTCTTGGGGTAATGGAGGCAAATGATGAAGAAAATAAAACCCTCACAGGGATGGTCAAATAATGATTGTAAAATATTCAAACTCTTGCTGCTGAATTGTTTCAAATTGAATGTACTTGTAAATGATTTTGCCAGTGCTTTTAAAATTTGTTAATAAAAAAATTTACAAAAAAATAAAGAGACTTTCACCCCTTCTGACCGCTCATGCAAAATTGCGTGCAAATCCATTGAGCGAGACAAAGCTATTAGGGATTTAACATTAAACAGCTACTCAACTCTAACTATAGTGGTGCTATAGCACCACTATAAAATATATATATATTTGTATAAAATGGGTCATCACAAATACTGCTCTCTGTTTGGATGAACCAGGTCACCTGTTGTGCTATATGTATTCACAAACACACAGTACTGTACTTTTCTTAGCCAAAGGTTTAATGCAGACTAGTTTTGAGTAAAATCATGCTTGACAGGGTACTGCATTTATTGAGAGATATAGGCAGTCCTCTGGTGTGTCAAGGTGTACTCTGCCTGTGACCTTATACCTCAGTACACAATGGAGGAGTGCCTATGCCTACCAGTGAACACACACCCTGTGGTGTGTTAATACCCATGTATTATATACAGTAGAATCCTGTTATAACGGACACGTTTGTGCAAGCAGGTTTTGTCTGTTATTAGGTGTCCGCTATATCCTAAAGTCTTAAAATGTAACTCTCCTCTCCACAGTTCACACACAAGAGTTAAAATCAGAACATGCCCCTCTTCTGCAAACCAGTGGTATGGAAAACTACTATTTGCAGCTGATCGGGAACCGAGCAATAAACAAGATTAGAAAGATTTTGCTGTACAGTACCTGTGCTGATTGGGGATCAGGGGCTGAGCAGTAAATGTGATCAGAAGACAGTTAGCAGGTAGTTTGCAGCATGTAACAAGGGCACAGAGGAGCTCACAGTGTCCGCTATACAAGGGCTGCAGAATATGGTATAAATGTGATTTTAACATTACAGACATAGCTTTTGGCTTCTGGCAAGACAGATCCATCTGCTATAGCGGTTGTCCGCTATAAGGGTGTCCGTTATAAGTGGGTTCTTATACAAAAAGAATGGAATTGATGGTTATAGTGGAAATCAATTGCCCCAAGGTACAAAAGTGACAGACAATCAGGTTATATGGCATTGGGCATTGTTGCCACTCAAGGTCCCTTTTCAGTATTGGTTGATAGTGCCAGCGCATATTTGTTTAGTGAAGCCATTTAAAGAGAACCTTTTCTGCCATTATTCTAAATCAAAAACAAATGAGAGGAAGTTCCTTACCTCCATAAGAGCGCCACTGTGGTAAAAGCAGCTTTTTGTTACACCCCAAGGAGGGGAAGAATTGTAAATTGTCCCGAGGGCTGGGGCATGATCCTTTCAACTTCCTGTTGCTGGCCACAACCCCACACTAACATTTTATGACATGGGTATAGGGAGGTGCAGGGGCATGCTGTATTCAAGTCTGTTGAGCATGATTTGAAAACACAGTTTTTGGCTGTTTAAGTGCTCATTTGGTAAAATCAGTCAGGGTTCAACTGACAGCTTTGTTAGTCGAACCCTGGTTCTGGTTTTTACCAAATAGCCCATAAACAGCTGGAAACTGTGTTTTCAAATCATGCTCCATAGAAACATTTCGCCATGCACCAATTGCTCCCCTCCCACTACCTGACCAGCAGCCTTAGCTTTGCTATAAATGCTGGCATATAACCCCAACCTAAGCACTTTTGTCCTGTGCCTTTTGTCCTGCTTCATCATGTGTTGTATGTCTCCTGTTGCTTATACCTGCATATTACTGTGTGCTAAATTTTCCCTTGTATTGCTGCTATATGTCAAGTAATTGTTATATGTTCCATACAATATCCAATGTACACCATGTGTTGTTGCTTGTAGTTTAATGCAGTTGTATCCATATGCTACTACTTGCCTCTATTATTTGCTCAGTTGATAACCTGCGTGTTATCCAACCTCCTGTACCTCCTCCCCAGGTCGCACTGGGAGATGAGCATCTTGTTGCTCAGTGTGCCTTTCCTGATGAAACTATTTCAATCAATCAGTCAATCAATAAATAAATAAATAAAACATCAGTGCAGGGGTGTGGACAGCAATAGGAAATGGCAAGGAATTGCTCTGCTAGTCCCTCGGGGACAATTTATGATCTTGTCCTTTCCTTTGGGGTGTAACAAAAAAGCTGCTTTTGCCACGGAAACTCCATGGAGGTAGGGGCGTCCTCTCATTTGTGTGCAGCACTGAAAGGTACTCTTTGAATGGCTGACATGTATAGCTTTTGTATAGACTGAAAGAAACTTTCTGTTTTATGCAGTGTTGCCTTTTTTCCTGTAAACTAGCAGCTGCATTAATGAGCTGGAGCTACTAATAATGAGAAGTAAAAATGTAACAGTCAGCAGCAGCTTGTAACATGTAGCTGCTGCAGCAACATCAATTAGCAGCACCAGCTTTTAAAGGGCACTGTCAGCTTTGCCCCTCATTTTGTGCTAATTTTCCATCTGACAATCGGCAACCACATAATTGTAAAGAGGTGACTGTAGAATGCCTCCGAATAAAAGAAAAAATAAGCAGCTTACCAATTGTCATAATTTACAAACTATTTACATTACTGGCATCCCAACTTAAAATCTCCATGCCCCGAAGCCGTTCCATGCTGAGTATGCGCATCTACAGGGGGCGCTGTCCCGACTTGCACATTTAACATTGGCTTGCTAAAATCTGTTAATCCATAACAGAATGGTATTCTAAATCATTGGTGGTGTTTACAAATAAAAACCAAGGGCTCGTTCCAGCACAAAATACTAGAAACATAACTTTGGCGTCAGATAAGGACGCTTGGCCTCTTGTCTGCCCATATCCCTACCTACAGGATAAGCTGCAGATCCTAGTTAACCAACAGCCTATTTCTTCTTACCCCCACAAGAATTGCCTTATGTCTGTCCCATGTATTCTTGAATTCTCCCAGTTTAGACCCACAACCTCCTCAGGAAGGCTGTTCCACGTCCACCCTCTCTGTGAAAAAATGCTTCCTCACATTGCCCTGAACCACCCCCATCTTTAAATTGTGTCCCCTTGTTCTTGCACATCTCTTTTCTGAAAGATGATACTCTCTTGAACTTTGTTGATTCCACTGAGGTACTTAAAGTTTCTATCATGTCCTCCCTCTCCCTCCTTTCCTCAGGGTATACATATTAAGCTCCTTTAGTCTCTCCTCGTATGGTTTCTCTTGCAGACCCTGCACCATTTTAGTGCCGTCTTCTGGACTGCTTCTATCTTGTCTATGTCCTTGCAGAGATGGGGTCTCCAGAACTGGACGCAGCACTTCAGATGGGGTCTCACCAACTGTCTGTACAGAGGATAACAACTTCCTGTTTTCTGCTGGTGATGCCTCTCCCTATACATCCCGGTATACCCCAGCCCTTCCTACTGCCTTCTCACATTGCTTGCTACCTTAAGGTCATCTGATATGATTACCCCCAGGTTCCTTTCCATTTTGTTGTTGTTACTACCTCCCTTCAAATTGTGTAATCTTCCCTGGGTTTTGTTTCCCAGGTGCATTATTTTGCACTTCTTTGCATTGAATCCAAGCTGCCATACTTCTGACCATTTCTCCAACCTTGTCAAGTCCCTTCTCATCCTTTCCATGCCTCCTTGTGTATCAACCCTGTTGCAGATCTTTGTGTCATCTGCAAAGAGGCATACTTTTCCTTCAGTCCCTCTGTAATGTCACTTATAAAGACATTAAAAGGACTGGACCCAGTACTGAACCCTGCAGTACCCCACTAGTAACCTCTCTTTCTTCAGAGTGGACTCCATTTACAATTACCTTCTGTGTCCTGTTGTCAGCCAGTGTTTTCCAGGCTACCACCCTGGGTCTCACTCCCAGGCTGGTTAATTTGACTATTAATCTTTTGTATGGGACTGTGTTAAATGCCTTGCTAAAGTCTAGGTAGGCCATGTCACAGCCCCTCCTGGTCTACTACTTTGGTCACCCAGTCAAAGAAATCAATTAGATTAGTCTGACATGACCTTCCCACTGTGAACCCATGCTGCCTTGGGTCCTGTGCCCCACTGGCCTCTAGGTACTCAACAGTTCTTTCCTTTAGAAGTGATTTCATCACTTTCCCTACCACAGAGGTCAAACTGACGGGTCTGTAGTTTCCTGCCTCTGTCTTAGTCCCACTTTTGTGAAGGGAATCACATCCACCTTCCTCCAGTCCTCGGGTACCACACCATCCTCCCATAATTTGTTAAAAAGGGTAGTAAGTGGTTTCACTAGTTCTCCCTTAATTGTTTTAGAATTCTGGGTGAATTCCATCAGGCCCCATTGCTTTGTCCACCTTCAGTTTTGGAGTTCTTTCAGACCCCTTTCTTCTGTGAAAGCACTGGGATCGACACCCCTATCAAGTGCTTCTGTTAATTGGATTTAATACATTAAAAAGCTGATGTACAAATCCTCACGCATGCGCAGTGGTGGCTGGAAAAGATCCAGCGCCTGCATGAGAAAGTGCTGCATCCGTGGGATGTGGCTTGCCACTGGACCACCAGGGGATATGTCCATTATGCATATCAGCAATCGGGGATATGGGCAGGGTGAGGGTTACCACTAGACTACCAGAATTGTACACATTACTGTATGGGTGGCACAGCTACCGGCAGGGAGGGGTACCACTGGACTGCCAGGGTATTTTCACCTATCACTGTTGGCCATCGCAGCTACAGGGAGGGTGGGGGTACGCTAGACCACAAGGGATCATATGGGTGCTTGTGGATGGTGTTCTGGGTAGGCGGTGGCCACCCATGGCTGCAGCTGCTGTGTTGTGCCCACCAGTACAGCAGCGCTCCCTGTTCGAGTAGCCACTATCTGAGCCATTATTTCAGGCTCAACTTTGGGTATGCAGCTCATCCCAGGGTTGTGCCAACATATGTGCCGCACATCCCGGGCTGAATATTGGGATGTGCCGCGCCATAAGCGCGCCCCTGAAGATGTGCCACATACATTATCTTTAGCCCCAGCACGCCGGGACTGCGCTCGCGGTTCCTCTTTCTAATATTGCACCGGGTGCATTGGTGGGGAGTTGCGTTGGTGCACCTCAGTTGTGCCTGGTGCAAGCCCTTTGAATATCAGGGCCACTATATACAAATATTGACTGGAATCAAGGACTATAGTGTGAGAGATGAACAGTTGTCTAACAATTGTACTATTGCCTGAAGCCAAAGGCTGAGGCCAGTATGAATACTGGAGGCAATAAATCATCCCTCGAGGTCAGATTTTCCACCATAGCCTGAACTAACACCGGTGATTATTTGTTTTATAAAACCTTGGGAGAGTTATGTTACCTTTCCTTAAATAAGCTTCCCACTACCCCACATGCTGCCCTAATCATTGTACATATTACCTCACACAACATCTCCACATATACAAAAATAAATATTTAAAGAATTGACTAACCTGTACTATGTTCTTTTGCATTCCTTTCTCTGAAGGCCTGTTATCCTTGGTGTTCAACTTCTTGTTCTCTGACAAGCTGCTGTTTTCAGGACATATCTCCCACCTACACATTAACTGAGCAGATGTGGCTGGGGTGGGAGCAAGTCATGGAGCTCACTCTGTCTCCCATTGGTGCTCACAGTGTGACTGACCTTAGCTTTTTTTTTTTTTTAGTTTAAACAGTTAAAGCTGAGGAGCACTGTGTGCCTTGCCACCACCCCTGCCAGCTCTCTTCTGCATACATGTGATATGTCCAACTTGCTTAAGAGGGAGGTTTGGGTCAAATTAGGAGGAGATTGGCCTGCCACCTTGCTTAAGAGGAGATTTGGGTCAAATTAGGAGGGAGATTGGCCTGCTAGTAGGGAGATGCCGTGAACGTTGTGCGTTTGTCCTTAAATGGTGTCAAAAACATAAGAAAAAGTCATTACAAAATATAATGCATTTAATTTTGTGAAGAATAAGCACTAAAAAGAATAAACAACTAGTTATATAAAGTTATCAGATACATTGTGCATCACTGATTTAATTTATATGTGTCTTTATCTGCCCACAAAAGGCGGATATTTTGGACAGAATTTTATTTAAGCAGGAGATTTTGTTTCCCAGGAGGGAGGGTGGGAGCTCAGTCAAAAAAACAGGAGTCTCCTGCGTAGAGGAGATATCACATGTATGCTTCTGCCGACTGCTGACATGGTGTAAGTTGGCAAGAGCTGGCAGGGAGGAACTGTAACTTTTGCAAGTGTATGCAATGCAGTCTGTTTTCTGCTCTCCCTGCCTACTTCATTCCAATTGCTGCTTCATAATGTTTTGAAACAGCAGTTGGGCATTCTGTTAGGCTGCACCAAACTCCTGAAACTCTTCGATTTGAGGCACTTCTGAGTTACATAAGCTTGTGCAGCTTGTTCACACACTACCTGGAAAAAGAGCATGTCATTCCTGAAGACAGGATGGTGAGTCATGTAGTTCCTACATGCTCCTTCGTCCCTTAGGAACTTTGCAGCAGAGACAGGGAGGTGAGCCCAAACAAATAAAGGACTTTTGTTTGGTAGCGTGCCTTCTGGTGTGAAGGCATGGCTGGAGGAGGGGAATGGGAGGTGACTGTAAATGCGTGTCATACTTGGGTGGAATGAGCAGCCACTAGACTACCAAGAAAGTGAACCGGGAGCTAGAGGAGGAACATCTATCACCTAGGACTTTTCTGTGTTATTAAAAGTAACAAAAAAAAGGATCGGGGCAGATAACCAAGGAACTGATGCAGTCTTGATGCAGCTTTAAGGAATGACCAGTGGTGGAGGCATGTTAAGAGATGATTGACAGGTTGACTGGATAATAGTTCAAAGACTATTTCCCAGTCCAGTGAACTGTTGACCTGTTTTGGTCTGAAACTGGTTAATAGTTCAAGTACCTTCCGTGTCATGTGACTGTCTCTGGACCAATCAGAGACCAGAATTTCTTCTTAATATTTTATAATTATATATATATATATATATATATATATATATATATATATATAGGGGATATGCAATGGGCTGATTTAAAATATACAATTTTTCTTTAAGTATGAGGGCAGGACCATAACTCATGAGTAGCAGAGTGGTGAGTTATGAAAGTCCTGCCCACTCACAATGATGATAAATTGCCTATTTTGAATCAGGCTATTGTATTTCTCAAATTACAACAGTAGTTTACAAGCTATATCTTTTAAATATGTAGTTTTTGCTGTTTTTCTGTGATTTTACCAGCAGACTTCAGCCTGTACTAGGCATTGTAATGTCATTAGCATTGTGAAAGCTGCTGTCGTATTGGTTCGGTATTCCACTGTGATGACAATAACCTTACAAAATATCCATTGTCACAACAGTAACATTTTTTATATGTTGCTGTTACTGATGTCAATAGCTAAGATATTTTTATCTTGTCATTTACCCCCAACTCCTGTTGTGTATATGGGTGTGTATGGATAGATAGATAGATAGATAGATAGATAGATAGATAGATTACAGTGGCATGGTAGTGCCACTATAGTTAGGTTGAGTAGCCTGCTAATGATAAACCCTAGATTTGCACCTTAATAGTTTCACCACCATTCAACAGATTTGCATGCAGTTTTGAAAGCTCAGTCTCGGGGCAAGGTATCTTCACATGACAAGTTTCATTCCAGTCAGATGTGCATATTCTGACATCTGGATAGTAAAACAAATCATGTTTTTTTTGTTGTTTTTGTCATTGCCTAGTGCCCAGATGGT
This sequence comes from Neoceratodus forsteri, assembly GCA_016271365.2. Classification (NCBI taxonomy): domain Eukaryota; kingdom Metazoa; phylum Chordata; order Ceratodontiformes; family Ceratodontidae; genus Neoceratodus; species Neoceratodus forsteri. Next base: position 1,179,997,521 of record CM057450.1, on the reverse strand, counting down.
TTGGAATTCTGATCTGAAACCTCAGGGTTGAAAGTGCCTGGCCCAGACTGATGCCATTTGTTGGTTTGGTGAACAAAATATAAATTTATTCCAGAGTTATATGGATTTGAAATTTCAGTTCTGAGCATGCTCAGTACACCCTTTGGATAGCTGTTTATACGAGAAAAGAATTTGGCCGTGTGAAAAAGGATTCTGTTTCATGTGGGGTAATCTTGTTTCATGAGAAAAATTATTTTTTATATGGCCATCATATTGTTTCCATTTTGTTCCCCCCAAAAATTTTTGAAAACCCATAAAATAATATCATAGAAATACACCAACACATGTATCATGCTAATTGGGATCCCATTTGGTAAATTACCTAGAAATGTGTTAATGCATTTTAAAATTCTTTTTGTGAGACAATTTTATTTTTTCATATGGCCATATGAAACAAGAATAGGCCATCCAAAGCAAGATTGCCTTCATACAAATAAATAATTTGGATTTCATGTTTTTTCACAATCTTTTTCATATGAATGAATCTTTTTCATGAGATTGTCCTTCATACAAAAGAGAATTTGGACTTTTTTCCACATTTCAACTTTAACAAGCCATAACTCCATCCGATATTTGCAGTTAAGGGACAATCTATATATCAAAAGAAAGGTCTTAATGAGTACTACAACACAAACACATAACACCCACAAAATGTGTGGATTTCCATAAGATAACATTACAACTTTAACAAGCCACAGATCAATAATTGGAGTTAAAGAACAATGTACATATCAAAAAGGTGTAAATGAGTATTACGACACTAACACATTTCCCCAAACATCCATGGGGTACATACTGTACCCCAAATTACCTTCAATCTTAACCATGGTGCCAAATCCACAATGAAAGGCCTATCATCATTAAAAATGCACCAAAGGTTTATCTAGTTTTCCATTACAATCCTAGCACATTTCTGAGCAAACTGACAAACATTTGCTGACTTACAAGTAAAAACAAAAAACACATTTCTGTCCATTTACAATCAAGCACTGGTAATTAGAGGAACACTTAACATATGTTTTCTGTGAAGTGAGCCGCTAAAAAATACAACCAAGAACATAAATTGCTTTTCTGGAGCATGGAAGCACAGGGCCAGATGGATCTGTGCAGCCATGGAGGCGATGAAGTGCAGGGACCTGCATGAATGAGATCTGACTATCCTGAACTCAAAAAGTAAAGAAATTCTTAGCAAAAAAATTAGCATTTGTGCACCAGTTAGGGTTCAGATTAAAGTGAAAAAGTAGAGAAATGTGGTGTTAAGGTTTCCAACCCTAACCCCCACCCACATCCTCCAAGCAGCAAAAGGAAAAAACATGGTTTTGGCTGTCCAGAGTCTTGGCAAGTCAGGGCTGGGGTCTTCCTTGGGGTTATCAACCCTAACGCTGACCCACATTTTCATGTAGTCTGACATCTGAGTTTGTTTGCAAATGGAGTGGGGAAGCGTTAGGGTTGATAACTGTAAGGAAGACCCCAGCCTTGATTTGCCAAGACTCAGACAGTTCAAACTGTAATGTTTTTCCCTTTGCTGCTTGGAGGGTGAGGAGGTGTTAGGGTTGGAAAACCGAGCACCACATTTCCCTACTTTTGTCACTTTAATCTGAACCCTAACTGGTGCATTAATGTAGTTTTTGCAAAGAAGATACAGGTATATGCATACATATATATATATATATATATATACACACACACAGTATAACCTTGATTATCCGGACCTCGTTCATCGAACCTCCGGATGAACCGAACTTCTGGTACATCTCCGATTTCACAGCATGTTTAGCTCTTTAGAAAAAAAAACCATTTAAATCGAGTCAATTAGTGGCGGATTCTGTGCATTCAGTGTAGTCATTCAATTAAGTCTGTACCTGTAATCACTTACACACTAAGCACTTAATCCTTAAGTACCTTACTTAAGCAGCTGTCACTCACATCTCTTTATCTCCGTTTGATCTTTCCTGACGAACAATGGCTGAGAGGAGCGGAAAATGCAAGCGTTGAACCCTAGATATCTGCCAGAAAGTGAGGATCCTGGACTGTCTTGAGCAGGGACAGAAAGCTGCTGAGGTAGCAATGATGTTCAGACTTGGCAAGTCAACTGTGTCCGGCATCAGCAAGGCTAAAGTAAAGCTGCAGGATCGCTGCATCCGTGAGCAATCTCAGGTATCGATAACAGAAAGACAATGAGAAAGTGCCACGATGAGCAACTTGATCATGCACTGTACCTGTGGTTTGTGCAGAATCGGGTTTGTGGGACTCCTATCTCTGGCCCAATAATAAAGCACAAGGCTCTCCAATTCCATCAGGACATTAACGGCATGGATGACTGCTTTACAGCTAGTGAAGACTGGCTTCATGTTTCAAGGCTTGGCGTGGTACAAGACAGTTGTCTGTTGCTGGAGGACTGCTGTAAATGAGCGGCGCATCTATCCTTCATTCGGGACAGACTGTGCATGTTTATGGCAATGGAGGGTTATCCCCTGAAGCTGTTTACAATGTGGATGAGACAGGGTTTTTGGGAAAATGCTCCTGAAGAAACATTTGCGCGCCTCTGAAGAGTGTGCTCCAGGCTTTAAAGAAGTAAAGACAGACTGACTATTCTCGGCTGCACTAATGCCACTGGCACCCACAACCTCAAACTGATGGTGACTGGAAAATCTATGCGACCACGTTGTTTTAAACACATAAATCTTGACAATCTGCCAGTGTTATACTGGACGCAAAGCAGTGCATATATGTCGGCCACCCTCTTTAAGTCCGTTTTCCAGGATTTTGTACCTGTTGTCAAGGGTGCACCTTCGTATTACCAGGGACTCCCATTGAAGGCCATCCTACTGATCGATAATGCTGGCGCCCCGATACCAACACCTTAAAACAGCTGATGAGGCAATTTGTTGTGTCTTTCTGCCACAAACACTATGGCTAAGTTGCAGCTGATGGACCTGGGTGTACTTGCAACACTGAAAAGAATCTACCAAGGCAAATTACTTAGCCAGACACTACGGAGGAAAATGTTGAAATCAGCCTTACAGAAATCATCAAAAAAATAACTGTTAAGGATGCCTTTTATCTCCTTGGGAGGCATGGTCTGCCGTGCTCATGACACAATTGAGAAATGCTGGCAAAGATCATAAGTTTTAACACCAGCCGTTAACCCTGTTTTGGTTCACCAACAAGAAGAAGCAACTACGGACTTAAAGGAGCTTGCGACTACCCTTGATCTTGGAGAGGAACAACTCGTTGTGGCTGGAGTCTGATGAGCATGATGAGGGTAGTGACTTGTCAGACAGTGACATTCTTGCTATTGCCACCAAGGAGAATGAGAGTGAGACTGGGAATCAGGTGGACAGTGATGAAGATTGTGATTCGTGGTTACTTTACTGACAGCTGGTGAGGCCACAGAAGCTTTTGACACTTGCATTTGTGGCTGGAAAGTCAAGCAGGTAGTGACTACCTGCACACCTTGCTTGAGACAACTTAGACAAAAAGCTATACTAAAACTAAATAGAGCTCGAAGCAAAGGCTATTACAGATTTTTTAAATAAAATAACAGTACTGTAGATTTGAAGTCTTTAATGACAGTCCGTTTTCAAAATTGTACAGTACATTAAAGTTTATTAAAAGTACAGCAAGGTGCAGTTTGATGTGTTTGAGGAGTGTTGTGCATTAAATAATACTGCAGGTGTGCTTACTTTATCCAACCACGTTCTGATTTTTGTTTCTATTGAAAATACTGCAACCTCAGTTATCTGAACCTCACGATTTACCGAACTAATCGGATGTCTCCTTGTCGGTTTGGATAACCGAGGTTATACTATGTGTATATATATATATATATATATATATATATATATATGTGTGTGAGTGTGTGTGTGTGTGTGTGTGTGTATTTATATATATATATATATATACACACCCATACATATACACACACACACACACACACAATAAGTGAGCTGATAACCAGTGAGATATATCTGGTTATTTTTCACCCCAGTGAGATAAATCCTGCTGACATAGGCACTGTGATAATGTCAGACATTTATTCACACAGTGCATATGTCAGCAGGTGATATTTTCACTGTGCTTACGCCAGTACAGGCACCTCCCTGACTGGATTACTTTTCAATGCAAGTAAGCTCTAATTACAGCACAAAACACCAACATGTCCAATAATATCTTCAGCTGACATACACAGAGCATAAAAGAACACAAAATCACCCAAAATAACTCATGTCCTGAAAATGGATGTCAAAATCCATGAGGCAGTACACTCCGACTCGGACCACTGACACAAATACTACAGTAAACATATATCATCACGAGAGCATAAACACAGTTTCCCAAAACTTCCCACAGTTGTTTAAACTTATGATGTGCAAAACTACCTCCTGTATCTGTTCCATGTTGCTCAATGTTCATTCCATGTTGCACAGCATTCCTCCAAATGTGAAGGTCTGAAAGCAAAAGTAATCCACCGCACCACTGGTGAAAGAGACCGGACGAGCAAAGAATGAAAATATAGCCACACAACATATGCAGTACCACAGTCCATGACAAATAGAGCAAATCAGTGTAAAAAATAACTAGAACACATATCTGGCCATAGAAATAAAAGTTTTTCATGCAACCCGTTCAGAACGATGCCAACCCAACTCCCACCTACTGAACATCAGTCAATCACATCTCACAAACATACACTACATGACCAATCATACACTACAACCAACACAAACAACCAATAAAATAACAGAAAAAAATCCCATTCATGTTTCCAACCAATCACACTACAATAGTGACTCCCATTCACAAAACACACCTGAATACCAAAAAAGCAAGCACAGATTCAGTGGAAGAATACCACAAAATGAAATAAAACCACTAAATCACACAGATAAAAATGCCATAACTCTGTCCCCTATTGTATAAATTGCACACATAGCGTGCAGATTGTGAGATCAGGAAAATATTCTCACTCCTGCATCATGAGCTCTGGATACTCTCACCATGCCCTCGGCACGTGAGTATCCAGAGCTCACTCTGAGGAGTGAGAATATTCCATATCACTCCTGCCCATCATGTATCCCCTATTTATATATCTATCTCTCTCTCTCTCTCTCTCTATCTATATATATGTATATATTTACAAAATGGGTAGGAAAAATTATGTCTGCTGATTTGTTGGACACATCACATGACTGTCTTGCATAGCAGAAGCGACCGCACACCTGCACTTTACCCCCTCCAAAACAATTTTGACATTTTATAAGATGGAGAAACCACTCTGAGGTGTGCGGTCATGCTCTGATATCACATATGCCTTGGGTAGTTGATGCACTCGGCCTGCAGCCCCGTGCATAACAATGCACACCAAGGCATATGTGTGTGTGTGTGTACATATATATATATATATATATATATATATATACAGTAACCCTTGCTATATCGAACCCCACTATAATGAAATATTGGCTATAACAAATGCGTTTATGGCTCGTCTTGACACTGACAGTCATCTGTTTCCACTGACAGTCAGCTGTTTCGATGAGGTGTACAATGCACCATTCATTGTCAATCGGTGCCACTAGTTAATTAAAAAATTTTGTTTGCTAAACCCAGATGTTTCCATCACACAAACTTATCATCCTTGCCTGTGACTTATTCCAACAGTAAAAATGCATGGATGACATCTAACATCTTCGAAATGGAGGCATGAGGTAGCGTCAGCATGGCCACTATCTATCATTGTTGGATCGCTACCCTCGGACCATCATTTGGTGACATGCTTCAAGCAAAAGCGCCAATGATACTGATGACACAGCAGAAATAACGCAAATCGCTGAGAAACTGCAGTTGATTCCTTCTGATGCTCAGGCTGAAGACACTATTAAGGAGTGGTTGTGCTACGATGATGCAGCTGGGCCATATGATGACCTTACTGACTTAGAGATTGTCAGTGCAATATCTAACAGTAGCTGCTTATGAGGGAATCTTGTGGACGAAGGAGGAGGAGGATGGGGGACAAGGTTGTGATCCCATACCTACGTACCAGCAAGCAATTTCCGGGATTGAATCAGGCTTGCACTGGATGCAGTCACAAGATGCTGACCCGATCAAGGTGCTGCAGTTACGGAATGCTCTGTCTTATGCCCGCGACTTAGCTATCAAGCGCAGCATTACACAAACAAAAATAACATCGTTCTTTCAAGCTGCAGACTAAACTAAACTAAACTTTTAACTATCCATTAAATTTGCTGTATAAACAGTTGTTCTAATAAAATGTGCTACTATTGAAAATGTTTCATTTCATTTTGTAGACTCACAGTGCACGTAACACCATACATTTAATGTACCCTCATTATAACGAATTTACAGCTATAACGAAGCATAACCTGTGAGCTCCCATTGCATTTGTTATAGTGAGGGTTATTATATTTATACAATGGGGATGATGCATATTCCAGTGAAATAAACCATGTTATTTTCACTGGGTGAAATAAATCTAATGACGTCAGCAGAGTTAAAATAAATACCATTTATTACACCCCGAAACCGGCGCTAAACCACGCTAATCCTCATAAGCTGCACTAAACCGCACACAAGTTGCACTAAACCCACTCTAATCCTGTGCAAATTATACATTTTGCAACACTGCCTCATTAATATAAATAGGACACATGATGTGCACATCGTGGAATATGAAAAATATTTTCACTCCTGCCTCATGAGCACTGTATATTCCACTCGTGCCTTCGGCAGTCATGAAATATCCAGGCTCACTCTGCAGGAGTGAAAATATTTTCCATATTTCACTCATGCCCATAATGTATCCTATATATATATAAACTGTGTGTGTATATATATATATATATATATATATATATATATATATATATATATACACACACACAGTATATTGCAAAACAAAATGTTAATGCATTGTTATGGTTTGTAGCTATAAAAGGATGGAAATGTAGTGTTAGGGTTTTTCAATGCCCACCTCCCTCCCCAGCCCTTGCTTCATGACCCACGCCAAGCTACCAGTCAGGGCTGTACCCATAGATCTGCTGCTTCAAGCTGCAAGTCTGGGTCTATGCCCCAGAAGTCTGCTGCTCCACATAGAGTCTACAAGATCAGTCATAGCAGGTCCTGTACAAATCACAAGATGATACATAACTGCTGCAGGGCCCTGCAGGCCCTGCATGAAACAGGCAGTCATTCACAATTTTCTTCACGCCTGCATGAAACACAATTTCAGTCATAATGTTCTTCACACAGGCCTTTTGGTCCCTTCACAAAGCAATAACTCAATCATTACTTTTGTTTGTGCAGGGCAATGTTCAGAGCAGGAGATCATTCATAGCTTTCAAGGGCTTCAGACCTGTAGCTTAAAGCAGCAGACCTGTGCGCAAGGCCCCAGCTCTGTAGCTTGACTTTGGGTTACAAGGCTAGGGGCCAATGAGTGGGAGGGGCTTTAGGGTTTTAGGATTGATAAAACCTTAAGCCACATTTCCCTTCTTTTGTGGCTATGGAACCCTAACAATGCATTTTTTTTTTTACAATGAATTTCCTTACTTTCTGAGAAAGTTGAGATGTAACTTACTTTATATAGGGCCCTTTGGACCCTGCATGAAACAGGAACTGAGTCTTAACTTAGCATTCTACAGGGTCAAACAGAGCAGGACATGAGTCCTAACTTTCTTCAAGTAGGACCCTATGCATACATACATAAATACTCACCTAGTAACATAGTAATTTAAGCTCAGAAGGGACTCTGACAGAAATTAAATAAGTAAGCTGTGCAGACACATACCAATTCAAAGGGATTTCCTACTCATGCTGCAGGGTACCTGGTGATTCCCTTGGTAAGCAGAAATGCACGCTTAAAGGCATGTACTGTCTTCATGTCCACTGTTTCTGCTGGTAGACTGTTCCATAGGTTCACCACCCTGTGAGAGAAAAAGTGCCTTCTAACATCACCCCTGAGCTTCAGGCTATATCCCTGCATCCTGCTGCAGTACAATATATCACACGTTCTCACATATGTAGAAGGAAAGAGAGGGTGGATGAGGAAGTTACTTATATATTTAGTTTTCTAATGTGTCTTTGGAATACCTGGGATTGAACAGATCACTTTATCAAGAATATGAGTCCAATTTTCAGTAGATATTAGAGCCTTAAGTATTATTTCCTGTTGAATTAGTGGTTGTCGTGCATTTGAGTCTCTGAGCAATCCACTAATGTGATATTAATGAGGAAACATCAGTCCAGAGAGGGTAGTCAATATAAATCAGTGTTTACAAAGTGTGATTAAGTCTGAAATATTTCATCAGCACCATGGTCCCAGGCGGACTCAGTGCTAATTACAAGAGCCTGCACGTGCTTCTAGGGGCTCTCACAGACCCTGTGTGCCGCAAACTCAAAGTAGCAGGCTTACAATTATGTCCCTTCTGTCTCTGATGGCAATTTATGCACTTGGTGTGATGACCTTCCCACCCCAAAGAGGACAATAACCAAAATGCATTTTCATTAAGGTACTAATGTTCTTAATCACATTAGGGTGAGTGTTAAAAGTACTGAACTACTAGATGGAAGACTAAGGTAGAGTATAAAGGCGTCTCTTAAAAGTTAGACTTTCCATTCATAAATAGACTGATCTTATTTCTGGTGTTCAGTTTGTCTGTATTAAATGAGGACTATCTGAGGGTAGAAAGAACTGAAAGACTTAATAAGAATTGACTCAGACATACTGTGGTTTGAAAATAGAATGCTTCAGTTGCAGGCACATCACTTACAAATATTCAGCTCTGTTTAGTTAGTTCTGTGTACTTATTTAACTACAGAAGACTAGGTCCACGTTGGAAAGTATTTGAAGACATGGTAGCTTACTAACAGTTAGAAAGAATCATCATGAGATTGTGCTTCCATCACTGACAGCAACACATGCGGCAGTGCCATCAGTTAATGGTCACTGGGGTCCGAATGACCAAGGATGAAGATTTGTTAATAGAAATGATGCACCAGGGACATACTCTAACAGGGAGGCATGTCTCATTTTATAAAATCAGTTTATTGAAGTAATATTCTTAACACAATCTGATGTTCATGTCCTGTTGATAAGGTTGGTTGTTTACTGAAATGGTTTGTGCCTTTTTTCTCCTCAAATGCTATGCCACAGGTAACATAGAGTACAGTTGTCCAGCGACAAATGAATGTGAAATCACAAAGCAGGCGTAAGTCCTGCCAGGCCTGCCGCTTCATGAAGTGTCTAAAAGTTGGCATGTTGAAAGAAGGTAAGGGAAGTTTTATTTTGAACGTATGCACAGTATATCTTACTATTACCAACAGGAAACAGGGACAGAAAAAGCAGGCAGAATTATCAGATCCTTATTCCATGTTTTTAATTTTACTTGAATGCATTCAGGTTTCTTCTGCTGAGCCAATATTTATACAATATTCGGTTTAAAAAACTAGTTTATTACATATAGTCTTAGAATGTGAGATACTGCTGGATTCTGTCATCTTTGAGGATTGCTCCTCTATTAAGCTCTACTCCTTGGTCAATGCTAAAGAACATTAGGACTCCTCCAGAACCTTAGAACTTTGAGGCCAGATATTCAAAACTTTGCCCGGGGCTAAATTAGCACTGCCGGTGGGCAAACTTAGCCAGAGCACAAAGCAAGCTACATTCAAAAGGAATAGCCAGGGCAAACAGCTTCTGAATATAGTATGGGAAAGAGGCCATGCAAACTGGGCTGGGAGTGCAGGGCAAGCGTAGCCCTGGAATAAGACAGCACTGAATATAGCACCCAGGAAGTGCAAATCACAACAACAACACAGTGCACACAACGTGAGGGTGAGGTAGAGGTGAACTATGTGGCCAATGTGTGTTCCAGCAAATGTGTGGACCCAGTACAACTGCAGGCAGCAGCAGGCGTGAAAGAACAGCGTTCAAAACTGTATAATATTCCCTGAACCATTAGCACCGTGCCAGCGGCAGCTGAGCTAAGCAGTTTGCCCGGTGCTGAATTTCTCATATTCAAAAGTGACATGCAAATGAGCCTACTTAGGTAGTCTCTGGGCAAACAGCCAGATTAGCATCGCATTATGCCCTGATTTGCGTGCAGTTTGCCCAGCGGTACAGCAGGGTCCCACAGCTGTAGGTCAGTCTGGAAGTACAGGGTCTGGCCAGGACTGGCGCAGCTCCACCTGTAGGTCAGTCTGACAGTGCATGATGGTTGCTGCAGGCTACATGTATGCAGTACAGCATAGCATTGTGTACCCCAGGGGCGACACAGCATAGGCACAGGCGGTGGTGGTGATGCATGCAACTGGCACACTGTGGGGCATGCTACAGTGCACAGCAGACACCACAGTAGTAAGGGGCCAGTAGTGTGAGGGACAAGCAGTGCCTATGGTGTGTAGAGTAGTGAAGACTACTGCACTGTACACAGTGTCAAGCCCACCTCTGGCATGGGATGCTTATAGTGACATAGATATGGCCGTCTGCCTGTGCTGTGGTGTATGTACAGCTGTGTGGTATGTGACTGGGGGGCATGCAGATCAGACAGACACACTGGTATTGGGGTATTCCAATAATGGCCCATGTGCACTGTGTGCTGTGTCCCAGCCTTTGGCCGCACCCAGTCTGTGGTGAGGCCGGCCACCCGTACACCCTTCCCTCAACACCCACCATGCCCACAGTGCTGCATGTGTGTGCTGGCATCTGTTGGTCACCACAGATGAATGGTCTGCAGGTGTGTCTGTATGCCACACTACCATGGTGGCCCCTGGGGGCCAGGTCACATACTGTCTGGCATGGCTGGGACTGGTGCCAGCAGTTGGCATCATTGTAGTGCCATCAGTGAGCAGCATGTTTCCTCCTTGTCTGGCATTTTCTCTGTGTCATAGTCATATATTAGGGCGTGCAAGGCACTTTAAAACCACAATGTAGGTACAAAGCTGTTTGCCCAGAGTTAAGACCAGCTTTTTCCTGGCGATCATATTGACCATGCAAAGGTTGCATTAAGTCGTGCTAAACACCTTAGTCGCTAGTCGCTGAATATCCCATGCGCCTGTATTCATGTTCAGTTTGCCCCTTGCATATAACTATGGTTTGCCCGATGCTAATGCAGTTTGCACGTGCTGTTTGGCCTTGTGAATACAGCAGACCGCACTAATCCCACGCTAAACCCACACAAACAGTTTTGCGCACCGCATAAAGCTTTGAATATCTGGGCCTGAATATTTGCGGTGGTAATGGTCTGGTATGAGGACACCCTATGACTATAAATACCATGTACTCTTTCTTTTCAGAGCATTTTCTGACCTCTGTACTTTCTACATAATTTTGAGCTTTGATGCTTCCTTCTTATTTAGAGATATTGCATGTCTTTTAACTAGGTATTTAATCATTGAAATAATGTCTTTCTGTAGTTAAAGCAGCAGTGCAATAATGCTGAGCAAAAGCATTTGTCCCTACCTTCTTTACTATAAAAGATTCCAGGCATCTTCAGTTTTATTTGGTAGTAACATTTTCAGGTTCACCAAAATATGAGTATTTATAAATGTTTAATTTTTCTAAAGAAAAAAAGATGCCCGCCACATTTGGCTGAGAAATACCTTATTCTCTCACACCCTAGGCCATGAAATTATGAAATTAAAAGTGATCCAGAATGCGTCCACTGTTGCAGCCACTTACCTTACTGGTAAGGAGAACACACTAAATGGACACTTACAAGCATTCACTAGTAGACCCTATGGCGTGATCTCTGTTACCAGAGGTGATGTCACATCTCTTCAAGTGGATTACATCAGTGATAGAGCTATACTGCATATCCTTTGCACACAAGAGCTGCATTTGCATGTTCCTACCCTCCAGGGAAGGACACATGCAAGTTCAACATGGAAGGAGGGAACTCAATTTTGTACTAATTGAGATAAATCTGGTTTCCAGCTCTGCAGCATCTACTGTAGTAACAGGGATCTCAGACATCTGTCACTGAGAGATGATCCAGTCTTCCATGATTTGGGCACTCTCCTCTCATAGATCTCCATTCAACACTCCTCAGTTCTTGACTCCTGAGTGTGTTGATTGAGAGGGTTGGAATATCTCAAAGGGTCTCAGTGAATTGTTTTCCTGATGCATTTTCATTATGTAAGGTAGTGTTTAGGAAGCAAGTGAATCGTTGGGCATGGCACTCACTATTAAGTCATGCAAATCTCCTTGTTCATCCGGTGTCTAGCAGTGCAAGCATACTCAAAGTTTTATGGTTCCATTGGGTCCTAGGACTCTTGAGAACTAATCAAGTGTGACTCTAGGGTGGAGATTGTCTTGGAGATTAGTTAATATAGGTAATTCTTGCTCTTTTTATGTTACATTTAAAATGGTAGTTTTGAAAATGATCCCAGTACCAAACCCTGCCAGACAGTGCCTTCATGAATTGTTAAAGGAAAACAAAAATTGCCTTCTGGTTTTTGGCCCCTGTGAATCTCCATGTTTGCATTTTTATGGCTCTTCTTTTCCTACAGTGCCTCCTGTTGCATATGACAGTGATGCATCCAGGACCATTAATTCAACAAGAGGTGTTTTTTTCTCAGGTTTACAGTAGAGTTACCACCTGTCCTGATTTTCACAGGACAGTCCTGATTTGAGCAGCTGTGTCCTGCAGCAAAACATGAAAAATACTACATGTCCTGATTTTATAGTAGAGAAAATATTTTCTGACTTTTCCACTAAATGTTGCAGAAAACTACAATACCTTAACTTAAATACCTTAAAATGACAAGAAACAATAGAAACAACTTAGAAACTACAAAGAAACTACAAATGTTAGCCTTAGTTCTGATTATATAGAGAAACAAAGTCTGTTGCATTGGTGAGGTTACCTACTGTCCTGTGAAAATCATGTTTCAGTAAGAAATGTCCCACTTTGGGCTTCTAAAAAGGTGGTAACCCTAGTTTTCAGTAATAAAGCTGTGATGTTAAGTAACTCTTCTTCTCCAGGGAGCTCTAATGAAGGCTACATTTACTGATGGCAAATACCTGAGGGATCATTGAGTGGGCTACTCTGTAGAAATAGTCTTCACTAGTTATAGCATTTGTGAGTTTGGGTGATTTGCATGCTTTTTAAAGGGCTGTGTGCAGTTTGATGAAATGAAAGCTTTAAAACAAAACATTCACTTCAGCTGGATATACCTAGACACATACCTAGAAAACAGAAAGTTTTGATTAGACAGTTGTTTAATTGAAGCCAGAATATTAGGATCCTAACAATAGATTGCTGCTGCAGCAGTTATTTCTCTCTGAATCAATGGTTCTGGACATATCACTGTCACATGGGATAGGAGGCATTGTAGGAACAAGAAGAACCATAAAAATCTATCATGGAGATCCCTAGGGGTCATAAAACTAGCAAGCAAATTTAAAAAATCCTCCTTTCAGCAACTAAATGGAAGGACTTACTAGGAACACTCCTACAAATCAAAACACTCTGCACAACATATTTTTGTAAGTTTTGACTTTTGTTCTCCTTTAACAAAGAGTTGTCATTAGCCAGGAGCCTGGGGAATCAAACCTTGTTAAGATCATGTTTCGGTGAGATAAATTATTATCTTAGTATATGTTGTTTTACATGTTTACATGTTTTCTTGTTTTCCTGGAGAAATATCTGAATGTGCTTGACATTAAAATGCAAATCAATAGGTATTTTATTTGAAAATGGTTTTCTAGGAAGGCCACGGGTTCTAGTCCTGCACCAGGATTGGGTTCATACCATAAATACTGGCACCGAAGTGCAGTACTAAAGATGTGTTGTACTGTTGAGTTGTGCTGTCCTTCAGATGAGACATTAAACTTTTTGCCCTTTTGCCTTCACTGGTGGTTGCTCAGCTGGATGTTAAAGTGAGGAAATTTCTTTGGTGTTCTGGCCAAATTTTGCCCATTCACTAAAATAGCACCAACAGCTTAATCTGGTTCAATTTCAGTTGGTTTGCATCTGTGTCTTCTTCATCCCACCCGGACAAGGCTGAAAATAAGCAGTATTGTCTTCTCTCCTTTCCTGGTCAACAAAACTAAATAGGAAAGTGTGCTGAGCTGAAAGATCAACTAATTTTCAGATGCATCCTTGGGGAAGAGGTATATATAAAATAAAAAAAAATACACACAACATAATGCCTGATTGAGTTTACTATCAGCCAGAAGTCAGACCCTATATTCCAAGTGTCAAGTTGGTGTGACATCATACCACAGTGACACAGAGAAACTCACAGCTGACCAGTCACTTGTCCAGGAGACTGTTATGCTGTCACACTAACTGAAAACAGTTGTGACAAGGTATGCTGCCTTACTCATGTTTTGAAGTCAGACTCTTAACAGATATTTAAAAATATAATATGGGGGACTGTGTGAATAGTCTTTTTTTTTTTGTTTGTTTGTATTACACGCCGCAATGTGTTTTGCCTTAATGAACCACTCAAGTTTCACTCTTGTGGTTTCTGTGTTAAACACACCTTAGGTGTATAAAACAAACTGTTATCACACAGTGACCCATACATTATTCTGTATGTAACTGATAACTGTCCCTATTACACATGGAAAGCCCAGGGGATAATCTGGCATTGCACACATTCATTTAATAGCAGAGCATGACAGCTCAGTGCTGTCTGTCAATGAAAATGTATATTTAAATAAAGTGCTGACCGAAACTTCTTGATGGAGGAAAAGACCGATTTTGCTTATGCTATTTTAACAGCAAATCAGTCTTTGGTTCCTCAGTTTTTTCAAATGATGTACCCAGAGTCTTTACTAACTCTTTCTGGCATTGTAGTCAAGTGGAAGTCGCAAATCAAATATTACCAATGAAATGACAAACGGGTGAACTGCAGCTCTTATATCCACTCACACTCTTTTAAATTTAGCAAATGTCAGACATCTTAAAATATAAAGAATGGGAGGGTTCTGTAATGAGATTTGACAGACACCTTTGGTGTATCATGCCTTTATAAAAACTTCAAGCTTTACTCTTGAGGTTAATATAGCATCACACAACTCAGATGTGTGTAAAATCTCATTACACACCCTCCTGTGCATTATTCCCCTATAATACATCATTATGGTTGAACTACAATACTGGAGAGGCAATTATAACAGATGTGACCTGATTGTGGCTCCATTAGATTTAACATTGTGTAATTCTCCTAAAAGTGAAGCTCTGTTTGAAAACAACTGTATCCTAAAGTATAAAACATCATACTGTTGCCTGTTTGGAAAGCGTGGACATCCGCAGGTGGTAAGTCAAAATCTTAGACCATTGAAGCTGTACTTAGTGAATACCATGAACTCCCCTAGTTGCTGCTTCCAGCTCACTATTATGGATTTATTTTCAGGCTGTTTTCACTGTAGAGCCTCTGTTACCCCTACATTAGAAATGGGAGGCAGTGCTTTAAATTTACCTTCTATGTACATACAAAGATTCCAATACATGTGGTGCGTCCAAGACCATGATGCTGTAAATCTATTCAGATTTAAACCTGTTCAATTCAATTACAAGTCTGTAATAAAATTTGCTGCTGCATCCTCCATGCCGACACAGCAGTTCCTAGAAGCTGACTCGTGGAGTACCTTGAAATTGACAGCTTAAATCTATTAAAAAAAATTCAGTTACAGAGTCTGAAATGAAATCAAGCTTCAACAGCTTTGATAGTAACATCATATCCCTAGTATGTACGTCTGCATATCTGCCAAAGCACATCTTAAGGAAGCGCTCCTTTACAAATGCAGTCTTTGTTTCTCAGCGTTTATGGTTCCACAGTTAATGTTAATGTTAAAGTAGCTATGCATGTTACAGTGAAAAGTTTGTACCTGTACTATTTTCTTCCAGCTTTGATTGCCAGTTTACTCCCATCTGATATGGTGCCCTTTTCCCCATTTTGAGTGTGCGTTAACATTATTTTTAGATTTTAAATTATTAAGGTAAGCATCATTAAATATGTTCACAACAGTGTTTTCATCAATATTTCAGCTGTACTTGAACACCCATAGTTAAACAGCAACTTTCTTGTCACCTAGATGAACTAGCATGCAACCAAAATTGCTTCCTGCTCCTATGGGACACTGGGGACATCGGGATTAATTCCAAGCCACAAACATGTAAACTAAAATATGGTAAAAACAACATGATGTGTGGCACCATATAAATGGATTTTAAACCCAAAATTTAAAAGTAGGGATTAACATCAGGAGTTTTAAAGAAGTGCATAATGAAAAGATAAACCATTTGGTTTTGCTCCATACACTCTAGGGCTTACCTCTCTGGGGCCTTTACAGTGCCCTCACTGCCCTCAGACTCACCTCCTGCTTGCCAGACCTATGCCACCATGTCATGATCCCCAGAGGAAGTAGAAACTTCAAGGTTCAGTGTAGCTATTAGGGAAGGGAGCAGATGCTTGCCTGGGGAATGTAGTCAGGGGAGCAAAGTGCTAAGGGATCAGTGAGGAGGGCTGTGAAGGCCATCTCCAGTGCCTCCGGTCAGGTCCATCTTTTCCTGCTGTTCTCCCACTCTTCCCCAACTCACAGGACTGTGCAGGCTGTGGTATCCTGGGAGTGGGCAGATTTCACACATGCTTTCATATGCCGTAAGCCCTTCCAGGAGGAGAACATCCACTTGCATGCTCGGAGCCCTTCCTGCCAGCCTCCCTACTGATGTCCTATGTGGGTCACCATGATGTCAGAAAGATGAACCGCTTTTCTAACTTACTGTTTCTGTTCCTGTCTCTACTGTGGCCCCTTCTTGGTCCCTAAAACCTGTGAACCCCAGCATCCCCACCCATGATCCCTTACCAGCACATTTGACCCAGACGAGCTGATAAGTCCTCTGAATATAAAGCGACACCAAGCCTGAGTATACCAAACCAGTCTTCTATTCATTTACCAGGATATTGCACACAAGGGTATCAGGTGAATGGACACACATGGTGCACCTGCTTGCTGATGCCAGCAGCATCCGACCATCCCAGAATACCCCAGCTGCATAGCCAGCTGTGGCCACTGAGGAGACAGTATTGCAGAAGTATGCTGTACCCTCCTCCCCAGAGCAGAGCAATCCTCTGGATCACTCAATCCTCTGCACCCCACCAGCCCAAAAGACCATGGCTCATTCCTGAACCAGAGTAGCTCCATTGCGAGCAGTAGTGCTACCCTTGCATGGATGGGCTGACAATGAAACATTTTGTAACATCAGTTTCTGCTTTACAGTGATGCACAAACTGATTTATTTGCTGACTGGGCAAGACACATAGACCCAAGAGTTGTTTTAGGTGCGACCTGGGGAGGTGAATGCCGCAGTAAGTCAAATGGTGCAATGCAAATGATAGGTACAGTAAGTACACTGATAAAAACACAAAAATGAAGCCATTGAGTGAAACAGTGCAGATGGTAGCAAAGTAAAAGTACAATGAATGCAAACACAAGTAACAATAGACAGGATGAATAATTCAAAAGGACATGTGGAAAATAAAAGCTGGAAAATTTTCAATACTGATGACATGGGGGAGGGATACAGGTGCAAATGATTAAGTAATGTGCATATAGAAAAGCAGGCATACACCAGTAATCAAATCTGTCAGGGAAAGAAGGGGCAAGCTCGACAGAAATCTGGGCAGGGAAACTGGGAAAGTGAATGAATTTGTATCTAACAACTGCAGTATATACAGCAGCTTAAAATCAAGAGTTGTGTTGCTTTTCATGCTCTTTCTAGCTGCTACTTGGTGGCAGAATTATGGGTATGGTTGGAGATGTCCCAGCCCTACTGAGGATCCCTTGAGCTGGATCAGAGGAAAACAGGTTTTCTCCTTCCATGCCACTCTTTAAAGTAAAGAAAACGATCACACAAAAGGTTATGTTCCAGAATTTGGCTCATGCTTTTGTCTGGAAAAGCCTGTTTGCTGTAGAATCATTTTGTTTTGATAGTTCAAAACTCCAGTATATATCTTACTCTGCACAATCTCAGTTAAATATATCAGACTGAGTCCTTAGTAAAGCTCAGAATGGAATGGTAAATAACACTTTTTATCACAGTGGCCACCTAATGAGAATGATGTATAATTATAAAGAATAATTATTTTAGGCCTGTCATGAATGTCAGTTTCATGTAGTTTACATGTTAGCAATGATTTTTTCACCAGTAGAAATTTTTGGAGGCAATAAGTCACACCAAGATGGGTATTGCAGAAAATTAGTTCATGTTCCATGTATGTTAAAGGGCATGAGGCAAGTAGATTCACTTGTTTTAAGTTCATCAGCGTGCAAGCACGAAGAAACTTGTTGATATGAGAGTTGCTAAACAGGGGTGTGGGGTGCCAGCCCAATGCAGCGGTACTGCAGGGGCGGTCTCCTGACCGGCAAATCAGCAGGCAGTGTCCTGATGACACTGTTTTGATGAGGGGCTGGTCTCTGCAAACATTTCAAAGGACAGAGCCGACACTGGCTCAGCTCTATCCTTTGAAATGCAAATCCCTTCAACTGCTGCCCTTTAGTGTGTCTCTCTGTTCAGCAGTTTCCCAATATGCTGCAGCTCAGGCCGTCTTTCCTGGTGAAACAATTCCCCGATCCCTACAGCCCCATAGCTTGTCTTTCCGGTGAAACAATTTCCCCATATCTGCAGCCCCATGGCATGTCTTTTCTTGTTAAACAATTTCCCTGGTCAGTACAGCCCCATAGAGTGTCTTTTCTGGTTAAATAATTACCTTCTCTCTGCAGTCCCATAGCGTGTCTTTCCTGGTTAAACAATTTCCCCAGCCCATACAGCATCAAGATCAAGGGGCACAATTTGAAGATGGAGGGGATGGCTCAGAGGTAATGTGAGGTATTTTTCACAGAGAGGGTTGTGGATGCATGGAACAGCCTTCCTGAGGGGTCGTGGAGTCAAAAACAGTGGGGAGTTCAAGAATGCATGGGACAGACATAAAGCAATTCTAGTGGGAGGTAGGAGGAAGTAGGCTGTTGGTTAACTGGGATCTGCAGCTTATCCATTAGGTAGGAAATGCTCAGACTAGGTGGGGCAAGCGGTACTTATCTGCCATCAAATTCTATGTTTCTATGTGTCTTTCCTGGTTAAACAATTTCCCTTTCCGACTGGATGCCTCCCGATGTCGGATGCACCCATCTATATCTGTAACTGACAAGGGGTGCCTAATCCCCCTTTCAGTAATGGCACCCCCACACACACAGGCTATTATGGCACACTAGGGCCCACACAGGTGTGCCTAAATGCTTTAAAAAAAATCCCTGTATAATAAAAAGTCCAGCCAGCCTTTTTTATTATACTATAAAAGAAAACCTTCAATGTCGTCTCCCAGTCCACCCTCCCTACCCCAACCTCCCTCTGTGCACCCACCTCCTGCACCCCCTCCCACACTGCATTCCCTTCTGAGGTCGGGAGCCGTGATCTTCACTGGTCTGGGATACGCCTGCACTCTTCAAAGCCGAACTAGGAACTGAGGAATCGGGTAAGCCTGTATAACGAGACTCAATTGGGGGTTTCAACTAGGTCGATATCTCAGCCATTTTTAGGAATTTTGGCTCCAAATTTTCAACATGGGGTTCTTGGGACCCCACCTTCTGGTATATGTCAGTGTCTTTTCATTTCTTGGTCCTGAAAGGTGATTTCACAGTCATTACACAGAATCACCTTTCAGGACCGACACTAAAACAACAGTGCCAGTGTTCATGAGGTGGGGTCCCAAAAGCCTGTGTTGCAAATTAGTGGAAAAATAAAAAAATGCCTGCATTACAAATGTGTGTTGCAGTTTATACACACGCCTCGTAACTTTGCTAATTTTTATATTTTTCACTCCAGATTCTCCAAATTGTGATTTTTTCACATCTCCTTATAAACAGTACATCTGTCATTTTTCACATCCTGCCCAAAATGTGTTTTCACACATGTGGCCCAGAATGGCACAGTCAGCGTGCAAAATCAACTTTCAGGATGGATTAACAAAATCACAGTGCTACTGTTCATGAGGAAGTCCCAAAAGGCAATGTTTCAATTTGGTGAAAAATTCCAAAATACCTCCGTTTTGAGCATGTATTACGCCAGTTTATACGCCACTACTCGTATCTTCACCAATTTTTATATTTTCACTCCAGATTTCAACATTGCCATTTTTCACACTTCCTTATAAACAGTACAGCTGTAAATGTTTTGCATCCTGTCTGAAATGTGTTTTTACACCTGTGGCGCAGAATGGCACTTGTCGCTCTCGTGAAATCACCTTTCAGCATAAGTGAACAAAATGACACTGGCACTTTTCATGAGATGGGGCACCACAAAGTCCATTTTGAAAATTTGATCACACAACTCCAAAATGGCAGTTACACCTAGTCATTCACAATTTTCTATGCACTTGTGTAACTTTGATAATTTTCAATATTTTCACTCCAAATTTTCAATATAGCCTTTTTATCACACACCTCATGAAAAGTACAGCTGTCATACAACTTTCTATTGCTCATTATCAATAAAACTCTTCCTGCACTACTACAATCTTACACTCTTCCTTATCTCTATGCATGACAAACTTTCGGCTTTGACAAATACATGTTTTATTATGTTGCTGTAATATAGTTATTCTGTCTTTTTGATTGAAAGAACATTGTTACTAGGAATGCTCAGGATCACATATTCAAAATTTGTATAATTAGATTCTGATCCTTTTGGAATTGAGATTATTGTAATTGCAGTCTAAAAATTCTCATTCCAAAATGAAAGGTAAAACATGTTTCTACATAGAAAATTAGGATGTGGGATTGCAGTTCCCATGCTGAGGGCCTTATTTGAATTGGAATTAAATGAATTTGAGTCAGATATTTTGAAATTCAGGTTGGAAATGGTCAGTTCCAAGCATCCTTATTGTTATGACAGAGTTCTATAGAACTCTTTGATTATTACTGTTTGCATTGCTAAGATAAAGTATATAATGTATGGTAGAACGTTGCTATCTTTTGAAATTCATCTTTTACAGCTTTGTTATACCATCGATGTGGTGTCACCATGTTGTTAACCCATTGATGGTATGTCAAATCGATGGTATAACAACCAGGACCACTCTGCGCATGTGTGCTACATGGACCGACAGCCTTCTGAAATGGCCGAGCGGTGAGTTGTGGTGCCTGAAACATCAACAGTAAGGATCCGGTTTGTTGTTTTTTTATCGTTATTGGGACCATACATTATAAAATATAATGTGCGGTCACTATATCGACAACCAGTTTGTCTAACAGTCTCAAAGTTGCCATGGTGACATAAGCCTCTTGAACTTCACTCTCAAGGTTTACATGGTCACCATGGCAACCTCTCGACTGATTAACAAACCAGTTACCGACAAACGATCATACATGATCCTCTTTGTTAACCCAGCTGGTAGTATGTGAGAGGGAAGAATCGATGCACAGTAAGTGTAAAACATGAGGAAGCATCAGAATGCAATAAAGACAGGTTATTCACATTTAATTCTATTCTCCCTCTGTGAAACCTTCCCCAGCAACCTTAGGGACCATGGCCACAATGAGTGATAAGGATCCTGATCCTCTGCATAAATTGGTGGCAAGTAGCTGCTTCCACACCAGTGACACTCTGTGGCCAGTTGACAGGCAGTGCTCACAGCCCAAGTGTACTTTGTTCTTACTCCTGGAGACTGGATGCTTTACCTCCATGACATACTCAACCTGCAACAACCTGCAGCCTGGGAGCTCAGGTCCACTAACCTGGTCTAGAGTAGCATGATGTCTCTACCCATCATAATTTGATTTTTGCTTGTGTGGGTGGGTTTGTATGTTTCTAGTTCAGAAGTCTTTGAAACAGTGAAAGAAAGGTGAAGTCAGATTTGACACATTACCTTAAAAATTAAGCCAGTTCCTCTGTTAGAAACACAAACTAAACAAAGGTTTTGGTTTACTTTCCAGCTCTGATTAAGAAAATCATAGATAATGACACCTTCTCAGATATCTCGTCTAGTAACAGCATTAGCTATTTTGAAACAACTAGTTAAAGAAGTACTACAGTCAGAATGTGCAAAACATGTGCAGACTGTTTTGATATGTGTGTGTGTGTGTGTGTGTATAGTCTTACGTATTCTTCTCTTTGTTTGCTATTAGGATTTTTAGCTTTCTAGTTTTATGGCCACTAGGGATCTCCATGTTAACATTTATATAACTCTTTTCCTACAATGCCTTCTGTCCCATGTGACAGTAATGTATTTGGGACCATAGATTCAACAAGTAACAGTTTAGAGTCAATTTTACAGCAGTAGAGCTATGATTTTAAATAATTTTCCTTATCCAGTGAGCTGTGAAGGATAAATTTACAGTTTAGCAAACACTTGAGGGCTAATTGAGTAGGTTATTCTGTAAGAAAACAGCTAGAGTCTCTAGTAATTATAGCATTGATGACCTGTGGTGATGTGTGTGCTTTTTATGGCTGTATGTAGTTAGAAGAAATGAAAAGCTTTAAAAGCAAAACATTTACTCCTGCTGGCTAGACCTTCACCCAAACATAGGAAACAAAAACATTAAATTAGAGTTATTTAGTTGAGGCCAGAACATTAGGCTGTTATCTGCAGATTACTGCTGCAGTATATTTCCTCACTGAATCAGTGGTCCAGGACACATCACTGTCACATGAGACAAGAGGCATTGTAGAAAAAATATAAGCAATAAACCATACTAACATGGAGATCCCTGGAGCCTTAAATGTAGTAGACAAATTTAGAAAACTCTAATAGCAAACTAAGTGAAGGACACACTCAGACTAAATTCTGCACAACATATGTTTTGATCATTTTGATTGTAATATTTCTGCACAGGCTTGCTCGGTGTCTATTTATTAAACTGTTCCTTTGCTAACCATGTGTATTATAGATTAGCACAAACATAAACTGCTGGCTTCTCTGATTTTATTATATTTTATCAATGACAGAATTATAAAAGAGAAGGCAGAGTTCTGCAAAAGTGTCTTGAAATTCTCTGCTTTCAGTGAACCTGGAAATATAGGTAAACTCCATTGTAGTCACTGAGGTGCTAGCTTTCAACTGTTTGTTGTTTTTGGTAACTACTAGAACTGTCTCCAGTGAGGTCATATACTGGAACTGTTTTGTGACTGGTTATTTATTGGTAGAGAGGTAGTTTTGCCTAATAGTTAGAGACCAGAGTTGTGATCCAGGAGCCCTGGGTTTAAATCAAATGATTGACACTTTGTCACACTGAGCTAGTCACTTAACCTTCCTGTCCTTAACCACTCTCTAATTTCTCCCATGATCTTAGCTCTGTGCTCCATGAATCTCCTCATGCACTGAAAAAACAGCAACATTCTCTCCCTCCTCTCCTGGATTGCAGTGCATTCTGGGATTCATTTTGTATGAAAGGTGCTACATGAAACCAAATTTCTTTCCTGTCACTGTGTAGTGAGTCCTTCATTTAGTGAAAAAAATCAGATCAGCTGCTGTACTTCCTTAAATAGCACCCTGTTTTGTTTTTCTGTTTTGTTTTATGAACATCAATGCCCTGTTGTCAGTGAGGTGTTGTATCTCAGCATGTTGTCTTGAATAGATATTGTTGTTATTTATCAGTAATCTTTGACCTGGAGAGTCACACTGAGAAACATAGAAACATAGAATTTGACGACGAATAAGGACCGCTTGGCCCACCCAGTCTGCCCATTTCCTACTCTGGATAAGCTGCAGATCCTAGTTAACTAGCCTACTTCTTCTTACCCCCACCCCCAGAATTGCCTTATGACTGTCCCATGCATGCTTGAATTCCACCACTGATTTTGACTCCACAACCTCCTCCGAGGCCGTTCCATGCATCCACAACCCTCTGTGAAAAAATACTTCCAAAATTACCTCTGAGCCGCCTCTATCTTCAAATTGTGCCTCTTGTTCTTGCACCTCTTTTTTTGAAAGATGCTACCCTCTTGGACTTTGTTGATTCCTTGAGGTACTTGAAAGTTTCTATCATGTCCCCTCTCCCTCCTTTCCTTGAGACTATACATATTAAGCTCCTTAAGTCTCTCTTCATATGTCTTCTGGTGCAGACCCTGCACCATTTTAGTTCCCTCCTCTGGACAGCTTCCAGCCTGTCTATGTCTTTACAGAGATTGGGTCTCCAGAACTGCACACAGTACTCCAGATGGGGTCTCACCAGCTGTCTGTACAGAGGATAATAACTTCCTGTTTTCTACTGGTGATGCCTCTCCCTATGCATCCCAGTAACCCCCACCCTCCTTGCTGCCCTCTCACATTGCTTGCCCACCTTTAGGTCATCTGATATGACTACCCCCAGGTCCCTTTCCATTTTGTTGTTGTTAGTATCTCACCCCCATTGTGTACTCTTCCCTGGGTTTTGTTTCCCAGGTGCATTACCTTGCACTTCTTAGCATTGAATCTAAGCTGCCATACATTTGACCATTCCTCTAACCCTTGCAAGTCCCTTCTCATCCTTTCCACCCCACCCTGTGCATCAATTCTGTTGCAGATCTTAGTGTCATCTGCAAAGAGACATACTTTTCCTTCCAGTCCTTCCGCGAGTGTTGCTTATAAGACATTGAAGAGGACGGTCCTAATGCTGAACCCTCGGTGCCCTTACTAGTAACCCTCCTTTCTTCTGAGTGGACTCATTTACTATTACTCTCTGTGTCCTATTCTCCAGCCAATTCTTTACCCAGGCTGTCATCTTGGGACCCACTCCCAGGCTGGCTAACTTGTATATTAATCTTTGTGTGGGACTGTGTCAAATGCCTTGCTAAAGTCTAGGTAGGCCATGTCCACAGCCCCTCCCTGATCTACTACTTTGGTCACCCAGTCAAAGAAATCTATCAGATTTGTCTGGCATGACCTTCCGCTGTGAATCCATGCTGCCTAGGGTCCTGTGCCCTCTGACCTCTAGATACTCAACAATTCTTTCCTTCAGAAGTGATTCCATCATTTTCCCTATCACTGAGGTTAAACAACAGGCCTGTAGTTTTCTGCTTCTGCCTTGCTCCCACTTTTGTGAAGGGAATCACATCTGCCCTCCTCCAGTCCTCGGGTACCACCCCATCCTCCCATGATTTGTTAAAAGGGTAGTCAGTGGTGTCACTAGTTCTACCCTTAGCTCTTTAAATTCTGGGATGAATCCCATCAGGCCCCATTGCTTTGTTCACCTTCAATTTTAAGAGTTCTTTCAGAACCCTTTCTTCTGTAAATGGCTGGTATCAACTTCTGTATCCAGAGTGTTACTACTGTTTGTTTTATGTACCTCCCCTCTTCATTTGTAAATACTGAGCAAAATATTTGTTTAGTATCTCTGCCTTTTCACAGTCTCCTCTGCCCACCCTCCCTTCCCTTTATTAAGCCTCACTATCCCTCCTTGGTCTTCCTTTGCTCCTGATGTACCTATAAAGGTTTTATCCCCTTCTTAACTGGAGTTGGCTATCTTTTCCCTGGTTTGGGCCTTTGCTGTTCTGACTGCCTTCCCAGCCTCCTTTTGCTTTAACTGATACAGTTCTCTGTCCTGCTCCTTCTGTGATTCCTTGTACTTCCTGAATGCTTTCTTTTTCTCTTGAACCTTCACTGCCACTTCCTTTGAGAACCATAGTGGTTTCTTACATCGTCTTGTTTTGTTTATTTGCTTCACACAAAGGCTTGTTACCTCTGTGATGGCAGTTTTATTATTCCCCATTGTTCTTCCACCCTCCTTCCTGCTCATTTGCTAGTGCATTCCTTAGGCACTCACCCATTTTAGCAAAGTCAGCCCTCCTAAAGTCCAGTACTTTTGTCTTTGTATGGCTGACTCTATTGCTGTGTTTATTGTGAACCATACTGTTCGATGGTCGCTAGTTCCCAGATGGCTACCCACTTCTACATCTGTGATCCTCTCCATCTCCATTTGATAGAATCAAGTCTAATATTGCTCCCTCTTGAGTGGGCTCCAGTACTAGTTGTCTAAGGCATGCCCCTGTAGGGCATCTAGAATAACTGCACTCTTGAATGGCAGCTGCAACTGCACTCCAGTTAACATCTGACATATTCAGATCACCCATCAGCAATATCTCCCTTTTCTGCCAGAGCTTTCAGGCTTACATTCTGTAGTAGTAGTAACAGTAATTTTAGACAGAATGGTCTAAAATCCATTATTTCTGCTCCTCCTGCTTCATAAAGCAGTGATGAAATAAGTATATTGTGCTAACATGTACCAATTTATAAGGATTCCTTAACCACTCTACTACCCTTGGTAAGCAGAAATTTGTTCAGACCTGTACTGTCTTCATGTCCACTGTCTCCACTGACAGGCTGTTCCATAGGTTCACCACCCTCTGGGTTAAAATCACGGTGCTTAAAGTCACCCTTGAATTTGCCACCCCTGAGCTTCAGGGTATGTCCCTGGGTCCTTCTGCAGGGCACCAGGTCAATCATCTCTGACTAAGCTTGTTTCAGGGTGTGTCCTGGAGTGGGTTAAATGGACCTGTTTTATTGACAAGGTGGACATTGGCCAGGATACCAGAGATAATCCCTTACTCTTGTGATAAGTGTCATGTGTTCTTTAACTTATAATAGTTAAGTTATAACTTTAACTTATAGCAGTGTCAGTGGCTCAGCAGGTTGCACACTCACCTTTGAGGCCATAAGAATTGGAAGATTGTGGCTTCTAGCTACGTACCAGGAACTCTGGCTAAAATACAATACTGACTCCGTAGTACAGCATGAGGGGATGCTGCTCTCCTGAGGTGCTGTCTTTTGGATGAGACATATGTATGTGAATTGGATTGACATCGTAACAAAAACTGGTCAAGTCACACACTGCCCCAATAAGCGTAAGATGTGCAGCATCTCGGGTTTCTGGAACTGGAAATGAAAAGGTAGGTAGTAATTGATCACTGCTTCAATAATATATGTCAGCCTTGTCCTATAGTCCGCACTGGTCAGCTAGCTAATCTTTCTAATTCAAATCTGTTTTACTCCTTAATCCAGTCAAAGCACAATATTCAAGATGACTTTTAGATGACTGTTAGCCTGTTGTACCAAAGGAGGGAGATACTGCATGATTAAAAGCTTGGACATTTGCTTAAGCACTGGGGGTACGATGACAACACTGTAATTGATAAAGGGAGGTGGGAGACAGGTCTGAAGGATGTGGGACTGTGTTTGATATGGCACCTTTTCCCATGAGCCCCCAGACAAATAGCAGCCTTTTGTTCTTGCTTCCAGCCACCCATACACCCATATATCAACATGGCACTGCCATTTGTTGCAGAGTGCTTGAATTTAATATAAAATGTCCCTACATTACATTTGAATAACTTACTTGAGTGCTAAGTCCAGCTGACACTTATTAGTTTAAACTCATGGTTGTGAAGCCTTGTGACACTACATGGTTTTTCTGTTTCCAAATTAATAATTCACACTCTTATGTTGTTGGACATGTTTTTGTTTAGTTTCACTGGGATTGTTTTCTGGTCTGGAAATGACTGCAGCTGCTTATTTTGTGCTTTTGCATTCAAACTGCAGGGCTCCTCTGTTTCTTACACCCTTGTTGTTGGTTGGTAAATGTTTGCTTTTGATATATAATAAGGATATCTTAGGCAAATTGAAGAAGTACTAGCTTGTATCTGTATGTTACAGGAAGGTTCTTAATAACTAAGGAGGAATTCACACTTGAAACACATTAGAATGACCTGAGGCCATATTATTGTCTGTATATTTGAAGGTAATTTCATGGGAAGGATGGCTATTGTAAGATACTTCTTAGAGGAGAGTCTCTGAGAGGCGGGGAAGGGGCAGGGGAGGGGAAGAGGAAGGAGAGGAGAGAGAGAGAAAGAGGGAGAGAGAGACAGAGAGAGAGAGAGCGCATGAGAGAGAGAGAGAGAGAGAGAGAGAGAGAGAGAGAGAGAGAGTGAGACAGAGAGAGAGAGAGAGATCATAAGATGCACTAGCTTGTTTTTCTTTTGTAAACGGAAGATGTATTTCTTCAAACTCTCCCTTGAGATTATAAAGTCTTGCATCATAGTATAATATGCTTCTGGAAAGATGAAAGGAGATGTTATAGAATAAAAATGCAGACAGCTGATGACTGACCAGTGTACCCTGTACATACTGTCCTAGAAGGAGGTCTTGAAACGGTATGAGTGGTCACAGACCCATTGCTGTGGGATAGAAGAGGAATGTGAGCAAGCTTCTACAGCCTGGTAAGAATGAAGTGCTTACAAGGGCAGCAGTACATGCAATTACATGGCCAGCAATATTCAGTCATATTCAGAAAACCTCTTATTCTGAATATTTAGTATTCCAGCCATGTAAACACCACTAGTCTTATGAAGATGGCTGCAGTATTCCAGATACTAGTATTTCATATAACACTGCTGGGACATTGTGTACTATCCAAAATACAAGTGGAATACTGGGTCATACAAGCACAGGACGTTCATAGACCTCTTTTGGCCCATAGCCTGCTGAATGCGGGCTACTGTTTATGTCAGTTTGTTTTCGTAATGTGAACTGTTGTTTACAACAGACCGAACTAAGAACTTCAAACTCTTTGTTTGAAACTGTAGTGGTACTTTTCACATTTTCTATATGCATTTCTTTTTAATTTTCTCCTTCACTTGCTCGTGAGCCCCCACTCGTGCATTGCTACAACCATTACAGATTTGACACCCTTCTCTTGCATTAGCAACCCATCCTGCAGTTGTCTACCAGGGTTGGCAGCCTTCCTGACAGTTCTGGGAGGGAACAGTCCATGCTGACTGGCTTGTGGAGGGGGTAGTGCTTACAAGAGTACATCTCCTGATGCCTATCCCATGAAAGTGAACACGCTACTTCTGCAACCATGCTCCCAAGCCCAGCCTGCACATTTTGTTTCATTTTTATTTTAACTGGTTAAATATACTGGCAATAAAAACACCTTTATCTGGCACAGCCAGGAACAAATATAGTATAAGGTACAAAAGTCAATATCCAAGTATTTAGAATAAAAACATATAAACAGCATTCTACAAAATATGACACATACTATTGAAGAGATTACATACAAACCACAACATTTTGTCAAAGCAAGTACAAACATTAAGGTTCAGTAAATAATCTTTTAATCGGCTCTACAATGCCGGTTCAACAAACAAATGCGACCCGTATCACAGCTCCATGTTGACCGTGATTTGCAGTTGGCATGGAACCCTTACCTTCGAGAGTGTTTTTCTTTGGGTGTCTTTGCCCCTACATGCCTCCCCATAAATATGGATTCCAACTCCAAGTTGGAGTTGGATCGAGGAGTGTGTTGGTCAGGGAATGTGTTCTGGGTCCCAGGCACCTTCTACAGTGACATGGCACTGTTGTCCATATTGGATTTATGTCGCCATAGAAGTGTCGCTGTATGGGGGCATACCCTTTTATTCTAGTTGAAAGCATATTAAGAGTAGGAGAGGATCTGACTGACTGTGGGATGATGTTCCATATCTTCAGAGATTCGGGGGTTCCATCATCCCTGGGCCACTAGGAGCTGCTATGCCATGCAAGATGCTATGCTTTCTCCCAGAAGGGAAGCACTTTACTTAAGACTGTACTGCATTACTGAAATCTTTGAGTTCAGGACACAAATCTCTCTCTCTCTCTCTCTAGGTTTACTCTGACCTGTGGGAGGGATGAATGGCTGTTATATCAGCCCATGTTTGCA
The DNA here is from genome assembly GCA_016271365.2 of Neoceratodus forsteri. Classification (NCBI taxonomy): domain Eukaryota; kingdom Metazoa; phylum Chordata; order Ceratodontiformes; family Ceratodontidae; genus Neoceratodus; species Neoceratodus forsteri. The sequence goes on along the minus strand of CM057450.1, from coordinate 1,179,967,784 downwards.
CCATCTACTTTTCTTCTCTGGAATTTCATAATAGTTAAATTTTGTTTCTAGAATGTCATGATTAAGTTCAAGATTTCTAATTCTTCCTGTAATACTGTTTTTCTCTCCACTGTGTCTAATCCATTGTGCATTTAGTGATGTCAGATTATTAGCTGTTTGTATGGGCTTTTAAAATAAACTTCTGTCTTTGGTGACTTTTCCCAGATACACTTATTCTGACATGCACCCTCCCCACACCACCACCATAGGCAAATGAAGAAGCTTTGTAATTATGCAAGTAACATGCTGTGTTTGAGCTAAGCAGTGCAACAGTTTTTATTATTTTTGTTTTGCAGAGCCCCCGCCCCAAACCCTGTGTTCCCTTCCCAAATATTTCCTGGCCAGGTTGCAGGCTTGCAGCACTGAGCAGTGTACAAAATAAAATAATTCATTTGGGGAACCCACTACCTTTGTCATAGGCTCGAACATAACTGCCAGTAGTCTAGAGACGTGTTTCTTCATTATAAGCTGCATTTTACCGTTATTTAGCCAGGTTTGTGCCTTTAGGGATATATTTTACACCGAGTGGTCCTTCCCCATTCTGCTCCTGGAATTGACTCAGTCTTTTAATTTGTGTGCCAGAATGGAGTTCTCCTGTGTCCCCTCCCTCCTATTTCCACCACTGCTTAGAAGGGCCTGGCGAAGTACCCTGCCTGTAAGGGCCCAGCAGGTTTCAAAGCCCCTTCAGAGAGAAAATCGCATTTCCTCTGCAATGTGTTTAACTTCTCCAGAGGCCAATAATTATATTTAGGTAAAGATCCAGTGTTTGGGTTTTCTATCCCTTATTAGCCGTAGGGACCCTGGGGAGTGTCTGTTTCAGGACCCCTGAGGAGTTTCTGTTTCTATTATGCAGACTGCTAAAGTTTCTGTGCCAAGCAAACATTGAATTTGTATTCATAAGAAATGTTGGGCCTGAAAGTAGAATAATTAGAAAAACTGTGAAGAGGGTTGGCCTTCGCTGCAGTGGTAGCGCTACTGCTTTCGACACTCAGCGACTCAGGTTCGGGACTGAACCTGGGACATCAGAGGGCCAGCAGGGGAAGAAGATTGAGCATCTCAGCTGATGCTACCTCCACTGCAGGGCTGCCAACTGGAGGACCACAGGTGGTAGCATGGCAAGAGGCAGAGTGGGTGGATCGGTGTCCACTGGGCTGCTGGTTGGCATGCCACTGTGTGTGCTTCCAGTTGAGCCCCATGATCGCAGACATCCAGAGGGTGGGGAGCAGAAAGTCAGGAAATCGGCCGTGGCATGGCAGAAGACAGACCCTGGAATGTCTTGTTCCCCAGTCACAAGTGATGTCTCCATGACACACAGAAATCTAGGGTCAATACCATCCTACTCCCATCCTTACCTGGAGTGGTAGGCCAAGGCATTGTGGATGGCACATGGTGCCAGCTGGCAAGCTGTGTTGGAGCTCTGAGCGTGCTTTGCAGGTTCACGAGGAAGGATCTTGCAGGAGTAATGACAGGGGAATAAACACTAAGTTAAAAGTACATATGAAAAATACATGTACTAAAGCAGATAGCATTTCTCTTATTAATGAGCTGTGGACAAATATCCTGAAAGATTTACTAGCCAGAAACTACATCCACAGGCCTATCCTCATTAGAGAATTTTTTTTTTTAAGAATTTTGAATTCAGTAGAATGAAACAAAATTGGTAACATTATGTCATCTTTTGTAACATGTTTTATTCTTTCTTTTTGTTACAATTGATGAAGTATATCCCAGCAGAGATGCAGTGTCTCATTTTCAGTGGGGTCCTGCCACTACCAGATATTACAGCTGAGAAGGTTAAAATACGGGGTTAAGTTTGATGCTCAAGGTCACTGTGTGAGACAGTAGCTCAGGTGAGATTCAAACCTGGGATCTTTGGATTCACAGTGTGGTGTTCTAAATCCTATGCCCACTACATTTCCCCATGTAGATTAAAACTGTAATTTTATAGTACAGTATACAAAATCAATCTTTGACTCTGTACAGATGGAAATACGTTCCCTTTTAATAAGAGGTCAGATTCTAATTCCTGTGATCCCACAGTCTCCAGTACTGCCATTAGACCAGTAAGGACTTACTTTTAGTAAAAATCCTGGACAACAACTAACAGGTCCCAGACCCAGGTGCAGTGGAATTGCCTGTTTGTTTTCTGCTCGGTTTTCTGATGCCAGAATCCCTGTTGAAGTCCATTAACTGCCCTTTGGATTGGACAGCTTGTTGGTTTGCTCTTTCTTAAATTTACAGCAGGATGAGCCAGGAGCAAACACCACCTAATCTGCATCCTCCTTGGATTTATACAACAGAATACAAATTTTGGCCAAGTCTAGGGGCCCAGTTCACAAAGCTCTTTTGAATGGTGCAAGGGCTTGCACCACGAGGAATGGCGCAAGATCCAGTTTGTACCAAAAATGCATCAGGAGTGAGTCACAAGAGTAGCCTGCATCAAATACAGGCTGCATGCATCAAAGGGGCTTGCACCAGCTTTGTGCCACAAAATGGGCTGCAGCATGGTGCTAGGGGCTTGCAGCAGACAATAGCTGACATATCCCTAAACCAGGATTCACTAATCCGTTCAGAGAAGCGAAATTCTAAGTACCAATATACCAGCCAGGGCTGGTCTAGGTGCTTAGAGTTTCACTCTCTGGGAGGGAAGTGCACCTGCCCACTCTCGGAGCCCTCCCTGTCAGGAGGAACATGTACCCCTGTCCCCTCCTATTAATATGACACCGTCCCTGGTGGTCTAGCAGTCCCCTCCATCCCTTTTATAATAAAAGATGCCACATCCCTGGTGGTTAGCAGTTCCCCATCCCCAATCCCCATTATAATAAAGATGCCACATCCTGTTGGCTAACAGTCCCCCAAACCCCTTCATAATAAAAGATGCCATGTCCCTGGGGTCTAGTGGCCCCCAGCCCTGATCTGCCCATATACTGGATATCATTCTGTGGTGGTCTAGTGGACCCCACCCCAGCTAAGCCATGCCCCACCACCCCTCCCCCATCTCATCTGAGCTGGCGACCACACAATCCTCCTGTCACCACAACAGCCAGCCACCAACTGAGCTGTCAATGAGCACATACTGTATAAAGTATGCACACACTGATTGATTGTCAGTCAATGAGCATGTACTATATACAGTATGCGCCATTGACAGCTCAGTTTGTGGACAGCTGTGGTGGTGAGAGGAGGGCCATGCCAGTTGCTGGCCTGGGATGGGACGGGGAGGGAGCAGGGTGGGGCACCGCCGCGGATTGGAGAGGGTGGGTCTACTAGACCACCATGGAATGATATCCATTATTATATGGACAGATAGGGGCTGAGGTGGTCCACTAGACCACCAGGATGTGTTTCATATCGATAAAGGGAATCGGGTGAATGTTAGACCACCAGGGATGTGATCTTTATTATAAAGGAATTGGGATGGGGACTACAGCCACCAGGGACATGGCATTTTTATTATAAAGGGGATTGGGGATAGTGGGGACTGCTAGACCACCCAGGACATGGTATATTTTATTATAAAGGGATCGGGGATGGGGGGCACTAGCCAACAGGGATGTGGCATCTTTTATTATCAAGGGGTTGGGATGGGGGAGACCACTAGCCACCAGGGACATGGCATCTTTTATTATAAAGAAGATCGAGGATGGGGTGACCGCTAGCCACCAGGGATGTGGCATCTTTATTATAAAGAAGATCGAGGATGGGGGGTGACCGCTAGCCACCAGGGACATGGCATCTTTTATTATAAAGAAGATCGAGGATGGGGTGACCGCTAGCCACCAGGGATGTGGCATCTTTATTATAAAGAAGATTGGGGATGGGGTGACCGCTAGCCACCAGGGATGTGGCATATTTTATTATAAAGGGATCAGTGATGGGAGGAGACTGCTAGCCACCAGTTGCTGTCCATGGGCACTGCTGCCACCTGACCCCCACCCCACAGTTGCAAGCAAACCTCGTGAGCTATGTGTTTGGTACACTGCCACCTTTGCTGCAAGCTGCATGACTTTTATTATCGGGACCCTACCCGATAGTGAATCGGGTAGGGTCCCTGTCACTGGCAATTGGTGCAAACTGCCTTCAACACAGCTTATGCTGACCTTTGTGAATTGGGTCCAAAGAGTTTATTTTTTCAGATATACAAGAGTGAAAGTTATATATATCTAATACATACATTTGCTCTTGTCTTAAAAAAGATGAGGGTATGTACTGTATAATTTTGTGTTCCTTATTTTATTCTATCTGAGTTCCATGTTTCTTATTTGGCCTGTGTGAAACTTGTACAAAGAAAAGCAGTACAGAGGAAATGCACAGTGTGGTGATTGTAGATATTTGGAAGCTAGCTGGGTTGTCAATGAATCTTAATGCTGTTTTTAATCGCTATGGAGATTGAGTTGCTGGCATACTAGAATTTTCTTTTCCTGAATATTCTGTGGTTTAAAACTATGGCAAAAAGGCAAAGAATGGTGTACAGTTTAGACAGGAGAAAACTGCAAGCATGGAATAAGGTGGTACACTAGCTGCGTCTGTACCATATCTTGTGCAGCTCTACACTGACATTTGCTAATATGAAGTAAACGGTCCTTCATTGAGCATCTAATAGTGATGTTGTGTTTTTCATCTTTAATTCAGTAGCTTGTCAGGATGCTGGCCTTTGATTGATCCAGCACTGTGGCTTGTTACTGAGTAGAGATGAACTGTGCCTGCTAGTTTTTCCATGTTGTCAGGCACAATCAGGAATTGTGAGTATGTAAATAATAAGGCAGGAATATTTGCATGTAATTCTAAAATTGTTGCCGGCATGACACGGATGCCAAACCTTGTCACTGTTGCTGTGCATTTGTGAAAAATTACTTCAACTTCTAGAAAAAGGCAATTAAAATACTTGTTACTTAGTCTTCCTAAACTCCGCAGCCTAATGAAGGGAGGTGAAGAATCTGGATGCAGAACTTGAAGGTTTCAGAAGTTGGCATGTCCCTCTAGGGAAAGTTATACTGTCAGGAGGTAGTTAGGACAGCAGCCGTCCCCTCCTGTGTTGTTCCCCATTTATGGGTTGTCTAATTTCTAGTAGTTTTAGCAGTAGCTCTGGAAGAGGAGCCTGTTCTGAAAGCTAGTTGACAGGGACATATGCCTGCACAGTGACTTCCTGGAAATTTGCAGCTGTAACATACGATCAATTGCCTCAAAGAGCTTTGTGCCTTTAATTTCTTCTCTGCAATTCCACTAGTGACACCGGCTGTTACTGTGAAGTAGAACTGAGACTCGGCTATGCTGAGGACTCATATCAGACAGCTAAGGTTTATAGCATTTTAACGCTTCATAGCTTGCAGTTTTCGATATATTTGACTATAAAATTCCACACTCAAAATCTACGGGAGCACATCTTCCCCTTTCTGCATATGTCTCAGACCAGATTTTGTTGTTCCTCTAAGCACTGTCTATAACCAAAAGTAGTTTATCTTCTCATTTGGTTTACCTTCTCTCAGGATATAAACTGGCAAGCTGCGAGGAGGCTTAGCACACTAGTGATTAGGGTCAGAACTACATTTCTGTTTCCAGCATCACGTTTATTATGTAAAATTGATGTGATGAAATGGGAGAGGAAAATAGGGTGTGATTGGCTATTTCTATAGTCTCATTAGTACTGCATATACAGTCCCATCTCTCACTAACTGTTCTCACTCGTGTCCTCTACATGTCCTGGTTAGTTGACGTGGTATGTTTTAGGTACAGTACTTGATTTTTCACTAGCCATTTTGTTTTCCTTTGCTTTTGAGTCCATGTTATCTTGTTGTGTGGTGGTCAGTGATGAAAGTGAACAGGAACACACAGGAACTGAGTTCTTGTACTTTTTTCTGCAGCAGGAACAAAGTTCCTGTACTTCTTCCCTCTGGCACTGGAAATGAAATTCTTAAATCAGCAACATAATTACAGTTTCTGGCCCTAGGACCTTAAATCAGGGTTTCCATAACAACATTTGACTTGTATAACAGTGCTATTTTGCTAGAAATACTTCAATATCACTAACTGAATCTACTAGTGTCAAACAGGCGTGTCTTCACACAGTATCCTTCAGATTGAAGATCTTCATTCTGCATTTCATATTTGCCAGTGCCTGAGTTCCTGTACTTCTTGTCTACTACTTGCACCACTAGTGGTGGTGGTGGTCTATTTTGGTGGCCCTGTGGTTCCTTACTGTGGTTCCGTGGACTTATCAGTTAACATCTGACCGAAAAAGACCCGTAGAATAGCAAGGCAATAGCTCCATTTCTCTCATGAATCAAGACATAAAGTGACAAAGTCTTCGATAGACAAAGCATGCAGCAAGTTCAGCGAACAAACTGGAAGTAATAAGTCAAAATGCTGACAATGAAGATACTCAGTGCACTGAAAACTAACAAGCACAGGACAACATGGAAACCACTCAGCGATTAAGAAATTATAGCCCAGTTCTCAAATGCAGTTTTTGCTATGGGAAGTGGGTCAGATTTTGCCTTGCTGTCCCAACATTAAAAGAAAATTGTTATTCTGAGTTGTGGGGCTCAGTAGCAGGAAGAGACCTCTCACCGATCCTGACATGCAACAGATGTTTACTGTGCATAGACATTGTTTGCACACAGTAGCGGTGCATAGCATGGGCCCATGCAGATATGTCTGTGGCACAGTGTCATACACATACATGTATGGGCTGGTACATTGGCAGAAAACTTCCCACCACCCACTGAACCCATACCTTAGGGCCACTTATGACCCATCATCATAGCTGCTTGTCCAGTTCCTGCTGGTCTCCCTGCTAGTCCAGTGGGCCTCCAACCCAAACCCCAGTTCATTCCTGTGCTTGGTAGTCTAGTGGTACCCCTCTTCATAGTCCTGTTCCCATATGCACAGCCATTTTTCATAAATGGTCCCACAGTAGTCATGGCTCACCAATGTATGAGTGCACCTATACAGCACTCCAGTGGCCCCACCACAACATTTATATAGGGTAATTAGTGGCCATACAATGAGTACTGCGACAGTGCAGGGCAGATAGGCAGTGTGACTGGCACAGCGTGTCATATACATGCCAGCCTCACCCACTTCAGCACATTAATGCACTTTGGTGTGTGCTGGAGCAGTAGGCCCTGGACCCCATTTCAGCACAGCTTGTAAGGGTCGCAGCCATGGGACAGTTGCAAAATCACCTTGCAGTGATTTTGTGAGAGTCTCTGTCTTTCTCTCTCTCTCCACTCTCTACCTGACTCAAAAGAACCTGAAATAGTGGCTTGCACTATTATAAAAATCCATAAAGTTAAATAAACAAACTGCCTATTTGTTTTATGTTAGTGGAAACTGCTCCCAGCAGTGCCAACAAAGTAATCATTTGCAGTTTTAGTCCTGTTGATGAGAGATGAATTAAAAACAATTAAGCAAAGCTCGAACAACGTTTGTGGTTTCTATGCTTATTGCTGGTATTGATACTGTGTTGCTGGAGTAGTGAGCATCCATGATGGAATTCTTTAGTACTGCCATGACAGCCCTATAGGGAAAATGCTGCGGAGCTCTGGCTTTTGTATTTAAAGCAAGTGCAATCGATAAATTACACTCAGTACTAAATTGCTCATACCAGGTTCTGAGTACTTACAACTCGCAATGTTTTGAGTACTTACAACTCGCAATGTTTTGCTTATCTGCAAGGTAGGCTCAGGCTGCTGAAACAAATCTTGATCTTTAGTATAACAGGTGTTTTCCTTTCAGCAATATGTTGGGTCTCCTTTCAGAGAGCTGAATACTTAGTGACAAACATGAAATATTTTTAATAATTTGATGTCAAGCTCATTGCAATCCATGAGTCATCACCGTTTCAGTTTCTTTTTGAAAAATCCTAACAGCAGCACAGCTGGGGGGTAGCATACCTTTACACCTGCCCCCTCCCCATCAGGATGGACACCCCTCATTTTCCTCTTTCAGAAGGTGCTGGAACACATTGTACACTGGGATTCTAAAGCAGATATTCTGTCTGTGATGCTCAATCATCAGCAGTGTTTGTGAACATGAACTCGCTAATTTTCTGACTGTTCAGAGTTTACACAGGAACATAGAAATGTAAAACAGAAGCAGGCTGTTTGTAGCCCTTTGTGACCAATCCCCTATTGCTTAGTAGTTTGTACCCTCAAAGCAACTCCCTCATGTACCCATCTAAATGTGACATGATAGAGCTGAGCTCCGCCTCACTCGCTGCCTCTTACAGATGATTCCAGGAGCTCCCTACTCTCTGTGTGTAGAAGTGTTTCCTCCATGCTTTAATGATGCATTCCACCTTTTGTCTCTTTTAATCCATAATTCTAGGGCCAGTGCTTCATGTTTGGTTGATGAAAGGAGAGAGGTGTGGAATACACATGTAACAGTAACACACAACAGGGTGTGTAGTTATTAGTAATTACTGCATGAGGCATCAGCTGAGTATACCCTTCAACCACGTGGTAGGGAGGAGTATGATAATCACCTAATAACTGTAAGCCCTGGAGTGTGTTTTGCATTTATAAAATGGCACCAAAATAATAAAAACACAAGACTAAATAAATCCTCAACTTAAGAATAAGTAAATCTTCATCATTGGTAAATCGGTTCTCATGCCGAAAGCTGGGTCTCCCCCATCAAAGTCTTCAAACTGACAGACAGGCAAGTCAGTCATGTTGTTAGTTGATTTTCCCCAGCTGTTACAGGCACTGAGAAGTTCAAGACTTACAGCGCATTTTCAGACCTGTGTGGTTATTACTCAGTTACCACACAGGTCTGGACAACAATAGCCAGTCAGATCACTGGATTTTTCTTGCCCATTTTATAACTAGTAATTATGTCTGCATAAATTACCTTAGTCATTTATGCCATAAAGAGCCTGATTTCTATACATTCTAAATCAGTTTAAAATCAATATGGGACTGCTTTCATCATGATGTTATTGTTGCCTAATTCTCAGTGCACTGCTCATCCTCCTTGATGGCTAATAGTGCTGTTCTATGGCAAAGAGAAGCACCAAGAAATAATAACAGTTTTAGACTCAAATATCAGTGGACGAGGTATTTTAATAAAGCTGGGGTAAATACTGTAACATCAGGGCAGTGATAAGTTCTGGCCTAATTTATATTGCCACAAAATGTGGGGCCTGTTTTTTTTTTTTCTCAGTATGCACACATTTAAGGCTTTGAAACTCTAAGAACTAATGTTTCTGCTGTCATCAGAAAATTGTTAATTGTACCTCTGTCCCTCACAACACACGCTGGCTAATAAGCAGGAACAGAAATAACATGTAAAAGTACTGGGATCCTGGTATTATCTCTGAACTGTTGAGGTTTCACCTGAGGTAGCTGGAGCCCAGCTGCCTGCATAAACCCGCTGAGAGCATCTGTCTTGCCTCCACCTTGCTCACGCTGTCTCCTCCGTGGGCTTTCTGATTCTTCCGACTCAGAGCATAAATCATCCACCTGTCAGCCACTCTTGCCGCCTTTATTATGCAATGCCCGCATTCATTTGGAGATGGTGAGAGCAGTTAGATTGCTACAAAATGGTTTGCATTCACTTTACTACCTTCCCGATTTCTTTCACTTTAATAAAGAACTGGAGATCCCAGAGGGTGATGCAGGATTAAAACAAAGGCCCGCTTATTGCTGCATAGTTGAGATTTAATTTTTTTAAGGTCCATACATTAAAAGCTTGCCTTATAAGCCTTACAAAACAGCAGTTTGAAAAGTAAACTAAATTGTGTGTTGCTATTACTGTAATTATTTTCTAAAGCGTTTTGCCATACATGAACAGAATGGTAGAGATTGTTTCACAGATGGGGACTAAGGTTTTATCTGTCCGTATCAGTTTCCATTTTGATAACTGTGACCTAATCATAGCAAGGAGAAAGACTGAAAGTCTAAAGTGTAGACACAGGTGATTTATGTGCTTGGATTAATTGAATAAGTTAAATGTTACCCATTATTGTGGTACAAGGGTGGTATGTCACGTTACCATGAAAGAGACCCAGGTTCAAATCCCAAGCTATTCTCTCATGCTCTAAACTGGTGAAGCCTAGGGTGGGCTGCAGAGCCACTGCACTCTGACTCTCATAGGGATTCCTTCAGTCCTATTGCTCATGTGTCTGCTTTGGAGTACTGAGGGTGGCTTTGGCTTCATGAGTTTGACCACATGGAGCGGATTTTACAAAGTGTAGGATTGCCACAAGCCATGGGTGCACCAAAGATATGGTGCACTGGGCCTGCGTCATGATCGAAAGGGATCTTCTATCCCTTGTAGCAAAGATGCTCACTAGAACATCTTTTTGTGGTCTAGCTTGCATCAGTACCCAGGACCTTTTTCACAGAGCTTGCACCCGAGATTTGGTGCAAGATTCCATAATCAAGATCGATTGCCCAACCACTGCTCTCAGATTATAAAATCGGGTGCAGTTGCAGCAGTTGTCAGTGCTGAAGCTGTGGTGGCTCAAGGGTTTGATGCAGGGCTTGATGTAAGCTCTCGTCACCCTTCTAAAATCTGGCCCATGATGTCACCCTTCCAACCAAAGGCCCAGTGTCAGCATGGATGGAGTTATGGTGCTGGAGGTGGGAGGGTCTTACTGAGGCAAAATCCTGGGGCTGCCAGAAATGATGGCTGCCATGAGTCACTCATGTTACAGGGCCCAAGACTGCTCCTAGCTCTTCATGCCCTTTCCACACACACATGTGATCATGACATTGCTGGACCCCATCACGGGGAGGGGGTCCTACAGGGTGTTTGCAGTGAATGTGATTGATCTGGACTGGAGTTCAGAGTGCCAGAACCTGTACCCAGACAGAAACTTGCCTGAGGCCAACCTGAAGGGAGGAGTATGTCAGCTATGACAGCACAAGGGATAGAAATAAGATTAAAAGCACACACACACACACTGTTGGCAGATAAGCTGTAAAAGTCATTATAAAAGTGTTAATTTTATCAATTTTGTCTTGAAAGTGGAATACAAACTTAGAAGACTTCATCATGGCATGTATGTTCCTCTTGCACAACCTAGACATTTTTTCAAAGCGATCCAGAATTGACAGCGTTTTCTGGATTTTTAATACAATTGAAATCTGGGCATGTCTCAAGTCCATTAAATACCCCAGTGTAGCTTCATGTTTTATATTGAAGTAATCCTGTTCCTACCTTGTTAATGCTGTCTTTTTTCTGCTAATAATAATTTTAATTACTTATCAGTTCACATACATACTGCAGGGTGAGAGAGATGCCAGGCATGGAAAGCTTTGTCAAGCTTCCATGTAACTAATGTCACCAGGTTACAGAATTCATAAGTAATTTGAAATGAATATTGGGTAGGAAAAGGCAGTAGGGACAAGGCACAGTGACCCTAAATAAAAAAATGGGACTATTTCAAAACAAATGCACAAAATAATACACTGGCTGTATTAAACAGACTTCACATATGGCAACATTTCTAAGTATATGAAAACATGTAAAAATACAAAAAGAAAATACAAAAAGGTAAGATTTACATTCCTTCACCTTAGGAAGCCAGGGAAAAGAAAGTGGGCAACTGTCACTGTTATTCTGACCATATTTTTCTTTCAGAAGGTAGATTTAATTCCCAGTGACTGGGAAAAAATAACATTCAGAAGCTAAAAGCAATGCAATCCTGACAGAATCGGATGAAAATCTCAATCTGATATCTATAAAGAAATTAGTTTTTATCAACGGAAAAGTACTCTTCTTTCATTTTCCGAAGCGCTTTTGACAGCACCTTTGCAGTGGACGTCATGCTCACAAAACCTGCTGTCACAGGACTATTTGAATACAGTGACAGGCTCATTATCATGTTGAAGACGACTGACAACACTGCAGACTAGTACCGGACAGGCTTGCCAATCAGCTGTTGAAAAGACTGCAGTCAAAATAGATTGCTGAGAACAAGAGTACAAATCAACTACATTCGTTCTTCTATGGCATATGGTATGCTTCTAATTTTCCACAGTACTTCTCTTGTGGGCACGGAATTAAAAGCATACCACATATCCATATTAAACAAATTCCCAAACCACTGGACACAAAAGAAATGAGGTTAAAATTCATTGTGAGAAAAAATATAGTGATCATTAAGAGCTGACACTCATTTGTGCACTTTCTAGAGCTGCCTGCTCAGATCACACCTTTCCAGGTTCTGGTTGCTAAAGCCTTATTTATGCTGGCTGTCATGCTTTTACGCATTCATGCCTGATGGCACTTTCTCTGGCGGTGACCCGTGAGGTCTGTTGTTAAGTTCTTGCCACAGTCTACACCCTTCAGTTTTCTTTAGACATATGCAGAGCTTTTGGATGGGGGCATGGTTGTGAACATAACACTCACCCCACCACCAGAAACCACTCCCACCACTGGGAATGGGAGTGACTCATGATCGTGATAAATATCAGCATTACCTGTTTCACATCACTGAGACACTTTTGAGAATGGGCTGATGATGTTCCCAGACCAACCCTGCCCTGAACTTATAGTTTACCTTGTATAGCTTTGTACCTAGTCTACTGAATGTAACTATTACTATCAAACATTTTGTCAGTGTCATCTGCTAAAAGCTGTATGCTGATTGGTCATCGTTGAAATGGTCACTACAGAGAAACTAGCAATATCTAAAATAGTTTTAATAATCTTGTCATCTTAAAAATAAAACAATAGTTTATAGTAGCACAAAGTCCTTGTCCTCAAGCCCTTCTATAAGGATAATGCCCATTGCAAGGTTTAAAGCTTAACTCCTCCCACTGGACATTATCCTCCTAGAAAGGTCCTCAGACTCAGGCCATGTAATTGAGCTTAATAGATGAGAGGGTGTGCATTATTGTGGGATAATGGCACACCTCGGAAAGTGAGGCACAGTTGCTTTATCATGATTATAAAATGGTACCTCTGATTTTGTTTTTAAAACTGAAAATGAGGCTCAGAAAATTAATATTTCTGACTTATGCTGGAGTAACACACGGTCACGTAATCGCATCTTTTATTTTTCCAATTGTTTAACTAGGTGAGACACACTAAGCAGAAAGCTCTGTTTACAGGTGCAACCTGAGAGCACAGGAAGTTAAGTGACTTGCTCAGGTCACACAGTATGCAAGTGGGGGTAGTGGGATTCAAACCCATGTCTCCAGATTTGCCACTCAGAGCCTTAAACCACTGTGCTATACTGCCTCAAACTGCATCTGGCCAGTCAGAGGTCTTCACTTGTCTTACCCATTTTATAATGCTTGGTTACAAATGTTTTGTCAGTGTCATCTGCTGAAGTTGTGAGCTAATTGGTCAGGTGAACATGCATTATTGACTAGTAAATGCCAAGGGCATGCTGCAATAAACGTAATTCTGTCAGCTGTCATGGTCACTTCAGAGAACCTAGTAACATCTAAAACAGTTATAAACAGAGTTATAACAGTTTTATGCAATTTAAAAATAAGAAAACATTTATAATAATAAATCCCTCATCTTCGGATGTTTCTAGGTGGGTAATACTTGTTGGGAGGATTAAGCTAACTCTTACCACTGGGCAGTATCCTCCTAGAAAGGCCTACAAGCTGAGGCCATGTTGCGTAATTATAAACCTTTGTCAGTGTCATCTGCCAAGAACAGTGAGCTGATGGGTTAGATAAATATACATTATTGACTATTATGAAATGGGTAGAAAGAATGATGGCTTCTGATTAGCCAAGAGGTCCTTTCAGCTGGGCCATTATCCCAGCACAACAGCCCAGCTGAAAGTAGCTCAACAAAAATATGTTTTAAAAACATCCAATTTACTAAAAAGGACCCATGTCATAATCACAATATGGCACTCCAGGAGTGCATTTTGGTGAGCTAACAGCCCTTCTTGTTGTAATGAAGCACTCAAGCTTTACCTCATGCTTCAGCCCACCCGCGAGGTGGGCCATTATCCCACCATAATGCACCCTCATGCCTTATTGCTTAAGTAAATGCCTTGAAGTATTGCAATCAACATAATTTCGCCAGTTGTCATGATCACTACAAAGAACCAGCAACATCAAAACAGTTTTAACAGCCTTGTACAGTTAAAAAATTTATAATAGCTCTGGCTCCCTCATCCTTAGGCATTTCTAGGAGATAATGCCTCTTGGGTGCTTAAGGCCTAAAGAGTACTTAACTGCTTTCTACAGGGCATTATCCTTATATGAAGGCCCTCAAACTCAGGTTTTTCTGCTTAATTTAGGTTGGAGTTGAGGTGTGTGTTGACTGCTGCATTTCTTCCTCAGAACCCCCATGAAAATAAGATGCTGCATCTCATGGTGGTTATTGTGGTTGGGGAAATGTTGCATCTATTAATAAATTAGGCACATCTGTGATGTGTTTACTTTACCACATGGTTTTGGGAAGAATCCATATACAATATCCACCCCAAGGAAGAGTCAGGTCCTTCAGATGATGTCAGGCTTACCACAGTGGATGGATGATTTTGATCATTATTACTCGTTTATTTATAAACAATGAAGCACCATTTGTATACATTGCTATTCCTTTTCAGAAGGAAAAGCGTTTAATACTAGCAAATAAATAACGTCATCAGATGTGATCATCTGATTGCATAGCACTGTTCACATGGCAAAGTATGTTTTATTGTTCAGGAAACAGTACTCTTAAAGTAGTTACTGAGCATGTTGTAGCTTGTTTGGTGGCCTTTTTAAACTGGTGTAGAGCCAAGACTAAAACTTTATTGTCAAGCAGAGGAAAATTTAGATAAAACACCTTTGGGGTGATTGTTTAGCTTTAGTTCTGGCCCCCATCCATGCGGGGACAGAGAGTGAGGAACTCCCTCCGAGTTTCAAGCTGCATCACAAGAGCAACGGATGGCAGTATGGAGCCCTGGGGGCCATCATCTGGCTGTGCTAGGGCTTTGTCCTTTTTCTCCTCAGCTCCTGGGATGTTCCTGTTGGGGACGTTATGATGAGTGCGCATGCAAGGCGTGCCAGCACACCAGCATCAGTGACATCCCCTCTCCTAAGAGCGCTCCAGCTGCATTGCCTTCTGTGGTAACCCAAGGGGCAGTATTGCAGTGGAGTCTACTATCCACTCTCCCTGGAGATGGCGAGCATGCTCTGGGATGCTCAGTGTTCCTACCACCCCACCCCAACCAGCCCTCTGACAATCTGGGCTCATTCATGACCTCAGGTCCCCGGTATTGCAAGGAATAACCCTACTGCTGCACTGACAGGCTAGCATCATTGTCCTTCCAGTTTATGAAAGGAAATGAGAAGGTTGACAGCCAGAATCTGTTCAAATGCAGTGTAGATTTCACCCTCAGAGAGCATGAATACAGACTAATGAAGGGAATTTCAGAAGGAATATGAGGAAGCATTTCTTCACAGAAAGGGTGGTGGGTAAAGGTGGAGCAGTTTCCCAAGGAAGGTGTTAGGGGTTGAGAACTGTGGAGGGCATTAAGAGGAGCTGGGACAGATATAAGAGACTGATCGAAGGGAAACATTATCGGGGAGAGGGTAGGCACAGCCAGTAGGGTTTCCGCCACGCATTCTTAACAATAACCTGGATTGTGGGATAGGTAGCAGTACAGCAGACTGGATGGAACTTAATCTTTTCTGCCAGAAAATTTCTATATCTTGGCAAGTTGTGAACTAGCTGAAGTTGTTTTATTAACGCAGCCTGTTCCATCATTCTTTGAGATCCATATGGATTTGTACCAGCTTGCATTACTTTTAGAATTAAGTATTCCAGTCACCTGTAATGGAATGCTTTAAAATAATAACCCTTATGTGGTGCTGTGAGAGCAGCTGTAAAGAGAGACAGCGGGCTGTTACTCTTCAAGCTATGATTCTCATTTACGTTACAAAATGTTCAATATTTACATTAGAAACAATATACACAAATTATAATTGATGCTTTCAAGATGTAAAATGATTATCTGGAAGTAAAATCACAAATGGGATGTTGAAATTGCAAAGTAATGCAAAAAGACTGTTGGGGGTTATCTTGCTCTTTACGGAGGCAAAACAAAGTGCATGCTCTTATTAATCAGAACACAGCTTTGTGATCTAATGTCCATTAGTTCTAAATAAATAGGTGATGCTAATTATTTTAACTGGTGGTAATTAGATTGTTGATGAAGAAAGTTAATCCATTTCTGATTGGCTGTCCCTCTAAGCGGCACAATGAAATTGAACTGGCAGTTACACTAAAATGCAGTGTTTTCTTATATGCTCATTGGCATGGTGTTTGCACTCTGCACAACCATGTGGGGTTCCCAGACTTAATCCCAAGCCGGGACTCAAAATATTCCTAACTGTATGCTTAGTAGAATGCAGTTGCATGACTGTGTAACTATTACGGTACAGCCACTCTGGTCACATTAAATGTCTTCCACTTTGCGCTCTTGGGATTTCTTCAACCATTTTGTAAGTGTGATAACACACTCCAGTGTCTGCCACTGCATTTATGCTATAAGAACTGCTCCTCCTGACTGATTGAAGACACCCAGCATAGCTGTGTACCTCATCACGTGTTGTTGCTTACAGATAGCTAAACAGATGCATACATACATACAGGCATACATAAATACATACGTAGTACACATACATACATATGCTGTATATACCTACATAAGTACGTACCTGTGTACATAAATACATATAAACCTATATAAATACATACTTAATGTAAGTACATAAATACATGCAGACAGTATAACGTATGTATATACATTATGTACATGCTTACTGTACATATGTACATGAATACATACATAGTGTACATGCATACATAAATACACACACACAATTATAGCGGATATGACATGGCTTGAATTAAGATATAATTTTTATCTCCATGAGAGGGTACTGTTTTTGCTGTCTTACGAGTCAAGAAGCCAAAGTGAGATAGCAATGGATCAATACCATCAAATGAAAAAGGAATGATATCTTAAGGCAGTCACATTAGATTTAGTTTATACAAAAGGTGTTTAAGTGGTTTTGTGATAGAAATGGCTGAAAGTGACAGAAAGAACAAGAATTTAAAATATAAACTGTTCCACAACAAGGTCCACTAATACAATCAAAAATAAATGGCATATCACGTATGAAAATAAATATCTAAGCATGCTCACGCTGCCAAAAATAACATGATTATCTTCCAATTTATTTGACACATGTTGTATAAATACATACATACATAGTGTACATACATGCATATGTACAAGTTACATAGAAATATAGAATTTGATGGCAGATAAGGACTGCTTGTCCCACCTAATCTGCCCATTTTTCCCTACCCTACTGTAATACCACAGACAATACTTAATCTCCAGCTCTATTCCCCTTGCCTTACCACTAAGGTACTAGTGGACTCACATCCTCATTCATGCAGGTCCCCTCAGGACGTGTGAACAGATGCACACGTGCATGACCTTCTGGGCCTCTCACAAAGTGAAGACTCTGTTCACCTCTACGGAAGTGCAGCAATGGATGTCTAGAATTCATGGGGCTGTCTGGTGGATTGCAGAACTGCAGAACCCTCTGGGTTCTGCACTTCCATGCAGTTGCAGACACAGATGTACAGGGCAAATAATCCATCTTTCAGCTGAAGCACAGGGCACTCTGGCACCTACAGGTGCAGAGGTGCAGTTCTAATGCCAAGAAAGCATTATCTGCACTAAATGTTACTTAGGCCCATGCGGACAGACCCTGCACCTTCACTTCCCAGGCTAGGAGGTGGTGTTGAATGACAGTGCCACCCCCATCCCTGGCCCATCCAGCTGGGTCACTGAGGCTCACCCTGTACTCAGCTCACTGGCACAAGTTTACAAAGCACTACCCACTCAGGTAAAGGCTGGTACTACACACAACTTTTTAAGAATTATTTGTTTTCTTTTAATTTTGGCCCTTATTTTTAAAAATCATTGTTTTATGATTCCCCATTATAAACATGATGTGGTATTTATAGAATACTGGCTAAAACATCATTTCACACCATATGTGTGAAAAGACGTCCCCTCAGGATTTGAAAATGACACCTGTCACATTTATGAGGTGGTGTGAAAAAATGGTTATGTTGAATGTTTGGAGACAAAGTATTGAAACTTTGCAAAGTATGAGCGAACCTTGAAATATTTCAAGGTTCACTCATAACTAGGTAATTTTACCATATTTTTACACTAAATTTTCAACAGTCTTCTTATGACTCCACCTCATGAACCTGGTAGGTGAAAATGTTCAAATCCCACCTGAAATGAAACTATTAACAGCAAAAAAAAAAAATTCTCACCTGAAATGTAATTTTATGGAGCTACTACAAAATCACCTTTCGGATGGATTTGAAAAATTCACCTGCCTTGTTCATAGGGTGGTGGACCAAAAAGGCCATGTTGAAAATTTACTGAAACATGTTAAAATTAACTGAAGTTATGAGTAAATGTTGAAACATTTCAATGTTACGCTCATAACTTGGTCATATTTTGCACCTTTAACATAGCCTTCTTATGACCCCATCTCATGAATCCCACCTGCAGGAAGATTTCATGCAGAGATCATGAAATCACTTTTCAGGACAGATTTGAAAAATTCCCCTACATTGTTCATGAGGTGGGGTCCCAAAAGGCCATGTTGAACACTTGTTGTAAAATATTAAAAATAACAAGTTAGGAGTAAACATTCAAAACCCATTGAAATAAAAGTGGACTTACCTTATTTTTTTCATATCGCAGTTGCCGTTCCAGCAGTAAGACTTGTCTTCATTTAGAGAGTGGAGCTACATCATAGAACATGTTCAGGTGAGTGGGGTGTGGGATGGTGGATGCTGAGTGGGGAGTTGGGGTGGGGTGGGGTGGGTGAAGGTCTCAGGGAGACAGATCAGCAAGGATCATTGTCTTTTCACAGGTTAGTTTAACATAAAAATGAAGACATAAAGGGACTGTTGTCTTTTGTGCAGGTTTAAATCAGTTAGAACAGTTTGGCAGTATTGAATATGATCACGAGTTGGGTACTCCACTGTCAAGCAACTATGCAGTGGGTTGGGGAAACCCAAGGGGAGGCTGACTGAGCTGAGAGGGATGGAATTAAAAATGAAGAGATAGATAGACAGACAGATAGACAGAGAGTAAGATCTCTGGCTCACTGCTGGCATACAAACCAGGAGTATGTCTCCATTTGCAGCTGCAGATGTCAAGAAAGTCCTGCTGTTCTCATACAGAGAATGATGGTGAACAGGTCCTCTCACTAAGCTGGGCACCTTAGCTAAACAAGTCCTGTTTAGCTAGGTTCAGGTGTTTTTTTATTTTTAATAAATAATTTTTAGGTATTTTCCATGTTTTCTAGTATGGGAAAAAAGATGGTGGTTTTCATGACCTGAAAGAACAATTTTTGGGTTGTGAGAAGTAAGTGGTGAGAAAGCAAACAGCTCTCACAACCCCACACTTTTCAGGCCGTATCAGAGGGTTATCCAAAAGCTTACTGAGCATGCTGAGAAAAAACATTTAAATCCTATAACCCTGGAACCTTTTAATATTTTTTCATGAAACCTTTGAAACCCTCTACCTTGGCACAAGCCACTTATATAAGTTTCAGAAAAAATTCTGTCTAGGCTATAGGTGAGAAGAAACTAAATGTGTATTTAGTACTGAAAGAAATGTAGACATTAACGTAAAATGACATATGGATCTCAGAAACCACACAAGGTGATATCAAGAAACTTCCTACATATTGAGACCTTGCCTCCTAGACAACGTATGCCAAACCTGGGGCAATTTCATTGAATGCCACCAAAGCTATTAAGGTGCAGTTAGGGGCTTAACATACAGTAGGAACTGTTGGTCAGCCTTAATGGATATGTATGTAGAAACACACACACACACACACACACACACAGTAGCTCAGCACAAAAGCACTGAGGCAAGGGTTACCCAAAAATAGCATTGGCAGCAAAGTCGGTGTTCAAAAATACAAAGTCACACATTCCCCATAATGCAAAGCATCATGGGATATATATACAAATCACCATGAAAATTTAGTCTAGATTTATGCAGTAAGTAAGATACATGGTGCCAAAAGGCCTCTCATACAATGTGCAGAAGAAAAGAACAGAAGTTCTGTTCTCACCCTTTGCAGATTGTGTGAGAGGTCCTTTACACTCATGCCCTGCTTAAATCAGAAACAGAAACAGCCTAAATTTTGATGTAGATTTACATATATCCCATAATTCTTTGCATTGTGTGTGTGTGATTTGTACTCATTATTGGTTTTCTCCAGCTTGGCCGACCCCTGCTGCGACCCTCACAACTACCACCCGCTCTGTTATAGGACCCCACACCCCAAAGAAGCTACCCACCTTTTTCCCTCGTGGCTCCCTGATGGGGTCTTTCAGGGTGGGACCTCCCTCAGGTGTCCAGGTTTGGTGTGTAAGAGATTCCTGTTGCGCTGACCAAGCAGGTGATGCAGAGTTCGAGCATGCCACTGTTCATGTCAGCCTGACGGCAGGGAAGTGTTTCATCCGAACTCCTTGCTGTCATGACACTGGCCTGGATATGTGACAGTGTGCAATGGACATGCTTATGGCAGAGCCGAGTGTCTGCTGCCCACAGTGATGCACCACATTTGGGTCTTCATGCAGCGCGGCAGCAGGATCAACCTCAGTGAGGTGAGCATCCAACTGGACACTCAAACCTCTTTCCTCTCGGCTGGTTCTCCAGTGCTCTGGCTCATTTCTGAACCTGGGTCACAAGTGGCAACACTGCTACTGCACAAACAGGTCTCTGCTGCAGTACTTTTAGTTCATGTAGCCATTTTAAAATTGAATATGTTCCTTACTAGTGCAGTCCCTGCCTCCAAGGTTGGGCCCACTCCAGTCCTCGTGTGTCTGAGGCACTTACCCTGCTCCTTCCAACCCCTCAGGCTTACTCCCAGAATGGTGGGGCCCATCTATGCTGGACTCAGCCTCCCACCTGGTAGTGACATGGAGGAATGAGAACCCAGGGTGCAGATGGCGGACAGTAGTGGGAGGCAGAGCTGAAGTGCACCTGGGATCATTCTGCTCATTCCAGGGTGTTTTCTGTTTGATCCCACTCCTGCAGGACATCAGCTGTCATAGGACATCAAGTGTGAGCCTGCAAGTGTCCCCCACTGTTCCCTGCTCCACTACCACAAGTGGTCACCCAGGTGGCAATGTTTCAGCAGAGATCTCCCTGAAGGAGAGCATCCTGTGAGATACTGTTTCCATCTTCCTCAGCCAACCCTCAGCTTGAACTCGCTCACGAGTGTGGGTCACCAGCTCATGGACAATAGTGCTATCGCTGCATTGATGGGCCCACTCCCCATTCAGCCATTTTAAAAGTTGTTCTTATGATTAGGTCTGTAATTAGTGGAGGGCCCACAACACAGATGGCAGCCACTATCATTTTGAAAAATTGCTGTCCTGAAGTCACTGTTTAGCTATGAAAGTGCAGTCACAATGTGGATGTGTCAGAATGGCACAAGCGCATGTTATTGATGATGTCAGCATAGTACATCCTCATTCTGCTTAGATTTATTGGACTGTATCTGGCAGGAGCATTTTAAAACTTCCAAAATATTTATGTTGCCTTGGGCAGGAAATCAAATGGCAGGAAAAAAATTGGTATCTTTAAAGCAGCAGTGCAATGAAAAATATTAAAAAAAGCTAGTTTCAGCTACAGTTAATAAACATATTAGCATATATGTCAAAGCTACTTTTCTAGATACCTTTTATGCTGCACACCATGAGCTTTTTTTTCTTCTCGAATCTAATCTTTACCAGGGTCTGCAATGGTATTTCTATGCCAGATGTGTGTCCATTGTTTTTCTTCTTGAGAAAAATAATTACATTAAATCATTTATGAAACATTCAAATTTTGTTGGCGCTAAAATTTTTACCACCAAATGAAACTGGAAGATGCATGAAATCTTCTATCGTAAAAAATGGTAGGTCAAATTGTTTTCCCAAATTCATTGCACTGCTTCTTTATTTATTTATTAGAGTCTAGGATTACAATTACCTTTGAGCCCAGGCTCTTTTACAAAGGTTCCACGTCAGGATGAGAACAAACAAGCAGGACATTAATTATTACAGGATAACAGGTTACAGTTGTTTATCATCATGTGAGTACATACAGATTAGGCGGTAGGTATTAGGTATTTATTTGGTTACTTTTTAGCCTACCGTGTCAATATGTCATATGCTTTACAGCGCATCCATAACCGCGATAACAGGAACAGCATAGTAGGAAAGAGCGCAGAGGGTGCAAAACTGTGAACGGATGTATGCGTGGTAGTGCACCCTCTCACTCTTCCCAGGTACAGGATAAAAATCCTGCTGGGACAAGGGACTGATGAGCAGCTGCCATTGCTTGATGGGATGAGGCACAGGCAACAAGTTTGATTCGGTCCCAGATGCATGAAATTTTTATTTTTCACACTTTGTGCAAATTTATGTTAACCCCTCCAATTAGTTATTTTAGTTGGGGGTTTCAGGGGTGCGGGCAGAGCCCCTGCAAAACAAAGACTTATGCCAGCTGGCAATACATTGTGCTGTATTGGCTGCATTGTTGCAGCATAATGTCTTGACATTTTGACCCCGAGCCACTTTTAGTATCATGAGCAGCTTCAGTACATCAAAAACTCCACTGTCAATACATTCTGTCAGTCAGAAGCCAGGATTTTATTCCCTTGATTGTATGTAGTTATTAGAGTGTTTTTCCTGTTGTGTTTAGTCAGTCTTGTCAACAAAACCGATAGTGTATCATTAGTGATTCAATAAAATCTCAGTGACTGTCTACAGATCACAGAGAAATGTTGCCTTTCAAAGAAGTTTTATGTTGTCTTTTATTGTAAGAAAGGACAAAAATGCCCTTGCCCAACCTTGCCATTCTTTAGAGAGCAGCACTGAAGTCTTGTTGGATTGCAGGCATAAAAGTGATGAAATGAAGAAAACCAAAGATGTTAAGCAGAGAGCAGTAGGAAAGGAACTCACCTTCCAGAAATTAGATTATTAAGGCTTTACTGGATCACAAAGTCTTTAATATTTTTAGTTGGTGATCTAGAAAACTCTTTTGTTGCACATACTGGGACTTTTGTTATAGACTTGAGAACAGTTAGCCAAGTTTAGAAAAGCAAGTATTTGTAGAGTTGCTCTTACTTCATGGAATGAACAGCAATCTGGAATTAAGCAAAATGCAGTGTTTTATGAAAGTTAAGGTCGCGGTAAGGAAAAATATAGCACATGTGAACAGAAAAATCACCATTAGATGTGAAAACTGGATAAACATGTTTAATTTTTCCGCTTATAGCTTCAGTAGAATACCTTTTTTGCAGGTCAATGTCAACTCGCTCCATCTCTTCGCTCAGCGTCATCTACATCCGACAACTTGCTCTCGACTCAGTTAGCTCCTGCACTACATGCCCTTGCAGTTTCTCCTGCTACAGTTACCACAAGCAACATACTGTACAAAAGATGGATGAATTTCTCTGTAATACTGTCAGTGCTTCACTACATGCTCCTTGTAGTTTCACTCCGTTACAGTTACCATAGTATACAACTACTTAAGCAACATACAAAAGCAACTGCATGGAAGTATTTCTTTGTAATACTGTCAGTACTTCATTAATTAATTACTCCTGTCCATTGCTATCAATCACTGTCAATCACTGCTGGCTATCGTTAGCAATCATTAATCAGCAAAACATACAAAACGGTTACTGCAGCGCATGATCACTGCTATCTTTTTAAAATGGAACGGTGGTTCATCCTGTCAGAGCGTAGCAGGCGAAAGCTAGTTGACTGTAATAACTTTATTTACACACACCATAACGTGGATATAACGGCAAATCTATATGGCAATGCAAACTTGCGGTAAAGAAAGATAAGCGATAACGCTAGGATGCATACAGTGTTGCCACAACAACCCTGGACATAATTGCCACCCTTTAGCCAGCACTCCCATGCTCCAGACCCAGCTGCTGTTGGGAGAGTCGAGGCAGTAAACATTGCAAAGAAAAGAGCTGCTACGACACAGGACAGCGGCGAAGTGTTAATGCACTCTAAGCAACATGTTTCATTAGCAGCACAGGGATGCTTAGTGGATAATAACATAAAATGAACAATTCAGCGGGTCAGAGTACATGGTGCACCACCAAATCCACCAAATTTAACTGAACTTTCATTGCCTGACTACTACACCACATTCAGAACTAGTCAAGGTGATGAAGTTAATTTCTTGCTCCACGATAGTGGACCTGGGACTGAGCATACTTGTTTTTGGTACAGAGGCTAATCTGCAGTATCTGGAGCACTGTGATCAATTGTTTGCTGATGGCACATTCAGCATTGCCCCCTCTTTATCAAATGTTCGCCATACTGGGTGAGCGCTTTGAAGTTTGCAACCAGCAATATATGCACTCTTACCTGGTAAGAGGAGGGAGCATTATGAGAAAGTATTAACTGCAGTCAAATAAATCAATCCACATCTTAATCCTGCAGTGATAATGACAGACTTTGAAAAGGCAACTATTCAGGCTTTCACCGATGTACTCCCCAAAGCATGGCAAGTGGGTGTTTTTCCACTTTGCACTTTGTGTGTATTGCAAACTACAAACAGAGAGACTGGGCAACAAATACTGCAAGACAGTGAGTTTAGTCGAAAATGTAGATATCTGCCTGCACTTGCCTTTTATCCACCTGACCAAGAGGTGTCACGGTTTGAGGAGATTACGATGAATCTCTAAATATATTTCCTCCTGAGCTTGAACCGCTAATTGACTATTTTGAGGATACCTGGGTTGGGCATAGGGACAGACATGGCACAGGCAGAAGGCAACCACAGTATGCTATCCATCTGTGGAACGATTCTGACACTGTGATTGGAAAAAGAGCCAGAACGAATAATGATATAGAAGCATTCCACAGAGGAATGCAATCCATTCTCTGCATGCATCACCCTTCCATATGGAAATTTATTGAGGGACTGAAGGAATCCAAAGAAAGAGGGAAGCTGAAATAGAGCAGCTTATTGCTGGGCATTCTGAGGACTGCACACAAGAAAAAATACAAGGACAGTGCCATCAAGTTAGAACTAATACTACAGAAAAGTGAGAGGCGCTTGACTGAAGAGTTCCTGAGAGGAATAGTCCACTGCTTCCAGTATTAAATGTAGAATAATTAGCAAACATTGCTTTTAAATTTTTAAAATAAAGCTTACGTTTTTAACTGAAACTGAAGAGGTGGGAGTTGCAGTGGCACAGTCAAGACTCACACAAACTATGCGGTCTTGTTGCCATGGTAACCACGCAATCTCACACAACTCACCACGCAGAGTAATGCAGGTAAATGATTTTACTTTTGTTTTTCCATAATGGGAGGTAAATGATTTTGCTTTGTTTTCCCATATTGTGTGGTAAATGATTTTTGCTTTGTTCATCGCTATTGGGAGTAAAAAGATGCGGAGCGAGAGGTGATAGGGAGCGAAAAGTACAGGCATGTATTGTCGGAGCGATTTTCAGGGGAGAATTGTCAGAGCGAATTGACATTTCCCTTTTTGCATAGCCCTGCAGTAGATGGAAACATAAGATTACAATTTCATCAAGGCACTTTCCATTTCCACCTAATAAAACAATATAACAGTGTTTCAATAACATTTCAGTATCTTAGGTGTTAATAGGACTAGACATACAGCTACCCTTTAAAAAGGTCATAATGTCCCTTTAAAAGCACAGACCCTCCCTGACATGTGCAGTTAAACACAGTAATATCCTCTGGCATGGAAGAAAGGCAAAGGGATTAGTTCCCATTCCTGCACGCAGTTGAGGATCCCAGTTTGGACAGCAGCCATTGCCAGCTTGCTTCAAATCCTGGAGCCTTTGTTTCAAAAGCCACTTGTAGCAGGCTTGGGGACAGCTGGTAGCATGTGGTGTCTCGCCATCAGCTCCTTCTCCAGTGAACCTCCAAAGTGTAGGAAAATATTTTCTGACACTTGCCCTTCTATTGTGCAAGTGCTCCCAGATGTCAGCACTTCATCAGAGGCCATAGGAAGGAATGCTTTAGAAATTGCTCTACGGAGCAATACCAGAACCTGTTAGGACAGCCCCTGTGTAAACTGAATGATTTGTGTATATCTAGATAATTTATATTGTTTTATTTACTTGACATTTGGTGACTAGGAAAGGCACTTTGAGCCTTATCTCATTTCCAGCTGCGTGTGTGTGTTTGTGTGCGTGCATGCATGTGTGTGTGTGTGTGTGTGTGTGTGAGTAACTGTGGTGTACAAGGAATGTACAATTGAGGGAGATCATGAGGTCGTAGCCAGGAGCCCAAAGGGCAAGTGGCAGTAATTACCTCATGAATTCCTTCATATTATATTTCCTTGTATACCACAGTTGCCTGTCATTTATTTTTGTATAATACATTTGGGTGGTTACTGTTGGTTTCGTCACAATTGCATATTCAGGAAAAGGTCTTCAGGGACAAAACTACTAACCACTTATGTAAGGAAAAGTCCTTCCATGTATTATACATGTGTACTGACAGGGTAATGGCAGTATGCTAGGGCTGAGCTAGAGTTTGACAGCTTATAACGCACTGCGCTTAGGACCTAGGGATTCACAATTGGCATGCACCCCTCCATTCAGAGGCTAAGTGCATGCTAATTAATAAACAGTAGGTGTGCTAGTTTTGAGCGTGAAGTGCTGAAAATAGCAATAAATACCCCAAATAAGACTTCTGTAGCACATGGACAACGAAAAATTACATCATTTAAAACCTGAAGTTTTCAGGTTTTATAGATATTGGCCCACAGTAGGTCTTTGTTTGTTTTGTGGCAGAAAAAGGACAAATTCAAAAGTTAGACTTCTTTTAAAATCATGGAGTGTGCACATATACAAACTAAAAAAATCTGAGAAACAATATATGAGGAAAATTGCTTTTTTCATTCATTACTGGCTTCCATGTTAGTCCTGACTGCAAAAGAAAACATGCCTAGCCCCACAACACCACTGGATACTGGCAGGCAGGCCCAGTGCTGCTGCCAGTCCTCCCCACCCCTGATCACTACAGTTACTGAGAGTCTGGTGCCCAACCCGACATTGGTTCCCTCACCCCGATCATTACAGTTACTGGTGGTCAGTGCCCAAGCCCGCTATTGGTATGCTCCTCCCACCAATAACACAAACACTCTTACCCCAAACACTGTCCATAAAGTTCTCCCACCCTATTCCCACCACTCAACCCATATAACTAAAATGACCCCACCCTTTCCGTCCTCTAGTACATATGCCACCCTTCCCTCACTACCGCTTATCCCAACATAGACCTAATGGTCTTACAGTGGGTGCTGGCAGAGCCCTCTCTCACCTTGGAAGAGGTCATGGGTTCTAGTCTCACACCAGGAACTTGGGCTAGTACCCAGTAGGCACTGCTCTCATGTGCCCCTGGCCAATATTGCCTTATTCTCCAGTCTTCCAGTGGAGGCCGGGTTGTGGCAGGAGTTAGCCATGTGGATGGCTAGAGGGCATTCCAAAGAGGAGGCAAGAGAGACGCTTGCCTTGATTAAGGACAAGGAACGGAGAACTGAGGGCCCAGGATGGATAAGTATGAGAAATAAGAGAAATGCTAGAAAAATGTATTTAGAGTTCAGTTGTATAACTGGTGGCGTGTACTAATTTCAGAAACCAAAAATGAGTCACTCAAGGACTCTACCATCATATGCTAGGATCACCAAAATGTATTGTAGTTGCTAAGCAGTAAAACAGATCCAGCACCACAAAGACCCAGATCAGAGTCGTAAAAAGTAAAGCTAGTGCAGTAAGTGACTTAAATGTATTGACTTAGTGGGACTTGAACCCAGGCCCCTGGAATACCATCCCAGTGCCTGACCACTGAGCTACAGGCTCACATGGTTGGCCCTCTGGGGTTCATGGGCACATTTTCTCTGGTATCGCATATCCTGCAACTAGGAATAATCAAGATGACAATTAGATGTTTCTGCTGCAGTGTTAGCCACTGCTTAGCAATTAAATCCAAACTTTAGTGAAAAAGAAATAATGTGACCTACTTGGAATTGAACCCAGGCCCTGAAATACTGTCCTGGTGTTCTAATCACTGAGCTAGAGGCTCACATGGTTGACCTGGAATTCCCAGAAACACTTTTCTTTCTGTAGTAGTGCATATCCTACAACTAGGAATAATCAAGATGTCAACTAGATGTTTTATAGTAAAGTATTAGCCACTGCTAACCAAATTTAAATCAAGAAATTGTAATGAGAAATGTCGCTCTGTGGTTAGAGCACTTGGAAAGAAGATTGATTTATAAGCTGGGCAGGCTTGGGTGGTTGTGAAGTTGGTCAACTGGGTGGAAAACTGGTTGACTGATAGAAAACAGAGAGTAGTGGTAAACGGTATACAGTCAGAAGAGATGCAAGTCACAAGTGGGGTACCTCAGGATCAGTCCTGGGACCAGTCCTCTTCAATATCTTCATCAGTGACATTGCAGATGGACTGCTGGGTAAGGTTTGTCTGTTTGCAGATGACACCAAGATCTGCAACAGAGTAGATGATCCAGATGGGGTGGGCAGAATGAGAAGAGATCTGGATAAACTGGGAAAATGGTTGGAAGAGTGGCAACTGGGCTTTAACGAAAGAAGCACAAGATCATGCACATAGGGAAGAGAAACCCTGAAGCCACCTATAGGCTGTGAGTGAGTTGCTGTCAGTCACAAGGAAGAAACAGACTTGGGCATCATCATCACAGATGACCTGAAGTCATCCAAGCAGACCACTAAAGCAATAGGTAAGGCTAGGGAATGTTGGGGTGTATTAGTAGGCATCACAGGTCATAAGAGGGAGGTAATAATCCTCTTTACAAGACACTGATAGGCTCCCATCTGGAGTACTGCATGCAGTACTGGAGGCCACACCTTCACAAGGACATTAACCAAATTGAGGCAGTCCAGAAAAGGGTAACCAAATGGTGCAGGGACTGCATCAGAAAACATATGAGGACAGATTAATGGAGCTCAATATGTATACCCTAGAGCAAAGGAGGAAGAGAGGTGATATGACTGAAACATTCAAACGCTCTAAGGGCATTAACAAGGTGAAAGAGTCTCAATATGTTTCAATATAAGAAAAATAGCAGGACAAGAGGACACAGCATGAAATCAGAGAGAGGCCAATCAAGGGGTAATGTGAGGAAGTTTCTTTTTCACAGAAAGGGTGTTGGATGCATGGAGCGGCCTACCTCAGGAAGTGGTGGATATGAATATAATGCAGGGCTTCAAACAGGCATGGGTAGGCATAAGGGCAATACAGATGAGTATGAATATATAGGTCATTGACAGAGCAAAGGCCGATGGCACATTCATATGGTAGAAAAGAAATGAGCAGACTGGATGGGCCTTGCGGTCCTTATCTGCCATCAACTTCTATTTTCTGTGTGACAGTATTCTGTGGGACTGGGTTCAATTCCCTGTATATCATGTTGTTTCTTTTCACTGCAGTTTGTGATTTGAATTGCTTAGCAGTCGCTAATGGTCAGTGGTGTGGCAGCTAAGATTCAGTGCAAACAAGTGCAAGATCCTGCACTTGGGACATAGAAATGCACAGGAGTAGTACATGATGCGAGGGAGGCACCGGGCGTGGCTACCAAACAAGAAAGGACCTAGGAATAATAATATCTGATGATCTAAAGGTTACTAAACAATGTGAGAAGGCTGTGAGGAGAGCCAGTGGAATGCTGGGATGCATAGGGAGAGGTATCTCTAGCAGAAGAAAGGAGGTGGTGATGCCACTATATAGAACATTGGCGAGACCTCTTCTGGAGTACTGTGTCCAGTTCTGAGGCCGCATCTCCAGAAGGACATAGACAGAGCAGAAGCGGTTCAGAGAAGGGAGAACAAAATGGTGCAGGGGCTGCACCAAAAGTCATATGAGGGAGACTGGAGGATCTCAATATGTATTTCCTGGAGGAGAGGAGAAAGGGGATATGATAGAGACTTTCAAATACCTCAAGGGTGTAAATAAGGTACAAATGGGTAGCATCTTTTAAAAAAAAAAGATGTTTAAGAACAAGGGGCCATGATATGAAAATAGAGGAGGGTAGACTTGCGGGTAATGTGAGGAAGTATTTTTCACGGAAGGGGTGGTAGATCCATGGAACAGCCTACCGACAGAGGTTGTAGTGCAAAACAGTAAGGAATTCAAAACACATGGGACAAACAAAAGGAAGTCTAGTGATAAGAAAGAATGGGTAAGTTGCAGATCATGTAGAATCTGCCGATATGAAACACATAGGGAAACTGGGCAGACTGGGTGGGTCAAGGATCCTTTTCGTCAAATTCTATGTTTCTGTGTTTCTACCAGAGAAAGGAAGTGTGTCAGGAACACCAGATCCAACTATGTGATCCTGTAGCTCAGCAGTTTAAAGCATCAAGCCAGTATTTCAGGGGCCTGGGTTCAACAGTCCCAGTAGATCCCATTATTTCTTTTTCACTACAGTTTGTGACTTAAATAGCTTAGCAGTGGCTAATTTTGTACCAGAAAACATCTAATTGTCTTCTTAAACTTATTGACAAATAGAGATAAAAATGGCAAGATAGTATATAGGTGTGCACCTAGCTTTCACTAGCTTTATTGCTTGAGTGACTCTGATTTTTGTCTTCATGGTGCTGGATCTGTTTTACTGTTTAGCTGCTACAATTTTTTTGAGTGCACACCTAATCAGTCCCTAAAATCTGACACAAACAGCACATGCAGCATCAGTAGAGAATCCGGTCCTATGATCTGCTCACTGGGATCTTAGACCCTAAGGACACAGCCACCTGTGTTGAGTTTTATTTCTGAAGTGATAGGTCCTCATTAATACAGTATATGGTATTTTTATCATTCCCAAACAGTCTTGTTTTGTTCTGTAGTTAAGCATGCAAAACAAGTGGGACCTGATTCTCCATCACAATTTTGTCCAAAGTTCATCCCATTCCACCGTTGTAAAAAACTGCTATATTGAGAAGTAAGTATCTGTGCAAATATGAATATTTAAATTAAGACACCTATATGTTACCACATGCAAACATGGTTTGCACACAGTAAATACACTGATTATCACCATTAAATATATGCGCATGGCACAGTGCCGCGACAAATGTGTGTTGTACCCAGGCAACGATGTCCCCTACCTGTACTTGTGGCTGCTTCTGGCCTATAAACAGACTGCTGATGTGTGTCCCACAGCATCGTTCCTAGTAGTCCAGTGGGCCCCCAACCCAAACCCTAGATGTCAATTATCTGTAGTACTCTAGTGCCCCCACCTGTTCCCATGCGGCGCATTCATTTTAAGTGGCTGGTCCACTTTGATCTTGGTTCCCTCATGTCTCTGTACACTGCACGGATCCTCGACCACCCTATTGCTTCCTACTAACAGTTCTTAGTTGGGATTAGCAGTAAAAGTGCAGCGCCCAGTGCCACAGGGTAACCACACCTTTGTGCATAGGGCCCTACCCCTTCTGCGCAGAGGCAACCTTTAATGTGCTCTGGCACAGAAAGATTCTATGACATTCTTTGAGCATAGTCTGGGGAGGGGTCGATGCAAGGGACTGCAAAAACTCAGCAGCAAACTGAGTTTGCAACAGTCTCATGTGACTGAGAATCAGATGCTTACTGCTTATTAATAAAAAATAAGAAAAGACCAAACATGGCAGACATTTCTGTAAAGTTAGTCCAATACAGAGTATCACCATCAAGTTGTTGCTTGTTTTGTTTTCTGCCACATTGTCTTTGTAATTCTTTGCACAGAAGCACTTCTTGGCGACAGATTGATTCAGCGGTAGCATTTATTTCTGATTCATTCAATAAATACAGGCTGGTCGCTTGTAAAAATCTACTGAGCAATTCTTGTATGTCTTCAGCTCCTGGTGCAAAGCAGCATTATCCCCTTTCTAACTATTTCTGCTATGTTAAAGACTCTTGCTGTTCCACAATATACTATACGTGGCATACATTCTTGCATGCTGACAGTTCGCTCCATGCACGTTTCACATAGCACAGCACCTCGCTTTATGTAGCAGTAGCAGCGTATCTGCAACACAAATATGGCTTGCATAAGGGAAGCTGCCATAACCTTTTGCTAAAAACAATTTCACTCTAAGCCCCGTGGGTCACTTAGGAGTCTAATTTTGGCCATATCTGAGGGTTGCTTAAGCATGGAGATAACATTAATCTTGCAGAGGCAACAAGTGCTGGTTGAATCTGAGACCGGGAGCTTAGCATTCCTTTGGTCAAAATGTTGTCACAGGACATGAATGGTATGTGGTTTTCTCTGCACATTAGCACTGACTTGATTGTGTTCAGCTGTGATATGTGATTCTGTGATGTTCACCACTAGCGTTTTACAAGAATATTTGTTTCATAGAGTTTGCTGCAGTTAACTAACAGAACTGGTAATGGTGGTGGGATGTATACATAACCATTAAGGCATGACCAGGAGTTGGATTACTGCCAGTTAATCTAACCCTGGGGGTCATGAGGCATGAGGTAGTGACACGTTCCATATACAGTACCTCTAGGGTTAGAGTAACAAAGGCAACACAACCACTAGAGAGCCTTAATGCTATTTTTAAACTGTTCTAATGTTCATAAGGGTTTCCAGCCACAAATCCAAGTCTTGTATAATGCCATCAGCCAATCAGATTGCTTCATTTCTATCCATTAACCCAAGTCTTGTATAATGCAGTGAGCCAATCAGATTGCTTCATTTCCAGCCATTAACCCAAGTCTTGAAAATACTGTCAGCCAATTAGATTGCTCTGATTTCACTAGATAACTTTAAGTACAATTATAAGTTTAGTTATTCTTGAGCCTAATGAGGCTCCTGATTGCTTCTGGATGGTCATTAATGTCTTAGGAAACAACCAGTCTAGCTGCCAACTGACACTGTGTGACATGCACAGCTCTCACCACTATACTTTAAAGTTGAATTGCAGTAAAAATAACCAGGAAAAAGAAAGCTGTTATTGCGCTTAGACTTATAATTGCAATAAAAACCTCGAATGGTCATTTCCTTGGATTAATGACCGGCTGAGGAGGTAGCCCGAGGCGCACTCAACCAATCATTAATCCTTCAGAAATTAGCAGCTTCGATCATTTTTGCATAACTAAAACTAGCAATTTACCAGTTTTTCAGTTTATTAACTCTTGCTTAACTATATAAATTTTAGTAGGTATAACCAAAACTTGTGGATTAGGCCTGGGTTTTAATTATCTTTCTACTATACTGCTCCACAAGTAAGAGCAACAACTAAATGGCCCATGTGAAAAATGTCATCAAGCATTTTGCTAGTTACACTACCACTGGCTAAGGGTTCCCTTTGTGACCATTCAAGGAGCTAAATTCTGATGATGCTTCCAAATTTAGATACATGATTATGTCCATTTAGAATGCATCAGTGGCTAAGCTAAATCATTGATTATATTACAAATAAATAGCACAATACCCCTTTCTAGGATCAAGAATTTTCCCTCAGACTGATCCCAGGCCATCAAAGTTAATGGAGTAACTTTCCTCCGAGTACACTCAACATTGATGTCCCCACAGAGATCCATCCATGGTCTGCTTCTCTTCAGACTTTACATAAATGACTTACCAACCATACTGCACAAACCCAAATTCCAGTATCCACACTTGCTGTGGACAATACAGTAATATATACTGTTCCAAAGTCAAGTCAGTCTCTCAATAAAATAGTATGTTGTTAGATGTAGTCACTGAAACTCAGACCTCCTGATGAATGCAAACTGCTTGCTGTTAAACAACTCAGAAACTAAATCAATGTGGTTTAGTGGAAGGACAGTCCTTCTCAACTCATGTCATCATACCTCTCAACTGTCCCTGATTTTCAGGGCGTCCCTGATTTTGCCTCAGAATTTTGCTCTGTCCCTCCTAAAATTGTGTTTCCATGACTTACACAGTAGGGGTTGTAAGCACAAAATAATGTCAAACATTAAAGTTAGAGACTTGTTCTTCCTTAGAAAATGCATTTTACACTAAGCCCTTTATTCTACCAGCCTCCTGAGTGGATATCATCATTTTGAAGACATGTCCCTGGTTTTGGTCCTTTGTTCCTGATTTTATTAAGCATTGTCCCTGATTTATGAGGGCAGGAGGTTGAGAGGTATGCATGTCATACCTCAACAGGACCACCAGGGAAAATGTTCAATATTTTATTAACAGGGATATCATATCCATATATTATCCTGGCATGGTAGCACCAGCATAGTTAGTGTTGAGTGGAGTTCCCATTGTTAAACTCAATGTTGCTATAATAACTTTGGCTGACGTTCAACAGAAAAGTCAGAATTTTGCATGCACGGTCTGGCTGGCAGAGTCTCAAGATGTGGAAAGTTTTGTGAAGGCATCTTGTGTGGTTTCCAAGATCTGGAATGTTGAACTTTGGAAAAGTGAAGATTTTCCTATACTTAACACGTTGTTTTTCTCACCTTCAGCCTAGATGGTAGGAATTTTTCACAAAACTTTTAGGGTAGATGTGGCTTGTGCCAAGGTAGTGCCTTCTGAAGGTTTTGTGAAAAATATTGAATTGTTCCAGAGTTATAAGGATTTAATTATTTTTTCCGAGCATGCTTAGTTGGGTTTTAGATAACTTTGATACAACCCAACCAGTTTTTCGGTCATGATGGCCACCATCTTGTTTTTTTCCTCCAAACAGAAAACCATAGAAAATACCTAAAAATGATGACTTGTAAAAAAAAAAAAAAATCTTAACCTAAGTAAAAGGGACACGTTTGGCTAGATTCTGGTGTTTGTGTATTTTACAAAAACATCCAGAGAAAGCATAACTTCGAGAGCTTAAAATCCAGGGTGCCCAGTTAGCGGAGAAGCCATTCATCTCTGTTCTATATAACGAGGACAGTGGGAGTTTCTTGACATCTGCAGCTGCAGATGGAGATGTGGTGCTGACTGTGTGCCAGCAGTAAGCCATCTATCTATCTATCTATTTTGATTTTTCCTCCCTGTTCAGTTCAAGCCAACCCTCCCTCATGTTTTCTGATACTGTTTATTATTTAGAAAAGCAGACCAGCATGCCAACCACTGGTACTGCTTGCCTGCCCTCCCACCAGGTTGCCCCCACCCACAATGAATAGGTAGCAACAGTGGGTGCCCACCCCAGTGTCACCGAGAGTTGCTTTCACACAGGGCTGCCCAGTCCCCAGTGTCAGATCTGTAGTAATTAGCAAAAAAGAAAACAGTCCTTCAATGCAATTTTTTTTTTAATAAACCTGCAACAAGAAAATGGTCCATCGCCAGTCTGACCCCCACACCCCCACCACTCCACTCCAACCCCCACTCAGCACCCACCACCCTGCCACACACATCCTCACTCACCTAAAAGTGTCCCACAGCGTAGATCCACTCTCTGATTGAAAAGACATCTTGCTACTGGAACTGCGACTGTGTTATGAGAACAGCACCCACCACCCTGTCACACACACATCCTCACTCACCTAAAAGTGTCCACAGTGCAGATCCACTCTCTGATTGAAAAGACATCTTGCTACTGGACTGCGACTGTGATATGAGAAAATAAAGAGAGCCCAGTTTAATGTATTTCAACTGGTTTTGAACTTTTCTCATAACTTTGTTATTATTAATATTTTAACACCAGTTTTTCTACACCGCCTTTTTGGGACCCCACCTCATGAACAAGGTAGGTGAAATTGTTCAAATCTGCCCTAAAGCTGATTTGTGGTCACTGCATGGAAATCCTCTTTTAGGTAGAATTTTGAACATTTTTACCTATCAGGTTCCTGAGGTGGGTGATAAGTATGTTGAAAATCTGTGTAAAATATGGTAAATAACCAAGTTATGAGTAAATAGTTAAATATTTCTATATTCACTCATAACTGCCAATTTTCAATTTGTGACCCCACATTTCAGCATGGCCTTTTTGGGACGCCACCTCATGAATGAAGTGTCATTTTTAATATGTCCCAAAAGGTGATTTCTTACATCATTTATGAAATCACCTTTCAGGCAGGGTTTGAGAATTTTCACCTACCAGGTTTGTGACGAAGGATCATAAGAAGGCTTTGTTAATCATTTAGTGCAAAAATATTGTAAAATAACCAAGGTATGAGTGAACATTGAAATTTTCATCGTTCACTCATAACTGTGCAAACTGTCAATATTTCCCCACCAAACTTTTAACATGTCCTTTTGGAATATCCCCCATGAACAAGGCAACTGAAATTTTTAAATCCAGCCCAAAAGGTTTTTTCGTGGTCACACTGTGAAATCACATTTCGGGCAGGATTTGAACATTTTTATCTACCAGTTTCATAAAGTAGGGTCATAAGAAGACTATGCTCCAAAATATGGTGTTAAAATATTGTAAAATGACCAAATTATGAATAAACATTGACATATTTTAATATTCACTCATAACTTTGTTAATATTCAATCTTTTGAATCCAGATTTTCAACACAGACATTTTCACAACACCACCTCAGAAACATGACAGATGTCATTTTTCAAATCCTGACGAGATGTGTTTTCGACTTGTGTGCAAAATAATGTTATGGAGGTATACTGCAAATGCCACATGTCATGTTTATAAGGAGATTTGTAAAAGGACTGTCTTGAAAATTTGGAGTCAAAATTAAAAAAATTGTTAAGAAACATGCAGTGCCAGCCTTTGCCCCAGTAGGTAGTGCTTTGTGATCCTGTGCCAGTGAGCTGAGTTCAGGGGTGAGCTCAGTGAGCCACTGGATGGTCCAAGGCTTGGGGTGGCGGTGCTGTCATCGACAACTACCCCTCAGCCTGGGAAGGGAAGCTGTAGGGTTGCCCGCATGGGCCCAAGTACCATGTAGAGAAGAGAACTCTTCTGTTGGCATAGGGATCTGCATCTCTGCACCCGTGCTTTCAGGAGCGTGGTGCTTTTGCTGAGATATGGACTGTTTGCTTTCTGTATCTGTATTTGTGGCCACATAGAAGCACAGGACCCAGACAGCCCTATGAATTCTTGACATCTGTTGCTGCATGGAAGTGCAGGATCCACAGGTCCTGCATTCATAGGCAACGGAGTCTTCTTTCGACATCGGGCCCAAAGGGCCCTGTACATCTGCATCTGTTCACGCGAATGCTACAATTCCACTATTGCTAAAAGAAAGGAAGTTCTTTGCAAAAACATTGATGCATAAGTTAGGTTCAACTTAATGCCAAAAAGTAGTGAAATCCAGAAGTCCTCTAGGAACTGCTGCCAAGACATTAATGCTAGGACTGACCTCTGCTTGACATGTTCTTGATTTCTCAGTTTAAGTAATGTTTAGTTTGATGTAGAGATTTCTTAAGAGTTGATTTAAGTTTTGAGAGAGGTCTTAAGGTACTGTGATTTTGCTATCTGCCCTGAGTGCTGTACCCTTCTTTTAGAGCTGTAAGTCTGTGGGCTTCACCCTTGACCTCGGTGTCCCATTGAGGCTGCTGCAGTGCCCCCAAAAAAAACTTGCTTCAGAACCTCCTGCCTGTTCTTTTTTTTTTTTTAAGTGCTGACTTTTCCATTAGCAGATTATATCCTTTAGCCACTCGAGGACTCAGTTATAAGCACTCTTACCAATCCAACACAATATAGTTCCTGTCTCATTTCACTTATTGTGTGGTCAGTCTGTCTGTATTCATCTGTCTGTATTCATCTGTCTTGCCCGTCCCTCTTCTACTGACTGATACTGATTTTTCCAATTTGCAGCTTATAGTCTTTTTGCCCACTAAAGGGTTTCCCCAACCATTCCAAAGCTGCTCTACATCTCCTTACACTGCTACTCTGGCACTCTTCCTTTACTGCTCAGCTGCTGTGGTACCTACACTCCATTACTAAGTCTGCTCTCCTTCACCCTCTTGGTACAGACCTCACACAGACTGAGCACCTTCCTCCACACTAGGCACCTCCTCCCAGACTACCCCACAGTGACTCAGCCTTCCCACCCTCGACACACCTGTGACCCCTCCAACACCACCACCGTGCCAACACCCCACTCCTCCACCCTCCAAGGCCTGATCTGGACCCAGCTCTCCCATGCCATTCCCACCCTTCACACTTTATCTATCTCATGCACCCTGATTCTAAAGTCCTCAGCTGGGTGTCGCACCCAAGGGTCTCCATCGCCACCAGCCACTAACCAGAATAATTACACTGCTATTATTATTATTATCTGGTAATGCACACCCAAACCCAGGTCCTATTGTTTCCAGCCTTCTAAACCCTGTACTGCAACTGGCCTCTGCTTTTCATCCTTAAACATTTGCAGTCTCCTAAAGAAATCTGTTGCCCTCCAGTGCTGGGTCGTTCAACATCAACCTGACATAATTGCACTTGGTAGAGATTTGGCTCTCAAATCCACCCTGACTCCGCTATCACTCTCCTGGATATACCATCTACAGGGAAGACCGAGCATGCAAACACGGTGCTGGTTGCTCATTACAGTATGGGACTCCCTTATAGGTCAGGCACTCCCAGCTCCTAAACTTGATTATGGAGCCCAAGCCCTCACCCAAAAATCACACCTAACCCCGCCTGAGGCCCTCTCTTCCTCACGGTCACCTATGTCCCCCAAGGAATCAAAACCAAGCAGTCCAGTCCCTCACTGACTATCTCACATCTCTCCTCACAAAGTGGAGCAAGTCATCCTAGGTGATCTCAATGTAACTGGCTTGCCTCCACTGCCTCCCATATAAGAGACTCCTTTGCTGCCCTGGATATGCCCCAGTTAGTCACCCAGCCCACCAGATTCAACCACTCTGCTGGCACCAGCACTCTCCTAGATGTTGTTATATCCAACCACCCCTACAAAATCCGGGATGTCACTGTCCTCCCAAACTCTCTTAGTGATCACTCTCCAGTCCTCTGTCTCTGGTCATCCTCCACTCTGAAGCCAGTGTCCCAGGCCACTCTATGTCACCGCTTATGCCCCGCGGCCTCAGAAAAGTAAAACAATACCTAGTCCAGCTAGACTGGTCCCCATCAGCATGCCCCTGACATTGACTCAGTTCTTGACCACTTCACAAATGCCTTCTGTAAGGCTTGTGACCTTTTGCCCCCTCACCAGGATCTGCTCCAAAAATGCAATGCCCCATGGATCACCCCACCCTCCTCCAGAAACTCAAAACAGAAATGATCTCTGCACGTTGCTGTAGAATCTGGAAAGGCATCGACAGACAGGCGCACAAAGCAGAACACAATAAGTGCACTTGGGCCATTAGGCGGGCCAAGGCAGAGCACTACCAGACCACCCTCACTTCCACTTGGGGTTCAGCCTGGACCTTCTGGGATAATATGAAAGAGCTAAATGAAAAGTCCCTCCCCACCATCTCAGCTCTCCATCAATGGCACCCCCACCACAGATCCTCCTCATAGCCGATTACCTTAACACTGCCTTCTCTGACCTAAGCTTGGTCCTCCCCAGCAACTTCTTTGACCCAATCCCCACCTCTCCCTCCCGGTCCCTGCATCGCCCATGATTCTACCTGCACCCCTATCCCCTGAAGAAGCCAGGCGCACCTGCTAAAAGCCTTAGGCAGCAATAACCCCAGCAGTGATCCCTCGACTCCAGGATCCTCTGTATGGTCTTGGACAAGTCCTAGTCCCCTAACTGACCTTCTAAACTGGTCTCTATACCTGGGTCAGTTCCCAAGTGCTTGGAAACTGCTGAAATCACACTCCATACATAAGAGTGGGATGATCCACCCCCAACAATTACTGGCCCATCTCCATTCTCCCCACTCTAAAGCCCTTGAAAAAGTGGTGTTGATCCAGCTCTCTGAATACCTAACCAAGTATGACATTATGTGCCCAGAGCAGCACGGTTTCCATGAGACACAGTACAACCAGGGCTCTCCTGGAATTCTCCCAACATCTGCATGCTGCTCT
The DNA here is from genome assembly GCA_016271365.2 of Neoceratodus forsteri. Lineage (NCBI taxonomy): Eukaryota > Metazoa > Chordata > Ceratodontiformes > Ceratodontidae > Neoceratodus > Neoceratodus forsteri. Next base: position 1,179,927,809 of record CM057450.1, on the reverse strand, counting down.
CGACCCTGGCAGCCTTGTAGGAGCAGTGTGGATTGACCTCTCCAAGGCCTTTGACACTGTCTGTCATCCCTTCTACTCGACTCTCTCGCCAACTTGGCTTCTCTGGTGGTCCCATTTCCTGGTTCTCTAGCTACTTCTCTCTAGATCCCAGCGTGTCAAGATCAGCGGCCCCTCCCAGCACTCTTCCTTTCACTCTGGGTCCCTCAGGGCTCCATCCTGGGTCTAATACTTTTAGCCTGTACCTCAACACCCTCCCCAGCTCATGTATCGGTAAAATGCTCCTCTATGCTGATGATGCAGTCCTTGTTGCCTCATACCCCAATCCCACCTCCCTCCTATTATCCCTCCAGCAAGCTTACAACTGTTGCCAAAGGTGGTTCGGAGACCGCAGACTGGTCTTTAACCTAAAGAAAACCAAATCAATGCTCTTCTCCCACCACCAAAATAAAGCTAAAAATTCCCCTCTTGATTATCCCCAGCACTGTGCACCACTAGAACAAGTGACCACATACAAGTACCTAGGCATCACATCTGATACTGCCCTCTCCTTCCACACCCACATTAATGCCCTGTCAGCCACCATTAACTCTTGGATTGGCCTGCACAGTGACTGCCTGCCTCAGGTTGCCTTCCAGGCTGGCCATCACCTCCTCCGTCTTGTCCCTCGTGGACTATGGCTTGCCCATCCATGGTGTAGCTGACAACACTGCCCTCTAAAGTCCAACTCTCATTAATAAGGCCTGCAGGCTCCTAACCGGTGCCCCAGCTGTACTCACACCTGCCCTCTCTCTGTACTACCACCAATCTTCTCAACTTGGAGAAGCGACTGCTCTACCAGACCTGCCTTCTTGCTAAGAAATCTCTGCTAGGACTCCCCGGGTCTCCACCTCCCTACAGCAGCCATCTTTGTCCGTCACCACCTGTAGCTCTGTTAAGGCCACTTTCAAGGTGCCCAGAACCAAGACTTCTCTTGCCCAAGATCCTTCCTCTACCGAGCCCCCACCTGGTTCAACTCCCCAGCTGCATCTCCAACTTAAAAAGTGGCTCGCCTGGAACCATATCTTTAATAACCGCTGTTGTAAGGTGCAATTAACCCCATGTTGTAACCTGTGGTTCCGCCGCCTTGCCCCTGACTCGACAACGCCCACTGGACAGCCTCTCCCTCCCCAGACCTAACCCTTCCCTACTAGGTCCAAACAGGATGTAACCCACTGTCTTCTCTGAGGACCTACTATTTCCATGAGTGTAACTCACAATTTTGTAACATTATGTAACCTAAGTAACATACAAACTACTACATTATGTAACCTAAGTGTATCTATGTTAAATGTTCCTTTACTGCACATGTAATGTTATCCTCTGTTTTAATCTGCACTGTAATAACTGTCTTGATGTCTGCCCCCTGCCCGCAATGAGGTGCCTTTTGTAAATGAGTCTGACTCAATGGCTGTAAACCCGATTTGTAATGAATAAATGAATAAAAATGAAATCTGGCATTAGGGTTTCCAAGCCTAACTGCCAAGCAGCAAAAGGACAAGACAACACAAACAACCACAGAAAGCTATCATCAAGTAGGGCAAACAGCATACAACTCTTTCCAGATGGCACAAATACAGTAGCACTGATGTGTACCTTTGTGGATTTATATTTGTGGCTGCAAAATCACAACACCCCACAGGGCCTGTGTTATGTAGTCACACCTGTCTGTGTATGTCATATGGTGTGTATGTGTGGTTGCAGAAGCACAGACCTAGGGCAGCCTGCACCTCTGCAGCCAGAGGTACTCATGCCTGCTGTACTGACGCACCTCACTAGATAGCATAATCTGCTAGTGCATGTTTTTCTATATGCAGCTACATAACTGAAAACCTGCTACCCCTTGAAGACTTTCTAGATCCACTGCTGAAACCATGATATCCATATTGTGACAATACTTCTGTCTGCATAACTTCAGACCCCACAGGACCTGTCTTTCTGGAGCAAGAGGTCGTGTGTATGTCTTACACCTGCAGCTGCAGAGTACAGACTCATCAAGTGTGTGTGTACAGTATGTCTTACAGTGTACATGAGTACCAGAGGCTACAGAAATACTGACTCCAAAGGAGCCTGCGCTTCTGCAGACAAAAGAACTCTTGTAATTTGGATATCATGGACTTGTATCTGTGGCTGCAGTCTGTAGGGCCGGTAGTTCTGTACACAGAAGCAATGTTGTGATTTGAGTATCATAGATTTTTATCTGTAGCCAGAAGTGAGTGTGTTTGTCTTGCAGTGTTCATGCTGCTGATACAAATCCATTAAAGTAGTACATCAATGCTATCACATTTGCATGGCTGTCTGTGGTTGCTTTTGTGGTGTTATCCTTTTGCTGCTTGTGGGGGCTACAGTTGGAAAACCTAATGCCACATTTCCCTACATTTTGTGGAGTTAGCTGAACCCTAACTGGTGCATTAATGCAGTTTTTTGCATAGAATATACAAGACACACAGACAAAACACACTCACACCAGGGTGTGCATTCATTAGGAGAAATAGGCACACTTCATGTTACAGTACCCTTTGAGAGTGTTACTGCACTTGCTGTACAAAATGACTTGGTTTTAAAACATTTGACTTAGAAAATATAGCACTGTGCATTTGAGAAACACAGCAAGTTACCTGATTCATCCAAACCAATCTATCTTTCTATCTACCTACCTACCTATAATAATACAAAAGCTGGGCTAGATGTTTCTTTGGATGGCAAAGGATGTCTGGTAAAATACAGTTGTGATTTTTGTTTAAATAGTGCTGTTTACTGAAATAGAATGTTTAAAACCCTGTGTTTATAGCAGCTCTTCATAACATTAATGTTTCCTTGTTTTTACTCCATTTTCAGCCATCGTAACTACTTCACATTAACAAGTACCTTCTCCACTGTTTCAAAACATCTGATTGTCCCCCAGACTAGCCTCACAATCACTCATTTTGACATTACAGCCTGTTGCCATGTTTAGCACTGTCTTGCAAAACACACCATGTAATCAGAAATTCCTGATCAAAGTTTTTTTATACAAGTGGCATGTATAACTTGGCAAAATATACTGCAGTCCTATACACAAAAAGCCAACTTTAAAAGTGATTCTCTATTAAATCGTATTAGTTGAATAGACTGTATTTATGAAAGTACATACTGAAGTGGATACCTACTCTTTAAAGGTCAAGCCAGCTAGAAGTACTACAGAATAAGCTGCGTCACTATGGCCAGATGCCAACGCTGTGCAGAAATGCTTTCATCATGGTGGGGTTTCGCAATATTTTGACATTCATGACAGTGACAGTGCTCCTATGTCAATAGTATTAGTACAAGTAGTCAGGCATATTTATAGGTTACTGTCTGTTCAAGCATGTCACGCAGTGGCTCATTAGGCCTAGAAAGCCTCCACTCTAGTTATCAACTGCAGATGCCTCTGATGCACTGCTGACATAATGGGCTGACCCAGGGGCCCTGCAGCACTCCTGTTTGGAGGTAAAGTACTACTACTACTGCTGCTGCCTCCAGGCTGAGCAACTTCTTCTGACCTCCGCTCCTCTCTGACATGTCAGGCAGCTGCTAGGGCTAGGCCATTAATAGTAAAGGTTGAAGGGTACAGCTTGGCCTATTGGCAAGGGTCTTCTTTTATAAATGGGATAACAATAGGGTGATGACAGGATCTGAAGCCTGGACAGGCTAAATGGTTCATTAGAACAAGAGCACATTAATGCATATCAGGGTGCCATTTACAAATTTAGAGGATGCATCTAGCCTATCTTCTTAACACAAGATACAGTACTTTAACTAGCAACTAAGCATGCTTGGTGCCCATGGAAAATGCTTTGTTTTCCGACAGTAATTTGTGACTGTTGACCAATTCCAGAAATTGGTACACTGTGGTGTTTCTATATCTATTTATTTATTATTTATTTCAAAAGTTTTGCCAGGAAAGATGATACAGTACTGAGCTGAAAAATAGCTCATCTCCAGATGCGCTCCTGGTGGGAAGGGGAAAAGGGGTGTAAGAACAAATTAGGGCAATAAATTATACACTAAAACATACAACAGAGATACAGAATAAATAGCACAAAATGAACTTCATCAAGCTGTTTGTCCAGTAATTTGACCTGGATTACAAGAAGCTGCAGTAGCAAAGCAAATATGGCTCTGAGTGGACCAAATAGAGTATGTTCATTCATGGAGCTCTGAAGGTTTTACATTGGCCTATTCATAAATGTTTTACTGACAAGGCTCCATGCAGTGTGTTCAGCCAAGCCAAATCTGCACGCTTCTAATATAAAAAATAAAATAAAACAATGTGTATGGAATACTGAGAGATCGAAACCACTGTGGTGCACTGATTGGAGCATTTTGTTTATCCACAGTCTATTGGTGGCAGAAATGCAAGCTTTCCCATCACAGCAGTAGTACTTCAACCACTGATGGAATGGACAGCTCTCTTCTGGGATATATTTAAATTTATTTATACAAGCTACGTTCAGTGACATGGAATATATTGGTAACAGATTATTTATCTCTTAATGCTTATTCTGTTTGAGTCTGTGTTGAGTGAAACTGTCAATATTTTTCAAACTCAGTTTTTGTGATGATGATGTGATGTGAAGTTCTGTTCACTAAGGGGCTGGCCTGAGAACACAAAATTCACTGCCTGAGCTGAATTTTCAATGGGATTTCCCAACGTAAAAGAGCAGTGTGACAATAGGGGTCCATTTTAACATTAATTTACTGGCTTGGGGCGTAAGTGCAAACTGCCTTGGTCAGTATGACCCACTGACTTTCTCATCAGGGCTAGTTTTAAAAATAAAAGCTGTCCCACTCATCCCAGGCTCTAACACCTTCCAACCCATGTCCCCTTAGTCAGAAAACTCACCTCAAGGCGACAAGTGTTAGAAAAATCCTGAATGAGCACAGAGCCAGTCCTATCTTAGTAGTTTCATGGCTTGTCCCAGACGCCGCAATCCCCCCACCCCAATGCGATATTGCAGAGCACTGCTGAGCAAGACTGTCAGCATTCAGGCCCAGCGGTGAGACTGTTTAAGACAGGGTCAGTGATGTGCTGCTTCAGGACTTTATACCTGTACTTGTCGACTTGTGGGTGAGTTTTGACTAAGGGAAATGGACAGGAGTGTGGTGAGGATGAGGTGGGTGGAGGAATGGTATTAATTACTGTAAGTGTTTTTTTTCTTTAGTGAAGTTGCATGAGTTAGACTGCAGCGAGCTGAGGAGGTGAATGGAGGGTTTGGGCTGACTGCCATCGGGGACTCAGGGTCATAGGGATGGGGTGTTTGGGGGAGTACCACCAGACTCCAGGGAGCACTTATGAGGCTGTAGGAAGGAAGAGGTGCCACTGGACACCATAGAGAGCTTATGGAGAAAGGAGTGGTACCACCAGACACCGGGAGAAAATAAAGGGATGGGGAGAGATTGCCTCTGGAAACAAGACAGTAATTGGAAAGGGATGAGGGAGGGTCCTCCCCAATAATCTCCATCATAGCATGGGGTCAGTGTAAATCTTGGGGTGCCAGTACAAATTGGTATCACTTCCCAGCTAGATCAGTGCGAAAAAGTTAAGCGTGACCCGTGGTCCCTACTAAAACATTGCCAGAAGATAATGGTTCACCACACAGTCACAGCTGGTGGCAGCACAGTTTTGGAGTGCAGGTGGCTCCCAATGCTCCACTCCCAGAAACTGGCATATGCAATGAAATCTTAGTTCCCAAGGTGCAAAGTCTCCCCAGTGACTAAGTCACAATGTAAGTTATGGTTGTCAGATGTCTGTGATGCAAAGCGGGCTTTCAACCATTAGCACCCGATTTGCAACAATCATTGAGGTTTGCATGGCATAGCACCAGTTCCATGGTGCTACCCCATGCACACACCACCGCAGCACTGGCACTACCACATTAGTCTCTCTCTACTCACAGGCATGACCCTTTCCATTAGACCTGCTTCTGGGCTGTTGAAGTCCCAATGTTTTTAGCAGAGTTGTTCTGTCTTCCTTGATGATGTAGTGGTCTACTTCCATAGCCCCAGCATATTTGTAGTTCCTAACATCAAGCTGCCCCGGCCCTGTGCCAAATTCTGAGGGACATAGAGGTCTCTTGGTTCATATGGGGAGCATAGGACAGTGTACTGTCAGTAGTAATCCCGGGTATTTAAAATGAGCAAGCTCTATTGGAGAGCCTACATCGTGTAGTGATAGAAAGAGGGTATGGTCGATGCTTCTTTTGTGGGCTGGTGAACAGCATTGTTTTTGTTTTTGTAGTTCATTATGAGCTTGTTGTCACTGAACCATCTTTCAATGTCGGCAAAGTTTTGTTGTAGCCGCTTCTCAGAACAGGGGTCAGGGTCACTGTGGAGTGAGGACGGCGTCATCCGTATAGCAGGATGTGACCTTAGCAGGAATAAGGAGCTTGATTAGGAAAACACTAAGCAAGACTGGTCCCAGGATGGACCCTTGTGGGACTCCTGAGCAGACAGGTCTGCTGTCTGATAGGACATTTCAGTCTTCACCTGCTGCGAACGTTACTTAAGTAACTTCTAAACCAAGTTACGGTATCATAGGAAAGCCTGATGCCAGTAAGCTGATCAACCAGTAGGACATGGTTTACTGTGTCAAAGACTTTGGTTAAATAAAATGAATGCCACACCAACAAGATGACCTTGGTCTTTCCTGCTTAGTGGTCATCAATACACTTCCTCCCATTTTGTACTCTGCCCTGGGGTTTCTGTGACCTAAGCACATTATTTTGCACTTTTCACTTTGAAACCCAGCTGACATACTCTTGACCACTCGCTGAGTTTGTCCATTTCTCTGCTCATCCTTTCCACCCCAGAGTGTCCACCCTGTTGCAGATTTTGGTGTCATCCTCAGAGAGGCAGACCCTTCCCTTCCAGCTCCTCTGTAGTGGTCACTTATGAAGACATTAAATAGGACTGGTCCCAGCCCTAATCCCTGAGAACCCCACTGGTCATCCTACCTTCCTCGGAGTGAACACAGTTTACCACCACCCCACCTTACCCCTAACCACAATTTTTACCCAGTTACCCTTTGGACCCACTTCTAAGCTACCCAGTTTGCTTACTAGTTTCCTTTACCGTAGGCCATGTCTACTGCTCCACCCTGATCTAATTCCTTGGTCACCCAGTCAAAGAAATCTATCAGATTTGATTGACATGATCTAACCCTCGAATCCCTGCTACCTGGATCTTGTGACCTATAAGATTTAAAATATTCCACAATCCTTTCCTCTCAGCAGTGATTCCATTAACTTTCCCACCACCAATGTCAAGCTGACTGGCCTATAATTGTCAGCCTCCTGCCTGCTACCACTTACCACTTTGTGAAGTGGGACTACATCATCCCTTCTTCACTCCTCCAGAACAACTCCCATTTCCATTGAACTGTTAAGTAGGACTGTCAGAGGTGTAGTCAGTACCTCCTCAGCTCCCTCAATATCCTTGGATGCACCCCATCTGGCCCCATTGCTTTGTCCACTTTCAGAATAGTAGGACCCTTCGGGACTCTGTAGTCAAAAGGACAAGTGTCCACCTCCCCTTCCAAAGCTCCTGTTACTTTTTGTGGCCCTCTCCTTTTCCTGTCCCTCAAGTTCTCCTACTGCTGCTTGAGCCTGTGCAGGGGCAGTTTCTGCCCTCACCGACTTCTTCTGTCACCCCATCAGCCAGTTTAAATGTTCATCAAAGTAACATTTAAATCATCCACTGAGACGGTGGTTCCCCCCTGGAGGGATGCAGCCATCGCTCCTGTAGGCTCCTATCCATCCAGGTGGATCCCCTAGCCCCACCTTTCCACACTATTCATTCAACTACAAGTTGAAGGTGCTGGTGTGAGAACCTTCCCCATTGTAGACAGGCAGCACCTCAGTGAAAGTCGCTGAGAACTCTACCCAAGACCCCTCCCCAGCTCCATAAACCCCTGCACTAGCCAGCCCCATCCCTAGCCAGGTCATTGGTCCCCAGTTGGACAATGACATCCAGCTCCCTCCTGTCCTGCTGCCCTTGTGATCCCCAGGATCCACTTCCCATCCCTACGGGCTGTGGCCTGCAGGCACCTGTCCTCCCTCTCCACCACCCTTCCTATTCCCAGATCTATCCCTCACTGTTGAGTCCCCACCAGAAGTTGCTTCCTCCTCCTCAAGTGACCTTCTACTCCCTCATTGAGGTCTCCACTACGGAGAACCCCACATCCTCCTTGGCCACTACCTCGGGTGCCTCCTCCTGGCAGTCCTGCCCTGCCAGAGCAGTGTAGTGGTTTCAGTGGAAGAATGGACCTCTGACCCACCACCCTAGCCTTCCAGAGCCCACCATAGTCCAGCTATTCCTCCCCACTGGCATCCTCTGTGGTAATGGTGGTCCACTTGGTTGTCACTGGTCAGGAAGGAGGTCCTCCGAATCCCAGCCACCTGCCTGGAATCTAGCGACCTCCTCCCTCAACCCAGAGAGGTGCATGCAGATGGGGCAGCACTGCAGTCTCCAGAAGGTCTCTTTGAAAACTGCCACCCCTCAGCCACTGCACTGCATTACTCCCAGCATCCCCAATCCTTCCTTCCTGTGTCACTTGAAAATACTTATTTACCCTTACCCGTGATAGAGTGGTTCTAGTTTTCCCCTTTTGTTGTTTGTTACACCCTTTGTACACCTTCTCTAGATAGGGTGTTGCTCCTATTCCCAGTTTTGGTCTGTCTTTTAGCTCCACCCATCCTATAACGTACTCCCATAGATAGGGTGTTTCTAGTTTTTTTCACCCTTTGTTGTTTGTAACACCCTATATACACCTACCCTAGATAGGGTGTTGCTCGTATTCCTGATTCGCCTACACTTTGCCTTTCACCTGTCCCGTAGTGAATGCAACAATAAGAGTGAACAGACACCTTACCTTAGTCGACGGTAGTCCCTGCTTTCTGCATCCTTCTGCTGATGCCTGATGGTGCCTAAGACCCATGTCTTAACCCTGTTTCATTCTGTGCTGTTCCCTCCATGCTGGGACACAAAAGTGTATGGAGCAGTAGGAGTGGGTGTTAAATGCTGTCTAGCTGCCTCAGTGTTGGTCAGCCATCCATTTCAGGTCCCATCCACATGCTGTGCTTTACTCAGACCCTGACCTGTGTATTTTCCCCCAAAAAGGGAAAAAAGTACAGCAAGTCAGTTAATCTTTTTCATGCAATATACTTTATTTCCTTTTTTTTTTTTAACTTGCCTCGCTCTCAACTTTCTCTTAGGGGGTCTTGTGCCCTCTGACTCCTCCGCTGGGTCCTGATGTATCAGGATCCCGGCTTCATGGTGCTCGGTGTCTGGGGGTGTTTGTATTTTTACCCCATCTTTTGTCCCCATCCCTGAGGGCACCGGTGTGAAGGACATACATCCAGACGCACAGCGTGCAGACGCATGCTGCAGTCAAGTGCCCAGCAGTGCCCAACTCTCCCTGACTCAGAGAGCCATGCACCCCTACCAACCATGCTTCCACCGGCAGTAGTGCCATGGATGCATTCACTACACGGTAACCCACTCCACCCTGGAGGAGGAGGAGAGCATCTGTTGGGACGCCAGTCCTTCTCCCCCAGCTGACCCCCGACGCCCGAGCTCATTCCCAAACACGGGTCGCAGGCATAAAAGCAGGTGTTGCATCCAGCACCCCAACCTCAGCACCACTGGCTGGATGCTTTATTCCTTTTAATTTAAAAGCTAAAAATAAAGTACAATACAGGAACAAGAAAACGCAACCGTTGTGAAACTAGGATAAAAACATAAACAACATGGACCATGTCCACAAGGACAAAAACATAAACAACAAACAAAACAATTAAACCACACCTCATACTCCCCCCACGTGCTCAGCGGCCCATCTTGAGACTGGAAAAGGAATCACAACTGAACAAGCGAGAGGGGAAAAGGGAAAACTCATTTATAGAGGAGGGGTGCCCAGAAATTAAGGACTGCTAGGGCAGGGACAGAAATGCGATAGGGGCTCCCACCTGTCCAAAACTGCTGTGGGTAGTGGTGCAGGGACGAAATTTATTTTTCCAGCATTAAGACACTTAACATCTCCTGGTGCCATTCTCTGTAGTGAGGGTGACATCATCTGTCCAATGATGTAAATGATTAACTTTGCAATGCATGCAATTAGAACAATGTGCGCCTACAAGTGCTGATTAAGTCAAATGACTAAATTCCAACTAAACAGATATCAAGTCTATAAAGATCTTTTAGACCCAAAAGGGTAAAGAGATACCTGAATGGCCGACAAGAATGGTTCACTCTAACACAGTCCCATAAAATGTGTCTGAGATGTCCCTCCACTAAACCGCAGCGAGAGCAACAATGGGTTGGGGAGTCACCCACCTTATTGAGTTTGACTGGTGTTACAAATTATGTAGTATTTGAAATTGGGTTAGGTGCAACCTATCCTGTTTGATGAATTTATATAGGTCACACTAAACAGCATGCCATATTAAGGATCATCCGGAATATTGAGGACATATTTCCAATAGTAACACATTCCTGATGGGTAGTTTTATCTAACATCTGGAATAGATGATGTAGCCCAGACACTAGGTGTGATTGTGAAACTACAGAGAAAGGTTCTCAGGAACTGAAGAGTCCATCAGTGTCCAAGGCCTGGAACCCAAGTGGGAAGAAATTGCATAGGTCAGTTGGAAAAATTTAAAACCAAATGACTTGGGGAGTGTGAATCATTTGCTGGCTGTGGCAAAGTATATAAATTTGTTGTCCTAAGGAAGGAATCAAGGAAAATGTCCTGGAGCTGAGGATAAAAAAGAGATTGGGCAGCTGGCAATATGAGTTTTGGGATTGCAAAATAGGTTGTTACACATCTGGACCAGTCAAGGCCTAGGTAATGGCCAATCTGATGGCGTGCATTCAGGGACCAACCTATAGGAGTTGAACAGAGCTTTGTGGGGAGTTTGGATGGCAGTACATATAGCAGCAATTTCAAGCCACAAAGTGTAGTAGGCAGAGTCTCTCTGACTGCGATCAAGTTACACCACAGGTAACTTTTACTGCCACGGAGGCGTCATAATATAAAAATATGTTTGTAAACTTAACCTGCCCACTAATTTGGTATGGTTTAAAAATAAGAATAGGCGCCTAGCTTCGGCCTTTCAAGAAAATTATTATGTTTAAGACCTGGGGAGGGTGGGGACCAAGACTGCAAGTTAGTTGAAACACAATGCATACATCTCAAACCTTTATTCCTCACCGCTTGTGCTGGCACTTGTTCTGGTCTCACCTACACACCAATACAGAAGACCCCTCCATTGTTTAAATGCTGCCTGTCTGTTGGTCAGTCATCTGTTTCAGGTCCCGACCACTTCCTGTGTTTTACTCAGACTCCGAGTTGTGTATTTTCCCCAAAAACAGAAAAAATGTGCAGTAGGTTAAATTTATACATTCTAGAGCTGGCCCAGTGGTGCAGAGGGCTAAGACGCTTAGAGCCTTAACTTTCCCATGCCAGTGACCCGGTTCGGGAACAAGCTCAGGCCACCAGGAGTCAGCCAGTGGGGGTGGGGCTGGAAGCAGGATTGAGCAGCTGGCAGGCAACTCTCCTGTACTGGATTGGGAGGTTGGTCTTCCCTGCATTTGGCTGCCACCAAGTGTAGGCTCGGTGGTAGTGCCACGCAGATGGGGACCAGGAGCTAGGCCAAGGTGGGTGGAAAAGGGCCGCTGGTTCAGCACGCACGCAACTGAGTTGCTGAGGCCCCAGGGAGAATTAAGGGAGAAAACTGGGTGGAAAGGACAAGCATGGCAAGAGTGTATGATGCCTGCTGGCCACACCTCCACCGGCCATGTCACAAGGGTAACACGAGTGGGAAACTTGATTATGAGCATTGGGGAGGTCAGAGCCCCCATTCATGCTCCCACCATGGGGAAAAGCTGTGGGGTACCCTCACCACTAGGAATCCTGGGAGGTGCTGGATGGGAGGCGGTGGTGGCAACGGCAGAAAGGATCCTCCTTGCTGTGGCCTCACGAAGGAAAAACAGAATAGGGAAAAATTTGTAAATTCTTGTGTAAGGTGGTTTCTGATTTCATGTTGAATCAGTGATTTACCTTGCTCTCCCTTTTCTTAGAACCTGGGAATGGTGCTTTGAACTCCTTGAACTTCCACAGAACCCTTCAGTACTACCTGGGCCATACAGAACTATGCCCAGTCCTCATGGTTGTTTCCTGTGGCCCTGGCACCAGGGGTAGCCAGTCTCCAAACAGTGCCTCTCCAAATGAGCCTCCTCCTGCATCATATTCTGCAGCAGGCAGGTGGAGAGGATCTGCCTGGTACTCTTACAGGGCACACCATATGGGGCATGGTAGCTCACTGGCATGTCATGTGTCTGTTTCAGCCACTGATATTTACAGCTGCACACAATCCCTACTTTTACTGAGAGTTACAGTCTGGATCTGATCTCCCACAGGAGGGTGGGTTTTGGCTTTGCTGTGTTGCAAGGCCTGCTCTCTTGAGGGGTCGACCCATTGTTTTACCAGCCACGTGGATGGGGCTGGTAATGTTGGTAATGTGTCCAGTGTATTATGGCTGTGGAGGTAACCCTTGAGTAGGTTTGTTATTTACCCACAACAGTAGAGCTTCAGAAGGATCTTCATAGAACCATTACTTTCCACCCATCATCCCCTTTCATGTCAGACCTTTCCTTTCGCTGCTAGCCATGACAATGCATACTGAGGCCACCACTTTTATCATATGGTGTCTCTGGCTTTATGCTGGGCAGTTCTCACCCCCAATCTCTGTGTGTATGATTGTCAGAGATGGCCCCAATCCTGCTGTTACTGGATGTTTAGACTCTCTTCATTGATAGGGAAACTGAAGCAGTTGGGACCTCCCATGTTTTATACACGATCCGTATGGTGACAATGTACATGTACTATAGGCATGTCAACCTGGGCAACTCCATCTTTATTTTTCTTTTCCCCTTTACTCACCTGGCTGGCCCCTTCCATCTCCTACAGCTCAGTCAATCCCATCGCCCACCATCTCTGGAACATACTATGAGGCTTTCCTCCTGTGGCATGGCCATTGGGGTTCACCAACCTCCTTGGATGCCATGATCAGTGTGGTGGTCCTGTGCCTAAGTAAGCAGTGTGGGGTCTGCAAGGAGTTGTGGAGCTTCATCCTGCCACGGCACTCTTTCTGGTGTTCTGTTTCCCTGACCCATGGCGCTCCATGAAGGAGCTGGCTTGATGTCATATGAGCGTCATTGGGCGTACTGTCGTCTTCCATTGGGAGCATTCCCCACCTGGAACTGCTGCTCCTGGCTGCACTGTCACCCATGGTCACCTAGGTGGCAGTGCTGTGGCAGAGCAGGCTGTCCTCCCTCCCTGAGGAGGAGAGCTTTCACTGGGATGCTCAGTTCTCTGGCCCACACCCGACCCCAAGCAGCTCAGATTCCTTTCCGAACCCGATTCGCTGACGTGGCAGCAGGTGAGACATGGATTCCTCAGCCCTCCGTGCCACTGAGCTGGCTCTTTGGGCAGCCCTATCTTGCAAAGCTTCCTCGAAGTCTTGATGCCGACACCTTACAGTCCAATGGTATTATGGCCTGTGGAGGTCCTCTTGAAAATCTGTTGTTACTGGTGAGTAACAAACCTTTCTTGGCATGTCTTAAATTAACCAGAAATGTAGTTCTTAAGCACCCATCAAATTGCAAGTGACGCTGTGATACCTGTATTTTTAGCTTTATTGTAATTATATTTGATATATACATATCTGTATTATAACACACATATATGTACAATATCTATCTGTCTCTATATATGTATCCTGTATTATGGATTATTGACCTGTGGTTTAGTCTACCTAGCTGGTTGGCTAAATAAATAAACAAATGAATAAATAAATATTGCAGTTAAGCAGGCCTATTTTTCCATTACCTGTACTCACTCCTTAGCTGTTATAGGTTCTCCAGGATCTTTTACCAAGTGTCCTAGTTTTTAAGGGCAACGTGCTCTGTCTGTCTCAGATTTTGCTAGGTAAAAACCCTCACTGTAATGTACACTGTTATGGTGACTGTGCTTTTATAGCCCGTTATAATCACCTTCATAGTAACATTACCTCCACCCCTCTGGTGGCCTCTTCAAGCTTGTTACTGGACCTGGGCAATAAACAGTATTGATTTAATAATGAATTAGGCAACTCTATAGCTTTTTGTTAATATTTTATTCTTTTAGCAAGAAATTTTGATGTATATTGTAAATGAGTCAGTTATACCACTTGCTTTCTATGTAAAGGGATAGAATTGTTTTTCCCAATCACGTTAGGTGTCTTTTTATCTCCAAACCTTTAAAGGACATTAGAAATTGAGGAAGTCATGAGGAGGTCCTGTTTTATGTCTTCTTTTTTTTTTTTGGAGGGGTGTTTAAACTGGGTCCAGGGGCTCTTAAGCTGTTATTGCAAGAGACTTTAATTCTGGGATTGCCCCCCAACAACTAACACTCCTCCCATGTGGCATCTATAACATAGCACAAGTATTTGAATGATGCTCGTCAGCTGCAAAAGTAACTGACTGTGTAAGGATTTTGTATTAGCTAATTTAGAAAATGTGTTTCTCTGGAAAAAAAAGAAAATGAACACAGAATAGTAAAGAAAAGTAAAGATATTTTTTCAGAAACCCCTGCATTTTAGCCTTCAGAGGTGTTGCTTTTTACAATTTATAATTATTTTAGTAATTACCAGAAGCTATGGTGCAGAAAACAAGGTACTGATGTGTTTCCTTTTAGAGAGCAGATTCGCATCTCCAATCATCTCTCCCTGCTGCAGTCCTGGACTGACAACACAGTATGCATTGTTGTGTTTTGGTGCTGACATTTAAACAATAAAATAGCCATTTACAGCAAGTAGCGGTGCATTAAGTGTCTCAGACTGTCAGGACATCAAATTATATAACTTGGAGAAAATTCAAAATTCACTGCTAATGGTATTCACTTAACACAAAGGGTCACTGGAGTAACTACCAGATATATTCAGTTACCATGTTCAAGCTAATAGGCTGTATTCCTTTAGATGGCATTGACTATATTCAGTTAAATGGACTGACTCTAGTACAATCACTGTATTCAAACGTCAAAAAGAGAGAGATGTCACGAGGGTCACAAATTATGTTGGGCTTTGACAGATTGTAGCCTTGCTACAAAAGCAGTAACATCTCATTTGTCACCGTTTGATCTGTAAGTGACAGGTGAAGAGGCTCCATCTCCGCCAAGAATTTAATCGGGTTCAGACTCCACAGCGGCGGCTAGAGCCACCTGCCCGGGACTGCACCGCTGATCTGTTTTAATTTAATCGGCTCAGCCAGGATGAAAGCATAAATCGTCTTCTTTTGATCTCCAGAGCTGCGTGTTTTGTAAGTGGAAATGCATAGCCAGAGACAGACAGAGAGAGAGAGAGAGAGAGAGAGAGTGTGAAAGAGAGAGAGAGAGACAGACTGTTCCTCAGTGTTAAGGTATGCAGAAAGTTGCTGCACTAAGACCAAGAGCATTTCCTTGCAAGGGCCAGAGCTTCCAGTGTTTAGCTTTACTGGTGCAGATCACCCATTCATAATTGTCTGTTTTCCATGAATTTAGAGTTACAGTGAGGGCGGAGGAAGACTGCTGCTGTCCTTTTGTCTCCAGGTCAGATGCAGTGCAAGCTCTTCCACACTGCTCTGACAATACACTTCATTCCAAACCTGACAGAACCATCCTCTCTGGGGGATCAGAGGAGGGATTCAGACTCCTGCTCATCAGATCTTGAGTAAAGACTGCCAATTGTGCAAAAGTGTGCATGTGGATTTCTAGTTAGTGACATAGCCGCTAGAGACAGTAAAGACCAGTAAACAGATTTCACCTGAGCCCAGAGCTGCATTTGTATTCCTGAGGTGAAAGACCAGTGCATTAACCCAGCACAAGATCCATGTGCCCCCACTCCCCAAGTTCTCCTTTAGCATGTAATGTTGTAATTATTATTTCTGCAGCTCTTGTACCCTGGCTTTTAAAGAGCCGCAGCAACAGTTCTACAGTTCTCCTATTGATAGGTTTCGGATAGCGGCGGGATAATAAGTGCACAGTGACAGCAATCAGCAGTCAGTTACTTTATTAGTCAATTAAGGAGCTACAGTGTGGTGTATACTGCAGCTTGGCACTGTAAGTGGTTGCAAGTAGTGCTAGTACACTGATATGCCAATAAATACTCTGCACTTTAATCAGAGTTTTACTATGTACATTTTTGCCAAACAAAAAAGTGTGCATATTCTTTCGAAAACAGCAAAACCAATGTTTAGATCAGTATTAAGTGCTTCTGAAAAAAAAAAAAAGAAAATTGCATATAAATTGGAACCATTTGAATCTTTCAAGAGTTCATCAGTAGGGGGTATGCTAAATTTCACTGGATTAATCTGGGACTGATTTGAAGTTGTAAATGCAGAGACAGCCCCACAGTCAGCTCACCTGTACTCATACTAAGCAGATTCTCATTGAGGATATCTCTTGCATCAGGCACAACTCCCACCCTTCTCAGTTCTTTTCCTACCGTCAACCATCTCACATCAGACTCACGGAGACATTGCTGCTTCAGTTGAGCACCAAAATTTTGATTTATTTGATTTCCTTTTATTTTCTTTCCTTTCTTTCTTTTTAACAAAGCATGTCATTCACCTTTGTTTTGGGCAAACCATGCCTCCTGTTTCTGATGGTGGGTGCCAGCTGCCTTCGCCTTTCTAGTCTTCCAACAGAGCACAATGGCTTCCCTCAGGCCTATGACCATTAGGCCCATCTCCTCTGCCTGGATTTTCAAAACCTCTACCCAGTCCCTGGCGACCTCCTTCGACCAGCCCAACTCTTTACTCCATCACTACGAGTCATCAGACCTCAGGGCTCTTCATGGGAGCGCCTCTAGATCCACCAGCCCGCTCTCTGGGCCTCCCCAGGCCTTTTGGGGCCTGACTGACTCTTTAGGCTTCTTCTGATTTCTGCTTCTTCCAGGAGGGATTCCCCAGTTCTTCCTCCATTCTCTGCACTTCTTGGTGCCAGACCATAGCCGCATTAGCTCGTCTTCCTTGGCAGTGAGACCTCCTGCCATCCAGCCGCCTTTCTTTCCTACAAGGTACAGCTCTGGCAGTGTTTTCTGCCATCTTGCTTGCAACGATTGGCCCTCCAGCATCAGGGCTACAAGCGCTGTTGTTAGTCCTGCAGCTGAGACCTCGGACCCACAGGTTGGCTTCTGCAGCGACTTGCGCCAATCCTCTCTTGGATGGCGCCACCTGTTGATGTTGGGGCTCAGGTTCCCTTGTCAATGTCATATAGGCCCAGCCATGTAGGCCACTGTCAGCCCCTGCAGCCTGCCACCACATTCCAGTGGGGTCGGTTTTGGGTGCACGCTCTGCTGGCTCTCCAGCGGGTGCTGCTGCCAGTGATGTTGGGGCTCCAGTTTCCTCCATCAATGCTGTGTGGTACCATCTATGCATGTATGCCACTGCCGCCACTCCCCACTTCCCAACTCTCCCTCTCCACAGGGTTGCCATGGGTTGTCAGCCCGCTGGTTGCCTACACCAGCCTAGGCCTGTCAACACTGGTGCTCTAGTTTCTCCCCTTGCTGTCACCGCATGGATGCCCCACCCTCATGCAGGCTGCCTCTGCACCTTCTACCACTACAGACTTCCTTGTACATCAGATCGGCGTAGCAGGAAGCCCCACCAGACCCACCACGGTGGCCTTTGCCTTCCCATTGACATCTTGGTGTATCCCAGCATCTAGGTTGCTGTCATTGCCTCTGGCCCTCAGAAACTGTGGCAGGTCAGCCCAGGCCTGGCATTATGCTAGCACCCTACTCTGATTGGCGGTGGTCCATCGACACAGGGCTCTGATCCACCGCCCCCAAAGACCACCTGGCACTACGCCTAAGGCGGCACCACGGTTGAGGTTCACATGGTGCTCAGTTCCTTTGTTGTGCTCATCTAGATGCACCGACAACAGGTCCTCTTAACTCGTGCCCCATGTTGTGCCTGCTCTGTTGCTGCACCCTTCAATTTCAGGGTGTTGCCATCCTAGTTCCCCTCTGTGCAGTCATAAGAGCCTGTCGTCGGGGGTCTGGAGTGTACCTTCTTTACCACAGACAAAGGGGGTGTGCTTAGAGTTGGGAGCCTTCTGTCAGGTCTGGCTCCCCTTTTTCCCACCAGCAATGTGGGGCCCCTTGGGTATCCTGCTATGGACTTTTCTTTCATTGGTTTTACCGCCACAGTGACAACAATATCGGCGACATCCGTCACACATCAGACAGACTCAATGCTGACTGTCTGCATTGTGCCATCGGTATGACAATGTGTTTTTCACTATTAAGATAACCATCTCTGAGTGGGAGTTGTTTGGGGAGGGTGTGAAACACCAGGAGGCATAGAGCTGGTGTACCACGGGACCAGTACAGTGACCTGCCAATTTCTGTCGCCATAATGGTCTTCACTGTTTTAGGTATCGTTGTTGTGATGGTATACTTCTTTCATCTCCAAGGCGATGCAACTACAAAATGCAGGGAGGTAGGATGCTCAGGAGTAGGGCATTATTGGGAGATCCTAGGTAGAGTTCCTAACTCTCCCAGTTCCCCACCTCTTACCCTCCATCATCCATGAGCGGCACCTCAGCTGCCTGGCAGTGATCAACTTACTCCCTGACTTGCCCAGAAGGTGGAAATGTGGTACTGGGCCCTTAGAGGACCTCTCTATTCCTGTGGGCCTCCTAGAGCTGCCGAAGGCACTCTTGGTTCTGGGTGTCTGGGTACCTCTTGGTGTACAAGAGCCATCCAGAATGCCCCTTCCGAGCTGCAGGCTCTTTGGGGTGGATGGGTGGGACATGCTTTCTAACCTGCAGACCTCAGGTGGGACTCTGCAGTCCGTCTGCTCTCTATACCACATTCAGCCAAAGAGTGGCCAGGTGGTGCCCTTTGACGGGCCTGCCATAAGCCTAAGCAGGGCACAAGGCTTCAGGACATGCTTCAGGTGGCAACAGCCCTGCCTATTCCTCCCTCCACTACTGGGAAAGTCCCCAGAGGAGGAGTTGTGACTCCTGCTGCAGGTGCTACCTCAGTAAGACTCTTTATCAGGCCCCACCCTCTGGCACTATAAACAGGAGGTGGCTGTGGGAGTCGTTCCCCACCCAGAACAGGTGGAGGGGCTCATTACTGCTGCATGGGTCCTGCAGCTCATGGTGCAAGGCAACGTTCTAGTGCTCCTGGAGGGCCTCCAGATTTACCTCCAGTTCTTTCTATCTACCCCAGACCACATTCCAGTGTGGCTGGGGAGAGGGAAATTCACACATTGCTGCAGATCAAGGCCATAGAATCCATCCCCAAGGATCCGAGGAGCAGGGGTTGTAGTCCCACTTCTTTTTAGTTCCCAGATCACAGGGGTGTTGCAGCAATCCTAGATCTGAGAAACCAGAGTTTCTACATTCTGTATAGAGTTCAGGATGGTAACCCTATGTGGCCTGTTGCCATTACTGCGTTAGGGAGACTGGATAGGTTTCCTCGACATGCTGGCCACATACCTGCATATCAAGGTGTGTGCTCCCCACGGCAGTACCTCAGGTCCTAGTCCCAAGGGAGCATTGCCAGTTCTGATCATTGACCTTCTGCTTGTCCTCTGTGCCAGGGGTCTGTACCTCATGCATGGTGGTGGTAGCCGCAGCCCTCGGGAGTGAGGGTCCCTTACATCTCTCCTTTCCTGGATGACTGATTGCTCAAAGCATGGTCCTGGAAACACCTGCTTCAGAGCCTAGCGTGTGCCAGGCAGTTGTTCCATGCCCTGGGGATCTTGGTCAGTCTGCCCCAGTTAGTCTTGACCCCTTGCCAGTGCCTTCAATACATTGGGGCAGTACTGGATATGGCTCAGGGTTTTGCGTTCCTGATGCAGGACAGGGTGGACTGCCTAATGGTTCAAACCAGGTGCCTTACAACAGCAGATATATCAGGGCCAGATCCTTCTTTAAGCTCCTGGGACTGATGGCTGCAGCCCCTGTCATAGTATCTTTAGCCAGGCCACACATGTGGATTCATCAGTGGTCATTGCAAGTCCAGTGGGACCTATGCCAATGACCTAGAAAGCAAGTTCTGGTCTCTCCGGTCAAAAGGCGCTGCTATAGTGGATGGAACCCAGTAACCTGTTGAAAGGGGTTCCTTTCCTTATTCCATCCCACAGCAGATTCTGCCATAGGGGCTTCAGGGTTGGGCTGGGGGCTCATCTGACCCAAGAAATGTGGTCAGATGGGAGAACCCCTCCACATCAGTGTCCGAGAGATGAGGACTGTTCTGTATGCTTTAGAAGCCTTCCAGGCCCACCTGTCCCCAGGCCGTCTGTTGGTGTAGACAGACAACATCAGTGTATCACAACCACATCATCAAACAAGGTGAGACCCATTCCTACCCTCTATATCGGGAAGTGAGGCAGGTCTGGTACTGGGCTGTAGAACATGGTTTAGAACTGTTGGCCATCAATGTTCCAGGTGTCTTAAACATCTTGATGGACAGACTCAGCCAGTCATGATCTCAGATGCAGTGGGAGCTGCTGACCTTGGTCGTAGCCGACCTGTTCAACAGGTGTGTGGTTGACCAGAGTCGGACCTTTTGCATCCCCAATCAATGCAAAACTGCTGCATTTCGCTCAGGGCCTGGAGTTTCTGGCAAGACACATTGGTCCTCTCTTGGGAAGGGAGTTCCTTTGTACCTTTCCTTTGCGTCAGAGGGTGGTCTTCATGCTCCAGATGGAAGGGACCACTCTGATCCTCATTGCCGTCTTCCGGCCTTGTGAGCTGTGGTTCCCCTTACTGCAGCAGCTGGTGGTGGAACCTCCAGTATCTCTGCACCTGTGCAAAGGCTTGCTGTCCCAGGAGCAAGGCACCCTGGTCTATCTGGACCTCAGGTCTCTGCCTCTCCATGCCTGGCTCCTGAGGACATAGCCATGGCTAGGTTTGGGGTATCCCAAAAGGTAGCCGATGTCCTAGTGGCTGCTAGAAAACCATCCACCAGAGCCACTTACTCCATGAAGTGGAAGAACTTTACTCTGTTGGTGGCTTCACATCATTTGATCCTTGTACTTGTCCAGTGATTCAGATTCAGGAGTTCTTGCTGTCTCTCTTAGATTCTGGCCTGCAGTACTCCTCCATTAAGGTGTACCTGACGGCCACTTCAGCCTTCCATGTGCCTGTTTATAGCCATATAGTGGCACAACTAGAGGTGTCCATATTTTTTTTTTTGAGAGTCATTATTCATCTGAAGCCTGCATCTGCACTCCAGTCCTGCCTTGGGAATTGACTTTGTGTTGGAAAATGTACTTTGGCTCCTTTTGAGCCTGCTGTGTCATCGAGCTTCACTGTCATGGAAAGCACTGTTTTTAGTTGTTATTACTTCTGCTCAAAGGGTTTCCAGCGCTCAGGCTCTGATGTGTGAGCCTCCTTGTTTGAATTTCTACCAAGATGGGGTGTTGTTGTGTATGAATCCTAGGTGTCTTCCTAAGGTGGTGTCTGAGTTTACCTTACATCTTGCCATCCACCTGCCTGTTTATTATCCAGAGCATGCCAATTCTGGGGACGATCACTCCATACCTTAGACACACATAGAATTCTGCATTACCATGCATGCACACTGTATGATGTACTGCTGGAAGTCCTCGAGACTGTTTGTTTCTTTCACCCTGGGAGCGAGGCGCACTGGTTTCTACACAGCGCTACCCAAATGGTTGGCAAACCATATCCTTTTTTTTTTTTCTCCTGGTCCCTGCCCAGTGGATCTCATCCACTGGTCTTTTCAAGCCAGGCCACTTACCGTAGCATGGACCCAGCGTCATTCTACGTGGGGCCGGGAGATTTTGCCTTTGGTTTTCTCCGGTCCCATCCCTGAGAGTGCTGACACAGAGGACTTACGTCCAGATGAATGACGTGCAGATGCACGCCGCCCGTAAAGTGTCCACAGCGCTCCCCACGCCCGTGGGAAACCAGCATTTTAAGCCTTACCACCCGTGCTTCCACAGGCGTGTGCGTGTGGGCATTGCTGCCATTTTAACTCCCCAGCCCGTGGAGGAGAGCATCCATTGGGATGCTCTATCCCACCTCCCGTGGCCTGACCCAGCGACCCGAGCTCGTTCCTGAACCCTGTTCGCGGCGTGGTATGGGTGTGGCATCCGCGTCTCAACCCTCAGCACCACCAGACCGGCTACCATATCCTTTTTGATCCTTTTTGTTGCAACAAAGTACGGTACAGAACTTTCTGGTGTTGTTTGTGGTCATTCATCTGGAGGCATGGCCACTTCAGTTGCTGTTCAGGAATGTTGCAGCTGCAGGGATCCATGCTGCTACACCTGGCCTTCTGTCCACACTTTATCTAAACTCTACATTCTGGGCATTGCCTCTAGGGAATGGCAGGCTTCCAACCTGGCTGTGCTTCAAGGCCTCATATCTTAGGTCTCTGGCCTCCAGCCCCCAGACTGTCTGTCTTTTGTCTGTAACTGTTTGGGACTTATTCCACAGGTGTGGCTTGATGTAAGCGATATTCTCGATTAGGATCAGTACAGTTACATAAGGATTTACCGTAACAGTAGATCCTCAAGAGAATCTCTTGCATCAGGCTCGCCATCCCACCCCATACTTTTCTGTGTCTGTCTCTCTTTCCAGGATGGTTCACCTTCTGTCTCACCTCTCTTAATGGCAGGAACCTTTGGCTCCCTCGGTACCTAGCAGGAGATTCTCTGTATATGGTCTCTGGTGGAAGAACTGAGGAGGACACAGGGCCACCACATTTATATTGGAAGGACGTTGCCCTTGTAGACTGCTAGCTAGAAAAGTTTCTGTGTTGTCCTAGCGCCTGGCGGCTATAGTTCCATAGGTGTGGCCTGATGCAAGAGATTCTCTTGAGGATCTACTGTTACAGTAAGTCCTTGTAACTGTACTTTCTCCCATCACCGACCCTTCTGAGGTAGCCTCTACTTTCAGCACCTTCTACTTTTTCCTTGTTCCTTCCTCTCCTTGTTGCCCTCCCATTCCTTCCCCGTACTGTCTCCATCTTATCTCCACTTCCTCCCTTTTCCTTGTCTTATGTCTGCCCAGTTTCTCCGCTCTCCTGTCATTTGATCCACCCAAAAGCAAAAGTTAAAAATGGCATTGAGCCAGCCCACTGGGCGCAGCCAGTGATGCTACTGCCCTGCGGCACTGATGAACCACATTTGGGAACAGGCGAGTGCATCAGAGGGTCAACAGGGAGAGGTAGGATGAGCATGCCATGGACAGCTCTCCTCCTCCTCTGGAGGGTGGGGAAGGGTTGTGGTTTCCTGGCATACCAACAACACCCAGTGGAGACTGGATGTGCAACAGCCGGGCCACTATTCAATGGTGGAGGTGACGGTGGACATCTCAGCAGGTCAGGTGCGGGAGCGTGCCCAGCCCACACTGACATCATTGCACTTTTGTGTATTCTGTGGGAAACTTGCAGAAGACAAATCCCAGGGGCCAGCTGCTCCATGAAGCCCTGAACCTCTGCCTGAATGACACCAGGCGTAAGCCTCAGTTGGGGCTTCAGGCTGATCATGGTATCTAACATCAGGAAGGTCCATACAGAGGGCATGCTGCGGCTTCCCAGTCCATGCAGCCTCGGAGGAATGCTGGGTATGAGGTCCAGACACTGAAGAGGGGTACATCCCCACCTGTAACTCAGGAGCAAAAACAGAGATTAAAAGACAAAATGGCCTGGACTTCAAGCTTCCCATCTTTCTGTTTCTGCCTTTGCTATCCCAGTCTTCTCCTTGTCAATCTTCCTCTTCAACTGGTAAGGTCTCAGGTGTCTAGAAATGTGCGGCATCCTCTTACATCATACCCAGGAGCTACTGGCTACTCTCTCAACCCTGTACTTGCCAAGTTTCATAAGAACATGGTATTTTCACAACTCAGTCCTTCCTTGACTTTTCCCCCTTTCTTCACCCCTTCTTGTCAGGTTTCAGGAAAACCCACACCATCATTTCCACCCTCCTCAGATTCACTGATTTTGTCCTGAAGGGGATGGATCAAGGTTTGCAGACATCAGCAATCACTGTCGCTCTCTTATACTCAATAAACTGGTCACTTGCGGTTGGATGGTTTCCACTCCTATGTCTCTGACTGGTTCTAATCTGTCCTTTTAGGTGATTCCCCTCCCATTGCCTAAAGGGGTCTCTAAGACTCTACCCTGGGTCCCATTCTGTTTCTGTCTTTCTGATTTATCTCTCTGAAGTCTACCCCTCGTACATTCCATATCTATGCGGATACAGTGCTTTTTGCTCAGCAGTTCCACGGTCCCGGGGTTGAAAGCGGACTCAACCACTGTGACTTTGGTAGCATCCAACGCTGATCTCCCCATCACTCTGAAATCCAAGAAAACAATCTTCATAACTTTGTTAGCAGGCAAAAGCTGGCTAAGATTCCTTATTCCGTGTCTTCAGACCTTGGGTTGCTGCCTGTTTGAGGAAATACCTTCCTTCTAATAGCATGACATCATTTAGTTGGATCAGCACCTTCTCCTTAAAGTAGGTGCTGTATCAAAACAAGTCTTCTATACCCCATACACACACTCATTGGGAGAATGTGCTCAAAATTATCATCTCAACATTTGGTTAAAGGGATGTGGTTTGCAGCACTGCCCCTAAACCTGCTCTTTCCTGACTGGACCCCATCTAGCACTTCATCTTCTGCTTTGTCCTATCCTCTGCACTGTTCCTTCTTTGCTGGGCTTTCTCACCCCTCTTGTGAAGATAGATATCGTTTACCACTCCACCTCTTTTATATAGTATCTAAATCCTTGCTCTTCACTCTCCCTTGCTGTCTATATTTCATCCTCTCTTCCTCCCTCCAACCCTGCCTACTCACTCAGGGCACGCAGACTCACATCACTTTGAAATACCCATTTTCAAACCTCTACCAGTCAAACCTCCTTCTCCTGCAAACTGCCCACCACTAGACTAACCTGCCCTCTCCATTTGCTCCTCTACCTCTCTTTCCTCACTGAAGAGCCTTGTTCTGTGAGCTGTTTCCATTTGCTCCCTGCCCCCACGGAGTGTGCATCGGGATTGGCTGCCGGTGAGGTCTGACGAGCCAACCCATGGGCATGCTCCAGTGGTCCACCTCCAACCGAGTATTCCTGCACTGCCACCTATGGTCATCCAGGTGGTGGTATGTCATAGTGGGACATGATGCCCTCCCTCCACAGAGGAGGCGACCCATGGGATGCACAACCCTCCCCATCCCACCCCGGCTGGCCCAGGCTCACTCTTGAACCTGGGTCATCATGCCTGCAAGCAGTAGTAATACCACTGCTCTGGCAAGCCAGCCTCATGGCTCACTTCTGCTCCTGATCCTTGCCCCCAACTCAGTTTCCTTCACCTGTTCTTCTCTCTTACCTAGCCTCCTCCTGGTATCTATCCTCCATACTCCCTCCCTGACTCTGGTACACCCTCCTGTTAGTTTTTCTGTATGTGGGTTGGACTAGTTCTACATTGATTTATGCAATAGTCTCATCCACCCCATAGTAACTCTGCTTTCCCTTATGTACTTTTCACTGCCTTGTTCGTTACATCTATTTGGTAATGTACACTACAGAGTCAGTGTTCAGTATTTCAACTTTGTATTTATTGGTTTGTTGTTACTTGGCATTTTGTATTTGAAGTCCCTTCCTTTTCCCAGGTTGCATCAGGAAGCACAGACTGGTCTGGCTCAGTGTGCTTTTCTTGGTCATAATGTTTAAATAAATGTCTAGACCTACTTTACAGTTGGGTAGCCTAATGTAGTTGTCAATTTCTCTGGCTGGTTATTTATTTTACCTCCCGCTCTCCTTTTCTTCAGGTCCTGTTGGTGATTGCTCCTTCTGGTCAGTGGACTCATTCCTGTGCAAACACTGCCCACTGTTAGAATCCAGGGTGTACCCAACTCAAGCTGAATTGATCCTAACAGGAGCCCCTCCATGGCCACTGAAGAGGAGGGAAACAGCTTGTGACGGAGCCAGGGTTGGGCAATAAACATGCTGCTCTAGAGGGTTGGGTGGCATGGGGAAGTGTGCCAGGGCTGTCATCCAGAGTGTTTCCAGAGGTTAGCCAGTTTACATTTACTCCCCACTCTCTCTCTCTCTCTCATACTGAGCATGCTGCAACTGGCCTGGGGGCTGGTGGTGGTGGTTGGTCACTAAGCTGCCTAAGGCACTCCCACCATGCCACCCCTCAACAGGAACCGCTTAGCAGGCAGCTACCTCTCCCTCCCTCCTGCATAAGAGGAGAGTGGACCTTTAATTTAGTGCAAGAGTTAAAATAGCTGGAGACCAAGGTCTGTCCACACTCTAAATTGTTAAAGATTTTGTTAAAACAGATATTTTGCTATTGTGTTTCAAATAACCATGACAAACAAGAATAGCTTGCTTACCAGTATTAAAAATGTTATGAGTTAAACCATTTTTTGGTGAGCAAAAGTGCTTAAAACTGAGAAATATTACTGTAGCTTTTGAAGGACCAATGATGTAGCAAAGCACTGTTCCTCAGTGTATCAAGCACTGCCATGTGTTGGAGTATCAGTGCTCAGAAAAGATGCCTTTTAAGACTAGTTCTGTAAAACTGGTGGGTAAACTATGCAATTACTCATCTAATCTGGGGCACTGTTGCCTCACACCCATTAAATAGTATTCATACCCTTATATAAAGATTAAAGAAGATGTTATAACTTACCTGCCATTCCTCACAGTTCATTGGGTCGGTGTTAAGCTGGGGATCTTGGAAAAGTGGTTCCTTTGGTGGTGAGTTAGGGTTCCCCATTGAAACTAGAGGCAGCATACACAGTATAGGGAGGGGCTGAAATTTTGAGTGCAAAATGGCACCTCTTCTGCCACCCTGAAAACTATGATACACAAATCTACATCTCCCCTGGTGGCTAGGTCGCAGTGCAAAATGATAGGTCACCCCAATGTTTATGGTCGCAAATAGGGTTTTCAGCTTCAGACATTAAAGTCTATCACCACAGACATCTGGGCATGGCATTACATCAGTTGCATGGCATGATGCTCCTGCCCAGAGGCTATGGTAAAGGTGCTACATACTAAATTGTCTCCCTACTCCCTAAATCCTGTAGCTTATGGCCCACCTCTGGTCCCTGTTGTTTTGATTTTTGCCATCCTCCATGGTGGTCCAGCAGCCCCCCAACATCTCCTGTACTGCAGATACATTACTGGTATCCAGTGGAATCCCTCTTCCTAGTCTCTTTCCCCACTCGTGACTTTTTCTTTCTAGTTCCCAGCGTATCGTGATCCCTCTTTGAATCTGCCATGACGTGTGCCACATCTGTAGAACTACCTCGAAAGTTCTACAGAGGTGGGTGGTACTATGGTGTGTAGCTGGCTGTTCAGGAGTCAGGAAGCATCTATGTCTAGCACAGCACTTTGTTTTCATGCCAGCCCCTGCTCCTCTTTCTCTGCCAGTACAAGTCCTGTTGTGACAGTGCTATGCAAGGCTTGTGACCCTAAGATGCCAGTTAGAACTATGGTAAAACATGATCAAATGTGGTCATTCTGACCACTTTGTATCACTAGATGGTGCATTGGTCTCCCACTTTCCTCAGCCTGTACCCAGCTTCTTTGTTGCATGTCTTGTATGGTATCCTGGTAGTTTGACACAGCACAGCAAATCCAAAAATGTTGTGTGGGTAAAATCAAGTGAGGGCTGTTCCAAAGGCCAATTTGTAAGAATAAGGCATTCAGCTAATAGCTGCATGGATGGCCTTATAGTTACTCCAGTCTGTATCTCTGCTAGTGAATGTGGCTTTGGGACGGGATACAGAACACCAGTTAGGTTAGGATGTAAGAGGATGAAAGACCTAACAAAAATCTTTAAAGCAAAAACTACGATCAAAATGGTGACTGCCCTACTGGGAAGTGATAAGTGACCATTTAAACAACTGTGCCTCATAAACAGAGGACAGATTTACATATAAAAGGCTCCAACACTATGACACACTCTTTAATATAATGTAGAATGAAGACAGGATATCCTAGGAGCCATTGCCAGGAATCCCACTGGCAATAATTCCAGAAATCTTTCAGTGAAATGAAATGCAATAAAGACAGAATAACATTTTAAAATGATGAAAGTTGCAAGAAGACCTTCATCAAGGCTGGAGTTCCAAATTAAAAGAATAAATATTTCATCATTGGAACTAATTAAAGAACTGATGCCGACCTGTTTGTTGATATTCTTGACATGATTGGGACTTAACTGAGTGCCCTTGAACCTCCCAGGGCTGTCCACTTACATTACAGGGTAATTACACATTCAGGTTTATTACTGGTTTCTGTTGTGAATTTTGTTTCACATTTGGGACTTAATTCTCAGAAAGGTTTCTTCTGTTTTATACCTGTGACACAAAGATGTTGAGAATAAGACCCTTGACAGAGTGCATATGTATGAATAGGATGTCATATATAGTAAAACCAAATAAATCCATCATATCAGAACTCATAGGACATGATTTCTTATTTATTGATCAAAAATTGGAATCAGGTAGGAATGGCCCCATGAGGTACTGGCCTGGATTTTCAAAGTTTTGGGCGCAGGGCTTGCGACAGTTTTATGCCACAGCTACGTCACTGCAAATGCCCCTACATCTTTGTGGGCATTTTCTAACATTCTGATGCATTTGTGACACTCTGATCACTTTGTAAACTCTACTGACCTTACGGTACAAAATGACACACACATAATTTTGATGTGTAACTTATGGCACTTATGACATATTAAGTGAAACCATGTTTTATTTTAATATAACAGTCATGTTACAAGTAGCACAACTGGCAAAAATCATGCCATAATTCTTTGAAAATCCATGCCACAATATCATGTTTTCATGGAGTACCTTTGTACAGCAGGATTTATAGTGCATGATAGGATAACCAATTGTGAGCTCTAAAGGATACTGGAATGCAAGCTACGTACAGTATAGCAAAATTGAAGTCTAGGACCTGCCTTGCAGCTTTCAAGGGTCTAACACAAATACTGTATTTTTAGGATTCTCATTCTGTATTTGTGTGGACATTATGGGCAAAACTAAGAAAAAAAAAGAAAAAAAAATTAAGGTGAAAATATGGTACAGGGCAGCCACTGTTTACCATTCAGATGACCTGGTTTTCCACCGTGAGCCCAGGATGTCTGGTGCTGATTGATGAGGTGGGATTCTGGTGTCCATCTAGGATGCCTTATACTTCTGGGATGGAGAGCATGTCCTTCAACTGCACAACTGCCCACTGATCGTCTGGGTTGGGGGGGTTGTGTGGGAAGGATTCAGCCAGTTCGTCTGGTGTGATTTTATGTCTACACACCTGCTTGCTTTTGGATACATCATACACCCAGAGTGAAGACATCAGTGAGTTTGGAAGATACAGTGGGACTCTCCCACCCTTCAATAGCCCTGAAAAGCATTTAGGTTGCTCTCCAGGACAAGCAGCCCCCACTCCACCCTAAGTCCCAACAGACTCCTACCTTGCCTCATTGGCCCTTTCCTCCTGGTACTCAACCTTTGAGTAAAGTAGCCTCCTCCCAGCTTGGGGAAGTGGGGATCCCCAACAGGGGACAATCTTTGGATTACGATCGGATTCCAGAAAGGACATTGGGTTAGACCATTGAAGGACTGCTATGATGGACAGAAGAGTTTGAACAGGTGAAGCAGGACCCGCAGCTTACGAGGAGAAATGGGACACAAATAGAAAAGAAAGAATCTGCTTCATCTTTGCACACCCTGATCCTCTGATTAAGACTCTCAAGCAAAACCAGGAAAGGAATGGAATTTTGTTTTCATAGGTGTAGAGTTTTTGGGGGGCTTCCAGGCTCAAACGCCTTGGATAAAATTAATTCTAAAAATTAGTTAACTGTTTGGCCAATAGTTTTGAGTCTGAGAGACCCCCTGGGAAAACCTAAACTCTGCCCATGTTTTATATAGTACCTTTGCATAATACTGTATCCGAAGGAATTTAGAAGTCAGCAACAGCTGTAGTATCCATTAGAGTAGCACAGAGAGATTCCGTGAGTTTGGTGAAGGTTAAGGAAAATCTAGGAGTTATATATGGAAGAAAAGTGTGAGAGAGAGAGAGGAGAGAGAGAAAGGTAATTATGCATAGGAGGTTAAATTACTTTTCTATGGCAACACTCTGAGTACTGCAAGTGGCAGTGGTGGGAGTCCAACCTGGGTTTCAAGAATGCTTAAACCTTTACTTTGGGATTATCAAGCTCTGTTTTTAAATATGTATGCAGAGTTGAAACCCTTTGGAACGTGTGCAGTCTATTTGTTTGCACTTTTTGACTGTAATAATTGTATCTCAAAACACTGCATTGTAGCAACATAAGCACTAAAAGGAAAGTTCTCCTATTTTCTGTATACCTGTAGTTTGTAGGCATGAACAATGATTCCTCTCTCACTGCCCCTAATTTTGTCCTATTTTAGATATAAATGAGGTTACTTCACTCTGTTTTGCCTTGGTGAAAACCTGTTTGTCTCCATTGCAAAGGTCATGACCCCACTCATGCAAAGCATCATTGGAATTGATGATGCATCCCTGCACAAGCCAGCAGAGTTATACTCCCATTTAGTTCTGTTACGTCTTGTGAAGTCCTTACACTCTCTAAAAGCATTTTATTTACTCAGATACACATTTAAATTACAGAAAACAGCAGGGCACTTACTATGCCTTGAAAGGTTCATGGTCAGCATAAGACAAGAACATAGGGACTGCAGAGGACAGCAACAGCACTGACTAATACAGTATAACAACTGCAGGCTTTAGCACTAAAACATCATACAATTCAGGATGCCTTACATGAGTTGGATCATGACCTCTGCAATGGAGTCAAGCAGGTTTTCACAACAGACACAAGTACCTTAATTTACATTTAATCCTGATGAAATTAGGAGGGTGCAATAGAGGCAGTCATTGTACATGCCTACAAACTACAAAAGTAGACAGAATAAAAGGCTGAGGGACCTTTCCTTTAAAGTCCAAAGGGACTTTAGGTCCATCAGATCCACACCCCACACCCATGCTTCCGAAGCTTCATAGAAAGAACAAGTTAGCAATCATACTCCTTTTATAATATATTGATATTAATTTTTGTAGACTATTCCACTTCCCTCTTTCATACAATGCCTCATCTCCCCGCCTGCTAGCTCTGGTATCCCTTAGGGCTTCATCCCGACCCTATCCTCCTCCTGCATCTTCCTAAATGACCTGCCCTTAGTGTGTGTTACGATCCTCCTCCTCTCACTTTCATAGTTTTTACAGCTGCATAGCTGATAGCTATGTTACATATTGCTAACGGTGAAGAGGAGCAGGGCGGTCAGAAAATGGAACTGACACTTATAACTTTCTACTTCCGCAGGTGGAGTTTCATCACCTCATTGGTATGTAGGATATCCCTGCTATTCTGTGTCTGTTTGTGCCCTGATCCTCTCCCCCTCCCATTCATCCATCTGGATATACTTCATTGATGAATCTATGGGGTGTCACTTTTATCCTGTTTTCTATGCCATCTCTGCAGTTGGAAGAATGCTGCTGACTACATGCAGTACTGAATGTAGCAGGGGCAAGTGTTAGTGACTAAAACACTTCTGTCATCAACTAATGTAGAACTCAGACAAATCCAAAGAGTATCCTGCGCTCCAACTGTGGATGGGTGCGGAAGCAGGGCAGCAAACCCCAACAATGTACAAAGTCCAAAAGGTTCAAGCACTCCAGAGACTAAAGTGCAAATGCAGTTTATTGAAGGACCAAACAAAACCCAGTGCTTCAGTGGTTAGGCCTTCAAAGGTGTGATAAAGGAAGCATCCTACTATCTTTAAATGCATACAGGTTGATGGCATCATCATAATGTGACAAAAACCATGTGCAATCACAATAAATAAATTCTATATCAAAAGCTTATACTACAAAAGTACATTGTAAAACATCCTTATAATCATACATTCTAATGAATTATTATTAAATCACTGTATTACTGTTTATATTAATAATATTGCATCATAACTTTCATATAATTTATTTAGAATAATAATACTTACAGTATGCTAATACAATCCCTTAGCCAGAAGAACAAAGAGGAAAGCTCAGGCAGGCAGGATGAAGGGAAGTGGGCATGTGGAGAGGGGAGGGGATGAAAGGAAAAGAGGAAGGAGAAATTAAAGAAAGGATGAAAAGGAAAAGCGAACAATTATTATTATACATTTTTCTAAATGTTTTGTAGTATGAGCTTTCGATGTAAGAATTTATTTATTGTGATTGCACATGGTTTTTGTCACATTGTGATGATGTCATCAAGTTGTATGTATTTAAAGGTAGTAGGGTGCTTCCTTTGAATGCCTAACCGCTGAAGTGCCGGGTTTTGTTATGGTCCTGCAATAAACTGCATTTGCACTTTATTCTGTCTAATGTAGAACTCACATGGCAGAAACATTTGTTTTACCTCTGTATATGTACTGAAAGATCAGATAAATGGTGGAGAGAATGAGACAAGCCCCAGTGGTTCCAATTTACATTGGTATACAGAGAGTTCAATGTAAACTGAAACCTGTACAACTGAGGCTGGTTAGTTAAATTCTGGAATTTGAGAAGAAGTCAAACACCCTATCTAGGGTCAGGCTACAGGGGTGCAAAAGCTAGTAAAAGTCTGGTAAGAATTTAAGAGGAAAGCAAAGTAGTACCTAACTAGGGTAAAGTAACAGGAGTAATCCAGTCAAGAAAAGAGAAATAAAGAAATGCCCGATCTGGGGTTGGGTATAAATACATTTTCATATAAGGGGACAGATTTGGGAATGATGGGAGTGGTGCAGTTCACTGGCTGAGGGAGTGGCAGTCTTCAGGAGACCTTCCGGAGACTGAGGTACTGCCCTATCTGCAAGCACCTCTCTGGGTTGAAGGGAGGGTCTCTTGACTCTGGGCTCAAGTTGGATAGGATTCAGGGACCTCTTCCCCACCCAGAGGCCAACAACTCTCGCCTCTGGTGTCTCAGAGGGTGTCTAGAAGGAGGATGGCTGGACTGTGGTGGCTCTGGAGGGTAGTGATGGGGTAAGGGGATGCATTCCTCAGCCAGTGTCACTACAGAACTTTTGCTGCTCTGGTGGGATGGGACTGTCAAGATGAGGCAGCCATGGTAGTGGCAAGGGAGGATGGGGATCCTTCATAGCAGAGGCCTCAAGGTGGGAGGATGAGGACCCCAGCAGAAGAGGAAGCAACTTCCGTGGGGGACTCCGTCATCAGGGAGTTTTAGGAACACCACAGGAAGGAAGGAAGGAGGTAGGCGCCTTGGCACGAAGGGATGGGGAGTGGATCCTTAGGATTGCTAGTGCAGGAAGGGGAGCTGGATGTCATTATCCATCTGGAGGCAAATGACCTGGCAAGGGATACAGCCAGGTGGTGCAGAACAGATTTAGGAACTGTGGAGGGGCCTGAAGCAGGTAGCACACATGGTGGCCTTCACTGAGGTGCTATGCTACCTGTGCAAGGCTGGCGGGAGGAAGAGGCACACTACTCCATGGTCTAAGCAGCTAGTTAAAGGCATGGTGCAGGAGGAGGGTTTGGCTACATTGGGGACTGGGGTCCTACCTGGAGGGTAAAGGCCTGTACAAACAGTATGGCCTCCATCCATCCAGGAGGGAATGGCAATGCTGTGGAAGGTTTAAATGCTACTTTGATGGGTATTTAAGCTAGCCAAGGTGGGGAGGCAGAAGAAAGAAGGAGGCAGTGAATGCCTTCCCAGTGATGGAGCAACAGTGAAGAACAGCCCTGGGGAAACAGTTTCCCTTGGGGTGGTAGAGAGTAAAGGGGCAAGGGGAGGGACAAGAGAATCAAGAGGTGGAACTAGAGCAGAGGAAAATACTGGGGAGGCTGGGCAGAGGGAAGATAAAAGGGAAGGACAGTACCAGTGAAAAAGCGGGGAAGGATGGACTTGGAAAGGACGACAAAGTAGGGACAGAAAAGGACAACAGGAGGTAGAGCCATGTGTGCCATTTGAGGAGCCTGGCAAATAAAATTTTACCCCAAGGCTATCATTATAGAAGCAGACCTGGAGCAGTGGCCATAACAGAATCATGGTACACTGACAGTCACAGCTGGGAGGTGGCCAAACCAGGTTACAACATATTCAGAAAGGATAGGGCATACGAGGAATTGGGGGTCTTATATGTAAAGGGAAGGTAGTAAAGCTACGGAAATACAAGGATACTGCAGGGAGAAGGAGGGGCTGGAGGTTCTTTAGGTTGGCTTGGAGATGGTATCTAGAGCCTTTATATGTGTGGGGTGGTGTGCAGGCCATCAACACAGGGAGAGAATGGACAGGGTTTTGGTGGAGTCCATAGGCAAAATGGCAAGCAAAGAGAAGTAATACTGTAATTATGGGTGACTTTAATCTGCAGGATGTGGACTGGAACATCCAGGCTGCAGGTATAACTAGGAGCAGGGTCATCCTAGACTTCATGCAAGGCGATCTCAGGCAGCTGGTTACAGATCCTGCTAGAGACAGGGGCTGTGCTGTATCTGGTACTTACTGTATGAACCAGGATAGCATTCCTGGCGTCACAGTGGGTAGCCCCTGGGTACAAGCAATCATCATACACTGTGATTTGGCATACAGATTAGGTGCAAGAAAAACACACTAGGACAAGGGTGCTGAACTTCAAAGAGCAGATTTTAAAGAAATGGTAGCCTGCCTTAAGAAATACCTTGAGGGGATAGCCACAGGGAGTGGAAGCACAATGGAATAAAATAAAGGAGGGAATAACTAAGGTAACAGCAAGCTGTAAAGGTAATTAACAAGGATAAGAGGAAAAAGATGCCACTGTGGTTCTCAAAGGAGGTGGTTAAGGTAGTAAGGGAGAAAAGAACAGCTTTCAGGAAATACAAGGAGACCCAAACAATGGCAGACAGGCAGGTCTGTCTAGAGAAACAGAGGAGGCAGGAAGGAGGATAAGGACAGCAAAGACTGTGACTAAGGGAAAGATCACCCAGGAGGTCAGAATAGGGGATAAGACTTTCTTTGTGTACATGAGAAAAAGAGGAAGGCAAGGGTGGTATAGTGAAGATCAGGAGATGGGGAGGGACCGTAGAGGAAGAGCAACAACGCTAACATTATAAGTGATTACTTCTGCTTGGTCTTCACAGTGGAAGGGGACTAGAAGCCCTTAAGAAAAACAAGGCACTGGGACCTGATGGAATTCATACTAAGGGTACTTAAGGAACTGAGCATGGTGCTAGTTGTCCCTCTGGTAACACTATTTAGCACTTCATTAGAGGTGGGGGTTCCAAAGGAAAAGCAGAGCCGATGTGGTCTCGCTGCACAAGAGTGGCAGCAAGGAGGAGGCCAATTACAGACAGTTAGTCTCACATCAGTGCCGGGAAGTTAATGGAGTCCCTGCTAAAGGAGAGACTGATGTAGTACTGGAGACATATGGGCTTTAGGACCACCGGCAACATGGTTTCACGGAGAGGCCATGTCAAACTAATTTCTTAGATTTCATTTGCTGGGTAAGTAGGGAGGTGGATGGGGAGGGCAGGTAATGTGGCATCTCCTGGACTTCAGTAAGACCTTTGATACTATACCGCACAACAAGCTGATAAATGTAGCAGCAGGGAGAAGGTGGTGAGCTGGGTATCTTAACAGGTTGAAAGATAGCAGGCAGAGGATGGCGGTAAACAGCAGGCACACAGAGGACAGGTGAGCCACCACTTTAGTACCACAGGAATCAGTATTTGTCCTGTCCTCTTCAATGTGTTCATCAGTGACATTGCTGAGGAACTAGAGGGAAGGTGTGTCTCTTTGAGGATGACACAAAATCTGCAACATGGTGATCAGCCAGGAGGGTGGAGAGAATACAAAGGGATCTGGGGAAACTAGAAGAGGTCTAGGGTGTGGCAGCTGGGTTTCAATGGCAAAAGTGTAAGAGTCAGCACCTGGG
This sequence comes from Neoceratodus forsteri, assembly GCA_016271365.2. Classification (NCBI taxonomy): domain Eukaryota; kingdom Metazoa; phylum Chordata; order Ceratodontiformes; family Ceratodontidae; genus Neoceratodus; species Neoceratodus forsteri. The sequence continues at coordinate 1,179,891,793 of CM057450.1, read as the reverse complement.
GGTGTACAAGATGGGGGAGTAGTTACAGTTACCAAGCAAGAGAAGGGACCTTGGGGTAATCATGTCTGATGATATCAATCTGGCAGGGCAGTGCGACAGAGCAGTAGCAAGGTGAGCTGGATCTGGGGTGCATAGGAGGGGATCTCTAGCAGGAAAAGGCAGGTGATGTTGCCTCTGTATCACTCGCTGTGAAACCCCAACTGGTGTATTCTGTCCATTTCTGAGGCTGCACCTCTGCATGGATATTGACAAGGTGGAAGCAATCCAGAGGAGGACTACTAAAATGGTGTGAGGGTTGCGTGAGAAACCACACTAGGAGAGGCCGAGGAGCTCTACATGTACTCCTTAGAAGAAAGTGAGAGGGACATAAATGAGACCTGTAGTACCTCACAGGGGGTGAATAACGTGCAGGAGGAGTCTCTTTCACAGGAGGAGGAGCACCAGAACCTGGGGACATGCTATGAAGCTTGAAGGGAGACATTTAAGAAGGATGTGAGGAAATACTTTTCACAGAAAAGAGTGATGAATGCCTGGAACAGCCTGCCAGAAGTGGTGGTGAGGCAAAGACTGTGAGGAGCTTCAAACGTGTGAGATAGGCACATAGGTATAACTAATAGAGGTAAAGGAAGAGGGCATGGCATCTGCGACCCAGAGTCCTGAGTGGTGTTAGGCATGGAAAACTGGGCAGACTAGGTGGGCTAACTGGTCCTTTTCTGCTGGCACATTCTATTTTAATAGGATTGCAGTATGTCAGATCCCAGTGGTACCCCCTCCACACCCACCTACTTAGATCCCGCCACCCTGCACCCCCGTCAGCGGTGGGCAGCAGCTCCCTCGCGCAAGCCACCCAGCCACCTGCCGACTGACAGGTACTGTAGGGCTGTACTCCTACCGCATGAGCCAATGTGAACGCTCATTCACAATTTGGGACTGTGTAGTACTGTATGGTCTGCCGCAGTGGACCAATAGGCGACAGCCCTACAGTACCTGCCGTCGAAGCAGGCGGCTTGGGGGATCTGCCGCCCACCACTGATGGGAGGGTGCAGGGGGGCGGGGTCTAAGGTGGGCGGGTGGGAGGGTACCACTGGACCACCAGGGATAATAATTATTACACACCTGGCGGGCGAAGGTGATCAGTCCACTGGACCACCAGGATATTATCTTATACATGCCCACGATCGGGCAGGGCATAGCAGTCCACTGGACCACCAGGGATATTATTAAATACATGCCTGCGATGGACCAATGGGGGGCGGTCCACTGGACCACCAGGGTGTTAATAAACAAATGCCCATGAATGGGCATTGGTCTGAGAGCCTGCCGAGAGGGGCAGCAGGCGTCCCTGCACGGCCGCAGCCTGGCAGGCACCAGACGCAAAGTCGCCGTCTGCACCACACGTCGGGGGCTGATACGACATGCAAATGGCCCCATTTGCGCCTTTGTATATATAATGGCCTTATTCGTATGCTCACGGCTGAATATCGCTGTTGCTGTGCCTAGTGCAACCGCACTTTCTGCCTGCAGCCCCCCTGCCCCTGCTGCCACTTGCGCTGGTGCACTGATATGCTCAGTGCCATATTCTTGAATATTGCCCGGACCATGCCCTGGCTCATCCCAGTTGTGCTGTGCCCAGGCTTGTGCCCTGCCTGGTGCAGTCTGAATATCCCACCCAGCTGTTTCACTCTGTAACTCATGTGTCTGCAAAATGTTTGTTTGTTTTGTACTTTGAAACTAATTATTTGTAGCTTGCATTAATTGTTGCTGTTCATGTGATGTTGTTGTCTCTGTATTTGCTACTGTTCTTTCCCACTTATAACCCTTCCCCAGGTCATACCTGAAATGAACCGACTCAACGTGCCTATCCTGGTCACCAAATGTCAAATAAATAAATACCTGCCTTAGTGTCTGGAGAGAGAGAGAATAATCTTATTTAGGTTATCTGTCTAAGAACAAGGGCAGTAATGAAAAGAAGGAAATAGTCATAAAAAAAAAATGATAGCAATAAACTAGTAGAAGGAAAGTGGAAATGGAAAGACCGTCCTCATCAGGAAATTTGATCTGTGACTGTTTTGAAGCATATTCTGAGCAATCCATGGAGAAAGAGATAAAGTGTCAGTGTAACTACGTTAACTAAACACATTACTCTCTGTGTGCTATGTGTTTGAGAGTGAAAGCGTGAATGAGTAAATGGAGTTAGTCCATTGTACATGTTTAATTCCCTATTAGTCTCTCTGGTGTTTGCGGCTGTGGCTTGAGTTGGGGCATCTGTAAATTCAGTTAAATACCGCACATTGTCTAAACATATCATGTCTAATCAGTCACCCTGGCCACCGATAAGAACCCTTTGTATTATTGAATCTACAATGGGACGCTTCTCTGCACAAAGATAGCAGGCAGTTATTTTGCTTTAAGGATGAAGGAAAACAGTGGCTCGCCTTTGCTGTTCGGCTCTGACATTTATTAGAAGCCACTGATTTGTTTTATGCTTTTGAGGTGGATTTGCTTTCAGAAGCACTATATCTTCTGTGATGCCTAATTTAAGCCTGTTATCTGAAACAATGAAAAAAATTGCAATGCAGCTATCCACTGAGATGATGATGCTATGAGGTTTACGGAGTGGTGTGCAGCTCTTCCTAACTGTACACTTTCCTGACATTATTGATTGATTTTAATGTTTGTAGAAAGCTACAGTAGGAACTGAGACTGGAGCACCCTCTTCATCCTAAACTAGCCAGAGGTCCTTGCCAATGTATCTTGAAGGGGACATTTTTTGCAGGGTGAAAGATGGCTGAGTTTCTGTAGCAAGCTGTAGAAACCTTTTGAAGTGGACATATGTAGTAGTGGAACACAAGACATGACTCTGAGACTGTCTCACAGTTCATTTTCCATCTGGCATTTATTACCCGCAGTACAACTACTGATCTAAGTATGTGTTGTCCATAGCCATTTTACAGAGAAACTGTGACCCAGATGCATGGGTAGACTTGCATGAACTGGAGCAGTGTCCTGCTTTTAGGACAAACTGAACTCTAGTCTGTATCAGATGAGTGACAGTAGAGCTGACAGGGCTCTGGGCTAACATTAATAGTGAATTTAACTACTTTTCAGCATTTTACAATTTCTGTTAATATGAATATCATCCTTAGATGCAATTACTTGAACAGCAAGGGATAGATTTAACAAATCATCGGTCTTCTTTCTGCCCATAAAACACCTGTGCTTCTGTGTACTCAAGAGGTCCAGGAATGTCAGTTGACTTGCTCGAGGTCACACAGTGTGGGGCTCGAACCTGTGGTCATTGTCTAGTATATTAATATTACATTACCTTTGTATATAGACTAGTTCTATATTATTTACATAGTTGGGCATCAGTGACCCGAAAAGTCAGTATTGAGCCAAGACTCGCTGTCAGGTGCGACCTGGGGAAGGGTACATGGAAGGCTATTTCATATTGGTGAAAACAAAATCAGAGTGTAGAAACAGTGAAAAAAATAAAAGTGGAAAACAGTGCTGATCTAAAAGATGATCAAAACAATGGCACTGTGGTATGCAGTGATAACCTACATGGTAAACATAACATTTTGACTACCACTTTTGTGTAGGGGTACCACATTAACTTTCCTCTGCCACTACCCTTGTCTCTTAATAGCAATTCATGATATCCGCTAGTGGTCCAGGCTGGACTTGCCCCACCTTCTTTAATACCCTCAGATGCATCCCACCTGGGCCCAGTGATATATTCACATTCAGTACCTGTAGGCCCATAGAACTGTCTCTTAAACATGGCGCATAGCCTACTCACTCCGACTTAAAATGAACATGCAGTGTCAATTACAAAATAATGTAGTGTTCAAGTCCATGTGGGTGTAAGGTCCAACAAATTCCTCAATCCCAGTCTTCAGTCAGGGGGAGGAGCAAGAGAGTATCTGACCCCTGACTCTGTAAAGTACATCCACCCCACAACTGTCTTTCTCACAGAGTTGGGGAGGAGTAATAAGTCCTCTCCGAGATTTACCTAGATTCCAACTGTCCACAGATAACTCAATTAAGATTTTGGGCAATCTTACCAGACTGAATGTGCCCTCAAAGTTTTCAGAGAAACTCCAGGAATACTGACTGGGATTGCTGCTGTCTTCTCCCACAGAGCCCTGATTCCTGCAGCAGCAGCAGCGGGAAGAGTGCACATGCCTACTTTCATTAGGCACTTGACTTGCGGACATGCAAGCAGTTGAGCAAGCCCAGGAACACCAAAATCAAGAAAAAGGCCCTCAGCAGAAGGTGGTTGAGCACTGATACAGGTTAAAAGATCAAAAGCAAGACCAGGGCCACTGCACATGGGGCTCTGATCCAAAGATATCACGCTGGAACCACACCAGAAACAGCCAGTAACAACACCTCCACAAGACAGATGGCAGCTCAGATCTATAATTTCATGAGGGGAGATAATATATAAGTATATTCTCCTCAGGCTCCCATCTACCACTTTAGATAACAGTATATACACCAGCATGGTCTGGAAACCTATGCTGAAAACAACGAACACCTCACTTTGCTAAATCACTCTTGGGAGCATAACTGTTTAAAACTCCCAAAACCGTGCCATAACACAAGCATGACAGGCTTTCAAGTGCTATCCCAGAACCTGTATAGTTACTAGCTCCTATAGAGCTTCAGGCAATATGCTAGCAAAGTGGCCATCTTCAGTCTCTTCTTCTCAATCCCAGTCAGTCTCTGTAACCGAGTAAGTTATGGGAATGCTATTTTTCATAAATTAGAACCCTGGAGGAATCACAGCTCTAATCCCTTTGCAGATGAATATTGCTTTATGTAGCAGTATGTTCAAATGGTTTGTTTTATAATGTCAATAGATCAAAAATGGCAGAGGCCATGATTCACCTGAACAGAAAGCTATACACTTTTATTGATGTAAACAAGTGAAGACTATAGCACCATTAGCAGAATATTATCTTCTGCTTTCTTAGTTAATGTAGAAATGGAAACTATAGAGATAGGTATATACAGTATGTTCAAGTTCAAGTTCAGGTTTATTGCAGGAAAACTCCATTGAGCAAGCACATTCACAAGGAGGTCCTGTGTATAGGTATGTATATGAGGGATATTCCATAGAGCATTTCATTTTTATTTGGAGTTTATTAACTGGGTAGCGCCACTGAGACTGAAAGTCCCTTTTCAGGAGTGATATGGACTTAGTTAACAGGTAACAGAAACACACACATTTCAAATATCATAATTCAAGCAAATATACAGACAGTAACAAAGCAGGTAGCAGTTTACAAAGGCATACATAAATACATATTAATAACCTTCGATCAATCACAAATCCCAGGGTAGGAAGGAACAGTTCTGAGAAGTGAAACATACCAGGCTTGAACAAAATGTTCACTTGTAGTAGCTACAGTGTCTAGTCCCAGTAGAGATTGATACTGTTTGAAATGAGGTGAAGTGCCACAATCTCGGATTTCTGGAGGAAGATTATTCCAGTTTTGGGAGCAAAGCAGACAAAGGACATGGTACCTGCCTTAGAGTTTGGCACATCCTGGAGGGAGCTGGATGAGGAGTGAAGAATTCTCCACTGCAGCTTAGGTTTGGGATGTCCTGCAGGCGTGGGCAGGGCAGGGGTACCAAACATCAATTTATACATAAGACATAGAATAGAGTTTCAGCCTATATTCCAAGGAAGGCCAATTAGTAGGGAGAAAACTCTGCAGTTGATGTTCCTGCTGGGTACAACAACCATAAACTGCCCAGTCTTATTATGTAACACTTTGAGACTATTGAGCTCAGTGTCCCTCACTGAGATGACTGGAACTGGCATTCTGTATAGTTGGCTAGTAGGAGACTACTGGCAGTGGTTAACCACAGTCTCAGTGAGATAGGCCCTATGCGAAACAGTAACCCAATTCAAGGGTAACCTCTTGCCCAAGGGGCATTCTGGATAAGCTTTTATTCACTCTGAAAGCTGCCTAGATATATATTATACCTAATGACCATGAGAGCAATTAGTTTTTTTTTTTGAGCAGTTAAAATTCTAAAATGGATTTGTACTGCCTGAAGTTGAGAGTAATTAGCTGTATCTTTTGTCGGGTTTCATCTATTCTTTTAAAGTATGCTGTGGACATATTATGGTACAATATAATTATATTGCTACAAAGCATTATGTCACATATATCATGATAACTATTTATACTGTGGGACAATGCTTAACTAAGTTTAGTGTATCCCACACCACAAGTAGTTGTTCTGCCTGCCTTGTGTAATCTTACCAGTTTAATTAACAGCAAAATTCCAGCATTATTGCAGTACTGTGATTACAGAAGACTAAGTGGAAGCCAGTATGGGTTTCCCAAGGGACCTGAGCATTAACAATGTGTACGTTTCTTTCCTCCTTCACGAACTCCAGATAAGCAGCATGGCCCAGCCAGATTTCATTACTATCATGTGCTCCTCGTGGTCATCTTTTAATATTTGAAAGGATCATTTGTTAACTGGAAATGGTCAATTTTTCTCCAGCTTTTGAAATATAATTTTCAATTTTAATTTGATTCATTTAGATGAAATCATTAATCATGGTTGAAAATGAGTTAATTTTCTGGAAAATAAATGAGGTTGTTAGAGTGAGCATTATTAAGTGGATTCTTTGTAAGAAGGGATAATAGCTGAAAATATAGGAGTCTTTGAGGACTGCACAGGAGAGAGTTAAAATGAAGTACAGTTTTGTACAGTATAGTCATTCCTTTTCTTTCCTTTTTCAAGGCTGATTGAAATGCTCAACATTGTAGAAGAAAATTGGAACAGTAATCAGATATCTTTTAAAAATGGGGAGGAGGTAGGTATTTAGATCAGGGTGTCTGAACTCCAAGCAACAGAGGGCTGGATGGAAATTTTCCTAAGCATTTGGAGTGGCACCTTAGTAGATGCTACTACTGTATACCGATAAAACATCTTAAACACTTCCTATAATATTTTACGGTTAGGCTGGCAGTATTTCTTCCTAACATTGTGGCACACATTTTCCTAACTACTTCTTTCTCTAATGGTCAATATTTTATGGAAGGAAGGAAGGAAAGCCATCTATCAACAGTTCAAATTGACATTATGCATTTGTTTTGTTTCTTTTATCAGTTGTGATGTTTACTAACTATAGCTGAGTCCCATGCCACTGTAGTTTAATACCATCCAAGTTCTTTCTGGGAACTCAGTTGAGATCAGACACTTTATAAATTTCTACTGACTTTTAATTGGGAGACTTAGATTCCTTATGCTTATTTGTATCAGTTTTTTAAACTCAGCTTTTAAAGCACCTATGTCTATCACACCCAAGTAGCACTACGTCTGCTTATAGCAGTTCCTGCAGACAATGGAAAATCCTTTTTGAGTATGATAGGTTTGTTGCAGCAGAGGTGCCTGCATGGTGATGAGCAAGTGATTTATACCACAAGGTGTATTTTTACTGTATAGTAGTTCATGGTAAACAATGGAAGATGATGTGGCTTTTTGTACAACCAAAGATTAAAGGCTTTGCTTTACCATACAAGTAAGCAGTCCCCTGATTTAAAAGCATCTCATGCCAGTATGGGATGCATGTTCCTATAGCGAACTTAATGGACTACTAGTTTTGTTCTAGCTTTACCATATTTGCATCTATAGGAGCTGCAGGAAATAAGTGCCCATAGGTCTCAGGCTAGCTAGCCTACCATTGCTAATCACCTTTTCCTTTGTATATGTTCCTTTATTGTTGTTTAATCAGGAAAGGAAAGAAAGAATTTGGTTTCATATACAGGGCCCAATTTTCAAATGAGGGGCGCTCAATTCTGGCAGCTTGCTCCAAAGCTGTGGCGCAGTCCCAGTAAGCACCCCACAGGCATAAAAATATGTTGGGGGAGCTGGCAGATCTGTCTGAATCACCGCCAAAAGGATTTTATGACAGAGGATCTTGATAACCTTTTTCAAAATTATGGACTTTCTCAGCAGGGAGTTTGACACAAGTCGACACTTGCGTCAAACTCCCTCTGCGCAAGTCCCTTGTGGCTCTAAGTAGTTTTGAAAATCGGGCCCACTGTCTTCAAAAAGCACTGTATCCCATAATACTGTTTCTTCAGCCATGGCAGCACAGGAGGTAAAGTGAGACCTAGGAGGTTACAGAAATTTCATGAAGGATAAACAGAGATATAGAAAGAGAGAGAAGGAGGTTAAGTGCAGCGATGTTATTGTCTTGAGGGCATGTCCATCTCCCCAATTTTTCATACAGTCCTGTATTAAGTATTGGGATCATTTCTCCATGCTCTGGGATCAAGTTAAGTAATTTTTACCAGGATACACAATGATTAAGAGGTGAATTGGGATTTTAATGTAGCTTTTGCAGACTACACTATAACCACTAGGATACACTGCTAATAATTAGCTGTTTATACTTGTATGATATCAACTAAATTGTCTGTATGTGTATGTACTGCTCCCAGACCCTCCTAAAGTGAGATGCCACATCTCATGAGGTTATCCCAGTGAATAAAACTTTAAATTAGTTGACTTGATAACTCAGCTAGTTAAAGCATCTGGACTGATTTCTGGGTGACTGTGGTCAAATCCCAGTCTAGTCATATTAGTTATGTATCAAAACAGGTGATCACAAAAAATGTTGGAATATCGTCAGTCAGTGTCTCACTGTCTGACCGTGAAACAAAATCACTTGACATCCATATGCTTCTGTTCCTCCCACATGTAAAATTAGTGAAAAATACAGTTTTGTCTCAGTTTGGCTATCCTGGATACACAACTTGTTAAATACAAATAAAACTCAAAGTATCTGCATTAAGTCATCATGTAATGTTATATAATATTGTTTGCAAAATATATGCAATAGTTTGATTTTGCAACACAAAGTCAGAAAAGAGAATTGTAATGTTATAGAACATCACAGGATTCAAGAATGCGTGGGATAGACATGGGGAATCCTAGAACCAGGGCTAACGTGGGAAAATCTGAGGGACCTATAGGGGCTAGGACAAGTTGTAGCAGTGGCGGACTAGGGTGGGCCAGTAGGTTGTTATCCACCAACAACTTCTATGTTTCTATGTAGTACTTACACTCTTAAATCTTGATGACTGTGTGGTGTAGTGTTCCACATGTTGCTCAAACCGGAGTCGGTGTAACCTAACTCCAGCACAGTCTCACACACGGAACTCATACACCAAAAATCTTTTATTATGCTTTGAGAGAGGTGCTGAAGTTAGGATTATATCAACAATCGTTTGAGCAATTGTTCAAAGTCTAGAATATTGTTACCCTAATATCCCACTTCCCTTCCTTTGTGGCTTTTGCACTGCACCCTAAATATTCCTTAATGTATTTTGTGTTCCATTCATTTTTAAAGGATATTTGATAACAGATGCATACTCAGTAAGGAATAATGCATAGCAGAAGGGATTCTACCATGTAAATCACCCCAAGACATGTTACAAGGTATAGTCCCTACTCAAGAATACCTTATTCTCATTATATTTTTGGGGTTATGAAACATGAATCACTGTATTTTAAGGAGAACTTCTATGAAGAGAGTGCTCTTGCATACTTGGTACTGTGGCTTTAAAGTAAATTACTAGTAGCAGTCCTTAAAGGAAAACTACGTGCAAATATTGTAAAAAACACATTGTGTTTTTGTTTTATGATAGTCCATGGTATTCTGTTCCATGTGTCTGTGACAATTTTTTGTTACTTTTCCTTGCCCGTTTTATGGCCCTCTGAGTACACATTTATTGCCTTTGACCTGTTGGAGTTTCCCAGAATTCCTATGGGAATGATGTGAATTAGACACAAGTCTTCCAAAAGTGTATTGGCTTTATTATTACCCAGTGACAGCACCTTACATAGAAAATTGCCATACATACAGAATAACTACAGTTGGCACTTAGAAAGATCTGACTTCAACTGGGGAGAGAGGCAAGCACTTTTTCAAAGCAGTTAACTTTCACAAGCAGTTGCAGTTGCAGTTAGATGGTGTGGCTAGATTATAACTAGGATCCTGGGCTCTTAGTTCTAATGCAGGGTCTAAATCACATCGTTCCCAGAAGCATTCTGGGAATTTCCAACAGATCAAAGTCAATAAAAGAAGCCTGAATGGCTCCCCATGAGCCATAAAATGTAAAGAAAAGTATTACAAAAAAACTTGCTGTAGACACAGGTCACAGAACACTGGGGATCATCAAAAAATATTTGAATGTAGCTTTCCTTTAAGGAGGTGGAATTTATTTCAGAAAGTGATTTCAATATAATTATTTCCTCAAGCACTTGAAGATAATTTGTTATGATTGGCTTCTAAGGTGAACTTAATTCAGAAAGGAAGTTGACTATCACCCTTTCCTGCAGAGGTTTCTCATGGGTGTGATGACTGTGAACACTCCCTTTCTGATCCTAACTTTGGACTGGAAAGAACTGTATTTGCAGTGCATATCTATATGGTTTTACTTTCCTAAAGCATTGTTTGAATTGCTTTAAGTCTATTTTTTTTTTTGCACGTGGGCACTGTTTTAGTCAAATTCATGAAGTAATTTTTTTCTGAAGAGCTATATGTCAGTGGAATTTTAAGATGGTTTATTTCTGTTTTTGAGGGTCTTTTAAGCAGGTTGAGTTTCTGTTACATGTCATTGGAACTGTGAGGTAAGTTTCATATTTTGATAGAACTGCTCTATATTGGGCCTGCCAACACAGCGATTCGATTTCCGCTTGCCACGCCGGTGACCGGGTTGGGAAACGGACCCAGGTTGTCGGAGGCGGCCGAGGGAGAAGGATCGAGCATCCTAGACTGCTCTCCCTTCTCGGGGGAGAGGGCATGTGTGTTTGGTGCAGCAGCAACATCCAACGGAGGCTGGGTTCGCCACTTGAAGCACCGATGCCTACTGAACTCAGGGGTGGGGGGCGGCGCCGGTCATCAATGACGTCCCTGCCCTGCCTACAGGGAGAAAATCTTGTTCCTGGCCGTCTCCATGAAGCCCTGCCCTCGGGCCTCAATTAGCCTCAAAGTTGGCTCTCCAACTAGATACTGGTATTAGCGGTGCTGGTAGGGGGACGGTGCCTCAACCCCACCCTCTGCAGGAAAGCCAGGGGTGACTGGGAGAGCGAGGCATAATTGGAGGTGGAGGTACAGGAGTCCATGACCAGGTTGGACATCGATGGCTAGGCACAGCAAAAGCATATTAAATAAAAAAGAACTGCTCTATATTTCATTGCTGCTTTTCTTTTTGGTGTGGGTATGGATGGTTAGCTGGAGCTTGGGGAATTTCCTTGTTATATAGGGGTTTGTGATGTGGTGTGGTAATTGCATATTGATCGTTGACCTCTACATGTAATTCCACAGATAACCCGACTTGAGGTTGGGCTATTGTAATGAAAAGGTAGTCCCATGTAATCATGTTTCAGCCAATGAGGAGGCTGAATTGCTCCTGACATAATAATTTTTATTAACAGGCTGGTAATGTCAGTACTTTCTCTGCATCACTCCCTAGTGTCCATTGATACCCCACCATTTAGCATCCCATTCCAAATGCTCTATGGTGTCCAGTAGCAGCCACTGCATATTCCCATGACATTTCAAATACACCCTTGTCTCCAGAAATGTACCCTCTTTACTCTCTCCATCCCATTCCACATGTCCCTGGCTGTCCAGTGGCCCCCTTCTCATTTCAGGTACTCTGTGAGGTTCAGTGGCACCCGCTTGCTCTTTCCATCCCATTCCAAATGCTCCCTGGTGTGCAGTGGCACCCCTCTGTCTCCCAATTCCAAGTACTCAGGGGTGTCTGATGGCAACCTCTCCTCTCCCCATCACATTCCAAACACTCCTGATGTTCCATACAAACCTTTCCCTATTCCGCTTCATCGCATTTCAAACATTCTCTGATATCCAGTACACATTCAAACTCTCTCTTTATGTATGTACTGGAAGAGGTGCTGTACCAGCTTCTTCTGCTACCTTGGGACCCTATGCATGATGCCAACATGCCACGCATGTGGGTGTATTGGCATCCCATGTGTGAATGTCGATAGCGGTGTCTGCACTGGCATTCACCAAGGGGCGTGCAACAGTAATGCACCCAGTCCCCAGCTGTGCACCGGGCATGCCAGCAGTATGCGGCATTCACCAAGCCAGGAAGTGCTGGCCACCATTGTGTGGGAGGAGGACCCCGCCACGCCCAGCAGGAAACTGCCATAGCCGCCACATGCCCTGCCGTGCTGCACACGACCACCACACGATCCCTGCAGCAAGACGGGACCCCCCACACACACACACAAGACCACTTGGTCCCAGTGGTACAGTGTAGCTCATGAACATGTCTTGAGCCCTGGCCTGGACCCGCAGCACAGTGCGTGCCCACCCCAACACAAGGCTGTCCGGGCCCAGTAGGGCTGCTGCATACACCCCACTCTGGCATACACAGATGCCCCTGTCCCAGAGATGCAGAAGCATCTCTTCCCCTAACATAAACAGGTGCCCGGTCAACACTAGGTAGATCCCTGACCGGTACCCCCGCCCCACATTGGTGGTCAGTATAGCCCCACGGCTCTAGCCCCCCATACCTGCTAGCCTGTGACAGGTGCTGGATTGTCAGCAGCTACCCCTCCTCACACCTCCTTGGCCACTGGCCATCCAAGTGCTGCTGGAAGCACGCCCCTCTATATAGGCAGTATACTCCCAGCATCACCTGGATGGCCGTCAGGCATGGAGGTGTGAGAAGTTGCCGCTGGTCTTCCAACGCTGGCACTGGATAGCAGGTATGAGGGTTTGCATGGGTTAGGCCACACTGACCACCACAGCAGCGAGCAGGGTACTGGGGTCAGAGGTGGAGGGGGTGTCTGGGTTGTTCTGTGCTTGGCTGATAAGCCATGACAGGGCCGACATTGGGGGATCTATGCTGGAACATGGCACGGAGGTGTGTGTGGGGAAGGCTGCCACATGCCACCAGGTGGATGGGGCTCTGCTGACTGGTGGGGGCAGGGACCCACTGTGTCTGTGCACTGTGAGGGCATCTTGTACCTTGAGCTGGGCCAGGAGGCACAGTGGACATTGGGGGCATGGCAATGGGTCTGCACGCTGGTGCTATTCACGCATCTCGACCCATGCCATTGGGGCACAGCAGGTGATCCACTCTGGGACCCAGGCCGGCATCCCATTGGCTGCCTGCCTGGATCCGCACTCTGCCCCCAGCTGCCTTGCAGAGTCTTGCGCACCAAGGGGCTGAGCCGTGGACAGGTGGCCACCCGGTCGTGAATATCAGCATGTGCACACCTGACCACAGGTGTGGACCTACATTGGCAGGATACGTGCCTCCCAGCGTGCATTTCCCGCCCATTTGATAGGGGCCTTTGTCAGTAAAGATGCTGGAAAATGTAATTTAAGTCAGGGAAAATGGTATGTACTAAATGTATTTGTATTGTGCTATATATAATGTTAAGTCCTGTACCATTCTAGACTGTAAATCTTTCTGATACGATGCCCACTGCTGGACTGAACTAGACTGTTTCAGCTTAGTCCCATGATATCAGAATCATCAAAATGGTTCATTCGATTGTCCAATTAATTGGTACCTTACTTGGAGGCATGCAAGGCAATCATATGCTGACTCATCATTTTCTTCGGCTTAGTAGTCTGGCTTGCTAAACATTTGGGTGGTTTCCCTGCATGTCATGTGCCATGCTGGATATGCAAGCAGTAGTTCTAGCCAGATACCCCCAATCAAATACACATAACTGGGAAAAGTTGCCCAGTTTCTGAGGAAACCCCAAATCAGTAATCCCATAGTAGTAATATAGGATGTGGGCTAATGTGGTTGAACATAGAACTTGTGCTTTCATTCCTACAAGTTGGACTCCGTGAAGGCATGTATTACAGTTCTAAACTGACCAGAGTATCATTAAAGTAACAGTATGAGACCGTTATTTTATAAAACACCATAGATTTGGGGAGGGGGCTGAAAACTATGTATTATATTCAGAAATGTATCTATACTTTTAATGCATTTTTATTTTTATTTATGCAGTTTGTTTGCATAGTATAGCTCAACTGAAATGCATCTAATTTTCATTGCATGGTCCCACTTCTAGCTATTTTTCTAATTGGAGGACTGGGCTAGGAGGTTAAGTGATTTGCTTGGGTCACACAGTGAACCAGTGACTATGGTAGGATTCAAACATGAGACCTCCTGTTTCACGGTTTAGTGTGCTAACCATTCAACCACACTGACTTCCCAATATACAAGGATAAGACGGAAGGGAGAAGGATTGGCAGGACCTATGGTGAGTAAGGCTATTTAAATCAAGAATTCTGTAAGTCCACGCTTTAGAAGAGTGCATTAGTTTCACACATAGTTTCTAATTTCAAGGCAAAGCTTCTGGCTTATTGTAATCCTTTTCAAATGGTCAGGTTTGCTTTGAAGGCAGTGTGACCTCCCATAACAGCTTGGATGTTAAACAAGAGCCCCCCCTCTTTTTTTTTTTCAGAGGCCGAAAATAAAGTGTGTGTTTGAGCTCATTTACAAAGAGTGGAGTTGGCAGCCTTATCAGAAAGGAGGAAGGGGTTCTGAAGATGAAAAGCTATTGCAGTGACAGAAGTCTTTATTAGGCTGGGCAGTAATGGAATATTGTGTGCACATGATAAAGTGTGAAGGTACCGGCAGCATTTAGTGAAAACAGTGCAGTAATCAGTAATGATATTTAATGGTGCTTCTAGACAATGTTCTTTGGTGACCCTGTAGGCCCGTGATAAACTACTTTTGCTTTTGGTGCTAGCTAATTAAAATTCGCCAGGGGCAAATTGGATGTTATAAATATTAACGTTCTCAGGACTGCCATAGAATTAAAAGCACCAGCACCATCATGTGGTTTATACCTTTCCCATTTGTAAGCATATTTGGTGGATCTAGATTGTAATAACTGGAAATTAAGATAATTCGCTGTTCACATCACGTAGGCAAACATTCTGTAAGCATTTCAGCAGAATGCCTTTGATGGAGGCAGTTTTGTCAGAACATTTACAGCTTGTTTGCTTTTCCTAGTATCTCCTTGAACTGTGGTATTAGTCCCATATTCTCCAGGCTATGTCCCTGGGTACTTTCCTGCATTCTGACTGGATTTAATGGTAGCAATCTCACGCTGCTACTGTACATACGTGGAAGCACCAACAGCAAAGAAGGATAATTTCTGAAGGCTGAAGGTTCTGTCTTTAACATCATGCCACAATAGTACGATAGAGGTGCTCTGCCCTTTTTAAATGTCTAACTTACATCCCAGAAAAATCCTATACAAAATTAAACTATGTGAGTCATAAGAGGTATAAGAAAAGCTTGCACAGTCTGGCTTTTGCATTAATTTGCAGGCTTTGTTCCATTATTTTGATATCAACGAAAGTTACAGTACAAAACCTAGTTCTAGGGACATGGATATTGTTCATCCACACTTAAATCTTGCCGGAAGGTCTTCAAGCTTGGCTCCTCCCACCCACCCGGGTGGTAAAACTCGGCTCCGCCCCATGAGCCTAGATCTTCCTTACACGCATGGAGCTCAGGTTCCCTCCTTAACGTGCTGCGCTTAAGACTGGTTCCAA
Source organism: Neoceratodus forsteri (assembly GCA_016271365.2). Taxonomy (NCBI): domain Eukaryota; kingdom Metazoa; phylum Chordata; order Ceratodontiformes; family Ceratodontidae; genus Neoceratodus; species Neoceratodus forsteri. The sequence continues at coordinate 1,179,876,183 of CM057450.1, read as the reverse complement.
TTCTTAAAGTTCAAATTAAAAGTTTTTGCTAAAGACTTCGGTCTTCTTCTCCTCGCCTCGCGATGGCGGACAAATCGACTCGTTTTGGAGGTGCCCTTGCGGGCAGAAGATGTCTAGGACAGATCCGCACTCCGTGCGTCTACTGCCTGGGCCTTGGAGCGACCCCCAGGCCTCGCGACGTGCTCTTCCTTCTCGCCCACGCCCTGAAGACCGTGTTGGCTTCACGGTGTCCCCCGCCAGGCCAGTTGATCGAGACTCTGCCGACGTCGGTCGAGATTTTTCTGACCCGCTAGACGGGTTGTCGGCTGAGAAGCTGAGAATCCCTCTCCCGGTTCCCCGGTGGGAGTTGAGGATCCCATCGGCTCGCCTGTGCCTCCGGTTCCGGAGCCTTGGGATCGGCCCGAGCCGAGGGAGTGCCGATTTCTGACACTTCTCCTCGCCTTCCTCGGCCTAGTCGAGACTCTCGGTCTCGGTTCTCGGACATCCTCGCGGTCCAACCGATCCCGCCGCCTTAGGCGGTTCTGTCTCGGCACTCGGCAAGCGGTGCCGCCACTCTTCCTCTTCCTCGGACGAGGGAGGCTTCGCGCAAGCTGCATCGGAGGTACGAGGAACTTATGTGGCAACAGCTCCTTTTGACCGGGAATAAGCCGACCCAGTTGTCTTCCTCGGCCATTAGTGGCTGTCACCAGAGCAGTCAAAACAACCCCTCGCTAGTCGAGGAGCCTGTTCTCAGGCCGGTTGTTCGGCCAATTCCAGCTGCCCCACCGATTCTGGTGGAACCTCTGCCTCCACAGCCATTAGTTGGGGCTCCGACCAAAAATTCTCGGTCGGCTTTGGGTTTGTCCCATAGGCTGTCTGTCACCCTCACTCCTGATAAACCTCGGCAGGGTGGAGGGTGGCTCAGGCCTCGAGGCAGCTCTTTGAGGACTCTCTGAGTCTGATGATGGTTCCTCCTCTTCTCCAAGCGCATGGACGGAGTCCTCGGGAGGGCAGTCAATGGACGATAGCCCTTCGTCCCTTCTTAGGGTTGCTTCGACTCATCTCGAGTCCACGGGATGAAGCTCGAACCCGCGTTCTAAATGGGCCGGTATCCCTCACGGAGATTCTGGACCGAGGATTCTCCTACAGAGGCCTTTCCGGTGGCGAGCCATGAGTGGTCCGGCCTGGAACTTTGGCAGCGTCCTGCTTCCTGCCCTGCGCCTTCGGCCAGGTTGGCCAGGAAGTATGCAGTCCCCGGTTCCCTGTCCGGTTTTTGAACACCCTCGGCCGAGGGGTTGGTTCCACTGATCGTTTCCGGCGTGCGGAATGCCAGGATGTGGACAAACCTCCGACAAGGAATCAAGAAATTGGATTATGCGGGCTAAAAAGTCTATGCTCGGCCTCCTCTCAGCCTTCGCCAGGCCAGTTCGCGCCCTCATGGCACATTTTTCTCACGCTCTGTTGGGCTCCTGGATGAGGTTGTCCTCATCTTCCCGCAGATCTGCAGACTACGGTCAGGCAGGTGCGGGACCAGGGCAGAGCAGTGGCTAAACAGCAGCTCCAGACTCGTAGACATCGGGACTCATGTGCCAGGTCTGTGGCAGCCGCAGTGGCCATGCGTCGTCGGGCTTGGCTGAGGATATCCACCTTACCTCGGATACCCAGCACAAGTTGGCAGATGTTCCCTTTTGGGGACTGACTTCTTCGGCCCTGGGTGTAAGGTCACCTGCAGAGGATTGAGAAGTCCAATGCTACCTTGGACTCAGTCTCTTCGCTCAGAAGGACAAGGCCGCAAGCCACAGCCTAAGCTCCTTCAGTTCCTTCTGGCGCCAAGGCGCCGCCCGGCCCAGCAACGCTCAGGGCTAGCAGGCTCGACTCTGTATCCCAAGCCCAAACAGCTTGTAACATACAAAAATTTTATGAACTGCTATAGATTGCCACCTTAAATTGAAGGAATTCAATCTAATTATTATGATTTTTCTATTTCTATAGAAATTATATAGTACCTTAAAATCCACATTTTGGCTGTTTCTACACGATATATGTTAAAGGTATGTAAAATGATTTTAGATACAAAGTGGTACAAGGTTTATAACCTATATATAAGTCACTACTACAATGACTGTTTCATATATTTAGACTATTGTTTTATATATGTTACAGAGATTTGAGAAGCAAGTAAAGCTCATTCAGTTTTTGAATATCACAGTTTTCAAGTGAACAAAGTCTATATCTTTACTGAGGTATGGGAAAGATAGAGAATTATATAATGTTCTGAAGTTACCTTATTAAGCATATTGTAAGTTTATGAAAGATAATGTATTAAAATATGTTTGTACTAATTTGCAGAAAAATTCAGAATATAAAATCTACAAATTATCCCGTGAACAAGCCCACTTTGTGGGTGAAACGAAGGGTCTATTCAGAATAAAGGGAAATTACAACACAGAGAACTCGTTTGAGAATTCTTCAAGGCCCCCCACCTTCATTGATTTGTATTGATCCCAAGCCCAAGCCATCGGCTTCCTCCAACAGGAAGCAGGGAGGTAAGCCCAGGAGGTCCCTCGGCGGTCCCTCCTCCAAGCCTGCCCAGTGACGGGCTGAGGGTGTCGCCCCATCCCTGTCACCTCACCCCTGGTTCCCCAGTGAGGGACGGCTCAGACACTTCCTTTCCGCCTGGTCCGCTGTTACCACGGACAGGTGGGTACTGGAGGTGGTGGGAAAAGGCCTACCTCTGGAATTTGAGCAGGCGCCCTCCCAGAGCTGTCGCACCGGGGCCTCGGGTCCGCAGCCTCACTGGCGGCTCGCCGAGCCGACATCGCTCTCCTCCTCCAAAAGGAGGTGATCACAGAGATGGAGGACCCCCTTCAGACCCGGGGTTCGTGTCCAGGTATTTCCTGGTTCAAACGGACGGGGCTGGTGCCCCATTCTCGACCTACATGACCTGAACAAGTTCCTAAGGTCTCGAACCTTCAGGGTGGTCACTCTGGCTGAATAATACCATCTCTCGAAAATGGCATGTGGTTCTGCTCTGGACCTACAGGATGCTTTACGTCCCTATCCGTCTTCATATCGAGATTCCTCCGCCAGCCGGAGGAATCCTCTTCAAGTTCGAGCCATGCCCTTCGGCTTATCTCCAGCTCCCAGGGTCTTACCAAATGCATGGCAGTGGTGACAGCATTCGTTGGCGCCGAGGGGTCCGGTGTACCTTACCTGGACGATTGGCTTGATAGCAGCCTCCCTCCAGACGGAGGTGAGCGGTCCAGAGATCTGGCCTCCAGGTTTGCTCTCAAGTTGGCCTTCTCATCAACGAGGCCAAGTCAGAACTCGAGCGAAGCAGGTGATCCTGTTCACCGGGCAGAGCTCGACTCTCTTGAGCCAGAGCACGGCTCCGGTGGACAGGGCCGGGTTCTTACCTCCTTTGCCCAATCATTTCTGGTTTGGGCAATCGGCATCATGCCGGGACTTCCTGCGCCTTCTGTCTCATGGCGGCCTGTACCAGCGTGGTCGTTACGCCCGCTGGCACATGCCCCTTCAGTGGGACTGGCCAGCCAGTGGTCACTGGCGCTCGATCCTTTGGACCAGCTAGTGATAGTGACCCAGGAGATGTGAGCGCTCTCCAGTGGTGGACCGTTCCATTCCATCTGCAGGAGGGCATCCGTTTAGTCCGCCCGAGCCGACGGTCTCTCTATCGACTGATGCCTCTCTGATGGGTTGGGGTGCCCATCTGGGGAACACCAGTGCACAGCCTCTGGTCCCCGCTGGAGTCCCGATGCCACATCAACCTGCTGGAGTTCCGGCGGTCCGCCTAGCTCTCACCGCCTTTGCTCCGTTTCTCCGGGTCAAGTGGTCCGAGTCCAGACGGACAATAACACGACCATGTACTACCTGAACCGCTCAGGGCGGGATGCGCTCCATGCTTCTATGCAAGGAAGCTCTCCGCATTTGGTCACTCGTGGCGCAGCCTGGAGCGGATCTCCTAGCCATTCATGGCAGGAGCCTCCAACACCCTGGCGATGCCCTGAGCCGGGATAGGGGCTGCATCTCGAGCAGTGGTCTCTCCTGCCGGAGGTAGTACAGATCTGTTCTCCCACTGGGGCACACCTCAGGTGGACCTGTTTGCCTCCAGGAGAATGTGAAGCTGAGGCTGTTTCATGCCCCCCTCCAGCAAGGCTCGCTGCAGGGGATGCCCTCTCGAGGCTGTGGACCCCGGGCCTCTTCTACCTTTCCCCATTTCCTTGATTCACAAGGTGCTTCTCAAAGCAAGGAGGGACAAGGCGCAGGTGATCCTGATAGCCCCAGACTGGCCCGCCAGTTCTGGTACCCAGATCTCCTCAGCCTCAGCTCCAGGCTCCGAGGCAGCTCCAGCTGCCCGGACCTGCTCTCAGTCAATCAGGGAAGGTGTTCCATCGGACCTTCAATCCCTGCACCTGGCGGCCTGGTTCCTGAGCAGCTAGAGTTCCAGGCCTTGGGTCTTTCCGGCGAGGTCCTCAATGTTGTTGGGCGTCCCGTAGAGAGTCGACCAGAAAATGCTACGCCTTCAAATGGAAGAGATTCTCCATTTGGTGTCAGAACAGAGCTTGGACCCTTCCTCCTGTTCTGTGGCAAGCATTTTGGACTATTTATAGTCCCTTTCTAGTCAAGGGCTTAGGTCGGCGACCCAAAAGGAGCACCTGGCAGCCATCTCCTTACCGAGCATGGGCCGGAAAGCATGCCCGAGAAGCGCAGTGGAGAAAAGGTGGTCAGGCGCTTTTTCAAAGTCTTGATCACATTTCCCCTCGTGAGAGAACCTCCACCTCCATGGGATTTACTGCTGGTACTGGCAAAGCTCATGGGCAAGCCATTTCGAACCAATGCGCATGGGCAAGCCATTCGAACCAATGCACAGGTGTGATCTCTCTCACCTGTTGTGGAAGACCGCCTTTCTTGGTGGCTATCACGTCCAGCCAGAAGGATGGGAGAGCTCCAGGCGCTTTGCATCGAGTCTTCTTACCTGGTCTTCCACAGGGACAAGGCTGTCCTGCGCCCACCCGAAATTCCTCCGAAGGTGGTGGCCGGAGTTTCACTCTTAACCAGGTGCTGACTTCTGCCGTGGTGTCCTACCCCAATCACACTGGAGGCCGAATATAGGCTCCATACTCTGACCCCAGAAGGGTGCTCGCTATTATAAGGAGCGACGGCTGAAATTCGGGAGAGGTTCACCAGCTGTTTGTCACCTCACGCTGAACCCGCATCTGGCAGACCTGCAGCCAAGCGGACGATAGGCAGGTGGGTCACCTCCTGCATAGATCGCTACTATAAGTTGGCGGGCATGGAGCCTCCAGAGGGATGAGCTTCATTCTACCCGTCATACTGCTGCACGTGGATTGCTTCGAGGACGCCCTATCCAGGAAATCTGCAGGGCTGCTACCTGGAAGTCATGCATACCTTTATTACCCATTACCACATCGACCTTGAGTCACTCGGGATGCTGGTTTTGGGACCTCACCTCCAGTCTTTATTCCCAAGTAGGAGTGCGCTTGCCTCCTCCTCCGGAGAACTGCCAGTCTGCCAATAAGTGTGGATGGTAACATATCCATGTCCTAGAAATACAGGTTACTCACCCGTAACAGGAGTTCTGGAATGGTATATTGTTCATCCACTCCACCCGACCTCCCGGCTTTGACGCACAACCTGAGCTTCCAGCGGGCCAGACCAGGCCACAGGGCTGAGCCGAGAGTTTACCACCCGGTGGTGGAGGACAGCTTGAAGACCTTCCGGCAAGATTTAAAGCGGCAAGGAACCTGCCAATAAGTGTGGATAAACAACATATACCATTCCTAGAACTCCTGTTACAGGTGAGTAACCTGTATATCTCTGCCAGTGATCTAATGTCAAATCACAACTTCAAAGAGAAGGAAATATTTTCTTGTCAGTGCTTTTACCCTCTTTCTAATGTTATGATTTTGTGCAATCATCTAAAGTCCTGAAGACGGGAACATTCCTTTTAGAGTTCCAGTATGCAGTGTCTCCATGGCTGGCACTAATCTGACACCTCCTTTTCACCCCTTTCCAGTCTGGATTCAGGAAAAACACTCAACCACCACCTCCCCTATGGCTCACAGACTCCTTCCTAACTCGGGATGGACAATGGCCACATTACCTCTGCCATTTTAGTTCGACCTGGTCAAGGCCTTTGACACCGCCTCACTCTCTCTCTCAACTTCACTCCTGGCAAAGGGCTATTCTCTGCCACAAACTGGTACAAGGCTCACTCTGTATTGGCAGAACCCAATCAGTTAAGATCTTGGACGCCACTTCCTCCCTCCCGATTAGCTCTGGCATCCCCAGGGTTCTGTATTAGGGCCCCTCCTGTTCTCCATCTTCTTAAACAACCTTCCCTCTGTTTGCTCCCTCCTCCACTATACATATGTATGCCATGATACAATCCTGTATGCATCTGGCTCCTGTCCTGCTGAAGTTACAAACCAGCCTACAGCAAGACTTCAATAAGGTTCAGCTTTGGTTTGCTAACCATCAACTTTTCCTCAATGCCAAGAAGACTGTCTCCATGACCTTTGGCACTAGGCAGAGACTCTCAGGCTTCCTCTTTACCCACTCTTCCACACCCTTGATGGGACTTTACTTGAGGACACATCCTCCTTCAAGTACTTAGGTGTTTGGTTGGGCCAACACCTAAACTTCTCTGGACATATTAACGCCATCCAGAAACAAATGCTTCCAAACTTGGTGCCCTGTTCAGGAACCATAGTTGCATTCCTCCTATGGCTAGGCATGAACTTGTTCAGAAGATGATACTGCCATTTTCAACCACTATGATGTAATCTGTGGTGCTGCTCTCTAAGTCCTCCCGGCCAGACTGACATCCTCTTCAATTCCTTCTGCCGCATTGCCCTGGATGCCTCCCTCCCCCACACCCACTACTGCGATCTTTATTATGCCCTATCCTTCCCTCTTCTTACAAGCAGGGGTGACTCCCTCCCATTGTGGTAAATTCACCCAAGCACTGGGTTGGGTAAGCTCCATTTCTACCTCACCTCTTCCTTTACAACAACCCCCATCCTCCCAGTCCCTTAGATCCCACTCCTGCACCCTTGTAGTCCCCTGCAGATCCACCCTAATCAGCCAATCAGTTACTCTCACGCCTCCCAGAAATTTGTAATTCCTCCCCTCAAATCTAGCACTCATGCTGCCTACTCCATCAGCTTTGCCTCAATAATTACCTTGCACCTAGCTGCTCTTGCCGTGTCCCTTCCCTAATTCCCTCCTCTAAGCTCTGATAAACCTTACTCCTCTACTGTCACCTTCATTTACACTGTGCACCCACACACCCCAAATTTCTAGCTCTCCTCCCTTCCCCCAAATTGCTCCTCCTTATTGGCCTCCTTTGGTATCTCACAGAATGTAATGGACCCGAATGCTCCCCATGGGTCCATGCACCCTGATGGACTAATGATTAGGCCCCATCCCTCCAAGGTGCAATTCTCTTCCCTCAAGGGTTCAATTCTCCTCTCTCCTCTCTTATCACTCTCTTAGTCCCCATTCACTGGCCTTCTCCACCCCTGACAGGGTACCCCCATCCTGAAGGGTCCTCTTTGGCTTAAGTCCTATTCCTCCTCCCTAGCATTTAAGTCACACCTCCTCCTTCTCTTTCTCCCTCCTTCTTTAAATCCTTCCAGCCTTGTCCCCCTTTCTGTCTAGCCTCCATAGCCCCTTTGCAGGGTTTCCCACGTCCCAAAGGGGTCTCTCCGGGACACTGCCTATCCCCTTCTCTCTGGTCCCCCAGTCCCTTGCAGGGTTCCTTGCATCCTGAAGGGGTCTCCAGGGACACAACTCCCTCTCCCCACCTCACCTCTTTCTTCTCCTTTTCCTTTTTCTTTCACGCAAGCACTTGTTTACTTATTAACTTGGTACTTATTATTGTCCACTTTTTCTTACATATTATGCACAACACTTTGTAACACCTGCCTTTACAACTGTATGTTAATGTTGATCTTGTAACTTGAATGTTTAATGTCTCATTCCTATTGTACCCCTTCCCCAGGTCTCACCTGGAGATGAGTGACTTATTGCTTAGTGTGCCTTCCTGGTGAAACATTTCAATAAATAAATAAATAAATCTTAAAGACAGTTCATTCTAATCCATCCAGTTGATGCAGCGGTTCCACTGGTGTTGCTGACAGTCAAATTACTGCAATAGGGTTGACACTCGGGGGGAAGAAATGAGAAAGGACCTAAACATGCTTGAGGAGTGGTCGAGTGTGGCAGCTAAGATTCAGAGCAAAGCAGTGCAAAATACATGCATTTGGGGCTCAGAAACCAAGGGAGGAGTACAAGATTGGGGAGGTATGATGGCCACCAATTAAGAAAGGGACCTGTGGGTAATAATATTTGATGACCTAAAGGTAACCAAACAATGTGAGAAGGCTGGTGGGAGAGCCAGTGGGATGCTAGGGTGCATAGGGAAAGGTATCACCAGCTGAAAACATGGAGGTGGTTATGCCACTGTACGGATCACTAGTGAGACCTCATCTGGAGTTCTTTGTCCAGTTCTGAGGCCACATCTCTGGAAGGACATAGAAAAATAGAGGTAGTCTAGAGAAGGGCACAAAAATGGTGCAAGAACTGCACCGAAAGTCATATGAGGAAAGACTAGAGAACCTCAATATGTTTCCCTGGAGGAAAGGAGAGGGGGATATGATAGAGACATTTAAGTACCTCAGGGGTATAAACAAGGTACAGGAGGGTAGCATCTTTCAGAAAAGAAGGTGTACAAGAACAAGGGGCATGATATGAGGCTATGGGGGTAGGCTCAGGTGCAATGTGAGGAAGTACTTTTCACAGAAAGAGTAGTGGATACTTGGAACAGCCTCTTTGTGAAGACTGTGGTGGGCAAAAACAGTAGGGGAATTCAAGAATGCATGGGATAGACAAAGAGTACTCTCACAATAGGGGAGAGAGGGTAGTTGCAGATCAACTAGGGTCTGTGGTAATGCATTAGATAGGAAAAGGGCAGACTAGGTGGGCCTCATGGTCTTTATCTGCTGTCACCTTCTATGAATCTATGTATGTAAATTTGGGACAAACCTTGGCCATCAGGGGACCAGTTGGGCGAGGATGACTGAGTGTCCCAGAGAACACTTTCCTCCTCTGGGAGGGTGGGCTTCTGACTTCACCACATCACTGCCATCTGGGAGATCACAAGTGGTAGTGCAGGCAGAAGCAGCTGGGGAGGGAGGACATCACATCAGCTGGCTCTGTGCACCAGCATACATCCATTTACGCATGTGTATACTGCCATCCCGCTGGCTTGGAAAAACAGTGGAGGAAAACACCTGGGCTCAGGATGATGTGAGCAGTACTGCCAGAACCTCCATGGCTGGCAGCCACAGTGGAACACTGATGCTGCAGGGGTTGGCAAGGCTCTCTGGTGCATTAGGGAGAAGGGATTGGGAAGTTCCCAAGGGCTGAATTTGTGGGTCTGAGAGAAAAGGAACTCCTTTGCTTAAAAAGCAGGTAATGCTATACTAAACATTTTTTATCTACTGTATTTTTATTCCATTATAGAGTGCCTTCTTCTCCTTATAGATTCAGTTTTCCCTGTCTTGTATGATACCTTTTCCCCAATATTGTGTCTGCATCAGCATCATTTTAGAGCTGAAATAATTAAAGGAGATCCCCATTAAATATGGCTTCCTGGCTTTTTGTCCATATTCTCAACTGTCTTTGAACTCCGTGCCAATTTCACAGTTGTTAATGGTGGTGCAAAGTGGAGTTTGTGACCACTTAGTACAACATCTGCCACTGCGACCCCACTGAGCCAAGTAAACATTCGCTTTAAGGAATACGGCAGTCATTGGAGGACTGCTGTGTCCCATAACTTCCTGTTCTGCATGGAGCAGGTGAGCCGCTCTGCCACTGAGCTGGGCACCCAATTGGATGTCCACTGTCTGGGCTCACTTTATCCTGTGGCCACTCCCTGCTCTGATCTGTGTACACAGTGGGGAAGCGAGGATGGTTTTGAGGTTATGGATGTTACCAGTAGTGCAGGCATCCATGGGTGGGGACATGCCTGGATACATGCCTGTGGGACATATCCAGGTGTTTATTATGGATCAGATCCTAAAGCTGTAACATGGTTAACTTCATTTCATTTCAAGATTATAACACCCTGAGAGAGCACTTATGTTACAATAATTAGTTTTTTTTAAATTGTTACCCCTAAAGACCAAAAACAGAAACCATCTTTCAGTTGCTGTATGTTATTCTAGTGGCCTGGATCTCACTACCTCAGATTTTCACAAGTAGGCTGGGAAAATGCCATTTAAATCTCAGATTACTGAGTGGTTCATGAATTCATTTCCTAAAGTTAGACTGTTGTAATGGAGTCCCTTGATCACATCTTTATTACATTGTTGGAACTAAATTAGTTTATGTTTTATTTTTCTTTTGAAACATGTGTGTTTTGTTTGTACTTGCAGTTTTGTACTTAAATGTTTTTTTGCCTTTAACTTTTATGCCAGACACAGGACAATATTATAAATGAGCCTTAATAAAGTGAAATTTAATAACTGTCTCCAGAAGTTTCCCGCTATCGCGATGTCAGGCTCACCAGCGTGGTGTTTCCCAGATTTTTCCTACCACCCACCATTGAGTGGAGAACCACATTTGCTGACCTGCAGTCCTCGGGCACTATACCTGTTGCTACTGATTCTCGAAAAAGGACTATCAGTAGCTCCACTAGCAGCTGCCTATTCTTCAGCACCCAAGGGTGAATCCCATCAGACCCTTTGTGATTTTATTGTTTTTAAGCTTTATGATTTTATTGTTTTTTAAGCTTTGCAATTTTATTGTTTTTAACCTTTTCCAGTCCCTTTAGAACTCATTCCTTATTATCCTCACCATCTCAAGTCTCTTCTCTGTATCCTCCTTGAATTTTCTCCTGCTCTTAGAAAAACCAAAATGATCTTATTTTAATTGAGTGAATTTCCGTGTTACAGGTTTAACCACATAGAATGTCAAATGCGTATGTTTCATGTCTGATTAGTGCCAGATAGCTTTATGTTTGAAGGGCAGTTTAGTCCTATAGACCCATTTCAGTACAAGTACTGTATATAATTTTAGGATAGATATGAAGATTTCATATGTAGACCACTTGAAAATGGTAAGTTATGAGGCTTTTGTCTGTAAATTGTATCTTTTAAATACTCTGCTGTGCATTACACTGGCCCTCTCTAAGTGGTTGCTGCTGGGGACAGATTATTGCACAGACGCTACAAAAGAGGCTTTGCTACAATGGTGGTGATTATTGTGAGTTTCACTGTAGCTGGGAGGCAAGGTACAGTAACTGTGTATGATAACAGAGAACGCTACATAACAGATGGCTTTAAAAAGTGGGTATAGTGTAATCCTATTAACTCATGCATGTTGTTAAAATACAATTTTGCAGTCAAATGAATACAGGTTTGTTGAGGAGGTGTAAAAAAACCCTACCTTTGACCAAATGGAATATTAGGTTTCTATCCCACCCCTGCCTGGAGACCAGACTATTTCATTTTGAGTTCTGCACCATGGCAACATAAGGCCTTATAAACCTAGGCAATTACTGAAGGCTGCTATAAGTTCATTTGCATCCAAGAACCATGATGATATTGTGCAGCCGCTCCAGGCGCATTGCACGACACTTATTGTCTTTTAACCAAGTAACGTCCAAGAGTTTACTTGCCCATATTTTTATTTAGTTTGCATTTTCAGTCTTTCAAATTAATCCCAGCATTTGGGCTAAAGTGAATGCTGCTTTTAGTGAGGTGCACAACATTTTGCTAAGAGAAAGAGGATTAACTATTTTTTTAAATAATGCAAATATTGAGGCAATTACCCCAGCTAGAAAGAATTGAGGATGTTCTCCTTCCTGTGTAAAACTGAAGAAACACCGACACATTTTGTGGGTTCTGCTTCTTTGTGGTAGTGTAATCTAGAAACATAAATAGAGGACCTTAATACACAGCTGATCTTCTCATCTTGGGCATTTATTTGAATAAATATTTCATTTTCACGCTAATCTTTGTATTTGTAGTTGCCTTTAAAAATGCAAGGGTCAGCATTAGTTGTACTTGACCACCAGGTTTACCTTTCTTGTGAGTCAGATCCCCTCAAACTTTCCATTTCTTCCCCAGTTACTGTGGTATCACAGCTGTGACTTCTTCACTGCCTAGTGGCAGGCAGGGGCAAATAGAAGGAAGTAAGGTAACACATATGGTTTAATATACAGTACCTCCTTTCCTATAAAATGTATATCAAAGTGCTTTACAATCCAGAAGAAACATGGAAACCTAGATTGGGTCAGCAGAAAAGACCCAGAGGTCCATCCATTCTGCCCATTTCCTGCCTAGCTCCATGCTCAATTTAATTCTGGACTTGAGTTAGAGATCTGATAGCCCTAGCAGCTGACTGTCACCCCTTCAACAGGTATCCTCCTCTCTTCTGCCTGTGGGCCCCACTATTCCATATATTTGTTCCACCTCAGTTTAAACCCTATCACAGTCTTGGCTTCAACCACATCTCTGGGCAGTCTATTCCATTGGTGCACCACCCACTCTGTGAAGAATGTCCTCATGTCCCTACTGAATCCCTTGCCACTAGAGGGATATTCGTGAGACAGACATGTTCTTGTGAAGAAGCAGCAGGGTGAATTGTAAGGACCCTTCTCCCAATTATCTGTCTTCATCCTCCTTCTGTTGTGGTGGTCTGTACACCACTCTGATCCTGATCTTATTACCCTTTCCACTGTTAGTTATGCACAAAGTGTTTCTGTCCCATGCCCACCCCTAGAGCAGTATCTTCTGTAGCCTTTATAGCTTTCCTAATGTTCAGTGCCCCTCCCCATTTTTGACTGTTCCTCCTCAGGACAGGGAGAATATTATCTCCATTTTAGGTTCAAGAGAGCTTCAAGCAGCACAGAGGTGAGATTGCACATGCTAAGCACAGGAGACTGAGACTTGCTTGGGGTCAGACTGTGAATAAATTGTGGTCATGGGACTCAAACCTGACTCTCTGGGTTCACAGTGTCGTGCTTTAAACACTAGTCCAAAGTGCTTCAGACAATGCGTGTTAGCATGTGCCCTCTTTCTCTGAGAGCTGAGTACCTCAGCTGTGTGATCGTCAGTCCCTTACCAGTCACAGGGCAGGAAACTCAAGTCTGCCTGTGAACCCAAGTGGCTGTCTTGGCATTAGGCAGCCCCTGCCCAGGTATACGCTTTGTAAATATTGTTTTATACTTTTATCTATTTTATTTTCTCTGTTTCGCTTCTGACAGTTTGTCTCATTGCAGGTGGCGAGAAGCCCCTCCCCCGCATTCACAGATGCACACACTCCTGCCAGCCTGCACACTCCCCCTACCTGATTCTGGCCATTCCATGAGGTTCATGGGTGGACAGGTCAGGTGAATGGATATGCTAGAACACTATCTGCTGCATGTTGAAGGCTACTTACAATTGGCAGTCAGTGGCTGGGTGTAACATACTATTGGGGAGCCCTATTGTAAATGCTTATGCATCTCCAATGTACAGGGTCTTAGCTCAGGAGTATCTTAGTGTGGCACACCTGCTGATGAACAACCTATCTATTTGCCAAGGAAAGTTGTGGGCAGGTCTGGATGGAAATGAATGGATTTGTTTATGTAAAAGTTAAGCCTATTGAAAGGGATATGGCAGTCTGCAGAGGGGCACACACATTACAGGTGATCCAAGTTTAAAGTTTCCAAGTTACAGATGAACCACTCCATGGCTGGACCAGTCTTCTGATAGTTGCTCTACCTTCCCTGCCATTGCCCTTTGTGAGGAGCTTTGCAAGGCATGGGGGGGTCATCCAGGGACAGTGCATGCTGCCAGGGTGCTACGTGGCATGGTCTGTGTGGAGCGCTGTGGGCCGGCAGAACACAGTTCACACTTGTAATGAATAGAATCATTATCCATTTTCATACCAATGTCAGGATTGTGGCACAGGAGGGTTTGACAGATTGCTAATCAAGGATATTGCCTCTATTAGGCCACGCTTTTGGAATTGTAAGCCAGTGTCAGAACCACAGGAAACTTTTGTTAGCTTGGGGCTGCCCACAGTGTTATGCAGTGTCGACACACATATACATGTGTGGCTACATCACACCTCAGTTCATTCTCTGACCATCGATCATTCTTGTCTGATTTGCTGAAGGAAACAACATGAAACATGCCATTGCCATTGGGTGTGATTTCTTTTAAAAGTTTTCTATCCTTGTCTTTATATACTTGAAATCTAAACATTTACAAGGAAGACATACACTCTATGTTGTGCTGTTTGGGCCTTTCTCACAATGTGAGTACTTGTGAGATTTGCCAAAGTTTGAACCAGGCTACAAGGCAACACAGTAAAAAGCTTTAAAATGTCCTTGCCTTAAAACATTAACAGCCATGGAGAAGAAAGCGGCTCAAAAGCTGCTTCTCTCATCAGCCAAGAAAGCGGTTGTCGAAACCAAAAGATAAGGACAAGGAAAGGTTGTCATCTCAGGCCTCCTCAGCATCTGGCCATAAGCTAAAACACAGGGACAAAGACAAGTCTGCTTCGCCGGTGAGATCCCATCACCATTAAGAACAGGTACTTCCTCATCACTCCAGTGGTGTTTACAACAGCTCCCCGACCATCACTGAAACATCAAGGTTGGGGTCTGGCTCAGGCACTGCTATACCTACTTGGACAGTATGATGCCATCATCATCAGGCTCTGGCCTTTGATGCAGGTAGTCCCTGGACCCTTTTGAGGGTGCCGTCAACTCCCAGACTGTGCTGGCATTGTTTTTGAACATGATTTGATGCATTCTGCCAGGACTGCCATTGCAGGCAGTTATTCTGCTGATAAAGCCTTCTGTTTCTTGGCCCCATCAATAGCTTCCACTAGCATGCTGCAGATTTCCTGCCTCTCAGCCACTGTTGGTGTCACTGACACCTTCTGTGGTTGCCATCATCATTCTGTGATCAGAACGATAAAATGGAAAATAATCCTGACCTCATGGACTTAGAGGCAGATTTAGAGGAGGAATATGAGGTTGAAGAGCAGTTTTAGATGGAAACCACCTTTATCTCTACCCTCTAGTTCTGTAGTGAGTACTCAGTGATCTATACCTCAAGTCTCCTCCTGAGGACCCTGTTTCCATGTCATGATGCAGCAAATGCAGTCAGCCATGGGCTTTGATGTGGAACAGGAAGATTCCACAGGAGGAATATTATGGAGTTTCTGGAGGTGCCATGTATTCCCTCCATTGTAGTCTCTCCTGTACATCCTGCTTTAAAGGACGCTACTTTGCTGCATGGCATAGACCTGACTCCCTGCCTGCAGTCCCTAGAAAAGCTGATAAGCAGTATCCTGCCCCATCTGCTAAGGCTTATTATGCTAATCAGCCTGAAATTGACTCTGTGGTCATCATGGCTGCTTGTGGTGGGTCTTGGGCTCCTAGATTTATGAGTACTTTGCCTCCTGATAAGGAATCTAAGAGGCTGGATATAATGTACATGCGTACTTGTGCCTCTGTGTCCTGGGCCTTAGGATTGCCAACTACCAGACCATATTATCAGGTACCAGAAACATAGAAACATAGAATCTGATGACAGATAAGGACCATACGGCCCACCTAGTCTACCCATTTCCCTACTCAATGTTGACAGCCCAGATCCTATTTGATCTACGGCACACCTTCTCTGCCCATCTCCAGGATACCCTTATTTCTAGCCCATGTGCTCTTGAACCCCATATTGTTTTAGCCCCCACCACCTCCGCTGGAAGGCTGTTCCACGGATCCACCACCCTTTCTGTGAAAACATACTTCCTGACATTCCCCTAGCCCTCCTCCCTCCAGCCTCATATCATGTCCCTTGTCCTTGTGCAATGCTTCCTCTGAAAAACTCCTTGAAAACAGCCTATGGAAAATTTCTTGTACTGCTGCTCAGGCTTTTCCTGATGGCTCTGTCAAGAATGATTTGCTTAAAACATTGTCTGCTGGTGCTGAGGTTGGCAAACATTTGCTGCTTTCAGCTTATGATGTCTCTGATGCTTCTGCCAGGGCTGCAACTTTTGGCATTTGCATGAGGAGATACTCTTGGCTCTGAGTTGCTGGCTTTGCAATCAATGTACAACAAGCTGTTTTGAATGCTCCCTTTAAAGGGTCCAAACTGTCTGGCTATGACATCAAAGAAGCCCTGCATAGCCTTCAGACTTCTAAAATGATTCTGAAGTCTGTCAAGTCCCTGTACCCACTCCCACTAGAGGTTATGATAGAGGCACTTTTGTAGGCCTGCTGCCAGAGATAATTCTGCCGACCATCAACAAGGCTGTGGCAGAGGTGGTGGTCCCTCCCGATCCCCTTCCACCTGGTGCCCATGCAAAAGCAACTAAAAATAGGTTTTGAGGCCCTACAACCCCGGTTCCTCCTGTCTGTCTTCCGTCTTTCCCCTCCTCAGCTGTTACCTCCAGGGGTATGTGTGGGTGCAGGATCTCCTGCATCTGAAACAGTGGTAGGAGATCACTATGGATGAATGGGTTCTGGAGGTAATTGCAGAGGGCCATGCTCTGAATCTGCTAGAAATTCCTCCAGATTATCCTACTCCTCCTTCCTTTTAGCCTCTAGGCCACTTGTCCCTTCAAAGAGGAGGTTCAGAGTTTTTTC
This sequence comes from Neoceratodus forsteri, assembly GCA_016271365.2. Taxonomy (NCBI): domain Eukaryota; kingdom Metazoa; phylum Chordata; order Ceratodontiformes; family Ceratodontidae; genus Neoceratodus; species Neoceratodus forsteri. Next base: position 1,179,859,511 of record CM057450.1, on the reverse strand, counting down.
AAAATGTGCTATAGGACCAGGTCCTCCTCAGGAAAGGAACAAAGGGTTCTAGTCCAGATACTTAATAGTCCCGAAACAGACAGAGTCTGTGTCCTGTATTAGATCAGAGAGTTCACAAAAGTTTTGAAAAGGTGTCTCTGCAGGCCTAGATTCCCCTACTGCAAGCAGGGTGCTGACCCTGTTCTCTGGACATAAAGGATGCATACCTTCATATAAAGATCAGGCATTATGAGTTCAAGTATTGCCCTGTGGCTTGTGCTCTGTGCCACAGGTCATTACAAAATGTGGCAGTCCTGTATGTTTTCCCTCTCTGGATGACTGACCTGAAAGCCAGCTCCATGGAAGCTCTGCTTCACAACTATATCTCGGACACATCAGTTTTCGATGATTTGGGAATCACAGTAAATGTGCCAAGTATGTATTGACTCCATGCCAGAAACTGCAGTACATAGGGATGGTCCTGGGCACAGAAGAGGATGCCTTCCGCCCACAAAACAGGGCAGACATTTGACTGCTCAGGCACACTTGGTGCATAGGAGCCACGCTCTGCATGAACAATGTTATGTCTCTAGGTCTCATGACTGTGGCCATAGTGAGGTGTGCCATTAGCCTGATTTAATATGAGGATGCCACAGCAGACACTCAGGGTCCAGTTGGATCAGTTGATGGACAAGCTGGAGCAAATGATTCTCGCTCACAACTCCAGTTTGCAGAGCATTGTTATGGAGGATGGACAATGACAACCTACTGAAGGGTGTTCCTGGCACAAGCTTCTGTACAAATCCTCACCATGGATTCCTCAGGCTCCAACTGGTGTGCTCCTCTCAGCCCTTATCAAACACAGGAATCCTGGACCAAGTGGAGACCAAGCTGCATGTAAATGTCTTGGAAATGATGGGATGTCCTGTACAGCCTCCAGGCTTCTCAGAATCATCTCTGTCCTGGTCCTCTGCTAATCCAGATGGACAATGTCAGTGTGATGCATTACATCAACAAACAAGGAGGCACACACTACTATCCCTATGCAGGGAACGATGAGAGTATGGTACTGGGTTTTATCGCACAACCTTCAGCTGTCAGCTATGTTTCTTCCAGGTCTCCAAAACACTCCTCTACCACTGTGTCAGTGTCTATTGTCACAGGGCAAGGGACCACTGTTCCATCTGGACCTGACGTCTCTGCATCTGCATGCGTTACTGCAGAAAACAAAGCTATTGCACATTTTGGGGTATCCCCTAAGGTTACTGATGTCCTGCATGTGGCTTGAAAGCTTTCTACCAGGCATACTTATTCCCTAAAATGGAAGCACTTCACTTTCTGGTCTGCTTCCCAAAATATAGACCCTTTTACATGTCATGTGACTTCTATGTTGGAATATTTGCTTTCCCTGTCCAACTCTGGCCTGCAGTATTCTTTTATTAAGGTGCATTTGTCCTCTATATCAGCTTTCCATGCCCTATTGGTGGTCATACTGTTGCCCAATTAGAGGTGTCCGTATGTTTCTGAGAAGTATTCTTTATATAAAACCTCCTATCTGTAATCCAGTCCCACCTTGGGACTTGAATTTCATTCTTAAGAAATTGACGTTGGCTCCTGTTGAGCCTGCTGTGAGTTGTGGCTTACGTTTCCTATTATGGAAAATGTTATTTTTAGTTGCTGTGTCCTCTGCTTGAAGGATTTCCAAGCTTCAAGCTTTACTTGTTGGCCTCCTTATTTGATTTTCATGAAGACAGAGTCTCTTTGCATACCAATCCTAGGTTTCTACTGAAAGTGGTATCAGAAGTTACACTAATTAAAGAAACACTTTCCTTTTATTATCCTGAGCATGTCAACCAGGGTGAGAACTGCTCCATACTTCAGATGTACATAGAACACTGAGATACTGTATTGATCGCGACTGAGCACTGCAGAGCGCTCCCTCAGCTTTTTGGTTTCATTCGTCCTGTGGAAAGAGGCGCTCTTGTGTCTAAACAATGTTTGTTCAAATGGCTGGCACATGGTATTACATTCTGTTATAGGAAGTATGGTAAGGAACTTCCTGGTGCTGTTCATAGTCCTCCACAAGGATATGGCCACTTCTGTTGCTTCTTTCAAGAACATGCCTGCTGCTGACATATGTGCTGCACTCAATGGAGTACTGTTGACACACTAAAGATTACAGTTTGTACACGGTCCCTCATAGGCGCACTGGCTCTGGCCTTGCTGTACTGCAAGGCCGCTTGTCTGATTAGATATCAGCCAGTGCCATCCTCCTTGCTGCTTTGTGCTGGTTGGGATTCATTTCAAAGGTGTGGCCTAATGTGGCAGATATACTACGCTGAAGATAGAACTGTTGTGTAAGAAGCATCCGTAACAATAGCTCTTTGAGAGAATCTCCCCATTAGGCCATGCCATACCTCCTTCTTCCCCTGTACAGCATCTTGAGGGTAATGTAATATGCTATGCCTGAAGCCATACTCCATGTAACATGTTTTCCCAGTCCAGTGCCTCTTCTTGTTGCCTGGTACTGGTCTAATCTCCTGGTTCTTCAGGGTTAGAGGCCCTCGAGGCTAATCTCCGGCAGAGAACTGATGAGTGGCGAGGCTGCATACATTATATATGCATTGACACTGCACATCATTGTAGGGTGGCCTAGCTAGTAAAAGGTTTCTGAGTGGTCCTCAAGCTGATGGCTTACAGTTGAAAGGTGTGGCCTAATGGAGGAGATGTTCTAAAAATCTACTGTTATGGTAACTTCTTTTGTAACTGTTATTTTTTTGTGGGGAGGGGTTACATTTTGATTTTGAGGTGTTCTGAATCCCATACATGCAGTTAATTTTCACTGATTTTTTCAGAAACATTCTCAATCTATTTATAAGTCTTTTCTAGCATAAATGTTTATGCCTGGCAATTCATATGCATAAAGCCTCTTAGTATGTGAATATTTAAAGAGTAACCTGCCATAATTGGTTGCACTTTAGCAAAAAAGAACTTGTTAGTTGATTGCTACTACGGTATCTGTACATTCTTTCAGCTGATTTGCTGGCTCTAGTGCTAAATGAGAAATTCAAAGCAAGCCTTTTAATGTTTTTTAACCATCATCTGCATGAATTCATTAAAGAGGAGGATAACATAAAGAATAACAGCCCACCTTTAATGCCATCGAACAATAGCCCTATCTGTGTGTTTAATTAAAGCAGTAAAGTTGAATCTTTTTTATCTGTGCAGGGTTTATGGGGAGGTGTGATTGATTTGGTTCATTCAGATTTTGTAGAAAAGCACTCGATAATAGAGTGCAGTGCACTTCAGGGGAGGTGTGCTTCTACAAAAGAAACAACAAAGAATGGTTGCTAAAGATAATGTGATGGAAGTGCTGCGGTGACATCCAGCTAGTCTAGGATGGTTAGTGCCTCACACCTCTGCCATATTTCTAGCATAACAATAGTCACTCAGTAGCAAGACTGTGATTGAGGCTTAATGTAAAACCCCACTCTTGTCACAGAGATCTCTGAAAACTACTGACTCTCGACACATGAAACTCCATGCCTTTCCTTAGGACAATCAAAGTTTTTCCTGTTCTTTAGATTTTATAGGGTAAATCACATGGGAGGTGTGCAAATTAGGAACATGCTTCAGCTGGAGAAGCGGCAGCTTTTTTCAAATGGGATACTCAGAGTATAGAATAATTTGAAAGTGGAAATTCTGAGCATTTGGGAATTATTGATTATACTGTATGTGAGTAGCCATTTGTTTCCCATAGAAAGAATGGCCATTGTGATCCCAAGCTCTGATTGACAGAATTGTGTTATCAGTTTTCTCTGACATCACGCCAGTGGGATAACATGGATCTGAAGTCACCTGTATAAGTTACTCTGTAACCAAACCAACATTACTCCTGTTTTCAGTCTTGTCAAACTAGTCACTTTCAAACTGGCAGCTGAGGAAACATCAAAAGAGACAATTGCTGGCCTGGTGGCGCTGAGGGCTGAGGCTTGGATGCCTATCTCGTGCAATACCCATGTGACCCATGTTTGAGGAAATGGGCACGGGGGTGTGAGGGGTGGAGAAAGGATTTAGCGTCCGATGGACTGCTCTCCTTCTCAGGGAGGGGGTTCCCAGCTATAAAGCCTGTCTGCTCCCTATAAGCGGAGGCTGGGGGACATAGCTTCTGTGCTGTAGACAGGGAGAGTCAGGGCAGATGCTGGGGAGTGCAGACACGTGTGTGCTCCCTCTGCAGGTGTCATTGCTCGCCTCAACTCCTGGGGAGAAATTACAAAGATCTGCTGACGCCACCGCAGTATGGTGGATGGCATCTCGTAGGGTCTCCACTCCCGCCAGCCACGCACTGGCCCCTTGAATCTGGTCTCTGGTGGAGTTGGGAACCCTGCTGGCCCCATCGGGAGGTAAGCCCTGGGGCCGGGTCAGTGCCGGATGGTGGACATTGGGGGATGGGGCTGGGGCTCCTCCGAAGGTAGCCGCAACAATATAAAGAGATAACAAAAAAAAGAAGAGACAACAATTTACTTTCAGATTGTTTATTTTGTGTTTGATCCATATATGATAAAAATAATTGTGAAAAACTATGTTAAAGTGTCAGTTGGAGTTGAAGCTTAATGCCACAAAAGTAAAGAAATGCAACTTGAATCTTGGCATAGTTTTCCCAAGGTTTGAATGACTGTGCGATGCAGCATTGACATTACTGTGACTTGATCTTCCCAAGCAGGGCTGCAGCAATGAATTTTGGGGCCCAGGACAAGTCAGTTGAAATGGGCCCCTGTTTCCAAATCAGCTAATGCCAGGGTAATGCCAGCTCTCAGGTGGCCCCTCCTGAGCTCGGGCCCCGGACAACTTCCCCACTTTCCCCCATTACTGCAGCTCTGTTCCCAAGCACAGAGAAATACACACCAGTGCTGGGAGTAAGAGTGATGCCAGGGACTTAGGAGCTTACTCTCCCCCAGGCAGTCGGCAGCAGTATCTGAGAACAGTGCTAGACTGTTGGTGCCTCTAGTGGGTGGAGGGTAAGGGTGGGTGGCATAAAATCATACAGAAAAACTTCAGCCTTTGTCCTAAGACAGAGCCGATACACCTGTGCCCCACACCATGCAGGCTGTTGCCAACCTCTCATCAGATCCTATGCTTGTGGGAGGAGGACAGCCCCCCTCAGAACCCAACACAGTCACGGGGTGGGGGGAAGGGTGGACACAGCAGCAAGAAGTGATCGACTGGCATAGGCTACATGTAAATCAGGAGGGGTTGAGGTGCTCTGGGGAGATTAAGGAGATACGTGGAGGAGATCCTTCATTTAAACTGATGAGGGAAGATGAAGCTAGGGAAGTCAAGCAGGATAGCAAGAAAGGCAGGAAGTTAGCTGGCACTACCTCCCAAATGGTGGCAGGGATTAGGCAAGAGGGGAAAGGAAAGGACAGGGGTGCAGGTGGAGGGTCATGTGTGAACACTCAGTCTGAGCAAAAGATTACTGACCTGGAAGCCACCATGGTGGGGAGGACTTAGACATAGCAGCCATAACAGAGACCTGGTGGATAGAAAACCAGGGATGGGATATGGTCATTCCAGTCTTTAACCTGTTGAGACAGGATAGAGTAGGAAGGAAAGGAGGAAGGTGGCGCTTTATGTATGAGACCGCATAAAGGCTATTGAGATTCCAGGGGAACAGGGGAGTGGAGGTACTGTAGGTCACCCCTGAGGAAAGAAAAGTTACTTAGTAGCAGGGTAGTATACAGACCTCTGGCGTAGGGGAGGAAGTGAATAGAGAGTTGATGCAAGCAATCCAAAGGATGGCTCCAAAGGGGGAGCTGCTGCAGATGGGTAACTTCAGTCTTTCACACATGGATTGGAGTATCCCAGCTGCAACATCAGCTAGAAACGGACATGCTGGACTCCTGCAGGGGTGTACTCAAACAACTGGAAAGGGAGCCCACTAGGGAGGATGTGTGCTGGACCTAGTTCTGACAAATGGGGACAGTGTGACCAATGTCACTGTGGGGACCACCTGCGGGACCAGTGACCATTGGGCAGCCGGGTTTAGTAAAGACTGGGGTAGAGTCAAGCCACATGAGAACAAGGGTTTTGGACTTCAGGAGGTTGACTTCAGAAGAATGGCGGTATGCCCCAGGGAAGCCCTGAGAGTTACATGAATAAGGGGCATAGAAGAACAATGGGTGGCAATGGGTGGAGAGGGGAATTGAAAAGTCTACAAGACTTTGTGCCAGGCAAGTCAGTAAATGCAGGAAAAGGAGGAGACCACTCTGGTGTACTGGGAGGTGGTGAAAGAGTGAGGCAAAAAACAGCCTCTAGACAGTACAAAAAACACAAAAGGAGGAGGATAGGAAAATTACCTGGAAAGACAAAGGGAGGCGGGAAGGAAGTAAGAAGGGCAAAAGAGGTAACAGAGGAAAGGATAGCAAGTCAGTCGGGGGATAAAACATTTTCAGATATATTGGAGAAAGGAGAAAGGCCAGGAGGGGTAATCAGGCTACTGGGAAAGGAGGACCTCCATGGAGGAGGAATGGCTAAAAACCTGACATATTAAACAAATACTTATAGTAGGAAATGGGCCTGAATTACACAACAAGGACAAGAAGTGTAGGAAGTATACATTAGCCCCTTCACTACAGCCAGGGTCCTAAGAGAATTATCCAAGCTAAGAGGGACAAGGCCATGGGCCCTGATGCAGTGCACCCCAGACTGCTGAGGGAGCTCAGAGAGGCACCAGCTGAGTCCCTGGTAGCCCTGTTCAACCAGTCTCTGGAAACTGAGGGGTGCCAGGGACTGGAGGAGGGCTGATGTCATCCCGCCCAACAAAGGGGTAGTGGGAGGAGCCAGGAAATTACAGGCCAGTCAACCTGATGTCTGAGCTGGCAAGGTAATGGAATCACTCCTAAAGGAAAGAATTGGAAAATACCTTGAGACCACTGAACTGCAGGACCAGAGACAGCATGGCTTCACGGGGAGGTCCTGTCTGACCAACCTTCTTAGACAGATAACTTAAGGTAGTGGACCAGGGCGGAGGACGGTGGATATGATCTATTTAGATTTCAGCAAGTCCTTCAACACCGTCCTGCATAAAAGGTTGGTAATGAAACTGAGCAGTCTGGGGTAGGGCCTAAAATCATAAATTGGGTGGAAAACTGGCTTAGGAATAGGAGCCAAAGAGTGGTGGTATACGGGTACGCCCTGGGGAAGGTGACTAGCGGGCACCAGCGGGTCTGTGTTAGCCCTGTACTCTTCAATATCTACGTTAGTGACATGACAGAGGTACTGGGAGGGAGGGTATGGCTGTTTGCAGATGACACAAAGATCTTCAACAGGGTGGACACAGAGGTGTGGTAGAAAGGATGGTGGAGGACTTAGAAAAGTTAAAAGAATGGTCAAAAGGTGGCAGCTATGATTAAACACAAAGAAGTGCAAAGTTATGCACTTGGGGCAGAGTACACTCTGGGGGAGAAATGCTAGAGGTGACAAGGCAAGAAAAGACCTGAGAATTATCATCACTGATGACCTGAAGGTAGTGAAGCAATGTGGGAAGGTAGTGGGAAAGGCAAACCAGATGCATAGGAGGGGTATCACCAGCAGAAGGAAGGAGGTAATACTATCCCTGTATACTTCATTAGTGAGGCCGACCTGAGTACTGTGTGCAGTTCTGGAGGCCCCATCTTCAGAAGGACAGTGATAAGGTAGAGACGATGCAGAGGAGGGCAAACCAAATGCAGAGCCTGCATCAGATGTCCTATGAAGAGAGGCTTAAGGAATATTCAGGGAATAAACAAGGTGCAAGAGGAGAGTATTTCCGAAAAAAGATGTTCTAGGACTAGAGGTCACAGTATGAAGTTGGGGGTAGGTTCAGGGTAAGTGAGAAGTTCTTCTTCATGAAAGGGTGGTGGATGACTGGAACAGCTTTTCAGCAGAGGTCATTGAGGTAAATACAGTCACAGGTTTAAATTGTGCATGGATAAACACATGGGTATCTTGGATAACAGTGGGAGTGGACAATGGCCCCCACCTAGTGACTTGGGTAGCACTATTGGGGGATTTTATGTGTAGACTAGATGGACCAGGAGGTTCTTATCTGCTGACAGAATCTATGAAAAAATGAATCAGTTGATCTTGCATGCACATATTATCAGATCCTGGGCCAGGTATTGTGGCGCTGGAGCTTGCCACCAACCCTCCCTGACTGAGGCACCTCTGCATTGCATCTGCTCAAACCTTGCCTGCCTTCCAATGTGGAGATTCAAGTTTTCTCCCAACCTAGGTCTCCTACATGGCAGCGTGACACGCCACTGTCAGGCCATCAGGGTAACCTTAGATTTTGCTAGTTGTTTGTTAATTAGTATCCCAGAACTTTAAAAAAAATGCATTTAACTGATAAAGCCTAGTCTGCTGGCACCAACAGTAGGGCATTGTGCTACAGGAAGGAATGTGGGTTCATTTGTGGATACAGTCCCTTCTTTAGGCCAGTAGAGTCTGGAATGTGCTGCAGAGGTAGAGTATTCTCACTCCTGAGGAGAGGAGCAGGGACACATGCTCCTTAAACACCTCCTGCAGTCGCTTGGTGTCATTACCTTAGCTGCATGGCGACTTCACACAGCCAGGCCGACATGTATAGAAATAGTCCTGAAAGACCAGCACCTTAGGGCAACAATGCATGTAAGATGCAGAATCCATAATGTAAAGTGCAGAAATCAATGTTTTATTGGCGATAGTTCAAGCGGCAACTAGTACCCCAGCAGTTTCGCTTCACAGCCTTCTGGGAGTGGTCTGAGCTGACCATGTTTAAAAAACAGGCTGAAGGTGTCTCTGCAGCTTAGGGACACGTGGTGGTGCTAGGGTCATAGGGGGAAAACACAGACAGGTCCAAGCAACAAAGTGCCACTGACACCACACCCACAAAGGGCTTTTGATGCCTCAGCTCAGTCCCTGGCTGAAGTAGCATACCTCCATTGGTCTGACCATCTTCAGAAAAAGGAGCTCAACAAAATCATGCAAGCTGGGAAGGGTAAGTCCTCAGGGGAACGCCCTCTGTGAAGCTCAACAGATGTTTACTCTGCTGCTGTAGAGGAGGAGTACTAGCATAGGTGCTTGTGTGGAAGGGAGGGGCATAAGCCCACTTTGCCATGGCATTGATGAAGAATGCAGTAAGATCGGACAGCTGTGCACAGTGGGCATCAGGCTTGTGGACCATGGGAGGAGGTCCTGGTCAGAGGGGAAACTGACTGAAGGAGGAGGTAATAATCAAAGAATTGCTGCTGATCAGGGATATGGCAGCTGGCCTGTGAGTCTCCATAATTTTAAAGTGATGGTGGGAAGGACAGTCCCTAACCCACAATGAGTGATCCACTGGAAAGGGGAGCAGAGACTTCCAGCTGGAAATCAGCTGTGCCTTTTGCTGTCTCAGCATCAGGTTAAGTTAGCCCTTGGTTGTCACTTGACATGGCCAATTAAGTTTGCCATGTAGAGATTCATTGTGGTGAAAATTTAGTGAGTACCACACTGGGCCTGTGGCAAACTCCCATGCTGGAGAATAATGCTCTTAGACTTGCATGAGGACTTAACAAATATCAGCCAGGGATCACACCACAGGCATCAGGCCTCCATGCTGCTGCCACCAACTTTGACCTCCTTCTGTTGCCACCAGGTCCTCCATGCTGCTGATTGTGACCTCTGTCAGCTGCCAAATGCAAATGCCACTCCCAACTGCAGACACCCTGCTGTTCCCATTTCCAGTTGTGATTGTCATGCTGCTCCCAATTGCAGACACCATGCCATTTCCCAGCACTGACCATGCTGAGCTAAAGGATAGACTTCACAACCATGCCTTCTTTTATAGGAGGGCCCAAAACTATGGAAATACTAAGGGAAACAATGAAGGCACCATAAATGCCACTGCACTAGGCAAAAACACAGATGCAGAACTTGGAAATGATGACCAATACGATCAAAACATAAAGCACCAACATCCTAATGTATTATATAAACAAACACTAACAAGTGGGTTATTACCTTGTAAACCCCAGCCACTATCCCATTATCACTATAATATTCCTTTTAAAACAGAAAGCGATTGTTTGATTGCAAAACTCTAGGTGTTCATACAATGAAGGGATGAAGCCCAAAGCCTCAGAAGTTTGGAAATGCAATGTTTTGCTAATAAAAGTACCTTTCTCTAGAAGAATGTGGCTTGATGTTCCTCTGAGTTTAAAAGATTGCTTTAGCATTGGTGTTGCCCAAACTTTGGCACCTATCTCTTAAAGCACTGGCGAGTACTGAAAGTAAATTTACGGTCTCTGAAGATAGTGCTGAAGTTAGCCATTGACAAAGCTGTGTCCAGCAATTGTTCACACCACAAGGAACACCATGCCATACATTTACCAAATTGACAGGATACTTTTTCACACTAACATCACATTTTCCTACTTTTGAGGCGCAGTTTCTACCCTGAACTGATGCTGAAATGCTTTCTGCCGCGGATAATTTTCTATCTTCAGCTTCTGTAGAAATCTGAAAATGTTACTTAGCAGGAAAAAAGCTGCTGGGTTGATGTAGCTGTACTGTCTGTCTAGTTTCGCTTGTGCACTACAGTAGTGTGCACAAGGCTTAGCTGTCCTAAACTGAGCTGTAACATTAGTAATGCAATCTCACTAATAAAACATCTATAAATCATACAAGTGTTAGGCTAAGAACAGATGCAGGCACTGTGGGTAGGATAATATGTCACTCCTGGGTATGTTGATGGCATTATAGAGGAGGAATAAAAGTAAACAAGCTGATAATTTGCTCTGATCTAATGTGTGTCTTCATAGGCAACGTGTGCATTTAAGGATATTCAGTTACAAGTTGAGCATAACATGAGCAGTTGTCTCTACCCCTCTGTGTTTTTACATGCTGTGTATTGACTCATATGGCCCTGTCAAGCTGGATTGATTTTGATAAGTTATTTGTTTTACCATACCTGGTCTTTATCCATAAAGTTGGGTAACTCTAAACATTATTTGACTAGACGATAATGGATAAGAACTTAACTTTTCATTGCTATAGACCCAGGTATAAAGCCTTCCTCCATTCATAACTGAAATGTGTTTGGTGGTCTCGGCTGAGCCAGTGTGCTCTAAAGGTACTGTGATGCATCACTGCTCATAGGGACTCTACACAGCTGGAACTCTTGGGTTAAGACAGGCCTGGGAATTAAGAGTTTAGTAATAAACTAGGCTCTAATACCCTACAGATATGACAAGGACAAGCCATCACCTCTGGCAGAAGAAATGATGGAAGTTCTTTGAAGTCTGTTGTCCCAAGTATTAAAATCAGTGATCAGTTCCTAGTGCCCTATAAAGCAGATTCAAGGGTTTGCTTCCTAACCTGCTTTCTCAGCCTTCCTTAAACGAGACAGAGCAGTAGAGTCATATCTCAAGGTCTTCCAGGTGTCTGCACTCATTAGTTAGCATTCTATCTATTTTAGTAAGTTTAGTAGGCAAGGAACACAAGCACTGTGAGGATTTCCAAAACATCATTAATTAGTTGGAGCTGCACAACTGAACTAACAGACATATGTAGTTTTATTGATGTGATTGGCATGTCATTCAGCAGTGCGTAGCTATTATCTTGCTCAGCTGTGTGTCCATAGTCAGACTTGGCTAGTCACTGTAGTGTGGCAGAAGGAGTGGTCCCTTCTGTCACCATAGTACTACTTAACTATGATCTAAAGCCATGTTTACACCTGCCACCTTAGCGATGCATCTACCCATGTGTGTGGGTTTATGCGCTGTAAAGTCAGCAGTGTGGACACTCACTGGAGTGTGCTAGGAGTGCTTCAGATCCATTTTCTGCACGGTGCAGGGTGAGTATTACTTATCAGAGCAAGCATGTTATGTGGCAGTGTAAATGTGCTGTGATGCTCACGCCGATAAAAAGCAGCCATTCCCAGATGCCACCACTGCTCCCATCTCGGCCCCATAGCTCTCTCGTGCAGCCTGCACTCAGTGTGAGGGTGGGCTGTAAAAGCGAATTGAGCCACAAACAGTGATTGCATCAGGAACAGAGTGCAGTGCAAGGTAAGAGCACTGCTGCCGTAAACATGGCTTAAAAAGATATGTCTGATGAAAGTGAATTTTAGGAGAAAGACTGACTGGGAGGTTGACTTACTTTTAAACAGTAATTTTAGGTGTGGCAATTTGCAGACACAACAAACCCACTGCATCATGCTTGCCTAAAATAGCCAGTCCATAGACCAATCTGGGACTCCTGGTTCTAAAGATTCAAAATTAAAGAGTTAAGCCTTATCCATCAGGATAACTCATAGGTCTGGTTTAGTTAAGGCTAAAGAGAGTCCTATAAATTGGTATGCATTTGCACTGCATACTAATTTCATCCCTACTTGTGAAGAGAGGGGCAGACATGATGGCCTTAGAGTCCCTTTGTGAATATGTCAGTACTATGTTACTATGTATGGAAAGTGTGGTGTTTGGTTAAATTACCATTTCTTATCAGCATTAATAAAGTACAGTTATATTTTGTTTCATGCAAGAACTTGCACCCCACCCTGCTAGCCACTAAATTTACTTTTGGACCCTTCTATTAGGGTAATATAATTAATCATTTTCTCCATCTATAATTTCAATTATTGGGAGCTGTTCCCAAAGAAATTAAGACTTGCATATCCGTGTTACAGTGTGTTATTTCACATGCCGATGTATGTCTCCTTGCTGCTCTTAAACAGAAGTTGGCTGAGACCTGGACTGCTGTACACAAAGGAGTCCCAACAGAATGAAACACACATCTGTAGTTTTTCATTCTCAGTCTATACTGGAGCAGATGTATGAGCCTGTTTAAAAGACGATGTCTGTTCTGGTAAAACATTGTCAGCCTGCTGTGCACAAATATTTGCATATATACACCTTGCACTGGACTGAGACTTTAGAATATGTGTGTGGCTTAGAGATACAAAAAACAGAAAACATAATAAATGGATCAGAAACAGCCAGTAAGCTAATTTGTACATACACATGGGAGAGTAAAAAGGATAGTTAACTGCATACCTAACCTGAACTACATACTGTACATCTAGATAGCAGCAGTAGCAGCAGCCACTGTAATCAGGAACAATTTTTCACCAAACCACATTTTCTATTAAAAACAAAAAAATAAAAGAAGTCATTTTAAAATCTTTAATGCTTTCTTTTAAATTACCCATTTTATAAGTGGGATAGCACACTTCTGGATATGCGATCACATGGATATATACACTTCTCAGTTGGTTAAAGAACAACCAGCCAAGGCATGTATGTTGCCAAATGATCACACACCCTGTCATGTGTTATCACCTTAACTGGTGTTGCTCCTGGATGCAGGCATGTAAATGTGCATTTCCCTCTTAATGTGATCATAAAACACCACTTTTACCGGGTTCGAGAACGAGCTCCAGGACACGGGGTCGGCTGGGGGGAGAGGATGGAGCATCCGTGGGACTGCTCTCCTCTCCCTGGGAGGGAGGGAATGTCTCACACAGTTAGTGGCACCTGGTGGAGTCCAGGTGCACTACAGACACAGAGAGACCACATAACAGGGGAACATGGGGTAGCCGCTCTCTGAGCATGGGTGAGCGCCACGTAGTGGGCTGGATGACATTGCACATCCCAATTCGGGAGCTAGTTAGAAATTCCTTCCCTCGGGGATGGGGAAGGCACCTCTGCCCCAGACCACACTCCCAATGCGGACGCTCTCCTCTCCAGGACCCTCGCTTTCGGCCTGGCACTCTATATTGTAGATAGAGCACCCTGGGTGGATGGGGGGCTCTCCCTTGGGTCTCCAATCCAGGGAATGTGTCGGGTCAGAGCGAGGGAGAAGGAGAAGGGTCTTAGGTGGGAGGTAGAGACCGGAGGTGGAGGATGCAAAGTAATGCACCTGGGAAATAAAACCCAGGAGAAGAGTACACAATAGCAGGGAGAGTACTAACAACAACAAAATGGAAAGGGACCTGGGGTAGTCATATCAGATGATCCAAAAGTTGGTAAGCAATGTGAGAAGTCAGTAAGGAGAGCCAGGGGATACTGGGATGCATAGGAAGGGGCATCACAAGTAGAAAAGGGAAGTGGTTATCCCTCTGTACAGACAGTTGGTGAGACCCCATCTGCAGTACTGTGTGCAGTTTGGAAACCTCATCTACGCAAGGACATAGACAGGATGGAAGCAGTCCAGAGGAGGGCAACTAAAATGGTGCAGGGTCTGCATCAGAAATCATAGAAGAGACTGAGAAGCTTAATATGTATGCCCTTGATGAAAGGAGGGACAGGGGACATGATAGAAATGGTCAAGTACCTCAAGGGAATGAACAAAGTCCAGGAGGGTAGTATCTTTCAGAAAAAGAGATGTGAAGAACAAGGGGCACAATTAAAGATAGAGAGGAGATGGCTCAGGAGTAATGTGAGAAATTTTTCATGGAAAGTGGTGGATGCATGGAACCGCCTTCCTGGGGAGGTTGTTGGGTCTAAAACAGTGGGGAATTCAAGCATGCATGGGACAGACATAAGGCAATTGTAGTGGAGGGTGGCAGGAAGTAGGCTGTTGGTTAACTAGAATCTGCAGCTTATCCAGTAGGTAGGAAATGGGCAAACTGGGTGGACCAAGTGGTCCTTATCTGCCATCAAAGTCTATGTTTCTATGATGCCAGAGAGAGTTCTCGGAAGGGGTGCAGAAAAGAGTTAAAAACCCCACCACTTTTACATGTATATTGCCTACCTTGCTGTTAGAATTTACTTGCTGTAATATTGTTTCAATGGAGAATTTATGCTTTGCTTGTCAAAGCACTCCTAAATAATGTGCTGTCATCAAAGGTAATCATTGAGGGTCGTGGACCCTAGGAACAGCCTGCCACCTAACGTGGTGGTGGCTAAGACTGTCAGAGGATCCAAACGGGCATGGGACAGTCAATGTAGTCACCTCAACAAGAGCAGTAGATGGGGAGGGTTATACATCTCGGAAGACTAGATGGACCACACAGTCTACTTCCATGGCAAATTCTTATGTTCTTATATTCTTATTGGAAGTCTGCTGTTGCTACAGATTTGTTCTTTCTGCATCTCTTGCTCCTGCAATTTCCACTTTTCTTAAAAAAAACTTGACACCTCAAACAAAATGTTGAAAAAACATAATATTTAGATGCAATTCACCTTAATAAGCTTAAGCAGGTCATATTTAAGCCCAGAACATTGTACAGTTATGTTGAAAAATGGCAAAGCGGGAGGCCTGTTGTTCATAGTATGATCTGCACACACTTTGTGTTATCTCCGCACCTTTCACAGGCAAAGTTGCAAAAGCAAGAAAAATATGTAATGATCACTACCTGGCAATGAACAATGAAGACTGTGTGATTTCATAATGTTTTGTATTACTTTGCAGTGGGGATTATTCAGCCAACAACGAATGAAAGGTGTAAAAGGACATCAAAAGAGGGAAATATGAACTGAGGAAAATTAGGATTCTGTTGCTTAATGCTCAAGTTTGAAAAATAAAATGGACGAACTGAAAGATATAATGTTTAAAGAAAAGATAGACATTTGTGGCATTACAGAAACTTGGCTCAGGACAGATGACTGGTAGATGAAATACAGGGATATGATTTTTCAGAGTACAAGAAATGACACAAATGGTGAGGAACTACGTTTATGTGGCTACACATTTAAGGGTGCAAGACACAGGCAAGGACAGAGAGAGTTCTACTAAGCCAGAACAAACTTGGATTACAATCAAAGGAATGCATAGGGATATCATAGATAGGGTTATGTTACCATTCCCCAAATTTGAGTGAGGTGAGAATTCAGTCTTTATGGAATTATTAGAAAATCAAGAAGTCACGATGACTGTATATTACTAGGTGATTTTACTTTTCCAAAATAAATTGGAACTCACTGTGTGCGACTGGCCAATGGAAGAATAGATTCCTGGAATATTGCCAACTAAACAATTTGGAGCAATATATTAAAGAAAACACTAGAGCGACAAAGTGTTACATATGATCTTAAGTAACATGGGGACGTGTTGGAGGATGTAGCTGTGATACAACCTTTAGGGACCAGTGACCACAACATGATTATATTTGAAATATCAGAGCACAAGACAGATAATAGGGAAAACAAAAATAAGAAACTATAGAAAGGCTAATTATTTTGAGATAAGGCATTCCCTAAGGGTTGGAACTGGATGCAGGAACTGAAAGACTTAACCTTGGATGAATTGTGGGTTAAAATTCATAAAACAAATTGAGGAATGTATAGGAAACACGTGCCAGTGGTCCTTAAATATAATGGAAAGCAAGAATGCCTAAGCGGTTTACTAGAAATATTCAAATAATGATAAGAAAGAAGGAAAGGGCTTACAGGAAATATAAGAAGACCCAGACACAAAATAATTTGAAGAATTACAAACGAAGGTAAAATAATGTAAAACAGCCATAAGCAAGGCAAAAGTGAAAGCAGAATTGAGATTAGCTACATTAAAAAAAGATAACTATAGGCATTTCTGTAGTTATGTTGGGAGTTTAAGACCAACACAAAAGCATATGGTGACAATTAAAGTGAAGGATAGATTAACAGAGGAAGAGAAGGAGATGGCTAATATATTTAAAGAGTCTTTTCCTGGAAGTTTTTCACAGTCAGGATTCGAAAATGATCAAAAAGAGATTAGAAGAACAGACTATATCCAACAGAGAAATATCACAGAGGAATGTGCCTAAAACAATTAAAGGATTTAAACAAACACAAGTCCTGTGGTCCAGATGGGATTCACCCATTTTTCTTAAATAGTGGTGGAGGAGTTGGCTGAACCGCTAGCACTATTGTTCAATCTGTCTTTGACAAAGGGAGAGGTTTTGAGGAATGGAAAATAACACATATAACCCAATATTAAAGGGGAGTAAGGAGGATGTGGGAAACTACCACCCTATAAGTATTATCTCAGTGGTAGTTAAAATAATGGAGGGTTTTGTAAAGAGTTTATAGAGGAAGATATGAGAATATTGGGAGTAGTGGATGTCTCACAGCACAGATTTGCGCAGGGGTAGATAGTGTGTAATGAATTTATTGGCCTTTTTGAGCCCGTGAGTCTGGCACTTGAGCATGGTATGCCTATCAATGTGATATACTTAGATTATTCAAGGCATTCAACTCAGTATCACATGTTAACTTGTTAGATACCTTGCAAGAGATGGGTTTGGATACAGGTTTACTGACATGGACAGGAGCCTGGTTGAGTGATAGGAGACAGAGGGTGGCCATCCGGGACTCTTGTCCGATTGGAGGCAGTGACAAGTGGAGTCACCCAGGGATTTATTTATTTTTATTGAAATCTTGGATGACACCTGTGACGGATGCTCATTGAGGTTCCATGTCAGATGCATTAACACAAGAAGATACAATATAATTACAGTAAATTATACATACAGAGTACAAAAATTCAACAGTACATGGGCTGCAATGACAAACAGTTACACAAATGGTGCTAAGGCATAATACATGGTATGGCAGCATCCTGCGGAAAGGCGAGGCAGAGGCCGATTATTAGGTGAGGTAGGGAGGGGCAGTTGGAGCTGGCATAGGAAGGGCAGAGGAAAGAAAAGAGCCAAGGGGTAGGGGTGGGAGGCAAGTGCTAGGACAAAGGGGTGGGAGGCAGGTGCTTGGGCAATGACTTAAGAGCTACCGATGCCTCAAGAAGAACTTTGCAGAACATAATATCTGGACACAAAGCAGTTTATATTTCTCATTAGCTCTGTATTTCTTATCTCTGTTATTTTTTACTGAGGTCAGATGCATGAAAACAGAAGAGTTGTTCCCTGAGGGTTCATCAGCTCCTATTGCTTCTTCCCAACCTGATGTTGTAATACTGCTGCGTGTGATATCACAGTTATTCCCACAGCAACAGACTGTGAAGTAGGGAGTAAGTTACAGAGGCAGATGAGCTGTAAGGGATAAAGATCCTATTTTTGTGGAATTTTTCAGTAAAAATAATGAAGAGGCTAAATCTATAGAAGATATCTGAAATACAAACTGAATGGTATCTAACTATTATGTTTTCCAAAGTTTTTCAAAGGCGTCAACTGCTCTTTAACTTGGCAGGTCAGGAGTTGAAAGTACTGAGGCAGACTAAAGCTGCAGAATCAGTCTAGCGGGGCACCTACAGGTACTGTTGTTGGTGAGGTGCTGATGGAGTCACGCTTAAAGGAACTAAGGGTTGTGGCTCCAGCTATGTCATGTGGTAGGACATTTGTTCACAGAGGGCCCAGTGAGCAAAGAATCATTGGGCCATAGCTGTCGACAACTGGGCACATGGAATTCTTGTGTAGTCGAGTCTCCTGGTGTGCCTGGCATGTATAGGGTGGTGATAGAAGGCTCAGAACTCCTTGAGAAAGTAAGTTTAGTGAGACCTTTTTTGCAGTAGGCAGCTTTGATAAAGTATTCTGTTCTTCAATTGAAGCCAGCCCGATCGCCGCATAAATCTCACAGGTGTGGGTGAGTTTGGGGCATTGGGGAGCAGGTGGAGGCTTTGTTTAAGGTTGTTGAGAGGTGTTGGAGTGCTGTGTCAGTAGCGAGCCATAGACAGCTAGGTCATAGTCAATCAAGGTGATGAGTGAACTGTTAATTGCTAAGTTCAGAGCTTCATAGGTCAGGCAATGTCTGTGCCTTCAGAGGATACTGATCCTGGTGTTAAAGGCTTTGTCATTGATGTCAGTGTGCTGCGTGTAAGACAGGGCAGTGTCCAGTGTGATTCCCAGGTACTTGAAATGGGGGACTAGTTCTAGAGTGTTACTGGAGTTGTTCTGAATTGCCAGGGATAGCCTTTTAGCTGCGTTTTGGGCTGTGGTGAAGAGCATGATCTTGGTCTTTTATAGTGCTTGACCAGTTTTAGCTCTTTGAACCATTTTCAGCCACTGCAAAGCCACTCTGGAGGTCGTATTCCAGCAGTGTGGGGTCAAGGTTGCTAGTAAAGATCACCGCATCATCTGTGTAGAGGAGCAAGCGGCCATTGCAAGCAGCTGGGTGGTTGTTTAAAAGACACTGAAGAGTAACAGACCAAGTATGGATCCTTGTGGTACCTCGATCTAACCGGTCGACTTTCTGATAGGATGTCTCTGATCTTTACTCGCTGTGATCACAGGCTAAGGTAGCTACAAAACCATGCTACAGTTTCTAGGGCTAGCCCTATGTCTAGGAAGCTGTTCAAGGAGGGAGGTATGAGGGACCGTGTCAAATGCCTTTGATAGGTCAACAAAGGTCGCCCTACAATGTGCCCTTTGTCAAAGCACTATGTATGAATCCAGCAAATTCAGGAGAGCCATGATGGTGCTATGGCCAGCTCAGAAACCATGCTGTTCTGAGCATAGGGCTGATATTAATTGAAGTACACCACCAGCTGGTCAGCCACAATCCTTTAAGGGCCTTGGAAAATGGGGGAGTATAGAGTGGCCTGTAGTTGTTTTGAAGAGATCTGTCACCACCTATGTGTACTGGGGTGACATTGGCAGCTTTCCAGATTTGGGGAATTTGGAGTGGTAGAGATAGATTAATTATCTTTGTCAGTGGACCAAGTACTTTGTCTAGTGTTAGTCAAACACATTTTTGGTCAGAGAGTCCCCACTGAGACCCACTTTGTTTAAAATGTTTGTTTCATCAATGCAAGTTGAAGATAGGGTGTGGCTCTGCAAATATGCTGGTGACACAAGGTGGGAGCAATAGTTAACAACCAGGAGTCTATAAAAGTTTTCAAAACAACTCAATAAATCAGAAACATGGGTGATTGAACACAAATTGGTGTTCAATGTGACTAAATGTAAGGTCATGCACTTTGAATTTAATAATCCTAGGGCCAAGTACAGTATCAATAATATGCCTGTTAAGAGTGTTGAGAATCAAAAGATCTGGAGTTCTGGATAACGGACACCCTGAGTTCGAGAAACATAATAGCGAATCGTGAAAAAACAAACGGTTCTGGGAAATATATTAAGAAACATAAAGAGTAGGAGAGAGGAGGAGGTGTTGCCCCTGTATTGCTCTCTTGTGAGAACTGTGCTCGAGTATGGTGCTCCAGTATGCACATCCCAAAGTGTAGGCAATATCAGTGCTGTGGAGAGGTGCAGAAAACTGACTAGGACAGTGAAAAGGATCAAGGATATGGCATATGAGGACAAGCAGGAAGTGGGACTCTACTCAATGTCTTATCAGAAGAGTGAGAGGGCTTCGTTATATATATAGAGCTTTACATGATGAAGTGGTTTGGGAAACATCTGGTCTTACCAGAAAGTGGACTCTGGATAGGGCCACAAGATTGCACCCCTATCATTTGAGAGAGTTTATACAAGACCACAGAAGGGGCAACTGGTTTAACCAGAGGGTAGTGAAGGCATGGAATGATTTGCCAGAGATGGTGGTGGGGCCACTAGTATGGAGTCTTTTAAACATCAGCTAGATTTATACATGGGGAAAGAAAATTAGAATTCATCCACTGTTAGTGGCAAGTCTCTATGTGGCTTCCTTAGCTACAAGACTTGTAATTCCTACCTATGAACAAAATTAATGGAAACTTATTTGATTGGAATGCAAACCAAAATCTAAACAAGTTTTATAAGGTTCTTTTTTTTTGGGTCTGGCCCCGAAGGTAGCTCAGCCCATGCCTGCACACCATCCTCCCTATCAGACTTACCCCTGAGTGGGACCACCGGTGGGCACCCTTCCACGGTCATTTTATCTTGCCTGGCTTACCTGCAGGGTGGAGCCACAGGAGCGGGACTTCCCAGCGGACACTGGTGGCAGCGGGACAGCAGTGGAACAGGGCATTATGCTCGGGGGACTGGATTTTTGTAGACTTGCAGCAATTTTGGGGGTGGGGATGTGCAATGACCAACATCCGCCCTGCCTTCTTAGTTATGGCGCGGAGAGTGTAGTACCCCAGCCTCTGCTAGGGTCCACAATGCACTGGACACTCTTCTCCCTCCACCCAGAAGGAGAACAGTCCCTGGTATGCTCAGTCCTTCTCCCACCAGCTGACCCTCTGACTCTTGAGTCTGTCTCTGAACCGGGATGTCAGGCGCATGGCGGACACCTTGCTGCAAGGTGTCCAGTGCATTGTGGACCTCTGGCAGAGGCTGATTGTGGACCTCTGGTGTAGGCTGGGGGTACTGCCACTGCGGCACCATAATGCAAGGGTGGCGGGGCAGGCAGCTAGCCATCATTGCCGTCCCCACCCCAAGATTGCTACAGAATTGTGCAGTGGTTTAAGGCTCTGAGCTGCAAATCTGGAGACCTCGGTTTGAATCCCGGCCCCACTTGCATACTGTGTGACCCTGAGCAAGTCACTTAACTGCCCTGTGCTCCCAAGTCACACCTGCAAACAAGTTTTCAACCAAGTGTGCCACTCCGGGTTAAACAATTGGAAAAAAAACTAAACTGGTTTAGAAATGTCAGACAAAAATATGCTAAAAATCAATATACTTTTAAATGGTACTAATATACTTTTAAACTGTATTGCTATAGAGACATAGACACTGTGGCAAAAAAGGCGTATTGGCCCATTCAGTTTCCCACCCTCAGTACTCTGCACTGCTCCTATTGGCCATCTTACCTTTATTTCCAGCTGCCTCATCTCTTTATTTCTGCTGTCCAGTCTCCCTTATTTCTGCTGCTCCATCTCCTATTTATTTCTGCCCTATCTCCCTTTTTTCTGTTGCCCCATCTCCTCTTTATTTCTGCTGCCCATCTCCTCTTTATTTCTGCTGCCCCATTTCCCTTTTATTTCTGTTGCCCTATCTCCTCTTTATTTCTGCCCTATCCCTTTATTTCTGCTGCCGATCTCCTCTTTGTTTCTGCTGCCCCATCTCCCTTTGTTGTTGCCCCCTCCCCTTCATTTCTGTTGCCCCATCTCCTCTTTATTTCTGCTACCCTATCTCCCTTTATTTCTCTGCTGCATCTTCCTTTTATTTCTGCTGCCCCAATCCCCTTTATTTCTGCTGCCTGATCTCCTCTTTGTTTCTGCTGCCCCATCTCCCTTTATTTGTTGCCCTATCTCCCTTTTTTCTGTTGCCCCATCTCCTCTTTATTTTTGTTGCCCTATCTCTCCTTTATTTATGTTGCCCTATTTCCCCTTTTTCTTTTGCCCCATCTCCTTTATTTATGCTGCCCCATCTTCCCTTTGTTTCTGCCCCATCTCCTCTTTGTTTCTGCTGTCCCATCACCTCATTATTTCTGCTGCCCTATCTCCCTTTATTTCTGCTGCTGCATCTTCCTTTTATGTCTGTTGCCCCATCTCCCTTTGTTTCTGCTGCCTCATCACCTCTTTGTTTCTGGTGCCCCATCTCATGTTTTTTCTGCTGCCCCATCTCCTCATCAATTCTGCTGCCCATCTCCAGTTTATTTCTGCTGCTCCATCTCCCTTTATTCTGCTGTCCCTTCTCTTCTTTCTTTCTGCTGCTCCATCTCCCCTTTGTTTCTGTTGCCCCATCTCCCCTTTGTTTCTTGCCCTATCACCTCTTTGTTTCTGCTGCCTGATCTCTACTTTATTTCTGCTGCCCCATCTTCCTTTATTTGACTGCCCCATCTCCTGTGTTTCTGCTGCCCTAATCTCCCCTTTATTTCTACTGCCCCATCCCTCTTTGTTTCTATTGCCCCATCTCTCCTTTATTTCTGCTGTCCCATCTACTCTTTGTTTCTTCTTACCCATGACCTCTTTGCTTCTGGTGCCCCATCTCCCATTTATTTCTGTTCTTCCATCACTTCTTTATTTCTGCTGCTCTAGCTCCCTTTTGTTTCTGCTGCCCCACCACCTCTTTGTTTCTGGTGCCCATCTCTACCTTATTTCTCCGCTCCATCTCCCTTTTATTTTGCTGCCTCATCTCCCATTTATTTCTGCTCCCATCTCCTCTTTATTTCTGGTGCCCCATTTCCTTTGTTTCTGCTCCCCATCACCTCTTTGTGTCTGCTGCCCCATCTCTCTTTATTTCTGTTCCCATCTCCCCTTTATTTCTACTGCCCCATCCCTCTTTGTTCCTGCCCCATCTCCCCTTTATTTCTGTTGCCCCATCTCCTCTTTATTTCTTCTGACCCATCACCTCTTTGTTTCTGGTGCCCATCTCCCCTTTATTTCTGCTGCCCCATCTCTCCTTTATTTCTGCTGCCCTTCTCTCCTTTATTTCTGCTGTCCCATCTCCTCTTTGTTTCTGCTGTCCCATCTCTCCTTTATTTCTGCTGTCCCATCTCCTCTTTGTTTCTGCTGTCCCATCTCCTTTATTTCTGCTGTCCCATCTCCTCTTTGTTTCTGCTGTCCCATCTCTCCTTTATTTCTGCTGCCTCATGTCTCCTTTATTTATGCTGTCCCATCTCCTCTTTGTTTGCTGTCCGTCTCCTCTTTGTTTCTGCTGTCCCATCTCCCCTTTATTTATGCTGCCCCCTCTCCTCTTTATTTGTGCTGCCCTATCTGTCCTTTGTGTGCTACTTTTCTAACTAATCCCAAAGTTACATTATTAAAATTTACTGGTTTGTTTGTTCTGCTTTTGAATATTTGTTTTATTTACTGTATATATGGGGGATATGACATGGCCTGACTGAAGATATCATATTTATCTTTATGAGAGGCCAGTGATATTATGATATCTCATGGTGGTGAAGCACAGGTGAGATATCTTGATGTCATTGGCCTCACAGTGAGAAAGATAAATATGAGTCTTCAATCAGGCCATGTCATGTTCTGTTTATACAACATATGTTTGGGCCCCAGACACAATCCCTCATCCCCGCTTAGCATAATACCTATATATTTGCTTTACCAAGCAGACACAATGCCTACATATTAGATATGCTGGGGATTTGTAATTTTGTGATGTATGCTATAATGTATTGTATTGTGAGTTTGTTAATTTTATTGTCAACATCTTGACTGTATGTGTATATATATATATATATATATATATATATATATATATATATATATATATATGGTCCCAGGTCGTACATGAAAAGCGGGCCTTGGCTCATTGTGCCTACCTGGTAAACAAAGGTTTAAAATAAATTTAAAAAGATGCATGACCTGTAGTCAGCCCCCAGGCAGCTCTGACATTTGGTTAATACTTTGATAGATGGTAAAAATATTTATTTAAAAAATATTATTATCCTCTCAGTGCAACAGGCAGCTCCACAACTGCATTCCTCCCCAGTAATTGTGACACATGATTGATACTGCTATTATTGCTAAGAAACACTTGCTTAAAAATCTTTGTCTGGTTGATCCTGCCATAATTGGTAAATAAATATTTGTTTAAAAGAAACTTATCTGGTTGGTCTGCCATTTTCTTCTGATGTTAATCGAAGCAATATGAGTTTGCTGCTGTACATTTGAAGTGTGACCGAGTTTGTATTCTGTAAAATGAGGAAGTGCCAAGTTTAAACATAAGACAGTCTGCCTGTGAAAAGTTTAAAAACTGTGTTTTCCCTTAGTTTTCTGATGTTTGTTTCAAATAAGCTGGCGACAGTAGAAAGAGGATAGAGAAGAATCTGCAGCTTCAGAAAGTGAACTCAAGTCCGAGCGAGCAGTGCTATCGACACTCGCTGACTCTTGCGTTCATTTTCTAAAAGCTACGATTCTCTCTCTCTCTCTCTCTCTCTCTCTCTCTCTCTCTCGTTGTCCTCTTTTCACTGTCACTAGCTTATTTGAAACAAATACCAGAAAACTAAGGAAAAAACACTTTTAAACTTTTCACAGGCAGACTGTCTTATTTTAAACTCAACTTCCTCTCATTTTACAGCATACAAGACTACTGGTCATGCTGCAAATGTACAGCAGCAAAACTTAAAGTGCTTTTGAGTAACACTGGGAGAAAATGGCAGGATGAACCAAATTTTTTTTTTTAAATAACTCCTTCTTACAGGATTATGGGAGGTCACAGTCGTGTGGTGGTGATTGAGGTTACCAGTGTGGAGTGACAGTCACGAGAGGGAGCGTTCATTTCTGGCATGCTGGAGTGAAACAGAAAAGTTTCACTTTCATTGTGATGATGTATAGGAACATGGAGATATTACTTTTATCCTGTCATTTATCCCTAAACATGTGTGTGTGTGTATATATATATATATATATATATATATCTTCACCTTGTTTCTTTTTGTACTTATACATTTGTATACTTACTGTTCTTTTGCACATTGTTACATTGTCTGCTTTCCTACAGACACACACACACATGGCATGCAATTGAAAATGAGCTGTTACAGGCTCAGTATGTCTTTCCTGGTAAATCTTTGAAATAAGTCAGTAATAAATAAAATAAAATATAAGTAATGTGCCTGTCCTATCCCTGCTTAACACTGCTCACCGACTTGCCCTGTTCCACTACCGTCAGCATGTTGTTCCACTTGTCTACCACTCTATAGGTAAAAAGTGCTTGTAGACACCCACTTCAGTCTCTCTTCTGTGAGTATTAGTGAGTTCCCCGTAACCCTGTATTTTTGTTCAAGGAGAAAAGTACACTGGCTTCCACCTATTGATTCTTTACAGGTACTTTTTCAGTAAGTTGCAGTCACATCTCCCTATCCCTTATTTTCACACAGTATTCATGTTCAAGTTGTACAGCCTCTCCTCGTATGCCTTGCCCCAAGTCTCTGGACCATCTTGGTTTCCCTGGGCTGTACTGTCTCCACTTTGTCTTTATTTTATATATTTTTTAAACAGTATCTATATTATTTCCAGCATACCTGAAACCTTCATCAGTAGAACTCATCTATGCTATCATGACTCCAAGCTTTCATTTTAAAAACAATTAGATTTCTAGCCATAGTGGTTCATATGACAACCTCTTTTAAAGAAACTAACTTTAGCAAAGACTAACTTTGTAACTGTTAGGATCTGGAGTCAGGCAGACATAGATAAGTTCTATTGATTCAGAGTTTCATTATATATATATATATATATGTATATATATATTTGAAATATTATCAAAACAGCTTAAAAGCATATTACATGCAGTATATTTGTGTGTTTGGTTTTAAAAAAATATTTTTACACATGGAAACTGTAATGATACAAGTGATCTTCATTATGCTGACCTGGTTCCAGGCATTCTTTTAAACAAAACTAAGTTCTTTCCCAAAGGATTCTAAAGTTAGCCCTTTCTAAAGATACTTTTGTTTTTAATTTGAAATTTGCTGACCAAGTAAGAACCACAGAACATAAATGCCCATTTGTAATGGGGACCCAGAAGACAACACAAACGGTAAAAACATAGTACACACTGAAATTAATAGAACAGAGCATCAATATAAGCAATAGAATATGTAAAATTAAACAACTACAAATAGAATTTGAAGTAAAATGATGTCTGAATTGAGATTAGAAATAGGTAACAAATTCCAATTCCAGTCATCTTTAATTTCTTTGAAAAGGGCTTACTTTTCATTTGTTAGGGGTAAGTTTAATTCTTTTAAAGGAATTCTTGGTGTGTCATTGACTTGGCTTTGTCCTCTTGATATAGTTTCCATGCTGCAGTACCCTGATGCATGATGGTATACATCAATCCACTTTTAACAGTAATGTTATTGTCACAAGTGTATTGATGTATATTGATGTATGCTGACATATGTAAACTACAGTAGTGCTATCCATAAAAGTTAATCCTGTAGGAAAGAACACAGACTTTTCATGATCCTTTGCTACACATGGGAATGGTGACATTTCTCTAAAGAGCGTAATATCAAGGATGTGGAAAATACTATTAGTATTCCGTCAAAGAGAACCACAGCCTTTTTCTGGTTATGTTTTTTTTGTTTGTAAATACAGCTGTTTAAAATAAGTATTAACATAATTGTTGGGCCACTTTTTAGATGTGAGCTGGACTGTTCCATGGTGGATAACTGTGTTATTATTAATTTGTTTATTGCAGTTGGGTATAAAAACAAGACTGAAGTTAGTAAAGCAGATATAAAAATAGAGCATAAACCAAATATTTATACACAGTACTTGTTCAAACCAATAGCAATCTCAAGGCTTCACTTAAAATTAAGAGTCCGGGGTCAGGGATGGAGAGCAAGGGAAAACAGGGCAGTTAAATCAGCAAGCATTTCAATAAATCCATTTCCCTCTTCTTTTCATACTACAGTTAAATGTTAATCATACAGTTCTCTCCATAAGGGGAGCAAATGCAGTCTTCAGTCTAACATTCCTAAACATTCCCATTACAATAGGAAACAAATATAACTGTTAACTGCAATTCCCTAAGTCACTACCCTATTTAAATTTTACACTGCCCATCGGACAAAACTTTTCATAAACCTCCTATTATAACCACTGTGTTACACCATATCTTCTTAAATCTAGTCCGATACCTTTGTTGATTATTTGTTTAGGTTAAACTATTCAGTCTGCAGTCTGGATTCACCATAGAACTTTCAGTTATTGAAGTGTGGTGTAGTTTTATGAAGTGGAAGGTAGAGTAGGTGAGGTGCACACTGTCCATTTACAAGTTGTAAGCACTAGATTTATGGCTAGATAACTGCATTGCAACTTTCCCTTCTGAGTGGCTATCATGGAGCACTTCAAGTATGAGTAATGGTTTTCCTTACAGATGAGCACATCTCTTATGGATTGCCAGTGACCTGCTTTGGCAATACTTTGAAAACTTTGCCAATAAAATGGCTCATGCTGAGGCTGCCATAAAGTTGTAAACAATTTATTTAGCACACAGTGCAATAATTCAAACAGTGCAGTACAGTGTAACACAGAATACAGAGACAAAAACTCCCTACATATCAGGACCCACTGTCCCTTCATTGCAGTGGCAGTGCAGAACTGCAGTTCTTCTGAGTAACACAGGGTGAGTGTATTTTAGCTCACTTCTCACCCTGCATTGCTATTATATTATTCTGACCAAGACAAAAACAGGAACTGTTAGTAAAAGAAACATTTTGTGTGGTTCATCACTCTAAATGCATAACATATAGTATAAATTCTGGATTGTTGAGGTAGATGATCACCCAACACTATTCTCTCACTGGGAAGGATAGAAATCTATTGCTGTTTTGACTTATAGGCCTCTTCACTTTCTACACTTACAGTACAGGAAGTGCATCCATCCGTTTACTGAAGCAGTGAATCCTAACTCCCCAAGAGGCCTTTCTACTCAGGCTATCCTTACTTACATAGTCAGGTAGTGAGTAGCTTGAACTTGTAGCATGGCTATGGGAATACTTCTACCAATTCTTTTGAGCTTAGTGGTAGCTTTATGTTATGCAGCACTTTTCAAGTTTCACTTCTCACTCTTTGACTTTTAGTAGTAGGTGGAACATATCCTTGGCTGGTGGAATCTAGGAGAGTATATTGGACTATGCCTGTATTTTAAGATTTACACATATGTGGTGCATATTGTCTGTGACGGAAGGCCCAGTTCAAAAATTGCCTGTTTAAGAATTATTTTATTGTTTCTTAAATTCATAGGAAAACCTCTTAAATTTATAGTAAAACTAGTTTTTAGTTCCCATCTTATCAGAAAACATAGTAATGCTTTAAAATGTTTCAGTATGAAATTTAGAATTAGGAAATAGTTTGGTGGTTATCTTTTTATTTTTAAATATATGTTTATCCTGCAAAGATCCTGTCTTTGAATGCATATGTCTGGCTGGAGAGGAGTTTGTCTTTGACTGTTTGTCACCTCCTACCTCCTTAGGACATGTGAACCACTAGCCCTTTGCAGTTCTCTCCACCCTAGGGATGTGTGAGGAGACATATAACCATACCAATGTTCTTCATCGCCCGTATAAACATATATTTTAGCAGTGTTCACAACTCTTAGTAGAGCTGTAAAAATCATAGCTTTCTGGACAGTTACATTTCAGCAAACCACACAACACATTACCTTGAGCCTTTCACCCTTGCAAGGCTGTGGACTGATATATCTGTCCAGAACTCCAAAATGTTATAATTCTGCTGGCATCCTAAGGGTTAAAAATCTGGTGCAGTTGTATTTATTGGACATTGGCACAGTTCCCTAATTAATTATTGTAAACATTAATACAGTGATACAGGAACTGGATTGCAAACAGTATGCAACAATTTATTTCAGGAAACTATAGGAAGTAGACGTTTGTTAAATGACAGACTTTTCTGCCAGTCTATACAGTGTATGGTACAAGAACAGCACTTCACCTGGAGGGTGGCATAACTAGAGCTGTTCTTCTCATTGTGTTATCAACATTAAGGCCTCGCTAGCAACCTGGCATTAGGATTAATGGCTCTGCCTGCACATGTGTGATATTACATTGGTGAGTTCACAGTGTTGATGAGGTAATAAAGGGATACTACAGAACATCAGTCTCCAGGTAAAATATTATTCCACACTATACAGCTTGTAATTCCAGACACAAAGTCTTGTAACTGGCAAAGGAAAAAATCCTTAAAAATGGTAATAATTGGCTTATTACAAAATAAAATCATATTTTTAGTTTGCAGTTTAAGGTGTATGAACCTTTTACTCTCAAATTGTGAAAAAGTAAATGACTAGTACAAGCGCTGCCTTAACTGGTTGTAAATAAGTTTAACTAGTAAATGCATGCGATGGATATCTTAGCAATAAGCGTAATTATATAAAGAATGGATAGGGAAGTATGGGTTATGGATTTTTTCTTTACACCTGAGGTGTGTGATGACCCATAAACCTCGAGAGGTTTATGTGGTCATCACACACCAAGGGGTGTACAAGAAATCTATATACACACTTCCCTATATTTTATTTTTTATAATTGCTGGTACAGGGAGTCACACTAGATATTTCGTGAACATGGGAAAAAATGTTTTATTTTCCAGAATGTTGTTTTATTTTGCAACACATTTTACTTAAAAAACTATGTAGTATCAGAAAGGCAAGTTATTAATCCAGTGAGAACAAGAATGCTGTTAAATGCAACAGTTTGAACTCAGATCTGTGTGACATAAATATCGTTTTCAACTTTGTTGCATTGATACGGATTTCTGTGTGAAAGTCCAGCCGGTGTAGCATTTCTCTGGATTACGATTTGAAACATTTACTAAGAATGGTAAAGGAATCAAACTGCTTAAGAGTCCCATTTTAAGCTTTTAAAAATATTTTACAGTTTGCTTGTGTCATTGTGGGGCAGGATCCGATCTGGAAGTGGTGCATTGAGGCATCATCTTTCCAGTGCATTGGAGATTTGTGGGTAGGAAAAGGTTTCTTTTTTATTTTGCAGATAAACACAAAAAACTTGTGTTTGTAAGAGCAGACAGTTGAGAGATGGAGCTGAGCTGTGAGTATCTCAGGTGCCTAAGGAGAGAACTGTGAGATTACCGCTCGAGGGTGTCTCATTGTGGCAGTGCGCGCGACCAAGCTTTAAAGACAGAGCTACTTTGGCAAACAATGTAATTACCAGATTTTGAGTTGTTATGGCATTTTGAGCTGTAATAACCTGAAATCCCGTTATTGACATTTGACCAGACCAGTAATCCAGTTGATAACTGCATTCCAGTAATTATAAATCTGTTATTGTTACCATAATCATTTTAGCATACTGAAATTTTGCAACACATTTTTGAAAACCTGTGCATGAGTGTACCACCACAGAGACTTTTAACAAGTCATTAGCAGCTTTACTGCCAAAATCTGTAACTTTCCTCTGTATTATAACTTTTGGTAGAAAATTGCATCCTCAAAAATAAATCTATAGCTGCGTGAATGAAGATTTCAGTGTTATAGTAAACTTTCTAGGATCACTTAAATTTCATATGCCAAAAGTCATCTGCATTCTTGATAAAAGCATAATAAATGACTCTGAAAGCATTCCCATTTTCTTTACTCCTGGATGAGTTCCTGCACTAGAAGTAATAGGCCTAAGACCTGTTGGCATCATGTTAGAGATAGTTGCTTCAAAAATAATTATATATTGTATGCTTTATGGCACAGAACTGCCCTGTAGAGATTACAGAACTACCCTGTAAGATTCACAGAACTACCCTGTGAGATTCATTTACACCTAGTCTTACTGTATGACAAAAGTAGGCAGAGTTACTCAATTGAGATGTGTTTTACATGTTGCTAAATAACATTTAAAGCTGTAATAACGTGACATTTTTAGATGTTTGACTCATTTTCTATCCCAGTACACATATATTTGTAAGACCTATGACTACTTTAAATTGTGTGTGTATTCCAAAATTGCATCTTGATTTCACACCAGAGATTCAAATTACTTACATGAATGAGACGTTTTCAAGTAACAAAATACTGGAAATGTGCTGCTTTGCATATAGCCTGGAGGTTAGAGTAACAAGCTGTGAATGAGCTTGATGCATCCAGCAGGCCTGGGTTTGATTCCCACGACCTCCACCTACATACTTTGTGACCCTGAGCAAGTCAGTTAACCTCCCCAGTGCTTCCAGGTCCTTCCTGAAAACAGGCATTGTGCCTAGTAGGCCTTACCCCATTACCAAAGAATTTAAAAAATGTAAATTACAGCTCTTATCATGTAAATATATGAATTTATGAGTCTTTGTTCCTCCCACCTAAACTACATCAACATTTCTTAAACTGTTTACTGTGTCAGGGTGCTATAATGGGGGTGAACAATTAGTTTAAACTTAGGGTGCTCCTACTAGCTCAGCTGTCGGAGCTGTTCCTTTAGCCTGGTGCTAGAATCCACCCAGGGATTAAAAGATCCAGATTTTGCAAGTACAAATCCGAGTCCCATTGTTTGGAAAATAGACAGTAGTACAAGGGAGTGCTTAGTGGGTGGTGTCAGTGGTAGAAGCCCTCATATAGTACAGTACAAGCAGTGGCATCCTGGACCAGACCTGGGACAGAGGGTAAACTAAAGGAAAGTTGTTTCCTTCAGCCACAGAAGAGATGGGTACCTGAGGGACTCAGTTCCAGGAGTGAAGTTAAAACTCTGACTCAGTTCTAGGGGCAAAATGGGGAAGGACTGTTCCTGTGTAAAATGCTACCCTCCCTGTCTAAAACTGGCTAAATAAAGACTGCAAATGCAAAATGTACTGTAGTGATGAAACATGGTCCACGACCTCTGTCAGGTATGCATGACCCAGCATCAAAGAAGATGTGCTCCCCAGTGATTGTTTTCCAGTTCTAGCACTACATGTAATGGGAAGGTGGAAGGAGATGAGCAGCCAGGCTCAACTATATAGGGAACCCTTGCTAGCTTAGCTAGGGGTGTGGATTATTTCATTAGGTGGTAGAATAATGGCTTGAAAGTCAAAGGGTTGTAAATTCAATTCCTTTGTCCTTGCTGTGCAGATTTGAAACTGTAGGGCATGCTTACCAGGCAATATCAGTGGGAAACTGTTGCAATCTATACCTGAAGAATGTTGATGTTTTTGGGAGGGGTGCATAGCTCTTGTGTGAGCAAGAACTGAATTGGGGATGTCACTTTGTCACCACACAATATATTATACTGTACCCACTGACCGACGTGTAGTGTTTTTATTTTTACCTTTGCTATTCCTGCCTGACTCTGTTAAATTTCTTTGAAACATTCTATTTGTTTTGCTTCCAGGACCCCTGCAAATGAGATTTTCCCAGAGAGCAGCATCTCAGTATACTATTCCCACTGGAAAATAAATATACTGCTAATCTAAACTAGGAGACTGGGAAACAAATCTTCAGATCTGAGATGGAGAAGAGCAAGAGACAGGATGGAGGGAGGGTAATGAATGCTCAGGAACATAAGCAGAGAGAGGGGAGGGAGGAAGTTAAGGAGAGGGAGGTTAAGTGACTTGCTCAAGGTCACACAGTGCGTAAGTGACGGTGCTGGGACTCAAACCTGGATCTAGAGGATGAAAGCTCTGTGCTCTAACCACTAATCTTCACTTCCTCTAAAACACATTGCAGAGCACTGGGCAATAGTGGAGCACTCCGGACCCCTGGGCACTTAGTCTTTTAGGACAAATATGGAAATTACGTTGACGTCTAGGCGTACACAGTCTGCACGCTTCAGCCTAGTACCAGACTATACCTTGACATAATAACTGCACTGCAACTAAACTGAACATCACTGCAATATTTATTGCACACACACTCATCTGAACATTATAACATTTACAATTCATTTGTGTTCATGTTTTTCTCTTTTCATTGGGTACCCCAACACCCATTTTGGGCTGTTGTGGAGGAATGTGACTTTTGTATTTAATTTGTTTCTCCCTGTTTTCTACATTTTTTTTAGCTCTTGGTTTTGTTTTCCTCCACCCCCATTTTGTTGGCTCTATTTTCTTTACTCATGCGTTCAGCCCATTTTACTATCTGCTCTGGCCCCACACTCTCCACTTAGGGTGTCGGTGCAGGGAACCAAAGTGTTTTTGTGTTCATTATGTCTCCGGGTTCAGACCATTTACTATCTCCTCTGCCCCCATTTCAGGTGTGTGACATTTTTATTTTTGTTTTGGGTGCTTTTTGTCTCTGGGATCAATGTTCATCTAGCGTGTAAGGCACATAAGGCAAAACAACATTCACGCTGGAGAGAATAAGGACTGTAAGTATCATAATACCTGCAATAGGAAACAAAGCACAGTGAGGGTCCGGAGTGCTCTGGGATCACCAAGCACTGGCAGCCTTTGGCAGTAGAGATCATGAGGACAAATACAGCCAGTGTTTTTAAACAGTTCTATTGAAATGATTTTGAGTATCCAAGAAATGATAAACGAACAGGTTACTTACCTGTTTGAAACTGTAGTCGTTTACATTTAACACTGGTTTAAAAATGTGCATTTATCTACTCTTGTATTTACTGTGTTCTTTTCTTCTGACATTTTCTATGTTTCTATGTATGGCTAGCCATATGAGAATTATCTGTACAGTGCAACATTTTGTACATCTGGCAAACACTTTACATAGACCACAACAGAGAAACAGCATTCCTTTTGGAATCCTCTTTATTGGCTTAAGTTAAAAACAGGGTTTAACAGTCCTGTACCTGGCGTTAGCCTTATTTCCTAATAGTACCCGACAGGTACCAGGTACAAATGTCAGTTCTGTCACATTCTCTGTATTTTCATTGCTGTTAAAGAGTTGTAATCTTGTTACCTAATTTTAAAAACAGTAGAGCTGTGAGGCTTCATGTTAGCTGATTACCATGGTAACTCTCATACCCCAGGAAAAATACGTAGAGTCGTATTAAGGTTTCTTTTGATGTCAGGAAATATAGCTGTACAAGATCCCCATAGTTAAAGAAGCAATGCTGTCCACTCTTTGCTATCCTTCCTAATCTGTGGGGTGCATTTTTAAATGTTGGTATACTGACAGAGATAGTAAGCAGGCTTTTCAGAAAAATGTTTGCATCCTGGGGTACATTTCATTTCCACAGCCACTCCCTCTTGATAATTGTTCTCCAAAATTCTCAGTTTCCACTATCACACACCAGTAGTCATGAGGCCTCAGACATACAGGATAATCTATCCTCAGACCCGGCACACTGCAACTTGGAAAAAAAAGATAGCCAGGATTAGACTGGAATCCCCAACATCAGCTGTTCAAAAGCTTGTCTTTTATTGTCATAGAAATTGGCACTGTACCCTGTAATGACATGATGGTACTATAAATATTTCCAGTGTAGTGCATTTCAAAAGGTGCACATGTTCACATGTCTGTGAAGTGCTAATCAGGATATCCCTTATACTGTAGATCAGAAAAGAAACGTATACTTTTGGGTTACATCATCTCCCATACATTGTACCGTATGTGTATAGAAACAGCCTGTCTGCAGTATCAAAGGAAAAACGAACTGAAGAACCTGGTACAAGTGAGACCTGTGCCAGGGTATTGATCTACATACCAGTTTAGTGTTGGATGGGATCTCATGGCAGTTTACAGCAACATTACATGCAACTCCGCCTTATTGCAGTATACATCATATATAATACAGACCAGTCAATTTAAAAGTAATGGAAACCTATGAAGTATTAAAATGGGGCTACAAAATTACTGTGACAGAGACAGTGTATATAAGTGTTATGAGTTATAAAATAAAAATGTATTGTATGAATGCATTTTGGTTGTGCATTTTATGACTCCTGCCTGTCCCTCTTTGTTCTGCACTGTGATGTAGCCGCCTTCGGGTGGGCTAATTCTGAACCTGGCTCACAAACAGGGACGATATTGCAGGCGTCAAGGTGAGATGCCGACTGTCAACCAGCAATCACCATTCAGTGTGGTTTAACATAAGTCGGCAGCAGACCACAAAAAGATAAGGGTCCTGGACTTCAGGAAGGCAGATTTAAAAAAATAAAAATGGGTGAATGCCTCCGAGACAACCTAGCAGGGGATTGCCTATGTGGATTGGAGGAACAGTAAGGGCTAATGAAGGGATGTCATAGTGAAGGCAACAAACCTTGGCACAAAAGAAGTGAGCAAGAACAGAAGAAAAAGAGACCACTGTGGGTCTCGAGGAAGTGGCTGCAAAGATAAAGGCTGAAAGGGTAGCATTCAGGAGGTACAAGGAGATGCAGAGGGAAGAGGATAGAGAGGTGTACCAGGAAAAGCAGAGAAAGGCAAGGAAGGTGGTTAGGGGCACAAAGATGCAAATTGAGGAAAGGATAGTCAAAGGTTAACTAACAGGGACAAGACCTTGAGGCAGTATAGCGCAGTGGTTTAAGACTCTCAGCTGCAAACCTGGAGACCTGGGGTTTGAATCCATAGCCCCAACTTGCATACTGTGTGACCCTGAGCAAGTCACTTAACTTCCCTGTCCTCCCAGGTCACACCTGTAAACAAGGTTTCAGCTTACTGTGTCTCCTGGTTAAAAAAAAAAAAAAAAAAGGGTACATAAGTGATGTAGAAGACAAGGGAAGGACTGTGAAGCTAAGAAAGACAGGGGAGACTAAGCAGAGGAGGAACTGAAAAGCAGATATCCTGAACAGGTACTTCTGTTCAGTCTTCACAGTGGAAGGAGAGGTATGGACCACATAAAGGCAGCAGAAACTCTGGAAGGAGGGCGGTAGACCCAAGCCCATTCACAGAGGAAAGAGTACTGAAAGGACATGTGACACTGAAAGTGGATAAAGCTATGTGACGAGGCAGAGGTACACCCAAGGGTGCTGAGGGAGGTGCTGGCTGCACCTCTGACAGCCTGTTCAACAATCAACAACTCACTGGAAATAGACATGGTTCCAGAGGACTGGAGGAGGGCAGATGTAGCCCTGCTTCATAAAAGTGTCAGCTGGAAGGAGGTTGGTAACTACAGACTGGTCAGGAAGTTAATGGAGATGCTTCTAAAGGAAAGACTTGTGGACTATCTTGAATCCAGTGGGTTACAAGACCATGGATTCACAGGGAGGTGGTAATGTCAGATGAACCTGATTGATTTCTTCAACTGTGTGACCAGGAAATTGATCAGCGTGGGGCAGTGGATGTGGCCTACTTAGACTTCAGCAAGGCCTTTGACAGCTTACCTTGGGCAGTTAGGTACTGGGTCCCAAGGTGGTAAACTGAGTACAAAATTGGTTGATGGATAGGCAACCGAGGATGGTGGCAAATGGCACTCACTCTGGGGAGAGTGACCAGCCATGCACCTCAGGTCTCAGTAATGGGATTACTCCTCTTAATACCTTTATAAGTGACACTGCAGAAGAGTTGGAAGGAGGGTAGAAGGAAGGTATGCCTCTTTGCAGGTAACACCGAAATCTGCAACAGGGTAGACACTCTGGAAGGGTGGAGAGAATGTGTAGAGACCTGGGAAGACTTAAGAAGTGGTTAAGGGTATGGCAGCTGGGTTTCAATGTGTAAAGTGCAAAATCACACACCTAGGGCACAGAAACCCAGAGGCAGAGTGTAAAATGACCCCGTCTCGCTCTCCGAGGTGCTACAGGCGAACTTCAGCCTAGTTGAAACCTGGCTTCTCCAACATAAGCTGTTGATGAGTTACAAAAAACAAAGTCCATGCTGTTCCATAGCTCTCAGAGCAAACACAGATCCATAAACTTCACCACACATAATGAACTTGAACAGCCACTTGAGCAAGTGCAGGAGTTTAAATATCTTGGTATTACCCTTGATTGCACAATGTCTTTCAGCTCACATGTTCAACACATCTCAAAATCAGTCAACTCAAGAACTGGGGTCCTTTACGCCATCGTCACTGTCTTACCAAAGAAGCTATGCGTGCAGCCATAAGTACCTCAGTCCTACCGTCATTGATTACGGGCTTGTCTTCTACAGGGCTGCCATTGATACCACCCTAAAATGGGTCAAGACAGCCCTTAACAAATGCTGTAGACTTCTCACTGGTGTAGGAAAGCATACTCATACCTGTGATCTCTACAAGCAATCCAACTGGCTCAATCTAAATAGTAGACTTGTCTACCAGACCTACCTACTGGCTAGAAAATTTGTCTTAACCTCCACCCCTGCAACTCATGCCTTAATGTTGCCCGCAGTCACTGCACATTTTACGCCAGTAGTTCCCTCAAACCAATTTATCATTCCATTCTGCTGTGCCAACAAGGCTCAACGTGCTTTCCACACCAGGGCCCCCTTCTGCTAAACAACCTTCCCCTGAAATTGCAGCTGAAAACAAGCTTGGCCCATTCAAACATAAACTCTGCCAGCACCTCACTGACCTCAGCAGTTGTGACTGCTCTGCCTAGGCTTAGGCTTTGTTTCACCTCTCCCTCCTCTTTCTCCTCCCATGCTACCCTCCCACTTCTCTCCACCCTCCATCCCTGCTGCTTCCCGTCTCTGTCCCACCCCAACTACCATTCTACCTCTCCTCCCACCTACCATTCCATCCCTCTCCGCTCCTCTCCTCCTCCTGTCTCCCCTCCCTATCACCCCATTTCTTGTTGCTCCAGCCCAGACTACTAAGCACTTATCTTTCTGTTCTTGCACCCCGGTAATGTTAAATCCTTTGACTGCCTTCCCCCCTTTTCCCCACCTCCCCTCTTATCCCCACCCCTTGCTCCATTTATGTCACCCCAAGGATGTTTTTTTTTTGTATTTGCTATATATATACACACCGTATTATTAATTGTGCATTGACATTTGCCACTGACTGTTTGATACTGTGCTAGTCTATACACATGTACTGTCTTTTGCTACTAAGTTAACCTCCTGACTTGTATTGTATGTTACCTCTGCCTACTTCTATGTTAACCTCCTGACCCTGTATTGTATGTTACCTCTGCTTACTTCTATGTTAACCACCTGACCCTGTATTGTATCTACCACCGTTTTGCTTGCACCCATCGATGACGCTGAACCTTTGTAAAAGAACCCTTGGTTCAAAGGTATTTGTAATCCTAGCAATAAATAAATAAAATAAATAAATGAAACCCAGAGGCAGAGTGTAAAATGTGTTGGGGAGGGTCTTGATGGTCACTAAACAGGAAAGGGACCTTGAGGTGGTCATATCTAATGACCTCAAGGTGGCGAGGCAATGCATAAAGGTAGTAGGTATGGCCAGCAGAAAGCTGGGTGCAGAGGGAGGTGTCACCAGCAGAAAGACAGAGGTGGTGTTACCACTGTATAGACTGTTGGTGAGTCCCCTCCCGAGTACTGCATCCAGTCCTGGAGACCACATCTCAGGAAGGACATAGGGTGAGGCTTTCCAGAGGTGGGTCACTGAATGCAGCAGGGGTTGCATCAAAAGCGAGCTCAAAGAGACATGATAGAGACCTATAAATACCTCATGGGGACAAATAAGGTACAGTAGGGAAGTATTTTTCAGAGGAGAGGTGCACAAGAGCAAGGTAGTATGTAGCAAAAGCTGGAAAGGGGAATTTAGGAGAGATGTGGGTAAGTACTTCTTCACTGAAAAGTGGTGGATGCCTGGAATAGTCTTCCAGCGGATATGGTGGGGCAAAACAGTGGCAGGCTTCAAGTGTGCATGGAATAGGCTCAAAGGGATCTTGGTAGGAAAGTTGGGGGAGGTAGTCAGAATCAGGTAGGGTCTGCAGTGGCAGTATAGACATGGAAACATGGGCAGAATAGGTGGGCAAGCAATCACTTATCTGCTGATGAAGTCAATGTTTCTATGTATGGGATCAGCTATCAAGGCCACTCTCCTGACAAAGGACTATCGAATAAATATTTAAATGAGAACACAGAGATAGCAAGCCAAAATATGAAAAAGGGTAAAAGTGATTTCAGCCAATCAGCACTGAGAACTGCAAGGCCTCTTTCCAGTGCAGCAGCTTGAAGTAGAACATTCCAGTTCTGCAGCACAGGGAGAAGCCATGCATTAATTGTTTGTTAAATAAACAGTACTTAACACCTATTATAAGTCACTCTTAGAACCTTGTTGGATTTACAGTATGTTTGTAGGGTCTACAAAAGATGTCTTTTGTGGAATAAGAGCATCCTCTAAGACTATTTGGACTGACAGAACCGCGTAGCTTTGCAGTTCTCTCATACAGTACAAAATCTTTTTGGGGGTGTCCAACTCCAAATCACTCATCCACTAAAGTACTAGATCCCAAAGGATGCACTGATTCTACAAAACCTAGTTTGCAGTTGAGGTGTATTGTCAGATGTCAAAACAATATGCAGACAGTAAAAGGAAAAGGAAACTGGATTTATTTACAGGTACAGTATTAAATGCCTGAGAGTTTCTTAGGTCCACTGTTAGTGTAATACATTCATTTACCTGGATTCAGAGAGTGACATCTCTACTGACACTATAAACATATAGTATGGCAACAGACCTGGTCCAGCCTGCAATCTGCTGCGCTTTAGCTGATTTTTCTGAATCAGTCTTGCCAGGCTAATCCTTTCTGTTTCAGATCCATGCATTCCTAGGTTTGGGAGAAGAAACTCAGCCACAGCAAACTAGAGGGTAGGCGGCATGATAAGAATTTCTACGTGGGCAGGTGAAAGGTTTAGAGGTGCGCACGTGAGAGCCCAGTTGTTTTAACAATCTAATGACACCTTTGCTGAAAACCAAACTGGGCATTTTAAGATTTTGAAAAAGAAAGCACATCCATGCCATGTGGTACTTATAACTGCTAAGTCTGGCCCATGGAGCAATACAATTTGCCTGTCCTACTTATTGTAATTAAAAGAAAAAAAAAGACTTCTTTTCACCGTGCCTTCAGATATGTAGACTGAAAGTCTTGACTATCTGTAAGAGCAAATTAAGCCATCACAGAATGCTGGATAGGATTTTTCACATTAATGTACTGTATTTATTCAGCTTATCTCTTTCTTTTGATCCAGGGAGTGCGCCTAGACAGTGCGTGGAGGGCGTCAGAAGTACAAGCGCAGAATAGATGCAGAGAACAGCCCATATCTGAATCCTCAGCTGGTTCAGCCAGCCAAAAGCCATGTAAGTATGTCCTCTGACATTTCTCTGTATTACTCACATATAGGTCTGTTATAACATGCCAGTTTTAATCATGCTTAAGTGTGCACATGTCAACTAAAACCTAAACAAGGCTTTTAGTAGGCGAGATTGGGCATACTGTATATAGAATAGTTTCCCCAAGTGTTAAGAATGGGCTAGTTCTTAGTACTGAGTTGGTTCTGTGACATCATGTGAGCTCGAGTGAAGCTCAATTTTCCAGGTGTCACAGAACCAACAAATAAAGAATCAGCTGATCTTAATTTAAAAAAATTCTTGTATACTACAAGGGTTACATCATTTTAAAAATTTGATAAAACTGCACTGACTAACAGTAGCTGAGGTAGATGGTTTCAGTAGCAGTTTGAAACAGCAGCTTGCACACTTGCACTGTAATTTTGTGATTTATAGCGTCAATGGAAAAATGTTGTTCTTAGCATTTCACTTCAGTTGATTGGCAGAATGGTTGAAAAATCATTCTTAACAGTTAGCTTTTAAGAATGACTGTTTGAAACCACCAGCAAACAAGGTAATCATGTATTATAGTAATGTTCTGAATACTAAAGGGATAGACATAGTGGAGTATATGCAGATGTTTGAGCTGGTAGTACATACAGAACCAAAGTACACTGTTTGAACTTAAATGGAGTGGAGCAGATTAATGGGAAACATTAGCGGCATTGCTTCATACAGAGGGTTGTTTGCATGTGGAATAGCCTACCTGGTGACATTGTGGAAGCCAATAATGCTTAGGATTTTAATGGAGTGCTAGACAGATTCCTGTTGGAGAATGTCATTGAGGTCGCACTGCAGGAGTAGGGGTAGCATTCTGCCTGATAAGCATCGCTGCATGTCCATAGGCATAGTCAGATTGGTTGTAGTCACTGCTGTGCAGCAGTAGAGGGTGGACAAGATGAACCCCTAAGTCACTTTGTCATGACAACACAGCACTACATTACAATGCTGGTGTATACAGTCACTTACCCAGGATGGGTTTGCAAGCGGATGAAGTTCTGGGATACTAAGTGCAATGCCTTCTTTGTCATAACTGTTATATACAGTGATCCACAGTGGCCTTTGATGATAGGATACCTTATGATCTTTCAGCTTTTTACATCATCTGTTACTTTATACAGTATGTAAGGCATGACATCCTGTTACTAGGAAATTGCCCCATTCTAGGCCAACTCTTCCTAAAGAAACAGCTCCGACAGACTATAGGGCTGCTGCTATAAGGTTTATGCAACTT
This sequence comes from Neoceratodus forsteri, assembly GCA_016271365.2. NCBI lineage: Eukaryota > Metazoa > Chordata > Ceratodontiformes > Ceratodontidae > Neoceratodus > Neoceratodus forsteri. The sequence continues at coordinate 1,179,817,958 of CM057450.1, read as the reverse complement.
CAAGAAGCAAGCTTGCTCATAGATAATACATTACATGAACTATAGTATCGACTAAAAAATGGGAACTAGGTTCCAAACCCCATTCTGTAAATGCAGTTTTGGTCAAATTTCCATTCAGTACAGAGTCCCTCATCTGTGGAATGGCCTGTCAAACACCTAACTATTTCTCTCTGAGCTACTGATCCACTAAAGCCCAGATTAAGGAGTATCACACAGCCCCTCAGTTATGTCACAACTGCCCTAGTGTGCATGCTGCCATGACGTTCACGAGTGAATCCGATTGATGTGTGATGTTCTTATTGGCTGCCGTGCCAGTTGTTAATTCCCTGTAAGTGACTGGTACAGTACATGGAGCCTCCATACCAGTGCAAAAACAAACTTAAAACTATAAAACAAACTTCAAAATTATTGTCGAAATTAGACTTACCAAATTACACATATCCTCAAATGCATATCTTCATAGATGGCATATGCAAACCAACATGAAGAAATTAGAGCTGGCTTAACTTCAAGAAGGACTGTATGGTGCCAAAAGGCCTCACCAACAGTCTGCAGATAGAGATAAGCAAAATAAAATTTCACCAATGAAACTGGCACTTTTAAGCTGCGCCAAAATGTTATACCAAAATTTACTTCATAATTTCACCCTACATGACCACCGAAAATGACATAGCAGTAACTGTAAGCAACCCTCCCCAAGACACACAACCATACAATCTTAGGTGTGTCTCCGTGAGACACACAAGTCAACCCCACTGCCTGGTGTCTAGTGGTCTCTCCCCGGCCGATCACCGTCCTTAATTTCATTAGATAGGGACAGACATAAGGCAATTCTAGTGGGGGTAGGATGAAGTAGGCTGTTGGTTAACTAGGATCTGCAGCTTATCCATATTAGTCAGGGAAATGGGCAGACTAGGTGGGACAAGTGGTTAAGTGGTCCTTATCTGCCATCAAATTCTATGTTTCTATGTAGGCACCCCCGTTACCTTGGCCCTCTGCCATTTGTTAAAACAAAATTCAACCCAAACTCCTGGTGTCTAGCAGACCCCCACCCCATCATTACCTAGCATCTCCAACCCAGCTCCCTCCCCAGTACCCTGATTGGGCCACCGGCACAGCCCTCCACTCATCTTCACAGCTGGCAACCTGACTGAGCACTTGAATGAATGAGCCAGTGCTAATTACACAAAATATTTTGCTGGGTGAAATTTTCCAATTTCGCATAACCCTATCTGCAGAGGCTAAAAATCAGCAGACCACAGACATGTGTTTTGTCTTTGTTAGTACTCATCAGTGTGCCACAGCTGGGTATCAGCTTAGATAGAAGGAGGGAACTAGCTAGATAGGTATCAGTGGCATTGGGTCATGGTGAGTCCAAAATAGGAAAACAATTTAAAATGACAAGAATCCCAGTGTAAAAGTATTGAAGCAAGTGCTATCCTAAAAGGGCATTGGCAAAAAGAAAAAAAAAGTTTAAATGAAACACAAAAAAATACACCCCTCATGCAAATCATCATGGGTAGCATATGCAAATCCCATGAATGAATTAGAGCTAGGCTCAACTTTAAGCAGGGTTGTGTAGTGCCAAAAGGACCAACAAACTGCAAAGATTAGATAATAATAACAATAACCCTTAGAGGTGGTAATTTCTAGGGGAATTAATGACCAGCTGAGTTACTCCTCAACTGATCATTAATCCTCAGGAGATGAACACCCTTGGTCATTATTGCTTGAATGGATATCAGAAGCAAACCAAATAGACCTGATATTGGATGTAAAAACTGAGGGCGGATTGGTAGGTCAAAGGAAAAATAACTTGCTTTACGTAAAATGAAGATCTAAGTGAACATATGGCATGATTTCCTTTTGCCACTCCAAAAACATTATGCTGATTATACCTTGAATTGTCCAATCTGGCAGCCTCTGCTCAACCCACATAAGCTGGTCTGTTATTCTGTAAGTACATTCTAGGGCTTTATGAAGCAGATTGTATGGTATTACAATATAAACTTTCTGAAAATCATATGAAATTTAATATGCATTAATGCATAATGTTCGTTGTAGGTTTGTTTCAGAGGAATATATTTTGCATAAAAAGGTTAATTATGAGCACAAAATTTCTTTATGTAAAATTATTTTTCAGGTACTGTCCTATAGCAGATTTTTATAAAGGCTCTTAGGCTTACATGTAAGTTGAGAAACAGCACAAACCTTTCCTTCTCCTAAATGAATGCCGAGCTTTCTCTTGCATACATTCCATTCATCTTAGCTAAATTAGACCCTTGCAAATCATTACTCATTACTTTTAAACTGTTGTGTTAATTTTCCGTAGTTCATTCAATTAATACTTTTTAACTAACATTTATAAAACAGAGCGGTCAATTTTCAAGTCATGTCAGGGGCGTCGAGAGGCAGGGAATGTAGCCTGGGAGATTTTCAGGGCCCTGATTGATTATTTGTGTATAACAAAGGCAGTGGGATGAAAATTGGGTTCTATTGATTCTAATTAGGAAACATTAAATAAGATTTACCTAGAGATAGTGCTCACAGCTATTCAATAGCCTGAGTGATGGGACTCTCTGAATATATGAAGGCATCCCTGATTTCCTTCCCTGCACTTGAAAGTACCATAAATACACAGAGGGTACCCAGAGGCTGAGTGAAGAAGACTTCTACAGTAATTGTAGATTGGCTCATGAACAAGTGAGTTATAAATGATCCTTATTCATTAAAGCAGAATAAACATGAACTCCCACTGGAGGAAGATGTTAGATATTCTATTACAGTTACTGAAGTCCTGATAGAACTGAGCTTCATTGTACGTTTTTAAGGTTCCTTAGTAAATAACTATATTAAAACTCTGCAGTGATTTTTTCAGAACATGGCTGAAATATGAAGTGATAGCAGAAACTTGTTTCTATTACATAGTATAAAATGGAAATTGTGGATTGAAACTTTTAATTCTTTTATCATGGGAAAGCAATCTTGCATTTAAAATGGTATATATGTGCTTTTGATAATTAAATGTGCTCAAGCTCACAAGATTAAAAGCCTTTTAAAATAAAAAAAATCCCATTGTGAAGCCCATTCTGTGTCTTGGCCTGCTCTTTCCAGATAACAAGATTGTCTCGCACTTACTGGTGGCTGAACGGAGAAGATCTATGCCATGCCTGACCCCACAGTTCCAGACAGCGACATCAAAGCCCTCACCACACTTTGTGACTTGGCAGACAGGGAATTGGTGGTTATCATTGGCTGGGCAAAGCATATTCCAGGTTAGGAAAATGAACAATGTATTGTGATAACTTTAAAGACAGATTCTGATAGACAACCGGGACCAGTTAGCCAGTTAGCCAAATGCTGTATCAATGCTTGCACTGTAGTTGTTATTGGAGGTCTGCAAAGTGCTAAAAGTTGATCCATCTCTCTCTGGTCAGCAGCTATTCCAAAATTCTTAAGTCAGCAAAGAGTTAATAAACATTGTTTTGGAGTAATCATCTCGATTGACTAAAATGCTGGCTAATTTTAATAAAACTAAAAAGGCCATTATGCAAATAATTTTTCTTCAAGGTAATCCCAGAAGCCCCTCCCACACATGCCTGAAGAGTGTCCTGTATATACTTTGTGATTAATGCAACTGCATAAACAGAAACCAACATGCTCTTTTAAATTTTCTTGTTTATTTATTTGTCTTTTTTTTTTTTACTTTAACAAGCTAAACTGTATTTGGGTTATTTAGTTTTTGAATTTCAATGCGGGTATTATGCTATTCTCTGGATAACTAACTCATCCCGAGAGGTTCCTTTCTTATTGATATCTAGTGTAGATATCTCATCTATTTTATTTATTTAGTATTGATTTACTAAAGATAGGTCAGCTGATGCACCATCTTGCTTTCAGTCAGATCATGCATCACCCAAGATTTATAGTTTAGTGGACTGAAGTACAGTAAGGTCACATGAGTTCCCTGTTTTGGTCACACTGGTTAAATCAACATGTGTGCCTGGGAGGAACAAACAAGTTCGGGGCCAATTGCAATCTCACTAACAAGTAACACTGAAACAAATTCCAGGAGCCACAGTGTAAAAGATTCAAGAAACAGTTCAAGTAGCGGGCTTCACCAAAAGGACAACTTCCAGAACTTGGACAACATAAAACATTTATTATGTTCTATTTGTGCAAGGCATTGCCTTGAAAAGGTGCTATTGTTGGGTTCAAAACAATCGTTGGTAGCAAAAAGAGGTGCCTCTGTTGCAAATTTGTTATTAATAAATGTTTTATCTTGTCCAAGGACTGGAAGTGGTCATCCCTTTTGATGAAGCCCAGCTACATGAACTGTTCCTGAAGTTTGGCAGCCCCAAATTCCCAGGGGCGTGCCTCTTCTCAGATCTAGGGCGCATTACTGGAAGTTGCATGAAAGAAAGTCATGAGGACAGGAATGGTCTAGATAGCCCATTAGGCAAGATTTCATCTCATGACTAGTGCTGGGTAACATTTTTACTATGCCTGTGAAATGCCATAAAACTGAAAATTTTGTATTCCCAAAATTGTGCCAAAATCTAGCATAATTTCACCAATTGTTTATTTAAATAGTTCCAATGTTCCCCAAAATTGCAATTTTTTTAATTTGAGTTTAAAATATGCAATTTCAGCAAAAGTGTAAGTTTTTGTAAACTGCACATTTTTAAAATGAGTTTTAAAACAATGCACAATTTCAACCAGGATTGCCCATTTTAAATACAGTGTTCTAGTTCATAAAACTTTACACAATTCGCATTTTGTGGAAAGTGGAAATGAATTTTCTCATCCCAGCCAGCACTACTCACAACTCCTTTGTTGCCAAGTGTGCACAGTTAGTCAGTGTCTCTGTTCTGTACTGTAACTTTCAGAGACCTCTGTGTCTCCTTAAACAGGACAGGAATAATTGTTTATTGAAACTTCTACAGTAGTCCCATCACCTCACTATTGCTGGCATCATGTAGTTCTTATAAAAGGGTCTACTAATTGCTACATGGAACTGAAAAAGAGGAACCAACCTGTTTGTTGCATGTGTTGTATTTTCTGAAGTTAATTGCAAGACTACAGCAGAAACTGCAAGGCTCCAGTACAAAACTTAAAAATGATTAGGCTAGTTGCTCAGTTTGCTAGTGCAACCAAATGAAAAATTCAGGTGGGTCTTTGTGTGCATACAAACAGAAATATGTATGCACAGTCCAAATATTAGGACTGAACATACAGGGCAAATTTTCAAAACTATGATTGTCAACAGGTGACTTGTGCATGAATAAACAGTAGTTAGTCTTAATGAACAGATCCACTGGGCCACCAGATCCAAACAAAATTTAAACTAATATTTTGATTACCTTGAACATTAATTGTTTGAACTGGCCCAGTGCCGAATTGGTAAGAGGATGCATTCTAGCAGTCAAATGTTTTATTTAAAGACTCCTTAAATTTCATCAGTGGCAAAACCCTCCCTCCCCAAAAACTCACTTTTCACAAATTCCCAGTATTGGACCTACTCAGACAAAAAGCTTTTATTCTGCAGTTAAAGAATGCATGGGTGAATACTCTGATTTGCATGCAGACAGCTTGATGATAGGCTGGTCCCATTATTTCCTCTATGTGTACCAATCAGGAATCTCTTGGTCTGGTGAGCAGATTTTGTTTTGTTTTTAATTTTAGAAATTGTGATCACTGCACATGATTGGGTGACACATTTGATATGCAATGTATAGTACGTTCTGTACACCCAAAACACAGGTGTGCATCCTTGGTGATTTTATTTGAGTTGTGTACTCACAGTTATTGGTATAAACCCATCCTCCCAAAACAGAGATCATTTGCCAAAAGCCATTCATTAATTCTCTGAATTAAAATGCTAAAATCAGGACATTAAATGTAAGCATTTCAGCCTAGTACTGTCATAGCTCTTGTAAGAAACCTGCCTCTTAGTGTAATGTTCTTTTTCCTGGTGCAGTTAACTTATTTCTGTCTCCTTAAACTAGTTTGTCTCTATGCTTTATACGGTACAGTAATTTCTTAATCAAATTGATGGGAATCCTTCCAGCACAGACTGAAACCAATTTATTGGTCATGATACGCCAGCTATATTGCTAACAGTCGAACGAACTGTCAGGCAATATCGCAGTGGAGCTAATTTGAAGTCATTAGGTGTGCAGCGTTCAGGCAACAATTTGTTACAGTGGTTAGGAACACAGCTGACATTTCTGAATGGCTCCGTTCAAAGTAGTTCTAGATGAACCCAGGCAAATTGTAAACTAATTTAAACATCACTCTGCATTATACCAGCTACTTTGTCTTATACTGGTTGAGGCTAAACCACCCAGAATGAAGTGGGAAGTAGCTGAGTAGATGGAAGATACCTGATTCAGGGTGTCAGAGTAACGTATCTTATGCAGTTCTGGGTATTAAATCTGTATTATGCACTGCAAATCAATACACTTGCTGTGTCTGTTTTTTAAAGGTGCACCCACCTAAAAAGGTGCACCCCACCTAATCATATGTCTCTGTGTATCATCTGTGTTTTACCAAGTAATGACATTAGCCCTCCCTTATGCAGGAAGGCCTCTGGACTGGGATATGATGCATTCATTTCTCAGCTTTGATGTGATTTAGAATGTGCCTGCAATGCTTTAATGCTATTCCTGCTTGAGCAGGTTAAAATCTAGTATACTGGACTGAACATAATAACATGCACTATCACCTGCACTTGCATAATGTAAAAGGAAAATGTCTTCTTCATCTTAATGGTTATATATAATAGATAAATAGATATATTATGTACTGTATGTATCTATATATTATATATACGCACACACACACACACACACACATATATATATATATATATATATATATATAGAGAGAGAGAGAGAACAGTTCTGCTGCATGTATGCAGCATTTCCTCTGCTGTGCTCCTCAACCAGCCCTCTGATGCAGAGCAAAAGCATTGGGGCAAAAAGTATACAAAACCCCTGCTGCCCATAAAATCTGCTTTTAAATATAGAATAAAGGATGGGGTAGTGTGTGATACAAAATTTAGTGCACCCAAGGTGTGGGATGCCACATAAATCCTGAGTGCGAAGCCCAAGGAGCTTATCAAAGCATTCCACGCTAAAGGGTGTGCATTAAATTCTTATTTCCATACTACCCATCCTTATTTTTATAATTGCTAGTCAGTAATTTTTCTAAGGTCACACACACACACACAGAGACAGTGTCAGTCTCCTCTTCCTTCCTCCATTTCCAGAATTAGCATTTTGCTTGTTTCTTTGTGTTGTTTCTATTTGTTTGTTTTTGTTTTGTTTTTCTTACAGTTTTGACTTGTGGTTGCACTTAAGTAGCACTACAGTCATTCAGCCAACTCCATTGCAGCTTGCTGTGGCTCTGTCCCAATGTGGGTGAACAGCAGGATCAGCCAGAGAGATTAGTAAAAAATAAATAAATAAATCAGGAGAGCGAATTTCATTGTGGTGGCTCCTCGGTAAGGGTGAGACAGAGCCACTGTGTTTGAGGAAGTCTTAAGACTGCCCATATACAGAAGGAGACCCAATGAGGAGTGCTACTGTTTGAAAGATAGTAGCGTGAATGCCGTAAAACCTGTGGGTTATTACGGCAAATATCAACTCGGTCAGACAATAGAAAAACATGCTGACCAGTAATTATAAATATAACTAATAACTGGGATTCATTATAATGAGGGAGTACTGTAATTCAGCAAAAAGTGTTTTACCAGTCTCTGTTTCTCCCCACTTTGACCCGAGCAGTTCGCAGCAGAGCTGTACTCTAGTTCATAAAACAATAACTACTGAACATTTCTTTCTTACTTACTGTTTTAAAAGCCAGCTCTATGGACAACAGGGCTTTTTGTTCACTGTATGCCCCAGTGCTTTTGTTTGGAGTCAGAGGGCTAGTCAAGATCATGCCAGAAACACTACATTTCCTTGTTATTATGAACCCTCGCTATATCAGACTAATGGGATGTACCCAGATGCATTCATTATAGTAAGGGACTGCTGTAATATTTTATAAATTGGATGAGTAATAAAATATGCATATGAATGCCAGAGGCATCGCTACCTTTTTCAAGAGTGTGGTCATCTGAGGCCTTTAGAACCACTCACCTTTGGTTTGTGGCCCAGTCAACCAAAGAACATGCAGCACAAGGCAACACTGTAGAGTGTAGAGACGCCATAGGATCCATTGCATCCAGTGATGTGTTGAACGATTTGAGGTCAGAGGTGAAACATTTTAATTAGTTATTTGTTTATTGTTAATTTTGTATGGTGTTTTATATGACAGGCTCATCAAGGCATTGGTATACAGTAATTTGTTTTCGAGTTTTTTCCTAAGATGGTTTGAAAGATTTTCAAGTCATCACAGTAAAGTTGGAATGAGTTCTCAGAGCTGAAGGCAGTCATTTGCATCAGTCTGTCCGTGCACAGTGTAGCCAAGAAAAGATGCTGTTGCAATTTTACTTCTAAGAGGCATGTAAGAAAATGATAATTAACATGGCCAAAACTGCAGCTGAGAAGGGAAGACATTCATTTCTAATGGTGGCAAAATAATAAATCCCAAACCATCCCCAAATCAATATTGCTTAAAGTTTAATGTGAAATTATGAATGTGACTGAGTCAAAATGAATCCAACAGTAGACTTAACATTACAGAAGCATTGAGCTCTGCAAAATTCACACTAAGGGGAAGAAAATATAGGTAAAGAAGGCTTTATCAGTAAATAGAATTAGGTTAGCCACTTTAATAAATCAAATAAATGGAAAGTGTGGTGTTATGAAACATGACCACTTCTTATCTAGGGGAGAAGAAAAAAGAGGCAAAATAGCATTAAGAACTGTTTGACTTTAGTTAAAGGTCCAAGAGGGCACAGCAGCCATCAGCAGTGCCCTAATAGCCAGCACAGAATGACAGCACCCGCCATTAGCATCCTTTTATATCCTTGGAAATTGCTCATCTTCGCTCTTCTGGTTCCTATCTGCCCTGCGTCTTTTTTTATTTCTCTTTCCAATTTCATCGGCTCCGGATAAAAGCGCCGCTAACACAATATGATTGAGCTGTAAAATGGAACGCTGTCACCTAACTTTTTATGTAGATACTGGAGGTACTTCCACTCCACTTCATTCTTCCTCTATTGTTGGTCCTTGCAGAATGGTCTGCGTAGTAATGTAGGCTCAGTTAGATACTGGAGCTAGGTTTCACAGGGGTGTGATAAGGAGATTATCAGCCCAGCAGTCAGGCGTATTGTTGTTCTTTGTGTCGGATTAGAATATTACGCCTGTAACTTTGTTAGGAAAATGCTTGAGGTGCTTACTCAGGCAATGAAGCTGCCTGCCTGCTTGTCTTGATTGAGACATAACTCATATTGGATGACCTATATAGGTTGCTAGTGTTTATATTTGATTATATGTAGGGCATAACCTAGAATAAACACTTTCATTAATAATTATTTTGAAGATACATACCATCAAATTGATGGTTAACTCATATTTTCATTGAAAATACTTTTTGCTGCACTTCATTATCTTATTTGTATTCATTAAATATATGTCACGTTCTTTTTCCAAACCTAGATTGGGCTACTTTTATTTATCGATTAATCTAGTTATTGATTCATTTTGTCAACTGGAGAGCTCACTGGAGCAGTGTCCGCTTACACAATAGCAACCTGGACAGTGATGTAACAACATTAGTGGGATACTGGAAAAGAGTACAAAAGGCAGGTGAAATTATACAGAGTATCAGGGACAGTTACAAGCAGTGGTCACAAAACATGTTCCTAAAGCGTTCTTGGAAGATAATGTGATTTAGTAGTTTGACTCTTAATAGCACATAGATACTGGAAAGTATTTTTGTCATTTATATGTGTGAAAAATTAAGCTCACCAGACTGATATCAGTTCATTTCACATAGAGTGCATGAAAGATTTTAGCAGAAATATTAGTGGGTGGCAGCATAATACTGGTTCTGGGGCAATGCAGCATAGCAATTAGAGAACAGAGTTGCGAACCTGGAGACCAAGTTTTAATCCCACTAGTGCCACTTACACTCTATGTTCTTCATCAAGTGAGTTACTTAACCTCCCTGTGTTAACCCACTCTATCACTATTACTCTGTACCTTGCCTCAGGTAGTCCTTAATCTCTCTGTGCTAACCTCTATCACTATTGTTATGTACTTAACCCCACGCATTCCCTCAACCTCCCTGTGCTAACTTCTACTCTCACTTTTGCTCTGTGTACTTACCCCTAAGCATCCTTTACTCCCATGTGCTAGCCATTCTCTCTCACTAGTGCACTGTACTTACCCCACCTGAGCATTCCTTAACCTATCTGTGCTAACCTCTTCTCTATCACTATTGCTGTATACTTACCCCTTGACATTCCTTAAACTCCTGTGCTAGTCCTACTCTCTCATTGTTGCTCTCTGCCTGTCCCGAGCATTCCTTAACTTCCTGTGCTAACCTCTACTGTCTCACTGATACTCTATACTTAACACTCAGACATTCCTTAAACTCCTGTGCTAGCCTCTACTCTCTCACTGTTGCGCTGTACCTATCCTGAGCATTTCTTAACTTCTCTGTGCTAACCTCTACTCTCTCACTGTTGCTCTTCTATACTTACCCCTACTCTTTCACTGTTGCTCCTCTATACTTACCCCTCAGGCGTTCCATAAACTCATTGTACTAACCTCTACTCTCTCACTGTTGCTCTGTACCTACCCCCAGCATTCCTTAACTCCCCTGTACAACTTCTACTCTCTCACTATTGCTCTATACTTACCTCCCAGACACCCCTAAACTCCCTGTACTAACCTCTACTCTCTCACTGTTGTTCTGTGCCTATCCTGAGCATTCCTTAACTTCCATGTGCTAACCTCTACTCTCTCACTATTGCTCTATACTTACCTTTGGACATTCCTTAACTTCCTGCACTAACCTCTTCTCTCTCACTGTTGCTCTTTACTTACCCTCCGACATTCCTTAACTTCCTGTGCTAACCTGAACTCTCTCACTGATGCTCCATACTTGCCACTCACATTCCTTAAACTCCTGTGCTAACCTCTACTCTCACTGTTGCTCTGTACCTATCCCTGAACATTTCTTCTTCCTTTGCTAACCTCTACTCTCTTGCTGATGCTCTATACTTACCCCTCAGACATTCCTTAAACTCCCTGTGCTAACCTCTACTCTCTCCTGTTGCTGTACCTATCCCTGAACATTCCTTAACTTCCTGTGCTAACCTCTACTCTCTGCTGATGCTCTATACTTACCCTCAGACATTCCTTAAACTCCTGTGCTAACCTCTACTTTCTCTTTGTTGTTCTGTACTTATCCCTGAACATTCCTTAACTTCCTGTGCTAACCTCTACTCTTGCACTGTTGCTGTATACTTACCCCTCAGACATTCCTTAAACTCCCTATGCTAACCTTTACTCTCTCACTGTTGCTCTATACTTACCCTTCAGACATTGTTTAAACTCCTGTGCTAACCTACAGTATACTCTCTCACTGTTGCTCTATGCTTAACCCTCCACATTCCTTAAACTCCCTGTGCTAACCTCTACTCTTTCACTTTTGCTCTGTACCTATCCCGAGCATTCCTTAACTTCCCTGTACTAACCTCTTCTGTCTCACTAGTATACTGTACTACCCCCAGAATTCCTTAACCTCCTTCAATCTCTTATTTAACCTTTCTCTGTACCCTAATGGCTGCTGTCAGATGTCCATGACTAGTAAAACACTTTAGGATACAGTGTGTATGAAAGTGCCCTGCCCTATATAAAACCATACTCCTGTCCTATTCTGTTTGCCAGACTTAGGTTACTATAAAATTACTGCTGACTGTAAACTGCATATAAATATATGGTCAGTTTTATAAGAGTACAGATGTCACAACATTAATGATATATCCAACACTGAAACTGTAGATGGTTGGAAAATTTAGTGAGCAATACTGCAGGCAGTATGAAACTGAACTCCTGCATGCAATATTTGTCTTCTGTAAAGAAGCTGTTTTGTACAGTAATATATTCTATCATTGATGGATTGATTGATTGATTTCAGAAGTTTACCAGGAAAGACATACTGAGCTGGAGCAACTCCTTTCAATATGCATCCTGGGAGGGGTAAAGGGAAGTGCAGCAGTAAGATTACGCATAAATGAAACAGTAAGCTGCCCTCAATGTTACTTGTGTTTTTTTTGTGGGGGTACTAACTAGTTAGCTTACAATAGAATACATGAACCCTAAAGGGAACAGGAAGACTGCAACATTCCCAGTTTATATTCAACAGACCCCTGTTCTTTATTTGGAAATCTCTGTTTTTTAGCATTATTTTCCTTGGTCTTTAAGACCAGCACTGTATGCCCCATCCCCCATTGCACTGTTGTAAATGCTTTGCACAGTGACATCATCAGTTGGAATCAGTGTGTGTGTGGCTCCTGTTGCTGAGATCACTACCGGCATGTGCTACTGCAGTAATGAAAATGGAGCAGCTCCTCAACAGGCTCAGTTTGCATTAAAGTAGTAGCTCATTTACTAGCAAGTATCAGCACAGGAACATGGACTGATTCTAAATGATGATGTCACTGTTTAAAGCATTTATAATAACACGGTGGTGGCATACCTCACAGCAACTGTCTCTGGCGTTGCCTCAAACATTCCTCCGTCTCTCCTAACCTCGGCACTGAAAAGTACAGATGTAAATAATAAAGTAATGCCCACCATTTGTGCAGCTGTCTAGTTCTTATTAAGAAAATATAATTTATACTAAGCGACATACTGCACAACTTCTGGAGCTGATAGTACTATATTTTCAGACGTGCCCTAATGTTATTTTATACATCTTGTTCCTGGTTTGTGAGGCAGGAAGTTGAGAGGTATAATACAGAGGGCTATACACAAAGCTGGTTTTGAAGATGAAGGAGATAGAAAACAAACAATAAATGTTTAGAAATAGAATAGTGATGGGGTAAATAAATATGGATTAGGAGTGCTGCAGTAGTTCTGTTCCCCTTTAGTACTTATAAACCACTTTGCTATGACAGTTTCTAGGAGGCGGTGTTGGGGCACAATTACATCCCACTGTCAGGTGTCAGACTGCACTGCTGGAAAATCAAACAGTGTACCATATTCTAAAGATATTATTTGCTGAAATTAGTCACTGATGATTCTTTGCTTGCTAGGCCTAATACATAACATTGAATATTGTAGCAAAAGAAGTATAGTAATACAGTACGTGCATGGTCTAGTTTCACCATTGAAAGTCCCTTCATAAATTCTGTGGATTTGTGATGCAATAATCATGTGGAAAAAGTCACCCTTTCCTACTCTGCCTAGTTTTCTGACCTGATTCTCTTGTCATTTCCCCAATATCTAGCTGTCATGCTTTTTCCGGCATCCCCACCTTTATCTGCCTCAACCAATCTTCAAATGAATGCATGTCTATCATGGCCCTGGCTCTGACACTCTGGATATATTGATTAATAGTTGCCCTAAGCTCCTTTTAGCAAATCAAATTTTCACTTTTAGTGAGGATTTCACCTCTGATTTATTCAGCAAAGTGAAATGCACTAAATTGACTTTGACATTCAGGGAAAATGGCTGAAAAACAAAGTGGAGAGAAAGAGATATAAATTGCATTGTGGCTAGAGTCTTCAAGCTGAAAAAGACAGCCTTCTAGAGCATAAAGAGAATTAATTTGCAAAACAAAAAGTTATTTTAAGGCACTATGTATAAGAACAAAAACTGAGTACTGCGCCAGGTGTGAGCTGCAAATAAAACAAATGGGTTACATTAAATGCGCTCTGAAAATAAAGTTAGAGCTGGGGTTCAACCTCAGATCTGCTTCAGAATTATCCAGAAGGGACACTCTTAGGTATTTTAGACACTGTCATGGTTTGTTTCTAATGCTTTGCATTGCTAAAATACTTTTAAAATAATTTTTTTTATATTTAAATTAGTAAGCACTAAACAGGTCAGTGCAGCATTGAAGTATAGGGCTTGCAATGTCATTGACCTGGTTCGAGAATAAACGCAGGGCTTTGGGGGCTGTCACAGAAGGAAGAGGATCGAGCATCCTAGAGGACATAGTCCTCCTCTGGAGAGGAAGGAATGCAGCCTCTGTGGCTGGACTGCCACCTAGGTGGCCAGAGGTGGTGGTGCAGTGAGAAATACTTTGGCAGGGAGGACACAAGCTAACTCCAGAGTATGCAAGGTCATGAACTGAGTAAGTATTCTCAATCAGAGTCCTTGACACCTGTATCCTGAGAAAGGGGAACAAAATCACCTGGAGCATGGCAGAATGACACCTACACTCTCAGATCTCACTGAACCTAACTGCCCACCAGCCTTCAGACTTACAGAACCTGTGGGGACTAGTCTCTGCCTCTAGTAGGAGTCCACCATGAGGAACAGGGTTCCCTCGCGGACCCCTGAGGCTGGGTAAATGACAGAGAATGGGTTGGATGGGGCTGGAGTAGAGATGTCACGAGTTTTAATTTGCCAGTGAAGTTGCTAAATTCACATTTGGGAAAAATTTCATGAATTGACAGAGGTGGCACTTTTTCAAGTGAAGTCAAGAAGTAATGGTGAAGTTGTAACTTTGCTGCTGAATTTGCATGACTTTTCTTGAAAAGGTGCCACTTCACCTGATGAAAACTGAGGAAGCCACTGTCAGACTTCATGAATTTAGCAGAGTTCATGGATGAGTTTGTGAAGCGATGTTTACCAACTGTGTGCATCTCTAGCTGGAAGGTAGACAAGTGGAGAGCAGCACCAATGACAGGGGATAAAAGCCCAAAAAAACACCAAATATTGTTTGGTGTAACTCATTGGAGTAACATTTTGTAGAAACTGTTCTTGTAACCAAACCGATACCCGTGAAACACTTATGGTGAACAACAATACCTGGCACTTCTGGGCTCACAGGTAGTTTCCACTGCACAAAATGGCAGCCAAACACTTTGGCAAGTGAAAAGCACTTCTTTTTATTGACTGATATGGTGTAAGTATTTTTTTATTTAAATAAAGGTTGTGTTGGAGTAAAGCCCCCTCCCCAATTACTTATAATTTTTACCAGGAAATGTTATCCACCTTATTCAGAATTACACACAAAATCTTGGGCCCCATGTTTGTACAGTAAAAATTGTGCTCGCTTCCATTTCTGCTTATCATGTCGTTGTTCTTACAGTACGTCACCAAACAATAGAGCCTTACTAGAATATTTTCCAAACACAGCAAAGACTTCTTCTGGGCAATTTGGTCTTCATAATAGCTGGTTTCCACTGGAATTCTACATAATTAGGGTATTTTTGTAAGATGTTAATAAAGAAATACTTAACTCGTTATAAATTCCAGCTAGATAGATAGATATTTATTGCAAAAGACTTAGTTAATACAGACATTAAGGTTGAAGAACACAAAACACACAAAAGCAGGAAAATGAGAAACCATTAGGGTTTGGGTCTCGAGTATTGCTGCATCAGTAGTAGGGTCTTCCTTGGGGTTGTCAACCCTACGCCCACCCCTCCTACCAGCCTGTAGCCTCCTGTCTGAAGCACAAGGTACAGTTCCCAAGCTAGTACCTCATAGTGATATAGTATGACCAACATAATATGTTGTAGCTTTACCGTCGCGTGGGGCCCTCTTGGTCCTGTTTGAAGACATCACATCTGAGCTCATTTGCTCATGGGAGGGTTAGAGCATTGGGTTGACAACCCCAAGGAAGACCCCACCACTGATTTGGCAATACTCCAGAGACCCAAAACCCTAATGGTTTTAATTTCCCTGCTTTGTGCACTTTGCATTCTTCAACCTAATGTCTACGTGACCGCCGATTTTGCAATTAATTTCCTTCTTTTAATGATAGTGGTATTGTAGCCTCATTTGTGCAGGTCCAGAGACCTGTGCAGAATGAGGTAAATATAATATTGGAGACAATCCTGACCCAGTGCATGGGCCCAGCAGGCCCTGGCATGCATGTCAGTACCTTGTGGGGAAAGCTGCCTTACCCACCACAGGATGTCGTGTCTACACAAAACACTGCTCTGTCCTCACCCAGGCCGAGGTTGCATGCTGCAGCACCTTCTCCATCAGTCTTGTTCCATTAAACCAGCTCACTAAGTTCACACCTGAACTCAGGTCACTGGCGCGCAGTAAGGCAACATGGTCCGCAGTGGGGCAAAGGACATCCCTGCAAACAACTTCACTAATAAATTATTTTTTTTTTTTATTTTGACCCAGACTTTCAACATAGTCATCTTGTGATTCCACCTCATGAACCCAGTAAGTGAAAACTTTCAAATCCCTGCCAAAACACCATTGTATGCCACAGGTGGAAAACACTTTTCAGCCAGAATTTGAAAATGGGAGCTGTAATGTTCATGAGGGTGGTGTGAAAAATGACTGTGTTGAAAATTTAAGTCAGAATAATGAAAATTACCAAAGTTATAGACGCGTGTAGAAAACTTTCAACGTACTGTATGCTCGTAATCGGGTTATTTTAGGGATCTGTTCACCAAATTTTCAACATGGCCTTTTGGGACTCCACCGCATCAATATTAGCAGCAATTATGTTAATGGGCCCAAAGGTGATTTTTGTGAAGCGACTCGAATCACCTTCTTTATTTTTTTAACTTTTGTTTTACCAGGAGAGACACGCTAAGCTGAAAGCTTGTTTACAGGTGCAACCTGGGAGCACAAGGAAGTTAAGTGACTTGATCAGGGTCACACAGTATGCAAGTGGGGCTGTGGGATTCAAACCCAGGTCTCCAGGTTTGCAGCTCAGAGCCTTAAACCACTGCACTATACTGCCTTCTGGACCCAATAACAACATTTCACTATGAGTGTTCATCAGGTGGGGTCCCAAAGGACTATGCTGAAAATTTGGTGAAGAAATTCCTAAAATGGCTAAGTTATGAAGAGAAATTTAAAATAACAATGAAATGCATTATATGGTACTTACAGTACCTGTATTCCTTAGTTCACGGTTCAGCATTGAAGAGTGAAGATGTGTCTGTCCCAGAGGATTGCAGTGATGGACCTAGACTGGTAAGTACAGGGCAAGTGTGGGTGTGGGGTGGTGGGTGCTTAGTGGGAGGTCAGGAGGGGGTGGTGGTGATGATGAAGGACTGATTTCTTTCTTTCAGGTTACAAAACTAAAATTCATTGTGTGACCGTTTTCTTTTTGCAGTACCAATTATTATAATAAAGCAACTTCAGGACACGGGGTGAGTTCTGCAGTGTCCCATACATTGCTGGTGGGGGGACTTGTACATGCCGACACAGGAGACTTGCCCCGGTTGGCAACTATACATAACAACAGGCTTGTGGAGGTGGGGGTCATACCAATGATAGGAAGAAAGACTGACCGACACCAGGGTTGGGCACAAAAAATAAATAAGCTGGCACCAGAGATTGAGGCTCCCAGTGCGCATGTATCATGGTAATGACAGCAGAGCACAGTCAGCATGGCAGGGCTGTAGTGACAGTAGCCCTATCCCTGATAATATGACAGAGCAGGGACTGAGGTACTAGAAACTCTCCATGTTTGGTACCAAATAACAAATGACAGCTGTGTCATAGTACAACCTGCTGTTGTTGCAAAAGTTCAGCTGGCTTCAGAACATTGTTTTTAAACTGCATGCCTAAAACTGAAATTTTTCTTAAATAATTATGTTTGGGACATAAAAAAAAACAGAAAAAGCACACACCTTGGGTCAAACTCTATCACATCTGAAAGTTTCAGGTTTCAAATCCTTATATGTGTTAAGTTATTGATGAGCAAAACAAAAACTTAGTTTTGGTGATTTTTGTGTTTTGCACCTCTGTAACCTTGCCTCCATTGAACTGATCCCCATGAAATTTTCAGGATCCAAAGATCCTGCCACCATCGTTGTGCTTTCAAAATTTCCAAACTGAGGAATAGATAACCAGTTCAGTTAAGAAGGGAGAAAACCTTTTATAGGTACATTAAGGAGCCGAAAAAGACCAAGGGAGGGTTAGTGAGGCTTAATAAAGGGAGGGTGGGCAGAGGGTGACAGTGAAAAGCAGGGATACTGAACAAATACTTCTGCTCAGTATTCTCAAAAGAAGAGATGGAGAGGCACCTAAACCAAACAATAGAAGCACCCTGGGTAGTGGGGTCAATACCAGTCCATTCACAGAAGAAAGGGTCCTGAAAGAACACCCATAACTGAAGGTAGACAAAGCAATGGGGCCTGATGGGATTCACCCCAGAATTCTAAAAGAACTAAGGAATAACTAGTAACACCACTGGCTACCCTTTGTATTAAATCATGGGAGGATAGCATGGTACCTGAGGACTGGAGGAGGGCAGATGTGGTCCCCTTCACAAAGTGGCAGCAAGGCAGAGGCAGGAAACTACAGACCTGTCAGTTTGACCTCAGTGGTAGGAAAATCATGGAATCACTTCTGAAGGAAAGAACTGTTGAGTACCTAGAGGCCAGTGGGGCTGGGACCCAAGGCAGCATGGATTCACAGCTGGAAGTCATGTCAGATGAATCTAATTGATTTCTTTGACCGGGTGACCAAAGTAGTAAACCAGGGAGGGCTGTGGACATGGCC
This sequence comes from Neoceratodus forsteri, assembly GCA_016271365.2. Taxonomy (NCBI): domain Eukaryota; kingdom Metazoa; phylum Chordata; order Ceratodontiformes; family Ceratodontidae; genus Neoceratodus; species Neoceratodus forsteri. Next base: position 1,179,799,335 of record CM057450.1, on the reverse strand, counting down.
TACCTAGACTTTAGCAAGACATTTGACACAGTCCCACACAAAAGATTAATAAACAAATTAGCCAGCCTGGGAGTGGGTCCCAGGGTGGTAACCTGGTAAAACACTGGCTGGACAACAGGAAACAGAGGGTAATAGTAAGCGGAGTCCACAGTGAAGAAAGGAGGGTTACTAGTTTGGTATCACAGGGTTCAGTACTGGGCTGGTCCATTTAATGTCTTTATAAGTGACATTGCAGAGGGACTGGAAGGAAAAGTATGTCTCTTTTCAGGCGACAGAAAGATCTGCAATAGGGTTGATACACAAGGTGGGGTGGAAAGGATGAGAAGGAACTTGCTGAGTTGGAGGAATGGTGAAATGTATGGCAGCTTAGATTCAATGCAAAGAAGTGCAAAGTAATGCACCTGGGAAGCAAAACCCAGTTGAAGAGTACACAGTGGGGTGGGGTGGGGGCACTAACAACAACAAAAGTGGAAAGGGACCTGTGAGTAGTCATATCAGATGACATAAAGGTAGGCAAGCAATGTGAGAAGGCAATAAGGAGGGCTGGGGGATAGTGGGATGCATAGGAGAGGCATCACCAGTAGAAAACAAGACATTTTTATCCCTCTGTACAAACAGTTGGTGAGACCCCATCTGGAGTACTGCACAGTTCTGGAGACCTCATCTCCACAAGAACATAGACAGGATGGAGGCAGTCCAGAAGAGAGCAACTAAAATGGTGCAGGGTCTATACCAGAAGCCATACAAAGAGAGACTAAAGAGCCTAATATGTATACCATCAAGGAAATGAGGAGAAGGGGACATGATAGAAACTTTTAAGTACCTCAAGGGAATCAACAAAGTCCAAGAGGTAGCATCTTCGGGAAAAGTGATGTGCAAGAACAAGGGTGTAGTTTAAAAGATGAGGTGGCGGCTCCAGGGCAACGTGAGGAAGTAATTTTTCACAGAGAGGTGGTGGTCACATGGAATAGCCTTCCTGAGGAGGTTGTGGGGTCATAAAACACTGGGGAATTCAAGAATGCATGGTACAGACATAAGGCAGTTCTAGTGGGGAGAGAGTAGGAGAAAGTAGGCTGTTGGTTAACTAGGATCTGCAGCTTATCCAATAGGCAGGAACTGGGCAGACTGGGTGGGCCAAGTGGTCCTTATCTGCTGTCAAAGTCTATGTTTCCATGTTTCTCTGATTCCTGTAAATCGTTAAACGTGGGGTATTATATATATATATATATATATATATATATATATACTTTGACACAACAGTGAGAAAATTCCTAAAACATGTAGCCCCAGGAGCAGTACTCATCCATGTGAAAGAGGAACGGTCCAGTTTTAATTGTAAACGTAATAATAAGTCAATAATATTGATATGTGTGCTTATTTATATAATTAATTCAATTTTCCAGGAAAGACCTTATGAGAACAAGTCTCATTTCCAAAGGTGTCCTGGGTAAAGATTTCAAAAATGAAGGAATTTCACCATATAGTTCTAATACTGCATCACCAGTACACACACAAAAGAAAAGCAACATCTAATATTTATGTTAGGTGAAAAGCACAATGGACAGTACAGTACAGTTGTTTTTCGCCCAGTGAAAGCATGACAAAAATAATGTTGCTAAGATAAAACTTAGATAGGCTTCCTGTTCTCAAAAGGAAGGGAGGATTCTGGGATTAACAATCAGAAGCATTACAGTTCACTTCTTATATCCTACAGCTCCCTGTTTTTGGAGGCTTACTCAGTCCTTATCACGGTAGTATAACCTGTTATAGAAATGCCTATAAAACTTTGAGGACACAATTGGCATTGCAGTTTCTAGTAATCAAACTACAGACCTGTGAGCTGGGAGTTTGCTGGTTTGAATCCCACAATAGCTTACCTCACTGACCTTAAGCAGGCCATTTAGCCTCCTTGCATGTCAGTCTTCCCAGCTATAAAATGAGTTGAAACAGGACCCAGCTGAAAATGAACTGCCATCTTGAGGAGGCAGAATAGCGTAGTGGTTAGGGCACTGAGCTGCAAACCTGGAGACCTGGGTTTGGATCCCATCAGCTCCCACTTGCATACTGTGTAGACCTAAGCAAGTCACTTAACTTCCTTGTGCTCCCAGGTTGCAACTGGAAACAAGCTCTGGCTTTGTGTGTCTTTCCTGGTTAAACAATTTCCTCTTTCCTATCCTTTTGCCTCAGTTGGGCTAGCTAGGATTAATAAATTGTAAAACAAAATAAGTAACAGCTTTCTGTTTTGCCTTGAACTCTATGCACACCCTCACGTTGTTTTATACTAATAGCTTTGGATAGTGACAGAGGTGGTTGGTAGCATAAATCCTTGGTTTGACTGGGAGCAGACATAGCTGCACCTGTAAGAGGGACGTCAACAGCATATTCTACTAAACCCACCAGCACCCAGCCAAATACTCTAAATCCAAGGGTGCCATTTAAATTTGATCTACTTTCTCTTGCCGTCTCTGGCTAAGTCGGCTTCACACCTGCTAACCTACATTACAAAAGGATTAATTACCTGAATAGAAAGGCTATGAGTCAGTCAGCATGTTTCTGGTAGGGCACATGGTGACCTGGGCATGGAGAGAGAGAGAGAGAGAGAGAGAGAGAGAGAGAGAGGAGAGAGGAAGGAGGGTGGAGCGGAAAGGAGTGAGAAAGAGACGACAGCTGGTGATAATGGCAAGACTTGGCACAAATCTGAGAAGCAAAGTCAGCTAGTTTTTTTCTAAAAATCAGTCTGCTCTAATCCCTTCTGTATCAAATGGATCACGTAAGCACTCTGTGACCCCATGTTTACAATGATAATAGTAAAGCTCTTTTGTGAGCATCACTTTATCGAGAAGGAATCCTGACCTAATATTTGAAGCACATTACACAAGGCTCTATGAGGTTTAACACGTTAGAGAGGTACTTTGACTGACACAAAAATATCAATCCTGGTATAATGCATATTGTTATATTGCATAAAACAAGCTCAAGATCTATTAGGCTAGTTCTGTTTTCCTGCTGATGATTACAGTTAACCCTTAGAAGACTGTGGACGTATATATACAGAATCTATATACGTTCACATATTCAGTTCTCAACCATGACCATCAAGCTTCTAATGCAAATCACCACAGTTTTAAAGTAACAATACTTATATTACTTTAGTTATACAATCCGTTTCTCTCTCTGCTGTGATTGCTAGCCATCATGAAATGGAGGTGGCATCACTAACTCTGCCTCCCCATGGACTGGCATTGAGGCTTTCTATAATGGGACTGAATTTTTCCCCTTACTCTCTTTTGTAAACAAACAAAAAAAAAAACAGTTGACAGTATGAAAAGATCAAAATGCTTTTCATATTATATTGCCTTGTATTATTCTAAATGCAGATTTGTCTCTCTGTCTGTATATCAGTCCGAGCAAAACACTGTGCATTTCGTATGACCAAGCCATACAGTAGATGCACTTCTCAAAGTGTTATAGGCACTCAGCTTGCCCCATATCCAGAGTTCAAGACATGCATATATTTATTTATGACTGCACTCTTTTGTGTTTCACTTACAATTATAAAATGGCAATAAAATGTCTAGATACTTCACTGGCCAAGAGAGCTCATCTGACTGTATATTAAGTTCCTAGAATCACATGGTCAGGTGCCAGGTCTCATTATCAAGGCAAAAATGCTTGTTACCTAAAAAATCAGTGACTGTTTTCACATATATATTTTATTTAAAATTTAAGTAAGCAAATTATTTATGTAAAGAAAATCAAATAAAAATGGTTTAATTTGCATACAATACAAAAACAGTGAACTATTTTATAAGTGCAATAAGACACTCCAGGATGGTCATCCGAAGGATTTGAATACACTTCCCAGGGGTGTAAGGATATACAGCTTTTGGCCTCATGCCTTACAGCCCTGGGGCAGGCATAAAAATCATTTAATGCACACCTGTTGTGGCTTATTGTTTATATATAAGTAGACAGATAAAGCTCAATGTATGCAATAGCAGTGTAAAAATAAAGTCACAAATATCGAGGTTCTTTTTCTTGTCTTACACCTACAGTTAGAATGTCATGACATTCTCACTCTGGATGATAATAGAAAACAAATATTCTTAGGCTCAGCACCACAAGTGAAGAGCTTCACAGCTTCTGGAAGGGTGATTATCTAGCCTTACCCATACTCAGGAGTGTCGTATTGTGCTTATAAATGGGTAAGCTTAAGAAACTATTTAAATTACAAAAAAATACCAGCTTTTAAAAAATTTAAAACAGGTAATTTTCTTTTGTTAAATGTAACTAGTGAAAAGTAGTCCCTATCCACTTGTAACTCATCTGTCATTCTACCGTTCAGTACATGGAGTGCTTGTTCATTATGGAATAGAGAAATTCAAACTTCTGTAGAATTCCTCTCAAAATGTTCTCCCCTCACACACAACAGAAGGCCTTTATGGAGCCATGGTCTCAGTTTCATCTGTATCAGGGTATGCAGCAGAGATTGCCCAGGCAAGCTTATAAGGATGGAGGGATTTTTCATGGTCACCAAAGAAACATCAGAAAAAAAACGAAAATCATACTTCATTTTTAAATTTGTTGAATGTGTAAGAAAAGTATCACATAAAGGAACAAATGTTTAATTATGCAATTATGTTTTAATATGTAAGGTATTTTTACTTTTAAGGGCTTTTGTTGATGGTTTTGGCAAGTAAAAGTGTCAGCTATGTTCCTAATGGTAATCAGGGATGAGTGAAGTAGGTTATGAATTCTGTATGTGATTTTATAAGGATACTTTTCTACTGGACATTAGATTGAGGTACATGTATGGGTGCTAGCCTACCTTAGCCATTCAGCTAGAATTTCCCCTACCCATTTTAAAAAGAATTGTAAGTATACCTTATACCTTTGCTGACACAGCAGCACATCAAACTGATTACCGCATAAACCAAATATGGCAAAGGCCTAAGAAAATATACGGGATATTTTACTTGTGATCTGTGGTTTTCTGGTCTTTTTTGTGTTGAGTGTCAGACTTTTACAGAGTGTGTCTGATGCTCAACATCCAAGATAACATGTTTTCTTTCTAGTCGGTCTTCTCCATAGAGCCGCAGTCTTTTGTCTTGGGGCTGCAGGCACCAGGACTCCATGGGAAATAGAACATTTGGACCAGCATGCACCATGAGTATGAGCATTCACTGGCAGCATAGTGGTGCCTGCCCAACTACGAGTCCTTTCCTGCCATCAAGAACACCGTCGTGTCCGGTGAACCAAGAGAAATTGGGTTTGCCTGCAAAGCTTCTTCCTGTCTAGTTCTTTGTTTTTATCATTGTTTATTTGTACAGTGTATCATTTTCTTTCTTGGCACTAAGTTGTGTGATTTTTTAACCTGTTTTGACACTACCACAGATTTTGTTGCTGGCATGAAGGCATCTCTGAGGTAGAGTGCATACATTTTCTTTGGTGGCCTCCTTGCCCTTTGGGTTAAGATGGGCCTGTAGGAGTTTATCAGATCTGGGTATCTGCATCACTTCAGTTTCTGTCCTCCTTGCCCCTTTGGGTTAAGATGGGTCTATAGGAGTCTCGACAGATCTGGGTATCTGCATCACTTCTCTTGGTGTCCTTCTTGCCTTTGGGTTAAGATTGGCCTGTAGGAGTCTCGACAGATCTGGGTATCTGCACCATTTCGCTGTACCAGATATTTTGTTCTCCATCGAGCTGTTACAATTTTCTCCAGCATCCGAGATCCTCTAGGCATCTGCCATCTAGGCACCATACCAGGCATTCTCGCCTCTGGCAGAGTTTCTTCAGCAGATACCAGTCTCTGTTTGTCACCAGCTCTGCTGCCACTCTTCCTTAGTACCATCTCTGACCACTCTTTAAATGAACCTATCTACAGCAGGGTTTTCTCCAGTGGGAACTGCATGGTGGGGTACCTCATTGCCAACATTGGTGCTGACCTCGCTGTCAACTTCAGTGCCAGTCTCAGGTTAAGCATTCTCCAGGGTTATTTTCAAGAACTGAAACTCATCTTGCATCTTTTTCATTCATTGTGAGTAATTTTCATGCAGGGTTGCATATTTTCACTCAAATTATGTTTTCTCTTAACTGATGTCTTTTTATTCATCTTGAGTAATTTCTCATATAGGGCTACATATGTTTACACCATGTTTTTCTACTCAGTTGGCATTTTTCAATCATCTTACTTTATTTTCCCTGATCTTGAGTGATTTGTTCTTATCAACACAAGCCGGTATACTCTCATGTAATTTACTTTTTTACACAATTGGGGTCTTTTTTCATGCATCTTGGACTATTTCTCAAACAGGCTTGTATTTTTTTGTTTACTATTAGTGTCAAACAGTTTGCATTTTTAAGTGTCATTTGGGTCCTTCTGGCACAGTTTGTACTTTTTATGCATGTCTGAACTATAACTGTTTTTACACAAGTAATGTCCCACAAATTACATATCTTTCTCACATCTTCTATTATTTTCATGCAACTGGCAATTTTTCATGCAAGTCTGTGGTACATAGGAATAATTGGATAAGAGAAACAGTATCCCATCTTGCTTGTCTGACATTTTCAACAGGAATATCCACTGATGTGCATTTTATATTTGCTGTGCATGCATGTGCAGCAGACATTTTGTTAGGAGAGTGGCTTTTCAGGGGTGTGATACTGTTAGGCCAGTTGTCAGACCAATGCAGAGTGGTCTGCAAGGGGCTTGGCAGTGTCACACCAATAATTACAGGCTGATCATGACAGTATCTCTGGCTTGCTGGGCAGAAACTTAGGTATTTGAAGAAAGAGCCGTAATCTCAATCATAGGTCGGCTCTTTCTTTGATCTGCATTGCTGAGCAAGCACATCTGCTCTGTCATCATCTGCCTGCTGAGAAATTACACCCTGTAACAGAAAAATCCATCGATGTCTGTTGCTGGCACCCCGTAAATGTTTCCCCACCCAACCCTCCTCTGTACCCCCAAACATAACACTGACACTGGGTGCCCAATCCCTCAGTGTCACCACCTGAAATAAAGAAAACCATTCCTCATAGTTTTTATTTATCTGTCTATCTATCCTGTACAAAAAAACCATCCATTGATGTTTGTTGCTGGTGCCGTCTTTACTGCCCACCCACCCGACCCTCCAACTCAGCACCACCACCCTCCCAAACATAACACCGACACTGGGGTGCCAATCCCTCTGTGTTGCCACCTGAAATAAAGACATCTGTCTCTTGTAGTGTGTGTGTGTAGATATATATATATATTATCCTGTAAAACAGAAAATGTCCATCGATGTCTGATGCTGGTGCCACTGTAACTGTTCCCCCCACGATCCTCCAACTCAGCACCCAGAACCCCACCCCCTACAAACATAACCCCAACACTGGGGAGCCAATCCCCTGTGTTGCCACCTGAAAGAAAACCATCCCTCGTCATTTTTAACCCTGTTAAAAAGAAAACATCCATCAATGTCTGTTGTGCTGTTAGTCCACCCACCCAACACTCCCACACAGCACCCACCACCCCACAACCCAAGTCCTTATTTACACACTGGGGTCCAACACCATAATCCTCTCTGGTCTGCAGACACGTCCTCACTCTTCAAAGCTTGACCATGAACTGAGAAATCAGATATGTGGTTCAGTGTATTTTAATGTGGGTTTGAACTTAGTTTATTTATTTATTTTTTTGTTGACGGGTAAGTGCACTAGACAAATCCTGCCTATTTCAGGCACGACCGAGAGGGGCATAACTTGGCCATTTTGAATATTTTTCCCCAGATTTTCAACATCCCATTTTTGGGACCATGCATCATGAAAAGTGGCAATGAAACTGGGCAAATCTATCCTAAAAGGTGTTTCTGTAGTCACTGCATGAAATCACCTTTCAGGCAGAAGTTGAAAATTTCTCCACCCTTGTTCATGAGGTGGGGATATAGAAGACTATCTTGAAAATTTCACGTGAAAACATTAAAAGAACTTAGTTATGAGCCTACATTGAAATTTGCAAATGGAGACTTGTAACTTTGGTAATTTGTAATATTTTGACCCTAAGTTTTCAACATAGCCATTTCTTTTCACAGCACATCACTTAATGTGACAGCTATCATTTTTCAAATCCTGTCCAAAATGTGTTTTCATGTCCCAAAGGTTGATTTCACTGTTGCTGAATGAAATCATATTTCAGGAAGGAGTTGATCATTCCTCTGCCCTTGTTTATGAGGTGGGGTCATAAGGAGGCCATGTTGAAAATTTGTGGTAAAAATATTAGAAAACAAAAAAATATGAGCCTACATTGAAATTTGCAAATGCAGGCTCATAACTGGTAATTTTCAATATTTGGATCCCAGATTTTCAACATAGCCATTTCTTCACAGCACATCATGAATGTGACAGCTATCATTTTTCAAATCCTGGCCAAAATGTGTTTTCATGTCCCAAAAGTTGATTTCGCTGTTACTGTATGAAATCACGTTTCAGGAAAGAGTTGAACATTTCCTCTGCCCTTGTTTATGAGGTGGGGTCATAAGGAGGCTATGTTGAAATTTGAGGTAAAAATATGAAAACAACAAAGTTATGAGCCTACATTGAAATTTATGAACGCAGGCTCATAACTGGTAATTTTCAATATTTACCCCAAATGTTCAACATAGTCATTTCTTCACAGCATCTCATGAATGTGACAGCTTATCATTTTTCAAATCCTGGACAAAATGTGTTTTTAGCACTTGTGGCACAAAATCACTTTTGAGCAGGATTTGAAAATGTTCTCCAGCCTTGTTCATGAGGTGGGCTCATAGGAAGGCTATGTGGGGTCATAAGAAGGCTATGTTGAAAATCTGGAGTCAAACTGTGATAAAACAACACAGTTAAGAGTCTACATTGCAGTTTTTCAATGCAGCTAGAAACTGTGGTCATTTTCAATAGTTTGACCCCAACTTTTCCAGCATAGCCATTTTTCACACACATCATGAGTGTGACAGCTGTCATTTCTCAAATCCTACCCAAAATGTGTTTTAACACTTGTGGCACAAAATGACGTTTCAGCCGTTGTTTTGTAAATAACACCTGTCATGCTCAAGAGGTAGTAGTAAGAAACACGATGTTGAAAATTTGGGGTGCAAAACAACTAAGTTATGAGGAAATGAATGTTCCAACATTTACTCATAACTTTATTTTTATGATTTTGGTCCCTAATGTTTAACATATCCCTTGTGTTACCCACCTCCTGAACATGGCAAGTGTCATTTATCAAATCCTCCAAAACTTGTTTCCACAGTCGCTCAACAAAATCATCTTTCGGATGCGATTTTAAAAATTCCACCTGTTTTGATCATACCATCAGGTCATAAAAAGACTATTGGACAATTGGGGTCAAAATATGAAGCACACTTAAAAGTAGACAGTGTATCTCATCTGCTCTATTCTGGGTAAATGTATAGTAAAATGAATACAAGCAAGACCCGATACAACAGCAATACCAGCGAACATTCGGCATTGACAAATGCTTGTTTTTTCAGACATCTAGACCCAACTTAAAACTTTTAACTGTTTTACATTCCACTACCTCTGTGGGTAAACTATTCCAGATTCTCACCACTCTCCTCTGAGAGAACATTCCTCTCCTCCTTTCAGTCATGAAATGCATACCCTTAATGAGATGCATACCCTTTGTTTCTTATGCAATCCTGTGCTATTTTGATATGTAAAGTTCATGCAGTTTGTGCTATTTTCTCCACTTGCACTCTTGCTATTTATTCCTCTAGGATTCCTCTTTGCTACCTTTTGACTGTAAAGTTCTTAACCTGCAGCTGTGGGTCTCCTGGGATTGCCCATGCAGGTTCATGTTTGCTATTTTAAGATTAAGCATTTCAAATAGTTGAGCATGTATTTGAGCAATTGTTTTCATTCAGGATTATTCCTTCCATTTGAAAAATGTAAAATGTTCACTTTTAAAACATGGATTAGGCTAAAACAGCTACTCTTTGCTGGTCTACAGGAGCAGTCATTGTAATGTCTCTGCATACTGTATCTGGAGCCATCCAGCAATGTGTCTGAATGGCTTTCTAGGAGTCTGAGACCATCACTTTAGCACTGTAGCATCTACCAGTGTGGAATCTGAGGACTTGAGTTGACGTTTGAACCTATATCATAGTGTGTTGCAGCAATCCTACTGGCCCAGTCCAGTATTCATAATTCATTACAAAAGCATTTTAGCAGCTAGTAAATGGGATCTATAGCTACTGCTGTCCGAGAGTGCGACTGTAGGTTCTGCCACCCAGGAAAATCCAATTGGTACAAGAGTTCAAGGAAGAACTTCATTTTCACTTTTTAGTGTATGGTTCCTTTAAAGAAGTATTTCACTGCTTCCTAGCACAGACCCTGGAAGAGTGAAGTGGATTAGTAGTAAACTATTCCACAGCCTGCACTGGCTCATCTCTTCTCTTTTCATCAAGCTGTCTATCACAAATATGGTAGATGTAGTGCCCCATATTCCTGCATTGTGGAGGTGGGGGTGGTGCCAGGCACTTACCATTTGACAGTCAAGGTTACTAGCCATCAAACCTCAATACTACCACAAGTGGGAGGGGGGATGCAGTCTGTAAACTTGAATTCTGGTGGGAGAATCCATGGTATTACACAGAAAGCACATTGTCCAGTTGCTATATCGGCCATTCAGAACTGACTGCACCTGCTACTTGCCCTTTGAAAAGACACTGAAAAAAATGTCTCTGTCCATGGGTTAGAGCTACATCCACTGTTGAATGCTTTCATGACTTCATTTGATATAATTTATTTATTCAATCAGTACATGGATTTGGATGTTACACACGGAGATGGAATGTCTCATTTTACTGAGGTCCCAGTCTGACAACAACAGGTGTACTATATAATAACATAATAAGAGCAGCATAAATATAATCTCAAGCACAGTTAGTAAGGTATCTGCATTTGGATACATCTAGATACCCTGCAGGGACTAGCCAGTTAGTATAACTAATAAATCACTTATGTTGCACAAATCACATGTTCAGTTCTTTGCTCATCTATATCTGGTTGATATCCTCTTATCAGGCATCTCTTTATTGTTGAGGCTGCTTAGTCAGGGATATCAGCCTTGTTGGCAGGGGTGATTGCCAGTTGAAAAACAAGGCATTATTGCTCATTTTTCCTCTTATTAGTTTGATTACATTTGCAAATCAAATCAATCCATCAGACACGATCAGGCCGTGTTTGCAATTCAAGAAATAGTAATCTCCATCTAATAAGATGCAAATGTGTCACATCGGTAAGTAACCAATAAATCATCGGCGTGTCTTGGCAATCATTAAATATCAGAACCAACAGTCAATTTTAGTATTTTCAATTTGCGATATGCCGCTGGAATATAAAGATAGATGGACGTAATTACACAAACCAAACACTATTTCAGTTCATTCCAGACAGCAAATTTAGTGGAAGGTATAACTGGCTTGTCATCACACTACATTATTCCTGGCGGTTCATGCAAAGTTCACAGACAAGCATGAAATAGCCAGTGCTCCCCACCCCAACCCTCCAATAAATGGTTCAGATGGGGCCTTTCCATCAGCGCATAACAGGCATGAGAATGGAAGTATTACAGCAGTCAGCACAGCTACAGCCCTGAGCAGTGCATAAGGCTCTGCTGGTATTTGGGAAGAACTTTATGGAACTAACCTTTTTAAAAATATGTACTACATATATTAGAGTCTCCCATCACCTATAGCTTCTCATATGTTCTACCCCAAATTTAGAGCATCCTCAAATCAAACCCTCATATTTTGCTTCTTTTTATGGAGCAGGGAATGGAGTAATGTGGCTATGGGTTTAAAACAAGTAGGGGCTCCCTCAGCCTTAACTCAGTCTAGAAGAATGACTTTTCTGTAAAGGGCAGGCCTCATTTTTGGAAGGATTGGGAAGTCCTACTTACAAGCTGTTGCCATGGAATTGGTGGAGTCCTTTATGTACCCAAGTGACATAAAAAGATGAGCGAAATCCCTTCCTGCTCTTATTATAAAGAAGACTCCGGGAACAATGCTGTGTAATATGGGAGGGCTGCGTGAGTGTCATTCACTGATTATGGTAAAACATATGACTATAGATAGTCATAAGAAGTTTGCTCAGACAAATACCTTGCCAAGCAAAGAAATGGCACAGAAGCCTTAAACCATTTCACTGACAACTATTTCAAAAAATGCTGCTATTTAAAATCAAAACTTTTATTAAAACAAGGGCATTCTCTCTATGTATGTAAGATAGGTAGACATATATACAGACAGACAAACAGGCAGGCCAGCTGTATATTAATTTTCAAAGAAAGACAGCATGAAAACCAGTTGCAGTTAGTTTCCATAATAGAAACATTACAGGTCACTGCACACTACCACAGTTTATAGCTGAGGTCAAGCACAAAATAAAATCCTCTTAAAATATTTGCAGTGTATTAAATTATACTTTAAGCCATTTCCATACCAGGTTTTCCAATTTTAATGAGCTCTTCTTATTTAAAATGTTATTAACACATAATAATAATAACAGCAAACACGCACACACACATACACAAACACAGGAACACTGTAGGTATACTGGCTGCTCAGCATCCATTTATTTGATTAGTCCTGTTGCTGAGCTATGCTTCCGTGATTCAACGGGCTGATACTAAAGGACTACAAACACATTAGCAGGTGTAATTTGTATGAAATTCTGGAACTGTATGTGCCAGCTGTTCTATACCAGTAGAAGTTGCTGTACAAGCAAAGACTGTTTCTGGGACAAGTTTGAGATGAATGGTACAAAATGAAAACAGTTGCATGGATCAAGTAAATGGAATTTATGCAATAGTCGTGGACATAAATCCTATGAGATAAATCTGAGCTACTATGGGATAAATTCAAAATTTTGTATTTATCCACATAGTAGACCATCATCACAGATTTATTCACATAGTAGATATGTCACAATCACTCCGGAACTCATTTAGAATGTTCAGCCTCAGTACCAGTACTAACTATATTCAAATGCAAATAACTTTAAAACGAAAAAGATAGCATAGTGCTATGATCATGAAAGTTGTGGCACACAAAATTATTTACAAAATGAGTGGTATTTCATTTATAGATACGTTATAGATTTTTTGATAATTAGCAAAACACAGCAGAAAATTCATATTTTTTCCATTTTTCCGCAAAACAAATGTAAATAACTTTAAAATGAAAATGATAGCATGGTACTGTGAGCACAAAGTTTATTTGGCACAGAAATATCTACAAAATGAGTGGTGTTTCATTTATAGATACCTTTAGTTTTTTCAGAATTAGCGAAAAAGAGCAAAAATTCCATTTTTGTGCACTGTTTCATCAAACAAATGCAAATAACATAAAACAGAAAAGATAGTATGGTACTTTGAGCACAAAAGTTGTTCAGCATAAAAATATCTACAAAATGAGATGCATGTTGTTTCTAGATTCCTTTTAGATTTTCTATAATCAGCAGAAAATGGCAGAAAATTCAATTTTATTCACTTTTCTGACTAACAAATGCCCCCTACAAAAGCAAAACAAAATTGCATACATGGAATATGCAATGGAAAACTAGTTTAATAAATGATTTACATCTGCACTTGAGCAGTTTGACCTCGGACACCACACTCGTGGCTTTACGCCACTTGTGAGGTTACCTGATGTCAAACTGCTCTTGTGCAGATAAATCATCTATTACACTTGCTTCCATTGCATATCCCTTATTTACATACAATAAACCACATTGGTTTTCTAGTCATATATATATGTATGCATTGAGACATCTGCCCTCTTGTACCTGTTATTGTAATTGTATTCTCCTGGTATTTCTGTGTATTCTCCTAACCAACCCTGTTCCTTCTGCCCTCAACTGCCACTTATCTATATCCTGCCATGCCTGGATCAAATCATCTAGTCCATGGTCCATGTCCCCAAACTAGCACAGTGGTATTGGCTTCCTATCCTTCCTAGGTGGCTATCACAGCACCCCACCCTCCCCACAAATTTGGGCTCCTTTGAAGTGGACCCATGCACCATTCATTAGTGGACCTGTAAGGGGGTGATACCGAGGTTCAAGCTTTTGTTAGGATGAAAACAGGGGCACTTGTTGACTCTTTGACTATGTTTTGATGGTGGGGCCTGGCATTGGCATTATCCTGCCTTCCCAGCAATGGTCCCTCTGTTTTAGCCACTGACCAAGGACAGGACCCCACCCTGCATGAAATTGTGGGTGTTGGGGACAGCTTCTATATATACTGCCATCACCAACTAGAACCTTATGGTCCCCTGGGCAGAACATGACTGCCTTGACCATTAGACCACCAGAGTGGCCCCTGTCTTCTTGTTTCTTGCATTCATCTTTGAAGTGTTTTCTAACTGCACTAAGAACCAAACTGGTTACAGTTTATGGTAAAGTGTATGCCCACTGTGCCTCAGCTTACTTTAAATCTCCCTGCTGTGAATGTTTTAACTCCCATTTCAGACCTTTGAGTTTAACATCATCATCAGCTCATGTTCTGCTGATTTTAATCTTGAACTTATTTTGTGCTGTTGTTGTACAGAGCCGTGGGATAATGTATAGAAAGTGTAGTATAACTTACCATTTAATTGTATAGTTGATAAAACAGCTGTCTATGAAACATATTGTATTATATTTTCAAATTTAGAATTTAATTTTCAGAAAAGAATAAGGAGTGTAGAATCTGTTGTAACCATCTGTCCTCATCAGCCACTTGCTAGTATTTTCCTGTCTCTTTTCATCTTACCCAATACAGGCTTAATTATGAAACTGGCATGTGCATTCTAAATACTCACACAACTGCTTGAAGACCTTGCTGCAGGGCACTGCTGTCGGGAAACATAAGGCAGTATGCAGGCAGCACCTGTGTAATTAATGTAGTTCTGCTCGTGATGCTTGTGAGACACCGCCAGCCCAGGTGCAGCATTTGGATTAGTTGATCACTACCAAGGCTGTTGCATCTGGTTCAATGAAGAGAATAGATGAACATATAACATGGGTAGAGAAATACCTTAAAGCTTGATTGGCCATGACTTAGTTCTAGCCATAGCCATGGGAGAGCACAACCAATGCTTAAAAACAAGTCCCTGCCAACCTGAATGCAGCCTATTCCATATCCATGTTTCAGTTTAATGGAAAGTTTATTTTAAACTGTGGACATTCTTCCTCATAAAAGTACTACCCCTATGATTTAGTTTTTCCTCTAGTAAGAAATGTGTCTTCTGTTTCACTAATAATTTTAAATCTACTCCCAGCGGGCCTCCCATTTGCTCACTCTTTCTCCCACCCACTCAATTACTCATTCCTCCCTTCCTCCCCATCTGATCCACACCCATGATCTTACTTTTTAATAAAATAAAATTAAGTACTCCAAGTCAGGCACATCACAAACAGATCCCAGAGAATGAAATATTAGAAACATAGAAACATAGCTTTTATCAGCAGAAAAGGACCTTTAGGTCCATCTAGTCTGCTCCTTGTCAATGACTATTCCATCACCACTGACCCAGTTAGTTATAGGTGTCACTTTCTCCCCATGCTCCTCTGCATAATTTGCCCCAGCGCCTATCTCATGCATGCTTGAAGCTCCCACAGTCTTTACCTCTACTAACTCCTCTGGCAGGCTGTTCCAGTTATCCACCACCCTTTCCGTGATGGAGTATTTCCGTACATCACTCCTAAACTCCCCTTTAGTTTCATTGCATGCCCTCTTGTTGTGGTCTCCTTTTCTGAATAGACCCTCCACTTGTACCTTGTTCACTCTGTAAGGTACTTGTAGGTTTCAGTCATGTTCTCTCACTCTTCTCTTCCAGGGAGTACATGTTGAGTTCCTACTTCCTTTCATATGGCTTCTCCTGCAGCCCCTCACCATTTTGGTTGCCTCTGCCTGTACTGCCTCCACCCTTTTGGTGTCCTTGTGGAGGTGCGGCCTCTGGAACTGGACATAGTACTCCAGGTGGGGCTTCACTGGGAGTGATACAGTGGCAGCACCATCTCCCTCCTCCTGCTAGAAATCCTTTCCCAGTGCCCCCCAGCACCCTGCTAAGCCCTTTCCACTGCTTTGCCACACTGTCCAACTACCTTGAGGTCATCATCTGTGATGACCCTAGATCTTTTCTTGCTTGGTGACTGTAAGCTCCACTCTCCCTATCTTATCGCAGCCCTGGGTTCCACATCCAGTGCGTAATCTTGCACATTTTAGCATTGAAACCCAGCTGCCACCCCAGACCATTCTTCTAGTTTCCTCAGGTCCATTTGCATTCCTTTCATCCCTTCCTGAGTGTCAACCCTGTTGTATATCTTTGTGTCATCTGCAAAGAGAGTAGGAGGTAGGTAGGTAGTGAACCTGTGGGTTAACCTCCCTCTGAAGTGGTCCAAAGCACCTCTATGGAGATTTTTGAAAAAAGCACTAGACAACTTTATTGGTAATAAAACCACTGCATTTATCCATTGAAAAATGGCGAGTCAAATAGGCTCATGGCTAACTGACTCATATCATTCCTATGAATACTATGAAGAGACGCACCTTACCCTAAAGCTCTTCTGCAATATCACTTACGAAGACATTGAATAGGACCGATCCCAGCACTGAACCCTGTGGCACCCCACTTGTCATTCTGCTATTGCCTGAGTGGCTACTGTTTACCATCACCCTTTGCCTCCTATCCTTAACCAGCTTGATACTCAGCTTGTCACTTTCTCCACCACCCCAGGCTGGTTAGTTTCTGAACTAGCCTCCTGGGCAGCATAGTGTCAAAAGCCTTCCTGACATCCAGATAAGCCATGTCCACTGCTCTCCTTGATCCACCTCCCTGGTAATCCAAATAAATCTATGAGGTTACTTTGACATGACCTCTCCATTGTGAAACCATGTTGTCAGTGGTCCTGCATCCCTTTTGCCTCCTGGTGCTCCAAGCCTCTTCTTCAGTAGTGTCCCCATTAACTTCCCACCACTGATGTGAGACTGACTGGTTTGTAGTTGCTAGCTTCCTCCCTACTGTTGCTTTTGCACAGAGGGACCAATTACCTTCCTTCAGTTCTCTAGAACTTCCTTCATGTCCACTGAGGTGCTAAAAGTGCTGCCAGAGGGATGGCCAGCATGTGTTCAGTTTCTTTAGGACCCTTGGATGAGTCCTATCTTGCCCTGTTGCCTTATTCTCATTTAAGGCTTCAAATCCCTCCAAACTCTCTCCAATGAGAATTAACTTGTATCCACTCCCCCTCCTTGGTGCTTACTGCAGCATACTGTCCATCTCCCCACCCTTACCATGAAGGTCGAGCAGAAGCAATCTTTATGTATTTCTGCTTTCTCTTATCTTCCTCTGCACAGTCCCCATGGCTGGGGGTTGGGGTGGGCTGGGGATCCAAGGGGTCTTTCAACCCAACACCGAATTTTCTTTCTTTTGTCGCTGGAACAACCCTAACTGATGCAGTAAATGGAGTTTTTGCCTCTAAATATATATATATATATATACACACACACACACACTACAAATGACAAACAAGCCATAGTTGTAAAGAACAGTGGCTATAATATACAGGTAATCAAGCAGCACATAGTGCCCCTGGTGGCACCAAACAGGCTGAACTATTTCACTGTTTTATTGCATTCAAATATTTTTCATATAGTTTTAAATGTTTTAATTTTATTATGTTTTATTTTAGCAAATACCTACTTTATATATGCAATAAGACATGCTGGGGCATTGGTAGTGCTGTGCTTAATGCACACCCAAGGGATAGCGAGAGCCACCTCCCAGTGACCCAAGGCATGCAGTAAACCCAGCACACCCATGCCCCACTGTGTCTTCTTGCTTATATTTAAAATGGGCAAGAAATCTATGCATCCTGATTGGCCGAGGGCGTGGTTTTATCCATGGCCTCGGTAGACTAAACCAATGGCCAAAACAACTCCTGCTATCCTGGATGCAGCATTCCATATCGATGTCCCAGTAGACAAAATGTTTATTTAAAAAGCGCAGCAGTTTTTCTGATATAGATACTTCTCACTTCCCTCAAGAATGAGAGACATACCTGTACTGTACTGTCACTTTCAGTTTTCCTCATCTGCTTCACAGGGTCTCGAAGTTTTCGTTGCATTTTTGAGTCTCGGACATCTAGCCTTCATTTATTTATTGATTTTGTTTTCATAAACAAAACACTCTTGCACCATGCTCCTACTGAATTGTAGACTCCCTGCACCCTCTACATGGCTCACTCTCCGCTTGCTTAAACCCACCCAGTTAATCATAACTGAAACAACAGTGTAGATATATTGAATTACACCTTCTGTATTGCAAAATGTAATCTAATCTATGTGTCTCTCTTCCTGAAGAAACAGCCGTCATCAAACTGCCGAACCAGAAGTACCATATACAGAGATCTCAGCTCCACCTGCTGAGCTACTTGTATTCCTTACAAGGTTGCAAGTCTGCTGCTGATCACAGCTCTATTAAAACATCAGAAATACTTAAAAACATAGAAACATAGACCCAGTCTTCCAAGATGTTCCTCCCTAGTCTGTCTCCGCAGACCCTAACTGGTCTCAGGGAACCTCCTTCTCCCTACATATGTACTAATATTCCTCTGTATCTATCCCACATGTGTTGAAGCTCCCTACTGTTTTACTCACACCACTTCTGCTGGCAGTCTCTTCCAGGTGTCTACATCTCTTTCAGTGAAGTAGTACTTCTCATCTCTCTTAACTCTTCCCTCCAGCTTCTTCAGATGCCCTCTGGTTCTGGTGCTCTTTCTCATTTGAGATAGACCCGTCCTGCACCTTTTCACCCTGGTAAGCTACTTGTAGATCTCTATTGTGTCCAATCTCACTCTCTCTCTTCCAGGATGTATGTTTGAGATACATCAGTCTCTCCTCGTCGGGCTTTTGGTACAACCCATGCACCATCTTAGTTGCCCTCCTCTTGACTGCCTCTGCACTGTCTATGCCCTTTCTGAGGTGCAGCCTCCAGGATGGACCAGTATTCCAGGTAGGGTCTCACCAGCGGCGATGCAGTGGCAACACCACCTCCCTCCTCCTGCTGGCGATACCTCTCCCTATGCATCCCAGCATCCCACTGGCCCTACTCACTACTTTGTTACACTGCCCTGACACTTGGAGATCATTAGATAAGATAACCCCAGGTCCCTTTCCAGCTTAATGACTGTCAGTACCCCACCCCCACCCTCATCCTATACTCAGCCCCTGGGTTTCTATGCTCTAGGTGAATGATTCTGCACTTTTGGCATTGAACCCCAACTGCCATGCTCTTGACCAGTCCTTGAATTTCCCAAGATCCCTACACATTTTCTTCAACCCTTCTGAGTATCTACCTCATTACAGATTTTGGTGTCATCTGCAAAGAGGCATACCTTCCCTTCCAGTTTTTCATCAGTGTTGTTTATGAAGACATTGAAAGGAGCTGACTTAGTACTGAGCCCAGTGACACCATGCTGGTCACTCTCCCATCATGAGAGTGAGTGTCATTAACCACCACCTTCTCACCTGTCTATTAACCAATTTCTAACCAAATTCTCCACTTTAGAACCCACCCATAGGGTGCTTCATTCTTAATCAGTCCCCTGTGTAGCACAGTGTTGAAAGCCTTACTAAAGTCCGGATAGGCTACACCCACTGCCCTCCCTGATCTATTTCTCTGATCGCCCAGTCAAAGAAATCAGGTTCATCTGGCATGACTCCCTCCACCCCATGAGTCCATACTGCTTTTGGTCTTGCAGCCCATTTAATTCAAGACTTTAGCTTTGTCTGCATTCAGAGCTGCAAGTCCCTTCAGGACTTTTCCCCAGAAAATGGACTTTTGGACATCCCCCATTTGTTCCTGCAGCTCCCTGGTGGTCCATCCCAATACTGTGAAGGCGGTGCAGAGCTACCTGTTCAGAATGTCTGTTTTTCTTGGTCTTCTTCTGCAGTCCCCCAACCACCACCCTTCTTATCTTCACTATCCCTCCCTTACCTTCCTCTTCTCACTGAGGTACCCGGAGAAAGTCTCATCCCTTTAGCTACCACCTTGGCTATTCTTTCCTCTTTCTGCATCTTTGCCCCTCGCCACCTTTACTGCTTCCTCTGTTTTACTTAGTGAGCCCTCCCGGTCGCCCCTCCTCTGTGTCTCCTTATACTTCCTGAATGCCACCCTTTTTCCTTCACCACCTTGGCCACTTCCCAGAGAACCATAATGGTATATCTTTCCATCTGATTGTACTCACTTCCTTCATGCTGAAGCTGGTTGCCTTAATTATGCTCTCCTTATTTGTCTCCGCTGTACCTCCCCTCCCTGTCAATCCTCACTCCCCACTCCCAAAGCAGGCAGTTTTTGAGGTAATAGCAATAGGCAATTTATTTATTTGGTGCCCAAACCCAAAGACTCTAGATGCCTCAAATGAACAGAGAGATAAACATTGTAAACAGTATATAATAATAATCCACAGTTTAAAAGCAGACCCAAAACGTAAGGTGAAAAATATGTTTTAGAGATTTGTTTAAAAGTGGTTAGTGTAGGAGCACTGTATCTCCCAATGAAGGATGTCGCAGTCTCTCATTTCTTTAAAAATCTGCCTTCCCAAAGTCCAGGATCCTCATGCTTGTGTGGTTTGCCTCTGTTCCTTTGTAATGTTAAGCCACACTGTATGGTGATCACTGGTACCTAGGGACTGCCTGCTGTGACGTCTGCAGTGCCATCCCTGTTTGCAAGCACCAGGTCCAGCACTGCCCCTCTGGGTTCATTGACTAGCTGCCTTAGAAAAGCCCCTTTTAGGGAGTCAAGGATGGCCCTGCTCATTGCCAGTGCTGCAGATTGAAGGCTGCACTCCCCATCTGAAAGATTGACATCACTAACTTGGAGCACCTCCCACTTACTTGTCAGCCTGATGATGGCTTCCCAAACGTCTTATCTAACTGGTGTCCTGGTGCCTGAGGTCTGTATACCACCCATGTAGAGATAGCAGCCCTAGTGCCTGTCTCCAGGATGACCCACAGCACCTCCAGTTCTTCCTTTTCCTCTGGGTGCTCCTGTATTGTGATAGCCTTGATTCCCTTCCTCACATGCAGTACAAGCTCTCTTCCTGTCTCTCTTCCTGCCTGTCCTGAGCAGAGAGTAGCCCAGTATGGCCATGTGCCACTCATGGCTGTCAGTGTACCAACAAATGACAAAAACATTAAAAAGTTATTTTATTATAAATATTAACTGATCACAAGTGAGAAAAAGGTCACTACTGGATACATATTGCCATCAGGGACATAGCAAATCACAGGGTCCCATATCAGCAGCAACGGTAGTAGGAACAATTTTACCATACTTATTGTACCATAAGTATTTAAATCCTTTATATTTTTAATTTTGATAGGGACCCATTTTATATAAGCAGTAAGGCACTTCAAGACAATTAGTTTTACTGAATTTACTACACTTCCAGTACTGAAAGCACACTCCCTTCAGCCTTGTGCCTTACTACGCCCTAGGCATGTAATAAAGCCAGTACAATCCTTGCATTATTGCTTACATATTCATGCACTACTACAGTGCATATTTATTATCAGGAATGCCTTATTTTTCCTGTATGATAAAAGTAGGTCAAAAGAACTACCATCATCAGTGTGGCATGTGGACCCTACTCACGCTATGACCACCATATTGGAGATATGGTATATTGATGAGAGAGGGATCTGTGGGTACTCATATCTGATGATTTAAAGACAACCAGGCAGTGCAAAAGGCAGCAGAAAAAGCTAGCAGCATTCTCGGATGCATGGGAAGGGGTATCACAAGTAGGAAAAGCGAAGTGATAGTCCCGCTGTACAGGTCCTGGTGAGGCCTCACCTAGAGTACTGCATCCAGTTCTGGAGACCACACCTCAAAAGGACATGGATCACCTGGAAACTGTGCAGAGGAGAGCTACAAAGATGATATACAGACTACGAAGAACCATATGAATCCAGATTAAACCATTTTAGGTGTACTCACTGAAGAGGAGATGAGACAGGGAGATATGATAGAGACATTTAAATACCTCCAAGGTATCAACTCAGTATAAACACAGGATCTCTTCAGGGAAACACAAACACACGGACAAGGGGGCAAACATGCACCCGAAAAAGGGTAGTTTCAAAACAAAAGGCAGGAAGTTTTTCTTCATGGAAAGGGTGGTGGAGCTGGAACAGTCTGCCCCTAGAGGCTGTGGCAGTGAAGACAGTGGGGAGTTCAAGCTAGCTTGGGATAGGCACTGTGGAATCCTAAGGCAGTCAAAAATCCTGGGAGGGGTAGCTTCATGGGCAGACTAGATGGATCACAAGGTCCCTTCTGCCAGCACTTTCTTATGTTCTATGTTCTTGTCATATTAGGGAGGCAGTATATTCAGGGTTAAAGCACCAAACTATAAACCTGAAGACCCAGTAGACCCGAGTTTGAAACCCACTATTGCCACTGTATGCTTACAACCCTGAGCAATTCACATAACCTCCTGTGCTCCTGGGATGCAGCTGAAAATGAGTTTCGCTCTGTGTGCCTTTCCTGGCCAAAAATTCTAAAATAAAATAAAATTAAAATCTAAATTGGTAGAGACATTTTCTTGTCATCATGCATGAGGGGTAAAATCAGTTTTCTCATTTTCTCAGTAAAGGAAGGCCGCCTTGAACCAAGAGGTCCAGTCTTTGACTTAGCCAGCATCGTGCACCACAGCTAAAAAAGTGCTGTGGTATAATGATTTAGTCAAGGGCAGGCTGGTATTGTGCAGGTAGGAAAATGGATAGACGACGGATTATGAGCAGTTTTGTACTGACAGCTTTCTATGTTTTATAAAGCTGCAGGAAAATAAAACCTTTTTCCATAAAAAAAAAAAAAAAAATTTTTCCATTTTATACATGCAGTAACCCACTCCAGGGTATGGGTTTAAGGAAATTAATGCACCTCCCCTTGGCTTCATGCCTTCCCATTCGCCTGGTTTAAGCATTAATTTCAGGAAACCCATGTCATGTCATGGGTTACTGCTTACAAATAAAAGAGTTTTGTCTCCAGACCTTCCATAATGGTTCAGAAATGATGAGGGCAAACAGGGCTGAAAAGCATCAGATTTTACACAGCATTCCTTATGGCGGTAATGTGTCAGTGTTTGGCTATTCAGAGGGAGGAATGAAAGCCTTAGCTTTGAATATAAATTAGTTTCAAATGTGAGCTAGTTGTTGACATGCTTTCTTTGTCCATGCCCCACATATTGTATTATTTTTCCTTAGACTTAGAAACATAAAATATATATAATTCATAGAATAAAAGCTTTAACATTAAAATATTACAATCAGAAAATATATTTAGTACCTAGAAAATGATGGTACTGTACAGTCAAGCTGAAGTGACATCCTATCAGCAGGGAAACACAAAGCTGGGATCTTATCATGTATCTGAGCTTATCCATTGCACATGTTACACCAATGATATTAATAATGATAAATGGAGCTTTTAAAGATTGTAAACAAAGCCATGTAGATCTTGACAGATGTGATCTCATTCTTATCAGAGTTCCACTGTAGTTTTAATTTAGCGGATTAAGTGAAGCACAAATTATAAAACTGAAAATGAAAAGATTTTAATCAAGATTTTGATCTACTTGGCCCCAAACTGAATTGGGGCCTGGTGGTGGTGAAGAGAGTCATACTGTCTGTAGATGCGTCGCTGTGTGCTTACTTATACACTGCTGCTAAAGAAGTGCTCTGGCTGCAGACTAGGCAGTATTGGTATACAACACACAGATAACAGAGCACTGAGGCAGGACACAAGAGAGTGGGTTACTGTTAGGTCATTACGTCCCCAACAACAAATGGCACCAGACAAAGTCAAGTGCCATTTGTCATGGGATGGTGATTACTGGGGGTAACCCACCTCTGTAGTGCATCACTACTATTATAACTGCTATGAAGCAGCATAAGATCTTGACAGCTGTGATCTTATTGTTGTTAAAGTTCCACTGGAGAATCCCATTGCAAAGTCTACTTACTTGTGCCAGCTAGGATGATGCGATGCTATAGGTGAATGTATTGATAAGCTGATCTGAAGTGACCAATGATGAGGGTAATTTCAAATTGCCTTCTTTAAAATAAGCTTTTCAGTCTAGCAATACTTGTATATGTCCTTATGCTCCTGTTTTCCATATATCAAATTTAGTAATTAGTAAAGGAGAGGTCAAATATTTGCTGGATAGGGCACATTTTAAATAGGATTTAATATTGTTGAAGCTAAGGTGAAGTCTGGTAATAAGAAAAGCACCATCATACCATACAACTTATATGAGTGTAGGTTATGCTGGTGTGTGTTTGTGTGGTCATCAGCTTGCATGCATATGTAAGGTGGTGTGTGTGTCCGAATGCATGCATGTGCATACATGGACAATATGCATGGCCTAACTCACAATATCCAATTTATCTTCAAGTGTAAGCTTAGAAGGACCATACCTCACCAGTGGTAGAGCCATGAGTGAGTTACGAATGTTCAGCCTCTTCACAAGTAATGATTAATTACGTATTATGGTCATGCCATGCCTTGTTGCTTTATACATCATCAGTTTACCGCTATAGCTTTTAAATCTGATGGCTGTATGAAGAATGAACTGTTTTCACAGTGCCATTCTGTGATGTTGTGAAATCATCAGCATTGTGAAAGCGGCTCTGTGATTGGTCCTTTATTCTACTGTAATGTACCTAACCTTCAAGATATCAATTATAACACTAGCAATGAGATGTCATGATATCTTGAAGTTAGATTCAAAGACATCACTTATCTTCTCATTTGTATCGCCACTGGTGTTGAATAAGTGTGTATATCTACTGCACACAGACACACACACACACACACACACACACACACACACACACACACATATGGGTAGCTATATAAAATGCATCCTTATAGACAGATTAATAGTATATTGCAAACCACATTCCACCTAATTAATAAAACAGAACAGTACCTGGATTCTGGAACCATCTTCCACTGATTATTGTTAGCTTCTACAAAGAGAATCCCGACTCGCTACACATTTGTAAATGTCATACTCCCAGGGTGCACAGAGCCCTCTTGAAAAACTGCTGAGTGTGCGGAAGAGAAAAAATCACTACAGACTTCACAAAGAAGTCAACTGGGGAATGCCAGAAGAAGAAGGAAAAAGAAAACACTGCATGCAGTAAAACAGCGACAGATTACTGCTCAAGTGAATAAGTCTTAACACAGAAGTCATAGGAGTATTTTCCCTGGGTCCTTCTATATTGTTACAAATGTTGTGAGGAGTCAATAGGGAGCACTTTGGGATGGATTGTAGAGACAATAGTAGTACAGTGGTAGAAAAATGGTGGTGCATTGCTTTGGGCTGCAAAACTCATGGTTTTTAATGCTTTTTACCTCCACTGCCTGTTGATGGATAAAGTACTGCTTTCCCAAGTCCCTAATGTCTGTGAAACTGGAAAGTATATGTGTTTGGAATGTTGTCAAGACATGGGCATGGTAAACTAGGAGGATGATTTTATCCATTCACGTGCTGGATGCTATTGACTTGTTTCAAACTAAAGAATCAGATTTTGGCATTTCTGCACTTTTAATTTTGGATTGGCACCAGTTAACCATAATAAAGACATGCATTTGTGGCAAACTACAAGGCAATGTCCTGTAGCCGATAATATTTTCTTCCTAGAAGGAATACCGTGGCTGAGACATATGGTAACTAATAAACAGCATCAATTACTTGATAGTGATGTGACTGTAAATGGTGATTATTCATATGAGCAACTTTTTTATGCTTAAATGAAATGTCCTTGATGGATTGAATTGATGCACCAGTGTTTTACAAGAGACAAAAATGGAACGTGGGCACTATTCTGCATCATTTTTCATCGTTTATTTAAGCAATAAGACACAAGGAGGTTGTTAGAGTAGGTTTACCACATATCCAGGGTCATAGTAAAGCCGAGATCCTTCAGCCCTGTGCGTGTGGTAAACCTAGTACAGCCAACACCATGGAGTGTCTTATTGCCTGTATAAATGGGCATTTGCTAAAGAAAAAAAAAAAATGAAAAACCATTTAGAAATACATGAAAATGTGTTCCTCTGAATGCTCAGTAGACTAATAAAAACTTTGTATAAAACACTGTTGTATCCTTTGTAATTTTAATTTGTGGGTATGTGTTTTTCAGCGGTTTGTATACTTTTGTTCAATTAGGTAGCAGTACCAGGAGCAGGGAGGGAGGTGTGGGGGAGGGCAAATTAGATGGGCCAGTGTGTCCTTTTCTGGCGTCAAGCCTCTGTGACTCTATGATAACCACCTAAATCTGTGTAAGAGAACACGAGCATTTATGACATGCAGAGCTGCATATAGAAGCCGGCTGCTGGTGATTGTGAGTCCCTTCAGCGGTCTGAGCGGGCTGTTGGACAGGTGGGGCATGAGGGACAGTAAGCTTGTGAGAGTTCATGGTGGGTAGGATTTTACTGTGCACAACAAGTGGCTTAGTTTCAGATATGCACACACTCCTGACAAGTGCAATTAATGAGTGCAAGTTGTAAATGTTAGATCGGGTAGATGCTTTTATTCCCGGTTTCTGAAGTTGCGGGTGGAGGTTGTAACAGTTGCCATATGGAACACAATTTGACACTGGGTGAGATTGTCTAGCTTTTGTGTACTTTACACTAATTAAGTGGCAGAAGGAAGAAATAATCACGAGCAGGTAGTCAGAGTGGGTCAGGCTGGCTGCTGGAATAGCAGATGCTGCACTCTGCCCAGCAGAGGCACATTTTGCTAACAAAGCAAATTGTAGCTTGAATGATACAGAATGTATGATTACACATTTAAATCTAACACATCAGGACTGCATTGTGAATCTACATCATGCTGGTGATGGGGACTTGTTTTAGGCATTGATAGTGCTCTCTTAAGGCAATGGCTAAAACATTAAGCTTGTGCTCCGAGGTCGCTCCTGTAAAAAGCTCTCAGCTTAGTGTGCTATACCTGGTTAAACAACTAAATAAAAAAAAAAAAACAAGTCTCAGTCAGTCAGGATGCAGGGATTTCCTTCCCTCTGTATACACAAAAAATCAAAATTCTTCTATTCCGGTCTAATCCACAATTCTACTAAACCAGTTTGTTTTGCCCATGTACAGAACTCTCAGACTGTTCAGGTATTCAGATGCAGCCTCAAGCACCCACATGCTTACATCATGCCACTCTACCAACTACAGTATACAGTCTTTTTGTTCCACTGAACAAGTCAGAGCCTCTGTTCTTGGCACATCAAACTGGTGTTCTGAAAAGCATTCACTTCACTTCTGCTATACCTTCTACATCCATTGATCATCAAAAGAGTTATGCTTTTCATATAAAATCTCTCTCATTCATTTTTGATTTCCAGTCCTCCGAGGCCGATTTATGGTGCCCTCAAAGGAACTGATAGCTGTGGTTTCAGTGTTGGCTTCTTGTCCCTACCCCCAAATAATGATTACTAAACATGGAGAATGGTGAGTGTTCTGCATCAAATTATGCCTTTGAAGTCAGCAGATTGTTTCAGTTGCTCTGACCCCTTGTGGCCTTAGTATGGCATCCCCGACTAAGTCTTAGGATGGAGTGGATGGGCATTCTTAGTGTTTACATGTCTAAGCCTAAATCTTACTATAGCCCTTATATGCCCATGTCTAAATCTTATCATAGCCCACTGTTAGTGTTGCCCTAAATAATACTTTCAGGGTTTGGTTTGCTCATGATAGCCCTGGCTATGGAACTTTAGTACCAGCAGCTTCTCTCTCCCCATCAGATGGAACTGTGTGCCTTGACTCCACTGTTAGTAGTTGTTGGAACAATGACACGCTCAAAAGGTATCCAGTGGAACCTGACACGCAGGGATCTGAGGAACTAATGCAGCTCTTGAGGACCTAGCTCATGAACTACTGGACTCCAGGATCCAATGAGCCATACTATGGGGTTCTGCTAAGAAGGATCTGAGGTACTAGATGCAAAACTCCTTAAGAGGACAAAGGATTCAACATGGCATCTGTGACTCAATGGCCTGAAACACCAGAAGTGGAATCCACAGGCTGGTGAATCATGAGCAAAGGGAGTGTGAAATAAAAGATACAGACTACCTGAGCAGGGACCTGGGCTTTCCTGACTGCAAGCCCCTGCATTCCATTTGGTGTGCCAAAGTTTAGGTCATTTGTGTGACAGCTGTCATGAGGTTTTTGTAAGCCCATTTCCTAACTCTGTTGGTATTTTTTCATTCCACTGCCTCACTGGCCAGCTATTTTGCAGGGATGCTACTGTAGTTTCAGTACTGTTAATTGGTGTCATTGTCTCAGTAGGCAGCACACTCACCTTGAGGTCAGAAGATCAGAAGGTCACAGGTTCTAGCCCCACACCAGGCACTTGGGATGATACCCATAACTGACACTGTAGTGCAGTATGAGGTTGGTGCTGCATTGGTCAAGTGTCGCCCTTCGGATGAGACATTAAACTGAGGTCCCTTCTGCCTGCCTCTTGTCACTGTCTAGGTGGAAGCTGAAGATCCCATGGCACTTATCAAAGACAAGTAGGGAATGTTTTATTGAAAATAGAAACATCGAACAACTATGTCATAAGCAGAAAAAGTATTGCATCAGTACAGTAGATAACCTCTACTTCAACAAAAAGAACACGTAAAACAAAAATATACAAAAGAAAAGCATACACAAAATACAGTAGAAACTGAGTGATCTTGTTGAAATGAAAAAAAAGAAATCCAGTATTTACAGAAAATAAAGATCTCAACACAAGGTAGATTCCATCCCATTAAAATTCAGACACATGCCAAACCCTCTATGGAGGTGTTATCAAGGAACAGTGCACACTAAGTTTCCATAATCTGGTAACCCCAGCACTGCTGATTCCAAATAACATACCCTCTTCAGAGGTTTTGTTACAGATCCCATTACCATAGCAGAGGTAAGCACCTTATTTGGGATGGTGTAGGCACACCTGGCCTGCCATCAGTAATATGTATATGTAGAAAAGATCATGCTAAAAGGGCTAGCAGAGTATGTATTCCATGATGTCATGGCAGCATTTCCATCAGTAAACAGCTTTCTGTAACCCACCATGCAAGATGCACCTGGAAACAAGCTACCATGCTCAGTGTGCCTTTCCAGATCACAAATCACAAAAAATAATAATACTTTGGTACTCAGCCCTAAGGATTTTCTCTGTTTATGCCCAATACCTCTCCATACTGCTGATAGTAGTCTGCTATAGTGAAGAGCTGTGTGTGCATGTTCTGAAGAGGGGCTTCATACTGTACCCGTAGCCATAGTTCTTCACGGCTACTCATCTATAGAGCCACCCAGTCCTTC
This sequence comes from Neoceratodus forsteri, assembly GCA_016271365.2. Classification (NCBI taxonomy): domain Eukaryota; kingdom Metazoa; phylum Chordata; order Ceratodontiformes; family Ceratodontidae; genus Neoceratodus; species Neoceratodus forsteri. The sequence continues at coordinate 1,179,769,924 of CM057450.1, read as the reverse complement.
CCTTTCTCTCTTGACTTGAGCTTGACTCATACCTGGACATTGTCTCCTTGGGGCAGTGAAAGGATCTGATGGTTGATGACATGGTGCAGTGTAAACAGGCAGATGTGTGAGGATGCATGCTCATATGTGAACATTCCAAAGGCTCCAAACAGGCACAGAGCTGAATTGGTATGGGGACCTGTAGATGAATGCCCCGAACTAGTAGAGCTGCAATTATAAGTAACCCCATCTTCATTATTTAAGACTAAAACATAACCACAACTGCATGAGAAGTAATAGCGAGGTGGTAGTAATACCGCTGTGGATTTGATGTTTTCGATACTGCAGCAGAGTGGATGAGTAGCTAACAGCAAGGAGCAGCTAAGAAGTGATGGCTTTGACATGTTTGCCAGCAGTTTGTGTAGTGTGAGTAATGGGGTCATTTGCATAGTATAACATCATTTTATTCACATTTTAGTTTGTTCTTGTCATTTTTTTTGTTTGTTTTCAAGTCTCATCACAGCAAGGCATAACCTCAGTCAGGAGATGACAGGCAGTTTAACAAACTGCTCACTGTACCGTAGATTTTATGTCAACAGGCTCAAAAAGCCATTAGTAAAGGTGTGTGTACCTGCTTCTTAGAAAAGGCCACATACATTCAGCAGGGAATAACTATAAGCCACAAAAGGCTGCCCCAGTGCAAACAGCTAGCTTTCCCAGGCGGTTTGTCCTCTCCCTCTGTCAGCCGGAGGCACTGGGACTGCATTTGTGCTTGGATTTATAGTTTATCTTTATCTATGGCTTCATCTGTAGGTAGCTATTATAGCTGCCTGGCCTGGATATTGTTTGGGCCTGATAGATCTGTCTGTAGTTCATCAAAGGGGAGCCGAGTGGCTAAAAGCCATTGGGTCCAGCTGATGATGAAATACGAGCCATCAGCCTCGGTAATGGCTGTAAAATTTCATAATTACACGGCCTTTATTACATTGCATAATGATCCTGAAGCAGTATGGAACAATTAATTAAGATTTTCAACCGTGGCTTTTACAGAAATTAAAAGGTGCTGGTGGCTGAGAAATAGGGAAGTGTCTTGTCCTAAAAGCATTAAGGAAGCTCAAGAGGTCCTGCGTATTTCTTTCTCTTAAAGAAGCACCACCGCTTAAATCAAGTCGGGCAGCAGTAGTATAACCTTGATTACATTGTAAAAAGTTGGTTTTATGATGTTCTGCAGTTCTTTAGGGTTCAGGCTGTTAGTCACAGAATGCTAATTTCCTCCATTTTTTTCTGCGGATTTCATATTTGGGGATTATCACCAATCTCATTCTGTTTTTTGGTCTGTTAATTCTACCCTGCTACTGACTGCCCCACATTCCCATCACCTGCCCATCCCCAGGTACCTACCCCAACCTGCGATCAAAGGAGACAGCTACTTAAACGCCAACGGAGCCATGATGTGAAACAAACTACAAAACAAAAGCAAGTTGGGTATCATGGTCTACCAACAGCAATGACCTAATGTGCTAGGTACCATTTAAAACATTTATTTAGTGTAAAAGCAAAAAAGCTCAGCACCACTTCCTGAGACGCCAGTGTTTTACGTACACCGGACGCTTCTTGACAAAGCATATGATAATACGTGAAACACTGGCGCCTCATGGAGAGGGTGCTGCTGTGCCTGTTTTTGATTTTTACACTAAATAAATGTGTTTTTAAATGGTACCTAGCACATTAGGTGATTGTTGGTTGGCAGCCCGTGATACCCAACTTGTGCTTTGTACTTATCCCAACCTCTAAGTTCCCCATGGCAGGGGTCCCTCCCACAGAGTGCACTTTATCTGGGGAGCAGGATCCAGTCTGGATGTGGGTGCCTGTCGATGATGTGATGCCTGTTGGGGCTCAGTCACCATACTGCCACTGAGGTGGCTTATCCACCTAGTTTTTCCCCAGGGACTGCACACGCAGCAGTCTCATAGCATGAGCATGTGCAGTTGTGTGCAGTCTCATAGCATGAGCATGTGCAGTTGTGTGCAGTCTCATTGCATGAGCATGTGCAGTTGTGTGCAGTCTCATTGCATGAGCATGTGCAGCTGTGTGCAGTCTCAGCATGCGTTTGTGCATTTGTGTGCAGTCTTATAGCATGAGCAAGTGCAGCTGTGTGCAGTCTCATAGCATGTGTTTGTGCAGTTGTGTGCAGTCTCACAGCATGAGCATGTGCAGTTGTGTGCAGTCTCATAGCATGAGCAAGTGCAGCTGTGTGCAGTCTCATAGCATGCGTCTGTGCAGTTGTGTGCAGTCTCACAGCAAGAGCATGTGCAGTTGTGTGCAGTCTCATAGCATGAGCATGTGCAGCTTTGTGCAGTCTCATAGCGTGAGCATGTGCAGTTGTGCAGTCTCATAGATGAGCATGTGCAGTTGTCTGCAGTCTCATAGCATGAGCATGTGCAGTTGTGTGCAATCTCATAGATGAGCATGTGCAGTTGTGTCAGTCTCATAGCATGAGCATGTGCAGTTGTGTGCAGTCTCATAGCATGAGCATGTGCAGCTGTGTGCAGTATACATCAGCATCTGCAGCAATCCTCAACCCTGGGGCAGCCTCTGCTGGGCGGTAGTCAATTAGTGGAGAGTGGAATCCTCCCCCATCCCTGAAGAAAGAGAGCTATCCACTGGGATGCTCATTGCCCCTTCCCTACCTGCCCACCTGTAGCCCAAACCCATTCCCAAGCCTGGGTCACGCCTGCAACCTGAGTCCATTCCCTAGCCCAGGTCACTGAGCAGCAAGTGGACACCTTGCCACTGAGCTACCTGGATGGCCACCAGTCTCATTCTTTCCTTCAGGGTTGGTGTTGGGATCTAGAAGCTAAAACCCTGAGCTGTGAAAACAGGAGGCAGAGGTTAGAATCCCATCTCAGCCACTGGCCCAGTATGTGACCCTGAGCAAGTTACTCAACCTTTTGGTGCTGATACTTCTGCACTATAGTACAGGACCCTCCTGAAAATGAGAAGATGCTTCTCAGTCAGGCTAGTCTTGAATAGTAAATAAATAATAATATAAAATAACAATAATGTTCACGTAACACAGAAATGCATGCTTTGTTTAAAGGAGGCACTTACTAAGAAAGTTCTATTAATAGGGTATTTTTTCATAGATTTATCCCCCAAAAAAAAAACCCTAATAAATCTACTAAACCATTTGACTCTTGCTGGGTCTACCATCATCTTCATTTTTGAGAAAGAGGGTAAGACACTTGCAAGTACTGTATGTTGTGACTCCACTATATCAAAAATTAAAATGAAATCCCTCCATCATCTGCTCTTCCACCAGATACTAGTTCAAGATCATTAGTGTGGGTCAAAGTGTGTCAGGAAAGAGTTTAAAATCAAAGCAATGCTGTGTTTACTGGCACACTCATAACTTTGAGGTTTGGTCCTGGAAACTGAATTGTGACTCAGCCCTATTCTCAAAATAGTTTTTCCCATTTTGTGCCTGTAACATAAGCGTTTTGAAAAGATCAGACCCAGTAGCATCAGCAACAGTCAGTCTAACATGCACTGCAGCTTTAAGCTTGGAAAAGAAGTAAAACTCTTCAACCCCCGGAAAAAAAATCCCTTGAGGTCTGTTAGCTAAACACTAAAAGCCTGTTTTTCCCCATTCAGATTAGCATTTTTCTAGTAAACAGTAGCAGCATCTTAATGGGGCACCCTTGGCGACGACCAGCAAAACATTCCTTTTATCTGTCTGCATATTGTGCAGTGAGTGAGTGGCATTTGCTTTATGAATACACCGTAGTTAGTATAATGCCCCAGCATAAATGGGTTTAATAACATAGGGAGATAGTTTATGGACCTGGACAATTGGGGAGGAAGGCCTCATGCATGATGTGGTAGGCACCGCACAGGAGGAACTCCTTCAAGGGTTCTACAGTATATTAATACTACAGCAATATTATATATTTGTTCTGTGTTATTTTCTTTTAGATTTTTTTTTTTTTATGAAAGGTGAGGGATGAGTGACGGACAGACACAGGGTAGGCTTCTAGTTAAGAGGGGTAGCTTTGCTATGTGCAAGTTACCAGATCTCCTTAGTCACAGAGCATTTTCTCCTTCCCACAAGAGTCTGCTGTGTGTATGTAAATATGGTTGTCTGTCTGTCTCAGTCTGTACTGTTTGTTAGTGCTTTACTTTTTGACACATTTTATTCTGTATAGCTCTTTGTACATTGTAAAAGGTGCTGTAAAAGTTAAGACTGTTATTATCATTTACCATTGTGACACCAGTAAGTGACATAACAATTATATGTTCTTGTTGTCACTGTATAGTAAAGCACTAGTAGTGCTCAAACTAGCATTGTCAGTTGTTGCTTTCATTTCTGAAGAATGTTTCTTTTCTGTTTTCTCATTAAAAGGCTTTTACTTGATAGTGTTAGGTGTGGTATGAAGAGCAGTACTTTAATTGGGGACTGACATATCTAGTATTGTTCCCCTCATACCTCATCAGCATTGTGACTTTCCTCATTGTGACATCACAAGTGACCAGTGTGGTAGCAGGTGATTGGTTCCTCTTAAGTCAGTTGTGATGGCGCGGGCAGTGAGGTCATAGGGTTGATAATATATGAGGAGGAGTAGTGGAACAAGCTATATCGGCCTCCAGGTAGAGTGCTGATCCACACATCACGCCAAGTATTGTCAGGTTCTGTAGAACATTTTCGAATTAGCAAAGAGGAAGAAAAAATAATTTATATACATAAATAGTAAGAGTTGGCTACTTTTGAAAGTTAACATTAAATTTCAGGCAGTGCACTAGCTCTTTAAATGACAATTTGTCTGTCTGCCTGTGTGCCTGTCTGTCTAGCAATAAGACACAACAGGGCATGAATTATGCTGATTTGTCCACCGCCGAGGGATGTAATGAGGTCAGATCAGCATAATGCACCCCAACAAAGTGTCTTGTTCCACTTTTAAAATGGGTAAACTGAGAAAATCTAAAGACACCAATAAAAGCATGTGTTCTCTTTTGTTAAAACTAACTAATAATAAAAGTAGTCCCCACCCAGCTGTCAAGCATCTGCCTATCAGAACATTCAACAGAAGGAGTGTTTATCATGGAATTCAGGAATTTAAACGTTATAGAATTCTACTGGCTGCATGTTCCTTTCCCACACACATACAACAGAAGGCCTCAGAAAAACAGGGGTTCTATTTTACCTGTGGCAGGCAAGGTGCAAAGATTTCCCTAGTATAGAGTTAAGTATGGGGTCCATGATCAGAAAAGGAACATCAGAACTAAAACTAAGATAGTAAACCATTTTTAATTTGTGTATGTAAAAGGAGGGCAATATAAAAGAAAAGAGCATTCAATCAATGCGTTTGCTCTTGTTAATTTTAGGGGTTTTATTTTTAGGGCCTAGATGATTTTTATTGAATAAAGGTAGCAGTCAAGTTTGTAATGGACATATGTTTTTGTAAAAGGCATTGATAATGAGTGTGCTGTGTTGAAAAAGGCATTGATATTGTTAGTTTGCTGTGTCCTGATTGCCAACATGGTTGTCACTTGTGTGTTAGCCTGATCTGAGACATTGATGCCAACCAATCAGGATGCAAGATTTTCTACTCATTCTATAACTATTTGCCCTGTAAAACAATGATTATGGTCATATAGGCATTCAGGCATTTCATTTCCTACAGTTATGTGCTGCTGTAAAAGAAGACAATCCAGTAAAGATTTAAGAAAATGAATTATTTTGTTTAATTCACTCTTTCATTCCTCCCAACTGACTGGCTGTTCAACTGACATGATCTTGCTCCCACAAGGTCTCTGCTACTTGGTGCTGGCACTCCTTCAGTCCAGATTCTTGTCCACGCTGTCACCATCTGCTCCTTGGGTTGACTCCTGAGGTGGGTTTTCCTGTTTCACAGGCTGAGGGGAGTCAGTTTAGCCAGTTGATGATCTGCTGAGGACAGGGGGAGGAGACAGAAGGTTTATGTGCCCAATGAACATGGTCTACCCTCTTCCATCATTCTGCCAATGAGCAGGTACTTTCCCACTCTTTTGTCCCACCCACCTCCCTGAGTGGCTTAGGCTTCTGTTTGTGACTGCCTGTGTTGGGGGGCTGATGCTGTGTGGTCACCCACAGTGTCAGTGGCACACCAGCAAGCCTCCTCATAGGTGTTGCTGCATGAGCAGCAATATTAAATCTTCCCAAGGAGAAGAGCATCTATTTTGATGCTTTGCACCTTCCTGCCAGCCCTGCTCTCTGGCTTGGTGCATGAACAGGGTCCCAAACATGCCAGAGCAATCCTTGGGGTATAGTGCTATGCTCCCAACTTGCCATGCTCGCAATTTCAATTTTATTTTTTGCAGCATATTCCTCTGCTTTTATTTTATTCAGTTGTTGCACACTCCTGAGTGCATCCTCCTTTGTGTTGTTGGCTTGTGTGTTTTGTTTGTAAGCACCCATTCTGTGCTATGTGTATCTGATTTGTGTTCCTGGTTCACCTCTTCTTGTTTTAAGCCTTTTTCCTTTTTATTCCCTGGCACCGCTGCACCCTTTCAATCTTCAGGGCTGCCATGACCGGACCCTCCCTCCCTCCATCCAGATGAGGGCGAAGGGGCCAATGCATTGTAGTTCCATGGTCAGCCAGCAGAGGTGTGAATGCCAGATGGCCATGCACTCCCCTCCCTCAGGTATCTGAGTGCCTCACCTCCTTACTGTATGTGATCCCTACTGGCTTCATTATAAATTCTGAGAGCACTGTGAGCCCTGGTTTCAAGTAGCAGTACAATGTGCTGTCACTATGTTACTGAGCTGGTCCAGGCAGATATCTTTCTTTAGGAGGAAGAAAGCTGGAAAATAGCAAAATATAAAGTGAATCCCTGAATTTTCAAGGCTTTATTTGGTGTAACTGAAAAGTTTTTTTTTTGTTAAATAAATCTCATTCTTTAGTGTTTGCCCATCTACAGACTTACCTTTTAATGACAGCAGTATTATGCCATACTGTGAGAAAATATCAGAGTTCTTCATAGAGGTCTGTACTTCCTCTTGGGTTTGCAGAATGGCTTTAAACATTTTCTTGGGGAATCTGGGAAGTGTTGATCAGTACCATGAAGTGCTACTTCTGCTGCTGCTTAGAGTAAATTCTCTCATTGTGCTGTAGGTTTTATTCCCTTAATAAGAATTTTCTGATACACTGATGCCATTCCAGGCACACACTGGGTGTCACTGCTCTAAAGCACTTGTCATTCTTTAATGGAAACAAAATAGTACGTAGCAGTCACAGCCGCAATGTCATTTCCACTTTGCCTTGCTGCGTCGGCAATAGTGAAAATGACAGAGCGACTCTCAGTAGGGGTAATTAAAATGTAAATATTGATATTTTATTATTTGAAATTACTTTCCAGTGTGGCATTTAATATCGCTCCATCTGTGCGGCTCTGTTTAGCGGTCACTTTAGTGCAGCTCTGGGACACCAAGCACGGCTCGATCCCCTTATGTCAAAATGCTTGTTGCCGCTTAATTTTGATATCTAATTAAGTGGAAAAGTACAGTCCACACTGTAATCCACAGCATCTCAACCAGCTGCTTGGGTATATTTAGAATTAATCATCACGGAATCGCCCTAATGTATGCAATTAAGAGTCTGCCGATGGCTAATTAGGTGTATTAGAACCATGCAGCCTTTTTCCTACTGTTGCAAACTTTGAGGTCCCTGCCTCTGGAGTTAAGTCACAGCACTGCATTTCTGTTCAGTTAAAGGGCACAAAAACACACTACTGTCTTTCAAGCTGTCACTGTATCCCTTTGTTTCACAGAATACAATTATAGTTCCTAACACAAACATGAAAAAGCCATCTTGTTTAGATACGCAATGCATCCTATCACAAATGATGTAGTGGCCAGGAAAGATTATGCCTTTAATGCTACAGGTCTGAAAATAAATAATGGGGATTTGAGTTTTGTAGCATTTTATCAATAGAAGTGCTGTGCAGTTTCTTTTCTTGCACAGCAAGTGAATCTGGTAATGTAGCAGCAACATGCATGGCATTACCAGCAAAGGAAACCAAATGCTGTGCAGCCCTTTAATGAACTTGGTGAAACTCTTAGGAACATTGTCTATGATTTTCTGCTGTCTGGCTTGAGAGAATGCCTGTAGCTGTACTGGTCCTTGGAAAACTAGATTTGATGAATACTGGGTTTGTTGTATTGGATCAACAAAGGTATTGGACTATAAATGTTGCAGTACACAGCAGCTTGTGTGCTACAACATCTACTCTAATAAGCTGTCAATAAAACGTATTAAAGAGCTGCTGACATGTCTGGGAAGACTTCGGAAAATGTAATATTGAGATACAGTTCAGCTTGTATATCATACATCTTTTATAGATTTCTCCTCCCCTTATTTATTACTGAAATGTGTACAGAGACGGTATATTGTCCTTACAGTTCTAGTCCCTACAGTTTAGTCCTTACTTGAGTCATAATCCCCTGTTGTGACATCAGTCTGTTAGTTAAGGAATAACTGTGATGACATGTCGAGTATTATGACATCACGCAGGGAAAAGTAATAGGAACTGATGAACCCTGCAGTAGCAAAGATCCTGCTTTCATGCAGATGACTTCAGTGATAAATAACAGGGAGAAGAAATACAGAGCCACTGTGAAATATAAGCCAAACTGTGCCCAAATATTATGTATTTCAAAGTGCTTCTGGAGGTGTTGGTCGCTTTTAAAATATTCAATTAATGCTGTTTGCATTGAAAGCTTGTTGTAATCATTCCCAGTGGAGATGAGGCAATGGCTCTCATCTTTATAAGATCTTGTCCAAGCCTGATGGGTTACAGAATGAAATAAATGTTGCCATGCTTGTTTAACAGTAGGAGTAGGGCAGAGATGTCTTTCTTTTCACAATTAGCTGTATATTATTTATTTTTTTTTTTTTTTTTTTTGGGGGATACATGAAGTACTTTAAAGAATATGCCATTGTCAGGAATGGGGAATATGTTATGTTACTATACCGACTGGATGGTTTTACCTTCTGGCTTAAATTCCCAGGAGGTTTACTGAAGCATAATCTCCATTCTGGAATATCTTTAACTTCCTCTCTATTGAAAAAGATTACGTATACTGTACATGTTCATAGACATAAAAACATCGCCAGCAGTACAATCAAACATGAGCTTTCCCATCTAATTGTCCTGTGATATAGTATAGTATAACATCAACTTTAGTACAGCTTGCCCAGATTAGTGTTTAACAGATCTAGTTTAGATGTGTCTTGTACAAACTGCTTTCTTTTAACCTGTGCCTTTAAAAGACATCTTTAAAATAACAATAAAAAGAATCAAAACAACCGAGGTGTCTGTGTCTACTATTAGCCTATATTCTATTCATCATCATATCTCACTTGATAATGTGGTCTTAATGATGCCTCAAAACAAGAACAACCTAGGTAATGATTCTGCTTCACACTATTCAGAAACATCCTGCAACCCCAGCGGAGACCCTCGGAGGCATAAGCATGCTGCCTTGTCCAGTTATCAGCAAATTTGTCCAATGTATGTCTAAGAAAAGCTGTGCTGTGTTTTATTGAGACCGCTACTTCCAGTCAACCCTCCATTCCTGAAGGGTGAGAATCGTGTTGGACAACGAATGACTTGTGATCCCCTCGACTGCCACTAGGCACATGATCCTGAAAATGTTTTGATATTTCTGGTGGTCTAAGCCTGGAAGTGGAGGCCCAAGATTTGTGTTTGGAAGGTTGCCTAATGTCTGTTCCTCACTGTAATGTCTTAATCCACTAATAAAATAGCTGAAGTATTTTATGGCCCTTCAAAATATTTTTTTCCAATGAGGAATTAATCAGTTATCTAGAGTTAGTTTGACTATCATTGCCCTTTAAGTATTTGGCCCTTGTTTAGTGGTTTGTTAAAGGTTCTATGGAGCTGAGGTCCACTTCTCCAATTAGGAGGTTTCACTTTTAAGTGTATGTGTGTGCTTAAGTGTGTGCGTATGCGTGTGTGTTTTGTGTGTTTCAGCTCAGCTTCAGCTGACAGTTAGGTTTGCTTGACTGCAGTTTCAACATGTTGCAATGGATGCCTGTGTGGAATTTCTTTCTGTTCCCATCAGGTATTTGTGAATTTTACATAAGCAACAAAACCCACAGGGCATTAATTGTTCAGGGTTTACTGCACTGCCAGAGTTGTAGTGTGGCACAAAACTGAAGTCCAGATGACTTCAGTCCCAGGAAGTGCATAAACCCAGTACAACTGAGGCCCTGGGATGTCTTTTTAACTTCATACAGTCTGGAGTGTCTTATCATACTTATAAAATGAGTTTGAGTAAAAATTGTATTAAAATATTTAAAAAGTTTTAAATTTGCAAAATTGTACAAAATAGTTCTGCCAATGGGTTTTCTGTGGAGGTGCGAATATATCTTGCACTGTGGAGGTGCAGGAGAAGTTTGTAGGCTCAATATGCTATTTTTCACTGTTTGAAAACAAATCTTATTACTGCTGCAATTGCCATCTAGGATTACAACTCCCAGAGGCACTTGTGTGCTTCCTTAACTAAATACAAGCATGTGGGTACCTGTAGAAGTTGTAGTTCTTGATGGGAATTGCAGCAGTAATGTGGCACTTGTTTCTATAGAAAGTAAAAGGCATATTAAAAAACACTCTAAAAAGGTTAACTTTGTGTTTTACATGTGGACTTTGTTCTAGGATGCGACACCAACACAGCGACCTACATTGCTGCCGACAAAATAGACAGTTTGTCAACAGGTCACTGTATTGGTGTGCCAGAGACAGGGGCACAGTATCTCCCGGTCCTGCACCCTTCCCTGAATCAACTCCAACTTGGAGTTGATTATAATTAGAATGGGCTCGTGTGGAGGCAGAGCCCCTACATGGGGGTTTGGGGAGTGAAGCCCCGATAGAAAATGGACCATGGAGTCCATAGGATTATCGTCGACTGCAACTTGCGGGTCAACATAAGTTCCATCGCTGTGATGCGGTCGACAAACTGATGTAGAACCGCATCGAGAGCCTTTGTTCTAGATATATTCACCAAGACGGATACAGATCAAGTGAGCAGGATTTAAGCAAACCCACGTGTGATAGCTTAAGCATAATTATAATTGCACTTTTAAGTGGCTGTGTGTGAAAATCTAAATATTATACCTGATGAGGTTCATTTCAAAAGATGATAGAGAAACAGCTTGTAACTTAATAATATTAAAATAAACTTCAAAGATTAAACTTCTGTGTTGTTTGTGGGTGGAATGCATTCTACATGGCAAGACAAGGCAAATCTATTTGTTAGGCACCTATTTAAGTCCCTAGGCAGCATACAGATAATATGAATAAAACAATCTGACACAATACATACAATTAAAACATATCCGGGCATAACTGATAAATTAAAAGTTTTAGGTGATCCCAGAAGCCTGATTAAAACAATATGTTTTAAGTAAACTCTCAAAACATCCCAAGGAGGTGGCTTCTTTAATCAAAGCTGGAGCACATTCCACATAGCCAGGGCTGCCATGCAAAAGTTCTGTCTCCCAAACATTGTCGTCAGGAGCAAAGAACCACGAGGAGAACCGCCCCAGAGTAATGAAGAGGGTGGAGAGGAGTGTGTTCGATCAGAATGTCTTTCAGATAGCTGGACCTAAATCATGCAGGGCTTTGTAAAGCAGCAAACTTGTCTTGAAGTTGATGTGCCACCTCACTGACAGCCAGTGGAGTTCCTGGAGAACCGGCATGATATTCCCAGACTGGAGGTCCCAGCTGTCAGCTAGCCTGCTGAGTTATGCACGAGCTGCAGATGATGTACCAGCCCACAGATAGCCCTAGGTAAAGAGAATTACAGTAATCTAAGCAGGAGGTGACAAGGCGTGCACCAGTGTCTGTAGGTCAGAGCGAGGCAAGACAGGTACGGACTCGGACGATATTCCATACATGGTAAAACCGCTGCACACAACAGATGACACCTGATATTCTAATGTCAATCTGTTATCCACAATGATGCCCAAATTCTTTACCCTATCAACAGCTCATACTGCATTTCCGTTTAACAATAGTAACAACATCCTCACTATTCATTGCCATGGCCACTTAGAACCAGTTTCACCAGTAGCACCTCCATCTTCAGTGAGTTAAGTCTGAGTCAGCTTGAAGCCATCCAGTCCTGGATCCCTACTAGATACACATCTAGCACTGCTACTGTATTTACCCCATCAGGTGCACACAACAGACAAAGCTGGGTATCATCTGCATAGAAGTGAAAACCCAGACCATACCATGTGATGATCTCCCCAGCAGCAACATGTACATGTACACAACAAATAACATGGGTGCCACAACTGACCTCCTGTCACAGCAGAGAGCAACAGCATCCAAGATGTTTCCACTGAAAGCCACCTGCTTCACTCTGCTGGATAAGTAGGAGTCAAGGTACTGCATTACCATACCAAGAGTCCTACATAGTGTCTCAGATGTGACACTAGCACTCCATGACCCACTGTGTCAAATGTCAAGGACAGATCCAGCAGAACCAAGATGGAACACTGACCGCTGTCACTAACCCTGAGAAGACCATTGAACACCCTTGATGACAGCGCTTTTGACTATAACAAGGACTAAACCCCAACTGAAATGGCTCAAGGATCTCATAACATTCCCAAGTGATCCTGTAGGTGCACCACCAGTATGTTCTCAATAACTTTCCCAATGATGGAAGGTCTGAGACAGGCCTGTAGTTTGCCAGATCATCTGGGTCCAGTGATGGCTTTTCAGGAAGAACTTCTCCACTGCCTTCTTGGTTCATAATATTCACAATATAATATTCACAAGAAGAAATACAGTAAATCATAGGAGCAGGGTTGTGGCGAGTGGGCAGGAACAGCTTGGTATCGATCTTGTTACAATTTAAAAGCGGCTCAGTATGAAAATCAAAGTACTGCATCAAACATCGATTGTGTCAGTAACAGAATACCCAGAGTCCATCCAGTCTGCCCATTTCGCTCCACTAACTCCATACACAGCCTATGCATCTGATGAAGTTTGTTTCAAGTTGACAGAGATGGCGGCAAGAAATAAATCTGTGCTGGTATAGGCATACAGGTTGTTGTGTTTTTTTTGTGAGGGGTTGTTAGGACAAAACAATGGCAACCATTTAAATTAACAAAATTCTGAAGGTTTGACACAACAGTTTTTTCATTGTGCATCCTAGTTGACAGCACTCATTTTTATCAGCTGGTACTGTTCTCCCCATGTGCAGATCCTAGCCAATCAGGACACAGAAATTTTGGTACATATTTTATAATTTATTTTCTATCACTATCTGTGGAATGTTGGTGGTATTTGTTTTGTTGGGTCTATATATGCATTTGCTTTTCTGTGGCATTGTATTTTGAGGTGCTTTCTGTGGAACTGCATTTTTGAAGGTGTTCTGTGTTTTAGTTTGGTGTGTATTTTTGCTGTACTTTTTTTTATTTGAGTAATACCACTACCACATTTAGAGTGTGGTTTGTTGGATAGGAAGTGCTTTTCTTAGTTTTCTTGGATGAACATCAGGCTGTTTTAGTTTGACCTTTAGTTTGTTCTTTGAGCTTTATGCTTTGATATTTGACTGCAGTATGTGCTTTTGAAATTTGAGGGGGAATATTTTCCACTATCATTGCTTGATAGTTGGGTTTGCAATACTGTATATGACTTTCAAGCCGTTTTGTATGTCTGTATGGGGGATGGGGATACTCTAGGAAATTTTGTCATGTGGCCATTTGATTTGCATAATGAATTCTGTGGATTTTATTTGTCATGTGGTTGTCTGAGTTGAATGATGCCTTTTTGATCTTGTTGGTTTTGTAATGTGCATATTGGGCTCTTTCACTAATCGGTGGGTTGCTTATGCACCGCATATCTGAAATGTGTAGGCAACCCTAAGTCAGGATGCCACACAGCGGGGTCCAGTGAACCCCCAGCAGCATTCACAGCAAGGATGCAAGCCCTTGTCTGCATGCTTCCCTGATGATCCGCGGCTACACACCACAGGTGGTCTAGAAGCGCATGTACAGGGCTTGCCTACATCCACACCACACACTAAGGCGTGGAGTGCTACAGGCACGGGGAGCATATGATATGACATGGGACCTAACATATCTTGTATGTGCCCCTGAAGGACACCCACCAACAGCAATGGACAGTGCCTTCACTCCACCCTGGTGCTCCAGCCCACCAGGCCAACAGGGAGGGCTGGGGCAGCCATTCATGCACTTGTCCATAATTTACAAAAGGGTCCTGCGCTTCCCAGGATCTCCTGCTCACATGCATCAGAGGATCCACTTCAGGACACAGGACAGGCATCCGATTGGATGCCCACTTGTAATCCCTTGATCTGTCCCTGCAGCTGCGCGCCGGGTGGGCCCATGGGTAGTGAATGCTTGCCAGCGTGTGCCTTTCCACAAGCACATAGCTGCGAGGTTGGGTTTGCACCTCAATGCATACCTGGCCCCTGCTCGTGCATAGAGTCCATTAACCTTTTAACCATGGCAGGGTACAGTACCAACTAATATCTGCTGAGCAGGGGTAAATGCTATGTTAATGAGGTACAGTGTGATGGCTTATTGACCAATAAGGAGGCAGACCTGTCCAAACATAATTTTATAAATATATATTATGCAATACCAGCAGAGATAAAAATGGCAAGCTAACAAGTGATGTTTTTGTTGATGACCTATATAACCTCAAGATAGCATGATATTGTTTCTGTTAGGTGGGGCATAACTAATATCTTGAAGCTTAGGTATCTCATATACTGAATCAATCAGAGAGGATCTTTTCTAGTGTTCATGACAGCTCAGTAGCCCTCTGCAGCACCAAAGCCCCAACTGAAATCAGAGGAACAGCCAAATCTTCACACAAACAGCAGATTTAAAAGTTATAACTAGTAAACTGATGTGGCGTAGTTCTAAAGTCCTCCCCCTCACAACTGATGACAAGCAGTATATTTTGAATTAGGTCATTGTACCTTCAGTTTTTACAACATACATTTACTAATTAGAGCTATTGTGATGTCACCAGCCTTGTGGAGGCTGCTCTCTCATTTGTTTAGTATCTCACTGTGATGTATTCATCCTTTCAGATAACGATTATGACCTACCCTAACTGCAACAATATAGAGAGTATGCAATGGCCTGGCTCACAATATACCACATATTGAGCTATGAAGGTCCTGCCCTCATCAGTGAAGATAAATGGCATAGTCAAAATCAATCAGGCCATTGTGTGTTTTGTTTATACTACACATTTTCAAACGTAAACCTTTCAGATGGCTCTTATTTGTAACTATTAATTTTGATTTCAGTGCTGTTGCAAGAATGTTGCATTGCTGCATTGTGATGTCATCAAACATTGTTTAGCTGTCTCCCAGTGGTTAAGTGCAGCATGAGACATATCTAACTTATGTTATTTTGACTGTGTCATATACTATAAAAATAGAAACTTTTATCTTGATAGTAGATATGCCATCATCAAAATAACACAATTTGTCTGGCAAAATTTATTCTCACCGTGTGATATAAATCATGAAATCCTGAGGTTAGATGATATATCACTGACAAAGGTACCACGTTAGTCATTTTCTGTGTGTGTGTGTCTGTTTACTCTAGATATTGCATATCAGTATACATACTTACTCTAGATATTGTATGCTGTACATATTTTTTTAATTTGATCTTATTAATCAAGGAGAATACACTCAGGTGAAATGCATGACAGATAGCAAGCCAGCAGTAAAGAGTTAAGAAAAGAACCTCAGAGCATGCACTGAGGCAAGGGATTATCCTGGAGGAGGCCAATGCCATACAGCCAAATTTTAAAGAAAACACACATTGTGCATATATCCAATAATGCAAAGCATCATGGAAAGCACATGCAAATGCCCATGAACTGATTTGAACTGGCTCAATTTTAAGCAGACTTGTATGGTGCCAGCAGGCCTCACAATACAATCAGTAAAGGCTGAGAACAGCAGGCACAGACACGTGTTCCATCCTCATTTGGACTCATCAGTGTGCCATACCTGTACCTCAGCCCAGGGAGAGAGAGACAGCCAACCTATAGGGTATGTAACTGGTTTGGGTCATGGGCAGCCCAAAGTAGAGAGAGAGAGAACAACAAAGAACCTTAGAGCAAATGCCCTGGGGCAAGGGTTATCCCGGAGGATATTGGTCATACAGCCAAATTGTAAAGAAAACAAATTGCACTTACCCCAGTAATGCAAAGGATCATGGGATGCACATTCAGATGCCCATGAATTAATTCAGACTGACTCAACTTTAAGCAGAATTGCATAGTGTCAGCAGGCCTCACAATACAATCAGCAAAGGCTGAGAACAGCAACACAGACACATGTTTCGTCCTCATTTGGACTCATCCGTGTGCCATATATGACCTCAGCCCAGGGGAGATAGCCAGCCACTCTATAGTGAATCTTATTGGTTTGGGTTATGGGCAGCCCAAAGTAGAGAGAGAAGAGAACAACAAAGAACCTCCGAGCAAATGCACTGGGGCAAGAGTTATCCCGGAGGATATTGGCCATACACCCAAATTTTAAAGGAAACACATGTTGCACATACCCAATAATGCAAAGCATCATGGAAGCACATGCAAATGCCCATGAATTAATTTGGACTGGCTGAAATTTAAGCAGAATTGTATGTTGCCAGCAGGCCTCACAATACAATCAGCAAAGGTTGAGAACAGCAGACACAGACACTTGTTTTGTCCTCATTTGGACTCATCAGTGTGCTATATCTGTATAAAACAAGGTTATTTCTTGTGTACATGGTCAGGATAGTTACTATTTGTCTATTAAAAGTGCTTTTCGCACCTTCTCATATTTTAAAATGGAATAGTTGTAACTTAGCATTTTGCAGAACAACACTTTAACCCTGGGATGAAAATTCAAATATAGAAAATTCAGTGGCTCCATCTTTGTGGACCCACCTCTCTCGTAGGGACAACTGAATAACTGGTTAAATATGACATAGTTCATTGCATGTTCCTCTTGCCCCTTGATCCTCCTCAAGGTACAAATTCCGGATCTACCTCTGACTGATAGAGCACACATCTCCGCCATTTTATTTGGCAGGATGGAGATTGATCCTGCATTACTGCAAGTAGGCTCTCCATTTGATAAATTCCTCATTATAGTTCTCCAATCCTGTATAGTTGGTATGAGCTTTGTCATCCATTTCCTAGTTATAGCTTTTTGGCTACTAACACATATACAGGTAGAAGAGTCTTTAGCTAGGAGGAGAGTGGTCTGGATAGATGGACAGAAGAATAATCTCACGGTGAGTTCTATGGGTATACACATTTTTTTAATTAAAATGCACCTTTATTTTGTATTTTTGTCCCCTCTGGAACACCTCCTGTGTGGTGCCTGGAGTCGAGCCTCACCTCAACCGCCTTTTCCCAGTTACTATCGTAACTCCCCACCCAGGTATGCTGCCATTTCTATCTTGACAGCTCTTACCTGTGGGCTGGGTCTGGGAGGAACATGTCACTGCACATTGGCTAGGTTTGGCTACTTTGCACAGGGCACCCGAGTACCCTGGACAAAAGAAGCAATAACTGTAATGTCCAATACCAGAAGTGGGATTCTAAAGTGTGGCTTTTATTCACATCCAACAGAATAAGCAAAGCATAGATGGACCCCATGGGGCTACACTCCTAGTAATGCAGATTTATAGAGATCAGAACACATCCTCATCACCTTAGCCTCAGGCTCTGAAACACACTGGGCACACAGCCGAACTGCACGCTGCTCTGGATTTTCTTGGCTCTGCTCCTTGCTAGCCACTTGACACTTTCATATAGCGTGAAACATTTACTGGTGGCTCCTTAAACCACCTATGAGCACTTCTGCTCCATTAGGGAATCTTCCTCATCAGTCCCACATCTGGGTACTTTCCTCAGGCATTGGCCAAGTACCTGAGAGAAAGCAACAGGTGTCCCAGAGTAAATCCATAGAGGTGAATTTGGTTACTACTGATGGGGCTCTCCACCTCTGCTCCCATAATTCATACCCAGCCATTTCTCTGGACTGTAACACGTCATCGTTTAAAACACTTTGCTGTGTAGATTCTTTTAAATGTATTCACATTCAGTCTACTGTCTTTATATCTCATTTGTGCTGAACTTGAACATACTTAATAAGAGGCTATGTCCATTACTCTAGAGCCCCCACAGAGTTAAGCAGTCCAATCCCACATCTTCCA
Source organism: Neoceratodus forsteri (assembly GCA_016271365.2). Classification (NCBI taxonomy): domain Eukaryota; kingdom Metazoa; phylum Chordata; order Ceratodontiformes; family Ceratodontidae; genus Neoceratodus; species Neoceratodus forsteri. Next base: position 1,179,751,667 of record CM057450.1, on the reverse strand, counting down.
AACTGTACTTGGCTGTCTTTTCCTGACCTCTCAGTAATAGTCCTTTAGTTTCATCTTGATTCAGGTGAAAACACATGGCCCTTTAGCAGGCGAACTCACCCCTTAGTTGCAGGTGCCCCTACATGTTCTCCCTCAAAGAACTCGTCCAGAGCTTCTGATGCCTCAGCACAAACTTAAATCAAGCAGCTTCTTTTCCCTAGCTGGACTGGGTGGGGGTTGCCCCTGGAAACAGGCTGATTTCTTCCCATCCCTTGAGGATGGGGCTCTAGATTTCACTAAGCGGTTCCACCACTTCAGTGTGCTCTTCTTGTGTTCCTCTTCAGGTGAGAACACACACCTATACAACAAAAATAGCTCTTTGAGAGAGCTTAGAGCTCTGAGGGCCTGTTTACAGCAGAGCACCTCTTCTATTCACTGACTGCAACAGAACTGACTTCAAATTCCCACCAATCTACTCTTAACCTCCAACTGCAACATTCCAGTGTGGCTTATGCAGCTGCGACAGTTCTAAATGATGTCATCCTCAGTCTCAGCTGAGACTGAGAACAGAGTGAGACAGTGTGAAATCCATTTAACTGGAGTTTCACAAGCTGTCTTCCTTACCTACCACTAGGTCTTACTGGGATTCTAGTAACCCCAGATAACAGGGGGGTACACTCACCCTGGGCCAGGAAAATGACTGTCGCAGTCATTAGTCACCCAGCTTAGGCCATCTCACCCCATGTGTTGACCACGGGAGGTAGCGCTACCTCCTCCTACCATGTGCCAGCACAGGTAGACAACACTAAGGGCTTAGAAGCCTTCAGCTGACGGATCAGCCTCTACTCTACCCACTGACTATGGGTACCTAGTGGCTCGGTAGAATTATCCAGAGCATAGCCCTAATAGATCAGTACTGCAACCCCTACTGCAGGTCAGGGCCACAGCCTGTCTATCCCCTCTAGCCCTCTAGGGAAAATCTGTCTGCCTCTAACTAGAATTCCCAAAACAAAACAAACAGGGGACCTCCCGACCCTGGACACCATGCAGCCACGCACCAGGAGCTAATACCATACACTATGCATTACTCCACATTCCTCCACAACCATACCTGTGGAAGAAAAAGTTACCGCATTAGTAACAACAACAGCAGTACTTTAAACACTACACTCTAAAGTACTACTGAGGAACTCCGCTGAGTCCCTCCTCCTCTTCTTGTCTTCTCTTCTGTCTTCTTCAGGAACACCTGCAAGAAAAGAAAGACAACATACACCCTAATCTGCATACACAGTCTATCTAAACCCTATCATCTGAATACTGGAGAATCCCAAAAGATTTTTTAAAGTAAAAAAACAGTATAAACATTAGAAAACAGTAGAAAACAATGACATTATTTACAATACACAATATTTGGGGGATGGAGTGCCCTAAAGTCCCATCTAGTGACCACAATGCCCGAAGGCAAGTCCATTAAAGAATCTCTTCTAGGCTGAAGCCGGTGAAGCACAGTTCTAGCAGGCCAAAGTCCGAAGAGAGTCTTTGAGGACAGTTCAAACATCTGGAGTCTGCTAGTGTAGGGTGTGTACTGCAGTGTCATAAGAATAGAAAAGTCTGAACTTACCAGTCCCTTGTAGAACAAAATGGTACCACACCTGGTCCTCAGCCGAAGACTCTCCCTGGCAGCATTCTTCCGATACAGCTGGGCGGACATCTTCTGGGAAATGACAGGAGGGCACATCTGGAAACTGCTGGGATGATGTCATCTCTGGAGATGGAACCTTGGAACAGGAACAAAAGGAAAACAGCTGGTCTGAAGTCATCCAATACCCAGGCGATGAATCAGGATACAGCTGGGCTGGTGTCCTCTCTGGATCTGAGTCATCTGGTGGGCCAGTCGATGGATTCTGGAAAGCCAGTACACTGTAGAACTGATGAATGTGGGGCACCTGGGTCCTGGACGTCCAGACTGATGGAACAACATAGGGTATGTAGCGGCTGGAGTGGCAGCACTGGCTACCACTGCTCTGCTTTCCATTTGGTAGGCATATGGCACATTCGCAGGAGGTCTTGTATCAGGCCAATAGCACAACGGGTCAGGTGCTTGAATTATTACCCCATCTGGGCTCATAATTCACACTGTGAAAGGTTTCATGTGCCTCTCCATTCACAATTGAACAGTGTCCATAAACAGTGTCCTGCCTCTTTTCCACTGGCTGTATTTTCTTGAAACATTCTGTTCTTGACATGCTTGTTTGCACCAGGATGCACACATTTCATTGCTTCTTCCCAAATCCAGGATTTCCTGCTTTTTCAGTCTCCTCCCAGACTCTCCGAGGAAAGGCAGGAAAGAACATCCATAGATTTAATTCACTTTCCTATGAACCAGTCTTTCCTCTTTACTAGCTTTGGTCAACCTGAGACCTCTGGCCTGGCTTGGGGTGGCAGTCCTGGTTCTGCCAGCTATACATTCTTAATGACGCAAAAATGGATCCCTGGCGTCTTATTGCTCAGCCAGGGCAGTGGAATCACCACTCTCTTCCATGCATTCCTCTGAGGCAAGAGCATGAGGCTGTATACCAGTTCCTTTTCACAAGGCCACATGGTTCCCCTCTTCTTCTTCCTCACTGAGAATCTGTGCCCAGGAGTGAGCAGTCGTCCTCACTCCTGAGACTGTCCACTCTTCGCTGGCAGCAGGGTGAAACCTCCCATTCAAAGGCCTCCCTCATCTCGTCTTCACCTATGAGACTTGGGCTGGGCCTCTCTCAAGGGTCTACTGATGATCTTCCTGAAATGTCTCTTTGTGACTCAGACTCTGAAACATCAGCACATTGTTCTGTCTGTAAATCTGCACCCTCTTGCTTTGTGCCACCTCCTCTGAGGGCCTTCTCCAAGGGCTCCATCTGTGTGTGCTGCCAACTGCCAATTCTTGAACTTTTGTCCATGTGGAGCCAAATGAATCTTGGGCACTTTAAACAAACCATGTTTCTCTAGGCACCCAGAACAGTGAGGTACCATGAAGACACCCTTCCAGCATTCGCACATCAAACATACTTGCACTGGATATCCAGGAATCGCCACATGAGAAGGCAGTCATCCCTGTAGTGTAACATCTCTCAATGTCCCTTAACTTTTTAACTTCTACTGCTATCACAGCCCAGGCATGATCTGGGTAGCGGACTGGTCCTGAAGCCATGACTGCAGAGAAAACAAACAACGCTCACTGTTATTTCAAGTCCCACATCACTGAAAACTTTCTTTCTTTTCAAAATGGCTCCTCTGCTGCTGTGTTTACATTACTACCCTACCCTGTAATGGCGGCGGCACCTCCTACGCATCAACATTCTGTAACTGAGTCAAGTCACTGCTCATCCGGTTACACACTCTACTGATAACTTTGCTCAAACTGCACAAACGTGCACTGTTCTTTTCCTAGCACATTTATATGATTTACCATGGACTTTTACTTGCTGAAGACACTGCTCTAGCTACAGTCCATAAAGCCTCAGTATTTCCTGCTTAGGATTGCCTGTATTTCTTGCTGCATATTTGATACAACTCACAGTCTCTCTCATGGCTTTGAAAATTATACTGACACTGAACCTATAATTGTGCTCTATCAGTTGCTTAGAATTCTTGCTTTTGCTGGTAAAACTTAACACAGTCCTTGTTTGCAAAGTGATTACACTGCTACACACAGATTCAGCTGGCTTTGCTGAAATCACACAGTTTGAGCAATGATTTCTGTTGGTACTCACTGTAATCAGTAGTTGTTTGCTCGATGGAAAATGGCTCATGGCCAGTCTTGGAAGCCTCTGGAAAGAAGCGGGTTGGCAGTCCTGCCGATCATCCTCTGAACACCACACACACAGTCCAACTGATCGATATGCGGGTTGAGTCCGAATTCAAACAGAAAAGTCCGTTTTTAAACTTTTTACAGCATTGTCACCACGATGCTCCTTCTGGTAAGCCACAGTTCACACTCCACTCCTCTCCCTCCTCAATACTGTGCAGTCGCTGTAGAGCTGGCCTGGGGGGCAGGACTGATTGCAGTCTCACCAATCACTGACACCATGCAAATGAGCCTCTTTCCTCTTGTGCTCTTCTCCTCACGGCGATTGTCAAGTAGGCAAATTTAAACTGCAAAACCACACTTTTTTTCAACTGACTCCATGACGGAGCCCATTTCAACCATTTTCATGGCCATTAAGCACAACAAGTCTCTCAGTTCACACAGAAAGCATTTTCAACATCTAGGGCACAATTTTCCTTTTACCCACAGTTTTCCACACTTTTCTTTGTCACAAACACTTGTAAAAGCTGGCAAATGCTGTAGTTTGATGCAGGACAAGGGCATACCTCTCAGGCTTTCTTCTCCTTGGTAAACAGTGGCATTTAATAGCAGCATGGATAACAGCTTTTTGCGGCATATTAGTTAACATTAGTTTTTGGGCTACCACTGCCAGATAACCAAATATCTAGCCATTGTCTGTGACCTTTCTTACATTCTCCCTAAATTCCAAACCCAAATCCTCAGCGGTGCCTCCATTTTGTAACCCACAACCCGGTATGCCATTTCTACATTGACAGCACTACCTGGTGGGCTGGTCTGGGAGGAATATGTCACTCTGCACATTGGCTAGGTTTGGCTACTCTGCACAGGGGCACCCATGTAACTCCGGACAAAGAAGCAATAACTGTAATGTCCAATACCAGAAGTGGGATTCTAAAGTGTGGCTTTATTCACATCAACAGAATAAACAAGCATAGATGGATGCGGGGCCACACTCTTGGTAATGCAGATTTATGGAGATCAGAGCACATCCTCATCACTTCAGCCTCAGGCTCTGAAACACACTGGGCACACAGTCCGAACTTGTACACTGCTCTGGGTTTTCCTGGCTCAGCTCCCTTGCCAGCCACTTGGACACTTTCCATATAGCATGGAAACATTTACTGGTGGCTCCTAAACCACCTATGAGCACTTCTGCTCCATAAGAGAATGTTCCTCATCAATGCCATGTCTGGGTACTTTCCTCAGGCACTGGCCAAGAACCTGAGGAGAAAGCAACAGGTGTCCCAGAGCAAATCCGTGAGAGGTGAATTTGGTTACTACTGATGGGGGTCTCCCACCTCTCACTCCCATAATTCATACCTGGCCATTTATCAGTGTCAGTGGCTCAGTAGGTAGCACACTCGCCTCTGAGGCCAGGAGATCAGAGGGCTGTGGGTTCAGTTTCCCATCTGGCACTTGGGTTAATATCCCAGTACTGACACTGTAGTGCAGCATGAGAGGGGTGCTGCACTCTGAGGTGCTGTTCTTGGATGAGACGTTAAACCGAGGTCCCATCTGCCTGGGTTGGTGGTAGTTCAGGTGGATGTTAAAGATCCCATGGCACTTATCAAAGAGTAGGGGAATTTCCCCAGTGTCCTGGCCAAATTTCCTCATTCACTAAAAATACCACCAACAGCTTAATCTGGTTCAAGGTGAGTAAGCATTCTTCTGTATCCCCTCCCGGGTCGTGCCTGAAAATAGGCAGGATTTATCTAGTGCACTTACCGGTCAACAAAAACAAAATAAATAAATAAATAAATACAATTTCTCTGGACTGTAACACCTCATCCTTTAAAACACTTTGCTGTGTAGATTCTTTTTAAATGTATTTACATTCAATCTACTGTCTTTACATCCCATTTGTGCTGAACTCAGACATACTTAATAAGAGGCTGTGTCCATTACTGTAGACCCCCTCAGAGTTAAGCAGTCCAATCCCACATCTTCAGACTGTAGCTGTCTTTTCCTGACCCCTACAGTAACAGTCCTTTAGTTTCATCTTGATTCAGGTGAAACACATGGCCCTTTAGCAGAGCGAACTCACCCCCTTTGCTGTAGGTGCCCCACAGGTGTTATTCCCTCAAAGAACTCTCGTCCAGAGCTTCTGGTGCCTCAGCACAAACTTAAATCATGCAGCTTTTTTCCCTAGCCGGACCGGTGGGGGTTGCCCCTGAAGCAGGCTGATTTCTTTCCCCATCCCCCGAGGGATGGGGCCCTGAACTACTGAAAGCAGTCTCCACCACTTCAGTGTGCTCTTCTTGTGTTCTTCTTCAGGTGAGAACACACACCTATACAACAAAAATAGCTCTTTGACAGAGCTTAGAGCCCGAGGGCTGCTACAGCAGAGCACCTCTACTCACTGACTGCAACAGAACTGACTTCAAATTCCCCCAACGTTCTACTCCTAACCTCCAACTGCAACATTCCAGTGTGGCTTATGCAGCTACGACAGTTCTAAATGATGTCATCCCTCAGACTCAGCTGAGACTGAGAACAGAGTGAGACAGTGTGAAATCCATTTAACTGGAGTTTCACAAGCTGCCTTCCCTGCCTACCACTAGGTCTTACTGGGATTCTAGTAACCCCGGATAACAAGGGGGTTACACAATTTTAAATAAAGAAAGAAAGAAAATGGGTCCTGGGATGTGCAGTGAATTGAATGATGTGACTGGCTAGTGAGAGTCCAGAGAGCATGTTATAATCCATAATGACCATACACTTGGCTCATTCACATATGTGTGTCGTCAAGGCAAGGCCACTTCAACAGTGCTTGATAACATCCCAATCCAACTCTGCTGCACTTAAAATAAAACAAACTGAAGTGGAGCCATTGAACAAAGAGTACAAACTATGCTCAAAGAGTTGTTAATGCACATTTTCCTGATTTAATTACTTAAATACAAAATATATCCATTTTATAAACAGGATAACAAAACTCCACGATTTGCACTCAATATATACACACTTCTTGGTTGCTGGTGCTGACATACGAAAACACTATTTATCGTGCATTGCTGACACACAAAAACACAGTACATATATATAGATATATGCATATGTACATTCATGATCATAATGCTTACATACATTATGTGTCAGTGTCTCAGTAGGCAGCACACTCACCCTGTGGGTTGGGGGATTGAAAGGTCATGGGTTCTCGCTGCACACTGGGGACTTGGGTAATACTCATCAATGTCCTCTTCAGTGTTTTCATAAATGACATTGCAGATGGACTAGAAGGAAGATATGCCTTTTTGCAGATGATACCAAAATCTCTAATAGGGTGGACAGTCAGGAGGGTGGAAAAAGAATGTAGGGTTCTTGGGGAAACTCAAAGAGTGGCCAAAACATGGCCATTGAGGTTCAACACAAAAAAATGTAAAATTATGCACCTAGGAATAGGAACCCAAGAACTGAGTATAGGATGGAGATGGGGGATACTGTCAGTCACTAAGCGGGAAAGGGTCCTTGGGGTTAGCATATCTGATGCCCTCATTGTAGTAGGGCAGTATGACAAAGCAATGGGTAGAGGCAGTGAAGTGCTGGGATGCATTGAAAGAAGTATCTCCATCAGGAGGGTGGGGTGATGTTGCCACTGTATCACTCACGGTGAGACCCTACCTGAGTATTGTGCCCAACTCTGGATGCCACACCATAGATAGGGTATAGACAGAGTGGAGGTGCTCCAGAGGAGGGCAACTAAAGAGTGCATAGGTTGTACCAAATGCCGTAGGAGGAGATACAGGGGATCTCAGCATATACACCCTGAAAGAGATGCACGACAGGGGACATGATAGAGACCTGCAAGTAACTCCTATGGGGTGAATAGGGTGCAGAAGAGAAGTCTATTTCAAAGAAGGAAGAACACCAGGACCAGGAGGCATGCAATGACGCTGGAAGGGGAGAGTTAAAGAGGGATATGAGTGTGACAGGTTGAATACGGCCATGCCCCAGTTTGGAGAAGAGTTTAAATGCAAGGATCAGTTCTATTCTCTCCTTTTCTGTCTCTTCTCTGTCTGGTTAGCGTAACCAGAGTTTCGTGAGACCTAGGACTTGATCACCCCAACGGTCTTGCAATTCTCTGCCTCTCGCTATCTCTCAGTTTTTCCTTGCTGTTTCTGTCTTTTCCTTCCTTGCATATCTGATGGTATAAAATATATGCAAATCGTTATGTGGAAATGTAACTGATATTGGGATCCTTTGTTTAGAAATTATATAGTGTTACTGTTGAAATATATAATTATAGTTTGAGATGATTACAAAACCTATTGGGAACTCAAGGGCTAACCTGAGAGCAGGTTTTGGCCCTTCCAGAAGCTGTGGAGAAGGGGGCCTCTGTTCTGGGAACATTGTGTTCTTGCTGCACCTCTTGAAACATACAAGAACATTTAAAAAAACAGGATGCTTGTTAAGGAGGGGGTTATAAGACTTATAAGAGAGAGAGCTGCAATGTTTTGAAAGACACAGAGATTGAAGGAAAGCTCAGATGCATCTTCTCTGTTTATTATGCCTTTTAAACAGTCATTCTGAACAATTTTTTTTGTTACTGCTAGTACTAATAAATACTGTGTGAATTCTACAACTGCTCCTGGTTTTTCCTATGATTTCTGACCTTGGCTCAATGACAGTGAGGAAGTACTACTTCATGGAAGTGTGGTAGATACCTGGAGCAGAATGCCAATGGAAGTGGTAGAGGCAGAAACAGTAGGGGGTTTCAAGTGTGCATGAGACAGACATACAGGAATATTACTGAATAGGCAGGGAGGACGGAGGGTAGCTGGATAGTGAAATATGAAGGGGTGCAGCACTGTTTAAGTGCCATACTTCAGCTGAGAGTTAAATCGAGATGCCTTCTGTTCATTTCTCATCACTGTTCAGGTGGGAGTTAATGCTTCCATGCCACTTATTGAAGAAGAGTAGGGGAATCTTACTGAAAATTAGAATCTCACAAGCAGAACATACAAAAGAATACTAAACATAGTATATCCAGAGAATGAAAACAAAAGAAAAAAAATGTAACAGCTCATAAAACTTATAGTGGTTGATAGAGAAGAAAAAACAACTCATAGCATCTATGTTTTTTCCTAAGGTTCCCAGTATCATGGGCAGCATTTCCCATCAGTAAAACAGGTCCATTTAACCCATTCCTCAGGTCACACAGTAAGTGAGCTAGATTCACAGCTCAGTATACCATTCTTTGTCAAACAAACTGCAAATAAATAAATTGATATTTATAGCCCATATATTTATAGATTTGACAGTCCAGTATTGCTTTTGAGAACAGTTAAAAAATAATTGGATATTAAAAGTGAAGCTATTCCGCCTAATGGCTTGGAGGGCTGAGGCGCTTGGGTGCCTTACCTCCTGCCACCCCATGACCTGGGGTGAGGAACAGATTAGGGTTGCTCGGGGCCGCGAGGAGAGGAAGGATTGAGCATCCCTACAACAGCTTTCCTTCCTCGGGAGAGAGTCAGTGTGGCATGCTGCTGACTGCCACCCTGCAAGAGCTGGGGCAACACATGTTACACCAACACATAGAGAAGGAACCCACGTTCACCAGTGCATGTATGTGGGCTTCTGGGTGAAAACTAGGAGAAAACACCCCAGGTTGCAGATAACACCTGGCACTTCACAGGCCTTGCACCAGTGAATAGTCACCACCACAGTCCTGTAAAAGAGGACATTGGTGTAAGGTAAGTCCTGGGGAAGTCAGGTGACAGGGCCTCAGAGGGTCAGTCAGAAGGAACAGCCAGGAGACCAGGAGATAAACAGATTATGAAAAAAGATGAAGCTATTCTAAAATAGTGTAAATTAGTCAAATGAATGGACCCCTATAGGCAAACTGATGTACCAGTTGCTTATACATCCCCACTTGTTTGGATGTGTAAACATGTTTTTCTTGTTGTCAAATGTTCAATAAACAAGGTTCAGACGTTCAAGTCTGCATTAAGCATTTTCTTCAATTTTCTCTCAATGCGAGAGTCCACTTTTGTAATAAGGGTACCCATATTCAGCCTCAACTGTGCTTCACAAAAGCAACACGCAGCATCTTTAACATTCATGACTGTCATTTTGCTGTTGTTAAATTGTTGTGAGCACACACATACTTAGAGCTGCTGGATGAGGATGAATCCTGTATGCGAATACTTCTGACAAGTGAATATTTGCTTAGCGGGAATCCGTTGTCCTTAATGGATTGAGATGGACGTGCAGTGTGAATGGATTTTATTGCCATGCTGTCTTACTACTGTTGCTTCAGTGACATGAAAGCAGAGCTTTGATAAAAACAGGGTCTTGTCAATCTGCTCTATTTCATTTGCCATGAGTTCACTGGGGTGTTCTCCTCAAAGGCTCATGGGAAGTGATGCTTTTCAAAGCAGATGTTAGTGAACAGAAATTACTTTGGGATGTACTGTAGTTTGAGATTTTAAAAGCTAACATCACCTTTTTCTGTTTGCTTCTCTCTTTTGCATCCTTCTGCTATTATTGGTTGGCTGATTGATTTATTTAAAATTTTGGAGATTGCCTTTAAGCACAAGTGTTGTTTACAAAAGTTGCATGTTAATAACAGAGATTACAAAGCAACATAACAAATACAGTAAGTGAGTCCCAGTGGAATGAAGTCAAACAAGTACAAATATAGTCAGCCAAGTATAAATAAATAGGCTGGATCAGTTGCATACAACTGTACAATAAGGCAGGTAGAGAGAATCAGTGTAGAACAAACATAGTGATGGAACACGACAAACGGAAGAGAGGAAGAAATAAATGCCTCAGTTGGCACTTGAACCTAGGCCACCCAGAATTCCATTCCAGTTGCACTACCAGATGTGGCACTAAGGCAACTGGAACCTGGGCTGTCCCAAAGCACATAGAAAGAGCAAGGTATCAGGCAGCTCATTTAACCAACAGTGACCCTAACTGTGAATGAATGCTTGCCTAGCCGAGTTCAGCAGAAAGGTAGTTCAAGGGCATTCCAAGTCATGCTATTGGTGTTGTGAGATTGACAACAGGGTGGAAGCAGTGAGTTAGGTCTGGTGGGGTTGGGGGTTAGGTCCAGTAGTGACTTCTTGGCTAGCAGACATGTCTGGAATTTAATTTTGCTAGGTAAGGGTAACCAGTTTGTTTGGGTGCAGAGGGTGAGCTAAGGTGCACTTGTCTGCCCCAAGCACAAAGCGACAAGCATTATTACAATTCAGATTTATTCTGCTGAGAATTGAGTTGCACAAAGCTACATAGACAGGGAGGCCATAGTCAACTAGTGACAGTACTGAACTTGCCACTATGAGGTGTATAGCATCAGCAGTGAACGTGGACCAGTTACAGTACAAGGCTCCCAATCTTCTGTTTACCATACAAGGTGGTCAACGGGGGAGCAAAAAGATAAGGTATTATCCAGGATCACCCTGAGGTATTTAAAGGTTTCCACCTGTTCAAGTATATGTCCCAGGTCATAGCGTGGATGGCAGCGGAAGTAGCTTTTTCTTTATTTGTGTGCTTGTGAAGCGTAGTCTTCATTTTTCGTAATTTAGAACTTAACTGCGTGTCCACATCGACTCCCTTTGTTCTAAACGGCACTCAAACTAGGCGGCTCATTTGCAACAAACATGCAATCCCCTTCACATTCACCATGACTTGTTCACAAGACTATCCTCCCTATTTTCAACTGCAAGGACATTATCTATGCCTTAGTCTCGCCTCCTCTGTCTCCAAGCTCGACACCTTACTTAATTCTTTGCAGATTCACCACAAACTCCTCACCACGTACTCATCACGAACACTTCTCCCTCTCTAACCCCCAGATGTCACATTTGCAAAATTCTGGTTCAACCTTCTCCCATGTACCTCTCCTCTCTCTCCACTGCTGCCAACCCCTCCTACTCTCTTTAGATCGTGGCATCCCGCCTCCTTCTCCATTCCCACCGGTGATCATCTGCCGTGTCTCTGCCTTCTCTTACCACTTATCTCACCTCTGAAATCAACAGCCGTCTTCCCCATTACTCCTCATCACTCCTGCTTTTAAACGCCAACTAAGCTTATCTTCCCACCACCCTGCACCTGCCCCTCTCCCCTTTCCCACCTCGTGCCCTTCAATCTTTTCCCACGCCCATCCCTACCTCCCTTACTCCCCACTACAATATCCACCTTATAAGTCTACTCTATTTTTATTTACTTTTTATACCTTTTCTTCTGAAAAGTTTTATCGCAATGCATTATACTTCTGAATAATATGTATGACTCGCAATCAAAATATTCTATGTAATACTTTATTATTATTATTATTATTATAAATACTTTGCATCCTGTGCTGCCCAACCTGTTTTGGCACTTTGTATATGAATGTTATATACTTCCTTTGTATGTAATTGTCACCTATGTCCTGGTCACACCTGAAATGAGCTCTTGGCTCAGTGTGCCTTTCCCGTTAACAAATTTTAAATAAATAAATAAATAAAGTTTGTTTGGAAGAACCATTTTCAAGGGCCTCAAAATTACCCTGGAGAACAGAGGTAAGGCTGCTGAGGTTACGGTTCTTGGACTAGATAACAGTATCGCCTGCATAGAGAAGTACATTTGCAGACCGACAGGCATCAGGCTGGTGGTTTATGAATAAGCTAAATAGTAAGGGGCCCAGAATGGAGCCCTGGAGAACACCAGTGGATATGCCTCCTAACGTCTGACAAGAAGCCATCTATCTTAATGTGCTGATTGCAATTAGTGAGATAACTCTGGAACCAGGTGACTGTGTCCTGTAACAGGCCTAGGCCATGGAGTCTGTAGAGAAGGAGCTATGACTGACCAAATTAAAGGCTTTTGTCAAGTCGATTTAGATGGCACCAGCCTTGTTCCATTGTTAAGTGTCTCAAGGATGAAATTGGAATACTCAATTAGTGCTGTATTGGTGCAATGTTTTTTCCAAAATTCATGCTGTTGGGGACACTGTATTTCATATTGTTCAAGATATGAAACAAGATGATTGGACACTGTTCTCTTGAGGACTTTGGACATGGGGCAGAGTCTAGAAATTGGCCTGTAATTGGAAAGATTAGAAAGGTTTACACTTTAAAACTGGTGCATTCAACATGGATATCTACTTTTGGGGAACTGGGAGTAACACAGAGAGAAGTAAAACATTTGGAATTGGGGTATGAGAGTTCTTCAACTACCAGGGCAAATAGTCTTATATCATCTGAATCACCCCCAGTTCTGGTTTTATCAAGCACCTTTCTTATGTAATTAGAGGCATCTCTTACTCAGAATGGTTTAAATAGAATTTAGGATAACCTGGCTCTGGGTCCACTGGTTGTGTGTCAACAGGACCAGGACCTCCACTGGAGAGTAGGGTTGTGTCAGTGGCTATGACAGAGCTAAGGTCAGTTAATGCAACATTTAATTGTTACCAATTTCAGTGGGATCAAGTAACTCGTGTCCATCAACCGTGAGCATTTTGATGAGGTGTCGTCACCCTTACCAAGGGTTTTGAGACATTCATCCAGAATCTTTGCCACTGCTCCAATTCTGCATTTGCTGGGCCATGCTATAGCTGGATTTGGCCAATTGAATCCTAGTAGTGTACTTATTCCTGACTTCCTTGCATTTTTGCAGATGTACTGGGGACCCAGCTCCTGGCCAGTGGCCACACAATTATCCATCTCTCTCTCATGAGGGCAAGGAGTTCAGGGGTGATCCATCCAGCGGTGTGCTTCTTACTTAGTATTTTTGAAGGGTGCAGATGTACTGCAGGCAGCTGTGAATTCACGACAAAGAATTCTAGAGCTGAATCGGTATCAGGGATGGCATCAAGGAAGTTTCAGTCTAGTTGAGCCACATAGGATTTGAACTTTGACATGTTTCTTTTGCTTATGACATGGCTGCTTATGAACTGGGGAGGGGGCCTGGGCTGTTTTACTCCCACAGACAGTGTACCGGGAGTGGTCACTGAGGGTACCTGGCAGAACTTGTAACCTTTGACCCTGCTTGGGTGAATTACAAGTACCCAGTCAAGTAATGTCATAGTGCCCGATTTATAGTCAGTTCTGGTGTGCTCAGTGACCATTTGTGTTAGAAGTAAACTGGGAGTCTTATCTCTGTGCCTGGTACTACACTTTATGGTTCAGTTAATATTAAGGTCACCAGTTACAATGAATTCCCAATTCTTGTTAAATTGTTTAAGATAGTTAGATAGGGACTCCATACCCACTTGTAGATTACCATTGCTGCTGCCATTGCCACTTGGCAAATCCCATTCTGAAACTCCATTTATAAGTGCAAGCGCTCTGTTACACCAGTCTGTGCCTCTGCCACTCCTCTCTGCTTGCCTTCTGAAGTGGTGACCCTTCCCTTTCTGACTGGACAGGCCAAGTAATAGTTGGGAAGAAAGAGTTCCAGATTCCAGCTGCATGGCTCGGATGGGGACCTGTCTGTTGGTTGTGCCCTTTGGAATGACCTGCAATTTATTCAGCATCATCCTGTGGCCAGTCAAGGGATTTGGTCCAATTTAGTTGTGCCCTTCACCCACTGGTAAGCATGTATATATCTATAGTATATATATATATATGACTGAACTTGTGCAGGGATGGGGTTGTCTGGCTATGTGTGGTCAGTTCACCCATGTCATCAGCACCACTACAACCACACTCAGTGCACCACCATCTACCCACACTCCCAGAAAAGAAGAGAGTCCATACTGACACTCACTGCCCGCCATGCCAGCCTCCGCTACTGCTGTCCTAGGTTCAGCATGCAACCCATGCCGCCAGTATGCTACACTGCCCCCAAGGCTTGGTGCAAGAGAACTGGCCTACATCCCTTTGGTTTAATTATTTTCTTACCTAAAACTCACCCACTTACTATCTTATAATATATTGTGAACTATAATACCTGTATGCAATACAGAAGTGATGCGATGTTAGCACTTAATGTTTATAAACCTGTTAGTCAGTGTTTGTCACTCCCAGGTAAGACTCATATATTATAAGAAATACTGAACACAAAAACTCTATAAAATTGTATTTATGTTTTAGCATTTCTGCACAGCAGTTTATCCTCATCCATGCTACATGCTCAGTTTTCAGGAAGTTATGGCAGCATGTATTACCAACAAATAATGTAAAACAAGCTATCTAAAAATGAGTAGAAATATCACAGTTGGCAAAGCAAATGAAAGCTACAGGAGGCTGAGGTTTTTGTAAAGGAGACAGTGGTAGGTGGATCTGCTGCAGGCCAATTCAGATTCACATATGTTGCTATAAGTCATGCGGATGTTTGAATGAGACTGCTGGTGGCATCCTATACAGCAGATTTCATTGTGACATTGCAGAACCAGGCACAGGGGTTGCCTAAGAATCAGGTTTTACTTGTTTGGGGAGAGACCAGAGCAAGTGTGGTCAACTGAACCTAGTTTTTGATGTACAGTGCAATCCTGGTGTTTCTCGTGATATGGTGAGAGAAGCCGAGTTTCAGATCTAATTGTAGCCCAAGGTACTTGAAGGACTGTACCATTTGCAGGTGTTTAACTGCACGAGGTAGGATATGTATGGTTTGTGATGACTGGTTTTCTCTGAAGGTCATGACTTTTGTTTTCTTGTAACTGACGGCAATTAATTTGCATCCCTCCAGGTTCACTTGGTCCATCTTGCTGAGGTCACTGATGAAGTCTGTTTGAAGTGGGTGATGGTGTTGCCTACATGGAGATGTCTGTCTGAGTCATGATCAGATCATACAGAGGAAGGTCATTAACCAAGATACTGAAGAGCAGGGAGCCAAGGGATAGAACTTTGCAGAAACCTGAGTTCGAGGGTGCATGGGGAGGAGGGACTTTTCCATTAACATTTATTATCTGTGGTCTGCCGATTAGATAGGATCTGAGTCAAAACAGTCTGTCCCATGTCAGATCCAGTTACTATAGTTGGCAGAGAAGTGTGTCTTCATGCATAGTGTCAAAGGCCTTGGTCAGGTCAATGAACATGAACACTGCACCTGCATAGAGGCTGGCATCTAAGGCAGATGGTAAATCTTAAGTAACCTTCAGTAGCACTGTGCAAGTAGAGTAATGTTGGTCTGAAGCATAATTGTGTTTCTGTGAGAGGGCTGTGGAGGACAACATGGTCCATCAGTTGCCCATGCAGCAGCTTTTCCAGTTGTTTACTAAGAACTGATAAGATGAGTGTAGGCCAGTACTTATTTGGATCAGATGGTGTGTAACTCGAGCAGGTGATATGTTTGAAATCTGGATTGTGTTTTGGCATTCAGTTTGTGGGGATTATGCAGGGGTTGGTGCATGGGGTGGTTGGAGTTAGTCTTAAAAAAAACCCTAACATCACATTTCTTTACTGTTGTTCCTTTAAGAGAACCCTGACTTGCATTAACATAGCTTTTTTGCAATGAATTTTCTTTATTTTGAGGCAGAAAGCCATAGTATCTTACTTTGCATATGGCCCTGTGATGTCCTTGTTTCATGAGGTATATGGTGTCCCTTATTCTTAAAGCCACATACATTAAAGGTGACAGGAAACAGTTTTAACACCCAGATGCCCTCCTGTGTTCCGTTTAGTGTCCCTCCAGTATAATATGCCTTTCTGAACTTTTTGATTGAAATAATAATGTATTTATTTTAGAAACATAGAAACATAGAAGTTGACAGCAGATAAGGACCAAGGCCCATCCAGTTTGCCCATTTCTTTTTCTACCTTATAAATGTGCCATCGGCCTTTGCTCTGTCAGTGGCCTATCTGTTCATACTCATCTGTGTTGCTCCCTTATGCCTATCCCATGCCTGTTTGAAGCCCTGCACTGTATCCATAGCCACCACTTCCTGAGGTAGGCTATTCCATGCATCCACCACCGCTTTCTGTGAAAAAGAATTTCCTCACATTCCCACTTAATCGGCCTCCCTCTAGTCTCATGCTGTGTCCTCTTGACCTGCTATTTTTCTTATATTTAAACATGTTAGACTCTTTCACCTTGTTAATGCCATTAAGGTGTTTGAATGTTTCGGTCATATCACCTCTCTCCCTCCTTTGCTTAGGGTATACATATTGAGCTCTGTTAATCTGTCCTCATATGTCTTCTGATGCAGTCCTGCACATTTTGTTGCCCTTCTCTGGACTGCCTCAGTTTGGTTAATGTCCTTGTGAAGGTGTGGCCTCCAGTATTGCATGCAGTACTCCAGATGGGACTCAACCAGTGTCTTGTAAAGAGGATATTTACCTCCTCTTTCGACTTGTGATACCCCTACTAATACACACTAACATCCCCTAGCCTACCTACTGCTTTAGGGTCTGCTTGGATGATTTCAGGTCATCAGTGATGATGCCCAAATCTCTTTCTTCCTTTGTAACTGCCAGCAACTCCTCCCAGCCTAGGTGGCTTCAGGTTTCTCTTCCCTATGTGCATGATCTTGCACTTCTTTGCATTAAATCCCAGTTGCCACTCTTCTGACCATTTTGCTAGTTTATCCAGATCTCTTCTCATTCTGCCCACCCCATCTGGATCATCTACTCTGTTGCAGATCTTGGTGTCATCTGCAAACAGACAAGCCTTACCTCTAGTCCATCTGCAATGTCACTAATGAAGATATTGAAGAGGACTGGCCTCAGGACTGATCCCTGAGGTACCCCACTGTGACTTGCATCTCTTCTGACTGTATACCATTTACCACCACTCTCTGTTTTCTGCCTGTCAACCAGTTTGCCACCCAGTTGACCAACTTCTGACCCACCCCTGCCTACACAGCTTATTTGTCAATCTACTATGTGGAACAGTGTCAAAGCTTTGCTGAAGTCAAGGTAGGCCATCAACTGCCCCTTGGTCCACCACTCTGGTTATCCAGTCAAAGAAATCTATGAGATTAGTTTGACAGGACTTTCCTTTTGTAAACCCATGCTGTCTTGGATCCTGTGCCCCTATGGATTCCAGGTGGTTGCACTATCCTTTCCTTAAGGAGTGCTCCATAATCTTGCCCACTACTGAGGTAAGACTGACTGGTCTGTAGTTCCCTGCCTCCTCCATGCTACCACTCTTGTGGAACGGATTACATGAGCCCTCCAGTCTTCTGGAACCTCTCCTGCTTCAGAGACTCACTAAACAGTTCTGCTAATGGCACTGCTAGTTCCACCTAGCCCTTAAGTACCCTGGGATGTATGCCATCAGGTCTCATTGTCTGGTCCACCCTGAGCTTAGCGAGCTCTTGTAGGAACTTTCTTTTGTGAATGGAGTAGTGCTTACCTCCCTCCCCTGTGTCCATGGTGCTGAGCTGTGGGCCCTGCCCTACCTTTTCTTCAGTAAATACTGAGCAAAAGTATCTGTTTAGGATAGATGCTTTTACAGGGTCCTCCTCCTCACATGCCCCTTTTCTCCTTTGAGCTTAGCAATACCCACTCTGGCCTTTCTCCTTTCACTAATGTAGCTATAGAAAGTCTTGTCACCTTCTTTTACTGTTCGTGCCAGTGTTTCCTCAGTTTGGGACTTTGCCTGCCTTACTACCTTCCCTGCTTCCCTTAGGGCAGTTGAATATGCCTCCTATCTTCATCCCGCTGTGTTCCTTATATTTCCTGAAGGCCAGCCTTTTGGCTCTGACCTTTCTGCTATTGTATTTGAGAACCAAAGTGGTTTCTTTCTTCTTTGCACTTCCTTGTCTGTCTAACACAATGGGATATTGCTTCAAGTATTGCATCCTTAATGCTTGCCCACTTTGCCTGTACCCCTCCCCTGTGTTTCTTTTGCCAGGGCTAGCTTAACTCTGTTGGCCATCTTATCAAAGTCAGCTCCTCTGAAGTCCCATATTTTGCCTTGGAATGGGATGATTTAGATGTAGTGGCCAAATTGAACCATACCATGTGATGGTCACTGGCCTCAGGTGACCTTCTACGTGGAGATCTGTGATCCCTTCCTGTTAGTCAGTACTAGATCTAGGATAGCCCTGTCTCTTGTGGGTTGTTGTACCAGTTGTTTGAGGCCCTCCCTGCAGGAATCCACTATGTGTTTAGTTCTGGCAGATGTTCCTGCTGGTATTGACCAATCTGTATCCAGCATGTTAAAGTCTCCCATTATCAGAACCTCCTTTAGCTGTCATGTTTTGTATATCTTCCAACAGTAATGTGTTCATGTCCTCCCCTGGTCTGGGGGCCTGTAAACAACCCCAGTTCTTATGGCTGTCCCATTTCTGTTTCCAGGGTGACCCACAGTTCCTGGCTCCTTATGTGTATTCTGAATTTCTGTAGCTTTGATATTTTCATTGACATACAGAGCACCCACCCCAACCTTTTTGTACCTCGGTCTCTTCTGAAGACTTTTGCTTTTGTTACTGCACTGAACTCCTCTCTTTTCAGTGGCTGCGCTTTCTCTTTTTTTTCATGCTGCCCAAACATTCTTTGACATCAGTAGCACCATTCCAGACCATTCAGATCAATAGAATAGAATGGTGTAACTGATGTAACAGAGTGTCTTATAAATCCTAAAACAAAATGCGCAGCTACCAAGGAGAGTGGAACTCTATAGATTTGAGGGTACCCCAGCGCTTCATTTTTTATTTATCAGAAATTGGTCAGTGCATATCAGAATACATGGCTGACATAGAAAGGAAAATGAGAGATCAGTTAACTGTGTAAGAATTATTTCCTGTCACTTCTAACATGAAAACCTGACCACTGTCCGCGATGACTTCATCTGCTCTGGCTGTATATCTACACATGACATCATTCATAATCCATATTTATGACACCATAATTAATCCTACAGCAACAGATGTGCTGTGCCAAGCAGATGATTCTGATGTCACATGGCAAGCAGCCGGAGTACAGGAATTCTTAACAGACAGGGATTCTGACTTCAAGTTAATGTTTCTAGCTACCTAAAATAAAAGGGAGTGCTAAACATGGAAAATGTATGAAATATTAGCAGGAATGTGTCTAAAATGTTTTTTTTCAACATTGCCCTTGAGAAGGCAGAGGCTGTTTAAGTTGTTTAGAGCCTTTAAGCTGTTAGAGCCTGAAATAAAAGTGTCTCTGTTTCACACATTCTCCTTAATTTCATGCCCAGTAGCTCAACGATTGCAGGCATGAATGGGTTACAAACTGTTCTTTATGAGTAGCCTAAATAGAACATCCAAGCAGAAACCAATGGGTATAGTGATTATACAATGCAAAGCTAGTATACCAAGTTGCCTTGTTGCTTGTAGCAATTCTTGAACTCCAGCTATATTTTTAATGCAGTTTAAAGTTATTTAAAAGTTGCTGTAACATGTGTTCCTATGACATTATAATCAAGTTATTTATTTAGAATTGCATTTGCCCAGGAGCATATATGCTAGTAATTCTGCTGTTGTTAACAAATGCATTAATATTATGGCAGAAATATCATAGCATGTGTTATACTCGCATGTGCACCACAAATTAAGTATATAAACCACAATCTCAAAAAGGGGATGTTCTAGCACAGCATACACACTGCAAATGGCATAGGACAAAACTGCTCGGCGAGGTTAAATCTGCATGCCTACACTGCAGCCTATTTCTTGTCAGTGTCGGGCTTGAGAAACAAACATTTATTCATTCTGAAATGAAAGTGTATTTTTGAAGACTAGCCGTCAGATATTTTTGCCCTTCACACTTTCAAATGCTTAGCCTTTTTTGTAAGTTGACTGCAAAGTGCATTAGTTTGCATTGTTAAAAAAAGTGCTTGACAAGGTCCCATGGCATCAGCGTCAACTGCGGAAGCTTGTGGCAGATGAGGGTGGGAGGCTGGCACAAACACAGTCTTCCTTCAAGACTGTTACCTCAGGGTACCTGACTCCTGAGAAGCTTTTCAATCAGTTCCAGTGACGTTGGTGAAACTGTCATTTGCTTTATTTGGAACGCACTAGGATGTGGATAAACATGCTATTTGACTGCAGGTCAGTTAATGCAGTCACTGTCTGAGCAGATGCCATATACAGCATAGTTCTGTATTGTAGTAGACTTCAGGCTGGCACATGAGGAGAAGATGACAATTTTAGGACTGGGGAATGCCTGAGCTTTTGAACTGTTTCTGCCATGGCTGGGACTGAAGCTGTGAAATGGGCACTTTTGGATTGTACTATAAAGTAGGTGCACTTTGTACCAAAGGAGTTAAAGGAGGGCTGCCCTCAACCTGAAAGCCTATTTTTTCTGTAGAAACTGCATACTTTAACATAGTTCTTATTCTGTTATTGCTCAGTCTTTTTCAGCCTTTTAGTAAATTCAGTGAGTGTTTCTGAGTTACCCATTGATGTAAAAGAGTTTTTAAACAGTATGATGTCCTTTTAAGCAATTAATTTGCAGTCATAATGTATCAGAGCTTACTGTAGAGCTCAGTGGTTGAAAAGGGCATGAACATTCAACAGTTCTAAAATGGCACATGGGCCACTGGTGTGTAAATCAGAAATAATCTCTTACTGAGATGTGGATGTTTGTTGAAAAAGCATTACTCTGTATTTATAAGGCTCGAGGGACACTTTCTGTTCTGTGTTTATCAAGAAGTACTTTCACATACTCTAATTCTTTAGAAATCATGTGTGACAGCAAGGGTTCCTGTTTGATGGGGTTGGGACTCTAAACTGTTGCTAGCTGGCCATGCTACTCATGGGCACCATAGTGTGGTATACTGTATGTTGATATTTTAAAGTATATATCAAGGTGTATATAATATTATAAAATGCAGTACAAACAACTGACCAAGTTGAACAGCTTCATTGGTTAAAACACAGCACCTGAAGGTTGATTATTTGCCTAGAAGCTGCTCAATTCCAAATAACATGGAGATGGTTGTTTGGCATTAAGGAGAGCTGATTTGCACAGAACTAGCACTGAACATTGTCAAAGTCATGCTTTAGGGACTGTTCCAGCAGAGGGATGGAGGTTCTGGTGGCAAAATGACAGTGTCATCAAGCCAACATATGCATGTCAGCTAGGACACAGGCTGAGGGAAGTCATCTAAGAAAACTGAGAAGAGGATCTGGCCCAGAATAGAGCCTTGTGACACACAGGAGGTGATGGGAGAGTAGACAAGAAGTCCCCAACCTGGACTGACTGGCTCTGACCAGAAAGGTAGGAACAGAACCACTCAAGGGTAGAGAGTGACAGTCCAGCAGCCTTTAACTTGTCAAGAAGAACGGATGGGCAACAGAGTCAAAAGCCTTTACACATCAAAGAAGATTACAGATGATACTTGCCCTGATCTATCCCTTTCAGGATGGAGTCAGTGACATGTAGCAAGGAGGAAACTGTGGAATGGGTTTATGGAAGCCAGACTGCAAGGGAGATAAAGGGAGGAGGAGTCAACAACGTTGGAGGCTGGGTGTAAACCAGCTTTTCCTGCAGTTTAGCCAAGTGGAAAGAAGGAAATAAGTTGATAGTTCCCAGGGGTTCAGCTGTCATCCCTTTGTGTGTGTGTGGGGCGGGGGCAGAGACTTAGCAAGTTTCAGAAGACAGGAACTGAAAAGAGCCTAAAGGAAAGATTCAGAAGAAGGAGTGACAGCAATGGCAGGAGCAGACAAGTACGAAGTTTGAGGTCAAGCCCATGGGACTGTGACTCTTAAATGGATTTAGAGAAGAAGTGGAAAAATGTCAGAGGTAGGGAGTGGGGTGAAAGCACACATAAATGAGGATGATGGAGGAGCAGCAGTGATAGAGGAGGTGGAGGCAGGAGAATTAGTGATGACACAGGTGGCAAAGTGTGTTAAAAGCAGTAGCCACCTTGGCAGGTTCTGAAGTGAGCATAGTGGAGTTGCTGAGTTTCAGGGTGGAAATGGATACATGGGAAGTGGGGTCCAAAATAGAGGATAACCCTCAGAGCTTTTAGGAGAAATAAGACTGCTCTGAAGGTTTGAGGTAAAGTAATTGGCTGTTGCATGTCAGAGAGTCTTGGTGCTGGCATTCCGTAGATGTGATACCTCAACCTTTACTCATGGGATCCTGAAGACTTGTGGAGGAGCAGGGCTGTCATGGGCTTGGAGGAGGGGCGAGTTCCACAGAGTCAAGGAATTTACAGGAACAGATGACCACTCACCAAATTATTCAAATTTTAAAGATATTTTATTTTTATTGTGTGCACCACAGAAAGCATCCTAACCCACCAATGTTTTGGGTTGTCCATGTACCCTTCCACAGGGTGGAGGCGTTTCTATATTCAGATCAAACAATAATATATATATAAATGCTCTTATAAAATGGTTGGTAAAATCATGTAATCTGATTGGCTCTTATTTATGTGCAAAATATGATTTACACATGGTTAAAAAAGGACTGCTCAGCAGTGAAGAGTCTGCAACACAGCTCAATGGGCATTTGGAACACAGGCATTACAGTTAGCCCCTACTGCCAGAACTTATTTTCCACCACAAAAATGGCTGCTACCTTTACACAGTAAAAAAGTTCAACAGGGCCCTAAAAATAAAACTACCTTAAAAAAAAAATAAAACAGATGAATTAAATGCTGTTTCCTGATTATCACACTCTCCTTACATACATAAACAAATTAGAAACAGTATGTATTGTTTAAATTTTCAGTACAGCTGTTTTTGCTGACAGTGAAAAATCCCCTTTATCTTTACCTGCTTATCAGGAACTCTCTTCTTCTTGCCCAGTGAGATAACTGAGTCTCTGGCTGTAACAAAGGCCATTGTTGTCTGTGTATACAGTGTGTTGGGAGAGAAACATTCTGCCAGTGGAACTGAGCAGAATTTGAATCCATATATTCCGTGGTAAACATTCCATGATAAACATTCCGTATCTTGAATGTGGAGAACAACAGAGAAAAAAACAGGAAGAAGAAAGTAGGCAATAATACAATGGCGTCATCAATGACATCACTTGCAATTGGCAGAAGGACTATTTTATCACAAATGCACACAAGTAAATCAGTTTTTCTACATGTAAACATGCTTTTCCCAGTAGTCAAGTAAAAAAAAAAAAAAAAAAAAGGAGCCAATTTTATAAGCACAATAAGGCACTCAGGGGTGGCATATATGCATCATATTTACAGCACGGCCAGCAGTTACGCCACTACCCTTCTGCCTCATACCTTACTACACCCCTGGGCTGTATAAAACATGGTTTACACACATCCCTTTGTGCCTTATTGCTTAAATAAAGCTTATTTTACAGACATAAGATACACACCCAAAAACTGTGCTCTTAAACTGGGGGGTATTTTTGAAAGAACGCACACCTAACAGTCAAACTCCATATACACACCTGTGTATAAATCAAAACGTTTTCGAGAGATAAATACCATTTCTACCATTTCTGTATTTCATATCTCAGTTAAACATGCTTAGAAGCTATAATGGTGGGACAAAGACTCACTTGAGTTCATTCCTTTGAGACAATTTGCATGTGTGCCCCTTAAGACAATATGTAAAGATTTCCTTTGCACGTTTTCTTATTAAATCACAAACACCTCATTAGCAGTTTTATAGTAGCCATTCTGTAGTACCTTAAAGTAAAAATGCTTCATCTCCTCTTAATTTCTCGTTTAGTTTCCTATCTGAAAAGACAATGAAGATATTGAATCTCAAAAAGGCCCTACTCATTACTTAGCATTTTCCACAGCTTTCTGACTTTGAGTTGAACATGTTTCTTGCCACCTGTAACTGTAGTTCTAGGAGTGGTATAAGGTGTACATCCACACAACTCATCTGACATCCCTAGCAAGTGGCACACTGATCCGGCTTCCAGCGGGTCAGATCCAACGTCACAGAATGTTACCGAGGAGAATACCACTTGGGTGGGTGGGAAGCCAGCTTGAAGACCTTCAGCCTGATTTAAAGAGGAAGGAAATTCTGCCAGAAGTGTGGATGTATACCATATACCACTGCTAGAACTACAGTTACAGGTGAGTAACTTTTTTCATTACATGCTCCCTTTATCCAGGCTCACCTGGAAACAAGCCTGGTTCAGTATACTTTTTCTGGTCAACAGTTAAAATAAAAAAATTAAAAATACAAAGACCTTGCCTGGCTCTTTCTGACGTTTTACAAAGGTTCCAAAATGTATGGGAGGGGTGATCATAGGGCACTGGTGATAGGTTTTAGAAACAATATGGCACCATACCTGCATCTTCTGTCTAGCTAAGTGGTCTGATCATTTGGAGGTGCAAACCATTTTGAAGAAGTCATTCAGCATCTGTTTGGCTTGTAACAATCATATTCCTATAAGATTTTGTAAAAGTGGGTAGAGCCCCCACCATGCATCTTTCAAACCTGTCAAAACTGTAGGCAGAATATTCATCACTCAAAGTAATGCACAAATGACTTCATGTTTATCACTACTTTGCATGTGCCAGGAAAGAAGGCATATTGGAAATCAAGTGCCAAAGCCATGGCACTTACAGGGTTCCAGTATACCCCTGTGAGCGCTGTGCAAATCAAAGCCATAACAATCCATTGTGTGAGTGCAAGCTGCTGGAGTGAGCACATGTGCTGAGCATCCTCCACATTGGGCAGGCTGAGCACTTTCAAGGCACAAATCCAGTAGCTCTGAAGTGCCGAACTACAATATTTGTACACAATATGCTAATGAAGCTATTCAACATGCAAGGCACCATCACCCTCCTACCTGCTCATCTATAAGTTGTTATCACAGGACATTGCTTCAGGCAGTGAATGGAGGCTATGGGCTGTGGAGTACAATGGTACTCCTTCCTGTACCCTGCCCAGTATTTCCCTGAGACCATTCCCCTTTTCCAGTTCCAGTTAGAAATAAACCTGGTGTCCATTTCCACCACCTCCCTCTGCTGGTCCTCATTATCCCTCCCTGGTTCCAGCGGACCCCTTCCTCATCTTCTTCCCATTATGCTGTCCCTGTTGTCCAGTGGCCCCACCCCACCACATTCCAATGACAGTAGTTAGCACCTACCTTCACCACTTCAGCCAGCCACAGTTTTACTCCCACAGCTAATGTCTCAGTATACCAGTGGTCACAGTGATAAGAAAGTTATGAAATTCCATAATTTTTTCAGAGACATCTTGAAACCACTATATCACATACTCATTGATATACCAATATAATGATTGTGGAGTCAGATGACAACTAGACTAGGATGTAAGCAGAGGGTACATGTCAGCTGCCATTGTAGGAATGGGTTGGGTGCTCCTGGGGGTAGGGGCCACCAGACACCAGAGATGGGTATAGCGAGGAGAGGAAGTGGTGGTGCCATTGGACACCAGAGAATTGGCATAATGGAGAACTTGAGGGGAAGGGGTCCCACTCCACAAGACAATTGGCATAGTGGTAACCAGAAGAGGGAGGTGTGCCTTTGAACACCATGGATATTGCTAACAGTGAGTAGGAAAAAGGGTGTGC
This sequence comes from Neoceratodus forsteri, assembly GCA_016271365.2. Lineage (NCBI taxonomy): Eukaryota > Metazoa > Chordata > Ceratodontiformes > Ceratodontidae > Neoceratodus > Neoceratodus forsteri. Next base: position 1,179,725,537 of record CM057450.1, on the reverse strand, counting down.
CATTGGATGCTAAGGATATTTACCAAAGAGATTGGAAGTGGAGGTGCCTCTGGACAACAGGGATATTTGTGAGAAAAGTGGGGCCACTATTCGGATGCCAGGTATATTTGCCAAGGGGATAGGGAGAGGCCATATGAGGCCGTGACACATGACCATTCTTAAAAGATGCCTAGGAAGCATTAGCTAGCATGGCACAACCTATTAGTGATTTCAAAAAGCTCCCAATATGCTAGTACACCCTGTATGCCAGACTCCACCTTTCATTAGCATTTGCTTCTGGTTTTTATTAAGTCTAGCTCTTGTACACAAAACACTTCTCCCACTAAGTCACATAGATTATAAACTCCTTGAGTTATTAACCATTTTTATGTTCACCATATGTGTGTGTGTGTGCATGCAACTAATGTATTGCTATAATATTGCTTGTTGATGGGTGTGACACTGTCCGTCTAATGCAGAGCAGTGTTTTAGGGGTGAGTCAGTGCACACCAATCATCAGGGAGGCTGATCATGACAGAGTTTTGGCTTGGTGGGCAGAGATGGCACACACTGAAAGAAACAGCTGACCCAGTCATGGGTCAGCTCTTCCTTCGCCCAGCAAGCAAAGCTGATCCGTCATGGTCAGCCTGAAATGATTGGAGTGCCTGCCAGCTGTAAGAGGAAACCATCTATTAATGTCCATTACTGGTGGCCTGTGACTGTCCCTGGCACCTGACCCTCCCTCTCAGAACTCCCTCAAAAACATAACACTGGCACTGGAGGTGTCAAATCCCATATTGCCACCTCATAAGTGAAACCTCAGTGGTCCACTACCGTGCACGCTCCCAATGCTTTGCTGTATTTTTTCCCCATGACTGTCTTGCACACTGACCCTCCCTCTCAGCAACCATCCCTCCACAAATATAGCACTGACACTGGGGTGCCCAATCCCTAGTGTTGCCACCTCATAATTGAACCCCAGCGGTCCACTATCTCAGTGCTCCCAATGTGCAGTCAAATCATCTTCCATAAAATTTTTATTTTGCTTTGTTTTCTATAATCCCAGCGACTCTCTCTCCACCTCCCCAAAATAACAGTGACACTTGGATGCCCAATCCCCAGTGTCACAAGCTAAATAAAAAACCTTCCCACATGTTTTTGTTGTTGTTGTTGTAGTTGTTAAAAAAAAAAACCTGTAAAAGAAATCTTGTCCATCGATGTCTGTTGTGGCCATTACTGTCTCCCACCCAACCTTCCTCCTTTCTACACCCACCCCAAGCCCTTACTTACCAACTGGGGTCCAATATAATCTTCTTGTGGACTGTGAACACGTCTTCACTCTTCAAAGCCGGACTGCGAACTGAAGAAACAGGTATACGGTCCAGTGTATTTCAATGAGGTTTTGAACTTTGTGCCATAACGTTGCCATTTGTGCATATTTTTGCCCCAAATTTTCAACGTGTCTTTTGGAACCCACCTCATGAACAATTGCAGTCATATTAGGTAAATCTGTCCTGAAAGGTGATTTTGTGGACCCTCGCAAAATCACCTTTTTGGGCAGAAACTGAAAGTTTTCTTGGCCCTGGTTAATGAGGCAGGGTCAGAAAAAGCGATGTTGAAAATTTGGTGTAAAAGTATTAAAATTCAACAAACCTATGAGCCGACATTGAATTTTGTGAACGAGGCTCATAACTTTGGTAATTTTCAATATTTGTACCCCAAATTTACGATATAACCATTTCTTTGGAGCACTTCATGAATGTGACAGCTGTCATTTTTCAAATCCTGGCCAAAATGTATTTTTACATCCCGAAAGGTGATTTTGTGGTTCCTGCACAAAACTACCTTTCGAGCAGCAGATTCAACATTTTCTGTGCCTTGCTTCATGAGGTGGGGTTATAAGAAGGTTACATTAAAATGTAGTAAAAATATTAAAAACAACAAAAGCATGGGCTTCACGTTGAATTTTATGAAAGTGCAGGCTCATAACTTAGGTCATTTTCAATATTTTTACCCCAGATTTTCAAGTAAGTAAGTAATCATTTATTTATATGGCACCCAATTCCAGGGTTTCTGGGTGCCTTACAAAAATGCATTGCATAAGCAGGGTAAAACATACAAACATAATAAAATACAGTAAGTTAATGACTAAAATAATAAAGTCATAATTAAAAATATGCATTTTCAGGATATGCTTTTTAAACAGATAAGTTTTCAGACCCCTCTTAAATGCCTCCACCGATGGGGTCTCCTTAGTGATCTGGGAAGCAAGTTCCAGAGGGTCGGGCTGGCCACCTCAGTTGAGCAGTCACCACAGGTTTTCAGCCTGGCCATCGGAACTGCTAGGAGGCCCTTGGTGGAGGAATGGAGGAGCATACAAGGATGGCAGGAGCAATGAGGTCAGACAGATAGCCAGGTCCTGAACTGTATAGGGCCTTATAGGTGAGCAAGCCCACCTTGAAGATGAACCTCCACCTGACAGGCAGCCAATGCAGATCTCGAAGGACTGAGGTCACATGGCAAAACCTGGGCAGGCCCATCATTAACCTGGCGCTGCTTGCACCAGCTGCAGTCGGTGGAGGATCCTCCACTGAACCCAAAATATAAGCGTTACAGTAGTCCAGCCTGGGCGTCACAAAGGCATGTACCAGTGAGAGCAGGTCTTCAGGAAGAATTAGGTGTTTAATCCAGGCAACATTCTTTAAGTGGTAAAACCACTTTTGACAACAGACAACATCTAAGCATCAAGTGTCAGCCTGTTGTCAAGGATGATGCCCAGATTTTCACCCTAGAGGATGCCATCAACAGGGTGGACACCAGGACTAACCCTGTTGCCACCCCGAGGCACCCCTTCACACCTTGACCAGCTGAATCACCAGCATCTCCGTCTTGTCTGGGCTAAGCCTCATCCAGTTAGACAACATCCAGCCCTGGATCACGGCTAGGCACTTGTTCAGTACTTGACAGTGTATTCTTTCTGGAGGCAAATGACATATATAGCTGGGGATCATCTGCATACCAGTGAAAACCCAGACTGTAACATCTAATGAGCTCCCCTGGGGCAGCATGTACACCGCGAACAACATCAGCAACAGAATCGAGCTCTGAGAAACTCCGCATGACAGGAGCTTCAGGAAGGAGGAGAAATTCCCATCACCACTCATTGCCTCTTGTCTGAGAGATAGAACTCAAATCAGTTGATGACAGATCCGGTGAGTCCAAAATATTGTATGTATTTATTTTAGGTTTTGGTAACGGTATGGCCCTAACACAAGTGCCTGTTTTCAGGGGTGACCAGGAGCACTGGGTAGGTTAACTGTCTTGTCAGAGTCACACGGTATGCAAGTGGAGGTTGTGGAAATCAAAGCCAGGTCTGTCTGTTGGATGTTCCAAGCTCACTCACAGCTCATTACTCTAACCTCTAGGCTATACTGCCAGCCCAATATTCTCTAAGGGGATCCAACAGCACGATGTGGTCCATGGTGTCAAATGTTGATGAGAGATCGAGGAGAATGAGAATTGACTGATCTCTCTATCCCTTGCCCTGAGGAGGTCATTTTGCACCCAAACTAGCACTGTCTCAGTGCTATGCCTCAGCCCTAAACCCAGACTGAATGGCTCATAGATGTCAATGGCCGTGAGGTGTGCCTTGATCTGCAGTGCCACCACTTTCTCAACAATGTTCCCTAAAAATGAGAGGTTGGAGATAGGTCTATATTTCACAGGACATTAGGTCAAGTGATGTTTTTTCAAGAGGGCCTCACCAATGCCTCCTTCAAGGCATTGAGGAAGAATCCTCAAAAGTGAACATCAGACTATTCTTGCGAACACTGGACCAATAGCCTTGGCACATCCAACTAAAAGATGTGTTGGGCCAGGGTCCAGTTCACAAAGGTGGGCTGCAGCTCAAAATCACCTCAGCGACCACAGGCGCCCACTGGCCAAAACCTCCCAGACAATCTGAGCAATCTCATTCCTACCAAGCCTCCTACCACAGGGCAGATTATACCCCACTGGGGTGATCCTGAATCAAATAGAGGACACCCTGTCAGAGAAGAACAAAGCAAACTCCTTGCATTGTGCAGTTTAAAATGCCCTTTTCAGCTGTAGACAGACTGGATGAATCATCCTGTCCACAGTCAGAGAGAGCTGAGCTAGTCTGTGCTTCCTCCAGCAATCTCCTGGACAGGAACTCCATCTTCTTCAGTTGATTGCCTTTGGTAATCACCATAATGATTCCTCAAAGCCAGTTTGTCCTCCATGGACCGGGACTTCTGCCAGCAGTGCTCCAACTTCTGACCTCTGGTTTTCATCTCCTTGAGGCACCATCAAACCATGGGGTCACAAGCAAGAAGACCTGGGTCATATATTGTTCAGTGCAATGGCATCAAGTGCCCCAGAGATAGCCCAATTATATTCCACCACCGCCTCGCTTGTGCCATTAGCACATGCAGCACTCACACAGAAAAGTCAACTACTGCCAAAGTCCCTCTGAGGACAATCCCTTAATGGGTGATAGCAGATCATCTCGACAGGGGAGGGACTATGGGGGGCCAAAGCGAGAACTCCGTGCAATGATAAGACCACGTGACCTGATCAGTCTTAAGGTCAGTGACCTCAAAGCCCCAGCGAGAATACCAAGTCCAAGTGTGATCATAGATGAATTGCAGAAGCAACAGTTTGTGAAGGCCCATAGCCATTTTTTGCAGCACCGCGATGAATATGACGGCTGTCATTTTTCAAATCCTGCCCAAAATGTGTTTTTGTGTCCCAACAGGTAATTTTGCAGTCCCTGTGTGAAATCACCTTTCAGGCAGGAGTTGAAAAATTTCTTGCCACTTGTTCATGAGGTGGGGTCATAAGATAGCAATGTTGACAATTTAGAGCAAAAATAATAAACCGTAACAAAGTTATGAGCCTGCATTCAAATTTACAAACTCAGGCTCCTAACTTTGTAATATATAACCACACAGTGCACCACAATGCATCCAGTACCCCAGGGTTTCTATACCAATGGCCAACATCTGGCATTGACAAATCCTTGTTAAGATTTGTCATTTCCTGATTTATGATGCAGGAGATTCAGTGGTACTGTAAATAGAAACATAAACAACAACAGCAGAAAAGACTAAAGGTCCATCCAATCTGCCTGAGTTCCCTATATAGCCCTGGGACTTACTGATCCTCTAGGGTCTGGGGCCTACCCATCCTAACCACCATTTTCCTCCCCATTTCTGATGCTCCATATAACCACAATACCCTTCATTCTGTACCAGCTGTGCTTAAAACCACTAACAGTTTTCTCCCAGCACCTCAGCTGGTAGCTGTTCCACGCCTTCACCACCCTTTCTGTAAAATAGTGGTTCCTTATGTCCCTCTTGAATACGCCCTCCTGTCAGCTTCCATTCATGACCATGTGACCACAGATTCAATAGTTCCCCACAGTTCACCCTATTAATTCCTTTTAGGAATTTGAAGGTCTCTATCATGTCTCCCCTGTCCCTTCTGATTTCCAGTGAGTACATGCTCAGCACCTTGAGGCCTCCTCATAGGACCTGCCTTGCTGGCCCTGAATCATTTTTGTTAGTGGGTGCTGCACCATCTTCAGCCTATCTCTGCCCTTCCTGAAGTAAGGACTCCAGAACTGGGTGCAGTACTCCAGGTGTGGCCTCACCAAAGATTTATACAGGGGAATATTACCTTTTCTTCTCAATATCCCTTCCAGTACAACCAGGCATCCTACTTGCTTTTCTGTATGCTTTGTTGCACTGACTTGATTGCTTTAAGAGTCATTTATGATAGCTTCAAGGTCTCATTCTACAGTCATGGTACTGAGTCTCACCCTCCCATCCAGTACTCCATCCTGGGATTCCTGTTCCCTAGGTGCATCACCTTGCAGTTTTTGGCATTGAATTTCAACTGCCAAACCCTTGACCACCCTCCAGCTTTTTCAAGCCTCTGCATTTCATTTATGCCATCATCACTATCCACCCTCCCACGGTGCTTAATGTCATCTGCAAAGAGAAACAACCTGCCCTAGATCCCTCTCCAATGTCACTGATGAACATGTTGAAGAGAACTGGCCCTAGGACAGATCCCTGTGGAACCCTGCTCCTGACTGCCCTCTCTTCTGTTCTAACCCCATTGACCACTACACTCTGCTGCCCTCCTTTGACATAGTTCTTACTCAGTTTACGATGACCTTAGCTGCCCCACATCCTCCTTTTTCTTCAAGTATCTGTGAGGCCCTGAGATGAAAGGCTTGCTGAAATCAAAGTAGAACAAATCCACAGCATAGCCCCTATTCTATTCCCTCATCACCCAGTCAAAGAAAACCATCAGGTTAGTCTAACAATACTTCCCTGCTACAAATCCAGGCTGCCTACTATCCTGGAGACCATTACTCTCCAGGTAGTCCATGAGGTCCTCTTTAATCAGTGACTCCATCAGCCTCCCTATAGTAGAGGTAAAACTGACAAGTCTATAGTTGCCTGCTTGCTCCTTGTCCCCACCTTTATGGAGTGGAATTATGTCCACCACCCTTCAATCCTTCAGAACAATCCCGTCCTAAGTGAGCTGTTGAATAGACCTACAAGGGGTTCTGCATTTCCACTGCCAATTCTTGAGTATCCTCAGATGCAACCAACTAATCCTGTGGCCTTATCACTCTTAAGGCTACTCGCCCTTTCAGGACCCTTTTGCTAGTAAATGTTGACTGCCTCATTTCCAGGACCCACTTGGTGGCCACTTTGATGCCATACTCTAGCAAGGGTCTACTGTCCTCCCTAGTGAAAACTGAGCAAAGTAAATTGTTTAGGTCAGTGGCCTTTTGTGTGACCTCCTCAGTCACCCTATCCCCTTTAGTTAGCATGACAATTCCCCTCTTTTCTTCCTGTTTTCACTAATATACCTGAAGAACTGTTTTTCTCCATTTTTGACCCCTCTGTGTTTGCTTTTGCCTCCTGACTCATCTCTTTGCTTCCTTATTTTACAGTAAATATTCTCCCATTCTTTCTCCCACTGCTTTTCTTTAAATTTGTAGAAGGCCCTTTTCTTGGCCCTCACCACTTCCTTGACCCTGGCTGAGAACCATACTGGTCTCTGGAACCTGTTCTTTATGGTTATTGTTCTAAAGCAAAGCTTAGATACCCCAAGGATGGCCCTTAATTGCCTCTCATATGTCTTTTCCCCAGCTGTGTTGTCCACCCCTATGAACTTATCCCGAATAGTTCCCTCAGCCTACTGAAGTTCACCCTTCTAAAATCAAGGACTTCAGCTCACCTACAGTTTACTAGACCTGAGAGCCAGTTTGAACCACCTGAGAGCTAGTTTGAACCAAACAGAGTTATGTTTGCTGTTCCCTAGTGGCTCCCTACCCCCACAGTTCCAGTCACTTCCACGTTGGTGAGCACCACATCGACAACTACCATCTACCTGGTGGGTTCCTTCACTAGTTGTACCAGCAGACAGTCCTGGAATGCATCCAGCATGGCCTGACTTCTGGTGCTTCTGGCCACGGAAAATCCTAATCGATGTCCAGCAGGTTCAGATCACCAACCACCACTACTTTCCCCTTAGCTACCCCTCTTTTCAGTTCTTCCTTGAGCTCTTTGTCCCTCTTCTACCCTTGCCCCTGTGGTCTATAGATCAACCCCAAGCATAGTTTCTTGCTTGAGTGAGTTGTACCCACAGTGACTCAGTCTCCCCACTACTACCCTTGACATCTCCATCTTCTGCCAACTCTATGCCCCGCTTGACATAAAGGGCTACTCCTCTACCTGTTCCTCTATTCCTTCCAAACATCAAGTACCCAGGGACTGTCAGTTCTCAGTCATTATTTTCCAAAGGCCATGTTTCTGTTATGGCCACAGTTTCCACCTCAGTATCTGCCATTAGTGCCTGGAGCTTGCTGATTTTGTTTCCTATGCTCCTAGCATTAACGCATAACCTCTTCCATATGACCCCTGATTGTACTTTGTTACTACCCTTGCATTTTTCATGTCCTGTTTTTCCTGGTGCTTTCTCCCTTTGCATTCCTCCTCCACAGTGTCCCTTCACACACTCCAGTAAGGGCACAGCTTCTCTTGTACCTGCTGTGTTGGTTCAAGTCCCCAGATGTGTGGGAATACTAGCTAGGATCCACTTCCTCTCCTCTACCATTATGGTCCCCTAGACCCTGTCTCCCCTGCAGTTAGTTTAAACAAGTGATATAGACGCCAAGCTTCTGCCCCAGCACACAGGACACCTCTTTCATCAGGCATCACCCTGGAAGACCCTCCTATCCCAAAAGTCTCCCCAGTTCCCCACAAAGTGGTGCCCCTGATCCTTACACATCTCTTAAGCCATCTGTTAAACTCCTGTATTACCTCACTCGTTATACTATCCTGCCTCCCTCCCTGCCCCACATGGGGAGAACTTCAGAAAGGCCAGGAGGTTGACTGTGCTGCCTATCTGTCCCCAGTCTCTGAAAGTTCCACTTCACTATCTCCACCAACTGGTTCGCTATATCATTGGTACACAGGTGTACCAGCAACCCCAGCCCTCCACCATCCTCCCTATCCTGTATAAATCATGGATGGCAGATGCCCCAGGAAGACACTGGACCATAACCCCTTCCAATCCCCACCACCACCCTCTCTACTACTCTGATCATTGAGTCTCCTACCACTAAGATTCTACTGGTAGACTTGCTCCCCTTGTGTGCCTTCACACTGTCCTGCCCTTCCCCGACTGTCTTTGGAGACCCCCACAGTGAGAGTCAGGTGCCTGAACCTCCTCTAGGGGTAAAAAATCTATTTATCATGTGGATGGTGAGGAGCTTGATAACTCCTTGCGGGTTAACCCTGCTTCCCTCCACACCATACTCTACCGGATCTGTGGGTCTCTGGGGAGTGGGGTGCTGGGGAGTGGGCCCTTGCTGCCACTCTAACTGATCCTGAAGCTCTGCTGGTCCTGCAGATAAGGCAGTGCACCCTCCTGCAAAGCACATCCCTAGAGAAGAGTGCCCCACAGCCAAAACAATTGACTGCCCCTCTGAATCCCATTGTTATAGGACCTGTACCAAGCTGACATCAGTTTAACTTGTGGAGCTTGCCCAGGTGGGTGTACCTCTACCTGACAGGGGTCGTAAACAGGAAAAAAGGAAAATAACAACCAGCAATATGGTCCTCATGGCGTTCACCCAGATAGGGTGTAGCTGAGCCTAGTCTGCTTCACAGAAAGCGTGTAAATTCCTTCATTGTGTCAACAGGATAGGGTGCAGCTTTAGTTACCTATGTCTCACAAACAGACAAACAACAAGTTACATTGCTTAGTAGTGCTTACCCCCCTTAGGATAAGCCAAATGATTAACTAAAGCACAAAGAACCCCAGTAAATCAAAGGTTCCTTAGCTGCAGCATAAAACCACTCTTCTGGTTACATAAGCACTGGGTATTAATTGTAGCTGTTGTAGGATACTAAATTAACCTGCAGTACAGTCCTGCATGTATTACAGCTGGGTCCTCACCCAATACTCACACAAGCAATGTAGTTAAATGTGCTTATACAGTTTTACTTGAGGTGAGGCGGGCAGGGTTTCTGGCTGCTGTCTGTCTCCATGGTTGACTCCTGTCAGACTTCTGTGATGTCTTTCACTCTTAGTCCTTAGTGTGGAAGGCTGCAGCATAGAGAGCGCTAGTAGTAGATACCCTTTCGAGGGAGTAGGCCAGGCTGGTGATTGGTGGATCTCTGTGGAGGGGTGGAGTTACCCGCTGGCAGGAGCTACTCTCAAATAAACTTCAAGGGTGGTGATTGGTGAGGGAGGGAGTCAATGGATCTTCCAGAAGTGACTTTCTCTGCCCCACAGTCAACAAGTCTCACTGTTGCAGGACTGGAGCCACATTTTGAATCACAGCTCGCTTGAAGTTTACTCCTCCTTTGCCAATTGGTGGATCTCGTGGAGGGTCCAGAGTTACCCACCAGCTGGAGCTGTCCCAAATGAGCTCCAATGACAGCGATCAGTGGGGAGGGAGAGTCACTGTATCTTCCAGAATTTACTCACTGTCTTTCAGCCCCACAGTCAACAAGTCCAGCTGTTGCAGGTAGGGTTACCACCTGTCCCTGTTTTCTGGGACAGTCCTGATTTGGGCAGCTGTGTCCTGCAGAAAACAGGAAAAATACTAAATGTCCTGACATTATAGTAGAAAAATATTTTCTGATTTTCCTCTAAATGTTGCAAAAACTATAATACCTTAAAATAATAAAATAACACAAGAAACAACTAAAAACTACAACACTTAGTCTTAATTCTGATTATTTAGAGAAACATGTCTGTTACATTGTTCAAGATGACATTGTCCTCGTAAAACCCAGTTTCAGTAAGAAATGTCCCACTTTGGGCTTCTTAGAAGGTGGCAACCCCTAGTTGCAGGACTGGAGCTGCATTTTTGAATCTGCGTCTCTGTGTCTGAAGTTCACACCTCCTTTGCGATTGGTGGATTTCAGTGGAGGTGCAGAAGCACCTGCCAGATGCAGCTGTTCCCAAATGAGCTCCGAGGACGGCGATCAGTGGAGAGGAGAGTCACTGTATCTTCCAGAAGTGATTCTTTTTCCTGCCTCAACTAAAACATTTGGTCACTGAATTCATCCATCCAACAGGGCTGACCCCTTCAGCTGCCTTGAAGTAGGACTGATGTAGTACTCCTCTATATTTATCTTTAAACAAACTGTAACCCTAATGTAATTTTCAGATAAATCACAATCTTCACTTTTTGCTTGTCGCCCCTATTATCCTTTGTTCCCTAATTACCTGCTGTATAATCTACTGTTTATGTATCATTGTCTGTTATGTTCTAGTTGTCAGATTTGGAACCTTTGTAAATGATCCCTTGGCTCAAAGATATTAATCCCAAACTGAAATAAATAAATAAATTTAAAAATTCCCTCTCTCTTCCCACAGTCAACATGTTCCGCTGTTGCAGGACCAGCGCTACATTTTAATCAGCAGCTCTGTGTCTGACGTTTGTGCCTCTTTTGCCAATAGGTGGATTTTAGTGGAGGGGCGGAGTTACTCACTGGCTGGAGCTGTTCTTAAATGAGCTCTGAGGATGGTGATTAGTGAAGAGGGAGAGGCACTGTATCTTCCAGAACTGATTCTCTCTGCCCCACAGTCAACACGTCTATGGTGCAAACTGAACCTGTTAGCACGGTGCCTGACTTTGTCAGCCAGGAATAAAATTATTCTGTACAAAATTCTTGATCTCTGCATTCAGAACTAATTAATGATTTTAGCACTTTGCCACAATCTTGATCTCAGCAGCACCTGTCATGCTATCAAAAGTCAGGACAGAATCTTACAGACCTAGTCGCAGTTTACGTAAGTCATGAATACAAAAGGCTAGGCCAACATTATTCAGTCCTGGGATTGTGTTTTAAAGTCTCCAACATGCAGCATACCGTTGTGCAAATCTAGAAGTTTTTTCCTTTGCTGCAACAACTCTCTGTGCTGTTTTTAACAAAGACGTAACATATGCTAGCACACTGTTGTAGCTGATATCTTCAGCACAGATTACCCTGACCCCTGCAAACATATAGTCCAAGATAGCAGCCTGTTTACTTAACTGCAGAGAAAGGTTTTTGGAGTAAGAAAAGTGGTGGGGCCTCCTTATCAGCCTTGGAAAGGGGAAGGAGGGAATGGGGAGGAAGAACATTTTCCGCATCTAGCAATAGTTAAACTCTTTTCTTACTTTTTGTATTTGAGAAAGTATCACTTTGAGCCTGATGGTTTTACATAGAAACATAGAAATTGTTGGCAGATAAGGACCGATAGACCCATCCAGTCTGCCAGACAGCCACATGCCCATATTTCCAGTATAAAATGCAGCTTGTGGGATTACTCTTCAGAATGTTGCCCATGACCTGAAAATGCATGCAGTCTCAGTTCACTCGCCAAAGAATAATCATTAAACTCACAATATTGTACACCCAGTTGACATATTTATTATGTTATCATCATTTGCAACCTCAAGCAAATTCTGAACACCCCACCCCAAGAAAAACAAAATTCTGGTTTTAGCAGTTCTTTTGAAGAATGAATCATGGAGTCTTAGAACAGAAGTGAAAAGCCATGTGAGCTGCATCTAGCTACCTACCAGACTTTCATGTCACTTGTTACTGCTCCCACAATTTAAAGGAATCAGCTAAGATTTAAGTTGCAGCCATTTTGGTAAAGTCCTAAAGTCCCTTACCTTTGTGTGAGTCTTTCTAGCCATAATTACAGTTTGCTGGTAGCTTCTTTGGGAGGGAACTGATTGAACTTTGGGCCCAGAGGAGGTGGCATGCTAATCCTTTCTACTTCCTGATATTCCTGCCCTGCTCCCACGCACAGATGTTTTAGGATGTCTAACCAGAGGGAGAGCATGGGACAAGCTCCTTTGAAGTGGACTATCAAGTTGAGTGGTGGCTTTGATTACTGTCAAAATACTCATTAACATCTATATTATAGAAACATAGACAATGATGGCATAAAAGATCACTGGAGCACCAGTCTGCCCATAAACCCTAACAAACCTGGAAACTATTGTTCATACAGGATTCTAACCCACACTATCCACCCATGCCTCCCACCCTACTGCTTTCACCCTGAGCAACCAGTAAGCTCTTCATTCTGTCCCAGTCGTGTTTGAAACCATTGGTAGTTTTGGTGCCACCACATCAGCTGGCAGATTGTTCCATGGCTCCACCTCCCTTTCTATAAAATAGAGCTTAACTCTCTCTTGAATCCCCCTGTCAGTTTCCACTCTGCCCTGTGTTCTTGATCTACTACTTATGCTAAATAGTTCTCAGTAGTTACCTTGTTCATTCTTTTCAGGAGCTTGAAGTCTCTATCATATCTCCCGTGTCTTGTCTAGCCTCCAGCGAATATATGTTCATTGCCTTGAGCTGATCCTGGTAAGATCTGGTGTACTGGCCATGTATCATTCTGGTCACCCAACATTGCACTGTCTCCAAACTGCCCTCATCTTTCTTTAGGTGGGGACTCTAGATCTGGGCACAGTATTCCAGGTGGAACCTCACCAGTGATATATAGACCTCCTTTCCTTCTGCTGTCAGTACCTCTTCCTATACACCCCAGCAACCTGTTTGCCTTACTGTAGGCCATGTTACATTGCCTTGATTCTTTTAAGGAGTCACTGATGATGACCCTAGATCTCTTTCCTCAGAGATAGTGCACAGTCCCCCCACTGCCCCACATCCAGTACTCTGTCCTGGGGTTCTTGTTCCCTATGTGCACCACCTTGCACTTTTGGCATTGAATTTCAACTGCCAAACCTTTGACCACCTCTCTAGCTTTTGCAAGTCTCTGCATTCCCCTAACCCTCTCCTTGTTGTCTAACCTGCCACAAAACTTGGTGTTGCCTGCAAAGAGGCACATCTTACCCTGGATTCCTTCTTCCATGTCACTAATGAACATATTGAAAGGGCTGGGTCCATGACCGATCCTTGTGACACCCACTGGTGATCTCCCTCTCTTCTGATTTAACCCGTTAACCAAAACCCTCTGCTGTCTCCCTTCCAACCAGTTTCTGACCCATCTAACTGTCTTTTGCTGTGCTCATATCCTCTAGCTTCTTCATTAGCCTTCTGTGAAGCACCGAGTTGAAAGCCTTGCTGAAAGAAAGTAGAGTGAATCCACAGCATGGTCCTTATCCACTACCCTCATTACCCAGTCAAAGAATACTATCAGGTTGGTCTGACAAGACCTTCCTGCTATGAACCTGTGCTGTTTCCTATCTTGGAGTCCATTTGGTCTCCATATAGTTTATGGGGTCCTCTTTGACTAGTGTCTCCATCAGTTTACCCACAATACAGGTAAGAATTACAGGTCTGTAGTTACCTGGTTGCCTTGTCCACCCCTTCTGGAGTGGGACTACATCTGCTACCTTCCAGACCATCAGAACTACCCCTGTCAGAATTGAGCTATTGAATAGCCCACCAGGGGTTCAGTTAGTTCTGTTGCCAGTTACTTGAGCACCCTCAGATGCATTCCATCTAGCCTGATGGCTTTATCTATCGTGAAGGCTGCTAGCCCTTTCCATACCCTTTCACTGGTAAATACTTGCTCCTCATCTCAGGCATTCACCTTACATCTGCCTTATGCCACTCTCTGGTAGATGCCCTTGTCTTTCCTTATTAATACAGTGCAAAGTAGTTATTAAGAATGGCTGCTTTCTGCCTGTTCCCCTCAATTACCATACCTTTCGTTGTTAGCCTAACAATTTCTCCTCCCCCTTCTTTCTTTTTCCCCTAATATACAGTATGTAAGAACTGTTTTGCCCCACACTTGATCCTCTGTGCAAAACACAGCTCTGTGCTTCTCTGACTATCCTTTTGGTTTCCCTTGTTCTCATTTGGTATTGACCCCATTCTTCCTTCCCTTGTTTGTCCTTGTACCTGGTGAAGGCCTTCTTTTTGGCTCTCACTGCTTCCTGGCGTTCGGAGAACCATAATGGTCTCTTGTAGCTTTTTCTTTTGATTACTATTCTCATGCAAGACTGTGTTGCCTCCAGAGAATGGACCCTTTGATTACCCCCATCTTTTCTCCACATCTCTTTATGGTCAAGAGCACCAGTAGGACAAGAGGGCATGAGATGAAATTGAGGGGAGGAAGATTCGGGGCAACATGGGAAGGTTTTTCTTCTCAGAGAGTGTGGCTGACCCATGGAATGAGTCCACTGGCTGAGTCATTGACTCCAGAACAGTAGGTGAATCTAAAGCAGCTTGGGACAGACACAAGGGGATTGTCTCACAGAAATCCTAAAAGTGGGTAGGGCTCAGGGCAGACAAGATGGATCTTTGGTCCCCATCTGCCATCAATTTCTATGTTTCTGTGTTTCTATCTCTGATGCTGTCCACTCCATCTAACTTGTCCTAGACCAGCTCCCTCATCCAGTTGAAGTCTGTGCTTCTGAAATCTAGGACTTAGCATTTGATGATTGCTTACTTGTCCCAAGGGCCAGGTCGAACCATATAGAGTTATGGTCACTGGACCCTAGTGGCTCCTATCCTTACTCCTCCTGTCACTTCCAAGTTGGTGAGCAGATCATAGAGAATGGTAGCTTGCCTAGTAGGTTCCTTAACTAGCTGCACCAGCAGGCAGTCCTGCAAAGTATCTAGTAGGGCCTGACATCTGGAGTTCCTGGCTACTGGAATGACCCAGTCAATACCTGGCAGGTTTAGATCTACTACCACCACCCCCACCACACCTTCCCTTTGCCAACCCACCTTTTAGTTCTGCCTCTAGCTCCTTTTCTTTCTTTTCTCCATGTCGTATGGGTTATAGATCACTCCCATTTGTAGTTTCTTGCCTGAGAATGCCACGAGCTGAACCCACAGCAATTCTGTTCCTTATTACCCCTCCCGATGTTTCTATCCTCCACCGCCTCTGTGCCTTCTGTGACATACAGAGCTATGCCTCTTCCATTATCTTTTTCTTCCTTCTGATCTAAACATGGTGCAGTCTGGGACTCTTGGGTCCCAATCACTATTCTCAAATATATAAAATTAAAATCACTTGTTCACTTTAATGGAGCTCAGCCCATGCACTTCCTGAAGCTTCAGAAAATGTCTAAGCTTGGGATGGGGCTGGTACATTAGGAAAAGAGTGGATCAGCTGGCTAACCCTCAGGGCCAAAGAACAATCCATTCTTTCCCAAAGGGCTTATAAAGACTCACAAAAGGTAAGGGACAGGACTTTACCAATGTGGCTGCAACTTAAAATCTTAGATAATTCATTTAAAACTATATCACACATTGCAGTAAACCATGACTTTCAGATGATGCAAACATTTCTTTAAAATAAAAGAGTTCATCCATCAGCAGTTAGATTTGCCAGTTTGCAAAATAATCACTGTCTGCTGGCGGAAAAAAGAAGCTTTGTAGCGAAATGGTCCCATCTACTTTATTTCACTGTGACCACAAAGGAGACAGCTGTGAATTAAACAGGTTTTCCTTGCATTAAAAAAAAATAATGTTATTGTTTTGTTTAATTAAATTAGCATGGGTGTTTGTTAAGGTTGAAAAATTGTTAATTTGTAAATCACAGGGACAAAAGGGGCTGTAGCAAACTTTAAAGTTTCTCTGCCGTAAATGTCAGTATAGAGTGCCTTCTCCATCATCAGCACTAAATTCACATTGATGCCTCTTTTCTTCTCTGTATTGATCCATCCATGAGAGCGTGGATTTGTATCTGTTAATTAATCGTCCTGAAACAGCGTTTGTATTAATCAGGCAGATAAGAAAAATGGATGCCTGCACCCGCATGACAACCGTAAAAGTGCTGGCCCTGATAAAATCGGTGATGGACCTCAATAAAAGTTCCACCTTCCACTCAATAAACTAATCATCCTGCTTTTAATTATTCGACGGAAAGATGTGTGGAGATTGGGAATGTGTAAATCTAATTATTTACTAACAGCAGTGTCTGGGAGGAGAATAGTGCTGTCACAGGAAGGTGCTGCAGGCTACATTCTTTGTCCATCTGCTACTGCAGGAAAACAGGAGCTCAACAGAGTCGAAAGGCAACAAGGAAAATGCTACCTGTAAATAAATAGAATTTTTTTTTTTCTTTCTTTCTTTCTTTCTTTCTTTCTTTCTTTCTTTCTTTTCCTTTCTTTCTCTCCTTATTTATTTTCTTTGCTAAAGTTGTGCTGTATGGGTTCTGAAAGGATGTGGAGTTATGCAAATGACTGGGACTAAATAGTAAACAGAATGAAAGCACTGTTCAACAAGGGTCATGAAAGCAGCTGCAGGGGAATAATCAAAATGGCTGTAAACGCGTTGGTTCTACAGAGGGTTGTCGGTATATGGTATTCGCTACCCAAGTAGCATAGTTAACTTGACAGAAAGGAAACATTTAATGAAAAATTAGATAATTATTTACAGGCATCAAAAGAAGACAGATACTACCACTGAGATTTGTGGGAGGTGGGTGCGGTCTTGATAGGTAACAAGCCTTCTTCCATCCTGACATTTGTATTCTTGTAGTATACATTACTATTCATTTCAGTGGTCTTGTTACAGTCTTGTTAGCATTTTTCACGTGGTTCTGATAGGTTTTCATTTTCTTTATTCTGTTATCTTATGTTTTGGTTTAGCCCTATATACTGCAAAACTTTAATTTCACTATTATCGCTGAAGTACCAAATAGTGTGAAAATAAATGTGTGCTAATTAGGCTATTAGCACTTTTTCCATTATAATGAATGGGGCAGAAATGACGGCGCTAATTAGAATTTGTGCAGTTATGGTTGTGTTTGTGTTTGACTAAAATTACTTTGTGTGAAAATGACTAGTTTTATAGTTTTTAATTACAGCAGTGATTAATCAAAAGCAGATGTGTGCAATCTCATAAGTATTTGAAATGAACCTTTTTTCATTTATTATGCTTTTTTTTCTTCTTGTCAGCCAGCCCCATTGGTCCTTCCTTCTCAACCAGCCCCTTTGCCCACCTTCTCTGGGATTTACCTCTCTTTCTTGACACCCTTGCTTATGACCTAGGGGGGCTGTTGGTAGAGCACCCTACCCTGAATGAGATTAGGTAGGTTTTACAGAGGAGAGTGCCTCAGTCGGCAGTCTGGGGCCTGCAAGGGTGTACAACTACCTGCAGTATCTAGCCTGTTTTTCCATTTTTAAATTCTGCCCTTGTGGGATGCTGAAAAGAGCCCCTGATGTACATAGCACATCTGAGCATCGGTGTTCCCCTGGTTCCATAGCTGTGCTTGCATTGTCATCTATGGTGACCCAGGTGGCAGTAGTGCAGTAGAGTCTGTCATCCCTCCCTCCCTCAGGTGCAGAGCGCCTCTGGGACACTCTGCTCACCACCCCAGCTGTCTGAACCCAGGTAGTTGGCGTCATGAGCAGTAGCGCTGAAAGTAAACTTTTTCAGTCCAGTTATTTTTTCAGTTAGTTGTCCTACTGTTAGTTTCCAGTTTTATACTAATTCGCTCAAGTGGAAAGTCAAACCACCCATTCCCAGCAACCCAGCTCTGCATAAGAAAGAAGGACATGAGAAGTCACTTTTATTTGATGAACATGTTATGAGGGCTCTGTCCTTCTAAAACAGAAAAGGACAATTAACAGGAATTAAGTTTCCTTCAATAAAGTACAAGCTTGTTACATTACTGCAGCGGGTGGCAGTTAGGAGAAACTGGAAGTTGCATCATTGACAACCTAAAGGAGCGTTTAGGCTAGTATTAAGACCCCTTAAGAAAAGCTTGACTAATCCCTTTGATGATTTTATTAGTACTCATGGTTGGATCTGCTAACTGGCATGCTGTTGCACTTCCCCAGCAGGCCAAGAAAAGCACTGCCCTCCCACATTGTTCTATGGCTTGTAATGTGATTGGGGATGCTAACAGCGTGATAATAAATTAGTGGGGTTGTAAACAAGCGCCTGAAAGGTATATAGTGCATGGTTTGCTGATCATGATCTTATTAGGCAGGAAACTGGCAAAAAACAACAGAATGTGTAAGGTTTCTCCATAGGCTTTTGCAGTTTAATTCTGATTCCTGAAATGGAATGTAGATCACGATACACAGCAGTTCCTGTGTCTACATGCCTAAATTTGTGAACATGGGGCTATTATTTTAGCAGCACAAGATGACCCAGTGATATTCTAGCTACAGTGCATGCATTCCACATGTATGCAATTGGATGTATGCATATTCCGTTATATGCACAACAATAGCATGTCTGAACCCCAGTCCTATGTACTTAGTAAGAAAACAGTTACTTGTTTGCACATCAAATTTTGGTTGCATGCACACTTTTTCTTTCAGACGGGCTCCAGAGACAGCAATATTGTTAATCACACCTGTTAAACAGGTGGTAACTGTGTGCCAGTGGTTAAATACATGCCAGTTTTAGTCAGTTTCATCCTGTTTGTTTGTCAGACCCAGCAGCCATGGAGAAAACTGATAGCAAAGCAGCTCAGAACAACACTAAGGAATTGGTATGTTTCAATGAGTCTGACACATGTAACAAAAATAAAAGTGAATATAAGTGAGGAAGCACGCTTTTACTGAGTGGCTGCACTGATTTCAATACTGTTTCAGTAGTATGCAGTTTCGATGTGTGTATAGAAATGGGACGCCGTACATGTGTATTCATCAGGAATTGCCTGTACTTGGTAGCATTCGTAAGGTGGGAGTTTGTCTCCTTCTCGCATTGAAGATTTAAGGGTTCCATGCCAACGCTGTAATCTACTGCCCTCACTAGACTAATCATTTGCTTTTTATCTGATTACTATTGGTATCAGTGACTTCACTACATGCATGAACCTGTACATAATTTTGCATTGTAGTCATAACATGTAATGTTTCTTGCTGCCATTCCCTGAGACTTCCAAGAAAAAAAAGTTGTATCTCATGGGATTCTCATCCCAGTGAACAAATATGAAATAAATAAATTAACAGCGGTAGGTTTCAGACAGTACGCACATACAGCAAAAATATCTGGTGGCCAGCCTCAGGGTTTAGTGTTTGATAGGGCGCAGCAAAACCTGCTTTGCACTTTCTTTTGCCCCAGCCCTCCAGCAAGTTGAATGAAAGCATTAAAGGTTGCAGCTCTTGGAAATATACTGTTGTTTGCTAGCACCATGAAGCAGTACTGTAGGGCTTGTGCCACCCTTCTCTCTGAGGGAATGTTAGCTGTGTTTTTGTTTTTTGTAGCGATGACATTTGCTGACCAGTGCAGTTCCGTCAGGCATGCTGATCAATATTACAATGAGTTCTTTACTTCCTGTAAAACACTTTGGAAAGAAAAAAAATACACAACAAATTTATTTTTATGTTTTACCAGTTAAAAAATAGTTCTGTTTATTTCATGACATGAAAAGCAATGACTCTAGAGGCCCTTAACATGTTCACTCGAGAAAAGGAAGCCAGGAGGAGACACTAACTGAGTATTCCCATACCCGAGGGTATTGACAAGGTCAGTGGTGGAAATGGGGGAGGGGACCTGAGGGAACTCAAGTCCCAAAGAAAAATTTAAAGGCTGACACCGGTCCAGGAGTAATATGGGCAAGGAGAGATCCTGTGTAAATGTACCCTCCTAAAGGCATAAACACTAATTAACAAGCACAAATGCAACATATAATGAGGAACTGTTTCTTTCAACCCTGTCACTTTTGTTCAAGTTCAAGTTTATTGCAGGAAATAACTCAGTTGAGCGAGCTCATTCACAAGGAGGTCCTGGTATACGTGGACAAAAAGTGACAAATATCATGGACTTAATATACATTAGTAGCAGCAATAAAATTTTCACATTAATAGTAGATTACATGAAGACAGAGATCAGTAGTCAACAATGCACTAGCTAATACATGATAGGAAACTATCTATAAGGGGTAAGACAGATTTTAGTACACACATAGATCTTGGCAACAGTTTTTCATAAGCTGCATACACAGATAGGAGGGCAAATCAATTAAGTGCTATAATATATTGTAACAGGTAAGTGCAGGGGTTATGAGATGGAGGATTCCTGGAGGCTGGGGCACTGCTCCGTGGGCACCTACCTGTAATAAGAGCGCCTCAAGCAAACAGCCCTTATGCCTGGTGTGCTGATCAAAGACTAAAACGACAATACCATACTGTAATACTACATGCTGTCAGCTTTATAAACAACTACTGTCTCTTGTTTAACCTTGTTGCCTGATGCATTTGAATATAACACTACTGTGATTGTCTGTTGTTTATGAATGTAATTGTACCTTGTAATCTCCCAGGTCGCACCTGAAAATAGGCACCTGTTGTCTAGTGTGCTCACCGGTTAACAAAAGCAAATAATAAATAAATAGCCTGTGACTGGGCACCTGGGAGTCTCAGTTCCCAACCTGGAGGAGACAAGAGGGTGAGAATATGGTTATTGGTATGGGTGGGTTTAGGAGAAACATGGGGTAGCTGAAGGATGGACCCCTTGTCTGTTCAATCCTGGATGAAAGGTGATGGGTTCCACCAGTAAATTTCTTCCCTTTCCAACACTGGACACGATTGAACAAACAGAGGTGTTTGATTTGGTGTCCTCCAGCAGGACACAGGGACATGTCCTAAGCTCAGAGGGGTCAATTCAAGGGATTAGAGGGCAGTTTTTCTCCCAATGGGGAGTAAACCAGTGCTATGTCGGAGAGAGTGGATTTGAAGTCAGTACCAGCCTTCAGTGTAAGTCTGGCCAAATTTCTGCTTACTAGGGAATCAGGTGGGTACCCTGCATAACAGCATTGGGAGGTAATCCTTGTGAATTAATATGTTTCCACGAATACTTTCTTTTAATCCCTGCTTATGAAGAAGTGGGAAATGGGCATGATGGACCTAGAATCCTTTCTGCCCTTAAATTACTATGTTACTAAATAATGTGATCATCTTTACTGTTTTTATGCGTGTTCTTGTATCACTGGAAATCTGACTTTTCTGATCTTTTATGCTTACAGAGTGTTATGTATTGTGAACATTGTATAGTTTTAGGATTTGAGGCAACTTATGAATTACTTAATGTTATGGTGTGAAATATTCTTCCTGGAGGATGGGTTGCTTTTTCATGTCATGCTTTGGTTTTTCTTTATAGAGTCCTATAGAGACCCATGGTCAAACCATCTCTTCTGACTTTATTTTTTATTATCAGTGTGCATGGGAATTTCAGCCTATACCTTTTCATTCAGTTTTTTTAGAATTCTTTGGACTTCATGTTTTTCCCCATTTTCAGTCTGCTGTAGCCTTTAAAGAGATTTGAAGCAGTAAAGAAGCATTCCTTTTCATATGGGCATCCTCCTTGGTTTTATCCACCTTAGTCACAGCTGATTTGGAACACCCATCATTTAACATCACTTTTCTTGTGACTAGGGAACTAGAGTGCAACACACACTGCTCACTAACCTTAGGGGACAATGAGTGCTCAAAACAGTGGAGGCAATTTGTTAAAACCTGGGGATAGCATATTAAACAGAGCGTTCCTTTATTATTTCAAATGTAAACAAATGATATTAAAGTGGACTCAAAAAAGTGGGAAATGGGGCATCTTACAAGACAGAAGAAGGGCACTCTAAAATAGAGTAAAGGATATATACACAGTAATACACGCTGCCACTTTATCTCCCTTTGTCTCATATTCTTTGAGTTGCATGACGCCTAGCTGTGGTGAAACAACCTCAATTTGGACTTTGACTAACATGATTTTTAAGTTTGAAAACTTGATAAAAAGCTTCCAAAATTGATTTGGTGGAATTGTGTTTTGTTTGTTAATTTTCCGCGATAAATTTGTAACTTAAAGCACAATAGCGATTTGGGGCTATACCTTTTCATTCTATTTTACAATGCCCCTTATCTCCTTGCTTGTAATGATACCCTTTTCCCCCAGTTTGAGTCTGGTTTAGCACTTTTCCACATTGAAAATGATAAAAGGAGCGCTTCTGTTGTTTATGATTGGAACCAGATTTTCATCTGTATTCTCAGCTGTTCTTGTATACCCGTTGTCTGATAAGGTAAGGAAGCAGTGTATTCTGCATGCTAGTTCATTATAATTACAAGAAAAGTGATCTTACACTATAGCCCCATTTACACTACTACCTGATTTGCAGTGCATCAAGCCATACACACAGTTGATGCACTGCAATCCCACTGTGTGGACACTCACCAGTGCGCTTGTAGGATGCGCTCAATTCCACCTTTTGATCTGACGCCAGAGAGGGACTGTTCAGGCTGGATCAAGCATGTTGCAAGGTGATATAAACCTCTTCTGCACTTGATCTACTGCGGAGGCCAATTTTCCAGTCCTCCACCAACAAACTAAGCACATCCCACTGAAGAAACAACTGCCACGGCGCACACTGCAGTGCTGCACTAAGGGCTGTGTAAACAGTTTATTATAGGCTCAGCTGGCAGCACACCAGAAAGAAGCTGCCAAGATTCAGGAGCAATGTCGTAATGTAAACACAACTTATAGGTGTTACAAAACAATGGAGAATACTGATGAAAACCTGGTTCAAACTATATTAAAAGGAGTGCATATTTTATTATTTCAGTTGTAAAAGAAAGGATAAAGCAAACTAAAATGGGGAAAATGGTATACAAGTCAGAGATAAGGGGCAATCTAAGAGAATAAAAATTATAGGTCGAAATTTTCACTGTTGTTGATCCGTGGCTGCATAGTTTTGCATCAAGTCCTATTAAACAGCGTCACATTTCATGTTGTATTCACCATGTTAAAGCAACATTTTTGGCCTGTAGTTTGCCCTGATGTCCCCAGTGTCTCATAAGGCCAGGAAGAAGTGCTTGTTGGATGCTAGTCCATCTTCTTAGTCACACATTATAAGTCTGGCACTAACAAGTGGGTGTTTAAATATTGCTGTGAATATTGATAAAAACATGGGAGTCGGTCATGTTTACTGGAGCTCTCTGAAGCTTAATCAATACTCCACAGCTGAGTGGTCTCAAAATAGGGACGGGGGAGGAGACAGGAGAAAAGGGTGACCTAAAATTGGATGAAAATGTATATGATGGTATGTACAAAAGCCTGCCATAACATGAACTGTTTCTTTAAAACTATCTTTACTCCAGCCAGAAAATGATAGTATTTCCCAGTTCTGACCTGTGGAATCACTACTGTCTGTACTCTGTCAGCTTTGTAAACAAGATCGTTAAAATGCTGACCATATCTGATTGCCTGCATTTTCCTCACTCACACAATATATTTTGTTTTGACCTGCTTGTAATCACTGAATTGGAAAGTCTGCATTTCTGAAAGTTTTGATTCTCCTGTTTTCTAGGATTCTCCACTCTCCCTGGCTGACCAGATGAGCCTCCTGCAAAGCGCCTGGATGGAGATTTTGATTTAGGAGTTGTGTACCGTCACTTTCCTTCGAGGATGAGCTGGTCTATGCAGAAGATTATATCATGGATGAAGACCAGTCCAAGCTAGCAGGCCTCCTTGACCTCAACAATGCCATCCTGCAGCTGGTAAAGAAATACAAGAGCATGAAGCTGGAGAAGGAAGAGTTTGTCACTCTCAAAGCTATAGCGCTTGCTAATTCAGGTTGGCAGATTTCTATGACTTGCCATATTTTCATGCCATCACCACCATTCCCACTTAATTCTCCTGTTCTGGTTGAGTTTAAGACAACATGAGACCCTCCAAACAGAACATTTTCAAGCAGAGTTGTATTTGAATGGTTGCATTTATATAAACTACAGACTGGCAATGTTTCCAAATACTAACCTTACTCACTAGAAATAAAGCTTGAACTGTAAAATCATTGCTAACAGTAGCTGTACAGTCCTTTAGTAAAATCAGTGCACATGTGAACATCTGCAATTATATAGCAGACCTTCTTGGGTTACTTCTTAGCAAGTACTCCTTTCATGATTTGTTCGGGATTATTGTTTTATAAATGGCCGGTAATCCTGAAAAACTGTCTGATACTTCTGGTCAACAGAGTGCGGTGCCACATGTAACCATCAGTCCAGTTTCCTCCCCAGACTTCATACCAGTGCAGAAGTGGTTAAGTTTTGCAGAAGGAACACTTAGTACACATTTTCCAAAGCACTGAAGAGCTTCTGATAAATGAGATCATTTGCGCTTTGTTGTTTTTCCCTTTGTGTCTCCTTAATGCTTTATTGTGTCTTAAGTCCCTTTTAGCATTTGCATAAAGTTCAGAATAGATCCCTCTTTAATGACGTGCCGATCATTAGGTACCTGTATGTCAATAATGTGCTCTGATGCCATGTACCATTGACAGTCATACCGTGCCCTCCATCTGCTTTTGTTTTGACCCTATCTTTGAACTTTATCTTGGTTGCTGGCCAGTAGTTTTCCTGTAATTACAAGAAGGAAACTGTCAATAAAATCTGTTAAATGGGACGCAATGAGTGGCTTGAATGGGCGGATGGCTATTTGTTCAAATTCTGCAGCATTCAAGGTATTGACAGTTTGTTGGCCATATGTGACGATCAATCTCAGGCTGGCTCAGTCAGCTGAAAAATGAAAACCAGATTGCTTTTGCTTACTTCATGGATGATGGCTCGCGATTTGGCGTGGTCCGAGTGAGATGAGGCCTACTGCCCAAATTGCACCCCTGAGAGCCAGCATGCGTGACTGTTTTTAGAAATTATTTTTAATTGATTTTGTAATTAACAGTTCATCTCTGATATTGATGCACAAATCCCAGATTGATAGGAGGGAAATTGTTTTCAACAACGGTTGCACTTTTCTATTTGTCTTGGTAATAGAATTTGGCACTTTGCTCTTCTGATTAGAGAAATGACTTAAAGAAAAACATGAAAAGTAACTCTTACTTTTATCATTAAAATTCACCAGCTCAGTTTTTCTATCAGTTAATCATTGCTTAGTGTGTGCAGGTCTCACTAACTGAAGATGATGTCTTGTGCAAGCTTTCACATGCCTGTCAAAACTTTTTGTTTTCTCTGTTGTGTTAACACTACAGTAGTCATACCAGCTGTGAAGTGTATTATATTTGAGATGCTATAACAGGTTTGGTATTTATGATATAATATATTGTAGATTAAAACAGTAACGGGTGTAGCTTCCAAGCACTTGATCAAGAGATCAAAGTGCCTAATAGCTACCCCAAACAGTTATAATTTCATCTGTGAAGCAGCTGCACAGACAAGCAAGACAGCTGCCTGAGTGACATTTCAGATGAATATGTTTCTCTGATTAGCTCACCCCTTGTTGTTAAGAGTTGTAGATTCACGTTTACAAGGCATTTGCCTGAGTAAACTTTTAAGAGTGTCCCAGTACTGTTGCATCATTCTTTTTTTCTCTGACTTGCCTCGACTGCAGCTTGCATTAGCTATGTTACCAGCCCTGTGGTAGCATGCTTGAGCTGCGGGATCAGCCTTGAGGCATTTAGTATGCTTTAGTTGCAGTAGCACCCCATGGCATTTAGGGTGCCTGAGCTATGATGTCATCCCTGTGGCATTAAGCATGCCTTATCTGTGATACCAGCCCATAATATCTAGTATGCTTGAGCTGCAGTTCCAATCTTATGGTATTTTGTGTGCTTGAGCTGTAATACCATCCTGGTAGTATTTAGTGTGCCTGAGCTATCACATCAGCCCCATGGTATTTATTATGCCTGAGCTGCAGTACCAGCCTCGCATATTTAGTGTACCTGATCTGCACTACCAGTCCCATGATATTTAGTGTGCTTGATCTGCAGTACCAGCCCCATGATATTTAGTGTGCCTGATCTGCACTACTAGCCCCATGATATTTACTGTGCCTGATCTGCACTACCAGCCCCATGATATTTAGTGTGCTTGATCTGCACTACCAGCCCCATGATATTTAGTGTGCCTGATCTGCACTACCAGCCCCATGATATTTAGTGTGCTTGATCTGCACTACCAGCCCCATGACATTTAGTGTGCTTGATCTGCACTACCAGCCCCATGATATTTAGTGTGCCTGATCTGCACTACAGCCCCATGATATTTAGTGCACCTAATCTGCATTACCAGCCCCATGATATTTAGTGTGCCTGATCTGCACTACCAGCCCCATGATTTTTACTGTGCCTGATCTGCACTACCAGCTCCATGATATTTACTGTGCCTGATCTGCACTACCAGCCCCATGATATTTAGTGTGCCTGATCTGCACCACTAGCCCCTATGATATTTAGTGTGCCTGATCTGCACTACCAGTCCCATGATATTTAGTGTGCTTGATCTGCAGTACCAGCCCCATGATATTTAGTGTGCCTGATCTGCACTACCAGCCCCATGATATTTAGTGAGCTCGATCTGCAGTACCAGCCCCATGATATTTAGTGTGCCTGATCTGCACTACCAGTCCCATGATATTTAGTGTGCCTGATCTGCACTACCAGTCCCATGATATTTAGTGTGCCTGATCTGCAGTACCAGCCCCATGATATTTAGTGTGCCTGATCGCACTACCAGCCCCATGATATTTACTGTGCCTGATCTGCACTACCAGCCCCATGATATTTAGTGTGCCTGATCTGCACTACCAGACTCATGATATTTACTGTGCCTGATCTGCACTACCAGCCCTATGATATTTAGTGTGCTTGATCTGCACTACCAGCCCCATGATATTTAGTGCGCCTGATCTGCATTACCAGCCCCATGATATTTAGTGTGCTTGATCTGCAGTACCAGCCCCATGATATTTACTGTGCCTGATCTGCACTACCAGCCCCATGATATTTAGTGTGCCTGATCTGCACTACCAGCCCCATGATATTTAGTGTGCCTGATCTGCACTACCAGCCCCATGATATTTACTGTGCCTGATCTGCACTACCAGCCCCATGATATTTAGTGTGCTTGATCTGCACTACCAGCCCCATGACATTTAGTGTGCTTGATCTGCACTACCAGCCCCATGATATTTAGTGTGCCTGATCTGCACTACCAGCCCCATGATATTTAGTGCACCTGATCTGCATTACCAGCCCCATGATATTTAGTGTGCCTGATCTGCACTACCAACCCCATGATTTTTACTGTGCCTGATCTGCACTACCAGCTCCATGATATTTACTGTGCCTGATCTGCACTACCAGCCCCATGATATTTAGTGTGCCTGATCTGCACTACCAGTCCCATGATATTTAGTGTGCTTGATCTGCAGTACCAGCCCCATGACATTTAGTGTGCCTGATCTGCACTACCAGCCCCATGATATTTAGTGAGCTCGATCTGCAGTACCAGCCCCATGATATTTAGTGTGCCTGATCTGCACTACCAGTCCCATGATATTTAGTGTGCCTGATCTGCAGTACCAGCCCCATGATATTTAGTGTGCCTGATGTGCACCACCAGCCCCATGATATTTAGTGTGCCTGATCTGCAGTACCAGCCCCATGGTATTTAGTGTGCCTGATCTGCAGTACCAGCCCCATGATATTTAGTGTGCCTGATCTGCAGTACCAGCCCCATGATATTTAGTGTGCTTGATCTGCTGTACCAACCCCATGATATTTAGTGTGCCTGATGTGCACACCAGCCCCATGATATTTAGTGTGCCTGAGCTTGCAGTACTGTACCAGCCCCATGATATTTACTGTGCCTGGATCTATGGCACGGTACCAACCCCATGGTATGTATTATGCCTGAGCTGCATTACCATCCCTGCATTACTTAATGTACCTGAGGTACAGTACAGTATCAGCCACATAGTATTTATTGTGCTCAGCTGCAATACCACCCTGTGGTATTTAATGTCCCTGAAGTACAGTATGGTACCAGCCCCATGGTATTTATTATGCCTGAGCTGCAGTACCAGCCCCATGGTGCTTACTATGCCTGAGGTATAGTACGGTATCAGCCACATAGTATTTATTGTGCCTGAGCTGCAGTACCAACCCGGTGGTACTTAGGTGCCTGAGCTACAGTACAGGTCAAGCCTGCTTGGTTGTTATGATGCCTGAGCTGCAGTAC
This sequence comes from Neoceratodus forsteri, assembly GCA_016271365.2. Taxonomy (NCBI): domain Eukaryota; kingdom Metazoa; phylum Chordata; order Ceratodontiformes; family Ceratodontidae; genus Neoceratodus; species Neoceratodus forsteri. The sequence goes on along the minus strand of CM057450.1, from coordinate 1,179,697,096 downwards.
CAGACCCATGGTACTTAGTGTGCCTAAGGTATAGTACAGTACCAGCCCCTTGATATTTAGCGTGACTGAGCTGTGGTAACAGTCCTATGGTACTTAGCATGCTTGAGATAAGGTATGGGTATGGTACCAGTCCCATGGCATTTAGTGTGACAGGGCTGTGGTTCCAGACCCGTGGTATTTGTTGTGGCTGAGCTGCAGTACCAACTCCATGGTAGTTAGTGTGCCTGAGCTACAACACCAGCCTTACTGCAGTACCAGTGCAGTTATGTTTACTGTGCCAGATCAGTGATATTAACTCTGTGGTATAGGAGTGTGCCTGAGCCATGATACCATCCCCAGATGATTTAGTGTGCTTGAGCTACAGTACTAGCTTAATGGTATTAATGTGCCTGAGTCATGATACCAACATTGGGGTATTTAATACCAAATAGCTGCAATACCAACTTCTTTGTATATAGTGTGCCTGATCTGTGCAGTAGTAGCGCCACAGCACTTGGGGACATAAGCTGCGATACCAGCCCTAAGGTAGTTAGTCTGCATTACCCGAGATACCAATCCTGTGGCATTAAGTGCCTTTTCTACAGTACTACAACACAGTATTTAGTATGCTACAGCTGCTGTACCAGCCCTATGGTGTTCAGTGTGCCTGATCTGCAGTACCATCCCCATGGTATTTAGTGTGCCTGATCTGCAGTACCAGCCCTATGGTATTTAGTGTTCCTGATCTACAGTACCAGCCCCATGGTATTTAGTGTGCCTGATCTGCATTACCACCCTCATGGTATTTAGAGTGTCTGATCTGCAGTACCAGACCCATGGTATTTAGTATGCTTGATCTGCATTACGAGCCCAATGGTATTTAGAGTGTCTGATCTGCAGTACCAGCCCCATGGTATTTAGTGTGCCTGATCTGCAGTACCAGCCCCATGGTATTTTCTGTGCCTGATCTGCAATACCAGCCCCATGGTATTTAGTGTGCCTGATCTGCACTACTAACCCCATGGTATTTAAAGTGTCTGATCTGCATTACCAACCCCTTGGTATTTAGAGTGTCTGATCTGCAGTACCAGCCCAATGGTATTTAATATGCCTGATCTGCAATACCAGCCCCATGGTATTTAGATGTCTGATCTGCATTACCAGCCCCATGGTATTTAGTGTGCCTGATCTGCAGTACTAGCCCCATGGTACTGTATTTAGTCTGCTTGATCTGCAGTACCAGCCCCATGGTATTTAGTGTGCCTGATCTGCAGTACCAGCCCCAAGTTATTTAGTATGCTTGATCTGCAGTATCAGCCCCATGGTATTTAGTGTGCCTGATGTGCAGTAGGAGCCCCGTGATATTTAGTGTGCTTGATCTGCAGTACCAGCCCATTGGCATTTAGTATGCTTGATCTGCAGTACCAGCCCCATGGTATTTAGTGTGCCTGATCTGCAGTGCCATCCCCATGGTACAGTATTTATTGTGCTTGATCTGCAGTACCAGCCCCATGGTATTTAGTATGCTTGATCTGCAGTACCGCCCCATGGTATTAAATGTGCTTGATCTGCAGTACCAGCCCCATGGTATTTAGTTTGCCTGATCTGCATTGCCATCCCCATGGCATTTAGTGTGCTTGATCTGCAGTACCAGCCCCATGGTATTTAGTGTGTCTGATCTGCAGTACCAGCCCCTTGGTATTTAGAGTGCCTGAGTGCAGTACCAGCCACAGGGTACTATATTTATTGTGCCTGATTTGGTGCCATCTCCATGGTATTTTGTATGCTTGATCTGCAGTGCCAGCACCATGGTATTTAGTGTGCCTGATCTGCAGTACCAGCCCCTGGTATTTAGTGTGCCTGATCTGTAGTACCAGCCCCAAGGTATTTACTATGCTTGATCTGCAATACCAGCTCCATGGTATTTAGTGTGCCTGATCTGCAGTACCAGCCCAATGGCATTTAGTGTGTCTGGTCTGAAGTACCAGTCCCAAGGTATTTACTGTGCTTGATCAACAGTACCAGCCCCATGGCATTTAGTGTGTCTGGTCTGAAACTCTAGCCCCAAGGTATTTAGTTTGCCTGATCTGCAGTACCAGCTCCATGATATTTAGTGTGCCTTATACGCAGTGCAAGGCCCATGGTATTTAATGTGCCTGATGTGCAGTACGATCCTCATGGTATTTCGAGTGCTTGATTTGTAGTACCTGCCCCAGGATATTTAGTGTACCTGATCTACAGTACCAGCCCCTTGGTATTTAGAGTGTGTGATCTGCATTACCAGCCCCATGGTATTTAGAGTGTCTGATCTGCAGTACCAGCCCATGGTATTTAGTATGCTGATCTGCATTACCAGCCCCATGGTATTTAGTTGGCCTGATCTGCAGTACCGGCCCCATGGTACTGTATTTAGTCTGCTTGATCTGCAGTACCAGCCCCATGGTATTTAGTGTGCCTGATCTGCAGTACCAGCTCCATGTTATTTAGTATACCTGATATGCATACCAGCCCCATGGTATTTAGTTTGCCTGATCTGCAGTACCAGCCCCATGGCATTTAGTGTGCCTGATCTGCAGTACCAGCCCCATGGCATTTAGTGTGCCTGATCTGCAGTACCAGCCCCAAGTTATTTAGCATGCTTGATCTGCAGTATCAGTCCCATGGTATTTAGTGTGCTGGATGTGCAGTAGAGCCCTGTGGTATTTGTGTGCCTGATCTGCAGTACCAGCCCATTGGCATTTAGTATGCTTGATCTGCAGTACCAGACCCATGGTATTTAGTGTGCCTGTTCTGCTGTGCCATCCCATGGTACAGTATTTATTGTGCTTGATCTGCAGTACCAGCCCCATGGTATTTAGTTTGCCTGATCTGCATTGCAGTCCCATGGCATTTAGTGTGCTCGATCTGCAGTACTAGCCCCATGGTATTTAGTGTGTCTGATCTGCAGTACCAGCCACTTGGTATTTAGAGAGCCTGATGTGCAGTACCAGCTACAGGGTACTATATTTATTGTGCTTGATTTGCAGTGCCAACTCCATGGTATTTTGTATGCTTGATCTGCAGTGCCAGCACCATGGTATTTAGTGTGCCTGATCTGCAATACCAGCCCCATGGTATTTAGAGTGTCTGGTCTGCATTACCAGCCCCATGGTATTTAGTATGCTTGATCTGCATTACCAGCCCCATGGTATTTAGTGTGCCTGATCTGCAGTACCAGCCCCATGGTACTGTATTTAGTCTGCTTGATCTGCAGTACCAGCCCCATGGTATTTAGTGTGCCTGATCTGCAGTACCAGCCCCAAGTTATTTAGTATGCTTGATCTGCAGTATCAGCCCCATGGTATTTAGTGTGCCTGATGTGCAGTAGGAGCTCCGTGGTATTTAGTGTGCTTGATCTGCAGTACCAGCCCATTGGCATTTAGTATGCTTGATCTGCAGTACCAGCCCCATGGTATTTAGTGTGCCTGATCTGCAGTGCCATCCCCATGGTACAGTATTTATTGTGCTTGATCTGCAGTACCAGACCCATGGTATTTAGTATGTTTGATCTGCAGTACCGGCCCCATGGCATTTAGTGTGCTTGATCTGCAGTAACAGCCCCATGGTATTTAGTGTGTCTGATCTGCAGTACCAGCCCTTGGTATTTAGAGTGCCTGATGTGCAGTACCAGCCACAGGGTACTATATTTATTATGCCTGATTTGCAGTGCCATCTCCATGGTATTTTGTATGCTTGATCTGCAGTGCCAGCACCATGGTATTTAGTGTGCCTGATCTGCAGTACCAGCCCCTGGTATTTAGTGTGCCTGATCTGTAGTACCAGCCCCAAGGTATTTACTATGCTTGATCTGTAGTACAAGCCCATGGTATTTAGTGTGCCTGATCTGCAGTACCAGCCCCTTGATAGTTAGAGTGTCTGATGTACAGTACCAGCTCCAGGGTATTTAGTGTGTCTGATCTGCAGTATCAGCCCCATGATACTTAGTGTGCATGATGTGCAGTACCAGCCCCATGGTATTTAGAGTGTCTGATCTGCAATACCAGCTCCATGGTATTTAGTGTGCCTGATCTGCAGTACCAGCCCAATGGCATTTAGTGTGTCTGGTCTGAAGTACCAGTCCCAAGGTATTTACTGTGCCTGATCTACAGTACCAGCCCCATGGCATTTAGTGTGTCTGGTCTGAAACTCCAGCCCCAAGGTATTTAGTTTGCCTGATCTGCAGTACCAGCTCCATGATATTTAGTGTGCCTTATACGCAGTACGATCCTCATGGTATTTCGAAGTGCTTGATTTGTAGTACCTGCCCCAGGATATTTAGTGTACCTGATCTACAGTACCAGCCCTTGGTATTTAGAGTGTCTGATCTGCATTACCAGCCCCATGGAATTTAGAGTGTCTGATCTGCAGTACCAGCCCCATGATATTTAGTATGCTTGATCTGCATTACAAGCCCCATGGTATTTAGTGTGCCTGATCCGCAGTACCGCCCCATGGTACTGTATTTAGTCTGCTTGATATGCAGTACCAGCACCATGGTATTTAGTGTGCCTGATCTGCAGTACCAGCCCCATGTTATTTAGTATACCTGATCTGCATACCAGCCCAATGGTATTTAATGTGCCTGATCTGCAGTACCAGCCCCATGGTATTTAATGTGCCTGATGTGCAGTACGATCCTTATGGTATTTCGAATGCTTGATTTGTAGCACCTGCCCCAGGATATTTAGTGTACCTGATCTACAGTACCAGCCCCATGGTATTTAGAGTGTCTGATCTGCATTACCAACCCCATGGTATTTAGAGTGTCTGATCTGAAGTACCAGCCCATGGTATTTAGTGTGCCTGATCTGCAGTACCAGCCCAAGTTATTTAGTATACCTGATTTGCATACCAGCCCAATGGTATTTAGTGTGCCTGATCTGCAGTACCAGCCCCATGGCATTTAGTGTGCCTGATCTGCAGTACCAGCCCCATGGTATTTAGTGTGCCTGATCTGCAGTACCAGCCCCAAGTTATTTAGCATGCTTGATCTGCAGTTTCAGTCCCATGGTATTTAGTGTGCTGGATGTGCAGCACGAGCCCATGATATTTTGTGTGCCTGATCTGCAGTACCAGCCCATTGGCATTTAGTATGCTTGATCTGCAGTACCAGACCCATGGTATTTAGTGTGCCTGTTCTGCTGAGCCGTCCCCATGGTGCAGTATTTATTGTGCTTGATCTGCAGTACCAGCCCCATGGTATTTAGTTTGCCTGATCTGCATTGCAGTCCCCATGGCATTTAGTGTGCTCGATCTGCAGTACCAGCCCCATGGTATTTAGTGTGTCTGATCTGCAGTACCAGCCCCTTGGTATTTAGAGAGCCTGATGTGCAGTACCAGCTACAGGGTACTATATTTATTGTCCTTGATTTGCAGTGCCAACTCCATGGTATTTTGTATGCTTGATCTGCAGTGCCAGCACCATGGTATTTAGTGTGCCTGATCTGCAATACCAGCCCCATGGTATTTAGGTATGCTTGATCAGCAGTACCAGCCCCATGGTATTTAGTGTGCCTGATCTGCAGTGCCAGCCCTATGGTATTTAGTATGCTTGATCTGCAGTACCAGCCCCAAGGTATTACTATGCTTGATCTGTAGTACCAGCCCCATGGTATTTAGAGTGCCTGATGTGCAGTGCCAGCCCCAGAGTATTTAGTGTGTCTGATCTGCAGTACCAGCCCCATGATACTTAGTGTGTCTGGTCTTCAGTACCAGCCCCATGGTATTTAGAGTGTCTGATCTGCAATACCAGCTCCATGGTATTTAGTGTGCCTGATCTGCAGTACCAGCTCCATGGTGTTTAGTCTGCTTGATCTGCAGTACCAGCCCCATGGTATTTAGTGTGTCTGATGTGCAGTATGATCCCCATGGTATTTAGTGTGCTTGATATGCAGTACCAGCCCCTTGGTATTTAGAGTGCCTGATGTGCAGTGCCAGCCCCAGGGTAGTTAGTGTGTCTGATCTGAAGTACTAGCCCCAAGGTATTTAGTGTGCCTGATCTACAGTACCAGCCCCATGTATTTAGTGTGTCTGGTCTGAAAGTCCAGCCCCAAGGTATTTAATTTGCCTGATCTGCAGTACCAGCTCCATGATATTTAGTGTGCCTGATATGCAGTGCCAGCCCCATGGTATTTAATGTGTCTGATGTGCAGTACGATCCCTATGGTATTTCAAGTGCCTGATTTGTAGTACCTGCCCCAGGATATTTAGTGTACCTGATCTGCAGTACCAGTCCCATGGTATTTAATGTGCCTGGTATGCAGTACCAGCCCCATGGTATTTTGTGTGCCTGATCTACAGTACCAGCCCTATGGTATTTAGTATACTTGATCTGCAGTGCCATCCCCAAGGTATTTAGGTGCCTGATCTGCAGTGCCATCCCCACGGTATTTAGCTGTGCCTGATCTGCAGTGCCATCCCATGGTATTTAGTATGCTTGATCTGCAGTACCAGCCCCATGGTATTTATGCATGCTTGATCTGCAGTGCCATCCCCATGGTATTTAGTGTGCCTGATCTGTAGTAGCATCCCCATGGTATTTAGTATGCTTGATCTGCAGTACCAGCCCCATGGTATTTAGTATGCTTGATCTGCAGTGCGATCCCCATGGTATTTAGTATGCTTGATCTGCAGTACCAGCCCCATGGTATTTAGTATGCTTGATCTGCAACGATCCCCATGTATTTAGTATGCTTGATCTGCAGTGCCATCCCCATGGTATTTAGTATGCTTGATCTGCAGTACCAGCCCCATGGTATTTAGTGTGCCTGATCTGCAGTACCAGCCCCTGGTATTTAGTATGCTTGATCTGCAGTACCAGCCCCAAGGTATTTACTATGCTTGATCTGTCGTACCAGCCCCATGGTATTTAGAGTGCCTGATGTGCAGTGCCAGCCCCATGGTATTTAGTGTGTCTGATCTGCAGTACCAGCCCCATGATACTTAGTGTGTCTGGTCTGCAGTACCAGCCCCATGGTATTTAGAGTGTCTGATCTGCAATACCAGCTCCATGGTATTTAGTGTGCCTGATCTGCAGTACCAGCCCCATGGTATTTAGTCTCTTGATCTGCAGTACCAGCCCCATGGTATTTAGTGTGTCTGATGTGCAGTATGATCCTATGGTATTTAGTGTGCCTGATCTGCAGTACCAGCCCCTTGGTATTTAGAGTGCCTGATGTGCAATGCCAGCCCCAGGGTATTTAGTGTGTCTGATCTGAAGTACCAGCCCCAAGGTATTTAGTGTGCCTGATCTACAGTACCAGCCCTGTGGCACTTAGTGTGTCTGGGCTGAAACTCCTGGCCCAAGGTATTTAGTTTGCCTGTTCTGCAGTACCAGCTCCATGATATTTAGTGTGCCTCATATGCAGTGCCAGCCCCATGCTATTTAATGTCTGATGTGCAGTACGATCCCATGGTATTCCGAGTGATTGATTTGTAGTACCTGCCCCAGAATATTTAGTGTGCCTGATCTGCAGTACCAGCCCCTGGTATTTAGTGTGCTTGATCTGCAGTACCAGCCCCAAGGTATTTACTATGCTTGATCTGTAGTACCAGCCCCATGGTATTTAGAGTGCCTGATGGCAGTACCAGCCCCATGGTATTTAATGTGCCTGATCTGCACTACTAACCCCTTTGGTATTTAAAGTGTCTGATCTGCATTACCAACCCTTGGTATTTAGTATGCCTGATCTGCAGTACCAGCCCCATGTATTTAGAGTGTCTGATCTGCATTACCAGCCCTTGGTATTTAGTGTGCCTGATCTGCAGTACCAGCCCCATGGTACTGTATTTAGTCTGCTTGATCTGCAGTACCAGCCCCATGGTATTTAGTGTGCCTGATCTGCAGTGCCATCCCCATGGTACAGTATTTATTGTGCTTGATCTGCAGTACCAGCCCCATGGTATTTAGTATGCTTGATCTGCAGTACCCGCCCCATGGTATTAAATGTGCTTGATCTGCAGTACCAGCCCCATGGTATTTAGTTTGCCTGATCTGCATTGCCGCCCCCATGACATTTAGTGTGCTTGATCTGCAGTACCAGCCCCATGGTATTTAGTGTGCTAATCTGCAGTTCCAGCCCTTGGTATTTAGAGTGCCTGATGTGCAGTACCTGCCACAGGGTACTATATTTATTGTGCCTGATTTGCAGTGCCAACTCCATGGTATTTTGTATGCTTGATCTGCAGTGCCAGCACCATGGTATTTAGTGTGCCTGATCTGCAGTACCAGCCCCCTGGTATTTAGTGTGCCTGATCTGTAGTACCAATCCCAAGGTGTTTACTATGCTTGATCTGTAGTACCAGCCCCATGGTATTTAGTGTGCCTGATCTGCAGTATCAGCCCCATGATACTTAGTGTACCTGATCTGCAGTACCAGCCCCATGGTATTTAGAGTGTCTGATCTGCAATACCAGCTCCATGGTATTTAGTGTGCCTGATCTGTAGTACCAGCCAATGGCATTTAGTGTGTCTGGTCTGAAGTACCAGTCCCAAGGTATTTACTATGCCTGATCTACAGTACCAGCCCCATGGTATTTAGTGTGTCTGGTCTGAAACTCCAGCCCCAAGGTATTTAGTTTGCCTGATCTGCAGTACCAGCTCCATGATATTTAGTGTGCCTTATAGGCAGTGCCATCCCCATGGTATTTAATGTGCCTGATGTGCAGCACGATCCTCATGGTATTTCAAAGCTTGATTTGTAGTACCTGCCCCAGGATATTTAGTGCACCTGATCTACAGTACCAGCCCCATGGTATTTGAGTGTGTGATCTGCATTACCAGCCCCATGGTATTTAGAGTGTCTGATCTGCAGTACCAGCCCCATGGTATTTAGTATGTTTGATCTGCATTACCAGCCCCATGGTGTTAGTTGGCCTGATCTGCAGTACCGCCCCATGGTACTGTATTTAGTCTGCTTGATCTGCAGTACCAGCCCCATGGTATTTAGTGTGCCTGATCTGCAGTACCAGCCCCATGTTATTTAGTATACCTGATCTGCATACCAGCCCAATGGTATTTAGTGTGCCTGATCTGCAGTACCAGCCCCATGGTATTTAATGTGCCTGATGTGCAATCGATCCTCATGGTATTTTTGAGTGCTTGATTTGTAGTACCTGCCCCAGGATATTTAGTGTACCTGATCTACAGTACCAGACCCATGGTATTTAGAGTGTCTGATCTGCATTACCAGCCCCATGGTATTTAGAGTGTCTGATCTGCAGTACCAGCCCCATGGTATTTAGTGTGCCTGATCTGCAGTACCAGCCCCAAGTTATTTAGTATACCTGATTTGCATACCAGCCCAATGGTATTTAGTGGGCCTGATCTGCAGTACCAGCCCCATGGCATTTAGTGTGCCTGATCTGCAGACCAGCCCCATGGTATTTAGTGTGCCTGATCTGCAGTACCAGCCCCAAGTTATTTAGCATGCTTGATCTGCAGTATCAGTCCCATGGTATTAGTGTGCTGGATGTGCAGTACGAGCCCGTGGTATTTTGTGTGCCTGATCTGCAGTACCAGCCCATTGGCATTTAGTATGCTTGATCTGCAGTACCAGACCCATGGTATTTAGTTTGCCTGTTCTGCTGTGCCATCCCATGGTACAGTATTTATTGTGCTTGATCTGCAGTACCAGCCTCATGGTATTTAGTTTGCCTGATCTGCATTGCAGTCCCCATGGCATTTAGTGTGCTCGATCTGCAGTACCAGCCCCATGGTATTTAGTGTGTCTGATCTGCAGTACCAGCCCCTTGGTATTTAGAGAGCCTGATGTGCAGTACCAGCTACAGGTACTATATTTATTGTCCTTGATTTGCAGTGCCAACTCCATGGTATTTTGTATGCTTGATCTGCAGTGCCAGCATCATGGTATTTAGTGTTCCTGATCTGCAGTACCAGCCCCATGGTATTTAGTATGCTTGATCAGCAGTACCAGCCCCAAGGTATTTAGTGTGCCTGATGTGCAGTGCCAGTCCCAGGGTATTTACTATGCTTGATGTGTAGTACCAGCCCCATGGTATTTTGAGTGCCTGATGTGCAGTGCCAGCCCGAGGTATTTACTGTGTCTGATCTGCAGTACCAGCCCGTGATACTTAGTGTGTCTGGTCTTCAGTACCAGCCCCATGGTATTTAGAGTGTCTGATCTGCAATACCAGCTCCTGGTATTTAGTGTGCCTGATCTGCAGTACCAGCTCCATGGTATTTAGTCTGCTTGATCTGCAGTACCAGCCCCATGGTATTTAGTGTGTCTGATGTGCAGTATGATCCCCATGGTATTTAGTGTGCCTGATATGCAGTACCAGCCCTTGGTATTTAGAGTGCCTGATGTGCAGTGCCAGCCCCAGGGTAGTTAGTGTGTCTGGTCTGAAACTCCTGCCCCAAGGTATTTAGTTTGCCTGATCTGCAGTACCAGCTCCATGATATTTAGTGTGCCTGATATGCAGTGCCAGCCCCATGGTATTTAATGTTTCTGATGTGCAGCACGATCCCCATGGTATTTGAGTGCCTGATTTGTAGTACCTGCCCCAGGATATTTAGTGTACCTGATCTGCAGTACCAGTCCCATGGTATTTAATGTGCCTGGTATGCAGTACCAGCCCAATGGTATTTTGTGTGCCTGATCTGCAGTACCAGCCCTATGGTATTTAGTATACTTGATCTGCAGTGTCATCCCAAGGTATTTAGTGTGCCTGATCTGCAGTGCCATCCCCACGGTATTTAGCGTGCCTGATCTGCAGTGCCATCCCCATGGTATTTAGTATGCTTGATCTGCAGTACTAACCCCATGGTATTTAGTATGCTTGATCTGCAGTGCCATCCCCATGGTATTTAGTGTGCCTGATCTGTAGTACCATCCCCATGGTATTTAGTATGCTTGATCTGCAGTACCAGCCCCATGGTATTTTGTATGCTTGATCTGCAGTGCGATCCCCATGGTATTTAGTATGCTTGATCTGCAGTGCCATCCCTTGGTATTTAGTGTGCCTGATCTGCAGTACGAGCCCTGGTATTTAGTGCTAGATCTGCAGTACCAGCTCCAAGATATTTGCTATGCTTGATCTGCAGTGCCATCCCCACGGTATTTAGCGTGCCTGATCTGCAGTGCCATCCCCATGGTATTTAGTATGCTTGATCTGCAGTACCAGCCCCGTGGTATTTAGTATGCTTGATCTGCAGTGCCATCCCCATGGTGTTTTGTGCCTGATCTGTAGTACCATCCATGGTATTTAGTATGCTTGATCTGCAGTACCAGCCCCATGATATTTAGTATGCTTGATCTGCAATGCGATCCCCATGGTATTTAGTATGCTTGATCTGCAGTGCCATCCCATGGTATTTAGTATGCTTGATCTGCAGTACAATCCCCATGGTATTTAGTGTGCCTGATCTGTAGTACCATCCCGTGGTATTTAGTATGCTTGATCTGCAGTTCTATCCCCATGGTGTTTAGTATGCTTGATCTGCAGTACCAGCGCTATGGTATTTAGTGTGCCTGATCTGCAGTACCAGCCCCTGGTATTTAATGTGCTTGATCTGCAGTACCAGCCCCAAGGTATTTACTATGCTTGATCAGTAGTACCAGCCCCATGGTATTTAGAGTGCCTAATGTGCAGTGCCAGCCCCAGGGTATTTAGTGTGTCTGATCTGCAGTAACAGCCCATGATACTTAGTGTGTCTGGTCTGCAGTACCAGCCCCATCGTGTTAGCGTGCCTGATCTGCAGTGCCATCCCCATGGTATTTAGTATGCTTGGTCTGCAGTACCATCCCCATAGTATTTAGTATGCTTGATCTGCAGTACCAGCCCATGGTATTTAGTATGCTTGATCTGCAGTGCGATCCCCATGGTATTTAGTATGCTTGATCTGCAGTGCCATCCCCATGGTATTTAGTGTGCCTGATCTGCAGTACCAGACCCCTGGTATTTAGTGTGCTTGATCTGCAGTGCCAGCCCCAAGGTATTTACTATGCTTGATCTGCAGTGCCATCCCCATGGTATTTAGTGTGCCTGATCTGCAGTTCCAGCCACCTGGTATTTAATGTGCTTTATCTGCAGTACCAGCCCAAGGTATTTACTATGCTTAATCTGTAGTACCAGCCCCATGGTATTTAGAGTGCCTGATGTGCAGTGCCAGCCCCAGGGTATTTAGTGTGTCTGATCTGGTACCAGCCCCATGATACTTAGTGTGTCTGGTCTGCAGTACCAGCCCATCGTATTTAGGTGTCTGATCTGCAATACCATCTCCATGGTATTTAGTGTGCCTGATCTGCAGTGCCATCCCCATAGTATTTAGTGTGCCTGACCTACAGTACCAGCCCTATGGTATTTAGTATGCTTGATCTGCAGTGCCATCCCTAAGGTATTTAGTGTGCCTGATCTGCAGTGCCATCCACGGTATTTAGTGTGCCTGATCTGCAGTGCCTTCCCATGGTATTTAGTATGCTTGATCTGCAGTACCAGTCCCATGGTATTTAGTATGCTTGATCTGCAGTGCCATCCCATGGTATTTAGTGTGCCTGATATGTAGTACTATCCCCATGGTATTTAGTATCTTGATCTGCAGTACCAGCCCCATGGTATTTAGTATGCTTGATCTGCAGTGCGATCCCCATGGTATTTAGTATGCTTGATCTGCAGTGCCATCCCCATGGTATTTAGTATGCTTGATCTGCAGTACCAGCCCCATGGTATTTAGGGTGCCTGATCTGTAGTACCATCCCCATGGTATTTAGTATGCTTGATCTGCAGTGCGATCCCCATGGTATTTAGTATGCTTGATCTGCAGTGCCATCCCCATGGTATAGTATTTAGTGTCCTGATTTGAAGTGCCAGACCTATGATATTTAGTGTGCCTGATCTGCAGTAGCAGCCCCATAGTGTTTCATGTGTCTGATCTGCAGTACCAGCCACATGGTATTTAGTGTGCCTGATCTGCAGTACCAGCCCCAGGGTATTTAGTGTGCCTGATGTGCAGTACTATCCCCATGGTGGTTCATGTGCCTAATCTGCAGTACCAGTCATATGGTGTTTAGTGTGCCTGATCTGCAGTACCAGCCACATGGTATTTCATGTGCCTGATCTGCAGTACCATCCCCTATCATTTCATGTGTCTGGTCTGCAGTACCATCCCCAGGGTATTTATTGTGTCTGATCTGCAGTACCAGCCCCATGGTATTTAATATGCCTGGTCTGCAGTACCATCCCCATGATGTTTCATGTGCTTGATGTGCAGTAGCAGCCCCATGATATTTAGTGTGCCCGATCTGCAGTACCAGCCACATGGTATTTCGTGTGCCTGATCTGCAGTACCAACCGCATGGTATTTAGTGTGCCTTATCTGCAGTACCAACCTCATGGTATTTAGTGTGCCTGATCTGCAGTACCATCCCCATAGTATTTCATGTGCCTGATCTGCAGTAACAGACACATGGTATTTAGAGTGCCTGATCTGCAGTACCAGTCCCATGGTATTTCATGTGCCTGATCTGCAGTACCATCCTCATAGCATTTCATGTTCTTGGTCTGCAGTACCAGCCCCATGGTATTTAGTGTGTCTGATGTGCAGTACCAGCCACATGGTATTTCGTGTGCCTGATCTGCAGTACCAACCGCATGGTATTTAGTGTGCCTTATCTGCAGTACCAGCCACATGGTATTTGAGTCGTCTGATGTGCATTACCAGCCCCATGGTATTTAGTATGCCTGATCTGCAGTAACAGCCCCAGGGTATTTAGTGTGCCTGATCTACAGTACCAGTCCCATGGTATTTAGTGTGCCTGATCTGCAGTAGGAGACCCATGGTATTTAGTGTGGCTGGTCTACAGTACCAGTCCAATGGTATTTAGTGTGTCTGACGTGCAGTACCAACCATGTGGTATTTAGTGTTTCTGATGTGTGCCATTCCAGCCCCGTGTTATTTAGTGTGCCTCACCTGCATGTACCAGCCCTGTGGTATTTAGTGTGCCTGATCTGCAGTACCAACAGCGGTATTTAGTGTGTCTTATCTGCCATACCAGCCCGTGGTAGTTAGTGTGCCTGATCTGCAGTACCGCCTGTCGGTAATTTTTTTGCTTAATGCAGTATCAGCCCCATGTTATTTAGTTTTCCTGAGCCAGGCTGTAGTAGCAGCTCATAGTATTTACTGTTCTATATCTGCAGTACCAGCCCCATCTTAGTGTGCCTGAGCTGCAGTACCAGCCCACTCCCAAGTATTGAGGGTGACTGAGCTGCAGTGCCAGCCTTGTGGTATTCACGACTTGAGCTGCAATATGAGCCCCATGGTATTTTAATAATAATACTATCTTTATTTTACCGGAGTGTCAAGAAGAGGTACAATGTAATAATAAAAAACAGTAAAATCAAAATACAAACAATAAAAGGTCAGTAGGTAGTAAGGTGCCTGATCTGTAGTTCCAGCTGCACACTATGAAGTGTGCTTGAGCTGCTGTACCAGTCACATAGTATTTTAGGCATCTGATCTGAAGTATTAGCCCCAGGGTATCTAGTGTGCTAGAGCTATAATACCAGCCCAGTGGTATTTAGTGTCCCTGAACTTTGACACTAGCCATATTGTATTTAGTATGCCTGATCTGATACCAGCCTAGAAGTATTTAGCGTGCATGAGGTTAGTGTTCCTGAGATGCAGTACCAGCTCTGTTGTTTTTTAGTGTTTGAGGTGTTATACCAGCCCCACAGTATTTAGTGTGCGTTATCTGCAGTACCAGCTTGGTCGTATTTAGTGTGGCTTATATTCAGTATAGCCCTGTGATATTTAGTGAGCCTGATATACAGTACCAGCTCCACAGTACATAACTTGCCTGAGCTGCACTACTAGGCCTGTAGTATTTAGTATGCCCGGTTGAGAAACCATGACTCGTGGTATTTCGTGAGACTGAGTTGTAGTACCAGCCCCATGGTACTAAATGTGCCTGAATGCCCGTACTAACCATTCTGGTATTTAGTGAGCCTGAGCTGCAGTGGTATTCTGTGTGCCAGATGTACAGTGCAGTATCAGTCCCACAGTACTTAGCTTGCCTGAGCTGCAGTACCATCCCACGGGATTTAGTGTGTCTGATCTGCAGTACCAGCCCCATGGGATTTAGTGTGTCTGAGCTGCAGTACCAGCCCCATGGGATTTAGTGTGTCTGAGCTGCAGTACCACTCCTATGATATTAAGTGTATCTGAGCTTTTACCTGCAGTACCAGCCCTGCTGTATTTATTGTGCCTGAGTGGCAGTACCAGCCCTATGGTATTTAATGTGCCTGAGTTATAATGTCAGTCACATGGTATTTAGTGTGCTAACCTGTAATACTAGCCCCAGGGTATTTGCTTTGCCTGAGCTGTGATGCCAGTGACATGGTATTTAATATGCCTGAGCTGTGATGCCAGTCACACAACATTTAATGTGCCTCACCTGTGATGCCAGTCACATCATTTTCAGTGTGCTTGATTTGCAGTACCTGTCACATGCACAATACAGCTGTGAAGCCAGTCACATTGTATTTCTAGTGCCTGATTTGTGATATCAGACTATTTGTCCTTCTTAAGCAATTCTGGAAAGCTGGATAAATTTTACCAGGGGAGAAAGAGTCGGTAAAGATCATACATCAGGCTTCCAACTGGAAATTCATGTCCCACTCAAACGAACACCATTGCAGTACATGTGGGTCCAAGAACTTTCCTGATCAAAGTGGGCTGCCAATAGGGGATATCAGATCTTCAGCCATTTTTAGTTTTCTTTTAATTTGAAAAAAAAAAAAAGCATCCGGCTGTTGGTTTCTCCTGTCTCTTAAAGTTGTTTTTTTTGTAAAAATAAAGAAATTGACATTTAACATTTGGATCCAGTGAAATTGACACCTAACAGTTGGTTACCAGTTTATTAGGGTGTGTGTGTGTGTGTGTTTGTGTGTGTGCATGTAATATTTGTACCTGTTTTCCAGCAGATAAAAACAAGACACCCACCAAAATCCCTCCTTGTACATTGTGAATTTGTGTTGTCTGATAGTCCCCATCCATCTCGCCTACACTCCACGCACCGCAGTTTGAACATTGGCAAGATGTTAAAGCCTTGTACTCTGAAACCAGCGTCTGTACAGTTGGACTGTGTTTGGTGCTTATGAGTTCATGCTGCTGGGGGTTTTTGCTTCATATCTTTATGCTCCGTTTGTACCCAATGGCACCTCCACTCCTGCAGGACAATCTAGGGGCTCCTGCCTGACAGACTCACTGACTGCTATGTGATCCATAACCAGGCTTCTCTCTACGGTTTCCAGCTTACCCCTTCTAGGAGGGGTGGTGGCTATCAGCTGCCACTAAGGAGATATGGCATCTGAACTGCAGAAGCGATGGTCAAGGTGGTGTGTTTTGGGGCCTGGTACTGTAGTGTGGAGGAGCATTACTGAGATACAAGGCCAGGCCACGTTTGCACTGATTACTTCTGCACTTTAATTAGGATGCACCTGATGTTGAACGCTTTTGTTTGCTATCTGTTTTGTTTTTTTGACTACCTGGTTGAACAGCAGTACCTAAGTATTGTGAGTTCTCACACTCTTTGTTTTCTTTTGGCATGGGAGGAGCCCTGGGTGAGATCATCCGTTGTGCAGAGCAGGCTATTTTTACTAAGTTCTGTTTCTTTCCACCCTCCCATGAGTGTTTGCATGCATCATTGTGTTTTGGGGGAGGGGAATGTCAAGCAATGTGTGGTCACCCACATTGCCATAAACATTCATCAGCAGGAGCTGCAATGAGAGCAGTGCCGGCACGACCTGTCCGCTGAGAAGGGAGCATTCGGGAATGCTTTGAGACCCTCCCTGCTGGCCTCCGCTTCTGACATCCTGAGCTAGTGTGCAAACTCTGTCACCTGCATGTCCGGTAGTCCCCACTGCTATTTCCCATGGAGATGGTGGGTTCAAGCTGCTTAGTAGATAAGTTCTTTAACATATAATGCATCTTTTAAGTTTCTTTTCTGCACTGAACACCAGCTATACCCTATTTTCAGGTCTTCCTTTCTTGGCCACTACCCAGCCCATATACCTCCTCCCTGCTGTCTGTTATCTATCCATTTCCCCACGGCATGGTGAGTCAGGAAACCTCTCTTATTTTCCAAAGGAAGGCTAGTGCACTGGAGAGGGGCGCTGCCTAAGTGTCGACAGAAGCTGTCATTTTATTGCTACACTGGGAATTTACCTGCATGTTTCCTCTCGGCCCATAAAATGCCTCAACAAGAGATCAATGCTGCCACATGCATGCCGTGCATCCCTCCCACTGATATCAGGAGGCATCCTCCCTCCCTCTTGTGTGTCCCGGACTGCCCTGCCACCTGTGGCCCTCCCAGGTGGTAGTACCACAGTGGGACACACAGGCTCTCACCCGGTGGAGAAAGCATCCCACTTAGACTCGTATTGTCACCATCTGGCTGGCCCCTGATGATCCGAGCTTGTTCCTAAACTCAGGCCACCAGCATCTTGGGCAGTATCCCTACTGCTGTACCCATGGGCTGGCCCAGCATATAAACATACTGGGCCCGATTCCAGAATCCGCTATGGCAGACACAAGGTGCTTGCGACAAAGAGCAAAGTAGCAAGTTGTACCTTAGTCCCCCATTGCATCAGTCCCCATTCCAGAATGGGGTTGCGCAAACAGGGACTCCACTGCGCTGAATGGGCACTGCACCTCCCTTGTGACGTGTAACTGGGTAAACCAGGTCACAAGGGGGCTTGCGCCATGGCGGGAGCTCACAATTCCGATTCCAAGGCCCCACTGGGACGTCTGAAGGGGCTCCACTTAGACCTGCCAGGAGATGGTCTAGCCCCTTGCAACCGACTGGCACACCGTAAATTGAGGGCTACTAGTGGGGTCTGTGGGCAGGAGGGACACAGAGAGGCATAGGGAGGGTTGGTGTGGCAGCCAGTATGTATGGGATAGCTGTGGGACCTGGGGGGTACAAATGCCCCTGATTCGATATATCATGGGCATTTGCACCCTGCCAGGTGCTGAAGCAATACCTGACCGCCTGCTGGCACACTGACCCTCCTGTGACCCTACCTGCCCCACACCACCACTGGGTACCTGTGCCCCCACACCATTGCCACCAGTGCTGGCTGTACATCACTGGGCTGGCGTGGGGTGCCACAGTCTTGCAGCATGTGCTGCTGGTGTGCCATTGGTCGGTGCAGTCTCACACTTGCGGCATTCATGGAGCATTTGGCGCAGGAACCCTGCTTTCTTTCAGAATATGGCATGGGGTTGTGGTGCACACAACATTGCCATAGCCCTTGGAGCAGTGCAATTTGCTTCGTTCCAAGGGCTCCTTCTGGAATCAGGCCCTCTGTATCTAGTAACAGTAGTAATCTTTATGGAAAAGCTTGCCAGTCCCTGATGGAGACTTTAACAGATACTGTATTAAACCCCAAAAGATTCTCTAATCTCCTTCTTTAGTTTAAGAAATAGCAGCTTTTGTTTCAAGATTAAGATGCAATTTTATTTGCAGCTTTTCCAACTATCAGCTTACAGTACCTGGTCATTTTTTACTGTGAAGTCTACCAGCTAGTGAAGTCGTGAAACTCACACAAAGAGATGGCATGTCTGTATGTTAAGTCGCTCCATTTAGAGGAGCTGTTTGCATTAAATTAGCCAAAGAAACAATGCAAACACAATTAATTCTCATTAAAGTTAGACAACTGCCTTCACGATGGGCACGATGCTATAGACAGTGAAGAGCCCAATTGGTCTCATTTTTATTATGGTATGTGATGAAGGGAATAATTGGATCATGAAAATCAGAAGAGTTGCGCTGCTGTGAAGTTTGAAATCCCAAAGAGGAGGCCCCATCGGTGGAGGCATTTAATGAGCTAGTGTACTGCCTAAAACTAATATCAAATTTTAACAGCCAACCATTACCTTTTATATCTGAGGTACTTTTCTTTTCCCTTTGTTTAATTAGAAGATTGTTTACCTGATATCAGCAGATGTGATGTGTGGAACAGCTCTTAGCCTGGCTGCTGACATATCTTGCTCCACTGCCCCACACTGCATCATCAGCATTTTGACCTCCCTGACTGTGACATCACTGCTACTTAGAACAGCTAGTGAGTGACTGCCAGGTCATTTCACCTGTGATGTCACAGTCAGTGAGATCATAATGCTGATGATGTAGTGTGGAGCAGCAGAGCCAGATATGTCAGCTGCCAGGCTAAGAGCTGTCCCACACATCCAGCACAATGTTATCACATAGAATACTTTATGATGAGCAAAAGAAAAAGAAAAATACTTCAGAAATAGAAAGTTACAACTGACTACTACTTAAATGTGCATTATTTTACTGTCTGCCTGTTTTGCCTCCACTAGCTCTTTAAGCGGGCATATCAAGACTGTTAATATTTATTAAATTGCTGTAATTTTATGGAAACAATTTTAGTTGTTTTATATTGTTGTTTGTAATTTATCATTAATGTTTTTCTTTTTGTTTTAATCTTTCTCTGCCTTGTTTGTACAGTGCCCAGAGCCTCCAGGATGGGGTGCTCTAAAACTAAAATTTACTTACTTACTTGTAAAGAGACTGGGATCCCTTTGTGTTTTACAGTGTTCTTATTTTTTGCTGTTCTTGGACGGCTTCCCAACTCGCTCTATCATCCGTAAGAATCTGCTTCTTCCATGTCATGCCACTGGTTGTGCTTTTGTGTGTCTTAAGGGCCTCCTTTGGCAGGTTTTTCATTCTAAGCGCCACATCCCAACACTTCACAGGAAAGTTCAAAGTTTATGTGAAAAAGAGGCTTGACAGTTAAAAGGTAAACCTTCCTGTGATTGTATCAAAGAAGTTATTGTTCTGCAGTACAGTGAACCAAAAAATGTTTTTATTTAACCCTTGAATGACTGAAATGATAAATTGCTGCCTATATATTGCAGGATATACTTGCTGCTTGCATTAGTAATTGGCTTTTTATGCATGCAAGCAGATAACATTAATACCAAATGAAGTTACTTCTTCATCTTCTGTAGTTTTATGGAATTCTCAAAGGAGAAGGATCCTTTTAGTTATTCTTTTTGTCTTTTCCCTGCTGCTTTCCCTGCCCCATGCTGCTGGCCCCCATCCTCTGAACATATCACCAAATACTCCCATGACTTACTCTCATGGCAGGGTCAATGGGCTGCCCTAACCCCAAGGTAGGGTCCTCTCAGGGTGCCCAGATCATGGTGCCAGGCATGGGAAGGCCATCCTCATCCCACCAT
Organism: Neoceratodus forsteri; assembly: GCA_016271365.2. Lineage (NCBI taxonomy): Eukaryota > Metazoa > Chordata > Ceratodontiformes > Ceratodontidae > Neoceratodus > Neoceratodus forsteri. The sequence continues at coordinate 1,179,676,851 of CM057450.1, read as the reverse complement.
GTGAAGGGATTTTCCACTTATTTCTCTGCTGGGACATCCATCGCAATGACACAGTACATCTATTGCAGGGATTCCTGTATTTTACAGGAAATGGAGCCATTTATAGGCAAATGGTTCCCATAGACTTGTACTGATTATATGGAAAAACACAGCAATTTGGCTTCCATAGGCAATAATCATATCTACAGGAAAATTGATGTGGAGTCACAGGAAAAATGCCAGATCAGTCAGGGAGCACTGTCGTAGGTTTTGCTAGGTATCAGAAGCATTACGGGAGATGCTGCCAAACCACAAGAGGAGGCCAGTCCCTCAGGCGGCTGATCTTCCCACCCCTGGTGACCCCTGATGACTTACGTTTACTCCCAAATTCAGGTCATTGGGTAGCAAGTGGTAGCCCTACTGCCATGCCACTGGGCTGGCCGAGACTGATCCTTTTAAAATTAAGGTAGCTGTAACATATGGGACCCAATTTTTTGAAAATGTGGCTTTGCTACTTGCCACCCACAAACTCTCTGTTGTGGAACAGCAGCAAATTTTCTTCCTATTGTAAAATGTATAGAAAAATTCCTGAAAGTTGATTTGTCTAGCAGTAGTTAAGACTGTGATTTTATCTCAATAGCACATCACAATCTAAAAGTTATCTTAAGAAAAAACCTAGCTAAAAGCCTTTTTATAAATGCAATAAGCACTCTGAGGCATGTGTTACATTGGTTAAGGTCACTTCTTGAGTGATTGAAGTCACTGGCTGTGCCCTGTGCCTCATAGCACACCTGAGGTATGACCTTATTCCAGCATTACACATGTCCTGTTGTCCTTACGCTGAATTTTGAAGGGAACCTCTGCAGATGTGAGCACTAGGGTTTGTGTCAAGTACTGCCCTTTAGCCGCCCACTGGTATCATCACAGTGCATCACACTGTCACCTGGGAGTCAAGGTTTTGTTTACCGGCCCTGGAAGCCCACATAAGGGTTAGCTGGAGGGACCATGCACATTGTGGACATAAAGCATGTAGCTTCTGCATGGGGAGGTCGCAGGCTGCCCAGGGTTTTCACACACCCTCCCACCAGCTAATTATGTAGCAGCATTGTTAATGTCTGTGAAGGCAGTTGGTCACCTGCCCTCCTGCTAGAGGAAAGTTCCTACTGTGGTGACCCCAGTTGCTGAAGTGGGAAAGTGGGCATAACTTGGAGGGAAGGTACTGCATTGCAGGGAAGACTTCCAGAATGCTCAACTTACTGATGGAGTAACAGCAATATCAGTCAGAGGAACGTCTTCCAAAAGCAGTGTGTCCACAGGAAAGAGAAGAGAGAGTTCAATTCCTGGTTAAAAACAACACTTTATTTTCATACAAACTCTACCTCAAGTTTAAGCTGATGTTTCTTGTTGTACTGTCCCCACTTCATCATTCATTATTGTAGATGTACAGGAAACAGCACCCGATGCAGTAAAACTTACTTTCTAAAGAGTCCAGGGGCCTGATATTCAAGTTTGCATGGGTGCTAACCAGTGTTTGCCCATGCAAACCAGGTTTTCACGCTGGAGCCCAGTATTCAAAATGGTCGGTTGTGCCAGCGAGGTGGGTTAGCACCGTGCAAACCACAATGTGAGGGGTATGCAGATGGGGGGCAGGGACAGGAATAGGCACAAGCTGATATTCAGCAGATTTGTGCTGTGCAAAAAGTTTAGTGTGGTCCTTTTGCACAGCACAAATACCACCGAACAAAACCTTCTCTTACTCTGCTCTACCCTAGTGACTGCCAGAGGTAATGCAGGCAACTAGCTGGTTAGCCACTCGGGAGCACACCCGCCCCTGTGATCCATGGCACCCCTCCATTTGCCAGCCTGTAGTTAAAAAAAAAAAAAAAACTCCTTGGTGCTAGTTGACCCCCACCACCGATTGCCAGCCCATATTAAAATAAACCCTCCATGGTGCTAGTGGCCCCCCGCATCGATCACCAGCCCATATTTAAAATAAACTCTCCCTGGTGCTAATGGACCTCCCTCCCTTGGATCCCAAGCCTGTATTAAAAAGAAACCCTCCCTGGTGCTTGTGGTTCCCCGCTCTGATCACCAGCCTGTATTAAAAATAAACTCCCCTGGTGCTAGTGGTTCCTCCCTCCCTCCAATCCCAGCCTGTTAAAAATAAACATTCCCTGGTGCTACGTGTCCCCTCCACTCTGATCCCCAGCCCATAGTAAACTTATAACCCTCCCTGGTGGTAGTGCCCTCCCAGGCACTGATTGACTGTACTGCCAGTCACAGTTCCTAATCCTTGGTGTCTATTGGCCCTCCCCCACCGTGGCACCAAACACCCCATGTCATCTTACCAATATCCTTGGTGCCACGGGTGCACATACAGTGACTGGTGCAGCCCTCATCACACCTCCTCAGCTGGCCATAGGATGTCCAGGCACGGAGCATGCGTCTTATTTATTGGACAGGGTGACCCGTCTTGTCTGTAAATAAGATGTGCGTTTCCTGCCTGGACATACGGTGGCCAGTAAAGGAAGTGTGAGGAGGGCTACACCAGTTCGCCGATGAGCACCCAACTTAATCGAGGATACTGGTAAGTTGATTGGGGGTGCATGTTCAGTGCCGTGGTTGGGGGCATTAGAAGCAAGAGATTAGGGAAAATGGGTGGCAATCAAAGAGGGAAGGGGACTACTAGCACCAGGGAGTTTTTGTTTTTTTCACTGTTACAGGCCGGTGATTGGTGCATGGGGGACCACTAGGCATCAGGATATGTACAAGTGTCTTAGACCAGGAAAGGAGGGGCAGTGTCAAGCTAACCTGCCTCCACTACCCATGCAAATGGGCTGATAATGGGCATGCAAATGCCCTTTATCATCTTGCGTAATGCAATGGACTCATTTGCATAGGTCCCTTTGACAATTGCAGATAGTGCTCCAGCACTATACACTTTTGAGGCCCTCTTTGGGAGCCATGTGCTACTTGACTTAGTGCTGTGCTGACATGGTCCTATATTCAGTCGGTTGGCACTGCTGCACTGTCCGACTGCATATAGCATCCTCAGACCCTGGGCATTTGCAAAGCGCAGAGCAAACCTTTTGCGCCCACTTTGTGCTTTCTGAATATTGGGCCCCAGAGGTGGTGATTCATTTTGATAGCTTGCAGGCAGGCCAAACAAGTCGAACTGGTAAAGCACAATTTTCATATGAACAGAGATACCATCAGAGAAGCAGTTTGTGATAAAATACTGATACGACTGTGTTGGCCTTGATGAAGTGGGGAATGGCACCCAACTCAATGTTGGCTTGAACTGATGTTGTGTTTGCATAAAAGAATGAAGTTGCGTTTTGATCAGGAGTTGTACTCTCTTATTCTTTTTCCCTAGGAAGGTACTGCACCTCATTTGTTTTAACAAATTACAAAAGCAAGGTAATAAGTAACAACTGCTAAATTCTCCAATATGGCAACAAAGACATAAGACATCATCACAGAAAAAATCTAAAAAGAACTTCCACCAGGGAAGACCTTATGTCTGTAAAAGAGGAGAGGGAGTTTATACTTAAAAACAGTGCTCCAAGTCAAGCAAGTTTGATGTGGCTAACCCACCAATGTCTTTGCAGCTGCAAAATTACCTTTTTCAGCACTGTTGGCTTTAACAGCAATGCAGTATGTATACAAATGTCTCAGCTACACAAAGAAATGCATACTAGATGCAAGTGAGATTCAAAACATGCCCTCCCCATTGCAGAAAGGCCTAATGCCAAAAATAAAATGGTCTGTGGGCCCCAAACCCCCAAAAAATTGAGCTCATGGGGTAGAAACACTAGAAACAAAATGAGGCTTGTTCTTTTACCAATATGTTATTATTGTACAAACTGTCATAATTCAGTACAATTATAATTAAAAATGCCTGAAGCTGCAGTCATGAGCATCGGTTCATTCAGAACAATAGACGTACAGTTGAGCTGACATAATTGGACACCCTGTTGATTCTGAGATTAAATATAAGGTTGCAGTTCCAGTTTAAAGAATAGTAACGATAGTCCATATTTGGTTTCTCTTTGTTACATGTGGGGAGTGCCTGTTATTTTTGCATGCTTTTTCAATCTAGGTCAGTATGGTAAAGAGAAGTGGAAGCTTTGTTTCATTTCCTATTAGACTTTCATTATTTAAGTGTCACTGCACACTCAATAAAGATGAATAGGAGCAATAGAATGCATTTAATTTAAGACTAATCATAGCTATCAATTCTATACCCTAAAGTATGAACCTGCTGGACAGGAACTAGATGTGAGGGATAATCATGTTGATGTGTTGATGCCAGCGGCAGAAAAATGTTCAGTCTCAGTTTTGAAAAAAGTTAACAGAGCCACTGGGGACTATTTTGCACCAATTATTCTTACTCTGGAAATTAGGGTTGCTGGTTTCTCTGTTTCTGTGACTTTTTGTGATCTGAACTTTTGCTTTGTTTCATGACCGACAGCTCCATCACATCGTGCTATAGAAACCATGCATTTACATGCTGAATATGTCTACCAGCATGCAGTCTAGAGCATGTGTTCGCCGACATTCAAAATTATTCAAAATGTGAAAGCCCCAGAGGGCTCCATTATGTGCAATTAATAGATAAACTGTCATCAGAATCAATAAATTGTGTTAAATGATTTAAAGTTGGATATAATTAAGTGCTGGTGTTGAAGCAATCACTTTTATTTTTCCATGTTCGTGTTTGCTTCAGGATCTGGCAAAGTGTTAAAATGCAGTACATCAAGCCCTTTGTTTAACCACTGTGGCATTTGCTACAGTTTACTGTCTTAACAGGAAGAAAGTGGTGTGTCACTGTGGAACAGAAGTTTTGTCTTTCTTGTGTGTTATATCCTTGCATAGAATGTTTCCTCATCATTCTTGCACCCTGCCTAAAGATTCTGCAGCTGTGGAAGAAAGACTAGTATAATATTATGGTGTATAGTAGAGGATTATTCTATATAGAAATCCATCCTTTTCAAAATGCTGTTGTAACATAGTTCAAAAGTCATGGAATGTGATCTTACCCTTCTGTGGTAAAACAGCATTCTCGAATCTCTAGAGACTGTACAGGTTGGTTTCATTGTGAAAGATCAAAAACCACAATGCAAAATGTCACATAATACTATACACTATAAAATACAGTATGAGCAACTTTATGCATAACCAGTGTGTTCTGCCAGCTCGGGGTTCTGATTCCATGGACCTCTTCGCCTTGAGGTCAGAGGAAATCAGAGCCCTCTGTGACAGAACACACTGGTTGTGCATAGCTGCCATCCAGTATTCTCTATGTAGTTGTGCACTTCCCCACAGTATGCCTATATGTGTGCCATTCTGGGGCAGTGTCAAGGAGCCAGTTCAATAGTACATGCTTTCCATCTCCTTTTCTACTTCCATCTATATAACTGCAATCCTTAAAGATCACTAGCAGCTTGAACAATATGTTGTTTTGTTCTACCACTGACCTACACTGGCAAGGAAAAACTGTTTTTGGTTTGAGAAAATGTTGTCCAGATTTAACAGTTAACAATGTGCCTTCCTCATAGCAGTTCCTTTCCTGGTATCTCAGGCCTACACTATTCAAGTGATGGCAGTCTAGTCACTGGTGTCTAACTGTACCCCAAGCCCTTTACGAAGAGCTATTTAAAAACATGTAGTGATAACATTTATTTAGTAGGAAAATATTGTACAGTCACTAAACTGCCATGCTGCATCCCCAGAATGCTGTTACACAAGGGACATAAGGAAGCAGCAGCATTGAGTAAAACATGATAAAGTAGTGCATGTTTTTAATTATTTTTATGCTATGTAGTACTTGGTTGCAAACACATCTTAAAAGCAAAAATAAAAGCAGACTACGTGTTTAACTTCCCCATACACCACTCCCTTCTAGCCTGCTTCAGAATCCTCCTTCTTTGGACCTGCTAGGTCTGTCTGTCTGAAGTCTGATCAACCCATGCTGGTAGGGGTTTCAGGGCTTTGCCTGGCTCCCTTGAGAGCTGCTTGTCTGTGAAGTCACACTTTGGGCATAGGCCCATGCCGGACTCCTTCCAGCTGTCCTGGCTGGTGACATCTTTCAGAGATGCCACCATATCTACAGGCAAGACTTTAGCAATGACAATACTACCCACGTGGTTCCCTCCTTCTAAGCCATCAGACACCACACTCCATCTCTAGTCACAATGGCTGAGATTCCAGGTTGGATTCTACCAACAGCCCTCCCCTCCCCATGTAGTGAGCAGCAATGCACAACCATTAAGCCATTGGACAGCCTGTAAACTACATGTAATGCTGACAGTGATCTTTTTTTTTTTTTAATAAAGGTTTTATCCTCCTTGGCAGACCAGGATGGCTGTCAGCCCTTTCCCCATGCTTGGTGGTCATCCAGTACCTCACTCCTGGTCTGAGAGCTAGTTCCCTGCAGATTTCCACCCATGGCAGGGTAGGAGGGACAAACATATCCAGATCACTCTGGGACCGGAGCAGTAGGCGGGCCACCAAGACACAGGCAGGGCTTCATATAGCCCTGGCCCTAGATTTTCTTCCTGATGTTTTCTCCCTCCCGTTGCTGGGGTGCACATCAATGTGTGCATGTGAGAATACACATGTGCCACAAAAGTCCTGCAGCTCTCTCCCATTCTTGCTGCTTCCTAACTATCTACCTCCAGGCCTCCACCTTGTGGCAGTCAAATGACAGAGTCTGCTTCCTGCCCTCCCTGGGAAGGAGAGCAGTCCATCGGACACTCTGTTCTCTCCCACCCCCACCGCCAGCCCGAGAATCCTGAGACTGCTTCCAATACTGGGTCGGTGGCATGGTGGTGGTAGCACCACTGCTGTGCCACTGGGCCAGCTCCACTGACAGTGCTCATTAATACAGAGATGACTCCTTCCCCACACTCCACTTAGAACTACTGAGGTGGAAGTTAGCTGAATCACTACCAGAGCTCAAGTATCAACATAACTAGCTCAAAGAAGTCAAATTCACAAATGTCTTTATATACAGGCCACCTTACCATCCTTCAGGAGCTGACTCAAAATAACTTGCCTTGTCTACTGCTGGCAGTAGTCATCCTGACAACAGGAATTGTTTTCAAGACTGCCTTGTTTATGGCCCAATGGTGTGGTGACCCAAGTTTGTGCTCTGTGCTTGGGTCAGCGGAGGTCCGAGGAGAGACTGGGTGTCCTAGAGAATGCTCTCCAGGGGTGGGGCTGCAGTCCTCAGTGCAACACCACCATCTGGGTGACCACAGGACATGGCAGTGCACTCGAGACTTAGTGTAAGGGACTGGGGCTGCTAGGCTGAGCTCTGCATCAGCACACCCATGCATACACCTACATGTTGATCTGGACTCAGATGCCCCTGGAGGAAACTGCAAGAAAAGCTTACTGGCAGCAGTATGAAGGCTTGGGTAAGGCCCCACACTCCCTACTCGCCAGGTGAAACTGTAATTACACTGGCAGTTAAGTTCCACTGGCCCACTGGCCCTGCCATGACGGGATAAGGTGTGGGGTAGCCCGCAAGAGACAGGAATTGAGGGGGCTACAGGGTAGCCTTTATGTGCTAGATGAGGAACCCAGAAAGTTGAGGGGCATAAATATGTGATATAAAAAAATGGTCTTGTTTGGTTAGTCATAAGTAATGCTTTCATTTTTCATGTTATTAAAAAATAACTTAAAGAAGGTAAACCTCGCTGTTTAACAATATCCAGCCTGGAGATGTTTCCTGTTGTGGGGAGAAGAGGTTGCTAAGGATCTTGGTAGACATTCCATTCTCACACCTTAAACCTCATTACCTTTTACTTTTCTGTCATGACTGAAATCCTGGTGGGTTCAGCCTAGCGTCTAGTAATCATTGGACCATTCTCAACCCAACATTTTGTTCTCTTTCTTTCAGATTCTATGCATATAGAGGATGTGGAGGCTGTTCAGAAACTTCAGGATGTTTTGCATGAGGCTCTACAGGACTACGGCTGGACAGCACATGGAGGACCCTCGCGGGCTGGCAAGATGTTGATGACTCTTCCCTTCTGCGGCAAACCTCTACCAAGGCTGTGCAGCATTTCTATAACATCAAACTGGAAGGCAGTCCCTATGCACAAACTGTTTTTGGAAATGCTGGAGGCCAAGGTCTGACTAAAGCATCATGGCTTTCCCATTATGCACATTTAAAAGGGAAAACATTAAGGATAAAAATAAGATGGAAACTTAGTGTTTAATTTAAAAAAAGACTGCACTGATAATAAGCAGTATGACTGTGAAGCAGCTTTCAAATCTTTCTTCTGTGACTTTCTGATGCAGTTTTCTTTTTTATTTTCCTTTTCTCTTTTTGCTGCTGAACTTTTAAAAGAGGTCTCTAATTGAAGAGAGATGGAAGCCAGCCCTGCCAAAGGATAGAAATCCATAATGTGGATGCCAGTGAGCTTATTATGAACCATAATGTCCCCACTGACAAAGGAATCAAACTCCGAACCGTTGTACCTAGCAGTGCAGTACAGCATGGCACATTGACTGAATGCAGTATTAGGTTTCACAGGAGCAGTCTCTAATTAGGCAACTGAGCGACGTTGTATCGGCTGCTTCTTATCATTGCGTTTTCCATCTAGATCAGTTACAGCCATTTGATTCCTTAATTGTTTTTCAAGTCTTCAGATATTTCTTAGGTTAGCTACTATATAACTTTTTCAGGGAATAGTTTAAGCTTTATTCATTCATGCAATACTAAAGGAAAATACTGCATTTTCTGCTGGCTTGAACAACAACGAACAATATTGAAGGACAAATGAACCTTGAAGGAAGTTTCTTTTTTAGAAAAACATGTTTTGTTGACGTTACAAATGGAGATTTTTTTACCACGTTTCAGCCATTTTATTAATGTGTGAATTTATCTTACTCAAGCAATAGTCGAAGGAAGGTGCATATTATTTATCATGGATGCAATTTATGTTGTGTGCCAGTCTGGTCAAAACATTCTCTTTTAACTCAAGCTGAAACATACCTTAATATTCAAACTACTATTAGATTACACCTACAGCATATACGCTGTAGTCTGTTTAGTTGTATAACTGTTGCATATTGAATATTAATTAGTAAGGATAGGTTAGCAGAGTGTGACTACACGAGTACCTTGTGATTTCCAGCTGCTTCAGTGATTGATTAATAAGTTTGTGCTTGTCACAGAACTACAAACTATCTCACAGCTAGAAAAGTGGGAAAAGATTTAGTCTGTGATATAAAAAGCAATAAGGTAGATGTAATGATTTGTTAAACTGACAAATTATAGGAAGCTGCTGACCAAATTAAACCAACTGGTGCAATGATCTATTAAGAGCAAGTTCTGTAAAAAAATAATAATTAAATCAGTCATGTGCTTTTAGTATTAGTTGCCTCAGAGCATGGCCAACAATCTGGTTTAAGACTGTTAAGAGGTGTAATCTAATGTATCAACCAGTTAGATATCCCAGACAGCTACAGTTGCTAAGTAACCAATAAATAATAACCTCCATCCAATGCTATACCAATATACCAGTATTAGTAGCTGCTCCCTGTACTATGTGAACATTGTTATTCTATGTACACATACGTAATTGAAATTGTAATCCTAACAAACAGGAAAATGTAGTTCAGCTTTTTCAGTGTTTCATGTTTGCTGTGCTTTTCTGAATTTTTATGTTGCATTCAAAGACTGTTGTCTTGTTCTTCTTGTGGTGTTTATATTCGTGGTGTGCACTTTTAGACACAGGGTAGAATTAGAGACAATACTGGATGTACAATTCCTCAGGAGATTACAGTAGTATATTCTATTCCTTACTGGTAATAAGGTTCTTCCTAATAATAACTAAGAGATTAAAGAAAATCCAAACCAATACTCGCTATGAACAGATACACATTGAAATCATATTTTCAAAACAAGGGATAATTTATGTAACAGTTTATTATAGAATACCAATGTATAGCTTAGAACAGAAAAAGACTTTGAATATTTCAAAATAATAGTTAAGTCTAATTTTTAAATGCTGTAAATATAGCTTCTCAGTCATCTCAAATGTTGTTAAACTCGCTCTGTGTTGTTGCAAAACTTTTTAGTGCGGACAAGTTTCCAAAACTATTGCTACTTCGTGTGCTTTAAAAGAAAAAAAAAACGAATATAGGTTGAAGGTATACATCAACCTTTGCTATAAATACTATGTATCTATCATTAGCTAAATGGGACTATTATAGTAGATTGTGGTTTCTCAGTAGAGAAGTGACCGTGCTGTGATTTCTAGATTAATCATCATTAGCGATTCATTCAGATGGTCAATAACTTGAAGTTTCGAGCTGTGGTAAGAGTTAAAATTGGCACATCCCTTTAAACAAATAGAAGCGAGACCACAACTCCTGGGCAAACGGTGCTTTAATGAGATTATTCTCTATTTGTAGAAGGCAACAGTAGTTTTTTCATCCATAAAAGAATTGCAGGGTTTAAGCTGTTGCTGCTGCTGTTCAAAGTACACTGTGTGCATTTTTTTAATGCTGTCCCAGTTTGTTCACGCCTGATTTGCAAAACATATCTTACAGATCTACAGCAGGGGAATGGAGCATGCCCTTCTCGTAGGATCCTAACGCAAAAGCTTCAGTTCCCTTTTAATGATTATTTGCACTCAGATAATTACTGTAGAGTTGCAGATGACTTGTCTGCCAAAATATGTTTAGCTTTCATGGGGAAAAGGACATTGCCAATATAAAACAAAAGGAGCTGTGTAGGCCAAACAGAAAGACCTCAGCTTAAACCTTGTATGTAGAAACCTCTTTGAAGTCTCTCTCAAGACCACTGAAAATTTCAAAGTGAGACAAAATGAAAGTTGTATATTTTAGCCATAACAATCTTTATTATTTTCTTGCTTTTTAAAATTTTTATCTTATTTATATGTCATGATTGTGCAGCTCATAGTAGCTGCACTTGTGGTTTTGATCAGATCAAAATGCTGTATTTATTCCACTGTTTTGCATTGAAATGAAGGCAAAAGCTAAAAATTTAAAAACTGATATTTTTCTTGTAGAAGAGAATATGGTGTTGATTATATTTAAATTATTTGAGAATATCTGTTTACCTGCCTAATAAAATTTTATGGCAGTCTTACATGCAAAGATGAAAAAAAGGACAACAAACTAAACATTTATTTAAAATAAAAATCCAGGAGTTGCATAATAATAACCAGTAGAGAAAAACATGTCTATAGTTCTAGATGTGCTTCACATCTGTAAAACAATCAACTGTATATTTTGTGATGTGTATCATACTGTGTTCTCCAACAAATGTCCATTTGTGTAAATGTATTTATTTTATATTGTATATATTGTTAAATGCAAAAGGAGACATGATTCTGTAACTCGGATCAGTTCAGATATGTAACTCAAATTATGCCTTTCAGGATGATGGTAGAGCAATATTAAACAAGCTTCCACTTTTGATTGCTTTTTTGTGGTGTGCTGCTTTTCACTGCATGATTATAGTGTGACTTCGTGCAGTGCCATCCCTTATTACTCAAAAATGCCATGGTGGTAAGATCAGCAGTGGGTATAATAAAAAAAATGTGTTCATTATAATAACTCAAATACTTTGCAAAATGCTGGGTACCTTTACTCAACCATAAGTGAGTAGCTGAATTTAAAAGTCTCGTAAACCTGTCATTATGGAAGTGCATTGAATTAATATTATAATATATTGTAAATTATTGTCAGCAATTCCATATAGGTAACTTACCTGTAAACACATCTTGCTAACATCATACTTCATACTTGTTGACTGAGTTCAAATGTCAAACTTACTGATTACATCATGAGCTTTCTCCTCCTATTGCGTTCCTATACCATTTCATACAAGAGAATGGATCTTCCTCAGTGTCCTGGCCAACAGTTCCTTCCCTAGTGAAACATGTTCAGGCATTTGCCCATGGCTGTGCGAGGGTGTTAGTGAGTGGAATGGGTACCTCTACACATTTACAGTCACTACACTGCCATTCTCTCTCACTGGTTGTAAAGCACTTTGAAATGCAATCTGTGAAGAGGGCAATATTAATGCAGATTCTTCATCTTCATCCAGCCAACAAATGGCCTTCTCTTTAATGCATTCTAAATGGTTGTAATCCTTCATGCACAGGGTCTGACCTATGTTTCTGGTAGGACCATTGTGGGCCACCACCAAAGTGGGATTCATGGAGGGTAACCTAATTACCAAATGGTCTACTCCTGTGCCTAAATGTCTGTAATTCTACCAGTGCATACTGCTTTCCTTTGCAGACAGTTCTGTTGCCATTTTCTTCACTGCATGTGACTACTGCCTTTTAGTCTCCATGCCTGCCGCACTCTTGAGGTCTGGGCTGATAACACAAAAGATCTGCTGTATTGATGGCCATTCAGTGATTGTGACTTTTGTAAAGACACCACCAAGATAACATTGAGCTGGGCAGAACTGGCACCTTTAAGGTGATTTTCTAAGTTTCTCCAAAAGAAAAAAAATAATCTTGGGATAGACAGAACTCAAATTAGATCAGATAAAAAGATGTTGACACCTTTTTTATTACTGAACACATCTGCATGAAGGCAGTGTTTTGCCCTTTGACTTCCTCTGTCTCTATTATGTTTCCTGCTTTGATGTCATAGTCCTCTGCCTGTTACATCAGAAGCATATCCATATACAACAAGTACCGCTGTCACAAGCAGAGAATTTTGACTTCACAAGTGGCATAAACAATGTGAATGAATACAGTCAAAGGAAACTGTTCTGTTTAATCAAATACAAGTATTATCAAGTGGAAAGTTCAGAAATTCAGATTTTAAGGAATTTGATGTGTAACAAGTTCTGCTGATGCTGCCTGAATATTTTGCTGAAAATTAAAAGGACTCTATAAAGCTGACTGTCCCATTGTATCAGAGTTAATATTTTAGCCACATGTTTTGGGAGCATACACATTCACTTCACCTATATCATTTAGCAAAGCTTAAGTGGTGTGGGACACTATTTTCAAAGGTGCTTTGCCATAAAGACACAGTTGAAGGTACCCTTTTAAAAATAAACTATGTGGACTTTAATAAGCCTGAGGAACACATGAGATATATGTGCTGTACATTTTACTAAACTTTAACACTATAAAATATGCAGTGGACTTGATTTTCAAGGACATTAAAGACTGCATGCCTGTGTTTAAAGGGGCACTGTCAGTTGTACCCCTTCATTTTGTGCCCAATGTTAAAGTGTGCCTTCTGGTACACACTTCACATATATACTACAAAATGCCCCTACTGTTTAAAACTTCATCTTTATTACCTTAATCTGTAATTTTGCCTGAAATACTGTTTCCTCAGGCTGATTAGAAGTCAGCCACGTCGAGAAATACATCCAGGTTGGAGAGCTGGTTAGGGCAGAAGCGCAGTCCCAAAGTACGACTTTTGCACAAGGTACCAAGAAAACAAGTTATTCCTGTCCCGGCTAATATAAGCAAAAACTGCTTGTTTCAAACAGGAAAATGAGCACTGCAAAGAGTACAATTTAAACTTTTAGAATGGAGCTAAACTCTTGGCATGCACTCAAGAGGCATAAAGAAAGATCCGCACATGCGTTGGATCTAACTCCGCTCTGAAAGCTTAAATTGTACTCTTTGCAGTGCTCATTTTCCTGTTTGAAATAGCAGCAGCTTTGCTTATAATAGCCGACAGGAATAACTTGTTTTGCAGCTACCTTGTGCAAAAGTCGACTGGACTGCGCTTCTGCCTAACTCGCCTCCGACCTGGATGTGCTTCCTGGACCCAGCTGATTTCTGATCGGCCTGAAGGAAACAGTATTTCGGCAAAATTACAGATTAAGGTAATAAAGATTAAGTTTTGTATATATAGGGCATTATTCAGTACATGTGTGCTAGGTATGTGCCAGGAAGCACACTTTTCACACTGTGCACAAAACAAAGGGCAAAGCTGACAGTGTCCCTTTAAGTCAACAAAAGTGATTAATTCTGATGTATCCCACAGGTTGTGGTGAGGCACTTCTCTGCAATTAGTGGAACTTGTTATAAATCTGGGTAGCAAAACATGTGCAGACTATGAACCCTTTTGAAAACCGAGCCTGATGAAATGATATCTTTCAAAGCACCAAATATCTGCAAACCAATAACACAAAGCACAGCACCATCAAGAATTCCTTTGCTGCTAAAACATGATGCTGTCAGAATGTTGCTATAAGGGTTAAGAACTGCTGTATGTCATATATCCGTAAAGATCAGCAGCCTGCCATTCCAGATGCCTGCCAGTGCATGAGATAAACAAAAAGCTATATAGTCTTGTAGTTCAGAAGTCATCTTTTCCTATCAGTTCTAACTATTCACCTGGGACATCAGGAATAGTTTGTCACATGTGACAGGACAATAATAATCTCTCTTTAATAGAGAGATGCTGCTGATTATATCATTCAATCATATTATTCCATCAACACATGATATAATAGGTAAGACAGCTAAGATATCTCAGATTAGTAGACACGGCCAAAAATAGAGCCAATTTTTTCCCCGTTCTAATTCAGGGTTCAGAATCCTATAATTCATGACTTCGACATTTAACTTGATCAAAGCAGCAAAACAATACCTGATTAAGTGAATGCGCATTCATTTGCCATTGAGTTACAACTTCTGTTTATAATTACTCAAATTTGTAAATACAAGGAACAGGCTTTTCATACACTTGTGTGTGTGTTTTCCAGATGCTAGTGTGGAATTCTACCCAAAAATTAGACCACAATAATTGTAACTTTCAGGGTGGAATACAGTTGGGTCTTAAAAAAATGGACATGAGTTCACTGTTGCGTCACAATTGCGTATACTACAGTGAATCTCACAGATGCATTCAGATGTCTGGAACTGGATGGAGACATCTGGACATTTCTGCATGGTTGCAGCATGCACCATACGATTGCAAGTGCTGTGTCCAGGCAGCTGAAAATCTTGTGAGATGTGTTTTGATGCAGATGCAATTCCCAATTTTGTGATGCACCTCCATCAAAATAAATGTGCCTAAAATTTGAGTGCTATTTTTTTTATGTTTTGACACATTTGCAACGGTTTGCCTGCTTTATGGTAAAAAGTACATATGTGTCCACTTTTAGACACATGTAATTTTTTCATGCAAATTGTGGTTCTTGCAATAAAGTATTAGACTATATATGGTGCATGCTGTTGGCATGCATGGAGGCTTTGAAAATCCTGCCCCTCTTGGAATGGTACTCTTGAAAATTGTTGCTGGATCCTTGAAAATTTGAGAGAAGGGCTCCAAACTCAAGTAAAATGCATCCCACCATCCAGAGTCGTCCCAAAAGTATTACTGGCAAGGATATGCCAATTAACTCAGTCTAAAGCAGTACTCCATTCTGTATAACAGGTGTAGACAGCTTGCTTTTGACCCTTCAGTGGCATTTGTTTTTTATTTTCCAAACACATACTTTAATCTGCTGACAGGAAAAAAGTACTTGGACCATTTTTTACCTAATTTCATCTATCACTAATATCCTGTAGGCCATTTGATAAACAGCGATTAAAAATGAAGGCAAGTGAAACTCTATTGATTGTTCACTATGCTTGCTATTCACCAGAAAGGAAAAGCCAGGAATTTGAAAACATAATCCTTCCTCCCTGGGTATTTGTCTTTTTTTCTCAACAAAGTTAAAGGTCTGAAATAATGTGCCCATCAGGAGCTCAATGTTGCATGTCCATGCCAGTTGGTCCAAGGCTTGTTATGATGGTAATGACCTGCTCAAGCGGGAGCTTTGATGGAAACAAGACAATTGATACCAGCTCACCTGCAGGAGAGATATTTTATTGTCAGACGTACTCTGTGGAGATTTTGCTTTGTCTCTTTTTGTCTCGATGGAATCCAAACTGTTTCTGCATAACTGAAAATAAACAACTCGCCTTGCAAAACAGAATCTGAATTAACCTGTTATCTCAAATCTGCTTATTGGCACGCTTTTTACAATAGGTGACAGCAATAGCCGTTGGATGATTAATATGGTTGCTATACATGACATTTATGCACTTTGGAGAGTTTGCCATATCCTTTCAGCATCAGAACTCCATTTTCTGTTTCTGCAAAAGGAGTCAATTTAATTATTAAAAGTGCTGTCACTATGGTAACTTTAAAAAGGCGTCCAGTAGTGATGCACTTTCCCAAATCGCATGAGGTTTTCATTGTTTGCCTTGCTGGTTTTTTTTAACTGCTTACCTAAGATGACTAGTTTTCCAGGCGCTTGTAAAATTTTAGAAAAATCTTTAATTTTTCCAACTAAAATATAAACTCATACCTTAAATCCATTGCACCAAATTACATACTTCACATAGCACGGTTTCCAGTTGCCCATTCCACTGTTGCCTCTTGGTCTAGTAACAAATGTTCTTACACTTGTGTGTTTTGTGTAACATAATAGCATTACATAGTTTCATATGCTACATAATTTCCGAAAAATAATGAAATTCTTTAATTTGGCTCTTGTACTGTAGAAACTATTCTGTTTCCTGAAATAATTATTAAAATGCAGTTTTGCTATTTCACATTTCAAATCAAAATGTATTGAGATTGTCAGGATAAAACCTTACCGTAACCAATGCATGTAAAGGGGAACAGATACGCATGGGATAACGCCTTCACAAAACAAATCATGCAGTATACACCAAAGGGTGCACATCTGTGTCTGCAAAGTGGTACATCTAAGGTTATTACATTTTCCATATTTCTAAAACAAACTGCAAGAAACAAAAAGTAATTAAGCTCACTTAACAAGTCTATTTAAAAGTCAACCTAACTGTGACTAACAAGTCTAAAGTATATGCTCCATGTGATTACCTGCATGATGTGTCAACTGACCAATACCCGTAGAACCTTAGTGCTAAGAGACCTTCCAATTACAGGATTCCTTTAGCTGTTTTGGGAAAAAAAGAAAGAGCACAACCCCAGTTTTCCTCTCCCACCATTTGCTTGTGGATGCAGGGCAAGGTGCCTCTAAGGCCAACTCATCAGGGAAGACCATAAGGCCCAGAGAGACAGCAGGGTTGCAAAGTATATGTTACAGTAAAGGCACCTACATCTGTAGGCTGTTGTGGGCTTCATTACAAGGAGTGTTTTGTCAAACTGTTTGATTGCGCCAGCTATCTTTTTGGTCTGTGTGTGTGGAGCCAGCAGTTCCAGTTCTCATTTATTTAGTAGAACAGCCCCTACGTGCATATGCTATCTTTAGGAGTTCAGCCACTTTCGTTACCTCTGAGAACTATATATCAAATTGTGGAAGGTCCAGCTTTTGCCAATGAGAAGCAGCCTTTTTGCTTCCATGGCTAATACATGTATCACATGTTTGTGTAGGAGGTCTGGTAGTTGCCAATGTGCACGTATGCCTAGAATCCAGAGGGTGGGGTTCTGTGGCAGAGGATATTTGTTCAGAGCTCCCTGAATGCCAGTATTTTATCCAGGAAAGATTGAATCACAGGGCATGTCCAGAGAATGTGAGTAATATGGCCAGGTGTTTTGATTACACCACCACCTATCATGAGACAGGTGTTGGTGGTGTAACACCCTACTGTATCATGAGACAGGAGACCCATGTAATATGCAGCCTTTGAGGAGTGCAGTGCACTTGCCCATTCTTTATCTTAATTATTTGGTAGAAGATGTCAGGACATAACAAGTGGGCCCCTCTCAACAATCTTCCCATATACCTTGGGGATTTTTATATTGAGATTCTGTTCCAGTTTGTTTTAAAGTGTTCAAGTAGCAGTTGTTTGAGTTCCAGTGTATCTATATATTGCTGAAAAGACCCTTTCTTGTTCCTCAACCATGGCCCTACCACCTCCTCAACCCCAGTTCCTTTACCCTATACTGAGGTCCATACAATATTTAATAGCATGCCTCAGCTGAATATATTTCCAAAATTCAGACTTTGGGAGATCATGCTCTGTTTGCAAATTGGTAAATGCTTTCAAAACCCCAGACTGTGAGTTATGCAGATATCCCAAAACCTTAATCCCTGCTTTTTCCCATCTATACCAATGTAGAGTGTTACCTGCTATAGTAAGTCTAGGGTTACCCCTATTCATTCTCGGTTCCCCAGTGTCCAACTACCTAATTTTCCAATCCTGGCAACCTGCATCCAAGCTACCCTCATGAACCTCAAAGGTTTGGTCCATGCAGGGTTCACTTTAACCTGGTTTTGCAGTGAGCTGACACTGATGGGGCCACAGATATTTTACTCAAGCAAAACCCATAGTGGTGGAGAGTGCACAGGAGGGACCCAACCAATAGAGTGCCTGCCAAACTCTTGCAGCTGGATGTGGGCAACCCCACCCTCCTCCGATCCATCTAGCTCTGAGGACCTTTTACAGTATAGAGAACCTGCAGAATATTGCTGCAGGTGGTGATTTGTCTATGGCCACTGCCTCTCATAACACGTAAGCTGGCAGTTCAGTGAGGTAGGCAGGTAGACTCCCACTAGGGAGGGGCTAGGCAGTCAGGTAGGGGTTCCTAGGGGTAGAGAGCTTGTGGCTGGAGGAGAGAATCAAGAGGGTATTTAACTGGCAGCACAGTTGTGTAGAGCCCTTTTGCATCTTCACTCCAGACAGAATTGCTCCTTTTCCCTCCATTTCAGCCAGAACTAAGTATCCAGCAACAGCTCAATTTTGTTTCAGATATTTCTGGTAAGATTTTGATTCAAGTAGATGACTTTGAGGGGTCCATAGCATATTCTTACAAATTGTTAATTTAATTAGTGTTATTTGTGGTTGCCCTGACCAGCCTGTTACATGCCTTTCTAGCTAACTGGGGCTGTTGAGTACCCCTCTTAGCTAGCCATGAAACTGTCTTTGTTCTTAGCTCAAGCTGTCTTTGTCCTGCCAAGTGCTCCCAAACTCCATTCCTGACAGGAAAAGGTTGGAGTCACATAAAGTTATATCAGTTTGGCCTGCAATTGTATTCTATGGTCTTGTGACTGCTTGCTGGAAATACAGGATCTGGAAAAATTGTGTGAACTCTTTTAGTCAGATGGAAAAACTGGAAATATAGGATTTTGTAACTGGCAAACATTTGTGCAGGCTTTTTGGTTAGAGGATATCTGGAAATAAAGAAGCTGCAACTGGCAACATTTTGTGCATGCTTATGGTATTAGAGGACTCATGTGGAAATATAGGATCTGTAACTGCCAAATGTTGCCCTTTCCCTTGTGTAGAGGGTTAAGCATAAAACCTGAGATTTGTAACTGGCATAATTTTGGTTTAGTTCTTAACTCTGTGCATGCTATTGTGTAGAGGTCTAAGCTCTAAGATCTAGAACAGTGTACATTAGTGTTGTGCAAAATTTTCAAATTCCAGTGGAATAAAAACATTTGTGGAATTTTGAAATTCCACTGAAATTCTGCAAATTTCACCAGAAACTAGTGGCAAAATTCTGCAGCAGAAAAATGCAGAATGGGTTTTCCACAACCTTTCCATGGAATTGTATTCTGCAGATCAGTATTTTCAGTGCAGATAGTTGCCAGCAAAATAGAGCTGCAGTGCAAGTGCAGAGCAAGGAAGAACTAAGTTTTAATTCACCCCCACTGATCACTGCCTATCTTAATGTCTAGTTGCCCTCCTGATCACCCGGCCTGATCATTCCCTGGTGTCTAGTTGTCCATCCCCAGCCAATCAC
Source organism: Neoceratodus forsteri (assembly GCA_016271365.2). NCBI lineage: Eukaryota > Metazoa > Chordata > Ceratodontiformes > Ceratodontidae > Neoceratodus > Neoceratodus forsteri. The sequence goes on along the minus strand of CM057450.1, from coordinate 1,179,657,168 downwards.
CAGCATGGCCCTACATAAAACACAGTTCCCTGGTGTCTACTTCCCGCCCCCTCACCAGTCGCCAGTCAATGTAGAATAAAATGTCCTTGGTGTCTAGTGTCCCCTCCTCCCGCCCGATCATGGGCCAATGCCCCATGTAAAATATAATTCCCTGGTATCTTGTACACCCCCACTGGTGTCAAGTAATTAATAATTCCCTGGTGTCTAGTGGACCCCCTCCTATCCCTGATCAAGCCCCTGTAATAAAAAAAAGCTTAGGTTGTTCAATTTCCCTGGTGTCTAGTGGACCCCCTCCTATCCTCGATCCTGTGATAAAAAAAAAAGGTGCCCTCAATATTCCTGATGTCTAGCAGAGTTCTCCCCAGGCAGGTATTGCTCCCCAACCCGGCCCGAGCAGGCAACTATCACAGCCTCCTCTCTCTGCCACAGCCAGCCACCCGCCAGACTGAGCTGACAGTGAATGACACGTATTTGTACGTATCGCTCATTCATTGGCAAGCTCCTTCTTATTCACTGAGCTCTTTGGGCACAGCAGAGATGAATGGAGGGTGTTTAGTTTGCCAGTGGGGGCAGAATGGAGGGAATGGCATTGTCAACCCCAGAGGGTCCACAGTGCCATTCCCCATTCCTCAGTGACCGAAACAGCCCTCTGCTCATCTCTGCTGCACCCAAGAGCTCAATAAATGAGTGTGATTTGCCTGGCTGCCAATGAACAAGCACATGCTTGTACAATACGCACTCATTCATTGTCAGCTGAGTCGGGTGGGCGGATGGCTGTGGTGGAGAGGAGGGCTGTGCTGGTTGCCTACCAGGGACAGGTTGGGGGAGAAGGGTGGGGCAGTACCTGCTGAGTAGGGTGTCTGCTAGACAGCAGAGAATATGGGGACACCTTTTTTATCACATGTGATTGTGAGAATCGGGAGGGCCACTACCTGAGAAATTAAACAACCTAAGCTTTTTTTTTATTACAGGTGATCGATCCAACGATGGGAGGGGATCCACTAGACAACAGGAAATTATTAATTTTTTGACACTGGCGGGGCCACTAGACCAGGGAATTATATTTACATCCGCATTAGCCTGTGATTGGTGTGGGGCGAGGGGACACTAGTAGACACCAGAAAATGTTATTCAACGTTGGGCCACCGATCAGTGGGGGGGGCAGAGAACCACTAGACACCAGGGACACTTCATTCTACATCGGGCTGCTAGACACCAGAATTCTATTTTACTTCAGGCAGTGCTGGCAGTTGGCTGGGAGGAACAACTAGACACCATGTAAGGTCGGGCCAGTGATCGGAGGGGCACTAGACACCAAGTTGAGCTGCGATCGTGAGGGGGCACTTGACACCAGGGAATTATTTTACCCATATTTTGTGTGGGGAAAGGTTGCAGAATGATTTTCCATGGAATAAATTGCTTTTCCATGGAATATTATTTATGGATTGCAACAGGTGGAATTTTGCAAGGAACCAGCAAAACTGAACCTGGAAATTCTGCCGGCAGAATGGTCATTCTGGGCTAATTTCACAGGCAGAATTCTGCATTCCACATAGCACTAGTGTACATAACAGTTTTGGGGTATTTTTAGTAAATGTTTCAAATGTTGTCGGTACTGGCTTGCATTCTGGGAGTTTACAAGCTGAACTACAGTGTTCTATGGGCATTTGTCTTGTCTGGGGAGGGACTGCTTAAACTACAAGCTATTGCCTTCTAAATGTGGCTGCAAAGCCTCAAGTACCCCTCCCCCACTTGGCATGCTTCTTTGTTTCTGGAGTCATGCAGTATTGCACATAGTCTTTGTTCCAGGTAAAACACAAAGAAGCAGGGAAGGTGGTGAGGGCACAAACCATGATCAGGTAGCCAAAGGGTAGCTAATATGGACAAAACTTTCTTCAGATACAAAAGCGAAAAGAGGAAGACAAGGGAGGGATTGTGAAGACAAGAAGGGCAGTGAGAGACTGCACAGAGGATGAGGAAAAAACATATATCCTGAACAGGTACTTCTGCTCAGTCTTCACAGTGGAGGGAGGGGACAGACCATACAGAGCAGCAGGAACACTGGGGTGGGGAGGAAAGAGTCCTGAGAGGACTTCAAATCTTAAAGTGGACAAGGCTATGGGGCGGACAGGATACATCCAAGGGTGCTGATGGAGCTCAGGGAGGTACTGCCTGCACCTCTGCTAGCCCTATTCAGTAACTAACTTGAAACAGGAGTGGTTTCATAGGACTGGAGCAGGGGTGTCACAATCCCACTCAGCAGGTCAGGCCCTCTGCTCCCACAGTGCCACCCTCCGAGCAGTATTGTGAACAGGAACAGAAACAGGGTAACCCTCCTGTCTGTTTTGTGGGTTCGAATCAACCTTTGGTCTCAAGTTCTGGAGGATTCAAACTGTGAACCTCTTGCTAGTGTACCCAATGTACATGCTCAGATAATTCTGCTCTTCAGGAAATGCCAGATATCTTTTGCCTACAGGCACCTAACCAGGTGTACAAACATGAACCCTTAAAAAACTCTATTAAAGACCTCAGATAAACTCTTACCTTTTCCCAGTTTAGTAAACCAGTAAGCTTTTGCACAGTGTCAACTTTAACCATATATGCTTCACTTGTCAAATGAAGAATTTGAAGGCACACCAAGTAGTCTCTTAAAATAGAGGTTTACTTTCAAATAGAAAAAAAATATGTAAACTGTAAATACAGAACAATATATCCAAAACCATGTAATCACTTAAAGAACAAGGTTTAAAGTGCAAATTCCTACCAACCATACACTTAGACTGGTCTATCTAATGTATATCTTCTAATAGTGCTGATAGATGTTTCTTCAGAGTCCAAACGTGTATATCACTAAAGGTCAGTCACAGCATAATTAAAACAACTGTCTTGAACCTGCCTTCTCCATGATGTTACCCAGCTCCTCCTCTGTTTATTAAAATTATACATCCAGGATGTCTTCACTCAGGAGTTATTTTTAAATAGGTGACATCAGCAAAAACTAATTTCCATATGACTTCCCAATCAAGTCTGTGATTTTCCAGTATCTTCTTTCATCCATGAGCAGTTTGCTGCTTCACAGACATCAAAGGAATATTTATGACTTAGCACCTGAGTGACATAATCTGTATCTTCCTCTAAACATCATAAAGTTTATGATTTCCATCCTAACCTACTAGCAGCTACAATTAAACCAGATAAACAGGAGATCCTTAATGTGTCTCTTCTAGCCTGTAATTATCTCCTGGCTTTAGGTTAACACCTTGTAGTTGAAACCTGGGGTATCCCAGGAACACAGCATGTCTCAAGAGACATTCAATAACACATTTTATATTTCAAAAGCATAGATTAATCAGAACTAGCTGTCCAAGTGTCACAATTAAAGACTGGCAACTATAAGCCAATCAATCTGACATCAGTTGTGGGAAAGTTAATGGAAACACTTAAAAGAAAATCTAGCAGAGTATCTTGAATCTAGTAGGTTACAAGACCCAGGGCACCATGGATTCACAGCAGAGGAGGTCATGTCAGATGAACCTGATCAATTTATTCAGTTGGTTTAGTAGAGAAATAGATCAGAGTTGGGTGGTGGACAAGGCCTATGTAGACTTCAGCTAGGCTTCATAGGAGTCTTGTAAAGAAACTGGTAGTTTAGGGGTGAGACCCAAGGTGGAAACTGGGTATGGAACTGGCTGATGGATAGGTGACAAAGGGTGGTGTTAAATTACACTCTAATGAGGGAGAGTGACCAGTGGGTACCTCAAGGGTCAGTGCTTGGACCAGTCCTCTTCAATGTATTTGTAAGTGACATTTGCAGAAGAGTTGGAAGGATGATATGCCTCTTTGCAGATAGCACAAAAATCTGCAATAGGGTAGATCTTCTGGAGAGGATGGAGAAAATGAGTAGAGATGTGAGAAAAAATTGAGGAGTAGTTAAGGTATGGCAGCTGGGTTTCAATGCAAAAAGCACAAAATCATGCACTTAGGGCACAGAAACCCAGGGACAGTGTCTAAAATGAGGGTGGGGGTATTAAAACTAGTATAGCCAAAACAGGTAGATAAGAAAATAATACACATTTTAGAAGTAGTCACTTTTGCAACTTTTTATTTCTAAGTATTTTTCTTTTCCTTTTCATTAGAAAGTCTTCTGTGTGATGATATTGTGCTGAATGTGTGGAACAGTTCTGGTAGCTGACATATCTATCTCTGTGCTCCCCACTACATCATCAGCATTGTGATTTCACTGACAGTGACATCACACGTGACTGACTTGCAGCCAGTTAGTGGCTGTTCCTATGCAGCAGTGATATCACAGTCAGTGAGGTCACAATACCAATGATGTCGTCAGGGATAGAGATAAATTTGTCAGCTGCCATATAGAATGCTGTCCCACACATCATGCATACTAAAAGCAGGTAAACAATCTTCTTATTAAACAAAGGGAAAGAAAAAAGTACCTCAGATATAAAAGCAATGGTTGACTGCTTTTAAAAACTATTACTTTTAGGCAGAGCTGGAAAGACACCTTAAGGCTATCATATCTGATGACCTCAAGGTGGCGGACAGTGTGAAAAGGCAGTAGACAGGGCCAGTGTGATACTGGAGTGCATCAGGAGGAAATCACCAGCAGAAGAGAGAGGGTGTTACAACTGTATTGATTGTCAGTGAGACCCCACCTGAGTACTGTGTCCAGTTCTAGAGACAAATCTCAGAAAGGACATAGACAAGGTAAATGCTGTTCAGAGGAGGGCAACTAAAAGCGGTTCAGTGGTTGCATCAAAAGCCCTATGAGGAGAGACTGAGGAGTCTCAATATGTACACCCTGGAAGACAGGAGGAGGAAGAGGGCATGATAGAAACCTACAAGTACCCAACATGGGTGAACACGGTACAAGAGAGGAGTATTTTTCAGAGGAGAAGGTGCTCCAGGTCAAGGGGCATGTAATGAAGCTGGAAGGGGAAGTTTAGGAGGAATGTGAGGAAGTACTGCTTTACTGAAAGAGTGGTGGACACCTGGAATAGTTTACCAGCAGAGGTGGTGGGGAGAAAACAGTGGTGGTCTTCCAGCATGCATGGGATTGGCATGAAGGAATCTCAGTAGAAAAGCAGGAGAGGGCAGTAGCCAGAGATCAGGTAGGTTCTATTGTGATAGCATAGCAGGGACAAACTGGGTTGACTAGGTGGGCCTTATCTGTCTAAAAATGTTTCTATGTTGTGAGGTTGGGGCACAGAACAAGGGTTTTTCACAAAATTCATACAATGTGTACATGTAGCCAGCAAGCTGCTTTGAGAGCAACAACATATGCCCAGCAGGCTAGGAGTGCCAGTGTGCCAATTTCGATATGAAGACAAAAAAAAAAAACCCAACTAAAATAAAAGGCTGACAAAACAATTTCGTCCAACAGGCAAAGTTTGTCTAGGACTTCAGGGATTGTAACCCTTTGTACATTGTCTGTGTGAACTTATTCCAGGTTTTTGTACACCCTGTTTTACCAAATTCTGGGCTTGTAAGTGGATACAAGAAATGTTGCAAACACAGTATAAATCAACAAATCATCACTAACCAGCCTTGCTACAGCCTATAGGCATGCAGGTCTGTTTCCAAAAAGACTCTGCCTCTGTGTGGGTGATGTATGGGAACTTCTTCCTATTAATAATGAAATACAGCAGAAGTTGTGCTATTACATGGAATAAAAAAGAAATCACATGGGAGTAACTCTATTGTTTTTCCTAAAGAAAAACATTAAAATAAGGAAATGTCTGTGTAGATATGCAGATCTGGAGGAGTCGTGTACATAAAAATTTGTTAAAATAAGACAGCTGGGTAAGGGCTGCCCTACCTACTCCACATGCTTTCACAAGAGGTGTTCCTTAGAGTTAGTCACAGGGATACTGGCCTACGGTGGAGTTGGGTAACCAGTAGGTTTGGGGAAGTGTGGGAAAAGCCAGGCTACCACGGCAAGGCCCTCTTCTCAAATAACTTATGAGCATGTGTTAAACAGTCAGCTAGCTGAGGTGGGCAGGTTTACTTCATTTGCTGCTCAAATCAATAAAACAAAAAGAAGATAGGGGATGATGTGTGGAGAAGGGCAAGCACATAAAAATGGGGACATCCTTTAAAAAAAGGGGAGCAAACAGAGATTTATTGTTCAACCTCATGAGTTAGTAGGAAGTGGAGGTAGATACAGCAGACGGGTTTCGGTGTTCTGTGTACTTTTGTTTTCACAGACTACAGAGTGGTCAGGATGCCAGAAAAGGGAAGGAAGCAATGGCAGACTTTGAGAGTCAGCTGGTGGCATTAGCCCAGGTGAGAGAGGAAGGGATGGCGGGATATCTCCTTCCAGAAGCTGGGAGGCCTACATCATTGCTGCAGATCTGCCACAGGTATGTCAAATTCGAGAATCAGAGTGTCGAGTTTTGGGCACTGTTAATTCTAATTTGTAATGGTCCTATCAGGCCCCAAGCACCGGGAAGGGAAGGGAGTGACCAACCAGGATGGAAGGTGTCAGACACCTGCCGCTGTCCCATCACAGGTCCAGGCTACGGTGGGCCGGGGGGCAGCCAGGGGCTGAGTCAGTTGTAGCCCTGCCAGAAGCACTGGTTCAGACCACAGTCCCCCCTCTCAACTAGTGGTCCTGGCCCCTGTCATCCCACAGCAACTGATAGGGCCAGCTCTCCAACAACCTTTGGTGGTTCCATGCATGAACAGGTGGAGATAGTGGAGAGTATCTGACCATCAATGGACCTATGCTATTAGTATGGGAGCAAGTTACGCTACTATCTTAAAACAAGGGGCGGGTGGGGAACGAAGCCCCCAGCTCAAACAAACTGACACACCAACAGTAAGTAAGCACGCTGGGCTGTATTCACAACGGCGTTACGCTACTTATGAAGCGCTGGTCCAATACTCTCCACTATCGCTGAACAGGTTAACATGGCTTGTGTGCAGTCATTGCTGTTTAAGCAAAAGCTTGATAGGTGTTAGCCTTTATCAGGAGTGAGAAACTTATCTTGGTCCCTTGGCAACTATGTGTACACTGGCTGGGATGTAGAAGGGCGAGATGGGGTGACTTACTTCCATGGGTCATGGTCGAGCTCAGTGGCAGGACCCTTCAAATATTTTCATGGTACATCTGGAAGGAAATGACCTGGGACTGGGGAAGTCACTGGGGCTGTTGCACCAGATGAAGGAGGACCTGGTTTTGCTTTGGGAAGCCTAGCTCAAGTTGCTCATAGTCTGGTCGCATCACCCAGTGGAGGCACTGGCAATATGTGGAGACCCCACTGTAGTCGAGAAAAGCTTGCAGGCTGACCAACATGGCTATGTTAGTGGGACTGTCTCTCTTTTTTGTTTAATTACTGCACTTTCTTCACCCTGTCTACCAATTGGCCCACATGTGTCTGCCACCCTGCTATCTCCATCGCCCACCATCTCTGGGACATACTTGGCACTCCTTTGTTCTCTCTGGATAACCCCCATGAAAAGGCTGCTGGGGGTCACCCTATTCCTAAACAATGTATTGGTTTAGGTTGTCCTTTCTCTTTTTTATGAACACGTAGTTGGGTTATCTAAATGGCAGTATACAACATCAAAATAACATCATGACATAGGATGAACTCCACTGCTCACACAAATGTTGATTGCCAAAATACAGCTCTTTTGTTTTCAAAGTCACACCAAAATCCTGGGCAAGGATTTTGGTGTGAACAAATAAAAGCTGTGACACAACAGTATTTGTGTGACATGATCATCTCAGTGTCTGATGTATACTATCACCTATTCCCCTCACAGAGGTTGAGGTTCATAGCAGGAGCGAGGCCGGTCAGCAGTGTGGGACCTGCCGGGTGGCATACAACATACCCATGCAGTTGGAGGTTTCTACTTTTCTCCCCAACCTGTGGGAGCAGAGTGTCCACTGGGATCTGAGCCATCCCTCCCTGGCCAACTCTCTGAATGCCCAGTTTAGTTACTGAACCTGAGTCGCCAGTGTTGCAAGAAGTAGCTCTGCCACTGCACCAGTGGGCTGACCTAGTGGGATTGTCTGAAGGCATGATGATATATGTGTTGCTACTGCAGCCCACTTTTCTGCCGTGGTTGGTGTGCACTTGTCAGCGTAGGCTGTGATAGGTTTTTAGCTGACCTACAAAGTGCTGTGGAGGAATTGCTAGCATGAAATGCTTGGGAAGATGAGCACTGGGTGCTCATCCTGTGGTGGCATGGTAGTCTTGCAAGGAGAGTACAGAGGGAATGGGAAACCCACATCTCCTGCAGATGGTTCTCCCTGAGGCTGACAATCGGTGAGGGTCCAGGGCTGGAGTACCCACTGCGGGGGGGCAGTTAGAGGAATAGCCTGTTCTGGTATTGTCTGCAAGTGTAGCACCATCTGACGGAGAAGGGTGAATGTCACACAGCCCAGGTGCAACCTCTTATGCCTCAGAGGCTGAAGTACCTCTAGAGGCATACCCTAGAGGACACTTTTGACCGTCCAAAGCGTTGCTATGATAGAAACATAGAAACCCTAGACTTTGATGGCACATAAGGACTGCTAGGCTCATCCAGTCCGCCCTTTTTCCCCTGCCTACTAAAAATACCGTAGATGCTGATTGAACTCTGGCTTCACTTTTTCTTTTGAACCACTAGGCTTCCCCTGTGCCTAACCTATGCAATCTTGAATTCTCCTACCAACCCTGTCCCCATCACCACCACCTCCACTGGGATGCTGGAAGGCTGTTCCAGGCCTCCACTACCCATTCCGTGAAAAGTACTTCCTTACATTGCCCTTAGTCTACCCCTCCAGTTTTGTATCATGCCCTCTTGTCTTAGAGCATCTTTTCTTCTGAAAGATGCTGCCCTCTTGTACCTTATTTTTACCTTTATGCACACATAACTCAGTGTAACTTGGGTTACAATTATGTTTCAATAAACACATGGGTGTGGCCATTTTCTCTAAGCATTGTGTATGTCTCAGTCTTTTTGGGTGCAGAAGGGGATGTGGTCTGCTAAGACAATCTAGCTGTTGCTCCTCTCGAGAAAGTCAGATCTTCTTTGTGGATATCTCTGTCTTCAGGTCACACCACCGAACTTAGCCTTCAGGCATCAGGATCCCACAGAAGCTTTTTCTGCAGCTGTTTATTAGGAGCCACCACGCCAATGTCAGGCTCTGATGTTAGACACCCTATATAAGTACAGATGGCCTTGCTCCATCCTCAGTTCTTTTCCACCATTGACCATTACGTCACGGATGCTGCGAGCTTTATCACTCAGTTGACTGCGAAACTACTAATCTTTCTTTCATGCCTTTGAATCACTTTAGTTTAAAGTGATTCTTTTTCATCTTTGTATGTAAATAACTAATCCCTCATTGGCTGTCTTCCATCACTGCCATTGCAGAAAGAACATTTCTTCAACTGGCGTACACAAACTCTGTGTCTGCTGTCTTGGGTCTAGCCACAATGTTCTCGCCTGAGTCCTGCCTGAAGATCAACCTCACCACACAGCAATGATGCAAGAAAGCCCACAGAAGTTCCTCATGGAACAACAGGCAGCCAACTGCTCTGGCATTGATACTTTGCTCCATGCAGGCCTCTGCTCCTATCAGGTCCCCACAGAGGAATCTTCTCCCAACCATCACAGGGCTGTGGAGGCCTTCAGCCTCTGGGTCATTGGCCTCAGCCCCCATTGAGACCTCTCGAAACTCGAGGTCCACAGGTACTGGGCTCAGCCACTTCCACTATTGCTAGCAGTTTGTCGTCGAGACTGGGCTCACGGACCCCTCCGTCGATGATGATTCCTTTTCCTGCCATTGACCTTAAGCTATTCTTTCCTCCATTTCCATGTCTCTCATACAACAGTTTGTTCCATGGCCCAGACCATCGTTGCCTGCCCCATCAGGTGCTGCTTCAGCTTCAATACCTGTCAACCCATTCGCCCTGCCTTCCAGAGAGCCATCAATACCACCCTGACCTCATCCTCCCTGAGGAGGCAGACATTGAAGTGAAATACTCTGATGGGTCCACTGTCTCCTCCAGGAGTGAGGACTCAGTTAAACACACCCCAGGTCCCCCACCAGGACCCCTCTTTCCTTCAACATTATGAAGCAGCTCTCCTTCCTCCACTGTGGGGTTCTAAACTGAGGAAAAGGATGAAACTAGAAGGACTCGGTGGACTTCTTGGAGATCCCAGAGTCTCCACCCAAAGTTATTCCTCCTCTGCTGCAAGTACTGAATGATACTGCCACTGGGGCTTCACACTGGCCCAACCTGGTACAAGCCATGCCCAGAAAGGCTGATAGGCTTTACCAGGCACCTCGAGGCTGCCCTTTTATGCTGCCTAGCTGTAAACTGACTTAGTGGTTAATAATGCAGCTCATGACAGAACTATGGCCCGTAGCACCTTGGGTCCCTGACCCTGACCCCTGACCAGGAATCAAGGAGGCTAGATCTCTGGGGCAAGAAGACTTTGCCTCTGCCACTCTGGGCCTTAAGATTGCCAGTTACTTGGCTCATCTAATTAAGTACCAGAATATCCTCTGGAGGAAGAGCAAAGCTGCTGCTCATGCCCTCCTTGAGGTTCCCAGAGACAAGAGCTTCTCAAAGTGCTCCAGGCCTCAGAAGATGTCAGTAATCATTTCCTCAGAGCCACCTATGTTATTGCTGATACTACAGCCAGGGCAGCTGCTTCCGGCATTTGCCTCAGAAGGCACTCCTGGCTTAGAGTCTCGGGTTTCGACTGACTTCCAACAAAAGGTGTTGAATGTTCCTTTGTTGGTCACAAACCTTTGGGCCAGGCGTGAAGGATATTATCAATGACCTGCATGCCTCAGGCAGGGCTATTCAGTCTGTCCACTCCCTTTACCATACCTAGCCCAGGAGTAGACAAAGGACCTCCTTTCATAAGGTCTCTCACAAGTTGGTTCTGGAACCAAGCCCCAGGGCAAATGTAGAGCCAGCTCTGCCTTGCCTGCTCCTCCACCTCTTGTTCCTCTGCTAAGGAATCCAGGAGGAAGTGTGGCCCAGGCTGCCAGTTCAGCTTCAGCCTAACTCCTGACAGACCTCCTTTCCCGGGTTCCAAGCCAGGAGGTGGCAATCAGGGACCGATTCTCCCTCCATCTTTCCCAATGGAGAATCATCACAACAGGTTATTGGATCCTGCAGATAATTGAACACGGCCATGCCTAGAATTTCTAGAACAGCCTCCAGATGTTCCCCTCTCCCTAGCTTTTATTCTCCAGACCACACAGAGGTGCTCAGGAGGAGGTCCTCACCTTGCTGCTCAAGCAGGCAATAGATCCAATGCCCAGGCAGCAAAGGAAGAAAGGGGTTCTACTCCAGGTTCTTTCTGCATCCCAAAAGAACAGGGGACATGAGGCCCATTTTAGACCCCAATGAGCAGAACCTTTTTATCCAGTACAAAAGAGTTCTGGATGGTCACTTCACTGCCAAGCAGGTTGACTGTGGAAGACTAGGTTTGCTGGCAAAGGCACCTAGCTTCACCTGAGCTCTTTTCTTCTAGGTTTGCTTGTAAGGACAGAGCAAGGAACAACATTATCAGGGCAGATTTACTGTGTTATTTTTCTTTAGTGCTCACAAGATTTGATAGTTTTTGCTTACATTTTACTGCTGTAATCTTCTCTGATTCAAATTGCTGTTGCAGGATATACCTTCTGCTGCATTATTACAGGGTGTGCCTACAGGGTTGTTACTGTTTTGTGCTTACAGATTACTGCTGTAATCTTCTCTGATTCAAATAATTTTTTGCAAGGTATATCTTCTGTTACTGCTTTATTTTTCTCCGTAGCAAAGTGTTTTTGCAGGGTATATCTTATGAGAAATTGTTATAGATGGTGCTTACAGAGTTTATAGTTTTGTCTATCATTAGGCTAAGCTTTCAGTGCTACTGCATTTGTTGTTGGTTGACTGTTTCTACTCTTGCCTCCTTGTTTTGTTCATCCATGGTTCTTCTTTTCAGCAGGAAAGGGCCCACAACCCACCCCATCCCCGACCACCCCATGCTACACTCCTTTTATAGAGTAGCACAGTCGTGACATTCCTGTAGCAAAGCAGGAAGGGGAGGATCAGAGGAGTATCCACACAGTGACCTCACTTACAGTGGCACAAGTAATTTAACTTGTTATAACAAGTTATACAAAAAAAATCAAACTTTGCTTTCATTTTCCTCCTTCTAATTATTCAGACAAGGTTATAAACTCGGCAACTCAAGTGGAATGGATATTATTAACTGCAGGCACTGTGGGACACTTTTCAAAAGGGCAGTTATACAGGATTTAGGACACTGTCCTACATGCTGGACCATTGGAGATCTAAGGGCTCAGCTCCAGGCAGCATGGGCAGAGTTGCGCTTCAAATCGCATATTCAGGAGGAAATATATTATAAGAACCGCCTGCCATTTCCCCAACATCCAACTGAAGCACCTCGACCGCAGAGGGTAGTTGGTGCGGAGCTTGGCAGGTGGTTAGAAGGGGAAAATTGGGTGCCCCATCACCACAGTGCTCTCAACATAACACGTCCACAAACCATATAAAAACTACAAACAGGTATTTGCCTCTATCTCCAAAATCAAACAAATGGGCAGAGGATACTGCATAGCAGGACACTGCAGCACAGGAGCTAGCACAACAAACTCACCCAAAACAGGAAACAAAACAAAACAAAAAGCAAAAGAAATCCAAAACACTTCTGATCATAGGAGACTCAGTGATTTGGGAGTCGATACCTACCTCCAGCCTGGGGTAATGGTCAGATGTCTCCCAGGTACATCTGCACTGAGAGACACTGACCAATTGCTAAAATCGTGCAGGAAGCAGGAGAAAACATCAATGTCCTGGTACAGATAGGGACTAACAATCTCTCCAGCTGCTCAGTTGTGGAGACTAAGGAACACCTGACCAGGCTAGAGACAAACTCTCATCCATTTCATTCGGCATCTCCTTCTCTGAGATCCTTCCGGTCTGGGAGAGGGTCAAATGGACAGAAAGGTCAGAGAAGGGAGATAGGGAGCTAAACATGTGGCTCAAGGGCTGGTGCCAGGAAAAAGGACACAAATTTGTAGGTAACTGGCAACAGTTTTGGGAGCAAATGTTCTTTAAATTTGATGGACTGCATCTGACTAGGAGGAGTTAGTACATCAGGGCAGAAGTTGACATCTTTGCAGAATATTTAAACTAGCCAATGGGGAGAGGGTGCAGCACCTGATACATCGAATAGGAAGAACACCCCTCCCCTCAGCTAGTGATCAAACAGGAGATCATCATGTTTGTAGTTCATTTGCATCACCAGGTAAGGAAAAGGTCCAGCTCTTCATATGGCATGCAGTGGACACGCGGACCTCACCCAACAGCTAACGCACCAAAATCTGGCCAATGGAAAATCATATGCACAAATGCCCACAGTCTGGAAACAAGATCCCAGACTTGCAGGCAATAATAAAGAAGCTAAACTGGACATAGTAGCCATTAGTGAGACATGGTTCACCAGTAACCACACTTGGGAGACTTCAGTATCCGGCTATGTACTGTTCAGAAGAGACCGAGGTGCAAAAAGGGGGGTAGCCCTATATGTCAATGAAAACATCAAAGCTACAGAAATTCAGAATACACATGAGGAGCCAGAAGAACTGTGGGTCACCCTGGAAACAGGAAATGGGACAGCCATACAAACTGGGGTTGTCTACAGGCCTCAAGCCAGGGAGAGGACATAGACACATTACTGCTGCAAGATATACAAAATATGACAGTTAAAGGGAGGTTCTGATAATGGGAGACTTCAACATGCCAGATACAGATTGGTCAATACCAGCAGGAACATCCACCAGAACTAGACACATGGTGGATTCCCTACAGTGGGAGGGCCTAAAACAACTGGAACAACAACCCACAAGAGACAGGGCTATCCTAGATCGAGTAATGACTACTAGAGGAAAGGATCGTAGAACTCCAGGTAGAAAGGTCACCTGGGGCAAGTGACCATCATATGGTATGGTTCAATTTGGCCACTAGAACTAAATCATCCCATTCCAATGCAAAAATATGGGACTTCAGAAGAGCTGACTTTGATAAGATGGCCAACAGAGTTAAGCTAGCCCTGGCAAGAAGAAATACAGGTGAGGGTACAGACAAAGTGGGCAAGCATTAAGGATGTAATACTTGAAGCAACAGCCCATTGTGTTAGGGAGAAAAGCAAGAGCAAGAGAAAAGAAGGAGAGAACCACTTGGTTCTCAAACACAGAAAAAATGTTAGAGCCAAAAGACTGAACTTCAGGAAATATAAGGGAACACATCAGGATGAAAATAAGGAGGCATACCAAACTTCCTAAGGGAAGCAGGGAAGGCAATAAGGCAGGCAAAGGCCAAACTGAGGAAACACTAGCATGAACAGTAAAGGAAGGGACAAGACTTTCTATAGATACATTAGTGAAAGAAGAAAGTCCAGAGGGGTATTGCTAAGATCAAAGGGGATAGGGGGAGTGTGTGGAGGAGGACCAAGGAAAAGCAACTATCCTAAATAGATACTTCTGCTCAGTATTTACTAGGAGAAGTTAGGGCATGGCCACAGCTCAGCACCATGGACACAGGTGGGAGGATGTGCTGGGAGTCCCTTTACAAAGAAAGGGTCCTACAAGAACTCGCTATGCTCAGGGCGGTTAATGCAATGGGACGGATGGCATACATCCCAGGGTACTAAAGGAGCTAAGGGTGGAACTAGCAGAGCCATTATCAGAACTGGTTGGTGAGTCTCTGAGCACAGGAGAGGTCCCAGAAGACTGGAGAAGGGCTCATGTGATCCCACTCCACAAGAGTGGTTGCAGGAGGAGGCAGGAACTACAGACCTGTTAGTCTTACCTCAGTAATGGGCAAGATTATGGAGGCACTCCTTAAGGAAAGGATAGTGCAACACCTGGAATCCATAGGAGCACAGGATCCAAGACAGTATAGGTTTACAACAAGAAGGTCCTGTCAAACTAATCTCATAGATTTCTTTGACTGGGAAACCAGAGTGGTGGACCAAGGGGTGCAGTTGATGTCACCTACCTTGACTTTAGCAAAGCTGTTGATACTGTTCCACAGAAGATTGATTAATAAGCTGGTAGGATTGGGGTGGGTCAGAGTTGGTCAACTGGATGGCAAACTGGTTGGCAGGCAGAAAACAGAGAGTGGTGGTAAGCGGTATACAGTCAGAAGAGATGCAGGTCACAAGTGGGGTTCCTCAGGGATCCAGTCCTGGGGTCAGTTCTCTTCAATATCTTCATCAGTGACATTGCAGATGGACTGGAGGGTAAGGTTTGTCTGTTTGCAGTTGACACCAAGATCTGCAACAGAGTAGATGATCCAGATGGGGTGGGCAGAATGAGAAGAGATCTGGATAAACTGGCAAATGGTCAGAAGAGTGGCAACTGGGGTTTAATGCAATGAAGTGCAAGATCATGCACATAGGGAAAAAACCCTGAAGCCACCTATAGGTTGAGAAGGGAGTTGCTGGCAATCACAAGGGAAGAAAGAGACTTGGGCATCATCATCACAGATGACCTGAAATCATCCAAGCAGACCACTAAAACAGTAGGTAAGGCTGGGGGATGTTGGGGTGTATTAGTAGGTATCACAAGTCTTAAGAGGAGGTAATAATCCTCTTTACAAGACACTGGTTAGGCCCCATCTGAGTACTGTGTGAGTACTGGAGGCCGCACATTCCAAGGACATTAACAAAATGGAGGCAGTCCAGAGAAGGACAACCAAAATGGTGCAGGGACTGCATCAGAAAACATATGAGGACAGATTAACAGAGCTCAATATGTATACCTAGAGCAAAGGAGGGAGAGGTGATATGATCAAAACATTCAAACACCTTAAGGGCATTAACAAGGTGAAAGAGTCTAACATGTTTCAATATAAGAAAAATAGCAGGACAAGAGGACACAACATGAGATTAGAGGAGGCTGATTAATGGGTAATGTGAGGAAGTTCTTTTCGCAGAAAGGGTGGTGGATGCATGGAGACGACCTACCTCAGGAAATGGTGGATATGAATACAGTGCAGAGCTTCAAACAGGCATGGGATAGGCATAAAGGAGCAATACAGATGAGTATGAATAGATAGTCCATTGAAAGAGAGGCCTATGGCACATTCATAAGGCAGAAAAAATGAGCAGGCTGGATGGGCCTTGCAGTCCTTATCTGGCGTCCAACTTCTATGTTTATATGTTTCATATGACTGGCTATGCTCCCTCAATATGCAAGATGCCTATCTGCATATCATGGTTTCTCCCCTCCCAGGCGATACCTGTGTTTTCTGTTCAGGGAGCATTACCAGTTCAGGGTTTTGCCCTTTGACATCCTCTGTGCCATGGTTATTTACTAAGTGCTTAGCAGCTGTAGCAGCAGCCCTCCGCGAAAGGCCTCAATGTGTTCCCATATCTGGATGACTGGTTACTGAAAGCCCAGTCCAATCAACTCCTGTGTTGACTCTAGAACACATTCTGCAGTTTTTCTAGTCTTTGGGCATCACTGTCAATCCTCCCAAGTAAGTGCTGACTCCGTCTCAGTGGTTGTAGCTCATGGGGCAGTTCTGGACTCTACTCAGGGCAAAATCTTCCTCCCTCAACACTGGGTGGACCTTATTGCCCAGGCCCAGGATGTGGCTCAGAGCCAACATGTCCCAGCCAAAACGTTCCTCAGGCTACTAGACCTTATGGCCATGGCTATTGTTATGGTCTCTCTGGCCTGGTTGCACATGAGGATCCCACAGTGGACCCTCAGGGTTCAGTGGGATCAGCATGAGGTTATCTTGATCAGCTGATCCTTGTCTCCTCACAAGTACGCAGAGTGCTTCATTGGTGGCTGGACCCAGTCAATCTCATAAAGGAAGTCTCTTTTCTTATCCCCACTCCTCACCATATCCTCATGATGGATGCTTCAGGTTTGGGATGGGAGACCATCTAGGCCTTATCAGGCCCAGGGCCTCTGGTTCCACTGGGAGATTCACCTCCACATAAACATCTTAGAAATGAGAGCAGTTCTGTATGCCTTCCAGGCCTTTCAGAACCATCTCTCTCTCAGGTCCTCTTCTGGTGCAGTTGGACATCCTCATTGTGGCCTATTACATCAACAGGCAAGGGGAACCCATTTCAAACCTCTGTGCCAGGAAGAAATGAGGGTCTGATACTGGGCTCTAGTTCATGGTCTAGAACTGTCAGCCATCCATGTACCAGGCCATCCATATACCAGGTGCAGGTACAGAGAATTTTTGTTTAGGATTAACCACAATGACCCAAACTTGCATTTTACTAGCAACTTCGAACCACATGACATTGATTTTCATTACTTTTATGACATCTGAAACCAGTTCAAAAGTCACTACTAGGGATTCAAGAAAAACACTGCCACAAACAATTTTCTACTAGCCACCAGTAACCACCCTAGAAAACTGAAAAATTCCATTCCCTTTAGCCAGTTTTGAGGCTCAGGCGAAGCTGTTCAGAAACAAAGGATTTTAATGTGCCAGCTGAGGAACTCGGGTGGTAAATGTTCATCTCAAAAGTTATTCCAATGAAATTTTGGATAATGCTCTCAAGAAAGCAGCTATTGTTGATCGTAAATCAACACTGAGTCACAAGGACTGGTTTGTTTCAGTACACAGTACAATCATTTGTCAGGCAAGATTGGTGGTATAATCCATAAATACCGCCAACTCTTTTGAATGATCATGTGTTAAGCAACAGTATTGGTCCCAAACCCAGAGTTACTTTTAGGAGAGGTAGAAACCTGAAGGGCACATTGGTCAGAAGTCAGTTTGTTAATGGCACTAGTGGCACTGGTGGGAGTAGAACTTGGCTACAAAAAGACAGGAAATGTTTAAATGTGGTAATTGTAATGTGGTTATTGTAAAGAAGGCAGCAGATTTGAATACCCCAGTACCAGTTTGTCAACATTCGTCAATTCATATCTTGTTACTGTTTTGTAGTTTATGCTATATGGTGTCCCTGTCAATCATTGTACGACATGCCCTCTGAAAGTTTGAATACAAGAGCATATCAGGGATATCAAAATTCCAATTTGGAAAACTCAGTTGCAGAACATTTTTCATCATCACAATCTATATCCTATCTGTAATATAGATAATGCATTAGATTGCTATAGGCATATTGTACCATGTTAAACTGAACCTAGTGATGCAACAGTTCCTATTTATATTCAAGTCAGGATATAATTCTGCCATGTTATATGTTTGAAATGTTCTTAAAATAATTTTAAGAAATTGTATCTTATGCTTCTCATCCACTATCCCTCTTCACAACCCCGCTTATTCTCCATTCTGTATCTGTCTCAACCTCCAACCTGTCTTCTACTTTAAACCCTAAAACATTCTCTTTTGATCTTTTGAATTTTAGCTTATTATGATATCTGCACAATGATTCACAAACAGTACTGTAAGTTATGGCATGAACAAACAGAGCCACACTAATGTGACGGTGGTGCACAGTGACAATACTAGGCAGACAGAATTTAAAGTCACAGCACTCACCTATGCACATACATGAATGGAGAGTCCAAAAGTTCTGGACTTTCAATACTCCATTTACTTAGCAAATAGCCAACAAAAGAAAATCCTCCTGGGTCAGGAAGAAGATAAAGTTGTGCTCTGATGTTTCACCAGAAGGCTTTATCAGAGATCTTTGATAAAGCCTTCTGTAAGGTGAAACGTCAGAGCTAACTTTGTCTTCTTCCTGTCCCAGGAGGTTGTCGCTTTTGTTGGCTATTTGTTGAATAAATGGAGTATTGAAAGTCAAGAACTTTTGGACTCTCCATTCATGTATTGTGTAGGTGGAGCAGTGATGTAAGTAACTAATTGTTGTTCTTCTTTTCACAGACTGGAGACATGGTCGAGTGCAGGATTTTCCTATAGTGTATAGTCAGGTGTTGTTCTGTATAGAAATCAGAGCCTTTCAAATGTTGTTGTACCACAGTTCAAAAGGTCATGGAATGTGATTGTAGTACACTGTGCTACAACAACGGTTGGAAAACTCTAGAGGTTCTATCAGAACTGTAAACTGGCTGCGAGCCCTCCTGGTAGCAGCAACAGCAGCATTGGCGGCAAGATCCCCGAACCAGTGACGCGAACATGAACAGGCACATAAGTGAAAAACAAATGCAGGATCAACCAGATAATCTCAGCTTCATCAAAATTAGAACCAGATATTGAAATAACTTACAAGTAATCGTTTCCTCTGAGCCCACATCCTCTGGCTAACCGAGACATATGCCACCATGGTTTTTTCTTGAAAATCCCTCCCACATCCCATTGACAGCCAATAGAAGGCTACCCAATAAGCGTAGGGATGTCTGTTCCTAGCAATCACACATGTAAACATAGCAACCAGCCCCAACTCCCAGAACACGGCAGACAACGAATACATTTTTTTCATTTCAAAGATTTAAAACAAAAACCTTTGGCAATGAGGGACCATACACTACAAAATAGTGGCACCTTATACTTAACCAATATTGTGAAACATCTCGGGTTCTGATTACACGGACCTCTCGAGCCACTTTCGAGGTCTGAGGTAATCAAAACCCTCGGTGGTATAATAGGCTGGTTGCGCATGGTTGGCCTTGCACTATTCTCTATATCTTAGCAATTCTTTGTTGTTAATCAGCTCTGTACTCTAGTTTACTGTTTGCTCATTCTATGCTCCTTTTGTCTACATATCCTGCATATATGCCAGATGTATTGGTGTTAACTATGTCGAATGGCTGAAAGTTTATTTTGATTTATTAAGTTTCATTTTTATTAGGTTTATGGATTTGATATTTTTATAAGCTGTGTTAGCAGTAACACATTTATGTTGTATGTTCATTCTTTTGTTGAACCACACATGATATAGCCTGATATATATTCAAAGCATTATAATGATAAACTGAGTCCATTTCTTATGATGTCATAGAAATGCTACCATTTCTGGTATAAAAGTGTGATCACAACTTGAGTATAGCACCCCTGAGGAAGTTCCATTGAGAGAAGCACTGGGGTACTGTGCATGTCTGTGTAGTGGTTGGCTCCTATTTCATTTTGCTTTAATTTGAAGTGGCAAAATAAATTGCTATTAAGCTTTGATATTCAAACGATTGTTCTAGGGACATGTACGGTGGCTCTGAAGTGCAAAACACAAACAAAAATGTAAAATGTAATCAAATACATTATGCAACAACCAAAAAATGGAATACAAACAACAACATCAAGCAACAAAACAAATATAAAGCGTGATGCCACAAAATAAAGTAACAAAACAAAAAAGTATAATGCAACCATAAGAAAAGACAAATAAAAATTCCAATACAAATGTAAGTACATCTAAAAATGATGAAGTTAACAAAAATATTAGCACAACTAAAAATGAATGCAAACAAAAAGCACTGCACAACAAAAAGTACAGCACAACTAAAATGTGAATACAAACAGAAAAGCACAACACAAGTAAAAGTGAATTCAAACAAAAAGCACAGCACAACAAAAGGCGAGCACAACAAAAAGCACAGCACAACAAAAAGTTAATGCAAACAAAACTACAACAACCAAAATGTGAATACAAACAGAAAGGCACAGCAGAACTAAAAGTGAATGCAAACAAAGAGCACAGCACAACAAAAACATAACACAACTAATTTCCAGTGGGATCCTGCTTCTACCCATTTCCACAGCTGGGTTGAGTGAAGCACTGCACTGGAAGGTTAAGCAACTACTCAGGGTCACACAGTGAGTATTTGACCTAAGTTTGAACATGAAATCTTGTGGTTCCCAAAATTACTCTAAGCACTAGACTACACTGCATGCAAGGGGGTGGGGGCAGGAAAGGCTGACTGCTCCTGGCATTGCATTTTTCCCAGTTTATTCACCCATGATGTTTCAGCTGAGATATGTCTTACTTGCAAGAGGGGTCCTGATTTTGCCATTTTACAGTGTATTTACCCAGAATCACCCAGCTGAGATGTAGCATTTAATTTCCATTATGTGCCTGCTTCAATGCCTCTCTGCAGCTACATGGACTAACTTGCTCAGGGTCACACTGAGTATTTTGCAGTAACACAATCTGAACTTGCAATATCTTGGTTTCCAACACCACCTTTGGAGTGGGGGCCAGATATGCAAGTGGCTGACAACAATATTTTCTTGCTTCTGCCCAATTACCCATCTGGGTGAACTGGAGCACTATTAACATTAAAAGGCCTGCTCAGGGTCACACAGTGGTATTTCACTCTAACATGGTCTGAAGGAGGCAGTATAGTGCAGTGGTTTAAGGCTCTGAGCTGCAAATCTGGAGACCTGGATTTGAATTCCATAGCCCCCACTTGCATACTGTGTGACCCTGAGCAAGTCACTTAACTTCCTTATGCTCCCAGGGTCGCACCTGTAAACAAGCTTTCAGCTTAGATTCTCTCTCCTAGTGAAAAAAAAAGAATTTGAGACCTCCTGGCTCCAAACAGTGCCCTAACCACTAGACCACACTTCCTCCACAGGCTGTGAGTGTGGGGCTGGGGGAGGGGGCGGCAACTGCTGGCAATGTTTTGTTTGTATAGTTACAACTTATCTACCTAGTGTACCTAAGCTGGGATGAAATATCTCATTTCCAGTGGGGTTCTGTTGCTACCAATTCCACAGATGCATGGACAGGAGCACTTGAGGTTAAGTGACTTGCTCAGAAGTATGTGGGTCTAGCAGGGTTTAAACCTGTGATTTCCGGGACCCTAACATTAACTTTTGTTTGTTTGTTTACAATTTATTTTCCCAGGACAGCTGAATAGGAATATTTCAGTTTATGTGGGATGTTGCTTCTTCCTGCAGTCTGAGCTAAGGTAGTCCCCAATACAGAACTCTGGAGCACAGTCATCAATCCCTATAATATAACACAGACACATTGACCACAAATACTTTACAACTACAAGGAAAGAATAGATCAGTCATTGCAAAAGTCAGATGTCCCTTTATGGTTTTGCTCACATCAACACAGTACTTTCATTACCAGTCCTCTGACACCTCAATAAGCTACCACTTTTTCAGTTGGGCATTAAAAAGGAAGGCCAACACCTGAGATAGCATAGGTTCATAGTGTTGTCTTTTAAAAAAAAGTGAAATGGGAGTTGGTTAACCAGGAAAGGTACACAAAGCTGAAGTTTATCAGGTGCAACCTGGGAGCACAAGGAAGTTAAGTGACTTGCTCAAGGTCACAGTATGAAAGTGAAGGCTGAGGAATTCAAACCCAGGTCTCCAGGTTTGCAGCTCAGTGCCTTAAACCCCACGCCTATACTGCCTCTAAGCCAATGCCAGAGATGGGCTTCTGGTGCCAGCATTAAGAAAAGTAAAAGCTGACACTGTGTAACATTTGTGCTCACATACCTAGCATAAATAATAGATCACTTACCTGGATCCTGATAAGCCTGGGTTGTGGGACTCGAGGTGACATTGAGTCATACCTGTAAAATAAGAATAGTGATGGAGTCACAAAGGATCTGTAGTTCTTCATGAACAATATAGGACAGCTGAGAATTTTACACATAGAACAATACTTATCTGATACGTCCTGTCAGACTGGGGTCTGTGTTCCTTCAGAGCTGTAGAAACAATGGAAAAAATGTGTTAGTATGAGGAAAAATAATGTTGAGAGTAGAAGCAAGAGTTGCAGAGCTACAAGAGCTACAGGTTGAGCACAGCTGTAACGTAAAAGGTATTGTTTCAAAGAAAGGCACAGCTTAAAGTAAAAGTGAGAAACTTCAAATAGAGAAATAAACTGAAAAAGAAACGAGACAGACAGGGATAAAGAAATAATGCAAAAAGAGCAGTGGGGAGGTATTCAGGCTTCTCAGCAATTTGGGTAGTCTTATTTAAAGACCAGGTTTCAAGTTTTAATACTCCCCAACATATATGGTACCTTACCCTCCGATTTAGAGATGCATCAAATAATCACAATTTTTCTGGCTATATTTTGTAAAAATCACTCAGAACAGAGTTCCATGCTGCTGGTATCCTAAATGCTTACATTCCCTGACTCCAGAATCGTGCCCCCATACTTCCATGTTTGTAATGTCAGAACCAGAATGACTTGAGGGGTGCAATGGGCTACTGAATGCCTTCTTTTGACTAAGAGCCCACATATGCAACAGAAGTTAGTCTCTGAGCCATGGAGCTCCATACAAAATTAACGTTCTTCTTCGTTGAACTTTTATGGTCCTAGAAAAAGTAAAATGTTTGATTACACATGTCTGGTTGATGTGGCCAGCAGGTTCAGAACTGGCATGCTCACTTCTTCAATTAACTCACCTAGGTCAGCTATTGGTTGCAACTCCAATGCCATTACCACTGTTGTAACACTGTCTTCTAATGGAGCTCCCTGTCACCACCTGCTGCCACAAAGAAAAAACATGGCCCTCTGGCCTGCAAATAGAATTTGGTTGCCCCAACATTCTGCTACTTCCCATGCTACCTGTCTTGCTCTCAAACCTGCTAACACTGAAAGTTATGTGGCAGCAGTGCACATGCCAAGTGTGCCCTTTGGAGAAAGCTACCTGTCATCCATAGTAGTTGCTGGTGGGGGTGAAGTTTCAGTGCTACTCACCCCACATTGGGGCATGTTAATATAAAAAGTGCACATCCAGCACCCAGCTGCCTGTTCCCAAAGCTGTCAGCCTGCTGCTAAACCAGGTAGCTGGAATGTCCATCGCATCTGGCAAATGCTTACAGTTTTTGTGACTGTGCCACTTTTTCAGGATAACCCACTTAAGGTGCAACAGACAGTTAGCTGATGGGCTCTATGGAGCCAGGTAAGTTTCTGTACATTGAGAGTGGGTACACAGCTATCTCACTTCCTTCTCCCAGCTTTGTGGGCAGTAAAACAGTAAAATCCTCCTCTCTCTTAATACTGAATTTCACAAAAGGATATCATTCCTCCACCTCATAGCATGAGCATCATTCCCTCCTCCCCCAGCTGTTGCCAGTAAAAAGAAACATTCATTCATCCCATGCTTCTAACAATCACCCCCATACCAGCAAGAATAAAACTTAAAAAGTAAGAGATTGTGACTGGCACACAACCCTCTTCTCACCACCTTGGCTGGTCACCATCTGAATGAATGAGACTGCAGTGCTCACAACATGCTATTACCCAGCGTCGGCTAGTTCATTTAGATAATAGCCAGCTGATGTGGTGAAAGGTGGGATTCTGTTAGTTGCTGTATCAAATTTTCAAATTTTATTCTTGCTGGCAGGAGGGATGGTAGGATGGGTGCTATGGGGTGGAGGAGTTTGTTTCTGTGATCAGACTACCTGGATCCAATGCAACCACAAGTGTTTCCTCCCTAGCCATAAGGACAGCCCATTAATAGCAGGTCAGGTGTGCCTCCCTCACCCCCACCCCATGTATTGTAGTGGTCCAGGGAGCCACTGATTCAGGTGCAAGTGTTCTCCCATGATGTAAAGAGCCGGTGAGAGCTAACTGTGAGGCTGTAAGTAAAAAAAAAAATCTTTTTGGGGATTAGGTAGCCCAGTTAGGGATGGACAGACCTGAAAAGTCCTGACCCTTATTATCAGGACCAAGGTACAGGTTTACATCCCAATTAGTGCTGACTGGTACCTGGGAGGAAACACTTGCGGTTGCATTGGATCCAGGTAGTCTGATCACTGCCATAGAAAAGTCCTGCAATGTGGCAAGGTGCACTGAAATGACTCATCAACAAAACATAAACTCAATCTGCAGCAGACATATGAAATGAAATTTTATTTATTATGGCCTTTCTCAAATCAAGCCTTTACAATATTTAAAACACTAAACAGTAAGTAAACATAAATAATTTATAAAACACAAATATATACAGCACTAGGTCTGAGCTCCAATTTCATAATCAGTTAATTAAAATTAATCTGAGACCATAGATAGGTCTTGAGGGCTTTTGAACTCCTCCACGGTCGCACACTGACGAAAACGGATGGGGTAGAGAATTCCAGAGGGTGGAGCAGCGAACATAAAAGCATGAGCACCTGATGACTTTAAAGAAACCCGGAACCTCTAGCAACCCCTCATCCACCGGCGGAGAGATCTCCCGGGGTGGTAAGGAACCAAAAGCTCTTTCAAGTAATCTGGACCCTGTCCGTGTAGGGCTTTGTAGGTCAAAAGACCTACTTTAAAGGTGATCTGCCACAAGGCTTGCACTTTCATGGAGTTCAAACATGCCCTGCAGTCACCTCTGATGCCATAACATTTCATTGGCTGCTGTCTCAATCACAGGCTTCCACCTGTCGTAGGTATGGATTTTTGCAAACTTGGTCCTGATTCAGATCAGATCCTTTATGAAATGGATGGCTATTCTGAAAGCAAACAAAACCTGCCCTGAATATAAATATAGTATTTTTCTAACTAGTTTCTTAGTTTGTGTTTCTAACTCCCTTCTATGCAGTGTTCAGCTGTGTCTCCCATTTTCCTTTGCTTTAGAGAATCTCCTTAAGATAATTTCCTAACCTTGTGTGGGAGCATGGTATTGCATTTTCAGTCCATCTCCTGCCATAGCATCTCCCCAGCCCCCATCTGCTGAGAGACACTCACCCTGTCCTAATAATCATACCGCTTAACACTCAGACTGTCCCAATAATCACATCCCTTACCCCCATCAGCTGATACCCAGGCTCTCACAGTAATTACATTCCTGATCCCCACCCATTTGCTGATGCCCTTTCTGTCCCAATGATCACATTGTTTGTTCCCACTCATCTGTGGTCAGCTACCCAGCCACATTCCTACCCCTCCCAATCTCGTGGCACCCATCCTGTCTTAGTAACCACATCCTTGGCACTCATCTGCTGATACCCACTCTGCCACAGTAATCACATTCTATCCCCACCCATCTGCTGACACCCACACTGCTGCACTAATCACATCACTGCCCGGCCCCCATAATCTGGTGACACCTACCCTGTCCGAGCTATCCCATCCCTCACCCCACTCATTTGCGGATACCTGCCCAGTCTCAGTCCTCACATCCTTGAACCCACCCATCTGCCAACATGCACCCTCTCCCACTAATAACATCCTGACCCCCACCCATCTGCAGAAACCCACTGTGTCCCAATAATCACATCCTTTGGCACCACCCATCTGCAGACACCCACTCTGTGCAACTCATCACCACCTCCTTTCAGAATCTGACACCTGCTGTAGTGAAAAAAAGGACCAGCTCAGGTGAGAAAGGGCACAGTTCTCAATCCAAATGTGACAACAGATACAGCATAGTGGCAGGGAGAGGACCCAAATGGAAGGATGGCACATGCCACTTGTGGACCCAACCAGTATTTAATGCAGCAGACCTATATATGTCCATATTTTATTTTGTCAATGCAAGGTGTATCCAGAGTACAGGATGTTATTCAGCCAAGAAATCAGACAACAGCCTCTAACATTGTTTTATTTCATGAAGTGGAATTGCAGAAAAATGTACCAGTTCATGGGGCACATGTATCAAATGTACACACATATAAGTGTCCGGGGTTGCTGCTATTGTGAAACTGCTGACAAGTCATTAAGCAACCTGGCTGAGGTATATCCTTACTTATAATCTGGATCTCAAACCTGCAACTTGCAACTGGAGAAATTAATCAGAGCTTGGTCATGAAATCAGGTATTCTGAACACTGTTGATTGGTTAGACCTGGTTCTAAAGTAGCTGCACTGCACAAACAAAAGACTAAGTAACTAGGTGCAGTGACAGACACTACAAACAAAACGTGTTAAACACTGATTCACCACAAGGCCAAAAGCCAGTACGACTATGCCTTTATGGCTGACCACACACCCGACACACAGTGTAAATATCCGGCACCACAGTCCACACTGATGATCACTGCTGCTGCAGTGCACACCAGTCATCACATTATCCCCACTAAATGTTTTAAAACATATGCACACAATTCTTAAGGCCTCCTCCTGCTCAATTATGGCACTGCTACTGATGCTGTTTCAAACATCTGCACTTGAGCGGCAGCAATAAAGGCAGGGCCACTGCCAGGATTTTGCAGGGGTTGCCTTTTTAGAGTGGTGAGGGTATGTTGCACTCATATCAAGCGAAACAGTTTTATAAAAAGCTGGGAGAGTGGAGCCACTAGGTTCCCAGAAGCTCAGAGGTTTTAGATGCTCTAATAGAAACTTTCAAGTACCTCAAGGAATCAGCAAAGTCTGAGAGGGTAGCATCTTTCAGAAAAGTGATGTGCAAGAACAAGGGGACACAATTTGAAAATAGAGGACAACTCAGGGGCAATGTGAGGAAGTATTTTTCACGGAGAGTAGGTGGACACATGGAACAGCCTTCCTGAGGAGGTTGTGGGGTCAAAACAGTGGGGAATTTAAGAATGCATGGGACAGACATAAGGCAATTCCAGTGGGGGTAGGAGGAAGTAGGCTGTTGGTTAACTAGGATCTGCAGCTTATCCAATAGGTAGGGAAATGGGCAGACTGGGTGGCCAAGTGGTTTTATCTGCCATCAAAGTCTATGTTTCTTTGTTTCTCTGTGGTGAATTTTAAGGCTTACATTGTTTGTTTGTTTTATTTATTTTAACTAGTTAGACCATGGGCTGAACACTCGTTTACATTGGCGACCAGTGAACATATAACATTTAAAGATAAAACAAAGTTCTACAGTATCTGGTCTCCCCACCATTGACTCCAAGGAAAAAAATCTAAAGATGTTTCTGTCTGAATGGGAAAACAGGTACATCAATGGAAGGGAACAAAGCAGTAACAAACTACCAGGTAGTGCACTATAGGAGCCAGGGGTGATACCTCCCATCTTGCCTGGGTACACAAGGCTTAAGAAAGGCTAACGGAATATCATGAAACCAGCGGGTTGCAGGACTAAAGGCAGCATGGATTCATGAGAAGAGGTCATGCCATTTGAATCTGATCAATTTCTTCAACTGGGTGACCAGGGAAATAGGAGGGCAGTGGACATAGTCTACCTTGATTTCACAAATGTAGTAACAGACAAAAGCAGTGTGGTCCATCACGCACCTGCAATATAAAGCAAACCACCAGGAGGATCTGACTCCATATACCCTCACACAGAAACAAAAACAAAATGAAGACCATGTGACCAGTTACTTTAAGTTTTAATAGTCCACAAGTTCTGGAATGCATTAAGTGCTTCAAAAGCACTCTTGATTAACATTTTGTGGTGCACCTACCACTTCTTCAGGATATATATAATATTTCAATTAATAATATTTACAGCAGAAAACTTTCTACCAACCTTCAATTAGCTGGTTGCGACTGAACCCCAATAAGATGGAGGTACTGGTGGTGGAGTCAAATAAGAGGCATGATAGGATGGCCTCTGGCGCAGAAACTGGATTGTTCCTGGGATCTGTGCAATTGAAGACCTCCTCTGGGGTGCACGACCTCGGTGTTATTCTTGACAGTGGATTGACATTTGAATCTCAGGTGTTGTCCATTGTCCAGTCCAGCTTTTCCATCTGAGGAATATCGTGAGGCTCAAGCACGGGTTCCACCTCTGGACCTCCCCACCTTAGTGCATGCATTCGTGACATCTAGGCTTGACTACTATAATCGCTCTACCTCGGGGTCTCTGGAGGCACCCTCCATCGACTTCAGCTGGGGCAGAATGCAGCTGCCAGGTTGTTGACTGGATAGTCTAGATACAGTCATGTTACCCGGTACTGTGTGATCTGCACTGGCTGCGGTTCAATGGAGGTTCTCTTTAAGGTGGGCTTGCTTACCTTTAAGGCCCTACATGAACTGGGCCCCAGCTACCTGTCAGACCTTCTTACATCTGCTGCCCTGGTCTGCTCCCTCTGATCCTCCTCTAGGGGCCTCCTGGTGATTCCCAGGATGAGGTTAAGATCTGACAGTGACAGAGCTCTTAGTGTCACCAGTGGAATTCGCTTCCTCCATCAGTAAGGGGCCCCTTCAGTGGAAGTGTTCAGAGCCCACCTCAAGGCTTTCTTGTTTAGCGGGCATTCCCAGACACTGTTCTGTAGATAATGTATGGGTTTTACTTATCAGCATTGAATTTTGCCAGCAATTCAGATCTTTTAATGGTATGATATGAAGTTTCAACTGAATGCCGCTTATTTATAATGTTTAATTCTGATGTTTTTATTGTACGTGCCCAGAGCCTCTGAGATTGGGCACCTGAAAATTAAAGTTGCCTTGCCTTGCCTTCAACTAGTACAACAAACAATTCATATGCTGATTTATATGCTTTATATACAGACCTCCACCAAAACAACTGTACACATACCACATGTGTAATATTTTATCAACCAAGTGGTATAAAATAAATAACCAGATGGGACTAAATCCCTTATGAGTGGTTCTTAAGTCTCAACTTTTCTCTGTTAATGGTCACAGTCCCTAGTAACTAGAAAGTGCGGCTTAATCAAGTCATATTTTGAGACTTTGCTAATATGGATGCAATTAAGTTTACTCTGTTATTTTGCTCTCGCTCTTACATTAAATCAATCATATCCTCAAGAAAAACAACGTGTTCAACTAATTTCTCTTCATTTATATATGCTTAAAATAAACAGACATTAATTTACTGTAACAATATCATGTAGTAACTTTTCCAAGTTAATATATTGGCATTCTTTAAGGACACAAAATTTTATGTTCACATTTATGCATAAAATGTCTTTCCTTTCACACCATGCTTCTCATTCCTTCGCTATTCCTTCTAGGAAAAATATAGCTGGTCAATCTCCCTTCTCTTATTGATCTCCTAAATTTTGGTCCTCCCTTCCTTGTCTATTTGATCTGTCTCTTCGGCTTTCTCCTTAAAGTCTCCACATAGAAACATCAAGTTGACGGCAGAAGGAGACCACTGGGTCCATCTAGTCTGCCCATTGTCTTTAGCCTAGCCTTCTAACTGCCCTTGGGGTTGAGGGCTCCCTGTATCTGTCCCAAGTATTCTTGAAACCTACCACTGTGCTCTACTTCATGAAGTTTTTCTCCCTCCTGCACCTGTACTTGACCCTCTCCCTCTCCCTCTCAATACCTTTGCCTAGCTATCTGCTTTCCCTTCACCTATGCTTATGTCATTCTGTTTTAAATTTAAAGATTTATTATTTTTTCATTTAAAATTGTATTACTGTATTTTCTATACATATGTTGTAAATGCTTTATATGATGTTCCCCTTCCTTTCCCCAGGACCCATCCAGAAAATAAGCTGTTACCAGCTGAGTATGTTTTTTCTGGTGAAACTTTTTAAATTAATAAAGAAAACACTAACTAAATGCTTCTGATACAACATCACTGCCCCCGGTCACACCTGGAAACAAACTCTGGCTTAATGTGCTTTTTCTAGTCAACAACTGGTAAATAAATAAATAACGGTAACATCACACAAACACATCACCTGCACACAGCGTGCCTTTTTATTCAACTACAGTATATTAATAAATAAAATGTGGCTGTTAGTATAGCCTAGAGGTTACAGCAATGAGCTATGAATGAGCTTGGTACATCCAGCAGACCTGGGTTTGATTCCCACAGTCTCCACTTGCATACTGTGTGATCCTGAGTGAGTCATGAAACCTCAGCAGTGCCCTGAGTTGTCCCTAAAACAGGACTTGAGCCTGTCATAACCCCACTCAGCAGGTCAGGCCCTCTGCTCCCACAGTGCCAACCTCCAAACACAGTATTGTGAACAGGAACAGAACAGGATAACCCTCCTGTCTGTTTTGTGGGTTCAAATCACCTTTGGTCTCAAGTTCTGGAGGGATTCAAACTGTGAACCTCTTGCTATCCAGAGACCACCCAGTCCAATGCAACTGCCTCAAAGGATGCTGAGAACGAGGAGCACTTGGATGACAGTGGGCTCAGGGAGGGTTAGAGTGGTCAGGCAGAGGCACATCCCAGATCCTATTCCACTCAAGAACTCATATGCCACACTGACAAATGAGGACAACCAAATAGAGAGGTACCCAGAGAAGTGGAAGGAAAGGATGTGGAGGTTAGCCAAGGAGTGACCTCAGCGGGAAAGCAGTGGACCCCAGAGGAGGAGGCGAATCCTGGTGGGGACTCCATCATAAGAGGGATCCAGCTAGGAACACAGGAGGGAGGACAGGGAGGTGAGGTGCCTACCAGGTGCATTGGCATGGAGGGATGGAAGGAAGATCCTGGGGATCACTGGGAAGGCAAGATGGGAGGGTGAGCTGGATGTCATTATCCACCTAGGTACTAATGACCTGGCAAATGGGAGTCAAAGAAAGTTCAGGAAGAGTTTAGGAAATTGGGAGGGTCTCAAGCAAGTAGCTACTTCTGTCACTTTCTCAGAAGTACTACCCTGCGAGCAAGGAAACATAGGAGTGCATGCACCAGGAACTTTAACTCATGGTTGAAGAACTGGTGCTGTGAGAAAGGGTTTGGATTCATTGGTGACTGGGGACCCACCTGGAGGGATGGAGGTTTATTCAAGCCTGTACGGCCTGCATCCATCCTGGAGGGAATCAAGCACTCAATGATAAGTTTAAATGCTACATTGACAAGCATTTAAACTAGCAAAGGATGCCCAGGCCAGCAAGGAGGTACCTGCTTGCTCACCCCACAGCTAGCAGTGGAACCAGTGAACCAGAGGAGTGGCTATCTCTTCAAAGCAGTGTGCAAAGATGGAGATTAGTGCCCAAGAGGTGGATAGGCAGAAAGGGGCAAAATTCAGCAGAAGGGCAGACAGCAAGGAGAACCAGGGATAAAGGACAACCAAGGAAGGGCTGGAGTAGAACAGCGAAACAGTCTAGGGAGGTCAAATCATGGAAAGCCATGTGTGCAAATGCCAGGAGCCTTAGCAACAAGATGGAAGATCTGGAGGCTGTCATGGTGCAGTCAGACCTGGACACTGTGGCCATCACTGAAACCTGGTGTAATGATAACCACGACTGGGAGATGGCCATACCTGGCTACAACATATTCAGAAGAGACAGAGCAGGCAGGAAGGGAGGAGGTGGCACTGTATGTGAAAAATGACATAAGGGCCACAGAGATCCAGGAGGAACAAAATGGGGAGAGATACTGTGGGTTGCTGGAAAGAAAATGGGACAGCCATCCCATGACAGGTGTGGTCTATAGACTACCAGCCCAGGAGGAAGAAACAGATAGAGTTGATGCTAGCCATCCAAAGGATGGCAGACAAGGGTGAGGTAGTACTGGTTGGAGACTTCAATATTCCAGATGTGGACTGGAGCATCCCAGCAGCAGCATCAACTAGGAGCAGATTTATCCTGGACTCCTTCAGGGTGCCTTCCTCAAGCAACTGGTCATGGAACCAACTCGGCAGAAGGCAATACTGGACCTTGTGCTCACAAACAGGGACAGTGTGATGGGGGTAACAGTGGGGAGCACCTGGGGAACAGTGACCACCAGTCATTGTGGTTTGAAATCACAGAAAGAGCAGAACCAAGCCACACAAAAAACGTATCCTGGATTTTAGGGGGCAGACTTTGGGAAAATGAGGAGATACTTGAAAGAGGCATTAAGGGAATGGGACAGGAATCAGGGGTTGAGGAACAGGGCAGTATTTAAAATGGGATTACAAGAACAACAGAATTATGCATTAAGCAGGTTAGCAAGAGGAAAAGGAAGAGGAGACCATTATGGTTTTCCAAAGAGGTAGCAAAGAAAGTGAAAGCCAAAAAGATTGCATTCAGGCAATACAAAAGACACAGGCAGAAGAGGATAGGGAGAAGTACCAGGAGAAGCAAAGGGAGGCAGGGAGGTCAGTAAGGGAAGCCAAAGCTCAGACAGAAGAACACATTGCAAAATCAGTGGGTAGAGGGACAAAACCTTTACAGGTACATAAGTGAAAAAAGAAAGACAAAGGGAGGGATAGTGAGATTGAAGGGGAGGATGGGGGCTGCGTGGAGGATGACAACAGTAAAGCTGACATATTGAACAGGTATTTCTGCTCAGTCTTTACTGAGGAAGAGGAGGGTAATGGGTCTGAACGGAGTACAAGGGGTGAGAATGGTGCAGAAATGGACACAAGTCCCTTTACACGAGAAAGGGTCCTGAAGGAACTGGAAGTAATAAGAGTTGATAAAGCAATGAGGCCAGATGGGTGCACCCTAGGGTCCTTAAAAACTAAGAGAGGTGGTGGCTGAACCTCTGGCTATCCTGTTTAGCTGATCACTGGAAACAGGAGGTACCCAAAGACTGGAGGACAGCAGATGCAGTCCCCTTATACAAAAGCGGAACAAAGAGGAAGCAGGGAACTACAGACCAGTCAGCCTCACCGGTAGTGGGGAAGATCATGGAAGCACTACTGAAGGAGAGATTGGTGGAACATCTGGTTGTCAATGGACTACAGGACCCAAGGCAGCATGGTTTCACCAGGGAGGTCATGTCAGACCAACCTTGTTGAATTTTTGACTGGGTGACTAGGGAGGTGGATCAGGTGAGGGCAGTGGACATGGCCTATCTGGACTTCAGCAAGGCCTTGACACTGTGCCACATAGAAGACTACTACACAAACTGGGGAATATGGGTGGGCAGGACAGTAATGTGGTGGGTAGGTAACTGGCTGGGTGGCAGGACACAGAGGGTGGTGGTAAATGGCTGTCACTCCACAGAGGGAAGAGTGACCAGTGGGTACCACAGGGATCAGTGCTGGGACCGGTCCTATTCAACATCTTCATCAGTGACATTTGCAGGACCTAGAAGGCAGAATTTCACTGTTCGCTGATGACACAAAGCTCTGTAACAGAGTAGACACACCAGAGGGTGTAGACAGAATGAGAAGGACCTGCAGAAACTTGAAGAATGGTCAGGGTTTGGCAGTTGAAATTCAATGCAAAGAAGTGCAAGATAATGCATATGGGCACAAAAACCTGGCACAATATATCAGTTGGGGGTGAGGATATAACATGCACCAAGCAGGAAAGGGATCTTGGGGTTATCATCTCTGATTGCCTCAGGGTAGGGAAACAGTGTGACAAGACAGCAGGCAAAGCAAATAGGATGCTGGGATGTATAGGCAGGGCATCACCAGCAGGAAAAGGGAGGTCATAATTCCACTATACAAGACACTAGTGAGGCCCCACCTGGAGTACAGTGTACAGTTCTGGAGACCATACCTACGTAAGGACATAGATAGGGTAGAGAAGGTTCAGAGGAGGGCAACAAAGATGGTGCATGGATTGCATCACAAGTCCCATGAAGACAGGTTGAAGGAACTGAACATGTACTCCCTGAAGGAGAGTAGGGAGAGAGGGATATGATACAGACATACAAGTATCTCACAGGGAGGAACAGGGTGCAGGAATACACTATTTTTAAGCGAAAAGATGTACCAGGACTAGAGGGCATGGGATGAAGTTGAGGAGGACA
Organism: Neoceratodus forsteri; assembly: GCA_016271365.2. NCBI lineage: Eukaryota > Metazoa > Chordata > Ceratodontiformes > Ceratodontidae > Neoceratodus > Neoceratodus forsteri. The sequence goes on along the minus strand of CM057450.1, from coordinate 1,179,622,791 downwards.
ATCCAGAGGAAACATGAGGAAGAATTTCTTCACAGAATGGGTGGTGGACAAGTGGAACACCTGCCAGAGGAAGTGGTGGGGCTGAAACAATCATGGGATTTAAGAATGCATGGGATAGACATAAAGGAATTCTGGAGGTCAGGGTAAGGGCAACAGACTTCTAGGAAAACATAACCTGAACTTACAAGCTCAAATGGCAGACTGGGTGGGCCATAGGCCCTTATCTGCCAACACTGTCTATGTATCTATGTATCTATGCTAGCATACCCAATGTACAGGCTCAGATAATTCTGTTATTCGGGAAATGCCAGATATCTTTCGCTGTGGGCACCTAACCAGGTGTACAAAATGAACCATTAAAAACTCTGTGAAAGACCTCAGATAAACTCTTACCTTTTCCCAGTTTGGTATACCATTAGCTTATGCACAGTGTCAACTTTAATCATAAACTGTATGTTTCACATGTCAAAGAAAGAACTTCGAAGGCACACCAAGCAGTCTCTTTAAAATAGAGGTTCCTTTAAAATAGATAAAATGTAAAATGTAAACACAGAACAATATATCACAATGCATACAATCACTTAAAAGAACAAGGTTTAAAAAGTGCAAACAAATTCCTACCACCAGACAATTAGACCTGTCTATCTAATGTATATCTTCTAACAGTGCTTGAAGTAGATGTTTCTTCTTCAGAGTCCAAACATAAATATCTCTAAAGGTCAGCATACAGCATAATTAAAACTGTCTTGAACCTGCCTCCTCCATGATGTCACCCAGCTCCTCCTCTGTTTATCAAAATTTTACAACCCGGATGTCTTATCACTCAGGAGGTATTTTAAATAAGATGACATAAGCAAAACTAATTTCCAATATGATTCTTTGATCTGGAGTGGTTTCCTTCTCCTCTTTGATCTAGTGTGTTTTCCTGCTTTCAAAGACATCAAAGGACTTTCTATGACTAACTCATCTAGATCTCACTGAGGTGTAATATGCTTTGTAACACCAGGTGAAATTAACTGGGCTTCCTCTGAAGACGCATAAAATTGATATATTAGTTCCTGGCTTCAAAGAAAACTGAAGTTAATCACCTACAGAGATCTGCTGTTTAACATATCCTGTCCTTTGAAGTGATACCTGGGGGTGGGGGTCATCCCAGGAGCACAGGATTTCTCATGACAGACAATCACACTACATTTTTTAAATATTACAAAAATCATAGAGTAATCAGAACCAGCTGTCCAAGTGTCACAATCCTCCCACCTAGACTGAATTTGGGGCTCTATCCTGCATGGGATGAGCTTCCCAAATCAGTTCACCTCATAGACATGAGACAAGCCATCTGAATTCTGATTTTCCGCTCCAGCTCTATGTAAGATTGTCATGTCATACCCTTGCAAAGCAAGACTCTATCTTAACAATCTACCATTAGTCTTTCCCATTTGTGTCAGCCAAACCAGGAGGTTGTGGTCAGTTTGTACCAAAAATGCTACCCATACAAGTATGGCTCCAACTTCTTTAGGGCCCACACTATGGCAAGACATCCTTTTCCACAGTAGAGTATGCCTGCTCCCTGGAAGTAACTTTTACTCCGTACACTACCGAGTGATCTTTCCCTTGGTTGTATGTCTGACTCAGTACTGCCCCAATACCCACGCCTGAGGCATCAGTCTGATCTATAAAGGGTCTGCTATAGTCAGGACTTGTCAAGGACCACTGCACAGTGTCTCCTTCCATCTGGTAAAGGCTTTCTCACAGGCTGGGTCCCAGGTAATTTTCTTTGGCATCCTTTTCTTTTACCAGGTCAGATAGGGGAGCAGCCAGGGCACTGTAATTGGGTACAAATTTCCTATAGTACCCTGCTGTCCTAGAAACTCCTGACCTGCTTCTGTGTTTCTGGTCTGGCCACACCTGGATCATCTCTATTTTTATTTGGTTAGAACGGAGCTGTCCCCGCCTACCACATGCCCGAGGTATACCACTTCTCCCATGGCCACCTGGCACTTCTCAGCTTTAACAGTGAGCCCGGCCCTCTGTATCCTGCCCAGCACTTCCCTAAGGTGGGACAGGTGTTCCTCCCAGCTGGCACTAAAGATGGCAATGTCATCCAGGTATGCCACGTGTACTCCTCAGCACCATTTAACTTCTGGTTCACCAACCTTTGAAAGTGGCTGGGGCATTCTTCATTCGAAAGGCATTACTTAAATTCAAATAAGCCTATCAGAGTGATGAAGGCCGACTCTCCCTAGCTCTGTCTGTTAACTCTGCCTGCCAATACCCCTTGGTCAGGTCAATAGTGCGTGAAGGTAGGTCGCCCCTCCCAACTTGTCCAGGAGTTCCCTCATCCGGGCATCAGGTGGGTGTCTGATTTTGTGACTGCATTCAGTCCAAGATAGTCCACACAGAAATGAGTAGAGCCATCTGGCTTGGGCACAAGGACTACTGGTGAGGCCCAGGGCTGTGGGATCTCTGAATTACCCTAAATCTAGCATCGCCTCCACTTCCCTCTTAATGTCCTTTTGGACAGCCTCTGACACCTGATATGCTGTCTGCGTGATGGGCATCTGTGTCCCTGTCTCCACACTGTGCGTCGCTAAGGGGTTAGTCAGGCTTGGTGCTAAACAATGGGGCAAAGTCTGCTAAAACCTCCCTTACTTCCTGGATCTTGTCTGAGGCCAGCTGGGAAGACAATTTACTGCCTCCACAGAGGACTCCTGCTTGCTTTCTTCCAGCAAGTCCAGAAGGGGTCTCCTTCGTCCATCCCTCCCAGGACTACACACTGCAAACAACATGTCAGCCCTATTAGCATATGGCTTCATCATGTTGATATGGTACATGCTTTCTGTCTGTCTTCTGTCAGGTAACTCTATAATATAGTTCACGTCATTTACCTTCCTAACTACTTTGTATGGTCCTGCCCACTCAGCCTGCAGCTTGTCTTTCCAGACTGGAATAAGGACCATGACTTCCTGACCCACCATGTATAAGCGAGCTCTGGCTCTGTGGTGAGTACCACACTTTTTGTTTCTGTTGGGCAGCTGCCAGTTTGCTCTGGGCTGTCCCCATAAGCTCCTTCAGCCTTTCCCGAAACCCTAAGGATGCAATCCACTATGGGAGTTCCCTGGGTGGCGTGCTTGCCTTCCCAGTCCTCCCGGATCAAGTCTGGGGGCCCATGTACCTGGCGTCCATATAAGAGTTTGAACGGGTAAAATCCTGTCGACTCTTGGGGCACCTCCTGTATGCAAACAACAGGTGGGAAGGTATTTCTTCCAGTCCCTCCCATGCTGTTCAGCAAATGCCCGGATCATTGACTTCAGGGTACCATTAAATCTTTCCACAAGCCCATTGGCTTGTGGGTGATGCAGTGTCGTGCATCACTGCACCACCCACTTCTCCCACAAACATTTCATCAGGTCTGACATGAAGGAACCCCTCGATTGGTGATAGCCTCATGGAAACCCAACATGGGTGAAAATCCCAAGTAAGGCATCTGCCACTTTATCTGTCCTCAGTGAGGATAGGGTGACTGCCTCTGGGTACCGGGTGGCATAATCCACCACAGTCAGGATGAATCTCTTCCTAAGGAGCTGGGAGTATTTAAAGGCCGCAATATCCATTCCCAACTTATGTAATGGAAACCCACTGTGGGCAATGGAATCAGGTGGCTTGGGTTTTCTTGCCCACCTTCCCTATTTCTTGGCACCGTGTCAAGCCCTGCAATACTCCTTCACCTGCTGGGTGAAGTTGGGCCAATAGAAATTTGGGCCAGCTGCATAGTGCACATGATTCCCAGATGACCAGACAAGGAATATCATGTGCAATCTTGAGAAACTGCTCACAATACCCTGGAGAATGACAAGCTGCCTGCCTAGCACCCTCCCTCTGTCTGCACAGCCTGAGTATACATAAGTCCATTTTCCCAATAAACCTTATGTCTGCCATCACCTCCCAGTGCTCCGCCAGAGTTTGCCCAAGCCCTCATCTTCTAGACTAGGGTCACTTCTCTGAGCAGCTGCCAACTCCTAACACATTCCCAAGGCATGGGACAGGTCTCCTACTGTCTTTAAACTAGGGTCCTTAGCACTAGTGTCAGGGCACCAAGGATCACTGTCATCCCTAACCCTCTGGCAATGGGTCACCCTCCCTCTTCAGAGTAACCCTCTGTAGCTGTGTGGTTAACTGCTACTGGGGAAATTTCTACCCTTTTCATTTGTCTCCATATCAGGAGACACAGGCTGGGGAACCAGCCTCCCAGTGGTTTCACAATGGCTTCTGTGGGGTTCAGGGAACTACAATTTTCCCTTGCCGCTAGCTATGGGTAACTGCACACACCATCCCCTGTTTGAGATTGTTGCCCAGGATCACATCCACTGCTAAGGTTTTGGCTACACACTGTTGCACAGTTCCTCTGTTTCACCCCAGTCTAGGAGAACACTAGTGAGTGGCAATGTTTTCTCTTCACCAGTGAACCCTAGTGCAGTGACATATTTATCGGGTATAAGCTGACCAGGCTGTACCATATCCCTTTACTCAATGTCAGGATGCCCCTGTGTCCTTAACCCTTGCATCTGTACACCATTCACCATGACTGGGTGCATGTGTACCTCATGTTCACAGGCAGGCTTCCAGGACACACAAACAACCCACATTTTCCTAGCACCACCTTGCATATTGCCTGCCTGTTTGGGACACTGTCTGGCAATATGCCCAGTTTCTTTACACAACCAACATTCATTTCTTTTCTCAGAGAAATGTTTTCTCTGAAACCTGGGGATAACTGGTTTCGTGGAGGCAGTAAGGGTTTTAGCTGCCCTGAAGGCACGCTTTACCTTTCTGCACTGCCACGCCCACCCTATTTGCTCTCAGAGCAGGTCTGCTCTTGGCATAACAGTCTGAGAGTTCAGCAGCCTCTTGCACTGTTTTGGGATCTCGGTCCTCCAGCCAGGTTTTTAGCTCTGCTGGGCATGCCCAGAAAAACTGTTCTAACAAAATCACATTTTCAATTTTATCTACAGAATTTGCTTCAATTCCTTCCCACCAACATTTTAAAACTGACGTTGTTTCATGGCTAGCTCCTCTAGCTCATGTCAGGCTTCTCTGAGCTAACAGAATTTAGCTCTCTATGATTCAGCAGTTAATTCAAATTTTTAACAGTGCAGCTTTAAGTTTGCTGTAATCATTACTGTCCTCATTGTCCATTTGACCAAATGAATCCTGAGCTTTTCCGGTAAGTAGTGGGATAGCTGGAAGCTCCAGGACTCCTAAGAATTTAGTGAATACAAACTTTTTCAAAGAATTTAAAAGGCATCCATATCCTCCCTCTTTAAATTCGCCATCAGTTTGAATTCAGTTTGTAACCCAGTCCTGTAGTCCCAGTTAAACCCAAGTCATTTACCTGCTCTGGTACTGGTGGTTGAGTCATAGTTCTCCAGTTCATGTTGCCTCTGGTGCTCACGCTTCTCAAGGCCAGCCTCCCGCTGTTCTCGCCTGCCTCTGCCTCTCACTCTGCCTCTTGGTGTTCTCACTCTGCCTCTCGGCATTCTTGCTCAGCCTCCTTCTGAACTCCAGCTCCATTCTACACAACTCAATCTGCAGCCTGAGTACTTCTGGCTCTAGATTGCTGGTGACCTTCCCTGCTGCTGTGGCCCTTTGCTGGCACTGGCCCTGCTGCCTCCTCATCGGATCTGACACTGCCGGGCCGCTAGCCCTTTCACACTCAAGGTTTGGTCCCTTACAGTCACTGTCTGTGACTCATTGCTCTGAGCATCTGCACCATCAGGGCATCCATGAGGTTCTGCTTGGTGGCTTTCACCCCGCACAAGACTCTCTGTCCCTGCACAACTGCTTTAAGTAGTCTACAGTGTGCCCATTGTAGTTGGAAGCCATCTTCTTCCCTAACTATGGCTACTCTAACTTGCACTTTGAAAAAAAAAAAAACAGGTAGGAACTTGACTGTGTCAAGTGATATAGTTCTGTTTCCTTTAAAAATAAATCACTGCCCTTTCTTTGCAAGTGAGCTGTACAGTATCAAGCTGACACACTGAACAATAAAAGCTTGTAATATCAAAATTATCTGCACCACTGCCAACCAATCTATCACAACCCCATTCAGCAGGCCAGACCCTCTGCTCCCACAGTGCCAACCTCCGAGCGCAGTATTGTGAACAGGAACAGAACAGGGTAACCCTCCTGTCTGTTTTGTGGGTTCAAATCACCTTGGTCTCAAGTTCTGGAGGGTTTCAAACTGTGAACCTCTTGCTAAGCGTACCCAATGTACAGGCTCAGATAATTCTGCTCTTCGGAAAAATACCAGATATCTTTCACTATGGACACCTTACCAGGTGTACAAAATGAACCATAAAAACTCTATGAAAGACCTCAGATAAACTCTTACCTTTTCCCAGTTTGGTGTACCATTAGCTATGCAAAGTGTCAACTTTAACCATATATGCTTCACTTGTCAAAAAAAATTTCAAGGCACACCAAGCAGTCTCTTTAAAATAGAGGTTTGCTTTAAAATAGATACAAATGTAAATGTAAACACAGAACAATATATCACAATGCATACAATCACTTAAAAGAGCAAGGTTTAAAAGTGCAAACAAATTCCTACCACCAGACAGTTAGACTTATCTATCTAATGTATATCTTCTAACAGTGCTTGAAGTAGATGTTTCTTCTTCAGAGTCCAAACATGAATGTCTCTAAAGGTCAGCCACAGCATAATTAAAAACTGTCTTGAACCTGCCTCCTCCTCCATGATGTCACCCAGCTCCTTCTCTGTTTATTAAAAATTATACAACCAGGATGTCTTATCACTCAGGAGGTATTTTAAATAAGATGACATAAGCAAAAATCTAATTTCCAATATGACTCTGATCTGGAGTGGTTTCTGCTCTTCTTTGATCTTGTCCACCTGGGAACAGAAGTAGGAGGTTGTTTAGGAAAGAGGTTTAGTTTATATGCTGTTTTAACTGAACTATTTGAATAGTTTTGTACTTGAAATTAGTTCTGAGTGTTAAAAATTACTACCTTGAGTTAGAACTGTTACTTGGGCTGTGATATTGTAACTATTAGGGCTGGGAACACTTGTTTGGCAGTGATAATTAGAGTGAAATTTAATGTGATGTTTGCCTGGTGTTGGGGGAGTGTAATTACAGGAATCATATTGTCTTTCATTGTCCACCTGGGAACAGAAGTAGGAAGTTGTTTAGAAAAGAGGTTTGTTTTATATTCTGTTTTAACTGAAATATTTGAATCATTTTGTACTTGAAATTAGTTCTGTGTGTTAAAATTACTACTTTGAGTTAGAACTGTTACTTGGGCTGTGATATTGTAACTATTGAGGCTTGTAGGAACACTTGTTTGGCAGTGACAATTAGAGTGAAATTTAATGTGATGTTTGCCTGGTGGTGGTAGAGTCCTCCCACCCACCCTGTTTTGTAGGCTTTCTTAAATACTGAAAAGCCACTGGGGTTGGGATTGAAGGGCTGTGCATTTCTGTTTGTGACTGAAATTTGAAGCAACAGGAACTGGTGGGCCTGTGACATCATACGGTACCTGATGTCTGCATACACACACTGTTAGCAGGACTGGACACACACTGGACTGTATGTGTTTTTGAGACTTGGGAACATTATTGATGGAGTTGAAATAGGGTTCATAAACAACTGCAGTCAGTACAGAGCGAGAGATGGTATTCAGGGGAAGGGACTGAGAAAAGGGTGTGTGCCATTATGAACAGAGAGGGACAAACAGGATGGCCGCATTCCACAATGGCAGGCATCTTTGGAAGGGTTGTAGGCTGCACGGGCTGTGAGGTGTAATAATTCTCAATTGGACCTGGAGGTGAGGCTGCCCACTCTGTAGACAGCTATCTCATATCAGGAGTGAAGTATATTGGTTAAGGAGTAAGCTGGGGAGTTGTGGGGTGTCCAAGGATAAGGGGTGTGGATATGGGCAGCAGAAGGGTGGGGCTGAGGCTGGGGCAACACTCAGAAATTACAGGACGTTATGTTACACCAAGCAGGAGGGTGGATATTAGGACAGAGGACCCTTAGATAGGGATTTTGACGCTAAGGGGAAAACTTATAGGGTAAACATTCTGAATATAAAGAGAGTGGAGGAGAAGAGTCCAGCAGGGCTGTTGTGGGGAAGCCTAGAAGAGCAGACAGTGAGAAGGGAGCGGTTGTTGTGGGAAGCCTAAAAGAGCAGACTGTGGGAAGGGAGCTCATAAGGAGGACAGGCAAGAGGGAGGAAGAGGGGCAGTTTAGAGGGCAGTCGGGAAACTCAGGTTACTTGATGGAGGCTGGCATAGAGTGGTACAATAAATTTGAGCTACTAAGCAACCTAGAGGAGGAGGAAGGGTTGGTGGAAATGAAGAAATTGATACAGAGGCCGGGGAGGGAGTCTGATACCCATAGAGCATCACAAACCGCAATGGAAAGGATAGAAATAGTCCCAGAGGGAGAAGGGGAAACATAAATGTTAAGCAGATGGGGAGATGCAACATATTGCAGACATGAGGGAGGAGAGCACGACTGAGAGAAACTGGGAGACAAGGAGGTGGGGAGGGGCCCCTTCAGGAGGGGTCTGTACCAAGGATGGGGCCCTAGGTAAAGGGACCCACAGAGGGCCTCTGGAGGCAGGTACTATTACAAGGAGGAGGATGGTGGCGTGGGAAGGAAAAACCATCAGGGCCAGGATAAATGGTTCTGATAAGAGAGGGTTAAGGGACACCTATTCGGGGGTCTGAGTTGTTAATGGGCAAAATAACAAGGGAGGCAGAAAGGGAGGGTGACAGGGGTCTCCAATAAGGTGGGAAAACTCCCATGGAATTGAGATCACGAATAAAGGGGGATGGGGTTGACAGCGATAGTGGAGGTAACCATAAGGATGATGGCGGTATTAAGGTTCTGTTGTTGGGAGACTCAATGATTAGGGGTATCCATTGGGAGGACAGGGGTGGATGCCATAGCCAGGTGAAGGTAGTGAGTATCTCTGAGCTGGCCGGTGCACAGAGCAAAGTTCATGGTGTCTGAACTGGTTAGGGATTGTGGAGGAAACCAGATTTCCTGGTGCATTTGGGAACTAATGATCTAGAGGAAATAGCATTTGGAAATCCAAGCAAGGTTCGAGAACTTGCAGATTCTGTTAGGATAATGGATGCCTTTTCCTTTTGGGAGATATTGCCAGCACCAAAGACCTCAGTGGAGAAAAATGAAGATCTGCAGAGGTTAATGACTGGCTCAGGAAGTGGGGTGAAGAAAGTGGGTCGGGGTGTTAGAGAACTGGAAAAGGTTTGGGAGGATAAGGGACTGTATGCCAAGGATAGGCTTCACCTTGCCCCATTAGGAAGGAGATCATAAACGGGAGTGGCTGACTACATTCAAGAAAGTGGGTTTAAACTTGTGAGGGGAGGATAAGAGGGGCTGACAAGCCCTCTCCTTCAGATGAGGGAGTAGCCTTCAAACCCAAGGGAGGGAAATAGACTGGGAAGGTGGTTTCAGGAGGAGCAGAGGGTGGATGGAAGTATAAGGAACCTGGGGGTTTGACAAAGGGATCAGGGATGAGGGGTGGGGTGGTGTTAGTAATTGCCAGGGCTTGGGAAACAAGTTGCCAGAGTTCCAGAGCCATGCTGTTCGAGGGTGGATATGGTGGTGGTCCAAGAACTGGGCCAACAAAACCATGACTGGGACCTAAACGTGTTGGGGTACACTATGCTTAGGAAGGATAGAAAGGAGGGCAGAGGGGGTGGAGTGGCTATGTTCATTAGAGATGACATAGAAATTGCTAGGGTAGAAGAGGCAGAGGGAAAGTGGAGGCCTTATGGGCTCCCTTAATGAACCCCGCAGGAGGTAAGGTCAAGCTGGGTGTAGTATATATGCCCCGGAATGGGTGATGTTCTGGAGGATGGTTTGCTGGACAACATCATTGCCCACTGTGGACCAAAAGGGAGGGAGTAGTGTTGATGGGGACCTTAATATGCCAGGTACAAACTGGAGAACCATGTCCTCTAAGGTGGCCAAGGAGCAGAGGCTTCTGGACGGCTTCAGGATGTGTTCTAACACAGCACATGATGAAGCCCACAAGGGAGGGCATGTCCTGGATGTGGTTCTGGTGGATGGGGATCTGGTAAGGGACCTGGTTGTAGAGGATCCTGACTGGGAGTGACCACAATACTGTCTGGTTTCAAATAAGCATGGGGGAGGGAGAGATCTAGGACACTGGCAATGGACTTCAGGGGAAGACTTTGTGGGCATGGAAATATTCTCAGGATCACTTGAAGGGATTACAATAATGACAAGTGTGGAAAAGAGATGGGAGGTCATAAAATGGGAACTTCATGAAGCAGTCAGGACCTGCGCTAAGATGAAGCGTAAGGGAGCAAGGTCACATAAACCATGCTGGTGATCCAGTGAGGTTCAGGTAGTGGTCAGAAAAAGAAGGCTACCTACAAAAATATAAAACAACGAGAGGGTATAGGAAAGGAAATGTACCATCTTGCATCTAAAAAGTCACCCAGATGGGGCGGGGGCAAAGTCAATAAAGAGCAGCAGCTGGCACAGGGGATATGGGGGGAGGAAAAGGGGTTCTTCCAGTACATTGGGGAGTGGAGGAAAACAAAGGGCCATCTTGGCAGGTTGAGATCAGAAGGAGGGTGAGTGGAAGAGGCGAGGGACCAGGCAGAGGTATTAAACGAGTACTTCGCCTCTGTGTTCACTAGGGAGGGGATGGGATATCTACAAAGCAAGGCATGATGGGGATAGAAGTGGTAGTGAGGGGATCAGGGGAGCAGCAGAAATGGAGCAAGAGGGAGGAGAGTTACCCAGGTGTGTCACATCAGGATAAGGATAAAAAGCCAGTAAGGTGGAGGGACAGATGATGCTATCTCCACTGAAAGGGTGTGGATTCTTAAGGGCCTAAAGAAAGATAAATCTCCTGGACCGGATAGCATTCATCCGTGAGTACTATGGGAATTGGCAGACATACTGGCTGCACCCTGGCGGAGCTCTACAACAGGTTGCTTGAGACAGGCAGGGTACCTAGGGATTGGAGAGGCACATGTGGTGCCAATCCATAAAGGGAGTCGAGGTAAGTACCAGGTAACTATAGACCATCAGTTTGACCTCGGTGGTAGGAAAATTAATGGAGAGTATACTAAAGGAACAATTGGGGTGTAATGTGGAGGAGGTGGGAGGTCTGGATAGTCAGCAACATGGGTTTGTGCCAGGTAGATCATGACAAACCAATCTTGTGGAATTCTACATATGGGTAACATCAGAACTGGACAGGGAAAGCCTGTGGATGTATTATTCTTGGACTTCATCAAGGCATTCGACTCTGTCCCCCACAATGGTCTGGTGGAGAAACTGACGAGGTTGCGAGTAGACCCTTTGATGGTCAGATGGCTTGAAAACTGGCTAGCTGGGACACTCAGAGAGTAGTGGTCGGTGGGGAGCTCTTGAACCCTAGAGGTCGGTAGTGGGGTACCGCAGGAGCTCGGTCCTGGGTTCAATCCTGTTTAATGCATACATTTTGGACATCAGGAGGGTATAGGGTGCGAAATGAGTCTCTTTGCTGACGACTCCAAGATGGGAGCAGTAGTTGAGGGGAAGAGAGGAGATTGGCCCCTGCAATGGGACCTGGACACCATGGAAAGGTGGACTCACACAAGGTAAATTTTAATATCACCAAGTGCAAGGTGTTACATCTTGGGGGGAAACCCTAAACACAGGTACATCCTGGGAGGAGGTGCTGGAGTTCTCAACAGGGGAAAAGACCTAAGGGTCATGGTGGATGCATGTATGAATAACTCCGAGCACTGTAGGAGAGCGGCTAGCAAAACAAACAGGATGTTGGGATGCATCATAAGGGGATCACCTCTAGGAGCAAGGAATTGATTCTGCTGCTGTACAATGGATTGGTTAGCCACACCTTGAGTACTGTGCACAGTACTGGAGACCACACTTGAAGAGGGACATACAGCTCCTGGAGAGGTACAGAGGAGGGCAACTAAGATGATCACGAGGACTAGGGGATTTGATGTATGAGGACAGACCTTGAGGAGCTTTGCCTGTATTCATTGGAGGAGAGGAGAGACAGGGGGACATGATTGAGGTCTTCAAGTACCTCAAGAGAATAAATAGGTAAACACGGAGGGATCCTTAGACTAAAGCAGGAGGTATCACCAGAGGGCATGGTTTGAAGTTGGAAGGTGGAAGGGTGAGGGGGAAGTGGAGGAGGTTTTCACTGAGAGGGTGGTGGATCCTTGGAACGTGCTGCCTGGTGAGCTGGTTCAGAGATCCGAGTGGAGGGCTTCAAGAGAGGTGGAACAGACACAGAAAGCGGATGTATCAGATGATGGCCTGGCCCAGGGGGTGGGGATGGACGATAGGGGTTTCTGGAACACAAGGGGAGGGCCTCGGTACCCAACTAGGGATCTGAGGTTCGAGCAGACTCAATAGCTCATATGGCCTAATCTGCTGGCATTAGTATATTAGTATGATCTAGTGTGTTTTCCTGCCTTTCAAAGACATCAAAAGACTTTCTATGACTAACTCTTCCAGATCTCACTGAGGTGTAATATGCTTTGTAACACCAGGTGAAATTAACTGGGCTTCCTCTGAAGACATCATAAAGGGATATTTTAGTTCCTGGCTTCAAAGAAAACTGGGATGTTACTCACCTTACAGAGATCCGCTGTTTAACGTATCCTGTCCTTTGAAGTGATACCTGGGGGTCCCAGGAGCACAGGATTTCTCATGACAGACAATCACACTACATTTTTTTTTATATTACAAAATCATGGAGTAGTCAGAGCCAGCTGTCCAAGTGTCACAGAGCCTAGTGGGCCTTACCCAAAGAATGAAAAAAAAAATGACAGCTTTGCAACATGAAAACACATAACATGCACATCAAGCTCTAGGAGGAGTGTGTCTGTTTGCTAAGCTGACACTGGGTACACAGCTTTCCCAGAGGTGACCCATGGTCCAGTGACTGTGGAGATTAGAGTACAGTCTGCAAGGACAGGAGGCCACTAAACTGGACCCTATTTCGGAGTCCCTGAAGTTTATTCTGAGCTGTCTGATACTGCTATAGATATGGCTGCAGTTAGCAAATGTCTCTGTGGGGAAGGTCAGCACGTGTTGTTTTTGGTTTTATATGAATATTGTTAAGATATGTGTGTGTGTGTGTGTGTGTACTGCCATCTCCTAGGATCCTTGTGGTAAAGGGTGTTGAGTCTAACGAGGTATCTTAAATACATTAATAAATCCACAAATAAATGCTATTTTACGTTCCAGATCATTTAAATCAATAGTGCTGGGCTGTGTTATCATAACTATTGCCCTCAGTGCAGGGACTAAAAGCTGCATTTTTCAACAGGCATTTGCCCCAGAGATTGCTTGGCTGAGTGAAACGTTGAATCAACACACAGCTTGGCCGCAAAGAAACAATATCCTGTTTTTTCTTGTATCCCTTGGTACTGCAGGTTACGAGGTGCCCTGTATTCAATGCACTGCTTTAATTCCACAATTGGTCCTATGGCATGAGCCTGCCCAGTCAAGTAAATCTTTATTTATTTATTTATTTATTAAATTTTGGTGACTGGGTAGGCCCACTGAACCTGAAGGTCCCTTTTCAGGGGCGACCGGGATAACAATACTAGTTAAGATACAGAAAAACAAAAAGAGAACTTTTGTACACATTATTAGTTACAACATGAGGAAGTTACAGGAAGCAGTGGATACGGGCATGGTTATCATCATGACACAGTTTCAGTAGATAATTCTTTGCATGTTGTTTATTCAGGAGTAACATATGACCCCAGGTGAAAAGAACGATTTTGGCGGGTAGTAGGTAGGCTGCTAATAGAAGGTGTGTTGGAAGGAGGGAGTACCTAAAGAGCCTTATGAACTGTGGCAGTGGCATGCACTTGAAGTCAGCATATGGGACTTGAGCCTGGTGTGGAAGTTCCTGAGTGAGGAGGTGTCTTGGACAGAGGGAGGAGCTTGTTCCATTGGCAGGGTGCTTGGGAGGAAAAGGACCTCACGCCAGCATTTGTCCTTACCCTAGGGACTTCTAATAGTGTTCTGACTGAAGTCCTTAAGTTCCTTGGGTTGTGCTTGATGGTTATGGACTTGGCTATACTAGGCGGAGCATGGGGTTTGAGAAACTTGTAGGCCTGGACAAGCAGGGGATATGGAATGAGCAACCAATGTGGGCCAGTAGAGCTGGGCTAGAGTGTCGCAGTGGTGATGTCGTGGGTGGTCTTGAGTAGCAAAGCGGCTATTTTATTATACAGGGTTTGCATCCTGGTTATCTCTTGCTTTCCCATGCCCTGTATTATCAGGGCCACAAAGGTCAGGGTAGGAAGCAGGACACTAGTAGCAATGGAGAGCCTGGCCTCAGGGATGAGCTGGTCCCTGAGTGGGGTACAAGGTGCGGTTGCGATGCAGGAGTCCTAGTGACCTGGTCTCACGTGTTCCTTGTAAGTGATATTCTGGTCCAGCGTTAGGCCTAGGTATTTAAGGGAAGGAACTACATTAAAGGCTTTGCCAGAGAGTGTAGTTAAGCGGAGGGATGAGGACCTGTCAAGTCCTAGGGATCTTGTCCCAAATAGCATTGCCTTGGTCTTGTCAGCATTGAGTACCATTCTGTTCTCACATAGCCAAGTCTCTAGGGATGTGAGATCCTTTTGGAGGATAGGGCCTAGTGTAGCCACATCGCTCATGGGTGGGAAGATGACAGTATCGTCTGCATTCTATACACAGAGCTCTCCTGCAGTAGGAGCTTAGGTTGTTGGTAAACAGGGAAAATAGGAGGGGCCTAGTATTGATCCCTGAGGTACACTCTGTTTTAGGGTAGCGGGTCAGACATGAGCGCTTTCCATGGACCCTCTGAGCCTGGCCTGATAAGTAGCTCCCAAACCACTTAAGGGCATGAGTGTCTGGGCCAACATTTTGCAGCTTTTGTAGCAGCAAGTTGTGGTCTCCGAGGTTGAATGCCTTTGATAAGTCAATAAAGACTGCAGCAGTGGGTATCCTTTGTCAGCTGCCCTGAGCACTTCGTCCGAGAAGTTGATGAGGGCGGTATCAGTACCATGGTTTGTTCTGAATCCATGTTGGGCGGGGCAAGGAGCAGATGTGCTTCCAGGTAGTCTCTGAGTTGATTGTAGAATACCCTTTCTTGCACCTTGGCGAGTGAGCAGAGGAGGAGATAGGCCTATAGTTGTTTAGTTTTTCCTGGTCCCCTTTGTGGATAGGTATGACATTGGCATGTTTCCACTGGTCAGGGACTGCTCCTTCCCTCAGTGATCTGTTGAGGAGCATGGTTATGGGCCAGGATAAGGAGGTAGCACCTGCCTTGAGAAGCCAAGGGTTGTTCCCATCGGGTCCCTCTGACTCTTTGGGTTTCAAGTTCCTTAGGAGGGTAAGGACTTCAGTCCATTTGGCCAGTCTCAGGTGAAAAAGGGTCGCTCCATAAGGGGTGCTTCAGCTGAGCTTGGGGAGGTTGGGGGACTAGCATGTCTTATAGGCCTCAAGATCTGAGAAGTGCCTGTTTAGGGCAGCCGATATTTGAGAAGTCAGTTGTGAGCTGACCGTTGATCTCTATGGGGCAGGATTCAGGCTTTTGCTGCCCTTGATCAGATCAATCTTCACGGACTAACAATATATATACAGTATAATCCTACTCTGTGTTGCTTGACCGTATTTATTTGGCCTGAGACAGGAGTTTGTGCAGTGAAATCAAATGCTCATCCACACACGGAATCTAAATACCACGCTTTACCTTTATGTCTGGAGCCGCTACTGATTACAATTGAGGAAAGAATTGCTGCATTTCTCGGCTCTCCAACTGTCACAAGAATGCCATGCCTCACGGTCTCCATGGCAACGGGACACTGCTTTATCTTTATGTCCGGAGCCACTACGTTACAAGTTAGGAAAGAATTGCTGCATTTTCAGCTCTCTGACTGTCACAGGAAGCCATGCCTGCGGTCTCCATGGTGACGGGACACATTGTTCTGTTTACCTTGGCAACCACAGCTGTCACACAGGGACATATGCCAGAGACAGGCATTCGGCAATGCCTGCTATTGGCATTCTGTTAAGCAGATAAAGCCATACCTCTCAGTCTTTCATTCCCCAAATGTGGAACATTCAACCTCTTAAAATGTGGAACAAACAGACAAAATGTGGGCATTCAATAGCTCAGAACACAGTAAAATGCATGCCATTATGTTCACAAAGTTTTTATTACCAAAATACGGAGGTTGGGGAGGTGATGGCCAGAGGAAATAACCTGAAAGTGAAAAAAAGGAGTTTGGGTAGCCTGTTTTCATATTACGCAGACAGAGGCCAGATATACCCTGGCTACTGCTATACATTATGGGATCGGGGAAGGGATGACAACCTGCTGATGTATGGCTGTAGAATATATGTTCTAAGCATAGAAACTCTTATTAACATAAATAGGTTGATTAGTCGAAGCATCACCAACAAGGAAAAACAGCGAATACTACGGATAATGGTGCAGGCGAAAGGTGGATTTGGAAGTTTTGAAGTGAATTTCACAAGGTTTAGTGCCCAGATGAGTGATAATGTAATCAAAGGCACTCCTATGTCATTCGGCGTAATGAATATAATGATATTGTACTCAATGTGCTATATGTATTGTTGAAGTTGAAGCTTCCTACAATGAAGTTGAAGTTTTAAAAAAGAACTCCTATTAATTATATGGTTCTGAGGGCCTTGGTCATCAGAGCGTTCCTAAAGCGCGGATGTATTTAAAAAAACATTCTGATGGGTTGTTTACCCTGAATGCATGGTCAGTATTTTACAATTTGCATGGATGGATGTAAAACAGGAGGCTGCATTTCAGCAGGGAAAAAACTGGAATAAGGTCTACCCTCCTCTCCTTCCCTTGTAGTGTGATTTGATTTCTGTTGTGGAACCAACTTCCGTTTACATTTTTTTTGCATGCCCTCCTTTCCTTTGTGTTTGTGTAAGATTTCGTTTCGTTTGGAACCAACTTCCGTTTGCATTTTTTTTGCATACCTTACTTTCTTTTGGTCAACTGCTTTTTTTCTTGTTTACCATTTCAGCTTTTTTGGGTTGTGCAGTTTTCTTTGTTTGGATTGTTTTACTGTTTTATGTTTGGTGCTTCATCTAATTAGTTGCCTTCTTTCTTGCACCCTCCTCTTTTTCTCATTTAGTTAGACATTTTTGCAGTTGCATTTTTAGGTTTGCTATATATTTGATTAATTTTTGTTTGCATTCATTTTATAGCTATGCTTTAGCATTTGTTTGCATTGAATTGTTTTACTGTTATTTTATTTTTGGTTTGCATTTCGTTTTTGGTTGTTGCTTTACTTTTCATGTTTGTTTTTGCACTTCAGGCCTCCACGACCAACGTAGGTTGTGGATATGGTGTACTTATCCACATGTTATGGTAGTGTCCTTTCCCTATAAATCCTGATGGAAAGTCTTCAAGCTGGCTCCTCCCACCCACCCAGGTTGTAACTTCCCTAGCACTGCCCCGTGATGCCAATTCTTCCTTTCTGCTGGAAGAAGAAGGTTCCCTCCTTATCGCTCTCCACATATACTGAGGCCCTTTGCTTGCTTTTCCAAATAAAACAAAACTCTGTCTTGATTTTCGAATTCTTCTCACCACTGTTATAGATGACACAAAGTCTGCTCGGGGTTCCAGAAATGCGGTTGCGAGCAGCTTATGTCGTGATCTGATCCACACACCTCATGCTTCTACTGCCTGGGACATGAGCATGATGTCCAGCCTGCATCGATTGCTGTTCATTTCTACCAGCAGCTCTCGAGGATCGCTAAGCCCGCTCACTCCTTGGCCATCCAGGTGACAGGGATCTTCCCATTCATTCAAAGGACACTTGGGATGTCTCCATGGCTGAGGGTCCACTGAGCAACTTTGGCTTTTGAGGAGGTCGCGCCTGAGACCACAGTGCAGACCTCCTTGGCTTGGCTTTTCTGCTCTCTCAGAGTGCTTCTTTTTACTGGTGCATTCAAGGATTTGTGCCATTTCCCTGCCCTCTTTAGGGCAGGGTCCTAAGGAGCACCAAGTCCAGAAAACAAAAGCGGAGAAGGAGAAAATGATCAAGAAGTGGTCTTGCTGACATTTGTGGGATTGGGAGTGCTCGGGTCTCTGATTCCCACGCTCGCTGGAACACTCATCTTTGGATGATGTTTCAGAATTGGCCACCATCTCCATGGTCTCCGCATTGGGCCAGTTGCCTGAGACTCAGGCCTAGCGTTCCAGATTTTCTCATGTCGATCGACACTTTGTCTACCGAGGAGGTTGATGCCTCCTTGTCCAGGACCCTGATCCTGACCTTCTCGGGGGAGTCCACTGTTCTGCTGCTCCCCAGTCCGAGCTTCAAGGCCTGAGAGGGCCCAGTCTTCATTGGCACCCTCTGAGACCCACCGCGCCAGTCCCCTTAGTGGTCCCAGTCGAGGTCCCATTCCAGAAGCCCAGGCTCAGGCAGCCTGCATCATTTGTGGCGCTCGTGCTCCAGGCACTCAGGCAAGCAGCACAGCCACTATTCCTCATCCTCTTCATCCTCTTCAGGTGAGGAGGGCACCGATGCAAGATGTGTCACTACTATGAGGATCTTATGTGGCAGCAGCTTTGGCTGACTGGATCAAGCCAATCTTGGCTTCCCCAGCCCTTCCTTGGGTACCACTACCGGAGCCGCAGCAGACTCCACCCTAGCAGGAGCTGGTTTGTACAGTCCCAGCTCAGCCAATGCCAGCCTCTCCGCTGATCCTGGTGGAGCTGCCACCCAAACAGCCAATGACTGGTGCCCTGACTAAGGATGCTCTGCTAGGCAAGGGTTTGCCCCATGGCTGTCAGTCACCGTCACCCCAGACTACCTAGCTGGGTGATTGGGGACTCGGGAGGATGACGCAGTTTCCTGATTCCTCAGAACCTGAGGGTACTCTCTCCACTCCGCCTATTAGACATGGAGTCAGTGGGGACAAATATCTATGGACCAGGGTCCTACTTCCTTTATGGGCTTACTCCATTTGATTTCTGAGTCAACCAGACTCAAGCTGGAGCCCATCCAAAAGCAGGAGCGGTACCCACTTACCAAGATCCTAGACTGGGGATACCCCATGGAGGCCTTCCTGGTTCAGGATGCAATATTCAGTCCTTCCCTGGAGCTGTGGCAGCATCCGGCATCTTGTCCTGCGCCATCAGCCTGGATGGCCTGCAAGTACGGTCCCTACTAGATCTCTCTCAGGATTCACTGAGCATCCCTCGGCTGAGGTCTTGTTGCCAATTCTGTTTTCTGGCACACAGGCAATATCAGAGAAATAGATAAACCCTGAGAGGAGTCCAGAAGTTGGACGCATGATGAAAAAAGCGCATGGTGCCTCTTTGCTCGGCCTAAGGTAGGTGAGCTTGGCCCTCCTGATGGCCCACTTCTCACATGCCCTCCTGTGGTCCCTGGATGAGGTGCTCCCCACCTCCCCACTGAACTGCAGACCACCGTTAAGATCAGGGATGCTGTTGTGAAGCAACAGTTCCAAATAGCCATGGACATTGGAGGTCTTGTGCCAGGTCCATGGCTGCAGCAGTTGCCATGCACCACAGGGCTTAGCTGCACATCTCCACCTTCACAGCAGATATGCAGCACAAGTTGGCAGATGTGCCCTTCTTGGGGACCAACTTGTTTGGGCCTGGGGTTGAGGGCACCTCACCAGAATTGAAAAGTCCAACGCCACCTTGAACTTGGTGACTTCTGCTCAGAAGGACTCTAAGGACCCAAACCATCTATGAAGAAGCCCTTTAAGTCGCCTCTGCCCTGCTGTCAAACCTGCCCAGCCCCAAGCTGGACAGCAGCGAGCCTGGTGCCCCTCAGCCCAGGTTTGTGGCCTCAGTCATCAGAAAGCTCAGAGGACATGGTCCCAGTGGTCCCTCAGCCAGGGCCTCCTCTGCTTCCAAGCCTTCCCAGTGACAGGATGGGGGTGTCCTCCCTCTCCCATCCTGAATTCCTTGGTCCTCCCATTGGGGCCGGCTCTGCCACTTCCTTTCCGCCTAGTCAGCTGTTACCACAGACAGGTGGATTCTCAAGGTGGTCGGCCAGGGTCTGCCTCTGGAGTTCAAGGCTTACCCTCCCAGCCGAGCCCTCATCCCATGGGAGGACATATTGTCAGTCGACTTTCAGTCAGCCCTTCAGGACAACATTGCCCAACTCCTTCACAAGGAGGTAGTGGCTCCCATCTTGGACCTCCCAACTAAGCCAGGGTTCGTCTCCAGGTACTTCCTGGTACCAAATGGATGGGGGTCTGGTGCCCCATTTTAGATCTGCACAGCCTGAACAAATGCATCAGGTCCTGCATCTTCAGGATGGTAACTCTGTCCCAGATTATACCATCTCTGGTGCAAAACATGTGATTTTGCTCTTTGGATCTTCAGGGCACATTCTTCCACATCCCAATCCATCCATCCCACCAGTGGTTCCTCCGCTTTCAAGCAGAGGAACCCTCTACAAGTTCAGTCCATGCCATTTGGCCTGTCCTTGGCCCCAAGGTCTTCACCAAATGTGTAGCAGTGGTGGCTGCTTACCTGAGGTGCTGGTGAGTCTGGGTATACCCTTACCTGGATGACAGGCTGATCATGGGTCCCTCCAGGCAGCAGGTGGGCGATCAGGGACCTGGCCCTCTGGACCGCATCTCTTTGGGCCTCCTGGTCAACAAGGCCAAATTAGAACTCATGCTCTCGCAGGTGATACAGAGCAGAGCTAGACTCTTGCAGAGCTTGGGCATGGCTCCCAGCGGAAAATAGTGGAGGTTCTTACCTCCTTTGCCCGATCATTTTGAGTTGGGCATTGCATCCTACACAGGGCCTCCTGTGTCTTTTGGGCTACATGGTGGCCTGCACCAATGTGGTCCATTGGGCTCACTGGAGAATTCATTCCCTGCAGTGGGAGCTGGCCAGCCAGAGGTCTCAGTGCAGGGGTCACTTTGACCAGCTGGTCACTGTGACCCAGCAGATGGGACGCGCTCCAGCACTGGCTAGTCCTGGAACATCTGCAGGAGAGTATCCTGCTCATTCGTCTGGAGCCGATGGTCATCCTGATGACTGACGCCTCTCTCATCAGCTGGGAGCCCACCTGGGGATCACAGAGTCCACAGGCTCTAGACCCTGAGGTCGATGTCACATCAACCTGCTGGAGCTCAGGGCAGTTCAGCTGGTGCTGACCACATTGCTCCACATCTCAGGGGTCAAGTGGTTCAGATAAAGATGGACAACACCACAACCATGTAGTACCTCAGCAAGTAGGGTGGCACGCATTCCCTTCCACTGTGCAGGGAAGCTCTCCACATCTGGACTCTCATGCACAGCCAGGAGGCCATGCTCCTGGCATTCCATGTGGCGATGTCTCCAACCAGCTGGTGGACGCTCTCAGCTGTATGAGCATGGCATCTCACAGTGGTCTCTCCATCTCAGGTAGTGCACAGCCTGTTCTCCCAGTGGGGCACCCTGTGGTGGACCTGTTTGCCTCCAGGGAGAGCATAAAGCTGAGAGCTCTTTTGTGCCCTCTCCTCAGCAGGGAGTGCTGCAGGGGATGCCTTCTTGGGGCCCTGAACCCCGGGCCTCCTCTGTGCCTTCCCTCCTTTCCCTTGATCCACAAGGTGCTGCTCAAGGTGTGGAGGAACAAAGCACAGGTGATCCTGGTGGCTCTGGACTGGCCCCACCAGTTCTGGTACCCTCATCTCAGCAACAGCAGCCTCCCGAGGTGTCTTCCTCTATGCCCGACCTGCTCTCCATCTGTAACAAGGGATAAAGAGTTTGTCCCCATATTGCAGCCTAACCTCATTTTGGTCTGAAATATCATGTGTCTGTGTAACAAATGTTGGCCTATATAATTGGATCATATAAAGCTTGTGAAGCCACAAAACAAACTAAGCCACAGTTGCAATATTACAGTGCCTTTTGACATTTGTGCTGACCATGTAAGTAATAGCAAACATTTGGCCTATGTGACTGCAAGCAGGAACACAGGGTAAAGTCCAGGTTCCTTTTAACTAATCTGTAGTGCTTGTCCTTATATGGACAGGCCAAAGTGCTTGTTAGTGCAGTTTTGAGTTGATAAACTTATCTCTTCCTCCTGAACCTTGGTTACTGGTGGTGACAGCTGTTACTAGCCATATATGATAATAGAATGTACACCATCTATACTTGTGCTGACCAAGGATGAGCTCATACATATACCAAAGAAAGAGTATTACCTTATAAGTTGATGTTTGTGCTTGTTTTAAACCAATCATAGAAAACCATAGGAAATGATGATGCTGTCTTTCAATATATAAGCAAGCCTGCACACACTGTTATTTTGAAGAATGTACCATGCAACCTCTCCTCACGATTATTATTGTAATCATTAAATTCTTCCGCCATCAGTCTCATCTCCATTCATCTCATTTTTAATTTATAATTAAATAACTATAACACAACGCCTACACCATCAGTCAGGGAAGGTACTTCACCTGGACCTTCAGTTCCTGCACCTTGAATGGAAGAGGTTCTCCATTTGGTGTCAGGGCAAGGGTTGGACCCTTTGTCCTGCCGGGACTTGCATCTTTGATTACCTCTGGTCCCTCTCCCAGTCAGGCCTCAGGTCGACGACCCTTAAGGTGCACCTGGCTGCCATCTCTGCTTACTGGGCATGGGCCGGTCAGCAGTCGGTGGCACAGGAGAAGGTGGTCTGGAGCTTTTTAAGGGCTTGGATCACATTTCCCTCCGTGTGTGAACCACCACCACCTTGGGATCTGTTGCTTGTTTGGCAAAGCTCATGGGCAAGCCATTCGAACCTATGCACAGGTGTGAGATGTCACACCTGTCATGGAAGACCACTTTCCTGGTGGCTATCATGTCAGCCAGAAGAATCAGCAAGCTCCAGGTGCTCTTGGTGGAGTCTCCATACCTGGTCTTCCACAGGGACAAGGTTGTCCTGTGCCCCAACCCGAAGTTTCCCTGAAGGTTGTGTCAGATTTCTACATTAACCAGGTGATTAATCTCTGGTGTATGTTACCAATCACACCTCGGAGGCCGAGCACAGGCTCCACACTTTGGACCTGCAGCAAGCACTAGCCTATTATAAGAAGCGCATGGCTGGAGTTTGGGGACAGGCTTACCAGCTATTTGTTATCTAAGCTGAAGCTGCACCTGGCAGACCAGCAGCTAAGCAGATGAGTGCCAGGTGGATTGTATCCAATCAACCTTTGCTATAGGCTGGCATGTAGGAGCCTCTGGCTGGGCTAAGGCTCATTCCACCCGTCATACTGCTGCCTTGGTGGCTGCTTCCAGGGATGTCCCTATCCAGGAAATCTGCAGGGTAACTATCTGGGGTCAGCATACACCTTCATTTCCCACTACCACATTGACCTTGAGTCATGCCGGGATGCGGTTTTGGGCCTCAATTCTTCAATCCTTATTTCCCAAGTAGGGGTGTCGCCTTGCCACCCTCCTGCTAGAGGAATGCTAGAATTCTGCCAGAATGTGTGGATAAGTGCACCATATCCACATCCCTAGAAAACATGTTACTCACCTGTAATAGTAGTTCTAACAGTAGTATATGGTGTACATTCACACAGAACAACCTGACCTCCCTGGCAGTGGCACCGACTCAGCTTCAGCGGGCAAGAACTGGTGTCACTGGTGGTGCTAAGGGAGTTACCACTGGGGTGGGTAGGAGAGCCAGCTTGAAGACTTTCAGGTAGGATTTAAAGGGAAAGGACACTGTCAGAGCGTGTGGATGTACACCATATACTACTCCTAGAACTACTGTTACAGGTGAGTAACCTCTTTTTGTAGCCACTTCTTGCTCCTGTGTGTGGGTCTTCTTGTTTCTTTGGCCCAAAATGCCTTGGCTGACAGCCTCAGCAGGTCAATGTACAAAATGAACAAGTGGGAACTGCTGACCTCAGTTGCTGAAGACCTGTTTGACAGGTGGGGTCATCCAGAGTTGGACCTTTTTTGTCCCCACTCAGCACAAAACTGTGGCGTTTCTGCTCTCTAGATCCAGGGCCTAGAGTTTTCTGGTAGAAGCATTGTCCCTCTCCTGGAAAGGTAGGTTTCTTTACTCACTCCCTCCCCACTGATTCAGAGGTACTCATCAAGCTACAAATGAAGGTGCCACCCTAATTCTAGTAGCCCCGTTTGGCCTCAACAGATTTGGTTTCCATTACTGCAACAATTGGCTGTGGAAGCTCCAGTCCCTGTCCCTCTGCCGGGACCTGCTGGAGTCAGGTCCAGGGGACCCTGGTCCATCCATAGTTTCATAGTTTCATATAGGTCTATCGGCCGATGGCCATGATGACCGCACATATCAGTGGATATACATTATCTTCCTATCCCCATATGATTATCCAACTGGAGTTTAAACTGTGAGTGTTTTGGATGTACCACCAATTACAGAAGTGCATTCCAAGGACCCACAACTCTCTGGCTAAACCACTCACCACCCTTCTTTGTCTTAGTTGTTTCGCCTGTTAATCTCAGAGGGTGTGCTCTTGTTTGCCTGTGTTTTCTGATCTACAAATACCTGAAGTTAGCCAAAGTTGTTCGTTATGGAATGCTTTATATGTGTAGCACAAATTTCTTCTTATTTTCTATACTGAAGTGAATACATTCTTAACATATCCAGTCTTTCTCTATAGTCCTTCCCCTCATTCCCTGTATCCTTTTGGTCACCCTTTGCTGGACTCTCTCTATTTGTATTTTGCTATTTTTATTTTGCACAGATATGAATTGGGCACAATACTCCAAATGGGGCCTAATCAGGGATGCATAAAGTGGCACTATGACTTCCTTCTTTTACATTTAATGTTTCTCATAATACACCCCGCTATTTTATTATATCTTTTAACGGTTTCTTGTATAGGATAATTGAATGTTAATTTATTTGTAATAAATATCCCAAATCCTTTTCAGTCTCAGTTGTTTTAAGTGGAGTGTCAGAGTCTATACTCTGCCATTGAGTTAATATGCCCAAAGTGCATCACCCACACTTTGCCACATTAAATTCAATCCATGTTTGACTGCCCATATTCCTAGTTTATTTATATTATTCTGTAAGGAAACTGCAGATGATCTGTCGTTTATAATGGCTCATATCTTTGTATCATCTGCATATTTAGACATCCATACATCCTCAGATGTTTTCATAGATGATATTAATACATTAAATAAAAAGGCCCCAGCACAGACCCCTGCTGCACTCCACTTGTCACTGAAACCCACTCTGAGGTGTGACCTCTTATACAGACTCTCTGCTGTCTGTTACCTAACCAAGATTTAATAAGAAACTAATACAGGATGTAATCCTACCATGTATAGTTGATTAATTAATATATTATGAGACACCGAATCAAATGCCTTTGAGTAATCAAAGTAAACCACGTCCACTGGCAATCCCTTATCCAGGGCAGCACTGACAGTTTCAAAGAACTCCATGAGATTTGTCAGACATGATCTGCCCTTCACAAAACCGTGCTGTGACACATCCCTGTCCATTTTCTAATATGTGATTTTCCAACATATCTTTGACTATGACCTCCAGTATCTTGCCCACAACTGATGTCAAACTAATTGGCCTGAAATTTTCAACCTTGCTTTTACTACCATTCTTATGAATCGGAGTTATATTTGCTATCCTCCATTCATAAATTGTTTTCCCTCCTTAATGATGTATTGTATAGTTTAGTAGGGGTCCTGCTATTACATCTGCCACTTCCTTTAACAGTCTTGGTGTTATCCCATCAAGTCCAGGAGACTTGTCCATCTTTAGTTTTTAATCTAGCGGCCACATCCATGACTGATATCTCATGTATTGTAACCATCATTGTAACTCTAGGATTTGACTGTGTCTCATTAGAAGTTATACCATTTAACCTTCCTTAAAATACTAGCAAAATATTTGTTAAACTCATTTGCTATCTGTTCTCCATCATTAAGTACAGTACTTGATCCCGAGCTTTATTTGTCCTGTAGTATTTTGTCCACCTTTAACCCTCAATATAGTTGAAGAACTTTTCTTATTGTCTTTAGTTTGTGTAGCCATCTTGTATTCTTCATCCATTTTGCCTTTTTAATTAGTCTTTTACATGTCTTATTTAACTCCATGTATTTGATTTTGGATACCTCTGTCAGCTGCTGTTGGTATTTCTTATATGCCCTCTTTTTGCTTTAATTTAATTTTTATTTCTTTACTATACCACTGTGGTAATCTTGTATTATGATTGTATTTTTTAATTTTAGGCACATAATGGGCTATACAATATTCTAATTTATCATTTATGATGTTCCACATCTGATCCAACGCCTTACCTTCTAGCTCTATTTCCCAATTCCACTGGTTAAGGTATTCTTTTATAGCCATATAATCAGCATTGTCATAACATTACAGAATGGTTTTGCGCCAAATCCTTTTGCTAGTATATGTAGAGTTGTTAGTATCATACTGTGATCCCCATCAAGAGTGGTTCTCTGATTTCCACTTATCTACAAATTCCCCTATGTTTGTTAGTATAATGTCTAGAATATTTTTGTCTCTAGTGGGCATAGCAACTATTTGTTCCAGAATTTTATATAGTAACATTTCTAAAAACGTTTTTCAAAGCAGTATTCCCAATATGGGTTTCCCAATTAATATTTGGATAACTGAAGTCTCCAAGTAGCAGATAGTCCCCATCTACCCTTACCTTATCAATACTTTCAATAAAGGAATCATGCTCCTCTTTATTTTGACGTGGAGGCCTATAACACAATCAATCACTAATCTTTTATTGTGTATGTATGTTTCTGTCCATATACACTCATTTCCTGAGTCAGCAGTTTCTGGATATATCTCGCATGCCCTTATTTTCATTATCCACATATAACGCTATTCCACGCCCTTTTTAGATCTTTCTTTGTGGAATACATTATATCCTGGTATCTCTATGCCTCAATCATCAGTAGTAAACCCTGTTTCTGTCACTGCACAGATGTTTATGTTTTCTTTTTAATATCAATGTAAGTTCATCTTTCTTATCTTTTAAGCTTCTAGCATTCAATAACACTATTTTCAAATACTCTTTCTTTTTGATGCCCATGTTTTCTATTTTGAGATATTTCCATATTTTGCTCTACCTTATGACTTTCTTTACCTAGTTTATATTGCATGGCACCAATATCTCCCTCCCCTCCCATGATTTAGTTTAAATGGTCATTAATTATTTTATTGAACATACTGCCCAGCAAAAGGTTTCCATTTCTGTTCAAATGA
Organism: Neoceratodus forsteri; assembly: GCA_016271365.2. Taxonomy (NCBI): domain Eukaryota; kingdom Metazoa; phylum Chordata; order Ceratodontiformes; family Ceratodontidae; genus Neoceratodus; species Neoceratodus forsteri. The sequence continues at coordinate 1,179,595,484 of CM057450.1, read as the reverse complement.
AGTCCATCCCTACTATATTGTTTCTTATAATTTTGAAATAGTTCCCAAGTTTTCAAACAACCAAAACCATTCCTTGTACTCCATTCTTTTATAGCATTATTCATTTAAAAAAATGTTTATTAGTTAACTGAGATGCTTTTGGTACCACCAGATTTTCAGACAGAATTACCTTGCAATTTAAGCTTACTATCTGCTGATGGATCTTTTCAGATTTTCAACTATATCAACTTCACTTTTTTATTTAAGTCATTTGTTCCAACATGGACCATCACTAAGACCTTTTCTTTCTGCTTCTTAAGTATCTTAGGAATCAAGTCTATTATATCTTGTGTACCTGCCCATGGTAATAACATACTTAAGACTTGATCTTTCCTATTAAGTATAGTTATTGAATTTGTGTACTTAATTATTGAATCCCCTATAATATAGATGTTTCTTTCTTTTTTATCTATACACTCATTAATGGACCCTTCTACTTGATGGGTACCTAGTTCACCTGAGGAATTACCATTGATCCTTTTAGGTGATTCATTTATATCCATCGACTCAACAGTCTCATTTGAACATTATCTAACAAAAGCAATGGTTCAAATCTGTTCATTGTGGGATGTTAGCTTCAATGCGCAATTTATTTCTGATGTTATATCCTTTGATGCCTGCTTTTCTACTGACATACTTGGCTCTATAAGGCCCTCCCACATCACTATTTGACACCTTTTCTTGTGATGCATTGGGGTCAAAATTGTTGTTGTCTTCTGTCCCTATCAACTGAAGTGCAGACTGATTGGCATACTATCGTGTACATTATCATTTATTACTCTCCACCTCTACAATGTGTGGCAGTGAATGCACAATAGCCACATTAAACCTCAGTGCTCTTCTTCTTCTTCTTCTTTTCTGTACCCTTATCCCTTTATCCAAGTATGTACCATCTTTATCAGTCATATCTCTTGTTATTTTACTTATTCCTCATTCCTTTGCCCATTTGTCTCAGTTTGGGTACTAACATTATTGACTACACCCTCTTGCATCTGGTTTCTCAAACATTTAATTTGCAGTTCTAGGCCAACAATAACTGTTTTAAGTATTTTTGTCTCCTGGCATTGTTTACACAGTTGTTGTTTATCAATCTCTTCCTCTGATGACATTTCCACATGTAACACATTTAATGCTCTGTACCCCAGTACTATCTAACTCCTGTGAACTCATGTTGTTAGTATGCCACTGTTAATTACCTACCCTCCTGCCTTCTTCTGCCTACTGATGCTGACAAATGCCGCTGGCCTCTGCCCACGTGGTGGTCGCTCCATGGTCAACTCCGCTCCCTAGAGCCAAGCGCTAAATGGGCACTTGACAATGCCATCACCTAGTTGCTGTGGTGATGCTTGCCAGCAGTAAGACTCCTGCAGGGCCAGGCAATGTATATAGCCTGCCTTTAAAAGTCGAGCTAACCAACACAAGAAGTAGCTTAGCAGCCACTTCCAAGCACCGAATGATACCTACCCAATTTCCAGTCCCCTCGAGTAGTGAGAGGTCTGGAACATGTCCCACAGGTTGCTCTCGCATGATAGTGCAGTAAATAAGGGACACACAATCTGCCTAACAGTACTTTGCTCCCAGCAGAACACCAGCAATAAAAGTATATTCACTGCTCCCTCAGCAGCTTCCTAAAACACTGCTCACTGGAGTCGGAGCACTAAATAGGCACCTGCAATGCCATCACCTAGTTACTATGATGACGCGCAGCAGTAAGACTCCCTGCAGGGGCCGGCAATGTATAGCCCACCTTTAAAAAGGTGAGCTAGCCAACACAAGAAGTAGCTAAGCAGCAGCTTCAAGCACCCGAATGATGCCTGCCCAAGTTCCAGTCCCTCAAGTAGCGGGGGTCAGGAATGCCTCCACACAGGTCACTCTCACACTATAGTGTAGTAAATAAGGGCCACACAATCTGCCTAAAAGTACTTTGCCCCCAGCAGAATACCAGCAATAAAAGTATATTCACTGCTCCCTCAGCAGCTTCCTCAAATCCCTCCACCTGCATGTATGGCTCCTGAGGACATAGCCATTGCTTACTCTGGTGTGTCTCAGAAGGTGACTGATGTCCTGGTGGCTGCAGAAAACCTTCCACCAGGGCCACTTACTCTATGAAATGCATGCAGTTTTCTATCTGAGCCACTTCTCATAGCCTGGACCCTTTCACCTGTCTGGTAAACCAAATTCTGGAGTATCTTCTGACCTTGTCTAATGCAGGACTCAAATACTCACCTCTTAAAGTGCAGCTGTCAGCTATATCAGCCTTTCATGTGCCCATTTCTGGATGTGGCCCATACTTTCTGTGAGACATTCTCCACTTCAAGCCTCCCATTTGTAATCCAGTTCCAGCTTGGGACCTGAATTTTGTTTGAGAAAAGTTGACCCTGTTTGAGCCAGCTGCATCTTGCAAGCTATGCTTTCTCTTGTGGAAAGTGTTATTTTTAGTTGCTATTACTTCCACTCAAAAATTTCAGAGCTACAGGCTCTCATGTGTGAGCAGCCTTATTTGATTTTCCACAAAGACAGGTTCTCTTTATGCATTCAACCCTAAGTTTCTTCCTAAGGTGGTGTCTGACTTTACCCTACACCAATCCATCCACCTGCCTGTTTATTTTTCAGATCATGCCAATCCAGGCGAAGCATGGTGCCATACTTTTGATGTGCAGAGAACTTCCAGGTACTGTACACACTGTATGAAGGACTACAGGAAGTCTTCTCAGTTGTTTGTTTCTTTGCCCCGGCAGAGAGGGCACTCAGTTTCAAAACAGTGCTTTTGTCCAAATGGTTGACCAACTGTACTGTTTTTTGTTACAGGAAGTATGGTAAGGATCTTCTGGGGTTGTTAAGGGCCATTCCACTAGGGTATGGCCACATCAGTTGACTGTTTCAGGGATGTCTCTGCAGGTGAGATTTGTGCTGCTGCCACTTGGAATACTGTCCACACTTTCACCAAACACTACAGTCTGGACATTGCCTCCTGAAGAAGGCCAGGCTTTGGCCTAGCTGTGCTTCAGGGCCTTCTTTCTTAGGCCTCTGGCCTCCTGCCACCCAGACTGTCCTTGCTCTCTGCACTGCTTGGGACTCATTCCGTAGGTGTGACCTGATGACAGATATCCCTGAAGAAGATAGAACAGTTGCATAAGAACTTACCATAACAGTAGATCTTCAAGGGAATCTCTGTCATCAGGCCATTCCATCCCTCCCGCCATCCCTTGTCTCTCTTTCTCTCTCTACAGCTAGGCTATCCTGTTGCTCCAGCCTTTCTGCTTGCTGGGCACCTTCTCTCTCTCCTCGGTTTGCTGGTGGGACTCCTGTCTCCCATGGCCTCCAGTTAGGAAAGAACTTAGGAGGGTGTGGTGCCACCTTATATAGGGTATGTGGCGTTGGAGCCTGATGTGGCGTGGGTGGCCACTAATAGACTACTGCAGAAAAAGCTTCCATGAGATCCTGATGCCTGATAGCCAGATTCTATAGGTGTGATATGATGATAGAGATTCCATCAAAGATCTACTGTTACAGTAAGTACTTTTGTAACTGTTCTTTATAAACGTATAATTTACAGTAGAACATAGTTATATGGTGAAATCCATCTTGTTATAATGTTGCTATACCATCAATGTGATGTCACTATGTTGTTAACCCATCAACAGTCGTCACACCGATGGTATAACAATGTGGGTAGCTCATGCATACGCTACAAGGACTGACAGCACCTGAAACAGCCATGGCAGTGAGGCGGTGACTGAAACAACAATAGTAAGGATCCTGCTTCATTTTTTAATTGCTATGGGACCATGCGCTATAAAATATAATGTGGGTTCATACACAGCAACCAGTTTGTTTAACTGTCTCAAGGTTGCTATGGTGACTTAAACCTCTCGAGCTTTGCTCGAGGTTTACATGGTTGCCATGGCAACCTCTCAATGGTTGACAAACTGGTTACCATATATGACCATATAATATCCTCTATGTCAACTTTTTCCAAATTTGGGGGTCTATGAGGACTGGCAAATTGTTAATACAGTATAAGATTGAGTCATTAATTTGAAGGCTACAGTTTTACATGGCAAGGATAAGGTGCGTTTGTTCATCTGTCACATTCTGGACAGATGTCCTCTATCAAGCCTGGGAGTTTAATATTGACTACTCATAGTGCTTTGGGCAGATGTTCATTCCTAAATGCATAGTCTAGTCTAACACCCATTTCAGCTGAGCTGTTTGTTGGGTTAAGACTGATATAGTGCAGTGCAGAATGGGCAAGAACTCCATCTTCTGTCAGCTTACACATAGACCAGAAAGCTCACTAAAATTCTACAGTATACAGAGGAGATTTGAAGTAACATGCTCACCTTGCAAAAAGACACTGGGGTCATTTCTGTATAACAAGGTTTTGGTTTCACTAGGTCCCACTGTATCTCTGAAGATGCCATGATACTTCGGATCTTAGCTGCCACTGGTTTAATAGCAATATGGGACAACAAAGGGAGAAGGCACTCCACTACTGTACCCCTGTGTAGTGTTAATGAGAGAGATATAAGGCTATTTGTTACAACAGATGCCCTTGAAGAGTCATACAAGGTTTTAACCCATTGTGTGAAGATGGGACTATTTTCAAGTGCTTGATATAGGTAGTTCCTTTCCACAAGTCAAATGCTTTCTTTGTGTCTATGGCAACCCGCCAACAGAATGTGGACCGTTTTAGCTATCTCTAGAAGTGAAACAAGCATTCTTAGATTGTCTGATCCCTGTCTGTTCTTCATGAACCCAGCTTAGGAGATGTTCATGATATGCAGGAGGGCTTGTTCTAGACCTTGGTCAGGATTTTAACATGTACATTGAGCAGACAGAGTGGGTGGTAGATGAAGCATTCCAGTAAATCTTTATTTAATTTATGGAGGATGGTTATCAGTATCTCTTGCATGAAATGTGGCAACTTAGTTTGTTTGAGTCCTCATTAAAGGTTAGTTGGAGATGTGGGATTATATTGTCAGTTATTAATGAATAAAATACACAGGCGCCCATCCGACCATGGTGCCTTCCCTTAGCAAAATCTGTGATAGACTTTCTCAGCTCATAGGCTGACAACAGGGCACCAAGGATAGTTGCAACAAGATACATAGATACATAGACAGTGTTGGCATATAAGGCCACGGCCCACCCAGTCTGCCCATTTGAGCTTGTAAGTTTACTTTATGTTTTCCTAGAACACTGTTGCCCCTTGACCCTGACCTCCAGATTTCCTTTATGTCTATCCCATGCATTCTTAAATCCTGTATGTTGTGGGACTTTAGGCATTGCTACCACACCCAAAAATTAGTTAAGCTATCACTGACCTATTGTACTCTTTGAGGTGTACAGGTGTTGAGAGAAGTTTTGGAATTGCAAGTGTATCTTCTAGGGGTTCATTGTAGTGGCCTCCCCTTCCACCTTGATTTCACTGATAGTTGTTTTAGCTTTTTCTTTTTCATTTTGTAGGCACGCACTTTGCTGGCCCATTCCTCGGATTCACAGTATTTTTCTTTCAGGAAAACATATGCCTCACAGCCGGATTCTGAACAATGGTGTTCAATTTGTGTTTTAATGCAAATATTTTTGAATGTCACTGGCTGGGGTTTGCATGGAGGAATGGTATGCCCTTGCTGCTTCTCTCAGTTCTTTTGCAGATCCTTAGTTTCCTGCTTGCGTATGTTATTCTGGTGAATGACAAAACTAATGATATACCCTCAGATAGATGCCTTGAAAGCATTCCATATGATGCTGTAATGTAACCCTTGCATCACATTAGTCTAAAAGTAAGTTTGTGTCTCTTTGAGTATCCACTCTCTGAAATCGAACGGTGCAGAAAAAATGGTTTCAGCTTCCACCTTGGAGTCTTTTCTATCACCTGCCCAGAATTATCGAGAGGGTAGCGAGAGTGGGATCGGATAGTACATGGAGTTTATCTGGGTATCTACTGTACACTGAGCGGCTAATGGGCAGATCAAGAAGTAATCCAGCCTACTCTAATTGCTATGTCTGGCAGATCAGAATGTAATAAATAAAAAATAAAGCACCCAAGGCAAAGTAGGCCCATGATAACGTCAGAAGTCATTCCTGGCAAATTGTAGCACTAAACAACTGTGTATATGGCTGTTTGTTGCACCATGAACTGCACTCTGTTCTGCAGTTTGAATTGCTTTGTGTATGGAATAAAAAGGTGAGCTAGTTTTTATGTCTTCAGTGGTTGGAGCTTGCAGATGTTTTGCATCAGAAAAGGACCTACATCATGTTTTCCATCTGTGGAACTGTTTTTCCTCCGCCTGACCCTCCCCAAGAAGCAACCCACCCATGTTGTTCCTATGGACTGCAGCACTGCAATATATCACAGTGGGCATTTTTTTTTTTATGGGTGTTTTTTTTCATTTTGCATCCCTGCCATTTCTGTTCCTCCCTTAACAGCAAGCACATGAGCTGTCTTTCGCTTACATGATTCATGGCAAACTGACCTACACATAAGACTGTATTTCTGCAAGGTAAAACAACGTTTGTAGCAAGCTTTGCAGTTCTCTTAGGATTTGACACACCGGTCCTGTGGCTTCTGCGTCCTTGTACTGTCCGATCAGCAATATACATGATTCATGGCTAGGCATAAGACCATATTTCTGCAAGGTAAAACAATGTTTGTAGCAGGCATTGCAGTTCTCTTAAGTTTGGCACACCAGTCCTGCGGCTTCCGCGTCCTTGTACTGTCCATCAGCAATACACATGATTCATGGCTAGGGCTGTAAGTAAATCACGGCATGCAGGGATTTCACGATTTCCATGAAAACGTAATGCCACTATGAGCTCTGTGCAACACACAGATGTGTACTTAAATGTGCATATCTCTTTATTTTAAACATTACATAGAAAAAGCGTTGCTTGGCTGTTGTTTTCAACTTGTGGTCCTAGTCTGACAGAGGTGTAATTGACCTCTGATCGCTACACTGTCATTAATTCTCACTTTTCTGTTGGACAAGCGCGTTAATCACTCGTTCATCACTCGCTAAGTGGTCAGTGCTTAAGTAGTGTTTAGTACCAGCACACTTTTTGTCTTTTCCATCTACACTAAACTGCCCTGTAACTTGATTGACCTGATTGATCAGACACAGCTTGTGCTTGTTAACATTAATATGTCAATATATTAGTTGACTCGTCTGCAGCGTAATATTCTGGTTGCTCTGACTTAGTACTGCTGCTGCATTTGATCCTGATCCATGTCTGTCTGCTCAAAGCCGTCTCCTGCTTCCAAGACTGGAAATGTTGAGGCGAGGCAGTGAACAAGCCCAATAGGACAACATTCATGCTGAAGCAGAGCTTAAAAGCTACTGTACATACCGACATTCAACCATGTAACACTAAATGACCGGAGTATTGTGCGATATTGGCGGGACACTTGGTGCACTTTCCAAATCGCTCAATAGCACTTAGTTGCCTGAGTGTCCCTGTTCATAGCGCCAGTGCTGAGTGCTCATTTTCAAAGTATAGTGCTTTGCTGACAGATAACAAAGTATTAAGTCTGATAATTTAAAATGCACTCACTGTTGCAGCAAAATACATTGTCTTGTGCATTTTATAACATGCTAGATATACAGTATTGCATTCTTTACTACTATGTGCATTTATAGTACCTGCTCTGTAATGTTTTAAAATGTTTTAGCAAATCTTATTGATTTTGATATTAAAATGTGAGATGTTACAAATATATTTGGCGTTTTTGTTGCATCACTATTTCCATGAGATTTTATCATGAGAGACCCGTGAAATACAGCTTTTTGCCGTGAAAAATGACAGCCCTATTCATGTCAAACTGACCTACACATAAGACCATATTTCTGCAAGGTAAAACAATGTTTGTAGCAAGCGTTGCAGTTCTCTTAGGATTTGGACACCAGTCCTAAGTGGCTTCCATGTCCTTGTACTGTCTGATCAGAAATACTAGGTATTTTTATGGCAGAGCTTGTATTTACAGAAGTATGACTGTGCATTGTGGAACTGAGATACAGTTATTACGTTGTATTCAGGGTCTTCAGCATTTCCATGGATGGAGCCCTGTTCCCGCTTAGGATATTCTACTTGTTCTGTTGGCATATCAGTGTGCTTAACATTTCACGTTGTGAGTTAAATAAGGGTAAGATTGCTAACCATTTCCATAAGAGATTTCTGCAAGTGCTGATTAAATACTATTTAAGGGGCATAAATGGAGATGCAGTGCTTCCATTAGGATTAGTACTACATTAGCCTACAGCAGTTACCCTTTTATTTATTTTGCAAAACAACCATTGTCTTCTGATGCTTTCTGGGTCATATGTGTTCTTAGAGCTCTGCTCTGTAGTTCTAAAGGCTGCAATTCAATATTGTCTATTAAAGAAGTGAAGCTCCCAGGTAAAAAAAATAACAAAAACTTGGTACAGGGACTATTCTAACAAGAGGAGATGGATGGATGGATAGATAGATAGACAGACAGACAGACAAACAGACATGACAGATCAATCGATCCATCCCAGTATTGTATTGAAAACCTGTTCTTTGCCTAAGTTCAATGTCGTACTCCAGCTGTGAAAGTTAATGAAGCAAATGCACTTATTCAAGTTTGGTAGTGATTGCATTTGTCTTCTGATGCCGTTCAATATATTTGTGAAGTTTTAATAGCGTTGCAACCTTTTTATAAAGCAGGGCGTGCACTTGTGCTCTATGAGCTGTCACTTGTTTTGGTGGTTGGGGCTGACGTCATGTTTTCCGTCCGTGGAACTGTTTTCCTCCACCTGACCCTCCCAAGAAATCCACCCATGTTGTCCCTATGGACTGCAGCACTGCACTATATCACAGTGGGCGTTTAACTAAAACTGAGGAGGAGGGAATCAGAAGAGTCTAACTGGAATTTTGTTTAACTCAGTTATGCTAGGGATTATGATCTAGAAAATTTGCAAAGAAAAAATCACCATGTCTGTTACTTTTTTATTATTCACTTTTATTAAATCCAGCTATATCAGGAAAAGCTGTATGGAATAATAGTTGTAATTAAATTGTGGCGATCTCCGACCACCGTATTGAGCGACAAACATTGAGGTTGACGAGATCCACAGAGCGGCTGCATGCCACCTGGTTGAGGCAAAAGCCAGGAAGCAGGAGCTGTGCAAGGCTTTCTTTTTTCTAGAAAATGTATGCCACCGTTATTTGTAAACTAAATTAAGAGTTAAACATACCTGTCTAAGTGCACAGCCTTTCGGGCTATCCTGTGAAGCATTTATTCTGTTTCAGTCTGTTCCCAGTCTCTGTCTTTCTAGCAGGTTTGGAGTGCAAGCGGTGGTGTAGCCAAGCCAGCAAGAGGTCGTGGAGGAACCCTCATGGGAGGAGTTGAGGGGAGGACTGCAAGCAGCTTGAGCCATAGCCTCAGTTTCCTGGAATCCTGTCAGAACTAAAGAAGACTGGGGGCTTGAGTTAGAGATTAGGTTGTATGACTTGATTTTACTGCAGACAGAGTCATAGAATTAAAGTTTGCTTATAATAGTATTGTCAGTTGAGTAAGCAATCTTTTGTGGCATTTTAAGATCCTGGGTTTGGACTTCCACATTCATTTCCACACTCATGGAAAAAAAGGGAAAGTATTTCTACTGTTCAGAATTGTAATTTCATTATTTGGTACTTGTGAGACACATAGCATACTGTATATTACTTATTATATATAATATGGGACGGTTTACATTTGAAATTCCCGATTTAGTGGGTCTTTCTCTCTAGTTGGTCTCACTGGGTCTCATGATTCTCCTGAGACCTTATAACACTCATGTGTGGTGTTGTTTCTTCAGAGTCGTCATTTTTATTTAAGCCTATTATGGAGTGAACACTGTAGCTTGCCGTGAAAGACTTGGCTTTATTTAATTTTTGCTGCAAAGACCAAGGCTTCCCGCTTTCAGCTTAAAGTGTTTAAAGCACTTTTGAGTGGTATGCTAAGTGGTTGTAGGTCGTAGCTGCGAGTCGTTGCAAGCTTTTATTGTCCTGTAGTTGTGAGGTAATAAACTGAGTGAGAGAGTACCTCCCATGCACGACATAGAACACAATCAGTAAGTTAGTTCTATTTTATGTCTGCAGTAGGTGGAGCCTGCAGATGTTTTGCATCAGAAAAGGACCTATGTCATGTTTTCCATCCGTGGAACTGTTTTCCTCTGCTTGACCCTCCCCAAGAAGCAATCCGCTGTTGTCCCTATGGACTGCAGCACTGCACTGTATCACAGTGGGCATTTTTTTCTTATGGGCATTTTTTGTACATTTCTGCATCCCTGCCATTTCTGTCTCCTCCCACATACTAATTATCTCCTGACTTAACCAATGGCATCCAGTGCATGCCAGGAATGGCACACAACTTCAGTTCTGAAGTAAAAATTGGATGCAGCTCCAGAGAGAGCGGATCTTTACAGTCCCTATAGGCAGCACTGGCAATAGAAAGGCAGCGGAAAGTCCAACACTATCTGTAGTCTTTGTGAACTGTTAGTGTTTTAGTTCCAAAACAATTAGGAAAGCATTATAACAATGCATCTGCGATTTAGGAAACTGGAGAGTCCCCAAACTCGAAAGCTGGAGATCTAGGGGCTTCCCTCGGATCCAAGCCAGCCTCTGCCTCTTCTTCCTCCCAGGCTCCTGCAGCAAAGCGTGGAGGTCAATTAACCCTGTGATCCCATGCTCTTGTCTTAATTATCTGAAATATTACCAATCAGTCCATTCGTGCTGCAGAGTTAACAATTACCCTGTGTGAATGCTCTGAGCCGGGTGCTTGCCTGCCTGACAAGTCACATCCGCCTGCTGCTGTTACTGGCACTGCACAGTAAAACCTCTTAATCAGGTCTGAAATTTGACCAGATCAGAGGAAGTGAAAGTTCTTCTTTGTTGGTGCTTCAAAGAAGAAATTCCCTAATCACTGGCATGGGACTGCTCACTAGGCCAGTCCAGCCCTTTCCCTAGGTCTCGCGATGTCTCAGCTGCGTACACCACACAAGTGGTTTACTCACTGGCTGTCTGGTTGTGTTTCTGTGGAGACAGACTGAATAGGTGCAGCAGGGAGCCTGGTCCAGGCTGGCAACTTGCGTGTCACTGATGGGGAATTTTCTCTCGTCAGCTGGACAAGGTCTCGGTTTTGTTGCTCCGCAGGTAGTGGAAGGGGCAATGGGAAGGTGAGGCCTGATATTAGATGGTACTGCTTGCTTTGTCTGCCTTGCTAACAGTCTGCCAAACAGCTCGGAGGTGCTACCATTTACTTTGCACCTTGACATGAACCTGACAGCACCACAGCTGCAGTCCAGAGGGTGTCACAGCCAGCAGCAGGTCTGAACACATCTAGTAGCATGGGTCATGCACACTAAATTTATTCCATATCAGGTCAAATCCTGCAGATGTTTTGGCTCTGACCAGAACTTGTTTATCTCACAACAACGAACCTACTTTGCCTTGGGTGCTTTATTTTTTAATTTATTGTGCATGGCTTGATTTAGCACCTTAGCCGTGTCTCAGTGCTAGCCCACTGTGTTCCTTTTTGCATATCAGAATGTGAAGTCATGGCCCAACAGATTAAAAATCCATGAAGGGGTCAGAGTGGCTAGGATCTGAACTGAGCTGGTGTAAAGCATTATGGGACTGATTCTGTGTGACCTCTAATGTGGGGTCCCACACCCTGTTAAAATCTTCCCTCAGTGTTAGTGACAGAACTGGGTAAGGCAAACTCCAATACAGTATTTTTGGCTCAACACTTGAAAGAACCCAGCATCATCCCCATTTGCTGGGGGTCTGCAGGAGTCGCTTTTTCAGTTTGAACCCTCCCTCTACTCAGCTTAGCTGCCTACTTCTTGACAAGGTGAGTATCTTTTTTAGCATATTTTTCTCCCTCTCCCGGTGAGGCATGGTGGTGGTTATACTCACCATCCATGCTCTGCTCTCTGCCCCCAGCTGTTGGGGATCATGCTGCATGCCAGTGGGGCTGGGTTTTACCTGTTTTTGCACTGTTGCATGGTTTCCTGACACCCACCCCTAGGGACACTGAGACAAAAGACTGAAGTCCAGACTGTAGACATGTGAATGCATATTTCAGCCAAGTGCCTAACAGCATCCTCCCATCCCTCCCCACACCACAAGTCCCATGCTGCCACCCGTGCATTACAGGCGGTGGTAATGGACTGACAGCCCCCAACAGAGTATCTTGAGAAAGAACTATATCAGCCTGAACTGCTTTTACATATGCAAAAATGTTTGTACTTTTAATGCGGTGGTTAACCCCTGCATTTCAGGTTATAACTTCAGTGACTGTCATTGAGCATTGTGAGGGTTAAGCATATAGTACAAAATAAAGGTGGTCTTTCCTGGGGATCCATAGCAAACAAAAGGAGTGTGGATAGGGAGGGTTTTAGTTATTTCAGCAAGAGCAAGATTTTTGCAATAGCAGCGTTTTGCACAAGTGCTAAGCAGAGTTAAAGCAATTCAGGAAAAGATTTAACATTGGTCTAATTTCCACCCTTATTACAACATGTTTTTTTTAAAATCAGCAGCCTTACATATGTAAGGAACTGTGTGGAAAAACACATGGCCAAATTGCATAATACAATAAGAGACAAATAGAGACAAAGTCTTTGACATGCAATAAAGAAGCAGGAGTTTGAAGCAATACATAGTCTCAGTGGTGGGTGGCAGTATTTAGGGGTGCATATGGCTCCCCGTAGCAGTACCCAGCAAATTTGCAATGCACAAAAGTGTGCCACTGTTAATAGTGGTGGATACTGCCCTGCAAAAGCATTACTGCATAAACTTATGCAAACTGCATTTCCTAATATTAGTGATTGCACATAGGTTGTACTGGAATTGTGGCAAACACAGGTTTCAAGCCATACTACTACCGGTTGTCCCCACAACCCCTGACTCAGTACCATTATCGTCACTTTATGGCCTTCCAGTAGTGGTAATATTTGTTCCTTACCAGTTGTCCTTGGTGGTATAGTGGGCACAAATATATGTATTTCTAGCTACCGAGATTCGGCTTACAGTCCACACTTTGGCAGTCTTCCACTGAGCATGCTCATTCACCAAACGTCTTTAAGCTGGACTCTATTACTCAGTCATGTGGTCCACTGGATTTGTCCCTCTGTACTCAGATCTGTTCTTCTGCTGGAAGGAACTGGTCTCCTCGTTCCTGGCTCCTGATAATATTAAGATTCTTCATAGTTTTCAGACTGATTTGAGCAAATTTTCAAAGTTTGCTATGTTTTTTAAACTCGTTTACACCTTGTCTCCGCCTCAATGCTCCACTGATGTTTAGGATGGATCCAAGGAGAAAATTAGGATTTAAGAAGTGCATGGTGTGCAGAATCACTATGTCTGTCACTCAGGTTTCTGATGCTGAAAGTCGATCAGCTACTTGCTCACCAGTTTCATGCAAATGAAAGGACCGAAGCCTCCTCTGATTGGAGCAGCTTTGGTCCTTTCAGCTACATGAAGTTTCCACCCAGCAAGCAACTAGTAGCATCATGATCACATTGTGTGGCCATTGGTCTGGACTGCTGAGCCGCTCCAGTTTGAGCTGCAACGGGCTCAACGGTGACACACCTCGGAAATGCCGTTAAGTTCAACAAAATGTTTCTTGCACATGTGTAAGCAAATGTAACAAAGGATTCTATGCCATATTTTTCTTGGTTCCCAAGTGGACAGGAGATTTGCATCCTGTACTGGACCTCAGAGACCTAAACCTGCTCATCAAATACAAAAGTTTTGGATGGTGTCACTTCAAGCTCTTATACCACTGCTGCAAAAGGGGTTGGTTCTGTGCCCTGAACATGAAGGACGATGCCTTCTTATCAAAATTCACAAGTGCCACAGGCATTATCTCCATTTCATGCTTGACAGCAACCATTATCAGTCCCAAGTCTTGCCCTTTAGCTTATTCTCAGCACTGTGGGTATTTACTAAATGTTTAGCGATTGTGGCAGCAACCCACTGTAGGAAAGGGCTTCATGACTTCCCTATCTGGATGACTGGCTATTGAAAGCCCTGTCCAGGGAAATTATTCTCTAAACATTGTCCAGAAACAGACAGTTGTTTGAGGAGCTGGATGTCATGGTGAACATACGAAATCCATACTTGTTCTTTGTTGGTGCCTCCAATACATTGGTGCGGTGCTGGACACAGCAGTGGGCAGTGCCTTTCTGCCTGCAGACATGGTGGAGGCCTTGTTGCCCTGGCCCAATAGTACACAGAAGCCATTATGTGTCAGCCCAGACTGTTATATCCCTCTGGTGCTGATGGCTGCACCTATCATCACGGTTCTCTTTGCCCTCTCCACATGTGCATACCACATTGGATTCTTCAGTTACAATAGGAACAGCTGAAGGATGAGTTGGAATAAATGATCCTCATCACATCCCTCTATGCCATGCTCTAGTATGGTGGATAGACCATTACACAGTGTTCCATTCTCCCCCAACTCCTGTGCAACACCTCACTATGGATGCCTTGGGGTTTGGCTGAGGTGCCCACCTCAGTTCCTGTCAGACCCAAGGTTCCTGGAATGATCTGAAGTCTGATCTCCATATCAGTGTCCTGGCAGTGTAGGCAGTTCTGCTTCATTTCCAGGCTTTCCGAGCATCTCATCCCTGGTCCTTTCTGATTCAGACAGACAATGCCTATGACATGTATTACGTAAACAAGCAAGAGAGCATTCACTCTTATCCTCTGTGCAGGGAAGTGAGGAGTGTGTGGTACTGGGAGATTTCTCACGATCTCCAGCTGTTGGTTGTTTTCTCTCAGGTGTCAAACAAGTCCTGGCAGACAGGCTGAGTGCAGGTCTCAGTCCCTGGTACATGAATGGTAGCTGCTGACCTCTGTAGTAAACAGCCTCTTCACAAGACAGGGTTGTCCAGAGCTGGACCTTTTGTGTAACCACACAATGCAAAATTGGCACGTTTCCACTGACTTGCTCCAAGGCCTGGAGTTATATTTGGGAGATGCATTGTCCATCTCCTAAATAGCAAGGTTCCTTTTCACCCTTCTTGTGATCCCTCTCATACAGAGGCTTTTGCTCAAGCTGTGGGCAGAGAATGCCAAACTAATACTGGTGGCTCCTTCTGACCTTGCCAGATTTGATTCCCCTACTACAGCATCTGTGAGTAGAACCTCCTGTTCAGCTCCCTTGTCAGGGTCTGCTGTCACAGGCTTAGGGTCCCTGGTCCTTCTGGACCTGTGCTCCTTGCATCTGCATGCCTAGCCCCTGAAGACATAGCCATTTCCTGTTGGAGTTTACCCTTGTAGCAGATGTCCTGCTTGGGGCTAGAAAGTCTTCCTGACAAAATATGGCAGCCAGGCTGGTCTGCCATTGGGCTGTGCTCTGATTGAGCACAGAACTAAAAGTATAGAGTGCTAGTTTCCTTTTGAATTGGCTGGGGAAGATTCCAAAATTGAGAGATTCCAGTAAAGCTGCATTTGAGACAAAGTCGTTCAGTCCAAACACCAAAACGACTTTTAATTTTAGCTGTAAGTAGTGGTAGGTGTAGGGTATCTAGGAGTAGATAGAGACAGAATGTGAGATAGATGTTAGTAGTCAGTTTTCTTTATTTTTAGGGTATCTAAAGTATACGATAGCAGGCAAGACGCTCAACATATTCAGCATTTTCTGCACTTTGGGGTCCTATCTGAACAAACCAAAGGAAAGTTCTGTGGAGCTGAGTGAGGCTGAGGAGCTGTCTGGGAGAGAGCCAAGAGGGAGTTTCTGCGGTGGAGCTAGGGTGAATATCTTAGAAGCTCAGAAGAGTTTGTGTCCTCACTGTGAACTGTATGACCTGGAAGTGGTCCCAGGAATATCATTGTCCTTGGAGGGCTGAGGATGGAACTGTGATTCCAGCAGAACAGTGGAAACTGGTTGACAAGGGTGCGGTCGAAGAAACTTGGCCAGGCATGGAGTGGTGCCTGCAGGCCGGAAGCAGTCAATAGCCCCTGAGGGTGATTCAGTTCCCGTGGAAGATCAGAAGGCTGGGTCACAGAAATTTCTCAAGAGCGGATGCTTGTTTTGTCAGATAGCCAACAACCTTTGACTTCTTTCTCCTCCTGTGAGTACAGTTTTGACTCAACAGGCTGACGGTCAATTCTTGGCCTGGGGTTCTGTTAGTGGGCTAGAGCACAGCGGACCACCAGACCAGTTAGTGTGCTGGGGAGTCATGAGGCTCCTACCACAAATAATTTAATCAGGCTCACAAAGGTGGTATTCCAGGACTGAGTGGTAAGAACACGGTTCTGGACTGGCCTCTCCTTGGGACTTTTGTTGAAGAAGAATAAGGAATACAGTGGTGAAAGCACTGTATTCAGAAGATCCAGACTGGACATACTCTCATTTAGAGTCTTTTCTTCTGAATCTTACAATAGAACATTAGTTAGTCCCTGCTATGCTGTACATTGGATTCTCTAGAAACTATTAAGTATAGTGTGTACATGGGTGGGGGTTGTTATAAGGAAGGTAGTTAATGTATGTGAGTGAGTGTGATTGTTAGTGGGTTTTATTAGGGCACTGGGTCACTAATGTCACCAACAATAGCGCCTTGATTTAGGCAATGATTCTTTTTGTGGGTTCTACCCCTCCCCATCACTAGGATTCTCAGTCTGGGGGAGGGATCCCGAGGAAAGTTGAATATTTTGGGGCCATTATGGCCCCATGTAAAGAAATTACAAGTCCTGCAGTGTGCTAAAATGGTCAGAGATCAGGATTAGAACCCTGGTCTCCACCACTGTTGCGTTGCCCTAGCCACCCAGACCACGGGCAGCTTGGCCAGCCTCCTGGCTCCTGCTGTGTTGCTGCTCTACAGGACCACCATGGACAGCGACCCGAGGGCACTTACAGCGTCTTGGCTGTAAATTTCTAGTCACTGTCCATGTGAGCGTTTACCAGACTAGCGCCCTATAGTGCAGCGCTATTCTGGTAGCGCTGAAATGACAGGTTAACTTTATTACCTAAAATCATCCAAGCAGACCTCTAAAGCAGTAGGTAAGGCTAGGGGGTGTTAGGGTGTATTAGTAGGGTATCACAAGTCGTAAGAGGGAGGTAATAATCCTCTGTACAAGACATTGGTTAGGCCCCATCTGGAGTACTGCGTGCAGTATTGGAGGCCACACCTTCACAAGGACATTAACCAAATTGAGGCAGTCCAGAGAGGGCAACCAAATGGTGCAGGGACTGCATCAGAAGACATATGAGGACAGATTAACGGAGCTCAATATGTATACCCTTGAGCAAAGGAGGGAGAGAGGTGATATGATCGAGACATTTAAACACCTTAAGGGCATAAACAAGGTGAAAGAGTCTAACATGTTTAAATATAAGAAAATAGCAGGACAAGAGGACACAGCATGAGATTAGAGGGAGGCCGATTAAGGGGGAATATGAGGAATATTCTTTTCACAGAAAGGGTGGTGGATGCATGGAATGGCTTACCACAAGAAGTGGTGGCTATGAATACAGTGCAGGGCTTCAAACAGGCATGGGATAGGCATAAGGAGCAATACAAATGACTATGAATAGATAGGTCACTGACAGAGCAAAGGCCGATGGCACATTTATGAGGTAGAAAAGAAATGGGCAGACTGGATGGGCCTTATGGTCCTTATCTGCCGTCAACTTCTATGTTTCTATGTTTCTATGTTATTAGTGTGGCTGGTGGGGTGTGAATGTGCAGAGAGGTGAATTGCTTTATTGTGTGTGCTTTTAAGTGTGTGTGTGTGTGGGGGTCATATATATTAGTAAATAAGAGTTTATAAAATCAGGATGTGTAAGGGTACAACTAAAGGCCAAGTTGCTTATTCGGCTTGACTACATGATCTCTGCCTTTTCGGACCTCACTCTGTGATTAACAGCTGTAAGATGCTGTAGGAGATGGAGATTGTGAGGTGGCAGGAAGAAAGCAGTTGGCTGCTGTCCACCGATCCAGAGTGGCCAGAGTGGGGCATTGGGGTGGTTAGGTCCAGGAGGCACCCTGGGGCAAAATGTGACTAAGAGAGAGGCCAGACATGTTTGGTTCCTATCCCCAGGGATCCCGCGGACCGAGTGGGAAGACAGTCAAGGGACCGGCTTCTCCACCAGTCCTCTTGAACAATGTTATGCAATGTGAGCTCAAAGAGAAACAAGATCACAACTGTGATGGATTTGATTTCTACAGTGAATCTCGTTTGCATTACAGAGACCTGGTTGGGAGATGATGCAGGCCCAGTTTTGGAGGCATCTATCCCGACTGGGTATTCTGTAGTGCAATGCTCGAGGCAGGAATGCAGGGGTGGTGTGTGGCTATCTGTTTTAGATCTGAAACTTTTCTGTGCACCCAGTGGGATCTATTTCATTGTTTGAAAGTGTGGTAGTACATGGGGGTCCAGGTGCAGGATGCAGGATCCTCTCATGTACCATTCCCCGGATGTGAGGGGTGAATTCTGCAGGAGGTCAGGGTGATGGAATCACCCAGATGGTTGATTCTGGGGACTTCAATGCCTGGATCAATGACAAACTCTCGCAGCACTTCCTCCAGACTATGACATCTCTGGGTCTTGCACAAGCAGTTGCTTCTGTGATCCACCACCATGGCCTGCCTTGGGTTTAGTATTGTCACTGGAGTTTGAGATTATGAATCTCAAGATTGATCCGTCTCATGGTCGGATCATTGCACAGTTGAGTTTGTGTTCCAGGCCCCCTGATTTTCCTCCCTGTAGAAATGGTCCAATATCACCCTCTGAGGGATTGTCCCCAGAGAGACTGATGGCGGTTGTGGATTTTCTGGAGTGAGTGAAGCTTGTTTGTTGGGGTTGGATGAGGCAGTGACAGCATATAACAATGCTGTCTCCGGCACTTTACAACATCGCACCAATCCATATGACCCATAGCCTCTCACTTGAGACCCTGTGGTTTTATGGGGCTCTCAAGGAGATGAAGACAAAGGCGAAGTTGAGCATTGCTGGAGGAGATCCCGATCTGTGGAGGAAAACCTGACTTTGAAAACTCACTACGGTAAGTATCAAAGGGCAATCAACTGTAAGAAGGTAGAGTTCCTGTCCAGGAAGATTGCTGCAGGAAGAAACGGACTGCCTATGCTCTTTTCAGACTGCAGACAGACTGTTACACCCAGTCTGTTTGCAGCCAATAAGAGCAGCTTGAATCGTTGTTACGAGGAGTTTGGTCAGTTCTTTTCTGATAGGGTGTCCTCTATCAGGGCCTGGATCTCCGCAGTGGGTCACGAACAACCCGCAGTTTAAGGTCTGTATTCACATGGGATCTCCACTTGTCTGGGAAGAGTTTAGGCTGGTAGGAGTGGCTCAGGTCATGGATCATGGATGTAATCTCCAAGCTGTGCCTAACCTTTTGTGAACTGGACCCAGGCCCAACATGTCTCCTAGTAGGATGTGTGGAGTACGTTGGTCCAGTGTTCACTGAAATTGTCCGTGCTCGCTTTCAGAGGGAGTACTCCTGATGCTTTGAAAGAGACATTGGTGAGGCACCTTCTGAATAAACCATTATTAGACCTGGACATTTTGGCAAATTATTGACTGGTCTCAACCTCTCTTTTCTGGAAAGGTTGTTGAAAAGTTGTGGCCCTGCAGCTAGAGGAACATTTGATGGCCTTTGACATCTATGAGCCACTCCAGTCGGCATTTAGGAGAAAGCATAGTATGGAAACAGCATTAGTGAGGGTGTAAAATGATTTGCTCAGGGCAAGAGATAGAAGAGAATGGTCAATTCTTGTTCTCCTTGATCTCTCCTCAGCTTTTGACACCGTGGACCACATGGTGCTTCTTGATCAGCTCAGGGCACTCTGTGGACTCACTGGCAAAGTCATCTGCTGGTTTGAGTACTTTTGATAGGAAGGAGGCAACGGGTAGTACTGGGAAGTTTCTTATCCTGCCCAAAACCTCTGACCTGTGGAGTGCCCCAGGGCTCAATCCTGTTGCCTATGCTGTTCATGGTGTACATGCTACCCTGGGTAAAATCATCATTAGGCAGTATGACTTGGTTTCTGTTATGCAGACAACATCCAGTATATATAACCCCTACCCGTATGCCGCTTGTATCTGACAGCACTACCAGGTGGGCTGGGTTCGGGAGGAATAGGCCACTCGGCACAAAGGCTAGGTTTGGCTACTCTACACAGGGGCGCTCAAGTAACTCCGGACACAGGAAGCAATAACTGTAATGTCCAATACCAGAAGTGAGATTCTAAAGTGTGGCTTTTATTCACATCCAAACAGAATAAACAATACATAGATGGACCCCCATGGGGCTACACTCCTGGTAATGCAAATTAAAAGAGACCAGAACACATCCTCATCACTTTAGCCCACTGGACACAGCCCAGACTTGTACGCTGCTTTGGGTTACAGCCCAAACTTTACATTGCTTTGGGTTACACCCTGGCTCGCTCCCTTGCCAGCCACTTGGACACGTTCCAAACTTCATGGAAACATTTTCTGGTGGCTCTCAAACCACCTAAGAGCACCTCGGCTCCATCAGGGAATTTTCTTCTTAATCCCACATCTGGGTACTTTCCTCAGGCACTGGCCAAGTACCTGAAGGAAAGCAAAAGGTGTCTCAGAGCAAATTCGTAGAGGAGGAATTTGGTTACTACTGATGGGGGTCTCCCACCTCTCACTCCCACAATTCATACCCGCCATTTCTCTGAACTGTAAACACCTCATCCTTTAACACTTTGTTGTGTAGATTCTTGCTAAATGTATTTCACATTCCATCTACTTGTCTTGCTTCCCATTTGTGCTGGACTTGAACATACTTAAAAATAAGTGGCATTATCCATTACTCTAGACCCCCACAGGTTAAGCAGTCCAATTCCACATTCTTTCTTTCCATTTTGTGCTGGCCTTGAGCATACTTGTAAGTGGCTTTGTCCATTACTCTAGACACCCCACTGAGTTAAGCAGTCCAATCCCACATCTTCCAACTGTACTTTGCTGTCTTTCCCGACCCCACAGTAACAGTCCCTTTAGTTTCCTTCTGTTTCAGGTGAAAATACTGGGCCCTTTTTCAGAGCGAACTCACCCTTTGGTTACAGGCGTTTCCTCCTCAAGGAATCTCTTACAGAGCTTCTGATGCCTCAGCACAACTCAGACAGGCAGCTTCTTTCCCTTAGCCGGACCCAGGGCTTGCCCCTGGAAAACAGGCAGACACCTTCCCCCATCCCTCAGGGATGGGGCTCTTGAACTCATTGAGAGTGGTCTCCACCACTTCAATTATCAGTTCCTGTGTTCCTCTTCAGGTGAAACACACCTTAATAAAAGTAGGTCTGAAACAGAGCTTAAAGCTCTGACAGCCTGCACACACTCTGCTGCACTACAGTCTCTCATCAGACTGCACACAGACTGGCTTCAAAATCCCCAGCGTTCTCTCTAACCTCCAGCTGCAACACTCCAGTGTGGCTTATGCAGCTACGACAGTTCTAAATTATGTCATCCCTCAGTCTCAGCTGAGACTGAGAACAGAGTGAGACAGAGTGAAATCCATTTAACTGGAGTTTCACATGCTGAAGTTCAAAGATATAAATATATATATATATATATATATATATATATATATTATATACATAGTGTCATGGGCACCTGAAAAGGAAGGAGATACTACTGAAATAAATGTTATTCTGATGATTTATTTATTTATGTGTGCGATTTTAAGTGTAGTTCTACCTAGGTCACAGACACATAAGCTATAAATAAGCTATAAATAAGGATGGATGTATTAGTCAAAGCTTGTAGTAGCACAATAAAGCAAGACAAATAATATATATTTTTTCTTTTAAATGTTTAACAAGGAGTGGCACACTAAGCTGAAAGCTTGTTTACAGGGCAACCTGGGAGCACATGGAAGTTAAGTGACTTGCTCAGGGTCACCCAGTATGCAAGTGGGGCTGTGGGATTCAAACTCAGGTCTCCAGATTTGCAGCTCAGAACCTTAAACCACTGTGTTATACTGCCTCCTAGTTATGGCAGTCATCTGTTTTATGGTTCATGATGTTGGTGTAGCAGCATACTAACATACTAAAATGCCAGCAGAATAGGCCTAGTGGTTCGTGTCTGCTGGTTTGGTCAGCCCTCACCCTGGAGAGCTGACCTTGCTCCCCCACCCTCTGGCCTTCTCCTTCCCAATCCTGAGTATTCCCACTTCATTGGACTTTGCTTCCACAACCCTTCCCCTGTACCTGTCCCATCCCTCTTGAACCCTCCACAATCTCTGCCTCCACCACCCCCAGGCAGCACTTCCATGGTTCTACCACCTCTCAGTGAAGTAGCACCTCCTCCTTTCTCCCCTGAGTCCCCATCCAGCTTCCACCCATGCCCTCTAGTTGCCCCCCTTCATGTACTTGAAGACCTCTATCCTGTCCCCGTCTCTTCTCTCTTCCAATGTGTACATATTTAGCTATTCGGCCTCTCTCCATAGGTCCTTTCCCCAAGCCCCAGATCATTTTGGTTGCCCTCCTCTGGACCCTCTCCAGGAGTTCAATGTCCTTCTTTAAGTGTGGCCTCCAAAACTGCATGCAGTACTCAAAGTGCGGCCTCACCAAGCAAGTTATACAGAGGGAGTATCACTTCCTCCTTCTGGAGTGATCCCTAGCGATGCATCTCAGCATCCTGTTGGCCTTGGCCGCTGCCCTCCTACAAGTCTCTGAGTTGTTCATCTTGACATTCACCACCACCCCAGGTCCCTCTCAGCCATACAGCCATAGCAGCAGTACACTGCATAGCAGTAAGTCATGCAACCGATGTGCTTAGCAGTTACTGAAGCAAGAAATGTACAGATGTCATTTTTACATCCTGTTCAAAATGTGTTTTACACCTGTAGTGCCAAATGGCACAGTCGCCAGCAAAATCACCTTCGCTAATGAACTGATAGTGTCACTGTTCATGCGGGCGGGATCACAAAGCCCATTCTCAAAACTTGGGTAAAATACCAAGGAACTCCCAGGGCATTAAGGTTTCTGACCATAACACCCTGCTCTGTAGGGACAAACAGGCATCGGATGTGACTTGGGATTGTCAACAGTAATGCTCACACCATTCCACCCCATCCCCACCCTGCAGTCAGTGACAGGTATCGAGGTGTGCCTTTGACTCTTCAGCCCCAAAGTTCACTCCATTCTCTTATGCTGTACCCATTTCAGCATATTTCCTTATGGAATGGGGTGAGTGTTAAGTTTGAAAACCCCAAGACACACCTCGACTCTTGTCTGTGTCTACAGGTGTGAGGCATACGTGAGCTGCTATGGGCAATGACCCAAAGGCACACCCCAATGCCTGTCCATGTCTGCGGGGTGGGGGTGGGATTGGCGCCACTTCAATACTTCACTGCCATTCCTATTCTGCCTGTCTGTCTGTGTGTCTCTCTCTATCTATATGTCTATGTAATTATCTTTCTATCAATTGCATGTATCGCTGTTTTTACCTATTTCTAAAACAAACCTGCATATCACATTTGCCTGCACTCTGAGCACATATTTATGAAGCTGTGCATATTTGTACTCCACTTCTGCACAGACCTCATACTTTCCTAATATTCCCATTATCACAAGCATAACTACCTTGCCTTTCTCAAAAGTGACCCCTCTGAAATTTAATATCATATTTTCTCTAACAGTCCGTCATCATTACACCTGACTTATTGACATCAACACATTGCTTAAATATAACACATCACCTCATGGACAAAAACCCTGTTTCTCTAAAAAAAACAAAAAAAACTGTCAAAAATCCCAAGGCTGAACGTGATGCCAGCCATGACTTTTTTCATGTACTGCCACCTTCTGTACCAACATGGGATTTGCATATGTTTCCTTGATGCTTTGCATTACTGGGGTATGTGCAATTGTGTTTTCTTTAAAATTTGGCTGTCTGGCCAATATCATCCTGGATAACACATACATCAGTGGCATTTGCTCTGGGGTTCTTTTGTAAGCTTCCTATTCCTTCCATTAAAATGTACACCTCCATATATTTTCCTAATAATGTGTATGCCTTCCTTAGAACAGAAACTAAAACAAATCTTACTACTTACAAATCATTGTGCTGTTTCTCCATACCTCCTCAATAATTCCCCACAACTTCACTAACTTCATTATGCCGCCGTGGTGGATCTGACCAAATTTTGTTTAACTAGTGACAGTGCTGAAATCGCATGGCTGACACACTACAATTCAATATACCATGTTGTATCTACTGCAGTTTCACAGCTCTACTGGGAACATCCACAGAGCGAGGAGCTTCAGTAAAGGAAGTCAATAAGGACACATCACTAGGACGAGCTCTCCAAGGACCTGTGAGGGTGTCAGTTTTGCCTGTTAGAGTGAAACTTTGTGCATTTAATAATGATGCTCCCTACATTCTACCTGCAGGAAGATGTTAGGTAATTTATTGGTGATATTCTGCTCTGCAGAAACAGTCTTTTACTCATGACATCCACATGTTGATCACTATGCTGTTGAAGGGTCCCATGCGGATATCTTTAGCTGTCCTTATGTTTGTACAATTTTGCCTGCATAAAGTGGTATGCCACTTTTATTATATGAAAATGCACAGTTGAAACAAGATTTTTTGAAAAGAAAACATAACAGTGCAACCTGTCAGAACGCATCATTATAAGCTGAAGCTATGTATGCTAGCTGGCTATCTTTCATATGAAAATGCTGTAAGATACAACCATGTGTCCCTCAATACTGGTTCTAATATTAGATGTCTTATTCATCAGATGTCAGGTTATTTTTCATTGCTTCAGTTGCTATCCATAAATTAGATTTTATTATTTTAAAAGAATTGCCATCTTCTAGACTTGAGGTTATAGTTTCCAGTGCTGTCAGTGAGTCCATGATGTGCAAACCTCAACAGAGACCTTTTATATTTGTTATCCCCTGACTAGAAGGGAGAAAGACTTCAGAGTATGGTTAGTCATAGCTAACTGTAGCATTCATTCTTGCATGCTTTGATTTTGTGTTCTGCAGTCACATTTTCTGTTTACAGCCACCAGAAACTGTCAGCCTTCCATCCCTTTTGGCAGTTGTCAGCACTGTAATACTAAATTTAATTTTTGAGGTTTACATGTTATTGTACTTTGCTGTATTTAAGCACATTATTTTATATCAAAGTTGATAAGCATACCACAACTGAGCAGTTCAGATCTGCCACAATTCAAGCTACTTTGAACGTGTGGTGGTGTGCCTAAAACATGTTCAAACTGAACAGGTCATAAATGGCTTGATATTTCTCTGGTGCCTTTATTATCTCTCCCTAGGCACCTGACCATGCAAAGTCAAAACTGTCTTTGTTTCTTTAAGAGAAAGCTGGTTGGTGGGGGATGACCCAAGGTGTTGGGTTTGCTTTGTGCAAAATACCGTGAGAAGCTCTGGTCTCGTCATATTTTGCACTGTCCCACTGCTGTGCATGGCTGAGCAATTGCTCACTTGGCACAGGGCGGTGACAAACAAAGGACATGCAGGTGGCTGCTGCTCTTCAAATCGCAGTTGTTGTAACTTAGCAAAAGAACCAAGAAACCGCACTTAAAAAAATTATTCTTCTGCAACTAGGTGGTGGACAGAAAAAGGTGGGAAGGGGAAGAATAAAGGAACAGCGGTGACTCTGACTCTGAGTATCTGTGGTCAGACTGTCAGGTGCAGGGCTGGCCCAGTGGCACTGGGGTGCTATAGCTCAGGCCAAACCATTAACTGAAATTTGGGTACAAGCTCAGTTTGCTGAGGGATAAGCCATGGGGGTATGTGGCTGGAAGAGGACCAAGTGGCTGCCAGGCAGTTCTCCTCTCCCAGATTGCAGAGGTGAGCTTTTCTAGCTCTTGGCTGCCACCAAGTAGAGGCTCAGTATTAGCATCAAACAAATGGGGGCTGGTGCTAGGCCAGGTGGGTGGAGCAGGGCCGCTGGTTCCTGCCGCATATGCACCGCCATGCACATACGTAACTGTATTTGCTGAGGCCCTGGGGAGTAAAGAGGTGAAAACCAAGGGAAAAACACTTGTCCACCCATTATCATATATGATGGCCCTCAGATTCTCAGATCCTGCACTGTATAGATCCCTGCCAGTGCAACAGCAGAGAGCGCAGATGGGACTGGGAGTCCCTGCATCCAGGCTCAATGATAGGCACAAAGTGGCAATGGGGGGCAAAAAGTTCTATTACAAAAGAAAAGACTGTCAGGTGCTGCTGCAGGCGACACACTTTAGCTCCTAAAAGAGCTATTGGGGAGAGGGACAAAACAACTCTTTTTCAGTTAAAAACTTTTCCAGAAAGTTAGCTGTTAGAGGGAGGTGTGTGAGGGGTAGAGTGGTACCACAGTAGAGCCAGCACATACATTACTGAAGCTGTGCCAGGCAGAGAGTGTGACAAGTTTAAAATTAAAGTTGTACTAATTACAATACAAAATCCAAGTGAGACCACCCTGGTCTAGGCTATTATAGTTCAGTGATAGGAGGAGGCTATCTATTAATTTTAGAGTCTATAAATGAGAAACACTCGAAAACTACTGGTAGATAAATGTGAGTGCCCTGGTGGTGGTTGCTCATAGGCTCTACCTGCTAGTGACAGGAGATGACGCAATCTGCTGGAGGACATTTCTTTTATGTTGATTGCGCGATAGGCAAGAAACATGTTGCGACAGGTTTCTCCAGAAGCAGGTTGTGGAGGCGTGGCACTCTTGTGGCCAATGCCCCCACAGCCTGCAAAGGCTTGCCCTGCTTCTCCACGTCGCGGGCACGCTGCTGCTGACACTAGTTCAGCCAGCGGCCACAACTTCTAAAATCAGCCGCTGCAATCAGGGGCCACCCTGTCATTGCAGCGCCAGCCATCCGCTGCAATGAGGGAGTGACCTGTCATTGCAGGGCGGGATGTAAATCCCTGAGATTGTTGTGAACATGGCGGTGGCTTGCGCTGTGTTCACAAACAATATAACCCCACCACCATGTTTAGTTGGCGGCACAGGGAACCCGCTCCCTGTCGGCATTCTGTCCCTCCGCTTTTGTTCCTGTCAGCAGGTGCCCAATCACGTTAGCTGTAGTACTCCCATGTTTTGTGTTGTTGCCAGCGAGAGCCCTCTATGCGGTCTGTGGCCCCCTTTTTTATTCCTGCCGACGGTTTTGCCCCAATCCCGTGACATAATGCCACCCTCTCCGCTTGCCGACGGGGGTGCCCAATCCCCGCCGCCACTTCCCCCGGAGAAGAAAGCTCTGCTGGCACACTGGAGCCCACTCCAGTGTACTAAATGCCCTGCAAATTAAAAACAGTCCTCCGACATCTGTTTTTTTTTTTTCACCCTGGAAAAGGAAACCATCCCTTGGTGCTCTCGCTCCTGCCTCCCACCCAAACCCGCACCCACCCACTGCACGCCCTGCCTCCCACACCCCCTCATCCCATACTACCTTAGGAACTCGTCAACGATCTTCAGTGGACCGGGAACATGTCTGCACTCTTCAAAGCCGACCGCGAACTGAGGAAATGCTGGTAAGCTGTATAATGTAATACATAGGGTTTTTCAACTTTACTGCATATGTCAGGCATTTTGGAAATTTTTCACCAAATTTTCAACATAGGGTTTTGGGACCCCTCCTCATGAATTCTTGAACTGTCATGGCATTAATCGGCCCGGAAGGTGATTTTGCGGTCCTCGCAAATCACCTTCGAAGATCGATATCAAGCGACCAATGCCAGTATTCATGGTGGGCTCTCAAAAAGCCTATGTTTACATTTGATGGAAAAATCCAAAATGATTGTTTTATGAGCGTGCGCTGCGCAGTTGCTCGCACGCTCATAAGTTCATAATTTGCAATATTTTCATGCCAGATTTTCAACATTGGCATTTTGTCACACCTCCTTGTGAACAGTACAGCTGTCATTGTGCATCCTGGTGGAAATGTGTTTCGCACTTCCAGCGCAGAATAGCGTGGTCGCTGTGGAAATCAGTGTTTTCAGGACAGATTAAAAAATTACAGTGACACTGTTCATGAGTAGAGGTCCTGAAATGGCTATATTGAAAATTTGGTAACAATACTCCATAAAATGACTGTGTTACGGCGTGCATTGCACAGTTTGCACTCACGCTCGTAACCCATGAATTATAATATTTTCACTCCAGATTTCCAACATTGCCATTTTCCCACACCTAGTTATGAATAGTAAAGCTGTCATTTTCCCATCCTGGCCGAAATGTGTTTTCGCACTTCCGGCGCAGAATAGAACAGTTGCTGTGGGAAATCACTGTCCGAGACAGATTAAGAAAATGAGAGTGATACTGTTCATGAGCAGAGGTCCTAAAATGCCTATGTTGAAAATTTGGTGATAATAGCCTACCAAATGACTGTGTTACAGTGTGCATTGCCTACTTCCACTTTCCCTTTGTAACTTCGCAGATTTGTAATATTGTCATGCCACATTTTCACCAGTGGAATTTTTCCACACCTCCTTATGAGCAGTACAGCTGTCATTTTTCACATCCTGACCGAAATGTGTTTTACAGTTCCAGCGCAGAATAACGCGGTCGCTGTGGGAAATCACTGTTCGGACAGATTAAAAATGATAGTGGAACTGTTCATGAGCAGAGGTCCTAAAATGCCTATGTTGAAAATCGGGTGACAAAACTCCATAACATGACTGTGTTACAGGCGTGCATTGAACTGTTTCCACGCACCCTTGTAACTTCACAATTTTGTAATATTTTTCACCCACATTTTCAACAGTGGCATTTTCCACACCTCCTTATGAACAGTACAGCTGCCATTTTCACATCGTAGCTAAAATGTGTTTTTGCACTCCTGCCACAGAATAGCATGGTCGCTGTGGGAAATCACTGTGTGGGACACATTAAGATCGAACAAGTGAGAGGGGAGTGACCGCTCAACTGAGCTGTCAGAAGTGCTGTGGATTTGTTTGTGGGCAGAGAAAGGGCCAACGCAAGATCCCAGTACAAAAGAGCAGCCTGCAGCACTGGGAGAAACAGAACGAGAGAGCGAGTGAGGGAGGGAGTGGCAGATTCACGGGAGCTCTTTCAGGACTGCTGCGGATTTCTTTGTGGGCAGAAAAAGGCATCAATGCAGGCAGGGCCCAGTACAAAAGGCCAGCCTGCAGCGGTGGTGAAACAGTACGAGCGAGTGAGACAGGGGACTGAGTGAGCTCACGGAGCTCTGTCAGGACTGCTGGATTTCTCTTGTGTGCAGAAAAAGGCACCAATGCAGGCAGAGTCCTGCACAAAAGGACCACTTGCAGAACCAGGACAAACAGAATGAGCGTGTGAGAGAGGGAGACTGAGCGACCTCAACAGAGCTCTGTCGGGACAGCTGTGGATTTGTTTGTGGGCAGAGAAAGGGTGAATGCAAGAGCCCAGTACAAAGGGCAGCCTGCAGCACTGGGAGAAACAGAACGAGAGCAAGGACAGAGGGGAGTGAGCGAATTCACTGGAGCTCTTTCAGGACTGCTGCAGATTTCTTTGTGGGCAGAAAAAGGCATCAATGCAGGCAGGAGCCCAGTACAAAAGGCCAGCCTGCAGCGTTGGGAGAAACAATGCGAGCGGAGTGAGACAGGGGCACTGAGTGAGCTCAACAGAGCTCTGTCAGGACTGCTGCAGGATTTCTTTGTGTGCAGAAAAAGGCACCAATGCAGGCAGGAGTCCTGCATAAAAGGGCCACTTGCAGCGCCCAGGACAAACAGAATGAGCGTGTGAGAGAGGAGACTGAACGACCTCAACAGAGCTCTGTCTTGGACAGCTGCAGATTTGTTTGTAAGACAGAGGTGTCAGTGGCAAGGGCCCAGTACAATGGGCAGCCTGCACTGGCAGGGAAACCAGAATGAGCGAGTGAGAGAGGGGAGTGAGCGAGCTCAGCAGAGCTGTATTGTAACTGCTGCAAATTTCTTTGTGGGCAGAAGAAGGTGGCACCGCAGGCAGGAGTCCAATAAACAGGGCAGCCTGCAGCGCCAGCAGAAACGGAATGAGTGAGTGAGAGAAGGGAGTGAGCAAGCTAAATGGAGCTTTGTCGGGACTGCTGCAGATTTCTTGTGGGCAGACAAGGCGCCAACAGAGGCAGGAGCCCAGGCAAAGGGCAGCCTGCAGCGCCCAGGACAGACAGAATGAGTGAGTGACACAGGGGGAGTGAGCGACCTCAACGGAGCTCTGTCATGACCAAGGCGGATTTCTTTGTTGGCAGAAAAAGGTACCAATGCAGGCAGAAGCCCAGTACAAAGGCCACCCTGCAGCGCCGCAGAAACGGAATGAGTGCGTGAGAGAGGGGAGTCAGCAGGCTCAACAGACCTGTGTTGGGACTGCTGCAGATTACTTTGTGGGCAGAAAAGCCACCAACAGAGGCAGGAGCCCAGTATAAAAGGGCAGCCTGCAGCACCAGGAGAACCAGAATGAACGAGTGAGAGAGGGGAGTGAGCCACCTCAATGGAGTTCTGTCGGGACAGCTGCAGAATTCTTAGTGGGCAGAACAAGGTGCCAATGGCAGGAGCCCAGTACAAAACAGCAGCCTGCAGCACCGGACTAAACAGACTGAGCGACTGACAGAGGGCCAGTGGCGTGCTCAACAGACCAACACAATCAACATTCAGCATTGACAAATGCTTGTTTATTAATGAAAAAGAAATGAACATAAGTGGGAGTTCCTAGTCTGGACCATAGCCAGGCCCAATAGCAGCGACATGAGGTGTTCTTCTTTCTGTATTTTGTTAAATTGAATAAGTAAGAATTGCAAGCAAAGCAAAGATACGTATACATACTTGAGAGTGCCCTGGTGAGAGCTGTAGCCTGTAGGCTGTATCAGCCAGTGACAGGAAGAGCCCCAGTCTGTTAGAGGACTGTTTTATAGGAAGAGAAGGAGAAAATTATTTACATAGCACTTTTCATACACTTGTATCCCAAAGCACTTAACAGCAATACAACTGGTAGTGGTGACTCTAAACATGTAGTGGCTGCCATTTCATAGAACACAGAAACAGAATTTGTCAGCAGAAAAGACCACTTGGCCCTCCCAGTCTGTCCAGATGGTCCCCGCCTTGCCTGTCTTCATAACCCAAACTGATCACTGGTGACCCTCCCTACCTATTTACTGATATTCATCTATGTCTATCCCATGAATGCTTAAAGCACCCTGCTGTTTCTGCCTCTACCACTTCCACTGGCAGTCTGTCCCAGATGTCCACCACTGTTTCAATGAAGTAGTACTTCTCACATCCCATTTCAACCTCTCACCCCCCACTTCATTGCATGCCCTTTGGTCTTGTTCTTTCGCATTTGAAAGAGACTCCCTCCTGCACCCTTTTCATCCCATGAGGTACCTAGGTCTCTATCTTGTCCCTTTGCACTCTTCTCTTCCACAGTGTACATGTTGAGATCCCTCAGTCTCCCTTTGTAGAGCTTTTTAATGCAATCCCTCACCATTTTAGTTGTCCTCCTCTGACTGCCTCCACACCGCCTATGTCTTTTCTGAGATATGACCTCCAGAACTGGACACAATAATCCAGGTGGGGTCTCACAAATGAGCGATACAGTGGCAACAATGTTTTCCGCCTCCTACTGGACATACCTCTCTAAGCATCCCAATATCCCAATGGCCCTATCCAGTGCTTTGCCACATTGCCCTATCACTTTGAAGTCATTAGATATTATTGTAACCCCTAGATGGTGCTATCCCAGGGCTACTACCCTGCCTGATTTGCCACTAACAGGTTGAGGGGCCTGGATCCAATGGCGGGTGCCTCCACCCAGAGGTCAGGGTTTGCAATAGTTAAACTTACTTGGTCACAGCCCTCTGGGACACTGCAACCCCTTTCTTCCCACTAGTGGCCCACACAATATATCGGAATTACCTTCACAGTATACACTTACCCCCAGGGGTGGTTCAGGCACTGGGACCCTCCTGTACAATAAGATACAGTGCAACAATCACAGTACAATACTTTAACATAGACAAATACCTCAGGCAGTATAACTTTGCTGAAACAAGCAGCTCTGGATTTATTTAGGGGAATATAACAAGGACAGGGAGAAATCAGGTTAATTAGCTTATCACTTTACTATCTACCTATGGCTCTGTGTACAGGCTCTATCCCTACCAGTTACTGTCCCTGGGTACCCAAGCCCTAGTGGCTAGTCCAAACCGTGGCAGCTGGTAGGGGCCCCTTTCACACAGTGAAAAGAAAAATTAGTTTAAACAGTCAGCAGTACAGTGATTCCAGTTGGATTTAATGTGGCAATTCAACAGGAGCGCACCCTGAATTAGTACTCACGACTCCAAACAAGATAGGGTCCTTCAGCGCCAGCAGGGCTACTCTTGAGCTCCACGAGACTCTTCACACATTTATATGGTAAAAAGAAAGTACTATACCAGGTAGGCTGCTTCTCTACCGATCGCAACTACTGCACAATACCCGAGAACACACAGCAGATTCAGTTCCTGACAGACAGAGTGCAATTCAACAATTTCTCCAGTCTTCTACAGGGTGAGCCTGGTTTCTACTCTTCAGAGATCCTTTGATTCTTTTCACAGGACGGATTCAGTCCTAACAAGCAGTTACACAAGCTGCAGACCGAACTCTGGGCCTTACACACGTGTTTTTGGCTGAAACTGTGCACTGAAGGAGCACAGGGTTTCTTTCCCTTCACTGCCAGATCTAAACTGAAACTCCAACAGACAAAACCAGGCACTTCCTTTGAGTTCCTCCCAGTTCTTGACTGGATTGGCTGTCACCACAATAGACTGCTGCTGTTGGTCCAAAAGGCGCTCAAGTCTAAACTACATCTCCCAGAGTCACTGCCCATACAATCCTCTTGTGTCTGGCTCAGATTATGAGTCCAAGTTCTGATTCGTCCAAGGCACCATTTTAGAGCTAGCTTACCCCACACTGATTGGTCCAGTTCAGCAGTTCAAACCAGAATGGGGAACTAGGGCAGACACTGTTCTGACTGCAAAGAAAGCAGGTTAGACAAACTGTAATTTCATTATTACTCTAAATGGTTTCTGGCAAACAGTTACATCTTTCAGATAGGTTCCTTTGCACTCCTAGTGACTGCAAAAATGGAGTGAATTACAGCAGCTTGAGTGGTACTCAATCAAAGAAACACACAGTCCCTCATATAAATCCAATTATGTCTGCAAGCAGACAGCTCTTAAAGAGACAGTACCAGAGGTTCTAAAAACACTCACTGATAAACGGCTTAAATGCCAAACACCATTCAGGCTTGGAGCATTCAAGCAAGCTCCTGAAGTCTTTTGGGAACCCCCATTTGCAGGGGTTACATCTTTCCTGGTTTCGGGAAAGCTTGACGCCCCGGCCAAGCAAGTACCTCATAAGTTTCAACTGCAACCATATACATTTGCATTAGGCTCACACATGTAATCATCAGTCAATACATCATTTTACCAAGAACACATTTCTGAAACATTGCAGTACGTCCACTCTTTACACAGTATTACACACATATTGTACCATAACTCAAGTTATTACCTCTTTGTACATGAAACCTGAAGAGAGGGGCCCTTCCCTATCAGTTACCTTGGGGCTGGATGGGGCAAGGGCACCATACTTAGAGGGCAACACAAGTAACTTGAGTTAGCACTGACGCTCAGTTTGGGCAATGAGCTCGGGGACATACACTCCTTTATGGACAACATTGAGAGGCAAGTCCACAGGCCTCCCAAGTGAATCATAACTGAGGTGCACCACAGGCTTTACAGCTCGACCAGTCTTCCTAGGGGAACTGTTACAGTCTCTGCACTCTGAGCCTCATTTTCAGCATTGTCCTCACTTGTCAGGGGGTCTCCATGGGGTAGAGGCTAGAACTTGGGGCACTTTCAGCTCCAGGAGTTACAGTTTCTGAGTCCACAACATTTGGCTCACATGGAGAGCTTTCAGACACTGGCAGTGGACTGTCAGGGCACTCAAAATACTCTTCTTGTTCGGTGTATCACCAGTCTGCCCCAATCTATTATTTTCTCCCTGAAAGCTCAAACAGTTCAACCATGCACAATGATTCCATTTCATCTGATCTGATGCTTTGCACTTCACTTTCTGGGAGCATTGGCTCCAGGGATGAAGCTGGGGCTTAGATAGTCCAGAAGGCCCAGCTTTGTCTCCAGTATTGACTAGGGATTGCCCCAAACAATTGACTCAGTTCAGTAAGAAGGATAGTATTCAAAGTCACTCTCACTTTCTTCTGATATGGACTGACAGTCATGCTGAACTGGGACTTGTGCAGGGGAACACTTTAACTCTGCTTCTGTAGGTGCAGACTTCATGATCTTTTCTTAGCAGCAGCTCTAGTCACTGGTCCAGAGTGGGCATCTTCTGGGGCTCAGACTCAATCAGGATTTGTCCAATGGGCAGTAAATGATTTCTATGCATTGTTTTTACATCTTTTGAATTGTTCTCAGGCCTTACTTTGTACACTGGCAGATCATCTAGTTTGCCCACTACAATGTGAGGGAGATGGTGCCATCTGTCAGCAATCTTGTGTTTGCCATTCAGTCCCAGATTTCTTACAATACCGATCTCCCTCCTGGAGTTCCTGTGCTTTCACCTTTTATCATACCGTTCTTTGTTGGCCAGATTTCTTTTGGCAGCCATGGTTTGAGCCAGTTGGTACGCATGAGTTAGCTGGGCCTTTAACTTTTGCACATACTGTAAATAGTTGTCAGCTTGAACCCCATCAGAGAGACCCCAAACACACATCTACTGGTAGTCGAGCTTCTTCCAAACATCAGGCGGTAGGGGAGAACCCAGTGGCATCACTTTGGTGCAGTTATAAGCATGTACCAGGGTGCTAATTTGTTGGCTCCATCTAGGCTTGTCCTTCGGTGCAGGGTGCCTAGCATATCTAGCAAAGTGCTGGTTGAACGTTTCAGGCTGTGGGTCCCCTGGGGTGGTAAGGAGTGGTTCTGGACTTCACACTCCCCACAGAGAAAGCATCTCTTTGATCAGATGACTCTCAAAGTCTCTCCCTTGATTAGAATGGATTCTTTGTGGAGCCCCATAGTGAACAAAAAGTTTTCTACAAGTACTTTGGCCACAGTGGATGCTTTCTGGTCTTTGGTGGGAAAGCTTGGGCATATCTCGTGAAATGGTCAGTGACCACCAGCACATTACTGATATTTCTTTGATCTGACTCCAAACTCAGAAAATCAATACAGACCAGCTCCATGGATGCACTGGTGGTGATGTTAAAAGGGGGCAGCCCTCTGGGGCAACTTTCCTCTGTAAGCAGCGACTACAAGTTCGAATGTGTTGCTCCACATCAGCCCCCATCTTAGGCCAATAGAATCTGGATCTCACCAAGTCAAGTGTTCTGTCTATACCAAGGTGCCCCATGTGGTTGTGCAAGGACCTCAGTACTGAGTCTCAAAGGCAGTGGGCAGCACTAGTTGTTGTTTGTCTACTTGTCCCCTCTGTCTACTGTTTCTCTGTATAACAGTTTATTGATCAGTTTCAACTTGGACCTTCTTTGTATAACAATGCAGTTCTCAAATCAGTGGAGCGTAATTTGGACACATCTTTTTCCTGCATAGAGGGCTTCTAAAAGCTGCTTTGATCATGGGATCATGAGTTGAGCCCGCGAATACTGTCATTGTCCAGCTGAGTTAGTGCACCAATGTCTATTGCAGAAAAGTGGCAATAAGCAGGTATGCAATTCTCAGAGGGTCCCAAGCAATCCACCATGCAGTCCACTGCGTCCTGGACATTTGTTCCTCCCTGTCAAACTTCCGCAGAGTGCCCGAATGTCAGGTTCTGCCAATCGGACCCAATCATTCTGGGGAACAGGCCTCCGGAGAGAGCATCAGCATCTATGTGGTTCAGACCTGCTCGGTATTCGAGCATAGTCATATGTAGATAATGCAGAAAGCCACCTATGGCCAGTGGCATCCAACTTAGCTGAGGTCTGCACATAGGTCAAAGGATTATTGTCAGTTTTACTAGTATTTTTAGCCCCATACAAAGTACTCATGGAATTGGTCAACAATAGCCCACTTCAAAGCTAGGAACTCTAACTTATGTACAGGAAAGTTCTTTTCGGATGGGGTCAGGCTTCTACTGGCAAAGGCCACTGGTCTCAGGCCATTCTCGTGTTCTTGGTACAACACAGCCCCAACCCTTGCAAGCTAGCATCAGTGTGCAGGACGAAGGTTTTCTTGGATCGGCAGGCCAGCACTGGAGCATGGGTGTTGATATATGATCTCATGAAAAGCAGTCTCACAATCAGAGTCCAGGGCCCCAAATACTTCACTGGATGAAAATACACTCTTTCAGTCTTGAGGATGCTGACTTTTGGTATTTTTTGTGGGTTGGGGATACCCTTGAGTAAGGTTAAGTAAAGGGCTGGATCACTCTTGAATAGTCCTTGATGAAGCACGATAATAACCACAGAATCCCAGGAATCTTTGCAGTTCTTTAGATTTTTGGCTGTGGCCAGGTGGTCAAGGCCTCAACTTTACTTGGCTTCGATCTCTATTCCCTCAGTGGATACTATGTGTCCCACATACTTTACTGATGTTTGAAAGAATTGACACTTATCAATGGACAGTTTAAGGCCAAAGTCCTCCAGTCGGTCCAATACCTTAAATAATCTGCTCTCATGTTCCTCCAGTGAGCTGCCAAACACAATAACATTATCTAGGTATACCAGGCACTCTAGTAAGTTCATGTCCCCACTGCACGCTCCATCAATCATGGAAAGTGGCTGGGGCACCTGAAACCCCTTGAGGCATCCTCATGAATTCATAGAAGCCAAGCGGACAGATAAAGGCTGTCTTCTCACGGTCCTTGGGGCCATCGATCTGGTAGTACCCACTCATGGAGATCCAACACAGAGAACCACTTGCTCCCGTTTAGGCAGTCCAAAGCATCCTGAATGCGGGCATTGTGTACTGATCAGGGATAGTCCGCCGGTTTAAAGGTGCGATAATCCACACACATCCTTACTGTCCCATTTCTTTTCCTCACTACCACAATGGGGAAGCATAAGGGCTTTGGATTCTTGTATTACACCAGCAGCTAACATCTCTTGCAGATGCCCTCACATCATCTGCGTCAGCAGGTGCCAGGCGTGACCTCTCACGAAATGGTCTTTCGTCATGCAGCCGATATTGTGCTCAGCTCCTGCACGCATCCTATGTCCCATTCCTTTAAAGAAAACACCTGGTCTCTGGGCAAGCTTTTCACTGATCCTCACTTTCCATTCAGCTGGCAACGGGAGTCACCAAATCAAACAAGTCAGGCGTTACTCTGTCATTCTTCCTCGAACTCTTGCTGCTGGGTAGCACTGCAGTGTCTGCATAATGCACATTAGCCAGGATGCAACCTCTATTTACTCGAATGTCTCTTTCAGACACATTATGAACTTGGACCATTACCCTTCTGGCATAAGCATGGGCTCTAGCGGCAAAATACTAGGCTTGACCAGCAGTCCCTCTGGCAATTTTCCATCGCCTGGTGCATCCAACATTAATATTTTATTCTTAACATCCTTTCTGATACGGACCTCTCCTGTAAGGTACACTGGGCATTTGGCGCCAGGATCAGAGACTCAGGATCCTTCTTCCATACAATTCCGACCGGTTCCTCTGGTTCTATTTTTCAGCATCTCTCTGTGCCTCATAGGCCTTCTTAATTAAAGCTGGAACTCTTAAAGCTCTACTAGTTTTTGACCCCTGTTTTTCATAACACAACTGTGCCAGCCTTCCGAACATATGAGCATTTGTTCCAATCAACAAAGGGACACCATCATACAGTCCAGTGGGGGACACACTAAGGCTAGAGTCTCTACTTGTTCGGCCACTCCAGCCACGGAGGTGGGGAAAGACAGCCAAATTCAGATATACCCGGAATAGGGGTAGGCCTTCTCACTTAACCCCCATACATGCAGTCCTTCTAATGGTTGTAAGGGTACGCCTGACAAATGCTTCTGATACCAATCCTGGAACATAATTGTCACTTGGGAGCCACTGTCTAATACAGTCTTGTAGACACTCCATTCACCTTACAGTGGTCTCCATGGAGGGACCCACTATTCTGATCAGTCTGGAGAGGCGATAGTGGGGCCTGGGCAACTGACCTGCCACAAAAGGACGTGAGTTAGCATTTTGGTGCCCTCACTGGGATCATTTCGTGCACCTCTTAACCACTGATTTGTTCTCCAAGCTCTCCTTGTAGCCTATATGCAACTTTGTCAGTGTCTTTTGGGACCGGCATTCCCTTTTCATGTGCCCATCCTTCCCACAATTATAGCAAAACATACTTTCTGGAGTTTGAGCTGGCCCAGGCGCCACACTGGGAGCCAGGGCGGGGTATTACTAACTGGAAACCCTGGTGCCATCTCTGTCTGCGGGCGTGATAAGCATTTGGAGACATCTCGGTCAGTTTCTCCACTTCCATGGTCAAGGAATTGAGTTTGGAGCTGTTATCAGCAGGAGATACATGGTGGGTACCCCACCCCATAGCAGATGCAGGTCGGATATAGGTCAGGGCCTGACTTGCAGGCGTGGCCTTCATAAAGGGACTGTTTTTGAATTCCCGGATCTCTCTCAACAGTTCGCCCCATTGTGGTATATCTTTTCCTTGTCAGAGCACTCATTGACTGCCAGCCTCTGCCCCTGAACTTCACTTGATGGGCCACCCTCAGTCACTCGGGTCGTAGCCGCAGCTATTTGTGCAGGTCCTCCCGAGGTCGCCTTTTCAACTCCTCGAATTTCTCTCATTAACTCATCATAGGAGGGTGGGATCCAGTCGATTTGCCAGGCTAACTGAAGCAACAGCAGTTCTGAGAAGGGGCAGACTTAAGGATCCTGTCCAGCCTGGTTCGGTCCAGTTCAATCGCTGGCAAACTACCCTTTCTGAGGCATTCTTGCAACAATTTTTCCAGCCGAGATACATACACAGACAACAACCCTTGGTACTGTTGTGCATTTCTTACTGTCCACCATAGATCCTCATCAGAATCTGGGCTCCCATACACATTCTCCAAGGCCTCAAGATAGGCCTGTGCAGTCACTTCAGGGTTACTGCCGCTTTAGCACGGATGGTAGCCAGGGCAGGACCTCGGAGCTCTCACTAACCCTCTTTCACTTTTTGGCTTCCGAGCATTGCCATTCTAGCACTTGGGGCAACATAGTCTATCCAGGTCTCCCAGTCATCCTCCCTAGGGGTGGGAGGGTGCCAGAGAAGATCCTCAACCTTGTGGAAGTCGTGACTAATGGCAGGTGCAGAAATAGGAGTCTGCATTGGTTCAGCCACCATTATGGGTACTGGAGCGGAGAGGGTGTTGGGGAGGAACACCCCAGGTGGCAAGAATAGTTTCTTCAAGTCTCCACAGTTTTCCTTCCCCAGCAACCATTTAGCAAATTTCTCCTCAAAAGTTTCAGACAGTGGTGGGGCTCATTCCCCACCGGTCTTTACTGTATAGTTATCATTCTCCAGGCAGTGAGGGCTCCTCTGGGGTAATGGTCTGTGGCACTTTGGAGCTATCTATGGGATCCTTAAACTCTACTAGGGCCAGGAAAGTGTGGGTGAGCAGATTAGCATGCCGACCCACCACCACAGGGTTTTGTAAACCTTCCACCTTGGAAAGTACTCCTGTACAGTGTCCGTATTGATACCAGGGGATGTCCAGGATAAGCATAGCATTTTGGGGCCAATCTCCTCCCAGTACACCACTCCACCAGCCGGTGCACAGCCACTTCTGTCGGGTACCCATTTTTTTTTCTTAACAGTGGTTCTAGAATATGGCTACTAGAGGACACACACAATCCCAGCGGTGAGCCTCCCAAGATGTAACCCCAGATGGCGCTATCCCAGGGGCTACCCCTGCCTGATTTGCCACTAACAGGTTGAGGGCCTGGATCCAATGGCGGTGCCTCACCCAGAGGTCAGGGTTTGCAATAGTTAAACTTACTTGGTCACAGCCCTCTGGGAGACTGCAACCCCTTTCCCACTAGTGGCCCACACACATATCAGAATTACTCTTCACAGTATACACTTGCTCCCCTAGGGTGGTCTAGGCACTGGGACCTCCTGTACAAATAAGATACAGTGCAACAATCACAGTACAATACTTTAACATAGACAAATACTCCAGGCAGTATAACTTTGCTGAAACAAGCAGCTCGGATTTATTTAGGGGAATATAACAAGGACAGGGGAAATCAGGTTAATTAGCTTATCACTTTACTATCTACCTATGGCTCTGTGCAAGGCCTATCCCTACCAGTTACTGTCCCTGGGTACCCAAGCCCTAGTGGCTAGTCCAAACCGTGGCAGTTGGTAGGGCCCTTTCACAGTGAAAAGAAAATTAGTTTAAACAGTCAGCAGTACAGTGATTCCAGTTGGATTTAATGTGGCAATTCAACAGGAGCGACCCTGAATTAGTACTCACGACCTCCAAACAAGATAGGGTCCTTCAACGTCAGCAGGGCTACTCTTGAGCTCCACTAGACTCTTCACACATTTATATGGTAAAAAGAAAGTACTATACCAGGTAGGCTGCTTTCTATCCCGATCGCAATTACTGCACAATACCCGGAGAACACACAGCAGATTCAGTTCCTGACAGACAGAGTGCAATTCAACAATTTCTCCAGTCTTCTACAGGGTGAGCCTGGTTTCTACTCTTCAGAGATCCTTTGATTCTTTTCACAGGACGGATTCAGTCCTAACAAGCAGTTACACAAGCTGCAGACCGGAACTCTGGCCTTAACACGTTTTTGACTGAAACTGTGCACTGAAGGAGCACAGGGTTTCTTTCCCTTCACTGCCAGATCTAAACTGAAACTCCAACAGACAAAACCAGGCACTTCCTTTGAGTTCCTCCCAGTTCTTGACTGGATTGGCTGTCACTCACAATAGACTGCTGCTGTTGGTCCAAAAAGGCACCAAGTCTAAACTACATCTCCCAGAGTCACTGCCCATACAATCCTCTTTGTGTCTGGCTCAGATTATGAGTCCAAGTTCTGATTCGTCCTAGGCACCATTTTAGAGCTAGCTTACCCCACACTGATTGGTCCAGTTCAGCAGTTCAAAACCAGAATGGGGAACTAGGCAGACACTGTTCTGACTGCAAAGAAAGCAGGTTAGACAAACTGTAATTTCATTATTACTCTAAATGGTTTCTGGCAAACAGTTACATCTTTCAGATAGGTTCCTTTGCACTCTAGTGACTGCAAAAATGGAGTGAATTGGCAGCAGCTTGAGTGGTACTCAATCAAAGAAACACACAGTCCCCCATACAACTAATTATGTCTGCAAGCAGACAGCTCTTAAAGAGACAGTACCAGAGGTTCTAAAACACTCACTGATAAATGGCTTAAATGCCAAACACCATTCAGGCTTGGAGCATTCAAGCAAGCTCCTGAAGTCTTTTGGGAACCCCCATTTGCAGGGGGTTCATTATTATAACCCCAAAGTCCTTTTTCTGCTTAGTGACTGTCAGTACCTTCACATCCTATACTCAGCTCCTGGCTTCCTATTGCCTAGGTGCATGGTTTTGCACTTTTTGGCATTGAACACTGTAGTGCAAAACATAGTAAGTACCATATCCCCCAGACAAAGTGTGGGATGATTGAAGCACTGGGGTAGCAGGAGGTAGCACCTTGTCCTGGTTACTTTAAGCTGTATATCATATGCCTAAGTGTAAGCTCCCTTCCCCGCTGTGTAGAGGTGCCTGATGTTAAAAATGGGAAAGGGGTCTCCAGACCACAAGTGCCATCCTGAAACATTCCTAAGATGATAGTAAGCAGCATATCCAGATAGAAAGCAAAAATGGAGGCACCGACCTTTAGATGTCTTCAAGCTCACAGGCTACTGACTGAACAACAACCCCCAGCAGGAACACTGGAAAATGGAACTTGATCTCATCTTCTCACCACTGCAGGACCCAGGTGGAATTTAATTAGAGACCCTCCAGTTGGCTATAAGGAAATTAATTAACTCTTGAACAAACAGAGTAAAAACAAGCATTTGTCAATGCCGAATGTTTGCTTGCTGGCATTGGCATTGGTAGTGCAGGAGTTAGAGATGCATAATAGGAATGGCAGTGAAGTACTGAAGTGACAGCAACCCCACCCCCACCCTGCAGAGACTGATAGGCATTGGGGTGTGCCTTGGGTTGTCAGCCATAACATTTATGCCATTTCACCTCACCCTACCCTACAGACACTGACAGTGTATACGGTGTGCCTTGGGGTCTTCAGGCCTTACGCACTCCCTAATTCCACTAGGAACGCTGAGATGGGTGCAGTATAGGAAAATGGGTGAACTCTGGGGCTGAAGACTCCAAGGCACACCTCAATGCCTGTCACTGGCTACAGGGTGGGGGGGGGGTGGAATGATGTGAGCATTACAGCCGATGATCCCAAGTCACCCCCAATGCCTGTCAGTCTCTACAGGGTGGAGTGTTATGGTTGGAAACCCTAACATCCCAGGTGTTTGTTGGTATTTTACTCCAAATTTTCAACATGGGCTTTTGTGACCCCACCTCATGAACAGTGGCACTATCAGTTTATTAACTGAAAGGTGATATTGTACAGCAACTGCACTATTTGGCACCACAGGTGTGAAAACACATTTTGGGCAGGATGTGAAAATGACAGTTGTACTGTTCATGAAGAGGTGTACAAAATGGCAATGCTGAAAATCTGGAGTGAAAATATGAAAAATAGGTGAAGTCATGAGTGTGCATAGAAACTGCACAATGCACGCCCATAATGCAATCATTTTTGGAAACAGTTTTACCTAATTTTCAACATAGGCATTTTGGGACCTCCCTCATGAACAGTGGCAGTGTGATTTTGTTAATCTGTCCCGATAGGTGATTTCAACAGCGACGCGCCATTGTGTGTCACAGGGCTAAAACACATTTTGGTCAGGATGTAAAAAATGACAGCTGTACTGTTCATAAGGAGGTGTAAAGCAATGCCAATGTTGAAAATCTGGAGGAAATATTGTAATTATAAAGTTACGAGTACGGGCAAACTGCACAATGCACACTGTAATACAGTCATTTTTGGAATTTTTCACCAAATTTGCAACATAGTTTTTTTGGGACCCTACCCATTGAACAATGGAACTGTTGTTTCATTATTCAGTCATAAAGGTGATTCCATGCAGTGACTGCAAAATCATCTTTCGGGACTGAGTAACGAAATGAAAGTCATATGTTCATGAGGTGGGGTCCCAAGAACCCTATGTTGAAAATTTGGAGCCAACATTTCAAATAATGGCTGAGATATCCACTTAAGTTGAACCCCCATTGATACATAGATACATAAACACTGTCAGCAGATGAGGGGCTATGGCCCACCCTGTCTGCCCATTTGAGCTTGTAAGTTCACTTTATGTTTTTCTAGAAGTCTGTTGCCCTTTACCCTGACCTCCAGAATTCCCTTATGTCTATCACATGCATTCTTAAATCCTGTGATTATTTTAGCCCCCATTACTTCCTCTGGCAGGGTGTTCCACTTGTTCACCACCCTTTATGTGAATAAATTCTTCCTCACGTTTCCCTGAATCGCCTGCCTCCAACTTCATCCCATGCCCTCTAGTCCTGGAACATCTTTTTCACTGGAAAATAGTGTATTCCTGAACCCTGTTCCTCCCTGTAAGGTATTTATATGTCTCTATCATATCCCTCTCCTCCTCTCCTCCAGGGAGTACATAATCATGTCCTTCAGCCTGTCCTCATAGAACTTGTGATGCAATCCCTATACCATCTTTGTTGCCCTCCTCTGAACATTCTCTACCCAGTATATGTCCTTATGTAGGTAACGTCTCCAGAACTGTACACTGTACTCCAGGTGGGGCCTCACTAGTGACTTGTTATAGTGGAATTATGACCTCCTTTTCCTGCTTGTGATGCCCCTGCCTATGCATCTCAGCACCCTGTTTGCTTTACTTGCTGCCTTATCGCATTGTTTCCCTACCTTGAGGTCATCAAAGATGATAACCCCAAGGTCTCTTTCCTGCTTGGTGCATGCTATATCATCACCCCCCAACTGATATGTTGTTCCAGGGTTTTGTGCCCCATATGCATTATTTTGCACTTCTTTGCATTG
The DNA here is from genome assembly GCA_016271365.2 of Neoceratodus forsteri. NCBI lineage: Eukaryota > Metazoa > Chordata > Ceratodontiformes > Ceratodontidae > Neoceratodus > Neoceratodus forsteri. The sequence continues at coordinate 1,179,551,359 of CM057450.1, read as the reverse complement.
AATTTCAACTGCCAAACACTCAATCATTCTTCAAGCTTCTGCAGGTCCTCCTCATTCTGTCTACACCCTCTGTTGTGTCCACTTTGTTACAGAGCTTGTTGTCATCAGCGAAAGAAATTATGCATTCTAGGTCTTGCGCAATGTCACTGATGAAGACGTTGAATAGGATTGGTCCCAGCACTGATCCCTGTGGTACCCGACTGGTCACTTTTCCTCTGTGGAGTGACAGCCATTTACCACCACCCTCTGTGTCCTGCCACCCAGCTAACTGATGCCATGATAAAGCTTACCATGATTTTCTTCAGTTTGCAGTCAGCTTTTGAAGAGTGCAGACATGTTCTCACTCCACCGAAGATCACAGCACTGGACCTCTGGAGTGAAAGTATGGGGTAAGGGGGTTGCAGCGAGGTGGGGTGCACAGAAGGTGGAAATGCGGGTTGGGGAGAGGGCAGCGCTGATGATGAGGGTCTGTTTTCTTTTTTACAGAGACAAAAAATGGACGCCAGCGGAAGGTTTTCTTTTACAGGTTTAAAAATACTTTTGTTCACACTGGGTGGGCCCCAGTGTGCCACATGAGTTTGGAGGAGGGGACTAATGCCAATGGGGATTGGGCACCCCTGTCAGCAAAGAAAGTGGGGGGACATGATGCTGATGGGGATTAGGCACCCCATTGGCAAGCAAAGTTGAAAGGAGAAGGTGGGCCTGGCCTGTTTGCCTCAGGGTGGGTGCTTGGCCCGTTGTTGCCCTAAGGGGATCAGGTGGTGCTGTCAGGAAGGTGGGTGCTTTCTGGTTTGCCTTAGGGTCACCGTCGGGCATTTGGTTAATTTTAGTACTCGGAGGCAGCTCTAATTTGGAGGATGCTGGGCTGGGTGCCTGCTCTGGGGTTGGGTAGGCTTTGGCTAAGTGGATCAGCAAGTGCTGGATTGCCACAGGATTTGTTTCTCCTGGAGTCTGCGACTGCTCTTTGCGAAGGTCTCACCAGGATTTTACCTGAATGTGGCAGGGTCTTTGACATTTCTGCAGTGGTTTATGACTTTGTGGAAAACTTGAACTTTTCATCCGCTTGGATATTTTATTCATGACTCTACAATCTAAGGGACTGTTCTGAGGATGCACATGGTTCAGCTTTGAAAGGCTGTGAGAGGGCCTTATTTTGTTGCTACTTGTCCTGAGGATCTGAACTTTATTTATTATTTTATTGATTTTGTTTATATTATTTGGTACACCTCAGTGAGAGAGGGGTGTACTTAAGTTTTATTTTAGTTATTTTGCACAAAATACAGACTGTGAGAATATCAAAATTCCATTTTATTTAAAGCTCTGTTCTGATGATATGTGAGAGATGTTGTTTGAGGAGTTTTATGTTAGAGATAAACTGTTGGTTCAAATTGCTCTACTTTTGTTTTAGGGGGTTTATTTGTTATTAATTGTGTTAGTTGTATGGTTATATATTTGTGTGGTTTTGTTTTTTAGAAAATGGGTTGGCCAGGGTTGAGGTGTTAGGCATTACTCTCCCTCTAGGCTGAGGATCTCGCCTTTCTTTGCCCCCTTGTCCCCCAGAGGTGTATAGATGCTGTAGGGGTCTGGGAATAGCAAGGAGGGCTCGGGCTCAGGCACGGACTTGGCCTGCAGGGGAGTGGAGAGGAGTGGGACGGATTGGGATAGTGGGGACAAGGAGACGCCCTGGGGCAAAATGGGTCCAGGAAAGCTGCTCTCCTGTCTGGTTCCCATACCCAAGGGCTCTGCATATCACAGACAGGTAACTCGATCTCCCCAGGCTGCTCATCGAACCGGGGTGGTGTTATGCAATGCCAGGTCGATTAGGAACAAGACCGCCATAATTGAGGATCTTGTTAATTCGGTCGACCTGGCTTGCATCACTGAGGCCTGGTTGGATGGAAATGCTGGCCCTGCTTTGCTTCAGCGACTTCTCCCTGGTACTGTGACACCGCTGAGGATCGATCATCAGAGGCGGTGTGGCCGCTTGTTTTAAATCAGAACTGAACCTGATGGAAATCTCAGTGGGAACTACCAGCTCCTTTGAATGTTTTGTGGGAGAAGGTGTGGGGTGTAGGATTCTTCTCATCTACCATCACCAGGTGACAGGAATGTTTTCTTGCGGGAAGTTGCGTACTTTCATGCCGACCTAACATTGGACCCCATAGATGGCTGATCCTTGGAGATTTCAATCCTTGGGTTGTCGATGAACTCTCGTGAGTTTGACAAGACTTCCTCCAGTTAATGAATTTACTGGGCCTCACACAGGTTGTTTCCTCCTCAATCCATATTGGTGGTCATTCATTGGACTTGGTGTTCCTTCTGGGGATGGAGATATCCGACTTGGTGGTGGAACCAGTCGGGTGGTCGGACCATCATTCCATCAGCTTCAGTTTTGAAGCCCCAAGAGGTCTGCCCTATGGAGATGGCCAAGTACTGCATTTTGAGGGTGTATCACCAGATGGCCTGATGGTGGAGCTTGACCTATCGAGCATGCGAGAGAATGCATGGATCCAGAGGATCTTGTGCTTGCCTATAATAAGGCAGTGACAGAGGCCCTGGATTCCATTGCTCCAGTTCGTGTTTGTCCACTCCCTTTGTCCTAGGTCTCCATGGTTTGATGAGGACCTGGGGAGTTGAGGAGAGTTGGACGAAGGCTAGAGAGGCGATGGCGGAGATCGGGTTGGAGTGTGACAGGCTTAGTTTGATGGACCATTATTTGGTCTATCAATCAACAATTTCCATAAGAAGGCAGAATTCCTGTCCAGGAAATTGCTGCCATGCAGAATCGACCAGCTCACCTTTTCCAGACTGTGGACAGATTGTGCAATCCACTCTGTCTTCAGCCCAGAAATGCTTTTCACAAGAGCAGTGTGAGGAGATTGCTTGATTCTTCGCGGATAAGGTTGCCATGATCAGGTCTGAGGTCCATACGACCCTTTCTCTAGGGAGTAGCAGTGGTCGGCAGGAGATGTCAGACCCTCGGTTTGAGTGGTGTGACTTAGATCAGCCTACAATCAGTGATATTGTGATGGTAGTCCAGACATTACGTCCCTACCAACTGTGGTTTGGATCCGGGCCCTCCGATTTGCTTGTTGGCTGGGTTGATGTTGATGGCCCAGTCCTCATGGAGATTGTCAGGTTATCCTTGAAGAGTGGAGTTTTTCCAGCTTTTCTTAAGGAGGCCGTGGTCGCCTCTTCTTAAGAAGCCCTCCTTAGATCCTGACTGTCTTAGAAACTACAGGCCTGTCTCTAACCTTCCATTTTGGGTAAGGTTATTGAGAAGGTGGTGGCTTTACAATTGGATGACCATTTGACCAGCCACAATATCTATGATTCTCTCAGTCCGGTTTCAGGAAGAGACATATTACTGAGACGGCTCTTGTTCAGGTACTAAATGACCTCCTGATAGCGAGAGATCAAAAGACTCGTTCCATCTTGGTCCTTCTTGATCTCTCTGCAGCATTTGATACTGTGGACCATGGTGTGCTGCTGGATCACCTGAGGTTTATCTGTGGACTATCAGGGCTGTCCTCAGATGGTGTCAATCCTACCTCACAGGTAGGACTCAGAGAGTGGTGTCTGGGGTTTGTACCTCAGCCCCATTCTCCCTGCCCTGTGGGGTTCCAGAGGATCCATTTTAGCACCCATGTTGCTTGCAGTGTATATGCTGCTGTTAGGAGCGATTATTAGATGGTATGGCTTGAGTTTTCACTGCTATGCAGATGATACTCAGCTATAGATGTCTTTGTCCCTGAACAGGATGATGCCATTTCGGTGCTCAACAGCTGTCTGGCTGAAATCCAGGCCTGAATGAATATGAGCTGGCTAAGGTTGAACCCTGAAAAACTGAGGTGTTGGTTGTGAACCCGAGTTGTCAAGAGGCGGTGTGTTGGCAGGTTCATATTTGGGCTTGTGGCTCGGAGGTGTCCAGCTAGCTACCTCAGACCGGTACAGAACCTGGGTGTTATGTTTGATTACTGTCTGACTTTGAAATCACAGGTGTCAGCAGTTGTTAAAACCTCTTTCTACCATCTGAGAAATATCGCCGGGTGAAATATCTGGTTCCACCGATGATCTTCAACGTTGGTTCACGCCTTCATTACCTCCGCCTTGACTACTGCAATGCCCTTTACCTTGGGCAGTGAGGTTGATATCACCACTTGCAGCTGGTGCAGAACGCAGCTGCCAGGCTGTTGACTGGTGCTTCAAGAGCCAGTCATATTACGCCCTGCTCGCGGCCTGCACTGGCTGCATTAAGTGGTGGATCACCTTAAGGTTGCTTTGTTAACCTATAAGGCCCTGCACAACCAGGGACCGAGCTACCTGAAAGATCTCCTTTGGCCTTACTGTCCCTCCCATCCTCTCTGATCCACCAATGAGGGATTGCTAGAGGTTCCCAGGGTACGCTGAGACATCGAGCAAGGGCTTTGCTGCTCCGTCTCCTGTGAAACTCTCTACCTCATCGGTACAGATTGCCTGACCGTCCAGAGTTTTAAACTGCATTAAAAACTTATCTTTTGATCTGGCTTTTGGTAACTGAAGTGTTTTTATGTGGTTTCATATTTATTGAATTTATATAATGTATGTAATTTTACTTTATTTGTTTTATTTTATTGTACAGGCACCTTGGTTTTGGAAAGGCGCCTTTTTATAAATAAAAATTGATTGATTGATTGATTGACATGATGCCGATGGGAATTGGGTACCCCGTCAGCAAATAAATTAAACTGAGGGGATACATGATGCTGATGGGGATTGGGCACCTCCATCGACAAATTAATTGAACTGGAGGGCATGCCAACATGGGGACTGGGCACCCCAAAGCTGGCTTTCTGGGGATTGTGTGGTGGACAGTATACAGCCACATTTATTGGAATGTTTCACCAGGAGAGGCACGTAATGGAGTCTTGTCATCTGACACTCCAATGAGGAAACTGCACTTCACTGGAGCGGCAGTTTCTTTTCACCTCTGTGGTTTCTTTGAAACTGCTGTCATCAGCAGCATGCTCACTGATTGGTGGCTGAGGGACGCACCCACTAAAGCTGCTCCCTGAATTGGTGACAACACTGACACACCTCTGAAATGCACTACTGCCACAAGATGTTGCTTGCGCATGCTGCCGCCAACATAAAAACAGTTAGTTCACTGGTTAATTTGCTAGAGTCACCAAACAGACACTGGATCAGTCAAACCAAGAACAATTTATTTCCTGGGGCACCATAATGATTTCAGGGCCCAGGAGCCAACATTTTCAAACCTCCAAACACAGCTCCATAGAGCTAACAAATTTTGGAAGAAAGAAAGAGCTCATTGGTAGCCTTTTGCACAGTTTTCTACATAATCAGCAATACAGCAGCATACACAGCAGTTTAGGATCTAGTTGATAGAACCTGCACTTTACATGAGTACCCAACTTCTTCCACAGAAACCCTTTTAAAAGCCATTGCACTTTTCCATTCCTTGTTTCAAATCAAATCAAATCATCTTTATTTTTATAGCCTTTCAAAACCAAGGCACTATACATAAAAAACATATACATAAAGATAACATTTTTAAAACGAACATTAAAACAAATCATCCGTAGCTAGGAAAAGCTAAACTAAATAAATATGTCTTTAACTCCAATTTAAATCTATTGACAGTTGGGCATTCTCTCAACCAACGAGGTAGAGAATTCCACAGGGTTGGCGCTGAAAGCAAGGGCACGTAGATCCTGATGTCTTTAATCGAACCCTGGAAATCTCCAGCAATCCTCGTTGGTGGAACGGAGAGGACAGAGGGGGCAGTAGGGTACCAGGAGATCTTTCAGGTAACTGGTCCCTGATCATGTAGCGTTAAAGGTTAGTAAACCAACCTTGAAGGTGATCCGCCACCAAACAGGCAGCCAGTGCAGTTCATGGAGCATTAGTAGGTAATATGACTGGTTCTAGAAGTCCCAGTAAAAGCCTGGCTGCTGCGCTTCTGCACCAGCTGCAGGTGGCGGATATCAACCCCAGGTAGCCCTAGGTAGAGGGAATTGCAGTAATCAAGATGGGTAGTGACAAAGGCATGGACCAATGTTGGAAGATCACCTGAGGAACCAGGTGTTTCACCTGGACGATATTCCTCAGATGGTAAAAGAGGATTTGATGACAGCTGACACCTGAGATTTTAGGGTCAAACCATCATCCAAAAAACACCAGGTTACGCACCTGATCAGAGGTAGTGAGCGACATACCACCAAGTAATAAGCCTGATGGTTGTCCAGCCCCAAACTTGCCCCCAGACGACCTGGGTCCACTACCAGCACCTCAGTCTTATCCGGATTCAGTCTCAGCCAGCTGGAACTCATCCAAAGTCTGATCTCAGCAAGGCAGTTATTTAGCATGGAGAGTGCATCATCTTGTCTGGGCAGAAAGGACAAATACAGCTGAGTATCATCTGCATAGCAGTGAAAACCCAGACTGTATCGCCTGATGATATCTCCCAATGGCAGCATATAGACTGCAAACAACATGGGGCTAGAATGGAACCCTGCGGTACCCCACAAGGCAGGAGTGAGCTCCAGAGGAATAAATTCCAGTAGCAACTCTCTGAGACCTGTCCGTGAGGTAAGAATGGAACCATTTGAGGACTGTACCAGACAGCCCACAAAAGAACCGCAGGTGGTCCAACAGCACACCATGGTCTACAGTGTCAAATGCAGCAGAGAGATCAAGAAGGACCAGAATGGTACATGCCTTTCGATCTCTAGCCATTAGGAGGTCATTCAATACCCGGACAAGGGCAGTCTCTGTGCTATGCTTCTTCCTAAAACCAGACTGGAGAGTATCATAGACATTGTGAGTTGTAAGATGATCATCCAATTGCAGCGCAACTGCCTTTTCAATAACCTTACCAACGAATGGCAGGTTAGAGATAGGCGGTAGTTGGCTAGACAGTCTGGATCCAAGGAGGTTTTTAAGGAATGGTCGAGCGACCGCCTCCTTGAGGGGTCAGGAAAGACCCCCTCCAAAGACTCCCAGACAATGTCACCAAGGATCGGGCAGATAACTTCTACACATCCCACTAAAAGTGGTGTAGGACCTGGATCCAAACTACAATTGGTTGGTCGCAATGTTTGGATGATCTTCACAATGTCAGTGAACTCCAGCTGGCGAAAATCTGACCAGACAGACTGAGTGCATGCCACTTCCTGTCGACCACTGCAATCCCTCATAGCAGAGAGGTCGGACCGATGCCAGACCTGATGCTGTCAACCTTATCTGCAAAACCGAGCGAACTCCTCACATCTCAGTTGAGAAAAGCTTCTGGGCTGGAGACAGATTGATTGCACAATCTGTCAACAGTCCGAAAAGCTGAGCCAGTCGATTCTGTGCAGCAGAAATCTCCCTGGACAGGAATTCTGCCTTCTTACAGATGATTTCTGATTGATAGCCATCATAATGTGCCATCAACCCAAGCCTGTCAGCATCATGGCTGGACTTCCGCCAGACTCTCTCCAACCTTCGCCAACCTCACTTCTCCTTCAAGGAGCCATCAAACCAAGGGCTCCTTGAACGTAAGGGTGAGAGGCCAAACACTAACAGGAGCAATCTTGTCCAGAGCATCTCCGCAGCCTTGTTATAGGCTAGTACGAGACTGCCTGACTCATGCATTCACTCGACAGGTCCGACAGATCCAGTACCGCCATTAGGTAGGTCACTGGGGTTAATGCCCTTAAAGGGCGGTACTGAACCATCTCGTGGGGCAGACCCTATTGGGGAGCCCTGAAGCTGAACCTTATGGTGTGATGGTCAGACCAGCTGACTGGATCCACCCCAAATCAGCAATTTCCATACCCAAAAGAAAGATCAGTCCAATGAATGACCCCTACATGGGTCGAGGAGGTAACCACCTGTGTTAGGCCCAGCATCATCAGCTGGAGGAGCTTTTGACCAAAGTGAGAGTTCATCGTCGACTAGGCATTGAAGTCCCCCAGAACTATCAATCTGGGGACCTCAACACCATGTCGACGATGAAGTCTGCTATCTCCCTGCAGGAATTCTCCACCGTCTCCTGGTGGACGGTAGATGAGGAGAATCCACAGCCTACACCTCTCCCAGGATATATTCAAAGGATCTGGTACTTCCAATGGCACATCCACAAGGCCCAGCTCAGTCTTAAACATAATGGCCACACCCCGCCCCTCATCCAACCTGATAGTATCACCGAGAACCCGCTGGAGTTGCCGAGTTAATATAGGGCCTGGATTTTCATCCAGCCAGGTCTTGGTGATGCAAGCAAGATCAGTTGATCCAACAAGATCAGCTATAATAGCTGTCTTGTTTTTAATAGATCTGGGATTGCACAACACCGCCAAGGTGGGATGAGCTGTCGGGTAAGACCTCGGCACCTGCCCACTAAAATCAGAGCCCTTGGGTATGGAGACAAGACAAGAATAACCTCTATCCTGACCCTATTTCCCCAGGGTGTCTCCTGGACCCCACAACCCCAATCCGCCTTCCCTTCCTGTCCCCCAGCAGGCCCAGCTCTCCACCTTCTTTTACGCTTCCTAAGAATGCCTAAAGCACGACACCTAAAATAGGTGTCGGATGGCAATGGGGACATTCAAAGGAAATAATTCCCTGAGCCTGGTGGGGAATAATGCCCAAACATCACCGAACCTCTCCAACACATTATAAATAAACAAAAATACCCTCCGACCCCACCCCAACAAAACGCTATTATTCTAAAAAATAAAACCCAAACTATTAAATCAAATAAGCCAAACAGACAAAGATTAATAAATACTGTAACATACAATGAAATGAGACTAAAATAAACCCCAAATTACTCTACTAACCCACCCTAACACATAATAAAACAGAACTTAAAACCCCACCCTATTCCACATTAACTGGATAAGTCGCTCCCACACTTAACTCGGGAGCTACTGTAGTCCTCTCACAGGACATGCAGAACACAAAATTGTGAATTATGGATTTACCCCTCAACCCTCTCATGGCTGGGGAAGAAGGGAAGTTCAGGCACTCACTGCCCAAATAGAGAATCACAGTCTACTCAGTAAGTGTTCACAGTATCATAAGACCACCAAAACATTTAATATAGAAAAATAAATAAAATCAAAATATGTGGACGCCGGTCCTCTCACCACCAGGAGACCACACAGAGAATGTAATCCTTAGGTCCCGAGCAGGATGAAAATAATCCCAAGAATAAGTCAACCATGAAGTGTAGTAGCCACCAAAAGAATCCAACAATAGGGATAATCCAAGGTATTATTTCGCCATAGGATGAAAGGGTCACCGAAAAGTCAAGGCCGATTGGAGCCAGCCAAGAATCCAGATCAGCAGCCATCAATAGACCGGGCCTCTTCAACTCCAACTCACATGGAACCCGCAAGAAATATTGCAGCCTCACCACGACACCTGGGCCCTGGCTACACTGCAGCCAAACCCATGAGTCTAGGGGAACCACAGCATATCAGCCAGTTCCGTGGCTGAACAAATACCCTGCCCCCTGTAAGGCTGCAAATCCCGCCAGCGATCACCAATGGAGTCGGGCCCACTCCTGTCACTGGCCGCAATATATCAAGCCAAAATTACAGGTTACAACAGCACAGTCATGTTCCTCAAAAAAGATCCAAGAGCCGAAAAAACTCAATCCAGGATCAGCATCCGAACAGCACTGATTCCGATCGAATCCTCAGATCGAAACACTCCACAGGTCTGTGCTCCCCAGCTCCCAGGCAGCAAAACATCAAGTTCTCCAGTTATTTTGCCAACCAAGCCACGATTCCAGCACAGTCCCAGCAGCCGACTCCACACTCCGGCCACTCCACAACTGTAATCCAGCAAACGACTGCCACCAGCTCTCCTTCACCCAGCAGTCGAACACCAGTATGAATAATACAAACAGAAGAATTTGGGGAGTAGTATTATTGACCTTGAACTCAAATTTAAAAGCCAACAGCAGCAAAGCATTTTCGAACTTTTAATCTTAGGGCTATCTTCAGAGCTCCCGGACATAAAACAAATGGCTCTCAAATATAAAACTAACGACTCTCAAACATAAAACAAACGTAAAATAAAATTCAGAAACAAAAATACAACAAAAGAAACACAGCATGCAGACAGCTAGCTCAGCGTGGCTGCCATCTAGTTCCTGTCACTGCCTGAGTCCTGCAGTTTCTCTGCATGGGAGTGGTTTATTTATTTAGTTTTGTTTACCGGTAAGTGCACTAGCCAAAAATGACTATTTTCAGGCACAATCCAGGAGAGTACAGAACGTAATAACATACATAACATTTCAAAAGTGCATGACAGCATTACATATTGCTTAGTTTGGACCAGAGAACAAGGAATACAACAACACATCAATAACAGAGCAGCATAGAACAGTACAGGCAATGCATAATAATAGCATGAAAGACATAGTATTAGAGACGAGACAAATAAACAAATGACGGCACAAGTGTATCACTATGGAAAGCTCAGGCCCTCAAGATAACAGTAAAAGGTGTGAGAGTATATAGGAACAAACATTACTAAATATCCCCTGAGGCTAGCAGATAGAGGATAGAAGGAGGTAGGTGCAGAGCAAACAGTGAGGAAAGGAGGAGAAAATTTGGGAAGGGCAGTGCACTAGAGGGTGGAGGCGGGCCTTGGTAGAGGCAGAGAAAAGGTTCGGGGCAAGGGTCAAAAGCTGAGATCTAGGGATTGGAAAGGATGAAAAGGTGGTCAAGCAAACAGGGAGTTTTGACTGTAGAGTGATAGGATGAAGGCAAGGAGGACCTAAAAGAGATCAGGTCGGATCAAGCAAATACATGGGTCTGCCTGAGATACATATCGTCAGAAATGTATTTTGAAGTGGCAGTGAGATGCAGATTGCTTTAGATCTAAGGGAAGAGCATTCCAAAGCTGGGGAGCCACATACTTAAATGCACCAGCACCCTTAGAAGTGTGACACCTAGGAATATTTAGTAATGATTTGTCAGCAGATCACAGTCCATGGAGGAGGTGGAGGGAATTAGTAGCATTGCAAGTGATGCGGGAGTGTGAAGCCTGATAATATTGTTGCACAAGGAGCCAAGATAATATTGTCTAGAAGCAGAGGGAGAGAGCCGACCCAGGTCACTGTAGAGCTGACAATGGTGCTTAAGTCGAGGGATGATGATGTGGGAGATGATTTACTCCACTAGTGCTTCCAGGGCGAGCAGTCCCTGGGTGATGAGCAACCCAGCCTCCACAGCTGCTCCCAAATGTATTTACTCTTCACACATTCCTTCTGAAACTGCTTCTGATTCCCCAGATTTAACCCAGCCTCCAACTTCGAGTGAAGCCCGATGGAGCTGAATAGCTCAAACCCTGCAGTGTAGCAGCACCCTTACCTTCTTCCCAGTTTTCACAGAAACCACGGCCCCTTATGGCCTAAAGATCCACCCAGACACGGGCATGGTGGATCCCGAGACCTGCCCCAGACATGGGCATGGCAGGCCCCAAGTCCTTGGTCCTGTTCCTCCCTTCCAACCTTAACTGGGCCAATGAGCATGCCAGTGCTGCCACCAACCAATGGCCCCTGTCACGGCCTTGCCACCACCATAGCAGCCCACTGGCCCAGAACTCCAATATCTCAAGAGGGTCCAGGGACCCCAACTCCTACCGGACATCCAGCCATCCTTTGCCTCCAAACTGGTCTCCCAAATTTCCTCTGGCTTTTTACCGGGGTTAATGCCTCCTGACCCCCAATGACCGCTACTGCCTAACTTGCTTCTCCCATGGAACCACAAGTGGTAACCAGTGCACCACCGCTGTAGGCCAAACTGTCTAAGGCTGGGAGGCACCTCCAGAGACTGCCCTACTCCCACCACCAGCTCTGCCTCTCTCCTCTTTTTCTCACATCCCCAAGTTTATATATTTCCTCAGGTGCTGTCCCCAGTGGCAGCCACCAAAATAACCCTCCAAAGGTGCCAAAATCTCCCTACCAGCGCTGGGGGAGGGGGAATTGTTTGCCAAAGTTAATACGCTCCCATGAGGGTGCTTACATAAGTAGATTTACCTGCATTATTGCACAAGGATATGGTACTTGCAATATTTTGCACTATACTGGAAATAAGCTCTTTAAAAATACTACTGAAGTCAGAGCCATAGATTGCTAGTGGCATTGCCACAAACTATTTATTGTTTCAAGAGTTTACTCTTTCTGGGACAGCAGCAAGAGCCTTCTAAATAAATTATCAATACCAGCAACTGCAGCTTATATCTACATGTGAGCAATGATGTAACATAGTATTTGAGCTACAGGTTTAGCTCAGGGTGACTTGGAAATAATTTGAGTGCAAGGAAATCTTGGTGTGGAGAAGTTGCCTTAATTATGCCCTTATTTTTCCTCACAGTGTTTCTACCCTCCCTGGCAATCTTCTCCCCCAACCTCTCCACAAAGCAGTTTCTGAGGCAGTCTCCAATTTCTTTAAACTGCCCTCCTAAAATCCATTACCCTGGTCCTCATGTGGTTTGCCTCTGTTCCTGTTGTTATGTTTTGATCACTTGTACCTAGGTGACTGCCCACTGTGATGTCTGCAATGCCGTCTTTGTTTCTAAGCATCAGGTCCAGCACTACCCTATTCCTAGTGGGCTCCTTGACTAGCTGCCTCAGAAAGGCCCTTGTAGGGGGTCAAGGATGGTCCTGCTCCTTGCCAAAGCTGCAGTTGGTAGACTCAATCAACATCTGGCAAATTGAAGTCCCCAACTAGTAGCACCTCCCTTTCTTGCCATCCAGATGATAGCTTCTCCATGTGCCTTATCCAACTCCTCTCCCTGTGCTGGAGGTCTGTATACCACTCCCTGCACAGATAGCAGCACAAGTACCCATTGCCAGGATGACCCACACCATCTCCAACCATTCTTTTTCCTCTGGATGTCCCTGTACTTATGTGGTCTTGATTACCTCCTTCACGATAGTACAACCCTCCTCCCTTTCCTGTCTCTCCTGAACACAGGGTTGCCCCATATGACCATGCCACAGTTGTGGCTGTTAGTGTATCATGACTCCATTATGGCTAGCAAATCCAGGCTATGTCCACTATAATGGCTCCAGGTCCAGAATTTTATTTCCCAGACTCCTTACATTGGCACACATGCCTCTCCATACCTTCGCCTCACTGCCTGTTTTTCCTCCTCCTGCTTGCGCTGTTCCCTGAAGCTTCCCTGACCAGCCTCTTTCCTTGTTACCTTCCCGTTATCTGCCTCCTGTACTCCTTTCTTCTAGCTTTCCTGATTTATAACCCCTTTCCCTCTGCCTTATTCCCACCCTGTCTTCTTGCGCCCCTGTCCTGGGGAGCTTACATCCCTTGGCCTCTCCCGCCTGCTGCTTCACCATCTGGGTGGGGGCAATTGTTGCCCTCCTTGGTTTTACAGCTTCCCTCCTGGCCAGTTTAAATGAAAACATCACTTCTTTTGTTATTTTAAGCTAAAGAAAGTAAGAACTAAAGTGAGATTGCCCTAATCCAGGGCAAACACTGAGCCAGTGACTGGACAAGGAGGCCATCGTTAAAATCCAGTGAACTAAGCACAAGTGAGAGGGCTCAAGTCTGGGCCATAGGCTCTGTACCACTGGAAGATTTTTTTTCTCATAAATTTAAGCAAACAAAAGGAAATATATCTAGCCTGGATAAGGTTAAAGGGGAAAAGAGGCAGGAAGATGAGAAAAACCCTTGAACAAATGTGACAGCAAAACCTTCAATAAGCAGCTGTTCTGCTCCAACAAAATGTTCTTCTGTGAACAACAAGTTGTACCAAGCATGAAATATACAACCTCCATCTAGACAGAACTCATTCCAGTAACTCACTCACTGCAGCACTTCCAAACAGAGTGAATAAAAATAATCTATGTACACAAAGTGTACAGATATAAAAAGCCTGCACAAGACAGGACGAATCTGTGGGACCTGCCCCTAGGGAAAAGTACTGGTAGCACTAGTAGAGCAGACACTTACTGTATCAGAAAAAACCTGAAGAAGTTGCATGTACTGTACTATTACGCAGTGGGATTGAAAGCATGGTGACATGTCAATACAGTAGCTAATTCATTCATTTAGTTATTGAAATTGGTAGCTGTAAGGGTACAATGAGCTAAAGCCCTTTCCTGGTGAGGCCCCTGGCATAGGGGTACGGGAATAAAATAATTAAAGAAAAGCAAACAGGCAACATACACAGACTATACAGTATAAAAAAAACAAGCTGAACTGGCAAATATGAAAAGTGAAATAGGTACAGGCAAGAATGGGAGCACAAATACCACCATAACTATATGACAAAGTACAGGTTGTCAGGCCACATGAAAAGCTAACAAAGTGCAGACTGGAGTAATGCACAGTTTAGGTGCGTATAACAGGAGTAGCCAATAACAGTCTTCATGATCATTCAGCATTGTTCATGATGATTCAGTGAGCCCTACTAGCCTAAGAAAAGCCTTGTTACTATTAATGAAAAAGGAAATGCAGTTAGGGATAGTGAACCAGATAGCCTGAGTCACTTCTGGTCCTAATTTGAGACCAATTCATGCCGGAGGTGAACAAGCTTAAACAAGATGTTGTCGTGCCTGGCAAGAAAACTAAGAGGGCTACATCTGCAGTTTGGAATTATTTTCATCTTCACCCAAATAATGTATGTCATGCCATATGTGTACAGTGAGAAAAGTTGTCAGTAGCGGAAGGAACGTTAACAATCTAGGCACACAAACTGCGATAATGCACTTACTCCACTCCCAACCATACCTGATTACAACGTTGAATGCAGCTGGGGTGGGGGATAGGCTGAGGTAGAGGAGCCTATGACCCATGTGAGTGACTCAGTTAGAGACCCACCATCCCACAGAATTAGTTTACACAGATATTTTGTCGATTCTCAGAAAGAACCAAAAGGTGGTGCATCATTGTCCAGCTCACAGAGTAATACCTCTCTTTATCTTGTCTTGATGGCCCTCCAGATTAACTAGGTTGGGATGGATCAGTCCAAAGGCAGCATCTTTCCCCTACAGCTTCAAGTAGCCCAGTAGGCCAAAAACAGTTAAGTATGAGAAAATCATTTGAAATGTCTTTCAAATATGACGAAGTTATCCAGTGGCAGAAAACATAACCAATGCAATTGCAACAATGATAGCAGTGGATTTGTGTTCCTTGCAATGTACAAAGACTGTTGGGTTTCAGCATCTAAGCACAGTGCAGACTCCACTACCATTTGCCATCTCAATGCACCGCACAGGGATCGCACTAGACAGGGCACATAATGACCTGCTCAGGTGAGATACAGAGGAGAGAGAGGTCAATTCTCATTCTCCTTGATCTATCCTCAGCTTTTGACACCATGGACCATGGGCTGATATTGGACTGGTTCAAGGAGTATGTATGAATCACTGGCAAAGTCAACTGCTGGTTCAAGTCCTATCTCAGTGGCAGGACACAGAGGGTAGTGCTGGAAAGGTTCTCTTCACTCCCGATGGCTGTGTCCTATAGTGTACCCGGGTCAGTCCATTCGCCACAGAAACATTGAAACACAGAAAATAGAATCTGATGGCAGGTAAAGGCCACTTGGCCCACCCAGTCTGCCCATTTTCCCTACGCACATTCTCACTGCAGATCCTACTTCATCTACAACTTTCTTCCTCCTCGCCACTTGATTTCTACTATGACTCCCTTTATGTCTATCCCATGCCTTCTTGAATCCCACTACTACGTTTCCACCCCACCACTTACACTGGAAATCTGTTACAGGAATCCACCACTCTTTCTGTGATGAAGTACTTCCTCCATCTCTCCTGACTCTACCCCTTCCAGCTTCTTAGCATGTCCCTTTTCTTAATCACCTTTTTTCTGAAAAAATACTTCCTCCTGTATCTTATTTACCCCGTGAGGTATTTAAAGGTCTCTATCATATCCCCTTTCCTCCTCTCTTCCACAGTGTACATATTGAGGTCCTTTAATATCTCCTAGTAGGTTTTAATGCAGACGCTGTACCACTTAGTTGCCCTCCTCTGGATTGCCTTCAATCTATGTCCTTCCAGATTTGGGGTTTCAGAACTGGACACAGTACTCAAGGTGGAGTTTTACCAGAGATCTATACAGTGGCTGCATCACCTCCTCTTTCTGCTGGTAGATACCACTTCCTATGCACCCAATCATCCCACTAGCCCCCACACCTGCCTTGTCACCACTGCCTGGCTACATTTAGGTCATCTGATATTATTATCCCATGGTCTCTTTCATGCTTGATTGTTGTCAATACTACACCACCTATTTTGAACTCTCGCCAAGGTTTCTAGTGCCCTAAGTGCATTATTTTGCACTTTTCACATTGAATCCCAGCTGCCCTACCCTTGACCACCTCGAGTTTTCTCAGGTCTCTGCTCATCCTTTCCACCCCACCTGGAGTGTCCACTCTGCTGCATATCTTAGTGTCATCCACAAAGAGGCAGACCTTCCTTCCAGCTCCTCTGCAATGTCACTTATAAAGACATTAAAGAGGACCAGTCCCAGCACTGATCCTCGAGGTACCCCACTGGTCACCCTCCTTCGTTGGAACGAACTCTGTTTACCACCACCCTCTGTTGCCTATCCTCTAACCAATATTTTACTTAATTTACCACCTTTTACCCACTCCTAAGCTACCCAGCTTGCCTACAAATCCTCCTATGTGGAATGGTGTCAAAAGCCTACTGAAATCTAGGTAGGCTACATCCACCACTCCTCCCTTTATCTAAGTCCTTGGTCACATAGTCAAAGAACTTTATCAGATTTGTTTGACATTACCTCTTCCCTGTGAATCCATGCTATCTCGGTCTTTAACCTGTTGGATTAAAGATATTCCACAATCCTTTCCTTCAACAGTATTTCCATTAACTTTCTCACCACCAATGTCAGGTTAACTGGCCTATAATTGCCAGCCTGTTCCCTGCTACCACTTTTGTGATTGACTACATCTGCCCTCCTCCAGTTCTTTGGAACCACTGCAGTTTTCATTGGTCTGTTAAACAGAACCAGTGCTGTAATCAGTACCTCCCTGAGCTCCCTTAACACCTTGGATGCACCCCATCTGGCCCCATTTCTTTGTCCACATTTAGATTAGTGAGTGTCTTCTAGAGCCTCGGCTCTGAAAAGGGCTAATGTCCACCTCCCCTTCAAAGCTCCTGTTACTTTTTTGCAGTCCCTCCTTCCTCTGTGAACACTGAACATTTTTCTGATCCCCTCTGCACAGTCCCTCCCTTCCCATTTTAACCTTGCAATCCCTTCCTTAGTCTTTCTTTTCGCCATATCTTAAAAATGTCTTGTCCCCTTGATACTGCCTGGATATTCTCTCTTCAGTTTGTGCCTTGTGCTCCATACTGCTTTCCCTGCTTCACTCTGTTTTCCCTGATACACCTCCTATCCTCCTCTCTCTGCATCTTCTTGTACCTTCTGAATGCAGCCCTTTAACGCTACCTTTTTTGTCACCTATTTCTAGAATGGTAGTACTCTCTTTTCCTCTTGCTTTTGCTCACTTGCTTGAAGCAGAGGTTTATTGCCTTCACTATGCCCTCCTTTACCTTGGCCCACCATCCTCTATTCCCCAGGTCATGTCCTCATGCCAGGTTATCGCTGAGGCATTCACCCATCTTTATAAAGTCTGCCCTTCTGAAGTCCAGGACCTCACCTGTGTGTGGCTGTATTCTGCAGCTGTCCTTATATTGAACCACACCATATGGTGATCATTGGTCCACAGAAGGCCTCCCACTTTACGCCTGCAACACTGTCCCTGTTAGTGAGACCAGGTCCACTGACTAGTTGTTCTGCGGAATGCCCCGATAGGGAGGCACGGGTCATATCGCTCTGGACAAAAACAGCACAGCTACAAACGTCGCAAGCAACACAGCGCTGACCACAAACAAAGTTGGACAAAACATCATCCCAAACATAAAGAACATTGCAAACAATGGAACTTTATGTTTTTTGAAGGGGGGCTTCACCCTATACACTCACCTCCACACACCCTGGAACTTAAATAACTAACTCCAGGGGGAGGCAGACTTTGGGGATAGGGAGAAACTCATTAGAGGGTAAACTTTGTTTGAAAACAAAAAACTGCCACCAAAAGAAGTAATACCATAAGACCTGGGAGGGAACTGAACCACAGTCCCAGGTCTCCAATGCCACTGTGTGCTGAAGTCTTAGCCACTCTGCCACAAGAGTGGCTTGACCAGGACCCCAGCACATGGCAAATTAGCATTTCTTACTGATGCACAGAGCAACAGGGTAGCCATAATTCCTTCTGCTATCATACCACTGTTGTTTTACATACACTGCTCTATCATGCACGGCTATTGCTGTGTGGATATTGTTTTGGAATATTGACTTGGTACCCTATAGGAGTCCAAGATGTCACTGCTTCTAGCTGAATCTACACCTGGGAGGCTCCAGTCTACAGTACGTCCAGCAGACTGAAGTCCCTCACCGCAGCACCTTCCATTTTTCTGCCATTGATTTAATTTTATTTCCTGTGTTCAATGGAGTGGTTGTGTAGTCACCCAGACAAAGCAGTCTGTCTTCACAGAAAGGTCTGCTTACATCACAGGTGTTGTCAGTCAATTGTTCTGGGTAGAGCTTTCCAGTACTGAGTTGTTTAGAAGTCACACAAACAGAATTCAAACAGAAAGGCCTTGACTGTGGAAAGGAATGCTGCTGCAATTGGCTGTGCTACTGGAAAGAAAGCGTACTCAAATTTGGGAACTGAGAGCCTGGAAAAGGCACAGTATTGTTTGGTACCTGTGAGGAAGGTTTGCCATATTTTTATATTGCCAGTTTTATTTTTGCTTCTTTGAATCAAGAAGGGCTTACAGAACTGTGTCTCCAGTTGAAGGTTATTACTTTTATATTTATTTAGTTTTTAATAACCGGTGGGTGAGCTAGACACAAGCTGTGGCTATTTTTAGACATGATCCAGGAGGTTACTAAAGTTACAGTGTTACATCAAAGTAATACAGTTTCAGATTAGGAGCATCAACACTGCACGGTACATATGATGGTATAGCAAGATAAGGTATACAAATTAACAATTACATTTGGTCATAGACAAAATTGACATCACAAAATTGTGTGGCAGGATTTACAAATCAAATGGTAATACAAAGCAATAGGCAGATATAGTTATTAAGGCATGTGCTATAACAGTTGTCAGCAGAAGGCCATGTTATACAGCATATATATGAGTCACCACTGACTCAGCGCCAGCTGGGCAAAAACAGAACTAAATGGCATAAGAATCAGTTTACAGATAGCATCATAAGTACTGTGAGTAAACCCAGTGGTATAACAGTGGAAAGGGAAGGAGAAGGCATAGTAGGGGGAGGCAGTATAACAGGTGGAAAGGGAGGCGGGTGTTTAGAGGAGGATGGAGTGATAGGGGTTGCAGCTTGAGAAGATTAGGGAGGTTTAAAGCAGGTGCAGGATTCAGGGGTTGACGAGGAAGCTGTATAGTTTGTGTTTGAAGATGGTATGTGTGGGTGCAATATTAGCTTCATGGTATGGAGTTCCAGTGCTTAGGGCCGATGAAAGAAAGCAGTGCCATCCTTGTGGTTTTGCACCTGGGCACGGTAGTAGGGCTAGGTCAGTGGAACGAGGCCATAGGTGGAGGAGTGAGGCATTAGAAGGGTGTTTAGTGACATTGGAGTGTTAGCCTGATTATGTTGTCAACCAGAAAGCAGAGGGAGAGGAGCCGATGGGCTGAGGGGAAGGCCAGTTGAGGTCAGCATAGAGTTTACAGCAGTGTTTTAATTGAGGAGAAGCATAGGCATATCGGCAGATGTTGTTGTAGGTGGTGCCCCATTTGTGAAGCGAGGCTTTAGAGGTATTGATGTAGATGACAGAACCATAGGCAAGTGATGGTAATAGAATATCACGCGCAACGCCAGTCTAGCGGAGGGAGTGAGCGATGATTTGTTTTGTAGGCAACCCCAGTTTTGCTGTTTACTGCCATGTAGGTGGCCTGATGTGTTGGTCAAAGTCTAGTGTTTCATCGAGTAGTACCCCAAGGTATTTAAATGCACTCACAGTGTCCAAGAGGGAGCCATCAGGACCAGGAATCTTAAGCTGACCATGACAAGTTTTCAGTCTAGTGGCAGAGCCAAAGAGCATGTCCTGTGTCTTGGAGACATTGAGAAGAAGTTTGTTGCTAGTGAGCCAGGATTGGACATGAAGAAAAGCAGAGGATAGTTTCAGGTTTATGTCCTGTATAGAGCTGCATCTATAATACAGGACGAGATCATCTGTATAGAGGATGGTCGAGCAAGAGGGAATGTTGAGCGTAATCCAGTTTATGAAAATAGAAAAGAGGAGAGGTCCCAGTATTGACCCTTGGGGAATGCTGAGTTTAACAGGGATTCACCAGACATTGCAGAGTTGAATTTAACAGCTTGATATCGATTGGATAGATGGCTATTTATCCAGGTGACAGAGCTTTGTGAGAAGCCAAGGGATGTAAGATTGGTTAGTAGAAGGGTGGTGAACAAGATCAAAAGCTTTTGTGAGTTCAATAAATATGGTCCCAGTTAGGAGGCTAGAGTCCATAGCGTTAAGTATGTAATTTGTGAACTGGAGCAGGGCAGTGGAGGTGCTATACCCTTTATGGAAACCATACTGATATGATGTGAGCAAGTTGTAGTTGGAGAGGAATTCAGTGATTTGGGTGGCTATAATCTTTTCAAGGATCTTGCTCAGTACCAATAGAATGGCAATGGGACAGTGGTTGGAGATGTCTATTTTATCCCCTTTCTTGTAAATTGGGGTGACTCTGGTGATTTTCCAGATGCTTAGACATGTCCTTGGCAAAGAGACAGGGTGAAAATTCTGGCTAGTGGTGCTGCAAATGAAGGGGCCGCCAGTTTGAGCAGTTTGGCTCAAGGCCATCGGACCTGACTCCTGAGTAGTCTGAGATGATGCTAAATGCTTGATGACATCAAGCCTGGAGATGACTTTAAAGTGGAAAGGGATGTTTCAGAGAGTGGTTCTCAGTTTCATGGCTGTTTATGGTTGGTGATGATGGGAAAACTGCCGTGTATTTGGAGAGGTCGAGAAATGAATGTTAAAAGCATTAGCAATAGTAGATGGGTTGTTACAGTGGATACCATTCAGGACCATGTTGTTACCCTAGTGATGTTGTTTAGAGCCCAGAAATGTTTTGATGTGAGACCAGAACTTTCTAGAGTCTCCAGATGCATCCAATATAGGATTCCTTTACTATAGGAGTTTTGGCTAGCCTAATTTGCTTTTTGCAGGTGTTTCATAGGGCTCTGTAGTTATTATAGTCAGACATGAGGCCTGATTTTTAAAGCTCTCCAGCTTTTGTCCCTGGTCCAAGGGAGACCAGAAGATCTTTGTGAAGCCATCTGGTTTGTTTTGTTCGGACAAGCCGTGAGGTGAGAGGAAGGTGTTTATCTTGTAGGGTCATATATTTTCAATAAAGAAATTGAGGGCTGCTTGAGTATTGAGGGTTTGATATACATAGGTCCAATCAACAGAGGAGATCTCATTAAGGAAGATAGTGTGGTCTAGTGTTGCATAGTCACGGAAGGTAATTACCCATGATGGAGGGAGGGAGTCACAAAGGGACTCTAAATGCACAGGATCAGAGAGTGGTCAGAGATAGCCAGGTAGAGTACCTGCAGCTGTGATCCTGTCAATGTGATTAGATAGTATCCAGACAATAAGTGCACTAGACACAGAGGTGGATGTCACTCTGGTTGGATCAGAGATGATTTGGTGAAGGTTAAAATCTTGGACCAGGAGAGAAGAGTGTTATGTGGGAGCCCCATCAAGTTCAGGTTCATATCCCCAAGAATGAGCAGTTCATTGTGGCCAGATATGGAGATAGAGAGCTCAAGTAGCTCAGTGAGACCTGAGGTGCCATGGGTGGGTTGTAGGCACATACTATGTACAGCTTTGAGTCAAGTAGAGGACAGTGTGGAGAGATTCACATGAATGTTCTGAGGGGTTGGGGCTAGGGAGATTGATGGTTCCTAAAATAGATTGTCACTCCCTGACCCATTTACAGGATGCTTTGTCCTTCCTAATAAGGTTGTAGTTGTTTAGTGTGCACGTAGCATCAATGATGGAGGGCTTGAGCCAGGTCTCAGATAGACAGAGGATGTCAGGATGATATAAAGCCATGAAGACCCTAGATTTTTTTATGAGGCTTCTGATATTAAGGTGTATGATTCATAGCCCTTTGATTGGACCAATTCTATTTCGCTCCAGGTGGTGACAGAGGGCCTGGATCTGTTTCTATGTCCCCGATAGTAATAGAGCAAGGAGCAGCAGGTACCAGAGCTATGTGTATATACGAGTGGGTCAGGAGAGATATGATTCTTATTTGTTTGGCTGTATATAGCAAGGCATGGTACAGCAGGAACCCTGGAGGATCATAGGGTAAGATCAGCAACATTGTGAGAGGCAGTAATTTATTTATCGAGTCTTGATTACAACACCTTTGAGCAATACAACTCATTTACAAAGGTTCCATGTCAGTAGTACAAATAAAAACAAGGTAAACAATAGATAAGTAAATAGTGGACATCAAGAATATACTTAAAAAAAATGAATACATCGAAAGCAATCAAAATAGCACTCAATGTTACTCAATATACAGTTGAGTGTGTTAGAAGGGCAGCCTAGGAGGCCTTGTCAAAATCTAGGAGAAAAGTAATAGGGTGTATGGTGGGGATGGGAGAAACAAGAGGGAGAAGTAGATGAGTTGCACAGGAGGCGGAGCAGAGTTGCAAAGGAGGTAATGGGGTAGAGAGATGAGGGAGGGGAGGAGGATGGAGGAAATGGGCGATTGCAGAGAGAAGGGGAGTGCTGGCGAAGTGAGGGAGGAAGACAAATTAATAGTAGAGGAGAAGAGGTGGTGTTTAGCCAGGGGAGGGCAGCATAGCAGGCCTTGTCGAAAACCGAGAGAGAGAGACATTAATATGGGTGGGAGAGAGGTAAGAGAGAAATGTAGGGAAGGAAGGAAGAAGTTGCAAAAGAGGTGGCATGAAATAAGAGAAGGGTGGGGGTGGAAGAGGGAAAGTGAGGAGCAGCAGGGAAGAGCTCGAGGATGGGCGAGCAGGGAAGAAGCAGGGGTATGGGGTGGAGGGCAAAAGGCTTGAGGTAGGATTGAAATGAAATACCAAGTATTAAAAGTGCCAAAAGGTGTAAGTACAATGATAACATAAGTAGAAGGCTGCTAAGGGCAGCAGTCACATATACTGTTTCTAATAGATGCTGCCGGAGTTTGTGTTTGAAAGGGCTATATCCAGAGGGAGTGATATACTACTGAATTTGCTTTTCCTGTGGACTGCTGGCTGGTGTAGTGAGTTAGCATTTTTAGTGACTTTTTGCAACAAACATTTAAGATTGTACTGGTGGCTGAGGATTGATTTAATTTTAATTCCTGGGTTCAGTGGAGTGGTTTGTGTAAGTGGAGTGGTCTGTTAAATTGATGTTCTGGTTGTCTTACTGAAAGAAAGGGCAGCACTAACTGGGCTGGTGGGTCAGAAGTGTAGTTGATTGTTTTCTGAAGGTCACAGGCTTGGAGCTACCCACTTCCCTGCCCTCACTCTGCCCACCCCAGCATGTTTTCTGAAGGTCATAGGCTTGGAGGTTCTGACATCACTTCCAAAAGAGGGCAAGGAGCATACATCTGTCATATCCTTAACAACCCAGCACAGTGCATAGAGGTTAAGCATGCTACAATACGAACAAAAAAAATTGTATATCTATTAAGCAGGAAGGGAGAGAGACATTTGGGAGTGGTGCAATGCACTGGCTGTGGGCGGCAGTTTTCCGGGAGACATTCTGGAGGCTGTGTCACTGCCCTATTTGCAGGCAACTGTCTGCTCTGAGGAGGAGGTTGCCTGTCTCCAGGCCAAAATGACATGGAGTAGGGAAACCTCCCCACCCAAGGAACACCAGTGCCACCACCACTACCTCAGATGTTGCCAAGAAAGAGGAGCATTTGGACCACAGGGCTCAGGGAATGGTGAGGGTGGCGGAACAGAGGTGCATGCCTCCAGTTGTACCTCTCCACAATTCATATGCCATTCTGGTGGAGCGTGGTTCTTCTATGAAGGCACTTGCAGTGGAGACCAAGGAGGATGCTGGGAACCTCCACAAGGCAGACCCACAGGAGGGTGGCAAGGGACACCAAGGGTGAAGGAAGCAGCTCCTGGTGGGGACTCAGTTGTTAGGGGGTTGAACTGGGGAGGGAGGGAGAGGAAGTAAGGTGCCTGCCTGGCACTATGACTTGAGGGACAGGAAATGAATCCTCAGGATCATGGGAGCAGCGTCACAGTAGAGGGAGCTAGACATCATTGTCCACCTTGGAACAAATGACCTAGCTGAGCATGGGATCAGAGCAGTGCAGGAGGAGTTTGTGGAGTTGGGAGGGGCCTTAGACATGTAGCATGCATGGTATCCTTCTCAGAGGTTCTGCCTGTCTATGGCATGGGTGAGGCTTGGCTACTCTGCACCATGCAGTTCAATGAATGGTTGAAAGACTGGTGTGAGCACAGGGTTTGGCTTCATTGGGGCTGGGGTCCACCTGGAGGGATGCAGGCCGTGATGGTCTGCATCTGTCCAGGAGGAACCAGGCTTCTAGGTGATAAGTTTAAATGCTTCATTGACAAGCTTTAAACTACCCAGTGGGGAGGCACTGATATGAAGCAGGAAATTCCAAGTCCCCCACAAAACAGGGTAGTTAGTGAGGTAAACACCAATGTACAGAGGTTGATAGGGAGCAGGACAGTGGTAAACTTACCAGAGAACCATGACTGGGATGTCAACAAACTTATGGTCTACTAATTGAATAACTGCATGTAATGTTATCCTCATAACCGTAAACCTTTGTTATCCTGAATCACCTGACTGTATGTATTTTACTGTTTTCTGTTCCCAGGTCGCCTTGAAAAGGGACCTTCGGGGCTCAGTGGGCCAACTCGGTCATCAAAATTCAATAAATAAATAAATGAAGAAAAAGGCAAAGGCAGTAATGGCAGGGTGGAGCAAAAAGGGTA
Organism: Neoceratodus forsteri; assembly: GCA_016271365.2. NCBI lineage: Eukaryota > Metazoa > Chordata > Ceratodontiformes > Ceratodontidae > Neoceratodus > Neoceratodus forsteri. Next base: position 1,179,526,299 of record CM057450.1, on the reverse strand, counting down.
AGGCCATCATAAAATGGAGGGCAATGAGTACCAATGCCTGTATTTTGGGTAACAAGCTTCCTGAGCAAGTGGCCTTGATGGAAGAGGGACACCTGGATATCGTGGGAAGTCACAGAAACATGGTCACAGAGAACCATGACTGGGATGTTAACATACCAGGGTGCACAATTTACAGGAGGAAAAGGGAGGGTAAAAGTGGAGGAGGAGTAGCTCTCTATGTAAGGGAAGAGATGAAGCATTGGAACTAAAGGATAAATGGGGAGGAGAGAAGGCACTGTGGGTCCCCTTGGAGACAGGTAGTGGCACCACAACCTGCACAGGGTTGTACAGATCCCCATCTCAGGGGAGAAATGGACAAGGAAATGATAGAAGGTATCCTCAGAATGGTAGAAAAGGGAGATATTATTGATGGGGACCAGAATATGCCAGCTGTTAATTGGAAGCACATTTACTGCAGCCACTTCCAAGAGTAGGGTCATTCTCGATGTCCTACAGGAGGCATGCCTCAGACAGCTATTGTTGGAACTCACTGGAAGAGCAGTCTTGGACCTGGCACTCTCAAATGGGGATGGAGAGAGGATCACAGTTTTAGAAGTGGGTAGCCATCTGGGAACAAGCGACTGGACTTTAGAAAGGCTGACTTTTGGCAAATGGGGAGTGCCTGAGGAATGCACTAGCAAATGAGCAGAAAGGAGGTGTGAAAGAACATTGGGGAAAAATCAAAACTGCCATCATAGAGGCAACAAGCCTTGTGTGAAGCGAATAAAGAAAACTAAACAAAGTAAAAAACTGCTATGGTTCTCAAAAGAGGTGGCAAGGAAGGTTAGGGAGAAAAAGATAAGATTCAGGAAGTATAAGGAATCACAGAAAGAGCAGGACAGAGAACTGTATCAGTTAAGGCACAGGAAGCAGGGAAGGTAGTCAGGATAGCAAAGGCCCAAACAGAGGAAAAGATAGCCAGCTCAGTTAAGAAGGGGAATAAAATCTTTATAGATACATTAGGGAGTGCAGAAAGACCAAGTGAGGGATAGTGAGGCTTAATAAAGGGAAGGGAGGTGGGCAGAGAGTGACAATGAAAAGGCAGAGATACTGAATGAATACTTTTGCTCAGTATTCACAAAGAAGAGGAGTGAGAGGTACCTAAACTAAACAATAAAAGCACTCTGGGCAGGGGGTCGATACCAGCCCATTCACAGAAGAAAGGGTCCTCAAAGAACTCTTAAAATTCAAGGTGGACAAAGCAATGGGACCTGATGGATTCACCCAGAAGTCTAAAAGAACTAAGGGAGACCTAATGACACCACTGTCTCACCCTTTTAACAAATCATGCTAAGATTGTGTGGTACCTGAGGACTGGAGGAAGGCGACTTTGATCCCCTTCACAGGAGTGGGAGCAAGGCAGAGGCAGAAAATTGTAGACCTGTGAGTTTAGGATCTAAGGCAGCATGGATTCACAGCAGGAAGGTCATGTCAGATGAATCTAATAGATTTCTTTGACTGGGTGACCAAAGTAGTAGACCTGGGAGGGGCTGAAGATATGGCCTACTTAGACTTTAGCAAGGCATCTGACACAATACCACACAAAAGATTAATAAACAAATTAGCCAGCCTGGGAGTGGATCCCAGGGTGGTAGCCTGGGTAAAACATTGGCTGGACAACAGGACACAGAGGGTAATAGTAAAAAGAGTCCACTCTGAAGAAAGGGGGTTACTAGTGGGTACTGCAGGGTTCAGTACTGGGTCCAGTCCTTTAATGTCTTTATAAGTGACATTGCAGAGGGACTGAAGGAAAAGTATGTCTCTTTGCAGACGACCAAAGATCTGCAACAGGGTTGATACACAGGGTGGGCAGAAAGGATGAGAAGGACTTGGCAAGGTTGGAGGAATGGTCAGAAGAATGGCAGCTTAGATTCAATGCTAAGAAGTACAAAGTAATGCACCTGGGAAACAAAAATCAGGGAAGAGTACACAATGGGGGGGTAGTAACAAAAGCAAAAATGGAAAGGGAGCTGGGGGTAGTCATATCAGATGACCAAAGGTTGGCAAGCAATGTGAGAAGGGAGTAGGGATGGCTGAGGGATTCTGGGATCCATTGGGAGCGGCATCACCAGTAGAAAACAGGAAGTTGTTATCCCTCTGTACAGTCAGTTGGTGAGACCCCATCTGGAGTACTGCACGCAGTTCTGAAGACCCCATCTCCGCAAGGGACATAGACAGGATGGAGGCAGTCCAGAGGAGGCAACTAAAATGGTGCAGGGTCTGCAACAGAAACCATATGAAAAGAGATTAAGGGAGCTGAATATGTATACCCTTGAGGAAAGGAGGAGAGGGGAACATGATAGAAACTTTAAGTACCTCAGGGAATCAACAAAGTCCAAGAGGGTAGCATCTTTCAGAAAAGAGATGTGCAAGAACAAGGGGACACAATTTGAAGATAGAGAGGGGACAGCTCAGGGGCAATATGAGGAAGTATTTTTTCACAGAGAGGGTGGTGGACATGGAACAGCCTTCCTGAGGAGGTTGTGGGGTCAAAACCAGTGGGGAATTCAAGAATACATAGAAATACATATGGCAATTCTTGTGGGGGTAGGAAGAAGTAGGCTGTTGGTTAACTAGTATCTGCAGCTTATCTAATAGGTAGGAAATGGGCAGACTAGGTGGGCCAAGTGGTCCTTATCTGCCATCAAAGTCTATGTTTCTATGTTTATAGGTGACATTGCAGAGGGCTGGAATGAAAAGTATGCCTCTTTGAAGATGGCAGAAAGATCTGCAATAGGGTTGATACACAAGGAGAGGTGGAAAGGATGAAAAGGGACTTGGCAAGGCTGGAGCAGCTGTCAAGAGTATGGCAGTTTAGTTTAATGAAAAAAAAAGCAAAGTAATGCACCTGGGAAACAAAAACCCAGGAAAGAGTACACTATGGGGGTACTAACAACAACAAAATGGAAAGGGACCTGGATTACTTATATCAGATGACCTTAAGGTAGGCAAGCAATGTGAGAAGGCAGTAAGGGGGCTGAGGGGATTCTGGGATCCATTGGGAGAGCATCACCAGTAGAAGCAGAAAGTTGTTATGCCTTTGTGCAGACAGTTGGTGAGACCCCATCTGGAGTACTGTGTGCAGTTCTGGAGACCCAATCTCCAAGGACATAGACAGGATGGAGGCAGTCCAGAGGAGGGCAACCAAAATGGTACAGGGTCTGCACCAGAAACCATATGACGCGAGAGAGACTGAAAGAGCTTAATATGTATACTCTTGAGGAAGGGAGGAGATGGGGACATGATAGAAACCTTCAAGTACCTCAAGGGAATCAACAAGTCCAAGAGGATAGCATATTTCAGAAAAGAGATGCAAAAGAACAAGGGTACAATTTGAAGATAGAGTGGGGATGGCTCAGGGCAACGTGAGGAAGAATATTTTCACAGAGAGGGTGGTGGATGCATGGAACAGCCTTCCTGAGGAGGTTGTGGGATCAAAAACAGTGGGGAAATTCAAGAATAGATGGGACCGACATAAGGCAGTTATAGTGGGGGTAGGAGGGAGGTAAGGAGGAAGTAGCTGCTGGTTAATTAGGATCTGCAGCTTATTTAATAGGTAGGGAAATGGGCAGACTAGGGTGAGCCAAGCGGTCCTTATCTACCATCAAAGTCTATGTTTCTTTGTATTTATCCAGTGGCTTCCAGCAGTACCTTATCTAACTCTTCCCTGTGTGCCAGAGGCCTGTGGATGATGCCAGTGTGAATAGTGGCTGTATCTCCCGACTCCAGAGTGACCCACTGTAACTCTGCCCTCCCCTGAATTCCATGTATCTCTGTCACTTTTAGGCTTTCCTTCACATAAGGCAGCACCCTCCTCCTTTCCTTCCCACCCTATCCTTCCTGAACAGAGTGTAGCCTGGTATGGCCATATTCCAGTCATGGTTTTCAGTGCACCATGACTCGGTTATAGCCACTATATTGAGTTCGGCCTCTGCCATGATGGCCTCGAGGTCTGTAATTTTATTTCCTAGACTTCTAGCATTTGCACACATGGCCTTCCTGATTTTGTTAGCACTTTGCTTGTTACCTTTTCCTTTTTGTCTCCCTCCTTCCCTTCTTTTTTATTGTTTCTGTTCCCCTCCCTCTCCATTTCTATCATCCTGCTTCCTTTATTAATTTGCACCCTGTAAGTTTCCTCCTCCTTAAGATCTCCGTGACTGTCTATTTTAGTTTCTGGAGGGACAGTTTCTGCCTCCCGATTCCATCTGCCACCCACCCTCGGCTAGTTTAAATGTTGTTTGTGTGTACATGCTACCTCTGTGGAGGATCATTAGATAGCATGAACTTAGATTTTACTGTTATACAGATGATACTTAATGCAATATGTCTTTTGCACCCAGGACATTGGGTGTAGTCAATGTGTTTAATAGATACCTCACTGAGATCCAGGACTGGATGTCATCAAGCTGGTTGATACCTAACCTGGATAAAACTGAAGTACTGGTGGTTGAGCTGGGTCACGGGAGTGGGGGGAGGGGTGGTAGCAACCGAAAGGGAGACAGTGCTACAGTTCAGTTCCTCTGGACTCTTACCTACCATGATGGTGTAAAATCTGGCAGTCATTCTGGATGAGGGGCTGACATTTGAAGCTCCTGTATTGTCAATAGTCTGGAATGGTTTTACCATCTGAGGAACATCAGCTAGATTAAATGCCTTTTCCCCTGGTGACTTGGCTACACTGGTATATACATTTGTGATGTCAAGAATTAATTACGTGAGTGCTTCAGCTGTACAAAAAGAGCTGTACAAGGATGGTGGTGTTCTTAATAAAACAAAAACTATTATACCCAAAAGAAACTAAGCACTCACCACCTGTTTACACTGATGTCACAGATTCAGTTCCATTTATGTTTCAAGTTCTATTTACTCAAAAATGTTTAAAACCAGCACTCGCATTCAACATTCAGCATGCTAAAATACATGACCTAGGACCCATTCTTACCTGATGCATTTCGGATCCAGCGATCCTTTATCAAAGGCCTGAATCTGTGGCATCAATGTAAACAGTTGATGAGTGCATAATTTCTTTTGGATATAAATATTACTGCAATGTTCTATACCTCAGGGTTAGTGGAGTGTGCTGCAGTTAGTGCAGAATGCAGCTCCTAGGCTGTTGACTGGCCTTTTGAGGATGTCATGTCTCCCTTCTGTTGCACGATTTGCACTGTGGGTGCTGGTTAAGTGGTGTATCTGCTTTAAAGTAGGTCTGCTAACTTATAAGGCCCTACACGAGTTGGGCATAAGTTCCCTGACTGCTCTCTTGCATCCTTCGTGTCCTCATGCCCTCTCCGCTCCACTGAGGAGGGCCTCCTTGTTGTTCCCAGGGCAAGGCTAAAACCTTGGGGACCGGGCCTCCGAGGTGGTGGGCTGGGTTCATTGGAATTCTCTCCCAAGAGCCCTGAGGGAGTCTCCTTCTGTGGAGTCTTTTAAGAGGGGGATTCTAAGACATTCTTGTTTGCACAAGCATTTGGGAAGTAAATTACTCCTTATGAGGCTGACATCCCAACATGTATTTATTTACTTATTTAGTTAGGTCTGATGGTAATAATTTTTTTTTTGTTATTGATATTTTTCCCCCATTTTCTCCCCAGTCCCAGGGCCCCAGTACACAGGCGAAGTGCATGGAGGCACACACATGCCCTGTGATGCCAGCTCAGCCTCTTCCGCCCCTCCAGGGCTAATGCTGGAGCTCCCAAGGTCAGCGCCGCCATCTGTCCTCCACCAGGTAGTGGCCAGTGACCAGAGACCTCCAATCCCTCCCAGGAGGAGAGAGCTCCCTTGCATCTGCTCGATTTTGCTCCTCGCCCTCCACCCCAGGCTGACCTCCGACAATCCAGGCTCATTCCTGAACCTGGGTCACGGCGCAGCGTGAGGTGTGGGGTCCAGCACCTCAACCCTCAGCGCCACTGAGACAGCTTGGTATTTACATTTTTAGATATGATTTAGGTATACAAATATACAAATGTTGCCAGCAGAATAAGGCCTAGTGGTCTATTGAGTCTGCTCATATTGCAGAGTCCCAAGCAACAGCTTAGGACTTTGCCCTCTCCCTCAACTTACACCCTCCTTCTTGGCCCTGACCTTTCCTTTTACCCTGCTCCATCCCCATGTGAAGCCCTCTACAGTTTCCAGTGCCACCACTTCATCAGGGTGCTATATCTAATAATAGAACATTTTTTATTTTGTGTTGAATTATGCTTCTACTATGCTTCTAGTTGTAATGGTGTCCTGAGGCCTGGGAAGGGTGCCAGTTATAAATAAAGATTAATGCTACTACTACACCTTAATTCTTTTTTTTTTCCATAAAAGCATATGCCAAATATGTACTAAGAATTGCCTCAACAAGTTACCCATGATTTAATACAGACTTTTGTCCCCAAAATACATACTACAACTGACATGTGGGTAAGAAACCAAACTGTTGAGTAAATGACAGTGACTTCCAACTGGGCTTCTTTTGCACACTCCTGTGCCTTAGTCTCCAGCCCCACCACTAGCAGCAACATGCAGCAGCCTTTCAAAAACAGACTGTGAGCTGAGGTGTGTAACTGCATTTGAGAAAGATCACTCAGGCTCATGCATATTAGATGAACTAAACATCCAGTTTCGGAGTGGCTGTCCCTCATGGCCTGTCATCTGGCTTTATAGCTTCTGACAATGTTAATACAATTCTAAAGACAATGTAGCTTGAGTGCTCACATACTGTATGTCCAGTGTTTTGCTCATATCCTGAACTTAGTGGTGCATGATTTTCATAAGGAAGACTGAACTATGCGAGTATTCTTACTGTAGCCAGCACACTTTGTAGTCATTTTAGTTGTTCTGCAAAGGCTTGCAAGATCTCACAAGCTCCTGCCAAAGGAGAACAATCTCCCACATCATCAGCTAATGGAAGAAGCCATTACTTGATATTTCAAACCTTCTATATGTTACAGAGATTTCTTGAACAGCGTGAAGCAGTGTAGTGGTAAACAATGGAGCATCAGAGAGGGACAGGGATGTGGCACAAAATTCTGCATAGTGGTCACTCATGACAGTCCTCTGGCAGCTACTGCTGCTGTTTTAGAAAGCCACACGAGAAGTCAGTCATGACAGTCCTCTGCCAGCTACTACTGCCATTTTAGAAAGCTACATGAGAAGACAGCTCACTGTCACTTGTAGTCAAATTAGACCCCTCATACATGTGCTGTGAAAAGAAATTAGAAATACAGAAGCTGAGTTTTCAACAGAAATTGAAGAGGAGAGGGTTCATCTGTGGCTGATACTGCTGTATCAGCTGGTGACCTTGTAGACCAGTTATCTCTCTAACAATGGAACTGGATCCTATATTTCAGAAGATACAAAAGTCAGAAAATTGTATCATAGCCACAATGCTGGACCCTCGGTTGAAACACAACCTAGCATCTTTCCTTTGATATGGCACTGTACTTAAAAAATACAGACTAATTTTGAAAGTTGCAGCTGAAATGGAAAGTTGAAAGGAGGGTTTTTATATACATTTCAGGGGCCTGGTAGTGGAAAATGGGCAAAAGCAGAGTGCAAAGTTTGTGCTGTGCTTGCCTTTGCCCACACCCTGAGGATGCTATATTCAGTTACCAGTGCTATCTGACTGAATATAGGGCATGTCATTGCAGCACTAAGTCAAGTAGCGCTACCCCAACATGGATCTGGGCAGTTAGGGGAACAGTGCCCCAGACCCAATAGCAATGGGATCCCCGGCGTGTTATTCTGCTGGCAACATGCAAATGAACCCATTGGGCATGCACGGTGCTAAGGATCCATGTGCATGTCCATTACGGGCTCATTTGTTTGGAAGCAGCATCAGGTTAGTGCCCCTCCTGTGGCTGACCCCCACCCTGATTGCCCATCCCTGTAACAGTACAAAGAGTCCCTGGTATCCGGTGAAACCCCTGCCTCTGATCCCCATCACCACTAGATATAACACAGTCCCTGGTGTGTAATGGCATCCCACACCCTACGATCCCCAAGCCCAGTAGAAATAACACAGTCCCTGGTGTCCAGTAGTAACCCCCATCATCCATTCTCCATCCCCATTAGAAAGAACATAGTCCCTGGTGTCCAGATGTACCCCCATCCTCCAATCTCCAGCCCTGGTAGAAATAACACAGTCTCTGGTGTCCTAGTACCCCCACCCTCTGATCTTTGTCCCTGTAGAAATAACCTTCCCTGTTGTCTAGTGGCAACCCCTCTGATTGCTTACTGCAGGTTCTTAAAGGAAGTCCCTGGTGTCTAACGGCTACCCCACCACCCACAGTGTATACCACCCTGCCCCCTTATCATGATTGCTGGTGCCCGAGGGCCCTTATAGCAACTGGCACAGCCATCCTCACACCACTTCAGCCAGCCACTGTATGCAATGACAGGGTGCACATGTCCTGTGAATTGTAAAGGGAGTGGGCATACTATCCACTGTAGACAGCATGCATACTCCCTTTACAGTACGCAGAACATGCGCCCCTGTCTTTGCATATGGCAGATGGCCGATGTGGAGAGAGGAGGGCTGTGCAGGTTCCATATGGGCTGTCCACAGCTCTAGTGATTATGGTAAGGAGATGGTAGGGTGGTGTACCTGGTGTGGGTGGTGTGTGTGCATGTGGGGGGTGGCATTAGATGCCAGGGACTTATTCTAAGGAACTGCAGCGAGCGATCGGAGGGCAGGGGTGCCACTAGACACCAGGGAAGGTTTTATTTCTACCAGTAACAGGGATCAAAGGGTGAGGAGTACCACTAGGCACCAGGGCTGAGTGATTTGTACTGGGATGGGGATTGGAGTAGACTAGACACCAGAGATGGTTTTATTTTACCTGGGGACGGAAATTGAAGGGTGGGGTGTTACAGATTCACTCAGCAGATCAGGTCCTCTACTCTCAAGTGCCAACCTCTGAGCGCAGTCTTAGAACAGTGTAACAGACAAGGTAACTCTCTTGTCTGTTTTGTGAGTTCGGACCAACCTTGGTCTCAGTTCTGGAGGGATTCAAACTGTAACCTCTTGCTAGTATACCCAATGCACAGGCTCAGATATATCTGTCTTCGGGGAGCAAGATATCTTTGCCCATGGGCACCTAACCAGGTATTCAGAGATGAACCCTTAAAACTTAATAAAGACCTCAGATTTAAAATGCTTCTGTTTCCAGTTTGGTACCACCATAAAAGCTTATGTCTGCTGAACCATAAATATTTCTTAGCAAAAGAAAGCAATTTAAAGACAGACCAGGTTTGCTCTAAAATTAGAGTTTTACTAAAATATATAATAATATGTCAAACATACAATACAGAACTCTTATAACACAAGACATACATATCTTTAAACAAAACAAGGTTTAAAACAGTGCAATTCCTACAACTATATTTGGATTTTGTCTAGCTTTCTAAATACCTATTTTCAGTGCTCAGATGTTTCCTTAGTCAGTGTCAGATGCAAAATGCATCTCTATAGAAAGAGAATAATCTTTTCAAGCAGTATTGGCCAACCCCTTTTGGATGAAGTCATCCAGCCCTTCTCTGATCAAATATCTAAAAATATATATTTTTATACAACCACAGGATATAATTTATTAATCTATACTATACAGCATACAGGATGTATTAATTCTGCAACCTTAACATAACTCAAGTTTCAATGACACCTCTTTTGATCTCATGCTGTACCCTCTTTACACAGGCTTCATAGGGTCATTTACAACCTTACACCTCTATGTAACATCCTATCTTCCCTTGTTTTAGTGTCATAAACCTAGTTTATAATTTCTCTGTTAACAAAATTAACTTAACAACTCTGTAATTAGCTCAGAGAAACAGGATCCTTAATAAAAGTCTTCCAGTAACACATTGTCTCTAAAAAGACTGAGTGTGTGATACAATGCTGTCAGCAGTTCTCTTGGCCTGCATCTGTCAGCTAAAATCTGGGGGTGGGGAATGAGAGAGTCATTCCTAGAGCATTTGAATTTTCAGCAGAGACATTAATACATTTTATATTAAAAATATTATCCAGCACTCAGAACTGGCTGTCTATCTCACAGGGGTACCACTGGACACCAGAGATTGTGCTATTTCTACATGGGAAGGGATTGGAGGTGTGGGTGCCACTGGTCACCAGTGAGCAGGTGTGCTCCTCCAACCACCAACTTGGTTGTTGACTCAGTGGCTCTGCTGGCCACTAGGGTTGTCAAGAATAAGTTGGGCTTTTCTCAGTGGTATTTAGCTGTGCTGTAAAAAGTGGCCTGTGATAAACCTGTTGTGCAGTACAAATGTGCTGAATATAGCACTGCACTGTTATTCATGCCCCTGCTCCTCCCTTTGTTCATCACATGCATTACTTTTAGAATGCACACCATCCATTTTGTGCACACAACTGCCCCCTTTGAATATTGCACTTGGGCACAAACCCAGGGCAAACGGTGTAATCACTTTGCCCACTGGGCAATGTTTTGAATATATGGCTCCAGGAGTCTACTCCTCAAGATGACCAGCTAAGGCTGTGGGCTGTACAGTACAGTCCTGATGTGCTGATTGTCACTGAAACATGTCTGACTGAATCAATGATGTAGAAACCAGACTTTCTGGTTTGCAGTTCACAGACAGGACCGTGGGAAGTGTGGTTGTGGAGTTCTTCTATACATATGACACAGTCTTAACTGTGATGTCATGCATCATTTGCTGTCCCTTTTCCTATGAACTCCTGTTGTGCAGACTGTCTTTCCCCTACTCCCCATTTTCATTGCTGGCATTTACTCCTCCCTAAAGCCAAGCCTGACACCTGTCCTGCCACCTTCTCATCCATCTCATCCCTTTCAGCAACAGGTGAGCTCTTAGTCCATTGGGAGCTTGGTTTCACGGGAGGTCATGTCAAACTAATCTCATAGATTTCTTTGACTTTGTTACCAGGGAGGTGGAGCCACTGTGCTGCACAGGAGGCTAGTTAAGAAACTAAGCAGCCGGGGAGGGGAGTGACAGACTGGGTATCAAACTGGTTAAGGATCAGAAACAAAGGGTGGTGGTAAACAGTAGCCATTCAAGCAACAAGAGAGTGGCTAGTGGGGTGCTACAGGGTTTGGTGTTGGGAATGGCCCTCTTCAATGTCTTTGTAAGCAACATTGGGAGGAGCTTGAGGGTAAGGTGTCTTTTTGCAAATGATACAAAAATCTGTAACACAATTGACAGCCAGGAAGGGGTAGAGAGAATGCAAGGGATCTGAGGAAACTAGAGGAGTAGTCTAGGTGTGGCAGCTGGGTTTCAATGCCAAAAGTGCAAGGTTAGGCACTTAGGGCTGTGGAATCCAGGGCTGTGTATAAGATGGGAGACTGGAGCTTACAGTCACCAATCAAGAAAGAGACCTAGAGGTTATCATACCTATTTTTTTTATTTTATTTATTTAGCTTTTGTTGACCAGGTAAGTGCACTAGACAAATCCTGCCTATTTTCAGGCACGACCGGGAGGGATACAGATGAATGCCAACTGACCTTGAACCAGATTAAGCTGTTGGTGGTATTTTTAGGAATGAGGGAAATTTAGCTAGGACACCGGGAAATTCTACTCTTTTCGATAAGTGCCATAGGATCTTTAACATCCACCTGAACTATCACCAATCCAGGCAGATGGGACCTCGGTTTAACATCTCATCTGAAAGATACTCAGAAGTGCAGCATCCCTCTCATGCTGCACTACAGTGTCAGTACTGTGATATTAACCCAAGTGCCAGATGTGGGAACTGAATCCACAGTCCTCTGATCTCCCGGCCTCAGAGGCGAGTGTGCTACCTACTGAGCCACTGACACTGCTCTGGGTAGTTTGGCAGTGTGGTGGAAGAGTGGGAAAGGCTGGCAGGATGCTGAGGAGCATTGGGAGAGGATTTTAGCAGGAGGGGAAGTGGTGCTGCCATTGTATTGCTCACTGGTGAGGTCCCACCTAGAGTACTGTGTTCACTTCTGGAGGCTGCACCTCCGCAAGGACATTGACAGGTGGAGGCAATACAGAGGAGGGCAACAAAATGGTGAAGGAGTTGCATGAGAAGCCATATGAGGAAAGGCTGCATGAAATCAACATGTACTCCCTGGAAGAGAGGAGAGCAAGACAACACATGTGGAGAGCTCAAGCATGCATGGATAGGCACCGGGGCACACTAGGTAGAGGAGTGGAGGAAGGAGGAAAGAGTGACACCTTTGATCAACTAGGTCAGTGATGATGGAATAAGCAGGGACAAGGGCAGACTGGATGGGTCTGAAGGTCCTTTTCTGCCAACAAAATCTATGTTTCTATGTTTCTGTCTAAATATAAATTGGCACTCCCACAGCAAAATACCATTCACCAAATCGAGTCCCTCAGTTGCACACAGCTCCTTACTGAGCCAACCCTTCTCAACCATAACTCCACAAATCATTCCCTCATTGACTGGATCCTGTCCTCACACCTCACTGCATTATTTCTGCTGGAACACTACCAGATGCTTTCAGTGATCATCATGATTTAATACATCTGTAAGATCTGCTGCCCTTAAAACTCCTCCAAAATTGATCTGGTTTAGGTCGCTCAAGGCTCTTGATCTCCCATCCTCACTAGATGAGCTTCAGACTGCTGGCTGATCAGCACTGACTTTATTCACCAATATAGATGTTGTCTTAACCTCTTTCATGTCCAGATTCATTGCAACATGGGAGAAAATCCATCCTTTTGGGTGAGAAGTTAAACTGAGATATAGGTAAGATAAGGATATAGATGTGTTGAGAGGGTTCAGAGAAGGGCAGCCAAAATGGTGCAGTGTATGCAGGAAAGTCATATGGGCAGAGTTGTAAGAAGCTGGACCTGTACATGCTGGAGACAAGGAGGGAAAGGGAGACAAGATGAAACTTTTAAATATGTAAAGGGGCTCAATAAAGTGGGAGAAGAGGGTTTACTTAAGAGGAAGGAGGGTCAGAACTAGAGGGCACAGCCTCAGACTGCAAGGAAAAGATACAGGGCAATGTGAGAGGCGTTTCTTCACAGAGAGGGTGGTGGAGCACTGGAACAGACTACCAGACAAAGTGGTGTAGGCTAAATCGGTGGAAGAATTCAAGAGATCATGGAACAAGCATATGGAGCTGAGTATTGGGGAGGGCAGGGCTGGTAGGGAAGGGGTGTGGGGTAAAAAGGCAGACTAGATGGGTTGGTATGGTCCTTTTGCCTTCAGGCTTCTATGATACTATACTAAGGTTCATACTAAGGAAGTGATAGGAATAAAAAGGTTGAAAGCCCATAAGAGTTCCGTGCAACTTAATAATACCTTAATGATGTTCCATCCAATATGTATATATCAAGTTTAGATTTGTACTCAGTTCGACTTTTGGCAATGATTATATTATAGAATTATTTCTGGGCTCGGGTTTGGAATCTAGCCCATGAATTTGTAGTGGATATCCCCATGTCCCTTGACTAGTATTTCTGAAATCTATATCAAGCTCACACATAAGCTAAGGATCCTGTATTATGTCGCATAACAATAGTAAGTCTCCGCTGCTCATGCTTCAAAAGACATCAAATTAAGTGAAGTGAGCCTATTTTCATATGGTACTTCATGTAAACCCGCAACAGTTTTAGAAATTTCCTGTTGTACCCTCTCCAGTCTGGTCCTATCACAAACTCTGTAAGGATTCCAGATCTGGGAAGCATATTCCAAACGTGACCGCATTATGATCTATACAAGGGAATCATGACTTGCTTGATCTTGATGTAATGTTTTTCCTAATAGACCATGCCACTCCATTTGCAGTACTTATAGCCTTGATGACATGCTGTTTGGAACTTAAGTTATTTGTTATGGAGACACATAAATCCATCTCACAGTCGGTCACATCTAACTTAGGACCTTCGATATAATAATCATATTTATTATTCAATCTACCTACAGTATGTGTCACTTTGCACTTGTCTATGTTAAGTAACATGTCCCATTCTTTAGTCCAGAATACTAATTTTGAAATTTTATATGGTATTCTAGATTTGTGCATGGAGCGATAGTTTAGTGTCATCTGCATATTTCAAGGTCAAGCACTCGAGTTGTGATGTCAAATCCGAGATGAAAATATTTAAGAGAGCAGGGTCCAAAACTGAGCCCTGACACTCCACTATGGACTAGTCCCTCACCAGAAATGTACCCATTTACAGTTACACATTGTCTCCTGTTAGAGAGCCAGTCTGCTACCCAGTTTACCAGCTCAGTATCACTTTCAAGTTTAACCATTTGTTCTTGTGTGGCCCAATGTGGGTCAAATCAAAGGCCTTGGCAAAATCCAAAAGATTATATCACAAGTGAAATGTTGATCTAAATATTTACTTATATGGTTGTAAAGGTCAACAAATTGGTTGTACAACTTTTCCCTTTGACAAAGCCATGTTGTAATGAATCATGTCCTGAAGTAAAGGACAGGATTTTATCTTTGATAATACTTTCCAATAATTTCCGATTACACATGCAAGGCAACATTGGGTGATAGTTCTGTACAAGCTCCCAGACTCCTTTTAAAGACAGGAATTACATGAGCTAGTTTCCAATCTTCAGGAACTTCAGATTTTGAGAGTGATAGTTCAAAAGTATTTTGAGTGGAAATAGTGTTTGGCCATTAATTGGAGGATACCAGCAGATATTTTGTCTGGTCCGGGGAGATTCCTTCCTAAGGCTCTTAATTTTGTCCAGTGTTTCATTTCAGAGATCTGTATGGCAGACTCAGATGTTACTTTCTGCTTTGCTATGTTTTTTCCCCTTGTTTATAGACACTACAAAAGTAAGTGTTGAATGCCTCGCCATTGGTTTATTTTTAGTTATCATGTCAATGCCTATTCGGATGGGTCATACCTCATTTTGGGGGTCTTAAGGGAATTAATATATGAATAGAATTGTTTAGCGTCAACTTCTTTGCATTGGTAGCAAGTCTTACTTCCATGTTCTTTTTGCCTTGTCGAATTTAGTTTTACATAATTTTTGATGTTTCTTGAAAGAATCATATGCAGTACTTGTTCCGTACTCAAGATATTTTTATATCATCTAGTCTTTTTTTTTCCATTAGTTTTTAATGTTTTAATTGAGCCATCTGGGACTTTTGTAGGAGTTCACCTTTTCAACCTGTGGAATGTTATTTTTAAAACCTTAAGAATGGTATTTTAATAATTTGCTAGGCCTCGTCAACTGTCTGATTCCTTAGTATAGTAACCCAGGGGATGCTTTCCAGTTACATTTGTATCCTACAGTATTTGCTTTATTAAGAAGAAATATTTTGGTGCAGCTTCTCCTGGGGATGTGAGTATAATTTATAGTGAACCATATTTTTTGTGGTCACTGTTAGCTATAGGAAATCTGTCAAACAATTTGTAATAGATATACTGGGTGATGCCAGTACCAGATCTAATATCTCTGTACCCCTTGTTGATTCCTTGATGTATTGTTCAAGGTTTAACTCCACACAGGTGTCTAACAGTAAGGTACTGGGATTGGATTTTGAAATACCATCAGCCCAGTCAATACCAGGGATATTAAAGTCCCCAAGTAGTATGATTTGGCCGCTATCCCAAGCTCTAATAATCTCTAACATAATTTGTTGTGTTATATCAATGATACTGTCTGGTGGACGATATATATATCAAACATGATTGGCCTATTGTCAATACCCTGAACCTGTACCCAAACAGATTCATAGCTGGCATATCAGTTTTAATTTTGAATGTAATGTCAGTACTAATTAAGGTGTTCTTAATATAAAGTGCTACACCTCCCCTTTCTACCTTTCCTTATGTTCTCAAATAGGTTATAACCATTGATGTTGTTTCTCCATGATTTCCCACACTGTGATTCTATGAAGATCCAATTTGCCTGTTCTGGTTGTTGTTCAGGTGGACATTAAAGATCCCACAGCACTTCTTGAAAACTTATGTAAGGGAATTTCCCCAGTGTCTCAACCAGATTTCTGCCATTCAGTAAAAGATTACCAACAGTTTAATTTGGTTCAGTGTCATCGGTCTCCATCTCTATCCCCCTCCCGGATGAGGCTGAAAATAGGTAGAATTGCCTAGTCCTCCTTTCCCAGTCAACAAAAAACTAACTACTGTAAATAAGTAAATAAACAAACTTGCTCCTCTCAGGAGATCTCATGTCATGGGTCCCACCTTCCTGGATTTCTACAGTGGTTATTAACATGTCCAAAGCTTGTGATTCTGCCTGGCATCTCCACAAAGCCTTTAGGCTCTCCAGGGGTTTGTTGAGACACAAACAAATTAGCCAACACCTGTACTAAGGCTACCAGGAAACAAAATCAATTTATTTTGCCGACAACCTTGCTGACAACCACACAGCAACCATAAATCCCTGATAAGTTCTAGAAGGTTATTCCTCCTGCTTGACCCATCCTACACATTCTACCTCCACCATCCTCGAAACTAGGAAAGTCAACTATCCCTGACCCAACCGAGGTTGCTAACACCTTTAACAAATTTTTTCACTTTCTGTGTCCTGTCTCTACCTCCTCCTCCTCCCTCCCTTCTTCCCTGCCTTGTGTTTCCCCAAATGCCCATCATCTCCTCACCCTCATCCTCTGCATCTTCCTCCTTCTCCCCAGTCTCTTCAAAGACTGCCTCACTAGAGCCAGCCAAGTATCACAGAGGGCTGAGGCACCAAGCACCTCAACTGCTGCCATGCAGGTGACCCGGTTTCAGGAATGGATGCAGGTCAGTCTGGGGCCTGCCACGGAGGAGGGAGGATTGAACATCCATAAGACTGCTCTACTCCTCAGGAGGGCTTAAGATGCCTTGCTGCTTGTTTGCCACCTGGAGGAATTCTTGTGTCAGTGATATGTGAGCCATACAAGAGAGGAGGATCCCATGCACATTGTTCCTACCACATTGATGTTATGCACAGGAAACTTCATCCTAAGCTTGGTGTCCTTTACTGAAACAAATCATACCTTCCTTTCCTGGTCTGCCATGGATAATGCATAAGATAAACTTGCCTGTGTCTGGATATGCCGATCTAGTCTATGGTGATGCCCAAGTCTACACTTGCTGGGCTTGACCTCTTTTCATTCTTTCTGCTGGTTTGCCCTTGGTGCTCCATCTCTCACCCATCACTGTTCTCTATATGCTAATCTTGCTTTCCCTCTTTTGAGAGATCCAATGCCTCTTACACTCATCATCTTTCATGGCCAAATACTTGCTTGCTTCTGTTCCTACTTATCTCTCCTATCTTCTACCCATCCTACCCTCTCCTCCTACTGCCTCCATTCATCTGCTGCTTGTTCCTTTGGTTCCACTAAGCTGCATCAACAACAAGTTGTTGAAATGTGCCACAGTGACACCAACAATGTCGACAGGCAAAATTTTGCCTTTCAAACATTTTTTTCCAGGGGCTTCAGCTCCTGCACCCTCCCTGATTTTAATATAATAAACTCTGAGTCAGAGTTTGTTCGAGAGGATGAAATACCAGTGAAATATGTAGAATTTTGCCATGGGGTCCATTACGGTGGCAACCTCAAAGTTGTCACTGTAATGGATTCTGATGCTGAAATTTCAATATGTCGATGGTATACAGTTCATTCCTTTCATATCACTCACAGTAAATCTGTAGCAGCTCAGTCTGCTTTCTCTATTCAACTTCCTACACTTTGGAATAGTCTACTTCTCCCAATCCATTTCTCTTCCTCCTTGCACTCTCTCAGACCACTCTTATTGACACATTTCAGCAAAGAATGCTCCTGCAGCTAGGCATCTTTCTCTGCTCTCAACACTACAACCACCCATGTCCTATCCATCCCTCTGCTAGTTTACCTGTTTTACCCATTTTGCCTTCTCAGTTGTATAGCCTACAACTCAATGTACTCTAATCTAAATGTTACCTTATTGGTTCTGTACACATGTCTTGTCTACACTGGCAGCACACTGTCAATCTAGTTAGCTATAGCCAGTGTTCATGTACACATTTAAACATTGTTTTGTCTTTCTCTTAATTTTGTTACTTGTAGTGTGATTTTATTGTACATGTTCATGCATCTATTGTTATCACTTTATTATTGCTATTTAACTCCCTGTTGTATCCCTTCCTGGGTCACACCTGGAAATGAGTAAATGTGTCTATCCCAGTCACCTAATTTCAAATAACTAAATAAATAACTAAATAAAATTTCTCCTCACCAAAACAGAGTGGAAAGACTGACATCCCCTACCCATAGCTAGAAAATCGAGACACATATCTGAAGCTGATGAAATGCATCAAGATCATTCTCTTGTGTCTATTGATGTTAAATAAGAAATTAACATTTGAGCAGGCCTCCACCTAATCACACAAAAACTCTCTCCACACCAGGACAGAATCATGCCATTTTAATCAGCTGGAACTACAGTAGGGGATCCTAAACAGCTACATGTCATAGTAAGGGATCCAGAGCCACAAATGCCCTAAAAATTGATTGAATCTGACACCTCTTGCTATACTTTGCTGCGGCCAGATTATCCCACGTGCCAATTACACCATAGCATAGGGCTCTCAGGTGAATAGGGTCCCCCAGCCCCAGAGTTTGCTGCTGCTATTGTGAGGAGAGAAGTGAAACCCCTTTAAGAGCAGAGTGTTCAGCCATGGCATGGCAGCTTCATGTGGGGTGGTTGTCAGGAGATGGAATGTGCAGGAAGAGACTAGTCTGAATGGCAGCAGGCTACAAGTCTGCAATTAGCTGGCAGGGCCCTTGAACAGAAAGCATTTGTTGGGAAGCCCCATTTCAATAGGCACTCCAGCTCAAGATGGAATTGCTGTCTCCTACATGGTGCAAGGAGTGCTAAAGGGCACGGCGGTTTGCGTGTTCCTGGTGCCCTCTGCCAGAATCGAGGACTGGGAATGAAGAATGCAGTCACAGCCACTGAAATCAGCAGGGCATGGAGGTGCAAAACTTCAGCAGAGCTGTGCTGTCTCAGGCAGACTCAGGAGATATGAGCTCATCAACTTCCCATTATTTTCTATTTCTCAGCATTGTGATTTGTAACTTTTTAATCTTGATTTGGCTTGTTAAAATCTTGTTGTATTTATATGCTGTATTTATATAAGTAAAATACTGTCTCTGGGAATTTTGATGCCAGGTGGATTGTCTCTCAGGCCTGTTTTGGCATCTCCCATAGCAGTTTTGGCTTAAGTGGGCTGTAACCCTGATGGTCCCGTATATTGATGCACTGATCTCAGTGTGCTGCTCATGGTTTGCAGTGTTTGAACTCTGGGGAAGGAAAAATAATGGCTAGTGACTTTTGGGCAGACTCAGGAGGTATTGACTACTGGCAAGCAATCCCAGGTGAAGTGTAGGAGTTAGAATTGCTTATCAAGATTACAGCAGTTCTTACCACAGGTTGTATGTGGTCCTGTATATTTCACCAGGTTGTTAGTTTATAACACAGGACTGAGACAAACTCAGCAGCAAGCACAAAAGAAGAAAGTGATACTAACTTCAGAGTCACTTCCTCATCAGTTCAGTTCCCATAATACCAGGGCCTGAAAGCCCCAATGACTGACAAGGGTGTAGGCTGAATACTACTGTACACAGTGACTTGTGTTCAGTTTTATAAGGAATCTAAGGTACTGCCCAAACCATGTGCTTTTACAACCATCAGACTGAAGGATAGTAGTATACCATTGTTGCAGTTAAGTTGCCAAGGAGGGCACTGTAGTGACACATTTTTCAGATCAGATGAAACATTGCTCGTTAATTTTGCAGTCAGTTCAGAAACATGTGAAAACAATCTTGTGGTGCCAATCTTTTTTTTAACAACTATTAAATCTCACACGATTGAGGGGCCCCTATAGTACGGCTTGGAGTAGGGGTCCCTACGTACTTTAATCTGGCCCTGCTTTACTGGCCACCATTTTGGGAAAAGAAGAGACCAACCAGTACCATAATCAAGAGGCCTGCTCTGTCATAACTCTTGTTCAAGTTGTGAAATACACTGAAATAAGTACGACATGAATGAAAAATATGAGAAAAATCTGGAACAGTGGAAATTTTGCCAAATATGATCTAGAACCTTCAATATTGCTCATATAGGTCTAACATTTGTACCAGTTATGCACATTGAAGCTATTCACATAAAACAAGTCTCATTGTCATCATGTCTTTACAGTATGGATCAGCATATGCAATTATTTTAGGAAAATATTTCCAAAACTGCTGTTTTTTTCTGCTAAATATTTGAATAGGATTCTTGGCGTTTCCTCTGACAAAATAATCATTGCATTTATATTACATTATGCCATATTTTTATCTTCTTCAATGTTTCTGCTTTCATTTAAAAGAAGTCTGACTTAAATATCATGATTTATGACTGAGATATTGCATTTTATGTACCCATACCCCAAAAGGACATGGTCACCATCCTACCCAACATTTGCCAGTTTTGGCCATATATGCATTCCTAGTTTGACTTTAGTATGGTTTGAAATAGTATATAGGAGTTTTATGATATTAGTAATCTGCCTATTTAGGGAATGCTCTTAAACTTTAAAGTAATCAATTTGATGCTTTGTGCCAAGTACTTTTACGTGCATTTATGTATTTTGAATAGGGGTTTATGATATTAGTAATCTGCCAATTTAGGGAATACTCTTAATGTAATCAGTTTGATGCTTTGTGCCAAGTATTTATTACATGTGTTTTAGTATTTTAGATTTATGAGTGATCAGCCATGGAGCCAGCATTCCAAGTCGGCACTAAGAGGTGGTGATCAAGCACAAATTACTCCTGCTGCCTCATTTGTCATCAAGATGCAAAATGCAGCTCTTTACAAAGACTGACAGATCTTGATATCCTGCTTTCTTGTATGCAGTTCAGAACCGTGCTGATGATGTCGCTTTCTGACTGGAAAAGGCTGTGTTATGTGTCTGACGAATTCCTAGCAAAGACCCCAGTAATGCATGCAAGTTGTCACAATGCATACACCAACAAAAACTGTTGAACAAAATGCTGCAGAGTTTCAGGACAATGAGCAACCAGGTCCATCTCACATGGTCAGCAATCTTCAAGCAATAGCCTATCTGATTACAAGAGTAAATGTTTTATGTGTGGAAAGGAGCTGGATAAGAGGGGAATAGGAAAATGTTGATGATTGCAACTGTTGATCGTCAAAAATCTGTGTGGTAAAACCAAAGAACTGAATGACAGTACCATGTTACATAAGTTACAAGGCTTAGGGGTGAATGTCTAGATCTGATAGCACATGATTTTTTATACCATAGAGCATGTCTTAATAACTATATAAATAAAAGAACAGTCATGAAGGCGATGATATCTGTGACGTAGGGTTCGTCGCAATATCTCAAATTGATAGGCCAATGTTTGACAATGGAAGTGTCTTATATCACTAAACTTTGTGACAGATATCGCCAGTGGTTAGAAGATCATGGTGTAGATGATGCAGCATCCTACAGGTCAGCAAGCCTGAAAACATGCCTACTGACATACTACACTAAGCCCTGTGGCTGTGGGTAACCATAGTTCCTCAGAAAGGAACATCAAGTCTATTGTGTTCGGCACAGTTGAATGTTGGACAGTTGCTTTCTAAAGTTGCCAAGTTAAAGCAAACTATGGAAGAATCAGAATATACAGAAGAAAGTGAAGACAAACTCGATGATACTCAGACTCAAATGGATGCAAATATGTTCACTTACAATGCAGCAAAATTAATAAGGTCTGAACTGAAACAGTTTGGCAGAAAAGAATGTCAAAGGATTACATCAGCTAAAGACTGCACATTACAAGACTAAGGCACGTGAAACAAACCTGGATGTGTCTTATGAAGCAAGTTCAAAATGTATAGGTACTACTCTCACAATCACATGGCTTGATGCTTACTGATGCTACTCTAGAAGTAGGCAATGATAGGAGAGTTCAGCTAAACCCAAAACAACATGAGAGGTACTGACTCTTGGACAAGACATATGCGTAGCTGTTACTGGTGTTCTAACACCACAATATGCTGGTACTGCCCTACACATACTAAATGAAACCCAGAGCATAACCATGTGACTAGATTTGGAAATAGAATTAGCTACCAAGATGCCCAACATTATATTGCTACCATGGAAGGAGCTGCTGATGAGCAGAAGCTCAAGATGGGTTTTCATACTCATGAATCTGAAGTCAGGTCAATTCACGCAGTGTGCAATTGATAACCTAGACTTCCATGAGAATACAAAGAATGGTAAACCTATGCATGGAACATTGCATGCAATATATCACTATGCTGATGAAGGTGAGGATTAACAGTCAATGGCTGTTAGGGTGCTCCTTGTTAAAAACACACGTCTTCTCCACATATCTTCAACAATTTCAAGCAGGGAACTCTCACCCTCAAAGACTGCCAAAAGAGTCATTCACTTGCTGGCATGGTAATAGCACCACAGCAGCCGAGAGAACCACTTCATCCTATAGACTGGCTTTGACATTTTGTGAATATGGGTCCCACACTTTGTTTAGATGTCATAGAACAATCAGAGCCTCTTACATGGTCCTCATTTTATAAATTAGTTACCCAACAGGAAGTACAGGGACTATGACTGACTTGGGCCTTTCTTTCCAGAACATCCTGAACCCTGATGTGGTCAAGCATCAGTTCAGTATTATATGACGGTCACTCAGAAAATTGGACAGGAATTCTGCATAACTACATGTGATGAAGCAGTCTATGAGACTGCTCTTGGCCTTCAGAAAATGAAAATGGAGAAGTATGGCAAATCATCCTTCGTATGGGTGGCTTCCACATTGCACTGAATTTCATGGGGGCAATTGGGTATTTAATGAAAGAAACTGGAACAGAGGATCTCCTTGTTGAAGCTAATGTTTGCCTCAGTGGAACTGCCAAAAAATCATGTCAGACAAATATGATTATGCTATGCTGAGAGCTCATAGACTAGTTCATGCTGCCATGTATGAGCTACACTGGAATGCACTTGAAAGTTGGCTCATTGGCCAATATGACAAAGACATGGAGTGCATGGCATTGTCTCAGAAAGTGTTCAAAGACTGAGAGATGCTGTCAATGCCAAGGATGTACAAAATGCAAATGATTCATATGTCCAAACAAATAGGCTACTGAAGTAGACATGTTAATGAATGAATTCCATGAGGCAAAGTGCAAATCCCCAACAACAAGGCCCTGGGTTATGTACATGGACATGATTCTGATTCTGAATCGTTATATCTATGCCAGTGAGCTGGACACTGAGAGCAGCATCTGGTTGAAGTTGAGTAAATGCTTCAAATCTTGTGGCTGCTGGTTATCACAAATATGTTTCCAGCATTCCCCATTAACTGTCTGCTATGAAAGACCTGCCAACCCAGCGCCAGGCGTCACTAAAGCATTCAGGTTTGGCAAATTCACCGTCACGCTGAACAGTTGGTAAGTTTAATGGGTGTGTGGACTGATATGGCCTCGAGCAAATGTATAACCAAGATGCCAAGACCTAGTTTTCCCATGGCATGACTCCAGCAACCTGCCGCTATGGAGAAATACCTGTGTTCATTACCAGCACTGACAGCAATCTCTAAACAAACAAAGGTGATGGTTCACCTTCACAGCACTGATGATCACAAACATTATGGAGACTCTGAGTATACAGCACAGAAGGACAGTACAGCAATTAAAACAATGATGGATGTAATCACTGGCAGAATGATTAATCCATTCTCCGGTGATACCAGTGATCTTCTGAACATTTCTACTGGTCAAAGGCCACATCAAATGACTTAATTGAAGGAAAAGCAAAAGGGCATTGCAGCCTTAACCGCAGCACAACAGAGTGGTGGTGAAAAAATTAAACTGTAAAGCTTCAGACATTCGCAAGTATAGCCAAACCACCCTCACATTCAGAAAGCTAAATTGGTCTATGAAGAGGGAGCAATGTGATCAGAAACGGTACTTTATCCGAGATCTGGATGACAACAAAAGGTAGAAGCCTTCTGTTACGAATAGGCAAAATATCCTCTGCTCTTTTGAGCCACATGCTGACCTTCCCAGTGATATACCATGCATAAAGGCAACAAAGCTGATTACCTGGCTGCCCTAAAATGTTACCTTGGTGAACTGTGGCCAGAAGAAGGTAACCTGACATCTTTAGATGAACCTACTGTACTAGTTGTTGATGCAATGGCATTTGTTCAGCAATACAAAAACCTTGATAGCCGTACATTTGGTGACTTGCAGGAGAAGTATATAGATACATTACTTTATATAAAACCATAGAGCTGCAACCGCATCAACATTGTAGGAGATAATTATGATGTTAGTCCATCAGTAATCTTGAAAAGTGAGGAGTGAGAAAATGGGATAAGCTTCATCAGCAAAGAGCAGAGCATATGAACCTCAGAAATCCCTGCCCATCCTCTATTGGAAAGACTTCATTGCCAACTTCAAAAAGAGGCCAGTCTCCCTTATTTCTTGGGAGGTGCTTGGATAAAGCACAACACTCAGCTGCCAGAGGGATGTAGATTGATTCTTGGTGGATTGTTCAAGAACCCAAGTCATTCCGTTCTTCTCTCAAAAAGATGTGGTAGTAATTCCTGAATTGTCATGTACAAAAGATAAAGAAGCAGATACAAGAATAATATTCCACATTGCATATTGTGTTAGCGCTTGAATATAGAGTATTTGTGTCAACCATGGACACTGATGTGATCGTAATGTGTATCTACTATAGCACTCAGATGGCTGGTCTAGAAGAGCTATGAGTTCAGAAAATGGGTGTGTACCTGCCATGCCATTCAGTAGCAGCTTCGCAGCACTATGTGCAACACAGATGCATCACAACTCACATCAGTTATTCTTAGTGCTTACATCTTAAGTGTCTATGATACTGTCAGCTATCCCTTCAGAAAGAGGAAGAAGCATGCTCTAAAAAGTTGCCCTTGAAAATGCAGCCAACCTTCATGCATTAGCAGATTATAGGCAAACCTGGAGTAAGTCTAGATGTCACTGATGAGGGTCATATCAGCTGCTTATGAGTACTTCATGAAATTATATTACAGAGATGAGTTCATTGGTGGCCTGGATGCACTCGAGCTCACCTGTCTGTGACAATAAAGGGTGACCTATGGACTCTGCCACCAACAGAGGATGCCTTAAGATTTCACATGCTGTGTGCTCTTCACCAGACAGCAGTCAGTAAAAGGGCTCACAAGTCAAATCCAGTGCTTTCCGGACCACCACTTGTTTGGTGAACTCTTCAAGAAGGCAGTCTAGTCCCATGTGATGACAAAGGAACCAAAGCCAAAAGTGAGCGCAAACTAAGTACCACAAATGCAAAAGAAACAAATGCTAACAAGGCTGCATTTGTGCTAGGACAAATGTCAAATGTGTTATTGCATGTGTGTGTAATGCTGACCCTTTGAAATGTAGTCAAGTTCAAATGAATCTGACTTTGGAAGGTAGTGACAGTGATTAAGTGACATTGAGGTCACATCTGTATAAGACTGGTGAAAGTCATGAACTTAATGATTAGTATAGTGATGATCTCATGTAATTGAATAAGTAGCCATTAGCAATGTAATAGTAAACAGGAAATTCTACAGTCTTAAATCATTGACTAATAAGTTTTATACATGCAGTTAATTAAATCTTAATGAATCATAATTATATCCTTAATTTTTTTTGCAGTTAATCTTTTATTGAAGTATTTATAAGATAAACAAACAACAAGTATACCCTATAACTATACTACATAAGGTTATATAAATAATAAACTAAGTAGCATAACATCTAACAAAGGAGGAAAAGACTATTCAATATTCAATGGTAGTATAATAATTTTTGGATTACAGACCTAAACTAGACAGTTACAATTTTATAATGAAAAAAGGGTTAGTACTACATAATACAGAGTGAAAATAATAGAAGTAGAAGGTAAGAGAGGAGGTATGAATAGTCATAGTTGTACATTACTATAATATATATATATCGTTAGAATGCTACTAAAACCTGTATGGAAAGGATTAAGAATAACAAGAGAAGAGGAAGAAATAGTGAAGAGAAAGAGAGTATAAAGTGAGTAGAGAAAAGTGAGACCACAACCTGAGGCTAGGAAAAAAGGGATATCAATAGAAGGAGAGAGAGAGAGATATTATAAAGTATTTCAATCCATACATTAAGTGCCAGTTTCCTTAATTTTAAACTATACTCTTTGTATTAAATTTGTAATTTTAACACTGTTTAGTGTGATGCACCCATGTTTTGATTCTTTCCTTATATCAATGAAACAAAATAAAAAGTTTTTGTGATTAAATAAATGCTTTATTTACCCATATGTTTACATATTTTGACTGGGTCCTTTGGGGTATGGGTACACAACATTGAATATCTCAGTCATAAATCATGATATTTGAGTCAGGTTTATTTCAGATGAAAGCAGAAACATTGTAGAAGATATAGATATGGCATAATGTAATATAACAGAATGTAAAGCTCTATTTGATTTTGTAAATAAAATATTGGGTATAATATGTTGCACTGCTTCCACACAAATGTCTTCTGTTTTTTTCTCAGACTTAAAAAATGCAAAGACAAATAAAAAGGAATGACAAACAAAAGAAAGAACTTTATGAGAAATAAAATCTGAATGGAGAAACCCTGGCTGGCATGACATCAAATGCTGGCAAAGGGAAGCTAACAACAACTAGCCATATTGAGCATCATGCTTTCTTTACTAAGGGTAAGTGGGTTCCTAATATTTCCAATCCTCATACATGTTTTTGTTTGTCACTGGCAGAAACTACTAGTGCCATTTTCAATTTTAAGTTTCAGCTGTACTAGGATGTGTAGCAAATGTATTTTGTCAGCAAAATGTAAGAAACTGAACTGGTTTATGCTGTGGCGCTAGGAAATAGATGTCCAACTGCAAGCTGTTACTGCACAGACACGGACACTCTCACTTGTGTTTTTAACTTAACCTGGTCACTGGTCGCTCTTATTTGTGTTTCTTAATGTGGCTTTGCTAATTATAGCATAACTTCAACTAAGTAAAGGATGCAAGTATTAGACCGCACCTAATTCTGAATATTGTTTTTCGCCTCAACCATTATTTCACTGAGTCTGAACCAAATCCAGGTCCTAATCGAAAGCAAAATTACTAAATGGTGGATTGGCAGACAAACAAAATCAAAATCTATCCCAGGATTTGCTCAACCATAATGAATACAATAACTAAGTGCAGTTAAACATTAGCAAAACTTTTAATTCCAGTTCTCCCTGTCCAGAATTCCAGCATTATTCAAATCAAGGATGAATACCTGGAATGCAGGCTCACAAATGTACAACAAAGACCATGCTTATTGACCTAGGTAATCATGGTAGATGCATCACATATGAACCACCAGTCAAAGGCACTCCATACCAGATGCACATCATTTCAATACTGCACCCATTCTCTAAGTAGGTAATGGCCATCCGATTAGATATGGCTGGTGTCCACATATCCATAACAAGCCCACCTTCTGCTGTACTTGAACTTTAGGTTTTCTGCATTAACGGCATTAGGGATGGCATTCATCTACAGCAAAGGGTGTTGGCAACCTTCTCTCCATGTGGCAGCATGCCAACGGGTCTAAATGGAGGGTGGTCCTATAATAAGTATAAACGATCAGTTATAGGTGATTTAAAGCAGCAGTACTAGTTAAGTAGGATGTGTTTTCACTTTCCTTATTTTTGGCTGTATTTGTGCAGCTTCAATTCCAATTTATGGATCTACAAATCTTAGTTTAAACAGCACTTTAGATTTTTTTAAATAAATAATATCATTGCTGTGGATCTACAGGAAATATGCAGTCACTGTATTTATAGTTGCACTCCCTTCACGTTCCTGTAGGTCTTTGTTCACAATCTCCACTGGCAGATGAAACGCCACTTACACAGTAGAGCTGACTAAAAGGGCCTGTTTCATCATTGGATATGTTACTGGTATATTTTAAATAAAAGTTTGTTAACATATCCCTAGTGTTGTTGTATTTGTATTTATGAATGCCCTCTGCTACTGTCCCATAGCTGGTATTGCAGTCCTCTCCATTCCACTCTGTTAGGCCCACAGGCTATTCATATTTTTCCATTCCTTGGTGTCCAGTGCCCTCTCTCCACAATTGCTGATCCATCCTCCTGGAGCTTGATTTGCCCACCATGATCATCCAGACACCTGATATCATGTCTCCCTCCTGTCATGCCCATCCCCCCAATGTAATCAAATCTTCTCCTCTGTATCCTGGTACACTTTCCATTCCCTGGTGTCCAGTGCCCCTCCCAAGTCCATCCCATAGTTGCCAGACTTGTCAGTACCATCCCAGCACCCTGATGGTATGCATGCATTGTTTTGCTACAGTGACCAGCAAACCCCTGGTCTCTCTGGGGTCCAGGGAGGAAATATTTTACAGCATACAGCAGGAGGCAGTATAGTACAGTGGTTTAAGGCTCTGAGCTGCAAACCTGGAGACCTGGGTTTGAATCCACAGCCCACTCTTGCATACTGTGTGACCTGAGCAAGTCACTTAACTTCCTTGTGCTCCCAGGTTGCACCTGTAAACAAACTTTCAGCTTAGTGTGTCTCTCCTGGTAAAAAAAAAAAAAAATAGAAAATCCCTGCTGCTCACTGCTCGACATCCCATGCCTCGTTGCTGTCCTCTCTCCATCCTGCTGTTTTTTTTTTATTTATTTATTGAGTTTTGCAAGAAATCTCACAAGTGCAATCCACAGATGGATAACATACTTACAAAGGATTCCTGCAGGACACCATCCTAAGAGTTACATCATGGGGGAATAACACACTAGTTAGTATATCGTATGGATCAGTCGATTGCATAAAACCCAGGAAAATCTACAGAGATTATTCTTCAAGTATAAATCAAGGATATTCCAATTTTATAATGCCTTCATGTCTACATTATCCATAATGGAACACTCATGAATATGCTGTGAAAATATTTCCTCCCAGACCCCAGAGAGACATTACTCTACCTGTAAAGGCACAAAGTAGTTAAGCAACATTTAACATGCCAGGTAAGAACGTTCCTGATGTCAAATATGGAGCACTTAGTTAATATTAAGGAAAACAGTAACCAATATAGTAAAATGCCAAACCACTGAACCACTGAAGTGGACAAAGTCAACTGTGCTGAGGATACAACAATGTGGATTAATGTCTGACTTAAGTCCATTCGTTGCTGTGATAGACGTGTCAACGACTAAACAATAGCTAAAATGCCGTCTGCCCCTCGAGAAGGAGAGATAAGAGCAGTCATACAAAGTAGTGCAGTATGGCAGGAAAAATGCCATTTTACAAGAGTCCATGCATCAGTGCACATTTAACGCACAGTCTGATTAATTATGAACTTTGCTCTCTATCTTCCTGTGATGTCCCCTTCAGACAAGCATGCAGCAAAATGGGCACAATTGAAAACCAGTTAAATTTGCAGAACCTGCAATTCAGGTCCCTTTATATTCCTCATCTGAGGACGACTCTCCCTCCCCTTGCTCCATTTCAGCTTCAGTTCTACATACCAGCTTATCAGCGTCCTTGGAGTCATTAAAATGACAGGTTTGGCCACTCCAGGAGATTCTTAGTTTGGTTGGAAGCAAAAGATGATGTTGGAGTTTTAGCTGCTGCAGTCTGCTCACACCCCATCTAACAATTTCCTCGCTGGCAGGTGCTGTACAATAGATCAGGGTACAGGAAAACAACCAACTCCTGTACTGTAGCTTGCATCATCTTTTCTCTGTATTTAATGCATGATCACAATCCCCACTCCAGTACATATTGTAAGGAAGGTTCGAGGGTGGTCAGAGTGGTGGCTGCCAGCCTTAGCGTAATTCTGTAGGTTTTTTCTATGGAGAAGGGAGTATCCTCTATGGGCAGTTGCAAGATTTTGTGTAACAATGACCTGGCAAATTCATGGCAGTCCTCCCCTTGAACATCTCCAGTAAGCCATTGGAGATTTGTCTCTCAGGTCTGACTTTCAACAGTCGCTAGTCTTTGCCTTTAAAAGGGAGTTTTCCTCAGTAAGTTTAGTGGTTGCATCTGTATTTTTCAGCACCAAAGTTTCTGCTGTAGCCACCATCTGGTCAGTGTAGTTCATTCTGGTTTCCATTGCCGATATCTGAGGAGTTAAGGTGTCAAATTTGTGATCCAAGTCCGGGACTATCTTTATCAGCTGTCCCAGGGTAGTGTTAACTGTGTCCAGTGTTACCTCATCTCTGACTGAGCTGCTTGAGGTCAGCACGCCTGTATACTGCTAGGCCCACCAGCAGTCTTGTTGTTTTTGGGGTGAAAAAATCTGAAGAGATTGCTGTTGCACCTTTAGGTTTTCCCATTTTCCACCTGATAGTTTGTCCACCCACTGTAGATGGTTATAAGCAATAAAAGTTGCCCAAAAGGTTTTTAGATTATAATTTGGCAGTTTCTCCTGGGAGCTCAAAGTGAAAGATTCTTTCCTAATTGGCTGCTCAGCAACCCCCCAAGTTATACCAACTGTTCCTCCCTTCAATCAATCCCAGGCTTGCCACAACAATCCCCAACCCCTATGTAATCCTATGACTGGCAGTGGTATGGCAACCAGCAAATCACTGCCACTCACCGCCTCCACCAGCTACTGTAACAGTGACAGTGAATGCTTATTCTCTCAATGTCATTCTTACGTGCAACCATGGTGAAAAGCAGCAGTGATTTGCTGTTTCCCATAAAGGACCAGATCACACTTTTGCACACTGTTGCCACTTATTGTGACTTTGCATCAAAACAGAAGAGGAAGTGTGTTTACGGCAGGCATGGCAGCAAGTAAACAAACAAAGAAGGATCTTCAAAAGCATAATTTGACAGGAAAACGGAGTTAAAACCAATGACAGGTCAGTGCTAAATGGGAGGTAGGCATTTATACCAAACAAGCAAACAAAAAGGATGCATTTAACTAGTACTGCTGCTTTAAATTGTCCACACTAAATGTCAGCAGATAGACAGAGGATGGAAAATGTGTTATTGGTCCAACAGAAATTATGTACTGTAACATTTTGAAGGGGAACAGCAGCATCCAGAGGCTTTTTGGATCCCTGATAACTGCTCAACCAGGTAGTTTTCCAGTCAGTTAATCCTTCATCCACACTGGGTCTGCTTGCTCTTTGGGCACATACTGAGCTGTGCAGTTTATTAATATGCAGCCTGGGGCACTTCCCATCTCACATGAACTTCTGATCAACGTATTGAAATGTGCATAAATTGTTTGGATACTGGGAAACCATTTCACAGAGATTAAAAATAAAACAGAACAAAATCATTTTGGCTATGTTGACCTTCCACCATATTGATACGTTCAATTCTGTCCGTCTGTTAATGGAAAAATTTGCCATTCTCAACAGTGGTGGCAAATTTGCCAACACCAACTCAGTATCTTAGAAATGAATTAAGGCTGGCATTCACCCACAGCAAAAGGTGTTGGCAACCTTCTCTTTCCAGTAATAAAAGTGCTTATCTACTGTGCCACTTTAATCTGTTGGATGTAGATCTGAGTCTTCCAGGTGCAGCTTCAGCTAGAAGCATGGACATCCTGGGATCCTGCAGAGGACATTCCTCAGGCAGCTGGTCAGGGAGCCCACTCATGATGAGGCAGTAGTGGACCTGCTACTCACTAACAGGGACAGTGTTGCAGACATCAAGGTGGGAGGCCACCTGGGAACCAATGATCACCATACAGTGTGGTTCAACGTAAGGGTGGCTGCAGAATCGAGCCATACAAAGGCAAGGGTCCTGGATTTCAGGAAGGCAGATTTTAAAAGATGGGTGAACAGCTCAGGATGACCTGGTGGGGGTGATGACCATGGTGGGGTGGAGGAACAGTGGGCGAGCTAAAGGACAGCATAGTGAAGGCAACAAACCACTGTACCAGGCAAGTGAACAAAAGTAAGAGGAGAAAGAGACTGCTATGGTTCTTGAAAGAAATGGCTGAAAAGGTAAAGACTAACAAAGTAGCATTCAGAAGGTGTAAGAGACTCAGAGGGAGGAGGATAGGGAGGTGTATCAGAGAAACAGAGGGAAGCAGTGAAGGTGGTAATGAAAGGGACAAGACATTTTAGGTATTTAAATGAAAAGCAGAAGACCAGGAGGGACTGCAAGATTAAGAAGGAAGTTGGGGACTATACAGAGGAGGACTGGGAAAAAGCAACTATGGAAACATAGAAACATAGACTTTGATGGCAGATAAGGACCGCTTGGCCCACCTAGTCTACCCATTTCCTTACCTAGAGGATAAGCTGCAGATCCTATTTAACCAACAGCCTATTTCTTCCTACCCCCACAAAAATTGCCTTATGTCTGTCCCATGCATTCTTGAATTCTCCCACAGTTTTAGACCCCACAGCCTCCTCAGGAAGGCTGTTCCATGCGTCCACCACCCTCTCTGTGAAAAATACTTTCCTCACCTTGTCCCTGAGCCATCCCCCTCTATCTTCAAATTGTGTCCGCTTGTTCTTGCACATCTATTTTTCTGAAAGATGCTACCCTCTTGGACTTTGTTGATTCCACTGAGGTACTTAAACGTTTCTATCATGTCCCCACTCTCCCTCCTTTCCTCAAGGGTATACATATTAAGCTCCTTTAGTCTTTCCTTGTATGGCTTCTCTTGCAGACCCTGCACCATTTTAGTTGCCCTCCTCTGAACTGCCTCCATCCTGTCTATGTCCTTGGGAGATGGGGTCTCCAGAACTAGATGCAGTACTCCAGATGGGGTCTCACCAACTGTCTATGCTGGGGATAACAACTTCCTGTTTTCTGCTGGTGATGCCTCCCTATACATCCCAGTATCCCCAGCCCTTCCTACCACCTTCTCACATTGCTTGCCAACCTTAAGGTCATCTGATATGATTACCCCAGGTCCCTTTCCATTGTTGTTGTTACTACCTCCCCACCATTGTGTAATCTTCCCTGGGTTTTGTTTCACAGGTGCATTACTTTGCACTTCTTTGCATTGAATCCAAGCTGCCATACTTCTGACCATTCCTCCAACCTTGCCAAGTCCCTTCTCATCCTTTCCATGCCTCCTTGTGTATCAACCCTGTTGCAAACCTTTGTGTCATCTGCAAAGAGGCATACTTTTCCTTCCAGTCCCTCTGCAATGTCACTTATAAATACATTAAAAGGACTGGACCCAGTACTGAACCCTGTGGTACCCCACTAGTAACCCTCTTTCTTCAGAGTGGACTCCATTTACAATTATCTTCTGTGTCCTGTTGTTCAGCCAATGTTTTACTCTAGGCTACCACCCTGGGACCCACTCCCAGGCTGGTTAATTTGACTACTTATCTTTTGTGAGGGACTGTGTCAAATGCCTTGTTAAAGTCTAGGTAGGCCATGTCCACCGCCTCCCTGGTCAACTACTTTGGTCACCCAGTCAAAGAAATCAATTAGATTTGTCTGACATGACCTTCCTGCTGTGAACCCATGCTGCCTTGGGTCCTGTGCCCTACTGGCCTCTAGGTACTCAACAATTCTTTCCTTCAGAAGTGATTTCATCACTTTCCCTACCACAGAGGTCAAATTGACAGGTCTGTAGTTTCCTGCCTCTGTCTTGGTCCTACTTTTGTGAAGGGAATCACATCCACCTTCTTCCAGTCCTCAGGTACCACACCATCCTCCCATGATTTGTTAAAAGGGTTGTCAGTGGTGTCACTAGTTCTCTGCTTAATTCTTTAGAATTCTGGGGTGAATTCCATCTGGCCCCATTGCTTTGTCCACCTTCAGTTTCAGGAGTTCTTTCAGAACCCTTTCTTCTGTGAAAGGACTGGGAGTGACCCTCTCCAGAGTACTTCTGTTATCCTGCTATCCTGAACAAATACTTTGCTCCATTTTCACAGAGGAAGGAGAAGGAGGGGCCACAAAAGTAACAAGAGCTCTTGAGGGAGGTAGGTGGATTAGTCCTTTCTCAGAAGACAGAGTCCTAAAGGGACTAGCAAATCTAAAATGGATGAAGGATGGGCCAGATGGGGTACATCCAGCAGTATTGAGGGAGCTCAGGGAGGTACTGGCTGCATCTCTGACAATCCTGTTTAACAACTCATTTGAAATGGGCAGTTCTGCAGGACTGAGGAAGGCAAATGTAGTCCCACTTCACAAAAGTAGTAACAGGGAGGAGTCTGGCACTAAAAGCTAGTCAGCCTGACATTGGTGGTGGAAAGTTAATGGCATCACTGCTGAAGGGAAGGATTGTGACATATCTTGAATCTAATGGGTTACAAGACCTGAGGTAACATGGACTTATGGGGAGAGGTCATGCCAAATGAATCTGATAGATTTCTTTGACTGGGTGACCAGGGATGTGGCCTACCTAGATTTCAGTAGGGTTTTCAACATCATTCCACATAGGAGACTCATGAGGAATCTGATCAACTTAGGGTTGTGTCCAAACATGGTGAACTGGGTAAGATATTGATTAGGGATAGGTGACAGAGGGTGGTGATACAAAGAGTTCACTCTGGAGAAGGGAGGGTGACCAGCAGGGTGCCTCAGGGATCAGTATTGGAACCAGTCCTCTTTGATGTCTTTATAAGTGGTATTGCAGAGGAGTTGGAATAGAAGGTCTGCCTCTTTGTGGATGACACCAAAATCTGCAATAGGGTGGACACTCAGAGGGTGGAAGAATAAGCAGAGAGGTGAGAAAACTCAGGAGTGGTAAACGTTTTGGCAGCTGGGTTTCAATGTAAAATGTACAAAACAATGCATTTAGGGCACAGAAACTTGGGGCAGAGTACACAATGGGTGGAGTATTATTGACAACCACAAAACAGGAAAAGACCCGTGGTAATCATATCTGATGACCTAAAGGTGCCTAGCCAGTGCAATAAAGAAGTTGGGAGGGCTAGTGGGATGCTGTGGTGCATAGGGAGTGGTATCACCAACAGAAAGTTGTAGGTGGTGCTACCTCTGTATAGACTGCTGGTGAGACCCCACCTTGAGTACTGTGTCTAGTTCTGGAGACCACAGGTTGGATTCAGGAGCAGCTGTTGGATCGATGCAAGCTGTGACAAACAGCAGCTTGCATTGATCTCTGATGTGCTGGGGTCCCTGCACCCAATTCACTATCAGGAAGGGACCCCGGTGCCAAAATCTCACAGTGTGCAACAACTGCTGCCATGCAGCAAAGTCCAGGCACATGGGAGGAATTCATCACAAACTGCAAGACAGTCCTCTGGCACCTGGACCGGTGTCAAGGACCCACCGACTGTGTGTTGTGGAGGTTGGCAAGGGAAGATGGCACAGGAAGGGCTGGTCTGGATGTGGGAAGTACCTCAGAGTGGGCCTGGGGCAGTGCGAGGCCCCTCCCAGCCACAAGGACAGTCCAGGATGGGTGGGCCATAGTGTGACAGTTGCTGGGGGGATTTGCTGAGGGGATCATGATGGCTGTGCCTACCTCTGGCAGGACAAGGGCCAGTCTTGTGCTGGTGGGGTGCTGCTGTGGGATGCACCAGGAAATTGGCAAACTGTGGCAACATGAGCAATGACAGAGTCCTACCAGTCCACAGCTGCCTGAGAACTTGATTCCCGTGGTCCCCATGCCAGCCACTAACACTCGCTCACTCCACCCCAGGGTTTTCTGTGGGCAGTACATGGGCCATTAGACCAGCTCGGGCTGGTCTAACTCTGGAAGACCCTGTGCCATTTGGGGGACTTGCAGAATCCTGTTCAAGGGATACTGCAGCACTGTCCTGGTGCAAGCTCCTCCCACCATGGCGCACCAGTGCATCCATTGCAAAGATTGTTCAAGCCTCAGCTGGTGCAGATAGTCCCTCAACAGGTGCAGGCTGTGTTCCTGAATTGGAAATAATACAAGGTGCAGTGCAGTGCAGTGCAGTGGGCCCTTGCATCATATTTCTTTGATGCACACACCTTGCCTCATTCCCAGTGCTTTCTGAATTGGGCTCCACATCTCCTGAAGGACATATACAAAGTGGAGGCTGTCCAGAGGAGGGCAATTAAAATGCTACAGGTCTGCATCAGAAGCCCTTGTGAGAAGAGACTTAAGGACCTCACTATGTGCACCTGGAAGACAGGAGGAAGATGGGGATATGGTAGAGACTTATAAATACCTCATGGGGGTAAATATGGTACAGGAGGTGAGTATTTTTCAGAAAAAATCAGGCTCAAGAACGAGGGATATGCAATGAAGCATAGCTTCAGGAGGGATGCGAGGAAGTACTTCTTCACAGAAAGAATGGTGAATGCCTGGAACAGTCTTCCAGCAGAGGTGGTGGGGTTTAAGAATGTATGGGATAGCATAAGGGAATCTGAGTGGAAATGAAGGAGGGAGAAAGAGCTAGAGATCAAATGGGGTCTGTGGTGACACTGTAGGTAAAGAAAATGGCAGACTGGGTGGGCTGTTATTCTAATCTGTTGTCAAATTCTGTTTCTATGCAAGCTTGTTTAGTGCCCAAGTAATCCATCCCAGCTTGCAACCATCTGGTTTGTACTTCTCAAAATACAGTCACAGTATAAGGTAAAGGAAAGGAGAAAGGTGAAAGTGTTTAACCAGAAAAGGCACACCAAGCTAGAGCTTGTTTCTAGGTGCAACCTGAGAGCACAACAACGTCAAGTGACTTGCTCAGGATCACACAGTACATCATGTGGGCTGATGGGATTCAAACCCAGGTCTCCAGGTTTGCAGATCAGCACCCATAACCACTACACTCTACTGCCTCCGTAGTATAAGCATTAGTTAAGGTATTCCCTCAGACTTCCACTGGATGGCCCACTAGTTGGAGATCATGAAGTAGTCAACAAGGACCCAAAGTACGTGGGACATCAAGATATCAGGGTCCAGTTCAACATAATCAACAGGATGCTATTTGCACACATAAATAGTTTATGGAATTTGGTCATATTCAATTCTAGTTATTGGTGGGCCTCTGAATTTTTCTGCAAGAGGAGCAACTATCAGCATAAAAAAAGGATGATGGTATGCTGATGATGAAAGAATTCAGGAGATACTGCAACCCCCATGGAGGACATTGTTAGAGAGGCCAAGGAAGCAGGAAATGCCACCTTCCCAATACCTAGCCACCATCATGGTACTGCTGAAGCCAGGCAAAGACCTCCCACTTACAAGTTACTGGTGCAATCCTAAAACCAATATCACAACTGAAATATCTTGCTACTAGCCAATTTCTGTGCTAAACACAGATTATAAATTGATGGCGGCAGACTTAGCCTGCTTTAAAACAATTCACCTTATCTTTGATTCACTGGGATCAATGTGGGTTTATTCCAGAGCCAGCCTCTGACAGTATAGGCGTAAGTATATATTTAATAAAACATATTCAGAAACAAAATGTCTCTTTTTAAGCTTGGACGCTGAGAACGATTTGATAAAGTGTCCTGGACATTCTTAAGGGAGGTCCATACCAGCTTTGGATTCCAAGAACAGTTTGTGAACCTTTTATTCAAATTCTGTGGTAAGCCCCAAGGCTATATTCACTCTAATGGCTATATTTCAGAGAGTTTTCAACTCCAAAGAAGTACCTGCCAAGGCTGCCCCTCTCCCCTTATTATTTGCTTTCTATATTGAACCCCTAGCCCATTGGATTTGATAAAACCCAGAGACACAGCGTTGTCCCCATAGCTGGCACCTAACATAAGTTAGCACTTTTGCTGATGATGTCCTTGTTTACAAACCCTGATCTCTTTTAACGACACTGTTTCAAAAGTTATCCATTTTTCTGAGCTATCGGGCTCTACCCTGAATACCCATAAAACTGAAGTTCTCACTTCAATTATGTTGCACCCCTTACATTTGAAAACTTTTCAACTTTAAATGGGATTTGCCTCCTAAAATACCTTGGTATCAAAATAACACTTGATTCATCACACCATTATAAACTAAACTACTCCCCTTAATAACCCTTTGAAATTAGATATGAGAAAATGGAACCTACTGCCCTTTGTCATTATATGCTAGGACTCAGGCACTTAAAATGAATGCTCTTCCCGTTACTCTACTTTTCCCAATGTATACCTTGTGTGATATCCACCATAGAATTACTTTGCATGGCAAAAAATATTTAGCTCTTTTATATGGCAATATAAGAAACCCTGTATCAGACAGCAGCTACTGATTCTCCCTAAAACTGTTGGTGGAATAGCACTATCAAATTTACCTCACTACTGGGACGCTTCACAGATGAGATTAGCCCTCATTATGGGGTAACCCAAACTATATGGCTCATTGGAAGGTTATGGATCTGGCCAGACCTCTACCTCGTCCTCTCCCTCAGTATTGTTTAATTATCTCCTTTTAAACAAACCCTTCCACAATTACCTAGGGAAATGGTAGTAATTCTGGAGGGTTGGAGGCAGGGACTTGACATAGATCCACCAGGTGCATTTATGGAAATATACCAGGTTTATAGCCAATCCACTTTTCCAGCCAGCTAATGCTGGTGTTTGTATACCACCAAAGCCACTAGAGGCTTTGTAACCCCTTGGCAATTGTTATGACAGAACAATGTAATAACCTTCGAGGAAGCAAAGATTACATTTTCTTGGCAGACAAAGGATTTAATGCACTATTATCAAGTAGGACTACATAAACACCCAATTATGAAAAATAGAAGCCTCTTTCCCCAGGTTTTGAGGACAATTGGCCGTTTACCAGGGTGGGACCTCAGCTGCAGGCGACCGTGTCATTTTGCTCATATACAAGTCTCTCATATTACAACAGCACCATGCAGCAGATTTGTTGAAGTTATGTTGGGAAAGGGATCTTCAACTACCCCTAAGTCAAATTTCACGGCCCAAAATCTGGTATATGACCTGGTCTACCACCTCCTTCCATTGTGGAAAGAATACACTTGGAAAGTTCTGACCAGATTTGTTTTGGTCCCGAGGTTCTGGCAAAAGAAACCTCTTACTTCTCCAGCCTGCTGGCTTCTCGATGGCTTCCCATGCCTACATCTTTTGAGTTCCCAAACTATTACCTTTTGGAAACCAATCTCCCAACATATAAAATCTTTATTAGGCCTCACTGATTCATTAACCTCTCTCAACCTCTTGCTGGGTATTCTCGAGTTCACTAAGGGTAATGAAGCTCATATTTGTGGACTATTCTTTAGTGGCAGCCTATAAATCAATAACTAGAAATGGTTGCAGAGGATCCCCTGTGATATCCGACTGGAAAACAATAATATTGTATATACAGAGATCTGAACAATTGACATATAATCTACAAGATAAATCCAAATTATACTTGAATCAATGGACTAGGTGGGAGCTCTACCACCAATGCATATAATATGACCCACAGAATCCATGAAAGCCTCTGTCATGTTCTTTCATGTTTCTGTTTAAATACAAGCTTACATCTAATTTTTCTTTCATAACTAAAAGAGGAGCTTCAAGAGTTAAATTGCACTTTCATTTCCTATATTAAAACAGTATTTTGATTTCTGTAATGTTTAGACTACCAGCCACATGTGATGAAATTTGAAAAAAAGCTGGTATGTTATGTGTTACCTCTTTATTTTTGTTCTTTCTTGTTTTTGTTTTGTCTAATTTGGTTGATACTGTATGTCCATATACTAGACCTTAAACAAGTTATATGATTTATTTAGACTTACATGGACTGTAAGAGAAAAAAAAGAACTGTATTAGAAACCATTATATATGTGATTTTTATAAACTTTTTGTGCACTCTAGATTGAATGAGTTTGTTCAATCTTTTAAATACAGAAGTATATGGAAGAAAAAACTGAAATATCTTGGAGTTCTCCTCCCAAACAAAACTATCCACTCTGGATCTACTTAATTGCCAACTGATCCTACAACCTGTGAAAGAAGATGGCAGTGTTGGAAAACACTGCTACTTTTGCTGCTGGGGCATATCAATTCAATGAATATGTGCCTTTTACCCCGATGTTTGCATATATTCCAGGTACTTCCAATCCATACGCTCCAGAAATTTTTCACAACACTAAGAGGACACTTCACCTTTTTCCTATGTGCAGGGAAGAGGCTAGGGTTAGGCAGGACATAGTTCACAACTCTATGAAACTTAGGGACAGGGCCTTCCTAACTATTATTACTATTATTACCTTGTTGCCTGACTGGCATTGCTAAAGGATGCACAAGCATCATTAGACAAAGTTCCAGCATAGGTTGCCATGAAAGAGCTAGGTTCTTAGGTGCTGTCCTGCTATCCCTCCCTTCCCTGCACTGCCCAATATGTAATAAAGCATATCTACAACCCTTTCAACAGACTAACAGCTAGGCATGGCTAGCAACACATTGTATTATCAAACAGGAGAAAGTGGTGTTCCTGGAATCAACAATTGAGGAGGGGCTATGCACCCTGAGTAAGAGGGTGGGTCA
Organism: Neoceratodus forsteri; assembly: GCA_016271365.2. Taxonomy (NCBI): domain Eukaryota; kingdom Metazoa; phylum Chordata; order Ceratodontiformes; family Ceratodontidae; genus Neoceratodus; species Neoceratodus forsteri. The sequence continues at coordinate 1,179,485,881 of CM057450.1, read as the reverse complement.
TTTAGGCAGCCATGTAGCAGATAGAGATATAGGTGTCTAACCAATTTAGGGTATATATATATATATATATATATATATATATATATATATGAAGGTGTGGAACTGTGCTCCTTCCAACAACTGAGTAGAAAGTACCAACTGGCCCAGAGGGACTTTTCTTGCCTATGTACAGGTCCACCAGAGGCTGATCTCTAGGCCAAGATACCAACAGAGTATCCTAGCATTGTCTTGTAGAAGAAATCATCCTTAGAACTAGTAAGACCAGCCAACCCATAAAGCTCTTTTACCTTACTTCTGGGTAGCTAGGCGCAAAAATATTCAACACACAAGACATATGGAATGCAGATTTTAGAGGACAGATATGACAGGGAGGGTTGCATACCGCCACCTGAGTATTCTCAAATAACAAGAGGCACACCAAACACACTTTACAGTATACATGCATATATTGTACTACACCCCACACCTAGCATACAAAACAGGCAGCACTAGATCTGAAGACTGCCCAAAATGCTTTGTGGCAGTGGAGACCTTCTACCATATGGCATGGGAATGCCCCAAAATACAGCTTTTCTGGGCAGAAATAATAAGTATTCTGTCAAAATATTGGGGTATCAATACACCTTAGGAGCTGGGAAATATTGTTGGGAGGTAGAGGTGAGGGACGAGGCCACAAACCATAGACCATCAATTGTGGAAACTCAGAGTCACCACAGGAAAGAAACGTGCAGCTTGGAACTGGATGGCAGAGAAGCCCTCTATGACAGCCAAACAGAGCACACACCATGACAGCATGAAGATAGAGAGTGTACAATACAAAGTATTGAATTTATAACAGAAATATTCATCGGTGTGGAGCCCTCTGGTGGATGCCCTGGCAAAGACTGGTTTCCTAAATAAAAGGTGAGGTATGGTACTAAAAGGTACTCCATATCTGGAGGGATGCCAAATATGAAATTAAAGGAAACCTTCAATTATTAGATATATCAATTACTATGTACCAATGTATTAGAATTTCTTTGTAATAAGATCAAACTGATGACTGGATCTAATTGTTCCCATATAGGGGCTATTGCTGAAATCAGCTGTAAACTGTGTAAGTAAGTGATATATGTATGCAATATTGTTACTGTTACTCAATAACAATTATTTTACAAAAAAAAATGTGCACTGGCTTAAGTTCAAGAGCAATTAGTGTTCTCTCAGTGTTCTTCTGCATGTTTGCATCGCACATGTTATCTCTTATGGTTATGAGAGTGCATTCCCAAGTTCTTTGGGTGAGAGAACTGTGAAGTGCACTGAGCAGTTCTGGCACACAAAGGACTTGTGAAGACACTCATAACCATAAGAGATGCAGTAATCTGTACGCATAAACATGTTATAAATCATGTTAAAGACCTCTGTTTAAAAAAACAGCAACTGAAATTTGAATTTAAAATTTAAAGTCAAAAGGTTTTATTTAGCAGAATATTAGAAACATAGAAATATATAATTTGATGGCAGATATGACCGCTGGGCCACCTAGTCTACCCATTTCCTTACCTAATGGATAAGCTGCAGATCCTAGTTAACCAGCAGCCTACTTCCTCCTACCCCCACTAGAATTGCCTTATGTCTGTCCCATGCATTCTTGAATTCCCCACTGTTTTTGACTCTATTATCTCCTCAGGAAGGCTGTTCCATGCATCTACAACCTCTCTGTGAAGAAATACTTCTCACATTACCTCTGAGCTGCCCCCACCCCATCTTCAAAATTTGCCCCCTTGTTCTTGCACATCTCTTTTTTTGAAAGATGCTATCCTCTTGGACTTTGTTGATTCCCTTGAGGTATTTGAAAGTTTCTATCATGCCCCCCTTTCCTCGAGGCTATACATCTTAAGCTCCTTTAGTCTTTCTTCATATGTCTTCTGGTGCAGACCCTGCACCATTTTGGTTGCCCTCCTCTAGACAGCCTCCACCCTGTCTATGTCTTTGCAGAGACGGGTCTCCAGAACTGTACACAGTACTTCAGATGGTCTTACCAACTGTCTGTACAGAGGGACAACAACTTTCTGTTTTCTACTGGTGATGCCTCTACCTGTGCATCCCAGTCATCCCACCAGCCCTCCTTCCTTCCTTCTCACATTGCTGGCCCACCTTTAGATCATCTGATATGACTACCCCAGGTCCCTTTCTATTTTTGTTGTTGTCAGTATCTCACCCTATTGTGTACTCTTGCCTGGGTTTTGTTTCCCAGGTGCATTACTTGCACTTCTTTGTGTTGAATCTAAGCTGCCATACATTTGACCATTCCTCCAACCTTGCCAAGTTCCTTTTCATCCTTTCCACCCCACCTTGTGTATCAACCCTGTTGCAGATCTTTGTGTAATCTGCAAAGAGACATACCTTCCTCCAGTCCCTCCTAATGTCACTTATAAAGACATTAAAAAGGACCTCCCCCAGTACTGGAAGCCTGCGGCACCTCATACTAGTAACCTCTCTTCACTGTGACTCCATTTACATTACCCACTGTGTCCTGTTGTCCAGCCAGTGTTTTATCTATGCTACCACCCTGGGACCTCTCCCAGGATGGTTAATTTGTTTATTAATCTTTTGTGCGGACTGTGTCAAATGCCTTAAGAAGTCTAGGTAGACCATGTCCACAGCCTCTCCCTGGTCTACTACTTTGGTCACCCAGTCAAATAAATCAATTAGATTTGTTTGACATGACTTTCCTGCTGTGAATCCATACTGCCTTGGGTCCTGAGCCTCAATGGCCTCTAGGTACTCAACAATTCTTTCCTTCAGAAGTGATTCCATCATTTTCCCTACCACTGAGGTCAAACTGACAGGTCTATAGTTTCCTGCCTCTGTCTTGCTCCCACTTTTGAGAAGGAAATCACATCCACCCTTCTCTAGTCCTCAGGTACCACACCATCCTCCCATGATTTATTAAAGAGGGTAGTCAGTGGTGTTACTAGTTCTTCCTTTAGTTCTTTTAGAATTCTGGGGTGAATCCTATTAGGCCTCATTGCTTTATCCACTGTCAATTTTAAGAGTTCTTCAGAACCTTTCTTCTGTGAAAGGACTAATATCAACCCCCATCTAGAGTGCTTCTATTGACTGGATTAAGTCTCCTCCTGCTTTTCAATTGTGAATACTGAGCAGAAATATTCATTCAGTATACCTGCTTTTTCACTGTCGCCTCTGCCCAACCACCTTCCTATTTATTCAGCCTCAGTCTCCCTGCCTTTACCTTTCTTTGCTCACTAATGTACCTATAAAAGGTTTTATCCCTTCTTAACCAAGTTGGCTATCTTTTCCTCAGTTTGGGCTCTTGCTATTCTGACTGCCTTCCCGCTTCCTTCTGCTTTAACTGGTACAGTTCTCTGTCCTGCTCCTTCTGTGTTTCCTTATATTTCCTGAATTCTTCTTTTCTCCTTACCTTCCCAGTCACTTCTTTTGAGAACCATAGTGTTTTTTCTTTCATTTTGATTTGTTTATTTGCTTCACACAAGGCTTGTTGCCTCTGTGATGGCAGTTTTGATGTTTCTCATTGTTGCTCCACCCCATCTTCTTGCCTGTTTGCTAATGCTTTTCTGAGGTACTCTTCCATTTTGATAAAATCAGCTCTCCTCAAGTCCAGTACCTTCACTTTTGTGTGGCTTGACTCTACAGCTAAGTTTATCATGAACCACACTGTTTGGTGGTCGCTTGTTCCCAGATGGCTGCCCACTCCAAGATCAAAGATCCTCGCCCTTTCCCATTTGAGAGTACCAGGTCTGAGATTGCTTCCTCCCGAGTGGGTTCCAAATCTAGCTGTCTGAGGCACGCCCCTGTAGGCATCAAGAATAGCCCTGTCTTGGATGTGGCTGTAGCAAAGGTGCTTCAGTTAATATCTGGCATATTCAGGTCCCCATCAGCAATATCTCACCTTTCTCTGCCATCCCAAGGATGCCTTCTATCATTTCATTGTCCATTTCCTCCCTGAGATGGGGGTCTGTATACAACCCCTGTGCAGATTGTGGAGCCATTTCCAGTCTCCAGGGTGAACCACAGTGCCTCCCGTCCTCCCTATTTTTCCTTTAGTTCTGTTGCTTTGATCCCTTCCCTTACATAGAGAGCTACTCCTCCTCTCTTCCTTCCCTGTCCCTCCTGTAGATTGTGTACCCTGGTATATTGACATCCCAGTCATGGTTCTCTGTGTACCATGTTTTGTGATGCCATGATATCCAGGCATCCCCTTCCATCAAGGCCACTATTTCGGGAGCTTTTACCTAGACTACGGGCATTGGTACTCATTACCCTCCATTTTTTTCTGGCTTTATTTCTTTTTGCCCCATCCCTGTCCTTACTGGCTTTGTCTTTTTCTCCATTTACCCCTGCCCTTATTCCTAGCGACTGCTCTATCTTGGTGTTTACCTCACTAACTACCCAGACTTTTGGGGGCTAGGATTTCCTCTCCTTTTCAGTGCCTCCCTTGGCTAGTTTAAATGCTTGCCAATGAAACATTTAAACCCATCACCTAGGATGCTGGTTCCCCGCCAGAATAGATGCAGACCATCGTGCCTGTATAGGCCTTCATCCTCCAGGTGGAGCCCCAATCCCCAATGAAGCCAAATCCTGAGTTCTGCACCAGTTTTTCAACCAGTCATTGAATCCCATGGTGCAGAGTACCCTAGCCTCATCCTTGCCATAGACAGGTAGCACTTCTGAGAAAATTACCATATGTGCTACTTGTCTAAGGCCCTTTCCAGCTCCACAAACTCCTGTTGCACTGCTCTGATCCCATTCTCAGCCAGGTCATTCATCCCTAAGTGATAATGACATCCAGCCCACCTCCCTTGCAGCTGCTCCCACGATCCTGAGGATTCATTTCCTGTCCCTCACAAGCCATGGCACCGGCAGGCACCTACCTTCCTTTCCCTCCCTCCCAGTTGTACCCTCATCAATCAAGTCCCCACCAGGAGTTGTTTCTTCCCTGTGGGGTCCTGTGCCACCCTCCTGTGGGTCTCCACTGTGGAGGTTCCCAACATCCTCCTTGGTCTCCACTGCAGGTGCCTCATAGAGGAACCATGCTCCACCAGAGTGGCAAATCAATTGTGGAGAGGCAAAACTGGAAGGATGCACCTCTGTTCCACCACCTCACCTCCTGAGCCCACTGTGGTCCAACCACTCCTCTTTCTTGGCAACCTCTGAGGTTGTGGCAGTGGCCTGGCTGGTCCCTAGGTGGGGAGCAGGTTTCTGAATCATTGCCAGGTCAGCATGGAGACGAGCAACCTCCTCCCTCAGACCAGAGAGGTGCCTGCAAATAGGGCAGCAAAGCAGTTTCAGAATGTCTCCTGAAGACTGCTGCTCCACAGCCAGTACATTGCAACCACTCCCACATGTCTGTGTCTCTTCCTATTACAGATGCTTTTCTTTTGTTGTTTTTGTTCTTGTTTTAGTGTGTGCAAGCTTGTGAGTGTCTCTACCCCTATTCAGTGTGCTGTGCCTTTAAGGATATGAACAGGTGTATGTTGTTAGCAGTTTTGGGGAAGTGATGTCAGAACCCCTGCTATAAAGGAAGTTATGCACTTGGGGTGGATGGGGTGGGAAAGGGTGGGAGGAGTAAACCTATGCCATCCAGAAACAATCAATCACAACTCTGACCTCCACCCGGGAGTGCCTCCTTCCTTTCAGATATCTATTTCTCAGAGGTTAAGTACCAGGTCTAGTCACAAATGACTGCAAATATTCCCAGCTACAGTTCCTCCCTGGCAAATGAAAGTTAAAACTAAGACAAGTCAACCACAAAACAGAATCAACACTAGTTACTTACACAGGTCCAAAAAGTAATAATTCAGTTCAGTGTAGTCTAGAAAATAACCTCCTTAATTTAAGGAATCTCTGGCTGCTTTCTCTCTCTCTGTGTCTCAGCAGACAGAGACCACAAACAACTCCTGTTTTAAGTCCACAGTTCAACTAGGCCTCTTCCAGCTCCTCCCTTAACAAACACCTATTTCACAGAGGTTAAGTACCAGGTCTAGTCACAAATTACTGCAAATATCTCCCCAGCTACAGTTCCTCCCTGGCAAATTAAAGTTAAAACTAAGACAAGTCAATCCCAAAAACAGAATCAATACTAGTTACTACACAGGTCCAAAAGTAATAACTCAGTTCAGTGTAGTCTAGAAAATAACCTCCTTGATTAAAGGAATCTCTGGCTGCTTTCTCCTCTGTGTGTCTCAGCAGACAGAGACTACAAACAACTTCTGTTTTAAGTTCGCAGTTCAACTAGGACCCTTTCAGCTCCTCCTTAACAAACACCAAGTTCACTAGAGGTTAGAGAATTCCTTTGTAGAAAATGGACTGTACCAGCTGAAATCAGAACTTCAGAATTTGAGCAGTATTTACATGAGACAATCTCTAATAAAATAAACATTCCTGATTGGCTTAGCATGATGTCATGATTTATAATTCCATTTGATTCCTCCTTCTTTCCTAGGCCTTTCCAGTCTTATTTCAAGAAGATCCCACTCCACAGTAGCTTCCGCCCCAATCTTATTGACTCCAGGTCCTTCTTAGTTAATCAGTGACCATGATTATTTCTGAATGGCAGTCTGAAGTACTTAAAATTTATTTAAAAAGTCCCTTTCAAGTATATGGCATGTGCTTCCCCAGTGTTTCTGAATAGTGATGTCAAAAATGACATAGCTTAGGGGGCAGATTGGGGTGGACTGCAGACTGAAAACAATACCAGGAAGTGGAAGGGATCTTGTGGCTCATCTCCATGGAGCCAAATTACTATCCCTTCCTTCCAAAATAGGGCTACTGACAAAAAATATGTAAAGAATTGGACTGTGCACCAGGTGATGCTTTATTTGCTTCTTGAAGGGATTTTGAAATAGAGCAACAAAGTTGCTTTTTAACACTGTTGCCCACCCCTGCAACTAGACAGGTTTGCTGTCTCTTGCCTTTCAGACCTCTTGATAAAGTACTTTGGCTCCTACCTGTGGAGTGATGATTACCAGTTTTATGTACATGGTGAACTGGAGAAGGTAATTGATAATTCCAAGGTGCTGGGTATCACAGTTTCTAATGATTTTAAATGGAACTTGCACATAGAGCAATTAATGAAAAAGTGAACTCAGACTTTCTTAACACTTTGAAATGACCAGGATTAAATCAAAATGAACTCCTCGTGGTATATAAACTCTTGTGAGGCCTTGTTTAGAGTGTGTAGTACCCATGTAGCATTCTGTCCTTAGGAAAGTTAACACTAATATCCTGGAATCCCTACAGAATAGAGCACCAAAAATAATTGATCCAGACATTGGTCACGTAGAAAATAGAAGCTGTCGGTGTAGAAAATGATTTCTTGGCCCACCAGCCCTGTTACTAAGGTCCTCTTGTGTCTATCCCATGCATGCTTGAAACCTGTTACCATTTTGGTACCCCCACCTCTACTGGGAGGCTGTTCCAGGTGTCCACCATCCTTTCTGTGAAGAAATATTTTCTCACATACCCTTTAAGTCTCCCCTTTCAGCGTCATATCATGCCCCTCATCCTTCAGCATCTCTTTCTGTGCAATATACTACCCTCCTTATTACTTTTATTATTCCAACGCCTTGAGGTATCTGAATGTTTCTATCATGTCTCCCCTTTCTTTCCTTCCCTCCAGTGAGTACATATTTAATTTCCTGAGTCTTTCCTCGTAGGGCTTCTGATACAGGACATGCACCATTTTGGTTGCTCTTCTCTGTACTGCCTCCACCCAGTCTATGTCCTTCCTGAGATGGGGCTTCCAGAACTGGACACAATACTCCAGGTGTGGTCTCACCATTGATCTATATAAGAGAACACTACCTCCCTTTTTCTGCTGGTGATACCCTCCTATGCACCCCAGAATCCTACTAGCCTTTCCTACTTCCTTATCACACTGCTTTGCTACCTTCAGGTTGTCAGATATGATGCCCCCAGATCCCTTTCCTGTTTTGTTATTGATAACACCTCCCCCAAAAGTATATGTCACCCTTGGGTTTCTGTGCCACATGTGCATAATTTTAAATTTTGGGGCATTGAGCCCATTTTCCAAACCCATGACCAGTCTTCCAGTTTTTAGATCTTCCTTCATTTTCTCCACCCCCGGTGTGTCCACTCTGTTGCAGATGTTTGTGTCATCCATGAACATACCTTTCCTTCCAGCCCTTCTGTGATGTCACTAATAAAGACATTGAAGAGGACTGGTTCCAGTACTGACCCCTGGGGCACCCTCTGGTTACCTTACCTTCCTCTCGTGAACTCCATTTACCACCACCCTCTGAGTTCTAGTACTTAGTCAACTTTGTACCCATTTTACTATCTTTGGACTCACTCTAATGCTGCCTAACTTGTTTACCAGTCTTCTGTGTGGAACGGTGTCAAAGGCCTTACTGAATTCCAGGTAGGCTACATCTACCACTCCTCCCTGATCCACCTCTCTGGTAACCCAGTCAAAAATTCTATCAGGTTTGTTTGGAAAGATCTACCCCCTGTGAACCCATGCTGCCTTGGATCCTACAAACCACTGGTGTTAAGGTATTCCCCAATTCTTTCTTTAAGTAGAGTTTCCATAATCTTGCCCACCACAGAAGTCAGGCTTTATGTTGATAGTTTCCTGCCTCATCCCTATTTCCACTTTTGTGTAATGGGACCACATCCACCTCCAGTCTCCCAGAACTTCCTGCCTCCAGTGATAGATTGAAGAATGCCATCAGAGGTGCAGAAGTTCCTCCTGTAGTTTCTTCAGTATCCTAGGGTGAATCCTGTCCACACCCATAGCCTTGTCTACTTTTAGTTTTTAGTTCCTTGAGGACTGTCTCCTCTGTAAAAGGGTTAGTGTCTACCTTCCTTCCTTTAGTGCCTCTTCTCCAGTATTTGTAGCCTGTCACCTACCCCTGCTTTTGCAAATATTGAACAAAAGTACTTATTCAGTATGTCGGCTTTCTTCTGGTCCTCTTACACTTCCCTACCTCCCTTTTAGTTTTACTATCCCTGCCTTGCTTTTCTTCTTTTTGCTTATGTACCTGAAGAAGTTTTATCCCTTTTTACTCACTTGGCAATGTTTTCCTCTGCTTTGTGCTTTAGCTCTCCTGACTGCCTTCCCTGCCTCCCTTTGTTTCTCCTGATAGCACTCCCTTTCTCTTCCTTCTGTGTTGTCTTGTATCTTTTGAATGCTAGCTTCTTTTCCTTTATCTACTCTGCTGCTTCCTTGAGATCCATAGCAGTCTCTTTCTTCTCTTGCTCTTAGTAACCTGCTTGATACAGAGGTATATTGCCTTCTCAATGGCCTGCTTGATTCTTGTCCACTTTTCCTCTACCCCACCTTATTTGCTGTTCCTGCTAGGGCTTCTTGAGGCATTCTCCATTTTCTTGAAATCATCCCTCCTGAAGTCCAGGACCCTTGTTTTATTGTAACTCAGTTCTGGCCCTGTCCCTATGCTGAACCATATCATACCCTATACTCTATTTTCTATTGAGAATCCTGGATTTATTGGTACAGTAGCAGCCACAGACACTGCCAGATATTTCCAGAAATTTCTGTGATATTTCCAGAAATATTCCCTGCTTTCTGCATTTCCACAGTAGGGGCAGCAGAGAGAAACTCTTCAGAAATTTCTGAAAATAGTTGGAAATAGCTGGCAATGTCTCTAGCTACTACTGTACAACATCAAAATTAAGAATAACATTTTTCCAATTTAGTGTCTAATAAAATAGATATGGTTGATAGTGAATTGGAGCAAACTTATATTTCTTCATATCATTGTGATGTTTTCCTTTCTAAAGAATAACATTTGCTTCATAATCTCATTTTGCAGGTTTTATTGATTTTGAGTCCTTTTGACTATCTTCCCATAAATTATACAAGTTCAAATTTTACAAAGTTGTTAAAATAAAATACATTCATTGAGGTATAGTTCCCTCTAGATAAAACTTAACTTGTTCTTGATAGCATAACTATAGGAGTTATACATTTTGAATGTTCACAAATTTTAGCCAGTAAGATACCATTCTGCTTTTCATTTTGGTACAATTCCCAGTTCTATTCTGACTGCAGCAATAGAGATTCTTGTTGATAAACTCAAAAGATATTTATAAAAGGCCACTGACTTACTTTCAAGTTTCACAGAGTTTAACATGCACCATATCTCAGAACTCTACAGAATCTGAGCATCTCATTTTAATTGGGCCACTTTCAATTGGGTTTATAATGAGTGCATACCATACGATACTGCAATTAAATTGTTTTAAGTGCTCTCAAAGTTAGCATTCATTTATCTTGGGCCTTAAGATACAGCGTCCATGACATCTTATTATTAATATATTAAGTAAAACCAATACATTAAGTTATCAACTATTGTTAGTTTCTTGTCTCTAACAAACTAAGGATACAGTGGTTTTTGATTACAAATATCATTACCTATATTTTCCAATATTCAGCTCCAGTTTTAATTCTTCCGAGTCTAGTATCAAGCAAATACAGTTGCAGCTGAAGACCTTCCTTGTAAGGGAAACATTATTAAGTTGTCAGTATAAATCAATAAACTCACTTTCTTCCTGTGATGACAAACAACTTTTTATTGGTAGTCTGAATTATTTTGTCAACTGTTGGTTTACTTTATAGAAGTGGTGTCAGGATGCATTAATCAACTGTGACAAAACTAGCCTATTTTGGAGAGTTCAGCAGTCCAACAATATCTTAAGTGGTGTTTAACCTTCATTGTGGAGGCTTCCTGATAGGGGATGGAGTCATTGGTGAACAAAGGCTCAGAGACGCTATATCTTGACTGAACCCAGCTACAGTCTTTCAGATGCTAATTAATCTTCAAGATGCAGTTGAGTTCCTGGGACTCAGGGACAGAAAATATTGCAAGGTAGACATCACCTTAATTATAGGTCTGAACTGGCTTCAGCTAGTCAAATGAATTTTTACAGCTTGCTGTGCCAGGCACCAGGGAGAGAAAGACAGGAGAGGGCATAACTGCCCTAGCTAAGATTTCTGCTAACAATCTCTCTCTCTCTCTCTCTCCCTCTCCTCTTTCTCTCAAAATACCAGAATACGATCATCATGATTCTTGGTATCAGCAACAATGGCTGAAACCCAATCGCTACTCTTGGTCTTCATGGCACTGGATGGCTCCCAGCTGGAGGAAGGCCCATCTTTAAATATCAGGGGTGTATATTTGAATCATCATCTAGGCTTCCACTGCCACACAGATAATGTGCTTAACAAAGTTCTCCCTAAACTTGAGACACTTTACCAGAACAAGTTTCCATCCCATCCCATCATAAGATTATTGTACAAATGAGCCTCCTGACTTTTCACAATGGGGAAAATCCACACACTTATCCTTTATCCTTTTCTCCAGTTTTTGCCCACTATTGCATTGCACAGGGTGTAAGTGAAGTCTGGATTTTCATCTAAAGGTGTAGAACCTTGTGCTTCCCACAGTAATGCTAAGTGCCCATGTCTCAACCCATACTCCTAATATGTGTAGGTCCCACTGTATTGCATAACTCCCTCTGCTGTGTTCACTTTTCTTACCAATTTTGTGTTTTCAGCAACCTGCTGTACAGTGAAATACAGGTCAGTAATAAATATGTTTTGAACAGCACGGACCTAGCACTGATCCCTGAGATACTCTATACGGGTACTCACCCTTGGGAAATCTTTAATCAGAAATGAACAGCACTGGGTGATTTTGAGGTTGTTACCTGCCCAATGTTTTTGTGCTTGCATCTGCACTTTAATAAAGGAAAATCTTTACTGAATCCAGATTTTATGAGACTTAGGCCACTTTAGCAGATAGTAGGGGTGCAAGGATGTTTGCTTTTTGTTGTTGTTACTGTTACCTGATGCATACTATAACTAATGCCTTGATGTGACCTTCTTTGCTTACTTCTTGAAATTAAACCTCTGACTGGAATTCCCACAAAGTTGGAATTTTTACTTCACAAAATCTCAGAACTTGGTAGGAAACTTTCTCAAAATTCTGACTCAAGTCGCAGAATGATGGCTTGTATTATGGATCTATTCATTAAACTGTAGATTTAATTCTGCAGACATGACTGCTCCATTATATATCAGAACACATTAAGGAGAAACTGATGTACTTGGGAAGAGACACTGCTATAATTATGACACTGATGTAAAGGGAAGGATGAGTGGGTGTAATCTGGGGAGATACTGCCACATATGGCACTGCTGTAACTGAAACACTAGCTGGTGTTACTAGGAGAAGACACTGGTATAAATGGAAGCCGATATTGGTGTAATTGTGATGAGAGGAGACCCTGCTGTAAATGAGACACTGATATAACTGTGAGGGGCAGTGATGTAACTGGGAGTTCACTATTGAAATGGGACACTTCCACACTGGCAGAACTGTAAGAAACATAGTATACCTGGGTGCAGACATTGCTGTAATTGATACACTGGCTTATCTGGGAGGACATGGGGTCATAATGCCACAGATGATATAGCGCACATCAAAACTGTGCACCAAACACAGCGTCATGGAAACACTGCGGTGGCTCATAATGCTGACCACAACAGAAATGCCACACACCTGAATGGTCTCATTGTTTTTGAGGGAGCTTGCCTCCACACCTCAAAGTTTCCCCCACCCTGAACTATTTATAATCAGCTCTGAGGGCTGTGGACACAGGGTCAAAAGAAAATTTGCTGTGGCACTAAGCCATTGGCACAATTGATGGGAATTACAAAAATTCCCACACCAGGGATTCAAACCCTGGTCCCGCCTTGTTACTCCATTGTAGGATCAGGTGCCCTAGCCACTCCACCATGGGAGCAGCTTGACTGAGCACCTGACCAACAGTCACTACGTGCTTACTCTTCCTGTGCAGAGCAACAGGGGTAGTGATACTCCATATCGCTCATATACACCTGTCGCCTGAAGCACTACGCTCTACAGACCACGTGGTTCTTCATGCACGGTTTAGTCTGTGCTATAATCACCCGTACCATCTGGGTGGTGACTGTATAACTAGAAGTCCCTTTTGACTTTGTTCACTAATAACTGTACTGTCCCCATTTCATGAACCGCCTTTGTGTAGGCATTAATAACACTTTCTTGCTCCCCAACAGCATTTAAAAAGACTGATGAAAGAATCAATAATTCATCAAGTTAGAAGTGACTTAAGAGTTAAAATACCATGGGAACAATGCTTCCTTCAGCAGTGCATGTATGCGAGCAGAACACTCACTGAGTTCTTCTATTGGAAGCTGCACACTGATAGTTGGGGCCAGGCATTGTTTTCTGATTTGGTGAGTTGCTGAATCCTTTTGAATCTTTAAAATGCTGGTCAATGTACAAAGCAAAATGGATCAACTGGATAAAAGTTGAATTTTATATGCTAGTAGATGGAAATGGTAATAATCACTGCTGTGACAGAAAAATAATTTGAACATCTGTATTAACAGAATATTATGTCTGTTTAAATCATTTGGGCCACATCCCTTGATAAAGCTTCTAGGTTTTGATGTGAAACATTTGGACAATGTTTTGGAAGTAATTACATATAATTTATTTATTTATTTATTGAATTTTGTTGACCGGTAGGCTTCACTGGGCCCGAGGTCCCTTTTCAGGGCGACTGGGGTAAAATAACATACAAGTAACAGAACAGTACAAGTTGATAGATGACATATTGTGTTACAGAGCTGGATTACATAGGGTTACAATCAGAGTAGGAAGAGTTGGAACATACAGTCAGAGAGACTGTATGTAGTATAACTACTTGAATGACACAAGCAAGCCAAGAGCCATAAGCTATAATAAAAATTCATTAACACCTGAGAGTTGCTGTGTGTATATGTCACTAAACTTTCCTAATTCAAGATAGGTGTAGCTCACTATGCAGTCAGATAGGATGAATTGTGATCCCTGAGGAGAGGAGCCAAGCAAACACTTTGGCAGGCTGGTGGAGAGCTAATACAGAGAAGAAGTGTATCAAAGATGTGGCAAAGAAGGTCCCAATCCAGAATGCAGCCAACAACATCCCCAGCAAACTTCAGGGTTACTATACAGCAAACAGGTGGGGCACAGCAGGAGAAGGATCACTGAGGAAGAGAAGGTGAGCAGAAAGAGTAACATACAAAAGCAGAAAAAGGAGAAAGGCAGAGCATAGGGAACAATCTGACATGCAAGGAACAGGCACTGACAACAGCAGTAGGAACACACCAAGGGAGGCAACGAGAACTCCTAGCACAGAAGAGAGATGTCAATGAGAGACTTCCAGGAAGAGGAACAATAGCAGATCAGGAGAACTTTAGTGTGCCCAGCACAGAATGGGAGATGGGGGTATGGAGGAACCACAAGCTGAATAAGGAACCAGAGAGGCCAGCAACAGGTGCAGATGGAAGGTAGAAGTCTCATTCCACAACAGCTATGGCAGGTGGCAATGGAAAGCAGGAAAACGGACAACCAGATGAGGTAGGGAGAGTTGCTGCGCCATTATCACCAGGTAAGAGTAGAACAGGTAGGGCCGATGCAAGAGTGGTAGCTGTAACTGCTGTGGCAACAACAACAACAACAACAAAATATGTCTGAAGGATGCTTGGGACATGTTTGAAGTTTTTAAAATAAGAAGATGTAGTATAACTACTTGAAGAACAGCTTATTTAAAATGGTTTCTCAATAAAATCATCACTTATGCATTTAGTAGTGCATGTTGAAGGCATGGCAAGAGTCACCTGCTGCCCCACTCAAAGCCCAGGCATAGCCTGTTTAATTACAGAACAAGTGAGTTAAGAAATGCACTTCAGTATATAATCCTGTTTTCAAAGCAGTGTATAGAACGTATGAAAATGCCAGCAGATACAGGCCATACGGTCTATTGAGCCTGCTCGAGTGCATAGCTTCCAGTGTAATCTACTGCAGCTGCCCCACCATCCCTTACCCATCCATTTGATTTATCTCTCCTTCTGCTGACTCCTCCCTTCCCAACTTCCCCAATTTTGACCTTACCTTGACCCTGTCCCACCCCTCTTAAACTGCCCACAGATATTAGTGATATCACATCCTCTGGCAGTGCTGCTCCACTTCACTACCACCTTTTCTGTGAAGCAGTGCCTCTTCATTTCCTCCTGAGTCTTCCACACTCCACTTTTATACTGTGTCCCTTGTGTCTCCCCACCTTAATCTAAACATGCCCTCAGTACTAACCCTATTCATGCCCTTAAAATGTTTGAAGGTCTCAGACATATCCCTCTCTCCTTCTATCCTCCAGGAAATATGTTGCTTCCCAGTCTTTTCTCATATGGTTTGTCCCCAGCCCAAGGATCATCTCTGTTGCCCTGCACAGGACCCCCTAGTAGTTTGACTTCCATCTTTAAATAGGGCACCAGAACTGCACACAGTACTCAGTGAGGTCTCCCACCAACAGTGGGAGAATGACTTCCTCTCCTAGAGGTGATTCCCTGAGAATGCACCCCAGCATCTAATTAGCCTTTGCCACTGTCTTCCTACTCTGCAGTGAGTGATTCATGTCCCCTGTGACTAGTACCCCAGATCCTTCTCCAATGAAGTGGGTAACTGCACTCCCCAAACAGTAGCAATTCCCAGGGTTCCTGGCTCCCAAGTGCATGTCTTTTCACTTCTTAGTGTTGAACCCCAGCTGCCATGTGTCTGACCAGCACTCAAGTCTTGCCAAATCCTCTTGGAGTACCTGCCCCCTTCCACACTATCCACCTCTGCCCCAATCTTTGTGTCATCTGCAAAAGGCTAATCTTACTCCTAATCCCATCCGATATTTCGGAATGAAGATGTTAATGGCACCGGTCCTAGTACCAAGCCTTGTGGGACCCCACTGGTTACCAGCTCTGGGAGTTGAGAGCTCTCCCCTACAACTACCCTCTGCTGTCTCTCCTGCAGCCAGCTCTTAACCCATCCAACCAGTTTCTCCCCTGCTCCCAGGTTTCTCAGCATACTAGTCAACCTTCCATGTGGCACTGAGTTGAAGGCCTTGCTGAAGTCTAGATATAGGACAACCACCACATGGCTCCTATTGAGTGCCCTTGTCACCCAGTCAAAGAGTCAGCCTGTTTTTTCTGGCAGAATCTGCCCAAGACAAACCCATGTTGCCTATCATCCTGGAGACCATTCTCCTCCAGAAAGATCACCAACCTCTTTAAGGATAGTCTCTATTAGCTTCCCCATGATGGAGGTAAGGCTGACTGGTCTGTAGCTACCTGGTTCATATTTGGGCCCACTCTTATGGAGGGCAGCACATGTGCCATCCTCCATGCACCCAGTCCCCAGGGAGGTGTTGAACAAGTCTGCCAGAGGTCCCACCAGGATCTCCGCCAACTCCTTCAGGACCCTTGGATGCACACCATCTGGCCCTGGCACCATATCCACCTGCAGGGACCTAAGGCCCTCCAACACCCTGCTAACTGGGATCTCCCATCCATTACCCCTGCTCCCCAGTGCCCACTCTGCCCTTCCTCTGGGGCACAGTTCCATCCTCTCCTGGTAAACACTAAACAGATATACTCATTGAGTGCTGCTGCCTGCTCTGCCCCTTTTCTGCCCAAACTCCATCTTTCTTGATCCTGACAATCTGATCTTTACAGCTTCTCTTCCTCCTTATGTATCTGAAGAAATCTTTTTCCTCTCTCTGATCCCTGTGCCAGCCTTAGCTCCCTTGAAGCCTTGGCTGCCCTGACTACTCTGCTCACTTCTCTAGATTTCCTCATGTACTCATCCCTGTCCTCCTCTCTTTGGATCTCTTATAGCTTCTGAAGACAACTCTTTTCCCTTGCCCTCTCTACTACTTCCCTGCTCAACCAGCTAATTTTTTGGACCTGGCTTTCTTACTTTGGATCTTTGTACATGAGTTAGTGGCCTCTGCCAGACCCGCTGGATGATGACCCATTTCTGGTCAGCATCCATGTCTAGCAGATGTTGGCGAGGTGCCCTTCCAGTATAGCTTCCCATCCTGCCAAAGTCTGCTCTTTTTGAAGTCTGCTACCTTTGTCTTAGTTCTGGCCACCTCCTTACCCAGATTGAGGAAGAACCACACTGTGTGGTGGTCACTTTTCTGCCAGGGTCCCTCACCCCTGTGTCCTGGACATGCTCCTGTACATCAACACAAGGTCCAGTAATCCCTAAAGAAGCAAGTTTAGCAGCTGACAGTATGTTTCCCTCCCTGGTTGGCTCCATTACCCTCTGCATCAGGAAGCCATCCTGAAAGGCCTCCAGGAGGACCTGTTCCCTTGCACTCATGGTAGCTGGGTGCTCCAATCTGCCCCTAGCAGGTTAAAATCCCCTACTATCACAGTATTGCCCTTACCACTAAACCACCTTATTTGCTCCCACAACTCCTGTAAATTTCCTCATTTTAAGAGGGTGGCCTGTACACTACCCCAATCCAACCTTCCTGCCTTTGAGTTGTGGAGCTGTACCCATAAAACTTCAGCCCTGCCCTCCTCCCTCCCTCCCTGTTGCACAATATTCCTTCCTTACATAAATAATTACCCCTCACCCTTCCTTTTTCTCTGTCCCTATGGTACAGTATGTACCCAGGATCACTAGGTCCCAGTCCTAGTACTGGGTGGTCTATGTCTCAGTGATGGTTGCTATGTCCACATCTTCTTCCACCATCAGTGCCTGCAACTGTACTGCCTTGTTTCCCAGGCTCCTTGCATTCAAGGAAACCACCCTCCATCATGACCCCTGCCCCCTTGTCCTTCCCCTCTTCTCTATCGCCTCCCTTTTGAATTCCCTCCTCTCCTCCTGGCTAGTTAGGGGAGAGCCTAATGGACTCCCTTGTCTGGTAGCACTGTCCGTCCATCAAACCCTTTGCCCCTTACTTAGTTTAAATTAATTCTGGATGCTAAGTACTCACCCCAGCTTTTGCTTCAGGACCCTGAGCCTTTCTTACTCAAATGCAGTCTATCTGGTGCATACAGATCCTTGTTCTCCCAAGTCCTACCCCACCCCCCACCAGTCCATGCCCCATGGTCTCACACCACCCCTCAGCCATTCATTGCAGGGAGTTCAAAGCAGTATAATCCAGTGGTTAAACCACAGACCAAGCCAGGTTTGGGGCAGGCAGCCTGTGAACGATGCAGACTGCCTTTGTGAATCACTCCTGGTACATCTTTTGGTGTAAAGGCACTTTTGTGCAATTCTCTGTGGTGCATTCCCTTGCACCATGCCGAGCTTTGAGAATCGGGCCTAGAGACAACAGGCTTTAGATGAGTTTGTTGTAGTGGAACTGTGCATTCATTTAATGTAACTCTAAGACCAACATTACTGCTAATATGACAAAGGACAAAAGAAAATAATCATGGAACCATTTTTGTTCTGTTTTAAGATTCTGAAAACAGTATCCATTAGTTCTGAAAGTACCATAGAGAGGTTTATGACTGGTCAATATAACACAGAGAGGTGCAATATCAGTGTATAGAATAGGCTTTGACTTAATAATGTATCTCAGTTTACATTTGTAACTTTTGTTAATATGTATTGTTCTAGTTTTTTTCATGTGAACCTCACATTTGACATGTTACTGTATTTCTCATACTTTATTGTTTACAGTATTTTTGACACTCTGTTGTTTATTCTTGACACTTTATTGTTTACATTTTTCTGATACGATTAGCTACTGTGTTTTTGGTGTTTTATTGTTTACTGTATTTTATTCTTTACGTTATTTTTACACATTATTGTTTACTGTAATTTTGAAACTTTATTGTTTATTTTGACACACTATTGTTTACAATTTTTTGACATTCTATTGTTCACTGTATTTTTAACACTTGTTTATAGTATTTTTGACATTTTATTGTTTACTGTATTTTATGATGCACTATAGTTTACTGTATTTTGAACAGGTATTGTTCACTGTATTTATGATACTTTATTGTTTACTGTATTTTGACATTTTATTGTTTACTGTATTTTATGACACTTTATTATTTACTTTTGTTGACACTTCAGTGAATTTTCCCTTGCAGTCCCTCTCCTGGGACACAGGGACACACATGGAAACAAGCTCTGGTTAGCATGCCTTTCCCAGTCAACAAATTTAAATCAGTCAAGTCAATACATAATGGGATATACTGTGCCCTTTAAGTTATCTAAGTGATTAACAAACTTTGTTTGGTACAGTACAAGTAATTCTGGCCCATGTGTTGAGTAGTCTGACTTTTCCTTCATCTTGTGTGCACACATCAGTTGTGTGAATATAGACAGGAAAATACAAATATAGAGTGCTGTATGGTACTGTTCCTGTGAGCTGTCAATTTATGCAATGCAAAAATAACAAGCATTTGTCAATGCCGAATGTTTGCTTGCTGGCATTGGCATTGGTAGTGTAGAAGTTACAGAGCTGCATAATAGAAATGGCAGTGAAGTACTGAACTGAAGCCAACCCCACCACCACCCTGCAGAGAGTGACAGGCATTGGGGTGTGCTTTTGGGTCATCAGGCATAACGCCCACGCCATTTCACCACACCCTACCCTGCAGACACTGACAAGGTCACAGTGTGCCTTGGGGTCTTTGGCTCTTATGCGCACCCCATTCCATCAGGAAATACGGTGAGATGGGTGTATAGAGAATGGGGTGAACTTTAGGGTCAAGAGTCCAAGGCATACCCCGATGCCTCTCACTGGCTGCAGGGTGTAGAATGGTATGAGCATTACAGGCAAGAATCCCAAGTCACACCCCTGATGCCTGTCATTCTCTACAGGGTGGGGCGTTATGGTTGGAAACCCTAACACCTCAGGCATTCGTTGGTATTTTCACTCCAAATTTTCAACATGTTTTTTTGTGACCCCACCTCATGAACAGTGGCAATATCAGTTTATTAGCCGAAGCTGCTTATGCACAGTGACTATGGCATTTAGCACAACAGGTGCAAAACACATTCTGAACAGGATGTGAAAATGACAGCTCTACTGTTCATGGGGAGGTGTAAAATGACAATGTTGCAAATCTGCATTAAAAATATTAAAAAACGGTGACGTCATGGGCGCAGTATAGAAACTGGTGCAACGACACCTGTAATGTAATTAGGTTGGGGATTTTTACAGCAGATTGTCAACACAGGCATTTTGGGATTCCTCCGATCATGAACAGTGTCACTGTAATTTTCTTTATCTGTCCCAAACAATGATTTCCCACAGCGACCACTCATCTCTGCGCTTGAAAGTGTGAAAACATGTTTCGCCATGTTGTGAAAAATGACAGCTGTACTGTTCATAAGGAAGTGTGGAAAAATGCCACTGGTGAAAATCTGGACTGAAAATATTACAAAGTCATGAACTTACGAGGGTGCTGCGAAATCCGCGTAATGCTCACTGTAACACAGTTATTTTATGGAATTTTGTCACCAAATCTTCAACATAGCCATTTTAAGACCTCTGCTCATGAACAGTGTAACTGTGATTTTCTTAATCTGTCCCAAACATTGCTTTCAAGACAATCGATTGCATCATTGTGCGCCATATGCAGAAACACATTTGGGGCAAATATGTGAAAATGGCAACTGTACTGTTCATAAGGAAGTGTAATAAATGGCAATGTGGAAAATCTGAGTGAAAATATAGGAAATTCAAAGTGCACGAAAGGCAGCATAGGAACTGCGTAACGACGCTTGTAAAGCAGTCATTTTAGGAATTTTTTCACCAAATTTTCAACATAGCCATTTTAAGACCTCTGCTCATTAACAGTGTCACTGTGATTTTCAATGTGTCCATACATTGATTTTGCACACCGACTGCGCCATTGTGCGCTACATAGGTGGAAACACGTTTTGGGCAAGATGTGTGAAAAATGACAGCTGTACTGCTCATAAGGAGGTGTGGTAAAATCACAATGTTGAAAATCTGGAGAAAATATTGAAAATTCGTGAACTTATGGCGTGCGTGGGAACTTTCGCATAATGCATGCTAATAAAACAGTCATTTTGGAATTTTCCACCAAATTTTCAACATAGGCTTTTGAGAGCCTACCTTATGAACAGTGGCAGTGTCATTTCATTATTCAGTCCTGAAAGGTGATTTCATGCAGTGACTGCAAAATCACCCTTCGGGCCAGGTGTCTCATGACAGTGAGAGCATTCATGAGAAGGGGTCCCAAAAACCCATGTTGAAAATTTGGTGCAAAATTCAAAAATGCCTGAGATATGCAGAAAAGTTGAAAAAGCCTATCTATCTCATTATACAGCTTACCGACATTTCCTCAGTTTGCAGTCGGCTTTGAAGAGTGCAGGACGTGTTCCCGGTCCACCAAAGATCATCGCGCCAGAGTCCGGAGGTACGTATGGGTTGAGGGGGGTGGGAAGGCGGTGCACAGTGGTGGGCGCTGGGGCGAGACAGCGAGGGACCGTTTCCAGTTTCAGTTTTTTTTTTTTAAATGGCGATGCGAGATGTTTGCTATGCTGGGGTGGGCTCCCAGCGTGGCCAAGGATGGCTGGTGGGGGGACGTGGAGCCGACAGAGGTTGGGCACCCCCGTCGGCAATAGCATCTGTTGCAACCGCTGGGGTGGGCTCCCAGCGTGGGCACCCTGTACCTGGGGAATTGAGTGGAGCCGACGGGGATTGGGCACCCCGCCGGGTTATACAATGTGCAGCCATGCTGGGGTGGGCACCCAGCGGCATATGGAACTCTGTTTGGGGGCGCAGCACAGCCGACGGGATTGGGCACCCCGCTGGCTACACAGTGTGTGCATGGGGGGCGAGCATGCAGTATGCGTGTGTGTGTGTGTGTGTGTGTGTGTGGGGGAGCACGCATGAGCAGGCGATATCTTATCGCTGCTCACTGAAGTGTAGCTCCCTTTCAACTGTACTCCACTGCATTTTGGACTGCTGTCATAGACAGCTCCAGCAGGCATTGGAGAACTCGCGCCGACTTGCAAACACACTGACTGAATTGGAAGAGGGCTGCCACATCTCAGAAAACTCGGATTTTATTTATTTATTTATTTGAACAGCAGTTTGAAAAACTTTGAGCCAGAGGCTCATTTATTAAGGTACCTTGTCACAGGAAGACATAACACAGTGCAACAGTAAATTACGACAGTAATAAGTACAAAGGGAAAATACTACAAGTTGGTACAAGCAGGAGTGATGCATACAATAACAGGGTTTAGGCAATCAATAAGCAGCTTAAAGGTAGCTTTGTCATAATGATTGAGTAAGGCTAAGACTAGTGGCAATTACAGCTTCGGTATTAAGTAGGTGATTCCATAAGGACGTTTTGAAGCAGGATATCGATGGGGCTTCAGAGATGGAAGGGGCAGTGTATTGAACCAGGAGGGGGCCCTGTAGCTGTAGGCTCTTTGACCTGTAGGAGGTCCTAGCCCTGGGAATGGATAGTGAGGATTTCCCAGAGGTACGAGTTTGAACTAGTGGTATAGAGTGGTGGATAGTAGCGGTCAGCCCTGGTGGGATAGCCCAAGGAGGTTTTTTAGTAAGGATACAGGTCTGATATTTGAGGCACTCATCCAGGTCAAGCAACAAGGGTTTAGAGTATAGCTGACAGGTGTGTGTTAACCTAGACGCCCTAGTAATTAACCTGCAGGCCTTGTTTAGAATAGTCGCGAATTTTATGGGCGCAGTCCTGATCAATGCACCATACACTGGCAGCCCATAGTCCACTAGTGACAGGACGGATGAGGTGACTGTAAGTCGTAGAGCCTCAGGGGGAGGCAGTTTTAAACGGGTGTAAGATGCCTAGTCGATATTTGCAGCTCTGGCAAGGGCAGATATGTGTCCATGGAAGGAGAGAGTGGGGTCAAAATGGACCCCTAGGTATTTATAGGAGCAAACTTGCTCGAGTGGGAACATAGACCCAGAGTGAATGAGAAGTTTGAAGTTGCATGACTTGTTTTGAAGGTGAGCAAAGATCATGGTTTTGTTTTTTAAGATTTATCACCAGTCTGTGTTCCTTGAACCAACCTCAGTTTCATTGAAAGACCTCTGCACGGAGTCCTGAGGGCTATAGGGTTACGATCTGTGGCAAAGATGACAGCATCATCAGCATAAGTAATATGTTACCAGAGCAGGAGCCTGAAGGGGTGTTAAGGTAAAGGGAGAAGAGTAGGCCCAGAATGGAGCCCTGGGGAACACCAGAATGGATGGGACAGATGTCTGAGTGAGTCCCGTTAATTTTACACTCTGTGAGTGGGCAGACAAATAACTGGCGCACCAGTAGACAGGCCCAGTTGCAAAACTGGAGAGACTAGAGGCATCCAGAAGGAGGCGGTGGGAGACAGTGTCAAAAGCTTTAGAGAGATCTATGAATACAGCACCAGCCAGAGAGCCCATGTTTAAGGAGGAGGAGAAATTAAAACTCTAGGAGGGCAGCATTGGTACTATGGCCAGCAAGGAAACCGTGCTGTTCAGGACAGAGGGCATTGTAGTTGGTGAGGTAGTCAGTGATTTGAGAAGCCACCACCTTTTCCAAGGCTTTGGAGAGAGGAGAGAGAATGGAGATAGGCCAGTAGTTGCCGCCACAGACCTGTCACCGCCTTTAAGAATGGGAGTGACTGTGGTGATTTTCCAGACAGATGGAAATTGCTCCAGGCAGAGAGATCGATTGATGAGGCAGGTGATCAGGTAAGGACCAGGTCTAAAACCAGTAGAAGGATACATGGGTCCAGGGTGTCACTGCCAATACTATTACTCCTGAGGCATTGACTAGGTGAGGTCTGAGTTCTTGGGCAGAGACACGGTGGAGGTGAAAGCAAGGCGCCGCAATGCTTATGGTAGGACGGGGGTGGAGGGTTGAAAAATCAGCAGGGAGGATAGGGCTAAGATCCATGAAGGAGGCATTGAGGTAGTTGGCTATAAGGGCTGGATCTGAGGAGTGTGCCATTGATGTTGATCTGAGGGTGGGGGAGCATGTGCTCCCATTTAACTGTTTGATATTATCTCAGAAGGTTCTGGGATTCCCCAAGAGGCAGTAAGCGAGGACTGATAATGGTCAGCTTTGGCCTTTCTGATGGCCCAGGTACACTTGTTTCTGGTGGCAGCATACATCTGCCTATCACAGGACCGGCCTGTTTCAATGGCACGGTGCCATAGATTATCCCTATGTTTGAGTTGTTGGATCAAGGCTGAGGTTACCCAGGAGCATTCTGCACTTTGGCACGGGGGGTTGTCAGTGGGGCAAAGATATCACAGGCTTTATTAAATGTCTGGATAAAGAAGGATAGGGCCGGTCAATGTCAGGTGCAAACTGCATAGGAGACCAGTCAATTTGGGACAGAAGTTCCTTGAGTTTCTTCAATCCACCAGGTTTCAGGTGTCGCCGACGATGGACTGAGCTAAGGGTATGGAGACTGTGGATGACCAGAGAAACAGAATGGGGAGTGATTGCTGAATGAGTCAGGGAGGACTTGGACATTGAGGATCCGATTAGGGTGGTTGGAGAGTACTCATCGAGTAAGGTACTAGTGCCTCTCTAGAGTTAGTCCCAGTAGGGTGGGCAACATGTTGCATCAAGTCTACTGCAGCAAAGGAGTCACGGGCAGAGGAGGAAGAAGGGCTGAGCCAATTGATGTTTAAGTCACCCACCAGTATTTGGTCCGAGGAGAGGATAGTGAGGAAAGGTACTCTGTAAGTGAGGCAATAGCCTGCATTTGGTCCCTAGGGGTATGTATGCAGTAGTCAGATAGAGTGAGCCCTTTAATGGGTCAGGGGTCAGTTTCAGTGTAAGCACCTGGGCCCTGGAGTCAAGGACAGGTGCAGGTAGGGCAAGTCCGGTGAGAGATTCTTTGATGTAAATAGCACAGCACACCCTGTCTCCCAGCCCGGTCAGTCCGGAAGAGGGAGAAACCGGGAGGAGACTAAGGAGTCTGGGTGGATTTGCCCAGCCAGGTCTCAACCAGTGCAATGACATCTGGGTTAATAGATGTGACCAGGCATTGTAGGGAGTCAAATTTTTCAGGAGGCTACAGATATTCATAGAGACTACATTAAAACCAGGGGGCCAATGGAAGAGCTCTTGAGAACCGGGCCAGGGTTGGGATGGATGTTCCCTGATAGGAGGAGTAGCATAACTAACACCCTGGCAAGGTGGCAGCGAAGGTATTTCTACGACCGACGTGAGGGGGAGGGAGTTTTTGGGTGCAGGGGTGGTCAGGTAGTACAGGATGGGAAAGCAAGAATGGGAAGACTCCCAATGAGTGTTAGAGGAGGGAGCATGGGGAAGCTGGAGGGTGAGCAGGGAGGGCCAAGACACCCAGTGGTCCCAAGGAGCGTGAGAGCAGGCTCGAGAGCATAGAGGGGTGGGGTGCCAGAGCACAGAGGGGAGCAACATACAGGCATGGGCAATTGCACTGAGATGGATGGGTAAGATAGTGGCAGCAGGCACAAGCAGAGCATGAGGCAGGACCAGTGGAGTGTGGTGAGCATAGTCCTGGAGAGCTAGTCCTGAGAGCTATGGAGTAAATGGTAGGTGGAGGAAAGAAGTGGAGGAGGGCTACTTTGGTGCAGCGGTAGCACACTGCCTCCGGATAGAGGGTACCAGGTTCAGTACTAACCCAGGGTATTGGGAAAGAACCTGGATGGGATCCAAAGAATTCAGGGATCATGCCAGGCAGACAGAGGTTGGCCTGAAAAAGGGTGCTCGATGGCGAATCCTAGTGGATAGTGGTAGTGGGAGGAGTTGGAGTAGGCCCAGGGGCCAGTGGAGCTATCAGAGCAGGAGGTTATAGACAGAGAGAGAGAGAGCACTGAGTCCTCTAGTGGCCAGCAAGTATAACCTGCAAATGGGAAAGTGGGAGATTTTCGGTGACAGGAAGTGATGTCATAGGGTGAATCCATAAATTGACTGCTGCCCCTGGGTGGGTGGGTGGTTGGGACGGTGGGGCAGATGATGCGGTTGCCTTCGGGCTAGCACCCCCAGCAGGAGTCCAAGTGGTGAGGAGAGGTTCTCTTTACCTCAGGAGAGGTTCTCTTTACCTGTAGTTATCAGTCAAACGGCATCCTTCTAGCTCGTGGAGGGAGCGCTGTGCTGTCCCAAGTCTGCTGCGGTCGGCAGTGTGCCGGGGAGGGGTTCAGCCTCAGAAGTTATCAGCTAAACGGCATCCTTCCAGCTCCTCGGATGATGGCATTGTGTTTTGCACATGCAAGCAAACATAAAAGGAAACAAACAAAAGCAGGGAAAGTCTTATGAATACCCTACCTGTTGTATGTGTAGTTCTACAAAAAAAAAAAAAAAAGATGACTGGTGGATTATTTCCAAGGTCTGTACTGGTGTGGATGAATTGTCCAGATCATGCAATGCACAGCATTAGTCCCTTACACTTGCAAATGGAACACCTACTTGGTTTTACAGCTCCAGAGCAGTTTTACATTGTACACTCTATTACGTGATGAGGAAAGAACAGCCCTGATAAGTGAATTATTGGCTACTGACACTTGCAGTGCTGCTGCTAATCAATTTAAGTACGAATCCAGTACATTTATGTTGTAGTATATAGATTGGAACATTGTTGAGCAATTTTAAAACAATCCTATGAACTCGTATGTAGAATAGCAACATAGGATCTACAAGAGAAGTTCAGGCCAATGGTCCATCCCAGTTTATCTCACACCTCATGGCTATTGCACCATGTGAAATTTCAGTATTCACCTGGCAACTGTACCCTCCTCTTACTTATTAACACTTAAGAACTGATTATAGTCTGTTACTTTAAAATGTACCTAGCCCCACTTCCTGCATTGGCAGCTTATTCAAAAGATGCACCACTCTTTTTCATACTGATTTTATTCCCTGCTGCCTTCTGCCCAATCCTCAAGCCTGGGATTGCACCCCCATAGTACTGCCAGCCTTGTCCTCAAATAAACCCACAGCCATAAGAGTGGGAGACCTTGGCACAGGTCTCAAGAGTGTCACCACCCCTCATCATGATAGAAGCATGGGATTTTTACCTACCCTAAGCCCTCATCCCGCCTCCCACATGACATGGGGAATGGCCTCTGGAAAAGTTCTCCAGCTGGGGGCAAGCTCAAAGCCCTATGCAGGGGTCTCTGTGGTGCTGCAACCTGGCACCGACCCTGCCAGGCCTGTGGTGCATTGTCATCAGCAGTTGCCTCAGCTTGCCTGCTTCCCCACACCCCTGGGGTAGGATGTTAGGTTGGAAACCTTAATACCTCATTTCCTGTTTTATCACTGTGGTATTCACCCTAACTGATGCATTAACAAAGTTTTTGCAAAGAATTTTCCTTATTTTTCAGATAGTATGGTTGTATCCTCATTTTAC
Source organism: Neoceratodus forsteri (assembly GCA_016271365.2). Classification (NCBI taxonomy): domain Eukaryota; kingdom Metazoa; phylum Chordata; order Ceratodontiformes; family Ceratodontidae; genus Neoceratodus; species Neoceratodus forsteri. Next base: position 1,179,458,636 of record CM057450.1, on the reverse strand, counting down.
TGTGGGAGCACAGGGTCCTTTGGACCCAGTGCTCCTATCCCTCCATCCAGATAGTATAACAGTGTCCATATGTCACGGTGGAGGGCAGGGTCCTTGGACCCTGTGATCCCATCCTCCACAGATGCACATATGTATCTAGCTGTGTAAACACAGGGTCTCAGGCCTCACGCTCCACACATTAAGTTATGAGCAGGCATAGTGAAATTGCAACAAATAGTCATAACTGTGCCATTCAATAATTTTCACCCCAAATGTTCAATATAACCTTCTTAGCAACCCACCACATGTACCTAGTACAAACAAACTTTCAAATCCTCATCAAAATGTAATTCAACATAATTGTAACACTGTTTTTGTGCCACAGTTGCGAAAAACATTTTCAGTAGGATTTAAAAGCGACAGCTGTACTGTTCATGAGGTGGTGTGGAAAATGGCAATGTTAAAAATCTGGAGGAAAACAGGAAAGAATTGACAATGTTATGAGCTTGCATAGAAACTGCACAACGCACACTCATAATGCAGTAATTTATTGGATTTTTTTAACCAAATTTTCAGCATCGGTATTATGGGACCTCCCTCATGAACAGTACAACTGAGATTTTGTTCATCCATTCCAAAGTTGATTTCACACAGCAACTGCATCATTCTGCACACACAGGTGCAAAAAATGTTCTGGTAGGATGTACAAAATGACAGCTGCATTGTTCAAAAGGAGGTGTGAAAAATGGCAATGTTGAAAATCCGAAGTGAAAATATTAAAAACTGGTGAAGTTATGCATAGAAACTGTGCAATGGACGCTCATAACACAGTTTTGAGAATTTTTCACCAGATTTGCAACATAGGTTTTGGGACCCCACCTCATGAATGGTGGCACTGTCATTTGTGAATTGGTCCTGAAAGGTGATTCCATGCAGCAACCGCAAAATCATCTTTCGGACAGAGAAATGAAATGACAGTGTCAGAATCATGAGGTGGGTTCCAAGAACCCCATGTTGAAATTTGGTGCAAAAATTCCTAAAATTGACCAATATATCAACATAAGTTGACCCTCGATTGACTCCTTATAGGACTTATCTGGATTCCTCACATCGCAGTTCAGTTTTGAAGAGTGCAGACATGTCCAATCCAGAGAAGATCACTGATCCTGACCTCTGGAGGGTAAGTATGGGTGGGGGGGTGCAGGGGAGGCGGTGCACAGAGGGAGGGTGGGGATGGGGGGGCGAATGGGGAGATGGCGATGGATAGTTTTCTTTTTCAGGATTTAAAAGAAAAAGACTACAGACTATGGAGGATGTTTTTCTACATTAACAGAACTGTTTAAAAATAAACGTGTGCACACTGGGTGGGCTTCAGTGTGCCTGACAAGTTTGGGGTTGTAGATGATGCCGACAATGTGGGTTTGGCACTCCTGGCCAGCAGAGAAAGTGGGCAGAGGGAGGGTGGTCACCAACACCAAGAGTGGGCATCTCGGTGTCAGAAAGGGTTAAAAATGTTTTATCTATATCTGCACACTGGGTTGGGCTCCCAGTGTGCCACAATACTGGGTGGGGATACACATCAACATGAGGACTGGGCACCCCAATGTTGGTGGAGGGGCACAGTAGTTCGATGCAGAATCCTGCATCAAAATGATCTAAAATGTCAATGCAGGATTCTGCATCAAAGAAAAGACATTGGGGACAGTTTTCTTTCTGACAGGCTTTTAATAATGTTGGGCACACTGGAGTGGGCTCCCAGTGTACCAGATATGTGTGTGTGTGTGTGTGTGTGTGTGGATACATACTGACATGGGGACTGGGCACCCAGTGTCAGTGGAACAACCTTGGTCTTCCTTGACTCTGCAGCTGGCAGCATGTGTCCAAGCTGTGGCTGTAGAAGTCAAGAAAATACACGCTGTTCTCATACAGAGAGCGGCTTAAAGCTATTCTCTGTCTAAGCTGGCACCGACAAAAAATTGTTTGGGTCCAGCTTAAAACTAAAAACATCAGAATACACCTAAAGGAGTCCTCTTTAGCTGTTTTCTGATTGTTTTTCTTTGTGTTAAAAGGTTTGGGACTTCTACATTCTCACTAAGCGGGCAAACAAGATGGCAGATGTAACACAGCTCAATCGATCAAATCTTTGTGATCTGTGTGCACAATAACAGGCTTCTGTGTGAAAAGAAACTAGTATTGTGCACACAGTACTATATTGTGCACAATACCAGCCTTCTTTGCAAAACAAGCTGGTATTTTGCATACTGTACTGCACTCATGAAGATAGTATTTTTTGTGCCTGTTATATAAATGTTCCCATAGGAAATAATGGGGAATTTAAAATGTCATAACTTTTGAACGGATTCATATTTTTCACCAAAACTTCAAAGGCACATTTGTGACCCAAAGGCTTTCTACCTTGAAATTTCAGACCATGATCTAAAGCTGTTTCTGAGATCCAGCTGTATAAAAATTTCAAAAACCCTGATTTTCTGTTTTTAACACTTTATATCTCAGAAACCACCCAATGGCTTCCCACACAGTTTGACCTACTCCTGGAGATTATGCATGCCAAACTTCATGCAAATCTGTTGAACAGCTCAAAGTTATTAAGCTTCAAAGTTTGGACTTTAACAAAGTGCACTTTCACCTAACTATACTGACACGACCACGCCAGTATAATATATATATTTATACAATAGGGGTGAGCCGATAACCAGTGAGATATATCTGATTATTTCTCACCCCAGTGTGATACATGCTGATGACATCACAACATAGCAAAATAAATTACATTTTCACCCCATTGCATAAATCGGATACATGATGTACTCATGTGATCCTGGAAATATCTTCACTCCTGCACAGCGACCTCTGGATACTCACTTGTGGCTTTGCCATGAGTGAATATCCAGAGGTCACTCTAGAGGAGTGAAAATATTTCCCCATATCACACTTGTACCCATCATATATACCTATATATTTATACAATGGGAGTGAGAGCTATTCCAGTGGAATAAATGGAGATATTCTCACTGCAGTGAGATAAATGCTCACTGCAGTGAGATAAATGCTGATGACATCAGTGGAGTGAGATATATTCTGTTTATCCATACTCTGCTGATGTCACCACTCGCCACTCACTCACTCAAGCTAGCATTCTAAATGAAAGTGCTTCAGAAATCAGTTTCTGCTTCCCACTGAAGCCTGCAATTTATTCAGTTAGCTTTGTAAACACACTTAACTATGTCCCATAGTTTCTAACACTCCTAGCATATTACTGTGCTAATCTCAGCTTCAAAACAACCTGAATTCTAAAGGAAACACCTGTACAAAGCAATTTCTCTTTCTCAGTGCAAGCTACAACTAACTCAATAAGGATTGCAAACACAATCACTTGTTTCCATTGTGTTTCTAACAATCCCAGCCCATTCAGTAACACTCACACACCCTCAGATCACATGCAAACAGTGCTGTCAGTATAACCTAGAGGTTAGAGTAAGGAGCTCTGAACAAGCTTGGTACATTCAGCAGACTGGGTTTGATTCCATGACTACCACTTCCTTACTGTGTGACTCTGAACAAATCACTTAACTGCCCAGTGTTCCCACTCACTCCTAAAACTCACTTAGTTACCAAAGAATAAAAAAAGCACATAGAAACAGAAGAAAGACTCACTAAAACATAAGGGCACTTCTAAACTCCTATCCCACTGTATAAATAGCACACATGGTGGCTATAGGAAATATTTCACTTCTGCAGAGGAGCTGTGCATTCTCACCATGCTTTGGCATTCACGAGAATACAGAGGTTACCTGCAGGAGTGAGAATATTTCCATATCACACTCCTGCCCATCATGTATCATATATATTTATTGTATTTTTTTATAGTTGTGAGTAACACTGCACACACTGTTCTAAACTTGGTCTCCTCACTAGTGCCCTGCCCAGTGGTAATATGACTTCTTCTGCCCTGCTTTCTACTTTTTATGCAGCACAGCTTATGGTTAGTGATGCTTTCTGCAGCTGCACATTGCTGGGAGTACTTGAAATTGCCATCTATTATTAACTGCTAGTCTCTTTCCTGGTTGTTTACTGCTAGCTCCCCATGTTAAAGGTGATTGTAACATGGCAAAAACAAACGTCAAATAAGTAACGTGATTGGACAAAATGCAGCACGTGATCAAAGTTGGGCGGGATTAATCAGTGGTAATCACCGGCCCAACTAAGTATTATTCAACTGGGTCAGCAGGTCAAGTTGTAGTACCAGTATACAGCACAGCAAAAACACTGTGTGACAGACAATCTAATAATGCAGTTGTAAAACAGATACTCACACAAACACTAAGATAATCATTACATAGAAGCATATGTGTAACTATTAGAAAGGATATGTGTACAGTTAATCATGAACCTAATCTGAAGCGGCAGAATTCCACAATGCAGCGGACCATAAAACTCATCGCCATGGGAACCAATTACATAAGGGCAGTGCCATAATTGGTTCCCTATGGACTGTCCCTTGGGAAGTGCCTATGAAGTTGATTCCTTTGGCTGCCTCTGGGCTGTGCCATGATGGTTGGTTCCCATTGGCTGCCCCTGGGAAGTGCTTTTAATTGTTTGTGGGCTGCCCAGGCAGTGCTTGGCTAATTGGTTCTTGTTGTTTGCCTCAGGGAAGTGCCTGGATGGTTTATTCCTGTAGGCTGTTCCTGGGGCAATGCCTGGGAAAAGCATCCATGGCTGCCCTGGGACATTGCCTGTGTAGTAGGATCCTATTGGCTACCCCTGGGGCAGTGTCATGATGGTTGGTTCCTATTGGCTGCCCCAGGGCAGTGTGGGTAGTTGTTTCCTGTGGGCTGCCCCTGGGCAGTGCTTGGCTAGTTGGTACCTGTTGTCTGCCCCTGTGGCGGTACCTGGGTAGTTGGTTCCTGGGCCTGTCCCTGAGGCAGTGTCTGTATACAATAGTCATTTCCTTTAACTGCCCTGGGGCAGTACCATTATGGTTGGTTCCTGTTGGCTGCCCTGGGGCAGTGCTTGGATAGTTGTTTCCTGTGGGCTGCCCCTGGGCAGTGCTTGGTGGATTGGTACCTGTTGTCTGCCCCTGGGGCAGTACTTGGAGTAGTTGGGTCCTGTTGCTGCCCCTGGGTCCGGTGCCTGGATGGTTTATTCCCATAGTCTGCTCCTGGGGCGTAGCCTCAGGTAACTGGTTCCCATGGGCTGCCCGTGGGGCATGCCAGTGTAGTTGGTTTCTTTTGGCTGCCCGGGGCAGTGCCATTATGATTGGTTCCTCTTGGTTACTCCTGGGGCAGTGATTGGGTAGTTGTTTCCTGTGGGCTGCCCTTGGGGCAGTGTGGCTAGTTGGTGCCTGTTGTCTGCCCTGGGCCAGTACCTGGGTAGCTGGTTCCTGGGGCTGCCCTGGGTCAGTGCCAGAATGGTTTATTCCATGGACTGCTCCTGGGGCAGAGTCTGGGCAATTGGTTTCCATGGGCTCCCCTGGGACATGCCGGTGTAGTTGGTTCCTTGACTGCCCCTGGGGCAGTGTCATGATGGCTGGTTTCTGTTGGCTGCCTCAGGGCAGTGCCTGGGTAGTTGGTTCATGTGCTGCCCCTAGGGCAGTGCCATGATGGCTGGTTACTGGCATTGCCCCTGGAGGCAGAGGCTGGATGGTTTTATTCCCATGGGCTGCTCCTGGGTAGTGCCTGAGTAGTTGGTTTCTAGGCTGCCTCTGGGGCATTGCCTTTATTTTTGGTTAGTGGCACTGCCCCGGGCAATGCCTGTGTAATTGGTTCCATGGATTGCCCTGGGGCAATGCTTGGGTAGTTGGTTCCAGTTGTCTGCTCCTGGGGCAGTACTGAGATGGTTGGTTGCTGGCGCTGCCTCTGAGGCAGTGTCTTGATAGCCAATAGCTTTGCATGGACTTGCACCTATAGGATTTGTGGGTGGGAGGAGCTACAGGATGCTGCCCTGGGGCAGCCCTTTGCCTCAAGGACCACATTCAGGGAAAATACTTACTCAAGCTTTTTACCCAGACCAGCTCAAAACTTGCTTTCGATGTGGTTCAGATGCTCAGTTTAGCAATGCTTGCAATAAGGTTTGCTGTGACCTGTGCTTATCCTTGGGATACACTGGCTCTCGATGTATGAATGATCTGTGTTGTAACCTTTGTGAGGAATCTGGTCATTCCCATCATCAGTGTCAGTGGGCCACAAACAACAGAGGTGGTGGACCCACAGGATTCTCTTTTAGAATCAGCTCACCGAATCTCCAACAAAAGCAATGGAGAAACTTGGCAGTGACCCTTGAGAATTAGGACTTAGATGGTGAACCTCCTCCTTCTCAACAAGACACTTCTTTCTCTCCTCTGACTCCTCTGGGGCTCCTCCTCCTCCATGGATATGCGAGTAATGGATGCATCTTTGATGATTCTTTTATTTGCTGGTCCACTTGCCTGTTTCAACCTGGACCCTGTGGAAGTCCCTGTAAGCTGCTTGTTTAAAGATACTAATGAGACCGGTCCGTGACGGAAGAAATTTTATTTTTACCTCATGCATAATGGTAATGCTAGACACAGATAATTTCTTCACTGTGACAATGGAATGCACAAGCTTATATACTGATTATTTAGGCGTGGTCGTTTCCTGAACAGGTAATTATTAGCTTACTGACACAAATGGCCATAGGTGTGGCAAGCATTCTTTGGGAAGTAACTAGGAGAGACCAAGCCCAATTATGGTCTGACTGGAGTCAGCAATGTTTTTTAGTCCGTCCTCCATTATGTGCTCTCTGCTTGCCCAGATAAGGGACATGGCTTTATGTTTGCTTATGTGCTTGCTCTGTTCCTTCTTCTTATGACTCACCCAAACCACAGCTCAAGGCTACATCTAGTCTTACGTTGTAATATTACAAGGGTGCCAACAAAGGTTATCTAGGATAGTAATATGGGGACAGACCTCTGCCCCCATTACATTCCCCTTTGGCACCATATTGCCAAATTTGAAAATCAGACACGTAGTAGACAAGCTGCTATATGAGGTAATCACCCTGCTGGGTCTGGTCAGACTAGAGCACATGATTTTGATGCATGATATAAATATGTGAGTGCAAGCAATATACTGCATATTATAACAATTCCATGTAGGATTGAGCTTCCCCAGTCACCAAAGATGCTTTTATCCATTGGAAAATGTCCCAACCGCTATCTGTTGGAGCATGCTCACTGAGAATACACTGTTGTAATTTTGTACCCCTCAATTACTTGTTCCAGTTCCTCTGAGTTGTCTGGTATATAGGTACAATATTATTTTCCAATAATAGCACATACTCCACCCTGTGCTGCTAATACATAATCAAGTGCTGCTCTATTTTGTAATGTAATGATTCTAAGTGCCTTAATTTCTGCCGTTAATAAAGCGGTTGATAGTAATGTTTCATTGACTAATGTTTCTAATTCATAGCTTAGCTGATCAATATAATGCATTGCTTGGACCGACCCCCACCAGGGAAAAATTCCAGCTCAAAATTTCTCTCCTACTGATATTCGTTTGGAGTCTTATGGCACTTCCTGTAACTCCCTTTTAATACGGTTTGTTAGTTTAGGGTGGCTTGAGTTTAACATTATGTGCATATTGGCCCTAGTTTGGAGGGTCCTAAGTAACAGCATCCTTCCCACTCAAGTGGTAAGTAAGTGTAAGCTTTAAATCCAGATACCCAATATAGCCCTGTGACAGAGCCAAGCCTGTGTTACATAAGTCCCGGGGAAATACAAATTTGTTGCATTACTAAATAGGTGCTGTTGGTGCAGCTACTGTTATTACTAGTACTGTTGCCAGTGTCATTACAAACTGTGACAGTTAGGGTTTTAATGTATCTAACGTCAGGGTAATACTTGGAGGTACAGTTTTGGGTTGATCCAACATAACTTGAACTTGTCTTAGAGCTCACATTTTACATATACAATAAGGAATTGCTGGTGTCTTTCTATGGTCAAGATGAATAACAGTTGGCCCATCAGTTGTCATCTTTGGTGGGCTGTACCAGTTATGTGGCAGTACAGAGTTATTAAAACAGATGCATTTACATTAGACGATACATACTGTACAAAGTTTGAGTCATTGATTTTTGCCATTGCAAACAATAGTTGGTATGTATCATACCAGTCCAAAGATTTGGTCTCAAGTGAGTCCAACGGCTGATGAAAAGGGTGAGTGTGTACACATATAACAGTCAGTCACATTTGCATTATTTGCATACAGTCTCATTAAAGTCCACCAGGTGTTTGTGGTATGGAGTGAATCTCCACTCCATTTATATATTTTGAGGTCACTTCCTGTTCTCCACAAGAAGAAAATTGTCCCGCCACAGATATAATTATGGTGATGGCAGTTTTAAAGTTCATGGTGTCCTGTTAATTCCTTTTGTCAGCTGCAATAAAAATAAAATTGTACATTTATATTGAACATTTAGTTATTGTGTACTTTGTTTGTAACCTTTTACATTGGTCTATATCTTGTATGGTCTCCTGGATCCTTCCTTTGTGGGCCTGGCCCTCCCCTGCCTGTTTGTCTTGGTCCTGACCCTCTGCTCTCCACCCTTCGCCCAACAGTCGCCATGATGTGTCCGGCTTTTGCAGTTAAAACATGTTCTAGATTCTCCCTTTGTTCCCACTTCGTTTTCCAGGTCACCGCTCTACCTCTGCTTTCCTCTCCTTCTCATTTAAATAAGTTTCCAACAAGGTTATCGTTCTTCCTGGGTTGGCGCATTTTGACTACCGTCCTAAGGGTGGGATCTGGGTCGGTATGCTCTTACCCACAGGTCTCTAAATGTGATGTCATCTCCGAAGGGAGCAATCCTGCCCTCCATATCTCTGATATGCTTCAGGCTGCAGAATGAACATAGGGCCCTCCCCGATTGTGGCTTTGTTTGTAAAATCCTGTCCCAGTCTACTTTTGCTTGGCAGATTCTCCCTTGCCTTTCTTATGGCCTCTACTACCTCACTGTAATCTGCCCAGGGGTTGACATTGCTCTCAGCTTCTGGGTATGTACCCTGTACTGTTGAGGCATTGCGTCCGCTATGGTGTGAGGCAGTTTAAACATCACCAACCGCAGACGCCCTGATTTGTTAACCTACAAGTGCTAGTTAACTGTTTTAGTTTCTGTCTCAGCTCTGACAAATTGGTTTTATGGTCTATTGGCCCTATCATTGTGCCCAGTTTTGTCATCTCATCTATAGATAAATCTTTGATCTTAGTTTTTGGCTCCGGTTCTCGGCGGTTTCTGCTGGGTTATATTCTTCTTTACCTTTTTTTTCTTTTGGGCACTTCTACCCAATTGCTCCCTCCATCTCATACTCCTTTCCTCTACCTCCTCTGTCCATTCTTCCTTACCTTCAGGTCCCTCCTCCTGTACCTGCGCCATCCTGGCATCCTCATCTTTCTAAGAGGTCTTCCAACTGTTTTGCCTTAGTCTCCCATTTCTTTCTTCGTCATATTTATGAGCCTCCTTCCTTTTCTCCCATTCCTTCCTCAGTTTAGCTTTTGCTTGTCTTGCTACTAGGTTAACTAGTTGTTCTTCTTAGTTGGTGTCTTGTGACAGTCGGCTACTGTGCCCTCTGGAGGCGCCTGTCCATGGGTGGTCACGGGTGCCATCTTTAAGGGGCTGAGACCTGTGCTTTTAATTCCTCACACTGGTTTTTAGTTTTGAATAGTCTCAGTCGCCTCCTTTAGCTCAGTATACAACCGCCTGGTCTCTGTCACGTGTTCCTGTGATTGTTGATCTAACTTTATGTGTAGCAAGGAATTATCTCTAATAATAAACACAGATCATCCTGAGCTTTGGCCTGTTGGCTCTGTTTTGCCCCAACTGGGTTTTAATGGCATCAAGTTCAGTTAAGGGGATGCTCTACTGTAATTTTGCTTGCAATCATTCTAACCCTTCCTCCTGTTTTTTGTTTACGTATTTTAAACTCCTGCGTTTCTGTTACTTGTTTTCTCAGCCTGTACACTACATTTGATTATACTGATACAAGCCTTGTAAGGCATTAGCAAAATTTCTTTCTCTCTTGACCTTCTTGTTTCTGTCTGCTACTTGTTCTGAGAAATAGACCTGTGGGGGATGTCTTCTGACGGGTCTCATATGGCCCCTGTTTACAATACTTCCCACAGAATTTCCTATTATAGTTTCCATGCTTATTTTTTCCCTTTGGTCTACTTGGATATTTTCAACAGGGTCACCCGTGCACTGATGCCTCCGCTACTTAGCCAAGGTTTATTACTCTTCTGTGCTCCCGGCTTGCAAGTCCCAGCAGCCACACTCATATACCTTGCCCCATGAGTTCTTACAAGGTTATTCCTTATAGAGCGAAAAACTACTACTTTAAATACTTTTAGTCAGAACAAGAGGATCAAAACAAGAGGTTAATACATCACCTAGTGTGCAGACTGGGTCCCTTCTGCCCTTGTAGGTGTAGTTGATTTAGTCACGGATCGAGTCTCGTCCACCTTCAGCCAGGCAAACTAGCCACTGTTCCTCAGTGTTAAACACGGAGCTGACTCGTCCGTCCCGCGGTTGACCGCTCCGGCGCCTATGGTTTGTTAGCAACAGCGATCCAGTCACGGCACCAAAAATGTAAGCTGCGTTGTTTAAAGATACTGAACGAGACGGGTCCGTGATGGAAGAAATTTTATTTTTACCTACATACAATGGTAATGCTAGACACAGATCATTTCTTCAGTGTGACAATGGAATGCACAAGCTTATATACTGATTATTTAGGTGTGGTTGTTTCCCTGGAACAGGTAATTATCAGCTTACTGACACAAATGGCCATAGGTGTGGCAAGCATTCTTCGGGAAGTAACTAGAGAGATCAAGCCCAATATGGTCTGACTGGAGTCAGCAATGTTTTTAGTCCGTCTCCATTATGTGCTATCTCTGCTTGCCCAGATCAGGGACATGGCTTTATGTTTGCTTATGTGCTTGCTCTGTTCCTTCTTCTTATGACTCACCCAAACCACAGCTCAAGGCTACATCTAGTCTTACGTTATAATATTACAAGGGTGCCAACAAAGGTTATATAGGATAGGGCAATATGGGGACAGACTCCTCTGCCCCATTACAGTCCCTCCACAAGTGCGTATGTTATGCCTCCCAATATGACAGTTGTTAGTTGGAAACAACTCTCCATTCCCATAAGGCCTGTATCCAGCCTCAAAAGTTCTCTTCTGCTTGAAATCTGTTCATTTGGAAAACAGGTATGAGGCTTTACTGGAGGACTGCATGGACACTGACGAGGACTTGAGTCTGATGCCTCCTCTTGTGTGTCTTCCTCAATTCAGGCTGACACAGATACAGAAGAAGATATTCCCAATAACAACCCTAATTCCAACCTATAGAAGAAGCAGAAGATGGCTACTACAGTGCTTCTGATATAAGTGATGGACTGCACTTGATGTCTGTTCTGAGTTTCCCTTCTTTTCCTCTCATCTTTTTATTTATTTCAATCTAGGATTACAACACCTTTGAGCCGAGGCTTTTATTACAAAGGTTCCATGTCAGCGTGTGCAACAGTCATCATTTTTGGTTACAAACGTACAGTCATTGACTTACAAACATGTAATAACCAGTACAAAGACTTGAGCTATAAGCAAGACAAGGGAAGGAGGCGGTGGGGAAGTGAGGGTAGGAGATTGAGGGGGAAGGAGGTTCAGGGGTAAGGGGAGTATGGGAGGTGGTTGTGGGTGTGGGCAGGATTGGAGATACGGGAGGAGGTGGGCAAGGGCAGGAGACAGTGCAGCCAGGGGGCCTTGTCGAGGGAATATGACAGATAAGGTGCTAGGGGTGCAAAGACTGATTGTAAGTGCTGGGTGCTGGGGCATGTGCAGCTGGAATGGTGGAAATGTTGAGATGGGCAATCGCAGGATACAAGCAGTGAGAGGTGCAGCTTGGACTTGAAGAGGCCAAGTGTTGGAGTAGTCGCATGTCACTGACAAGAGAGTTGAGCCAGTTGGATGCCTGATAAGTGAATGATCTTTGTCCTTGGGTCATGCAACATCGTGGGATGTGTTGTAGATGGGAACTGGATTTTCTGGTAGTGACGTTCCTATGTTCAGGCTTAGGAGGGCCCCCACTGTCCTCCTAGCTACTATCAACATGAACAGTACTAAATCTGCAGCCAGATGGACACTTTTTTCCCTATTGCATGATCTGGACTTTGATGTCTTTTTTTCAAGAAACAAGATTGACCACCTCTTATAACATTTCTCAGTCGCATAGGCACTGGTGCTGGGGCCCATCTTTTGGTTCATTGGTACCGATGTCTGTGATGGGGTGGACATTTTGTTTAAGGATATTACTTTTCTGTGACACATTTCATCGAGATTGACCCAGGTAGGGCTCTTCCCTGGATGTACAGTATCAAGGTCCCATTTTCACTTTATTAATATATATATATATACCCCAAACCAAGAAGCTTGAGTGGATCTATTCCACTCCATTCAACCTTATTTACATACTTCCAGTTATGTCATTTTGGCGTGACTTTAATTGTGGCCTACATAAGACAGAGCGGTGTTTCAGACTTCAGAATTGTTTGTGACTCAATACACTAAATAAGCTTTTGACAGATGCCTTCTTAGTGGATGCATATAGAAGTCACTATAATACTCACGTGAATACAAGTTTCATAGGGTACTTAGGCTACCAGGATTGATTTTTATTTATTTCTGCACACCCTTATTCACAGAATTTGCAATTGGTCCCTATTAAGACTTCTGACCATCATTTGTTGGGGGCTGTTTTGGGTTACTGCTCTGATTCAACCTGGGAAAAGGGTTATTGGGGATTAAACAGCTCCATTTTACTTTGGGGATTAAACAGCTCAATTTTACTGGATTTATCTGTCCAGTGGTCCGTAATAGATCTCCTTGAAGCTTGACAGATGTTAGCATCTGTGACGGATGACTTGTGCTTGTGGTGGGATTATACCAAGGTGGCTTAGTTCACTTAATCTCCGCCTGTCCAAATCCAGACATAAACAGTGTTACATGGACTATCTTGCTTTATGCTCTCATTTGACAAAACTAATCACCCTCATACATATGGAACAAGGGATTATAGTTCTCAGATTACTATCATTAAGGGCAGAATGTGGACACTTTAATATGATAGTAGTTCCTATGAATGGAACATCACAATGGGACCCAGGGTGCTAAGTGCATGGGGACCCTTTGAAAGTTGCAAAACTCAGGTCCAGTAGAGAACCCTTTCTGGAGTCTCCACACCAATGGGGGAAGTGGTTAAGGATAGGGATGGTATTATGTCCTAGGTCCAGACACATTTCTATGCCTTATTTGGATGACCATGTTCTCTGCTACCTATGGATACCTTTTGGCTTCCATACCTGTTCCTGCCATACCTCCATGGATCTCATCTATCTTACCAGGCCTATTTCTCCTTTGGAGGTTGAACAGGCCATTTCCCTTCTGCACCCAAACAAGGCCCTGGGTTCCAATGCTCTCACTGCAGAATGTTTAAAACTTTCAGTGCTCTGATGGTGGACATCTTAACTGAGGTCTTTAATTGGATTTTATTGCAGGGTAAGGTGTCCGTCACTTTTGCTGGGGCTTTTCAAATCATTTTATGTAAGAAAGGACTAAGTATGGACTTGGGAAATTGGAGACCTTTATGTCTGCTTAATAATGACCTTAAATTTTAATGATTAATCTTAACAAATGATTGGCTGCAGTTTCCAAACACGTTATATCCTCGGTTCAGGCCTGTGCCATACTGGAATGTCATACTGCTGATAACTTGAATTCGAGAGGTCCTCAGCAGAGGGAAGTAGATAAGGATGTGGTTCCTTCTGTCACTCAACCAGGAAAAGGTGTTTGACAGGGTTTCTCATCATTTCTTGTTTGCAGTTCTTTGCATTATTATATACCAGCTGTTTTTTGTGCTTGGATCCACTCCATCTACTGTACACATTGGCTACTATAGTGTCACTTATCAATTGTGATATGGGTTCTAGAATGTCTCTGCAATGGGGGTTAGACAGGGGTGCCTACTTAGTCCCCTTCTGTATGCTTTCTGTATAGACCCCATTGTTCGAAACTTCCAAGTCATCTCCAGATTAGAGTATCACTAGTACAAATGGTTCTGGTGATATGACGGTTATGCATTTGTTGATGATGTTACCTTATTGATGCAAGATGTTCCTTCTGGTTGTATTGCCTATATATTTTTCAGTCTTTTATGCCAGTTTTGGGGCAACACTGATTTGCATAAATGCCAAGGTATCCATGTTGGCTCTGTAGGGAGTCCTCGTGAGCACCAAAGTGGGATTGACTCACCTCTAATCTGATTAAAATTCTGGGTATTCAGTTTGGATCTGGTGACATGGCTTTTCTTAACTGGGAGGAAAAAGATTATCACCTATACAGGTAAAATAAATCATTGGAAGTCTTGGTGACTGTCAAAAAAGAAAGTGGCTGTTTTGAAAACTTTTATATTATTTTTTTTCACATCTGAGTATGATTTACCCCCATCTCCAAGTCCCTGAGACCAATTTTTACAGTTTATTTGTTAAACTGCTCTGGGGCAGCCAGCTCAATCTGATAAAAAAAATTTGCTGTACCTTCCTATTAAAAAGGGTGGTTTGAACATGATTAACCCTAGGTACATTCTTTTTTGTTGTTTTCTTAAATGAAATGTAGTATCTTATCTGGATACTAATATACAGTTTTGGAAACTGTGGGTGGCACACTGGCATGACTCTCTTGCACAGTGTTGGGCTAGTTCTTCCTCCCTCCTCCTTTGCTAGAAGTTCAGTGCCATTGGTTAGGACTGTAGTGGATAAACTTAAATGGTGGAAGGTGGCTTACCCTCTCTGGCTGCATTCAGACCCTCAACATTTTTTATGTAGACATTATGACAAGTAATTTTTTTGATGAACCGACATACCTTGGTATATCACCCCCAGCATCGATTTTTTGAAGGACCCTAGAACTCCACCAAAGATTTGGGATGTCCTCTGGTTGAGTTGTCATGGGAGGCTGAGTATCGAGGCTAATGCTACATAAAGGCCTGACTGAAATGTTTTGCCCTATGGAGGGATGTGTACTGGAATTAGAGTCCATGACACACTTTTTGAAAGACAGTCCATATGCTCTGGTATTTTGGGTGCTCTTAGTGCATCGTTGAAGGGACTCAGGATGGTCTGCTCTGTCCCATAGTGATGTTATCTTGGGTACTTCCTTCCAAGACAAGGTATGATGATGGTATTTTAAGACTGGTCCTTATCACTTCTAAATACTGTTCATTGCATTCATGTTAGATGCTTATTTTTGCAGCAAACTGTTATATCTCCTGCTGCCATACTTACACTGGTGGAATCTGAATTGAATTCTTTATATTGGGCTTAAAATAGTCACACTAAGACCCATATTTTAACAGATGGCGTAATGTTTGTGTTCATTTACTGAACTCTTTGAATTATTTTGTTATATTTTTTTCTTCTCTTCAGCATGCAGTTTGCCTCATCTGTACTTGTATATAGACCCCTCCTTTTATTTTATTGTTCCCCTCCCTTTTTACTTTTGCTAGTCCTACTTAGGCATATGATATTTTGTTTTCTTTTTAGCTTAAAATCAGTTTCTACTATATTTCTTATTTGTCTCTGCTGTGTATGAACAGTATTTGGGTTTTGCTTTCTTTTTTTTGGGGCACAGTTTATTTTCCACATGAGTGATGTCCTGTTTTCTTTCTTTTGTTTTTTTACATTGGAGTGCTTTTGTTTTGTATTATATGTTTTGTTACACTAATAAAACCTTCCCTACAGTTCTTTGATACATTCTGGATGTGTGATCTTTAACTTGTCCATGGACAGTGACCAAATATTAGCAAAAGGGACCTCAATTTAAAGTCTCCTCAAAAAGAGCAACACAACATTACAGTACCTTTCTCGTACTGCACTACAGTGTCAGTTATGGTTATTACCTATGTACTCATTGTGGGCTAGAAACCACAAACTTCTGATCTTCCGAGCTCAGACATGTGCATTAATATGACCTTTAGTATGCTACCTACTGAGTCACTGATACTGAACATAGGGACATGATTCTGAATACTAGTATTCTGAAAACATAGCTGGTATAATCCAGTAGCACTCCTAATACCAGTGGTATACTAGTCTCTGTACACAAAGGAAGTTCAGTATCTGGAATAAGTTTTGTAGAATGGCTCGTAATTAACAAAACAGTGTACCTGGCATGCCAAAAGTCAAGTTTTTGGGAATACTGAGTTACATATAAAAGCAGAATACTAAATGGAACATATGTAATTACAGTATGCTGAACCTGTATTCAGAATACTCAGTATTGAAAATACTGACCATCTAACTGCACTGACTATCTCTTGTCAAACTAAACATTTATTAGTGCTACATAATCGTTTCCATGATGATTGGCACAAGCAAGAATATGGCTTTTGCTGAGCACATGGAAAGCCTAATATAAGCACTTCTATGTTTAATTAATTAATTAATTTATTTATTTATTAATTGGTTAACCAGGCAGGCCCACTGAGGCATAGCTATTCCTTTTTCAGGGTGACCTGGAATTAATTACATTTAACAAGTTGGTTGAGAAGTACATTGTCAAGCAAACATAGTCAGAATAGGTAATACATTAAACTGTCAAAATACATAAGGTGTGAGACCATACACTAGTCACAACAAGGTAAACATATGACATAAAGTTAATAACAATCTTAGTCAATATAAGGTAGGAAAGAAACTACTGATCCATAGTGCATCAGATTTGTCCAAAGTGAACTGAGAGGCGAAGACACAGACAATCATATCACAGGAGTTGTCACAGATTATCCATTCCAGCAGGATAACTTTGAGCCTTTTGAACCCACCCAGGGTAGGGCAGTCTTGAATGGCAGAAGGCAGGGCATTCCAGCTAGCTGGAGCAGAAGTGACAAAGGACCACTTTCCTACACTGGATATAGTCTTAGGTATCTCCAACAGAAGACTGCTGAGGGCTGTAGGACTCTCCTCTGGGGTTTTATTTTTATATCTGTAAGGATACTGCATATTTATTTATTTGAAAAGTTTCACCAGGAAAGACATCATGAGCTTCACAGAGCTTATTTCCAGAAGCATCCTGGGGAGGGAAGAATGGGATACATTATACTTAGCAAGTACAGAATAACATGAATTTAAGTAGTGTAACAAAATTGCACAAGATACAGTTGAAGCCCTACTAAATCTTTCTTTCATTACCAAGTCACTCCTCCAAATGGAAGCATGCCACTGTCCCATTTCTCCCTAAAGGCAGTGATCCTACCTCTCCTCCAACTACTGCCCCATCTCCTCCTCCCACCCTCGCAAAACTCCAGGAACACCTTGTGCTATCCCAACTCTCTCACTTCCTCTCGGAACTAACTTCTTCACCCCTTTCCAGTCAGGGTTCAGAAAACACCACCCACTACCTCCTCCCCTGCTAAGACTCATAGACCACATCCTCACTGGGATGGACAAGGGGCTAATCACTGCTGCTATTTTCATTGACCTAGCAAAAGCCTTTGACACCATTTCTCATTCTCTCCTATCATCCTGCCTTTCTGGAGGCGGGTTATCTGAATCCACTACAAGCTGGTTCAGTGCCTACCTCCTAAATAGAACACAATCCACTAAATTGTAGACCACATCTCCCCCAGTCACCACTGGCATACCCAAAGGCTCAGTTCTTGGCCCCATCCTCTTCTCCATCCTACTAAATGACCTGCCAAGCTCTTGCTCCTCTTCTGCTATCCACATGTATGCAGATGACACAGTCCTCTTCACCTCCGCCAGACCTCGAAGAAGTCACCTGCAAACTTCAATCCGACTTCAACAAAATCCAGCACTGGTTCAATAGCAACCAACTCTCCCTAAATGCTAAGAAAACCAACTCTATGACTTTCGGCACCAGACAGTGCCTATCCAAACTCACCTCCCTCTGAGATTCCACACCCTAAATAACACTATCCTCGAAGAAGTACCCTCCTTCAGGTATCTAGGGTCTGGCTTGACCACCACCTCTCCTTTTCCACTCAACGTGGATGCCATTATTTCAAAACTGCACCCAAAACATGGTGCCCCCTACAGAAACTGCTCTAGCCTCCCTCTTCCTGTCAGGACGTGAAATTGTCAGAAAATGATCCTACCCTCCTTCGATTGCTGATGTAGTTTACAGTTCCACTGCCAGACCACCCCAGCCAGATTAGACCCCTCTTCAATGCTTTCTACCACTTTGCCCTCGATGCCCCCTCACACATCACTGCTTGCTTTATCATTCCTGTCCCTTCCTTCTCTGAGTAACCGGCGCCTAATCCATAGCGCAATTTGTTTCTAACTTCTGGCTTGGCTCCTCCTCCCTACCTCATATCCACCCTATCCTCCCCACCTACCCTTGCATGCCCTCAGGTTCTTGACGCCAGGGCTACTATTCATCCCTCACCGGCGGACCACCGCCAATCTTGCATTCTTTTTACCTCTTCCCCAAACTCTGGAACGGCTTCACCCATTCAGATTCACCATTCTTCATCCAAACTCTCCCTTCCTATGCCCCTCTAACTTCCTTGCACCCAATTGTTACTGCCCCTGACCATCCCCCTGATAGCTCATCTTCCCAGCTCCCCTGCGCCTGACCAGTGGCCCGGCCATTGCCTAATTGTCTGGCTTAACTACTGTCCTGCACACTTACACTATCTCTATACTTACTTGCACTCTCAACTTCTCCCTTCCCTTCCTAATCAACCTACTCCCCCAGTCCCACCTCCTTCCTCCTCACCTTCCTCCCCACACACTCCACGCTTACTAGACCCTCCCTTCGCTACCTCCCTTTCTTGCAGCCCAAATCCTCCTGTCAACTTGGTGCATCTCCTGTAGCTCAACTTCTGCTTTTGGCACCAAGTTCAGCTATTACTACCCCTGTTCTGTAATCTGGCACTTAGGTATGTCATGCTTTGCCTCGATGGGTACCCATGATTTGTATACCATACCTGCTCTTGTTTCTGTACTGTTCTTACCTTGTTGTGTAACCATGAATTGTATAACCAGTACTTGTATCCCTATGCGCTTATGATCATGTTCTGTACTGTTCATACCTCGTTGTGTAACGAATGATCTGTATAACCTGTACTTGCTGATCTTGTGCTGTTCTGTACTGCTCTGACTATGTAACAAGTTCAATGTATTCCCTCCCAACTATGTACATTATCCCTATTGCACTACTGTATAGTTCAACTACTGTATGTATACCTGCCTCTCTGTAACTCCCCAGGTCGCACCGTGAGACGGCATCTTTGCTCAGTGTGCCTTTCCTGGTGAAACATTTTCAATAAATAAATAAATAAATATAACAATACTAAATATAAATGAAAGTAATGAATAAGCCAGAATGAACATGACACGACTGTATATGCTTACAAATATCCATCTAAAATATATATATACGTGAAGTACATACACAATTGTATATGTAATAAAGAAGACAATACACACTCATAAACATGTACAGCCACTTAGAAGGGTAGCAGATTAAAAATAAGAGAAGGAGGCAAGATAGGTAAGAAAATTAGGAACAGTAGAAAAGGGATAAAGTATTGAAGGAAGTGGGGGGTGAGAGGAGGGAAAGGGAATGAAATGTGGGAAGGAGGCAGGATACAGAAGAGAAACAGGACGGAGAGCAAGAAAAGGAATAAAGTGCTGAAGGAGGTAAGGGTCAGGAGCATTTGCAGAGATGGGAAATATATTTGTGGAGAAGACAAGACAATGGACTAGTGAATGTGGCAGCTAAGTGAAGCGAGTTCCAGAGATTGGGAAAAATTATAGGAGAAAGCAGTTCTACCAGAAGAGGACTTACGGGCAGGAGGGCTAAAGTTTTGTGGGTGGAGTTACAGAGGAATAGGAGATAGAAGAGGGAGTGGAAAGGAATGCATTTAGGTAGGATGGAAGGGAGCCTAGCCAGAACTTTCCAACTAGTAAGGCACAATGAGCAAGGCATCTGGCCTCGAGAGGAGGAAATGAGAGCAGTGTAGAGGATGCAGTGGTGAGTATGAGGTGGACAGTTAAGGGCAAAGGGCAGAAGGAGTTGAAAAGGGTGTCCAGTCTGGTGAGGGTGGATTTAGGGGTGACACTGTAGACTGTATCACCAAAGTAAAAATTGAGAGAATCATCTTCTGGACAATTTCTCAATGGGCCTGAGGGGGTACATCCACAGTGTCTGTAAAGAGCACCAAGTTTGGGATGAAGCTTTTTGAATAGCATCCACACACCCAGAGAATTCAGGTTTCTATCGAGCCAGAGCCTGAGGTAATTAAAAGAGAAGACATCTTCCAATAGGAAACCATCAAGAGTGTGGAAAGTGGGCTAGCTGTAAGCCTGGTGAGCCTTTGCCTGGTGCCAAAAGTCACAGAGGCCGTCCTTTTGGAATTGAGGAACAGTTGGTTAGACTGAAACCAGCACTGGACATTATCAGAAGACAGCTGAAGGCTGGATGCCACATCAGTGGGGGGCTACCAAAGAAATACAAGACAGTATAATCTGCATACATATGGATATCTGCAGTTGAGCAGGCAGTAGGTAAGTCACCAGAAATATCGAGAAGAGTATCGGTCCAATTACTGAACTTTGAGGGACATCAGTGTTGATAGGGAGAGGGGAGATGGAGTTACCTACCCTTACAGATTGGTATCTACCTAAGAGGTAGGACCTGAACAGCTAATAGTGGACTCTGAGAGACCAGCTGCAGCCAGCTTGAAGAGAAGTAGGGTGTGGGTACAGTGTCAAAGGCTTTGGCCAGATTGACAAAGATGGCAGAGGTAATGTGGCCCTGATCCATGCCAGAGAGAATGGAGTCAGTGAGCTAGGAGCAGGGAGGTCATGGTAGAGTGTGACTTGTGAAAACAAGACTGGAAAGGGTGAAGAAGGAGGAGGAGGATCAATGAATGGAGAACGCTGAGCCAGTATCAGGTGCTCTGGAGTTTTGCAAGAACTGAGAGTAGGGATATCGGTTGGTAATTATCTGGATTAGAAGAATCACCACCCTTAGGAAGAAGGACAACAGTGGCAAGCTTCCAAGTGGCAGGGACAGCACCCAGTGAGATGGACAGGTTCAGAAGGTAAGTAAGTGGAAGAGCAATGGCATGGGCAGAGAGGTGCAGAAGCTTGGGGTCTAGATCATCAGGGCTTTTGCCTTTATGGCGTTAAGGGCTAGCAGGGCCTGTAGAGTGTGTATGTACTGTTTTAAATTGTGTTTTGTACATATAATTTTGGATTATTTCGCCTGGACCTTTGAAATGCTCTGGTAAATTAAAGGTGGTTTTATGAAACTGATTTTAATGCAGCCTGGTTGATTTGCAACCACAGTACCCACCTTGTGCTTTCCCAATATAGATCCTTTAGACCAATAGTTCTCAGACTATGACACAGTGAGCCTCCCCAAATCCATAGAAAAGATGTTGAGCCTCCCCAAAACTTAAATAATATTGGGCCTCCCAAAGTAAAATAACATACTGTACTTTGTGCAGTACACTATGAATAATTGAACCTTTGAGTACTTGGCTCACATTCAGTTCTTTGTCTTATACTGACATGGAACTTTGAAAAGAGCTCATGTGCTCAAAGGTGTTATCTGAATAACAAATAAATACAATAAATATTAGTATTCTGCTTATTGTAACCCCCTTCAATAGGCCAGCCTACTTGCTCTGCTATTTTAATTCTTGAACCGTTGTTACCCCTTGTTGCAGTGCCTTCATGGGTCAGAATACTTCCTCTGTTTTCCTCTATATGAAATAACCTTCCTACATACTCTGCCTCTCCCTCTCCTTCTCTGCTCCTAAGCAACATCTTGGGGATTACTTTACTCCTTCCTGCTATTGCTCTTAGCACTTCTATGCTTAACCCTTGTATTTGGCTGTTCTGCCATCAGTCTACAAACTGATCAATTACCACCACTCATTATTAGTTTATTGTTCATATGTGTTTGCACTGTTGTCCACCGTATTTCTTGATTGTTTTGCAGTTACCTTTGAAATGTATTCACTCACCCTTCCCTGGTACACCTGAAATGAGCCTTGGCTCATTCACCTTCCTTGTCACCTATTAGTAAATAAATACATAAAATGCACCTGCTATTATCCTCTTTCAGTTTGCTTCATCTCTTCACACAAAATATATAAAACTCAAAATTTAAATACAGTACTTTTTCAGACTTGCTTGAGGCTCCCTGAAACAGGTTGGGGCCTCCCCAGGAGGCTGGCCTCACCATTTGAGAACCCCTGCTTTAGACTATAATTTGACTATAGAGGTACAACCCTATTTTTTAGGAATAGCTGCCGTACAAAAATCTTCTTGGTGTCATACTGTACATTTGGGTATGGCTATAGGTTTCAATGGGAAAGGTGTATCAATCCATCTCAAATGACAGCCTTTATGATATGGTTAGTAAGACAATTTCCACAATTGAAGAAGCATATTGGAACAGTTTGCATGGCACAAAACATTGTTATACCACAAAAATGTTTGAGAGCAGTGATCTGGGAGATATTGCTGCAAGGGACATATTAAACCCTGTCATTTGCAGGTGCACACAAGTTTGTGAGCACACAAAATGGCACCTAGGAGCATATGCTAATGAGGCACAGTCATGAATAAAAGGTACAATCACTTATTGGAAACAGATGAGCATATGTTAAGTGTCTGTTAGTGGAAAGCATATTATAATCAAGCACAAATGACTGCAGGCACCCAGCAAGTGCAATCAGTTCCCTTTAAAGGACAAGTAAACAGCTGTATGTACACAGCATGACATACTACATAGCCCAGCTTGATATCCTTGATGAAGATGATGAAGAAAGCATGAGCTTCCTCTGCACCACTGCAAGTACCATGGCCGTATGGCCCCAGCCATGTTCCATACCAGACAAGCCTTCTGGAGTTGTCTGAGCCACTATATCATGAATCTATACCTCCTGAGTCAAGATACCCTCCTGAAACTGTATGAATTACTCCTGGATGACCTCCAAAAAGCACCACACACCAGAGTCAAGTGATCTCAGTTGAACTAATAGCCACAGCAGTTCTGTGCTGCCTGTCCACTGGCTCATCCTAAACACCTGCCTGGGAATGCATAGGTATCCCCAGTCAGCAGTGTCGTTGTCTTATCTCAGTTTTCCAATGGTCTGACTAGGAGGGCAGATAATTATATCATGTTCCCCATATCACTAGAGCAACAGTAGCAACAATGTAGGTATTTTACCAGTGTACCTACATTCCAACTGCCCTAGAGATCCTGACTTCACACATAACCATCAAAGCACCACCTGCGTGAGAGTGTGATACCTTTATCCATTGCAGCAGCTTTCATTCCATCCGAGTACAGTGGTATGATGCCATGTATCACTCAAATGGGGACAGAGAGGATCTCAAATTTAGAAGTGGGTAGCCATCTGGGAACAAGTGACCACCAAACAGTGGGTTCATGATAAACACAGTCAGAGAGTCAAGAAATACAAAACTGGGGGTACTTGACTTTAGGAGGGTTGACTTAATCAAAATGGGAGAGTGTCTCAGAAAGTACTAGCAAACGGGCAAGAAGGAAGGATGGAGGAACAATGGGAAACATCAAAAACTGCCATCACAGAGACAACAAGCCTTTGTGTGAAGCAAATACACAAATCAAAATGAAGGAAAAACACTATGGTTCTCAAAAGAGGTTGCGGGGAAGGTTAGGGAGAAAAGACAGCATTCAGGAAGTATAAAGAAACACAGAAGGAGCAGGACAGAAAACTGTACCAGTTAAAGCAGAAGGAAGCGGGAAGACAGCCAGAATAGCAAAGGTCCAAACTGAGTAAAATAGCCAACTCAGTTAAAAGGGGATAAAACCTTTCTAGGTACATTAGGGAGCAAAGAAAGACCAAGGAGGATAGTGAGGCTTAATAAAGGGAGGGTGTGGCAGAGGGTGACAGTGAAAAAGTAGGGATGCTGAATGAATACTTGCTCAGTGTTCACAAAAAGAAGAGGAGGGGGAGGTACCTAATCCAGTCAATAGAAGCACTCTGGATAGGGGGTCGATACCAGTCTATTCACAGAAGAAAGGTTCTGAAAGAACTCCTAAAACTGAAGGTGGACAAAGCAATGGGCCTGATGGGATTCACCCCAAAATTCTAAAAGAACTAAAGGAGAACTAGTGACACCACTGACAACCCTTTTAACAAATCATGGGAGGATGTGTGGTACCTAAGGACTGAAGGAGGGTGGATGTGATTCTCTTCACAAAAGTGGGAGCAAAACAGAGACAGGAAGCTACACATCTGTTAGTTTGACCTCAGTGGTAGGGAAAATGACGGAATCACTTCTGGAAGAAAGAATTGTTGAGTAGAGTACCCAGAGGCCAGCAGGGAACAGGACCCAAGGCAGCATGGATTCACAGTGGGAAGGTCAGTCAGCTGACTAACAGATTTCTTTGACTGGGTGACCAAAGTATTAGATCAGGGGGGCTGTGGACATGGTCTACCTAGACTTTAGCAAGGCATTTGACACAGTCCCACACAAAAGATTAACAAACAAATTAACCAGCCTGGGAGTGGGTCCCAGGATGGTAACCTGGTAAAAATTGTCTGGACAACATGACACAGAGGGTAATAGTAAACAGAGTCCACTCTGAAGAAAGGGGTTACTAGTGAAGTACTACAGAGTTCAGTACTGAGTCCTGTCCTTTTAATGTCTTTATAAGTGACATTGCAGAGGACTGGAAGAAAAGTATGCCTCTTTGCAGACAACACAAAGATCTGCAACAGGGTTGATACACGAGTGGGGGTGGAAAGGATGACAAGGGACTTGGCATGGTTAGAGGAATGGACAAAAGTATGGCAGCTTAGATTCAATGCAAATAAATGCAAAAAAGCACCTGGGAAACAAAACTCAGGGAAGAATACACAATGGGGGAGGGTTCTAAAACAACAAAATGGAAAGGGACCTGGGGTAGTCATATCAGATGACCTAAAGGTAAGCAAGCAATGTGAGAGGCAGTAGGAGGGCTGGGGATACTGGGGTGTATAGAAAAGAGGCCATCACCAGTAAAAACAGGAAGTTGTTATCCGTTTGTACAGCCAGTTGGTGAGACCCCATCTGAGTACTGCATGCAGTTCTGAGACCCCATCTCCACAAGACATAGACAGGATGGAGGCAGTCCAGAGGAGGGCAACTAAAATGGTGCAGGGTCTGTACCAGAAGCCATATGGAGAGAGACTAAAGGAGCTTAGTATATATACCCACGAGGAAAAGAGGAGAGGTGGACATGATAGAAACTTTCAAGTACCTCAAGGAATCAACAAAGTCCAGGAGGGTAGCATTTTTCAGAAAAGAGATGTGCAAGAACAAGAGGGCAGAATTTGAAGACGGGGATGGCTCAAGAGCAACGTGAGGAGGTATTTTTCATGGAGAGTGTGGTGGATGTGAATGGCCTTCCTGAGGAGGTCATGGGGTCAAAAACAGTGGGGGAATTCAAGAATGCATAGAACAGATATAAGGCAATTCTGGTGGGGGTAGGAAGAAGTAGGCTGTCCCTTAACTAGGATCTGCAGCTTATCTAATAGGTAGGGAAATGGGCAGACTGGGTGGGCCAAGCAGTCCTTATCTGCTGTCAAACCCTATGTTTCTATGTTTCTATCGCAACACCAATGTGGTTGTATGGTACCTTTTAAGGACACATGATGCCTTCATCTGATACAACTCATCCCTGTATGAGATATTTGAAGCTGGGCGAATTCAAGGCAGATGGCTGCTTGGTAAATGCACAAACAAGCAATGATAACATTCCCCATCCACATGTATAAAATGCTACAGGCTGGTTCTGCCTTTGTTTGCATATGAGACAGTGGGTACCCCTTTATATTAGACTTATGACCTGATGTTGCGGCCAGTATCTGTGAGTGAAGAACACTAAAATGAAGCCCACCCTGTCACCCGTTACATGACTGAGCATGTCTTTGGGATGCTGAAGATGCAATTCATTTGCCTAGATAGATCCAGTGGATCTCTGCATTACAGTGCAGTTACTGATCTTTTAAAAGCAAACTAAAGGCTTAACTCTATCGACAAGCTTTTAATGTTTCTTGATTATTTTTCTATTCTGACTCTCTACGGTGCCTTGAAATGTATAAAGGTGCTATATAAATTGCATTTATTATTATTTTAGTATTACTGTATTTTTCACCAAGGCCTCCAAGATATTCCTTGCCTGTTATGTAGTATGTAACATAGCAGTACAACATGGAATATAACTGCAGAACCTGGGGTGATATCATGGGTGCAGAGGTGGTGGCAGACCATGGCAATCCACCATCAGAATAATATGACCAGTGGGAGGTAAGGCCATATGTAATAGCTGTAAAGTTTGATTCAGAGGTTCAGTAATGAGACACCATACCGCAGTTAAGTTCAGATATGGCTGGTATTATAATGACATCATAATGTTTTACAAGCGAATAGAACTAGTGATTGCAATGTTGCAGAATATTCAGACTAACAATGCAACACATGCAATTACATTATAAATACTGGTAAGAAATTTTAATGCTCTGATTACAAGTTGTTAAAAAGCATTACAACTTCCTGGTTGTAATTATACATTACAACTGTGTGTTGCAACCACTCCCTGTCAATCAAGCATGTGATATTTACCTCATCACCGCCGATTGTTGGAGTGAGTTGGATGCGTGCATGTGTTGCATTGTTAAGTCTGAATATTCTGCTACATTACAATCACTGGTTCTATTACAGGCTTTAGTAAGTGAGTTGAAGCAAAGGATGGCTGATGTATAAGCTTGTGTGTCAAGGAGCTGGCATCACTCAGTTGTGGTTCACTTTTGTTTTAATGTGCCATTTAAAAAGATTTTAACATCCAAATTTCTTGGGGAAGGGATGGAGTATAGGCAGCAAGAGGAGATGAGGCAAGTGGCCAGGCAGAGTGAGCAGTGAGAGGAGAAGAGGATTAGGGGAGAATACCACATTTATTGAAAATGCTGAAACATAATTATAAAAATCAGAATATGGGCTGGTATGTATAAACCAGAATTTTACACACCCCATTGATGTGGGATGCTTTAATAAACCCTTGAGTTTTGCTCTTGGGGTTAATGTAGTATCCACACCTCAGGAGTGCATAAGATTATGGGCTGCTAAAAGAGTTACAGTCGTCCGATTGTAATTATGCATTACAACCAGGTGGTTATAACCACTCCTTGTCAATCAAGCATACGCTGTTCGTGATGTTGCTGCTGACTGGTGGAGTGAGTCAGATGGAGTGGGCTTTAGCAACTGGGTGGCAGCACATAATAGCATGTGTCAGATCTGTGTCAAGGAGCTGGTGCCGGTGAGTTGCATGTTCAACTGGCATCACAAACAAAAAGTTTGCAGGGAGACCATGTAACTCATGGGTTCATTGAGAGCAAAAATGAATGAACATTGAAGTATATGCACTGGGCAGTGATATTAGTGCTGGGCAACTCGTGCTTGTCCTACTCAGTAGCCAGCTGATTCCCCAGACCACGTGTACACCTATGTGGGACACACTCAAAATCAATAGTAGAGTCCGTGGTGGGGTCTGCACAGCTGGAGTACAAAGTACATGTTAACAACATGGTCAACCAGGTTCCTAGTCATGCTGTAGTAACTAGTGTTTGTGGAACACTAATGACAGTGGGCCAAACAACTGGTACAAATGTCCATGGCCATACTGCTCGGGTGTGCTGGACCCATGCAGCTGATGTATGTAGAAGTGGCTTCTGTGGCTGACCACTGGAGAGTTGCATGTAGGCTTGTGCAATCTCCTGCATTGGACCAGCTCCTTGGGTGAGAAGTTGGGAGTTCTAATTTGTCTGGAATCATGAGCTTTGGACATCCTGTAAAATGTTCAGATGTGTAATGGTTACACAGATGTTCCATGTTTTAAGTGCACGTGCTTGTGCAATAGCACCACGGAACACACACATACATACCTGTATGGCTGGTGAGGCACTGGTCTGAAGAGTACGTGCTGTAAACAGCAGCAGGATGCAGTTTTCTGGCATGTGGAAGGGATGCTGCCATTTATAATGGGATGTTAATGGCATGCTATGTGCACTTGATGAGATGTCAATGATGTGTTTGGGTCTGGAATACTAAGTGGGTTCATTAATTTACATTTTATGTTCCAAAATGGCTTATTTCCCACTTGGGGCTAACTGACATTTACTTGCAAACTGCGATTTTGTGCTTGAAAATTCAAGTATAAAACCCATATCAATCGCAGACTGAACCTATATGTGATGACATCATGGCCCCTATGTATGACACTAAGCTCTAGCCGCAGCACCATGTGTTAGCATTTGCAACGTGCTTTACAGATAAAACACGTCACTTCAGTGGAAGTACAGCACATGTCAAATTACTGTATATGGCTGTCTCTCTCATTACACTATGCTTAAAAGGTTACTGTTGCACGATACTGCAGTCATAGCATTATACAACAGACTGCTGCATGTTTGACAGCTAGCAACTGATGCAGGTAGAGTAGAAGCTGGGTGGTTCTGGCATTTGGTTTGTGTCACAGAAGCAGCAGCAGTTCTAGGAAGAAAGCATGGGGCATATGTGCGAGAGCATGACAAGCACTACAGTGACCATGATGTAAGCATCCTGCTCCTGCCTCAAATCAGGGACAAGATTTAAAGAGCTGGTGACACGTTCAGGAGAACTTTTAACAAAACCTATTTAGACACAGTCCAGCTTGTATTTCCCATTAGTGCTGTATTCCTCATCCCCATTATTTATTACTGAGGTGATCTGTGTAAACAGGATCTTTGCTCCAAAAGGTTTGTCTATGCCTGCTGCGTTCTCCTACCTGAAGTCATAGGCACTGCTTGTGGTATCACAGTTACTCTCTTGGCAACAGCTTGTGATGTTACAATAGAGGATTATGACTTGAAGTAGGAATCAGCTATAGAGGCACGTGGACTCTAAATGAGCTCTAAGTGATAAAGGTCATATATTTATACAAATTTCCTTAGAAATAAATAATGGGAGGAGAAATATATAAAATATAAATGGAATTCAGGCAGAATTGTACCTAATTATTATGCTTTATAAAGCTCTTAAAAAATAATTATATTTATTTAGCTTTTGTTAACCAGGTAAGTACACTAGACAACACATTTACCTATTTTAGGTACAACCTGAACAGTATAAGCCACTTAATCAGGATGCCCTGGTGGCCACTGCTTTGTCCCTCTTAAGCAGCTGTCCCTATTATCAGAAGTGACTATTTTAACAGGTCATGCACTCTCCTGTAGTGTATTCAGTGTTGTAGTATGTCTGCTACAGGGACTTTATGAAAAAAAAAAGTACACAACAGCCTCAAGCACCATATACTCAATTATGAACTGTGTTTAATGCATTCTGTAGCCCTGTACTTTGGCTGCATACATTCCATTCTGTTCTGCTCTGTGCTCATGTACTGCCCTAATGTACAGATCCTGTAACACTGCAAAATTAGTGTGCACTTTGAGAATCCTAGGTTAAAGACTAAAAACTACTCACTTCATTCACTTTGGCTGCTTTGGTCAGTTTGATGAGTGCTGTTGACAAGAACTCGTGACTTGCAATGCAGTATGATCAGTTTTGGTACAGCCGGCTTGAGTGCTGGTCAGACAGGATTAAGCCAGAAATAGGAAGGTGAGAAGGGTATGATGGTAGGTATGACACAGGAGCTCACAGAAAATGGGAAATAAAGAGGAAACAGGAAGTGTCCGATTGATGATTGTGCTGCAGCCTTAGTTAACATCTAGTCGCTGGTGATTAACAGATTCCGAGCAGCTGCTAATGTTTATCTCTTGGACACATTTTATTTATTTATTTATTTATGTATTTATTCAGTCTTGGATTACAACACCTTTGTGCAATACAGCTCACTTATAAAGGTTCCACGTCAGCAGTACAAAACAAAACAAGGTAAACAATAGATAAGTAAATAGCAGATAACAAGAATATACTTAAAAAATTAATACATCAAAAGCAATCAAAATAGCACTGAATGTTACCTCACACAGTAGAGTGGGCTAGAAGAGAGGGCAGCCTGGGAGGCCTTGTCAAAGTCTAGGAGAGAAAGTAATAGGGTGTAAGTGGGAATGGGAGAAACAAGAGGGAGAAGATGAGTTGCACAGGAGGTGGCTAGGGAAGGAGCAGAGTTGCAAAGGAGGTAATGGGGATAGAGATGAGAGGATAGGAGGTGGAAGGAGGAAATGGTTGGTTGCAAAGAAGGGGAGTGCTGTTGAAGTGAGGGGAGGAAGATAAATTAATAGTATAAGGAGAAGAGGTGGCATTTAATCAGGAGAGGGGGCAGCCTAGCAGCCTTGTCAAAACCCAAGAGAGAGAGAGAGATATGGGTGGGAGGTAAGAGAAAACGTGGGAGAAGGAGGGAAGAAGTTGCAAAAAGGTGGCATGAGATAAGAGAATGGGTGGAGGGTGGAAGAGGAAGGTGAGGAGGAGCAAGGAAGAACTTGAAGATGCATGAGCAGAGAAGAAGCAGATGTAAGAGGAGGAGGGAAAAGGCTCGGGGTAGGATCGAAATGAAGTACCAAGAGTTAGAAGTGCTGAAAGGTATAAGTACAATGATAAAATAAGCAGAAGACTGCTAAGGCTGCACTCACATATCGTTTGCTAATAGATGTTGGTCGGAGTTTGTGTTTGAAA
This sequence comes from Neoceratodus forsteri, assembly GCA_016271365.2. Classification (NCBI taxonomy): domain Eukaryota; kingdom Metazoa; phylum Chordata; order Ceratodontiformes; family Ceratodontidae; genus Neoceratodus; species Neoceratodus forsteri. The sequence goes on along the minus strand of CM057450.1, from coordinate 1,179,427,886 downwards.
GGGCTGAGTTTTGACTCAGAGATGTCCCTACCCAGGAGTTGAGCCAGAGGGGGCTCTATAAGCAAAGACCTGACCTAAGGTGGTGCGCATCTGGGAACAGTAAAGACCTGAGCTGCCAAGCTCATGAGTACGCTGGGTACTGTGACAAGAGCTAAGGAGCTGTTGGACCCAGGGGGTAATAAACTGAGGTGTGCCTTCTTGGCAAGTAAGCAGGTTTCATATTGAAGCCACCCAGTCTGAGCATATAGGTCACATGTGTGTGTGTATGAGGTGAGCAGCCCCTGTAAGGAGTCTGCATGCTTTGTTAAGAGCAAAAGAGATCCTGTGAAGGGATGTGGCAGAGTCAGAGCCATAAATAACCAGCCCATAATCGATGATGGTAATGACAGAGCTGAAAATTGCTATTCTTAGTGCCTCGGAGTGAGGCTATGCTTGTGCCTGTGGAGTAGGCCAATCTTTATGTTGACTGCTCGAGCTATGTTATCAACATATTGCGAGTAGGTGAGTGAGCTATCAACAGTGACCCCTAGATATTTGAAGGAGTGGATCTGTTCAAGTGGGTGCCAATGCAGTTTGTGATGAACAAGGGTTTTGACATGTGTTTCTTATAGACATTGTTTAAAAGCATCACTTTGGTCTTTTATAGTTTAGCACCAGTTTTTGAGTGCTGAACCACTTTTCCACTTCTGAGAAACTGTGTTGAAGGTTATCCTGGAGGCTCTCAGGGTTAGGATTACTAGAGTAGATCATGGCATCATCCGCGTAAAGCAGAAGCTGTTTATGACAGCCTCATGGGAAGTTATTCAAGTAGATACTGAAGAGAAGGGCTTAAGTATAGATCCCTGAGGCACTCTAGAATGGACTGGCTTCCTTTTGAGAGAGGACATTGGTTATCTTGACCTGCTGCAAATGGTCTTCTATGTAACTTTTGAATCAGCTGACAGCATCATTCACACCCCCAGCGAGGCGATAATTGACCGAGTGGCAGTGAGTGGTTCTCAGTATCAAACGTCTTCGTCAGGTTGATAAAAGCAGCCCCATCCAGATGGCCTTGGTTGAGTGCATTATATATGAAACCTGTGAATTCTAACAGTGCAGTGGTAGTACTATGACCTTTACCTTGTCTCATTTAACTGGAATTCCTGGGAATCTCCATCCCTATTAAGCAGCAATACATTGCATTGGATGTAATGGCCACTTAATTGGTTCCCAGTGGACATCCCAATAAAGCAGATATCACAATTATCCGTGTCCTGATTAAGTGGCTTGACTGGATCAGCTCCAGAAGCTGTGCGCAATATGCTGCATAATGCATTTGTTTAATGAGAACTAGACTACAGTATCAGTGGCTAGCATTGTTTCATTTTTATGTTTGCTTGCACGCATGTGCAAGAAACATAGTGCCATCATCCGAGATTTTGAGGTGTGTCACCACCTCTTCCAATTCAGTCAGTGTGTTGGCAGGTGCGGCCTGTCTGCCAATGCATGCTGGAGCTGTCTATGACAAGCTCCAAAATGCAGTGGCATACAGTTGAAAGGGACTACGCTTCAGTGAGCAGCGATCAGATATCTCCTGCTCATGCAGATCCCCCTACACACACACACCTATACACACACACACACACACACGCACACATACTGCATGCTGCCCCCATGCACACACTGTATAGCCGACGAGGGTGCCCAATCCCCTTCAGCTGTACTGTGCTCCCCCAAAGCCTTCCAAATGCCATGCTGGGTGCCCACCTCAGTGTGGCAACTGATGGTATAGCTGACGGGGTGCCCAATCCCCGCCGGCTTCACTCTCTCCCTCCCAGTACAAGGTGCCACACTGGGAGCCCACCCCAGCATGGCAACAAATGCCATGGCCGACGGGGTGCCCAACTGCGCCGGCTCCATGCCCCCCAGTTGTCCTTCTGCCAAGCTGAGCCCACCCCAGCGTGGCAAACGTCCCGTCATTTTTTTTTTTTTTTAACCTGTAAAGCAAAAACGGTCCCACACAGTCTTCCTGCCCCCACAAGCCGCACCCACTCACCGCGCACTCTGCCTCCCCACACCCCCTCACCCCATACTTACCTCCGAGTCCGCGCAACGATCTTCGTGGACCGGGAACACGCTCTGCACTTTTCAAAGCCGACGCCAACTGATGAAATGCCGGTAAGCTGTATAATAGGCTAGATAGGGTTTTTTCAACTTTGTTGCATATCTCAGGCATTTTTGGAATTTTGCACCAAATTTTCAACATGGGGTTTTGGGACCCTTCTCATGAATGCTGTCACTGTCATGGCGTTATTCGAGGCGAAGGGTGATTTTGCAGTCACTCGCAAAATCAACTTTGAGGACTGTTAGTTAATACAACACTGCCAGTGTTCATAAGCTGGGCTCTCAAGAAGACTATTTTGAAAATTTGGTGAAAATTCCAAAATATGATTGTTTTACTTGCGTATGTGCAGTTCCTATGCACGCCGTAAGTTTGTGAATTTTCAATATTTTCACTCCAGATTTTCAACATTGCCATTTTACCACACCTTCTTATGAGCAGTACAGTGGTTATTTTCACATCTCATCCAAAATGTGTTTCTCATGTAGCGCATAATGGCACAGTCGGTGTGCGTAAACCATTGTAATGGAACAAATTAAGAAAACCACAGTGACACTGTTCATGAGCAGAGGTCTTAAATGGCTATGTTGAAAATTTGGTGAAACAATTCTAAAATGACTGTTTTATTTAGTGTGCTATGCAGTTCCTACGCATCGTAAGTTCGCGAATTTTCATTATTTTCACCCAGATTTTCAACATTGTGATTTTACCACACCTTCTTATGAGTACTACAGCTGTCATTTTTCACATCTTGCCCAAAATGTTTCCGCCCATGTAACGTATAAAGGCGCAGTCGATGTGCGAAATCAATGTATGGGACACATTAAGAAAATCACAGTGACAGTGTTCATGAGCAGAGGTCTTAAATGGCTATGTTGAAAATTTGGTGAAAAAATTCCCAAAATGACTGTTTTGACGTCGTTGCTTACAGTTCCTATGCATGCTCATAAGTTTGCGAATTTAATATTTTCACTCCAGATTTTCAACATTGCCATTTTATTACACTTCTTATGAACAGCACAGCTGCCATTTTCATATGCCACCCAAAATGTGTTTTCACACATTAGCGCATAATGGTGCTGTTGGTGTCGCGAAGCAATGTTTGGGACAGATTAAGAAAATCACAGTTACACTGTTCATGAGCAGAGGTCTTAAAATGGCTATGTTGAAAATTTGGTGACAAAAGTCCATAAATGATTGTGTTACGAGTGAGCATTGTGCAGTTTCCACGCACCCTCATAAGTTCATGACTTTGTAGTATTTTAAGTCCAGATTTTCACCAGTGGCATTTTTCCACACTTCCTTATTTACAGTACAGCTGTCATTTTTCACAACATGGCCAAGTGTGTTTTCACACTTTTAGCGCAGAGATGCATGATGCGCTGTGGGAAATCATTGTTTGGGACAGATAAAGAAAACCACAGTGACACTGTTGATGATCGAGGCACCAAAATGCCTGAGTTGACAATCTGCTGTAAAAAAATCCACAACCTAACTATATTATGGAATTATGCGTTGCACAGTTTCTGTATACATCTATGACTTCACCATTTTTAAATATTTTTACCAGATTTGCAACATTGCCATTTTTACACTTCCCATGAATAGTACAGCTGTCATTTTTTGCATCCTGTTCGAATGTTTTTGCACCTGTGGTGCTAAATGTGAATCGCTGTGCATAAGCAGCTTTTGGCTAACAAACTGATATTCCCGTTCATGAGGTGGGATCACAAAACCATGTTGAACATTTGGAGTAAAAATACCAACGAATGCCTGAGGTATTAGGGTTTCCAACCATAACGCCCAACCCTGTAGAGAATGACAGGCATCAGGGGTGTGACTTGGGATTCTTGCCTGTAATGCTCATACCATTCCACACCCTGCAGCCAGTGAGAGGCATCGGGTATGCCTTGACTCTTCGGCCCCAATGTTCACCCCATTCTCCTATATTGCCCATCTCACCGTATTTTCTAATGGAATGGGGTGTGCATAAGGCCAAAGACCCAAGGAACACCGTGACACTTGTCAGTGTCTGCAGGTTGGGGTGTGGTGAAATGGCATGGCCATTATGCCTGACAACCCAAAAGCACACCCCAATGCCTGTCACTCTGCAGGGTAGTGGTGGGGTTGGCTTCAGTTCAACACTTCACTGCCATTCCTATTACGCAGCTCTGTAACTTTACACTACCACTGCCAATGCCAGCAAGCAAACATTCGGCATTGACAAATGCTTGTTTAAATATCACGCACTACTTACAAAATGCCACATTTACAAGGAACGGAGGAAATTTCGAATCATAATCAGAGATGTCCGTGAAAATCAGGGACAGTTGGGAGAGATAGGAGGAAGTATCCTCTTTTAGGTCTGAGTCCAAGAAATTGTCCAAATGAGATGATTTGGAACAGTGGCAGATAACTGAATGTGGGATGTAACAGGCAACATGTGTCTCCAGAACTGCTAGCTCCGCAGTCACAGGAAGGATAACTTGAGCCATTGGGAGGAACAATGATTGACAGAGCTGCAAGCTCAGGCTGGCACTGGTGTTGTGGTATTGACCGCACATGTCTGATAATGCATGTATTATAAGGGGAGGCTTCAAGAGGGAGCTTAAGAAACACTATTATATAGAAGGGTGGTAGAACCATGGAATCGGTTGCCCACGGAGGTGGTGGAAGCTAAGACCATGACATTATTCAAACTAGGTTGGAACAGAGCTATTGGATGAACAAAAGTAGGGAGAGCATTAGGGAGTATAGATCAAAAGGGGTTAGGTCTTGAGATCTGAATAGTTCTTAGGAACACTTGGGCAGACTAGATGGACTTTGGTTTCCTTCTGCCATTATTTATTCTATGTTTCTATGTGGTGCATGTACATGCATGCGATATGATTATGATTACTAGGAACTCCATCACGATTCTCATAATGCAATGGTATGCCTTTACTAATGTCACATCATCATTTGTACCCATACAGCTGCTAGAGTGACACACACGCACACGCCTGCATGGATACCACAATGCAGCCCGTCCATGACAACTTCTAGTCATTACATGTTGGCTCTGCTGTATCACATCTGTTGTGCTTTACATGTTAACCTGTGGTAATAGCATTTTAGTTGCTAGCCCATGCCAGTGATAGCCTGAGCATGGGGTGGGGACAGCTTGTGATTAAGGACTTGCTGACACTGGCAGTATTTGTACTGCTGCCATGGTAGCTGTAGTGATGATGGAGGCATGATGGGATTTGCACAGCTACTACTGGCAATCTCACACTGGATATGTGCTGACTAGAAACCACATGCCACATTTATATATGTCCTGATATGTACCATGCAAGTTGTTGTTGCCTCATATGCTGACCATGCCGTATCTGATCAATGATGGATTAGTGTAAGTATTACAAAAAAAATCAAGCACTTTCAAAATCCAGAATGCACAGGTCAGTGTTTATTATGACCCAAGCATGTTAGAGTTTGTCGCAGTTGTCTCTTCTCCCACATTAGAATAACTGGAGCATCATTGCAGAACTCAGCTTCCCTTCACAATACATTAAACTCAACGCTGCACACTGGGTGTTAAAACCAGTAATTATAAAATAAGAATTATGGGCTGTAGTATATAACTACTTGTTTATTTTGAACACCATTGCTGTCTGCTGCTTTACTAACTACTCAAGCTTTTCTCTTGTGGCTTACTGAGCAACATACAAACTCGGTAAAACCCTCATAATGCACTACTGTCCATTAAGAGTAAGTCAATGCCATACTGGCATTCAGTGAAAGTTTCAAACCTGGCACCTTGCCACTGGCAATGTGATTCCAAAGAAACTTGTTTTTGGCTTTACTTTAGCACTTCATTGTCATGACACCATCTTTTTTCCCCATCTATACTTTCTGCATCTTGTCCCTTGGTTCAGTGCCCCTCCCAGACCCATCACAGACTTGTGTAGCGGCCTTCTGGTTATCTACCACTAAGGGTGGCCTGCCACCTGGGGTCATGCAGTGCTTGCACAGGAAGTCAAGCAGCCGGGCTCTTTCCTTTAGATTTTCTTTCAATGGTGTCAGCATGCAATGACATGGTACATTAGCTGAGAACCTCCATGTCAGTCTGATCATGCTGTTGCAGCCAGCTGGCCTCCCTCAGGTGGCAGCCATAAAGCCAGAGACAGAACCCCTCCACAAGGAAGAAGAGCTTATGACGCACAATCCTCCCTACATGGATGAACCCCGCAATCAGAGTCCATTCCCAAACCTGGGCCAGTGGCATGGTGCCAGGCACGTCCTTCAGCAGCTCAGCCTTTTACACTGCTTGATGAGTTAGCACTAACAGCATAATTTTAGTAATGCCTCACAGTGTTCAAGTGTATACTTCACCCACCTGTTGGCTACTGCTGCACTGAGCCAAATTCAGTCAACCCCATACCACGCACACACACACAAAAAGGAAACGTGACTGGATTGTTTTATTTTAGGACACCAGTGCATGTGGTCTGTGATTGCTGAATGATGGTCTCCTGATTTCCTGATCTCAGCCTCCCTGACAGTCATTCCGACACCATTCCTAACCCACCCACCCTCACTAGAACAGATACAGTGAAAATTACAGCCAATATGTAAATGTACCATCTGTATTTCTTTTATTTGTATTTTTATTTCTGTTTTTATTTTAAATATAAACACCTTGTAGAATTTGTGGGGAGGTCTGGTTGCATACAGGAGATGCATATTGTGGCTGTGGAGGACAGAAGCATACCCAGGGAAACACCTGCCTCCTCCACTGTTCCATCCCATCCAGCCCTGCTCCCTAGGTAGTACCCCCCAGTGGCACTGATAGTGAGCAGACGATGATGATGATGATCATGACAATGATGACAGAGCTTCTGGAAATGAAAATAGTCAGCAATCAGAAAAATTATTTTGGAGAGTGAACTCTGCTGCAGTGATAAGACTGACACAATTTGAGTCAATCAGGCAAAATCATATTGTAATTACTCATACTGGACCCAGCACTCCAGTTTTTCAGTCACTCAACCATTAGACGCCAAGAAGAGTAAGGTGAGGGAGGAACCACCATTTAAAGACATACACACAAGCAAAATGTCACCACAAGTACATTGTAAGAAAAGGAAAAATATTTAAAAACAAGCATTTGTCAATGCCGAATCTTTGCTTGCTGGCATTGGCATTGGTATGTAAAGTTACAGAGCTGCATAACAGGATTGGCTGCAAAGTATTGAACTGAAGCCAACCCCACCACCACCACCCTGCAGAGAGTGACAGGCACTGGGTGTGCCTTTGGGTCGTCTAGGCATAACGACCAGGCCATTTCACCACACCCTACCCTGCAGACACTGACAAGTGTCACAGTGTGCCTTGGGGTCTTTGGTCTTATGCGCACCCATTCCATCAGGAAATAAGGTGAGATGGGTGCGGTATGGAGAATGGGGTAACGCTTTGGGCCCGAAGAGTCCGAGGCACACCTTGATGCCTCACTGGCTGGAATTGTATGAGCATTAGGCAAGAATCCCAAGTCACACCACTGATGCCTGTCATTCTCTACAGGGTAGGGCTTTATGGTTGGAAACCTTAATGCCATAGGCATTCATTGGTATTTCCTCCAAATTTTCAACATGGTTTTTGTGACCCCACCTCATGAACAGTGGCAATATCAGTTTGTTAGCCAAAACTGCTTTTGCACAGTGACTATGGCATTTGCCACCACAGGTGCAAAAACACATCTCGAACAGGATGTGAAAAATGACAGCGGTACTGTTCATGGGGAGGTGTAAAATGGCAATGTTGAAAATCTGGTGTGAAAATCTTAAAAACTGGTGAAGTCACAGTGTGCGTAGAAACTGTGCACGCACACCCGTAATGTAACTAGTTTGGGATTTTTACAGTAGCTTGTTAACATAGGCATTTTGGGACCTCCGATCATGAACAGTGTCAGTGTGATTCTCTTTATCTGTCCCGAACAATGATTTCCACAGCTAACATGCATTTCTGCGCTGAAAGTGTGAAAACATATTTTGGCCATGTTGTGGAAAATGACAGCTGTACTGTTCATAAGGAGGTGTGGAAAAATGCCACTGGTGAAAATCTGGACTGAAAATATTACAAATTCATGAACTTATGAGGGTGTATGGAAACTGCGTAATACTCACTACGTAACACAGTCATTTATGGAGTTTGTCAACAAATTTTCAACATAGCCATTTAAGACCTCTGCTCATGACCAGTGTCAGGTGATTTCTTAATCTGTCCCAAACATTGTTTTCCATACACCGACTGTACCATTGTGTGCCATATGTGCGAAACAAATTTTAGGCGAGATGTGAAAAATGGTAGCTGTACTGCTCATAAGGAAGTGCGGTAAAATGGCACTGTTGAAAATCTGGTGTGTAACATTACAAATTCGAAACTTGCCGTAGCGTATGTGAGGAACTGCACAATGCTTCCTAAAGCAGTCATTTTTGGGAATTTTTCACCAAATTTTCAACATAGCCATTTTAACACCTCTGCTCATGACCAGTGTCACTGTGATTTTCTTAATGTGTCCCATACATTGATTTAAGACACCGACTGCACCATTGTGTGTGCTACATGGGCAGAAACATGTTGTGGGCGAGACAGGAAAAATGACAGCTGTACTGCTCATAAGGAGGTGTGGTAAAATGGCAATGTTGAAAATCTGGAGTGAAAATATTGAAAATTTGCCGAACTTACGTGCGTAGGAACTGCGCAATGCTGCGCTAAGTAAAACAGTCATTTTTGGAATTTTCCACCAAATTTTCAAAATAGGCTTCTTGAGAGCCCACCTTATGAACACTGGCAGTGTCGCTTCATTACTCGGTCCCAAAGGTGATTTCTGCAGTGACTATGAAATCACCCTTTAGGCCCAAATAACACCATGACAGTGACAGCATTCATGAGAAGGGGTCCCAAAACACCATTTTGAAAATTTGGTGCAAAATTCCAAAAATGCCTGAGATACAGCAAAGTTGAAAAACCCTATCTGTTACATTATACAGCTTACCGGCATTTCCTCAGTTCGCGGTCGGCTTTGAAGAGTGCAGACATGTTCCCGTCCACGAAGATCATCACGCCAGACTCCAGAGGTAAGTATGGGGTAAGGGGGTTTGGAGGCAGTGTGCGTAGTGGGTGGGTGCGGGTGGGGGCAGGAGACTGCAAAGGACCTTTTTTGTTACAGGATTTTTTTAATGATTAAGGCAGCCAGGGCGTTTGCCATGCTGGGTGGGCTCCCAGCATGGCAGCTGGAAAGGATGTTTGAGGGGCTGGAGCCATGGGGGATTAGCACTTGCTTGCCATACGGGCTAGTGCCACGCTGGGGTGGGCTCCCAGTGTGGCAGCTGTAAGCGGTTTGGGGGAGGGCTGGAGCCGACGGGAGTTGGGCACCCCATTGACCATACCAGCGCTGCCGCTGGGGTGGGCTCCCAGCATAGCAGCTATAACACTGTTTGGCAGGGGCTGGAGCCGGCGGGGGATTGGGCACCCGTCGGCTGCCCGCTTGTATGCGTGGGGCGGAGGTGCGTGGCACGCAATATGCGTGCATGCATGTTGAGGGGAGCTCTGCTCACTGAAGTGGAGCTCCTTTCAGCTGTATGCCACTGCATTTTCCTGCTGTCATAGACAGCTGCAGCAGTGATTGGCGCACCGCGCACGCGCTGCAAACACACTGACTGAATTGGAAGAGGCTGACACACCTCTGGAAAACTCGGATCATGGCATTATGTTTCTTGCACATGCAAGCAAACATAATAGCAGCACATTCTAAACCATCCAAGAAATGACTCAGATAGTTGAATATGTGGTGCTGTTTTTAAATATTTTCCTTTTCTTACAATGTGCATGTGACTTTTTACACATAAATTTTGCTGTGTGTACGTCTTTAAAGGGAAACAGTCAGCACCAAAGGCCCCCCACACACACATAGAAGTATGAGACTGGTTCCAATTTGCACTTTGTACGCAAAACATTTTTGTGCCAGCCCAATGGCATAGAAGTCTGAGGCGCTTATACACCGTATGTTTCCATGCCGCTGATCCCATAAGAGGATTGAGCAGCCGTCTGGCAACTCTTCTTCTTGTACTGGGAAGGTGGAACTTCCAAGCCTTTGGCTGCTACCAGGTGGAGGCTTAGTGGTAGTGCCGATGTACAGGAGATAGACAAAGGTCAGTGTAACAGAGGTGTGGGATTCAAGAGCAAACACCAGTTGTAGAACCAAAACAAAATAGCTTTTATTCAGCAGGATCCAACAATATTATAAGCGCATTTTCAACAAAATAAAATAAACTGGTTTCATACATCCAAAGATAGAATAGCTCCAAACTGCATACAAGTTCCATACATGAGCAGAGTATCACCAGGGAGAACAGAGGGTACAACCCAAAGCTGAACCCAAAATGAACTAACTAGCCCTAGGATACATCATCCTTTTATAGTGCTAGGTGCCATGTGATACAAAAGTCTCCACCTACTTTTACATATTCCTACTATAACAACATTATCTCTAATGTTATTTTCCCTGTTTTAGCATTACACAGCTTTGAACAACATGTTAAGTGTCACAGGACGCCTAATGTCCATTATTGCTTTGTTAATACAAAAATAACAACTTGTCTCTTACAGTCAAACCCCTACCCTTAAGCCAGCCTATAAAATTGGGAAGCAGATCGCTGCCAGCTCTATAGAGAGCAGTACAGTCTAGCAAGAGCCACAGCTGTTATACTTTCGCCGGTACACACGCCAACAAGTTACAACTCTGAAAATATTTAGTTTTCTTTGTTGCTAAAGCAGAAATATAGCGTTTACAAGTGCTACCAAAAGCTGGGCTGCCATATTAAAAGGCTAAAGGCTAAATCATTGCTCGTTAAGTTGTAGTGTTTATAGTCAATTCCATGAAGGAGGACTTAAACGAAGTTATAGTGACCATTATAGAGAAATAGGGCTGAACAAATTAAGAGTCGCTAGAAGCTCGCTTTGAGTCCTTCTTTATACAGTGGAAGGTGGGGGCGGGGTAGCACCAGAGTAACAATGTAAACGGGAGAAAACCAGAAAAACAAAATGAAAGGATTATGAAGCTTTGCACGGACACATTCATAGTAAGGTCCTTGTAAAAAAAAAGAGGATAAGTACCTGTATTCCAGGACCGATATACATGCTCAGATGGGAAAAGGTTACCAAAACTACAAATCATGCCTACTTCTCATAATTTATGTACAGCTTACTTCAACCCATATTTACACATTCACGATGTCGTATCCGGGAGGGGCGATCATGAACACGTTTGTGTAAGAGAACGTCTTGCGATCGAGGAGCTTGTACGGATTAACAGTAGGTGAGGTAGAGACCACGGTGAAGGGATAGAAAGAACTATAGACAGGTGGCCTACCTGCCTAAGGGAAATAAAAGAAGAGATAAACAAGAACAGAATCAGAGGTGCTGTTGCAACAGACTTGACATGGGGAAAGAAAGGTGTCTCTATATTTACTGTCATCCTGCTACAGTCAGGGAGGGTGAAAGGAGCTGTGGTTTCAGAATTCATGTGTACCTTCATGCACTGCATCGTTCATGCTGCTGGGATCTCGGGGAGGGGAGGAGGAAAAAGCGAGTGCTTCTGGGCTTCATAAAGCCTGCTGGGACACCTGACTTGCCCTTCCACTCTGGCTGGTGGGTCTTCTGGATTTGATATTGTGTGGGGAGGATGGCCTTCCTCCTGGCCCCACTGTGGAGGGGTGAACCATGGGGAACTAGTCTGCCAGCATGGAGGGAGTGAAAGGGATGGTCAGGGGTGTCCCAAGGAACATGGTTGAGTAGCCGCTCCTGTCTGACTTAAGGAGGATAAACACTTCCATGGGAAAAACACATTTTGGTTATTTACTGTTTACTGTAGTATAGTAGATTTATCAGACTAATTTTGTTTTCTTCAGGCTGGCATCTTCTGTAACTACAAATCCCGAATCCCTGCAGCTGACATTAGAGCAGAACTGCAGCAGTAGGAGATTCAATAGCCTGCAGTGAATGTTATAGTTTTATAGACCTGATCAGATATTTTCTGGTCCTTTTTTTCTGGGGCTGGCACAGTCCTCTGTGACTGTACTTAACCCCAGGAGGAAGCTGGACCAGCAAATAAAATATCAAAGCTGATATAAACTTTATCATGCACTGCAAGCTACTGAATCTCCCACTGCTGCAGCCCTGCTCTGATGTCAGCTGCAGGGATTCTGGATTTGTATCTCACAGGTATTAATAAGGTGCAGGAAGGTAGCATTTTCCATAGAAAAGTTGCTCCAGAACAAGGATTCATGCTATGGAGCTGGTGGAGGGGAGGCTCAGAGAGATGTAAGGGAATACTTTTTCACAGAGAGGGTGGTGGATACTTAAACAGCCTCCCAGCAGAGTTGGTGGGTGCTAAATGGTAACTGGATTCAAGCATGCATGGAATAGACATAGAGGGACCTTAGAAGTAAGGTAAGGGGGAGAAGACCTTAGATCGAGTAGGGTCTGTGGTGGCACAGTAGGTATGGAATATAGGGAGGACTAGGAGGAACAAGATGTCCCTATCTGCTCACAACTTCTCTGTTTCTCTGTTATGTTTGTAGTTACAGATCTAAGCACCTTCTGGCAGCTACTAGTTAACTTCAATTGCTAAGTGTAACTAGGCAGGAAGAGCTAGTGATGCCAGTAGGTCTGGGATTTGGGCTTGCTTGCTGCTGGCAGAGGGCCCCCATCTCAGAGGATATAAATAGTAGAGAGATTAGATTTTAAGGGAGCTTGGAGAGGGGAGAGAAGAGAGAGTCACGGGTTTGGGCTCACAGTTTGGCCAGAGGGCCATAACAGTGTTGGGTGCACCACTTGCCACCCTGGCCTCGCCCAGCAAAGATCCGTGACATGGAGAAGTAAGGCCACTTTGGGCTGTTAGCAAGGGGCGAGTGGAGCAACAAGCCTGGGTCCTGTCAGATCTGTTGGGAGCTGGACCCCTTGACAGGCAAGAAGGATGGAGGCCCGTCAAGTGATCTCTGGCACCTTGGTAGGAGTAAGCACCAATGGCGGCACTGTTTTCTAAGTAAGCTTGCCCATGGGTGAGTGCAGCCTGGGAGCTGGTGTGTGTTCTGTGGGTGGGCCTGCTATGGCAGATTTGGCCTGGGGTGCAGTTTGGAGGTGGCAGCCTGGACTGTTGTGGGTGTAGTGGTGGCAGATGTCCTTCTATTCCCTGGCTGGTGGCTGCTACAGTGGTTGGGCTCTCAGGTTGGGCAGCCTGTGGAGGTAGAAGGGTCCATGTGGAGAATGGTTGGTTGGGACCCTGGCAGGGTGTCAGACTGTCCGGGGCTCCATGTGGCACAAGCACCAGTCCCTGGGTGAAGACAGTCCAGAAATTGAAATTGCTGCATGAGTGGATAGTGCCTCTGGGTCTCTGTAGGTCCAGGAGTGTGCAGAATTCCATGGGGCGACTTGGTTTCTGTAGGTCCAGGAATGTGCAGCACTCTGCAGGAGAGAACAGTTTGGTGCGTGGCATCAGTGATTGGGTATACAGAAGGTCTCTGGTGGTTCAGTTCTTTCTAAAAGAATACCAATTTGACTGTGTAAGACCTTGAAGTAAAGAGAATGCTCCCTGCAATGTAAGACACCCCAGTGGGGAAGGTTTGAAGAAAGGCAAAGTAAGAAATGGGACTGTGGCAGAAACACCTCATGCTGTCCACAGCGATTACCTCAGTTGAGTTTGGCTGAGACTCAGAGAAGGGAAAGTAAGTGAGGGCCTGTGTAAAGTCAGAGTAAAATGAAGGGATATGAAGTGAGAGTGCTGCTGAATATGAAAATACCTTTAAGTGGACTCGCCTTTGCCCACCTTACTGCTGCTGTCAGAAATGTAGCCTTTTCAGCTCAAGGAATGTCTGCAAGCTGAATCAGTCTGTTGGCAAAAAGACTGTTGCAGAACAAATGTCAGGTGCCTACCTGTAAAGTAACCCTGCCGTGGATTGTTTACCCTCCCCTCCATGGAGTGACTGTTCCTGTTTATCAACTGTTCATTAAATGGAGTCCCCTGTTTCTGAAGTTTTGGTGTTTGCCTCACTTATTGGAGGAGCTGTTTTGCTGCTAAAGAAGTTTGCCTTCACAGCCAGCCACAAGTGTGTTCCAGGGTTGGATCCGGACACCCAGCGCACCATCGATGGACATTGTTGAGAGGCCTGCCTGGTGAAGACAGCCTAGAAAGGCCTCTGGTGGAAGTAGCCAAGGCCACCACCCTTGCATCGCTTGGGCGGTCCAAGGCAACCCTGATGGAGCTAATCCATCACCTGCACCACCCGAGGGAATCCAGGTACTGTTTTCCTGTTATTATTTCTGGACTGTGTTTTTTTGGTTATACAGTGCCCCTCCCAGGACATTTACCATCTGGATACCCATAGATGCTGGGGGGCTTATACAGAAAAGTCAGCATGGAAGAAAGCAAATGAGTCCGATACAATCTACTACACTGCAGTGAACAGTTAGTAAAAATTGTTTATGCAAACAAAGTGCAATTGGGACCAGCCCCACACATGGGTGTGGAGCTCCTAGTGCTGACTGTTCTGCTTTAATAAATAATGAACTATGTAAGACATCCATAGTGGGGAATTGTTCACCTTGTTAATGTGCTGCAAAGTGGAGGTGCAAAACGCTGCGCCCAGTGAGTCTTCCTCACCTTGGTGATATGACTGCTGTTGCACTTTAATATGGAATAAACCTGTGAAACACATTAACTTCTAGTGATTTCCGACTGGCAAGCCGGTGTGTTGTGTCCTGTGAGCAGTTGTATTGGAGATGATTTTGAAGCACTCACCAAGCCAGTGGCCCACTTCTGCATTCTAAAATCATCTTGTGGCTGTCTATGGAGAATAGGACCATACTGAGGGAAAACTTTCCCTCCACTCTTCCATGCCACTCAACCCTACTTCCTTGGTAGTATACCCCATGGTGGCCCTAACAATGGGTAATGATGACTTCACGACTTACACGGCCCACGTGAAAATCAAAGAAAAGAATTCTGGGAAATAATCAGATTTAAATAACTAAATCAAAAGAAATGAGCAGCAAAATGGCCAACAGAGGCAAAGACAACCTTAGAGCAAAAAGACCTCGAGCTGCAATACAAAACAAGTGGAAGATGGCTCGAGATTCCGCTCCCTAGCTCCCTAATCGAGTCACAGTACCTGCTGGCAAGTGCACAGGGCTGCTAATTGATACAGATCAGAGGAAGAAAACTATCGAGGAACAGATTCAACAAATAATTTAAGAAATAAAAGCCTCTAGAAGGAAAATAAACAGGATTTAAAAACTAAATGACCAAATAACAGGAATAGATAAGGATGAGCAGCAGACGGAGGTACGGGTTGAGGCTGTGGAGCATAAGAATGCACAACTGACGACTGCATTGGGCCTCCTAATGAAACAAGCTGAAATGATGCACTATTAAATGTATAGACCTCGAGGCGAGGTCTCAGAGAGACATTTGTGGTTATCGGCCTCTGGAGAACACAAAGAACTCGGTCATGGCTGAATTCTTGCAGGGTTTCTCATCAAAGTCCTGAAGCTACCAGCAGGGACTAATACACAAACTGAAAGAGCGACAGGGCACTGGTGGCCAGATCAAGGGATCCACAGCAGACCCAGGCAAATCTTTATCAAATTTGCTAGCTACAGGATTAAAGTGATGATCTTAAGAAAAGCATGGCAGCAAGGAGTGGTGACATATAAAGGCCCCTTATATTCTGAGCAAGATTATCCAATGGAAATACACCAACAAAGACTGAAATATCTGCCCTATATTAGAGCTCTAAAGTAGAAATAAAAATATAATTTCAGACCCGTGATCTAGCACTGCTGCGAGTCTTCTGGGAAGATGGCACGAGAACCTATGCAGGCCCAGAGGAGACCCGAGTGGCACTGGCACAGCGAGGCATCATGGTGTGCCCTATGGAGAAGGCCCAAGGATCAGTGATGCAGCAAAATCCCAGCAGAACCAAGAAGTGGCAGAGAGTTTCAGAGGGTGAAATAATGGGAGCACTGGAAGGATGATGGCAGAACAAATGATGAGCGACATAGGAAAATATTACACACTCTGACAGCTACAGACCAAGAAGAAGCAGTTACATAGGACACGCCTGGTGAGAGATGGATTGGAGCCACAGTGAAGCTAGAAAAGAAAAAGAGAAAGAGAAAGGAGGACTGTTCAGAGCCACTGGATGTGGAAACTGAGGCTATGCATGAGTAAAGGACCATTGAAGGGATCCACAACTACAAGGAAGAAAGGAACTTTAAGCTAAGTGCTGCATGGCAGCAGGTGGGAGGGGGCTTTCTAAGGGATAAAGGGCCACCAAACAATATCACGGGAACCAGAAATTTAAAGTTTAAAGACTGGATGAAATAATGATGTAGTAGGGGAATGGTACTGAAGGAGATGGAGGATTAACCAAAATAACTAATGGACTACCAACTCCAACATTAGAACAAGACTTTCATTTACCAGGAATAGAACTTTATGTAAACAATGTGCGTCGTGGGTTTAGACAAACAGATCTTTGGGGAGAGGATGATGTTTACTCATGCTACCCAGTTCAGGATGCATGAAGGATGGATGAAATGGAGACCTCAGGATGAAGTGCTGGTTTGCCAGGAGAAACAGGGCCCTCACGTTGCACCGTGGTGGTCGTTCCTGTTTGTTGGTGTTGAGCAGTGAGCCGAATTCCCGGTGGCTCTCTCGGTGGATGTAACTCTGTGGCATGAATGACAATCTAGGCTGAGATGGTGAGGCCCAGACCAGATGAACAAGTCGGATACAGTCTGGTAAGGTTGCTGGATGCAGCCTCCAGCTAGCATGACATGGTCAGCGAGGTGGGGAACCAAATTAAGACCCATGCTCCACATTCAGCACACTTATAGTAAAAGCAGGTAAATACGACAGTTCAGAGGACAGTCCAGTTGCTATTCACAGTGTCTCTGTGCAAACCGACGTTCTGCAGTAGGTTTCAAGTCCTGACAGGCCGATCTACATTAGGCAAATCTTCGGTTCACTTCAGGTGAAATTCACTTTGTCACAACTCAGGTTCCGATCGCAAAACTTCAGTTTCGGATAAAGTCCTATTTCAGGCTCAAGGTCTCTTCATTTGAGAAGAAGGTAGCAGGCAGGTCAGACACAGCCTTCCTGACAATTTCCTGTGTACCACGCTGGAGCAGCTGCTCGAATCACCGAGCTGTTCGCCTCTCAACTCCAATCTCACACTGACTCTCTGCTGCAGGCAGCTCGGACTTTCCCAGTAATCCAAAAGGTTCAATTGCTGATCCATCTGTCTGTGACAGCAAGAGCTCCCTTCCAAGTCCATTTAGGCACCAAACTGTAAAAACTACAATTCCTACAGAACTCCACTCCCACAAGACCCCTGAGGACAGGCTCCATTTAGGGTCCCCAAAGGTACTGATTGGTCCCAACTGGCAGTCCAGAACCAAGATGGTGGTGATTAACAGAAAGTCCATGCTGCAAAGAAGGCAGGTTAGACAAACTACTATATCATTATTAATAAAGGAGATAATCAGCAAACAGTCACAGTTCTCAATAGGGCCCTCTGCCCAACTAGCAATGGCAGAATGGAGTGATTATATGGTAGCCCAGGCGGACTCAAGCTTAGGAACACTTGGACTCCACCCAGATTAATTATAAACAATGAGATAGGCAGCCTTTAAGAGACAGGCATGGAGGCTAACAGAGCACTCGCATGCAGACATTTTCAAATGTTAGAACACAGAACAGCAGCCTGGCAGTGGGCATTTAGGCAAGCCCAGGAAGACATTCTAGGAACCTCCATTTGTGGGGGAGGTTACACTGAGAAAGGGAGTGGAAGATCACAAAGAATACGCTGGCCAAAGGTTCAAACAGGGTACCCACAGAGAAACTAGACACCCGGGAGGGGAGGGCGAGATAAGGGAGGGAGAAGATGCTCGGCTGCAGCATGTATTGATACTTGGCCAAACTTGGCATCAGGTCAGAGAAGGAGAGGACCTATAGCTATTTGACCAATGTAGTAGCCCCTGGGAGCAGAGGGTGAGACTGCTACAACTCCAGATGTCAGAAGAAAGAGGGAGATCTGACACTCGGTGATAGATGGGCAACTTAGTCTCATCCTACCTTGGAATAAAGGACTGTTGTTTTATTGTAAGGAGGGAGGGCCCTGTTGGCACCTTACACCCTGTTTTAAAAGTTACTCAGTTAATCTTGGCAGAGAATAAGATGAAAGAGAAATGCTATAGGGCTCAGAAGACATACACTACTGAGTTATTGATGGGAGAGAGGAACCTGGAAGTTTTTCGTGATAAGAGATGATGAAGACCGTAAGTACTAAGGTGCTGTCCTTCAATGTAAATAGCCTAACCAACCCTATTAAGAGAAAGAAAATAATGTCATATATCAAACAGACCAGATCGAAGTGATCTTCTCCAAGAGTCGATCTTGACTAATGAGGAACACGACAAACTGAAAATATTTGGTTATTCAGACCTATTTGCATCTTCCTATAAAACAGGAAGGAGAAGGGAGTGACAATCCTCATTCCTAACAATACTCCTTTCGAAACTGCTAGAATGAAGAAATAGACAAGGAAGGAAGGTACGCTCTGGTAAAAGGTAGGCTTACACGGACAGGTGGTGACCCTACTTCAATATATGCTCCACCAGGCTCCCAATATACATTTTATGGGAACATACTGATGAAGGTAGCACAACAGACAGAGGGGTCCTAATATGTGGAGGAGACTGGAACCTAACGCTAGAACCTAACCTGGACAGCACATCCAGAATCCCAAGAGCAGGACATAAGATAGCAAAACAGGTCAAACCCTAATAAATAAGCTAGGAATGGTAGATGTCTGGCGATATTTGAAGGACAATCGAGGGGTGTACTTTTTTCTTGGCAGCACACCAGATGTACTCCTGCCTGGACCTATGCTTAATACTGAAGGGTGATATCTCCAGGATAGTGAGATGCAGGGTGGGAACAATAGCACTGTTGGACCACACCCCAATATTTTTGGAAATAAACCTAAAGAAAACCCCAAAAGCATCATTTTGAGACTTAATTTAGCCCCACTGAAGGATAAAGAGGTGATACAGGAAATCCCTCAACTGATGGAGCAGACAATACAGGACCATAGGGGCTCAGAGGTTAATGCAGGTATATTATGGGACACCATTAAAGCAATACTCAGAGGAAAGCTGATTGCTATAGTGGTCGCTAGGCAAAACAGAGAAGAGAGAAACAAAGAACCATAGAAGAACAAATAGGGAACCTAGAAGCACAACAAGTACAAATTGAAAGAGGGAGGGGAGGGGAGAATTAGGAAACTCAAGAAATAATTGAATACACTTTAGAATATAAAATACAAAGGAACATTCAATTCATAAAACAATGATATTATAAGGGAGAACTAGAACAACTACGTTGTTGGCATGTCAACTTAGGGGCAAGGAGAGCTAAAGCTCAAATCCTTAATATACATCACTCACAGAAGCCCCAACCAGTAACAGAAATAAGGGAGATACTAGAGGCCTTTACAAAATATTATACTGAGCTATATACCCTAACACCAGATACACAGGGAGACAGGATAGCCCAATACCTATACCAGCTGTGCCTACCTAGATTAACAGATGAACAAGCCCAAAAACTTATAGGACCCATAACAGTACAGGAGATACAAACAGCTATAGGAATAGTAAAACAGGGAAATGTACAGGCACTGACAGATTCTCTATAGAATTTTATAAAAATCTCGAAACCCATAATCCCACAGATACAGAAGGTATATCAGGAGGTGATGGGGAGGGTGGAGGGTTCCCCATCCTGGAGACAGGCTGAATCACAGTGATCCCAAAACCAGGAAGGACCCCACTAATTGCTCCTCATATCGCCCCATATCGATTCTTAACATACATTATAAAATAATGGCTTCAATATTCACCAAAAGACTAGAGCACTTGATCCCAGTATTAGTTAACATAGATCAAATGGGCTTTGTAATGGGAAGACAAGCTGCAGACAATGTACAGAGAGCCATGAACATCATAGATCATTTAACAGCCACAAACACCAAAGCGGTAGTCATGAGCATGGACGTGAAAAGGCCTTTGATAAGGTCGAATGGCCATATCTACAGGGGTTCTCTGGATTTGGTCTCGGGAAAATTTCCAAAAGATTATCCAGAGGCTATATGATCTACCCACGGCCTACATAAGGGCTAATGGACAAATAACACAGGTGGTGGGATTGGGAAGGAGCATGAGACAAGGGTGTTCACTATCCCCAGTGCTATTTTCATTATATATTGAGCTGTTAGCTCAAAAGATTAAACAAGAAAGGGGTGGGGAGATAGGACCAGTGGAGCAAAAGATAGCCCTATATGAGGATGATAGCCTTTATTTTGTCAAATCCAACTGAGTCAATACCCAAATTAATGACCCTCATAACAGAATGTCACGAAGTTTCAGGATATACTCTTAATCAGGCTAAAATGGAAATACTTACCTTTAATTATGTGCCCACCTTCAACTTCACGCAGCAGTTCCTGACGAGATGGACCCTACTGCACTTAGAATTTTAGGAATAACCTTATGAAACACTAATGGCTCAATATACCAGGGCAACTGTGCTCCTTTCTCAAACAGATAAAAGAAGACAGAAGATGGAACGCACAACCCATACCACAGCATGCCAGAATACAAATCACAAAAACAAATATACTCCCATGCCTACTATACCTCTTTTCAATGTGCCCCAGTTATCTTATCTAAGCAATGGTTCAGGAAACGCATAAAATTATATATAAATTCCTTTGGGCAAACAAGAGACCTAGAATAAGAGGAGAAGTACTGCAGGTGGCAAAGAGATGGGGAGGTTGGGTAGTCCCAGACTTAGAAAGCTACTGGATGGCTGCACAAATGAGATGGGCAATGCAATGGGGAAGTCCATGGGTGAAAGCCCACTGGAAAGACATAGAAGAAATTAAAATGATAAATGGACAACCTGGGGTCATCTATTAGGCCTAAGATACCAACAGGGGAACAATGGTACATGTCGATGAAAGTGACATTAAAGGCCATAGAGAGGTTTTAGGAACACACTAGAATTAAAAGGGATAAATGGCAATATACCTGGTTAATACAGAACCCAGACTTCCAGCCAGGGAAAATGGATGCCTGGTATAAACACCAAACACAAAACGGTTTCCAATACATTAAGCAGATTATGAAAGGGGTCACCCTACTAACATCTGATGAGTGTAGCAGAAGACATAGCTGGAAAGAAACGGACAGGTTTAGATACCTTCAGATTCGAACTATGCCATAGCTCAGATGAGGAAAGCACAAGCGAGACAGTGGAAGGAGACATAACTATTGAACTAGTACTGAGAACACCACCTAAAGGGGGCAATCTCAAGACTATATAGCTACCTTACATCTAACAGGAAGACATCACAAATCAAATTGCAAAGAAGTTGGGGAAGAAGCTGAGATTCATCTGACCAAAAGGAATAGGAAAAATATGGCATACAGCTTTCCATACCACCTCATCACCAGGATGGAAAGAATACACATGGCAGGTTAGGATATGATTCTTCATTACCCCACATATTAAATCGGCAGGTTAGATATGATTCTTCTACCACATATTAAAGCCCAATGGGGAGAGACAGGAGACAGTAGCTGCTGGAGACAATGGGGAAAAAAGGGGACACATTACATATTCTATACATGCCCGAAGATACAAATCTTTCTGAGAGGTGGAAGATATCATTCAACAGTTATTTCAACTACAGACACCATTAGCAATACAACACACTATCCTGGGTCTCCACCAAGAGAGATCAGGGTGGCCAATTACAGATATCTATGTGCAATCTGCATGGGTGCAGTGAGTAAAGCCATAAAAAGAAAGGGCTGAACCCCAGCCCCCAGAAACACAAGATTGGGAAAAGATAGTGAATGATATACAGGAGATGGAAAGACTGACATACTCAGTAGGAGACAGGATTGAGAAATTTCTAGGGAGATGGACTACATGGATAGTACAGGTATAGATTGACCTAAATGCAGGAAGGAACCAGGGCTAGTAAACTAAGAGACACCAGATGTAAAAATACTAGAGGATAACTATTAGGAAAACACTTGGAGGGAGGATCCCACCCAAAGTGAGGGCCAAAATGACAGCACCTTATAAATAAGCATGGGTAGGAGATATAACAGACAACTCACAATGACAGACCTATAGTATATAGAGAATAATAATAAAGACAAACAACTCTGGTTAGGTTATGGTTTTCTTTTTTTTTCTTTATTTGATAGTATTAAGAATAAACCAAGATACTAGAAAGAAGAATAATGTACATGAACAGTAATTGTTAAAAGAAAAACTGCATAATATGTATGGAAGATCTCAAATGACAATGTACAACTGTGATGAGTGCACAATAAAGAAAATATATAAAAAAAATGATGAGTGATGATTATAATGATGAAGAAAATTATGACAGAGCCTGAGAAAATTAAAATGGTCAGCAAGGCCAGCCTGCCAGAGCAGCAGTCGGGTTTCTGCTAGCAACGCTAATGCCCCAGGTTCAGGAATGGATCTGAGGAGTTGGAGGCCAGCCAGGGGCAGGAGAACTGTGTGATCCATGGACTGCTCTCCTTCTTTAGGGGGAGAGTTTGGCATGTGATCAACCCCTGGTGGAGGCAGGAGAGCAGCTGCTGGAGCTGAATTGTAGGGAGGCGTGCTGGACATCATTGCTTCAGCGCAGTACATCATTGCACCCCACAACTCCCAGGGAACCAAAGCAAGCAAAATGACAGCCCCATGGATGACGCCCACTCTTTGGTCCTGCTATGCCAGCCCACAGCTCGGTTGGTGACTGAGCTTACAGTCTCCATTGGGAACGGCCCAACCCAGCGGCCTTGCCCTGGGAGGTAAGCCAGGGAGGAACACCAGTAGTTGGGGTCTGGAACCAAATACAGGCTTCTGTCAAGGGGCACCTACTCAGGGCCCTGGCCAGGGCCTGGGAGGTTGTCACCCAAAGTATGTCCCGGGGGCAGGGGAGCAGGGGCTGAGCTCCCAGGACCAGGCACTAAAAAATAATTTAAAAAATGCTCAGAAATAAAATGTATTATTTTGGAAGAGTGAGGTGTGCTGCAGTGCTAAGACTGACACAATTGAAACCAAATGAATTTTGTTAACTGTGTGGGACAGAGCCATAAACAGGAGCAACATCTTCCTTCTCCACTGTTCCATCCCACCCAACGCTGCTCCCTAGGTAGTACTCCCCATGGTGATGCTGATGATAAGGTAATGTTGATGATGAAGAGATGATGGCAGTGCTTGAGAAAGTAAAATGGTCAGCAGTCAGAAACCTGTATTATTTCAGAAGAGTGAGCTGTGCTGCAGCGCTGAAACTGTTACCATCTGAGGCAAATTCATAATGTGGCTAAGGAGAACAGGAGCATACCTAGAGGCAACACCTTCCTCCATAACTGTTCCATCCTACCCAGCCCTGCTCCACTATAGTACACCCCCACGGTGGCACTGATGATGAGGTGATGATGATGATGATGATGAAGAAGATGATGAGAGAGCCTGAGAAAATGAAAATGGTCAGTAATCAGAACAATGTATTATGTTGGAAGGGTGAGCTCTGTTGCAGTGCTGAGACCGACAGCCTGAGGCAAATGTATGTGTGGCTGGCTATGGCAGACAGACACATACCCACAGGCAACCCTTGCTCCTCCACTGTTCCATCCCCTCCAACAATGCTGTCCTAGTTAGTACTTCAGATGGCAGCACTGATAATGGGTGATGAAGATGATGCCAAAGCTTGAGAAACTGAGAATGGTCAGCAGTCAGAAAACTGTAGTAAATTAGAAGAGTGAGCTCTGCTGCAGACCTGAGCCTGACACAGCTTGAGGCCAATACATATTGCAGCTATGAGTGACAGGGCATACCCAAGAGCAACACCTTCCTTCTCCCTGTTCCATCCCACCCAACCATGCTTCCTAGGTATTACTCTATGTGGTGGCACTGATGATGGCAAGGCAAGGCAATCTTTATTTATAGAGCGTCCCATCCCTGAGGCTCTGAGCGCTTACATAAAACAAGGCAGAAAATGTGAAACAGGCTATAACATAACTCAACATTTTAAAATATAATCAGATGACACAGACACCAAGCAGATCTAAGGTTACCTATCTGGGGAAAACTTGCTTGAATAAAAGATCTTCAGAGCAGCTTTAAAGTCTCCACCAAGCTGGCCATGTGAATGTACCCAGGAAGTAAATTCCACAAAGCTCAGTCCCTGAAAGTCTCAACTGGGAAGGTGGGACAGCAAGCAGGCCTCCATCAGTGTAGCGGAGGGAGCAAACTGGGTGATTAGGAACAAGGGATCTTTCAAGTAGTCCAGTCCTAAACCACATAGGACCATGTAAGTTAATGAGCAGATCTTGAAGGTGATGCACTACTGCAAAGGCAGCCAGTGCAGTGCCCACAAGACTCAGCATGATGTGGTCACTTTGAGAGGTGCCCACTATCAGTTGGGCTGCAGCATTCTGGATCAGTTGCAGGTGTCGCATCAAAACTCCAGATAACCCTAAGTAAAGAGCATTGCAGTAGCCCAACCTAAAGGTGATGAAAGCATGGACGATCATCACCAGGTCTGCATGGGCTAAATGCGGTTTGATCCTAGTGATGTTTCAGATATGTTAAAACCAGAATGGACCACAACCAACACCTCTTGTTCTAGTGTCAGTCTGTAGTCCATAACAACCCCGGTCCTTAACCACACCCACAGCCACAAGAGACTGGCTGCCCACTGAAGGAAGAACCAGACCTCCCATAGCTGCTCAGCCCAAGCATCCTGGCTCAAGCACCATGACCTCTGGTCTTCCTGAGTTGAGATATAACCAGTTTGGGTCATCCAGTCATTTCTCTCAGCAAGACATTGTCCCAACACTGAAGTCACATGATCCTTGCTGGGGCAACAAGACAAATACCAATGAGTATCAGTCCGCATAGCAGTGAAACTCAACATCATACCATCTAATGATCTACCCCAAAGGTAACATGTACACAGAGAACAACACAAGAGAGGATAGAGCTTTGAGGGACTCCACAGGATAGCTTAAAGGCCCCAGAGGTAAAATTACCCTGAAACCTGCTGCATGCTCCCATTTATGTAGGACTCAAATCAGCATACAACTGTGACAGTGAGACTCACATAGTTCCACAGGCAATCCAATAACACCTCATGGTCAACTGTGTCAAGTGTCAGGAGAGATCCAAGAGGGCCAAACAGAACAAAGTTCTGGATCTCTACTAGGAGGTGATAATGCGTCACCCTGATGAGTGCAAACTCAGTGCTATGATGGGGCCAAAACCTGACTAGAGGTTCATAGATGGAAGGAGACTCAAGACAGTCCACAAGTTGCTCTATCACTACTACTCAATAACCTTGCCCAAAAAGGAAGGTTAGCTACAGGTCTGTAATTCGCCAGAACGTCAGGGTCTAAGGAAGGCTTTTGTAGGAGGGGTCTCACTCAGACTTTTTCAAGGTAGGTTGAAAAGCACCTCCCTCAAGGAACCACTGACAACATCAGTGAACACAGATCCAGGAACCCATTACAGCAGAGAGGCAGCCATGTTGGTCCCAGGTCAAGTATACAGCTGGTGGGGTGCAAACCAGAGACTTCCCAGAGCATCTCAAACTCAGAAGCAGGCCAAAACATGTCCCAGGCAGGCAGATCTACATCACTGAAGAAGCAACCACTACTGGCCCATGACAGACCACTCAGAAAAATACCTGACCTAATAGCGGCACCTTGTCTGAGAAAAACATCCAAACTCCTCACACTTCTGACTGATCAACGCCAGGAAGTATTTAGCAGCCTGGTCAACAGTAAAAAGAGCTGAACTGGACAATTTTTCCCTGCAGAAATTGACCTTGACAGGAACTCTGTCTTTTAAGGTCGATTGCCCATTGATACTCAGCATAATGAGTCTTCAGCACCAACCTGTCCTCTACAGATCAGGAACTTCTCCAAGAACATTTCAACTCCTGTCCTTTAGTCTTCAACGATGCAGCTCATTATGGTACCATGACTATGATGGGACGTCAAGGGATAAATGTGGTAGGGTGCAATAGAGTCTAAGTCAGCCGTGAGGACTTTATTATAGTGCTCTTGGCCTCCTCAGAACCCTGAGCACAAGCAAGTAACATACCTGAAGCATCCTGTACCTCCTGAGCTTGCAAGGCTTCAAATTATGTTTCAGATTGTACCAGATGATCTCCTGAGAGGTAGTAACCAAACAGTGGACTCCACACCAGAATGATACTGCATGATGATCCGACCAAAAGACTGGATCAACCTTTACCACACTAATATCAAGTCCCACTGAGAAGATCAGGTCCAAAATGTGGCCAGGCTGATGAGTCCCAGTGATGACATCAACTGGAGGAATTTCTGTCCAAAATGTGAGGATTCATCGTCAACCCAGGCTTTGAGATCCCCATCACCAACAGTCTGGGGTGTCCAACACCTGTCTGACAATGAAATCTGCAAATTTCTACAATAAATCACTCCCACTGTCCAGAGGTCAGTATATGAGAATGATCTTGCTACTAACACCTGGACCACATCTAGCCACCACATATTCAAAGGATCTGAAAGTCCCTTGGGAGTGCAGTGAGTCCCAGGCTGGATTTAAAACAAATGGCAAACACACACCTCTGCGTTCCTCTTGCGCAGTGCACCACAGAAAAAACAGGTGGGACAGATGCCTCTAAAACAGGTCCAGCATCATCGGTCAGTCAAGTCTCTGTAATACAAACAAGATCATCTGAGGAATCAGTCATGAAACCCTCTACCACCACTGTCTTATACCTCAGTGACCATGCATTGGAAAGAATGTCCTGAAGGTGAGGTAGTGCTGGCCGGCAGACTACTACCTGCTCGGTGACATTCGCAGGGCCCTGGGAGGAGAATCAGGAATGGTGGGCCCCGGTCCTGATTTCAAACTCTCCTCAGGCATTTCCTGGGTCTCACCACCCCAATACTGCCCCCTGACTATCATATCTGGGGCCTCCACTGTAGTTTTGCCCTAGTCATAGAATCCCAGTCCCCTTCAGCAGCTAAGAACCTCTGTAGGGAGGACTAATGGGGTTCCTTGAAAGTACAGAGCTGCCACAGGTGGTCACCAGTGTATATGTGCCTAACCTGACACATACCTCTACACATCTTAACTCAGCACTAAACTAAAACCAAGACAGCCACCCCAACCACCCAAAACCCACAATCAAACCCCAACTCAATAAATACAAATTTCAGTTCCTAATCATTCAGACTCCTGACTCATACTTTCACAATAAAGAAAAATAATAAAAGGAGGGGATAATTAAAATAAAAGAATAAAACAGTTGCTACTTGAGTATAATTTGAAAACAACAGTATAAAAATTTCACAGGTTAGTGGCTCCACACACGCACTGCCACCATGCACAAAGAAATTGTCCATATAAATGCCAACCACCAGAGGCACAGCTGAGAAAAGTGAATCTGGAGAAAATGTTTCAGCACCAGTCCACCTCAGTAGACTAGAGCAAAATTATATGAGGCCAGCAAAGTACACATGTGCGGGGGGACACCAAACACTTCAGGTGTCTCATCTGTCTTCCATCACTCTCTCACAGTGAATGGATGGCAAAGCAAAACAGTTGACTTAACCCTGTTGTGGGAACACTGTGACCCCTGGGAAAGCATCCTGATTCCACCAACCTGACAGAAAAGCAGATCAATCAATCAATGTTTTATTTATAAAAAAAACACAATCCCTAAATGACCAAAGCACTTGTACATATCTGATAAAAGACTTAAATTATAATATCTAAAAACATATTAAAATGCATATCAGCATCAACTAAGACTTATGAAGACTCAGAGAAAGCAAGTTTAAATAAATGGGTCTCGAGTGTAGATTTAAAAGCTCTCTGCAGTCAGGTACTCTCTTACCTGATGTGGTAGAGAGTTCCAAAGGGTTGAGGCCACAAATGCAAATGCCTGGGCACCGGGGTCTTCAAATGAACCCTGGGAACCTCTAGCAATCCCTCATCAGAGGAGTTAGTGGGCAGAGGGGCAGTAGGGCAAGAAGATCTTACAGATATTATGGTCCCTGTCCATGTAGGGCCTCAGAGGTCAGTAATCCGACCTTGAAGGTGATCTGCCACTCTAAGGGCAGCCAGTGCAGGCTGTGGAGCACAAGCGTGACATGGCATGATCTAGGTAAACCAGTCAACAGCCTAGCAGCCACATTCTGCACCAGTTGCAAGTGACAGATATCAATCCCCAATAGCCCTAGGTACAGGACATTACAGTAGTCAAGGTGGAGGTCACAAAGGCATGGACCAGCATCAGAAGATCATCAGGGACAAGGTGTTTAATCTGGGCAATATTCCTCAGATGATAAAATGAGGTCTTGATGACGGATTACACCTGAGATTTAAGCATCAGCCCATCGTCAAACATAACGCCCAGATTTTGTACCCAGTCAGAGGTCACCAGCTGGCTGTCTCCAAGCCAAATCTCAGAAGAACAACCAGCCGATGTCCCTGTACCTGACAACCAGGGTCCACAATCAACATCTCAGTCTTGTCAGGTTCAACCTCAGCCAGTTGGCACACATCCAGTCTTGGATCTCAGAGAGGCAGTTGTTAAAAGTCGAGACAGCTCCACCATGTTCAGAGACAAAGGACATGTATAGCTGAGTATCATCTGCGTAACAGTGAAAACTCAGCCCATACTGCCTTATAATATATCCCAATGGCAGCCTATACACTGTGAAAAACATGGGTGACAAACGGAGTCCTATGGCACCCCAAAGACAGGGAAATGGGCAGAAATAAATCCCTGACACCACTCTTTGAGTCCTGCCTGTGAGGAAAGAATGGAATCACCTGAGGACCATTCCCAATAGTCCACAGCTTAGCCACAGGTGCTCCAGTAACACTCCTTGGTCCATGGTGTCAAATGCTGCAGAGAGATCAAGGAGAACCAAGATGGAACAGCTCTTCTGATCTCTCGCTATCAGGAAATCATTAAGTACATGACCGAGTGCCGTCTCAGTACTGTGTCTCTTCCTAAATCCAGACTGAAGAGGATCATAGACATCATGGATGATAAGATGATCCTTCAGTTGCAGCGTGACCACTTTCTCAATAACCTTACCCACAAAGGGAAGGTTAGAGACAGTCTGTAGTTGCAAGACAGTCAGGAATTGAGAGAGAAGATTTCTTAAGGAGAGTGTCACCACCGCCTCCTTCAGGGTGTCAGGAAGCACACCTGTCTCTAATGAGCACCAGACTATCTCTGCAAGGACCGACCAATTACCTCAATGCACCCCACAAGGAGGTGAGTTGGGCCCAGGTCCAAACTACAGTAGGTCAGCCACATACCGGATGATCTTCATGATATCCATGATCGCTAGCTGGTCAAAGTCAGACCAGACAAACTGGGCACTTGCAACCTCCCACCGACCACCACCATTCCTCTTAGAACATGCTGTACAGCTCTGGACCTAATGCTGTCAACCTTATCTGTGAAGAATTGAACAAACTCATCACACTTATTCTGTGAAAACACTTTCCAAGACTGCAAACAGGCTGGATTGCACAGTCCATCGACAGTTCAGAAGAGCTGAGCTGATCGATTCGCATTGCGGCAATCTTCCTGGACAGGAACTCTGCCTTCTTATGGGAGACAGTCAATTGATAGTCCATATAATGGGCCATCAATCTAAGTCTGTCAGCTTCAAGGCCCAATTTCCACCAGCGCTGTTCCAACCTTTGCCCCACTTGCCTCAACTCCTCAAGGTCCCATCAAACCATGGGGACCGAGGGTGAAGGAGGGCGAACGACAGGAGCCAGGGCTCAGACTGGGATACACTACAGCCACATGGTCACAGAATCCACACAGAGGAGGCAGCAAGCCCAGATTTCAAGCCCTCCCCATCAAATGCAATAGTATATGAGGAAAGGTACTTTCTTTAATTGCAGAGCAGGACCCTGGGGAACTCCATTCCACTCAGGACAGGAGATTGATTTATTTTCCAGGCAGAAAAATTCAGCCTTCCATCTGGGCCATACGCAACACCCAATCACCTCAAATAAATAGGTGAAAACTGGGGGGTCCTTTTTCAATTGTGCCTCTTGGTGGCTATTCAGTGTCCTGATAGTGCAAATAAGTTCTTTAAGCTCCTCAATGGAGACCTGGTCAGTGAACTGCTCCTTCACCACTGGTACCACTGCTTAGTTCAGGTGACACCAAGCCACTTCTATCCTTGACTTCCCAATAGACAGAATAGGTGTGCACCAGCTGGGACCACAACCAACAACCGACTGGAGCAAGATCACATTCTTCAGCCACCTGCCAATGAGTCAGAAATAGTTCCAATACCAGCACAGAGACAAGATATTGCACATCATGCGATAATATTCATGAAGAAGGTGACGACAGAGCTTGCAAAATCAAAATGGTCAGCAATCAGAAAAATGTGTTATTCTGGTAGAGTGAAGTGAGCTCTGCTGCAGTGTTGAGACTGACACAATCTGAGGCAAATGCATATTCTGGTTATAGGGACAGAAGTGTACTACCAAGAGCAACCCTTTCCTTCTCCAGTGCTCCATCCCACCAAACCTGCTCCATAGGTAGTACTTCCTGTGGTGAGGCTGATGAGGGGTGATACTGATGAGAGAGAAGGAGAAGACAACAGAGCTTATGAAAATGAAAATGGTTAGCAGGAGGGCTGAGCTGGGAGGAAAGAGAGACCAGATTAGCTAGCCCAAAAAGAAAAGGTGATTCATTTTATTTCATACTTAAAGGGTCTGTGTAAGTGAATAGCCAGATGTAGGTGCTTTGGGTCAGTGTTTTGGGGCTTTAACTTTGTGTAAGTCTTAGTGGTCAGGAGGGGAACCTACTGTAGCCAGGAGAATTTTGCAGTCTCTTGTTGGTTAAGTGGATAATTACATCTTTTGAAACAGGTGTCTGATTTGGGGATGGGCTGATGCAGGCTTAGAATTGACAAGAAATTTAAGCCCCACACCTGCAAGCATCCCATTGCATGGCATCCCATCATGAGACTGGAAGTAGGAGTGTGGAATCTGCAGAGCATCTGCAGGAATACCACAACATGGGACTCTGGGAAAACAGATAACAAGTACAGTATCTATCTGAAGGGGTGCTAAAAGTAGGAGCGCAAGTATATCCTAGAGACACCATATCTGGGGTAACCATATATTGCATAATTTATATCTGAAAACAGTTTAAGTGAATCCTAGAGGCTCCTACCTGGGATACCCTTAGAGCACAAATACAACACTCAAGGCACTAGAGTAAAGACACAGAACAGGGAGGACACTTTGGTAGAAAGTTGGGGGTGGGGCATAGGGGTTGGGGACAGTGGCAAACTACAGAATGCCCTGGGAGTTCAAGCACTGTCTCAGCTGTAGGAGGCTCCAGACCAAGACATTGGAGCTGGAAGCTACAAGGGCTGAATTATGCTGTTGAGAGCTGAAGCCACCAGGCCACCCAGGGCACTGCTGCAACAGCCACCTCATAGGCCACCCTCCTTGTGAAGGAGGCTGGACAGTAGTGGGGGTGGGTATGAGAAGAAGGGGTGGAAGCTCAATCTTGAGGAACCATGGCTGTGCACCAGCAATAGGTCCACTCTGCTGCAACAGTAAGTCCCCAAATCTCCCCAGGAAAGACAAGGGAGCTAGCATGCCCAACAGGCAGGCTATGCTGGGAGAGCAGACCAGGGAGGGCAAGCCTCAAAGGTGGCAAGAAAAGGTATGTGTGTGGTAAGGGACCCAATAGTGAGGAGCACTGAAGGAAGCCAGGTCTCACCCATGATGTTGAAAAGGTAATTTGCTGTTATCCTGGGTGACATCAGACAGACTTATTGACAGGGTTGGCGAACTCATGGGAGAGGGGTGGTAAGACCAGATCTGATTGTGCATGTGGACAGAATGATCTGGAAAAGTGGAACATGAAACAGGTAAATAGAGACTTCTGTGCTTTGGGAAAGGTAGCAAAGGAGAGTGTGGGAGTGGTAACCTCTCAGGTATTACCATGGCCATAGTTGAACCAAAGGGAACAACTCCATGTGTTCCAGTTCAGTACATGAATGAATGGTTGGTACAGGGATGAGGGACTTCAGCTCTTCAGGAATGGGGCCCAACTTGGAGGGGTTTGAGACTGGTCAAAAGGGACGGCTTTGCACCTTAATGAGGGAAGGCTGGAAGGCTCTGGGAGAAAGGTACACATAGCTAGTTTAAATTAGTAAGGGGGGTAGACAGAGTGGCAAGGCATCACAAAGTGACACAAGGGGACTTGCTGGCCTCCCCCAACTGATTTCAGCAGGATCGAGCAAACTTGGGACAGAGGTAAAAGGAGGGCTAGCAGAAAATGTTGGAAATGGCATGTGCCAATGCTAGGAGTCTGGGCAAACAAAATACTGGCACTTCAGGTACTGATCACTGAAGAGGACATGAGCTGGTGGCAGTAAATAGACATGGGCAGCCTTGAGCCATGACTTGACATGACCATACCAGGCTACCTCCTATTCAGAAATGATAGGAAAAGGGAGGGAGAGAGTAGCACTATATGTTAAGGAGGGAATTGAACCAATAGAAATAGATAGTCTAGGGGTCAGGTGAATTGCAAACCTTGAGGGTACTAACAGCAATAGGGAAGGGGAACAAATCCAGATAAGGGGTGGTCTATAGGCCACCAGGCCAGGATCAGTGTGGACAGATAGTGAGATCCCATCTGGACTAATGGGTACAGTTTTGGAGGCCACACCTCAGAAGGACATAGACAGGGTGGAGGCAGTTCAGAAGAAGGTAACTAAAATGGTGCAGGAGTTGCATGAGATGCCCTATGTGGAGAGACTGAGGGATCTTAACGTGTACACCCTGGAAGAGAGAGAGTGGGAGGTGACATGATAGAGACCTACAAGTACCTCACAGTGGTGAACAGGGTGCTGGAGTGGAGTCTCTTTCAAATGAGTAAGAACACTGGGGGATGGAGGAGTTTAAGAGAAATGCGAGGAAATTATTTTTCACTGAAAGGGTGGTAGACACCTGGAACAGTCTGCCAGTGGAAGTGGTGGATGTGAAAACAGTGGGGGGCTTCAAGCATGCATGGGATAATCATAGGGGTATATTAGGAAACAGGAAGGAGGAGGGAGGGTCACCAGAGACCAGTTGGGATCTGTGGAGACAGATTAGGCAGGGAACATCTGTCAGACTGGGCAGGCTAAGCCATTCTTTTCTGACAACAAATTCTATGTTTATATGTTTCTAGACAGGGAATCGGTAGAGACACTTAAAGATCATCTGCAGTGCTTTTAAATGCCTTTAATGTTTATTTAGTCACCATGAGAACAATCGTTCTGTATGTATTGCAAGTAATGGTCAGGAATGGTCATTTTCGTTAAGCTTGTGGCGCATGTGCCAGGAGCGTATTGGGGAGAGTAGCACACTTGTAGGTGTGCCTCTCCCACCCAATGCACTGCCCCTTGAGCAGTATGTATGGTCCTTAGTACCTTACCGGTGCAGGAGCTCAGTATGACAGCTGTGTTCCTCTGCTTCACAGGAAAGCACCGCTGCCATACTGAGCACCGCCCCCTCGCATCATGCGCTACCTCCCCCACGCCCGTCCATCACGCCCCCCCAAAGCTTGTACATGCTGGGAGCTCACCCCAGTGTGGCAAACATTGTTTGCCAATGGGGTGCCCAATCCTCATGTCGGCTCCACGACCCCCAAAGTTATATACTGCTGCCACGCTGGGAGCTCACCCAGTGTGGCAAACCCTTTGCTGTTGTTTATCCGACGGGTGCCCAACTCGCTGGCCTCGACCCCCCGCATAGTTTGTCGACGGGGTGCCCAATCCCCGCCGGCCCTCGGCCCCCACCATATATCTTCTGCCACGCTGGGAGCCCACCCCAGCATGGCAAACGCCCACGCCGTTTTTTTTTTTTTTACACCTGTAAAATAGAAACGGTTCCACGGTGAGTCTTCTAGCCCTCTCCCACAACCCGCACTCCACCCACTGCGCACTCAGCCTTCCCCACACTCACCCCATACTTCATCTCCGGACGGCCGACCATCTTTGGTGGACCGGGAACACGCCTGCACTCTTCAAAGGTGACCGCGAACTGAGGAAATGCCGGTAAGCTGTATAATGGGCCAGATAGGGGTTTCAACTTTATTGATAGTCCAGTCATGTTTTTGAATTTTGCACCACTTCAACATGGTTTGGGACTTTCATGAATGATGTCACTGTCATGGCGTTATTCAGGCCCAAAGGGTGATTTCACAGGCACCGCGCGCACTCGCGTGAAATCACCTTTGGCCTTGAATAATGCCATGACAGTGACATCATTCATGAGAAGGGTCCCAAAACCCCATGTTGAAAATTTGGGCAAAAATTCCAAAATGACTGTTTTTACTAGCGCATTGGCGCAGTTCCCACGCAGGCTCGTAAGTTTGCGAATTTTCAATATTTGCACTCCAGATTTTCAACATTGCCATTTTACCACACCTCCTCATGAGCAGTAAAGCTGTCATTTTCACATCTTGCCCAAAATGTGTTTCTGCCCATGTAGCACACAATGGCACAGTCTTCAGCGAACTCAATGTATGGGACACATTAAGAAAATCACAGTGACACTGATCATGAGCAGAGGTCTTAAAATGGCTGTGCTGAAAATTTGGTGAAAAAATTCTAAAATGACTGTTTTATGAGTCTGCGTTATGCAGTTCCTACGCACGCCGTAAGTTTGCAAATTTTCAATATTTTCACTCCAGATTTTCAACATTGCCATTTTACCACACCTCCTTATGAGCACTGCAGCTGTCATTTTCACATCTTGCCCAAAATGTGTTTCCGTCATGTAGCATACAATGACACAGTCGGTGTGCGAACTCAGTGTATGGGACACATTAAGAAAATCACAGTGTCGCTGTTCATGAGCAGAGATCTTAAATGGCTATGTTGAAAATTTGGTGAAAACATTCCTGAAAATAACTGTTTTACGAAAGCGTGCTAGGCAGTTCCTACGCATCGTAGAAGTTTGCGACTTCAATATTTCTACCCAGATTTTCAACATTGCCATTTTACCACACCTCCTTATGAGCAGTACAGCTGTCATTTTTCATATCCTGCCCAAAACGTCTTTCCCCATGTAGTGCACAATGGCACAGTCCATGTGCGAAATCAATGTATGGGACACAGTAAGAAAATCACAGTGACACTGTTCATTAGCAGAGGTTTTAAAATGGCAATGTTGAAAATTTTGGTGAAAAAATTCCTAAAAGTGACTGTTTACAAGCGTGCATTGCACAGTTCCCACATGCAGCTCGTGGGTTTGCACATTTTCAATATTTCCACTCAGATTTTCAGCATTTACCATTTACCACACTCTCCTTATGGGCAGTACAGCTGTCATTTTCACATCCTGCCCAAAACGTGTTTCCGCCATGTAGCGCATAATGGGGTAACAAACAGGTCATGCTGACAATTTATTGTGCACATACCAGCAATCGCACAGGGCATTAGGGTAAAGCACCATACATGCCAAACACCACTGCAAATACCTGCAAGCCTAACATTTGGCATTGATAATGCTTGTTCATGTTCAGATGCTATTTTACTGCCTGACTTTTGGAGCTTTCACAGAAGATTCCTCAGTCATTTCAGACTATCTGGCAGAATTTTGGTTGAGTGCTGATTCCATTCAGGTAACAATTACATCATTTTCCTCAGTTCCTGGTACTGAACTGCCAGGACCTTGAGAAAAATTACGTAATTGTTGCTTGAATGGAATGAGCACTCAACCAAGCTTCCGCCAGCTGCTCAAAAATGTTTGAGAGATTTTCTGTGAAACCAATAAATAGGAGAGTATTAAAATAGTATCTGTACATGACAAATGACAATTTCTTCATTTCATATGTAATAAATAAGGCCTGGTTGTCCTTATGTTAGGGGAAAGGAGTCAAGTTAAATAAGTATGTTTATAATATACCTGCAGTTGATCTTTAAGAAGGCAGCCAGTCATGGGGAAGTGGTGGTAGCTGGGGATTCCAGCATGCTGGATGTGGACTGGAAAGTCCTATTGTGACT
The DNA here is from genome assembly GCA_016271365.2 of Neoceratodus forsteri. Lineage (NCBI taxonomy): Eukaryota > Metazoa > Chordata > Ceratodontiformes > Ceratodontidae > Neoceratodus > Neoceratodus forsteri. Next base: position 1,179,391,528 of record CM057450.1, on the reverse strand, counting down.
AGTATTAGGAACCAGATTGTGGTGGATGCCTGCCAGAGGCATTTCTAGAACAATTACTTAGGGTCCAACAAGGAGGAAACTCTGTGGATCTGGTCCTCACCAACAGTGAGAGGATTCAGAACATAGAAGTCCTGAAATCCTCAGTTCCAGTGACCACAGGACAGTGGCACCTAAGGTCTAGGTTGGGATGAGCAAGGGAAGTGTGAAGGATATAGTGAAAGTAGTGGGTGCAGTAAAGTGGGAAGCATTTTTGTCAATGTAGTGCAACGCTGTTGGGTCTTTTGCCAGGCTGTGGAAGTGTCCTTTCTCTGTGTACTCTAACTTTTAATAGTGAGCAATAAAGCACTTTAAAAAGTATATTTGTGGTCACGGTGTTTGTGCATTGTAAAAGTAGTCTTTTGGCTTTTTATTGATATATTTTGGCCCACGACCTTATTTTCTTTGACAAGCTTTCTTTGTATGCTATTATAGCAGGGCCACTAGTGGACATTTTCAATTACTCTAGATATGAAGGTGTTTCCTAGGACTGGAGGACAGCGGATGTTGCACGCTTATACCAGAGTGGGAAGGGGTGAGCCAGGGAACTATAGTTAGCTTGATGTCCATAGTGGGGAAAATCATGGAGACCTCATTGAAGGAGAACCTGGTGGATTTCCTAGAAGGGAATGGGCTGCAGGACCTTATACAGCAGGAGTACATGAGGGAAGGCCTTGCCAGACTAATCAGGTTGAGTGTTTCAGCTGTGACCACAGCAGCAGACACAGAGCAGGAACTTGATATAGTTTACCTTGACTTCAGCAAGGTCTTTGACTCATTCCCACACAAGAGGCTGGTCAAAATGATTAGGGACCTAGGGTAGAAGAAGGATGACAAATTGAGTAGACAGCTAGTGGGGCATTAGGACACAGAGGGTGGTAGTTTATGAGGAGTTTTTAGAGGTGAGGGAGTGACTAGCAGGGCACCCTCAGGGTTGGAACTAAGACCAGTCCTCTTCAATATTTTCATCTGTGACATTGGTGAAGGTATCAAGAGTAAGATCTGCCTCTTTGCAGATGACACAAAGATCTGCACATGGGTAGACATGGAGTATGGGAGAAGAGAGCTGAGGGAGGACCTGGCAGGTTGGAGAGCTGGTCCCCATTTGGCAGCTGAACTTTAAACGTTAAAAATGTGAAGTAATGCACATTGGGAGAAGGAACCCTATGGTACAATATGAGATAGGGGTAGGGGTGGTGCTTGATTGCACTATGGAAGAAAAGGATTTAGGGGTGATGATATCGGAGACCCTAAAATGATTACACACTACAACAGGATGATGAGTAAAACAAACAAATGCTGGGTTGTATATGGAGGGTAATCAGTAGAGGCGAGGTGTTCCTGCCGCACTGTACAAGCCACAGTGTGGCCACACCTGGAATACTGTACAAGGTACCAGAGAACACAACTAAGAATAGACTGCAACAAGGTGGAGGCAATATAGTGAAGGGCAACTAAGACTGTCCATAGCCTTGGGATAGATGTATGAGGAGAAGCTCTAAGATTTAAACATGCACCCTTAAGAAAAGGAGACAAAGGTGACATGACTGAGACAAATACCTGCATGTAATAAATAGGGTAGACACCAATGAACTATTCTCTAATTGAATTCAAACACAGAGACGAGAGGGAAATTACTGAAGCTAGCATGCAGGAGATTCAAAAGGACGCCTGTAATCACTTCATCACAGAAAGGGTTGTGGATAAGTGGTTTTAGCTACAGGAAGATGTGGTACAGGACAAATTAATCAGCAGCTTCAAGCAGGTTTGGATAGGCAGGTGGGCTTAGTTAAAAAGGGGAACAATAGGAAAAGGAGATTTACCACAAGAGCAAGGCAGAATAGTTAGGTAGGGTGGGTAGACTAGGTTTGTTGTCAGTGACTGCTTGAGAACTAGTAGTTGAGTCCAGTGACTGTCTTGGTAATGGTTGGTCCTGCTGACTGTCATCCATCTAGGTTTCAGCCTTCTGAATCTCTTGTTGAGTTCTGCCTTGATGTATGTTATTGGCAACTTGTCTCACACCTAAAACATGTCTCTGAAATGAGCATCTAATTTTGTAACTGCAACCTCCCCAAAGAGGTGGGGCTTACCTTAGTTATCTCCTGGCTTCCCTTTGCCTCCATATGGCCTTGTTTCAGGCCTGGTGTTCTGCCCTCTTGAACCTAGGCTAATATCCAGTTTGAGTTTGTGTAAAGTACTGTATGTTGTCTCCATAGCTCCTGCATGAATGTGCGAGCTGGGCGCCTTTGTGCTATAGCTTTAGAGCTCTGTACCTGTATATAGTGGCAATATCCTGTGCTGGTCTGAGTGTTTCAGAGCTTATGACCAACCAAGGAATGCTCTTCAGACTCACTTTGAACCAGAAAATAGTGCAGCGGATCCCTATTGAATGCTGTTAATGTTTCATTTTAAAATGATCAGATTGTTTATAAAGTTGGACTTTATTTTACCAGGAGAGACACACTAAGCTGAAAGCTTGTTTACAAGTGCAACCTGGGAGCACAAGGAAGTTAAGGATTTGCTTAGGGTCACAATATGTAAGTGGGGGCTGTGGAATTCAAACCCAGGTCATCAGGTTTGCAGCTCAGAGCCTTAAACCACTGTGCTATACTGCCTCCTGAATACTGCCCCTTTAAATGTGGATATTTAACTGTCTGCCCTTGGCAGCCATCTTGTTACTTTGATCTTCTGTTTCAGCCAATCGGAACTCCAGGGTCCTCAAAGGGTCCTTAACTATGGCTGCTGGGAAGAATAGAGAACTGTTTGGTGCCCTCTGACTAGCCAATTGCAGAGACAGAACTGTGAGTGACAGCCTCATCTACCAATCAGATTATAATTTTGTGTCTCTTCAGTTAGAGAGGGACTGTTGAACTGGGCAGTTGCCAGAAGCTCTCAAGAGGAGAGGAGCTTCTCTGTGTACTGTATCTATCGGCTCATGGCCTGGAGTCTACTGGTTAAGCCAAACTGGCTCTTCGGCCTGAGTGGGACAGAGACTGACTTTGCCTCCAGAGGCTAGACTTCCAGAACTGGTGTTCTGGAGCAAAAGCTGCCAGAGTTGGATTTGGGGCCATAATCTACAAAAGTCGATCCCCAGAGCCAGATAACTGTTTATCCTGAGACAAACTGCCAGAGTGAGAACCCAAGCTGACTGTTTCAAAGCTTGTTTTCTCAGTCTGAAAGTGTCAGAGACTGTATCCTGACTCCAGAGAAACACTTTCTGAAACTGCATTGAATACCAAAGCTGCATCTTCAGACAGACCAGTTTGGGAGTCAGCCACTAGCACGATGGTTAGTGCTAGTGGCTATGTCACCTCAGGGATATGCCCAGACATGGGGTGAGTCATGCCAGCCCTGGTCCGCTTATGTTGTTCCCTGCTTCAGAAGCCAAAAGCCTGACTCGAGACTCTGGAGGCTCAAGCCTGCCCAGCTAAGCCAAATCATCTTGCCACTGCTCCAGAGACTAAGGTCCTTCAGAACTGTGACTAACTTAAGGACTAACCCTGCAACCGATTTTGAAATGTACTGCAGACCATCAGGCCTGAGACTGCAGATACCAGTTTTCTTAAAGTTCTGTCATTTTAGGCTTTGGTGTTCTTTACAATTGCATGGTTAAAGATTCATATCAAATCCTTTGTTTATGCTGTATGCACCAACGCTGGCTAACCTGCTGCAACTGCTTAAGTCTGGGTACCCAGTGAAGTTATCTGAATTATCTATTTGGACTATTAATTTCTGTTGTTACTGTACTTACAAAACCAAAAGTGAACTGCATAAACCAACTTTTAATTTTCATTTCCTTATCCACCTCTTTACCCCCATAATAAAAGGGTTTATTGTTATTTTATGTATGCCCCTCACGGGAGGGCTTATGGCTCACCTTAGGGACCCTCCCCAGTGTTTAGGGAGTTTTGGGGCATTAGAGGTGCATTTTTCGCTTGCTGCCACTTGGGGCAGCAGACTAGGGAGGTATACATAGAGGAGTTGGAGAGAGTTGAGGAGAAATTGGCAGGTTCTGCAGCAGGACAGTTTGGGAGGGTTCTCCCACCTCTTAGGCAGGTTGTCAGTTTTGGCGGCGTGCGCTGGGTCCCTGGGTTTGGGGCATCTGTGAGAGGTGAGCAGCAAGACAGTTTGCAGTCGTTTGGGCCTTAGGTCCCTTTGGGATAGGGTGATGAGAGTTTCCAGGAGTTTGAGGGCATGTAGAGTAGGGACCACGGGGGCATTGTGCCCAACTTTGGGAGTGGCTTTCAAGCTATTGGGGGCTGTAGAGGGATCGGGAGGTGGTGGCAACTCCCCGGTTTCTCTCCCCAGTGGCACTTGACTTGTGGGCTTGTACTGTAGATGGGAGTGGGTGGCATCTTGCCTCGGATCTGCAAAGTAGGCTGGGCTTACAGAGGGAGTGAATAGGTCAGATAGGTATTTGGGTAGTTTGCCAGTCCAGTAGTTTGTTTCCATGAGAGCAGTGTGCATAATCTGTCTTGTGTGGGGAGGGATCCAGCCCAAGGCATTGTAGGTAGCAAAGTGATGTGTGCTAGGGTGGGGCAGCCCAGGGTGAATCTGCACAGTGCATTGAACAAAGTGTTGATTTTGTCAAGGGAGGTGAAGTTAGCACCTGAGTAAACTATGTCTCTATAGTCCAGAAGTGAAGAACTGATTGTTCCACTTCTTGCTAACTTGCTCTTGGAGACAGTTCTTTACCTGGCAGAGGGCACTAAGCTTAGCAAGGACTTGGCTACAACCTGGGAGATGTGTTTAGTGTAATCAAGGTGTTGATCCAGGTGGAGTCTCAGGTACTTGTAGGTAGTAACTGACCCCAGACAGGCCCTGTTCTGGGAGCATAAGGGCAGTGAGGGGAAGTAGAGCCAATCCATTGCTTGGAGCCAAACAGCATAACCACCATCTTTTGGATTCATAACAAGATGATTGTCAGAACCATTTCTGGATTGCTGTGAAGTCCTGTTGGAGGGCATCTCAACTGAGAAAGCAGATGGACCAGATGTGTAAACAATAAAATCATCTGCATACATGTGTATGCTGCCAGCTGAGATGGACAGGAGGAGGTCATCAGTAAATATGGGTGAAGAGCAGGAGCCTCAGGACCAAGCCTTGTGGGACCCCAAGGAGACAGGTAAGGTGGGGAGGCATTTGGGCCTAACCTGACAGACTGAGTGCAGTTGTTCAGATAAGAACAGAACCAAGCCAGGGCTGTTGGGGTGACACCGAGTCTGCAAGTTTGAGTAGGAGTCGAGGGTGGTCCACAATGTCAAAGGCTTTACAAGGTCTAGAAACATAGCCCCTGTGCCCAGACCCTTGTCTGACTTGGAATGTGTATGACTGGTGACCATGAGTAAGGAGGTAGAGGTTGAGTGGTTGGGGCGGAAACCAGATTGGAATGGTGTTAGAGAGTTGCATTCCATATAATAGCTGGATAGTTGCCTGCTGACAAACCTCTCAAGAGTTTTGTAGAGGATGGGTAGCAGTGAGATTGGGCGATAGTTTTAGGGAGAGTCAGATGTAGAAGGGTACCACTAGTGTATGCTTCCAGCTGTGTGGGAACTGTCATATTTGAAAAAACTGTAGCCTGCAGTTCAATGGCTAAGCAACAGGCCCCCCCCCTAACCTATTTAAACTCATCCTTCCTGTTTCATTCATAGCTTTTTCTTTTGCCAGCTGGAGGCTCTGTCGGTCTGTCTTCTCCCTTGAGGCCTGCTGAGGCTTGCACCTCCCTCCCCATGCTGCTTGTGCCCAAGTTTTGGTCAGTATTTGCTGCCTCCGCTGCTGCATGCTTCTCGTGTTGCTTGTTTTTCTGTTCACCTGCGTTTGTCTTTTAATTTTGTGCTTTTCTTTGTGGGGTCTTTCTAGTTTTCCTACTGTCCAGTTGCCCTTCGATTGTATCCTATCACCCTATTGCCCTTTGTTTGTATTGTCTTAATCCTATGCCTGAACTCTCAGGCTCCCATTTACTTATTTATTTGTAAATCAGTTTACTACCTTTGAGCCAGAGGCTCATTTCCAAAATCACATTGAGGACAAACATAACAAATTTAGGTTACAGAATACAAGTAACTGAAATTAGTGTTACACATATTGATTTTATACATTTATAATTTTGTGGCAATTACATTGATACAGCTGGCACAGTCTGTTTACAGCAGAGGTATGATGCACAGGGGAGAGGGTGGCGGGTGAGGTGGAGTGCCGCCCAGCAGGTGTTGTTAAGTGGAGAGATCAAGGCCATATTTAGAGACATGGAGCAGCTATGAAGTGTTAAAGAGTTGGCTCCAAAGGGAGGTTTTGAAGTTGGAGATTGTGGGGGCATTGGAGGTGGGAGCAGGGAGAGAGTTAAACCAGGATGGGGCTCTGTAGCAGAAAGACCTCTGACTATGGGTGGTCCTGGATCTGGGGACCAGTAGAGTGGTCTTGTTGGAGGTTCAGGTTATGATAGTGTTTAGATACAGTGAGAAGAGAAGGGGGCCCAGGATGGAGCCCTGGGGTACCCTGGAGTGGATGGGATGGGTTTCAGAGAGTGTCCCATTGATTTTATACACTGTGAGCGAGCGGATAGATAGCTTGTGCACCATGCGAGGGGTCAGCAGAGAAACCAGTGTGGCAGAGAGCATCCAGCAGAAGAGGGTGGGAGACAGTGTTGAAAGCCTTTGAGAGGTCAATGAACACTGCACCAGCTAGGAGCTGGCATCCAGGAAGGAGTGTAGGAAATTGGAGAACTCAATTAGTGCAGTGCTGGTACTGTGACCAGCACTGCAACCGTGCTGCTCAGGGCATAAGATGTTATGCTTAGTCAGATATTCAGTGATTTGAATGGCCACCACTTTTCTAGGGCTTTGGGGGATGGAGATTGGTCGGTAGTTGCTAAGGACCTGTCGCCCCTTTATGAATGGGTGTGACTATGGCTGTTTTCCATGCAGGGAAATTGCCCTAGGCAGAGGGATTGGTTAAGTAGGCTGGTGAGTGGAGCAAGGACTTCATCCAGCACCAGCCTGAGAATACTGGAGTCCAGGGATTCGCTGCTCGGACTATTGCCATTTAAGGCTTTAATTAGGAGGGTCTGGCTTCCTGGGCAGATACCTTGCATATGTGGAAGCTGGGGCATTGGAGGACAGGGGAGGTAGGCTGGGGGAGGGCCAAAGAAATTATTGGGGAGGACAGAGCTAAGGTCAGTAAAGGAGGTGTTAAGGCAGTTGGCTATGTAGGCAGATAAGATAGTCAGATAATGCAATTACTCACCAGATAATGCAAACCCTCAGTTCACTACATTGTTATCTGTGTGCTTCAACTCAATCTCCAGCTTCCCTTCCTAGCAGTCCTCAGTTTTCCTACAATTGTTCTCATATGCTTCAAGCTCTCAATGTTGTTTCTCTGCTGTCTCTGGGGGTTCTACCCTACAAACATCACAGTTGCTTCTATCTATATTGCAGCTTTCAGTCAGTAAATTAGCTGTTTGGTCTCATGGTGCTCAGCTTGTGGCTTGCCGGTGTCGGATACATAAATAAATATAAAAAAAACATATATCTGGGCACACAGATTGTGGGGGGATACATGCCGACTCGAGGACTGGGCACCCCAATGTTGGCAAAAGACTTTGGGGAGCAAACCAGTTCAATGCAGGATTCTGCATCAAGAAAAGATGTTGGGGACAGTTTTCTTTTTCACAGGTTTTTTTTTTTAATAAGCATTTCAGCACACTGGGTAGGTTCCCAGTGTGCTACATTAATGGGGGATACGTGCCAATGTGGAGATTAAGTATTCCAATGTCGGCTTTAACAGAAAGCCGCACTATGGCTAATGCTGAGGTGGGGGGCACAGAGAACTGAGCACTGGGAAAGCATGCACTGCTCAGCTAATGTTTAAGCCTTTTGGGGTGGGGTAAGAGGGAACAAAGATGGTCAGACTGTGGCTATGCACATTAGTGTGCACTCTAATGAGCATGGCTGGAGTTCGGCTACAGAAAGAAATGAAGTGCTCCCATTGGAGTGGTTAATTTTTTAAAGTCCTGACACACCACATCAGCAAAGCTGAACTGCTGTCATGAGCAGAGTGCCTAGTCATTGGTGTGCACTGCCAAACTCATTGCAGTTTCAGCTGTAATTGGCTTGGCAGTGACACACCTCTCATTTCCCATTATTGTCCCAAGATGTTTTGTGCACAAGCGCATCAAGTGCAAAAGGCAATTTGAAATTTTCAGTTATGGTTAGAACCCCTGATCAGGTTTTTTGCTGCACTGTGAGAAATAATGACCCTTTGTGCTATTTTCCTTTTAGTCAGAAATAACATGTGATGCCACTTGTGAGACAGTCACAACAGCACTTACTGTGCTCAGAAATGTTTGACACCTTTCAGGAGAAAACTGTATCTCACTGGGGATCACTCACAATGAAACAGCCTTAAGTCAGAGTTAACAGGTGACATCACTTCTGGGACAATCAAAACAGAACTAAGTGGGCTCAGAAATGTTTTATAACTTTTAAGAAAAATGTATCTCAGTGAGGATCACTCACATAAAACAGCTTTAAGTCTGTGTTAACAGGTGACATCACTTGTGGGACAGTCATAGCAGCACTAAGTAACTCAGAAATGTTTTAGAAATATTCTGGAAAAAATGTTATCTCACTTGGGAGATGAGTAGCAGTGAAACAGCCTTAAATCAGAGTTGTCTAGTGATATCACTTGTGGGGCAGTGACAATAACACTTAACATGGGCTCAGAAATGTTTTATAACTTTTCAGGAAAATAGATTTCACAGGAGAGATCATGTACAGTGAAACAGTCTTAGGCCTTGTCCACAATACCTTCTGTAACGTTACAGAGTGCCCAAACTGTTACCACAACGGTTTGTGTTTACACCTGTAACATTACAGAAGACATTTTCGTAACTGTTGTTGAAACCACATATCGCGGTGGTTTCAACAAAGTTATGAAACCAGTTACACCGACAGCGTTACCGGGCATAGTGTGGATGCGTGGCACTGGTCCCCTAAGCGCCTGAGCTGCATTATGGGATCGGGTGCCACGTGAGCTGTCGCCCGGCTCCGCAGTGTGGATTGGTGGTGCCAGTCCTGTAATGGACACTGTGGCAGTGTGGACACACTGCACCGCTCCACGGTTGTAACAGTTTCTATCCACTATGGGCCTGAGCGGTGCAGTGTGAATGGGGCCTTAAATGAGAGTTAAAGGAGATGTTACTTGTGGGACAGTCACAGCAGCACTGAGTGGGCTCAGAAATGTTTACTAACTTTCAGAAAGAAACTTTGGCCCGTCCACACTACACCGAAATGCTGTAACGTTTCAGAACCGCTACAGACTGAAAATGGTACAGTGTGTCCACATTATATGTGAAATGGTGGCAAACCATTACAGCCCATCCACACTGCTAATGGATCAGAAATGGCTTCCAACCCATGCAGAGCTGGGCACATCCTATGATGCAGCAGTGCAGAGCACTAGTCCCAGCCGCAGTATATCCACCCCAGCACAATGGCACCACCGAGCCCCAAGCAAGTGCATGCCACAGTGCCATGCTGAGATGTTGTGCGCAGCTGCTGCAGTTAAACGCCGCGGCAGCAGAACATCCAGCACAGCAGGTCAGTGGGCTGTCATGGTCATTGCCCCCCGCGCAGGCACCACTAAATGCTGCCACGGGATGTCCTGCAGATAAGATAGTGTCTGTAGGTGCAGGCAATGAGCAGTCTGGTACACATATGTGGTGTGGGGCAAATCCACTTGTTTGTGCTGCAGTTCCTTTGCCACAAGCCCAGAATACAGTAGTGATCCTCACTGCTCCCACACTCCATGAGCATGTGGCAGAGGAGCAGCGGCAAAGACGCGCTGAATTGACTCACACCACAGAAGGACACCGGACTGTATAGTGCCTGCACATACAAGTGCAGACATATCTGCAAGACGTCACATGGCAGCATTGGGTCCATGACACGCCGGCCACATCTGTGCGCTCCCCAACAACCCGATCCCTACATCTCACTCGGCACCAGCTCACACCAGTACTGTACACACGGTCACAATGCTCCTGCAGCAGTTGTGGAGCAGGGAGATACAGAATGTTGTGTGCTGGCATCCAGGTGGCCACAATGTGGGCCATATATCCAGTTCCCATTCATCTCCCACTGGCCCCTGCACCCTTACCCAGCCCCCGACCCACCCTGTCCATGGTCATGGCTGCAGCACACTCTGCCTGCCATCATCCTCAATTGTGGCATCCTTCCCAGGCCATGGTTGCTGGACATGGACATGTATGCTCTGTATGGCTCTCGGTGTGCAACCAAGTACAGTTGCCTACCAGAGTGAGGGCTGTGCCACAGGAATGAGAATATGGGTGTATAATTAATTTGCCACAGTCCCCGACATATCCCTGTGGGACCGGTCACCGGACTCGATGGCTTTGTCACAGTATTGCACCGGGCTGTAGGGACATGTTCACGGAGGTGGGTTGTCAGGAGCAGGTTGTCTGAGGGTGTACTGACATGGGAGTGCATTGTCGGGTGCGGAGTGCCATTCCCGTTCCATATTCTCCTCCCATGATGGGAGCTGTGTGCTGGCATCATGGAGCTGCTGCACAGCATGATAGTAAGCTGGCAGACTTGGGGGACTGGTGACTATATGGTTGTGTGTTTACATGGTGCTCTGTAACATTACAGACCTGCAATATTACAATAACCATTGTTGAAACCACCTGCTAACAGATTTCAACAACGGTTACTGTAACGCCTTCTGTAACGGTACCAGAGTAAACGCTTTCATTATGGTAACATTACACGCACTCTGTAATGTTACAGAGGGTGTTTTTTGGGTGTAGTGTGGACAGGGCTTTATCTTGATGGGGAGATCACTCACAGTGAAACAGCCTTACATTAGAGTTCACAGGTGATACCTGTACAGTCACTGCGGTACTAAGTGAGCTCGAAATGTTTTATAACTTTTCAGTAAGAAAATTATCTCCCTGGGGATTACTTGCAGTGAAACAGCTTTAAGTCAGAGTTAGCCGGTGATGCTACCTGTGGGATAGTCACAGTGGCACTAGTGGGCTCAGAAATGTTTGATACCTTTTCAGGAAAACTCTGTGTCTCACTGATGAGATCACGTGCACGGTCTGGCTGCAGCAGCTGCCTGCCTGCTGTAAATGTACCCTGCTCCCCGTCCTCCCCCAAAATTGTTTTATCTGAGGTAAGTTAAATTTACTTAATGATAATGAAAAGATTTTGTTTGAGCTCTTCTTTTCTCTCTCATGCTTGCTGGTGCTGCTCTGGTGCCACAGAGTGAGAGAATGAGACAGTAGAAGTGAATGACTGAACTGCTCATCCATTGGGAAAATTCACCCTATCCCCCGACAAACTGAAAGTAACTTTAGGGCAAGTCCATTCTTTTTCCCCTCGCTCTGCTTGCTGACACTGCGTGCCACACTTGGCTTTAGAGAGGATAAGAGAGGACCTCTGCTCACGTCATCCTCTGCCTCTTAAAGAGAAAGTTCCCTTAACCTATTTTCTGTGTGCCTGTGTAGTTTGTAGGTATGAGCAATGATTCTCTCTTTCATTCCAATTTCATAATAATTTAAACATAAATGAGGTTGCTTCACTCTGTTTTGCCCTGGGTGTTGAAACCTGTTTGTCTTAATACTGCAAAGGTTATGATTCCACTCATGCAAGGCATCATGGGAGTTGATGATGCATACCTATACAAGCCAGCAGAAGTTATACTCTCATTCAGTTTTGTTACATGTCTTGTGAAACATAGAAACATAGAAGTAACGGTAGATAAGGACCACAAGAACCATCCAGTCTGCCCATTCTTTCTACCTTATGAATGTGACATAGGCCTTTACTCTATCAATGGCTTATTTATTCATACTCATCTGTATTGCTCCCTTATGTCTAGCTCATGCCTGTTTGAAGCCCTGCACTGTATTCATATCCACCACTTCCTGAGGTAGGCCGTTCCATGCATCCACCACCTTTCTGTGAAAAAGAACTTCCTCACTTTACCCTTAATCGGCCTCCCTCTAATCTCATGCTGTGTCCTCTTGTCCTGCTACTTTTCTTATATTGAAATATGTTAGACTCTTTCACCTTGTTAATGCCCTTAAGATGTTTAAATGTTTCAATCATATCACCTCTCTCGCTCCTTTGCTCTAGGGTATACATATTGAACTCCATTAATCTGTCCTCATATGTTTTCTGATGCAGTCCCTGCACCATTTTGTTTGCTCTTCTCTGGACTGCCTCCATTTTCTTAATGTCCTTGTGCAGGTGCGGCCTCCAGTACTGCATGTAGTACTCCAGATGGGGCCTAACCAGTGTCTTGTAAAGAGGATTATTAACTCCCACTTACGACTTGTGATACCCCTACAAATACACCCCAAATCCCTCTTGCCTTACCTACTGCTTTAGTGGTCTGTTTGGCGATTTCAGGTCATCTGTGATGATGATGCCCGAGTCTTTTTCTTCCCTTGTGATTGCCAGCAACTCCCTCCCAACCTATAGGTAGCTTCAGGGTTTCTCTTCCCTATGTGCATGATCTTGCACTTATTTGCATTAAATCCCAGTTGCCACTCTTCAGACCATTTTGCCAGTTTTTCCAGAGCTCTTCTCATTCTGCCCACCCCATCTGGATCATGTACTCTGTTGCAGATCTTGGTGTCATCTGCAAACAGGCAAACCTTACCTCCAGTCCATCTGCTATATCACTGATGAAGATATTGAAAAGGACTGGCCCCAGGACTGATCCCTGAGGTACCCCACTTGTGACTTGTATCTCTTCTGACTGTATACCGTTGCTCTGTTTTCTGACTGCCAACCAGTTTGCCACCCAGTTGACCAACATCTGACCCACCCCAAGCCTACTCAGATTATTAATCTATCTTCTACATGGAACAGTATCAAAAGCTTTGCTGAAGTCAAGGTAGGTGACATCAACTGCACCCCTCGGTCCACCACTCTGGTTGCCCAAAAGAAATTTATGAGACGAGTTTGACAAGATCTTCCTGTTGTAAACCCATGTTGTCTTGGATCCTGTGCTGCTATGGATTCCAGGTGTTGCACTATCCTTTCCTTATCGAGTGCCTCCAAAATCTTGTCCACTACTGAGGTAAGCCTGACTGGTCTGTAGTTCCCTGCCTCCTCCCTGTTGCCACACTTGTGGTGGCGGGATCACATGAGCCCTTCTCCAGTCTTCTGGGACCTCTCCTGTGCAGAGACTCACTAAACAGTTCTGCTAATGGCTCTGCTAGTTCCACACTTAGCTCCTTTAGTACCCTGGGATGTATGCCATCAGGTCCCATTGCCTTGTCCACCCTGGGCTTAGTGAGCTCTTGTAGGACCCTTTCTTTGTGAAGGGACTGCACAACTCCTCCCTCTGTGTCCATGGTGCTGAGCTGTGGGTCCTGCCCTACCTTCTCCTCAGTAAATACTGAGCAGAAGTATCTATTTGGGATAGATGCTTTTCCTTGGTCCTCCTCTACACACTCCTTATCCCCTTTGATCTTAACAATACCCTTCTGGACTTTCTCCTTTCACTAATGTATCTATAGAAAGTCTTGCCCCTTTCTTTTACTGTTCGTGCTTGTGTTAACTCGGTTTGGGCCTTTACCTGCCTTACTGCCTTCCCTGCTTCCCTTTAGGAAGTTTGTTGTCCTCCATATCTTCGTCCTGCCTGCTCCCTTTATATTTCCTGAAGGCCAGCATTTTGGCTCTGACCTTTTCTGCTACTGTTTTGAGAACCAAAGTGGTTTCCTCCTTCTTTGCTTTTCTCCCTAACACAATGAGATGTTGCTTCAAGTATTGCATCCTTAATGCTTGCCCACTTTGCCTGTACCCCTCATCTGTATTCCTTCTTGCCAGGGCTAGATTAACTCTGTTGGCCATCTTATCAAAGTCAACTCCACAGAAGTCCCATATTTTTGCCTTGGTATGGGATGATTTTGTTCTAGTGGCCAAACTGAACCATACCAAGTGATGGTTACTGGCCCTCAGGTGACCTTCTACCTAGAGATCTGTGATCCACTTGTGATCCACTGTGAAGTCCCCGTAGCTCTAAAATATTTTTTTTCCTAACTTAAATACACTTTTGTCACCCTGGCACAAAGCATCTGAAGGCTACACTACCCTTGCCTTGCTGGCCAGGCCAAGGTTGAGGGGCCTGGGTTCCTATTTTACTTTAAGAACTGGTTCTTTCTCAAGATCACATTATTGCACAGTGCTTCCACCCACAGTACACTTTACGTGGCTGGAATAATACCTGGTACAACCCCTGGGATGATGTACTCACCCACATTACCACATAGTCACCCCAGACATGACCCAAGAATCAAAACCTCACATTTCAACATTTTAGATTATTGACACTCACAAATAATATGCTCATGACAACAGATTTATGCAAAAATAGTAAACAATAATTTATTTACAAAAGGTGAGGGTTAGGAAGGGTATTGGAAGCAGAGGATAAATTTATTTTATTTATTTTTATTTATTGAATTCTCAGACCAAGACCTTTGAGCTTAAAAACTCATTTACAAAGGTTCCACATTAGATGGTGCAGAAGTAACAATAACAAGGAAGGTACAAGTAGCAAATTCAAGCAGAAATACATTAATAACAAAAGCGCAGATAACAAAGCAGGCATTAAAGTAGAGAATTTCAAATCTCCTGTTGCCATTGTTCAAAAATTACTATATACAAAGAGTTGTACCAAAGAACTAGGTAACCCTGGGGAGGGGGTTACACAACCCAAGAGGGAGGAGTAATAGCATGGAGGGAGGTTGAGTACAATAGGTCACAAGGAGTTGGATAGCAGTAGGTAAGAGAGAGGTTCAACCTGGGGTTTCATCAGTGTAAGGGTAGGTTAGAAAGGAGGCCACCCAGAGGGTGATATTAGAACAGATTTAGAGTGAGGACGATCCTAGGGTGAGAGGGTAGGAGGTGGTGAGGAATGATAGTAGAAGGGAGTCCATCAGAGGGTTTGATAGAGAAATTTAGAGGTAGTGATGGACATGTGGGGAAAGGGTGAAATAATGAGCATAGCAAGTTCTAACTTGGAGAGAGGAATCAGGAGCAGAAGGGGGTGAGGTAGGTGCAAAGTAGGAGGAGTAGAAGGCATGTGCCTAGAAGAGTTATGTTTTCACAATACATTAGGTATTTACATTAAGTTCAATTGGTTTAGATTGGGATTGCAATTGACATTAAGATAATCATTTTGCATTTTTCAAATTCAAACATTAATCACAGTGACCACCCACCAACCTTCTGATTATGTTCAGATATCTGATCTGGCTATCTAGCTAGCTCCATTAGATGGCAGAAACATGTATTAGATGCCCACAATAAATACCAATCCCAGGCTGTATTAGAACCCCGCAATTCTACAAATTTTCTGGGTACCCAGTACTAAGTTCTTAAAGTTGCAGGCCTGTTAAACATTGCAGCTGTGGTGGCTGGCATTGAAGCAGGTTGGGTCCCTTAAAGAAAAATTAGATTATCTCTAGCTTTACTCTTGGGACACATCCTTACAGTAACGTGGACTCTAGGTATTGAACTTGGCAACAACTTTAACTATTTACAGTTCCCACTTGATTGGCAGAGGGTGAGTCTGCCTACTCATGGTTTGGAGTCATCATTGGCAAAGTCAAAATCAGACTGTATAAAGCAGACTCAATGCTGAGATGTTGGCAAAGGCTTGCAGCTGGGGACCCCTTACTGACTGCAGGACTTAACAGCTCTTGCAGGCTGGAAACTCTCTCAGCTTCTTATTGAAGTGGCCTAGCTTGCTCTGGGCTTGAAATTGCACTCTGGTACAGATCAGGCCGGGACCAGGGCTGGCACTATTCAGACCTCCATGTCAAGGCTATGTCCTCTAGGGTAGACACATATGGCAGTGCATAACTGGTGCACTACCAGGCTGACTCCAGGCTGATCTGGAAAATACAGTCTCATGGTCACATTCAGCACATTTACATTTAGTACATGTTACAATCTCTTCAACCATGCAGCCAGCATGGTCCTTTCAGCTTTCAAGGCACAGTCTCTGAAGCGGAGTGCATTCCCTAAAGCTAGGGTGGACCCAAAACTTGCACAGTCCATGCAAAGGCAAAGTCTCTTTTCCTTAAGTTGCAGATGGAGCTCCCAACCACTATAAACTTTACTTGTTAGCAAATTCACTTTCTCAGAGGCTTCTCAAAGCACAGTACACACTAGTAAAGTCCCTCATGGCTATGCTGGCATTTACAGCTCCAACTGGACATTCAGACACATTAACAAAGTCTCTCATGATGATGCTGGTGCCTGCAGCTCCAAACGGACACCCTACTATCCTCCCAGGCAATGTCAGGAAGAGCCACACATACTCAGAGTACTCCCTTCCAGTCCTGTAGGCACCTCTTCAACAATCACATTAGACATTTCACAACGCTGGACCCTTCTTTGGTCACTTGAGACATCAGATACCCACCCACTTTTGTTGTTAATCAGATGTAGGGTGCAGACAGGCATTCAGCACTTCTTGGCTTTCTGGCTTCTTGGGCCCAGCAGATCTCTCACTGACTTGAACTTATACAGAAGTTTACTCGCTCAGAATGATTCAGTAGCTTTCCTTTTGGGAAGTTACAGACTTCAGCACTCTCACTGCTGAGGCAGAACATTCATGTGCCTCTCACAGCTGAAGATGGTTCAGGCTTCCACCACATTGTCTCCAAACATGGAAAGGCAGATGCTAGTCCTAGGGACAATATCTGGCAATCCCCAGGCCTATGACTTCCATCTCAGGCAGACACTTTTTCCTTAGGGACAGAGCACCCCTCCCCTGGGAGAGGCTTTCGCTGAACCACTAAGCCCATTTTCTCTAGCTGAGGGCCAGAGCCCTCCTGTGGAGGGGCTTGCATCAAACTGAACTCAGGCTGACAAGTCCCTAGGGTTTTGTGGGAGCCTCTGAGGCCCTGATTGGCTGAATCCACTTGTCAATCCAAAAGTGATTGGCTAAATCCACCTGTCAGTCCACAAATTGCTCTCCAAGCCCACTACAGGCAACAACAACACTGGGGTCATTCAGAGGTCCCTGGGTGCATTTACAGATGCCTCACAGTTCAATAGCCTTGTGTACCCTGTCAAGCACTGCCATCATTTAACATTTTATTTACTCCTGCACCTGTCACTGCTGCCGAAATATGCAGTCCCCAGGCTGTAGATAGGCATCTGCCTGGCAGTGAAGTGGAACAGAAGAAGCCAGCAGCTCCATGATTGCTCCCCAAGCCCACCACGAGCAACAACAAACACTGGGGCCATTCAGAGGCCCCTGGGCATTGTGACTTGGGCTGTGGCAATGAAGAAAATAGGGAAACCTGGGCATCAGGAGGCACAACAGGAGCAGCGAGAGAATGGGAGACATCAGGGCAATCAAGGTAAGCTCCCATTGGGGCATTACACTTAAACTACAGAAAACAACAGGGCACTTACTATGCCTTGAAAAGTTTCAAAGCCAACATAAGACGATAACAGAGGGACTGCAGAGGACAGCAACAGCACTAATTCAGTATAACTACTGCAGGCTTTTGCATTAAAACATCATAAAATTCTGGGATGCTTTACATGAGTCAGGTCATAACCTTTGCAATGGAGTCAAGCAGGTTTTCACAACAGACTTAAGTATCTTCATTTACATTTAAATCCTGATAAAACTAGAAGGGTTTTAATAGAGGCAATCATTGTTCATGCTTACAGACTACACAGGAAACAGACTAAAAGGTTGAGGGGACCTTCCTTTAGTTATATTGCTGCTGCTCTGTCTCGCAGCAGTTTGTTAACTTTCCTTCCTAATCTTTTCTTCTGTTTAATGTTTTATTGTCTCTGTTATTTATGTATTTTTCTCCATTTTCCTGCTCCAGCAAGTGCAGTCACTGCACTACACTGCAACAGCTAGTTCTACCAAGTTAGCTAAGTGTGGGATGCACTTAACACAAAAACATCAGCCACTGCCCTCCAGTGAGTGAGTCTGCCATGCTCGATACTCCTCCAGTTGAGCTGCTGCTGTTTTGTTACATCTTCTGATGCAAGGGGTTTGTATACCCCAGGCATTCTCCAATCAAAGTGAGAGAGATTCTGCACCAGCAGGGATCTCACACTGCCAGACACTTCATTGTCACGGACATTACACCAAGCCTACTGATTAATTTGTTTGTTTGTTTTATTTATTTATACTGATGAGACCATGGGCCAAATGATCAATTTTCATGGATGATCAGTGCATAAATAACAACAGCACAATATAACATATAGACAAAAATACAAAAGTATAAAAGTACATTATAAATATATGCGATCCTTCACAAGCCAATTATACAAAACAGTTACATTTAGCAAAAAGATACTCTTTCAACTTGTGTCTAAAGGAGGAAAAAGAAACATTAATACAGTCAAAGACTAGTTGCAGTGTATTAAAAAATAATGGAACAGAATAAAATATTGTCTTCTGACTCATTGAAGTGCGATTCTTGAAATGTGAAAAGAGTATGTATCTGATGATCAGGTCATATCAGATATATTCTGCTTCTTAAATATTGATAATAGAGAGTCAGGCATCTTATTAAGGCACACATTATGCGGTTGAGACCTATATTAGTACGATACAGAAAGAAATTAATGAAAAAATAGACACTAGTGGAAAATTTCAACACTGTAATATTTCTAAGACACAACGAGAAATAATAAAAGATTTGGAGAAACACCTTCACTGGTTATTAAATCAGCAGACAAAAGTGGGGGATTGTCCTAATGGATATAGCCCTTTATAGAAACATGTGTTTTAAATTACCTTCGGTTGAAGAAAACTATGTGATTTTATAAACAGATCCCACTCCAGATATTACTCATAAAATTCAAGATACTGTGGATGAATTTATATCCATTGGTCGGCTTCAAGAATGGGAGGTTGAATTATTGATCAATAAAACACCACATATACCTATCTTTTTTCTTTACCTAAAATTCATAAAGATTCTGTTAATCTACCAGGTAGGCCTATTGTCTCGGGATTGGATCTATTCTGGAGCCTATCTTGAAATATATAGATTTTCATATACAGAATTTAGTACAAAACACCTCTACATATATCAAGGATACTACACACATTTTACAAATCATAGAAGATCTCAATATGCGAAATGCAATTAATGAGCATACCTTACTAGTGACTATTGATGTGAAAGATGTGTACACATCATTTCACATGTAGGTGGAATAAATGCACTGCGTGAAGTTGTTAAATACTAGATCGCCAGAACAAAACCAAAACCGATTTAATCACAGAATTGGCATATTTGGTTCTTACAATAATTTCTTCTGATTTGGGGAGACATTCTATGGCCAACTTAAAGGCACTGCAATGGGGAGTATGATGGCCCCAGGCTATGCAAATTCCTATATGTATGATTTTGAAACCAATTTTGTTTTGACATCAGAAATGGACGGTAATGTATATGAAACTAACATTATTTGCTGGAAGTGTTTCATAGATGATATTTTATTTCTATGGCAAGGCAGTGAAGATAAACTTAAAGACTTCTTGAGCTACATTAATATTTGTGATCCATATTTAGAATTCATAGCAGAATATAGTGTTGAACAAGTACATTTTCTGGATATCACTATTTATAAAATGGAATCCAAATTGGAAACAAAATTATTTTGTAAGACTACTGATTGTAACACTACATTACATTATATGAGTTTCCATCCAATAGGTTTGAAAACAGTATCCCCTACTTGCAGTTATTGAGGCAAAGCGTAACTGCACCACTCAAACTCATGCACTTACAAGAACAACAAGAAACCTTAACAAGGTTCAAGAATAGAGGCTATAAAGCCCTTATTTTAAATCAAGCAAAAACTGTATGAAAAACATTTCATGGGAACAGCTTTTGATAAGAAATTGTAGGACAGGGAGACCACCCTTCAAATATACTAACTTTCAGTACCCCACATTGTGAAGAAATGCCAACACTGAGAAAAATGATACACAAGCATTGGAATATTTTACAAAACAATCCCAAACAGCAGATATATTCAATAATAAACCTTACATAACATCCAAAAGGCTACTAGCATTAAAGATACATTAGTGAAAACTATTTATTAACCCCAGACTCAAAACAGAGACAGTTGCTTTTAGGTCCTCTTAAAATGGTATGTGTCCATGCAATAGATGCCTAGTATATAGTAATACATCTAAACGTGATAAATTTAGACATCCATACACAGGACGAGAATACCTGATTAAACACATCAGCTGTAATTCAACAGGGTTGTTTACATACTACAATGTCCCTGCAATCACCTGTATGTAGGACAGACATCTAGAGAACTGAGAAAACGTATAACAGAACACAAAAGTAGAATCCGTCTTAAGGATGAAAACTCATCAGTGGCCAGACACTTTAATGCCAGGTGCCCACAGTGATGCAATTAAGATTTTGGGGTATTGAGTTAGTCCCAGAATCAGATAGAG
The DNA here is from genome assembly GCA_016271365.2 of Neoceratodus forsteri. NCBI lineage: Eukaryota > Metazoa > Chordata > Ceratodontiformes > Ceratodontidae > Neoceratodus > Neoceratodus forsteri. Next base: position 1,179,370,978 of record CM057450.1, on the reverse strand, counting down.
GTGGAAATTATTTAAACCTTTTAGAAGTGAGGGAAACTAAATGGATATATGAACTTGGCACATACTACAATAGCTGGGGTCTCAATGAGGAGATCAATATGCTAGTATGTTGGTGATCGGTAAAATCTTTAGACTGATTGATTTGGTGTTACACTACCCAGTACATGTTCCCCTTATTTACAATATTAAACTTAACTAGTCTGGACAACCTAGTTACATTTCTGATAAACCTGGAAGGGCTCCAAAGTGACCCCCCCTTCACCTCCATTACTCTTTATTAATATTCTTTAACTTTGAACATCAAATTATTTCTTAGATTTTGTATTTAGCCTTGAAATAAGTGATAACATAGCCCTTAACGTTGTAACTACCACATTATAAATCCTCTTGCTCATTGATAATAGCTTATATATATAGGAGCATTATAGCTTTAAAAGACATATTTACAATATATTGGCCTCATTCATACCACGTGTAGGAACAATTTCATAGCAATAGTTGCTAGGTAATGACGTACATGATCTTCGTCCACTGATGGTGACATCAGCATGCTCACATGTGGGTATAAGAGGATGTGATGTGCTAACAGAATCTTGCTGCCACAGTTGATAGAGGAAGCCAGTAGGAGTTTCTCTGGTAAGAGTGCATAGTCACAATTTATCAGAGTATTCTAATAAGAAACAGTGTAATAACTTCATTGAAGTTTAAGGTAGATAAGGCTAAACACTGTGAGTCTCATTTGCACCTTTCTATTACAGTGTTTACAACTGATAAGTAGCATGCCAAGTTAAGTAACATTTAGGAAATTCATTTATAAAGGTATGCATATTACATTCATTAAGTTCTTGTTCTGACCATGTAAATTAGTTATAACTGAGTATGGATTCATGATATTATTTACAGATTTGAAAAGCGATAGATGAGAATGCCAGGTGAATCCTAAAAATATTGAATATAGCAGTGACATAAGTTAATTACAATGGAGCCATCAACATATCATGTTACTATAGGGACAGGTTCTAACCTCTATTTAATATGATATATATATATATATATATATATATATATATATATATATATACTTGGATATATAAATATACTTGGATAGTTTTCTTTGTTTTGAGAGAAAACATCTATAAGGATAACCTTTTAAAAACATCTTTATTTTGTTTTGGAAATCTTAGTATGCACAGTTTGCTAATAGATGGATAAACATCATTTTAGGACTGAATCAATATTGAGAAAATTGGTGAAGTTAATATTTTATTTACTTATATATTCTGTATTTATATTTAACTAGGATGTGTTACAAGTGGAAACAGCTGGTCTGATGTTAAAATTGATGAACCTCTAAAAATTTTTTATTCTGTTTTGGAAATCTTAATATGCACAGCTTGCTAATAGATGGTTTAATATCATTTTTAGGACTGAATCAATGTTGAGAAAATTGGGAAGTTAATCGTATTCTACATTATTTCATTGAAGGTATATTTTGCATTTATATATAACAAAGACGAGTTACAAGTAGAAATAGCTTGTCTGAGGTTGAAATTCAATGCATTTTAAATGTCACAGCATTCATTAAGTTAAAATAATTATTCTGTGATGGCACCAGGACTAGTAGGTAGCCAATGGCACAATGAACATTATGGGGTTCTTTATGTTTTGTGCTTTATAAATTTTGAGATGGTTATTATTATTATTTTATCTATTTGAACATTGGAACATAAAGTTTGAGTTGTTTTCAATAACAGTTAACAGAGAAGACATGCGCCTATGTAGAAATTATGATATGAAATTAATTAAGATGATGATTATTATGAGATTATTATACACTATATTCAAACTGATTTTGATAGAATATTATTATTATATTTTTGTTACAGTCCCCAGAAGAAGCCATTGTTTGGCAAATGTTGGGGCAGCTATTAACATGAATAAAAAAATTAAAGAAGATTTTACATTTGCTTGTGTTTGGCATTGTCTCGCAAGTTGTTGAACAGAAAGTCTTTGAATTTGAAGTTTCATACCACACAACCAGCTCCACATTTAAAACTGACTAACATTAAAGAATTTCCTTGACTTTTGGATTTTGGCATCTTATTAAGTGTCACCTTTTAGCTAGTAAACCTAACTGAAATTTGTATCTTCCTTCCAAAGAAAGCCAGCCTGCTTGTTCAAGTAGGTTGCAATGATGTGTCCTATGTGACGACTGAGTAGCAAACCTAGCAATTGAATTACGGAGTACTTTAACCTTAGATATTGCATCAGGTAACTGGGCTGGCTACTGCTATGAGAGCAGTCATCTGATTATATGGCACAGCACTCAAGGAGGGGCAGAGCCTAGAAGAAGGTGACACTGGCAGGACAGAAGTCTGTGGCATATGCACAGTGCCGCTTTTTGCTGAGTATGGTTAAACAACATTATTAGGCTGAGGTTTTTGGATCTATGACTCAGCTTGATTAGTTTCCTGAACTTTGCCCAAACCAGACTGGCCTGAACATGTGGCCTGAGCTGACTAGCAGCCCAAATTCAAATGACTCTATCTCACATAGATTTTTTATATAATATTTATAACATTAAAAACAAGAAGTGCACTGCCATAGCAGTGAGGTGCACCAAAGTGGTAAAGAGTTTTGTTTCACACAACATACAAATAACATTGCCTGTTGCTGAGACAGCTGAAAAGATTTTTATGTCTATTAAAAAATTCAGATATGGTGGCCAGTAGCCACTCACAAGCAATGCTACCAACACAGACTATTAAAACAAAAGCTTTCTGTGAAAAAATCAAAGTTTTAAAACATTGAGTAGAACAAAATGGAAACTGGAGCTGACTCTTCTCTCCAACATAATCCTCCCAGAAGCACTATCAGCAGAAAGTGTAGTAAACCCATCAACATGTCTGCCACAGAGTTTTCTGTCTAAATAAAGTTTTTTTTGTTATTCCTTTACAAGGTCTCAGCCCTGACACTGAGCAAAGATTTCTGCAGTAACTTCCAGTATGATATTTGAAACCTAATAAGACTGATTTTGTTCAGCGTTACTAGATACGTCCTATGCCTTCTGGTCTCACTCTAGGACTGCCAAGCATGGGACCCCTGCAGGAACATCCTGCTGCAGCATGGACTATGTCACCTTTGTTTCTGACTGGAAACCAGTCATGCAGCCTGCTCTCTGGCTCTCACTTACATAAGTATTATGTCCTTTACCGGCAATGTTTTGCTTATACCTCTCACCTATCGCACACTATGAGGCACAGTTCCCTCACTGTACCTCACAAAAGCCCTCACCCTGTCCCACATTCAGAGGGTGCTCTCCTGCATTCTGAAGGAAGACTGTAAAGCCAAAATCCAAAACAATGAATGTGAAAATGTGTTGCTTGAGGAAAATCAAACTCTGTGAACATGAAAGCAACATTTCCACACTTTTTGAGCATCTATGCATCATGAAGATTTGTTGAAGTGTCCACATTTAGCTTTTTATTCCCACATTATGAGGGTCTTTGTTCCACATTTGAGGGATGAAAGGCTGAGAGATATGATTTTTCCACTGTGAGACTACATGAAGTCAAGGCCCTCTGATTCATGGCAAAAGTTACATGAAAAAGTATTTTTTACTTTGAAACAAAACTACATGAAGCGTAGTGGACAGACTTTGCACAATGATAATTACTGCACATTATAGGAATATAATCTGACTGTTCTACCTCTCTGTTCATACTGTAGCTCCTGGATGTTCTTTAAAAATGTAAGCTCACCGGTCCTGCGGCAAATGTATGCCACCTCGACAATTGCTTGAACTTGAAACCCAGCCTCTCATAGAAGGTTCCAGTACTTGTTCCTGCACAAACATGCACATGGCAATGCTCCTACTGATCTACAGTCTTCCTTCTTCCTTGCTGCAGTCAGGTATGTGTTAAGCTCCATGCTCTCCTGAACTTTACAGTTCCAAAGACCAAGCGGTACTTTGGCAGATGTGCACTTGACTTTACTGCTCCAAATGACTGGTACAGGCTACTAAGCTTACGATCCTCTCTCTATGTCACATATAGATTTTAAAACTCAGATGTACATATACTTAAACGAGCACTGTCATTGTAATTAAATGGTTAAAGGCACATTTTTATGTTAACAAAGAAAATCAACACAAAAGCACAGAAACAAGGGTTACCTAGAAGGCATATAGGCAGTAAAGCCAGATTTCAAAGAAATATAAAAGTACATATACCCTAATAATGGAAATGTCCATTTAAAACAGTAACATTTCTAGTAACATGCCCACTTTCATTTAAATTTCCCTGCCCACCAACAGCACCTGTTTTATCTGGGGACAGCTAAGTCAACTATAAGTCATTCATGTCTGCATTTTGCTCAGGCAACTAATCTAGGTTTAGACTAGCACAGCAGATCAGAATCCAAAGGGATTGTGGGGTACAGATAAGTGTCATCAAGATAGCAATGGTAACTTAGGATAGCAGTAATAACTTGCACTGCACCTTTAAATGATCAGCTTAATCCACAACAAATAAACTCTGAATAACTATGGGGCAAAGATTGACTCCTTTGTAACACAACATTCAGTTGCAGCCACTGGTGGGGAAACAGTTCCCAATCACAATGGACAGAGATAATTCTGCCAAGAATGACCAGAATCAATCAAAGACAGCCCCACCAACTCCAACATACTCCTGCAAGCTCATGATCAAAGTCCCATTGTTCACAGTGTAAAATGCTACCGACAATGATGTATCCAATGCCATCAGTGACAACTGACCCTTGTACATTTCCATTCATTTAAAAGTGCTATTTCATTTATGAAGCAAGATTGATACCTGCCAAGCAAGTTATAGTCTGTTGGATGAGTTTGGAAGTGCATAGCAACAACCTGTTCTATGATCTTTCCAAGGAATGGCAATTGTGACACTAGCTGATACTTCAATATATTGCTAGAACACTTTTTCCAAAGCAGTTTCATCAAAGCCTTTTTAAGAGAGTGGGGAAAGTATCCTTCCCCAGAAGAAGACAACAGTAGGCACAGGCACCAGTTCGTCTTGGCACTGTAAAATTAGTCAGGAGTTGCAATGATCTTCCTTCCTTCCTTCCTTCCTTCCTTCCTTCCTTCCTTCCTTCCTCTTGCCAGGAGAGGCATATGGAGCTAACAACAGCTGGTTTTTGTGGATACGTCCTGGAAGGAAGTGGCAGGGGACCAAACAATACTGGATATGCAAGTGAAAAATAACCGTAGGTGCAGTGGTAATAAAATAAAATGCAATCAATGTAAATGCTTTACAAAATAGATGTAAAATGCTTTACAGTTTTCTAGACAAATTATTCATAATATACTAACAAATAACAAGGGCAACACAAAATAAATAGGTATAGCAGTGCAAAGTAAGATGCTAATTCAATATAGTTCTGGGTACAATCCAGAAAGGGAGTAAGTTGCTACCACCCAGGCTGTGAGTTAATAATGCCAGTGCAGTAGGGTAGGTACAGGTGCAAAACAATCACTGATGTGACAACTGTATATACTCTAGCAGTATAGCCTAGGGTGGGAAGGCAAATAATTGAGCAGTGTGTGTGTATGTTGGGGGTGCATGCATGGCAGCATCAGTTAAAATGGGGCAAGGGTCAGGAGCAATTGCTGTAGGGGGGTAAAGTCACAAAGAAGGGTCTGAGGGGAGGAGAAGGACAAGACTGAGCAGATAGATAAAGGTAGGACCAGAGTTTAGAAAATGATATGAGAAGTCAGCTTGGCTGATTGACATTTGCCTGAATGAGAGGGAGAGGGAAAGGGAAGCAATGTTACTGGAGTGGGTAGGAGGAAGGTGGGAGGAGCAAGGAGGATGGAAAGGTAAGGAGGAGATAGTCAAACCAGAATTTGGAAGTTAAGGTGGCTCAGTGGGTGACTCATTTGGCATCAAATGAAGGGAGAGAGGAGAGAATAGAGAAAGCAGTGGTATGTATAAGAAGGGCAGTCCAAAGCAAGCAAAATGGCAGAAACAGCAAAAGAGGGCCTAGGCTGGACAAGGCTGGACTTGGGAGCTGCATTGCAGACAATGTTGTTGTAGAAGATAGGGAGGATCATCTTCATGACTAGCTTACAACGGGCAGAGAGAGAGAGAGAGAGAGAGATACTGGCTTTGTTTCTGTAGAGTGCACCCAGTTTTTGGTGGAGCTTGAGGTGATGGCATCAATGTGTGCCAAGAAGTCAAGGTGATGGTCAAGCCAGATCCCTAAGTGCTTAAAGGAGGGTCCATCCTCAATCTCAGTACAATCAAAGGGAAGGAGGGAGGAAGGAAGGAAGGAAGGAAGGAAGGAAGGAAGGAAGGAAGGAGAGCCTGGCAAGCCTCTGCCAGGACTCAAAGGTCATGGAGACCATTTTCTTGGTGTTGAGGAATAGACGGTTAGAACAGAAACAGCACTGAATGCTGTTGAATTTCTGTTGAGACAGACAGCAAGGTCAGTAACAGAGGAGCCAGACGAAACAGCACAGTGCCATCTGTGTAGATGTGATGCTGCAGAGGAACAGGCTAAGGAGGTCATTAGGAATATAGGGAAGAGGCAGCCCAGATAGAACTGTTTGGAACGCCTGAGCAGATCAGTGCATAAAAGACCATATGAGAAGATCAGTGAGGGTCTTTGATATGGCTTGCAACCTGCCCTCAAGGTAGGAGTATAACCAGTTGAGTGAGGAAGCAGATAGGCCCGCTGCTTTAAGCTTGTCCAGGAGCATGGAGGGACACTGTGTTGAAGGCCCTGGCCAAGTCAACAGAGATGACAGATGTGAACTGGCTCTGGTCCATCCCAGACAGGATGGAGTCAATGAGCTGGAGGAGGAAGGTGGAAGTGGAGTGAGACTTAAAGCCAAACTGGAAGGGTGTGAAAAGGAGGAAGAGTCAAGGAAGGGGGGTGAGAGGATAAGCAGCCCAATTACAAAGCCTCCTCAATATGCCAGGGAGTCAGGACCCTGTATTCGATTCACTATCAGGAGGCATCCTGGCTCCAAAGTCCTGCAGCGGCAATGTTGCCATGTGCCAAAGGCAAGTCGCATGGGAGAGGTTTGCCATGTTGTGGCATGGTTGGATCGGCATCCGCGCTTATTGCTTGAGACCCACCTGGAGGCTGGGCGGGCGTGCAGGCAGGAACAGGAGATGAGGAGGGCAGGTAGGGGACCCGATGGGTGGTGGGGCAACAGCTCCTGATGGGGACACTGCATGGCTGCTGCCATGCCTGTGTTTTCTGAGGGGTCACCGCATGCTGGGCACCATGAGGGGGCACCTGCAGACACTGCACCACAAACGCCTCTGAGATCCTATGGGTGCATGGGATACTGTGGGTGGGTGGCAACACAGGTTCCTTCCTCACAGTGACAGCTCCAGGGATGATTCCTGAGCCATTATACCAGCCACGGGCTGGTCTGTTATGGACCATGCACCTGTGAGGGGATTGCTGAATCTCTCTGTAGTGAATACTGCATCTTGTGACTGCCACAAGCCCACTAGTGCCATGGCACACCCATGAGTGAATGCAGGACTGGCACAGGCCCTGTTTGCTGCAAGGGTCCAGATACTGCTGGAGCCTGCATTATTGACTCACACGTGGTAATGTTTGATGCAACATGTCCCTTGCATCAAGTCCAATTGACGCACGCACCCTGTATCTTTTTTTGTTTTGTGAATTGGGCCCAAGAAGTTTCTGGAGCTTAGCTAGCATGGCAAGGAGAAAGATGGGCCAATAGTTTCCAGGAGAGGAGGTATCACCCCTTTAGGAGAGGGATGACAGTATCTTATATCCAGGCATTAGGGACAGAGGCACAGGAAAAGCACAGGTTGAGGAGAAGGGTAATAGGGAGAAAACAGCTGGGGGAGAGAGATGCAGAAGCTGGGACGGCTTATCAGGACTTGTACTCATGGGTTAAGAGCTAGAAGGGCCTTAAGAGTGACAGAGGAGTGATGGAGAGAAAGAAAGAGGCTGGGGAAAAGGGCTAGGAGAGAGGAGGAGGGGATGAGGAGAAAAGGGAAGGAGATGGGGCACAAGGGTGAAAAAGAGGTAGAAGGAAGAGGCTACAGCAGAAGGGTCAGTGATGTGGGAGTTGCCAACCTGATGACGGGGTGGGGTGGTGGTTAGGACTGAGTTTGGGGGGGAAGGAGTGGATAACTTTCCACAACTTGGAGGGTGATTAAGGTTTTTCTGGAGTGTGGATACAAAGCACTCAGATTCCGCAAGCCTGTAGGCTTTACTGCAAGCATTGTGAAGGGTCCTGTAATTTAAATGGGCTTCAAGGGAACCAGTGATCCCATAGGACTGCTAGGCTAGGTCATGAGCTTGAAAGAAGGCCAGAAGCTCAGCAGAGATCCAGGGAAGGTGGAAACCTTGAACCCTGTTTTTTCTGAGGGGACATGGTGCTCCAAGATAGTCATAGCATTGGTATGGAAAATTCAAGGGCTATGTTGGTGTCAGTGGCTGTAGAGATATGGGATAGGTCAGTGGCCAGCAGATTGGTGTGGAGAGATGGCAAATCCAGTGACCTTAAGGACCAAAGGAGGATAATTTTAGGAGGAGCTTTAGGGTGATGGACCTTGTACACAAAAACCATATGATGGTTTCTAAGGGTGCTTGGGAGGAGATCTGCATCCACAACTCAGTGGAGGTGACAGGAGAGCACCCAGTCCAGAAGAGAACAGTTTGAGGATTTATGATTTACTGTAAATGTGTGGGGTCTGAGATCAGTTGGGATAACTGGAGGAATTTAACATTTTGACAGTTTGTGGGCTGAGGAGGAGAGTCAATTGATGTTAAAATTGTTAAGTATCAGCAACACACCAGAGTAAGAGTGGATGTAAATGGATGAGAGACAATCAGCAACTGATGCAGGTGAGAGGCAGGAGAGCAGTACACCGTAACAAAAAGAGGGAGTGAGAAGGGAGGATGAGTTTGAGGAGGAGCAGCTCCAAAGTGAAGGGATGGGAAGAGACAGATGGTACTGATGCAAGTTGGATGCCAGAGGAAAGGTAGATAGCAGCACCACTGCCTCTCTTGGAGCCATTCTGCCTGGCTTTGAGTATCCAGGGATTGCCACTGGAAAGTCTTGGATCTTGTGGGAGAGCCAGACTCAAAGATGACAAGGACATCCAGCTAGAGGTTGACCAGTATGTTCTGCAAGTTATCCTGTTTTGGGAGGAGGCTGTGGATGTTAAGGTGGAATGCCACAGTCTTTGGGACGCCGTGACTGGTGAGGGGGAGGTAGGGCCATGATTAAATTCAATGTTGCTGCTATCAGAAATAGCAAGGATACAAGGAGCTTAAAAGAAAACTACATCCTCATATCTTGTACATTGTGTTCCCATGTCAACAGACAACCCTTTCCTCTAGCTGTTATTTTGCTTTAGTTTGTTTCACTGTTCATGCTAGTCCCTGAAACTGTCCGGGGGTCCATTTTATGGTTGTTGAAACCTCATTGTCCATGACAGCTGCTTTAGTATATGAGAATATGATGTCACATCACCCTGTATACTATGTACGGTAGTAGCCACAGACATTGCCAGCTATTTCCAGATATGTCACAAAATTTCTAAAGAGTTTCTCTCTACTGCCCCTACTGTGGAAATGCAGAAAGCAGAAGATTTTCTCCAGAAATATCACAGAAATTTTGGGAAATAGCTGGCAATGTCTGTGGCTACTACTGTATCCTATGCTGAAAGTAAAATATCATGAAAACTCTGGAAACACACAAACTAAATGCAACTTAAAGGAAGATCCTGTCTTACAAAAGCTAACTGAAGTTTAGTGTGGTATTTCACACCTTACTGCAGCTTGTTTTACTGAACACTAATTAAGCAGACAGACATACTGTGGAGTCTAAATGGTGCTGAAGAATAATGTTCTCATACTGTTGCAGCTCTCAGGGCAATGAGATATTAACAATCAGGAAATGGAGACTCCCAGGATGGTTACAGGGACTAGTATGAATAGTGAAAATAAAATCACATATATCTCTAACAGCTACATAAAAAGTTGTCTGTCATTACGGAAACAACATTTAAAGTTATGAGGTGTGTAGTTTTCCTTAAGTGAGCTGTGGAGCTGTGTGGATGGAGAGGAGGAGGTGGAGGGGTGGAGCAGAGGGGAGAAGTGGGAGAAAGGGGGAGGAGGTGGCAGAGAGTTTACAGGGAGCCAAGAAGCAGGTAGGAGACAGCATCTTGGATGGTAGAAGTAATGGGGTAGGAGGGTGGGAGAGGAAGGGCAGGAGGGAAACAGGGAAGGAGGGGTTGTGGTGGGGAAGGGATGAGTGAGAGAGTTGTGGATGGGGAAGAGAGCTAGAAAATGTGGCAGCATAGTTGGTGAGCCTAGCAGTGGAGTAGGTATACCAGGAGCCTTGGCCTGACCAGACAGTAGGTATACCAGGAGTGTTGGCCTGGACCACATAGGAGGCAAGGCAGGACTGACCCAGATAGGGAGGCTGGGAGACTGTGGACCCCTTCCCAGATAGGAAGGCACTGGGTCAGAACATAGCCGACCACAATGCTGTCAGCATGAACAGCGCAGCAAAAATGTCATTTTGTTTTCCTCCCACATGGGGCTCTGCCTCCCTCACCCCAGGACTTAAGGATTCTCACCCGGGAGAGCAGATCATGGGGCAAGTTAAAATTCTGTGGGGCTGTGGAATACTGTTTCCATGGCCCCTTGTAAAAATACAGGTCCCGATGTGAAAAGTTGAGACCAGGAGCAGGATTCTCAAAGGAAAGAAATCCTGCAAAATTTGTGCAAGTCACCAAATGCCAGCAGCATGGAAAAACAAAGGAGTTGCGCTTATGCATATGCTCAAAACCTCCAGCTGCGTGCAAAAATAACTAGAGGTTATGGAAAACCGAGCTGCGAACACCCACAGGGAGCTGAAACACACAAAATGCTATACACAGACATGGAAATCCTCAAACTGAGGAAAGAATGTTAATGAAATGCTACCCACAGAGACAGTGGAGTAGGACGCCCTGAGGAGAAAAGAAGTGAAACACCAAACAACATCAATTCATGCTGTGTGCAGGCAACAGCAACCATGTGGGATAAGGCAATATAAGGATATGTGAGTGCAGCATACACAGAAACCACACAGAGGAAACCCACAAGAGAAAGAACAACACCAGAGGGCCACTGGCAGTGTAGGCAGAGGCACAGTGAACAGGTCAACAGTGTGTGATACAGGAGCAGGCCAAGGGACAACAGACGCCAAGGCCAACATGCCACTGGGTGCATGGCACCACCACATGCAGAGACAAAGGCGAGACAACAGGAGGGGGAAGCACTGCAACCACATGCAGGAAGGGAGGAATGGCAACATGGGGTACAACAAAGGCAACCTGCCAGACGACAGTACTGCACACAGGCTGGCATTCAAAGACCTCACAGAGGAGTACAGGCTAAACAAGTCTCGCTATAACTGACCTGTGTAACACAGTACGTGATGATCTGCACAGCAACACACACAGAGGCCATGCACTCACAGTGAGGCAAAGGTGATAGCCACCATGTGTGCTGGCAACAGGCACATTCCAGACACCAACAGGGGACACCACCAGCATGAGCCAAGCTGCAGTGTCACAGTGCCTAGAACAGTTCCTAAATGCCATCATACCAAAGGCACATCAGTACATTAGGTACCCACTACAGGCACAACAGCAGCAGGAGGTGATGGAAGGATTCTATGCCATGGCAGGATTCCCAAGAACATTGGCGTAATAGACTGTACACATGTAGCAATCAAGGCACCCACTGAAAATGAGGCAGCATATGTGAATCGCAAGGTACCACTCCATCAATGTTCAAGTAGTGCGTGACAGTGACTGCAAGATCCTGAATGTGTGCACAGTTCCCTGGGTCATGCCACGATGCCTATATCCTGAGGCAGAGCATGCTGTGCAACCTCTATGAATGGGGAGACATACAGCATGGATGGCTGATTGGTAAGTACACATCTAGGCATAGTGAGCTCAGGAACAGAGCACAGGCAAGGTACATGGAGCACAAACACCCATGATGTGTGAACTAAATCACTGGGACCGACTGAGCAGGGGTGAATGACAGTGCAGGTCATGTCCAGAAACACAGTACACATATGTGACAGGTCACGAGACAGGGGAGGCTAATGAGAAACCATAGGTGGCAGCTGGAGCAACCCATGGGTACAGCAATGGCAATGCCAAACAGTGGCTATGTGAGCAATGGCAGGAGTCACACAAATGCAATACACAGGTGCAGAGCCAGTCATGGACATCTGTGACATATGCATGTCACACCATCAATAGTGAAAGTCGTCCACAGTGTGGCAAGACAGTGACACAGAATGACAGACCTGACATTTGCACAGTAGGAGACAGAGCATGTACCAGGCCAGTGGCAGCCTGCCAGCAGACAAGGGGAGAACAGCTGGCATGCAGCACCACAGGGAGAACATGTACCAGTGAATACCAGGAATGGGCAACATGGGAGGTGTCAGGGGACTGCAGTGGACAATGGACACTGGAATACAGAATGTGACAAGACAATGTTCAAGATAGAAGGGCAGAAAGGAACATGGGGAATATGGGGATGGGGAGGACACCAATGTGGTGCAGGGACAGTGGGTGTGTGACAAGAGTCAGATGAAGGTTATAGTAGCGGCACACTGCAGTAGGCAGAGTGCCAAGTGTCACACATAGGGATCAGTGCTGTGATGGCAGCAGTGTAATGCCACCAGCTGTGATAGTGTGCACCAGCAAGACTGCAGTCTGAATTACAGCCACATGGCACAAAGGCCTGCAACAGTGTGAACCAGCCACAAAGTGTAGCACATGGGCAGGACATGCCACACAATGTAGGTACAGGGGCATTGACATGCCACACAGTGCAGGACACAGGGGCAGGGACATGCCACACAGTGTAGGACACAGAGGCAGGTCATGCCAATATCACACCAATGGGCAAGGAAATGGCATCAGATATGTATGTGGCCACACACACAGCATGCAACACCCTAGCAAGACAAAAAGTGGGACATGAACACAGCGAAGACCAGCAATGACACCATGGGGCAGGAACAATGTTGAGCAGAAGGAACTGACACGGTGCCACATGACATTTGAACAGGAATGTAGGATGCTCAGATGCACAAACTGCCAAGACCTGTGGGACAATGGTGAGCAACTTAGCACCAGACAAGCAACAGGAGAGTATACCCATGGACACACTGCCCAGACAAGGGTACAATCATCATGTAAAGACAGGGACAGAGCACAGACAGTGCATGGTAGTCTGTCACAATGGCACAGGGTGGACAGCACATGTCCAATGATGACAGAAACATGGACCCGCATATGCACCCCTTGAGGAATGAATGTAGCGACAGGACAGAACACAGGGACATGTATACAACAGGGGGTATTGTCCCAGGTACCCAGGTCATCACAGTTAGCAATGGCAGTGAACAGAGCATGGGGAGAGGTATGGGATACTGTCACACTGGAAGTGGGGGCATGAATAGCCACACAGAAAGGGACCTGGAATGCACATACACCCTGTCAGAGGACATAGCGTGGCACCCAACAGCCATAGGTGCCATGACCCCATGTGATACACAAGAGAGGGGTGACATGAAACCAGGTCAAGGGTAGACAGAAGAGGAACACAGCACATGGCACACACAACACAACACAACCACACTCTGATGGGCCTAGTGCCTATCACCGCAGGCAGTTTTCATGTATCAATGCAGCGGTTGAAGCAATACACAGTGTCATCACTGTACTATACAATGGATCACAACAGTGCATGTGCAGACCACACAATGGCACACAGGCAACAGCAGCAATGAAGTACCATCCTGGTGAGACACACAGACATGTGCAGAAACACAATCCCACATGCAACTGGTGCAGACAAACCTGTGAGCTGAAGGCAGAGGTAAAGCCAAGGCTGCGTGATGCACAGGATGCATGGACCACACCACTAGTGCACAGGCACATACCAGGCAGAAAGGTAAAACATCCGAACACACCAGTGGTCCCAGAGAGACACAGCTGAGCAGGAACAGACCATTTGCAGTGACCCAAGGGCAACGCATGTAACAAGGCAGTACACAAAGTCAATGTGAAACAGCAGAGACCTGCCAGTGGAGACATACACATGCTTGCACATGATACCCATATGTAACCACACAGTGTCATTAACAACACGCATCGGCATGTGTCACCTAAGCATGGCACAGAACTGTCTGGAACGTGGATAGCAGTAAAGCAGTACACCCCATGTGATGATACACAGCATCGGCACAACACAATGAGCACAGGCCATGCCTGTGACTGCAGAATGTCATGTGACAGTGTAACATGCCAGGCACACATGCACTAATGGCAGTCATGTCATGGAGCAGATACATGTGCCCTTGCAACGTGTGACATAGCACACACACTGAGATGCACACAGACAGGACAATGCTACAGCACCCCATGCAGTCAGACAGTACCACAGCACTGAATACCTGCCGTGGTGCACACCCACAAGAACATACTGTGTACTGGGCATGTGACACAGGTAACACAGTTTAGTGCACCAGTGCGCGCGCGGCCAGATGTGGTACCCAAGTCACAACATCACATCCTGCCCTAATGGCATAGGTAAGCAACATGGCACAGGATAGTGCACATAAATAGCAGTAGCTATGACATGTGTGGTGGGACACAGGTTCAGGTGAGTGAAGGAGGCACAAACATGGTGAAAAGTCCTGAAGAAGTACACTCTGGACTGCCACAGTGGCAGAGGACAATGGAGGCATATGGACAGCACATGACAAAGTGTGCAGTGATGTGAGCTGGCATGGTGGCATGAAGGGATGAGGTGGTGGATGCCACGCACCACGGATCGGGCTGCCCATGTTTGGATATGGACATGGGTTGCTAGAGGATGGCATGAGAGGCCATTCAGATAGCAAAGGCAGACAGCCCACCACACCCTGGGGACACCACTGGGAGTGCTTGGTAACTTGGTGAGGCACAATGGCGATTGGGAATATCACAGTACAAGGCTGCAAACAGTGGAGGGTATAGTATTGCACCCATCAGCATGATTGCAGTGTGCAACTGTGTCATTGCTCGCTGCAACACCAGGGTGGTGGACACACGCATGGCAAACACCCAGGATGCCTGCTGTGGCTGTGTGGTACATAAGGGGCATAAGTAGCAGATCCACACCCAGGGCAGGCACAGTGCTAATGACAATGCGGAAGGCACCATCCTGATGTCATGGTAGTGCTCTTGCCTCATTAGGTGTGCAATGGGATGGTGGTACACCGATGCTGGGTGACTGGATCGCAGTAATGTTGGGTGGTGGGAATGCTGGAAGCATGCGAGTAGGCTTGGAGGAGAGTCCATACTAAACTACCCTGGGAGGATGCACAGGTAGCGGATTGATATGCAGATGTGAGGAAAACAATGACAGACAGGTGTGCAGGGATGTGTACCAATGTCACAAGACACGTGGTCAACATGCTGTACTGACACATATGCACTGTGACCTGTACATGAGTAGGGATCAGAGGGACAGCAATGGACACTGTAGAATGGGTAGGCACAACATAAGCTGGATGTCTGCATGGAGGCAGGAACACACTGATGCCAGGACTGTTAGCCTGGTGTAGCACATAGCACACCCCAATGGCTGACTACCCAAAACACAATGGTCCACCAGGAACGATACACCACTGACATACAGGTGGGCCTGTACACAGAGCAAGGAGGAGCAAGGACAAGGACATGGCACAGACACAGTGTACTGCACACAACACAGAGCATATCAACAACACAGTAGAAACAGTGTACAATATGCTGGTAACAATAGGTGGAAATATGGAACATGTGATCACCTGACATGGTGCAGGACTGCATGTACACCACACATGACATGTACAGAGGGCCTCCAACCAACAACATGGCTATGGAACACAGGCTGCATACATGGACACATGTGGATGGGAATTACACAGTGTGCAGTACACACGTGAATGCCATGCCACAACAGCATGGTACTGCAGGATAGAACCATCAACACAGGATGTGCTCTGCACGATGAGGAATGTTGTGCATGACACAACAGAACCTACAATGGAGTAGGACACAGCAATGTAGTGTGAATCAACCTAACAACAGTACATGTGTACAGTGCAACAAGCAGGGGCACAGAACTAACATGGATGCACAGATGCGACATCACCCCAGGAAGACATAATGACATACACCATAGAACAAGCAGAGACACAACGTATGGAATGTAGTTTTAATAACAATGACAATATGAACAACCACTGATGTACATAAAACAACACAACAGTATGAACAGCATAAAACTCCAACAAGAAAGTATGTAACTGAAGCAGAATGTTCAAACAGCAGTACGTCACCATCATCAGTGGTAAAGACACAGGTTAGAAACACAAAATGTCACTGAAATGGAGTCCGACACTATGTTCGCGTGGCTGACGAAGCAGCACCTCACCAAGGGCATGCAACTGGGCAGTGAGTCTCTTACAGGTTGATGCTATATCCCGCACATGGCGTTGTAACAGTGCCCAACGGCGACTGCAGTCACAGCTGCCTCCCAGCACCTCTCAGGTGCCACCATGGCACTAGTAGCCACCACTGGCACCGTGCAGCAACATCTCCTGCTGCCACTGGGCCTGGAATCTCAGGGACAGGGTCCAGGTCAACAACGTCCTCCAGAATGCCACCCACATCATCCTGAACAGTAGCATCATCAGACCCACCCTGACTGGGGACATGCTGCTGGGCTCCCTGTGCTGCCTCCACAGTGCATGGCATGGTGTCTGCTGAATGGTGGACCACAGGCACATTGAGGTGACGGTGAGCCAGAACACCTCTTGCACGCCTGGTTGACAGCATCCTCCAAGCTGCAAGGACACGACGCAGCTTATCCCACCCCGGCAGCCAATCAGGTGACCTGCAATGTCAAAAACACAAGGTGAGCATGGCCAGCATAATAACAGGCCAACTCACAAACAAGCAAACACAGAATTGTGAACAGCAATACACAGGCCTGTGATGTCAGGAGCATCAACACAGTACATGTAGTGAGATACAGGTCACCTCAGAACATGGGTAACACTTTGCAGACACACCTGAGGAAACATACTCGTCACATGCACCAGAATCTGGTGCATATGCGGGCAACCCCAGTGCAAGAGGCATGTGGCACCTATGAGGCACAGTGCAAACAATGTCCAGATAGTATGTGGGCCTGCAAGAACACAGGACATAGTGTGGACTGCAGGCAAACAACAGGTGCATGCCACATGTGCACATACAGGCAACTGACATAATATCCAGTGAACATGCAGTGTAGCCAGAGCAGAATGCATGAAACAGACAAACAAGCAATACACTAACAACATAGCACACACGACGGTGTGGTATGACCCACAGTCACAGACCAGCAATGCAAAACAAACAGCATGTGTAATGCAGGCCGTGATGGAGTGCAGAGATGCACTACATATGAGATGCTGTACAAATACTGTTAGCACACCACCATATGCAGATAATGCACAACCTGATGGATGGCAGACACACCACCATGAGCTGGAAATGCACAACCCATGGATGGCAGGCATGCCAGCAGGCAGAAAGCACAGGCCATGTGCATGCTACATATGATGCCCAGCACAGTGGGCCATCCTGTGTATGTAACGAGTGTGGCATGGAATGTATGCCCACAGATTGTGCCATGTGCACTGCTGGCATGACTGAAGGTGTTTCCTCATGCCATTGCCCCACATCACCTGGAACTGTAACAGTCTGGCAGTGCAAGTAGCTAGCTAGTGTGTGCTGTGTCACCCCAACACACCCTCAATATGCAACATAGAGAAGAGTGCCACCAGACACGTGACACACCCTGTGTAGAACACATATCATACAATGGCAGGAAATACGCTTGGACTCTGATTGGTCAGTCATGGGCTGGACCCGTGATGTTATCCCAGCACAACATCACAGGTCTAGTCTCAGCCTCACTGTGAACCTGTAGATGAGCATTTGATCGAAGCACTTGATTGAGCATGTCCTTGATTGTTTCATCATCTCTCAAAAACAATAGATATAGTCCCACACAGTAACATTCTTAAATGATTATTTTCAGTCTGTATAACAAGGAGCCATTGTACAATAATAATGCCCTCCAGGGTGTGTGTGTCGCTTGGGATAATGTCACGCCTCAGTTATCGGATCAATCGGCTTTGCGCCTTGTGCCCCACCACCTGGGCATGACATCATCCCAGCATGAAAACATCCTGTCGGGCATTATTGCACAAATGCAGCACATGTATAGCATAGGTATTGCCTAATGATGGGCACAATGAGACAGGTGATGGGCCACAACACAGGGCAGGTGGATGGTCCCCTGAGCACAGTCCAGACACAGATGTCCACCCATGGCAGGTTGGGATGGAAGCAACACCAATCAACACAGTGGTATGAATACACGGACAGTGGGACCCTGGTACTCCCACACACCACAGTGACCACACATAGACAGTCAGCCAAATGCAGTGATGACCACTGATATACAGCCGTGATGCCCTAGCAATGGGTGGGGGCACAGAGCGACGGATGGAGGGTGACGTATCAGCACATGCAACATGACAAATGAGGCACACACACACACACACACACACACACACACACACAGCATGCATAGGGTGTAGGAACAGTGAACAAAAAGGTGATATGCCCAGTCACATACTGCAGAGGTGACAGCAAAGCCATGTAAATGACAGTGATGCAGCATGACAAAGGTATGTGGGTAGTATCGTGCATGGGCAAACACACCTCGAATATGGTGGGGTGTATGGACACAGGTGGGCAATGATATACATGGAAGGGACCAAGAGGGATGCTGTGGAGGTGTGCCAATGACTGAGTGCACACAATGTGGTGATGTAACACACCAATATGATGGATAGTGTGCCAACCAGTTGGTGGATGTCATGCACAACTCAGGGAGACAATGCTGGACACCGACAGTGTGCTACTGAGGGTGTCATGTAGGTGCACAGTGTCCACCTGTCAGGAGCTGGGATGACAATTGGTATGGTAGGGCCACAGCATGCAACACAGTGAAGGTGGCAGGGCAGCAGCAGAGGGCATCATGTATGTTCTGTGGCCACTGTGAGAGTACATGCAGTGGAAGAATACTGTTGGGGTGGCATAAGCATCAGGCATGACACAGAACCAACAGGACTGAGTGCTGGCAACCTGTAGGGGCAAAATGGGTGGAGGTGGTTGTAGTGTTGTTGAGGGTACCACAATATGTAGGTGGCACAATGTGGAAACTCTGATGTCAATAGAAACCCGTGAGCAGAGGTTGCCTGGCTGGCTGTGTTCCACAAGCAGCTACTGACATAGCCCTCATGAGGGCCAACCATAACCTGTCCCTAGCAGATGGGGACTTGTAGAATATGGTAGTGACAGCAGCCATGGCTGCATGACACTGTGATACACTGCAGTTTGCACTGATGGGGGGATGCAGGGACAATGTGACAATGCAGAAGGGGGGACCTGCAAAGTCATGTGTGTGACAAACCTAAGACTCATCTGAAGAGGCCAGGCACAGCTCTGATTATGACGCAGCTGGGACAACACACAGCAGGGAACAGAGGTAGGCACAAGGACCTTGCAAGGCTGGGCCACAAGGGTGAGTGCACAGGCATGCAGGAGGAGTGGTCAGAACCAAGAGGCGCTGAGGGGCAGTAGGCTCCTACTGATGTGACACACAGATACATGGGGTGGGAGGAATAGGCCAACCAATCAAGCGCAACTAGGCTGCCCACAAGGCCACTGTTAGGGAGGAGGCATGGATGGGGAGGGCACAGGGGTTGTGGTGCATGGTACCAGGCTACATGAGGTACACTGGGTGTGGATGAAGGTGCAGGCCAGATGGGGTGTGACTGAAGGGCTGTGGCAGCCAGAGATGCTGAACAGGTTCGACACTACTGTCCGCACACTACAAAAGAGGCTGTGGCAGAATAGTGCTGGTGATACAGGACATGACTGGGAAGCTGTGCTGCCCAGTGGGCTCCAACTGGTGTGCACAGTGCTGTGGATGTGAACACTAATGGGGGTACATGGCCCAGATGGCATGAGGGAATGCCAGGGAACAACATTGGCTGTGAAGGGAGGTCCCTAGTGCACAGCATCAGGGACCACCGTGACGGCCTCTGATGTGTGCCATGGTGCTGTGATGGATGATGGACATCAAGGCCGTGCCACTGGTGGCTAACCAGTACAGATCACTGCAGATGGGGATGGTGGCAATGACTGAAGATAGGCATATGGTGCCACCCAGTGTGAGAGTGAGGGGTGTGACAGGCAAACTATGTGCCCAACAGGTAGACAGAGATGCTGGGAGGATGATGGTGGGCACACAAGACTGGGGACATCGGGATGCCATGGAGGGCAGGTACCTGGATGCCTGCCAGCACTTGTGAGTGCAATGTGCACTGTGCAGACCAGCCATGCACAATGCCATGGGTGGGTGCCATCAACAGTCATGAGGGGGGAGCTAGGGTGCCCAGCACTAGGCATTCAGACAGGCATCCGCAGCCAGCCAGCACAGTGGCATGCTGAGAGATCCAAGGTGGATGGTGCCAGGCCTGCTGACAGTGCTGCATACTGAACATGTGCAGCCTGGTTGCACACACATAGCCATGGGGGAGGACACAGTTCACAGACAGCACATATGTATGGTGGCTATCCTGTCACAATGCCCACAAGCACGCCAGCAGCATGGGAATCAGGGGACACACAGACAATGCAGATGACCCTACATCTGGCAGCAGTGGCAGAGGGAAGGGGAAGACAGGCCCTGCAACAGGGTCTGGATGCCCTGGCAGGACATCCCACAGCGGTGTAGTGGCATGCAACCCTCCAGGTGTATGGTGCCACACCTAGGCATGGAAGCCCAACCATGTGTACACCCTGAGCTGAAGAGGCAGGTCACTAAAGGTCAAAGGCACCCTGGTGATCTGGTGACACTGACAGGAATGGGTTAAGGCAGTGCTGAGGAGGGCACAGATGGCAGCCTGCCTTGACAGGGGGTAGCACTGTTATGAGCATCAGGGGTATCCTTTGCCATACACCAGCCTGACTGACCACACACAGGAACACAGTGTGCAGTGATGGATGCCAGACTCATGTAGGGGCAACCTGCCCCTGCATGGGTCCAGGGGAGTGTACACCACATGGCTCTAGGGCAGAGATAAGCTGACATGTGTGGTGCATCTATGGAAGCACAACCCACCTACACAGCAGGGGAGCAGGGCCAGGGGGACATGGATGGAGGACATGGCCACATACAATGGAGTCATAATGGTAGTCTGGAGGGCTACAGGTGCTCACGGAGGGGGTACAAATCCATGATACAGCTGGAATGTAGGATCATAGGGGGAACATAGGGAAAGGGTGTGTGGGGCACAGGACACAGGGAGTGGAGTATGCTGTGATGCACTGCACAGGGTGTTAGGTGTCAGATGCTACTGTGGCTGTGCCTGATTGTCTGCCGGATGGGGATAGGTGGGGACACCTTTGGAAGGCCACCTGGTGGATGGGTGTGAAGTGGTTCAGGGCATAGTGGCAGCTGTCAGCCTGATAGCCACGGTAGACATTCAGGGTGGGGAGCCGAGCAGACATGTAGACCATGAGCCTCCACTGCGACTGTGTGGGCTGGTACCTGGTTGGTATGTGGATACCACTGTGTCTCTGCACTGTCCTGTATGCACTACAGCAACCTCGCAGCAACAAGAGCTAGCAGATACACGGGCACAGGCCACGAGCCATAGCTCAATGCAGCTCAAGGTCAATCGCCAAACAGGATAGGGGTGACACATACCAGTGGCTGATGCTGGCCACACTGGGGACACACCTGCTCACTCATGTCGGACAATTACAGCCCACATGCAGTGGTCAAGTGCAGTCTTGAGTGCACACACTCTGCATCCAATGTAAGGCCACTACAGTCAGCATCACTAGTGCTCACATATCATCCACATACTGTGGTGACAGACATGTATACGCTTGGGTGGGATATGCCACACCCCACCAGCAGCCTGTGCCGTGCATGACCTGTGGCAAATCACTGTAACACGTGGCTATCCAAGCATCCAACAAGCAACATACCAGCAAGATACTGGAATCACATGGAGCACAGGCACAGTGCACCCAACACACACTATGTTTTGGATGCACTGCATGGTCGGCTGTGCTCTGCTGGCTGTTGGCTAGCAGTACACACCCCTGTTCGACAATGCACATTGTCACAGAGGGACCTATGTCACCACCTGTCCTGGATCCCACCGGACGCACACAATGGCACTGCACTGTACAGGTTGCTGCATGAGGCACCACAGGAACAAGTGTGAGCAGCCGTTTCCTGATGCACCTGCATATAGGCAGCCCACATGTGAGTAGTCACCACATGGTGCAGGTGTACAGACAAGGATGACACACCGCTGTAGGGCCGCGCTGCACAAGACAGACACTGGTCGTGAGAGGCATGCTGACAGTGACCTGGCCAACTGCAGGGGAACACAGATAGTCACCTGGTCATGTGTCCACACACGCAGCCCATGCCATGTCAGAGCCATGTCTCTCTGTAGGACAACAGATCATCACGCAATCACCTGACCCACAGGGAGCTTGAAACACACAAATGCTATACAGACATGGAAATCCTCATAACTGAGGAAAGAATGTTATTGAAATGCTACCCACAGAGACAGTGGAGTAGGACGCCCTGAGGGAGAAAAGAAGTGAAACACCAAACAACATCAATTATGCTGTGTGCAGCAACAGCAAACTATGTGGGATAAGGCAATATAATGATATTGAGTGCAGCATACACAGAAACCACACAGAGGAAAACCCACAAGAGAAAGAACAACACCAGAGGGCCACTGGCAGTGTAGGCAGAGGCACAGTGAACAGGTCAACAGTGTGTGATACAGGAGCAGCTAAGGACAACAGACTCCAAGGCCAACATGCCACTGGGGTGCATGGCACCACCACATGCAGAGACAAAGGAGACAACAGGAGGGGGGAAGCACTGCAATCCACATGCAGGAAGGGAGGAATGGCAACATGGGTACAACAAAGGCAACCTGCCAGACGACAGTACTGTACACAGGCTGGCATTCAAAGACCTCACAGAGGAGTACAGGCTAAACAAGTTCGCTATAACTGACCTGTGTAACACAGTACGTGATGATCTGCACAGCAACACACACAGAGGCCATGCATCTCACAGTGGAGGCAAAGGTGATAGCCACCATGTGTGAAGGCAACAGGCACATTCCAGACACCAACAGGGACACCACCAGCATGAGCATGTTGCAGTGCCACAGTGCCTAGAACAGTTCCTAAATGCCATCATACCAAAGGCACATCAGTACATTAGGTACCCACTACAGGCACAACAGCAGCAGGAGGTGATGGAAGGATTCTATGCCATGGCAGGATTCCCAAGAACATTGGCAATAGACTGTACACATGTAGCAATCAAGGCACCCACTGAAAATGAGGCAGCACATATGAATCGCAAGGTACCACCCATCACGTTCAAGTAGTGCGTGACAGTGACTGCAAGATTCCTGAATGTGTGCACAGTTCCCTGGGTCATGCCACGATGCCTATATCCTGAGGCAGAGCATGCTGTGCAACCTCTATGAATGGGGAGACATACAGCATGGATGGCTGATTGGTAAGGTACACATCTAGGCATAGTGAGCTCAGAACAGAGCACAGGCAAGGTACATGGAGCACAAACACCCATGATGTGTGAACTAAATCACTGGGACCGACTGAGCAGGGGTGAATGACAGTGCAGGTCATGTCCAGAAACACAGTACATATGTGACAGGTCACGAGACAGGGAGGCTAATGAGAAACCATAGGTGGCAGCTGGAGCAATCCATGGGTACACTGTAATGGCAATGCCAAACAGTGGCTATGTGAGCAATGGCAGGAGTCACACAAATGCAATACACAGGTGCAGAGCCAGTCATGGACATCTGTGACATATAGCATGTCACACCAACAATAATGAAAGTCGTCCACAGTGTGGCAAGACAGTGACACAGAATGACAGACCTAACATTGCACAGTAGGAGACAGAGCATGTACCAGGCCAGGTGGCAGCCTGCCAGCAGACAAGGAGAGAAGCTGGCATGCAGCACACAGGAGAACATGTACCAGTGAATACCAGGAATGGGCAACATGGGAGGTGTCAGGGGACTGCAGTGGACAATGGACACCGGAATACAGAAATGTGACAAGACAATGTTCAAGATAGAAGGGCAGAAAGGAACATGGGGAATATGGGGATGGGGAGGACACCAATGTGGTGCAGGGACAGTGGGTGTGTGACAAGAGTCAGATGAAAGGTGCATAGTGACGGCACACTGCAGTAGGCAGAGTGCCAAGTGTCACCACATAGGGATCAGTGCTGTGATGGCAGCAGTGTAACACCACCAGCTGTGATAGTGTGCACCAGCAAGACTGCAGTCTGAATTACAGCTACATGGCACAAAGGCCTGCAACAGTGTGAACCAGCCACAAAGTGTAGCACACAGGGGCAGGGACATGCCACACAATGTAGGAGACAGAGGCATGGACATGCCACACAGTGCAGGACACAGAGGCAGGGACATGCCACAGTGTAGGACACAGAGGCAGGGTCATGCCAATATCACACCAATGGGCAGAGAATGCATCAGGACATGCATGTGGCCCACACACAGCATGCAACACCACTAGAAAGACGAAAGTGGGACATGAACACAGCGAGATCAGCAATGACACCATGGGGCAGGAAACAATGTTGAGCAGAAGGAACTGACACGGTGCCACATGACATTTGAACAGGGAATGTGAGGTGCTCAGATGCACAAACTGCCAAGACCAATCCAGGGACAATGGTGAGCAACTTAGCACCAGACAAGCAACAGGAGAGTATACCCATGGACACACTGCCCAGACAAGGTACAATCACCATGTAAAGACAGGGACAGAGCACAGACAGTGCATGGTAGATCTGTCACACATGGCACAGGGTGGACAGCACATGTCCAATGATGACAGAAACATGGATCCCCACATGCACCCCCATTGAGGAATGAAGGTAGCGACAGGACAGACCACAGGGACATGTATACAACCAGGAGGTATTGGTCCCAGGTACCCAGGTCATCACAGTCAGCAATGGACAGGTAAACAGAGCATGGGGAGAGGTATGCGCGGATACTGTCACACTGGAAGTGGGGGCAGAATAGCCACAGAAAGGGACCTGGAATGCACATACACCCTGTCAGAGGACATAGTGTGGCACCCAACAATACATAGTTGCCATGACCCCATGTGATACACAAGAGGGTGACATGAAAACCAGGTCAAGGGTAGAAGCAGAGGAACACAGCACACATGGCACACACAACAGCAACACAACCACACTCTGATGGGCCCTAGTGCCATCACCGCGAGCAGTGTTCATGTATCAATGCAGCCAGCTGAAGCAATACACAGTGTCATCACTGTACTATACAATGGATCCACAACAGTGCATGTGCAGACCACACAATGGCACACAGGCAACAGCAGTACGAAGTACCATCCTGGTGAGACACACAGACATGTGCAGAAACACAATCCCACATGCAACTGGTACAGACAAAACCTGTGAGCTGAAGGCAGAGGTAAAGCCAAGGCTGGCCTGATGCACAGGATGCATGGACCACACCACTAGTGCACAGGCACATACCAGGCAGAAAGGTAAAACATCCGAACACACCAGTGGTCCACAGAGACACAAGCTGAGGAACAAACCATTTGCAGTGACCCAAGACAACGCATGTAATACACTAGGCAGTACACAAAGTCAATGTGAAACAACAGAGCCTGCCAGTGGAGACATACACATGCACGAACATGACACATATTGTAACCACACAGTGTCACAAAACAACACGTACTGGCATGTGTCACCTAAGCATGGCACAGAACTGTCTGGAACGTGGATAGCAGTAAAGCAGTACACCCCGTAGCGACGATACACAGCAACGGCACAACCAATGAACACAGCCCATGCCTGTGACTGCAGAATGTCATGTGACAGTGTAACATGCCAGGCACACATGCACTAATGGCAGTCATGTCATGTGGAGAAAAGATACATGTACGCCTTGCAACGTAGACATAGCACACACACGAGATCTACAGACAGGACAATGCTACAGCACCCCATGCAGTCAGACAGTACCACAGCACTGAATACCTGCCATGGTGCACACCCACACAGAACATACTGTGTACTGGGCATGTGACACAGGTAACACAGTTTAGTGCACCAGTGGTACATGCGTGCCATGGATGTGGTACCCAAGTCACAACATCACATCCTGCCCTAATGGCACAGGTAAGCAACATGGCACAGGATAGTGTGCACATAAATAGCAGTAGCCATGACATGTGTGGTGGGACACAGGTTCAGGTGAGTGAAGGCAGGGCCAAACATGGTGAAAAGTCCTGAAAAGTACACTCTGGACTGCCACAGTGGCAGAGGACAATGGAGGCATATGGACAGCACATGACAAAGTGTGCAGTGATGTGAGCTGGCATGGTGGCATGAAGGGATGAGGGGTGGATGCCACGCACCACGGATCGGGCTGCCCATGTTTGGATAAGGACATGGGTTGCCAGAGGATGGCATGAGAGGCCATTCAGATAGCAAAGGCAGACAGCCCACCAACACCCTGGGGACACCCCACTGGAGTGCTGGTAACTTGGTGAGCACAATGGCGGATAGAATATCACAGCACAAGGCTGCAAACAGTGGAGGCATAGTATTGCACCCATCAGCATGATTGCAGTGTGCAACTGTGCCATTGCCTGCTGCAACACCAGAGTGGTGGACACACGCATGGCAAACACCCAGGATGCCTGCTGTGGCTGTGGAGGTACATAGGGGGCAACAAGTAGCAGATCCACAACCCCAGGGCAGGCACAGTACTAATGACAATGCAGAAGGCACCATCCTGACGTCATGGTAGTGCTCGCCTCATTAGGTGTGCAATGGGATGGTGGTACACCGATGCTGGGTGACTGGATCGGCAGTAAATGTTGGGTGGTGGGAATGCTGGAAGCATGCAAGTAGGCTTGAGTGAGAGTCCATGGCTAAACTACCCTGGGAGGATGCACAGGGTAGCGGATTAATATGCAGATGTGAGGAAAACAATGACAGACAGGTGTGCAGGGATGTGCATGTACCAATGCCACAAGACACGTGGTCAACATGCTGTACTGACACATATGCACTGTGACCTGTACATGAGTAGGGATCAGAGGACAACAATGGACACTCGTAGAATGGGTAGAGCAAGTAACATGCTGATGTCTGCATGGAGCAGGAACACACTGAGCCAAGGACTGTTAGCCTGGTGTAGCACACAAGCACACCCCAATGGCTAACTACCAAACACAATGGTCCACCAGGAACGATACACCACTGACATACAGGTGTGGGCCTGTACACAGAGCAAGGAGGAGCAAGGACAAGGACATGGCACAGACACATGTGTACTGCACACAACACAGAGCATATCAACAACACAGTAGAAACAGTGTACAACATGCTGGTAACAATAGGTGGAAATATGGAACATGTGCATCACCTGACATGGTGCAGGACTGCATGTACACCACACATGACATGTACAAAGGGCCTCCAACCAACAACATGGCATGGAACACAGGCTGCATACAATGGACACATGTGGATGGGAATTACACAGTGTGCAGTACACACATGTGAATGCCATGCCACAACAGCATGGTACTGCAGGATAGAACCATCAACACAGGATGTGCTCTGCACGATGAGGAATGTTGTGCATGACACAACAGAACCCACAATGGAGTAGGACACAGCAATGTAGTGTGAATCAACCCTAACAACAGTACACATGGCCACAGTGCAACAAGCAGGGGCACAGAACTAACATGGATGCACAGATCGTACATCACCCCAGGAAGACATAATGACATACACCATAGAACAAGCAGAGACACAACGTATGGAATGTAGGTTTATACAATCACAATATGAACAACCACTGATGTACATAAAAACAACACAACAGTATGAACAGCATAAAACTCCAACAAGAAAGTATGTAACTGTAAGCAGAAATGTCCAAACAGCAGTACGTCACCATCATCAGTGGTAAAGACACAGGTTAGAAACACAAATGTCACTGAAATGGAGCCCGACACTAGTGTTCATGTGTGGCTGACGTAGCGAGCACCTCACCAAGGGCATGCAACTGGGCAGTGAGTCTCTTACAGGTTGATGCTATATCCTGCACATGGCGTTGTAACAGTGCCCAACGGCGACTGCAGTCACAGCTGCCTCCCAGCACCCCCTCAGGTGCCACCATGGCACTAGTAGCCACCACTGGCACCGGTGCAGCAACATCTCCTGCTGCCACTGGGCCTGGAATCTCAGGGACAGGGTCCAGGTCAACAACGTCCTCCAGAATGCCACCCACATCATCCTGAACAGTAGCATCATCAGACCCACCCTGGACTGGGGACACATGCTGCTGGGCTCCCTGTGCTGCCTCCACAGTGCATGGCATGGTGTCTGCTGAATGGTGGACCACAGGCACATTGTGGTGACGGTGAGCCAGAACACCTCTTGCACGCCTGGTTGACAGCATCCTCCAAGCTGCAAGGACACGACGCAGCTTATCCCACTCCCGGCAGCCAATCAGGTGACCTGCAATGTCAAAAAAAACACAAGGTGAGCATGGCCAGCATAATAACAGGCCAACTCACAAACAAGCAAACACAGAATTGTGAACAGCAATACACAGGCCTGTGATGTCAGGAGCATCAACACAGTACATGCAGTGAGATACAGGTCACCTCAGGAACACTAGGTAACACTATGCAGACACACCTGAGGAAACACACTGTCACATGCACAGAATCTGGTGCATATGAACAACCCCAGTGCAAGAGGCATGTGGCACCCAGTGAGGCACAGTGCAAACAATGTCCAGGACGGTATGTGGGCCTGCAAGAACACAGGACATAGTGGACTGCAGGCAAACAACAGGCATGCCACATGTGCACACAGGCAACTGACATAATATCCAGTGAACATGCAGTGTAGCCAGGGCAGAATGCATGAAACAGACAAACAAAGCAATACACCCTAACAACATAACACACACGACGGTGTAGTAGTATGACCCACAGTCACAGACCAGCAATGCAAAACAAACAGCATGTATATGCAGGCCGTGATGGAGTGCAAGTATGCACTACATATGAGATGCTGTACAAATACTGTTAGCACACCACCATATGCAGATAATGCACAACCTGATGGATGGCAGACACACCACCATGAGCTGGAAATGCACAACCCAATGGATGCAGGCATGCCACAGCGCGAAAGCACAGGCCATGTGCATGCCAACATGATGCCCAGCACAGTGGGCATCCTGTGTATGTAACGAGTGTGGCATGGAATGTATGCCCACACAGATTGTGCCATGTGACTGCTGGCATGACTGAAGGTGTTTCCTCATGCCATTGCCCCACATCACCTGGAACTGTAACAGTTGGGCAGTACAAGTACTGCCAGTGTGTGCGTCACCCCAACACACCCTCAATATGCAACATAGAAGCAAGCCACCAGACACGTGACACACCTGTGTGAACACATATCATACAATGGCAGGAAATCCGCTGGACTCTGATTGGTCAGTCATGGGCGGACCGTGATGTTATCCCAGCACAACATCACAGGTCTAGTCTCAGCCTCACTGTGAACCTGTAGATGAGCATTTGATCGAGCACTTGATTGAGCATGTCCTTGATTGTTTCATCATCTCTCAAAAAACAATAGATATAGTCCCACACAGTAACATTCTTAAAATGATTATTTTCAGTCTGTATAACAAGGAGCCATTGTACAATAGCAATAATGCCCTCCAGGGTGTGTGTCGTTTGGGATAATGTCACGCCTCAGTTATCGGACGCAATCGGCCTGCGGCCTTGTGCCCCACCACCTGGGGCATGACATCATCCCAGCATGAAAAACATCCTGTCGGGCATTGTTGCACAAATGCAGCACATGTATAAGCATAGGCATTGCCTAATGATGGGCACAATGAGACAGGTGATGTGGGCACACAACACAGGGCAGGTGGATGGTCCCACAGGCACAGTCAGACACAGATGTCCACCCATGGCAGGTTGGGATGGAAGCAACACCAATCAACACAGTGGTATGAATACCACCGGACAGTGGGACCTGGTACTCCCACACACACCACAGTGACCACACATAGACAGTCAGCCAAATGCAGTGATGACCACTGGATATACAGTGCCGTGATGCACTGTAATGCATTTTGAAAGCGACAGATGGAGGGTGGCGTGCCGCACATGCAACTTGCGGCAAATGAGAGCCACACACACACACACACACACACACACACACAGCATGCATCAGGGTGTAGGAACAGTGAACAAAGGTGACATGCCCAGTCACATACTGCAGAGGTGACACAGCAAAGCCATGTAAATGACAGTGATGCAGCATGACAAAGGTATGTGGGGCTAGGCATCGTGCACATGGCAAACACACCCTAGAACATGGTGGGGTGCATGGACACAGGTGTGGCAATGATATACATGGAAGGGACCAAGAGGGATGCTGTGGAGGTGTGCCAATGACTGAGTGCACACAATGTGGTGATGTAACACACCAATATGATGGATAGTGTGCCCAACCAGCTGGTGGATGTCATGCACAACTCAGGAGACAATGCTGGACACTGACAGTGTGCTACTGGAGGGTGTCATGTAGGTGCACACAGTGTCCACCTGTCAGGAGCTGGGATGACAATTGTGTATGGTAGGGCCACAGCATGCAACACAGTGAAGGTGGCAGGGCACAGGCAGCAGAGGGCATCATGTAGGCCCTGTGGGCCACTGTGAGAGCACATGCAGGTGGAAGAATACTGTTGGGGTGGTGCATAAGCATCAGGGCATGACACAGAACCAACAGGACTGAGTGCTGGCAACCTGTAGGGGCAAAATGGATGTAAGGTGGTTGTAGTGTTGTTGATGGGGTACCACAATATGTAGGTGGCACAATGTGGAACTCTGATGTCAATAGAAACCCGTGAGCAGAGGCTGCCTGGCCCAGCTGTGTTCACAAGCAGCTACTGACATACCTCATGAGGGCCAGCCTTAACCTGTCCCCACTAGCAGATGGGACTGTGTGCAGAACATGGTAGTGACAGCAGCCATGGCTGCATGACACTATGACACACTGCAGTTTGCACGATGGGGGGGATGTGCAGGGGACAATGCGCAATGCAGAAGGGGGACCTGGGAAGTCATGTGTGACAAACCTAAGACTCATCTGAAGAGGCCAGGCACAGCTCTGGATTATAGCGGCAGCTGGGACAACTTGCACAGCAGGGAACAGAGGTGAGCACAGGACCTGGCAAGGCTGGAACCAGAGGGTGAGGCATACACAGGGCTGGGAGGTGGTCAAGGCAAGAGGCGCTGAGGAGGCAGTAGGCTACCTACTGATGTGACACACTGAATACATGGGGTGGGAGGAATAGAGGCCAATCAATCAAGCGCAACTAGGCTGCCCACAAGGCCACTGTTAGGGAGGAGGCATGGATGGGGAGGTACAGGGATTGTGGTGCATGGTACCAGGCTACATGAGGTACACTGGGGTGTGGATGAAGGTGCAGGCCAGATGGGGTGTGACTGGAAGGGGCTGTGGCGCAGCCAGAGATGCTGAACAGGTTCGACACATTGCCGCACACTACAAAAGAGGCTGGTGGCAGAATAGTGCTGGTGATACAGGACATGACTGGGGAAGCTGTGCTGCCCAGTGGGGCTCCAACTGGTGTGCACAGTGCTGTGGATGTGAACACTAATGGGGGTACATGGCCTAGATGGCATGAGGGAATGCCACAGGGAACAACATTGGTTGTGAAGGGAGGTCCCTAGGTACAGCATCAGGGACCACTCTCCGGTGACGGCCTCGATGTGTGCCATGGTGCTGTGATGGATGGCGGACA
Source organism: Neoceratodus forsteri (assembly GCA_016271365.2). Taxonomy (NCBI): domain Eukaryota; kingdom Metazoa; phylum Chordata; order Ceratodontiformes; family Ceratodontidae; genus Neoceratodus; species Neoceratodus forsteri. The sequence continues at coordinate 1,179,338,769 of CM057450.1, read as the reverse complement.
TCAAGGCCGTGCCACTGGTGGCTAACCAGTACAGATCACTGCAGATGGGGATGGTGGCAATGACTGAAGACAGGTGCATATGGTGCCACTCCAGTGTGGGAGAGTGAGGGGTGTGACAGGCAACCATGTGCCCAACAGGTAGACAGAGATGCTGGGGAGGATGATGGTGGGCACACCAAGACTGGGGACATCAGATGCCATGGAGGGCAAGGGGTACCTGGATGCCTGCCAGCACTTGCATGTGCAGTATGCACTGTTGCAGACCAGCCATGCACAATGCCATGGGTGGGTGCCATCAACAGTCATGAGGGGGGAGCTAGGGTGCCCAGCACTAGGCATTCAGACAGGCATCCGCAGCCAGCCAGCACAGTGGCATGCTGGAGGATCCAAGGTGGATGGTGCCAGGCCTGCTGACAGTGCTGCACTACTGAACATGTGCAGCCTGGTTGCACACACATAGCCATGGGGGGGAGGACACAGTTCACAGACAGCACATATGTATGGTGGCTATCCCTGTACAATGCCCACAAGTACGTCAGCAGCATGGGAATCAGGGGCACACACAGACAATGCAGATGACCCACATCTGGCAGCAGTGGCAGAGGGGAAGGGGGAAGACAGGCCCTGCAACAGGGTCTGGATGCCCTGGACAGGACATCCCACAGCGGTGTAGTGGCATGCAACCCCTCCAGGTGTATGGTGCCACACCTAGGCATGGAAGCCCAATCCATGTGTACACCCTAGTGCTGAAGAGGTGCAGGTCACTAAAGGTCAAAGGCACCCTGGTGATCTGGTGGACACTGACAGGAATGGGTTAAGGCAGTGCTGAGGAGGGCACAGATGGCAGCCTGCCTTGACAGGGGTAGCACTGTTATGAGCATCAGGGGTATCCTTTGCCATACACCAGCCTGATCAGACCACACACAGGAATACAGTGTGCAGTGATGGATGCCAGACCTGTGTAGGGGCAACCTGCCCCCTGCATGGGTCCAAGGGAGTGCACACCACATGGCCCAGGGCAGAGATAAGCTGACATGTGTGGAGCACCTATGGAAGCACAACCCACCTACACAGCAGGGGAGCAGGGCCAGGGGGGACATGATGGAGGTACATGGCCACATACAATGGAGTCATAATGGTAGGCCGGGATGTGGCCACAGGTGCTCACGGAGGGGGTACAAATCACATGATACAGCTGAATGTAGGATCATAGGGGGAACACAGGGAAAGGGTGTGGGGGTACAGCACACAGGGAGTGGAGTATCCATGTGATGCACTGCACAGGGTGTTGGTGTCAGATGCTACTGTGGCTGTGCCTGATTGTCTGCTGGATGGGGATAGGTAAGGGGATACCATGTGGAAGGCCACCTGGTGGATGGGTGAAGTGGTCTAGGGCATAGTGGCAGCTGTCAGCCTGATAGCCACGTTAGACATTCAGGGTGGGGAGTCATGAGCAGACATGGTAGACCAAGGAGCCTACACTGCGACTGTGTGGGCTGGTACCTGGTTGGTATGTGGATACCACTGTGTCTCGTACTGCCTGTATGCACTACAACTGTACAGCAACAAAGAGCTAGCAGATACACGGGGTACAGGCCACGAGCCATAGCCTAATGCAGTGCCTGTCAATCGGCCAAACAGGGATAGGGGTGACACATACCAGTGGCTGATGTCGGCTACACTGGGGACACCTGCCTCACTCCATGTCGGACACCACAGCCCACATGCAGTGGTCAAGTGCAGTCTGAGTGCACACACTCTGCATCCAATGTAAGGCCACTACAGTCAGCATCACTAGTGCACACATACCATCCACATACTGTGTGGTGACAGACATGTATACGCCATGGGGATATGCCACACCCCACACCAGCAGCCTGTGCCGCATGACCTGTGGCAAATCACTGTAACACGTGGCCATCCAAGCATCCAACAAGCAACATACCAGCAAGATACTGGAATCACATGGAGCACAGGCGCACAGTGCACCCAACACACACTATGTTTTGATGTGCACTGCATGACACCCTACATGTGCCTGCTGGTCACAGCACAGCACACACCCTGTCTGACAATGCACATTGGTCACAGAGGACCCATGTCACCACCTGTCCTGGGATTCACTGGCCACGTACACAATGGCACTGCATCACTGTACAGGTTGCTGTGCATGAGGCACCACAGGGAACAGATTGGCGGACACGGTTCCTGGATGCACCTGCAATATTGGGCAGCCCACATGTGAGTGGTCACCACATGGTGCAGGTGTACAGACAAGGACACACACCGTGTGCAGGGCTGCGCTGCACAAGACAGACACTGGTCGTGGAGAGGCATGCTGACAGTGACCTGGCCAACTGCAGGGGAACACAGATGTCACCTGGTCATGTGTCCACACCGCAGCCGCACATGCCGGCGTCAGAGCCATGTCCTCTGTAGGACAACAGACTATCACGCAATCACCTCATGCAGGGCGCCCTCAAGACACATGCGACATGTGAGGCCACAACCCTGGGTACAGGTGTAGTGGACACATGCTGTACATGCTGTCGATCCCCAACATCCATGCACACACCCCTATGTATGCCCACACACCTGTGTACATCCCATCCTAACCATCCCAATACACTCACCCCCCCAAAGCATGGTCCATGGCACAGCGATCCCAATGCCACTGTGCTGGATCCATACCCTGTACCACCATGACCACCGGCCATGGCGGCTGTACCATGAATGGCATGACCAATGTGATAGAATCCTTGGATGCAACTGCACATCCCACCAGCTGTCCACATACCCCAGTCACCCCTAGCACAGCTGAATGGCTGACTGCGGTCATCATGACATACACTCATCCCAGGTACACGTCCCAGTGGCATATCCCTGCATGGGTGTACTGTTCAGCAACATATGGAGCAATTCCTTGTAGGTCAGCCCTACAGCAGCTGTTCCAGCTGACCAACACTCCTGATGTTGAACCATGGCCCCCTAGTCGGTGTACAGGGACATGAGAGAGTAGGGGGCAGTGCTGCTGGCAATGTGACAAACCCAGGAGGTGAGGATGCACACTCCCAGCAGGAGGACAGGACATAGGCATGTCCCTCACACCATCACACAACCAGGGTATGTGTACTGGTACGTCCATACCGAGTTGCTGCACAGCACAGTGGCACTGGGTAACATACCACCACATCACCACCATGACCTGCAGACATGCCCGTGTGTTGCATGTCGTGACACAATCCAACACAGCCAGTCCCACCACACTCACAGTCACTGTATCCACTGTACTGCAACACCTCCCACTGTGACCTGTTACACGTCACCCAGCCCGGCCCATATGTCAGTGCCAGAGGGTAGGCCACATGCACTGTAGACAACACACGGGTCCATGGCAATGGTCCCATATGGCCTATATACTGGCATCCCACACACCACTGAGCAACATGTAGAGACAGTCAGCACCTATGGTGCACTTCCACCATCAGCAGCTACTCACCATGTACCAGGTGGCAGCCCACAATAGATGGCACTTCACACATCCGGTGATGTGCATACATACTATGTGCTATGTACACAAAGGTCTGCCTCACACCTGCACAGAGTGGCTGTGGCTTTGATGTGGATATGCATGCCCCCCCACCGGCAGTTGTGGCAACAGTGAGCCAGAACTGATCCTGTGCAACCCACACACATGCCACATCAGTGCTCCCACGCTGGGGCATACACCTGTTGGGTGGAGGGGGACATATGCAACATATTACAGTGTAACTTCTGCCCACCAGCAAGGCCTGTACACTGACACCATAGGTGTATATCCATGTGTCACCCTGTAGCACAGTACCCATACAGGGACAGCCCCCCATGTCTGCCTCAACACAGCATGGCCTCTGTACATGTCACTGTACCACACAACTGTGGACCCCTGCACATGCATAACACATGCCCAGTGGAATGGCACCAGTCCCACTGCCAGTGGTCAGTCCCCCCTTCACGGGACACCCCACCACACAGTATGATGTGCACCTATACACATGCACATGGTGTGACTGTGACCCAGGGTGCCTCCACAACAGGCAGGCATGACTGGGACTGCCTGATAACCCCCCAATGTTATAATGCAAGGTAGATGCTAATCATGGGGTTGAACTGCAGCAGTCACTAGCTGTGGTTGTTGTGTGGTACCTCCTGCTGCAACCTGCCTCTGGCTTGCGTGTGTCACCCTGACACTGGACACACCTGTGTGGGGATAGCATTGTAGGTTACACCATGTCCACAGAGTTCCATGCTGCACTACACTCCTACACCTAGGGTTACCAGATATCCACTTTTACGAGGACATGCCCTCTTTTCCAGCTGCCATATATTCTTCATGTACCCTATCTATCCTGTTGTGTGATCAATATTTAATATCCACCAACATATTACTCTCTCCTACCCAGGACCACCTTGTAAATGAGCTGTGAGAGCAGTGGTGACTATAAACCTATCTACTCAGGGGTCTGGCACAGGGGATTATTGGGTGAGGGACTAAGTGTCCTCCTCTGGCATCCCAAAATCTGGTACCCCTACCTACACCACAACAGTGACTGATGCTGGTGTGGTACACTGTACAACATGATACATAGCTGGCACTGCTGGGTGCTGACTGTTGCCACACATCACACAGGTATGTGCACAGGACATGGGCGGGTGACACACCAGTGTAGCCTCACAACCCATGTGCTGGCAGCGCAGGCAACACATGGATGATGGGTGACTGTTACCACATACCTTGTGTACCCTGGATGAGGGACTGAATGTTAACTGCATAGGTAGCACAGTATGTAGGTATGCGCACAGGACACATATGGCTATGCATGCCTGCACTATAGATGGTTAAACAAAAATGTTCAAGAATAACTCCTGATAGTCCATGGTAATATAACCTAGTTTCCCTTTCTACATAACTTGCCTCTCCGATGTGTCCAGCATATCAGTCCCTCTCCTTCCAAAGAAGGGGGGGCCCAAGAATACTCACACACATAGACAGGTAACCTCTTACCCATAACTATATTCCTGTATTGTAGTCCTCAGGCCCTTATCCCCTACATTTCAACAACTAAAACCGACTTCCTCAGGAGGTGCCTTTTCCGAACTTAATGTTTAAAACATTTGATACTTATATCTTTCATTTGTAATGCTTATTTCCAATATCCATCCTGCTCATTTCGAGCGTGGGCTTAACATGAATGACAGTGAGAAGCAACCAATTCATGGGACTGACAAAGGATAAGGGGTACAAATCCATTTGACACATGGACTGCGCAGGATGGACTTAGGTAATAAGCAGTACAAATGAAAGAAATACGTATCAGGGGAATGAAACATTAACTGTACATGGTTGACAGCTGTAGCCATGTGGATGCAGTACTTGTAGTGTACCAGATGACCACTGTTGTCCACTGCACCACACCATACCGCATCAAGGCATGTGGAGCTGTGACACCACACACAGCCAAAACATGCACATCCTGACTGGCCATAGCCGTGACACAACTGTATGGTGCCAGCCAACCAGGTGTTCGCCTGTGACAGTGATGGGCAGTGCACCATGTAGTCATGCTTTCCCCACCCACCACCAATCATGTGTGCCCTTATTACATGCACTGTGGGGTGAGCCGTGACACACTGACAGGCCAGTGCCAGCTGTCCTGCATGTACAGAGTACTACAGTGTCTGTGAGCAATGTACAAGACATGGGCTCAGTGGCATGCATGGTGTGTCCATAGGCAGCATGGTGGGTGCATGTCTGGTCAACATCCATACCATGGCACGGTCCTGGGCATGGGGGGTGGACCATGTAGCACATCACCAGAATAGTCTTCCTGTGCCTGATGAATGTTGTACACAGTGACATCCAAGACACCCGTTGACATGGGCCAGCACCACTGTATGTAGTACACAGCACTGGTGTACACCTCCCCTGATCAGGGCACAGGTGACACCACACACTACACATGCAGTCCTTTGACTGTCGGTTGGGGATGTCATGGCCCCATGGGCATGTCCTGGATGTCCTGCCACAGTGGAACACAGTGTGAGGAGTGTATTACACACTGAACAGCGGCTCATGCAGACATGCTGTGCTGTGCTATGCAGGGCATGGCCACACGCACCATGGACTACATCCAGGAACGCCCCCACCAACCAAGCATGGCTATAATCAGCTGTCTGTGCCACTCTGTTATGAGGACAGTCACCATACCATGTGGATGTGTCATGTGCTAGTACCATGCAGTTATTACATCACACCTATCACAGCCATGTACTCACCTTCCACTGTCCCCTGTGACTTCTGGAGTTCGGGTGCCACCAGCCGGCACAAGTGTGGCTCCCTCCACTACACATCATTCCACTTATGCTTAAGCTGATTGACAGTCCTCTGCACACCACTGGACATGTACAGATTCCTGGCAATTGCACGCCAGACCCTGTCCCTCTTTCTTGGTGAATGCAGGGTCCTCCCAGGTGGCAGCAGGATGGCTGCATGATCCCTAATGAGATCCAGCAATGCTGCTGTGTCTGTATCACTGAAGTCTGGTGCCCTGCCTCTCCCTGCCATGGTCTGATGCTTGTATCTGTGACTGTGCAAGGCTGGATATGGCACAGACTGACACACCCCTTCAGCAGGCTTCACACATCCCAGTGTAACTCTGTGCAGCACTTGCACATGTTCCCGCATGTGCGTGACATGTGCCTGTACTTTACACACACGTGCACAGTTTCTATGGTGAAATCACGCACATGCATGAAAAACACAGCTGATTCCCACACGTGCGCAGACGTGTCTGCCATTCTCATGCACATGCAGTAATCTCATTGTTTTGTCACGCATGGGCTGTAGGCGTGCCTCTCAACCTTTTGTCCCCATAAATGTGTTACACTGCCTCTCACAATGTGGTGCAGATGAGAAAGATGTACATCATTGATTCATCTGTTCCTAGGAGGTACGACCATAGGTATAATGGGTGCATATGTTTGTTTGTTTGTTTGTTGAATTTTGTTGACCCGGTAAGCCCACTGGGCCTAGAAGTCCCTTTTCCAGGGGCGACTGGGGGGGGGTACAGATGGTAAGCAACTGAAACTGAACCAGATTAAGCTGTTGGTGGTATTTTTAGTGAATGAGGGAAATTTGACCAGGACACAGGGGTCATTCCCATACTCTTTTCTATAAGTGCCAAGGGATCTTTAACATCCACCTGAACTACCACCAATCCAGGCAGATGGGACCTCGGTTTAAAGTCTCATCCGAAAGACGGCACCTCAGAAGTGCAGCACCCATCTCATGCTGCACTACAGTGTCAGTACTGGGATATTAACCCAAGTGCCAGATGTGGGAACTGAACCCACAGCCCTCTGATCTCCTGGCCTCAGAGACGAGTGTGCTACCTACTGAGCCTGGGTGCAGAGAGTATGTTATCATTCGAACAATGTTACATCGGCATCACCTGTTCGTTTACATGGCACTCTGACACTGTCAATACTGCCTGTAGCACATGTTCTCACAATGTGGGACAGGGTGTATTTGTGCAGTACATTGGGAAACGTTCATTGTTGTGTGGTAAGGCTGAGAGGTATGGCTGCAGGTCCTTCATAGCCCATCATCAGCAGCAGCAGCACTGGCCTGTGATGGGGCATTGTCCTGCAGGCATGCCCATGTCAGCAACCCCCATCCAGTGGCAACATGTGTGTGGTGTCAGCCTTACCAGCATGGACACATGTGCATGCAGTGGTGCACGTGTCCATGCTACACCCAAGGTGTGACATGCACAGCAACTGCGTGGCCATTGTGCATGTCTGGCACACTGTACACCATGACAGGCAATGACACAATCCCCTGGCCTGCAGCCACCAGCTGGCTGTGCTGATGTGCAGGTGTGACACTGGCAGTGGACGTTACCCCATCACACCACTGTACATGTGGACATGCGCCGCGCAGTGGGATGGCAGCAGGCGTTGATCTGTCCCTGACCCATTTGGCCGCTGCCACATGTCACAACACAGGATTAGTTGCATCACACAGTGTAATTCTTGTGGTATGGTATGTAGTTTGGGATGGCTGCACAGTTCCCAGAGGGGATATAGACAACTGCTCAAGGGGGCTATAGGACCAGGGCCAGGGGCTGCGATACATCACATTCAACACTGCCTGTCACTGCAGGAGGGGCATTGCCCCCATACCTGGTGTCTGTGCATACATGACAGTGGTCAGACAGCACAGCAGGGTCACCATCATGGCATTGCACCCACCCTAGGGCCCATCAGTCAACCAGCATAGCATGATGGACTGATGTGTATTGTGTGCTACCCATACCTAGCCCATGTTGTATGATGGGTCATGCAGTGATCTATGGCACCAGCAACATATGTGCCTGTGCCCTGCCATGTGTACACCACAAGAGTAGTGAGGGCCACGTAGTGTTGTGTTGCATGTGTGTGCCATCCCATTGTTGTCATGGTGGGGTGTGGATGTACAGACATCAATCTAGTGCGCTTATGCAGGTGTTCACAGCCCATTACATGTCTCATGTGATTTGTATCCATCTCCTTTGCAGGCAATAGTGGATATCCACTAAGGACATAGCTCATGACACCACTTACAGCTCCACAGACACAGCAGGAGGAGAGGTACAATGCTGCACATGCATGGACACGTTCTGTGATTGAACGTACCTTTGGGCTACTGAAGATGTGGTTCTGCTGTCTCTCAACCTCAGGGGGTGCACTGCGGTATACACCAGAGAAGGCATGCAGGATGATCGTTGCATGTTGCATACTGCACAACATTGCCCTGTCCCACTGGATCCCAGCACCTGAGGACCTGCAACTGACTGATGATGATGTTGCCCATGGAATGCCAGTGCCACCATCACCACCATCGCCAGGAAGGCGCCAGTCCAGTCAGTCAACATTGGCATGCCAGGCACAGGATAGGCTCATCAGACACTGCTTCTAGGAACATTACCAGTGATGCAGCCAATAGTGTCTCAGCCAGTAGTGCCAGCACTGGACGCCCCTTGCATGCTGCAGTGTGCTATGAACAGGGCTAGCTTGGACTGAGTGTGTGTACATTGGTCAGCACCCATGATGGGTCAACTGTGTAGTTGCTGGGGGGGTCCTCTCTAGTAGCCTATTGTGATCTCTATGACTGACCAGTGTACAGGTACATCACCTGGGGTGTGATGTACCCATGGACCACATAACACCTGCCATGTGAATGATTGCTGGGTTCTACACATGCATGTCAAGACATCAATCTCATCTAGTATGGCACGTCACAGTATAGTATGAATGCTCCCACATGTGTATCAAACAGTGTGCAGTGCAACAGTCAGTAAAAACAATTCATAAACCTTGTCTTGGTCCTGACATTACTTTGTGCACCATGAAGCCATACCTGTCAGGAGCAGTGGTCACAGCCTCTCCAGTCTGTCAGTCCTGCCATTCACTGGCCAGCCCATTCAGGACCATGGTGATATGGTGTTGCACACGTCAGGCACATTGTCCCAGCACCATATGATTGACATAGCATATGGACTGGGCACTGTCAGGCTGCATGGGGCACATGTTCACAGTCCATTCAGGCATGACAGTGTTCCTCGGTTACTGTTGCTGATTGGGCAATGCATGTCTTGTCTGTGCCCCTGACATACTGTATGGCCTGTGGACAGGTGCAGCACATGGGGCGTTATTTCGTATGTCGTTCCCAGACCAGGTGTGGTACATATCCGCGCGTGCACATCACCATGAGCATGCATCTACGTATGCATGACCGATGGTCACCCAATGTGCTGTTTGGGTGGTGTGGCCATCATGTCCAATGGGGCATGGTGTCACTGGGGGCAGCTCTGCAGGGATGGTGACACCTGACCACCACCATGTGTCATGATGCTGGGTCTGATGCATTGTATCCATGCTCCTTGTATTGGCACAGTGATGTCAGTGACCTCCATGTCAGACAGTATTCATGTGGTAACAAACCTCATGGGCCTACATACACACCCCTCCACATCCCGGCAGCCATCACCTCCCTCAGACACACACCTGTAGGCTGGTGCATACCACAGACCAGTGACTGTCTATTACCCTGTAGGTATGCACATGTGTTGTCACACATACAGCCTGCCGGAAACATGACTGGGATGTGCACAGTGGCACTGGTGCTGTGCATGCCATACATGTCTGTGCCATCACACACTTTTGAGTCCTGCCACATAACACATGGCTGTGTGTCAGCAGTGTGCCAGAGACTGGCACAGGCTGCACAACTACAAACAGCCATTACACCCTTATGGAATATAACAGAGTCTCACACATACATAGTAATGGTTGACACACCTTTATTACATGTACTGGGGAACAACACTGTCCACCAATCGCTACACAGTCACATTCCATATTGTACACACATAATCAGCTGGTGAACATATCCATCAGGCTCCTTGCCATCTGCAATATCATTAAGGCATGATGCCATCAGTGGTCATGTCGTACTGTATCACATACCAGCATGAGCTTTGTCATGCCAGAACACTGCACTGTCCATAGTGTCATACACTACTAGACTGTCCATGTTTGCATCACCAGTTACATACACCATCATACCATGCTCAACATGCGTCAGACATTCAGGGCTGTGGACTGGAAGCTGCATTGACTCCAGCATGATATAACTGCTCTACCATGCCTGTCCAAGCAGCTTTCTGTGATCCAGAAAAGGTCTGCATCTGTGTAATCCATGTTGTGTACATATGCCTGTCCCTGGCAGTGCAGCACAGCACTCAGGGGTGTGGTGTGCCACATGACATCACAGTGTCTACCGCTTCTTTGGTGGACGTCCTCTGCCAACACGTTTCACTGTTCCTGCCCTTCCCCTCCTCTCAGGCATTGTCTGTGTCTGTGTGGTCCCAGATAGGGGCTCCATCACTGTTGCTGTTGGTGTTGATGCCTGCTCTGCTGTGGGCACACCCTGAGTGTCCTGGGTGCCCTGACCGATGTCTGTTTGTGCTGCCCTTTGTGCCTGATGGGCACTCAGCTGTCTCTTCTGTCCCTGTTGTTTTGAGGCCTGTGTCCCATCACTGCCACCAAGCCCCTTGCCAGTGTTGTGCATCTTTCTCTTTTGCTTTGCTTGTGAGGTTTCAATTGGTAATGTGTCTGTCTCCTGTGCAGTACATGCCTCCCTTGTGCCTGCATGTCCCTATCTGCTTCCACTGTCCCCCGGTATGTTGCAACTGTGACATGGGCTCAGACTGTGTGCTGCTGTTGTCCCCTACCTGCATTGTGTGTGGTGTTTCCACCATGGTTGCCATCACACATGCGTGGTAAGTACCTTGGTACTGTGCAGTGGCCTCTTCGGCCTCCCCATGTTGCATGCTCAGTGTGGGTGCATGGTGTTGCCCATCCCTATCCATGTCCACACCTGCAGCTGGTTCGCAGTGTGCTATCACATCATGTGACTGCATAGTGTGCCCTGCTGTGTGTGTCTGTACATGTGTGGGTCCACATGCATGTGGTGGGCTATGGGTACTGACTTGGGTGGGGACTTGCCCCCCTGGTGGTGGACACCTCAGGCATTGTTGTGTGCATGGCCACTGGCTCAGCCATGCCCACATGGGGTGTGCACATTGCTGTCAGTGTACTGGTTAACCGGTGCATTGCACCAGTCTGTCTGTTGAGTGCCACCACATGTTCCACCTGTGTTGCATGCTGCCCTGCCAGCATCTGACTCATCTCCCTCATGAAGGACATCTGTGTCTCATGAATGGCATACAACAGTTCAGTGTGCTGCTGGATTATGGTGTTTTGCCTGGCTGTGGCACCGGAGATGCATGTAGTGCACCCACTATATCTGTACTCAATTGACACTGTGTCTGGTTGTTTTGCTGCACTGCTGCTGCTGTTGGCTGCACAGCATCTATGAGCTGATGGGTGTGTTCTGAGGTACTGTCATGTTGTAGTGACAGGGTGTCCTGCAGGTTTCTTATGGCTACATTGATCTGCCGCTCTGCATTCAGGATGGCATCCCCATAGTGACTACGGTGGCTCTGTGCATCATCAGCATCACCCTCGGACTAGTGCTGAGTGTGCAGTGATGTGGGTGTCCCCAACCCAAGGTCATTTATTGACAGTCCAGACATGCATCTACTCCCAGGGGACCCATGCAGGGTGGATGGTGGGATGTCCTCGGCAATGTTCTCAATAGGGACACTGTCAGCATGCTCCTACTAATGCAGCTGTGTCTGGTTCCACCACACCATTGCCATCCATTGTCTGTGGCTCTGTTGAACACCCTGTGACAGAGTGTAGGTTGGCTGCTGTGGTGTGTTGGGTGTACACATGTTGCTGTGACCGGCTGTCACCTGGTTGTGGTCGTGGGCTTTGTTGCACTGGACTCCCAATATCACCTGTAGGTGTACAACAACATACACATTATGATCTTACCATGGTTGTGTCCATCCCTTCCTAAGGCATACATTCAATGCATTGTGACATTGTACAGTTACATACAGTACTACAGGGTCCCAGGACACTACTGTAGCATTGGACAGTGTGAATCATGCCACAATGCGGTGCTCTCACAGGCGCTGTCACACATGCCATCTGTGCCTGTGCTCTGTCGCTACTCCATTATCATTCACAACTGTAGTCCTATCATCACATGTGCTGTAGTGTGTATGTGGACACCGCTGGCATGTGCATCACAGATGCTGTTGCACAACATGACACACACACACACAGCAACACCATGCATCCATGTGTCTGCAACGGTCCGCATTGCATGGATGTGGCTCTGTGTAAGGCTCAGTGGCATCTATTCACAGTGGTGTGTACCAGTGCACATTACTTACATACCACCTTTGTGGTGTGTGCAGTGTTGTTGCACTGCACATGTACTAAGGGACGTGTGTCCAGTACACATCACGACCACTATGCATCACAGTTCCAGCCATGTTCCACTGGACTGACATGTCTGAGGGTGGCTCGGTGGGCTGGCATTTGTTCTCTGCATGATGGTGGCGGTTTGACGAATGGATGGGCCCTGGAGTGTCCTTCACTGTTGTGGGTGTTTGGAGGATTGGCGGCATTGCTGTGGTGCAGACTGTATGTGTTGTACTACCCTTGCCTACATCTGTATGTGTGCGCCAAAGGCGCATGACTGTGGTTGGGGTACACCACTTTCCGTGCATCAGCATGCAATTCAGTGTGTGCACCACAATGGCCTGCTGGCTACACTGACAGATATGGGGGTGGGGTAGGTGGTGTTCAGTGAAGCGGTGTAGGCACTGTGAGCATACTCACAGGATGGTGTTGGGAGGCTGGGCTTATCCCAAGAGTGTGTCATTACTGTGTTGGCACAGGAGCCAGTGCTGTGACACTAGTCACACCTATGTCTCAGTCATGAGACCAGTGCACGGGTGTGGATGGTGTCCATTTGCAGATGACTCAGGGCTAGGTGTCATGGTGGGTGTGTGGTGTTGATAGCCTTGCATGTGACTATTGTGCCTCTGACAGGGTTGTCCAGTATCAGGGCACTGTGGGTTCATGCAGGTCACTGCACGTATCTGCACCTGTGAGACAGTTTACCCACCATGGTTGTACACTGGGTGGGTATGTCATTTCCGTGCTGGTGTGTGTGAGGGTCATGGGGGTATTGATATTTATCATGCTACACTGGCCAGACATGTACATGGATAATGACAAGGGCACCTAGGAGGCTGGTCTGTATCACCATGAGGATGACCCCTATAGGGGTGGCACTGTTCCTACCCTTGTACTACGGTTTGGTACTGCAACACCTCAGGATATGTGTGCAGTCTTGGTGACAGTCTTAGATGGATGTCACATTCCTAGGGAGGGTTCAGTGGAGAGCAACTGACATGGTCCAGAGAGCAGGGTTTGGATCCATGTGTAGTGGCCCAGGGTGCTCAGCTGTACTCGCTGGGGGGGTGAACACGGGTAACATGCCAGAGGGGTCTCCAGGATGTGACAGGGATCATTACAGGGGCACAATCAGGGTGCCATGAGGAGGCTGGTGGATGGCAGCTGCTCACCCATCACTTGCCTGGGGGCAGGCACAGAGGGGCTTGGGTGGTGTGTTCTGTCACTGGAATGGGGTTTGCACCATGGTGTGCGCTGTCGAGGGTGCTGATATAGGTGGGTACTGTGGCTGGGTTGGGTGTGGTCGGGACAGGTGTGGATACATCTGACATGGTCCACTGCAGCTGCTGCATCTGTGACTGGGGACATCATTCCACATGTGGGGGGTGTGCAGACATATCTGCTCTCTGTGCTGCTGATGGCATTCACACGGACTGGTCTGACCATTCTGCCTGTGCTGTAGGCACTGCGGGTGGTCTGTGTGTTGCTGCATGTACACAGTGCATTGTGCAGTGTGTGCATGGCAGACCATGGGCAATCGTTGTCTGTGTTGCCCTACACACATGTACACACCAACCCCACAATGTATGTGTTGCTCATGTGTTGGCAATACCCTTACAGCTGTTCACATCTGGGATCAGTGTGCCAGGCACATGTGTAGCTGCAGTTCTCACAATGCAGTTGTGTCTTCACATGAGTTGCTGTGTGTTGTGTTTGTTGTACCTCTACGTGTTACCACACACATTCTGTTTCTCCACATTCCACATGCCATACATACAGCAAATCTTCAGTTGCATTATTCACTCTGTTGTGTCTGGATGTCTACTGTTATTGTTCCTTTGCTGGGTTTGCTCAGTGGGCCAGTGGATCATGCCACACATGTCACTATATGCCCCATCCTCTGTGGCTGTGGCTATTTTGATTCACAGTCCTATCCACTCAGCCCTGTGCACACATGGACACCATGCGTAACCCCATTGCACATCCCCTGCTATGCACATCGAGGCCCTGATATCATTCCAGTTTGCACTGTCCCTATGGGCACTGTGTGTTTGCCTTCCATGTATCCTGCCCCTGCTGAACATATGCCTGTGTCAGGCATGTTTTGCTGGGTCCAGGTGTCCATCACGGCAGGCCAGTGCACCTTCTCAGGGTCCACCCCCATTTGGATGCTGTTGTTTTTACACATGAGTGATTCCATCTCAGCCAGTGTAATGCATGTGTACAGTGTTGCCATGTGTGTTGTGACACATTGCTGTGCAGTTCTGCAGTGCTGTTTGTCCAGCACACTCTACATAACACATGCCACCATCTCCTTTAGTCATGTTCCAGTCACATGTGACAGTGCAGCTCATTCTGCCACACTGCACTGTACTGTGCATCACAGTGCATTCACAGTGGAGACCCATGTGTGGCATGACACGTACATCCACAGTATGTGCTTGCACAATTTCCCACAGGCCAACATCACACTGTTGTTCACTGGACACTTGTCTATGCACCATGTGTGCCATTCATTATCTGTGCTTTGAACCTTCATCATTGTACAGGTACAGTATTCACCAGTCTGCATGTACTGTTCTGGTATGTATACTGTGTCCCATATGCATCACATTACTGCAGTCTGTCTCCTGTGCAGGGCTCTGAGCATTACACAGGGCTCCGTGTCTTGCCATGCCTTGTGTTGGTAATGGCACATGCCTGTTGTGCACCTTATGTCTGTGGTGTGTATGTGGTGGTGGGATGTGCTCGGTTCCACATACCATTGGGGTGCATGGTGACAGTACCTGCCCATGCACAGTGGCATGTCACTGATAGCTTGCCTCTCTATGGGCTCCCTGACATCCATACCCTGTGTGTGTGTTCATGCCAGCATCTACATTGGTTAATGTCCACAGCCATTACACGTTTCCTGTTCCTTGTCACCATTACTAGCCTCCAGTATCCTTTCTCTGTTGCCAGCCATTGGCCTGTGTGTGCCACCTCCAATGTATTTCCCTCCTGGTCTACCCCACATTGTCGGTATCCAGCACCCAAGGGACAGCATGTTGTGGCCTGTTGTCTGGCCTACATTGCTATGCTACTTTAGCTGCAGTGTGGCTCCTAGTGGCACTACAGGGCCAATGCTGCATGGCCATCCCTATTGCAGCAAGGTTTGCACCTCACATTGTTCGTGCTTTGGCACATTTGCACCACCCACTGCTTTCCCAGTAGCAGCTCCCTACTTGTGTGCTACCATTGTTCTCCTGGGGCAGGCCTACTGGTCATGTTGCCTGGCCTCCCATGTGTGACAGTATTGTGGGTCCTATGATACCCACCTCCATTGACCCTTGTGCCACTCCACACCTACTGCATTTTGTGCCCTCACCCTGTCCAGTCATGTGCCCCTCACACTGCGTGGCTGGTGTGCATTGCGTGCCGAGTGTGTTTCAGGTTCTTGTCTCCCTGTGTCTGTTATGTACATCCATGCCTCACTTTGCTGCATCCAGGACAGGGTTGACCATGTATGTCACTGTTTCCCCCACATCACCATGCTGACCTTTGTGTGTGTTCATGGCACATGTACCCTTCACATCTGCACTGTTTCCACCCATGTGTGTTCATGTCTGACAATGTGTGGTGCTGTGTTTCTGACAGTACTGGTCATATATTCTGTGTTCTTGGTTCTGTGGTCATGTACCTGCAGACACCATCGCAGCAGTGTTCTCATGCTGCCCACACCCACTGCTTCCTGTCACCTGCATGTGTAAATGCCCCTTCCCAGTTTTGTGTGTTACATGTTGCTTACAGATCATTGATACCCACCAGTCACCGTACTACATGTCCCTCCAACTATGTGTTGTGCTGCTGTTGCTTTCTTGTGTCATTCCCATTTTATTGCCTCTGTGTCCCTGTCCTTCCCTGGTCCATGGTCATGCCCACAATGCTGCTCTCTGACATCATTGTTGTACTTCAATTGCAGCATCATTGGGTCTGACCTTCATGTCTCTCTATACATTGCTGTTACCTCTCATCATGCATTCCCACTTAATCATTCACATATGGCATGTGTCATGCTCATGTCAGCATTCTGTAGCCATACATCCATGTACATTCCATGTTGTTATCCCCTTGCATGTGTACAGTGTGTCTGTGGTATGCACAGCATCCCTCACACACAGCACGCCACACAGCATGGCACATCCCACCCACATGCATGTGGAACTAACATAGTACGCTGGGCTTGTCATGTTTATGTAGCAGATTATGTGTACATACCTCCCGGCTGTAGCTGCATGCTTAGGGTGTCCATCTGGCTGACTCCACCGATATTTACCTCCTGCAGGCATGGTACTACCCTCTCTTCAGCATCAGTGAGTGTGGGTACATCCCGGGCTCCTCCACCTGTGGGGACTGAGACATGTTGACTACATTGACACATGCCTGTCCAATGTACGTTCACTGTATCCATCCAGCACCCTTACATATGTTGACACCCAATTCCGCAGTGTGGCAGGATCCATCTCCAAGTACATTCATGATATGGTGTGTTTTGTGGTCATACAGTGTCCAGACTGCCTCACCATTTGTGGGTGCGTATTGGTTAACACAGTTCTTTGCTGGGGCACCGTGCATCATACCTTTATCTGTGTGGTACACATCACTCAGGTTGCTTTATACAGGTGTCACTGGGCTGTGTTACTGTGGTGTCTGGGACAGTGCCATGTTTCTGTACTACCTTGGCTGTACCCTTGTTGGCAGACATCATCACTGTTGTGTGTGTCACACTTTGGTGTCACTCTCAGTACAACAGATGTCTATTACAGTGTGGATTGTTTGGCTACTCACATGCACCTATGGCTGTCAGTTCACCCAATCTGTGGCCTTGTCCAGCTCTCCCTACCTCTACATGACCATGTGCTGTGTACATGCTGCTGGCTGCTGTTTGCTTGTCTTGTGCAGTGTGCATATGTGTGGGCCAGGCTCACACACTCTTCCTGCTGTTCTGCATCCGATGCTGTGTTCTGCACTACATTCTATGACTGGGTTATGTTGCATTTGTCAGATTTCTGTTCCCAGTTATAGGTATATTGTTCAGAACAGGTCTTACTTGCCTGTCCTGTACAGGATCGTGTTGGCATCTGTTCTGGGTTGTGCTGCATTACTCACATATGCATGTTTGTGCATCTGTGTTTGTGGCTGTCACCACTGGGATCCGGCTGCATGTTGTGGACAGTCCATTTCATGCAGCCTGTGCATATGGGCACTTTGATTGTGTTGGTGCATATTACCCTTCTGAACATGCATGTGGTGTGGGCATAGTGTATGTGTCAGCCATTGTCAGGCACACATTCTTGATCCAGTGCTGGGTGTGGCATTGTGTGTTGTTCACCTCTGCTGTTTGCTCACAGTGATGCTCTGCCATGGTAGTTGTGCTATTCCAGATCTCCCAGTACTGTTCTGTATCTTGTGCCTTCCAGTGGCTTGGGGGGGGCATTCTTACTGGGCATGCTATGTGCATTGCCATTCATGTTGTATGCTGGCATGTATGGCTGACTGTGTACAAGGGAGGGCTGCATGGCCTGTGTTGTCCATTTCAGCTGCCAGGGGTGTAGCCAGTGTTTTGTGATCTGCACACTTTGTGGCCTCACTGCTCCCCCCCCCTTGTTGGGGTAACCTCCCCCCATGACTGTGGGCAGACTATTTCCACCCATACATCAGGACCATGTTAGTTACCTCATGCAACCTCTGTATCCCATGACAGTGGTTGTTGCCATGCATGGGTGAATACAACTGTCATGCATTGTTCCCTGTTACACCCACATAGCAGACCAGAGCCTGTCAGGCATACCTCTCAACTGTACCGGATTCGGCGTGACGTCCCGGATTCTGACCCTTGTAGTCCACTTGTACTGCCGCCCCGCATTCGCCTTTTTTTTCCGCATCAGACACCAAAACCATGTGGTGCACCACACAAGCAGTGATTCCTTTGTCCCTTAGGGCCTTTGTGTCCGACTCCAATAACTTCCTGTGTCTTGAAGTTCCCGGTACACTAATGATGACGTCGGGAGGGGGGCTCGGGGTGGTGCCATGTCATCAGTGTTCCCCAATCCCCACTCAGGTCCGCTGCCCGGATGTAAGACACTATGCCTGGAGGGGGAACCATAGCTTCAGAAGCATTTTGCTGAGGACCGCTGCCAGGAAGGACCTGCCCCGCCCAGACAGAGAGAATTCACCAATTGCCACCGCCCGCCATGCTCAGCAGCCAGGAAGCTGGAACAACCATCCAGAGTCAGACTACAAGAAAGAACTCTCTGCCACCAGCCGTGGACCGCCAGCACCAGACCAACTGGAAGGGTTATATCTGTGGGACCAACCGACTGGGAAGAAAGTTCAGTAGCAGCGATAGTGGGCTCAAAGCAAGGAGCTGATGGTTGCCAGTCATCTCTGAAACTGTTAACCCCAAAGGAACGGTGGGGTTTGGTGGACTGGGACAGACCTCTGTGGAAGCTGGAGTGTGGAGGGGCTATGATTCTTGTTGGACTGCTTTGAGGGTTCCATGCCAGGAAAAAAATAAAATGCCATTGCTGGACATCACAAAATGAGGGTCAACACTTGGACCTCCACAAATAAAAAATAAAGGTTTCTGAAGAGGTTAGCATTGGAAACCCCGGATTCTTGAACTCTGGGACTGACTACTGCAAAGAGGTAAAGTATTTTTTAAGTCATTTCACATTTACCTCCCACATTCAATATTATTTTATTACAGATCTTTATTGAATGGAACTTTGTCACATTGCACGGCATCTCGGGATCCCAAGCCAGAGTTAGTGGGTTGGAGGAGTCAGGGACTGGATGGTTTAACTGAAACAAAACACACTTCCTTGTTAATCGTGTAATTTGTAGACCCATTAGTGCTAAGCTGTGGCTCTGTGTGTGTGTGTGTGTGTGTGTGTGTGTGTGTGTGTGTGTTGCTTAATTTTGAGCATTGCAGACATACCTCTCGACTGTCTTGTTATGTTTGTATGTAACTGTCCCATGCCATAGGGAACCCCCCCCCAAATTGTTCTGTTCCACATGGGAAAGGTGCTGGCAGAGATGGTGGTGTAGATTCATCATGTTCTAATATGGGGCATCAAAAACAAAACACCTTTTCCCACAGTGCTTAGAGCTCCTATCTACATGTTTGATGATGATGTGTACAACGTTTGATGGCTAGTGTCCCACATTTCAGTGACAAAGGTTGGGGCGTATCCTCTGTCCTATGTTTAAATATTTTTTGTACCTTTTGGGTTGATTGGGGGTGGCCGGGTGGGAAGAGATGTGGAGAAATGAGAATCATCACTCAGAGTCAGCACACCAGCCTTAGCAGCCAGCAACCAGAGAAAGAGGACTCAGGCGGAGGTCAGGTCCGTGTCTGACTTGGTGGCAACCAAAGTTCCTTCCGACCTGAGCTGGCTGACAGTGAGAGAGGGCTGATGCTGAGTGATGAGTAGCATTAAAATAAAGTCCAGACAACACATTGATACAGTAAGTTTTTATTACAAAAACACACAACACCACACATGGTTAAAATAACTTTATTGGTGCACCATCAGATGGCCGCGCTACTCGCTCGCTACAAAAAATAGGGTGTTCCACATTTGGGTCATTTGTCACACATTGCCATGGTCTCTGTTCCACATTGGCAGGTTTACAGGTTGAGAGGTATGCTGTCAGGTTGTATTGTCCTTGTGGTGAATGGTGTGTTTTCGTAACCAGTCCTTCTACATTGCATTCCTATGACTGACAGTACATCTTTTTAGGCAGGGCAGTGATCAGGGGGGTGCGACAGCTGTGATTGCAGTAGGGCCCACACTGTTGGGGGGCCCAATGCCTCAGAGGTCAGCATTAGGATAACATTTTCTCACAGACAAGATTGCACATTTCTCTTTGGAGGTTGCTTATCCATATGAATCTGGGTCTTTCAGCAGCTGTGTCAGCTCCAGTGTCATGTGGTTGGGGGAAGGGGGTGCTGAACAAAGGGGCAACATAACCATTTATCATAATATCTACTTATCTTGGTGCTCATTTCCCCAAGGAGGAGCAGGAACATATTACATTATATCATGGTGTCAGCAAGGGGCCGGGGGGCATGGACATACTATTTATGCTCAGCAGGACTGATACAATACAACATACACTATAATAATGTCATATGGGCTGTTGGTTATTTTATGTTTATTGGTCGGGGGGTGGGCCCCACAGAATATTTTGCAGGGAGGCCATTACAGTTGTTGGCACAGCCCTGCTCTTGGGTCCTCCATTCCATGCCCTGCATCATCCTGGTTTCCCTCACCTAGACCCTCTCCAGCAGTGCTATTTGCCTCTTGTGGTGTGGTCTCCTGCACTGCACACAGTACTGGGGATGATGCCTGCCCAAGATGTTCTACAGTAGGCGGTTCACCTCCCTCCTCCTGGACATACTCCCCCTAGCCATGTGGCTCAGACTCCTGTATGTTTTTGGCGCTATTCCTCTACACATTTCCATGTTGCCCATTGTGCCATGCACCACCACCCCCAGTTACATTACGCTTGTTGTGGCTTGCAGTGTGCTCCCCCCAGGTGCGACCATGGGCTGGGTCTCTGACCCCACACATGCTGCACCCTGCACATCCCTGGGTTTACACCTCAGTTCCATACTCCTTGTCCAACCCTCCAGGGTCTCCAGATCCCTCTGGGTGATCTCACTACATACCCATCTGCCAGGGCCCACCATTTTGGGCTCACCTTCATATGGGCTCATCCATCCCCTAACCCCCTCCCTCTGACCACACATTGGTCAGATACAATTGTCTGAGACTGTGCTGCTCTGGTACTGCACTTTATATCTGTTTTTCTGGGTGACACCTGTCTGTTGCATTGGGCCATCTTGTCTGCTATCCTGGTACACATCTTGTTTCAGTGGGTACTGTTTCACATTTCACTTCATACACAGTGCTCACCCTCCTTAACAGCGATTACCTTGTGACTAACACTACATGACCATTGCTGTACAATTGGTGTGCAACAGTTTGACTTACCAGTCTGTTGACTTGACCGTCTTATTTGTGACATCTTGTCCTTGGCCCTTTGTCGGATGTCATCATGCTTCTTTTTCAGGGCCTTTACATCCCTGTTTGCTGTGCCCACTGCATTCACCTTCTGGCAGATTTTGTCCCATATGTCTACCTTGGCTGCTTTTGGTGTTGACCTGCTGTGGAGCACATCATAGTTAGCATCGACCTTATGCACCAGCACCTCCTCCTCTTGTGGTATCTAGTTGGCTGCCTGCATGCCTCTGCTCCCTGTGCCACTTGCTGTTTGGTGTTCCTGGCAGCTGCTTGGCCCTGGCTGCTGGCCCTGCTGTTGTGGTGCCACTGGCTGTGGCACTGTGCTTTGTTGCTGCTGTGTCTGAGGGTGCTGTTGTGGCAGCTGGGGCAAGTTCTGGTGTTGTTGCCACTGCTGGGCATACAATGCTGCCTGTTGTGCATGGGCTTGCTGCTGTATTGGCACTTGTGGCATGTATGGCAGCAGGTAATGTGCCTGTTGCACTGTGAACACACCTAGCTGTTGTTGGTGTTCATACCTGTAGTGCTGCTGCTGCCGCCATCTCTGGGCTATGGGCTGCCCTAGGTTCCCCATTCCTGGGTGCTGTTGCATGTGCTGCTGTTCTGCTGGTACTCCATGCTGTTGCATGAAGTGGTAGGCACGCTGCTGCTGTTCAGCTCCCTGCTGTGTGGCTTGCTGCTGGCTTCTCTCTGGCTGCTGGTTAGGATTCATCCTTAATAATCTGCTGCTTCTCCTTCTTTGATCCTCAGGGTGTGAACTTTGTACCTCCCTGAGTCTCTTTTCATGTGCTCCCGCAGCTGTGGACCCACACGTGTGTATTTTCTGCATGTGCAGAACACCGCAAGTGGGCTTATTTGAGAAATTCCGCATGTGTGCCTACTGTCTTTGTGAATATCCTGCAGCTGCGGGTCCGCAGTGCTGCAGGCTTTTTTCCAGCAGCTGTGGGATTTTTGGCTTTCTTTGAGAATTCTGCCCCAGGATTAGAACCCTGTGGCAAGATTCTCAAAGCTTTCAGAAGGTGCAAAACCTTCTCTAAGTCCCCAAAACTTCCTCAGCTACAGAAAAAAAGGGGAGTTTTCTCCAAGTGCTATTCACAAAACCCTCCACAGCTGTGGGAAAAACCACTATGGACTGTGGAAAAATGTGCAGCTGCGGAAGTCCCTCAGGACAAAAAGGGGTGAGATAAGTAAGGCACACCCCCTGAAAGGCTATTCACAGCCAGTTTTTTTCCGCAGCTGAGGAAAGAATGTTACACACAGTGGAATGATGTGTATCTCTCCCTTAGCACACTGCAGTAGTGCCCCAGCAATTGGAATCAATTAAGGTGGAGGTGTACCACAGGTAATAGCATCTCAGACAGTATAGCAGTGGCTGATGTTGCAGCACTGAAAGCACACATTGCCATGATATGGCAACAGGCAACAACCACTAGACCCAGTGCAGCCCATGACAGAGCCCCAGAAGCAGTAGATCCTGACCAGCCAGCAGTGAGTGCTACCCCCACAGGCCACAGAAACACACCCCAGGGAAGGACGACCAGCAGGGACAGTCGGCCACTGTGATACCATGGTATCGCTGGTACCTGTGGTGCTGCAGTGGTCCCAGTTGAGGGACTGGTTGCAGGTCTCTTTGTGTACGCCGTTAGCTTCATATTATGGCAGCAATGTTAAAGTCTGCTGCTTCAGCTACATGGATTTACTATTGCTGTGCCTCCTCAGCCATTTCCACAGTTGTGGATATGCAGCTGCAGATTCGCAGCACTTGCGGGATTCCCTCAGCTGCTGAAAGTCCGCAGCTGCGGGACTTTTTGTGGATTTCCCTCAGCTGTGGGATTTTCTTTAAGAATATCATGCAACAGCATTTCCACAGTGCTGCAAGCCTTTATCTCGTAGCTGCAGGAATTTCAGGTTTCTTTGTGAATCCTGCCCCTGATCTCCACTGCCGCCTGGCCAAGCTGCTCTATACCCCAACCCTCCATGCCATGAAAGTAGCTCAGCCAGCCTTCTGGATTCTGATGCCCTTGTCCTGGGCAGCACCATGGACAGTGACCAGGAGAGTGCATATAGCAAATACTGTAAATCACTGCTCACTGTCCATGGTAGCACTACACAGACTAGCGCTTTCTTGACTGGCGCTATAAATGTAGCATAATCTGACCAGGTACCAGTAGGAAAGCTGGGTGGAGAAGGGCTTAGCACAAGGGAAACCAAGTTGAGGGTGAAACTAAGGGCAGTAATAAGCAGGCACAACAATACCAAAATAAACTAAACCTCTGAAAGTAACAGCAGAAGCAGGGTGATCAATCAGCAGAGAATTCTAAGCAGCAATAACACCAGATACTGATCACAAACTAGGAGACTAAAATACAGTATAGTGAAGGGCCCCTAAAACACTCCACAGAAGACAGAAAGTATCATCTTACAAATAGGGATAACAAGCAATATATAATTAGTTGCTAGCAAACCTATGAGACTAACGCAGTATGAATGAGGACCTAAAATACCTCCTGTGAGGTACACCAGAACTGTAATATCAATATAGAATGTTGAACACTTATAGGTTGCAGGGAGACATCTGGGCAGAGTTCCCTGGCATCCTGACATCTCCCTCTGGTGACTCCCCTCGAGGACTCCGACTCCTGCTATGCCAGTCATGCTGGCATCACTGGACCAAGAGGGCAGAAAAGTTGCAGGTGTCCTGCCACAAACCAAGTGCTGCAGATGCTTATTGGCTGAGTTGCAGCAGCAGCAACAGCTGCTGGAAGACATCAGGTGAGCTGGTAAATAGTGGCTAAGGCTCTCAATACCTAGTGGCAAGATGTTCAGCTGGTACATGTTTATGGGTCTGGTTGGCTCCAAATCTCCTGGGGTACAGGTTGTGGGATGCATTTCAGACAAGCCTTTAAATGATGTCCCCACCAACTGTGCCAAACCTATCCCCAACTAGGAGAGTTTATCTGCAGCAAGTTCTGTCTGGCTCATTCTCTGAGGACTATGAGAGAAACAATAATAATGTTAATAATAATAAGCTGGAGGAGGGGAGGTTTAGGAAGGATGTCAGGAAGCATTTCTTCATGGAGAGGGTGGTGAGCATTTTGATTGCACTGCTAGAAGAGGTAGTCGCTGAAGATGGTGGGCAGCTTCAAGAGAGACTGCAACAGGCATAGGGGAAAGGTAAGGATAATGGGTAGGGAGGATGGGAGGAGTGGGGAGGGGGCAGGGACAATAGCTCAAGCTGTGGACTCTGCAATACGAGCAGACTAGACAGACCAAATGGTCTTCTTCTGCTGGTTTCTTTCTATGCTCGAATGTATGTAATAAGAGACAAAGCACATCCCAGATCTTGCCAATCTAGTCTAAGAATAATCACTGAAACATTACTCACTTTTCAGTGAATGCAACACTTAAGACAAACCAGACGTAGAACACTGTCCCCCAACCAGAAGCGTGACACAGGAGGGTTCTTTCCAGAAGCAATGATCTGATGAAATTACACTGTTGTATTATGTTACTATGTATGTTGCTTTTCTTAACATAAACTCTGACTTTGCAGTGATCACCTCTTCCCTGCCTGACTACAGATTCTTTTTTTAAAGTTGAAGAAAGGGCCGGCCTCGTGGTGCTGAGGGTTAAGACACTGGACGCCACACCTTGCATCACGCCGATGACCCGAGTTTGGGGGCGAGCTCGGGGGTCAGCAGGGAGGGTGACGGATCGAGCACCTGCTGGGCTGCTCTCCTCTCCTGGGGGGAGGGCATGGAACTACTCAGTGCTCTGGCAGCCCCTGGTGGAGACCGGGGGCACCACAGAGTGCAGAGTTGCATGTAAGGGAGCGTGGCTGATGCAGGCAGGGTTGCTGTGTGCCATCAGACATGCATCATGCATGGGGGGAGGGAGGGACTTCAGGCACTAGACAAAAGGAGGAGAAATACCCCTCCGGCTCAGATAGGCGACGGCCCTGCCAGTGCCACTGCCACACGCCCAACACTGGTTCCCCATCACTGCCACCTATGCTCTCCCTGGGTTGCTGTCCCCTGACCTGGAGAACTGTGACAAAATTTAACACAGTGGGCGGTAGAGCAAGTTGGCGAGTGCAGTGGCCAGAGAGAGTTCTGAGCCGGAGGACCAGAAAGACAGTTGAAAAAAAAAAAGTTGAAGAAGTACAGGATCCATGAGAATCAAGCGTCATTTATAGAATGTCCCAAGCCATAGTGAAGAAACCTTGCACAAGATAATCTGATTCCAGTTAGGGCAAATGCCACTTACACTGTAGCTGCCAGCTTTGAGTCTTTAGTGGCCAAAGACTGCCTGAGCACTGGGCCATCTGTCAGCCAGGTAGTTTAAGCATGTACAGTACTGTTGTTAGGGGTATTAATGGTGGTGTGCAATATGCTGTCATTCAACTCCATCTGGTGACTCCTACTAATGGCACCTCGACACTACTGTCCTCTCTCCCAGCATCAACCTCCTCTTCCTCCACCCTCCTCCTCCTCTGTCTCACACCACTGCCCAAGACTCTACACCCACCTCCTCCTTCACCTTCTGCCCAGTCACACTGCTAGAGGTACTAAACGCCCTGCAGGCACTAAACCCTTTCAAGGGTAAATGCCCCGAGGCCTCGATGCCAAAAAGTTGTACTTATCGGCCCTGGTCATCGCCACCCCACTGGCTGGTATTTTCAATCTATCTTTCTCTCTAGCCTCCATCCATCTGGGTGGAAGAATGCCACTGTCATCCCTCTCCCCAAAGGCGGGAATCTCTCTGCGCCTGACAACTTCTGCCCTATTTCCCTACTCCCTATACTGGCTAAGCTGCAGGAACACCTTGTCCTCTCTCAACTCTCATCCTACCTCGACTCCTCATCCTTCTTCACGCCTTACCAGTCTAGCTTCAGGAAGTCCCACTCCACCACCACCTCCCTGCTGAGGCTCATCAACAGCATTCTTTCCACTATGGACAAAGGCCATATCACCTCAGCAATGTTTGTCGACCTCGCTAAGGCATTCAACACTGTCTCCCACCCCCTCCTTCTCACCAAGCTCCACAGGACTTTCTGACATAGCTACAGAATGGTTCTGCTCCTACATGGTAAGCTGGTCACAATTAGAATTGGTAGCTCAACCTCTTCCCCTCTCCCCATCACGACAGGAGTGCCACAGAGCTCCACACTAGGGCTGCTCCTGTTCTTTATCTTCCTGAATGACCTGCCATCTGCCTGCCCACACACTTCCATCCACATGTATGCTGATGACACAATGCTGTATACATCTGGCCCCTCGACCTCTGATGTGGCGACCAGACTCCAGCAGGACTTCAAAAATGTCCAGCTCTGGCTTTGATCTAATCAGCTCCACTTCAATGGCAAGAAAACCATCTCCATGACCTTCGGCACAAGGCAGAGACATTCGAGGCTCCCCTCCACCCCCAATTTCCACACCCTTGATGGGACAACTCTGGAGGACACCCCCTCCTTTAGGTATCTCAGGATCTGGCTTGGCCAGCACCTAGACTTTTCTGTGCACATAGATGCCACCCACAGAAAACTACACCCCAGACTGGGTGCCCTCTTCCATAATCTTGGATGCATCCTCCTACTAGCTCACCATGCTATGGTACAGAAAATGATTCTGCCAGTCATTGACTATGGGGATGTAGTCTACAGTGCTGCCTCCAAGTCCACCCTGGCCAGACTGGACTCACTCTACCATCCCTTCTGTCACTTCACCCTCAACTGTCCATACTCCATCCGTCACTGTGTCCTTTATCAATCGCTGGGCTTCCCCTAGCTGCAGGACCATCACCTAACACACTGCACTTGTTTCACAGCCAAGTTCTGGTCCCAGTCCCTGCCCCCCCACATCTACTCTGCGCTTTCAGCCACTCCCCTGCAAGCCTACTCACTCAGGCACAGCGACGCCAGACTCTTATCTACCCCACGCATGTCCACCACAGCAGGCCAGTCAGCCTTCAGATATCGCATGCCTAAGCTGTGGAACTCCCTCCCAGCAGACATAAGGCAGGCTCCTACTGCACGATACCTCTCTGCCCACCTCACAGATCAATTTTCGTCAACTGCACATGTGACTAATTTAATCGCTACTCCTCTAGTTGGAATAATATGGCAGTTTTATGTCACACTGTATTGCATTGTTCACATGCATTGTTCTTTCGTACCTTGTTAAACACTGTTTATCTTGTTCTGCTCATGCTGTAACCTATTTTAAGTGCTGTTTTTATTGTTGTCTTGCACAATCTGTCTTATTGCATTGTATTTTTGTACTGTGCTCTTCCCTCCCCTTTCCCCCAGGACGCAACTAGATTCGAGCAGTACTCTGCTTAGTGTGCCTTGTGGTGAAACTCTTAAATAAATAAATAGATAGTCCACAGACTTATCCAATGCAAGTCAAGAATGGAAGGGTGATGTGAGACCAATAATACCTCTGTGACAAAATATATCTTTGACTTTTACATGTTTCAGTTGCATTTCATCCATTCAGAGTGTCTAAGTATGAATTTTTTAATTACTTGTTTATCCCAGCCATACTCAGTTGCAGGAATATACTCTGGTCCTAGGGCTATACCATGCTTCAGGCTGGATGCCCCCATGTTCCCCATCCACCTTGACTTTCTCCCCATTACAGGGACTCCAGGAGAAGGAGGGGACCGTCCTCCCCCTAAAGCTGTCCAACTGTATGGACAGAATCCACTGGTGGTCAGCACTAGGACCTGACTTTCACAAAGCACCAGACAGCATATTTATTTAATTATTTATGTAGTTTTTGTTTACCTGGTAAGGTGCAATAGACAAACATTTGTCTATTTTCAGGCACAGCCCAGGAGGGTACAAACCATTAAAACAGTTCAAATACAGGAACAGTCCTACAACATTAGAGTATGTGATAAACTTAGAAAAATAACACATTGCATGACAATAAATTAAGCATCAGATTGACCTGAGTAAACAGGGTAAACCGTGTGGTACAAACTAAATAGGAAGCAAAGGGGAGAGATCATTAGCAAAGCTCTGAAGTGCTGACAAACTAGCAGGTGTACAAAGTGACAAGTGCAGGGATTTTCAAGTCCCGGTGGCTAGAGATTATGAGGGACAGGGGCTAGGAACAGGAGCATACTGCCAATTGGAGAAAGTGTGAATGGTATTGGTTGTGGAAAACATGGATAACAGTACATTGTCTTATGTTAGCAGGTATGCTACTCCACAATTTCGGGGCAGCAACAGCGAAGGCTGTCTCCCTGGGTTTGGTCCTGGTCTTGGGTATAGATAGGAGGTTGAGGTCTGAGGATCTCAGAGAATAGGCATTTTTGTAGGACATCAGAAGGCAGTCCTAAGTAACTGCCTCCTTATTTTACCCTAGTCGAAGGTGACCTGCAACCTCCCTTAGAGATCCACTTTTTTGGCACCAGTTCCCCCCCTCACCCCTTACCCCTCCACACCACACTGCCTCACCCACCCCTGCCCTCTCTAATGGCACTTTAAGATATGGGGCCCTCCAGCCCATCCACCTCGCACTTTTGCCACCCACCTCTACCCGCTGACAATGGCCCTTTAGCCTGCCTACTTCTTCCTGACTCCCTCCTACCCTATACTAACTATATACTGTTCACCCTGAAACTTGTCTGAAGCTGGCTTATGTTGTCTCTCTCCATTTTTGGCTGTATAATAAATGCTTAGACATCTTTGTGTTTTTAAGACTGTAACCATTCTTGACCTTTGTATGTATGTTACCCTACATCCTTTGACGTGGAACTTTTGTAAATGAGCAGTTCCTGCTCAAAGGTATTTGTAATCCTAGAGTTTAATAAAATAAAAAAAATTAAAGAGACAGGGGTGCATGGTTCTGAATTACACTGTGAGTGATGCCACCCAAGGATAGGTCACATACATAACATATGTATGTTTTCCCTTTTTTTGTTCCCTTCCTTCTTCCTCTCCTTGGTGTGGGCTGAGCTCCTGAGGCCTCGGCTACATGTAGTGATGTCCTGATGAGGAGACAAACTCCCTTGGCCCATTGTAGGTGTCACTGCAGCACTGGTTGACCAGCAACATCCCTCCTAACCACAGTGCACTGTTGAGCAGCAGCTGCTGCAATCTGGCCTGCCTCCCGATGGGGTGTCCTGAGCACACTGCTGAACTCAGGTCACGTGAATGGCAGTGTGACATGCTACCATAGGGCAATCAGGCTGCCCTTTCTAAGATTTTAAAGAAATACACTTATAATCTGGCATCTGTGTAAGTGGCACAGCTTTTAGTACTCTCACCTTTAGGCCAGGAAGACTAAAGAGTTGTGGGTTCACATCCTGCACTATGCACATGATACCCCACAGTGATACTCTAATACTGCATGAGGTGGATGCTGCACTGTTGAAGGTGCCATCCTTTGGATGCAAATGATACCCCACAATGACTCTAATGCTGCATGTGGGGGGTGCTGCACTGTTTAAGGTGCCATCCTTTGGATGCACATGGCACCCCACAGTGACACTCTAAGGCTGCACGAGAGGGGTGCTGCACTGTTGAAGGTGACAGCCTTCAGATGCACATGATACCCCACAGTGACACTTTAATGCTGCATGAGTGGGGTGCTGCACAGTTGAAGGTGCCATCCTTCAGATGCACATGATACCCCACAGTGACACTTTAATGTTGCATGAAGGGGGTGCTGCACTGTTGAAGGTACCATCATTTGGATGCACATGATACCCCATAGTGACACTCTAATGCTGCACAAGGGGGGTGCTGCACTGTTAAAGGTGCCATCATTTGGATGCTTGATACCCCACAGTGAAACTCTAATGCCACATGAGGGGGGTGCTGCACTGTTGAAGGTACCATCATTTGGATGCATGATACCCCACAGTGACACTCTAATGCTGCATGAGGGGGTGTTGCACTGTTGAAGATGCCATCCTTCAGATGCACATGATACCCCACAGTGAAACTCTAATGCTGCACTATGGGGGTGCTGCACTGTTGAAGGTGCCATCCTTCCGATGAGATGTTCGACCAAGGTCCATTTTGCAGGTTCTGCACCAGAAGACATATGAAGAAAGATTAAAGGAGCTGAAGATGTATAGCCTCGAGGAAAGGAGGAAGACGGAGGACATGATAGAAACTTTCAAATACCTCAAGGGAATCAACAAAGTCCAAGAGGTTAGCATCTTTCAGAAAAAGAGATGTACAAGAACAAGGGGCACAATTTGAAGATTGGGGGTAACAGCTCAGAGGTAATGTGAGGAAGTATTTCTTCACAGAGAGGGATGTAGATGCATGGAACTGCCTTCCTGAGGAGGTCATAGAGTCAAAAACAGTGGGGGAATTCAAGAATGTATGGGACAGACATAAGGCAATTCTAATGGAGGGTAGGAGGAAGTAGGCTGTTGGTTAACTAGGATCTGCAGCTTATCTGTTATCTGTTAGGTAGGGAAATGGGCAGACTAGGTGGACCAAGCGGTCCTTATCTGCCATCAAATTCTATGTTTCTATGTTTCTACTTTGGCCATCACTAGTCTCTGCTCAGGTGGAAGTTTAAAGTTACTAGGGCACTTTTTGAAAGGACTGAGGAGTCTGCAGTGTCTTGGCCAACATTAACTCACTGAATAACACAAGTCCTAATGCAATATGACTGTGTGTGTGATATTGTAGTATAGTACAATTTTATTTTCCATAGTATTTCATACAAAATGTATCACAAAATGCTTCACGGAATTATCAAAAAAGTTAAAAACAACAGTCTCGATGATAAAGGTTCATAGAGTGTCTTCTAGGACCTAGCTTTATTTACCTTTTCACTGATTGCATTTGTATTAAGCCCACCCAGTCAGTATCCTTTGGAGCAGAAGTCATACATACTGCATCCACAGTTACATTTTTAAGGAATCTGGGGTCCAGATATTCAGACTGTGCTGGGCAGTGGCGCAAGCCTGGGCGCAGCACAACTGGGCTGCACCGGGGCCAGGACCAGGCGATATTCAACGGTGATGCACCATGGCTCAGCACCATTGAATATGGCAGGGAGGGCGCACACACTGCACATGGTGCAGTGGCACTGCGCCAGTGCAAGACACAGAAAGGGAGCATGGGGATGCACCAGCACAAGTGCAGTTGTGCTAGGTGCATCACCTGCGATATTCAGCCAGGGGCATGCAAATGAGGCCATAATGTATGCAAGGCACAAATGGGGCCATTTGCATGTCATTATGACCCTATTTGCATGCGATGCACTAGCACTCCATGAAGTATGCCTGGCGCCCTGCCAGGCTGCCCCCCCAGTGTACGAATGCAGCCCCCCCGCTCTGGTATGCCTGATCGCCGGCTGTAATAAAAGTTGAAATCCCTGGTGGGCTAGTGGTAATCTCCCCCCCAGATGCCCGATCGTGGGCTGTAGAAATGCATGCATCCCTGGTGGTCTAGTGGTCCCCCCATGCCGATCATGGGCTGTTGTGGAAATAGTATTACCTGGTGGTCCAGTGGTACCCCTCCCCACCCACCCACAGAGGTCCCCAGCCACCCACTGTACTACACAGGACCAGAAATGTGAATGAATGCATTCATTCACATTCTGATCCTATATTCTATTATATCTACAAGCCCATTGGTCACACTGTGAACCAATGAGGCATACAGATCATACTGTACGCTGTCATTCGGTGGGCGGAATGTGGGCGGGGTGCTGCGGCCCGCCAATGATGGGGGGGTGCTGGGTGGCCAGGGGACCTCTGTGGGTGGGTGGGGAGGAGAGTGTCACTGGACCACCAGGTAATACTTAATTTCCACAACTGCCCACGATCAGGCATACGGGGGGTTACCGCTAGACCACGAGGCATTATAACTTTTACTACAGCCCACGATCGGGCATCTGGGGGGAGGTTACCGCTAGCCCACCAGGGATTTAAGCATTTACTACAGCCTGCGATTGGGTGTACGGGGTGGGTGGGGGGTCCACTGGACCACCAGGGGGGTATGTGTGCCCGGGAACGGTGTTCTGGATGGGTGGGTGGCCACCTACGGCTGGCGGCTGCTGTGTTGTGCCTTACACTACAGCAGCCCACCTGTGGGTGGCCGGGACTTTCTCCTGCTTTTCCTGGGCTCAACTTTGAGCCCCGCTTTGTGGCACACTGCGGGGTTGCACCGGCATATGCGCCACACATCCCAAGCTGCATATCGGGATGTGCTGCATATGCATGGGCACGCCCCCTGCATCTGCGCTACATAGGATTACATTGCGCCCCTGAGCATCAGGACATGTGCTGCACCTGCCAGCCTTTTGAATATCCCACCGGGGGCGCAATGCGGGGTTGCGCCAGGTGCAACCCCTTTGAATATCCTGGCCCGGGTGTACAGGCCTACATTACAGAGGTCAAAAAAAGCATATTTCTTTTTATCCTCTGTAATATGCATAGTAAGTTTGGTTTGCTTAGGGTAATTTAGATCCTGATTTTCATTTTTTCTTAGTTTTTTGATTACCCTTTATATACTCATGTCTTGCTTTTACCCCTTTTCTTTTTACCCACTTCCTTCTTTTCCAGGTATAAAGGTGATAGAGTTGATAAGGGTGAGAAATAAAGCGTCCAGCATAGCATTTGTCTGCTGCACTGCTGCTTCTCAGCTGTTCAGCAACTCTCACCAATGTTAGAGCTTCCCCAAGCTGGGACTCATATGTGTGTGTGTGTGAAGAGCCAACTGCTGCTTCTGCATT
This sequence comes from Neoceratodus forsteri, assembly GCA_016271365.2. Taxonomy (NCBI): domain Eukaryota; kingdom Metazoa; phylum Chordata; order Ceratodontiformes; family Ceratodontidae; genus Neoceratodus; species Neoceratodus forsteri. The sequence goes on along the minus strand of CM057450.1, from coordinate 1,179,305,066 downwards.
ATTTTTATTTTATTTATTTATTTAGTTTTTGTTGACCGGGAACTTCAAAGTTTCATTTCTTTTTATTTCATTACATTGCTATATCACAATAATACAGAATTGAAGGCTAAGGCTAGGGATTCAGTGGCATAGCGGGGACACTCACCATGCCCCCTCCAAGCGTTACTACAGCATACATGCTCCAACTGTCCTCTGGACACCTGTTTGATTGCATGTAGCCACAGGGCTGCTGGCTCTGTTCCTGTTCACTTTCCTCCTCCCTTGTCTGCCATGCAGCTGCAGCTTGGAGCATCCCTGTTCTGATGTTTGCTGAGTCAGCTGCCTTCCTTGGTGGCCACAGTGTGTAGCTTTCATTGCTCTGTTCTGCAGCCCTGCTGCTGTTGTTTTTCTGCCTTTTGCAGCTGCTCTGTGTTTTCCAGTGGCTTCACTGCTGCCATTTGCCTCCCCCCAACTTGTTCAAGGGCATACGAGGGGCTGCTCCCATTCTCAGTTCAACATTCCACACTCTTCACTGTTACTCTTCCTCCCACTCCATCAGTTGTGTTTGCACCCTGCCTTTGTGCTTTTTGTTGCCCATGCCTGCCTACTCTCCCTCTGGCTGCCTGCTCCTGCAGCACTCCTTATCTCTTCAGCTGCCTGTTCAGTTTCTGTGCCACTTCTGCTGCTTGGGGGAGGAGGGCTGCTAGAGCAGGGTCTCTTTTTCTTAGTTTATTGTGGCCACCTGCCTCATCTGCTCTGGTTCTGCTTGCCCCTGGCTAGATATCTGTTGCTTTGGGGGTACACTGTGTTGCTGTTCTCTTCTTTCTCTTCCTCCTGCTTTATCCTGTTGGGCCCTAACTGCCTGCCTCTGGGATCCTCCTGGTTGTGGTCTTGGTGGGGGGGGTTCTCCTTGTTTATATCTTGCCTGGCTTGTTGCTGCTTCTCAGCCTGCTTGCTTTGTTGTCTGGGGTACTTGATGGGGCTGGCTTCCTTCCTGCTCCCATGCTGCCCGCCTCCTGTTCCCTGCTTTTTCCTTGTTATCACTGCTCCTTGTTGTGGCTGCTTGCCTCCAGGTACCTCCTTGCCATGGCTCTTGCCCTGTTTGGGCCCTTCTGCTGCCCTTTTGGCTTGGGCATCTGCCCTGCCTCACCATTCAAGGGCTCAGTACACTTTGCCTTTGGCCTGCTTCTCTGCAACCATGGCCACGCTTGCCACTGGTGTTCCATGGGCCTGCACGCTGCTGCTCCATGACTGCCACCAGACTTCCCAGGTGGCTGTCCAGTCATCACCTTGTGGCTCTTTTTTACCCTTAGCATCTACCATTCCTATTCTACCTACTATCAGGCAAATGTCTCACCAACCATTAATGGGCACATGCCCCAGTCACATGCTCTCATGACATATGATTACATGCCCTCCATCAACTGGGCATACACCTACTCTCTACCCTCAAGGAGACAGTACTTGTTTGCCTTCTATGACTCGTATTGCAACAATCAGTACATTTTTGTCTTCCATGGCTTTGTAATACAACAATCAGTTCATTTTTGGCCTCAGTGATTTTGTACTACACTGAACTGACACCCTCAAGGGATCAGTTTAATTTATCCACAAGCTTTTTCAGAACAATTTTGGGCTGCCCTGCCAGGCCTCAAACAGCTATCTTCAGTCTTCTTTTCTTGGGTTCCTTGGCATGGCACCAGCTGTGCCCCCAAAGAGTAAACCTTCAGCTCCTCTGTGGTGGTTATGTCTTCAGGTCAGAAGGAGAAGCTTGCATATTCCTTATGCTGCAGAGGTGTATAGCTGGCCCAGCTGATGCATGGGTCTTTAATTGTTTCATCTGGTGCCTGGAGGGATGGCAACTTGAGGCCTTGGATCCCTAGAGGTTTCCTTCACAGGGTTTTTTTCCCTCTCCTTGGTGCTGATGGTCATAAGCTTAATTAGCTTCCTAGTGTGTAGTTAGGTGTACTCCTCCAGTCAGGCTGGGACTTGGATGGCAGCTCTTCTTCATTTTCCTTACTGGTTGCCCAGCTTGATGACCTTCTGCATCTCCTCAGTGGAAGTCAGTGTTCTGGCAGTTCTACTACATGCTTTCAGCTTTGACTTTTTTGGATTTTCCCCTAAGGTACCTTTACCCAAAAGACTGCCATCCTGTGGCACCTCTAGAAGGGGAACCCTCTTAAAAAAGGTTCCTGCGCCTCTGGTACCCCAAAAAGGGTGGTAGTTGACCATGAATAGAGAGAGCCAAAGGCCTCAGAGACTACAAAGTAGTCATGCTTGCATCCATATGCTGCTCAAGCACAACACTCATAGCATCAACTGCCTAGGTACTTCATACATAGCTGCCTGCTGGACCAGAGAACTGCAAGGCTAAGGCCTGGGTCTTGATGGGGCAGTGGTGATACTCGCCATGCCCCCCCTCTGAACACCACTAAAGCATACATGCCCCAAGCATCCTCCAGATGCCCATTTTTTTCCTCCCATCATCCTCCCCCTCTCCTCAGGTGGCTTTGCTTCCACCATCTCCTCCCTCTCCTCAAGTGGCTTGCCTCTCTTCTTGTGGGCTTCTTCCCTAATGTACTTTTAGTAAATAAACTGCCATCCTGTGCCACCTCTAGCAATGCTTCTGCTACCTTGAAAATGGAGGTAGTTCACCAAGAACAGAGAGCACAAAAAGCAACAGAGACTACAAGCTAATCATGCTTGCATTCATATGTTGCAGAAGCACAGCACGCCTAGCATCAACTGACTAGTTACTCCATACATAGTTGCCCACTGAACCAATGAACTAAATTACAATCCAAGTCATACATTAATTCTATATTCCTTATCAAGTTCAAGCATTAGCAGCCAACAAGAGCTTGTTTATTATTCTTTGTGGTGTTACATCTTTTTGCTGTATCAGGCTTCAACCCCTCAGTTTACTGGGTGCTTACAATGTTGTTTTAATAAATGAAATCAAAATATTTCAGATTTGACTGTTGGGTGATATTAAGCTAAACCCAGGTTAACCACCCTCCTTTCCTCCCCACCTCCCACAAGGTCAGAGCATTTTCCACTTAAATGCAAGGAGCCTACTCTCTAAGCTTGATCAGCTTATGGTGTGGGTCTTGCATTACATACCTGATGTCCTGGTCAGAGCCCAGTCCCGGCTATCTGCCCAGGTTGGAGATGCAGAAGTTGGAAACTCTGATTATGCAGTTCACAAGCAGGACTGTGGGAAGCCAGTGGCAGTGTTTGGATTTATACTTGTCTCACCTTCAAATGGCAATGTCATAGCTAGGGCTGCTGGCCAGTCTTTCCACGAGATCTCCTGTGTAGGCTCTCCTTTCCATCATCCCTTCCTATTCTCATTAGCAGCATCTACTACTTCCCCACAGCCAAAACCAAGTCCCTTCCTGATATCCTCTCTTTCCTCTCCTCCCTCTCTCTCTGCCTCTGCTGAGCTTCCAATCATTGGGGATCTAAATGTAATTGGCTCACCCCTTTGATTACAAATACCATCATCAAAACTGAATCCCTAAACTTCATGTAGCTTTTCACTGGGGCAATCTGTCTGAACCCCAGTGTTGCTCAGATAGTGCTTTTGTGGATCCGACTATCCTCTGTTGGATAGTGCTGGTATCTGACCTAGGATCTGGCGAATGGATCTGGTAGTCGGTTCCAATGGATCCCACCTTGGATAGTTGGATCCGATGGTCGGATCCATCGGATCCCACCTCGAATATTTGGATCCAATGGTTGGATCCATTGGATCCCTGGTTGGATCCATTGGATACTTACAGAGGATCCTAGGAGGTCAGATCCTTTGTCGGATGTCTATGCCACCCGAGGCTATCCAATATCCAACCAAAATGATGGTATCCGATGGTAACCGAATTTGTAGGATACTATCCGAGCAACACTACTCACCCCCCACTACTATAACCATTCCTTCAATGACGTGGACCCATCCTCTGACCTTCCTGATGACACCTGTGTGAAACTGGTTGAAGTTGGTGGGGCCCCTGCTTGGCTATCCCCTGGTTTGTGCTTCTGCATGTTTGAGGACAGCACTTTGCATTTTTGCCTAATAAAACTGAGTTTGTATTCACAGTTCTATATTGTTGTGGTAAAGTTTTTGGTAGATGGTGCTGGACTTATTTGCTGACCTAGATTTGTTTGTCCTCTAGCACACCCAGCCTTGGAGCAGCTTTTCTGAGTCTTGCCCATCCTCTGGTCCGGATCTACGATGCCGGTTCGACAAATTTCTTGTCAACTGACCTCACAGCAATGGATTTATGTTGACCACAAGTTGCGGTTGACATAATCCAGCAGGAGAACCAGTTATTTTTCTACTGGGGGGTTTTGCCCCTTCCCCGATCTTAAGGATTATCAACTCCGAGTCATAGTTGATTCAGGAAGGGGGTGCAGGACCGGGGGAAAGAGAGCCGGGGTCCCGGGCAGACTATTACAGTGAACTGTTGATGTTGTCGGCATCGATGTGTTCACTGTAATAGTTTTGCCATGCGAAGGGTATAATCCTTGATCCCCACCATATTTTATTTGCTGGCACCCTCCCATGTGCTTTCAGTGACCATTGCATTTTTTACTGTGCCAGTAAAATATGATGCCCCAAAGTGCATCTGGTGTAGGTTGTTCAGATCCCTAGAACTCTCTTCCCTTCTCAATGTCCATTCTAATACTGACTGATCCCTTCTCTCTACATCCACTAATAAAGAAACATAGATTTTGTTGGCAGAAAAGGACCCCTTGGTCCACCCAGTCTGCCCAGTTGTTCCCTGTCTTTTCTGTCTCAGTATTCCCTAACTGGTCTCTGGTGACCCCACACCCTTTTATGCCAGCATTCCCTTATGCCAACCCCATACATTTTGAACCCCCTACTTTTTTTCCCCCTACTACTTCTGGTAGTAAACTGTTCCAGGCAACCACAACTCTTTCACTCTTTCACTCTTTCAGGATGCTGCACTGTCTTATTTATATACTAAATTATTTGCAACATGGTACAAAAACACCCCTTTCAGAAGGTCTCATGTCCATGGATCCCTCCTCCCCGGGATTTCTGCAGAGCTAACTGACTAATGCTAAGCTGAAGACTTTGCATAGTTTCTCCACAAGGCTTTGAGCCCTCGTGAGGACTGGCCAAGATACAAATAGCTCCAAAATGCCAGCACTAAGGCCACCAGGAAACCCAAATCAAGCTACTTCTCCACCAATCTCCACAACACCCTTAACTCCCCTGCTAAGTTCTGGAAAACAGTCCATTCCCTTGTGACTCTCTATCTCTCCAACCCAATCAGCCACCCGAATTCTCAAATTTGAAAGCTCTCTCATCTCTAATCCCCCATAAGTTGCTAATGCTTTTACTTACTTCATCCCCTCCTGCACTCTTTCCTTCCTCCAATGCGACAAAGTGATCGGGAGAGCTAGTGGGATGCTGGGGTGTATAGGAAGGGGTATTACCAGCAGGAAGAGGGAAGTGGTGTTGCCACTATATGGGTCTTTGGTAAGACTCCGCCTGGAGTACTGTGTCCAGTTTTGGAGGCCACATCTCAGGAAGGACACAGACAGGATGGAGGTCATCTAAAAGAGGGTTACTGAGATGGTGCAGGGGCTACATCAAATGTCCTATGAGAAGAGGCTAAAGGAACTAAACATGTACACCCTGGAGGAGAGGAGGGATATGATCGAGACCTTTAAATATCTCACGGGGTGAATAAAGTACAAGTGGCAGGTATTTTTCAGAGGAAAGGGTGCTCCAGAATAAGGGACCACAATATTAAGCTGGGCGGGTAAATTCAGGAGCGATGTGAGGAAATACTTCTTCACAGAAAGGGTAGTGGATGCTTGGAATAGGATTCCAGTGGAAACAGTAGTAGGATTCAAAAGAGCCTGGAATATGCACGTGGGAATCAGAAGGGATAGGAGAGGGGTGGAGGAGAAAGTGCCATAGACCTGGAGGGGTCTACAACATAAGCAATGCAACAAAAAAGGGCAGACTGGATGGGCCATGCAACCCTTATCTGCCATCAGTTTTCTACGTTTCTATGTCTATGTTTCTATGTTTCTACCTCCTCTTCCTTTCCTCTCTCTCTAACCTCCTTCCCCTTCTCAAAAATTATTCCCCTGCTACCTTAACCTCACCTCCTCTGCCTCTTTTACTTTTTACCCATCTCTGCTGGGGCTACCCTCTTTACTCTATACTCTCTCAGTCCTTCCAAAGAGCATAGCCCTGATGGTTTGGCTGCCAAACTCCTTCACCTCTCTGTTCCTATCACTGCTCCTGTCACCTACCTCCCCAGCCTCTTCTTTCAACTCAGAACTCTCCTTCAGATTTGGAAGCAGGTGAAAGTCCTCCCCTCCACATAAGGGGAGCCTTCTTAAACCCTGCGAATTACCATTGTATCTTACTCCTTCCTGCCCTAGTTAAGGTTCAGAAAAAATTGGTCCTCTCTCAGCTGAACTCCTTACTTGACTCCTCCTTCCTCCTCTGACCTTTAAAGTACAGTTTCCACAATCATCCTTCCACTGCCTCCTATCTCCTTTAGGTCACTGACTTCATTCTGAAAGGTATGGACCAAGGACAAATCACAGTGACCATTTTCATTCATTTGGCTAAGACTGTTGATACAGGGGGTCCATCCTCTCCTATTGGATAAGCTAAGGTGGGCAGGACTGTCTGACCTGGCAGTCAGGTTGTTCTTCTCCTAGCATTCTTATTGGCACCAGTCAGTCCAGGGTGGTGATGCCTTATCCTCCCCCCTCCCATCAAGTCTGATGTCCTCCAGGCTCCACTTATGGCCCCATTGTCTTTCCACTTTTTTAAAGGACATCTTCATAATCTGTGTCTCCTTACACATCCACCTTTAGGTGGATGACATAGTACTCATTGCTTCTTGAGGCCATGGGCCGGGAGCTGGGATTGTCAGTTCAGCGGAACTTTGACAACATGCTGTGCTGGTTCCAGTTAAACCAACTCACCAATTCTCACTTGATGCCAAAAAGACTTCCTCTATCCCCCTTGGTACCAAGCAGAGAATAGCTAGGGTCTAGCCCATGCCAGTCTTCAGGACTCTAAATGGAGCCCCACTTGAGGTTATACTCCACTTTAAGCACTGTATCTCAGTGTGTGGCTAGGAAAGCACCTCAGCTTCTCCAGCATACTGATACCATGCAGAACAAAACTCCACCCAAACTGGGCTTGCTGTATCTCCACAAATCCCGCCTACCATTCCTGGCCCACCATGAGGTTATCCTCAGGATAATCGTGCTGGTGGTTGACTACACAGGCATGATTTAAAGTGCTGCTCCCAAATATATCCTGGCAGAACAATTCCCTTTTCTGTTTCTTCTGTCATTTTGCCCTAAATGCGCCACCCCTTACCTGCAACTGCTCCCTTTTGTTTTATTTAAAATACTTTATTGATTTTATAACATAGTTAGACAGCAGAAAGACATTACAAAGATATTACATGCCCCCTATGTCCAACCATGAGGAAGTATGCAAAGAGTACTTGTACAAATAGATAACATCAGGTAATAAATACAGAGGTATACATTCACATTTAGTAGTAAACATAGTATGAAGATTTGCCTGGTCTCTATTACAGCTTGTTTGACAAGTATACCCTGGTACAGGCTATCTTATTAATCTTGGTCCTAAGGGAGGGTGTATAGTGTATGGAGTTCACCTCATTTTTTGTCAAAGGTGGCCATTCTGTCCCTTAGGCTAACAATCATTCTTTCTATGTGAAGGGTAAGTAACAGTTCTTGTAACCATCATTGTAGGTAAAAAAGTCTTGATCTAGACAATGTCTAAGTATAATCCTCTTTACTGAGATAGCAATCATCTCATAGTTCCTTCTGTTACAGAAATTGTACTAAGGTTATCTACAGTACAGACTTCTGGACTTAAACAGGTCTTCCAGGTTCAGCAGGGGTTCCACTCTAGCTTTAATACTGTCCCATAAGCTACAAACATTATTGCATTTCCATAGAATGTGTATCAATGACCCTTTTGCTTCACCACATCTGCTACATGTATTAGTGGGTAACTTAACCATTTTAAGCAATGTAAGTAGTGTTAAATAAAGGTTGTTTAAAATATTGAACTGAGTCAGTCTGAGGTTGTCATTCTTACAGTATTCATATACATCAACTGAGATTTGTCTCCACTGAAACTGTTTGTTCGGGAAGGCTGAGTCCCATCAGGGACACCTGCCATCTGACCTGAAATGATATTTGTTGAAAATGCTACTATATGTGGTGCAATTGAATGTCTCTGTTAGGCATCTTGGATGAGAGGATGGATCATTCCACTGTGGTCTGTTTCCCATAAGGTGAAGCCAAGAGGCTGCAACACAGCATAAATTAACTGTAAGAATTTAAATGCATGGTAGTTAGCTAGGTTATGAGTGGTTCAGAATGCTGGGAAAGGGAAGGGACCCCCTCCCAGAACCAGGTGTAACAAGACAGGAAGAGCGACACCAGGCAGAAAAGTATCTCCAATAGGGTGATTGTCAAGCTTGAAGTTAAGGCTGCTGAAGACAGGTTGAGATACATCTTTGTAGGGAGCCATCATCAGTGTCTGATCCATTTGGCTCTTTAACATAAATGAGGTAGCCAGGACTGAGGTTTTAAGGGTGTTTGGCAGTCTTCTGGAGGAGGTGTAGGGAGTGATAAGGGGGAAATGGCTTTCGCCTCACGCATTTGTTTCTTAATGGTTAGCCATTGTGGTTGGTATCTCTGGGCTTCCTCAGGAGTTCTGGATAAATTCCATTCAAGAAATTCGCTAGCATGGGCTGTCAGGTAATAAATCTCAAAATGGGGCTAAAGCAATCTTGCCAAGTCCATGCAGCAAACTTATGATATGCTCTTCTGGCTATCTTCCCCCTCCATATGAATTTGATAATCTCAGAGTGAAGCTTTGAGAACTATGACATGGGGAGGAACACGTTTAGCATGTTAAGGAGATATAGCAACATGGGTAAAATATTCATTTTGGTTATGTTTATATGCCCCCACAAAGTTAACAGAAGTGAGGCCCATCTCTCCAGGACATGACAAATGGTTATAAGAAGGACGTCCAGGTTCAACTTCTTTAATGAGTCAGTGTTAGTGGACAGTTTTATGCCTAGGTAACAAAGCTGTTTAGAGACCATAATAAGCCTAAATACATTATTTCCTGTTGAGTAACTCTGGCATTTAGTGGTATGACCTGCATTTTAGTGAGATTTAATTAAGCAATAATGCATGACAGGGCATGTGTCATGCTGGGATAATGTCACACCTCGATGGTTGGGCATGAGTCTGCAGGCCAAGTGTCTCCAATACCTGGGACGTTATGTTATTCCCCATGACACATGCCCTGGAGTACATTATTGTAGTTATAAAATGGCTTGCTTGTAAATGAACAAATAAAAGGTGAAAAAATGCATTTTTAGTTCCTTTTTGAATAGCTGTGATGTTGTGCTGGGATAATATCACTGTTCAAGGTCAGCACTAGCCAATCAGAGACCAGCAGTTTTTATTGCCATTTTGTAATTTATAATTTGATAGTACTGTATAATCCTGTATGACCGTCAAGCTACTGGAATGGATTGGCTGGGGTTAGAGACATGCAGGAATATACCGTATAATCTGTGTAAACAGATACAGAGCATACGGTTTGCTCCAAATGGATGCCCTGAACTGTTGGATTGTTTTCCAATTTGAGGATTAGAAGGTCTAAGTACAGGTTAAATAATAAGGGGGAAGGGGACATCCCTGCCTAGTGCCCCGATGATACTCCAAATATTTTAACCTCTCTCTCCTCTCTCCCCTCCATTAAAGCCCAATGTCTCTCCTACTTTTCTTCTTTCCTGGCTAAATACTGGCTTGCTACCATACCCTTCTACCTCTCCTCACTCCTCCATCACATCATCCTACTCCCTTCACTCTTCTTTTTTTCCCCAAGGCTTTATTTCCCTTGGAGACCATGTAGGTGGGCTATCAACCCTGTCCCAACCTCCCCTGACTGGCCCTCATCTCTCCTGAACCTCTAGAGTAGTCCCCCATGGATTGCTCCCTGGGGCAGGGCAAGGAAGAGGAGGGCCATCCCCCCGTTACAGCAAATCCAGATTTCTGGTAGTCAGATGGTGATGTGGGCCAAGGGAAGGCAGGCAGGGCTTCATTAGTCCACAAAGCCCCCCTTTTCTGCTTTCAGTGGTGTGTGCCACGTGGAGGCACAGAGCACAATGCCAAACCAGTGACCCCCTCTCCTTACATGCCACCCTAACCTATACTACTACCAGGCCTTCACCTGGTGGCAGTCGATAGCAAGGATTACAAGGCCTCCCCCACCCCCTGGGAGAGAGAGGCAGTGTGTCGGACACTTTATCCCCCCTCCAGCCAACCCCCAGCAACCCGAGTCTACTTCCAAACATGGGTTGCCATTATGATGGGCAGTAGCACTACTGCTACACTACTGGACCAGCTTCCCTTTGCTATTCTAACGCTCACTCTTTCCATATACCGTGCCACAAAAACTCAGCAGGTTAGTCCTCCTTGTCTGTTTACTTTCCTACTCCCTGGAATCTGGAATGATTTCCCAATTCATCTCTTGTCCTCACTTTCGTCCCGTAAGCCACTCCTGTTGACTTATCTTTCCCCTACCTGCTCCTGCAGCTAGTCACTAGCCCATGTTTTGGCTGACACATTACTTTCCCCATGTCACCACTGCACCCCCACACTGTTACACTGTTTTCATGATTGATTACCATTCATACTGTAAATTCTTGAAAATCTGAATGACTACTTTAATGATTCCACTACTTAACCGAATGTAAACAACAAAAGTAAAAGAATGTTGTTGAAATGTTAAATGTATTGTTCTCAACTGTTTTGCAATGCTTTAATGGAAATATCCTTCCTGCATTGGTGAAATAGTCTCTACCTCCCACTAGAAGCTTGTTAAGGAGTGCATGGATGCTGTTTTGTTTTGCAGCTGTCTGCTTTATTCTAGAAACTGTGCAACTGTAAACTTATGAGCAAGATTTGACAGTGTGTCGGGAAAAAGAGAGAGAGAGAGAGAGCAGTTTTGTGAACAATTGCTGGATGGTAGTCGTAGTAGTAGTAGTAGTAAAATGTTATTTCTACAGTGATAACACCATTAGGGCTATACTGTATATGCCCTATTCTCAAGGTCCACCTGTTTGTAGGTTACAAATAAATAAGTATACACAAGTGTAACAAACATTAAAATCACTTCTCAAAGACATTTTAAATACATATAACAAACATGCTTTCAGTAATATGGAGAAAGCGAAAGTCTGATAAGCAAACATGCAGATAAAGAGAGATAGAGAGAGATAGAAAGATGGTGGAAAAAGAGAGACTGCTCTTTTTTTTTTATAAAAGTATCAGAACAGTAGTTTTTTTATTGTGGTGGTGTTTTTTGGGGCAGGCATCTCCCAAGTGCAACGAGGATCAGGAAGGGAAATAATAATGGCGACTGGAGCAGTTTTCCAGAGCAGAAACTCTGCTCCTCTGCCTTTCTGCTCATAGCCCGCCCACCCCAACTGAAAGCAAAGTCACACACACACACACACACTGTAGCTTAAGACAGGGACAGGCACTAGATTTAAAATGTGAAGTTCAGCTCACCTTTGGTGTTTCTCTCATGCCTGCGTTGACCCCCACCCCCCCGTCCTCAAGCTCGGATGTTGTAACTCTGCTCTTCTGCCTTCCTGCTTGTAGCCTGCCCTAATTGAGAGCTGATTAAAAAAAATAAAATGTGGATTTAAACTCACACAATGTTTTTCCATCTTGCTGCTTTGTGAGTGGTTGCTGTAGCTTGTAGGTGTTTTAGTTTTTCTCAGTTAGCTTTTGCTGGGAAAAAATAGTGGCAGGTTTGTTTTGATTTTTTGGGAGGGTTGGGCAGGTGTATTGACACAATTTGTTGTGCTGCTGCCACCCTGACCAACTGGCATGTTTTGCATGGTTGTTGTAGGATTTAACCACACTCAAAAGTGCCAGTTAGCCTATCAGAACACTGTATTCCTAGAACTCCGTTGTGTAATCTGTAGTGGACATTGCACTAAGTTGTAACTTTATTCAATACTGTACTTTGCATTTGTCACTCTTTGCTTAACACACACACACACACACACACACACACACACACACACACACACGCATCACACCTGGGAACAAGCTCTGACTCAGAGTCCCTCTCCCGGTAACAAGCCAAAAAATAATTAATTAATTAATAAAATAGTTGGCACAAATACTGAAACCTGATTAGTTATTTATAGTGCAATGTAGGAATACAATGCACTATAAATACCTTGTTCCATTAAAAAGCCTAATCACAGAACTGTGGCACAAGGATTCACTATTTGGCAGTCTACTTTAAATTCTTGGAAAGTTTAGTAGTCACCATTTATTCCCCGTTTTTCAGTTCACCCTTCCCCCATGCTGCAACTGTTACTCACTCGGCCATCAGTGGCTAGAACGCTGTTCCCTTCTTTCTCCCACCCGATTTTCAAGAAGCTAATGCCGTTATGGTGAAAAAATGGCATCCATTACTTTGTTTTTTTAAGAATACACATACTATGCTGTGTAACTTTGACAATCACTCTGCTCGACTTGCTTGTTTGCACCATAGACCTGCCCCACCTGCATACAGAACACCAACACTTTCTTGAAGCATCATACCTCAGATGGAAGTGTGCTAGTGGGTAATACACTGTAGAATCCCAGTCTCTTCAATCACAGTTTATAGCACTGTTCAGGTCTGTTATTTACTAGTCTACCTGTTTCTGAAATGGCTGCTCATTCGCTCACCCTCCCAATCTAATGGAGTGTTTCATGAAACTAGCTGAAAAAATTTGCCATGGTGCCATTCACCACAATGATCACATGCCACTTTCTCCTCACTTGTCAAAACTCAGCAGTAAAGGAAGGGGAGAAAACAGGAACAAACAAACTAGCATGATAAAAGAACCCAAAAATGAAACATTGCAGAGTACCAATAAGTCAAAGCAGATACCACCACCTATTGATTGGACCAGACCTGTTGGTATCCATTGGTGGAGGGGCAACGAGGGTGGTATAACAAGTTCTGAACCTAACATATATAACAACTACAGATACCAAAAAGCACTATGTTTTTTCTCAACATAGTCACCCTCTATAACAATGCACTTTTCATATAATTTCTGAAACTTTTTGATTCCCTCCAGAAAGAATTTTCCTTCCAGCCCTGTCAGGTACCCCTGCACAGCCTCGTTGAGCTCACTGTCATCCTCAAAACACTTTCCACACAGATACTCCTTCAATTTGGGAAGCAGGTAAAAGTCATTGGGTGCCAAGTCTGGACAATAGGCAGGATGTGGGAGTTCTTTGAAGTGCATTCCCTGACGGTGGCCTTTGCAACTGTTACAATGTGTGCTGGAGCATTGTCATGCAGGATCAGTGGTGTGGCTCTCAATCAATCAATCAATATCTTAATTTAGCCAGGCAGAACATCATTGAGCAGGGCTCATTTACAAGATGGACCTGGTAGTTTAAACAACAACAACAAGTCACAATACAACAATTTGGAGTAGGCGTAGCAACATTAGCAGCCTATGTACAGTCATTAAAAGTGAGAAAGGCATGGCTTGGCACAGTGGTGTACAATAATTTACAAATAGCAACGTAAGGCTTGACAATGAGAACAGAACAAGGCAGCATAATTTACAGGCATGGTTTCAAAGGCAGTCAGCATACCGCTATGTGCGAGTTCTATGAAAGGCAGGTCTCTGATAGACAGTAGAGTACAATATTATATTGGATGAGTTCTAGACCAGCAAAGCGTTACATGGCCTAGGAGAAGACTATAAAGCAAGGGCACTGAGGGCACAGGATGTGCCAAGGATAGTGGAGGAGGAGTGGTTAGGAGGGGTTGGAAGGGGCAATTGCAATACCTTCAGGATTGACATAGTTGCATTCGTCGGCATGGTAGGTCTAAGGGTAAGGGGGAGGGTATGGGGTGAAAAGGTGCCATTAGTAGGGGAAAGTGACAGACAGGTAGGAGGGAAGAGTCAGAGATTCAGTGCTGGAAGCAGTTGCAGGACTCGATAAATGATCATTGGATAAGATTTTTGAAGGCAGCTAATGGTACAGGTGAAACAAGCTGCAGTAAATTTTGAGCATTATTCCAGAGGACTGGTAAGGCGTGACTAATCGCCGCCCAACCAAAGCGCGTCTTAACTCTGGGTACGTAAAGGACTATATGAGTCTGGCTTCTCAGCAGATTGCAGCCAGTAATGCAAGAAGGTAGGCAATCCTTAATATATTGAGGCAGCTTATTAGAGATGGCCCTATACATCCGGAGCACGATGTTCTTTTGTCGTCTAAGACTAAGTGAGCCCCAACCTACAATGTTGTAGAGAGTACAGTGGTGAGTTGAGTAGGGGGCACCGGTAATGAACCTGAGCACCCGGTGGTACAGAATGTCTAGTTTAGCAAGGGCCACACTACAGCAGTGCCCATACAGAAGGTCTGCATAGTTGATGAGAGGCAAGCACGTCATTTGCACCAACCTGGTTCTCCCCTCCTGTGTTAATAGATGCTTGATTCTGAAGAAAATCCCAAGCCTCTGTTTAATTTTTTTGGAGAGTTCCTTGATATGGACTTTGAAGGGAAGATTGGAGTCAATCCACACCTTCAGCTATTTGAAAGAATCTACATAGTCCAGCGATTCACTGAGCAAGGTGTGGATTTGAGGGTCTGTTCCCACTGGGATATAGTAGGGGGAGTTTACTACAGGGGAGATCATGGCCTTTGTTTTCTTAGTGTTTAACAGAAGTTTAGAGTAAAGGAGATTGTTCTGTAGGTGGTTAAATTCTATTTGGAGGTCACTACAAGTGAGTTCCAGAGTAGGTCTGGCTATATACAACAGTGTCGTCCACAAAGAGGTGTATGTTAGCCTACTTGACTCCAGCATCTAGTTCATTTATGTAAATGGCAAACAAGAAAGGACCCAAGATGGACCCTTGTGGTATTCTTCTAAAGAGTGTTTTTAGGGGGAGAGACCCCCAGCCTTGATCTGTTAGTGTCGATCAGAGAGGTAGTTAAAAAACCACTCTAGGGCTGTGTCACTGATGTCAATATTCCGTAGAGCAATCAGGAGCAAGGAGTGGTCTACCATGTCGAAGGCCTTGCTAAGGTCGAGAAACAGAGTGCACACATAACTTCTGGCATCCAAGACTCTCAACCAGTCATTTGTGACCTTAGCAAGAGCTGAGGTGGTACTATGGTGGGGTCGGAAGCCAGACTGAACAAGGTTTAGAAGGCCTGAGTCATTGATGTGCTGTCTAAGCTAGGTATTAACCACTTTTTCCAGAAGCTTAGAGAGGGTAGGGAGTAAGGAGATGGGACGGTAGTTATGAAGCTCACTAGTGCTTCCAGATTTAAATAATGGAATAACAGGCAGTTTTCCAGATGGCCAGGAGCGATCTCTGGGTAAGGGACATGTTGAAGAGATGGGTGATTGTGGGCGACAGAACGCGGTAGTCAAGTTTGAGGAGGAAGGGCTTTATCAGGTCTGCCTCAGCACTTTTCCTATAATCCAGATGGTGCAGAAGGTCCTCAACTTCCTTTACTGTGACAGGGGAGAAGGAGAATGTCGTGCGAGGAGGGGGCGAGGTTGGGGCAGGGCCTGGGTAAGTTGAGCTAGGAGTAAATAGTTGTGCACATAGGCTAGAAGCGGGGGAGTCATCAAATGCTAGACCCACAGTGGCAAAGTGATTATTAAAGAGTTCAAGGATTTCTTGCTTGTCTGTAACAACCGAGTTGCCTGAAGAGATTTTTGGCGGGAATGGACTAGTAGAACTGTGGCCTTGGATGTCCTTTAAGGTTTTCCAGAATTTAGTTGTACTGTTAGAGGAAGAGTTAAGGCTCTCATCTTTCCATGCCACTTTTCTTTGATTGACTCATGCAGTTGATGGAGCAAGTCTGTATAATATTGACCCATGATCGTCTCTTTGCATGGCATGAAGTCAATATGCACCATACCTTTAGCATCCCAGAAAATGGTACACATGGTCTTGCCTGCAGAATGCTGTGACTTGAATTTCTTGGATGTTCGGGAATGTGGATGTTTCCACTGCATGGACTGCCATTTGGACTTGGGGTCCTAATGGTAAATCCAGGTCTTGTCACCAGTAATAAATAGCCTCCTTAAACTTGTTCCAGTCTGCCTTCATCAGGTCAAGATTATAGAAACATAGAAAGGTGACAGCAGGAGGAGGAGACCAAAGGTCCATCAAGTCTGCCCTTGAGATCCCGAGATCCTAGGTGATCCTGGGTCCTAGCTGGTAGATTCCCTTGCAGATTTGATTCTAGCGTACTACTTATCCCAACCCCTTTTGAATGCTGATATGGTCCTAGCTCCTACCACCTCCGTAGGTAGTTTTATCCATGGCTCCACAATCCTTTTCAAGAAATAGTGCTTCCTAAGATTCCCTCCTGAAATTCCCACCCCTCAGTTTCCATCCATGCACCCTCATGTTTGAGTTGGGAGCCTTGGTGAATAGTTCAGCATAGGGTACTGAATTTAAACCTCATATGTACTTAAAGGTTTCTATCATATCCCCCCTTTCTCTTCTAGATTCAAGTGAGTATTATTTACTGCCTCCAGCTATCCCTCGTACAGCAACCCCTGAAGCCCCTGTATCATTTTTGGTTGCCCTTCTCTGAATGGTCTCTAACCTGTCCCCATCCTTCTTAATGTATGGTCTCCAAAACTGTGCACAGTATTCCAAATGGGGCCTCACCACAGATCATACTAACATACTAACATACTATTTGCCAGCAGATTAGGCCTTACGGTCTATCGAGTCTGCTCGAACCTAGATCCTTAGTTGGGTGCCGAGATCCTCCCATCCCTTGTTCTCTAGAAACCCCTATCATCCATCCCCACCCCCCCGGGACAGGCCATTATCTGATACATCCACTTTCTGTACAGATCTGTACAGTGGAAGTATCACCTCCCTGTGCCTACTGACAAATCCTGTCCCTATGCATCCCAGCATTTTGTTGGCCCTACTGTATGCTGTGTTGCATTGACTGGTTTGTTTAAGGGTGTTGCTAATAATAACTCCTAGATCCCTTTCATAGGAACATAGAAACACAGCATTTGACGGCAGATAAGGACCGCTTGGCCCACCTAGTCTGGCCATTTTCCTACCACCAGACAAGCTGCAGATCCTAGTTAACCAACAGCTTACTTCCTCCTACCCCCCACTAGGACTGCCTTATGTCTGTCCCATGCATTCTTGAATTCCCCCACTGTTCTTGACTCCACAACCTCCTCAGGGAGGCTGTTCCATGCATCCACAACCCTCTCTGTGAAAAAATACTTCCTGATATTACCTCTGAGCCGTCCTCCCTCTATCTTCAAATTGTGCCCCCTTGTTCTTGCACATCTCTTTTTCTGAAAGATGCTACCCTGTTGGACTTTGTTGATTCCCTTGAGGTACTTGAAAGTTTCTATCATGTCCCCTCTCTCCCTTCTTTCCTCAGGGGTATATATATCAAGCTCCTTTAGTCTTTCTTCATATGTCTTCTGGTGCAGACCCTACACCATTTTGGTTGCCCTCCTCTGGACAGCCTCCACTCTGTCTATGTCTTTGCGGAGATGGGGTCTCCAGAACTGCACACAGTACTCAAGATGGGGTCTCACCAACTGTCTGTACAGAGGGATAACAACTTCCTGTTTTCTTCTATTGATGCCTCTCCCTATGCATCCCAGTATCCCCCCAGCCTTCCTTACTGCCTTCTCACATTGCTTGCCCACCTTTAGGTCATCTGATATAATTACCCCCAGGTCCCTTTCCATTTTTACTGTTGTCAGTATCTCACCCCCATTGTGTACTCTTCCCCTGGGTTTTTGTTTCCCAGGTGCATTACCTTGCACTTCTTGGCATTAAATCTGAGCTGCCATACATTTGACAATTCCTCTAACCTTGCCAAGTCCCTTCTCATCCTTTCCACTTCATCTTGTGTATCAACCTTGTTGCAGATCTTTGTGCCATCTGCAAAGAGACATACTTTTCCTTCCAGTTCCTCTGCAATGTCACTTATGAAGACATTAAAAAGGACCGGTCCCAGTACTGAACCCTGCGGTACCCCACTAGTAACCCTCCTTTCTTCACTGTGGACTCCATTAACTACTACCCTTTGCATCCTGTTGTCTATCCAATTTTTTATCCAGGCTACCACCTTGGGACCCACTCCAAGGCTGGCTAACTTGTGTATTAATCTTTTATGTGGGACTATATGAAATGCCTTGCCAAAATCTAGGTAGGCCATGTCCAAAGCCCCTCCCTGGTCTACTACTTTGGTCATCCAGTCAAAGATAACTATTAGATTCATCTGACACAACCTTCCCATCGTGAATCCATGCTGCCTTGGGTGCTGTGCCCCACTGGCCTCTAGGTACTCAACAATTCTTTCCTTCAGAAGAGATTCCATCATTTTCCCTACCACTGAGGTCAAACTAACTGGTCTATAGTTTCCTGCCTCTGTCCTACTCCCACTTTTGTTAAGAGGAATCACACCGGCCCTCCTCCAGTCCTCAGGTACCACCCCATCCTGCCATGATTTGTTAAAGAGAGTAGTCAGCGGTGTCACTAGTTCTACCCTTAGTTCTTCTAGAATTCTTGGGTGAATCCCATCAGGCCCCATTGCTTTGTCCACCTTCAATTTTATTAGTTCTTTCAGAACCCTTTCTTCTGTAAATGGACTGGTATCAACCTCCGTCTTCAGAGAGTTTCTTTGGTTTAGGTACCTCCCCCTCCTCTTCCTTTGTGAATACTGAGCAGAAATATTCGTTCAGTATCCCTGCTTTTTCACTGTCACCCTCTACCCACATTCCCTCCCCTTTATTAAGCCTCAGTATCCCTCCTTTGGTCTTTCTTCGCTCCATAATGTACCTATAAAAGGTCTTATCCTCTTCTTAACAGAGTTGGCTATCCTTTCCTCGGTTTGGGCCTTTGCTATTCTGACTGCCTTCCCAGCTTCTTTCTGCTTTAACTGATAAAGTTATCTGTCCTGCTCCTTCTGTGTTTCCTTATATTTCCTGAATGCTATCCTTTTCTCCTTAACCTTCCCTGCCACCTCTTTTGAGAACCATAGCGTTTTTTTCCTTCGTTGTGTTTTGTTGATTTGCTTTACACAAAGGCTTGCTGCCTCTGTGATGGCTGTTTTGATTATTCCCCATTGTTCCTCCACCCCTCCTTCTTGCCTGTTTGCTAGTGCTTTCCTGAGGCACTATCTCATTTTCCCCAAATCAGCCCTCCTAAAGTCCAATACTCTTGCTTTTGTATGGCTTGACTGTATGGCTGTGTTTATCGTGAACCACACTGTTTGGTGGTCACTTGTTCCCAGATGGCTGCCCACTTCTAAATCTGAGATTCTTTCTCCGTCCCCATTTAAGAGTACCAGGTCTAAGATTGCTTCCTCCCGAGTGGGTTCCAATACTAGCTGTCTGAGGCATGCCCTTGTAGGACATCAAAAATGACCCTGCTCTTGGATGTGCCTGCAGAAAAGGTACGCCAGTTAACATCTGGCATATTCAGGTCCCCCATCAACAATATCTCCCCTTTTTCTGCCATTCTAAGGATGCCGTCTATCATTTCCTTGTCCATTCCCTCATCCTGAAATGGGGGGCTGTATACAACCCCCATGCGGATTGTGGTGCCATTTCCTGTCTCCAGGGTGACCCAGAGTGCCTCATCTGCTCCCTGTTTACTCTTTAGTTCTGTTGCTTTGATCCCTTCCTTTACATAGAGAGCTACTTCTCCTCCTCTTTTACCCTCCCTGTCCCTCCTGTAGATTGTGTATCCTGGTATGTTGACATCCCAGTCAAGGTTCTCTGTGTACCATGTTTCTGTGTCTGCCACAATATCCAGGCAACCCTCTTCCTTCAAGGCCACTAGTTCAGGGAGCTTGTTACACAGACTACGGGCATTGGTACTCATCACCCTCCACTTTTTGATGGCCTTACCCCTTTTAGCCCCATTCCTGTCCTTACTGCCTTTGCCCTTTTTTTACATTTACCTCTGTCCTGCTCCCTAATGACTTCTCTATCTTGGTGTTTACCTCACTAATTACCATGTTTTGTGGGGGGAGGCTGGGATTTCCCTGCTCCTTTTCAGTGCCTCCCCCTTTGGCTAGTTTAAATGCTTGCCAATGAAGCATTTAAAACTTTCCCCTTTTGAGTCATTGAGTTTGACCCGGTTTAGCCAATAGATTGTTCTAGGGTTGTTCCTGCCACTATGTATCACTTTACATTTCTTGGCATTACATTTCTGTGATGTCATGAGCAGTCATCACATGCTCCCTCCTCATGTCACATGTCACCATTCTGGGGACCCAATGGACACACACCTTGGTCATTCCCAAATGATCGTGCAATACTGTTTCCACTGATCCCACACTAATGCCCAAAGTGTCAGCTAACTACATTCTTCCAAAATCATGTCTTGCACAGCTTTGATGTTTTCCTCATTCACCACAGTCGTGGGCTGTCCTGACCTGAGGTCATTTTCAAGAGTCTTTCTGATGCAATGAAATTCTGCAGCCCACCTTTTAACTGTTGCATACGATGGTGTAGTGTACCCATACACCTTCATAAATTTCCTTTGGTTCAGTTTTGTCTAGCATCAAAAATTCAATGACAACACAGTGCTTGATTTTCTGATTTTCAGCATCCATCATGGTCTACCTGCAATTGACAAAGCACACATAAGCAGGACCACTGGAAAATTACGCCCACAATTTTTTTGCAGAATCCGCAATTTTCACCAATCTCCTCAAAAACTGACATGTTCCGCAATTTCTTGCAATTTTTGAATTTTTATATTGAACTGTGTAAAAAGTATTAACATTTTTAATAAAATACTCTCAAATATATTGACAATTTTGCATGAGACTTGGGTTTGGCTGAAACAATGTAGTGCAAGGTAGGGCAAGGGTTTTATGTGACACTGATTTCTTTTGAATCCTTGTCTTGTTTGGTTTCAAAATCCACTGGCCAAGCATAGGCACACTTAAACACTTAACATTTGTTTTGTATTGAAGCAGTCTATCAGAAAACTTTTTGTTGCCACATAGACTAAAACAAAAGATGGGAGAAAAGGTGCAAATTATCCCATTTACTTAAATGGGGTGCTAACTATGAAACCTTTTCTTGTAAGTGGCAGAGCAAGTTATTCCTTGTGAGCATACTTTCATTCAGACTAGTTTTGATTTAAACAGCTGAGGATTTTTGGATGGCCCTGCCGATTTTAAACTTGAATAAATAGTTGCTAACAGTGATTTCACTCTTAGCAACTACCCCCTAGGTGCTCACATGCAAAGACTACAATAGAAACCTGACTAAAATCTAAAAACAAGCTTATAAAACACAAAATGTATCTGAACATTTATCTTTAACTAAACAAAATAATTGCAGCCAGAGTAAAACAAAGGTAAATTACAGGGTACCCCGACTACTGTATGATGCAGTAAAAATATATTGGTATTTTTTTACATTTTTTGGTAACCGCATAAAGCCAACTAGGCACAAGTGCCTGTTTTCAGGTACAACCCAGGCACAGTGAGGAGGTTAAGTGACTTGCTCAGAATCACACAGTATGCAAGTGGGGGTTGTGGGAATCAAACCCAGGTCTGCTAGATGTCGTCAACTCATTCAGTTTGTTACTCTAACCTCTAGATTATACTGCCAGCCCCAATAACACTCAGATTTAATGTTTAAATATGTGATTTCAAAAATAGTGTACAGTACCTACAATACAAATTATGACCATTAAACACTTTAACATTTTACTAAAACTCAATTATTCACCACTGTCTGTTTTTTTTTTCTTGTACCAAAGTGGGTGAGTAGCTGGCAGAGCACTGTAAACAGCTTTTGATTAGGCTTCATCATTCTACAGCCAGAACCAAAAAAAAAATATATATATATATATATTTATATTTATTCTGGCTTTATTTAATATTGATTTGCTGTGACTCACCTTACAGAATCTATTTAGCACTGTATGAGGCAGATATTTTTAAATTTTGGAAGATAGGTAAGGCTTATCATAGCTTATCAGTTTAGTATTCTTTTTAGGAACATAAACTTTTCTTTATGTTTTAAACATATTCAGGTGTCAGTGTATTTTTAGCAATTTATACTGACTAATATATGCTGCAAAAAACATTAAAAGATTTATTGTGAAGCAATCAAGGTCTACAGTAGAACCCCCACAATTTTCCGCAATTTTGGGTGACCTTTTCCGCAATTTTCCAGTGGCCCTGCACATAAGTAACACAACAATCCAGGATGTTCTGCTCACGCTTTCTCAGTTCTACACCAGGTGGACTATAAGTAGCTGCAACATCAATGGTCTCTGGTGTTTCCTCCTATATTTGGCTCCGAACTTTTTGAATCTTTTTTATTTTTCCCAGCCTGTTTTAATAATTGTGCTGTTTTTTTTTTTTTTCTTCTTGCTTCCCGATTTTTCTTAAAAGTTGCCTAGCTACCTATTTTGCAAGTGCAATAAAATACACTCTGGGGGATTGCACTCCCAGGACAGCCAGCAGTTGGCCTGTGGCCTCGTGATTAACTAGATCCCTTGGAGTGCGGTTATCACAGTACCGGGTCACAGTACAATATACTCACCATTGTATCTTGACGCTTATAGAAACCTATATCGCATCAGATAATCTACGGACGTCAGGAATTGCTAAAAGAGTGGAATTGTGAAAAAATATATTCGTTGGCAACATGAAGTGCTGATTTTAACTTAAAGGTTCCTGTTTTATAATTCTGTAAGGGTGTGGATCGGGTGTCTATCCCATCATTACTGCTGCGACCCTCCCCATATACATACAACCTGTCCATTTCCATTTAGTAGCGATTAAAACCCAGGTCACTGCCTCCAAGTACTGCACGCCACAGCCACAAGGCTGAAAGAAAAAGGGGTTTCATGCAATAGCGCAGCGGCTTTCGCCGAGCAGCGTTCTCGGGCAGCACAAGGGCCCGGTGACCATTAGAAGGGGAACACACTGGCCCGGCCAGGGTTACCTAGCAACAGCAGCCAGCGTTCCTACCGCAAGAGCCACTTGTTGTCAGAGCGAGGTTGGCACTCCGATAGTGTGCTTCTCTTTGGAAAACGAGACATAACGGCGCTGCTGCATTTTTACATCCCGCAAGTACTGTGGAGTTACTGGAGTTTCACACGCAGTCTTTCGAGTGGTTTAATTATACGGGTATACGAAAAGACTCCGAAACCGCTCACTGGAAAGATTTTGTTGTTGTTATTAAAGGCTGTACTATAGACCAGATGGCACTGTGCTATCTATAATCCGCTTTACTGAGGGAGCTACGAGGAGCTGTATGATGGGACTGCCGAGGTAAGCATAAGGCATGCGCTTTTAATTAAAATTAAAAAACAAACAAAAAAATATATGTTCCTGTGTAATAAGTATACTGTTCTGTAGTGCCTAACTAGTCGGTACTAGGTTTCCGCTGCAACGTGTCCTGCTGTGGGCTGTATGGCAACAGGTGAGGGACGTGCTGCTTACTTCTCGGTGAGGTCTGGAGCGCGTCTTTCAGTCTCTAACAACAGTGATAACAAATAAATACCAATTTATACCTGGGCACTGTTTACACAGTTTAATAAATGCTCAGGTTTACTGTAGCAGAAAGTCGACGAGGCCGACAAAGAAAGGCGGTGCGATTTAGTGTTTTACAGAAACCACAGAACAAGTGAACTGGCAAATGGATACTATAGAAACCATTGAACATCATATTCTGCTATTCGGAAGGCTATAAATTAATTTATAATCAAGGGTGCAACACGTTTTAAGTGTTACAGACTACTACGGTAGATGTCTACAATAGTCTTTTGCGACTAGTCAGGCCTTGATGTTTTGTGTAGGTTACTAGTAACTTAATCCACTGATGAGAACTGAGCGGGGGACAGCTGGTTCTACTAAGCTAAATACCTTTATGTTAATTGACTTTGCCTTTTTCAGGTTACTTGGTTTCTGTGATGTACTCTGATGAATGTTTCTCTTTAGAAATAAGGGCATTTTACATTTCTACTTAATTGGATCTGGAGGACACATTCAGCTAAAAGGCAAGACCATCTTGAAAACAGAAATGTGCAACAACCCTAGTTATGTGCATAAGGTAAACCAGTTTCAAAACGTAATCTTATTGAATACGTTTTGCACAATATATGTGCACTAATTTTGTACTGAGAATAGTTAGGTCAGGATATTCAAAGCTCTGGAATAGTGCTCGCTAAAACTTTGCTCCAAGAGCAAATTAACATGTGGAGCAAACTACAGGTATATTGGAACATGTCTGAAGCACACCATGAGTGCAAAAAGCATATTATACAATGTGGTAAATCGAATGAGCCAAATCCTGCAACCTGATTGGTTGTCTGGTACCTTTCCCAGCATGGTAAATCCGTGCCAACCAACCTTGTATCATGCTAATCCAGTCACTTTCACTTCAAACGAAACTGCCGCGATGTGTCCTGTCGCTGCTTCGCTAAAACACTGCGGTAAATTCGAAGTGTAGGGACCTCAGTGAGTTAGAAAATAGTTAAAAAACATGAAAGAAACAACATTTGCCATTGCATAATAACAATTTATCCCTCCAGGGTGTGGGTATACTGGAGGACTTAACACGATTGGTGTAGTTCGGTCACTTGGCTGCACCTCGTGGCCGAACCACACCAGCCGTGGTAAATCCTCCAGTATACCCACACCCTGGAGGGATACATTGCTTAATTCCCATATACTGTACATGCTGAAGGGTGGAGGCACTAACCCACTTGCTTCTCGCAACCCATAAACCTCTTCTGGCTACATGAGGTCTGTTTCCATTTGGGAACTATAGAAATGCCAGGAGCAAAGGAGCTGGAAGCACTCATGAAAGGAAATTGCCCATGTACAGCAATCTGCCATATTCAGACCTCCTCATGAAAATTACCCCATAGCAAATGCAAGACACTATGGAGTCATTTGCTTTCTATTATGGCCTCATTACTGGCTGAGGAGCAGACAGGTGCTCTGTGGACAGCACCACCCCCACATGATCACTGTTCCCTAATCATTCCCTGATAGTCTAGAAGTCCCCTGCCAATCCTCATGCCAGTGTCCCCTACTGTGGTGTGGCACCAAGGCGGTGGCTGGCATCCACCTCTCACCACCACTGGTGGTGTCTGACTGCTGAACACAGCATCTGTGAAACTAAACCTGGATGCGGGCCTACCCTGTATGCACACAAACTTACAATTTATACCGGTACATCTATGTGCATGGCACCAAACCCAGAGGACAGCCTACATATCAAAGCTTCCCAAGCAGTGAAGCACAGCACACTGTCGTTTAGTTAACTAAATAGCAATGTGCTGTGCTTTGCTGTTTGGGAAGCTTTGGAGTTTGCATTTTTAGTTTAGCACCATGCATCAAGAGTGCTTACTTGTAGTCCATTTGGGAGTTTTTAGTTGAGATACCACCATCCCATGGTCCATTGGGGTTGGGGTGTAGGTTATTTTCCAGATTTTGTTCCACGCTGCCATACAGTGCAATGGATATGGCTAGTACACTAATATAAATTCTAAGTCTGTGCTCATGCACAGTAAGTCTGCATTCAGATGTGGTCAGTTTCACAGAGGTTGTGTGTATCAGACAGCAGCAAGTGGTGGCGAGAGGTGAGTTAGGGCCAGCCTTTGTCAAGGTACCATGTGCTGGAGGGCACTAGCACGGGTATCTGGGGTGACACAAGACTACCAAGAAATGATTTCTCCTACATAAGTACAGTGATCAGGCGGGGGTGAGGGTAGACTACCAGGGAATGATTTCTCATACATTGGTACAGTGATTGGAGGTAGGAAGCTACTAGACTACCAGGGAATGATTTTTTTATGCAATGGCCCTCTGCCAGTGGGTGGTATCAAGGCTGCCACATTGGGGGGGTCTGGAGATGAGCAGATTACAGACCTTAATTGACATGGTAAAAAAGGGTCTAGAAGCTCTCGGGTGGACAAGGCACCAGGCCCAGATGGCCTGCAACCATAGGCAGTAGTGGGATTGGCCACAGTAGTAGCAGTACTCTTATCCCATCTATTTAATGACTCACTGAAGTCTGTAGTGGTGTCAGTGGATTGGAGATCCATCAATGTAGTACCACTCCCTGGGAGGACAGGGAGGATCTAGAATAGTAAGGGAAAGCCTGGAGGTTTACTTTGAGGACAGTTGACTGCAGGACAACAAACAGCATGGGTTTGTGTCATGGAGGTCATTTCCCTTATAAGTTTAATGTGTTGTACTGCACCTAGTAACAGGGTTACTGGTGTACAGTGGGACTGTCTCTAAGATTAGTGGGTGACCTGATTAGGCAGTAGGGTGTATCTTGGACTAGGGGGGAACCTGGTGGCTCACCCAAGGAAACCTATTTGGAAGGGATGGAACCACACATCATTAGGGCCGGCATCTTTGGGAGGGTGGTGGGGTGCACAGGGTGTGGAGCAGCCATGATACTGGACTGGGCTTGGAAGTTCGGTGGTTGCCCAGTGTGCTACCAGCTGGCACAGCTTAGGGAGGAGGTTATGGGATTAGGAGACAGCTGGGGAAGGGGCAGTAATGTTGGGGAAGGGGCTGGGGATCTCCCAAGGGTTGCACCAAGCACTGGGGGTGGGGGCATAGGGAAAGGAGTGCAGGAGAATACTCAGGGTAACATAGGGACCCTGGCAGAGGGTCCAAAAGGACACTACTACCAAGGAAGCAGGCAGGTAACTGGGGACCCTCACAAAGGAGGATGGAGGGACAACATTCTCAGGAAGTAGGCAGATGGCCAGGGCTGGACAGAAGGAAGCAAGGCGGGGAGGTGGATCAGACCTTACACTCAGTAACTGCTTCAAATCTCTTCTTCTGCTCGAGGATGAGGGGTGATGTAGCCACGACAGGGGTGGTTAGAGACGGAAAGGGTGGGGGTAGGAGGCAGGGGCCAGATAGCAGAAAAGAACAGGGGGACCTGGAATGCAGGAAAATGGGGGAGCAGTGAATCAGAGCAGGAGGGGCAGGGAAGAGGGAGGAAAGCGAAGGAGAAGGACCAGTTGGGAGGAAAGGTAAAGAAGGACCAGAAGTACAAGGAGGATTCAGTAAGGGAGCTGAGGGTTTAGGTCAGGGGAGCCGACGAGCAAGGAGGAACTAAATGGAGACAGGAAGGAAGGGAGGACGAGCCAGCTAGTTTAGCAGATGGGAGAAGGACCAGTCGAAGCAGTGAGGGGGAATTAGCAAGGTACAGAAGGATACTCAGGAGGAGGAGAGGCAGGATTGGAAGGGAGGTGGCCATGGTAAATAAGGAGGGGTGGCATGTGACACCCAGATAGGGGAGGAACAAGGAGCCGGCCGGGTGGAGGGACGGTAGAAAGGATGAGGGACATGGAAGGGGAGAAATGGAGGAAAAGGAGCGGTCAGAGTGCTCCTGTTGGGGGATTCTATGATCAGGGGTATCAAATGGGATAGGGAGGGAGAAGCCTGGCCAGTTAGAACAAAATGCTTCCCTGGACTAACGGTGCACAGGGCTAAGCACGAGGTACATCAGCTGGCAAAGGATTGTGGGGGTTCCCCGGACATACTGGTCCACCTGGGTACAAATGACATTGAGGAAAATAGTGAGCTAGAGATACAGGCAAGATTCAGGGAGCTTGCCAGGGTCTGTCATGACATAGGATGCACAGTTTCCTTCTCAGAAATCCTGCCAGTGCCAAGGGCTAGTGGGGAACACAAAAGGAAGATTAGGGAGATAAACCAGTGGCTCATGGAGTGGTGGTGGAGGTCAGAGGGTATGGGTTGATGGGGATTGGGGAGACCTGGGAGGATAAGGAGCTGTATGCTAGAGATAGACTTCATCTCAATTTGGAGGAGGAATCCTTAAGTTGAAAATAGAGGGGTTCATTGGTGAAAAGTGGGGTTTAAACTTGTGAAGGGGGGAGGGATGGGAGAAAAGGCTGTCAAGGGGGTGCCGATAAAGGAGGGACTCTGTCTCCACTCCCCTGGGGAGCTGGAGGATTGCGGGAAAAGGCCGACTGGCAAAATGCAGACCAGGGGAAAACAGAATCCCCATGGGAACACGAGCTGGGGAAATGGAACTATAGGGAAAGGGTGGAAGGTAGTCCTGCTGAATGCCAGAAGCTTGGGCAGTAAAATGCCTGAGCTCCAGGTGATGCTAACTGAGGGAGCAGTGGATGTGGCAGTGGTCACTGAGACTTGGGCCACTGCAGGACACGACTGGGACCTGAACTTGGAGAGTTACACTATGTTCAGGAAGGACAGAGGGGAGGGAAGGGGACGAGGGGTAGCAATGATAGTCAAAAACTGCATTGGCATAGGGGGAGTAGAGGAGGCGGAGGGAACCGTGGAGGCGATTTGGGTCACCTTGATAACAAGGGGGGGCAAGAGTAAAAATAGGAGTGGTGTATAGACCCCTGCCCTGGCGGAGGAGCTGGAGGACAGTCTGGTGGCAGATGTTGGGAGACACTGCAGACTGGGCAGAGGAGCAGTGGTGGTGTTGGGGACTTAAACATGCCAGGAACAGACTGGGAGACTATGACATCCTCTGTGACCAGGAACAGAGGTTGTTGGATGTCTTTCAAGATGCGTTCCTAACTCAGCAGGTGAGGGAACCGACCAGGGAGGCGCGGGTACTGGATGTGGTCCTGGCAGACAGTGACCAGATTGGGGGCCTGGAGATAAGGGACCCATTGGCGGGGAGTGACCATGCCACGGTCTGGTTCTGCCTGGACCTAGGAGGGGTAGAAGGCTGCACAAAGACAGGTAACCGACTTCAGGGGGTGGATTTTAAGGAAATGGGAAGGATCCTTAAGGAGCATTTGGATGGGATTGGGTCAGACATGGACGCTGATAGTAGGTGGGAAATCATCAGGAGAGGGGTGCAGGATGCTACCAGCACCTGTGCAAGAGTAAGACGAAAATGCAGTAAGGCCCAAAAACCCTGCTGGTGGACCAGGGAGGTCCAGGAGGTGGTGCGGGGAAAGAAGGCAGCCTATAAGCAATTCAAGTGCTCAAGGAGTGAAAGGGATCGAGGGGAGTATGAGCTGATGGCTAGAAGGGCCACTAGGGTGGTGAGGGCGGCTAAGGCAAGGAAGGAGCAGAACCTGGCCAGGGAAATTAGGAGAGGAAACAAGGGGTTCTTTAGATACATTGGGAAAAACGAAGGGTGAAGGGCAGATTAGCAGGATTAAATCAGGGAGAGATGGGCACAAGACCGGGGAGCAGGCTGAGGTACTAAATGAGTACTTCACCTCAGTTTTCACCAAGGAAAATGGGGGTGCTGCATCATACATGGGAGGAGACAGAGATACTGAGGGGGGACCCTTACCGATCGGCGGGTCTGGGGAGAGGGGGAGGCATCACTGGCAGGAGGGGGGGCTAAGCAGGGAGAAGAGGTACCGGAAGTGGAAATCACAGCAGAGAGAGTGAGGAAAGCCCTCAGCTCCCTTAAGATGGAGAAAGCACCGGGGCCAGATAAATTACATCCCAGAGTGCTGAAGGAACTTGCGGATGTCCTGGCGAAACCCCTGGTGGAGCTTTTCACCATCTCTCTGAGGACAGGGTGGGTGCCCCAGGACTGGAAGGTGGTGCATATAGTGCCTATCCACAAGGGGGGATCAAGGGAGGTGGCAGGGAACTACAGGCCTGTCAGCCTGACATCGGTGGTGGGCAAGGTGATGGAGGGCATTGTCAAGGAGAGGCTGGGGGGGACCTGGATAAGTCAGGGTGCCTGGATGATAGACAGCATGGATTTATCCCGGGGAAATCATGTCAGACAAACCTGGTGGAGTTCTATGACTTGGTGATGAGTGCCTTGGACCTGGGTAGACCAGTGGACGTCCTCTTTCTAGACTTCAGCAAGGCATTTGACTCTGTTCCTCACGTGGGCCTGTTGGATAAGCTGGGAGAAATGGGGGTAGGGAACCAGATGATCAGATGGATAGGCAATTGGCTCCAGGACCAGACCCAGAGGGTCGTAGTTGGCGGGATAGTCTCATCCCCAAAGAGGGTCATTAGTGGGGTCCCACAGGGATCAGTCCTTGGGACCCTTCTGTTCAACGCCTACGTCTCTGACATAAGGACAGGAATCAGGAGTGAGATGAGTCTCTTTGTGGATGACTCGAAACTGGGGGCGGTGGTGGATGGGGAGGAGGGGAGGGTGGCCCTACAGGGGGACCTGGAGGCTCTGGAAAGATGGTCTAGAAAGTGGAAGCTGAGGTTCAATGCAGGGAAATGCAAGGTACTCCACCTGGGGGCCAGAAACCCGGGCCAAGTGTACACCCTGGGGGAATGCTACAAGTCTCGATGGCTGAGAGGGACCTGGGGTGGTGGTGGATGTCAAGATGAACAACTCTGAGACTTGTAGGAGGGCAGCCAAGGCCAACAGGATGCTGGGATGCATCACTTGGGGATCACCTCCAGAAGGAGGAAGTGATACTCCTCTGTATAACTGCTTGGTGAGGCCGCACCTTGAGTACTGCATGCAGTTTTGGAGGCCACACTTAAAGAGGACATTAACCTCCTGGAGGGTCCAGAGAAGGGCAACCAAAATGATTTGGGGCTTGGGGGACAGGACCTATGAGGAGAGGCTCGAAGAGCTAAATATGTACACATTGGAAGAGAGAAGGGACCGGGGAACATGATAGAGATCTTCAGGTACATGAAGAGGGTAAATAGGGAGGAACAGTCAGGGTACTTGAAGGAAGGAGGAGGGGGCCACTAGAGGCATGGGTGGAAGCTGGAGGGAAGATTCAGGGAGAAAGGAGGAGGTGCTACTTCACTGAGGGTGGTGGAGCCATGGAATGCGCTGCCTAGGGGCTGGTGGAGGCAGAGACAGTGGAGGGGTTCAAGAGGGTGGGACAGGTACAGGGAAGGGTTCTAGAAGCAAAATCCAATGCAGCAAGAATATCCGGAACTGGGAAGGGAGAAGCCAGAGAAGGCGAGGGGGGCAGCAAGGTCAGCACCCAGGGTGGGGGCTGACCAAATGAGCAGACACGAAAGACCGTTAGGCCTATTCTGCTGGCATGTTAGTATGTTAGTATACCGGACCAACCTGATACTGTTTTTTGAATGGGCCACCAAGGAGATAGAGGACATGCAGTAGATTTTGTTGTACTTCCACTTCAGCAAGGCCTTTGATTCGGTACAACACATGGGACTGCTGAAGAAGTTAGAGGACTTAGGAGTAGAGCAGGGTTTAGTTAGGTGGGCAGGAAGTTGGCTTGAGGGAGGCAACAAAGGGTTGTGGTTAATTGGGCTAAATCAGGGGATGGGGAGATCACAAATGGAGTGACCTCCACCCTAGGGTGTTAAAGGAATTGGCCGATGTGTTGGCAGCACCAGTGACTTATCTATTTCAGCATTCGATTGACAGTGGAGAGGTACTGGAGGAATGGAGTCAGGCAGAGGTCATCCCTCTATATAACAAGCATTTGTCAATGCTGAATGTTTGCTTGCTGGTATTAGCATTGGACATGCAGGAGTTAGACAGATGCAGAATAAGAATGGCAGTGAAGTATTGAAGTTCACGCCAACCCCACCTCCATCCTGTAGAAACGGACAGCATTGGGGTAAGTGTTTGGGTCATTGGCCATGACAGGCATGCCATGACACATCACCCTATTCTGTAGACAGCGACACGTGTTGAGGTGTGCATTAGGGTGTTTGGCTTTACAGTCACCACATTCCATAAGGACATATGCTGAAATGGGTGCAGCATAGGAGAATGGGGTGAAGTCTGGGGCTGAAGAGTGCAAGGCACACCTCAATGCCTGTCAGTGGCTGGAGGTGGGGGTGGGATGGCATTAGCAGTACAGTTGGCAATGCAAAGGCACACCCCGATGCCTGTCAGTCTGTACAGGGTAGGACGTTATGGTTAGAAACCGTAACGCCTCAGGCGTTTGCTGGCATTCATGCTACAAATTTTCAACATGGCCTTTTTGTGAGCCTACCTATGAAGAGTGGCACTGTGATTATGTCTATGTGTCCCGAACATTGATTTCCATCAGCGACAGTGCCACTCTCCGCCACATGAACAAAAACACAGATCAGGCAGGATGTGAAGAATGAGAGCTGTATCTTCCACAGGGAGGTGTGAAGAGATGGCAGTGTTGAACAGCTATTCTGGGAATATAAAAAATGCTCGCACATCCGAGCATACAGTATGTGTACGTCACCAAAGTTTAAAAATAGGCATTGTAGGATCTCTGCTCATGAACAGTCACTGTGATTTTCTTAATGTTTCCTGAACACTGATTTCCCACAGCAACCACGCTATTCTGTGCCAGAAGTGCAAAAACATATTTCGGCCAGGATGTGAAAAATGACAGCTGTACTGTTCATATGGCGGTGCAGAAAAATGGCAATGTTGGAAAGCTGGAGTGAACATATTACAAATGTGCGAAGTTATGAGCATGACTGGAAACTGTGCAACTCACGTTTGTAACACAGTCATTTTATGGAGTTTCATTACCAAATTTTCAACATAGACATTTTACGGCCTCTGCTAATGAACAGTGTCACTGTGATTTTCTTAATGTGCCCCCAACACTGATTTCCCACAGCGACTGCGCTGCTCTGCGCTGCAGGTGCAAAAATACATTTCATCCAAGATGTGAAAAATGACAGCTGTACTGTTCATAAGGAGGGCCGGAAAAATGGCAATGTTGAAAATCTGGAGTGAACATATTACAAATGTGCGAAGTTATGAGCATACGTGGAAACTGCACAATGCATGCTCGTAACACAGTCATTTTATAGACTTTTGTCACCAAATTTTCAACATAGTCATTTTAGGACCTCTGCTAATGAACAGTGTCACTGTCATTTTTGTAATGTGTCCTGAACACAGATTTCCCACAGCGACTGCGCTATTCTGCGCCACAAGTACGAAAACACATTTCACCCAGGATGTGAGAAATGACAGCTATACTGTTCATAAGGAGGTGCAGAAAATTGGCAATATTGAAAATCTGGACTGAAAATATTGCAAATTCGCGAACTTAGAAGCGTGTGTAACAACTGCGCAACGCTCGCTTGTAAAACAGTCATTTTTTGGATTTTTTCCACCAAATTTACAACATACACTTTTTGAGAGCCCACCTCATGAACACTGGCACTGTTGTTTCATTAGTCAGTCCAAAAAAATGATTCTGCGCAGTGATGGCAAAATCACCTTTTGGGACTGATTAACGCCATGACAGTGACTGCATTTGTGAGGAGTGGTCCCAAAAACCCCATGTTGAAAATTTGGTGCAAAAATTCCAAAAAATGCCTGAGATATGCAAAAAAGTTGAAAAAATTCTATATACAGTTTACCGGCATTTCCTCAATTCGCAGTCGGCTTTGAAGGGGTGCAGGCGTGTTCGGTCCACGAAGATCATAGCTGGACTCAGGAGGTAGAGTATGGGGTGGGGGCGTGGTTAGGCAGGGTGCGTAGTGGGTGGGCGTGGGTTGTGGGGAGGGGCCAGGAGACCGTGAGGGACCGTTTTTGTTTTACAGGTTTTAAAACAAAACCCCATTCATGGAACAGTTTTCCTTTGGAGGGCATTGGGCATGCTGGGATGGGCTCCCAGCATGCCACCTTTCACAGAGGTGTGAGACTGGGAGTTGGGCACCCCTGGCCGTGGTACAAAAGCTGGGGCGTAAGAGCCAAGGGGATTGGGCACCTGACCTCCCATTACTTTGGGGGCTGATGCCGATGGGGAGTGGGCTCCCCTGTCAGCACATCAAACAGGGAGTGGTAACATACTGCCGATGGGGACTGGGCTCCCCCATCGGCAGGTCAGCACCGGGGATGGATGTCGATGGGGATTGGGGCCCTCGTCAGCAAAAACACACTTCTGTGGGAAGGGGCACATGCTGCCAAGGGGGATTGGGCACCCCCTTGGCACTGGGGCCATTTGATATTCTTTGTGAACACAGCAGCCAGGCACCACCATGTTCACAAACAATATTACACTAGCAATGTTCCGCCCAGCAATGACGGGTCACTCCCTCATTGCAGTGAATCGCTGACAGTGCAATGATGAGGTGGCCCGTGATTGCTGCAGCGAAAACATTACAACCTGGTGCAACTTCTGGAAGCCAGTGTCATCAGCACACTGTGCCTCCATTGGTGCACCATGGCCAGGCCCCCAAATGCAATGCTTCTGTTGGATGCCATACTGCCACACCTCCCCAACCCCCCAACCCGCTTCTCTCCTAAGCTGTCACATAATGTTTCTTGCGCATGCGCAAGCAAACATGAAAAGGGGTTTAGGCAAGAGGTATCTAACTATAGGCCAATACGTGTAACATCGATTCTGGGAAAAATCCTCGAGGGCATTATAAAAACCCATATTACCAACAAGTTGACCCTGTCAGGGACACAGACCAACATCAACATGACTTTAAAAAAGGCAGGTCCTGTCAGACAAACTTGTTGGAGTTTTACGACAAGGTTAACCAGGCACTTGACTCAAGGAATGCAGTGGACATTATTTTCTTAAATTATTCAAAGGCCTTTAACGAAGTTCCTCTCGGCTTTCTTATTGAGGCCTTGGTACAGCAGGGTATACAAGCAAACATTATCCATTGGATAGAAAATTGGCTGACAGATAGGAGGTAGAGGGTGTCTGTGAAGGGATCCTTCTCAGGATGGGCGCAGGTAACTAGCGGAGTCCCCCAGGGTTCAGTATTGGGCCCTTGTCTTTTTAATTTGTACATATCATTTATGCAAACTACTGCTAAAGCTTGGCTATCAAAATTTGCAGATGATACAAGAACAGAATGTATAATAATAAACTCAAAAAACAATGTGGCTATTCTTCAATCAGCCTTAAAAGAGCTAGAGCAGTGGGCAGTAATGAAGCCATCCACTTTTAATACTGACAAATGTAGGGTCATGCACCTGGGCAAGAACAGCAGTCAGCATAAGTACAGTCTAAATGGAGTGGAGCTACAGGCAGTTCAAGATGAGAAGGATTTAGGCATTCATATTACTAGCGACCTTAGCCTAAAGTCTCACTGTAATCAGGCCATTAAAAAAGTCAGCGGCTTATTGCATTGTATAAATAAGCATATCAAGAGCAGAGATAGACAAGTGATGATGCCCCTGTATAAAGCACTGGTCCACCCGCATGTGTAGTATTGTGCCCAATTCTGGTCACCATGGGGTAAAACAGAAATTAGAGCACTAGAATGAGTGCAGAGAAAAGCAACAACGTGTATCTCTGGTGTAAATGGGCCGAGCTATCAACAGAGATTGCAGGAACTGGACCTTTATTCTTTGGAATTTCAAAGACTTAGAGGTGATTTATGTGTTGTCTACAGAACACTGTTCGATGACGAGCTGTGGATACAGCCAGGATTAGAGCTGAGAACACAGACATATACAACAAGTGCACATCCACTACAATTAAAGGGCTCCATATATTAGACAAAAAAAAAGAAAGTACTGGTTTATCATTAGGGTTACAAAAATTTGGAATGAACTCCCAGTTGTAGTGGTAGCCAGTCAGAAAATGTCAGAGTTCAAGGCACGTCTAGATGACTATCTGATAACAACTGGTATCTCAGGCTATAGCTAACATTATGGCAAGCTGCTATGGACTTTAAGTCTTATTAGCTTTGTACTTACCTATGAGACCTATGAGTGCTGCAGGGATCAGTCTTGGAACCTGTCCTATTTAATATGTTCATAAATGAGATAGGGGAAGGTATTTAGGGAAAGTTGTGTCTCTTTGCTGATGACATAAAGCTATCCAGCAAGATGGGTATGAGGAAAGGGTGTGAGAGATCCAGAAGGATCTAGAGAAACTAGAGAGATGGTCTAAGGTCTGGCAGTTGAGAGTCAACACCAAGAAGTGCAAGGTAATGCACTTAAGAGGAAGGAATTCAAACATGAAATACTGAATGGGAGGGGTGAGACTGACTACTTCAACCGAGGAAATGAATGTTGGGGTTATAATCAGTGACTCCCTCAAGCAAGCGAGTCAATGCAACAAAGCATACAGCAAGTTATTGAGGATGCTGCGGTGTATAGGGAGAGGTTTTGACAGTTGGAGAGGTGAGGTGATTCTGCCACTGTACAGATCTCTGGTGATGCCTCACCTGGTGTACTGTACCCAGTTCTGGAGCCCACACCTGAGGAAAGACATGAGAGACTAGAAGCTGGTACACTGAAGGGTCACCAAAATGATCCAAAGCCAGCAGGGAAGATCCTGTGAGGATTGGCTAGAGGCTGAGCAGTGGGTGGGGAAGGGGGGCATGACTGAAACATAAGATTCTCAGTGATGTAAATAAGGTGAATAGTGAGGATCTTTTTTTAAGAAATAAGGATGCAGACACTAGGGCATGACTGGAAGTTGGTGGTGGGGGGGAGTTCAAGAGAACTGTGAGGAAGGTCTTCACTGAGAGGGTGGTGGAACTAACTGCCTGTGGAAGTGGTTGGGGCAGCTACCCTTAATGGGCTTAAACATGGTTGGGACAAGGCAAGATGACTCATCCCCAGTGAGGAGAAAAATGGGTTGGAGGGGTGGGGAAGCAGGGGAGGAAGGTGAAAGCCCACCAATAAGGTAGGTCAGTGGAGTAAGCTAATATAGAAAAAGCAGACTTATTGGACATTCGGTCTCCTTCTGTTGTCAAATTCAATATTAAATTGGTACAATGATCAGGATGGGGGGGCACTAGACCACCAGGGAATGATTTTGGTTTCATCAATGCAGTAATTGGTTAGGGGAAGGGGGACTTGCCCACCAATGAGTGACTCTACTCAGCTTACATTTTAGATTGGTACAGCTGTTGCTAGCCTTGCTTTTAGAGCAGAAAGCAGCTAACTAAAAGAAGCTACATTTTCTTATTAATTTAACACTTATATCTCAGCAGGAGTCAGTGTCTGTTGAGATTAAGCAAGACAGATACTTTATTAGAAGTAGAAGGGGTCTTATTTAGGGTAAAAAAAAGAAAGAAAAGAAAGAAAGTCAGTGTGTGTTCTGTGCTGTGAAGGGTACTGTATCAACTTACTTTGCTAAACCAGTAGGAGGAGAGAGAGAGCTTAATTGGGGGTGTGACTTAGACACTATAAAAGCAGGTGACTCAAATTACAACTTCCTGTTGCTAGCCTTGCTTGTAGAGCAGAAAGCAGCCAACTGAATGAAGCTACATTTTCTTATTAATTTAACACTTATATCTCAGCAGGAGTCAGTGTCTGTTGAGATTAAGCAAGAAAGATACTTTATTAGAAGTAGAAGGGGTCTTATTTAGGGTTAAAAAACAAAGAAAAGAAAGAAAGTCAGTGTGTGTTCTGTGCTGTGAAGGGTACTGTATCAACTTACTTTGCTAAACCTGTAGGAGGAGAGAGAGAGCTTAATTGGGGGTGTGGCTTAAACACTATAAAAGTAGGTGACTCAAATTACAACTTCCTGATGCTTGCCTTGCTTGTAGATCAGAAAGCAGCTAACTAAAAGAAGCTACGTTTGCATTTGTGCATGTCTGCTGTGTCCGCTGGGCACGCTGAAACTGCTGGCATTAGACAAACTTGGATAAGATAATTTTAGCATATCCTCTACTTAGTAAATATACACCTTTAATAAAGGAAAAAGAACTTAGTAAGTGTATGCAATGTTTGATGTATAGCGAGGGAAAGTATGGGAGTGAGTATGTATGTGCTAATTGCCATCTGATTACTACTCTTGAAGCAGAGATAGCGTTTCTGTTTAATATTAAACCAGTTTGTACTGATATTAGGGAATTGGAAAGTTACATTGATCTGATGGATGAACAACTTCATTCTAATGAACAATTTCTTTCAAATTGAGGTAGCATTTCTATGCCTCCTGATGAGGAGACAATTGTAACGACTAGTATTAGTATACCTCTTGCCTCTGCCCCCTCTTATAAGGTGGATGATTATCTGCCCTCTTCTCATGATAATGATGGCTGGACCATTGTCACAAAGCCTCTTGAAAAAAGGAGGGGAGGTCAAATACACAATAGTGCCTCTATTGAAACTCGTAATGGGTTTGAGCAATTGACTGTATCAATAATGAATTTATGATTTATCCTGTGCATCATCCTCTGTTGATAATAATGGTTTAAAAACACTTGTCAATCAGGAGTTAGTGCCCACGAATACTTGTCCTAGTAAGTCTCAAGCTACCAAATCAATACCTATTAAGTTAATCGCTCCAGAATGTGTTAAACAATCACCTGTTTCTGATTCTTGTACCCCTACTGTCTCAAAACAGGTGTTAGTCCTGGGAGACTCAATCATTAAGCACACTGACAGGGCAGTATGCAATAGTGACAAGAGCAACTGCACTTGTTCTAGCTTCCGTGGGGCCAGGGTATCTGACATTACCTCCATGATGCCTAAAATTTTACAAAATGCGGGGGAAAATCCACTGGTTATCATACATGCCAGTGTTAATGATATAAACAACATCCCGTTTAATCAGTTACAACAGGACTATGTGGCGTTATGTAACCTGTTACTTGATAGGGGATGCTGTGTATGTATATCTGAAATTCTACTTGTCCTGAGAGCTACATCTACCATGATGCAGAAAATCAAAGCCCTAAATGAATGGCTGAGAAAGTGGTGTTTTAAGCAGGATATACCCTGTATTAACCACTGGGAATCATTTTCAGATCGTTCTTCCTTGTTTTGCTGGGACGGTTTACATCTCAGTCATAGGGGTAGTACACTTATGGGGAAAAGTATCACTAAAATCATAAATCATTGCTTAAACTAAAAACAATGGGGGAGAATGGATCTATTCTCAAGTCTCTGAATACTTACCAAAATATTATTACAACTAAATGTAAATTCCTAGCTTTGAATGCAAGATCTTTAAACCAACTCAAATTAGCAGAACTTGAAGCCAAATGTAAAACTTTAAATATAGGTGTGGTGGGAGTAACTGAATCTTGGTGGGATGCATCCTCAATTTGGTCCAGAGAAATTCCAGGTTATAAGTTATGTCACAAAAACAGATTAGATAAGCAAGCCGGTGGAGTTTGTATGTACATACGAAATGATATTCCTTCTTTTGAAGTGTGTTCTCCCTTTCCTTTGGAAAGTATATGGGTTAAAATCTTATTGAAAGAGCAGTCCTATATAAC
Organism: Neoceratodus forsteri; assembly: GCA_016271365.2. Lineage (NCBI taxonomy): Eukaryota > Metazoa > Chordata > Ceratodontiformes > Ceratodontidae > Neoceratodus > Neoceratodus forsteri. The sequence goes on along the minus strand of CM057450.1, from coordinate 1,179,265,868 downwards.
TATTGGTAACATATGTCGACCTCCATCTGCAAATTCAGATTACACAACTGGTATGTTTAAAGAAATTACACATTTTTCAGAATCTAAAGATATTGTAATATTTGGTGACTTTAACCTCCCTCATATTAACTGGGACTCATTCTCAGGACAGTCCTATGCTGAGAAAGGACTAATAGATGTAGTAGTTAGTACTGGATTATAACAACTTGTTACTGAACCCACTCAAGGTCCTAATATTTTGGATCTATTATTTACTGACATAGAGCAACAATTTAGCAATTTACAAATTTGGGATCCACTTGGGACCAGTGATCATTCATTTATTCTTTTTGAAATTCAGCAGTTTAAAACTACACAAAGGAAGTTATACTATACAAAAAATTATAACAAGGTAAATTTTTCTAAAATCAATGAATACTTACAAAACATAAACTGGGAATCTAATCTTCTTAATTGTACAACACAACAAGTTTGGGACTTTTTTTAAAACATTGTACATTATTTGGAAAATACCTTTATTCCATCTAAGAGGAAATTTAATAATAAAGGAAAAATTCCCCCTTGGTTCAACAAGACAATTAAAAATCAGATTAAAATAAAAATTAAACTTCTTAGGAAACTTGAGAATAGTTCTGTTCCATTTAAAACTACTCTATTACATAAATACAGACTATCTGTGAAAAACATAAAAAATTCTGTTAAATTGGCAAAAAATAAGCTAGAATTTAAACTAGCTCACACAAAAGACTGTCACAAATCTCTTTTCTCCTATATAAATAGTAAAAAAGGTGTATCAAGGACAATTGGTCCCATTATAACCAATAGCTCTTCTCTACCTGATATAGAAACCTCGAATCTCTTTAATTAGTACTTTTGTTCTGTCTTCTCTCAAAAATCACCTATTAGTACATTTAAAGTTCACCACGTAGATTATCATAGGTTCTATCCAACTGACATTATACAGGCTATCAAAAAACTAAAAAAAAATACTAGTCTGGGCCCAGACGGTATTCATCCATGGTTTCTGATCGAAACCTCTATAAATATTTCTATACCTTTGTCAATTATCTTCAACAAATCCTTACAAGAAAGCATTGTACCAAATGATTGGCATGCAGCAATAGTTACTCCCATATTAAAAAGAAGAGCAAGAGAGGAAATACAGAATATATCATCAAATCAGTATGGGTTTACTTCCTGCCATTCCTGCACCACCAATCTGATATCTTTACAATAATATAAGTACTCTACTAGATGTGGATATCCCTACTGATGTAATTCTTTGGACTTTAGTACAGCTTTCGATAAAGTCTCACATGAAAACTCTTTACTAAAATGCACAGTCTAGGTTTGTCACCTGATATTGTCAACTGGACTTTAAACTGGTTGACAAATCATTCTCAGAGAGTCAGAATTAATGATATATTGTCTGATTCGGGTAGTGTGACAAGTGGTGTACCACAGGGGTCGGTCTTGGGACCAACATTGTTTAACCTCTTTATCAGTGATTTACAAACAGGGTCAAATAACTTCATAGTTAAATTTGCAGACAATACTAAATTGGAGGGCAAGGTTAATAATCAAGAAAATATTTCTGCATTAAAGAAGGATTTGGAAAAATTAACATTTTGGGCAAATGAAAATCATATGCAGTTTAATCAAGGCAAATGTTTAGTAGTGCATTTCGGTGTAAATAATCCAAAAACGATATATCATATAAACGGACTACCACTTCACTCATCAAATTGTGAAAAAGATTTAGGGATATATGTTAATAATAAACTTACATCAAATGATCACTGTGTTAGAACTGCTTGCATGACCAACAGACTTTTGAGGCAAATAAAACGCACTTTTGTTAATCACACTGAACAATGCCTTATTCCATTGTATAGGGCATACATTAGACCGTATCTAGACTATGGCTCCCCTTTCTGGAGTCCAAACCAAAAAAAAGACATAGCAATTCTTGAACAGGTTCAAAGGAGAGTAACTAGAATGATTCCAAGATTAACAAACTTGGATTATCAGAACAGATTAAAAGCTATTGGTCTCTTCTCTCTTCAAACTAGAAGATTAAGAGGTGATATGCTTATGGTTTTTAATTTAATAAATTCACCAGATCTAATGGAAAAATGTGGTCTAACACTCTCCAAAAGGAGACATATTCCGAGACTGCATAATAAATAGCTTGAAGTAAAAACTTATAAAACCAGCAAAAGGGGAAACTTTTTTCCAATAAGATCATCTATTGTATGGAACACCTTGCCACAAGAATTGGTAGATGCAACTAGTGCCACTGTCTTTAAAAACAAATTAGATGTTTGGTTGAGGGATAATAGATAAATAATGTCCCACATAGTGTGGTGAACAGTCTCGATGGGCTCTGGCCTTCTTCTGTTCTTTCATACCAAGTAATACCGTGACTGGGTGTGGAGGGGTGACAAACCACTGTGTGCCTTGTTAGTACCAGGTTTGTAGAAGTGTTGAATAGTGCAGATAAAAAGCTGGTTAGTGCCTCCAGAAACCTTTGAGTATGCCAGAGTGCCTGTATGCAAGTGCCATCCTGCGATTTGCATGGGCATCTGGCATACCATAACACTAACTGGTTAATGTGTTAGTGCCTTGCTAACTGCGCCTTTCAGTGGAACTTTCAGCAATTCCTTTGCTTCCTGGGCACAAACCATGATTAGTAAGGCACTAACCCTTTATTTATTTATTTATTTGAAAATTGGTAATTAGGAGAGGCACACTGAGCCAAGGCTCGTTTCCAGGTGTGACCCAGGAGGACAGGGAATGGGAAACACAAAAACAAAGCACACACAGCATTAATGATTGGTACAAAATAAAGTAAAAATAGAATAGTTTAACATAGTAAAATGAACAAGATCAGATAAACAGTTTATCATAGTAAAACATGGAAGCATCAGGGAGGGGAGTGAAGAGCAGGAGGGTGCGGGAAGACATTTTAGCTGGTACCTAAAGGAAAAAGGGAAGGGGGGTGAGATGGAGAGTGGAGGGAAGCAGGTTCCAGAGAGAAAGAAGGTGATAGAAGGCTGATTGCCCATGAGGGTGGGGAAGGGAGAAGTTGTGAGGATCCCTGGAGAAAAGGCAGTATGTGGCAGAGGGAATGGGAGAGAGGAATATGGACAGGTAAGGGGGCATGGTTTCAAATCAAAATTTGGAAATGAAGGAGTCACAGTCGGACTAGCAACATGAGGGTGGGAAGGATGGATAGGGAGGAGTAGAGGGAATAATGGTGAGTACGAGGAGGAAGGTTGGTAGCAGAATGACAAAAACCCTGTTAGTGAGCACTAATCTGTTTGAATATCCTAGCTTTAAATTTTACTGCTATAATCTGTCCAGATATTCGGTACCTGCATTATGTGTGGTTTACACAGTATATTGAGTAATAGATAGGCTTATGTGAATTACAAGGCTGTAATTCCATCAAGAGGTTCTGGTAACATCAGAAACCAAGAGCGTGAAGTCTGGGTAGTTTGTAAATGTCACCAATATCCCAAGATGGAATTACAAGCCTTGTCACTTTCAATTGGACTATTTTTTATTTTGTCTAATATATAGTCAGAACTGTTAGTAGGGTTAAAACAGTCACGTACTGTGTAAATGAAGTTGTTTCCTTGTTAGTAACATGTGAATAAAAAGGCATTGTGTACATCAAAATGTTCTGCAGTAAGTGAAACATCTCAAACAGTTTGAGTGACACAGACATTGTAAAAAAGACATAATTCTCATAATTCATAATATAGACAATTGTTTAATGGCAGCATCGGGGATTGAGGCATGACAATGATTTTATTTAAGAATGGTAGCATCGGGGATCGGAGCATGTAAATGATTTTTAGAACTGTCAGCATCGGGGATTAGGGCATGATACTTTATTTAATAATTTCGGCATCGGGGATCAAGGAGAGGGCATGGGTTTATTTACTCATGGCTTTGATAGCATCAGGAATCAAGGACTGCGGCACTTTGCTGCAGGCATCTCTCAGAGAGGTGAATATTCTAAGTACTCTTAGACTAGCACTGGCTGGTCTAAGGGTACTTTGAAATTTACCCTTTCGGAGAGTTCTGAGAATCCCGATTTCTGGGATGTGGCAGCTAGCATTTACCACATACCCCTTTGCCCCCTGTCGCAGCCCATGTTTGGATGCACAGGTGGCTCAAGACTAGGTTGGGGCAAGCAGCCAGTGGTTGCTGCAGGCTGCCTTTGAGAATATTTCCCAGTGCATCTTTTGGGGCAAGGGGCGCGTTGCACCATTGTTTGTGGTCTAAGCCCCTTGTGCCCTGCCAGGAGCTTTGAGAATCGGGCCCTGGGAGTATGGCAACATATATTTGATGTCACAAATACGGGAATTTTCTGTTGTTGTCAGTCAGATGCTTTTGAAATATGCAGTGGAATCAGTAGTTTATGTGAACTGTTCAGGAGACCAGTGAGGGGGATAAACCGATAAAATTTAAGTTCAAAGTAATTGTGAAGAACAAAATGCTTTTTAAATGGTTTTAATTTTGTAGATACCTGAGGCCCCATACACAGTCCTAATTTAGTGGTACAAAGTAAGAACCACATTGTAACACAGTTCCTAATTGCACCCTTTGTGACATAAACAAAGGGGTTGCTGGCCTTTCTCTGCACCATCATAATGGTCACTGCAATGACACAGCAAAAGGGGAGGAGACCAGCATGCAAATGAAGCACTGAGCAATGCACAGACCCTACTCAGCCTCCAGTCACCTTTGCTGCAGGCCATAGCACTACTGACCCCTACAGAACCATGTGAAGCAGTTCTACAGGGTGGAGCCTCTCCAGAGGAGAGTAACTAAAATGGTGCAGGGAGTGCATCAAAAGCCCTGTGAGGAGAGACTGTGGGATCTCAGTATGTACACTCCCCTGCATACCTCTCAACTGCTATGAATTCTGCATAGCACTATGATTTTCACACTCAAATTTACCCTTGCTCCTCACAGGTATACTGATGTTCCTCATAATGTCAGAGCTATTTCTGGACACACAAACTATTAAATCATTGAACAAAGTTGATAGAAACATTCCTTATCACTAACTATATGGGGCCCACTATCTGTAGACATAGTACTGTTTAAAATAAGAAAGTGCTACACATTCTGGCCCTTTGCTATGATTTTTGAAGGCCAGTGCTATGATTTTTTAAAGCTGGAAGGTTGAGAGGTATGCTGCCCTGGAAGGGGGGAATGATAAAGATCTATAAGTACCTCACAGGGTGAACAAGGTACAGGAGAAGAGTATTTTATCAGAAGAGAAGGTCACCAGGACAAGGGGGCATGCAATGAAGCTAGAGTGAGGTGAGTTTAGGAGGGAAATGGGGAAGTACTTCTTCACTGAAAGAATGATGGATGCCTAGAACAGTCTACCACTGGAGGTGGTGGGAGCAAAAAAAGTGGTAGACTTCAAGCATGCATGGGATAGACACAAAGGAATCTTAGTAGGTGGGGGGAGGTAGCCAGAAATCAGGTAGGTTCTGCAGTGACAGTATAGGCAGGAACAATCTGGGCAGACTAGGTGGGCCAAACGGTCTTTATCTGCCAACAAATTCTATGTTTGTTTATATATATATATATAGAGAGAGAGAGAGTTGGTACAGGTATGCTGTGGTTCCCTGAGGCCTCTACATGGGCTCAAGACTGATGATGGACCATAAATGAAAACTACACATGCAGTGAAATGGGACTTTCAAAGGGGGTTCCAATGGAGACCAGTGATTACATCACAACAGTGGAGAAGCTGGGGGGGGGGGGCATTAGACTACCACAGCTGACCTGCAAGCAATGTGAAAATTCAAAAAAAAATCACTTCACCCACAATTGGGCCTTAAAGTATGTAAGTAGTGGTTTTAAGGACAACTGAGGTGGTACTGTCACTCACCACAGATTCTGGCAGTGACAGGGTGCCATGTAACTGGCACTCTGCCATGCACAGACCTCCCTTAAGGGCACATGCCAGCATGTGATTGTGTAAAAACTCCATTTGTGCCCACTGACATTGTGCAGCTACATTTACATTGCCTCTCTTTACTGCTGGGGGAAACTCTTTCCGTCTTCTAAGTCTGGCCTTTGTGTAATGCAATTTTTATGGGGTGGGGAGAGTTAGGTGGCAGAACAGGGTGTCTCTTTACACCCACAACTGCACCTTGTCACACTACAACTGTGTATTAGGCCCAAGCTCTACAAGATTCTTGTTTCATATGCTGTCTAAGCAATTAAATAGAGCTCAGCCTCTAAAACCACCATGTGATATAGTTTATCTTGGACTAAAAAAACAGACTTTTTTATTACAGAAATATAAACCTCATCTTTTCCATCAGCATATCCCTTTAATGGATTCTTCAATATCTGGGGAAACATTTTAAAATATTCAGACATAATTAAACTTATTTTTAAGTATTTTTATATTTTCTCTTTTTTTTGCATGAAAATAGGGTCTCCCACTGAGATATCTGCTTCTTCTGCCACTGAAATTATAATTCTGTGTTTGTGACATCATTGTCTGTTGCTGTAGGAATGATTAGGACGTCAAAAACAGAGGATTAGGGCTTCAACAGAGGGATACGTTGGAGGAGTTAATAAATTGTGAGACTCAAATGTCATGTTTTCATGCCTTTGACTTCAGTAATAGAATAAAGGGAGATGAGTATAAAAAAAGATTTGAAGTAAAAGCTGAAAAAGATATGTTTTAAAAAATTTCCCAGAGACAGTCTTTTTAATCTTGCAAATAACTGGGGAATTCCTTATTTAAGGAATAAGTCCCACTCCAGCAGGCTTCACTGCCATATATGACCACTGGAGAATTGACAGGCATTGGCAGTTAAGCAACCCTAAAGGTCCTGTCCTGATTACTGAAGCCTGCTGGATTAAGGGCTCATTTCCATTATGCAAACTGACCTGATGAAGAAAAAAGTCTTTTGTGAAAATGAGTAAAAGCACGCACACACACACACACACACACACACACACACACACACACACACACACACACGAAAACTCAAACCTAAACAAACAAAAAAAGTAACCTGTATTTTAAAATGTCCATTTTCTGACATTCCAAATGCAATAAACACATATGTCAGTTATGCAGCAAAGCCATGGAATGCTGTATTCTGACTGGCTGGTCAAATAAATGATCATGGTTTATAATTGTTAAAGTGAAATGAATGCCTTTGCTTTAGCATATTTTATTTTGCTCCACAGATACCGGTGATTTGCTTGCACCTGCAGTACCATTGTCTTCGCAAAGCTTGGATGTCACCAGTCTGCTCCAGGTCATTCTAAAATTAGGCAGTGCAGCCTTACCAGACGTGCTGGTCTGTGAAGATGATACCTCTTTCATGGCCATCATTTATTTAGAGTCATTGTACCAAGAGCTGCCCTTGTTTCTAAGAATGAACATTCTCGTACTTCAAAAAAGTGTGGGGTTACTGTTTATTGCCATTAAAGCACTGTTGTTAGCCTGCTGTATCTCATTGCCACATGTCAGTCCGCAGGGGCATTTTCCAAGGCTTGAAAATATAGGTGCCTTTAAGAAGGTTACTACTGTGCCATCACAAGCAACTTGTGGCCTACCTTCAAGGAATGCATTTTGTCTCAGTACTTCTGTTGTTGAAAGCATTCAGTCTTGCACCCAGCAGTTCTGCATCCAGGACTGTCCGTACAGGTCCTCAACCCCTTCCTACACAAGCCTGTTCTCAACAGGTCTTAGCACCTGTGTTACCGAAGACAAGAATGATTTGCACCCAGGATCCTTCGAAAACTCCACAAATCTGATTTTTTGGAATCGAAGAGATTGCTTTACAACTCCACCGTCTCCAAATCTTGGGCTTGCATCTTCATTTACATTAGCAGTATGGCTGAAACCTGAGCAAGACAGTGTGATGTAAGTACACTAGCTTTAAATGTGTTTGAAGTTGTTTTCCAAATACGAGTTGTCATGTGGTGTTGAAAGTGTTTTGAAAATTGAGTGTAAAAGTCACTAACTGTATTCACTTTAACTTGCAGTGAGTTTTTTTTAACTTTATGAAACCCTAAAACACAAAATATTACTTGTTATGTTTACTTAAAAAAACAAAACAACAAACAGCTGCCTGGCTCAATGGTGCTTGCGGTTGTGTGTCTGCCTATTGTGTAGGAAACCCTTCACTTCAGGCAGAGGAGCCTAGGGCATGCCGCAGATGCAGCACACTCAAACTCCTAGAGGACAGATACACCTGTCTGGCTGTTTGAGTGCCCCTTGTTGGTAACGGGGACCAGTGGTATCCTGAGTAACCACACGATACCTGCTACCCCTGTCATGCAAGTCAACCTCAGGAAATATAGGAAAACCACATCCCATGGAGAGAGGAAGAACTGTGTATTCTGGGTGTCTCAATGAGCCCTAGTGGAAGTGGGGCAGCCTAATGGGGATGTCATTTGTTGGCATCCTGCCCATTTGCTTCTTTCCTGCCTCTCACTATTACTTCCTAAAATGGGTCCCAAGTACTTTGCCCCTCCTGTTCTCTTTCTGCTCTGTGAGGACTATCAAACACTCCAGACCTGCGTGTTTATGCATCATCAGCCCTGGAACACCAGGGGGTGACACCGCAGCAGAAGATTCCGCCCTTCCTGGGGGAGGAGAGCATCCTGAGGAATGCCCAGTCCTTAGACTGATCCACAGCAATGCTATAGACTCGGGACATGAACCTGGAGTGTCAACATTTCAAATGGCTCCCCTGTCACTGCTCTAACATGCTACATTTTCCAGCATCCATTATACAGCTCCAAAATGTAATCAGCAGTTATTTTTACAGCTTTGTGTTGATTACAATTTCAAAATCATTTTTTTTTTACATATTTTCATTTACAGATGACCTCAGTTAAGTTTAATGATATATAGAGGTAACAATGGAGTCTGGGATTCTGTTTCAATGAAAAGGTTGCTATTTTTTTTTATTGAAGTGGATATGCATTTTGAATTAGTGATTACTTGAAAACAGGACCAAGAGTCCTCTGACAACAAAACCCCTTTAAACTGGAGCATCTTCATATCTGGAGCTGGTTTTGATCATTACTCATCTGAACACTTGGTTTACAGAAGTAAGAGTTTTGTGAGTATTGAATATTAATTCAAAGTAGCACAAACAATGGATTATTCATTACTTGTATTCTGAATAATGAATTAGTAGATACAACACACAGCTACTTTTATAAGGGTGTGCCTCGTGTGTTGTATTCCTGTTCGGGAAGTACAAAAAGTTTAAAAAAAGTTACAAAAGTATATAAAATAACCCTCTAGCCATCCCCAGGTGGCCATAACTAATCCCACCCTCCATCCCTTTGTCTCCTGTTGTTCCCCCATCCTCTGATGGGGAGCATTAGTAGACAGAATCCAGTCTCACTCAGAATTCACACTCCCAGTATAACCCACCATGTGCAGTTGATTAAAATGCTGTCTGCCACAGAGCTATAGTTGACCATTTCATTGTGAACAGGAAGGAGGGAGGAGGGAGGAGGGGCCTGCATGTCATTGCTGATGCTAGGCTGGTTCATCAGTTAGTTACTAGCCCTGACTACCAGGGGAGGTCTCAAGGGGTTTTTAACCAAGTTGCTTTCTATTGACCTGATGATGACACTCCCAAACCGACACTGATCTTTCTTTTGGTCTTACATGTTATCAGTAGGTTCCCTAGGGCCATGGTAGTTGTGTGTGGCCTGCTATGTATGTCTTTCATGGGCCTGCAAGGGGTGCTGGCACCATTGTGGACAAGGGTTATTTCCTATAGATCCTGGTTTTCTTCTGGGATGATGCCACTATGTAGTGATGCACGTGTATGCGTGCTTGGCATCTGGCGGCTGCCCCCCTCCCTTTTTGGTGTGCTCCTGTTGTATTGCCACCTGGCTTCCACCAGGTGGCAGTCACATAGTGGGACACAGCACCCCCCTCCCTGACAGAGGAGAGCTGTCCTTGGGACATCAATCCTCCTTCTCCCAGTCAACCCCCAAGCAATCTGTGTCCGTTCCTGAACCCAGGATTGTGGGCAGTAGCACAACTACTGCATTACAGGGCCAGTGGCTGAAGGGCTTTTTCTTTGTTTCATTTTACTGTTTTAAACACAAATAATGAAAATCTGAATAGCTGGGCACCTGAAAAAGAATATTTAGCTACATGTGTTACAGAAAGTATTTGCACACTTCTAAAAATGTACTTTTGCATAGTGTCTAGTAACCCTGAAGAGCAGTAGGTGTGATCTATAATAAACAGCATCTAGATGTAACCCCTAGGTGGCACTATCCCAAGGGCTACTATCCCTGCCTGCTTGGCTAGTAGCAGGTTAAGGGGCCTGGGGAATGAAACGGGTGCCTCTACCCGGAGGTCAGAGTTGTTAGTGGTCAAGCTAACCTGGGCTCAGCCCTCCGGGACACTGTAACCCCCCTCTTTCCCTTCTAGAGGCCTGAACAATATACAATAATTACTTTCATAACAACTCTTATTCACCAGGCAATTACCCACACTGTTTGCACTTACCACCAGGGCTGGTTCCTGTAGCTTGACCCTGGGGACCCCCTGTAAAACAAGCTTATGTACAGCAAATAGCAACAGTACAATACTTTTGGCACAAACTGGAACCACGGTCAGGTTAAATGCAAACAAAGTTAAATCTGATTTATTCAGGGGACTTGAACAAGGGAGGGGTGTAATCAGATTGATTTACTTAAAAGCTATATTAATCAGACAGTTATGCATGCAGTTCAGAGTCCATACGCAGTCACACACTCTGGGTACCCAGGTAGGAAAATGGTGGGCTAGCCAGGAACATTGCAGATGGTTGGGGCCCTGTGATGGAAGAAAGCAACATGCACAATGCAAACTATTTGTAATCCGGAGCCAGAGGGCTCAGTTCATGAAAGAAAAGGCAACAAGACAATCAGATGACAGCACTTTCAGATTTAGCTGTTGTTGCAGGGAGCTACACTGATGTTTACTTATTACGATACCCAATACTGGACACAGGCAGGATGAAATTGAGACTGCGGGTTGTTGAGCTGGAGTGCCCAGAAAAGCAGGGCCCACACGAATCACCAAGGCTTCGTTCCTGTTCAAAGCATTGAGCAGGGGGCTGATCCCCAGGACGGTCTCTCATCTATGACTTTCTCTGTGTAGCAGGTATTCTGGCTGGGCCAGTGCAGCAGGGCCCAGTCAAATGGAAATGGATACGGGATTCAGTCCGTGGAGCTGGATACAGCCTCCAGCAAGCAAAACACAGTTCAGACACACAGTGGGGAACCAAATCACGACCCACTATAAGCACACAGCACATTCATATGTAAGGAAATTTCACTCTACCAGGCAAATGGCTCTCTGGTCGCAATTACAGAGTCTCTGCACAATCCGGGAGTTCAGAGGTAGTTGGAAGTCTGGACAGGCCGATCGCATTCAGCAAATCTTCGGTTCTTCTACACGTTAAAGCCTGGTCACAATTCAGTGGCTTAATTTGCTCTCCAAATTCAGATTCAGTCCAAAAAAAGCACAAGTTCCTTCTCAGGGACAGCAGGCAGGTATGTAGGCCAAACTCGGGCCTTTCCACAGTTGTCCCGCATGAATCCACTATGGATTGCTGCTTGAACTATCTCGAGCTCTTACTTTTTCACTTCCCAACTCAGATCTAACTGAAACTGCAAGCAGTGTGGGACTTTCCCCAAGATCCAAAAGGTTCAGTTGGCTGATCTGTCTGTCAGTCACAACAAGGGCTCCCCCTCCAGGTTATTTTATGCGCCGAAAGCCCAAAACTACAATTCCTGCAAGTTTTGGCCCCACTAAGCCCCTATAGGCAGGCTCCATTTTAGAGTCCCAAATGTACTGATTGGCCTATTCTGACAGTCCAGGACCAAGATGATGGAAACAAACAGAACTGTCCATGCTGCAAAGAAGGCAGATTAGAACAAAATGCAATATTATTACTACTCTAACAAATGATCAGCAAACAAGTACATCTTCTAACAGAGCTCCCTCTCAGATTAATTCTGACTGCAATCCAGGCAGCTCTTAAAGAGACAGTACACAGAGGCTATATAGGCACTCTCTGGCAATACATTTAAACTGCTAAAACGCTGAACACCAGCCTGGCAGTGAGCATTTAGGAGAGCTCAAGGAAGACTTTTCGGGAACCCCCATTTGTAGGGGAGGTTACACCCTTCCCTGCCTGGAGAAAACTTGGCATCCGCATCAAGTCTGTACCATCATGCATCAGTTAAACTAAACTTATTACTTTGCTATACATATTCACTACACTTCATGATACTATATCCATAAGGACAATGCTTATGCATGTTTCATACAGGTAATACTGATTCCACTATGATTAACATACTTGTGACAGCACAATACTGATTCATGTTATAACTTCCTGTACATCAAACAATGTAGGAGGGAACCCTTCCCTATCAGCTAACTTGGGGCTGGATGGGGCAGGGGCACCATACTGAGAAGGAAGAACAATCAACCTGGAATTGGCCAATAAGCTTAGTTTGGGTAGTGAGCTCTGAGAAATATAAACACCTTTGTGAACCACATTGAGAGGCAAATCCACTGGCCTCGGGAGAATCATAACTGAAGCGCAATACTGGCTTGACAGCTCGGCCACTCTTTCTGGAGGGAACAGCCACAGTGTCTGTACTTTCAGCACTAACTTTGGAGCTTTCGTCATTCGTGAGGGGTGCCTCTGCATGGATGGGAATGTCCAAACTGGGAGCACTGTCAGCTCCTTGCTCTGTAGGCTCTGTTTCCACAACACTTGGCTCATTTAGAGAAGGTTCTGGCACAATTAGGCTTTGTGGCACTGAAGGAGGGCTGTCAGCACTCTCATATTGTTGTTCAAGTTCTGGTGTGTCACCAGAGAGACTCAGACCATCAGCCCCTTCTTTGGGCAAGCCTCACAGTTCCACTAAACACAGGGAGTCCACAGCCTCAGACGTGATACTTTGAACGTCATTTTCAGGGAGCATTGGCTCCAAGGACGAAGCTGGGGGGGTTAGGCAGTCCAGAAGACCCAGCATCATCCCCATGATTCTGCATAGGATTTCCATGAAACAACTGACTCAGTTCATAGGAGGGATAATGGGTATTACCATAGTCACGTTCATCAGAGGTGGACTGACAGTCGCTATCATTTTGGGCCTGCTGTGGGAGAAACCTTAAATTTGTAACTACTAGGGTAGGTTAACTCTGTCTCTTTTTTGCAGCAGCACATGTCACCGGCCCAGGGAGGCAATGTCTTCTGGCTCAGCTTCAATAATAACTTGGCCGATAGGCAGCAAGTGGTTACGGTGCATGGTCTTGACAGCTTTGGAGTTATTCTCTGGGCATACCTTGTATACTGGTAGATAATCCAACTTTCCAACTACTACATGAGGAAGATGGTGCCACCTATCAGCAATTTTGTTCTTGCCATGTAGTCACAAATTGTGTAACAACACACGGTCTCCCGGCCATAGCTCTTAAGCCTTTACTTTCTTGTCATGCCTCTCTTTGTTGGCGAGATTTCTTTTAGTGGCCATTGTCTGGGCCAGTTTATATGCATAGTTCAATTGAGCTTTCAGTTTCTGCACATACTGCAGGTAGTTTTCAGCTCGGACCCCATCTGAAGAGACCCCAAAACAGACATCAACTGGCAGGCGGGTCTCCCTCCCAAACATGAGGTGGTAGGGGGAGAACCCAGTAGCGACATTTTTGGTGCAGTTGTATGCGTGCACCAAGGTGCTAATCTGCTGGCTCCACTTATGCTTGTCTTTTGGGTGGAGGGTGCCCAGCATGTCTAGAAGAGTGTGGTTAAAACATTATGGTTGAGGGTCCCCCTGCGGCTGATAGGGGGTGGTTCTTGACTTCCGCACCCCCCATAGAGACAACATTTCTTTGATTAGCCTACTTTCAAAGTCTCTGCCTTGGTCAGAGTGGATCCACTGTACCTTGGCCACAGTAGAGGCCTTTTGATCTTTAGTTGGAAAAGCTTGTGCATACCATGTGAAATGATCCATAACCAGTAACACATTGCAAATATTCCGCTGATCACATTCCAACAACAAAAAGTCTATGCAAACCAGTTCCACAGGGGTGCTGGTAGTAATATTGACAAGGGGTAGCCCTCTGAGACAGGGCTTTCCTTTGCAGGCAATGACTGCAGGTCTTTACATGGTGCTCAACATCGGCCCCCATCTTGGGCCAGTAGAATCGAGATCGTACCATATCGGGAGTTCTGTCAATACCGAGGTGCCCCATGTAATTGTGGAGGGACCTTTGTACCAAATTTTTAAAGGCCATGGGCAGGACCAATTGCTGCTTGTCTACTCAACCACTGAGATCCACTGTTTCTCTGTATAACAACTGATTGTGTAACTTCACCTGGGGCCTTCTTTAAACAATAGGGCAGTTCGCAAGTCAGGGGAATGCAACTGGGACACATCTTTCCCTGCACGCAGGGCATCAAGTGCTGGCTGAATCATAGGATCTTGGGATTGAGCCCACTGGATGCTGTCATTGTCAAATTGAGGTAGTACACTAATATCTAGAGCAGAGAAATGGCAATAGGCAGATGGTATGCAGGTATCAGGAGGGCCCATGCAATCTACTAAATAGTCCACTGTGTCCGTAGACATCTGTTCATCTCTATTAAACTTCTGGCACAATGCTCGGATGTCAGGTTCAGATAACCTGTCCCAATCACTCTTGGAGACTGGCCTTCATGACAGGGCATCGGCATCAATATGGTTCAGTCCTGGACTGTATTCAACAGCATAATCATAGGTTGATGAAGCAGAGAGCCACCGGTGCCCAGTGGCATCCAACTTAGCTGAAGTCTGTACATAGGTTAATGGGTTATTGTCGGTCTTCACCAGTATCTTTGTTCCATAGAGGTGCTCATGAAACTGGTCAACAATGGCCCATTTTAGGGCAAGGAACTCCAGCTTGTGCACAGGATAGTTTCGTTCTGACGGGGTCAAGCTCCTGCTGGCAAAAGCCACTGTTCTCAAACCATCCTCATGGTCTTGATACAGCACAGCTCCTAGGCCCTGCAGACTAGCGTCTGTATGTAGCACATAGGGCTTGGTAGGGTCAGCATAGCCGAGGATGGGGGCGTGGATGAGCTGGTATATGACTTCGTGGAAGGCTGCTTCACATTCGGGTGTCCAGTAGGGCTCAAAAGGTTCACCTGTTTGGAAGTATACTTTCTAGGGTTCTTTGACAGCCCTTTCTTGTATTTATGGTTGGTGGGGGTAACCTGGGTGAGATTCAGGCCAGGCGAATCACCTTGGAATAGTCTTTTATGAACCTACGGTAGTAGCCACAGAACCCCAGGAAACATTGTAGTTCTTTCAAGTTATGGGGCTGGGGCTAAGTAGTCAGTGACTCGACCTTACTGGGATCGGTCTCTATCCCTTCTGTAGATACTATGTTCCCCACATACTTTATGGAGGTTTGAAAAAAACTGGCACTTGTCAATGGGCAGCTTGAGGCCAAAGTCTTCCAATCGGTCTAAGACTTTAACCAGTCGGGTCTCATGCTCCTCTAATGTGCGTCCGAACACAATGACATCATCTAGGTACACTAGGCATTCCAGCACATTCATATCTCCCACTGCACGTTCTATCAGTCGCTGAAAGGTGGCCGGGGCACCCGAAATCCCCTGTGACATTCTCAGTAATTCGTAGAACCCCAAAGGACAGATGAAGGCTGTTTTCTCACGGTCCTCCATGGCCATCAGAATCTGGTAATATCCGCTGCAAAGATCCAATACTGAGAACCATTTGCTCCCATTCAATCAATCCAGGGCATCTTGTATATGGCGCATGGTGTATTGATCTGGGATGGTCTGCCAGTTCAGGGTTCAATAATCAACACATATCCTCACCGACCAATTCTTTTTATGCACAGCCACAATGGGAGAGGCATATGTGCTCCTTGATTCCTGTATCACGCCAGCAGTGAGCATTTCCTGCAGGTGTCTCCTCACATCATCTATGTCCGCTGTGGCGAGGCGTCAGGATCTCTCTTGAAATGGCCAGTCATCATTCAGATGTATATGATGCTCTGCACCCTGAACACACCCCACGTCCCATTCTTTTAACGAAAACACTTGGTCTCTCTGGGCGAGTTTCTTGCTAATCCTAGCCTTCCATTCAGCTGGCAGTGGGGAATCACCAAAGTCAAATAAGTCCGGAGTCATTCTCTCCTTTTGGCCAGAGTACTTGTTATTGGGTAATACTACAGTGTCTGCGCAGTGTGCTGTAGCTAGAGTGCACCCTCTGTTCACCTGGACCTCCCGATCTGACACATTTTGAATCTGGACCATCACTCATCATGCATAGGCAAGGGCACGGGCAGGTGAGATGCTGGGTTTAACCAATAATACTTCTGGCAACTTTCCATCACCTGGTGCATCCAACATTAATATTTTGTTCTTTACGTTTCTCTTTAGGCAAACTTCTCCATGGATTGTGCACTAGGCGTTGGGGGCCAATACCAAGGAGTCAGGTTCCTTTTTCCACACTATCCCCACTGGCTCATCTGGGTCATCTTCATTAGGTTTCTGTTGTAAGTCATATGTCCTTTTTACTAAGGCTGGAATTCTTAGGGCCCATCCTGTCAGTTGCCCTTGTTTCTCATGGCACAATTATGCTAGTCTCCCAAACATTTGGGCATTTGTTCCAATTAACTGCGGAACCCCATCATACAGTCCAGTGGGGGGACACACTAGGGCTGGAGTCTCTACTTGCTCCTCTACACCAGTTACAGTTGCAGGAAAAGACAACCAGAGGCGGACATATCCTAGGTAGGGATAAGACTTGTCGCTAAGCCCCCACACATGTAGGCCTTCCAGGGATTGTAATGGCACATCAGATAAGTGTTTGTCATACCAGTTCTGAAATACAGTGGTCACTTGTGACCCACTGTAAAGCACAGCCCAAGTAGGAATACCATTCACAGCGACAGCAGTCTTCATTGAAGGGACCACTATTTTGGACCAGTCTGGAGGGACAACAGCAGGGGAATGGACAGATGATTTAGTCACAGAGGGGTTTGAGTTAAGATGGCCGAAGCCTTCACTGCCGTCATTTCGTGCACCCCTTGAGCACTGACTCATTTTCTGAAGCTCTCCTTGAAGCCAGTTCACCACTTTCTCTGAGTCCTTTTAAGACCGGCATTCCCTCTTCATATGGCCATCCTGGCCACAATTGTGACAAATGACAGGCTGTCAGGGCATCCTTGGGGAAAACATAGCAGGGGATGCTGGAGTATCGACGGGAGATTGTGATCTGACTTCTGGTAGAGTACCATGTCTCAAAAGTTCCTTTAGTGTGGTAGTCAATTCCTTGAGCTCAGCCGACAAGCCACCCTCAGTAGAGGATGCCTGAGGGTGCAACCCCACCCCCATAACAGTCACGTCCTGACAGGGGCCAGGGTATCTGTCAGCAGGGGATACCTCAGGGAACGCAACCGGTTGTACTTCTCTGACTTCCTTCAGCAACTCCTCCCCCCACCCTTTAGCCCACAGCGGGACACTCATAGTTGTCTCCACTTCAAACTTCAAACAAACATTTCGGAAGGGCCTTCCGGTGACATGATCACTTGGGCTGTACTCACCCCATAATTACAATCTTCCTCTTCACTTTCTACCTCCCAGAGTTCTTTTATCAAGTCACAGTAGTCAGATGGGTTACCTCTCCTATCCTGGAGCCTTAACTGGATGATCTGCACTTTAGAATGCTTGGCGTGTTGCAGTATGTGCCCCAATCTCACATGGTTCAAATCATTGGTGGCTACCCCACCTTTCCGGTAAGCTTTCTGCAGAACTCTTTCTAGGCGTGTAACATACACAGACAAATGTTCCCCCTTCCATTGTTTGGTACCTTGGAATTTCCACATCAAAGTCTCCCCGACTCAGTGCTCCCAAAATTGTCTTCAAGTACAGATGGGTACTTCTGAGCAGATGCATCAGGGTTCGTGGACCCCAAAAATTTGATGGCTTCAAGGGCGGGGCCCCTCAAACTTTCTATGATTCTTTTCCACTTCTCTACTTCTGCATGCTGCCACTCAGTTACCAAGGGGGCAACATATTCGATCCAGGTCTCCTGGTCATCCTCTCCCTGGGGGGTAGGAAGGGTGCCCGAGAAGATTCTCAGCCTTCGGTAGGAGTTGTGACTCATGGCAGGTACAGATATAGGGGCCAGCATTGGCACAGGCACAGAAGGTGGGGCAGTAACAGGTGCTGGAGTGGGAGGGGGTGTTGGGGAAGGAATGCCCCCAGGTATCAGGAATAGTTTCTTAAAGTCCTCTACAGTTTTCCCTTCCTCCAGCAACAACTTAGTGAATTTCTCCTCAAAAGTCTCAGATAATGGTGGTAGCTCATCCTCCCCAGGGTCTTTGCTGTCTTTTGTTATCACTCTCCAGGCGGCTAGGACCCCTTCTGAGGCAATAGTCTGTGGCACTTTAGAGCTGTCCATGAGGTCACTACACTCTACCAAGGCAATGAAAGTTTGGGCGATCAAATCAGCCTGTTGACCCACCACCACAGAGTGTTTTAAACATTCAACTTTGGAGAGTGTTTCTTCTACAGTGTCCTTACTGGTACCCAGGGGAATATCCAGTATAAGCAGAGCATTTTTGGGGTCGATCTCCTGCCCAATACATCACCCCACCAACTGGTGTACAGCCATTTCTACTGGGGTAGCCATTAATCTTTAACAATAATTCATAATTTTTGGCCACTAGAAGGCACAAAATCCCAGCGGTGCCTCCAAGATGTAACCCCTAGGTGGCACTATCCCAAAGGCTACTACCCCTGCCTGCTTGGCTAGTAGCAGGTTAAGGGGCCTGGGTAATGAAATGGGTGCCTCCACCCGGAGGTCAGGATTGTTAGTGGTCAAGCTAACCTGGGCACAGCACTCCGGGACACTGTAATCCCCCTCTTTCCCTTCTAATGGCCTGAACAATATACAATAATTACTTTCACAACAACCCTTATTCACCAGGCAATTACCCACACTGTTTGCATTTACCACCAGGGCTGGTTCCTCTAGCTTGACCTTGGGGACCCTCTGTAAAACAAGGTTAAGCACAGCAAATAGCAACAGTACAATACTTTTGGCACAAACTGGAACCACAATCAGGTTAAATGCAAACAAAGTTAAATCTGATTTATTCAAGGGAGGAGCGTAATCAGGTTGATTTGCTTAAAAGCTATATTAATCAGATAGTTATGCATGCAGTTCAGAGTCCCTACACAGTCACACACTCTGGGTACCCAGGTAGGAAAACGGTGGGCTAACCAGGAATGTTGCAGCTGGTTGGGGCCTTGTGATGGAAGAAAGCAACATCTACAACACACACTATTTATAATCTGGAACTGGAGGGCTGAGTTTGTGACAGAAAAGGCAACAAGACAATCAGATGACAACACTTTCAGATTTAGCTGTTGTTGCAGGGAGCTACCCTGATGCTTCCTCATGATACCCAATACTGGACACAGGCAGAATGAAATCGAGACTGCAGGCTGTTGAGCTGGAGTGCCCAGAGAAGCAGGGCCCACACATATCACCGAGGCATCATTCCTGTTTAAGGTGTTGAGCAGGGGGCTGATCCCCAGGATGGTCTCTCGTCGATGACTTTCTCTGCCTAGCAGGTATTCTGGGTGGGCCAGTGTAGCAGTGCCCAGTCAAATGGAAATGGATATGGATTCAGTCCATGGAGCTGGATACAGCCTCCAGCAAGCAAAACACAGTTAGTTCAGACACACAGTGGGGAACCAAATCACGACCCACTATAAGCGCACAGCACATTCATATGTAAGGAAATTCTACTGTCCCAGGCAAATGGCTCTCCGGTCGCAATTACAGGGTCTCTGCACAATCCAGGAGTTCAGAGGTAGCTGGAAGTCTGGACAGGCTGATCGCATTCAGCAAATCTTCGGTCTTCTTCAGGTTAAAGACTGGTCACAATTCAGTGGCTTAATTTGCTCTCCAAATTCGGATTCAGTCCAAAAAAAGCACAGGTTACCTCTCAGGGACAGCAGGCAGGTATACAGGCCAAACTCAGGCCTTTCCACAGTTCTCTCATGCAAATCCACTATGGATTGCTGCTCGAACTATCTCAAGCTCTTCTTCACTTCCCAACTCAGATCTAACTGAAACTGCAAGCAGTGTGGGACTTTCCCCAAGATCCAAAAGGTTTGGTTGGCTGATCTGTCTGTCAGTCACAACAAGGGCTCCCCCTCCAGGTTATTTTAGGTGCCAAAAGACCAAAACTACAATTCCTACAAGTTTTGGCCCCACCAAGCCCCTGTAGGCAGGCTCCATTTTAGAGTCCCAAATGTACTGATTGGCCCATTCTGCAGTCCAGGACCAAGATGATGGAAACAAACAGAACTGTCCATGCTGCAAAGAAGGCAGGTTAGAACAAAATGCAATATTATTACTACTCTAACAAACGATTAGCAAACAAGTACGTCTTCTAACAGAGCTCCCTTTCAGATTAATTCTGACTGCAATCCAGGCAGCTCTTAAAGAGACAGTACACAGAGGCTATACAGGCACTCTCTGGCAATACATTTAAACTTCTAAAATGCAGAACACAGCCTGGCAGTGAGCATTTAGGAGAGCTCAAGGAAGACTTTTTGGGAACCCCCATTTGTAGGGGGGGTTACATAGAGACAGTGTGTTACATCATAGAACTATGAATTCAACTATCCCAGATCTGTTCTCATCATAACCAGTGACTTGCTGTATGATCTGGGGCAAGTCATGTGGCTCCTCATGCTTTTATTCTCCCAGTTTTAAAACTGGATTAGAGGTGTTCCCAATACATCGGAGGGTAGTAGTGTACTTAAAAGAGGTTACAGCGGGCCCCTCGTTTATAATTTTATGGACATCTTGCAGACAGGGATAGCACCAGAAGCCTGGAAAATGGCTAACTCAAGAAAGGAAGAAGTTCAGACCAAAGTAACCACAAGCCTGTTATCCTTGTCTTGGTGCTTTGAAAAGTGTTTGAGTCAGTCATACAAAGATGTGCTGGTTCAGCCCAAGGAAGAGAATGTGTTGTCTTCACAAAAGGTAGCTCCTGCCCAACCATTCTAATTGCCTTCCTCGAGGATGTAACTCAGGCAGCATAGATGGGACAGGTAGTGGATATACTGTAGTCTGTCTGCACTTCAGCAAAGTCTTTCGCACTGTAAATAGTTTAATATATAGACTACATCTACAAGGTGCTCAACAATTAGTAAAGCTTCTGATAGGTGGGAAGCAGAGAGTGGTGATGGATGATCACCATTCAGAGTGGTGAACTATTTTGAGTGGTGTACTCCAGGGGTTAGTGCTGGTTCTATTCCAGATTTATTAATGATCTGAAGCAGGGTCGGCAGCAGGCTGATGACATTTCCTGACTACACTGAATTGACAAGAAGAGTGGACGTAGCAGAGGAAGGAAACCTGCACACATTTGTGGGCATGGGCCAAGAAATATGGGCTTAGATGTAATATGGGGAAGTATAAGATATGATACCTAGAAGCAAGGAATCTGGGTCACACATACTGTGCACCCTGTGTGGTGTGACTTTATACATTACAACTGAGGAAATCTGGGGGTGATTGTCAACTGTATTCTGAACTCATGCAGGAAAGGTGCTGCCACAGTCAAGTAAGCAGATGCAGTGTGCCTAGAAGTGCCCCCCCTCGGCTAAGTATGGACCTAAGGTGATTGATTCTGAACAAAAGAAGGTTAATGACCACTGCAAAGAGACAGACTGCTTCCAGGTGTAAACTCCCCCATGTGTGCAGAGGCTTACCTGGATCCTCAGAGCCACAGTCAGCAGCAGACCACATTGTACCCTCCCTCCGGTCCCCCAAGACTGGCATCTGGACTGGAATGGGAGCAGAAAGAAGAACAGCAACTCTTCAACACCAGCTGTGCCATTCATCTTTGTGGCTCTCAGATGCACATCTAGCCCTTCCCTGCCACACATCAAAGGCAGCTGCTTGCCGCCAACAGAGAAGTGCAATCAAGCGCTCTGAACTGGGACTTCTCTGACCACCCAACCTGACCAAAACCACACCAGGCACCTGCGCATCCACCAAGGGAACACAAATGTTTAAAGGCAGGAGCCCTTAGGGAGAAAAGGCTTTGGTGCCAGTGCACCAAGGGACTGAAAAGATAGGCAGCCATCTTAGCTACCTCTGCCCTCCCCCCCATTGACATGGCAACTGGGTCAGAGGGTGGCAGACCAGCCAGTTAAGATCAAGAGTCTGCAGAGAGAGCCAGTGCTCATGGGACAATTCAGGACTCATTAATTAACATGGAAGTCTGATAGCCAATCCACCATGAGGATCAGCCAGTCAGACCATCCCCAGTGACTGACAACTAGGACCAACCAATGGGAGGGAAGAATTCCCTAGTGAACAGCATAGACTGTTCCAGAACATTGTCAGGCTGCATCAGATACAACTTGGAGGCAGAACATCTGCCTGACTATGCCTGCATTAGAAGACTGCTTGGGTTTTCTCAGCCAGGAGACAGGAGGTGATTGCTGGTCATGAACAGCCAAGAAGGAGTGGATAGTAGAGACATCAAGAGAAGGGGAAATTTGTTGAAGATATCTGATCCTCTGCCTAAAATCTGACTGAAGGGGTCCTCCAAAGCATAGGCACAGTATAGTAGTGTGTCTGGAGCACCATCATTAACAGCCACAACAGCCAGGTGACTGATCCACAGTTCTGGGGACATTGCAGTAACAGGTGAGTGGATGCTGTTAGGGTCAAAGTTATATCCAGCCAGCTGATCTGCAAAGGGGCCAGAGAGCAACCAGCAAAGAGAGCCGAGAGAAGACCAACCGACTGAGCCAAGAGGTAATTGTCTAAGAGAGCTGTATTACTGATGAAGAGAGGCCAGAGTCATACTGACCAGCCCAAGATTGCGATTTTGACTGTCTGAGGCACCGCTGAGAGAAGTGACTAGAAAGCTGATTCAGGAGGAAAGCAGGAGGCTAGCCTGAATATAGAGATCTGCTGGGTTAAAGTTCTGTGAGTACATAATATGGGCCTTGGTTCTGCAACTGGAACCTGTTTATAGTTAGTGCATGGTTGCCCATTGTCATTTGGACTTTGGACTTTACAGTGTATAAATACCTTTTACCATTTTAGATTGTTAATCAGCCAATGAGACAGTGAAGTACAAGTATTACTCCCTAAGTTTATGTTTCTTTCTCCAGACAATAACACATGCAATACAACTGTCAACAGGTGTGCAATGTTCTTGAAGCTCGGTACACAGGGAAGCTCTAGAAGCTCATTGTGGACATAGGATTATACTGGTACCAGTAAGAAGTAGAGTAGTACCCAACAGTACATTTGGGCAGTGTTAAGGTTGAAGGTCAGGGTAGGCATTGGTAAAAACCATTACCAACTACTGATGACTTTATTTGCATTGCATTAACCTTTTTCCTTCCCTAGCTACTTAGACATCCCTTTTGTGAAAGGTCTGGAGACCATCATCAGGTACAGAATAATGGAGCAGATGGCTGAGGCCAAAGTTCTTGCCTTCTCTCTGCATAGCTTTATGAGAGTCAGATCCTGCCAAACCAATCTTATCACCTTCTTTGAGGGGGTAACCCAGGAGATGGACATGGCCAGGGCCATGGACATAGTCTGTCTGTATTCTGGACTTCAGCAAGGCCCTTGATAGTGTGGTTCATGACAATTTTCTGGGCAAAGTAAACAAGTGCACAAAGTGGATTGCTAACTAGCTTTTGGGCAGGAAGCAGAGGGTGGTGGTGGACTGGCAAAACTCCATGTGGAGAAGAGTACTCAACAGTGGGCCTCAGAGCTCTATACAGGGACCACTGCTGTTCAACATCTTCAACAAATTATCTGGGAACTGGGATCTACAGAAGGCTGCTTATGTTCGCTGATGACAGTAAGCTGGCCAGAGTGGTGGATTATCTTGAGGATTGGAGCAAACTTCAGGAATACGTGAGCAAGCTGGGTGACTGGTTTGACACCTGGAGCCTCTGAATCAGTGTAGCCAAATACGTGGCCCTACACTTGGGGAGGAAAAACAATACCTACACACTGTGTGGGACTGCTCTTGCTAGTCATGGGGAAAAAAGGACCTGAGGTCATAACATAAAAGGGGCTAGAGCAGGACAGGAAATTGTCAAGAGGCCTGCAGAAAACTGGGGTGCATCAAAATGTGGTGACCAGCAGAACATTAGATATATAGGGGATAGTGCATGAGCAATCATACACAACAAGGCTGTTTTTTCATCGAGAGGTTTGTGTGGTAACCAAAGACCTCAAGAGCACAGCTTGAGAGGTTGCGTAACCACAGAAACCTCGAGATGAAAAACCAGCCTGGTTGTGTAAGTTTGCTCATACACTGTCTTTTAATAGTGTATGGGCAATGATAAATTGACAAGTATGCCCTTAGTTTTGGGGGTTTCTTTCTCCGGTGTTCTCTTCCGGGTCTGTCTCTCACCACTGCGACCATTTCATCATGACTGGAGGACCAGAACTCACATGCGCGAACACGTTCAAAGTTGTGTTGCTGTAGCTACGTATCTAGTACACCACAACAAACTAGATAACGTAGCTACTGCAGCACAACAACATTGTTCTTGGTATCGATTTCTACCTAGAACAACATTCTACTATACATTATAATCTCATTGTTTTACAATGCTGTAGTCAGGCCTAACTAGGAGTACTGCATGCAGTTCTGTCACCTCAATACAAAAAGGACATTGAGGCAGTCAAAATGGTGCAACAAAAGGCACCAAAATGTGCTGGCATGGTATTAGGGACACAAGCTATGGCGAGAGACTGAAGGCCCTTAACGTGTTCAGAATAAAATAAATGTTTATGCTCATTTAGTGCAGGGAGTGGGGTGCTGCTGCAGGCTGGTCAGCCCAGTTCACAAATGACAGTCTCAAGTTGCAGTCACACTCAGTAGAATCAGCAAATGGACTGTTTGCTGATTCTGCTGAGTGCTGCTGTAGCTTGAGACTGTTCCATTATGTGTTCACCCTAGAAAAAGTGAGGTTGATAAGGGTCATGATCTCAGTCTCTTTCATACTAAAGGGTATCAGCTTGATCAAACAGTTGGAGAAGTTTGATCCGGTGTTTGTTCTGCAGCAGGATGCAGGGACATGCCCTAAAATTTAGGGGTGGTAAATTCAGGGGCAACGTTAGAAGACATTTTTTCTCTCCTGAGGATTTTTAACCTATGGAACAGCCTACCAGTGAAGACAGTGGACATGAAGACAGTACATGCCATAAAAGTAAGCCTGGCAAAATTTCTGTCTACCAAGGGAATTATCATTTAGCTGTCTTAGTTTTGAGAGTTCCTGGCAACATCTGGTGGGAGAAGATTTGTGCTATTTGACATCTCGCACTTCAAGGCGGGATCTTCATCCTGCTTGTATGATTCACATAAGTACAGTGATTCCTAAAGACTGTGATTTCAACTCTGAGACTGCTTAAAGCCTTTTGGCTTGAAGACCGCATTGTCTTTCTTCATGCTGGGAGAAAAGGGGGTAAAGAAGATTATTGGATTTCACTTTCTGTAACTGTTGGGGTAATTATATTTACCCTTTTGTCTGGCTTGGGACAGTATGCTAGGCAGCAACGAGTGTCCATCCCATCCTTTGGCAGGTGGAACTTTTACATCTGTGCTAATTATCTAGGTCAGACATTGTGCTTAGATCCTATGGACTTCTACTCAGTTTGAAATGTTTCCATTTATTTTCTGTTATTTTAAGCTGGAAGTACATGGGCATGGTTGTGTATGTTAAGTAAGCAATATTACCCAAGAGGGTGGGAGGTATTGGGCTATACTGAATGAGGCCTGACGCTGCAGGCAGAGGGCCTTATAGACCCTGGAAGGTCAGGTATATCCCAATAACGTCCACCCTGGAGGGCATTAGAGCGCTTAGAAAATGGGTATTTTTAGAGTATTTTTTTAGGAAAAAAATGAAAATGTATTCAAAGATAAAAAAATTTAGAAAATCATGTAAAGACACATATTATTTATAAAGTAGTCCTTCTACTGGTGGAATAACCAGTAGCGTGTGTTGGTGTTTTAATGAGCTGGTTATTTTATGTTGTCTTACTTGTTCCTACCCCTACCCACCTGTTTTTATTATAGTGATTGCCACCCCCTTCCCCCCATAGGAGTAGTGCCACAGAGGTCTATTTGCGTGACCAGAGTTTTCTGGGAAAAATTGTTTTTTTTTTGAGTGGGATAATAAATGGCTTAGCAGTGCTGATTAAGCAGAATGCCATCAGAAATGTAGCATGAGCACACTACCGGTGCCATTAAGGTAAGCACAGACAAGTGGCATTGGCAGTAGCAGTGCTGTACTTTAAGTCCAGCACAGACTGGGAGACAAACAGAAAAAAATTGTGGGTCAAGAATATGGCAACACAGTCTGGTTGCAAGTGTCAGTCACAGTGAAAGGTGTGACTGTGACTACATTAGCAGGTCTACGTCACGATCGGACCTGATAGCAGTCATGGCGCTAGTGATCGTCTAAATTTTTTTTGTTTTCTGTGGTGCAGTGGGGGTGGGCAGATGGCAAAGCAGGAGGTAGGTTAAGTAGCTAACAGTGAAATGGAAGAAAGAAGTTGTCGTGGAAATCACTTGCTAGCACTCTAGCTAAGTGAGAAAAAAATGGCTACTAGCTCAGGGCTGAATGTTCTTTACAGGTCATAATTTCAGTGGAAAGGCATGCAGTCACAGGGACTAGTTATTTACTGGTCTCTGTTGCCTGATACCTGCCCGGTTGCTGGGTGCTGTCAGCCAGTAAGGATCCACTACCATCCTGACTCATTTTCTAAAGATAGTTATTGTTTGTTTTTATCTAGTGTGTGAGTGAGGAGTGTGTGGTTAAGGATAGTTTTATTAGAGTGGTTGGTGTGGCTTTATTTTGTTTGTTGTGAGAAGGTGTTTTGTCTTAAATTTATTTTCTGATGTTGGTTTTAGTCATATGCCAATCTGTATCAGTCCCTCTGCACACCTACACTTCAGTAGTGCTCCACCCATTCCATTCTGCATTGCTTACTGGAGCAGTCTATGCTCACTGCATGTATCTGGGGATCCTGAGTGAGTGGAACAATGGTTGGGTGCAAGTCCTGGATGTACGGTAGGTGGCAGGGTGAGAATGATTAGAAGTATTAGACTGAGGAGACCCCTAGGGCTGGGGAGGTTACGAGAGAGGGGTCCACTATGTGACACCCCTTTTCTAAGTGCAGCCCCATAGGAATAGAGGGCAGATGGTGAGTGGACTAGCTGCTCCTGCTTCTCCCTTCGGGGTCTGTTGTGTAACACCGGGTCCCTGATGAATAAAACAGCAGAGATATTGGATTTATTACTGATTCCTCAGGTGACCTGGTGTGTTTAACCAAGACCTGGCTCCATGTCAACTCCAGGCCAGTCCTTGGGGTAGCAGTCAAGGCCGTGTAATCTGTGGTACACTGCCCAATGCAGTACCTCAGGGTGACAAGGAAGGGTGGTGATCTTCTTTAGATCCTGCTTGAGGCTTGCAGTGTAACCACTGAAGGAAACGAGGTTGTGTGAATGTGTGGCCACGAAGAGAGATGCAGGTTTGAGATGTAGGATTTTCCTGATGCACCATCCTCCAGGACGGAAACAGGAGTACCTACAGGAATTTGCAGATTCCATTGTCAAACCTAGATTGGACACCCCCAGCCTGATTATTTTGGGGATTTCAATGCCTGGGTTGATGATAAAGGATTACATTTTACTCAGCAATTCATCCAGCTGATGAATTCACTAGGCTTCTCATAGGTGGTTACCTCTGCCACCCATGAACAAGGCCATACCGTGGCCCTCATTTTATCTATGGGGCTGAACATTAGGAGTGGCAGGGTGGATACAGTGGGGTGCTTGGATCACCACATTTTACAGTTTTTGGTATGGCTCCCTGTATAGATTCCCCCAGCAAAGATGGCCCAGTACCGCACTAAAATAAATCTATAGCCTCTTAAGTTCCTGATGCTTCTGGGCATCTCAGGCATAGTGTCAGTGTGCGAGAGAAGTTCGATGGCTTCTGCAGATGGTTGTAATTTAGCCATCTTTGCAGCTATGGACTCCCTTGCTCCAATCTATTTCCACCCATTATACTATCGGTGCATCTTGTCATGGTATAATGACAAGCTGAGGTAGTGAGAGGCAATAGGGTGGAGGTTGGATAATTTCTGGAGAAGGTCCAGCTTGAAGGATGACAGACTGGCTCTGAGCCATTACAAAGACTATCAGAGACCAGTACAGCTGAAAAAAGCAGAATTCCTGTTAAGGGTTATTGTTTCAGGTAAAAATAGACCTGCTTATCTCTTCCACACTGTGGATAGGTTAATAAACCCTCCCTTTCTACAGTCTAGTGGAACTTTATATATTAGATAGTCTCTGCTTCCAGCTTTAGAATATGGCAGCGAAGTCTACAGTCTGACTCTACCGTCTTCTATGTGGCGACCTCCATCTCCTTTCATCAGAGAAAAGGGAAGTTGAGATTGTCAGCCCTAGCATACATGAAAATGATCCAGATTACCTCAATAGCTTCATACATAAACCCATCCAGCAATGAGGTTCCATTAAATAAGCCTCCTCCATGTACCAAGAACATGCAATACCACTGGGACGAAATCCTTCACAGTAGGTGCCTCAGCTACACTGAACTCCATCACAATCAGTGCTAAAGAAGCCCAGCCCATCAGTGCCTTCAAGACTTCAAGAGGATCATATACAATCATCTCAGTACCCCATATATTTGCCCACATCTGTACACCATTAATACCTCAGCTTCCCAGTCACCCACTCCACCATTATGCTACCCCTCTTGTTAATAGTACACACAAGTAATCTTGGTAAACATGTACATATTGTTTATATTTTACTTGTTAAAACATGAAAATACTGTATTATTTAAATTGCACTTGTAATTATCAACTGTGCAGTCTCAATTGGTACATAAATTTCTTCATTTATATATTTAATTATTTGAAATTTGCTTACAGCATAGGAGCATTGGGCCAAGGTCCGTTCTCAGGTTCAACCCTATGTGCAACAATATGATGTAAAAAACAGTAAAGTGTACAAAAATGCCTAAATACAACAATATGATATAAAAACAGTAAAATGTACAAATATGCACCATCTGCATGTACACTTAAGACAAATCAAACAACTAAATAACTTACCCTCCTGCGGCCCCCCATGCTCCCATTCCTACTGATATTGACCTGACTAGCCACTAAATCCTTCACTCTGTCCCAGCTGTGCTTCAAACCATTTATGGTCTTGGAGCTCAACACCTCCACTGGCAGGCTATTCCATGGCAGCACCACCCTTTCCATAAAATAGTACTTCCTCACATCCCTCTTATACCTTCCCCCCTCCAGTTTCCACTTATGACCTCAGGTTCTTATAGAAACATAATAACAGAAATAACAGTGGAGCTATTTCAAGCCCTGCATCACCAATGACCTAACAAGTGAAACTCAACAGTGTCTTATTACTTGGAGTTGTACTGTTACACCTTACCATCCTAGCATAGATAATAAGTGAGAGAGCTCTTACTTAGGACCTGGGGATCCTGGGACGGGAAGGGGGGTCCTAAGGAAACACCGTGTCATACCTGTAACATAAGAATTGTGATGGGGTCACAAAGGATCTGCAGCTATTTAGTAACTAACTAGGACAAACGAGGTGGTATAAACACAAAACAATATTTATCTGATACACATTGTCAGTGTACTACCACAGCATGGTCAATGTTCCATTGGCCCAATAGACAAAAAGGGGAAATGGCTTAGTACAGGTAATAATAATAATAATACCGAACTGCCAATTTGGGTGGGAAGGGCTTGTAGAGGTTTTCTTTTTTGTTGAAAGTGGGTTGGTTGGGAGGGGTGATACCGGTGCCATGGCAGTGACCCAGGTTCTGGAATGGAATTAGTTTGCACATGGAGGCCAGTGTGGGGGAGGTGGATAGGATTCCATGTCCCTGGAACCAGTCTGGGGGGGGCATGTTGATTTGCTCATTGGCCAACACCATTGTGGGTTGAAGTCAATAGCTCTCGCACTCCCTGCAACACCAACAGGGTGCTGGACTTCAAAACTGATTGACAGTCAAGGTGGGGCAGTGGGTGCTTTCCCTCTGGGTCATGCCATGGGGGGAGGTATCAAAGGTATAGGGTAAACCCCTGGTATGGTGGGTGATGGGATTGGGATGGTGGTGGCAGTAGGGGGCCTGTCAGTGGTGCGGGTCATGCAGTGACCAGACTTTCATCCTGCCAGCTGCTGTCCTCCCCATTTTTCATGCCAGCCCACTTCACTTAATGCTGTACAGTAAATGTCCCCATCAGGCCTTGACATGCACGTCAACCCCTTGTGAGGGAAGGCTTCCCAGCTGCCACAAATTGTTGTCCATGCTGCAGAACACTGTGCAGTCTCTTCTCAGGTTGGAAGTGGTGGTGCACAACAGAGCCAGCACCCATAATCATGCCGTTCAGCTACCATCCTGAGCTTGTCCCTGAATTCGAGTCACCATCCTGGGAACACAACACGCTACCCGTTGGGTCAACAGAAGACCCTGCACATAATGTTTCTTTATGACTTGCTTTTAGACATTTTAACCCAAATTTCCAACATAAGCTTTTTATGACCTCCTTCTGGACATGGCAGGTGTCATTTATAAAATACTGGCTGAAAAGCCATTTTGTGCCACAAGTGCAAAAACATGTTTTGGGCAGGATTTGAGAACTGACACCTGTCACATTCATGAAGTGGGGTGAGAGAATGACTGCGTTGAAAACTAAGGTTGAATTATTGAACATTTGCCAAATTATGAGTGAATGTTGAAAAATATCAATATTCCTTCATAACTTTGTTGTTTTTTAAATATTTTAACCTCACATTTTCAACATAATCTTTTTATAACCCCAACTCATGAACCTGGTTCACGATAGGTAACATTTTTCAAATCCTGCCCAACATGTGATTTTGTGGAGCGACTGCAAAATCACTTTTTGGGATGGCGTAGAAAAATTTCAACCCCCTTGTTCATGAGGTGGGGTCCAAAAACAGTCATGTTGAAACTGTAGTGAAAAAGTCTTAAAAAATGGCTGAGTTATGCGTAAAAGTCTTTTTGATGCCAAGTCCAAATTCTTACTGTATGTCATGAGCCAGTATTCATTCTTGCGACATAAGGCTTGGAAACCATCACTAAGCTCACGACATAACTTTCATGGTTCCCCAAAAAGTCTTTCTGGGCTTTTTTTTGTCAAATATACTCCAGAATCTTGCTAAATGGGTTTTGTGTAGATCAGCAGTTTATATTTTTTATATATATATATATATATATATATATATTTTTACTTTTCCAGATTTTTTCCCCCAAATAATGAACAAGATGGCTGTTCTCATGACCTACTTTATTTCCTCATGATGTAGCAATTGGCTCATGACCCAAAAATTCTTATGTCGCAAGACACAGCTCTCCTGAAAACCCTACTGAGCATGCTTAGAAGCCAAATATTTACAACCCTATAACCTTTTAACCAATCTTGAAAATGCACCTTCTTTGGCCAAGCCACTTCTACCCTGAACGTTTCAGAGGAAAATCCCAAACAACTTTTTGCTGTTGACATGGGCAAAAAAAAAAAAAAACAATCTGCCACAAAGTGCGGATATTCTTATTTTGATACTCCCTGGATCTCAAAATCTGGATGAGCAGCCATAACAAAACTTGCCAGATTATAAGAACTTGGCAGCCTGACCATGAGTGCAAAATTTCATGTAATTTCATCAAACAATGCCAAAGTTATTAAGCCTCAAAATTATAGGTTTAACATTTAAGTGCTTACCCAACCATAGTATACGGATGCTACTGTGCCTGTATAATATATAATATATGCTTATTCATTTTTCCCTCGCTCTCCCTTTCACCTATGTGTTTGCTTTTTAACCACTGCACTACACTGCTTCTCTAGGGGACAAAGATAAATCTTATGCGTACTGTATGTCCTTAGTAATAAACAAGTTTTGTTATGTTGTGAAATTGAGTTTTGCAGATGCCAGCACTTGATTTTTTTCTTTTGCTTGGGGCTGGAGCCCCTACTGTAAGTTTGGAGTTACACAAAATCTTTTCTTTCTTTCTTTCTTAAGGTCGGTTATTGAAAAACGTGTAAACAGACAGATCGTGTTCAAGCTTACCATCTCTGGGAATGAAACCTTATTTTACTATCATACAGTGAGGGGTTTGCAACCTCCAATGAAGGTTCTGACACTAGGAAGAATTCTTCCAAATACATGGACTCATTTAGCTGTGCAGGTAAGTGACGTTTGCTATTACTTAAGATTTGATTTAGTATAGGTTGCATTTAAATCCAAGTGATTTAAATGTGAAAGTATGTGCATTACGTTTGCAACGCTGAAATTAAGCAACATAGTTTTGCTGGTAATT
This sequence comes from Neoceratodus forsteri, assembly GCA_016271365.2. Taxonomy (NCBI): domain Eukaryota; kingdom Metazoa; phylum Chordata; order Ceratodontiformes; family Ceratodontidae; genus Neoceratodus; species Neoceratodus forsteri. Next base: position 1,179,233,322 of record CM057450.1, on the reverse strand, counting down.
TTTCACCCTCTGCTGCCAATGTGAGGGCAGTGGACCCCACAATCAAATTAACAAATGACGGGGGGGGGGTGCACCTAGTTTAGGTGTCACCAATACTCTCTGTGCTGGTCTGATGAACAACTTGTGAGTGAAAGTTGTATTTATGCGGGGTATGCAGTTATTTTGCATGCACTCTTATGCTAATGTTCAGATGATCTGCTACCTGAGAATAAGGTTGTGATTTCCCCATCAGCAAAGGATGCAAAGGGCATGCCTTATGATCTTTGTGTTCCCCGTTATTATCAGGAATGGGCTGTGAGATGGCCCAGTGGCAGGGGGGACTGAGGCACTGGGCTCCTTACCTACTGCCACACTTGCTATCTGTTTGAATGGACACAAGCTGCTTGGGGGCTGGTTGGGGGAGGAAGGATTGAGCATGCCAAGGACAGCTCCCCTCCCTTGGGATGGGGTATGTGCATCCTGTTCAGTGTCTCCCACCTGGAGGAGCTGGGTGACAGTGCAGCGGGGTACCAGAGAAAGAGTCCCACATGGTTGATGCCAGGGGTCATTAACACAGAGGTGGAGCTCGCACAACACTTTATTACACATGTTATGGGCCCTGGGAGAAAACGGAGCCCCTCCGAACATGGTAAGGATGAAGGCCCATTCCCCCTCAGGCCCCGCACCGGTTACTGGGCTGTCCAAGTCCTCTGGCAGAGGACAGCTGGTAAAGAGAATGTTAAGTCTCAGGGAAGCCGGGTGATGGGGCTGGGGGACCAGCCTGGAATGAGCAGTTGGACAGCCAAAGAGTAAAAACAACTAATAAATGGAATGGTCTGTGAGATGACCAGTTGTGTAGTGATTGACTGGAAAGCAAGTGTTGGCATAGAGGGTGGTAGTCCTTGACTTAAATATGAGTCAGTCATCAAAGGTTTTGGCACTGCATAAAATTGCAGTATTCATCTGAATGCATAAAATGACCCCCCCCCCATGATGTTTGCGTTGTAAATTTGATGCAGAGGGAAATTTTTAATCTGTTAGTGGCAGAAATCCATACAAATATTCAAGATGCATGTTTGTAGTCTCTTTCTTTTATATTTTATAATTCCCTTATTACCCAAAGGGACAGCCTCTGAACAGTCTATCTGCAAGCCCTTGACCTGATGCCTGCAGAAGCAGTCACTGCTGGCCCCTAGGAACTCACTTCTTGTCCTCTTGTATACTCGTAGACTCACAGAAACAAAGAAGTTGATAGCAGGTGACGGCCAGCTGGTCTGTTAAGTCTGTAGTCATCCCTGATTGACTTATGAGAATAAGCAAAGTAGTGGTCCCTTATCTCCTCTCTCCTCTTTGGTTTTATTCTTCCCCTCCCTCCTTTTACCACCTAATAACCCCATGTAACTATCCACTCATCCTTGAACCCTACCAATGAATTTGCAGGCACCACCTTGCTAGGCAGTTTGCTCCACCTGTCTAACACCCACTCTGTAAACTGGTACCTCCTTCACTACTGCGTAGGCTTAGTGGGAGTAGCGATGTTGCGAAGTTTTAATTTGCATGCGAAGTTGCCAAATTTGCCTCCGCAGATCATTTCACAAAGTTTTTCTATTTAATAGGAAATTCACCATTGGTAACTTTGCCTTGCAACTTCACCTGTAACTTCTCCTTGGGGTACAAAAAGGCAAGGTTGGGTCAAAATGACTTCCACTGACTACTCCTTCTTTTTTTTTTTTTTTAGACATAATGCTGTCAGATGTTGTCGAATTTGTCTGAAACTTAGTATGGTTTAGTCCAGGAGGAGGTGCATTTGTGATGATTATCAGATTTAAATTGTGGATTTGGCACAACAGATCAAAAATGATGAACAAGAAAGAGTGAGAAAACCAAAATATAACACACATTTCCTGCTTAGACAAAAAAGCTCTGGATCTTTCTAGGCTGCCTTGCTTTACAGTATACCTACCCTCCCTCACACCACAGCTTCATAGACTGAAAAAACAGACACCACTGCCTTAAAGTGCAGTAAATAAACAACAGTGGATCTAAGGTGGATGATGACACTGTACTCCCCCTGTTCAGTTGAGGCCATAAAGTTATGGTGAGTTCAAGAAAGCATGGGAGAAATAGAAGGCAACCCTAATGGTAGGAAAGAGAGGCTAAGCTGCTGATCATTTAGGATCTGGAGTTTAAGAAAGTAGGAAAATGGGCAGACTAGATGGGCCAGGCAGTTCTTATCTGCGGTCAAATCTTTGTTTCTGTGTAAATAATCAGCGAACCCCCCCCCCCCCAACACACAAATCTAGCATCACAAGGCCCTCTCGAACAATCTTTGAGCAATTTGGATTCAAAAAGGTTTGTTTTGAGACATATATTAGAAGTTTTATTTTTTCTCAGACAAGAACACACAGACTTCTCTCCTACTCTTTCTTTGGAACATTGCACTAAAGACAGCCTTTTTGTGGCAGACATACTGTTTCAGCAACGTGTCCTCCAGTCTCATAGTACATTGTAAACTTTGCCTCTTTACCAAACTTCGCTGGTGAAGTTACCAACTTTTCATTTCACGAAGTTATCGGTTTACTGCAAATTTGGACTTCACAAGACAGATTAACTTTGCAAAATGAAGCAAATTCACGAATTCATGAAGCAACGTTTTCCAGCTTAGCACATCACTAATGGAGAGCCAGCCAGAGCTTTCCTGACTAGAGGGGGAGGGCTATCAGTGCACTCATTGGTCTATGTGCCTCAACTGGATGGGGGAGTATAGTGACTTCATCCACCACAGATCCACTATTGTTTCCATGGTTTTTCATCCCGTTTGTCCCACCCACAACCCCTGAGGCATGGCCCAAAACTGGACCCCTTTTCAGCCATTCAGAAGTGGGCTACTGTAGGTCCTGGCCCACCCGCTGCCTGCTGGCTGAAGCTCACAACACAGGGCTGGATATAGACAGTGACCCAAATGGCCCTATTTATTCTGCAGTCTAAGAGGAGATGGCACTTGGCATATTATTATCTGACAGTGAATATTCTTCCTTACCAGACATTTAGCTTTGTCTTAAGCTGCAGTGTTGACATTACTGTGTACCTGAATATACGAGACGGCTACTTGTCAGAATTAATAATCTGAGTAATTTTACTTTATGAGCTGAGTTCTGAGGGATATGTTTAGAGATTATGGATTCTGTGTGATAGTAATATTGTAGCTCTTCTGATTGGATGTGGATGATTATTCATACAGAAATGTGGTGTACCTTACTGAGGATTTCTACCTCTGAAGCACTATATATGAAGTTCTTTGGGAGAGCAGAGAAGAGACAAATGCTGCTTTGCTAACCCAGCACAGTGTGACTAGTTTGTAATAAGCAGAATCCTTGATATGTTGTGATAGCAAGGGGTGAGCTAGATATGTTGCACAGTCTTAATTTGTTTAATCAAATTGATGTCACTGTGCACTGTTCCTATACTGCAGTTGTTGCAATTGTACCACCTGTTGTCTTCTAGAAACATGCTACTCTCATAAGTCTATCCTGCTAAAATAATAATGAATTAAATAAACAAATCAGTCAATCAACAAACATTGAGCATGTCTACAAGTCCCCACAAAACATGTTTTGATTCTTATCATTATTACGGTGTACTCTTAAATTTATCCAGTAACTCCATAGTCATTGTAACCACATTTCTGTCAGTTTTATACTATCCTGTGTGTGTGAAAACTAAATGTCTTACTTGCAGCCTAAATCACATCACAAAATAAGATGTTGCATCTCAAGGAGGTTTATCCCACCAAAAAAAGTTGCATAAAGAAGTAAACACATAAGTGTGAATGCCGTAGTATATTAGAAGTGGAAATTAATTTTTCAAGTGACCCTCACCCATACTGTAATTATTATATGGCAAGAATTATTCAAGTACTCTTATTGGTTGCCAGAGTTCTAGTGGGGTTGCATTAACCCATGTTACTCTACCATCTGGAACATGACCACAGCACATGTTTTTATGCACAACTGTGAATGAAGTCCCAGCAATTTTCAACAAAGTTTCAATTTGCTGTTAAAAAAATGGCTACCCCATCAACTAGCACATCTTTCAAATAGCACACAATATTTTTTTATCCATGGTGTGACATCTGCTAATTGCACCTATTGCTTAAACAAAAGAAAAATCCTGCTCTCTGTTGGAAAAAGACCCTTGCTAAAGGGGCACAGTCATAAGCACATGTTCTAATGATGTCTGTACAACATACTGTATGTGGTATGATTGTCTGACTCTTATTTTATTTGAAAACTAGTAGTGTAAGTGGTATTTTTAATTGGTTTTAAAATTGGGTGGTAAAATAGGGACGGGCATCATTCAGATTTGAAGATTTAAATAAGATGAGCAGCTCCACCCTTATTATAATGAAAGGCTCCCAGAGGCAGAGCCTGGGGTAAGGCAGACGTGATTTAAACTAAATAGCAAAGGCTTCATGACGAGCAGGGGTAGGGCAAAGCCTCAGTTTAAAGTTAAGTTAGCCCAGGTGGACTATTTGAGCAAGGGCTAGCAAGCCCAAAACTTGTTTCTGTTTTTATTGAAATAAATAAGCACCAAGTGGGTCAGGTAGGAGAAAAGTTATCCCCAGTTGCATGAGAAGGTAGTGCCCCAGGGTGACAAGGATGGGCTAGTAGTCAGGTGGCAACCAGTAACCTAAGCTAAGAGATAGTGTGTAAAGTTTAAAAAAATGTTAATGGTTTAAGTGCACTGTGTATCAGCTCCAGCCAGGAGAGGGGAGTGGACCAGCTAGTTAGATACTCCAGTAGCATAGTTGCATTGGCCCTAGCCAAGGACCCGTCTAGGTTGAAATAGCATACAAAAAATAGCGCGGTCAAAAAACACACAAGCAAAACAGTGGCAGCAAAAATAGTGCCAAGGAAAAATAGCGAGCCCTAAATACAGCGCTAACACCACCATGCAGCTCAACAGAGACCAGTGAACAAGAAACGTGACTCGGGGAGGGTGAAAGTTGGTGGGGTAATGCAGCTCTGCAGTGAACCTAACTGGGGGAGAAATTTGGGTGGGTGTGCAGATTGACTAAACAAACTTTGCAGGAGATGCAGCTTGGGGGTGGGGTGAAAAGTGGGGACAGAGGTGGATTTAGTATTCTGTCTCGGGGAGGGGAGTTGATTGACAGATGAAGACTGACACTGGTCATCCAGTGGGCATGTATTATATAATGTACAGTGCTCCTGTACAGTTCAGTCGCAGCTGGCTGGTGTGAGGTGATCTGTGCCAGTCGCCGCTCCAGTTGGGTTGGGGGCGGGGTGGTGGGGCACTGGCTAATGAGGTGGGGGGTCACTCAACTATCAGAGAACAGGGATGGGAGCTTGTTTAATGGAAACCATGCTCGGGACTGGGGGGGGTCACACTGGACTACCATGGATACCAGGGGATATAATTGCTATTTATATGAAGATCATAGCCTGGAAAGGGGGAACCACTAGACTACTAGGGATATTGGGGGGATATTATTTTTATTAATATGAAGTTCAGGGCCAGGGAGGTGGGAACCACCAGACTACCAGGGATGCCGGGGGATTTTAGTGTTCTTACTATGATGATCGGGGATGGGGGCAATCGCAATGCTATACCAGTGATCAGAGCATGGGAGGGGGGGTTCTTACATTTGAATGGAGATCAGGGCTTGGTTGGAGAGTGTTATAACATTTGAACAGTGATCAGGGCTTGGAAGGGGGTGGTGTTACATTTTTACGGTGATCGGGGCATGGATGGGGGGTTGACAACATGTCAGACCAGCGCGCGGGTCTTGGGGAAGGGGGACCATGTGACTGGCCCTGGACTGTGTACAGGGCACCACCCTGCCCTGCACACAGTTAAAGTAGGTTTTTGTGGACTTATGTTTCTGCCAGTGCAGCTGGCTGTGTCTTCACCAGGGGTTGTTTGAATATGGCGATACGGGGAATATGCATGAGGGAGCCCTCATTTGCATTCTCACATTGCATTATTCTGCACCGCTGCGCAGTCAGGTTTGCAGGGTGCATCGGGGCCTTCTGAATATTGCCACACCCCCAACAGCCCTTGCAAGTGGACGCATTTAGGGATACACTGCGCATCTTTTCTTATTATGTGGACCTATGTGTTTGCTTGATATTTTTTACCATGAGCACCTCTTTCTCTGTGCAGCTTTTCTTTAGTGTTTGCAAATATGGATGTTTTGGTGGATAATGTATGGCTTAACTCTACCAAATTCCCATGTATATGTTAATGTAATTGGGTATTAGTGTTACACTGATGGCTGTGCCACTCACTTGCAGATAATGTGTACTCAAGAACATAAAAGAATTACAGTGCAAAGCCTTGGTTAACAAAATGATGAAATCAATACATTTTTCAGAAAGTCCTTCAAAACTAGGAAACCCTCATAATGAGGAATATTGGTGTAGAAGGACTCAGCATCCATACTGACTAATAGCCAATAAGGATTAACCTGGAGATTATCGAAAACATTTACAGCTTTGCTCATTGGTAGATATTTCTTATATGAGAATCAACAAGCTGTGATAAGGGTTCCTTCAGTAAACCAATTTGCAATTATAGGTCTAGCAGGAGGTTGTTCCAAACATGTATGCATTTTAGGCATGGTATATACGGTGGTCCTCAGTGAGTTTGAAACCTTGAGGAAATTCCCGGTTTGTATATATTCCACTACTCCCAAAAAGGACTTGTTCCTCAACCACGTGGAATAAGAATATACTGGGGCCGGGATATTCAAAGGTGTTGCGCCTGGCGCAACCCCACATTGCTCCCCGGCAGGATATTGAGAAGGCTGCCAGGCACAGTGCAAATCCCAGGGTGAAATGCAAGTGTATGCGGTGCAGATGCAGGGGGCGTGCCCATGCATATGCAGCACATGCCGATATTCAGCCTGGGATGTGTGGCGCATATGCCAGCGCACCCCTGCATTGCGCCACATAGGGGGGCTCAAAGTTGAGTCCATGAAACAGTGGAACAACTCCCGTCCACCCACAGGTGGGCTGCTGTATTGCAAGGTGCAACACAACAGCCGCCAGCTGTGGGTGGCCCCCAGCCCACTCAGAACACCGTCATGCAGCACCCACATAACCCTGGTAGTCTAGTGGTACCCCCCACCCTCCCGTGTCCCTGATCAGCAGTTAAAGTAGATTAAATGAGCCCTGGTAGTCTAGTGGTACCCCCCTCCCATGTCCTTGATCAGCGGCAAATGTTGCTTTCATTAAGCCTTGGTAGTCTAGTGGTATGCCCCCGCCCATTGCCGCATTCTCTCCATAAAACACATCCCTGGTGATCCAGTGGCACCCCACCCCTCCTACCAACACAGAACCCCTATGCCCACCCCACTCACCCCCCATCATCGGCGGGCGGCTGCAACCCACCTGTATACCGCCTGGCCGCCCACCGACTGACAGGTACAGTATGCACTCTAAGCCCATTAGTCCACAGTGTGGACCAATGGGCTTGTAGGGCACACTGTACTAGACAGACCCAAATATATGAATGACTTCATTCACATATATGGGACTGTCTAATGCAGTATGCTCTGCAAGCCCAGACTGTGCCTGTCATTCAGTGGGCAGCCGGGCGGTATGCGGATGGGTTGTAGCCTTCCACCAATGATGGGGGAGCGGGTTGGGCATAGAGTTCTGTGTGGGTGGGGGTGCCACTGGATCACCAGGGATATGTTTTATGGAGCGATCATGGCAATGGGCGGGGGGTTACCACCAGACTACCAGGGTGTACTTAAATCTACTTTAACCACCAATCAGGGACATGGGAGGAGGGGGGGTCCACTATACTACCAGGGCAGTGTTGTATTGCGGTTTTACCGCAATCACAACTATGGGGCCGGGGGATACCCCGGGACCCCCACTGTGCACAGGTCATTCTGTGCAGGGCACCAGGTGCACTTTGCTGGGCTGCCCGGTGCAAGGCAAGTAAATGGGGCCATAATAACATGCAATTGGCCCCTGTTGCGCCTTGCATATAGTATGGCCTCATTTGCATGCCCTCTGCTGAATATCGTGGGTGATGCGCCCAGCGAAACTGTGTTTGTGCTGGCGCATCCCCGTGCTCCCTAACTGTGGCTTGCGCTGGTGCAGTGCCACTGCACCAAGTGCATTATGTGCACCGACCTTGCCATATTCAAAGGTGCTGCACCATGGTGCATCACCTTTGAATATCGCCTGGTCCTGGCCCTGGTGTAGCCCAGTTGCACTGCACCCAGGCTTGCGCCACTGCCCGGTGCAGTCTGAATATCTGGGCCTCTGTATTTAGGCTATTTTAAAAAGAAGTAATAGATCTAAAAAAAGAATTTTAAGTTTTAAATTTTAAGACCAAATTTTTAATTTTCATTGTTTCTAATGTTCTTGAGTATGTATTGTTGTTAAGTATTCTTTTGCAAGACATTTGTCTAAATGTACATATTTGTACTAACTTCTCCACTTATTGTAACTTCAATGACCTTGTTATATTTATGCATTTTTATTGCTCCATTGTATTTTATGCTTATTTTGTACTGTTATCGCTGTGTTATATGCCTTTTACCTTTTACTCTATTGAAAATTGAAAGTGTTGTTTATTGTTTTGTACTGATAAAGCTAATTTATTATCGGAAAGATCTTGAAAATTGGATTCTTAATCCTAACGGTCCTGGCCTGTATATAAACAATAGAAGTTCTACTACTACTACTGATTCTGTGGTGCCCTTTAAAATGGGCACTTGCAGCCCAAGGCCAGCTCAGTTATCAAAAATAAATAAAATAGTTTATTGTGTGTAATGATGAAAAACTAAGCAAGATTAATTTGAACTGAGTAGCATTCCACTTAAATTATATTTTCTATTCCTTTAATTCTTCCTCATTAGACTCCCATGGAAACATAATAATTTCTTCCTATAGCTGGTTTACTGCTGTTTAATTTATTGCTGAAGTCACAATCCATTGTTCATGACATCATCATTATTTTGACAGTAATAAAGTGTGATGCCACTAACAGAGGATTATGGCTTAAGCAAAGGTTTAGGCAGCAGACAAGGATCACATTTATATGCAATTTAACCTAATCTAGTATTGAAGAATAAAGAGACTTGAAATGAAGACAGTAAATAAAACAACAGTGGAATTGTGTCTATTACTTTTTAAAGCTTTTTAAAAAGTGACTAACTCACTATAAAATACCCAGTTTGAATTGCCTTGTGTTATACTAGATGGTTGATTATACCAGTCTAGGTTGCTGGATGTATCCTTCAGGGGGTACAGTGTAATCCATGTGAAGCATTGTACAGTGCTATAGATTCACTCCAGCCTCGTTGGCAACTCATGCTGTCCCCTTGCATAGAAAGGCAATGTATATGTGATTCTTTGTGACATAAGCTGCTATGTTCAAGCATGTGTGATCATTTTTGTTACTGTGTCAACATTCCCAAAGAATATGTGCAGATTTTAGTTCTGTAGAGTGACAAGACGGTGACTTGAAAAAAGGGAAAATATGTTCAGAGAATAACAGAAATGAGAGATGTGCCAGTAAAAATTAAATCAACGTAAGGCATTTTAGTACGCTAGTTCATGTTACTGGTGTACAATTGTCTGTTCAAAATTTGCATTGGTGTTTGATTGGTGTTGATTATTCAGTGATGCATTTTATCAGCAATATCACTAGTACAGATTCATAATGATATAAAGTAAGCCCTGTCTTAGCAAGGTTTCTACTATTTCTCATTTGCATACTGTCAAAGTGCAGTGGCAGGCATTCCAAAAGAGATTAGACTCTCCTCTCCTGATGTGTGTTATAGTGATTTGGGGGTGGGGAGTATAAGTCTTATGTAAATTTCTATAAATTATTTTTTTTTCAAGGATGTATTGCCTGTCATTGGACACTGTATATAACAAGGTTTTACATCTGTATGTGTATATGTATATGTATGCTCCACTTGCATTTTGTGTTGTATTTTGAAACCCACTTACTCAATCATCATCAAATTTGGTGTAGAAATTCACTAGTAATGCCTATTGAGGGTATCAGACTCTTGACTATGATGTCCTTATTGGGCATGATTTCTGGCTTGCAATTTGCTGTTACAGTTTGGCTAAATCTTGAGAACTATTTCTCTACATGTAGGAATGTGAGAGTACCTTTTTTGAATACTTGGTAAGCATTCATATTCAAACTCCAGATACTGTGGTATTCATTATTTGGTCTTTTAGATGGAAATAGTGAAACATACTATTTATCAAAGCAATGTTCTCCTCTATGGACCTGGTGTAGCATGTACATCCCTCTATGCCCCATCCAGAGCCTGTAACTAGTTCATCAGCTACAGGTGTCATCTTGGATCCACCCCAGTGAACACAATCCATCCTTTTGGCTGAAATCTGGGATATGGCTATCCATGGTCAATTCTGTAGGACCTAGTGGACTGCATCTGTGTGGTAATATTATTGCATTGAATGAACTGAGGTTAATCCCCTCCCCCAATCACTTGGCTAATCCCATCCCTCCCTCCCCAATCAGAGGAAAGTATGGAAACCATAGCACAGGTTCCAAGATTCTACAGCAGGGACAGTCATGCTTGACTCAGTGAAGTCATGATGACCATGTGTGTTTTTGGAGGTTTGTTCACTGAGTACTTGAGCACTGAGGTTACATGCGTCTGAGGAGGATGGCAGTTGGCTGACTGCTCCTTTCCACATACAGCTATTTATAACTTGCCTTTGCCATATGACTTTCTCAAGATGGATAAGTTGTGGAGGGATAGACATTATATGTGACTGTTTATATCACTGAACTGAGCTCTGTGGTCTGATAATTAAAACTACCAAATATTGTTGTGAGATTTGTTTTGTACATAGAGGTACAGAAGAGGAGACACTCAGACAATTCCAAACAGAGGTCTGTAGTCTGAGACACAAAACACACAAGATTGATCGTTTCTGTGCATCTGTCCAAACCACAGACCTATTCTAAAGACTTAGTCCCAGTGCAGGGCATCATGGGTATTCAAACTATTGTGCAGTGCTTACCAAATATAGATATTGTTACTACACAGTCTTTTGTTTTGGTTAGATATTTACCTGATTGCTGTTCGTTATTTATGCTGACTCACTGATGTGTTTAAGTATATTTCGTTGGGTCATCTCTGTCCTAGACTTGGTTCTGTGTGTGATCTAGTAGGGCAGTCATCTTCTGATTCCTTCCTACAGCAGCTGTGCATTTTTGGTATAGCTGATCAATGTATTTGTTTATGTTTAAGATCTTTGTACTGTAACTGTTACACAAGTAGCACACACATTATTACCTTAACGTACAATATCTGATAGAGCTTGCAACTATTCCTGGTCAAGCCTCAGCAAATCATAGTCTGTACGGTCTTCCCCAGAAGGTGTTGAGAGCAATGTTAATAGACAGTCTGTGCTTATTCACAGTGCCAAAAAGTTTTCTAATCTAGCAAGGCTGGTTCTAGTTTGAGTAGCAGTGGGAATGGGGAAAGTAGTACCAAGGATAATACTTCTGTCACCAGAATTACATGGCACCAAACATTTTGCAATTCCAGCTTTTTACTGTTGTAGTATAGTAGTAGGGCTTTAGTACTTGGGAATGGAGCTGTTTGGTTCACAGCCACACTATCAGTCTGGTCATCATAAGTGCCCTACAGCCCACACCATCTATGAGCATTCTCTCCATTCCTTCAACGTCGCCAACCAAGTCTGTCAGGTGCAAGAACACGTTCAGCTTCCCCAGCATTATCTCCACTAGGATTTTACCATTCAACGCAACAGGGAATACTTTTTTCTTGCAAGGGTCTGGGAGCAGAAATGTTCCCTTAATAAGATAAGCATAGTGACTGAAATTGGGGGAATTCTAGACAACAGTACAGGACAGTGATAGCGGGCATGGCGGTACTGCTGGCCTCATTTTAATGGAGCATCCATGACCTCAGTGCTGGGTCTGCATTGCCCAATCATGTAATTCCCTACAGTGCAGATGTTTAAAACATTGAAGAGGCAGTTGTCAGATGAGGCCAACAAAGAGACAGGCCACACTTCACATCAGGTGACTATCCTTATGCAGCAACTGACAGGAAACAATAGAGTTTTATAGAGAGTAAGACAATAAAAAGTAAACTTTTTGCATATTGCTTGCCACCCATTGTTTTTGACAGGGCCTGCAGTTTGCCAGGCCAAACCATGGGGAGACTGTATTTCATCAGCAGCTGTGCACTGAGCTTTTGTACCACCTGTGGGGGTTGGTTACAACAGCTGTGCATCAAGTGGAGAAAGACTGGCTGATATTATCACTCTCTTGACATACAGGAAATAGACGAGAGTAAGATCAGCATGAAATAATGAGATAAATGTGAGATGAGAATGAGATCAACCTGAGATGAGAATGCGAGCAGCATGAGATGAAAATGAGATCAGTGTGAGATGATTCAGACATTCTTGGTGTCTTAGGCTACCATGACTTTTGGGTGATAAGGGCCATGGTGAAATCCCTGGTCCTGTTTGAGAGCAGCACCTGTAACCATGATGCTGTATCTGCATTACTCAGTCAAGAAATCAGTGCGGTGCTGAAGATACCAAAAGGACCACTTAGTTGATTTGCAATATAGGTTTCCCAGTGGGGACCTGCTTCTACCCATTACCACCATCTGGGTGGACTGAAGCACTGGGAGATTATGTGACTTGCACAAGGTCTTACAGAAAGCATTTGATATTATTTAGCTCTAGCTGGCCTTGAACCAGGGGTTTCCTAATTCCCAAGCTGGTGCTCTAACCACTAGACCACACAGCCTTCAGTTCTTCCATGAAGATATCATGGAGTGTGAAAGGTTGCTTCAGTGCTACTGGCAGGGGTTATGGGTGGTGGTGGTGATGTATATCCTACATACTTGTCCCTGACTACACATTGATATGATGACATTTCTGGAGGTGTTGCTGTACCATTTGCAACCTGTGACACTCTTCTTCTTGTCCAATTGGGTAAGACAAATTAGGCTTGGCTAATTTTTCTTAAGCACTTAAAGTTCGTCAACCTTTAATATGCTGACCTCTGTGACAGACAAATATTGAACTGAATTGAGTCTCTCAGGACAAAACAACTTTTTTGTCTTAATATCAGCAGCACAACATACACTTGTATTGCTTAATGCCAGAATCTATTTTATAAGTTAAAGGGACACTGTCAACCCGCTTAGGCCTCAAAGTGTCCCTCGTTTAAAAAAGCACATTTAATGATTGTTTACATTCTGTAGAGACTGTTGATGCAGCTGGTAGATAGATTTAGATCCTCATTTCCTTATAAAAAGTGAAAAACTCACTGCCCACCATACTGGTGTTACCACACCAAAATATGTTTATTTACATTTCTTGACCAGCTCCCATTGCATCTTTCCTGGGCTCAGGAACAACCCTAACACTATCTAGCCACTCATTATGCAATGAGAATAGAGGAGACTAATTGTATCATGAGTGGCTCACTGTTTGAGAGAGTTTCTACTGTTCAGGAAGTATGCAATAAGAGCAGTTCAATGATTTGAAGCAAAACAAAGCAGGGCATAGCTGTACATTAACATGTATTTCATTTCTAATAAACAAGGAGGCAGATAAAACAACTGGCAACATCAATGAATTTTAGAGAAAGTAAGCAAATCTTGAAATGTGGGGTTTTACCTAAAAATAGTATGATGCAAAAAAGGTTGTCAGTGTCCCTTTAAATTTCCATAACAAAGAAGTTGCTGGGTCTTGGTAGAATGTGTGTTATTAAAGGAATAATGCCCAACAGGGTGGGAGTTATGCTGGGATAACATCCCACCTCGGGTGGTTGGGCCCGAGGCCAGCAGCTGAGGGCGTCCAACACCCGAGAAGGGATGTTATCCCAGCATAACACCCACCCTGGAGGGCATTATTCCTATTATACAATGACTTGTTTTTTTTACAATAAAAACATTATTTTAAAGAATGTTTTTGTTAGTGTGTAAAACTATTTTTGTTTCTTAAGAGAAAGAACTCAGCCTCTATATCCTACAAGCAATCAGCTGGAATGTTATGCCAGGATAACATCCCTGCTGTGACAGCTAACTGACCAATCAGAAACCAAGATTATTTCTTGCCATTGTATAATATAGTTTTGCCACTGATGACTGAGTCTGACTTTTTAATTTTCAAAGACAAGTATTACCAGTACTTTTTCTTCTAAATAAGAGACATTAGTCTTTACTTTTTCTTAAACTCTGAAAGTTCAGCAACTTTATATATGCTAACCTCTGTTACAAACAGATACTGAACTGATACTGAATCCTTCAGGATGACTTGTCTCAATGTCAGCAGCATAACAGACACTTGTAACAATTGCTGATTAAAAAAAATCTCTATGTGGTCTTTGGGCTACTACAACAGTGAAGTAAAATGTATAAGTAGCATTACATTTTGCAAGCAAAAGTCCCACACATACTGATCTGCATGGCAGATCTGATGGAAAATGAGAATAAAACAAAAACATCCTCAATTTTGGTTGCCAACCCAATAAAATGAGTTTTTAATGAGAATGTGTGCATTCTATCCCCTTTCTCTCATTATTAAAACTAATTCCCACTTTTGTGGTTTGGCTACAGTTTTTGTGATTTGTCTACAAAGCTCTGCTGCCAGTTAGCCAAAGAAAAAACATTACAGGTTTAAAATTTCAGGTGTAACCCCCACAAATGGGGGTTCCTGAAAAGTCTTCCTTCAGCTTGCCTAAATGCTCATTGCCAGGCTGGTGTCCTTTGTTTTAGCAGTTTAAACGTTATTGCCAGAGAGTGCCTGTATAGCCTCTGTGTACTGTCTCTTTAAGAGCTTCCTAGATTGCAGTTATAATTAAACGAGTCCTGCCCAGGCTGCCAAATAATCGCTCTGTTCTGCCATCGCTATTAGCGTAGAGGGAGCTCTGTTAGAAGATGTACTTGTTTGCTGATCATTTGTTAGAATAGTAATCATATTGCAGTTTATCTAACCTGCCTTCTTTGCAGCATGGACATTTCTGTTTATCTCCACCATCTTGGTCCTGGGCTGCTGAAATGGGCCAGTTCAGTACCTTTGGGGACTTTAAAATGGAGCCTGTCTCCAGGGGCTTTGTAGGAGCAAAATTCTGTAGGAATTGTAGTTTTGGGCTTTTGGCACCTAAATGAACCTGGAGGGGGGACCCTTGTTGTGACTGACAGAGGAATCAGCCAACCAAATCTTTTGGATCCTGGGGAAAGTCCCAGACTGCCATTTCAGTTCAGATCTGAGTTGGGAAGTGAAGGAGTAACAGTTCGAGAGAGTGGAGCATTAATCCTTTTTAGATTTGTGCGGGAGAACTGTGAAAGGGCTGAGTTTTGGCCTGCCTGTCTGCCTGCTGTCCCTGAAAGGGAAATTGAAATTTATTCGGACTGAATCCAAACTGTGAGGAAGATTTAAGCCATAGAACTGTTACCAGGCTTTTACCTGAAGAAGACTGAAGATTTGCTGAATGCAATCAGCCTGTCAGGATTTCCAGCCATCTTTGAACTCCCGGTTTGTGCAGAGACCGTGTAATTGCGACCGGATAGCAGTCTATCTGGTACAGTAGAATTTCTTACATATAAATGTGTTGTGTGCTGTTAGTGGGTCGTGATTTGGTTTCCCACTGTGTGCTGAACTGTGTTCTGCTTGCTGGAGGCTGCATCCAGCTCCAACGGACTAAATCCATTTGCATCTCCATTTGGCC
This sequence comes from Neoceratodus forsteri, assembly GCA_016271365.2. Classification (NCBI taxonomy): domain Eukaryota; kingdom Metazoa; phylum Chordata; order Ceratodontiformes; family Ceratodontidae; genus Neoceratodus; species Neoceratodus forsteri. The sequence goes on along the minus strand of CM057450.1, from coordinate 1,179,217,587 downwards.
TGGGCCTTGCCACACTGGCCCAGCAAAACTACCTGATACACAGAGACAGCCATCGATGAGAGACCTGCCTGGGGATCAGCCCCCTGCTCAATGCCTTGAACAGGAACAATGCCTCAGTGATTCGTGTGGGCCCTGCTTCTCCTGGCACTCCAGCTCAACAACCTGCAGTTTAAATTTCATCCTGCCTGTGTCCTGTATTGGTTATCATGAGTAAACATCAGGGTAGCTCCCTGCAACAACAGCTAAATCTAAAGTTGTCATCTGATTGCTTTGTTGTCTCTTCCTTCACAAACTGAGTCCTCTGGCTCCGGATTACAAATAGTGTGTGTTGTGCATGTCGCTTTCTTCCATCACAGTGCTCCAACCAGCTGCGAAGCCGGCCTACCCCGGGCAACGGTCCTGGCTAGCCCACCTTTTTCTTACCTGGGTACCCAGAGTATGTGACTGTGTAGGGACTCTGAAGTGCATGCATAACTGTCTGATTGATTTAGCCTTTAAGCCAATCAACCTGATTACACCCCTCCCTTGTTCAAGTCCCCTGAATAAATCAGATCTAACTCTTTTTGCATTTAACCTGACTGTGGTTCCAGTATGTGCCAAAAGTACTGTACTGTCTCTATTTGCTGTACATAACCTTGTTTTATAGGGGGTCCCAGGGTCAAGCTAGAGGAACCAGCCCTGGTGGTAAGTGCAAACAGTGTGGGTAATTGCATGGCGAATAAGGGTCATTGTGAAAGTGATTATTGTATATTGTTCAGGCCACTAGAAGGGAAAGAGAGGGGGTTACAGTGTCCCGGAGGGCTGTGACCAGGTTAGCGTGACCACTAACTACCCTGACCTCTGGGTGGAGGCACCCGTTTCAGTACCCAGGCCCCTTAACCTGCTACTAGCCAAGCAGATAGGGGTAGTAGCCCTTGGATAGTGCCACCTAGGGGTTACACAGGCTTAAACCATGCCCCTTCCTGAAGCCCAGTTCCATGCGACAGAGCAGATCGTGAAGATTAAGATGCTCAGTCAGCTGTAGGTGAACACACATTTTAAGAATCTTGGAGAGGACAGGAAGGACCAAAATGGGTCTGTATTGATTTGGATGCTGTTTATCCTCTCCTTTGTGGAGGCATACAACTCTAGTACATTTCCAGATAGTAGGTATCTCACAAGAGGCAAGGGAGATGATTAAAAGCATGGCAATCAGGGCACAGATATCATGTGCCACATGGCAGAGAAGCTTCGAGTCAAGGGAGTCAGCATCCATACAACTCTTTGGGCTGAGGCAGTTCAATGTTTTTAGAACCAATGCTGAAGTAATTTGTCAGAAGTTAAAGCTTGGAAGATCATGTGGATCAGGCTCTAGGTTGGTTGATGAGTGACCAACCATGGACGGCACCAAGGAGTTCTGGAGTTTGTCAGCGATGTTGAAGTTTGTGAAGTGAGCGTTAGAGGTGTACACAAAGATTGGAAGAGAGGTAACAAAGTCTCCAGCAAGGTTCCAGATTTGAACAACTTGTTCTTGATGATTCATTTCAAATAGGTTTTTAGACCCTAACTAGAATTTTCACAAATGATGTTTGTTTTCCTCCCAGTAGGTGTGGTAGCAGTCCACATTTGGCTTAGCTACTGCTGATTTACTTAGATTCTGGAGTTTTCTGTAATACTGTGTGTCATTAAGGAATCTGATCTTTCTAAATCTGGCCCGAGCAGCATCTATTTGTGAGAACAATTCAATAATTGCCAAGGATAATGGTGTGCTTTGACTATATATGGTCCAATTGGTGCATGTTTGTTGCAGACATTAAGAAATTCACTGGCAGGTAAGTCCCATCTCATGGCAGACAAATCTACGTAAAGGTCCTCCAGTATGAAATGCATATTCAAGCAATCTGTGATCATTTTTGGAGAGGATTTTTTGCTTCAGATTTTATAGACACTGAAGGTTAAGGAATGATCACGGAAGCAGTCTGAATATACATCAGCAGTTGAGATTTTATCAGGATGGTTAACAAGAATCCAGTCTAGAAGGCCATTGTTCGTCATGGTATAGTTGAGCCTCACAGATAGCGTGATATTTGGGAGATGTTTAAATTGGAAAGAGCTGGAGCTCCCTCCAGATAGACAGCGCCATGGAGCAGGAGTACAAATAATAAACAAAAATGTGGGGTACAAATATTTAAGATTTCCGCAGTTACTAGCATACATACCGAAACTGCAACAGGTGGGCCTAACTTTGTCATTTTTTCATATTTTGACCCTAAATGTTGAACAGTCTTCTTATCACCCCACCTCATGAACCCTGTAGGTGAAAACGTTCAAATCCATGGGAAAATGACATTCTACACCATAGGTGCGAAAACACATTATGGGCAGGATGTGAAAAATGACAGCTGTACTGGTCATGAGGTGGTGTGATAAAAAGGGTATATTGAACATTTGGATTGAAAATATTGAAAATTACCAAAGTTAAATGCATGTGTAGAAAATTTTGAACAACCAGGTGTAACTCGTAAAAAGGCTACATTGAAAATTTGGAGTGAAAATATTGAAAATGACCAAAATTATATGCGTGCATAGAAAATTTTGAATGACTGGGTGTGACTCAGCCATTTTTTGGAGTTGTTTCACCAAGTTTTCAAAATGGCCTTTTTGGGACTCCACCTCATGAAGAGTGCTACTGTCTTTTCATTCACTCATCCCAAAAGGTGATTTCGCAGAACGACTGCACCATTCTGTGCCGTAGGTGCGAAAACACATTTTAGGCAGGATGTGAAAAATGCTAGCTGTACTGTTCATAAGGAGGTGGGAAAAATGGTGATGTTGAAAATCTGGAGTGAAAATATTACAAATTGGCAAAATTAGGAGCGTGTGTAGAAGCTGCGCAATGCACGCATAATTATAACGCAGTAATTTTTTGGAATTGTTTCACCAAATTTGCAACATGGGCTTTTTGGGACCCCACCTCATGAACAGTGGCACTGTTGTTTTGTTAACTGGTCCCCAAAGGTGATTTTGGGCAGCGACCGCGAGATCATCTTCTGGGATTGAGTAACGAAATGACAGTGACATTGTTCAGGAGGTGGGGTCCCAAGAACCCCATGCTGAAATGTTGGGGCCCAAATTCCTAAAAATGGTTTAGATATCAATCTAAGTTGAAAACCCATTTGACTGCCACTATATGGTGCTTACCTTTGATTCTTCAGTTTGCCAGTTGGCTTTGAAGAGTGCAGATGTGTCCCAGTCCTCAGAAGATGACAGTGCCGACCTCCAGAGATAAGTATGGGGTAAGGGGGTGCGGGGAGGTGGGTGCTCAGTGGGAAGGTGGGGATGGGGAAGGGGGACTGGAGAGACAATGAGGGACCGTTTTCTTTTTTACAGGTAAAAAAAAGAGGTTGGGGAACAGTTTTCTTTATTTACAGGTACAAAAAAATATATCTTTGGGCACACTGGGGGTGGGCTCCCAGTGTGCCACATGAGTTAGGGGGTTACACGATGCTGACACGGGGATTGGGCATGCCGATGTTTACACAGGAACGGAGGGTACAGGGTGGACAGCACACAGTGGGAGAGAGCGAGAGGGTTTGATTTGATGCCTGGGGCTGGGATAGGAGCTGGGAGGACAGCAGCACTGGGAGGGAGCGAGAGGGTTTAATGAAAGATGCCGGGCCAGTGGGGGATTGAAGGTGCGAAGCAAACTGCAGCAGTGGGCATGAGCAGGAGAGTCTGCAGAGTTGCAGTGCCAGCTATGCAAATAAGAGGAATGAAGCGCACTCTCTCAATGATGCGGTTCATTTCTCTCAAGTGCGGCTGGCTCCCTGCTGAGAATTTCCAATGGCCGTCACTCTTGGTGTGTCAGGATTAAGCCCGCTGTACAGTGCTCTGCATTGGATTTGTCCCTGACACATCTCTCAAATGTGGTACTGTCCCAAGATGTTTCTTGCACAAGGAAACATAAAAATGTAATCAGACTGTGCTAACCTTGCTGACACCTCCTGTTTATTACCCTTTCTCCTTTTGATCTTAAAGGTTTATAACAGAGGAGACAGCTTCTCTCATCCTGAGATTTTATTACATCAAATAGCTAACCAGGGACTTCCATCCTCTTTGAAAATGTAATTTTCAGTTTCCTGGCTAGTAGCTGTTTTCCTGGGTCACATAGGAATGTCACATATTTTGCAAGACCTTTTCTCTCTTTCTGTGACCTTTCAGTAATCTATGTACTCCTTTTAAAAAAACACATGAGCATCTTTTGGGGCATTTAACATACACAAAATCACATAAAAAGAAATATATCTGCAGATATGACTGGAAGTTGGCAAGCTAGCCACATCCCTCCCTTCTTAGACTGAATGTGTGGGAATGAGACCCCTACTGCATGGTAAGGTTTTCACAAATTCTGTTAGGCCATTTGCATTGGCCAATCTGGCCTTGTGGGTAATTGTCATGTCGTGGGCCTGTAGGGCAATATTCCATCTTAAGAGACGACCATTTGTTTTACTCATCTGATTTAGCCACACCATGGGGTTATGATCGGTCTGTACCTTGAAGTGCCTCCCATATAGATATGGCTCTAATTTCTTCAGGGCCCATACCAGCACAAGGCACTCTTTTTATACTGTGGAGTATGCTTGCTCTGGGGAAGTAACCTTTTGCCCAGGTATACGATTGGGTGGTCTTTTCCCTGATTAGATGTCTGACTGAGGACCACTCCAATCCCCACATCTGAGACATCTGTCTGGACTACAAATTGCTTCGAGTAATCTGAACTGTCCAACACAGGGGCACTGCACAGTGCCTCCTTTAGCTGTATGAAGGCTTGTTTACAGGCTGGCTCCCAGTCTACCTTTTTGGGCTTTCTTTTTTTTAGCAGGCCAGATAGGGGAGATGCCAGGGTACTGTAATTTGGAACAAACCTTTGATAGTACCCTACAGTCCCTAGGAAGCTTCTAGGCTTCAGGCATAGGCCACACCTCTATTGCCTCAATCTTTGCTTGATTAGAGTGAAGCTGCCCCCCTGCCCCACTACATGGCCTAGGTATGCCACCTCCACCATAGCCACCTGGCACATTTGAGCCTTGACAGTGAGCCCTGCCCTCTGTATCCTGCCCAAGACCTCCTATAGGTGGGACAGGTGTTCCTTCCAGCTGGTACTGAAGATGGCACTATCATCCAGACAAGCCACTGCATACTCTTCAGTAACATGTAAAACCTGGTTGACCAACCTTTGGAAGGTGGCAGGGGCATTCTTCATTCCAAAATGCATTACCCGGAACTTGAATAATCCTATTGGAGTGATGAAGGTCAACTGCTCTCCAGCTCTGGTAGTTAACTCCACCTGCCAGTATCCTTTCGTCAAGTCAGTCGTGGTAAGGTAGGTTGCCCCTTCTAACTTGTCCAATAGCTCATCCATCCATGGCATTGGGTGGGCGTCATATTTCGTGACTGCGCTGAGTCCACAATAGTCCACAGAAAAGTGAATAGAGCCATCCGGCTTGGGAACAAGGACTACAGGTGAGGCCCATGGGCTGTGGGATTTCTGGATTATCCCTAAATCCAGCATTTCCTCTACCTCCCCCCAATGTCCTTTAGGATGGCATCAGACACCCACTAGGCTGTCCCTCATACGGGCACTTGCATCCCCATTTCTACATTGTGTGTCACTAAGGGGGTTTGTCCATTCAGGCTTGGCCAAAAACAAAGGGGCAAAGTCCTCTAAAACCTCCCTCACTTCCTCGGACTGTTCCAGGATTAACTAGGGCAACAGTTTGATTGTCTCCACAGAGGACTCCCTCTTGCTTTCTTCTAGCAAGTCCAAGAGGGGATCTTCCTCATCCGTCCCCTCCCCAGGACTACACACTGCAAGTACCATGTCAGCCCTGTTTGCATATGGCTTCATCCTGTTGACATGGTACATCCTCTGGGTATGTCCCCTGTGCTATGCCAATGGAAGGGTGAAACCCCATTGGCAAAATCCCCCACAGCGACAGTTGCAACAGGATTCTAAACTGTCACAGTGGGGGACCAACCAGTGAAATTTTGCCCTTTTGCTGATTCCTCCCCTCTGTTTGCGTTAACTCTGACTGGAGTTAACAATCCTAAAGGGGTGTTTAGGTTAAGGGGCACAGCCCTCTGATAGAAAAGACACAATGTCTGACAGGTGAAATTTCGCTTGTCGACATTGGGGATGTCCCTATGCTACACACTGACAACAATGTTGTCATGTCAGCATAGGTAAACCCTCTCCTGTCAGGCAGTTCCACAATATAATTTATGTCATTGACCTGTTGGACTACCTTATATGGTCCTGCACACTCAGCCTGCAGCTTGTCCTTCTGGATGCAAATTAGGACCACTACTTCCTGACCTGCGCTGTACATGCGAGCTCTGGCTCTGCGATTGTACCAGACTTTTTGTTTCTGCTGGGCAACTGACAGGTTGCTTTGGGCCACCCCCATAAGCTCCATCAGCTTCTCCTTAAACCTAAGGGCATACTACACTATGGGAGTCCCCTGGGTGGTGTGCTTGCCTTCCCAGTCTTCCCGGATCAAGTCTAGTGGCCCATGTACCCTACGTCCGTACAAGAGTTCAAAGGGGAAGTACCCTGTCAACTCTTGGGGCACCTCCCTGTATGTGAACAACAGGTGGGGAAGGTATTTCTCCCAGTCCCTCCCATGCTGTTCAGCAAACATTTGGAGCATTGATTTTAGGGTACCATTAAACCTTTCCATTAGCCCATTGGCTGGTGAGAGATAAGGTATTGTGTGACTCTGCACCACTCCACACTTCTTCCACAAACACTTCATCAGGTCCAACATGAAGGTACCCTCTTGATCAGTGATAACCTCCTGCAGAAACCTGACATGGAAGAAAATCCCTAGCAAGGTGTTTGCCACTTTGTCCTAAGTGAGGAGAGGGTGACTGTCTCTGGGTATCGGGTGGCATAATCGACCACTGTCAGGATAAACTTTTTTCCGGAGGAACTTGGGGTACTCAGAGGGCCCACAATATCCATTCCTATCTTCTGGAATGGCTCCTCCACAATGGGCAAGGAAATTAGGGCAGCTTTGGTTTTACTGCCCACCTTCCCTATCTGTTGGCACCAGTGACAAGACCTGCAATATTCCTTCACCTGCTGGGTGAAGTTGGGCCAATATAAATTCTGGGTCAATCACTGCATATTGCACGTGATGCCCAGATGTTTGGACGTGGGGATGTCATGAGCAACCTTGAGCAACCACTCACAGGACCCGTGGGGAATGACAAGCTGCCTGCCCATCACCCCTCCCTCTGTCCTCATGTCCTGGGTATACAGTAGTCCATTGTCCCAAGATAACCTATGTCTTATTTCACCCCCCCGTAGATGTCCCATTAGATTCTGCACAAGCCCTCAGCCTCTCCAAACTAGGATCAGTTGTCTGAGCAGCTGACAAATCTTCACATTTTCCCAAGGAATGGGACATGTCCCCTTCAGTTCCTAAACTGGGGTCCATAGCTCTAGCATCAGGGCATTCAGGGTCACTGTCATCCCTAACCTTCTGACCATTTGTTACCCCTCCCTCCTCGGAGTAACCTTCTGTAGCTGTTTTGTGAACTGCTACTTGGGGGAAGTCCTACCTCCGTTTCACTACTCTTCCATTTCAGGAGACACAGGCTGGGGAACCAGCTTCCAATTTTTTCCCCACAGGGTCTTCTATGGGGTTCCGGGAACTACAAGTGGCATTTGCCTTCTGACTGTGGGTAACCACACATACCACCCCCTTCTGGAGATTGTTCCCTATAATCACATCTAGGGTGAGGTTGTCTGCCTCTGCCACCTTTTGCACCATCTCTCCTGTCTCACCTCAGACCAAGAGAACACTAGCAAGTGGCAGAGTTTTCTCCTCTCCAGTAAATCCCCTCACAGTGCTAAACTGATTTGGAATGAGTTGGTCAGGCCCAACCAAATCCCCTTTTACCAGGGTAAGAGATGTCCCTATGTCCCTTAACCCATGGGTTTGCACTCCATTTACAGTAACCAGGTACATGTGCTCCCTCATGTTTACAGGCATGCTTTCAGGGATACACAAACAACCCAATTCTTTCTGAGGGCCACTTTGCCCACTCTGTACCTTTTTTAGGACCCTGTCTAGCAAGATGCCCTGGCTGTTCATAAAACCAACATTCATCATTCTTTTTTTCCCCAAGACATCCCTTTTTGGTAGTCTGGGGCTTCCCCCCTCTCTGCAGAGGCTGTGAGGGTTTTAGCTGCCCTGAAGGCGCGCTTTTCCCTTTAGGTTCTACCACACCTGCCCCACTTCCTTTCAGTGCACGCCTGCTCCTGGCATAGTAGTCCGAGAGCTCAGCCGCTTGCTGTGCTGTTTTTGGATCTTGGTTTGCTAGCCAGGTTTTTAACTCTGCTGGACAAGTGGAAAAGAACTGCTCTAAAAGTACAACCTCCTCACTTTTCACCACAGAGTTTGTTTCCACCCCTTCCCACTAACGTTTTAAAAACTGATGTTGCTTTGTGGTGCATTCCTCAAAGTTCATGTCAGGGCTTTTTCGGAGTTTATGGAACTTATCCCTTATAGGCCTCATGAGTCATTTCATGCTTTTTAAGCAAAGCAGCTTTAAGTTTCTCATAATCACTACTGTCCTGATTGTCCATTTGGCTTTGCACCTCATGCCCTTTATCAGTAAGTAGCAGGAATAGCTGGAAGCTCCAGGACTTCCTGGGTATCTTGGCCTGGATACAGATCTTTTCAAACATATTCAAAAATGCATCCATATCCTTCCCCTCTTTAAATTCAGCTATTAATTTTGAATTTAGCTTATACTCTAGCCCTGGAGTTTCAGGCTTATCCCGCCACTTACCTCCTCTGGTGCTGGTCATTGGAGTCTTAGCTTCTCCAGCTCAAGCTCCCTCTGTCACTGTTTTTTGTCCCTCTTAGCCTCTCTCTGAAGCTGCCTTTCTTTTTCCTGCATCTCCAGTTCAAACCTCTTCTGCTGTCTTTCTTGTGGGCTTCAAACTTTCTCTGCTTCAGCTTCAGTTTCATCAGCTCAAATTGTAGCTTGATCCCCTTCCAGCTCCAGCTCTGTGGTGGCCTTCCCCTGCAGCTGTGTCTCTGGGTTCCCTCTGGTCTCACTTCCCTCCTCCCTGGGACTGGACTCTGCAGTGGACCCTGGCACCCTCGTGCTCAAGATCTGGTCCCCTTCAGTCACTTGCTGTGACTCAAAATTTGGGACAGCTGCTTGCTCATTGACTACCACGAGAGCCTCCATGAGATTCTTTTTGATTCAACCCTCATATTGGACCCCTCTTTCCTGATACAACTGTCTGAGGTTGTCTGCAGTGTATTCGCTGTAGTTGGAAGCCATCTTCCTCCCTAACTACTACTACACTAGCTTACAACCAAAAAAAGAGAAAACAGGTAGGGATCTTTATACTATAATCAAATTATTTTTTTTTCCAAATCTCTGCCTTGATTGTGTGTGGATTGTTTTCAGTTTATCAATGTGATAGTGGCCTTGAATCCAACTGTTATGCCTATGCCACCAATATCTCTCGAATCGCAACACTACACCACCAGATCTCTCACATCCCACCACTGTGCACTAGATCTGTCAGATACCACCATTGCACACCAAATCTGTAAGAGACTCACTCCTGAGGGTCATGTCCACTGAGCTCACAGTGCCAACCCCTAAGTGCAGTCCATGACAGGGAGGGGGAAAACCAGGATACCCTCCCTGTGTCCTTCTAGAATGCTTGCCGAGGTCACGATTGAGCACCTGCCATGAGGCCCTAGGGCTTCCTCTTTACTCTGGATAAGGGTACAATATCAGTCTCAAGTCCTGTAGCCAAATGAAAAACCTTTCTTGGTTGTTACACAGAGGGGGAAGATCCAGGCATTACAGTTTCTTCAGGGTAGCCTTGTAACCCTGATTTTGTCTTCTCCCATGTGCATGCAATAACCTGGTTCAAATCCCCACAGACCCTTCCTTGAGACTTTTGTATTCTCCCTATCTTTACTCAGATTTCCCTGCACACACCCTTGTTTGATTGGTAGCTTATGGTGACACCCCTTAGCAATAACAGTTTAGTCACATATTATTAAACATCCAACAACCACACACAACATGAAAAATCTCACCCAGGCAGGTTTCTTAAAAAACAAATGTTTTTACTAAAATAATTAATAATCATACAGTTACAACTAAAAGAGAAAACTTTGGTTGCATAATAACACAAATAAAAGTGCAAAATATACATGAAAAATGTACTATAACTGTTATCTAAAGTTCTGCCATAGGTTCATAGTAAATTGTAGTCCAGAGGAATAAGAAAAGTCTGAAAAATCCTTTCCTCCTTTTCAGCCACTGGCTTCTAGCAGTTTTGTTTTGTGTCTTGTCAGGATAGTGCCTAAAGTACATTGCAATGAGCTTCTGTTTACAGGGGGTATTTATAGTCCCTCTAGCAGTCTTTAAAAAGTCCTGGTCTGGTCCCAACTTCTAGGCCAGTAGATGTCACTTTTGCTCTTTCCAGATTTTAAGGAATTATTATGTATTTCCTTATTTGGGTCCTCATATCGCCACTTCCTGGCACTACTAAAAAAATGTAATCAGACTGTGGTAACCTTGCTGACAACTCCTGTCTAAAACCTGGGATGTGGGTAGTAGCTCACGTGACTGTTGAGGAGGAACAGCCAGAGTCAGCAAACGCTTAATTTTTATTTTTTACAGGTATGCCACCATTGTCAGAGTTGTTTTTATAATTGCTGACCTTTCCAGAAAATCTTTGTGCCTCAGCACTGAAAGAACTGACTTAGCAGGAAGTAAAATAGCAGGCCTCTGAGCATCTGACTGCAGAGTAGGAGTCCTTGGCGGTGGAAGGAGCCCTGCAGAAAGGACAGTCCCAGTGAGACCCTCGGGAGTCTAGTGTCCTGCGAAATTATACCTGAATTCTACCTGAATAGAATGAGAATTGAATGTGGAATCTCTCCAAATTGAGTGGATTTCAGTGGACACTTTTGTGGACTCTTTGAGATTTATGATTTATGCTTAGCACAAGTTTGTATTTTTATAATAATAAATGAAGCTGTTGTACTGTGCAATTGTGCTAGTGACCAGTCCAAAGACACTTTTCATGCATTTGTATGCTAGCAAACGTTTATCTGTGGAATGAGAATATAGCCTAACAACATAGTTATGGATAGAAAGTGACTTTTTTTGTAAGATAAAATGTACTAACCAGAGGTAGTTTTCTGAGGGCTGCTGAGATCTAAGGTTCACTGCCGATGGACCAAGGTGGTGCGGGTAGCGGTGATTACCTCCGGAGCTTGCTTTTCCCCCTCCCTTTCTGCCACTTCCTGATAGTTAAGGGGTAATGAAATAGGAATAAGAATTAAATGCGGAGAAAAAGAGTTTAAAAATAAAGTTTTAAAAACAAACATTGTGGACTCAGGAAGAGAGTCAGTGATAGGATAAAGATGATCATGTGGAGCTTTAGTACAAATGCGCATGCCTCAGAGCTGCCGAATCAGATGCAGAGGAGGATCGCTAGCGGAAGGGCAGCAGCTGCTTCTCGCAAACTCTTCATGCACAGCAGCAGATTTTGTTACATTTTAAGTGGTAACTCTGGTTCTGTTTGATTTCTGTAAGCTTTATAGAAGTTCCTGACGGCTCTTTTCCGGTGGCTGTAATAGTTGAGCTGGTACAAGTAGGGAATGGAACACTGAGACTAGAAAAGGATATGGAATGGAAAGTCATCTAAAGTTTAACAAAAGTAAGTAGAAGGACAGAAAAGAAGAACCTATAAGTAGAGAATATTTGTTTTAAAAGATTATTTTAGTGGGGTACTGAGAGCCGTTTAATTCTGCCTGTTAGCATTTTAAAGTATAGGGAGTTTATGTAATATACAATATATGGTTTTATGTTGTATTTTTTAATATTTACCTTTACAGTGGGAAATCACAGAAGAACATTTAATCTCACATGGACTAAGCCCATTTGGAGAAGGATGGACTGTCCAACTTAGGCCATAGGAGTATCGGGATATAATAAGGTTCCTGAAACATCAACAAGGCTTGAATTTATTGAAGGAAACGTAAGAATTAAAGTAAGAATTAAAAGGGAAATTGGATTTTTAAGAACTAGATCTGGAACTGGAACTGGAAGGACTTATTTTTGAAGATATACCAGGAAACTAGCAGAGTGACAAAGAACAGTAGTTAGTGTTTTCTCCTTTCTAGTAATTTGTTAAGAAACCTGCTAGAAATACACTACAATCTGCTATGCTACTAACTAGAAAGGAAGAGACAAAGGAAAAAATGGGGACTTAAAGAGAAGAACTAAGAAGACGAAGAAGAAATAAAAAGATAATATTGGACTTTAATGTTATGGAAACAGACGCATAAGAATAGAAGTGTATTAAGGTTTTATCTGTTTCTTTGACTGTGTTTACTGAGATACAGAAAGTAGATTGTTGCTGTACTTTAAAAGTATAGAAGTAAAGTGGTATAGTTTGAGAAAAAGAACAATTGTGTAATTAGCGAGATGCCGGTGGAAACCAGAAGTAGGAAGGGAAGTATTGATATAAGTACACCAAGGATTTATTTGGGTAAAAATAAAGAGAAAATGAATATTCAGTCAATAAAAGGAATTAAAGATAAAGGAAAGATGAGAGGATGGGATGGTATCCCAGATAAAGGAAATATAGGCATAAATAAGGGGGTTCAACACCTAATTAGTGACATTTAAAAAAAAAGAAAAGATTGTGAGTGATAAGGAAGAAGAGGAGCTAGAACCTGAGGACTGGAATCAGAAGAATATAGATAAAGGAGTTAAAAGGTTTTCAGAAAAATCAAAAATCCCTTCACTGCAGAATTGGAATCTGATAGACTTAGTGAACAAGGAAGTTAATAAGAATGTTGAAGAAATCAGAGAAACTATATAAAAAAATATAAGAAAAGAACAAAAAATAATGGAACATAGACAAGAGTGGTTTACACCAGATAATAGCAAGGAGGAAAAATAGATGGAGCAAGAAATTTGGAGTAGTGAGATAGTGGATAAAGATAATGAGGTTAACAGCTTTTCAGAGTCAGAGTCAGGTACCAATTTTATGAGCCCTATTGAATTTTACTCATTGGACCTGGGAGCATTAACTAAGGATGTAATTTTTGCTTTAAGAGACCCCTTAGGGCAAATGTTATGCTATTTGAGCAAATGCTATCAATTAAACAAGATATAAGTTTTATTAATGGAATATGCATAGAAAATAAAAAAAACAGATTGAGTCAGTTTTGAATGGAGATCAAGAAGGGAAGGTATTTATAGAAAGAAAGGAGGATATTGATGACCAAGTGGAGAGAAATGAACAAGATTTTAGGATGATGAACACGGTGCAGTCCTTAAGCTCTGAATTTACAAGTGAGTTGGATCTGGCATCAGTGGAGTCAAGTAAGCAGAGGGATGTACAAAATACAGAATATATTACAAGTATGAGTTCTGAGATGGAATTAATTATGTTACCCCAGAGGAAGATAGAGATACTAGTATAATAAGAGAGATGAAAACAAGGAATACAGAAATTTGGGAAAAAGGAATTAGACAGGAAATAAAGGAAAAAGAGAATTTAAAGTTGGAAGAAGGTAGAGTTATAGAAAAACAGAAAAATAAAAGGAAAACAAGGATTAAAGGATTGACACGGAATCTAGGGAGTATAGAAAAGAAAGGGAACAGAAGTAGAAGTACAAGGAAGGATAAATCGCCTAAAGAGATAATGGTAGGAAAACAGCAAAAGAGGAATGTGAATGTAGCATGAAAATGAATAAGGAGAACACTGGAAAGAATAACAACAAAAAAGGGAGAAAAAGTAGTAGAGAAGGTAATAAAAAAGGCAGCATAGAAAGATAGAGGTTAAAAAAAACCAAAAAAAAACACGGTGCAGGTGGGGTTAAAACATCTGAAGATGATGGAGGTGGGGTACCACTTGAAGAGGAGACTCAGGATCAGTCCAACTCTGCAAAGGAAAAGGCAGATAGAAAGAAGGATAAAGTAAATAGTAAGGGATTTGATGATCGAACAGGACAGACAACTAAATTAGAAGATCTGCTTAGAGGAACAGTAAGACATGATTTTGTGTTACCCTTGTATAGGGTGGCTATAATTCCAGGAGAAACTGACTTGAAATTGGAAGTACATTTAAAACAATTTCTTACTACTGTGTTAAATGATTCCAGAGGTAGGACTTCATCATTAGACAGGTTAAGTGTAGTGAGACCTTCGATAAATGACGAAATGGTTTTGTTGATATCAGACCAGTATTATATCCTGGTTAATATTGAAGCCCTGTTCCCTGAGTATCTTGAAAATCAAAAATCATAGGAAGAGAGAAAAAGGAGTTAGCAATTTCAATTTTTTGGATAAGTAACTTCTTGAATGAAAACAAGAACAATGTGAAAATAAAAGTAATTGAGTTACTTCAGAATTTACTCAAAATAGAAGATTTAAAATATGAGATAAATAAAGTGATACGATGGGAAAGAAACAGCCAATTGACACTTTGGGTACAAAATGAGATGGATTATTCAGTGATCCTAGAGAAAGTAGAAAAATTAGACACATCTGATATATACCTTTATGGTGAGGTGGAAAAATGGAAACCCAATACAGCTTATGTAAGATTTGAAAATTGGATGAGTTTAATTAAAACATCTAACAGATATCAGATTTTGCAAGAACAAGGGGAAGAGTGACAATCAGAAGGAAACAAAAGGAGAATCCCTGATAGAACCAGGGAGCAGGACTTTCATATTTTATCATGGAATGTAACAGGGTAGAGGGACAGAGTTGCAGATCCATCCTTTTTGAAATATATTACAGGATTTGATTATGTTTGCCTTCAGGAGACTTGGGGGAAAAAAGTCAATTGATATGAATGGCTATAGATCATTTACAGAGGTAGCAACAAAGGATAAGAAATTTGGTAGATTATCTGGAGGTTTATTGACATGGTGTAAAATAAGCAAGGAATACAAGCTAAGAGAAATTGAAATTAAATTGAGGCATGTTAAGGGTATAAGATTGTTAAGCAAAGAAAATGTAATAATTCTGAATGTGTATATTCCTCCTATGAATTCAAGATTCATGGAAATAAATATAATCCAGGATTTGGAGGCAATTATAGAAGATTGTAATCAAATAAACCCAGATGGAGATATGATTATAATGGGGGATTTTAATGCAAGGGTGGGGCACTGCCTCAAGCTCACTGAGGAATTGGAAGAAGCATGTGCAGCACTGGGCCACAATACATTGAACATAGTAAGAAAGGTGAGAGATATAAAGGTATCAGGTAGGGGTAAAAGTCTATGCTCCTTAATGAAAGATAAAAACTTTATTTTGACAGATGGCAGACCAAAAGGAGACAGCAGTGGTGAGGTAACCTATCAGGGTACTAGAGGCTCCTCAATTCTTGATTTTTTCTGGATAAGCTATAGTATGATATAATTGTTTAAGGATCAACAAATAGGAATAAGGGCCGAAAGTGAACATAGCCCTATTGAGATAGTATTGGAGATGCAACAAAAGCAAGATGAAAAACGTAAAAAACAGATAGAGGCAAATAATATAATTAGGGTAAAGAAGGGTGTAAAATGGGAAATAATAGACAATAATGGCTCTAATCAACTAATTAAAGAATGTGGAGTTAAAGATGATATTGAAATGATAGCTGATAATAAAGGTCTGATGGCAAGCATATAAGGATTTGACGAAATTATAAAAAGAATGGCTGGATCTCTGTTAAAGGTGGCATTGGTTAAGGAAAAAAAATAGGGAGTAAATGGTATGATAGAGATTGTGAAGTTGCAAGAAAAGAAATTTACAAGATAGCTAGAAAAATAGAGAGGAATCCAAATAAAGAAAATAAAAAGGAATTAAATAAACTCAGAAAAATATATAAATATTTATTAAAAACCAAAACAGAGAATTATAAAATATATTTATTAAAAGAATTTGAGGAGTCTGTTCAAATGAAGGATGATAAAAGGTTTTGGCAAATGGTGGCCCATGGATATAATAATTACACAGAGGAGATTGAGAGTCACATAGGTCCAGCTACATGGGAAGGGTACTTCAAGGAAATATTTTTTGATATAGAGTTGGATTCTACAACAGGTATAAGAAATGGATGGACTCCTTTTGAAAAAAAGTATCAGTAAGTGAAATAATCAATGCACTTGGTCAAGCTAAAAGACACAAAGCCCCGGGCCCTGATGGAGTACCAGGGGATATATTTTTAAATAATATTGAACTGTGGCTGCCATGTTTAAAAAATTTATATAATCATATTATGAAGACTGGGTACACTTGTCTTACTTGGAAAAAGAATATTATAATCCAAATTTTTAAAAAAGGGGATGGAGCTAACCCGGGACATTATAGACCAATAAGTTTATTAGATACTTCCCAAAAATTGTTTATAAAGATATTACAGGAAAGAATTATGCAATGGGTTCTAGCAAAGGAAATAATGGATGAAGCACAAGCTGGTTTTATGCCAGAACACTCAACTATAGACCAATGCTACATGCTGTCCCATATTATTTACAAGTATAACTTTATCAAGAAGCAAAAACTCTATTGCATATTTATTTATCTCAAGGCAGCATTTGATAGAGTTAACGGGAAAATTATGGGTTACTCTAAAGGAATATGGAATGGAAACAGCAATGTTAAATATGATTGAAGTATTATATACAAACAATAAAACCAGTATTAGATACAATAAGGAAGGGGATAGAACTGTCAAATTTACTTTGAACATTGGGCTAAGACAGGGATGTGTGTTATCTCCAATTTTTTTCAATCTTTTTCTGAACAAAATCTTAATAAGGATAGATGACCCCATGCTGCACATACCAAAGGTGGGAGAGAGGCACTGCCCCTACCTTGCATACGCACATGACATACTTTTGATATCCACGGGTTTCTTAGGCATAAAAAGGAGTTTCAAGTTATTTGTGGAAGGATGTAAGGAATTGGATATTGAGATAAATTATGATAAAGCTAAATATCTAATTTTCAATAAATTTGGAAATAGAAAGGGAATGGATTGTGTGTTAAACAATAATAACAATAAGATAGTGAAAGTGAACATCTTTTATTATCTGGCTATTATCTTCACTAGCAGTCTGTCTTGGAAAAACACTTGCAGTATGTAATAAGTAAAACTAAAAGATTTATACCTACTTTAGAAAGATTCTCACACAGATATGGGGACAGTCTGTGAAAGGAAGTATACGGGCAAGCAATGCAAAAATAAGAAGTCAGATACTCTATGGGGTGGAGATTTGGGTGTATCAGAACACAGTTTTGTTAGAAAGTCCATTGAACATATTTTATAAAAGGTTGCTAGGACTCCCTCTGGGGGCCTCCTCAGCGTTAACTAGACTAGAAGTGGGTCAAGTACCAATTAGATGTAATATTGAACTAAGAATGATCATATATTGGATGAAAGTATATAATATGAAGGAAGAAAGACTTCCAAGGATTTACCTTGATGAGGCAATAAATTATCAACAAATGGGATCATTTTTCCTAGTATCTCTATACTAGAAAATATTGTGAGGCCTCGAGGATTATTAAATTGTTTATATGAATATAGCATACTGCCTAAAGAACAGATAGATCTAGATATAAAGGAAAGAATAAGGGATCACTTTCACAACAGGGATTTGGAATTAGGAAAGAAACTGTAAAATTAGCTCATGGTTGGGACTTAGGAATATAGGTGAACTGAGGATAGAACCTTATTTGCACATTGTTAAAGATTACAGATGCCGGAAAGTCATATCTAGATTTAGATTTGAATATCAAGGTAGTCAAAGGTTAAAGAATATCATTTACAAAATAAAGGGGAAAAAATGTAAATGTGAACTAGGAGAAAATGATCTGACCCATTTGTTGATTTATACTAGGATTCATACTAGGATTTGTAGAGAGCCAAGGAGTGATTAAGCTCATAATTGATCTCAAACTAATAATAAGCTAGAGAAGGCGTGATGCCATGTATGAGTCCAACCTATTTTTAAAAATGTGTTTCGTATTACTAATAATAACTTCCATACGTAATGAATTCCATGGTTTTACCACTCTGCGTAAAAATATTTCTGTTTTGTACTAACAAAGCTTTTGTATTGTAATTGTAAGGGATGACCTATAAGATCATATGTATCTTCCTTGAATACCAATCCTAGATTTACCATTAAAAGAGGATCATTAACCACATCATATAGCAATAGTAGATCACCTCTTAAACGGCGGGGTGGATAGGGACATCATATTTAAAGACTGAAGTCTACAATCATATGATGCATCATGTAATCCCTTAATAAGTTTGGTTTATCTCCTTTGAACTCTCTCTACTTTTTTGCTACTTTGTTCTTTATATGGACACCAGAACTGAGATAAGTAGTCCAGATGTGGACGAACATATGCCCAGTATAATGGTACCAAAACTTCCTGTTCTCTAGATTTAATATTCCTTTTTATAGCCCAAACAACAGAATTTGCTTTACATATAATTTAATTGATATGATGGTCAGGGACAAGATTGTTAGTTATGTTCACCCCCTAAATCCTTTTCTATATCAGATACTGCTAACAACTGATTATTTAAAGTATATTGGTAACTGGGGTTGTTATTACCAAAATACAAGATTTTGCATTTAGCATTATTTAATTTCATTCCCCATTCAGAGATCCAATCTGTGATTTTAATTAAATCATTTTGGATTATGTTAATTTGATCAGAAGTATTACATGGACCCCCTATCTTCAAGTCATCTGCATATTTGGTAATATTTGATGTACATTTATTTGAAATATCAGACATGAAAATTTGAAACAAACAGGGTCCCAGTACTGATCCCTGAGGTACCCCACTAGTAATTGATCCCTGGTGAGAAAGATGGCCATTAATATGGACTTTTTGAGTTCGGTTAGTTAACCAGTTGATAATCCATAGTACTGAATTCGAATTAATGTGTAAGTTGTAAAGTTTATTTGATAGGGCCCAGTGTGGAAGTAGGCCAAAAGCTTTGCTGAAATCTAAATAGATCACATCATATGCCTGCCTTTTTTTTAAATGAAGGCTGACCTCCTCATAAAAGCAGAGCATATTAGTCAAACAGCTTCTGCCTCTTTTAAAACCATGTTGTTCATGATCAATTTCCTGTAATAATGGATTCAGCATGTCTTTTATTAATCCTTCTAAAATTTTACACATAGAAGAAATTAGATTAATTGGTCTATAGTTTAAGCCATGATTTCTGGACCCACTTTTATAAATAGGGATAACCAATGCTGTTTTCCATAATTCTGGAACATAATTCAAATTCAAGCAATTTTCATAAATGACCTGTAATGGAAGTGCTAATTCATTGGCTAGTAGATATAAAAAATGTCCAGGAATATTATCTGGAGATACACTTGTTTTACCTTTTTGTCCTAATAGTTTGGAGAGTATATCAGAGGTGGAAACTGATATATAGGACCCTTTAATATCTTGAATATTGATATTTTTTAAGTCTTTTTGATAAATATTACAAAATAAACTGTTGAGATGGTTAGCCATCACAATGGGATTTTGAGTTAAGCAGTCATTTATCAGAAGTGGACCTACCTGACCTGATGGTTTTTTTAATGAATTAATATATGCAAAAAATGATTTGCTATTATCACTACAGGCGTTAGCTGGCAAACTATACTCCCAGTCTTTTTTAGATTTCCTGATTTCTTTAGTACACTTCTTTTGAATATTCAAATATAAATTCAATTTTTTTGTAGTTTTGTTTTTTAAGTAATTTGCATAGCATTTTTTCTTCTTTCTAATTAATTTTGCCAAATGTTTCATCAGCCATTTTGGTTTGAAATTAGTTTTTGAGTATTTATGTATAAATGGAAAATAGTTCTCCCTTAAAGTGTAGATCTTATTGCATAGAAACAAGAAATATTCTTCATTGCCACCTTCATTCAATATAGAGCCCCAGTTTATATTAGCCAATCCTGCTTTCAGGTTGTCAGTGTCTGCTTTGTCATATAAATAAACTTTAGTACTATTACGAGTAGGAAGAATAGGTTTACAAATATAAAAAATAATAGAGCAGTGATCACTGCTACCTATTGGGGGCAAACCAGCAAATTGTGTAATGAAACAGACCTACTGTGCAAAACTAAGTCAAGAATATTATTACCCCGAGTGGGTCGATGCACGCCCTGATTAAGATTGCATTGCTGACAGATGTTGATTAATAATTTTGCAGCTGTAGAATGACCAGTTAGCATAGTCCAATCAATATTTCTCAGATTAAAGTCACCAGCAATTACGACATCCCCAAGGGAACACGCCAAATTAATTTCTTTTATTATACTTTCTAAATAGCTAGTAGATGAACACGGTGGTCGATAACATACCCCTAAAATCAGCTGATGGGTTGCATTTAACATAAGTTTAAGCCATAAGGTTTCAAGGTTATCAGTGTTATTTTTGATATTTGCCGATATATCAATCACTTGAAAAGACTTTCTAACAAATATGGCAACACCTCCACCGTTCCCTAGATGTCTATTAAGTAGAAAGGATGTATAGTCTGGTACGGCTACCTCCCAACTGGATTTAGAATCGCCCCATGTTTCTGTAATAAGAATAATGTCAATATTACCATTTGAGACAGTGACTACTAGCTCATCTATTTTATTAGTAAGACTTCTGGCATTAAAATAAAGGCATTTAATGTCATTAGGAGAGAAGTTGTGTTTCTTGTATTTATTATTATTTATAAATGTATTTATTAGCTTTATCATAAAACTGTTTAGTATTATTCCCACTTCCTGTTTTGGAAGGGGGAGTCATCTCTCCCAAGTCAATCAGTTTAAATGTTCATTGATGTACTGCAGTAGATGATGTCCTAATAACTTGTTGCCCTTATAATTTAAATGCAGACCATCCCTACTATATAGTTTGGATCTGAGATTAAATTCTTCCCAATGGGAAATACAACCCAGGTTTTGTTTGAAGCACCATGTTCGTAACTAGTTATTGAAAAAACGTATATTATCATTAAACTGTTTAGGTGCTCTGGGAAGCAGTGAGACTTCAGAAAATGCAATCTGCATCCAATTGCATTAAGGATATTTGTAAGTGCAACTAAATCTTGCTTAATAGTTAATATATCATTGTACATAAAGTCATTAGTTCCGGCATGAATTATAACTAGGTGCTCTATGCCACCTTGGGCCAATATATTTCGTGACATACTAGTAATATGTGCAATCCTGGCACCTCTGAAAGAGGAACAGGTTCTATTTGCCTTGTCCTCATTGCAAATAGTTCTGTCTAAATTTTTTATCATGGAGTCACCAATGACAAATATCTGCTTTTTTGTGTCCCCATAAGCTTCCGGGTTTTCCATCTCGGTGCAGTCTACAGTAGAGAGAATATCTTCTACAGGTTGGGAAGTAACTATAGGCAAAATTGGGATGTTAGAAGGATGGGGACATGAACCACATGGTATAGTTTCATACAATACATCATCTGGAATAACCATGTCATTCATTAGATTACGTTTCTGTTCACTAGTAATAAGTGAAGTCTTAGTTGGGGTAAAAAGATTAGGAGTGGGATGATAATCAGAAGTACACTTCCTTGCGTCAGTAAGTATGTTATTATCGAGTGTACATATGATGACATTACCAGCCTGAGTATCATATTCAATCAGTGGGGAATAGCTATTATTAAGTGGCAAAGTGAAGTGTGTAGCTTTACGACCCTTCTTGAAGCACCTTTTACTTTGTACCTCATACCAGAGACTATTAGGGTGGTCAGAGTTATCATACTCTCTTGGACGTTTTCTTGAATTATTACCTAATTCAAGATTAGGTTGGTCAGTAGTAATTGAATCATGTATAGTGTGAGGAACAATAGAAGTAGGTCCAGGGCCCTCAGATAACACTGTAGGTGAAGGTGATTTATTAAGTGCAACAAACATAGCTTGCATATCTTTCTGGCTGGCTTCTAATTCAGAAAGACGCCGATTAAATAAAGCTACTGCTTCCTTCAGTGAATTATTCTCCTCACATTTAGGACAAATGAATTTAGATACCATGTGAGTATTTGCAATGGTCCCAAGCATGAGACATATGCAACATTCCACATAATCATTGATATTCCGTGCAGTATTGTTTGCCAACATTTTTATTAAGAATTTGATGCTTACAAATTATGTGATTAAGCAGACCTTAAGCTTCAGAACACAGTGTCGCCTGCTATCCTCACTGAACACGCAGAACATGCAATGATGTGCGTGTCTCTGCGCGCATCTCTGTGCATGACACCGCGCGTGCCCTGCTCGCCGAGTAGTGAAATTTAAGTGCAGGGATGACCCGGATGTCAAACCCACGCGTCACTAACTTGCACAGTGAGTGCAAATAATAAAATGTTAGATTTAATTCAGGTTTGCAGCAAAAGTACAGTGTAATTTAAAAACAATTAAGGAGTTTGACCCCTCTTAAATACATATAAAATTGTATAGTCAGTAGCTCTGTCAAAGTCTCCCACAGCTACTAGCTCTCTTCCTGGTGCAGAGTAATCCAGAGCTCAATAAAATACAAAACAAGAGTATTTTGCTAACAAGCATAGCGTGCAGTTTTTAGCAGTGTTACACAAAGGTTTATCACACCCTGCTTGTCAAGCGGTGAAATTTAAGTGCAGGGATGACCCGGATGTCAAATCCACACGTCACTAACTCGCACAGTGAGTGCAAATAATAAAATGTTAGTTTTAATTCAGGTTTGCAGCAAAAGTACAGTGTAATTTAAAAACAATTAAGGACTTTGACCCCTCTTAAATACACATACAATTGTATAGTCAGTAGCTCTGTCAAAGTCTCCCACAGCTACTAGCTCTCTTCCTGGTACAGAGCAATCCAGGGCTCAATAAAATATAAAACAAGAGTATTTTGCTAACAAGCATAGTGTGCAGTTTTTAGCAGTGTTACACAAAGGTTTATGATGCCCTGCTTGCCGAGCAGCGAAATTTAAGTGCAGGGATGACCCAGATGTCAAACCCACGTGTCACTAACTCGCACAGTGAGTGCAAATAATAAAATGTTAGTTTTAATTCAGGTTTGCAGCAAAAGTGCAGTGTAATTTAAAAACAATTAAGGAGTTTGACCCCTCTTAAATACACATAAAATTGTATAGTTAGCAGCTCTGTCAAAGTCCCCCACAGCTACTAGCTCTCTTCCTAGTGCAGAGCAATCCAGGGCTCAATAAAATACAAAACAAGAGTGGTTTGCTAACAAACATAGTGTGCAGTTTTAGCTGTGTTACACTTAATAAGTTTGAAAGAAAACTTGATCTTGGTAATATTATAGCACAACTACAAATGGATCCAAAATACCAGGTAACGTTCCTTTTAACAAATCAAAATAGAGAAATGTTGAACAACCTGGCTAAATTTTGCAGAAAAACTGAGATTAAGAAACTGCATATAAAAGAGAATTAGGAATCAGAGTAAGGGGGGTTGTGTTAATACTGTACTGAACAGTATGTATAATGAATGAGCGGGAATTTTTATCAACTTTTTAAATATGATGTGTAAAACTGTAATTTGCCACTGTGAATTTTGTATGTATTATTTATGCTGTTATTTAAGATTTTATTATCTTTTTGTAATGACAATTTTGTTTTGTCAAGCAATAAACTTACTACTACTACTACTACTACTACTACGGTCTAAAACCCTTTCTTCTTTTGATCTTGAAGGTTTATGACAGGAGACAGCTTCTCGCATCCTGAGATTTTATTACATCAATTAGCTAACCAGGGACTTCCATCCCCTTTGAAAATGAAATTTTCAGCTTCATGGCTAGTAGCTGTTTTCCTGGGTCACATAGGAATGTCACATATTTTGCAAGACCTTTTCTCTCTTCCTGTGACCTTTCAGTAACCTATGTACTCCTTTAAAAAAAAAACACTTGGGCATCTTTTGGGGCATTTAACATACACAGAATCACATATAAAAATAAATATATCTGCAAATATGACTGGAAGTTGGCTAGCTCACCACAGAGTGTTCTTTCTTTCCAGTTTCATCCAGAGTGGGGAGGTGCATCCCAGCAGAGTACATTGCCTATTCCACTTCATGAACTCACCACTGTATCAGTAAAGTCCTGGTTTCAGAGAAACTCCAGTCACAACACACTAATCACTGCAATACTGTAACTGCATCCCTTTGTTCATTCTGGTGCTCCCCAGCTGGTAAACATTGTCAGTCTTTAGGACACCTGCAATTTCAACAGCCCTATAGACAAGTTTTCTATTGATGTTCCTTATGCCAGTTTGTATGTAGCTCTTTGCAACCATGTTTGTGAAGAACAACATGTGACACCAGTGTTCCAGTTTGTGTCGGGACAAGTGGGATCCAGTTAAACTTTTCAGGTAAAGTGACTGGCTGGGACTTGGGAAGGAATGGATATCCTCTTTTCCTCCTCCTCCTCTTTATCATCATCATTGTCATTCTCATCAGAGAACAATGGTGACTACAGCCTGGAAGACTGGTCACTATTTACATTGGATTCATCACATTCCTCTTTCCCTTTGTTTGAATAAACCTGGTATGTCTTTAGAGACAGTTTGTTAGCCAGAAGCTCAGCCATTTTATATTATTTCGTTTCTATTTCAGCTTTTAGCTCTTTCATCACATGAGGCTTCTTATCCAATTTCACGTTCCATTTCAAGAGCCTCTCTTTATTGTGTGATGTTACCAGAGATTCCTGAAGCTTCAGTCATACAGCTTGTACTATATGCACAGATGTTATTCATTTATTGATCTGAAACATACCACTGGACAGAGTGGACATCTCTGCAGTGGGGGATGGTTTTCTTTGTTACAGGTGAAGGAAGAAAGTGAATTTTTGGGGGTGTTTGGGGAAGAGTGGGAGGTGGGGGATAGAGGGGTGGTTAGATAGTGGGAATACAGTTGAATATTAGGGTCAGGTGGGAAGATATTTTTGGCATATCAGTAGGAGGAAGGGTATACCTGAATTTTACTGTGTGGCAGCAAACTTTGCCAGGAGGGGAGAGGAGGGAGATGTGAGGAATTGTTTGCACATTGATGTTGGGTTGGGGGAATTAGGTTACAGGCCTATGGTGGTGGGAGGGGGTGGATACAAGTAAACAGTGTGGGTGAGCATTGGTATTTGTGAAATAATTTTTTTTTCTTGTTTAAATTGTAAAACACTTCACATAGTCTTTTGTGGGTGAGGTGTGACTTCACCAGGTGAAAACTTCCTGTGGCAGAACCTTCACAAAGTGCATTGTGAAGTCAGGAAACTTAGCAAAGGTCTCACAAATCGAAGTTTTCCTGGCTTTGCACATCTCTAATAACAAGTGCACTTTGAAGTAAAAAAAAATCCTGTTGAAAGCATTTCTACAAACTTCATGAATAGGTAGACAAAAATGTACTACAAAATCAGGATGAAAATGAAAGTAGATTAAAAATGTGTCCCTTAGTAAACTGCAATAGCTAAATAGAGTATGCTAATATTTTTTTTGCTGTGCTGAAGTACTTACCTTGTCTAACACATTGGAGGATGCTTTTATGACTCTGTCTGCTACAGCTTTGCTTGTAAATAGTGGTTTATTTAACACCTATGCTTAATTGTCTAAACATGAAATGGAAAATTTTGAGTTGCGAAAGTGTGGTTGTCAGCCTGCTTGTACAGTAGATTTTATTTCAAATATGAATCATAATGCACCATAGTTTGTAATGTGAAAGAGAAGCCATCAGTTTTTATTTGTCTTATATTTTAATGTCTATAGCTATAAACTGAACCTTTAGCATGCCTTATTTTGCCAGATCACATCTGTCTAATTTTGTCATGTTTTAGAAGACAGCAGCACATTAAAAGCAGTAGGAAGTAAGTTCAGAATCTAAATGCAAAGATGTAACTGTGACTGAATTACTCTCCAGGGAGTAGAAAGCTCTTAGAGTGCCTATTGAAATCAGCATTATCATTTCAATACATGTCAAATACGCGCCTTTCCCTATTTCAGGCAAAACTTCTTTATAAATGTTTAAATCTACCAGTTCTTTCCAGAAAAGGTTAACATACTTTTGACTTAATGAGAACACCTCACATCTTTACTGTTGGCTTGTCAGGTGGGAAACCTGTCCTTCCTAGTGTATGAAATACCCTAGGTGATTGTCTGCACATGGACTCTGCACCTTCCTTTACGAATTACAGACTTTAGCTTCAAAGAAAAAAAGCTAGGGTTTAAACTTACATATTATTACAAATGCAAAAGGCATATTACCTTGAAAGGAAGTTTCTTAGTACTTAAAGTGGTTAAGTATTTCAGTTTCCATTTTCTTGTCTCTAGACCTTGTTCTGGATTTTTCATCCAAGGTTTTTTTGTACTGTAGCCCCAGGCCTTGTTCAGCTGTTATACTGGAGTTTCTGAATGGTAGAATAAAATAGGATGCCCCTGTACTTTACCTTACTTCCTTTGATGGCAATGGGACCCATCCGAATCATGCCTATCTTTTGTGTTGCTTAATTTTTTTCTTCTTTTTAAAATGTACTTTTTAATCATTTGTTAACCTATTGTACTTGTCTACTTTCCTGCTACATCGGTCCCTCATTGTATTCATCTCTCAGTTGTCAAAGATGCAACAAGAACCCCCACCATTCTTCTAGCTGGATGGCACCCTGCATGGAAAGTCTCCCCATGGAAGGTTCCAGGGTTAAGAAGAGGCCGTCAGGGTCATGCTAAGATTGCTATCCAAACCAGGAGTGGCTGAGCCAATTTCGCCACCTATTGGCTTGGTCACAGATGGGAATATCATGGGCACTGGTGGCTCTGATTTTTTTTACCCACATTTTATCCCTCCCACCAGCTGGGCAGGCTGAAGGCTGAACCATGCATGCTGGCATCAAAGGAGGAGGCAGGATGGTTCTTGTTCGCCCATGACATCTGGTATCTGCCAGCCCCAACAGGAGTTGTTAGAGCAGTGGAGCACCTTTCATCTTCCCTGCTGGGATCTGAGGCCACTGCCTCCACTACACCCCCATACCTCACCGACCCAGAGTGGGTGGGCAGGATTCAACAGCAAGCACAAGTTGTCCACATGAAATCGCAATAGACTTTGCTGGCACCACTGGGCTGGGCCTGTTTAATGGTTTTGTTCATTACGTAATAAGTTAGCAATAATACCCAACAGGGTGGGCGGTATTGTGCTATACCAGACTGCCCCAGGGGCATAATGAGGCCTGACGCGCGGCGGGGGCCCATAGCCCCTGGAAGGTCCGGTATAGCACAATACCGCCCACCCTGGAGGGTATTATTGCGCTTAGAAAATGGTCACTGTCAAAAAAATTACCTTTAATAAGATAAATGTTAATGAAAATTTTATTTCAAGTAAGATTTGTCACAAAATAGTTCCTCCGCCTGCATTTTTGGAGGTGGTTGCCATGGTCACACACACACACACACACACACACACACACACACAATCATCTTTCAGACTTACTTGCCCCCAAATGAGGATTTACTATTGTCCAGATCCAGTTTAAACCCAGAAACACAAGCAGGACTGTGGAGTATATCTGTCATTTAGATGGTGACCTCAGAAATCACGAACGTCTGTCTGCCTTGTCCAACGGATCATACCTGCTGCAAAAAAAGCAGCATACAAAAAACATTCGGTTTTGGTGCACAGTTACTGAGGAGAAGGTGTTCTGGTTGATTTTAGGCGTTTGCGTTTAAAATGGGGCACAGAATCACAGTGGAGCGCGTGTCTCCCGATTTAAAATTTACATCGGGAGAGCAGCTGAGGTGGCAGGCAGGCGGCAAGGACGCTGTACATCAGCCGAGTACAGACGTCACGGAAGGTCCATAGGTTTTGTGGCAGGAGGTCGAACGAGGTGAAAGAGAAAATAAACCTGCAGAAAGCAGGTACATTCGTGAGCTTTCGTGAGCTTTTGGTGGCTGGCATAAGCCAGTGGGGAGGGAGACTTCGCACAAGGAAGCCGACAGGACCAACGGCTTTCATTTACTCTTTGTCACTGTGACAGTGTGAGATCGTGGTCAGGAGAGTGGTGCCATACTACAGAATATGGCTGTGACAATTTCTTATCTCTCCCGGATGCAGAATGAGTGTGCTTTCTTTTTTTTTTTTATGAAGAAGCAAGTAAGTAGCGTTGGGGCTGTGGCTCTCATGCTTGAGGAAGAAACAACATGCATGGAGATTTGTAGTTTTCTGGGGTGCTTTCAGCCAATTACAAAGCAGGCTGGCACCACTGGAGAATGGTATTTGGTGAAGGGGCACTGTTGGCTGGCTCTCGTTTTTAGGTGGGCATCTATTGTCTGATAGATGCCCACCTAAATAAGTGTCTCAGCCAATCAGGAGACAGAATTGTCTTTGCCCATTTTCTAAGGTGCATTACTGCATGCAACAAAGTAACATAAACATAAAATCATAGCACATGGTAACATTGTAATTAAAGGTTGGAAGTGACCCTAGATACATCATGTCTGCCACCTTTCCACTTCATCAGCAAGTAGGGCTGAATTTTTTTTTATTTTTTATTTAAACATTTGATAACCAGGTGTGACCCGGGTGAGGGGGAGGAAGTTACAAACAGTATACATACATAGAATAGATACATGAGAATATTACATACAATCACATAATTTTGTTCAAAGGAGTTATTTACATTCAACCGCATATATACAGTTATTTACAATAAGTTACATGAATACAATAATATACAGTACAGAAGTTTTGAAGTTTAAACCGTGTTCATTTGTTTAAAGGCATACTAGCTGTAGCTGCAAGTAGGGAAGGGGAGTTGAAGAAGTTGAGATTTAATGGAGTTGTGCGGGGATGAGTTTCTGAGGGTCTGGGGAAACTGGTTCTATAGGTAGTGGAGACAGTAGGAGAAGGCAGATTTGCTAGCTGACGTGAATGGTTTTGGGAGGGAAAAGGAGCGGGAGTCCCTAGAGTGCATTGAGTAAGGAGAAAAGGCTGCAGAGGTGAGTTTCTTGGCCAGGTAGGGGGGCAATAGGTCGAACCAAAATTTGGAAATAAACAGGGCCAAAAAACAGTAATGGGAGAGGGGCGATAACTTGAGGGAGGAAAAGAGTGTGCAGTGGTGTGTTCTGAAAGGGGAATTTGCTGCAAAATGGCAAAAAACATGGAATAAGGATTCCAGCCTGGATAGCGAGGTGGATGGGGTCGTGGTGTACATGATGTCCTCGTACTCAAAGATGGGATTGATCATTTTTGTTAGCAGTGTGCATCTAACAGGTAGTGGGAGGTTTCTGTAAAGAAGACCAAGTTTCAGGCGGAGCTTCAAAATGATGGCATCTATATGGGTTGAATATTTTAGCAGGGCATTTAGCCATACTCCTAGGTATTTATAGGAAGAGATGGTGTTTAGTGCATTTCCATCCAGTGTGTTTTTTTTCTTAATATTTTTTATTGATTTTAAATAATCTTGCAATACATGTTACAATATGAATGTTCAAAATGATATCCTAGGATAAACAAATTCTTATTGGAGATAAAATCTACATCTGACCATATAATTCAGTTAAAAAGTTCAAAAGGTAAGTGGTCTCCTTTTCTTTTAAGTGTCAATGAGTATATCCAGAGATCATCAAACATCTGAGAAATAGACATCTTATACAATAATAAAGGATTTTAATATTTTAACTAGTTTTTTGTGAATATCAGACATACACTCTTCTAAGTTGGGTTCCAGAAGGGTGACCACATTTTGATAAAAAATGTCTAATTTATCCACAAGAGAGTAACATATTCTTTCATTGTTATACAAGTATGCTGTCTGACTATACCATTCACTAACAGAAGGGGGAAGGTTGCTGGACCATTTCTGCAGTATTAAATACTTCATACTAAGGGCCACATAAAAAAAAACAAGTTTCTTGAAATCTATCCAAATTTAAAGATTCCAGGATTATTCCTTGAATAAAAATTAGTGGAGATAAAGGAATGGTTTGCTTTGTAACCTTAATACAAATGGATTGGATGTCTTTCCAAATATCTACAAGTACTGGACATTCCCATATCATATGAACAAGCCCTGCTCCAGAATAGTGACATTTCCAACAGACAGAGTTACTCAAGTATCCCATAGTATGCAATTTGTCTGGAATGTGGTAATAGCCATGCAGAATTTTAAATTGAATTAATCTACCTTGAAGCTCCTTGCAGTTCTTGTTGGCTATTCCCCATGCTGCATTCCATTCCTCATCAGAAATATTGAGACCCAGATCTTCTTCCTATTTCATTTTGGCCTTAATGGTCAAACAAGTAGAGGTTAAACTACTAGTCAGTACTCTATATATGATTCCTGCCCTCTTTTTTTGTAAAGAAGTGCATATCAATTGATCCCAATCTTCAGATATTGGCAGATAGAAGTCCTTACTCAGAATATTAGATCTATTAAGGTTTTCCCTTAACTACAAATAATAATGAAATTGATATCTCTGAATTTTATATTTTTCCCTAAGTTCTTGAAATGAGTATAGAATTCTAGTCTTTGTGTCTACTAAATGAGCTAGTCTGTTAATGCCACATCTGGACCACTCTTCGTTTGAGTAACCTCTCTGCCCTCCGAATAGTTTAGTATTACCCCATAATGACATTAAATCTAAGGGAACCCTTTGGGATTTATAATACTATTTATTTTCCTAATCATTATCACAGAGCCAAGGATACAGGGATTATCCAAAAAATTAGGTTTTTGCAGTATATACTATATAAAAATTAAAAAAAAAGAGTTTGGCTTTAAAGTGTTTTTTTTTTCTATAATTAACCATAAAGGCTGAGGTTCTCCACTTATATTCACATGCAGATTTTCAAAATATTTCAAAGCATGTTTAAAAATGAAGGCTAACTGATACCTTTCCCACCAAGACAAAGCTAGACCTCCAGCGGTGCAGGGTGCTCTTGGTTTGGAAATACTCAGTCTGGGTGGTTTCCCTTGCCATAAAAAAAATCCTTATAATACAATCAAGCCATTTAAAGATTGCTCTCCCCACCAAAATAGGCAAATTTTGAAATAGATGAAACAGTCTGGGAGCAATATTCATTTTTATTGTGTTTATTTTTCCCCACAGTGTGAAGTTTCCCCCACCTAGATAAATCCAGCTCTATATCTTTTATTAGGGGACAATAGTTAAGATTTCTAAGTTCTTTCAAGTTGGTGGAGATCTGCAGTCCTAAGTATGTAATATTTGATTTGAACCAGCTTTTATCTAAAATGTTTTCCAAATGACTCTTTGTTTTGGGTGCCAGGCCATTATGTAACACCTGCATTTTTTCCCAGTGTAGTTTAAGTCCTGAAATGCTTTCAAAAGCTGTAAAGGTTGCCTTTAAACACTGATATGAATGTACTAAGTTTCCAAGTGAGAGCAGGAGGTCATCTGCAGATGCGAAGTTTTTATGTTCTTTTCCCCCAAACTTTATGCCTTTGATCTCATTACGGTTATTAATTGTCTGTATCAGAGATTCAAATGCCAAAATAAAAAGGTACAGAGATAATGGACATCCTTGCCTAGTTACACAAGATAATACCATTTTAGGAGACAACATATCACTAGTCAGCACTTGTGTCTCGGGTTTGTCATAGAGCATAGCTACCCATTCAGAAAATCTGATCCACAGCCAAATTCCTTTAAGGCTCTTGACATGAAGGTCCAATTAACTGAGCCAAATGCCTTAAGTATATCAAGTGATAAAATAGCATAAGTAATTTTATCCTTATTGTCTGACCAAATTAAATTAAGTAATCTACGAATACTATCAGCCCCATATCTATTCTTAATGAACCCCACCTGTTCCTGACCTATTAGCTTAGTTATAACATTCTGCACACGATTGGCTAAAACTTTCACAAGTATCTTATAATCAGTGTTCATCAAGGAAATTGGTCTGTAATTTGAGCAGTTTAAATTGTCCTTGTTTTTTTGGGTATCAAAGTTACAAAGGCCTGTCTCATAGAAGGTGGGAGTGATTTCTTCTCCCATGCTTCCAGTAAGGTTGAATGTAAATGAGGCAGTACTTAGGGTGTAAGCTTTTTATAATACTCCCCAGGAAATCCCTCAGGACCAGGTATTTTGCCTGTAGACAGATCTTGTATAGCTAGACATATTTCTTCAGGGGAAATGTTTCTACCCAGAGTTTCCTTCTCCTGTTGTGCCAAAGTTGGAAATTTAAGATTTGCAAAAAATGCATCCAGATCACCATGTGGATAGTTACCTTTATCTGAATAAATATTTTGAAAGTATTCATAGAATTCATTGTTTCTTTGTTTTCAGTAAGTGTTTTCCCATGTTTACTTTGAATGCCTGTTATAATAGTTTATTGTTGAAGTCTTTTTAACCTTAAGGCAAGGAGTCTTCCTGCTTTTTCCCCCAGCCTCCCAATATTTTTGTTTTGTCCTAAAAAGTGCATATTCTACTTTCTACAAGAGCACTGTATTAATTTCTTCTTTCAGTACTGACATTTTATGTAAGATTTCCTCTTTTGGTGTGCAATAGTTTTTGGATAAGAAGGAAATATTTGTTAATTCTTTTTCTTCTAGAGTCCTATTTCTTTCCCTTTTTTTCATTTGCTGAATAACTTATGATTCTTCCCCTAACATATACTTTATATGCTTCCCAAATGGATATGTTTGATGATTCTCCATTATTGTTAAATTCAAAATACTCAGCTGTTTGTTTTGTAACCCAAGTCATAAATTCTTTGTCCTTTAAGAGGTTGGCATTAAGCCTCCACCTATGTGATTTCTCTCTGGTGTTTCTAAGAACTAGATCAAGGCTTATCATGGCATGGTCAGATATTATAATGTTATCTATTTTTGCTTCTAAAATATCAGTTATTTTAGAATTAGGTATTAAGATATAATCTAGTCTACTAAACGCTAAGTGACTGTTTGAATAGAAGGAATAATCCCTGGTTGTTGGATTGACAATTCTTCAGGAGACTGAGAGTCCTAAATCAGTTGATAGTTTTCTAAAGGAATCCCTTGACTTAGTGGACAACTGTATTCTGCTAGTGGAGGATCTGTCTAGAATAGGATCCATTAGCTCATTGAAATCCCCTTCAATAATAATTCCATAGTCAGTGAATGTACTAAGAGATACAGTTAGAGAATTGAAAAACTCACATTGTCCAGAGTTAGGGGCATACACATTACATATTGCTATATTTTGCCCATCCAATGAACCTGTTAGAATTTGATATTGCCCCTCGGGATCAGAAGAATTATTATGTTTACTGAAATGTATTCCTTTTCTGATTAATATAGAAGTTCCACGTGTCTTTGAGGAGAAACATGCACTCTCAGCTATACCCACCCAGGTTCTTTGCAATTTAAGTGCCTCTTTCTGTGTCCACTGAGATTCCTGAATAAGAACAATATCAGCTTTTTTCTTGTTTAAGTAATTAAGAACTTTTTTCCTTTTAACTGGAGGCCCCAAACCATTAACATTCCAAGATACAATCCTATAATGTGACATCCTAAAACCTAAATAAAACCTCTTTTTTTTTTAAAAAAACAAGAACAAAAAAAAAAGGTTGATATTCCTCTAGCCCTTAAGATTCGAGAAATAAATTTAGGCTTAATACAACAGCACTGATTAAATAAGATCAAAGATAAATATTAACAAAGTCAGCAGGTTAAAAAGAGAGAAAAATGGGTAAGTAAATAAATAAATAAAAACAATGTTTCTTTAAAAACTCAAAGTAGGTTGGGATTCTACTTTTTGCTGCCCAACACATGCCAAATATTAATCCAAGGCAGTGGGGTATGTTGTGGTGTACGTGAAGCCGGTGTAAGCATCCCTCAACTTTGGCATAAATAAGCATATTGTTACTTCTATTGTGCTTTTATCAAATGACAAGTCAGTCCTTTACAAAAGTTAATATGCATATCCACATAGAACATGCATAAACACAACAGCAATAGAGTGAGTGTATTGTAAGAAATGAGCAGGAAAACATAAGAAATAGAATAGAGAAGTATGAGCTATTATAAGGAGGTAGTTCAATCTTGATGGCCTTAATTTTACCAGGTCACTTCGTTCCACTTCCTATGTCACCACAACCTTCTACTCTGTAATCCTAATAACTTCCAGGATCACATTCAATGTTTTGTTAAATTAGAACTGAAAGAAGGGTAGAGAAATGTGGTAGAAAATGGTTGGGCACTGGAAGTTCTCTTTTGCACTAGAATAGTGACCTGGCTTACACCTTAGCTGCACATCTAAACTACCTGTTTCTCTACTTCAGCCTAATAGCTCATTTGACATTAAGAGAAAGGGAAGGCTACAGGTTAGATAAGGCATATAATTGCTGCAGATGTATACTTACATCTACTTTAAACCTTTAGACTTTCATTTCAACAAAGTACTGTCATAACAAATTGTTTAAATTTATGCAAGACAACCCTTTGTTTTATTAGACTAAAATATTTCAAAAGGATAAACCCACAAAGTATTTAAGGTTAATAATAAAGAATATGTAATTCTAAGAATTTGATCGGGGTGTCCGACTAATATAAATTTAAATGTTGCACATTTAAGGTGATCTGGCAATGTATGGAGCAACATAATGAAGAATAATACCAACTGTGCAACATACAAATTAAACTAGCATTCTAATAAAAACTGTGACTGCAATATGGCAGCGTTTTCTCTATGAGGTTGATTTTTGATTTCCTAGAAATGTCTCCCCAGATATAGATTACCCACCTCAGTAGAATGTTAGAGCAGCAAGTACAGGAATACTGACGCCTTTTTACCCCACGCATTAATTTCCATATATTGCCACATGAGTTCTGGCATTTAAATTATTCTGAAAAGTGTCTTTTGTCAAGTTGTGTCTCTTACCTTTGATATATAGAGAGGGCAGACAGTGCAATGTTTACCAAATTTAGAAGTATGAATGCAAGTGCTGAGTTTGAAAAAGAACGAAAAAGAGAGAAAAAGTAACGGAAGTGAAGCATAAGTAACTTCTGTTTGACCCCACCAGATGTAGAGACCAATCGTAGGAAAACTCTCAAAAGGTCAGGTCAAAGGGTATTTCAAGTTTCCACTTATGAAACCATCATCATCATCAGAAAGCATGCATATAGATGTCTTTGGGAGTTTCTTTCTTCTGGCGGAGGTGTAATGGATAGGAATCCAGATGATCCTGTACTGCTTCTGCTCCTCGATCTACTCCTTGTTCTCCTGTAGCCAACTCTAGGGACTGGTAGATCACTTTTTTTTTATTCAATGCATTCGCCTTTCGAGAGATATTTGAGGTGTGACAAACTTCCCTAGTAGGTCCTTTCTGCACTATGTAGTAATAGAGATGAAGAGTCCTTTCTTTTGGGGTCTTAACATTGAGACTTCCATTTGATTGACCTCTTGGCCTTACCATGGCAGGGAGACTTAAATTAGAATGTTGGTCTCGAGGTGAAGGAGGTGCCTGAGTAGAATGTGCATCTGTGTCTACGTGTAGTTTTTTGAAAGGTGAAAGCCATTAGAGTTCTTGTTTTGGGTATCTCTGGCTGAATGTTCACAATTTACCATGTAGACCATAGCTTCTTTAGTATTTGTAAATACAAGCACTTTGCCCATTAGATTGTACTACATTTAGACTACCAGGGTATTTAAAGTAGTACAACAGTCCCAATTTTGTAAG
Source organism: Neoceratodus forsteri (assembly GCA_016271365.2). Lineage (NCBI taxonomy): Eukaryota > Metazoa > Chordata > Ceratodontiformes > Ceratodontidae > Neoceratodus > Neoceratodus forsteri. The sequence goes on along the minus strand of CM057450.1, from coordinate 1,179,181,829 downwards.
CCTATGCTTAACATCAATAAAGTTCTTTCTTTTTTCCATTACCAATGAAGAGATGTCCTGGAAAATTAGTATTCTGTTGCCCCTCCATACCAGCTGTTTTTTGTCCCTTGAGAGTCTTAGGATCTGTTCTTTAACAGAAAACCTTAAAAAATATGTCAGTATGGGTCTGGGTCTCTGACCGGACTGTGGACATGGACCCAAAGCACGGTGAGCTCTTTCTATTTCTAGTGCCCAGGGCCATTGAAAGTCTAATATACTAGGTAGAAACTGTTGAAGAAACTCAATGATATTGCTTCCTTTAAGTCCCTCAGGCACCCCCAGGACCCTCAGATTATTTCTTCTCTCACGGTTTTCTGGATCATCCATTTTTTCAATTAATTGGTGAATTTGTTTATCTTGTGCATATATTTGATCTTCTAAACTGGCTATGGTGTCTTTAAAGTTTTCAATTTGGTCCTCAGAGTAATCCAAATGCTTATTTATTATGAAGGAGTCACTCTTTAAATCTGCTACTGTTTGTTTAACTGATACAATCTCCAATTTGATGTCATTAAGCTTTTCCATCAGGGTCTAAATATCTGTTTTATCTGCTACTGAAGTTCATTCAAGTACCGGGGCAACAGCACATCTTAGGCCTGATGACATCGAGGATCTGTCAGGTTTTTTAAAATTGTAAAAGGAAATTAGTTTCCAAGGTCGGACTGTCATATTTTTTAAGGATGTGACCACAATGTATAACACAGTTTGCTAGACCCGAACTTAATGCTGACTAATCAGTATTTTTCATAGAAATTTATAAATACGAGTCCAAAGTTGAGGAGCTACATATTCAAGCTTCCATCATGTTCAGCGCTGGCTCGTGCTCCTCCGTCTAGTGTGGTGATTACAGGGGGCCTGGGTGTTTTTGTCAGTTTTTGGGCCTACCCGAAGGTCATAGAAACAGTTTTGGAGGTATTTATTCTGAGAATGTTTGCACGAAACCAAGACTGCATGTTGTAGTCCTGTTGTAGTTGAGAGTGGACGTCACTGAGAACAGGGCCGGATGCGAAATGTATAGTGTTGTCTGCATATATATGTATACGGGACCTGTGCAGACTTTGGGGAGATCGTTGATAAAAAGGGAGAATAAAACTGTGACTAGGATTACCCCTTGGGGAACACCAGTGAGGATGGGGGGGGCATGAAGTTCATGATCCTGACTGACATTTGCCTATTTTTTGAAGATGAATAAATATATTGTGCAAACCAACACATCTATAGGGATTTTCTTATATCATTTACTACTCAGGGTACAATGTGATTCCCTCAGTAAGCAGATGTTTGTCCAGGCTTACCTGGAAGACCTGTGCTGCCTTCTCCACTGGTAGGCTATTTCGTAGGGTAATCATGTTCTAGGAGAAGTGTCTCCTAATATTACCGGTGAATTTACTGGCTCTGGGCTTCAGGGCATGTCCATGCATCCTGTTTGAGGGCACCATATCAAACATCTGTGTTGAATTTGTCCATACCCTTGAGTAAGCAGAAGGCTAAGTTCATGTCCCCTCTCAGCCCCCTTTTTCACAATGTGAACATGTTAGGGGCCACCAGCCTCTTCTTATAGCTCTTGTCCCCAGTACCCCTGATCAGGTAGGTGGTTCTGTGCTGTACCATCTTAAATGCCTCAATATTCTTTTTGCATCGAGGAGCCCAGAGCTGTGCATAGTAGTCCAGGTGGGGGTATTGTTAGGGTTCCCCTGTCCTGCTGAATACCCCCCTTTTAATGCACTCTGGCATTCTGCTGACCCTCTTGACAGTGGCTGAGCACTGGTCATGCTTCTGTCCATTGTCGATTATGACTCCCAGGTCAGGGAAGCTCCATATAGTAAGTAGGTCCTACCTCTCTGTTACTCCCCTTCATACTTGTAGCAGTTTACATTTGGCTGCATTGAATCTGCAACTCCAGGATTCCAAGCAATTATCCAGTTTATTCAGGTTCTCTTGAAGTTTGTAACCATCTTCAAGAGAATCCACCATCATCAGTTCAGTGTCATCAGTGAACTTAAGTAGCCTGCTGGAGACCTTAGCTTCCAGATCATTGATGAAAATGTTGAACAGCAATGGTCTTATTACAGATCCTGAGGAGGGTCGTGCTTTGCAATTCCAGGTATGAACTGCTTGTATTGCCACTCTGTGGCAAGGAGTAGATAAGTCTGGCTACACTGGGGACTGACTCCCAGTGTTGTTGCATTCAGTGGTAGAGGGTGCAATATATTGATTTTTGTCACGGGAATGGATTCATGGTGTCACACTTGTTTTAACAGTTACAAAAACTGGTGATGGGCTCCTATTGTAGATGCTTTAATTGGGGGTGGGGTTAGGTTCTGCACATGTGTGTGTGGGGAACACAGTCAGTGAAGAAATGTTAGAAAATGCAGAAGGTGACGTGAGTTTTCAGTTCATTTAGAAAGCATTTGTACGGCAACTTTCCATACAACAAATTTTTGGTAAATATGAGAATTCATGCACGAGATATGATTATTGTGCTGTGTCTTATTAATGGAATATTATGTTCAGTACTGGGCCAAAGACTGTAAGAGATTTGTTTAGAATTGTTCCTCCTCCTCCTGCTGTAAAATGAGATTGTCTGATCATCTGTTTCTGAAAATTCTGGATGATCTGCTACTGGTTGTAGGACTTTTAGTTACAAAGCAATTGATCTGTGGAATGCCATCCCAAATAACTTATTAGAAGCTGGTGAGTTCACAAGAGGAAGGTTTTGCCAGCCAAATCTGGTTGACATCTTTGGTTGATCAAGGCAGCAGATAAGGGATAGGCATTCAGTGTAGTGTCCTTGGATTACAGCAAGACCTTCAACTCTGTCCCCCAGAGGAGGCTGGTCAAAAAGTTAAGGTACCTAGGGGTGTAGAAAAAATGACTTGGAAAGATAACTGGGTGAGGGGAAGCTCGCAGAGGGAAGTAATGAAGGGGAGTTTTTAGAGGTAAGGATGCAGTAAAGCAAAGTACCTCAAAGGGTGCTGCTGGGCCTGGTCCTTTTCAGTGTGCTTACTTGTGACAAGGTATCAAGGGCAAGATTTGCCTCTTCAAAGATGATACCAAAATCTGTGCAAGGGTGGACACAGAGGATGGGATAATGGACCTCAGGAAGGATCTGAGTAGGTTGGAGAGCTGATCAAAGGTATGGCAGCTGGGCTTTAACACTAATAAAATGCACAGTGATGCACACTGGGGAAAAGGAACCCAAGAGTGCAGTATGAAGTGGGGGTGGTACTGGAAAGCATCATGAAAACACAAGAGCCTGAAAACAACAGCACATGGTAGACAAGGCAGACAGGATTCTGGGATGCATAGGGAGAGGGATAGAAACATAGAATCTGTTGGCAGAAAAGGACTGCTTGTCACAACAAGTCTGTCCAGTTGGTCCCTGACTAGTATGGCTCTGCAGACCCTAGGTGGTCTCCAGCAGCCCTCTCTCCTACCTGTCTATTTACTAATATTTCCTTCTATCTGTCCCATTCATGCTTGAAGCCCCTTAATGTTTTTACCTTCCTCACTTCTGCTGGAAGTCTGTTGCAGGTGTTCTCCACTTTCTCACTGAAGTACCACTTCCTCACATCCCTCTTAAACTTCCTCCCTTTCAGCTTCATTGAATGCCCTCTGGTCCCGGTGCTCATTCTCATTTGAAAGAGACCCCCCTCCTGTACTTGTTCACTCCTGTGAGGTACTTGTAGGTCTCTATAATTTCTCTCCCCTCTCTCTCTCTCTCTCTCTCTCCTCTCTTCTAGTATGTACATGTTGAGATACCTCAGTCTTCCTCATAGGAAACCACCAGTAGCAACAGCTCAGACACAAAGGGCAACCCTAGGAGGCATACGCCAAGTGCAGTCCAGCCCCTAGCCTTACTGTCTGCTGAGCTTCAACAATTTTCACAGTTGTTGTTGATTGTTTTTCAGCTGCAGGGGCACCTTCAAATTACCCTCCCTCCCCCCAATCCCACCTTCCCCAGGGTTGTCTTCTTATATACTCCCTCGCTTCCTCTCATTCCGGGAAGGAGGCATATCACCTGACCAACTATCTTCAGGTACTCAAACTCTCTCCCCAGTGTACATTAAAGGGATAATAACACCCACCTTCAGTCACTTTTTCTCTCCTGTAGATCTCTTGGCTTTTGTCCACTAACTTATCCTAGTCAGGTATGTCCTGCAACTTTCTTCCAAACACACCTAGAAGAAAAAAAACTATTTTTCCCCCAGCAGCTTTTTTGCATTTCATCCACTAACACACCCCTAAAGATAGATCCTCCACCTTTCTTTCATCCACAAAAATCATCCAGTGCTTGAGTCCAGCACAGACCTACCACAACCGTAGTCTCATCTCTAAGCTACATAAAACAACCAGACATGGACATTGTGCATTGTAATAAATGTGGATCACCCTTTTGTCGGGCCTGGATCAACAAAATATGCCACTAGCCAATGTGCTGGGCCATAAAAGACCTCTGAGCCCACCTCCAAGAAGCATGGACAACAATTTCCCAGCTAAATCATACTTTACAGCAGGTTGCAAGGGCTTGGAATCCACCCCAGCACCACCAACGCCCTGATACTGTCCCCCTACCACAAAGGACTGTCCATCCAGGGGGTTGGCAGGTTGTGCAAAGGGGCAGAGCCAACCACAGCAGGGCTCACCAGATAGGCAACGATCATGGGAAGGACATGCAGCTGCAAAACAGGTTCACCCTGATAGCAATGAAATGCAGGGAATCAGGCAGCTGATCACACCAGCAAAGTAGTATGCAGTAGCACCAGCTTGGCACCAACTTAAAAGGAACTACAAAACAAAACTTCAGGTTCCCACAAGTGCCTAAATCAGGAGAGGAAGCAAGCACCAGTGTGGGTCAAAGGGACAAGGTGGCACGGCACCACTCATATCAACAGAACATACAGGCCAGGACAAACGCGCCTACTAATGGAAAAAAGAACTTGATCATTGTGGGAGACTCCATGATTCAAGGAGTCGAATCCCACTTGCAGGATACTGACCAAGTGGGAATAACTGTCAAGTGTCTCCCTTGGGCCACAGCAAAAAGGAATACAGACCACACTGAGAACCTTGTATGTAAGGTGGGTAACATTAAATGCATCATCGTTCACCTAGCGACAAATGATATCGCTGACTATTCTGTTGAACAAGTAAAAGCACATATCTCTAATTTAGGGGATAGACTGACCTTTCTTTCATCTGCCCTAGCCTTCTCCGAGGTACTCCCAGTATGGGAAGAGGGAAAAGGCCAAGGAAAAATTAGGGAAACCGAAATCAAGGAACTAAACTCATGGCTCCACAGTTGGTGCTCAGACAAGGACCACACCTTCCTCAGTGGAATGACTTTTGGGAAAGCTCTTACTTTAAATGTGATGGCCTTCACCTCAACAAGGAGGGGGTGAAGGCACTGGGAAGAAAACTCAATGTATTCACCAGTCATTTAAACTAGAAGGATTGGAGGTGGTGACCAAACAAATCCATGGAAACGGAATCCCATTCACCACCCCCCCCCCAGATCCCAGCAAGAACTCCTCCCATCGAGTGCATAAGCAAAAATGGAAAGACCACAGTAGGGTTGAACAGGAAACACGGTACACTAAAACAAGAAGTAAAAAGGATTCCAGTTACAGGAAAGCAATGGTGACTAATGCCCACAGTCTGGCTAACAAAATCCCGGAACTCACGACTACAACGGCAGAGGCTGAACTGGACTGGGTAGCAGTAACTGAAACATGGTTTAACAACAACCATACATGGGATATTGCCATCCCAGGCTACAACCTGTTTAGGAGGGACAGATAGGAGGGGGATAGCTTTCTATATAAGAGAGGACATAAAAGCCATGAAAGTCCAAAGAACCCAAGACAAATCAGAGTTTCTCTGGGTCACATTCGAACCAGGAAATAAATCAGTCCTCAGACTAGGGGTGATATATAGAACTTCCTTGCAGGGGGCAGAAGCATACAAAGAACTACTGGAAAGCATACTGAATATGACTGATAAGGGAGAGGTCATGTTAATGGGTGATTTCAATCTCCCAGACATAGACTGGATTTCCTGCACAGCATCCACAGCTAGAAGCAGAACCTTCCTAGACACACTGAGAGGGGCTGGTCTAAACCAGCTTGTAATGGCCCCTACTAGAAAAAACACAATCCTAGACCTGGTGCTCACTACCAGTAGCAAGGTAAAGGAGGTGGAAGTGGGGTGCCAGATGGGATCGAGCAACCACAAATCTGTCTGGCTTAAGGTCAGCAAGATAGAGGAATCAAGCCACTCTAAGGCAAGAGTCCTCGATAAAAAAAAAAAAACAGACTTTGCCCAAATGAGAAGTTTTCTTCAGAGCTGGCTTCAAGAAAAACACAAAAGGAGGGGTGGAAGAATGTTGGGCATGCATAAGGAAGGCACTGGAGGAAGTAACTGGGGAATGCTCAAGGAATCCGCTATGGTTCACAAAAGAGGGAGCAACTACAGTAAGAGAAAAGAGACAAGCACTCAAGAAGTACAAGAGCTCTAACAGTGACAAGGAAGGCATATAGGACTAGCTTGAGGGAGGCAAATAGGGTGATCAGAGCAGCAAAGGCACAAATAGAGGAAGACTTGGCACGGGGGGTAAAAGAAGGCAAAAAGACCTTCTTTATGTACGTAAGTGATGAAAAGAAAAACAAAGGAGGTATTTTCAGGCTCGTAAACAGGGATGGAAAAAAGGAGGAAGAAGACATAGAAAAAGCAGAGGTCTTGAATGAGTACTTCTTTTCTGTTTTCACAAAGGAAGAGCCTGGCAATGTACCCACCCCATAAGGGGGGGGCAACATAACAGAAATGAGAGTGGACACAAGCCCATTCATGGCAGAAAGGGTAAAGGCAGAATTAAAAAAACTGAACGTGGGTAAAGCCATGGGTCCGGATGGAATCCACCCACGCATACTGCGGGAACTGAGTGATGAACTGGCTGAACCCTTAGCAGATCTATTTAGTAGATCCCTGAGGGAAGGGACAGTCCAACAGGACTGGAAAAAGGCAATAGTGATGTCCCTCTACAAGAGTGGTAGCAAAGAGGAAGCATGGAACTACTGCCCGGTTAGTCTTACCTCAATGGTGGGACAGTTGATGGCATTACTGCTCAAGGAAAGAATAATAGCATTTCTGGAGGAAATTAAACAGCAGGGCACCAAGCAGCATGGGTTCACAGTGGGAAGGTCTTGCCAGACAAACCTGATCGAGTTCTTTGACATGGTTACTAGGGTGGTGGACCAGGGGGGTGCCATGGATGTCATCTACCTGGACTTTAGTAAAGCCTACAATTCTGTCCCACACAGAAGGCTGCTAAATAAACTTGCGAATACAAGAGTAGGGAAGGAAGGAAGTGGTATCATGGGTAGGAAGCTGGCTTCAAAGCCAGGGAAGTGACCAGTGGTGTGCCACAAGGGTCCATCCTGGGACCTTTGCTCTTCAATGAATCAGTGACATCACAGATGAGCTGGGCAGAAAGGTATGTCTGTTTGCAAATGACACGAAGCTCTGCAACAGAGTGGATATGGCACGGGGGTGGAGCAAATGAGAAGTGACCTTCTCAAGCTTGAAAAATGGTCAAGCATGTTGCAGCTAAAATTCAGTGCAAAAAAATGCATGGTCATGCATCTGGGTAAGAACAATCTGGGTACTGACTACCACCGGGGGGGGGGGATCACCCGGCAGGAACGAGATCTGGGAGTTATCATTTCAGATGATTTAAAAGTGGGCAACCAATATGAAAAAGCAGCATTAAGGGCCAGCAAAATGCTAGGATGCATAAGTAGGGGTATTTCAAGTAGAAGAAGGGAGGTGATCCTGCCACTGTACAGGTCCCTGGTGAGGCCCCACCTTGAGTACTGCATCCAGTTCTGGAGGCCTTACCCTCAGGAAGGACATAGATAGACTGGAGACAGTGCAGAGGAGGGCAGCTAAAATGATTCACGATCTCCATGAGTTGTCTTACGAACACAGATTAAGAGCGCACAACATGTACTCCCTGGAGCAGTGAAGAGATGGGGGGACATGATTGAGACATTCAGGTACCTAAAGGGTATAAACAGAGTCCCCATCCAAGGGCTCTTTCTCATTAATAACTCCATGAGAACTAGTGGCCATGACATGAAACTGAGGGGGGTAGATTCAGAAGCAACATGCACAAGTTTTTCTTCGTAGAAAATGTGGTTGATCTGTGGAATGGCCTACCTGCCGAAGTCATTGAATCCAAGACAGTATGGGGATTTAAATCAGCTTGGGATAGGCACAAGGGGATAGTTACAAAAATTATCTGAGTAGGGGGGGTAGGATCTGGCAGACTAGATAGACTTTTGGTCCCCATCTGCCGTTACTTTCTGTGTTTCTATGTAGGGCTTTTGGTGGAACCCCTGCACCATTTTAGTTACCCTCCTCTGGACTGCCTCCACCCTGTCTATGTACTTCCTGAAGTGCGGCCTTCAGAACAGGACATAATACTCTGGGTGATGTCTTACCAGCAAATGATAAAGTGGTAAAACCACGTTCCTCCACCTGCCCAAGATATCGCTTCTTATGCATTCCAGCATCCCACTGGCCCTACTCACTGCTTTGTCACACTGCCCTGCCACTTTGAGGTCATCAGATATGATAACGCCAAGGTTCCTTTTCTGCTTAGTGAGGGTTAGTACCTTCCCTCCATCCTATACTCAGCACTTGGGTTCCTATGCCCTAGGTGTATACTTTTGCATTTTTTTGGCATTGAACCCCAGCTGCCATGCCTTTTGACCACTCGAGTTTCCCAGTGTCCCTATGCATTCTCTCTACCCATTCTGAGTATTTACCCTATTACTGATTTTGATGTCATCTGCAAAAAGGTATAGCTTCCCTTCCAGTTCTTCTGCAGTATCACTTATGAAGACATTGAAGAGGACCAGACCCAGTACTGAGGCCTGCAGCACCCCACTGGTCACTCTCCCCTCATTAGAGGGAGTGCTGTTAACCACCACACTCTGTTGACTATTTATTAACCAATTTCTTACCCAATTTACCACTTTGGATCCCATCCCTAAGCTGCTTAATTTCTTTATCAATCTCCTGTGTGGCACAGTGTCAAAGGCCTTGCTAAAGTCCAGAAAAGCCACTGTCCTCCTGTGATCTATTTCCTTGATCACCCAGCAGCAGAAGTCAAGAAATGATCCTCCCATTGTACATATCACTGGTGCGACCATACCTGGAATACTGCACTAAGTACTGGAGTCCACACCTGAGGAAAGACTGTGACAAGGTTGAAGCAGCACAGTGCAGGGCAACCAAAATGGTCCACAGACTAGGAGGCAAGACATAAGAGGAGAGGTTGCAGGACTTGAACATGTACACCCTTGAAAAAAGTAGGAAAGGGGTTGACATGATCAAAACATACAAGTACCTGCATGGGCTAAATAGGGTGGATGCCAAGGTGTTTTTCCACTGGGGCTCAAATACAGGGACAAGGGGCACTCAATTTAACTTGCTGGAGAGAGATACAAAAGGGACATCACAAAAACATTTTCACTGAAAGACTGGTGGACAGGTGCAACAAGCTGCTGAAGAAGCTGTACAGGCCAAATCAGTGAGCAGCTTCAAACATGGGTGGGATCGGCATATGGGATTAGTTAGAAAAGGGGTGTCAGAAACAAATGGGAGCATGGCCACTAAGGCCAGTGCCGAGCAGTTAGGTAGGGTGGTCAGGCTTGATGACCCTATGGGTCTTTTTCTGCCATCATTATTTCTGTATTTATATATCTGTGTGTGTGTGTGAGCGCGCATGCGCGTACTCAGTTTATTTTTTTCAAACTGAATAAACTTTATTAATTAAACCAAAGACCTCAATACCGTAAATACATAAGGAAGCCAAGGTGTACACAAATAAATAAGGCAGAGGTCATAGACAGAACTAGAGGAGAACAAACAAAACATTAATTTTACAATTTACATATAATCACCACTACCCTCCTCCCACTACCCCCAACCCTGCCATGGAGGAATAAAATAAAACCATACATAAATAACTATCAAGCTTAATTTGCACCAGATTGTTGTGAAGAGTTACAGGAACATTGAGTACATTATTACACAGTTAATAAATATACAATTGTTCCCAAATATGTTTATATTTAGCTTGTTGAACATACTCACTATGAGGCGCTCTGCTTGTGGAGCAAACACCATCTTCTTATACCATTCTAAATAATGTGGGATGCACTGGTCAAGCCAGTGCCGAAGAATAACCTTTTTCGCACATGCTGAAATCAAAGCCATGTGTGACTTCTGGTTGCCAATCAGGTTATCAGTGTAATCACCCAGAATACATATTTCAGGGAGAAAGGCGTCATATAGTCCCAACAGGGAATTAAGGTGAGATCGGATTGAAGTCCAGAAGGGAACCACTGTCTCGCAGAACCACAGAATATGCAGCAAGTTCCCAGGCTCTTTGCTGCATCTGGAGCAAGTATCAGTGGGTAGTCAGCTAATTTTATGCAATTTAACCAGAGTATAATAAAGATTATGGATGATCTGGAATTGCATAAAACTGTATCAATTCTACTTTATCAGTGTATATAAATGCTTCCAGATGGTCGACCAATTTCTAGAGAAGGTAGAAACAGGAAGAGCCTGGTCCCACCAATAATGCCTTGAACCCTCCTTGGTGACCAAATAGTTTTGTAAAGCTCGATAACAGTAAGAAATGAGATGGGTTGAGGGGGCTGAGCGAAAAAAGGGAAGAACTGAAGTATCAAAGGGACTAAGCCACAGCCCATTACCAAAAAATTGTAAAAGCATGTGTGATAATTGAAAAATTGAAAACAAGAGGTAATAGGCCAACAATATAGGGTGCTTGCTTCCTGAAAGTAGAGCAATTTTTGATTGAATGTAAGATCTCCAACTGTATCCACTCCAGTATCAGGCCAGAATCTTCTCATAAGCATCTGTCCAGCTATCAGAAGATTAGGGTTCCCAAATAAGGGCTAGGAGGCACCTCTGTATGTACAAATCTTAGGTAGGGAGCAAACCTGTCAGTGAACTTGAAGGGATGCCCCTAAGGGCATGTCCCACAGGAATCAGGGAAGTTTCCTCCTGGGGAGATAGGGAAATGACCGAATATCCAAACCATTTACAGAACACAAGGAGCACTCTATAGCTACTCAGTGTGGAACATATGGTAAGGAGAGGTTGTCCCCAGGTGGCTTCCACCAATAGAAAAGTTTAGTAAGATGCAAGGCCAAATAGTACAAAAAAAAACCTGGGAGCTTGTAGGCCTCCATGTTGTTTAGTGCGCATTACTAACATACTAACATACTAAAATGCCAGCAGAATAGGCCTAACGGTCTTTCGTGTCTGCTCGTTTGGTCAGTCCCCAACCTGGGTGCTGACCTTGCTGTCCCCCTCGCCTTCTCTGGCTTCTCCCTTCCCAGTTCCGGATATTCTTGCTGCATTGGATTTTGCTTCCAGAACCCTTCCCCTGTACCTGTCCCACCCCCTCTTGAACCCCTCCACTGTCTCTGCCTCCACCAGCCCCTAGGCAGTGCATTCCATGGCTCCACCACCCTCTCAGTGAAGTAGCTCCTCCTTTCTCCCTAGAATCCCCCTCCAGCTTCCAGCCATGCCTCTAGTGGCCCCTTCCTCCTTCCTCCAGAAGCACCCCAACTGTTCCTCCCCTATTTACCCTCTTCATGTACCTAAAGACCTCTATCATGTCCCCCCGGTCCCTTCTCTCTTCCAATGTGTACATATTTAACTCTTCGAGCCTCTCCTCATAGGTCCTGTCCCCCAAGCCCCAAATCATTTTGGTTGCCCTCCTCTGGACCCTCTCCAGGAGGTTAATGTCCCGCTTTAAGTGTGGCCTCCAAAACTGCATGCAGTACTCAAGGTGCGGCCTCACCAAGCAGTTATACAGAGGGAGTATCACTTCCCTCCTTCTGGAGGTGATCCCCTAGCGATGCATCCCAGCATCCTGTTGGCCTTGGCTGCTGCCCTCCTACAAGTCTCAGAGTTGTTCATCTTGACATCCACCACCACCCCAGGTCCCTCTCAGCCATCGAGACTTGGCATTTCCCCCCAGGGTGTACACTTGACCTGGGTTCTGGCCCCAGGTGGAGTACCTTGCATTTCCTGCATTGAACCTCAGCTTCCACTTTCTAGACCATCTTTCCAGAGCCTCCAGGTCCCCCTGTGGGCCACCCTCCCTCCTCCCCATCCACCACCACCCCAGTTTCGAGTCATCGGCAAAGAGACTCATCTCACTCCTGATTCCTGTCCTTATGTCGAATCGTGGGCGTTGAACAGAAGGGGCCCAGGACTGATCCCTGTGGGACCCCACTAATGACCCTCCTTGGGGATGAGACTATCCCACCAACTACGACCTCTGGGTCCGGGTCCTGGAGCCAATTGCTCTATCCATCTGATCATCTGGTTCCCAACCCCATTTCTCCCAGCTTATCCAACAGGCCCACGTGAGGAACAGAGTCAAATGCCTTGCTGAAGTCCAGAAGAGGACATCTACTGGTCTACCCAGGTCCAAGGCACTTGTCACCCAGTCATAGAACTCCACCAGGTTTGTCTGACATGATTTCCCGGATGAATCCATGCTGTCTATCGTCCAGGCACCCTGACTTATCCAGGTCCCCCAGCCTCTCCTTGACAATGCCCTCCATCACCTTGCCCACCACCGAGGTCAGGCTGACAGGCTGTAGTTCTCTGCCACCTCCCTTGATCCCCCCTTGTGGATAGGCACTATATGCGCCACCTTCCAGTCTTGGGGCACCCACCCTGTCCTCAGAGAGATGGTGAAAAGCTCTGCCAGGGGTTTTGCCAGGACATCTGTAAGTTCCTTCAGCACTCTGGGATGTAATTTATCCGGCCCCGGTGCTTTCTCCGTCTTAAGGGAGCTGAGGGCTTCTCTCACTCTCTCAGCTGTGATTTCCACTTCCGGTACCCCTTCTTCCTGCTTAGCCCTCCCCCCACCTGCCAGTGATGCCTCCCCCTCTCCCCAGACCTGCCGATCGGTAAGGGTCCCCCCCTCCCCAGTATCTCTGTCTCCTCCCATGTATGATGCAGCACCCCCATTTTCCCTGGTGAAAACTGAGGTGAAGTACTCATTTAGTACCTCAGCCTGCTCCCCCGGGTCTTGTGCCCATCTCTCCCCTGATTTAATCCTGCTAATCTGCCCCTTCACCCTTCGTTTTTCCCCAATGTATCTAAAGAACCCCTTGTTCCCTCTCCTAATTTCCCTGGCCAGGTTCTGCTCCTTCCTTGCCTTAGCCGCCCTCACCACTCTAGTGGCCCGTCTAGCCATCAGCTCGTACTCCCCTCAATCCCTTTCACTCCTTAAGCTGGAGAAAGTCCGACGGGCTATCTTGCGTTGCCATAGAAGGGAAGCGGGAATCCTGTGTACTTCAGCAAACCATTACTGGGGTAGGGCTGAGTTGCACATCAAGAGGAGGTATAGTAATTGGGATAGAATATTCATTTTAATAATGTTCAGTTAACCCCACAAGGAGGGCAGTAACATAGATCAATGGTCCAAGTCCACTTTAAGATGGGAGACCATGGAGTCAAGGTTAAATTGCTTCATCTTATGAGGGGAAGTGCCAAGGTAAATTCCCAGATATTTCAGTTTATCCTTCCTCCAGACAAGGCCAAGATGCTCAACATCTGCCTTAAAAGTGGCACTATTAAAAGGCATAATTTCAGTTTTAGTGAGATTTAATTTGTAATTAGAAGTAACACCAAACTTAGAGATAATCTGCATGGCAGCAGGCAAGGATGTAACTGGAGAGGAAACATGTAACAGTATATCATCTGCATACACTGATAGTTTATAATCTATGTTACATGACTAGGGAAGAAAAGTTAAGTTTATGAAGCAAAGGCTGTAGAAAAAGACTTAATAAGTATGGAGAAAGGGGGTATCCCTGCCTGGTATCCTGATGAAGAGAAAATTATGAGGATAAAACACCATTACAAAGTACGCAGGCTGACAGAGAGGAATAGAGCACTTTGACCCATTGTATGAATTCTTGAGGGATACGATATTTGGGTAAAAGGGAAAACAAATAGGCCAATGAGATCCTGTCAGAGGCCTTTTCAGCATCCAGAGACACCAAGACCGCGGGAGTGGAGGAGTCTCTGGATGCAGAAAAATGGTAAGACAATTTCCTAAGATGGTCAGCAGAGAGCCTAGCTTTTACAAAGCCTACCTGCTCCCGACTAATCAATGAGTCCCATATCAGTCCCAATCTACAAGCCAGTACCTTAGCTAGTATTTTAAAATCCACATTGATAAGCAATATTGGCCCATAGTTGGAGACCAACAGTGGGTCTCGGTCAGGTTAAGGAAGAACGATAGTGGGGGCCACAGTCAAAGAGGGATCAGACAAGCCCTCCTTGAAAATATAATTATAGGTATTCAAAAGAATAGGAGCCACCTGGTCTTTAAAGGCTTTATAAAAATTGGTGGTGAACCCATGTGGGCCAGGGGAATTATCAGGAGCCAGGGAGTCAGTGGCCTGGGAAATCTCAAGCAGGGTCTACTGCACTTTTAGGATAGCAACTTCAACATCAGTCAATTGGGGAAGGGTAATATCCTGGAGGAAAGATTCAAACTGAGTTGGACAAAAGGGAAGTGAAGGTGGAGCATATAATTGTTGATAAAAATGTTTAAAAGCTTCAACAATATCTCTGGGTAAGGTAAGGAGATGGCCAGAATCCGAGATGATTGAAGAGACAATTCTGTCCATTGCTTGGGAATCTAAACGAAGGGCCAATAACTTCCCAGCCCACTCCCCTCGATCAAAATAATTTATTTTAGAGTGTAAGATAAGATGCTCAGCCTTCTCTTCCAACAGTGTATTATATTGGAATCTAAGAGATTCTAACTCTTCCCACTCTGCTTGGAGAGAGTCCTGTGAAATGTACTCCTTGATGGAACGTATACGAGCTAATAAGGAAGAAAGAGCACAGAAGTTTATTTGTTTCACTTAGCCAAATTTAAAAATGTTTTTTTTATTATTTAGTTGTTTAACCAGGAGTAGCACACTAAGCTGAAAGATTTTTTACAGGAGCGACCTGGGAGCACAGGGAAGTTAAGTGACTTGCTCAGGGTCACACAGTATGCAAGTGGAAGCTGTGGGATTCAAACCCAGGTCTGGTCTGCTGGATGTCACCAGATTTGCAGATCAGAGCCTTAAACCACTGCAATATACTGCCTCCGAATTAATGAATGAATTAATTCCCCCTCAAAGGGCACATTTCAAGGCCCCTCACAAGACATCAAGTTTGGGCATAGAAGAGGAATTAAGGTCCATAAAGGTGGTAATGAAAGATTGGAGATTTTGCAGTAACTCATCTGACTTAAGTAACTGATTATTTAAATGCCACACCTTGTCTCTGATCAAGGAAGGGGTGAGATTGGGCTGGATGAAGGCAGGATGGTGGTCCGATACAACCTTGGCAGAAGAGTGACACAAACCGATCCCAGGAAGGTAATCCACCCCTAACAAAAAATAATCAATCCTAGAAAACGAATTATGTGGCGGGAAGTAGAAGGAATATTCCTGGCGATCCGAGTTCAGTGCCCTCCACGGGTCAACCAAGCCCAAGGAGTGCATAAAGTCCCAAACAGCCAGTTGATGGGGTGAAAGGGGCTTCCTGGTTTTGACCAGTTCTATCCAGGTCACTGCACAAAACTAGGTTCCAGTCTCCTCTGAGGATGACTGGAAACAAATTCCATGGGACTAAGATAGACATCAAAGTGGTAAAAAAAAGGTAGGCCATCACTGTTGGGGCCATAAATGGAACCCAGCACCACCTCCAGGTGACAGAGCCAATTTTAAATGGTGCCTGGGCTGCAGAAGTCTGACAGTGCCACCTCACCCACAAAGGAGCTGTAAGTTGCTGGCCACATCGGGGACCGCTGCTGGAGGTGCTGGAGCTGCATCAGAAGCAGCATTGAGGAGGAAGGTATCGGGGCTGCATTGGCAGCTGAAGAGTGAAGAGGGGGCACCATATTCGACTTCCCGGTGGCTACAGTCGGCAGTGGGCCAGGGTTTGAGGGAGCTTCTGAGCTGCTGGACCAATCGGGAGAGAGGGCGCCAATTTTAAATGGCATCTGGGCTGCAGAAGTCTGACTCTTCCACATCACTCACAAAGGAGCTGTAATTTGTGTCCCACACCACCCACCCCTGCCCTGAGCCCTATTAAATGGTCTGTGGGGGGTGGATCCTTGGGAGAGAGCATGGTGTGATTGACTGGGACTGAGCAATAAGTAGATTGGATGTGTTGCAAGCTTGAGGGGGAAGTGCATTAGATTAACATATTGTGTTGCTGGGTACTTGTTACTTGTTGCAGGATAGTTTAACATATTGTGTAGCTGGGTATTGTGTGTGGGGATCATATTGTTCACACCCAAAATGAAGGGGGGTGTGGGGGAAATTAGATCGGGCATTTTTGGAAGGGTGATTGGGTGTACGGGATGTGGGGCAGCCATAATATTGAACTGGGCATGGAGGTTCAGTGAGTGCCCAGTGTGTTTTAAACTGAAGGGTTTTAGGGAAGAGATCAGAGGGATCAGAAGGCAGCTGGAAGGAGGGAGGGGCAAGGGATGGGGAGATAAGGGGGTATGGATCAAGTGTGAATAGACATGGTCAACATCTGATTGGCATATATTAGGGGGCTAATGGGCAAGGCAGAAAGAATTTATCTCAGAGGTTGGGGGATCAAGTGGCTTCTCTGGAGGAGTGGGGGGACAACGTCATTTTGGCAGACCTCAGGTGACTAGTGGACATGGAAAAAAGGATGTATATCACAGGTTGGGTGGATCATATGGCTACTCTGGGGGTGTAGGGGTTGGAGTAAGCAACATACAGGAAGCAAGCTATAGGGAGGGGACTGCTCAGAGGGAGCAGATGAGGGAGGGCGAGTTAGGAGTGAGCAAAATGGGGGAGAGCATCACGCTTACAAACCGTTTCACCATACTATACCGAATGATGAAGTGGAGGAAGATGGTGGGAGGGGAGCACGTGGATAGAGAGAGTTTGGTCAGTAGGCAGAGGGGGAGGGTGATAGAGGAGGAGCTTGAATCAAAGGAAAGGATGGAGGAGGGAGGGACATGAGCCTGTGTTGGAGGGAAATGTGATAGATGGGGGGCACTGAGAGAGGATAGGATGGAAGGAGGTAAGATTGGTGATAGGCCGGTGACCAGGTTGGGGAATTTAATCAATGAGGAGGGGGCGGTAGGGAGTTCCCTAATTAGGTCAGATTCCAGACATGCATCGCTAGGTGAGGTGGAAATTAGGGTAGGGAGAAATATAGCAGATGGGGTGGGAAGTGCAGGTCCAAAGGAGGAGGGAGAAGCAGTGGGAGGTTACTCGGGTGGGGGATTGGAGTTTTTTAGATTAAAAAGGGAGACGGAGATGGATCTGGGGGCAAATTCTGGACACCCAGGAGATTGGGAGGGCAAGGAATAAACTGGCAGTTGCAGGTAAATGGAGTATGGCAGGGCTCGCAAATGAGGGTGGCCCCCCCGGATGATGGGGAGGAGAGGAACAAGCAGGGGGTTGTTGACAGAAGGAGGAGCCTGGATGGTGCTAAATGGCTAATAAAGACCCTCAGGTTGCTGGGAGAGGTAGGAGCAAGCAAGGATTTGATGTTAGAAGGAGGAGTCTGGAAGGGCTAAAGAGGGTTAATAAAGTGGAGGGTGAAGTGAAGGTGATATTGCTGGGGTATTTCCATGATCAGGGGTATTCAATGGGAAGGGGAAGGGGGAGAATAATAGCAGACCTGTCAAGGCTAAATGAATGCCAGGTCTATCCGTACACAAAGCCAAATTTCACCTATACTCGTTGGCATTGGATTGTGGGGGATCCCCAGAGTTCCTTGTACATTTCGGGACAAATGATTTGGAAGGGAATAGTGAGCTAGAAATACAGGCTAGATTTAGGGAACTGGCATGAGTTTGTCACTCTATAGGAAGTAAAATTTCTTTCTCGGAGATTCTGCCAGTACCTAGGGCATCTGGTGAGACTAAGCTAAAATTTAGAGAGGTGAATAAGTGGCTCAGGGGCTTGTGCAGGGCAGAGGGGTATGGGCTGGTAGGGGACTGGGGGGATACTTGGGAGGATAAGGGGCTATATGCCAGGGACAGGTTACACCGCAAATATGGAGGGGAGAAAAATCTTGAAATTAAAACTTGCTGGTTTTATAGCCAAGAGGTGGGGTTTAAACTTGTAAAGGGGGGGTCTAATATTAATAAAAAGACCCTGGGGGGCTGTTTGAGGGTCCAGGTCTAGGGCACGTGAGGAATGGGAGAGACTCTGTTAAGAATTCTAGGAAATCTGGGCAGAAAAGGGATTGCACAGGGTTGAGGGGATTGGAGAGAGGGGAGAAGTTGGGGTGGAGGACAGTCCTGATCAGCGCCAGGAGTACGAGCAATAAAATGCCTGAACTCCAAGCTATGTTGACTGAGGGAACAGTGGATATGGCAGCAATTACAGAGACATGGGCCACTCAGAGAAATGAGTGGGACCTAAATTTAGAGGGCTACAAGATATTCAGGAAAGATAGGGGCGTGGGAAGAGGGGGAGGGGTTGCACTGATAGTCAGAAATGACATAATGGTTAGTGGAGTGGAGGAGGCTGGAGGGGGTGTGGAGGCGATTTGGGTAACACTGTAAACGAGGGGGAGGGAAGAAATTGAAGACAGGGGTGGTATACAGGCCCCCTGCAATAGAGGAGGCTCTGAAGGATAAGTTGGTTGAGAACATCAAGGCTCAATGTGACCTTGGAAACGGAAGGGTGGTTGTCATGGGTGATCTTAATATGCCAGGGGTGGACTAGGACACCATGACATCCTCTGTAACCAGGGAACAGAGACTGATGGATGTCTTTCAGGATGCTTTCCTGGTCCAGCAGGTGGGGGAACCTACTAGAGAGGGGCGGATATTGGACATTGTCCTAGCGGACAGTGAACAAATTAGGGGACTGGAGGTGTGCAGTCCAATGGCGGGTGGAGACCATGCCACGGTTTGGTTCCTGCTTGTATTTGGGGTGGAGGAAAACCGCACTCATACAGTAGTGGTTGATTTCAGGGGAGCAGACTTTGTGGGTATGGGTAGGATTCTAAGGGAGAGGTTAGGCATGGTTGGACCGGATATGGATGCTGGAAGATTGTGGGAGACCATTAAAGAAGGGGTTCAGGAGGCTACTAGGTCCTGTACTAAAATAAGGTGTAAGCATGGTAGAACCAGCAAGCCATGTTGGTGGACCAGGGAGGCACAGGAGGCGGTGAGGGAAAAAAAGGCTGCCTACGTATGTTTCAAACATTCTAGGAGGGATAAGAAGTGAGGGGAGTATGAACTATTGGCCAGGAAGGTCACCAGAGTGGTGAGGGGTGCAAAGACAGGGATGGGAAAAAACCTGGCTAGGGATATCCGGGGATTCTATAGCTACATAAGAGAGAAGAGAAAAGAGAGGACACAGATCAACAGGATTAAGATTGTGGGGGGATGGGTTCAGGAAGCAGGGGAACAGGCAGAGGCACTAAATGAGTACTTTGCCTCAATATTTGCTGTGGGTGACAAAGGATCCCTACAGCCTGATGGGAGAGATGAGGAGTCAGTAAAAGCGAGAGGTCAGTCTCAGTCTGAAACCATAGGATGGCAAGAGACTAGGGCACTGGCTAGACCAGACCAAGAAGGTGTAGCAAGGTTGCATGAGGGAGTGGATTGGGGGGGAGAAATCACAGTGGATAGGGTGAGGGAGGCCCTTCGTAATCAGAAAACTGATAAGGCGCTGGGGCCAGATGGAATATATCCGAGGGTTATGAAGGAATTGGTGGATGTGCTGCAGCCCCACTGGCTGCACTCTTTAACATCTCTTTGCAGATAGGATGGGTGCCACAGGACTGGAGGGTGTCTTATGTAGTGCCTGTACATAAAGGGGGGTCAAGGGAGGAGATGGGGAACTATAGGCCGGTCAGTCTAATGTCTGTAGCGGGCAAAGTAATGGAGGGCTTTATCATGGAGAGGCTTGAGAGGCAGTTGGAAAGGTTAGTACACCAGGATGATAAACAGTATGGCTTTGTCCCGGGGAGATCGTGTCAGACCAACCTCGTAGAGTTTTACGATTGGGTGATGGGGGCCTTGGATGGACATAGGCCTGTGGATGTCCTATACCTAGATTTCAGCAAGGCGTTTGATTCAGTACCTCATAATGAACTGATAGTTAAAATGGGGGAGATGGGGGTGGGTAGACAGGAGGTAAACTGGGTTGAAAATTGGCTTTTGGGGCATTTACAGAGGGTAATGGTTGGTGGGATAATATCCTCCCCCGGGAAGGTAATCAGTGGAGTCCCTCAAGGTTCAGTATTGGGGCCACTCTTGTTCAATGCCTACGTCTTGGATATAGAGAGGGGGGTTGGAAATAGGTTGAGTCTCTTTGTGGATGATTCAAAATTGGGAGCACTGGTGGATAGTGAGGAAGCGAGGGAGGCAGTCCAGGGGGATCTGGATACCCTGGAGGAGTGGTCAAGGAGGTAGGGACTGAAATTTAATGCAGGGAAATGTAAGGTACTTCATTTGGGGGTCAAAAACCTGGGCCATGTATACACCCGGGGGGGGGGAGGTCACACTGCAAGCAACATTGGGAGAAAGGGATTTAGGGGTGGTGGCAGACGTTAAAATGAATAACTCTGAAAATTGTAGAAAAATTGCAGCCAAGGCAAACAGGATATGGGGTTGCATAGCCAGGGGAATTACATCCAGAAGCGGGGAAGTGATCCTCCCTCTATATAATGCCTTGGTCAGGCCGCAGCTTGAGTACCTTGTACAGTTCTGGAGACCTCATCTGAAGAAGGACATAGCGCTGCTGGAGAGGGTCCAGAGAAGAGTGACCAGGATGATTCGGGGCATGGAGGGGAGGCCTTATGAGGAGAGACTGGAAGAGCTTGGGCTTTACTCACTGGAGGAGAGGAGGGATGGGGAGACATGATAGAGGTTTTCAAGTATGTAAAGGGAATAATTAGGAGAGGAATCAGGGAGTTGTTTAGGCTGAAGAAGGGGGGAGTGACCAGGGGTCATGGGTGGAAGTTGAAAGGGGGAAATTACAATGGGGAACGTAGGAGGCATTTTTTCACTGAGAGGGTGGTGGAGCCATGGAATGCACTTCCTGGGAGGCTGGTGGAGGAGGGCACAGTGGAGAGCTTCAAGAAGGGGTGGGACAGGTTCAAGGGGAAACTGAATCTAGAGAAGACACTCTTGGGGGCTGGGGGAGTGGTGAGGCGGGCAGCCATTAGGTTGCTGGCTTTTGAGCAGACAAGACAGACCATTTGGCCCATTCTGCTGGCTTTTAGTATGTTAGTAATGCTCGGAGAATAATATAATGACCCTGGGGATCTGCTGTTTCCTGAAGGAGATGAAAGGGTATTCATCTGGCTATAATAATAGCTACACCTTTTTTCAGTACCGAAGGCCTGTCCCACCCAAGAATACCTGGGAGGGGGCAGGTGAGTCTCTTGGAGAAAGGCTACATCATTAGAACCCCTCCTCCGGCGGCACCCCCCCACTGCCCAACCCCTCCCCTCTGCAGAATAAACTGTAGTACACTCAGAATATATAAAAAGAACAAAAAATTCCCTAATTAAAAAACACCCTCCCCCTACTCCCCCAAATGGTAACTATAACCCCCCCAAGAAATAAAATCCATTACAACCCCAATTGTAAAAAGAAACAAAATGCAACTGCAAGAGTTAAACTCACCAGCCAGTGAACAGACCCAATATAAGTGGGGAATTAAAAAAGAAAGGTAGCAGAACCTTATGAAGACAGGTTCTAAAAAGACAAGTTCCTAGCAATCTAAAATACTAAGGAAAAAATAAAGAGAAGGACACCAGCTTGCCAACAGTCATACACCAAGACCGGTGTTCCCCAAACCCACAATGAATATTAAAGCAACCAGCCACCTTGAGACTGTGCATAATAAAATAAAGAAAGCTCCCAGGAATGAAGTAGTGGCATTACCCCAACTGAAAAATCAGCTCATGAAACCTCCCAAGAGCAGCCTATTGACAATCCCACCCTCCGCTCCCCCACCTGTAAATATTTGAACAAGCAATTTCCCACCTCAGAATAGAAATAAGTAATAAACAATCAAAGGACATGCCCTCCAAAACCCCTTATTACCATAGTGAAAAACTATACAAAAACAAGATCGTCAGTTGGCAGAGACTTATCACAGATCCACTGAATACAAGGTCACAACCAAAGGCTCTATGAGTGGAGAAGTGGGAGGGCAAACAAGTAAAATAAGTGTGAATAAGTTATAAGGTCCACAGTGAAAACTGATAAACAATCCCACTTGGTTGCATCCGACCGAGCCAATAACCAGCCAGAAACTCAGCCATTAAGAAACAAGGCCAGTCCCCTGAAAAACATCTAGCACTACTTAAAGCTTGACATCTGTCGAAGTTAAAAAACAATATCAGCCAGCTTTGAATAAGTCAGGGAGGAGGTGCTGAAGTTCCTTGGTGGCTTGGTCGCTATTATCAAATGATTGCCAGGTGTCATGGATGTGAACTTGTAGCCAAGACAGATACAGCATCTGAAACTTTGTACCCGCTGGAATCAGTTTAGTCACTAAGGAATGATAGGATGCCCTCTTCTGGCGCACTGAAACAGGCAGGTCCTGAGAAATGCGAAGTTTGTTGTCTTCCCATAAAAGAGACTGTACATCCCTGAGTTTATTCAAAACATGTTGTTTATCCAAATAATTGAGGAGTTTTAATAAAAACGGATGAGGAGGTGATCCAGCAGAGGGTTTAGCTCTCAAAGCCCTGTGCGCTTATTCCTCAATGTAGCATGGGCCATTTGGGGATAGTCCTGCTAGTTTTTCAAGGAGCTGCTGTGTAAAAAGAACAGGATTGGCTCCTTCAGCGTCCTCTGGGAGGCCAAGGATAACTAAATAATCCCGTTGACTCCTCCCTTCCAAATCTTCTATTTCTTGCTCCATTTTATGAAATCTTTGTCTAAGGTAGGATAGGTCTGGATCAACTCTGTCTCGCCACTTTTCTAGGGACACAGACTGGGCTTCAACATCCCCAACATGACGAGAAATATTGCCCATATCCTTCCTCAGCAACGTAAGTTCATTAGTCAGGAAAGCTAGGGCATCTTTCAATGGTTGCAGTTCAAGCAAAAACCGTTCCTCTGTCAACAGAATTGAGGCCGTTGTTGCAGCAGTGACTGGCCCGGATTTAGCGCCAAAGCCCTTGGTCTTCTTAGAGGCCTTATCCAGCGTTTTCGGGCAGTATGATGTGGGAGAGGTTGTTTCATCTCCGTGTCCATGATGAATACCCTTCTTCAGAGAACGCCATGGCACCAGCAGTGGGGATGTCCTCACTCACTGCAGAAGTTGATAGATTCCACAAATTGAGAGGTAAAAGGAAAAAAAAATCAGGAATTAAAGCACAGCCAGCAGGATTGGAGTGAGGAAGCTTCTCACCCTAGCCAGGCATCACATGACTCTGCTCGTGTGCATTCAGTTTATAAAAAACAATATAAGCATTACTTGATATATTGTTCTATATGTCATTGCATTACTTGACTTGTTTTTTTATGCAGTGTTTTATTATGAATTGCTTCAATATTTTCATGTTCTGTGTCACTCTTGAAAATTAGCATAAATTGCCCTTGGGTTTTTACCTGGTTATGATAATTTTACATAACAAAATAACTTGTAGTAACTACTGTAGATGGTAAGCATGGTATAACAAATCACTCAAGAACATACGGACAATAGCAGCTGCTAATATGTAATCATGAAAACATTTCCTTTGCTGTCGAATGCAACAGCACATGAAAGCATGCTGCAGCAACTTGATTGTTTCTACAGGAGTTTAATCCATTTAGCTTAAGATACAGCACCTTAAGGCATCCTGCACTATGAGACAACTTTTTCATGACTAGAACTGTAGAAGGAGTCTTTGAACCGTTTCAAAAATCCTTGAACAATGGAAAAAGAATTTTGAAGAAAGGATAAATCTTAAAGTACACCTAAACAATATTTTGCCAACAAACTATTCAAAAATCTGACTTCGTAGGGGACTAAAGGAAAGGCTGCTGTATACATTAATGCTAAAACCACCTTTATATAATTAACATAAATGCAGTTCTGTAGCATTTGAAAAATGTAAACATCAGCCTTCCAATTTCAAAAAACCTGCCCTGCCTGCTCCCTAAAATGGCTGCCAAATATTTGGCTCTATAGTGCTAACTAGTTCTTTTTCCCCCCTTTGTGTAGAATTGTTTCACCAAAATGGACAAAACTATGTGCATTATTTTGATCAATACATGTTAGGCTATGGTTCTGTTCATTTTGTTTACTTTAATGTACTGCAATTGTGTTTTAATCCAACTGACTTTCTCTTTGGCAAACCTCAGTGCAGTACAGCTCTTCAAATGCCTGGTGGCCTTGTTGTTATGTGATGTCATGATGTGTGTAGCAAAGTTCTGGTCTAGTCCAGTGCATAAGTTCATTCTTTCTTGGGGATCTAAAAATATGCTTGTCTTGTTGTCTTCTTTTTCCATGGGAAATAAGAGGAAGAATCAGCATTTATATAGCACTTTTCATACACGTTGTATCCCAAAGTGCTTTATAAGCAATGCTAGACTAGTAGTGAAATGACTGAACATATAGTGGCAGCCATTTCACACGTCAACACCCACACACAGCCATGAACAATTGCATGAACTGGTTTCTGGGAAGGGGAATGTTGGCCCAGGTACCAGGGAAAATCCCCTACTCTTGCTAAAAGTGCTTTGGGTTCTGTTACTTCCACCTGGATACCAACTAGGACAGTACCAGAGGTAGGTAGAAGGGACCTTGTTTTAACATCTTATCCAAGGGACTGCATGCCCCGACAACACAGCACCCCCCTAATACTGCGCTCAGGTGCCAGGGTTTAGGTATAAGTCCCTCTGCCTCCAGCCCATCCATTGTCGCACACTCTGCTGTTCATACTCCATCCTTAAAGAAGACAGGAAATGTGTGCTCCTTGGTAGCAGTTAATAATGTTCCCAGTAAGAAATGCAAGATTTGCCTCAAAATGAAGCATATTTAACTGTACCTTTAAAAAACGCTGATGTGAAAAACTGTGTTTTCAGTTTTCTTTTTATGGACAACATTCTGCAGTGTTCTGTTCATGGAACCAGTAATTTGGCATTTTTACTATGTCACAGTTTGTGTACAGTATGCTAAACATGAGCTATTGTCCTATCAGAACCATGCTTAGAGTTCTTTGCTGAAACCATGTTAAAATTCCTGATCATTGGTTCCATTAAGAGAACTTTAACAGACTGCCCATACAAACAAAACAATGCAAAATACTGTGTTTCACACCCCATTTTATTCAGGTATGGCTACATATGGATCATTCAGTATTATGGATTTAATTTCTATAAATGGGAACATTATAAACGGCTGCCAATTAGAAATCATTTCCTGTCCTCTTTAGTAATGCTGGTGCCACATATGAGCTTGCCGGTCCCACAAAGAGGATTAGCACACTTCATATCATAATCTTGTACCTCAGAGAGTAAGGCATACCTATAAAGATACCTGTACGCTTCATCAGCTGGCACTGATAAATGATGGCTCCTTGATCATTCTCCGGTCCTCTTTCATCAATGTTTGACTTCATTGGGCAGATCACCATCCTTCTGCACAATGAAGGCAGTATGTAAAGTCCCCTGGGTATTTTGACATATCAAAAATAAACAATCTTTCCAGTAAGTCACACTGGTAGCTGTAAGGCACGATGGGAAAGATGGGCTTTCCTATCCTTAAAAGATCCTGGCTACCTTAGAATAGGCACTATTAAATGATCGGTGTGCACATCATTATGGATGTCATTTAATAGTGCCTAATCAGAGGCAGCTTAGACCTTATTAGGGTAGGAAAGACTATATTTTCCACTTGTGCCCTGCAGCTATCAGCCTGGCTTACCATAAAGATCATGTTTATTATTGATATGTCAAAAAACTCATAAAACTGTACCAACCGCATTCATGATGTGGAAGGATGATGAGCTCACCAGTTTGTGGTGTGGGGAGTAGGAGAGAAGAATGATTGCCAGAGGGGGACTGAAGAGGTCATTCCAGCAGGGTACAGATATATTCAGGGTAGGGGAAGACAGGAGGGGGGAAGTTGAGCAGATAATTGTGAGATATGAGATGTGGGGATGCTAGCACCATGATCACTACCTGATCATGGATGAGAGCAGCCAGTAATGACAAATACTTAGAGCGGCAGGGCTGCACCTAAATTGTTACTTGGATTCAGTGTAGGGAGATTACCCTTGGGAGGAGGGGGGTGCTGAGGTTTGTTGGGACAGTATCGAGGAAGCTGTGTATAGCTCATTCAAGATTCAGAAGAGTGGTTACCAGACAACTTACATTGTGGAGTAGGGCACAGAAAAGTACTGGAGAAGAATTGCTGAGGACTGTCCTGCAGGGTTCTGCAAATCACAGGAAGGGAGTAGACTGACACTGGAGGACGAGTGGATTTGCTTAAGGCTCTCCTGCTTATAATGGTGTTATCCATAGTAAGTCCAGCCCTTATGAGGGTATGAACAGTGTTTTTTCAGGTGTGTCCTGATGCGTATTACTTGGCCCTCCAGGAAGATCTGGCTGTTGGTTAATGAGGTGGAGAAAAATGGGGACAGTACACACTGCTTTCATTGTGCAGAAGGGTGGTGATCTGCCCAGTGTTTACTGTGGGAGCAGAGGTGAAACATTGATTTTTATCATATTACTATTTTTACTCCCTTGCGGCCACTGACCTGCCTCGTAATCTAGCCACCGCTTCTGCCTTCCACCACCAACCCCAGAGTTGCATGCCTAGCTGGCATGTGCAGCTATACCAGTGAGAGGGGCAGTCCCAATTGCCCCCATGCCCGGCAAGGATCCAGTACCAGCACGTGCCTATCCAGGCATTGCTGGTTGATGGAAGTAGCAGCCATCAAGCTGCCGCAGTCTGTGCTGCTATTTTCCTGTGTTCTTGAGTCCCGGGAGTGCAGCGTGTAATGACGTCTGTCGCATACACACCTACATCTGCTGCACTCCCCTACTTGCCACCATCTCTGGTAGTGCCTCCAGTCATCACCAGGGGCTGCTACAGAGCGGTGGCACCCTGGCTCCCTCCCTGGGATAGGAGAGCAGTCCTCCAGACGCTCAATCCCATCTCCCCCCTGCCAACCCCTGATGGCCTGGGCTCACGTCCGAACCAGGGTCACCAGCGTGGTGTGAGATGTGGCATCCAGCGCCTCAACCCTCAGCACCACCAGACCAGCAGAGGTGAAACGTTGATGAAAGTGGATCTAAGAGTGATTTGGAAGGCAGTATTTAACAATGCCAGCCAATGAAGCATGTTGGAATAGATGTGCATTACTCTCTGAGATACAAGATTACAATCTGAAGTGTTATAATTCTCTTCTTGGGACCACAAGCTCATATGCGGCCCCAGGCAGTACTAAGGACAGAGTATGGATGGTGGGGTGTTCGATGGAGGGCAGACTAGGTGCTGGGGGGTTCATGTGGAAAAAGACTACAAGAGAAGCATATTTTCAGACTACGAAGAAAGCATGAACTTTGGCATTGGACCAGACCAGTGCTTCGCTATAAATTTTGGGACATCACATGACCACTAGACCACCAGGTATTTGAAGAGTTGTACTGTGCTGCAGTTTGCCAAAGAGAAAATCAGTTGGATTACAACACAATTTTAGCAAGTTAAAGTAAACAAAATTAACAAAACCATAGCCTAACATGTGTACTGATCAAAATAATCCATGTATTAACTCATGGTTTTGATTATTTGGTGAAAACAATTCCAAACAAAGGGGGAAAAAAGAACTAGTTAGCACTATAGAGAGCCATGTAGCTCTCCGCCTCTGGCTTTAATGATGTAATCACTTAACACATTTGACGGCCATTTTAGGTAGCAGGCAGAGTAGGTGTTATGAAATCGGAAGGCTGTTGTTTACATTTTTTAAATGCTGTGAAACTACATTTATGTTATTTACATAAATGCAGTTTTAGCATCAATGTAAACAGCAGCCTTTTCTTCACCCTGTGTAAAGCCAGATTTTCCAAATTGTTTCTTGTAAAAATAGGTTGTGTAGGTGTTCTTTAAAATCAACCTCAGTAAACTGAAGGATGAAACCTCACCTTTTCTTGCTGATCACTCTGTGCATATAATTCCATGTAGAGACCACAGTACCAAGTGCAAGATATTGGTGAAACAAGGAAGGACTACTAAGTTTCAGTAGAACAGTATCATGTGGAAACATAGAAACGTAGAAACATAGAATTTGATGGCAGATAAGGACCGCTTGGCCTACCCAGTCTGCCCATTTCCCTACCTAATGGATAAGCTGCAGATCCTAGTTAACCAGCAGCCTACTTCTTCCTACCCCAACCCCCTAGAATTGCCTTATGACTGTCCCATGCATGCTTGAATTCCACCACTGTTTTGATTCCACAACCTCCTCCGGAGCCGTTCCATGCATCCACAACCCTCTCTGTGAAAAAATACTTCTAAATTACCTCTGAGCCGCCACCCCCCATCTTCAAATTGTGCCCCTTGTTCTTGCACACCTCTTTTTGAAAGATGCTACCCTCTTGGGTTTGTTGATTCCCTTGAGGTACTTAGAAGTTTCTATCATGTCCCCCTCTCCCTCCTTTCCTCGAGGCTATACATATTAAGCTCCTTAAGTCTTTCTTCATATGTCTTCCGGTGCAGACCCTGCACCATTTTAGTTGCCGTCCTCTGGACAGCTTCCATCCTGTCTATGTCTTTGCGGAAATTGGGTCTCCAGAACTGCACACAGTACTCCAGATGGGGTCTGACCAGCTCTCTGTACAAAGGGATAATAACTTTCTGTTTTCTACTGGTGATACCTCTCCCTATGCATCCCAGTATCCCCCCCAGCCCTCCTTGCTGTCCTCTCACATTGCTTGCCCACCTTTAGGTCATCTGATATGACCACCCCCAGGTCCCTTTCCATTTTTGTTGTTGTTAGTATCTCACCCCCCATTGTGTACTCTTCCCCTGGGTTTTTGTTTCCCAGGTGCATTACCTTGCACTTCTTATCATTGAATCTAAGCTGTCATACATTTGACCATTCCTCTAACCTTGCCAAGTCCCTTCTCATCCTTTCCACCCCACCTCGTGCATCAACTGTGTTGCAGATCTTTGTGTCATCTGCAAAGAGACATACTTTTCCTTCCAGTCCCTCTGCAATGTCACTTATAAAGACATTGAAGAGGACCGATCTAATACTGAACCTACTGTACCCCACTAGTAACCCCCTTTCTTCAGAGTGGACTCCATTTTTACTATTACCTCTGTGTCCTATTCTCCAGCCAATTCTTTACCCAGACTGTCATCTTGGGACCCTCCCAGGCTGGCTAACTTGTATATTAATCTTTTTGTGGGACTGTGTCAAATGCCTTGTAAAGTCTAGGTGAGCCATGTCCACAGCCCTCCCTGATCTACTACTTTGGTCACCCAGTCAAAGAAATCTATCAGATTTGTCTGGCATGACCTTCCCACTGTGAATCCATGCTGCCTTGGGTCCTGCCCCTCTGGCCTCTAGATACTCGACAATTCTTTCCTTCGAAGTGATTCCATGCGTTTTCCCTATCACTGAGGTTAAACTAACAGGTCTGTAGTTTCTTGCTTCTGCCTTGCTCCCACTTTTGTGAAGGGGAATCACATCTGCCCTCCTCCAGTCCTCGGGTACCACCCCATCCTCCCATGATTTGTTAAAGAGGGTAGTCAGTGGTGTCACTAATTCTACCCTTAGTTCTTTTAGAATTCTGGGATGAATCCCATCAGGCCCCATTGCTTTGTCCACCTTCAGTTTTAAGAGTTCTTTCAGAACCCTTTCTTCTGTAAATGGGCTGGTATCAACTTCTGTGTCCAGAGTGTTTCTACTGTTTGTTTTAGGTACCTCCCCCTCTTCATTTGTAAATACTGAGCAAAAATATTTGTTTAGTATCTCTGCCTTTTCACAGTCACCCTCTGCCCACCCCCTCCTCTTTATTAAGCCTCACTATCCCTCCCTTGGTCTTCCTTCGCTCCCTGATGTACCTATAAAAGGTTTTATCCCCCTTCTTAACTGAGTTGGCTATCTTTTCCTCAGTTTGGGCCTTTGCTGTTCTGACTGCCTTCCCAGCTTTCTTTTGCTTTAACTGATACAGTTGTCTGTCCTGTCCCTTCTGTGATTCCTTATACTTCCTGAATGCTTTCTTTTCTCTGGAACCTTCACTGCCACTTCCTTTGAGAACCATAGTGGTTTCTTACATCGTTTCATTTGTTTATTTGCTTCACACAAAGGCTTGTTACCTCTGTGATGGCAGTTTTTATTATTCCCCATTGTTCTTCCACCCCTCCTTCCTGCCCATTTGCTAGTGCATTCCTTAGGCACTCACCCATTTTGGCAAAGTCAGCCCTCCTAAAGTCCAGTACTTTTGCCTTTGTATGGCTTGACTCTATTGCTGTGTTTATTGTGAACCATACTGTTCGATGGTCGCTAGTTCCCAGATGGCTACCCACTTCTACATCTGTGAAATTAAAACATTTTACACTAGAAGCAAAAATAAACTACCTTATTAAATGAATCAGCTGCCACAGCCCAGTGGTTGCACATGGATTTAACACGTTGACAACCCAGGTTTGGAATCGAGCTCGAAGTTTTGCTTGTCAGTGGTCTAAGGCTCAGCATTCTGCCTGCTGATGACAGCACTGGCTGGCTCAGAGAGGTAGGCTTTCCTGCTCACTGAATCCCCTATAGTGGGTCCGACAGGGATTGGCATGTGTCCCTGCCTCCTCCACAAGTTTGCTGTTGGTAAGGTTAACCAGATGGTGGAATGAGAAGGGAGGGGGATAAGCAGCCATAGCATCACTGCCCATGAGAAAATGGGAAAAATGCCACTGTCTTCAGCGTGATGGCTCCTGATACCGTCAGGTCCTGCTTGCACCTTACTTGATTGCACTGGATGGGGGACTCCCTGCTAGGGTTGTCAGAACCCTCTGAAGTTCTGGGTTCTAGTTCTAGTCTAGAACTTTTGAAAAAGTTCTAGTGTTCTAATCTTTTTTAGAACTTTTAGAACTCGAACCCTATTTTTTATTAGTGCTGCCAGTAACGTGAAGATAGTAATAAAATACATGTAAAGGAAAAACTGTTCAAAATAAGGGAGAGAAATTATCTTGTGTGACATTGATAGGAATACAACTAGGTTTATCTATAGTTTCTTCTGTTTGCTAAAGTCAGCAACTTAATACGTAACAGGCCCACCCACCCACCCATATGTTAAAGTTTTCCTGCTGCAGCTGCATCATAGTTCCTTACTGAAAGAAAGAGGCACATTAGCCATTTATGTACTCAGCTATATATACTCATCGTCATGAATTAGGAGAAAAATAACTGATATTACCTAATTTCAGCTATTTGCTGCTTTCTGTTTTAAATGAGTGAATCAAAAGTTGCTATGTTTAAAAAGCTTTTATAACAAAGTCAAGCCAAATACTACAGCAGCAACATGTGGAACTGTTACAAAACATATTATGTCATAACATATTCAGTCAAGACATTGGAATAAAAAAAAATTTGCAGAAACCACAAGAAGGCTGCTCCAATCCTAAGTTGTGCCTGTGTGAAAAGCTGAGCACCAAGAACAAAAGACACAGCACCAACACTTCCAAAATATACTGTATTATGCGTTTCAACTGATAGCATCACAGTACAGAAGCATGCATGCAGGACAAAACAGTTTAAACAGACAAAAGGTCCTTTTGTCTGTTTAAACTATTTTATCCTACATGTGACGTTCTGTATAATGATGCTATCAGTAAAGCACAATAGTATATTTTAGAATGATGCTATATGTTCTTAATAAAAAATATGCCAGTCATTGTTGCTGGCAAATGCATACAATTTTCTAAGGTAATGCATACATATACCAACATTTTTGTTGGCAAATTGAAGTAATACATACAAAAAATTCTAAGATGATGCATTTTTGCAGCTGATACTTCAATAAAATCTGTATTTCAGTCACATAAATAAAAACAGTGGTTTCCTCACCACATACTAAGGAACATTTATGTAGTTGCAGCAGTTGGCATGTGATGTTTAAGGGACAGCGTCTGTCAACCCCATTATGTATCAAATTATCACTACTTATAAAGCAAAAACACTATGATACGTCACATTCTGTGAAAACTGCTGATGCAGATTTTCTTTTATTTCTGATTCCTTTATTCTTTTTAAAGGGGACAGGACAATTGTGCTAAGTGGCAGCAGTTTGCAATGTATTTAATAAGAATATATATTATGTGTACACTAGGTTCGGTCTGTCATCATTTTCTCCTCACCATCCCCAGCTGATCACGAATCTGTAAATGAAAGAACTAAAACAACACCCACCTTTCACCCCATCACCCATTCCACTTTTCTTCCACCACCCTCATCTGTGCAGTAGCACCCATGCCACTTACACCCATGTTAAAACCAACCCACAACCCTCACCCATGTACTAGCATCCATTTTTCGTTTATGGCTAACATTTCTGTAATTGAAAAATAATAAACAGCTACCAATTAGAACTCATTGTTTTGTCCTCTTTAAAATTGAAAAATAGACCGTCTCCTGTCCCAGCCCATGCTGATGCACCACAAAGTCACAGAAGGTAAATCCAAAATATATGTTTGCACTTTAACTATAAATAATATGATACAGAAAGGATTGACGTGACAGTGTCCTTTTATGCCAAATTTGGGCCTGTTCCACTGATGTTAAAATTGCCCTGTATATAAAACTTGTTGACTTTAGTTTAGACCCTAGCTACAAAGCAGTTTGCCATGAAATGGTGAAAGTTTTGGGAGTATATAGTCCAAGGTAGTAGATTGAGAAAGGAGAGAGACGACAACCAAAGTCATCACAGTCTGTAAAAGTTTCCTTTTTGGTGCAGAGAGACTCCATCCCACACAGTATTTTACCAGCCACCACCATCTGAGTTGTCATCATCACCATCAACATCCACAACATCAATCACTTCAGGATCAGTTTGTATACTCTTGTAGGGATACAAAATCTTGACTTATTAACTTTAATAAAAGTTAACGTGTGTACATTTCTGGCAGCAACCTATTTCTGGTGTCTGTCACAATATTGCCAGCTGTACTAAACATGCGTTCTGAAGAGACACTTGTTGGGACAACCAAGATATTTACAGGCTTCATCATACAGCTCTGTCCAAATTGACTTTTTGATCTCCAGTATTCAAAGGGCATGCATCAATAGGAATAGGCAGTTCTTGCAGGTAACTGTCTACCATGTTGGACAGAGACCGCTCAGAAGAGGAATCAGCAGAAGCAGCTGGTATGGCAGCAATTTGGGAAAGGTTTTGCCACAGATTTAGCTTGCTACTAAGGGCTGAAGAAGTGGCAGTTGTGGAACAACTACTGTTAATGTTTGGTGACTTTTCCAGTTCTGTATCCCTTTGTGAAGATGAACCTGCATGTTGTGGTGATGACAACCTGATGGTACTGTGCGTGTCTGTGTTTGACTCCTGTGAGTGCTGCAGCTCATCTAGCAACATACATTTGTACTGCTCTATATCATCTGTTTTTGGAAGATGTATAGCCTTGAACCTGGGATCTAAGAGTTGCAAGGATGTAGTGTCTTGATTTCGTCATTGCAACTAATTTGTCATTGGTTTTGAAGCGCTCGCTCATTCTCTTTATGAGATTCCCATGATATAAGCGACATGTTGTCTGCGCTTCAGATCTGTCTCTTTCTATTTGTAGATTTAGAACACTAAGATGATGTGAAATGAGCATTATAGGTGGGATAACCTGACTCACAGATGCACCTTCAGAAGACATGTCCCTTGTAGCTGTCTCAAAGGAGCTAGGATACAGCACACTGTCTCCATTAATTTCCACTGCAGCACAGACAGCATAATGCCATCTCCAATAATGTAACTGGAGCAGTACTCATGTACAGCTTGCTTTTGCTCAAGAAGCGCTGCAGCATATAAAGCGTTGAGTTCAACAGTGGAAACATTTTGAATCAGCTTTTGCTGGGGCAGCTTGTGTTTTTTTTGCAGTTCGGACAATGTCCGTATAGCCTTGGTTGAATGTGAAAAGTGAGTCACAATTTTTTTGCAAACAGCAATCATACCATCCACTTGTGTTTATTTGCTGAGAAATCCCGTGACAATTAAGTGTAAGCAATGTGCAAAGCTAGAAGCATGCAGAAATCCTCCATCCTGTATTGCTTTTAAGATGTTGGCTCCATTGTCACTTACTATGAAGCCACATTTTAGACCGTGAGAATAAACCCATTCATCAAGGAGGTCATTTAGTTCCTGCAGGATGTTTGCAGCAGTATGACTTTGCCTATACTTCTTTATATGCAGCAGCGCCATCTTTTGGGGTGTCTTTGTTTTTGAAGAAGCACAAGAAAACGTGACCCAATGAGCGGTAAGGGACATGTAATCTATGTTTTGAGTGCTGGTCCACATATCTGTTGTGACATGAATAACCCCACCCTCTGCAGTTTTAAGTGCAAGCATCACTGTCGCTTTTAAAGCCTGATAAATGTTTGGTATTTCAACATAGGAAAAGTACCTTCGATGAGGAACATTGTAGCAGGCTCTGCTAATGTCATGAGCTCCTAAAATCCTCATGATCTACCAAAGAGTATGGGAGAAGGGCTCCACTAACAGTTCACCAATTCGGTGATTAAGATGAAGGGTCTTTGGATGATTTCTAGTAAAGGTATTCTTCCTTTCAAATGCCTGAGACAGTGTTAGCTGTTTGCAACATGTCCCTGCTGGTTTATTATACACCGTGCTTGATGGGCAGATGGGCGCAGAGATGGTGGACTAGGACTTATACATTCAGTGCCATCACTGGATGTGCAACTGGTACTAATGGTGCTGGCACTGGTGGTAACAGTGATCCTAGAGCTGGCAGTGGTTCTGCCGCATCAAGTTCGAACAATTCAGTATCCATTTCAGATTCCTGATCCTGACCCTTCTCACGTGCGGTCTGGAAGATGGAGGACATGGGTTTTGGTTTTGGATGATCAAGCAAAACCGAATGCTTTTTCAGATGGCGTTTAAGAGCTGTAGTGCCAAGCATGACACAACTTTACCACGGCTTACACTCTGTTTACACAGGGAACAAATTGCTCTGCATGGATCAGTTTTACTGACTGAGAAATAATTCCACACCTCAGGTATGACAGATTTTGTTCGAGTGCTAGGAAGATAGCTAAAGACTGTTTGTGTCTTTTCACCTGTCCTAACAGAACCTGGGACATGCTCCTTGGTGCTAGAAGAGTGGACAGAAGACTCTGATGGATTTTCATTGCTGGCCAACACAGAAGTGGTGGATTCAATGGATATGTCCTTTTCATTGCCAACAGTGCTGGATGTATTTGCAAGTGCACTACCTGATTCATTGTCAGCAGACTTGCTCATTTCACTTTGTTGAGTAATGATTTGTCACGAGACACAACAGTGTGGGACTGAGACAAAGAGCTACTGTCTGAGTCAGAGAGGACTCACTGTCACTTGCATTATTGCTGCTAGTCACAGGGATCTTAACGGCATGAATGGCATACCTTATGGTGCCTCTCCGTGTGACCCCAGCAGCTGTACAGGTTTTCTTAAAAGGTCCGCTTTACCACACTTCACTGTTGCTCTTTTGCTGTTTGTTGAATTTTATCCGTGAAACATTTTGGTTATTTCTGTTAGCACCAGGATTACCACTACCACCAACACCTGCTCCAACACCAGCACTAAATGCTTCATCTATGTTGGTGTCAGCCATAACAGACAGTAAGTACCAGTACTACCAGTCCAGTGTACTGCAGTGAACACACCAACACCAAACAATTCCTGTGTAACAAAGCAATGTGATCTGTAATCGCTGGCTACAACTCCAAAATTTTATTTTGGTTGTGTGTGACACTGTGATCGTGGACTGAAAGTAATTGAAGAATATGACAGTTTGCAACTAAAGGATCCCAGGTTCAAGGCTTACAGAATGATTGGGCTGCTGGGCATAGGCATACACATAGCAATCAAAGGGCACACAGCAGCAGGGTGATGGGCTGACCACAGGAGGCGAGTCACTCACATAATCCAGGGAATGAGAATTATATTTCTATGTTTCTGTCATGTAAGGTTAATGCCACCACACAACTGGCCACTGGGCTTCTCTCTGTAACACACACACTGGGTAGGGTACAGTGCAGTCAAAGGCACACAGCAGCAGGGTGATGGGCTGACCACAGGAGGCAGTCACATCACGAAACCAGGGAATGAGAATTATATTTCTACATTTCTGTCATGTAAGGTTAATGCCACCACACAACTGGCCACTGGGCTTCTCTCTGTAACACACACACTGGGTAGGGTACAGTGCAGTCAAAGGGCACACAGCAGCAGGGTGATGGGCTGACCACAGAGACGGGTCCTCATAAACCAGGAATGAGAATTATATTTCTACGTTTCTGTCATGTAAGGTTAATGCCACCACACAACTGGCCACTGGGCTTCTCTCTGTAGCACACACACTGGGTAGGGTACAGTGCAGTCACAGGGCACACAGCAGCAGGGTGATGGGCTGACCACAGGAGGCCAGTCACATCGCATACCCAGGGAATGAGAATTATATTTCTACGTTTCTGTCATATAGGTTAATGCCACCACACAACTGGCCACTGGGCTTCTCTCTGTAACACACACACTGGGTAGGGTACAGTGCAGTCAATGGGCACACAGCAGCAGGGTGATGGGCTGACCACAGGAGACAGTCACATCATAAACCAGTGAATGAGAATTATATTTCTACATTTCTGTCATATAAGGTTAATGCCACCACACAACTGGCCACTGGGCTTCTCTCTGTAACACACACACTGGGTAGGGTACAGTGCAGTCAAAGGCACACAGCAGCAGGGTGATGGGCTGACCACAGGAGCCAGTCACACCATACCAGGGAATGAGAATTATATTTCTACGTTTCTGTCATGTAAGGTTAATGCCACCACACAACTGGCCACTGGGCTCTCTCTGTAACACACACACTGGGTAGGGTACAGTGCAGTCAATGGGCACACAGCAGCAGGGTGATGGGCTGACCACAGGAGACAGTCACATCGCATAAACCAGGGAATGAGAATTATATTTCTACATTTCTGTCAT
Organism: Neoceratodus forsteri; assembly: GCA_016271365.2. Classification (NCBI taxonomy): domain Eukaryota; kingdom Metazoa; phylum Chordata; order Ceratodontiformes; family Ceratodontidae; genus Neoceratodus; species Neoceratodus forsteri. Next base: position 1,179,144,490 of record CM057450.1, on the reverse strand, counting down.
GTAAGGTTAATGCCACCACACAACTGGCCACTGGGCTTCTCTCTGTAACACACACTGGGTAGGGTACAGTACAGTGCAGTCAAGGGGCACACACTGGGCTTCTCTCTGTGACACACACACTAGGGTTCAGAAAGATTTATTTGCCTTTTTTCCCCCTTGTATGCTTGTTGCTGGCAGCTGCTGAGTGTGCAGTGTGCTGCAGTTTCAAATAATCACATTTCACATTCACAAAGGTTCTTATAATCTTCAGTCTTCTTATTTTTTTAGTCTCTCTCGAGTCCTCCTCCAGTCCTCCTGATATTGGTCTCATCAATCCCTCCCTATTCCCCAGTCCCTTCCCCAATCTTGATTAATCCTCGATTCCCTCCTTCTGTCCTGAACCGGCCCCTAGTCCCACTCCCAGTCTCCCCCCGATTTTTAGCTTTTTCTTGTTCTCGGTCTCACAGGAGAAGAAGTGGCCACGACTGGACAAGAGTAGCGGACGCTAACCGCTTTGCTACAGTTTGCTGGTGCTGCCTGCTGCTGCTGCCTCTGTCTCGATGATCCTCAGTCAAATGGCTCCTCCTCGTGGCGCATCTCTTTAAATACCCCACAGATCCCGCTGCTCGCGTTGCCTCGGCCACGTGCGTCTAGCAGTGATTCGACCTTTTGCGAACCGTTTAGTGTTCGAGTTCTAAGTTAGAACTCGAACACCAGGGTTCGAGGAGGGTTTGAATCTTTGCCGAACCTGTTCTGACAACCCTACTCCCTGCCATAGGGAAACCTGTTTAGAAAAGAAGTATCTGGGCTGGGAATTTGCCTGGGGCCAGATGTGGTGCAGCCATCAAGGAACAACACACACACACACACATACACAAACACACACACACACACACACACAAAAATACACACACAGACACTCTCTCACTCTTATTTAAGACTTCTGTTGGAACTTCTCAAAAATACTAACATGGTTTCCCTTAAAACTTCAGGCTTTGTTTCATCAGTTTGCTTATGTTTTCCATTATTGTATAAGAAAACATTAAAGCACACAGTACTGTTGGAGTGGTAGTAAATTGTATTTATTATTGCACCTTTCTGACAGATCAAAGAGCTTTACATTTAAGAACAATACAAAAATCACTGTAAAAGCTGGAGACCTACAAATTCTAGTGATCAAAAAGAAGATATCAGGCAAAAGAAATTTTAAATTACATAATGTCAGCAAATGTCCAATTAAGCATACTGTATATAGTAGTTTTTCAAATGGCATTTGAAGATGTTCACCATGGGGAAGACTCAGATATGTCCACAGGTAAGACGTTCCACAGGACGGGGACAGCCACCTTAAATGCCACCAGCTCCCTATGCACCCTAGCATCCCACTGGCCCTACAAAGGCAATTGGTAGTGCTAGTGGGATGCTGGGATGCATAGTGACAGGAATCACCAGCAGAAGGAGGGAGGTAATGTTGCCACTGTATAGCTCGCTGGTGAGACCCATCTGGAGTACTGTGTCCAGCTCTTGAAAACGCATCTCAGGAGGGACATGGACAGGGCAGAGGCTGTCCAGGAGGAAAGTAACTAAAATGGTGCAGGGGCTGCATCAGGAAACCTATGAGGACAGAATGAAAGACTTCAATATGTTCACCCTGAAAGAGAGGTGGGAGAGGGGTACATGGCATAGACCTGTAAATACCACATGGGGTTAAGTGAGGTACAGGAGAGAGGTATCTTTCAGAGGAAAATATGCACTAGAACAAGGGGACATGCAATGAAACTGGAGAGATAAATGTAAGAGAGATGTGAGGAAGTACTTCTTTAGTGAAAGAGTGGTGGATGCCTGGAACAGTCTTCCAACAGCAAAACATTGGTGGGATTCAGGAGTGCATGGGATAGGCACAAGGGAATCTTAGTTGGGAAGAATGGGGGAGGAGGAGGAGGGAACCGGACATCAGGTAGGGTCTGTGGTGACAGTATAGACAGGGGGAAAAATGGGCAGACTAAATGGGTCAAATGGTCCTTATCTGCCATCAAATTTAATGTTTCTATATTAACCTAGATGGTGGCACCTGCAACAGCCCCAGATCTATGGATCCTGTTATTCTGGAGCGTGTGCAGGGGACAGGAGATAGGAGCTGTCCCAAGAGCCTGATTTGGTAAGGGCATTAAAAGTGCAGTAGCTAAAGGAACCAGAGAGTCCACCTGCCATCAATCAGGCAACCAGCCCAGAACCTGAAGCAACAGTGTAATATGATCTGACCTCTTACTGTAAACCTTGAGGGGATCTCTTTTCTGCATGTGTTGTGTTCTTTTATTTTCATACAATATCTAAAAAAAGATGTTGGACTGTGTGCAGGCTGATTTTAGTCGAAGCATCAGACATGTCTGGAAAGCAGTAATGGGAAGCTAAAGAGATAAAAATAGAAAAAGAACCAGTCAATGAAATATTGGCTGCATTCAGAAAAATAATATGCCAGCAGAACTGTTCTTTGAAAAGACTGAATACACTATTTCAGAAGACTGCATAAAAAACTAGTAAGGGTAAGTTTAGGTAATAAATGTTTGATTTGATATATTCATCTACATTTTTATTTTGTTATGAGTATATTGCATAAAGATATTTAATTTCTGACACATGCAAACTCAAAAATAATTGCATAGGCGATTTATTCAGCAAGAGACAGACTATGAATCCTACAGTAATACAAAAGTGTTGCCAACATCTTGTAGCCTGTATTTCACATTATAGAACTCATAGTAGGGATTCAAATGCATTTCTATTTTAAACTAACATTTTTGTAGCATAATGCAAGAGCCATCCTGGATGGAATAGCCTGAACTTAGGCGTGCTGGTTGCTGGTGCTAGTATATCTAGATCCTGTACATTTTTTTTTAAACTTTTATTTATACATTTTGCAAGCAAAACTTACAGCAAAAAGAAACCGTGACAGGGTATATATTCATGTTGATATATATTTGCTTACCAAGGCTGTTTAAAACACCCATCAAAGAGGTACATATGGGGGGAAATACTAAAATATGTAAAAACAACAATTGATACTATGAAGGCTAAATACGGCTCGGAACTAGATAGGATTACATTAATATAATTTGTTAATAACCCATAGCCTTTTTAATAGTTCGCCCAATTAAGTATTGGGACCCAAGTAACCCTCATGTACAGACACCAAAGTATTTATAGAACTTTTAACCCAAGGTAGAGTCTCAAAACTTCATTCTTATTAACCTGCCCACTTTGCCATGTCTAGAACATAAGAGGCGAGTTAGGCATTAAACAACATTTCAGATTACAACTCAAGGTGGTTATATTGACCAAAAATCACTCATGAAACAGGAATTCTAGAAAAGATCAAACAACATATTAGAGCTGAAACGCTCAACCGTGACACTGTGCTAGGACCTATCCCTCCTTCCCCACGGAGCTCCATAGCAGAACATCTGACTGCACTGATTAAAATGTTAGGAGAAGGCTTTATACATTTAGAAGGGAAAATGTTCCCATAGGTATAAGCATATGATCAAAAAAAAAAAAAAATTAAGGAAAGCCAGTACACAAGTGACAGTGACCCGAGCTCAGGGAGTTAACATCGTGGGGGGAGGAGGTCTACATTCCTGAAATCAACACAGAGATTGAGTTAGTGTCTGAAATGTCAATATTGACAGCACAGCAGACCAGGGTTAAAGTATACATGAATGCTATTTAATCAGTGACAGTATCGAGAGTTAGCGCCCCAGCAAACCAAAGCACCATGTGTGCTTACTGGAGGGCAAATGAGAACAGTCATTCAGCTACCAGTAAGTCCAAAATGGAGGTGCCACATGGGGGAATGCTCTGCTTCCCGAACCTCCTTCTGTGTTCGATTCACCATCTTCTTCTCCTACCCTTTCAAGTTCCATTCTTCTAACCAGCTTAACACCTTTAGATGGATCATTAAATAAACATGTGTGGCTATTCCAGATGATTTTCAGTTTTGCTGGTGCCAGGAGCTGATGTATTTTTAAGTTGTGCAAAGAACTCCTCACATGATCGAATGCCTTCTGACGCTGCCTCGTGGCATATGACAGGTTGGGAAATAAGGATATCTGGGCATCCCCATACCACAGCCCTCTCTTCTCTCTGGTCATGGTGAGGATACGGTCTTTGACCCCAATTCCACTACAGACAATTAAGACAGTCCGCGGACCTCTATTACTAGCCGTAGCTCGCCGAGTGGTAATCCAGTAGACTTTTTCTATTGATAGGACAAGATCTCCTTCTGAAATTCCAAGAATTTGAGGCAGCATTGTGTTTATAAAGTCATAGGGCACCTCTCCTTCCACCATTTCAGGCAGCCCATTCATCCAAATGTTCCATTCTCTGTTTTGGTTTTCCACTGTTTCAAGCTGCCGTCTAAGGTGCGCGTTCTCTATGATAAGTTTTGTAGTAGTGTTCACTGCCTTTAAAAGAGATCCAACCACTCGCTGAATTATCTGCTCAACACAGTCCATTCTGATCTCCAAAACCTTTACTCTCGGTGAGAGAGCGTCTAATTTTCTGTCCATGTCTTGAACTGTTCGGCCCAGCTGTATTAGAGTAGAGCTGACAGTATTAATTTAGGGACATCTCGCCAGAGTTGGCACCACAACCTCCCTTGGCTTCTTCCTACACTGGAGGCCTGGCATCTCATGTTTTAGCAGTCTTCGGTACAAAAAACTCATTGGTAGGAGCCGAGGCTTTCTGTTTTCCCATCCTAGGTAAGCAATCAGTTCCTCCCACCTAGAGACCTGTTATTCTTCAATCGTTTTTTTTAAATATTATTTTCTTTATATTAACAGACTCACAACCTAGGGAGCTCTGTAGAAAACATCTGCTCTGCTCTGCTGCTAAGCCATGTCCCCTAGATCCTGCACATTTGATGATGGCCTGTTAGGCAATTTTAAAGTTATGAACATTAAAAAAAAACATAAAAATGTGGGTTATAAGACCTTTTTATTTATTCACCTGTGGCACAAAAACGAAACTTTCAGATTACTTAGAGCTTGGCCAAAGGATGATTCTTTGCTAGGTGGCAGTTTTTAAAAAAAACCTGTAGATTTTAAATACTTTAAATAAAGTGTTCAGCAGTTTGTGTATATGCAGTGCATTTTTTAAGGCTTTTATCATAACTATATTTTTACTTCTGCAACTTACATGCATTTCTTGACCTATTCTTCCACTTGCATGGCTCCTAGTGATCACCCAAAATGGTAGAACTGACTGCCCCCCCCAAAAAAAACCCATTCATGATGGAGTTGAGGGTAACCAATTATTTGGTCATGAGGTAGGAGATTGATATTCTCTTCATGCAGTGCCCAAAAATCTTTACAATACACCACGTTAAGGTGAGTTGAGAATGCCATTAGTGAAATGAACTACTGTACGTCAGCACGCTTGCATAATCCATCTTTTTGTGGACTTATTTTTTTGCAAAATGTGAAACAAAAATGAAGTCCCCAAATAGGTGCAGTACACCAAACTAAGTTTATTATACTGATGGCATTTTCAAGTTGCTATAACAGGGCAAATATTAAAGATATTTTGGCCAAACTTGCATGAATGGCATATAATAAGCCCTCCTCATGACAACAGAAGTGGTCAGAGTTAAATCACCTACAAAATGGGTTTTATGGGGCAACTCTAAAACACATTTTGGGGCAATTTATGGTTGACCAATATAGTCATGGGGAGAGGTTCCTATCTAAGATAATACTTAAGTTTGGGGCAGAAATGTTGACACTTTGCCATCTAAAAATGTTCTTATTAAAAAAAGTAAGTCTCAAAAATTGCACACTGTACATGCATGGAGACTTTAGTTGTTTTTTTACAGTGAAACTACACATGCCCATAACTTGTGCAGTTGGAAACATTGGGCTGTAGTTTTGGGGACATCTTATTTAGTACCCTCTTCATGACCACATAAGCAGTAAAAGTTAAATTCAACCCCAAATGTTTTTTTGGGGTTACCCCCCCAAATGCAGCTGCTTCACTTGTGAAGTCTGCTATAGGCCCAACACAATGTGTATGATGATGCAATTGTTTCAGGCCATTCACAAAATCTGCTATATGTCCAGTGTAATAGGTGTGGGCATGTAGTTGCGTCTGTTTTTCCTGTGACCCACAGGGCCATATGTGAAGTAAGCTACTATGACACTCTGTCTCAGACAGGAAGAAAATTCATTGCAAAAGTCTATGTCAATGTACAAGTTAAGGTTTAAAGTGATGAATGTATGGAAATACAAAGTTTTGTTTTTTAACCCTAATTGGGAAACACATTTTGGAATGGTGTGTGACTATGGGCTGGAAACTGTCTGGAGTAGGTTTTCAGTCTGAGCGAGGCTTCTGGTGTGTGGCAACAGAGTTGCAGTAGGAACATACCTCTCAACCTCCCAACTTGCCAATGTGTGACAGAGGGCTACAAAATGTGTGACAAATGGCAAAAACGTGGTACACCTGATTTTTCACAGCGTGCAGAGTCGCGCACTGTGGCATTTTCACGTAAAATTAATAAAACTGATTTTACCACAGTAAAATTATTGTTTGTAAGCTTGGCATGTGGTTTGTGTTGCAAATTAAAGAGAAAATGAAAATGTGTTGTGTCTGTGTGTTCTTAATTAAAATAAAGAGTGATGCAAATCCTAAATGCGTGTGTGTTCTCAATTAAAATAAAGAGTGATACAAATCCTATATGTGTGTTAACATTTTATTGATTTAATCTATAAATACACCAAGTCGACCAGTAGTCTGAGAGAGTTCTATGTTTTAAAAAAAATAATAAAAAGAATTAGCAGTTTGATACACATTATATCCCAAAGTGATTTACAAGTAATGAGAAACTGGTAGCTAAGTGACAGCAGTTGCACATCAGCACACGCAGAGTCACAGTAACACACAGAGAACAGCATGCACCACCAGTGACTATGCTGGGGTGGCAAGTAACTTAGGGCAAAATCTGTAGGCAAGCCCATGGCTCGGAGTCGCTGTTCTGTGTACAGGGCAGGCAAGCGGATGAGCACCACTCCTGTCCTGGCAAACTTAAGAGTCTTCAGCAGTGCTCTGGCATGGCTGGCACTGTGCAGGCAGCAAAAGGACCCTCTTTATTCACAACTCTCTGTAAACCCAGCAGTGCCCACCAGTTGTTCTTTTGTTGCTGCCAGCTCTGCAGTGCCAGTGCTGTTGTAAATAAGTTGTGCTAGTAGTAGTGCCACTGCTGCTTGCCCTGTTTCAAAAATAGGCAGAAACAAGTTAGTACACTACTGTACAGCTGCAGCAGCCACAACTGCCTTGTGTGCACTGCAGACCCATCACAGACCCATTCCAAGGCACCAGCCAGGCATCAGAGACTAGGCTGTCTCCCTCCTCCAGAGCTCAAACTCCTAGTCCCAGGTTCACTCCCATCACTGCTGCTTGGCTGTACATAAGCTCACTCTCACCAGAGATTTCAAAAGTTTTTTTTTTATTAATATTAATAAAATCCCCCCCCCCCCAAGAACTGAAAAGTTTGGCCTCTCACTGCACACATGCACATCTTGCTCTGTCACCAGAGAGTTAAAAATGGTACGAAAGGACACCATTACAGACTGTTCTGGAAGTTGGGTCAGTGAGCAGGAGTGAGAACTGGGCATCCAGCAGTGGTCCATCTGCTGCTGCTTCAGTGCCTCCTTCCTTGCCTTGGTCCCCTTCCTTCCCAGCTCAGGCAGGCTGTTCTGCTGCACCACTGAACCAGTGACTCCATCTCCCCGACTCAGAAGACAGGCAGACAGCCCAAACTCCTCCAAGGCTCACTCCACCATGCACCAAGAGTCCCACGACCAAAAACCCCCAAACTGTGAGACAATTCATTTCTCAGTCTCACCTTGTGTGGCACTGGAGACTGGCAGCATGTTTCCTCAGGCTCTGGCTCCCTTCTAAGCTCTTCCATGGTGCGGCAGCTGACAGGCTGCTCCACTCTTCCTGGATGCACTACTAACGCTCTCAGAGTGACGTGGTACAGTGGCGTGCTGTTCCTCCTCTCTCTGACTGTCCTCAGGAAATTCTCACCAAAGCTATGGTTCCCCCCTCTGGCCACCTAGCTGCTTTATTGCATGGCAGCGGACCTGAGGGGGGACCAGCCAAGTAGTCAAGGAGTTAATCTGGGGGCGGGCAGAAGCTGATGAAGCGAGGCGGGCTTCAGGTGAGGGGGGGGGAGCAAGCACTCCATTGGTCAGCGGGGCATGAAAGGAAACCATGAAGTTTTTGAGTGTTTGGGGAACAATGGCCAGCACGTGGTTTTCGGTGTTCGGCGTGGAAATAAATTACGCTATGTGGGACGGCGGAACAGGCTTATTTGGGGAGGCTGAAAACGGTACGTCACAGAAAATCTGGTGCAGTTGAGAGGTATGAGTAGGAATGATGCTTCCAGCGTGAGCTTCAAAGGAGTGGCACATCCCACTCTTGTTGACCTGTCTCTTTCCTCCTTCCCATTCTCCATTGTTGGCTTCATGAAGGGAGCAAGTGAAAGAGAGCTTTGGCTGCTGCCGTGCTGCTGGGTCTTGAGGAGCTCAGAAAAGCTAAGCCCACAAAATGGTGGTGGATGAGTAGATTAGCCTAGTTATATTTAAAGAATAATGCATGGGGTGGCGTATAGTATGAGAGTTGAATACACACCTAAGGTATGTGATGCTATATAAACTCCAAGAGCAAAGCTAGAGGAGTTTGTCCAGCATCACACACCTCGAGTGTGTATTACATTCTCGTAATATATGCCATCCCATGGATTAGTTGTTATAATTTCTGGTGTAGACATTTTCTTCCAACCAGAATTTATAAAAACAATGAGACTTTCACACAAGCACTGTTTAGTGCACTGTATAATGAACATATGAGATCATCAGAACAACTCAATTTGTATAGATTTAATGTTAAATTTCTTAACAAGTACAAGGAGTGGCAGTTTTGTATGAAAGTGTGAAGTCAGGAACTGTTGAAAAAACAGAAAAATGGTAACAAAAAGAGCAGAGCAAATGAAAATTCTATTTTTTTAACTTCAGAGAAGCAAACAATAAACGACACTGTTTTTGGCACTGTTGCCAATATTTCGATTTTGATATTAAAAGTCCCAAAAAGTTATATATAAACTTTCCTTTACACATTAACTCACTGACACTGGGCTCGACAGTTCTCACAGCTGCAGTGAGAATGTTAAATGACAGCAGCTTGGTGGCTGTGAGAGCTAGGCTCACACTCAGAGTGTTTGAGGCAGTGTGTGTTTCCCGTAATAAGCTGGTTATAACAGGAAACAATAACTGAGTGAGCCCATAGAAAACAAGCATTTGTCAAAGCCAAATGTTATCTTGCTGGCATTGACATTGGTAGTGCAGGAGTTAGAGAGCTGCATAATAGGAATGGCAGTGAAGTATTGAGCTGACGCTCACCCCACCGCCACCCTGCAGAGACTGACAGGCATTGGGGTTTGCCTTTGGGTCATTGGCCATAACGCTCATGCCATTTCACCTCACACTACACTGCAGACACCGACAAGTATCGCAGTGTACCTTGGGGTCTTCGTGCCTTACGCTCACCCCATTCCATAAGGAAATATGCTGAGATGGGTGCAGTATAGGAGAATGGGGTGAACTTTGGAGCCGAAGAGTCCAAGGCACACCTCAATGCCTGTCACTGGCTGCAGGGTGGGGGTGGAGGTGGAATGGCATGAGCATTACAGCCAACAATCCCAAGTCACACCCCTGACGCCTGTCAGTCTCTACAGGGTGGGGTGCCATGGTTGGAAACCCTAATGCCCCAGGCATTTGTTGGTATTTTCTCTTCAAATTTTCATCATGGACTTTTTGTGACCCCACCTCATGAACAGTGGCACTATCAGTTTGTTAGCCAAAAGATGATTTTGCACAGCGACTGCTCCATTTGGCACCACAGGTGCAAAAACATATTTCGGGCAGGATGTTAAAAATTACAGCTGTACTTTTCATGAGAAGGTGTAAAAAAATGGCAATGTTGAAAATCTGGAGTGAAAATATAAAAAACTGGCGAAGTCACGAGTGTGCATAGAAACTGTGCAATGCACGCCCTTAACGCAATTATTTTGGGAATTTTTTAAACCAGATTTTCAACATAGGCATTTTGGGACCTCCACTCATGAACAGTGTCACTGTGATTTTGTCAGTCTGTCTTGAACATTGATTTCCCACAGCGACCGCACCATTGTGTGCCACGTCTGCGAAAACACATTTCGGGCAGGATGTGAAAAATGACAGCTATACTGTTCATAAGGAGGTGTGTAAAAATAGCAATGTTGAAAATCTGGAGTGAAAATATTAAAAATTGTCGAAGTTATGAATATGCCTGGAAACCGCACAATGCGTGCTCGTAACTGTAATTTTTTGGAATTTTTTCATCAGTCTTGCAAGATAGGCTTTTTGGGACCCCACCTCATGAACAGTGGCACTGTCATTTCGTTAATTGGTCCTTAAAGGTGATTCAGCGCAGTGACTGTAAAATGACCTTTTGGGACCAAATAATGAGATGACAGTGTATGTGTTCATGAGGTGGGGTCCCAAGGACCCCATGTTGAAAATTTGGAGCCAAAATTCAAACATATGGCTGAGATATCCACCTAAGTTCCCCCCATTTATGCCATTATACAACTTACTGGCATTTCCTCAGTTCACGGTCAGCTTTGAAGAGTCCAGACATGTTCCCATTTCACGAAGATCGCAGCACTGAACCTCTGGAGGTAAGTATAGGGTGAGGGGGGTCTGGGGAGGTGGGAATGCGCAGAGGGTGGAGTGCGGGTTGGGGGATGCTGTGGACAACAGACAATTTTCTTTTTTTCAGGTACCAAAAAAAATGGACGCTGTGCCGCGGGGCAGTTTTCTTTCTTTACAGGGGAAAACAAATGGGCACACTGGGGTGGGCTCCCCGTGTGCCCCATGACTTTGAGGGGTGCCTGATGTTGGCAGCACTGGGGTGAGCTCCCAGTGTGCCACACAATGGAGTTAGGGTGGGGCCTGGGGGCAGGAACATGCTGACACACTCGGCTTACTGTAAGCGGCAGCACACTGGGGTGGTCTCCCAGTGTGCCACACAAAGTGGGGGGGCGGACATGCCGACACAGGGATTGCACCCCCGATGTCAGCTTCCTTTGAGGATTTGTAGCGGCAGCTCTGCCTCCATGTTTGTTGAAATGTTTCACCAGGAAAGACCCCTTGGGAGACATGTCATCTGTGCCACTGCATGATGAGCTTGTCTCTGATTGCAGCGGCACTTTCAATACAAGTTGTGTCCACGTCACATAATGCTTGTGTCTGCGCTAGCATGCTGACTTATTGGGAAATGAGGGAAGCGCCTACTAAAGCATGCCCTGCATTCGCCAACACTGACACACCTCTGAAATGTGCTACTAGCACAAGATGTTGCTTGCACGTGCGCGCAAGCCAACAAAAATTGCTCACCAGTAATGTAACACCGTAGAGGTCTCAATAGTTGTTAGTTCTCTGTTGCAGATATTTATTTATTTATTTATTATACAAATCGGAATTACAACCCTTTGAGTCAAGTACTCATTTCCAAAGGCTCCACTTCAGTTCCAACAGATTCAACACATAGACAGTAACATAGATGCAATATAATAAGCAGGAGGTTACAGGCGATTTGTTACCTGCCAAGCAGCGAGATAGCAACAGCATTCATATATTTGCAGGTGTCAGAACAGACAACATACAGTACTGAGTCATTCAGTGCCCAGATAAGAATTATAGTTTACAGTAGCAGTACAGAGGTCTATACAGTGCGATAGCTAGGCTCCATGGACATATACAGTAATGCTCCAAGGACAAATACAGTAATTCAGAAGTGCAACCTGAGATAAGGCAATTGTCGTCATGAGTCAAGACAAGGGCCCGGAGATATCTTAGCAGGTTTTACTTCTGTGGTGCAGGTAACCTTCCATTGTAGCCTTTGTAGCATACAAATGTTTGGTTTATGTGGTCCATGGTTGTTAAACACAGATGGAGGAAAGAAAGAGGTTAACCACACAGAAGGAGCTAGCTCGGTGTAACAGAGTGAGAGGTGTTGGAATTAAAACATTACTCTCTAAATTTACAGCTCTGTGCTCCAGGCTGTAGACTATACCACCTCCAGTTCATGCAGTACATGTAAGAGAGGCCACTTTTTCATTTGTACATCATATGATAACTGAGTAAGGCATGTTGTAATCCATGAGAGTTGGACATTTCTGCATAGTAAGTAGGAGTTTACTGTTTTAACATTACTAAAGTGTGATTTTAATCCATATTTTAGATGGGTTTTCTTTTTGTCTTTAATGTATTGCAAATATTACGTTTTGACAGGCTGCACTGTCAAGCTGCAGTACTTGTTTAAGGTTACTCAACAAATGTTTTCTTTTAAACATCTTTATATAGCAATGCAAGTATGGTGATTACAGATTTCATAAAGGCACTTGAAATGATTGCACAGTCGGTAGCAATTAGAGTTGTTAGCGCTTGGTGTTCACATGAAAGAAATTTGCAAATATTTATTACATTGTAGGATGGGGTCAGCTGCAGAAGCAGTTGTGAAATAATACTGCCTTACAGTATATAACAGTAAAAAATGTATTTTTTTATTATAATTTTCTCGTTAGCAATAAACAGTCTGGTACTATGTGGTGTCAACGTATGTCCTACACAGTGTATGCTAGGGGTTTACACAAAATAAACCACCCAGTAGTGTTGTATGTTTTTATGAGGCATGACAAAAAATGGTTTGTTTACTGATAAACTGTCAACTGATATTTTGTGTTTTATTATTTACTATTTTACGAAAAATATCTTCTCTTGGTACAAAGAATTCTAGACTTTCCACACTCATTACAAATAGCCATGATCATAAAAATATTTCCCCCAGTACATGAGAAATTTAATTTTACTGAAGCGCAGTCTGTACTTACTCCTCCAGTGCTAAGCTGAACAGTAATCTCTGTACTGGCTATGCCAATGAGGTGTGACACACAGTTTAAGGCTGTAGCAATTCTATGACATTATCTTGGCTTTGCCTTGTACTTTAAATGTGTTACAACCTTGGGGTGCACAGCACATCTCATTGTTACAGTCAGTGTGGAGATTACCACTCAGGATGACAACTTTTTTTTTTTTACTGCATTTGTTTCTCTGCCTGCCATCCCGGATCCCTATAGCATCTCCCCAGCACCGTCACTGACCCATCTCGTGGTATTGCCGGTTAACCACCACTTACACAGAGCAGCATTACTGGGTGGCCTGCCATGTATGATCATGCGATGCATGCGGGGGATACTGAGAAAGCCGGGTCATTATCCTTAATTTTCTCCCTGGGGCATCTGTGTGTGATGTACACACGCATGTGTTTATTGATGCACATGCATGCTGCAGCAGCACATGTCCCCCCCAACGTCTGTTGGCCCCACTGGTGCTGCCACCCAGCCTCCACCAGGTGGCAGGCAAGTGGCGGGACTCGGATTCCCTCTTCCCCAATGGAAGAGAGCCATCCTGGGACACTCACTCCACCCTCAGTGGGCCAGCTCCCTGAGTGACCCTGGTCTGTTCCCAAGACCGGATCACCCGTGTGGCAGGAGGTAAGGCACTCATGTCTCAGCCCTATTCATCACAGGGCTATCATGTTTGTTTTTATTTGGTATCCTGGTAGAATCTTGGGTTGAAAGTCCATTTTCAGGGACAGTGGTGGAGATTAATGTGGTGATAGGTGGCGCTGTGGCCAAGCCAGTCTGTCTCGTTTACTGTATGACCTCTGAGAGGAACTAGAGAGAGGAACTTCATGTTAATAAAGTAGTTGCCATTTTACCTTCAGTCTTTGTGCAGCAGGGTTCTTAACAGCACTCATAATATGTCAAAAATGAACAGAATCAGTCCCCATCTGTAATACAGAGCCCTCTGCCAAACAGTTTGTCATTGGGGGAGTCAGTAAGTGCCTGCATGAGCATGTTATAGCAGGTTTTATTATTTTATACAGAAAAAAGCCAGAGTCCATCAGCATAGGTAGAGCATGGTCCAGAGTGAGAGCTGAGCTGTGGACAAAAAGAGAGACCACTCCATTACTTTTCATCTCAGCTGCTGTGGGACTAGGGAGAATGCAGTATATCTACCTTGGGTGCTCCTTTCCTCCCTCCCAGTAGTCAGTCAGGAACTGGCATTGCAGAAAAGGCAGTCTGTTTAAAAGAAAAAAAGTAAAGTAACTTTCCTCAGAGAAAGTGAAACTGGAGCTGTGGAAGGCTGTTACAGTAGGCTTGGAAAATAAAAGTGTTTGGGGAGTTCCACATTTAAAGAGGCAGTCACCAATTTTGTTGTTGTATGCAGCCCAGTTTAAATGGCTGCTGACATGCTGTTACAGTTCAGGCAGGGAACTCATGCCCGGGAGCAGCCTGCCCGCTGAACGAAATTAGCTAGTTTTTGAATTTGTTTTTAATAAGTTTAAACAATTTAATTTTATCTTACTGTGCCCAGCTCGTTACTTCAACATACAAGCTGAGCAGCTGTCAAGAGCTCATGCCCTGTCCCTGAAGATAGCACTTTGATGATGCACAATAGGGAATGGGGCTGCAGGCACTTTATATAATTACTAATAGGATTGGGGGACTGTCTAAATGTAGTAAGATTATGTCTGCTGTAGTTCTATATGAACGGGACATATATATATATATGTATAATATTTTTCATAGCCCCATACATGTAGAACAGCCAGCAAAGATAATCTTAGCATATTTAAACAGACCCCTCCCCTGAGCCTATCAGTAACTACAGCACACAGAGCACCTACAGTCGTTTCCTATTGCGCGTCATCAAAGTGCTGTTTTTAGAGGTGGGGCTAGAGTGCTCTGCGACCGCTCAGCTCACATGCGGAAGGTATGAGCCAAGCAGAGTAAGTTAATTAAAAAATCTAGCTAATTCCAACGTCTTAATATCTCTACAGAAGAGACATATCCCCACCTCTACTCATAGGGTCAAGGGCAAACCTACTAAGTGGCTTAAGCACCCACTACTCCAGCGCCTAAAACTGAGGGATAGACTATGGGTGAAAAGGAAATCCTCTGCCCTGCAGTCAGACTATGTAGAATATTGGGCCTTAAGAAATGCCTGTAAGAAGGACATCAGGTTGGCCAAAAGTAACTACTACTGTGAGCTACTTCACTCTTCCTCATCAGTCCTAAACAATATTGGGCACGGATAAATGAAATCCTTGGGAACAACATGCCGCAGACCCCAAGGGATATGTTGGTAAATGATGTCAGCTGCAACCACCCGCTTACTATTGCAGAAGCTTTTAACTCTATCTTCACAACGCTCCTCACCTTCCCACAGGCTTCTCCTCCTGGCTCTCCTACTTCCCTTCAGGATTACTCTGATGCCCCAGCACCACTGAAGCTTGCTTCTGTCACTAGACTTGAGGTACTAAACATTCTTAGATCCATCTCTCCCCATGGCAGTGCGGGTATGGATGGTCTTGAACTTAGGATCCTTTAGCTGGTGGCCTCCCTGTTAGCAACACCAGTAACTAGACTATTCGACCTCTCTATCTCCACCTCTGCTGTTCCCCCTCATACAGAAATCGGATAGGATTATTCCGGTGTTCAAAAAAGGTGACCCCAATAGATTATCTAATTATAGGCCCATTGCTATACTGCCTACCCTTAGCAAACTGCTTGAAAAATTAGTTCATGGCCTGGTCATGTCTCAACTGACTGAACACAATCTTCTGTCCCCTATCCAGCATGGATTTAGGCCTGGACACAGCACCAGCATGGCACTTACCCTGTTCACCAGTGACGTTAAGACAAACAAGGATAATGGACTACTCACCAGAGCCATATTCATCTACCTTACTAAAGCATTCGGCCTGGTTAACCATCCCCTCCTACTATGCAAAATACAGGGCCTTGGTGCTACTCATCCCACCTTGTCCTGGTTCAGAAGCTACCTTGACTGTCGTTCCCAAACAACCTCCTTCTGCAAAGTCCTATCATCTCTCTCTGCCATCTCCTGCGGTGTACCCCCTGGATCTATACTGGGACCGTTGCTGTTCTCCATCTTTGTTAATTCTATACCAGCCTCCACTACTGACTGTAAATCTATCATGTACGCTGATTACCTGCTTCTTTATACTACCTCCTCATCTGTCAATGACGTCAATACGCACTATCATGCTCTTTCAGTCAGATCCAGCCCTGGCTCTCCTCAAACCAATTAATTTTCAATCAATCTAAGACTCAGGCCATGCTTCTTGGGTCCCTAAGGAAAGTCAATGTCAAATCCCACTACCTGCGGGTCCAATGCCCAGATGAATCTGTACTAACCAACACAAACTCCTTTAAATATTTAGGGGTGACTCTTGACCCCCAACTCAACTTCACCTTGCATAATAGAGTGGTGACCAACAAGCTCCCCTCATATGTCTCTCAGATTGTATCTCGAGCAATAGTTAGGCACCTTCACTCTAAGGAGCTAGTCCCTAATTGCCTTCCTTGGAACAAGGATCAAAACTCATTTCGGCAAAGCTGCTCTAAGCTTCTCTTTACCCACATTGTGGAACGGTTTACAAAGGAACTTAAAGCTGAGCTGCCCTGTTAGCCTGAATATTTTCAAGGCACTCTATGATTGCTACATGAAAGCACCTTGCAAATGTTTTCCTCACCACTAGCCCACTAATTCCGTAACTCCCCCTTTCCATCCTGATGTTGGCCATGTTTCTACCCCTGGTTCTCACTCTTTCCCTATTAACTCTTCCTGCTTCACCCACCCTTCCCTGTCCGCTCCAGCCTGGCTAAAATCCCACCCCATCCATAGTGGTGTCCCAATTATCTACCCCTCCTCCATCATTATCATAATAAAGAAGTCTACGACAGCCATCGTCACTTTCTGTGGTTTTAGCCCAATTTTTCCCACAGTCATCGGTAATATATCCCTCCTTTTCTTTGCCCTTCTAACCTGCCACCCCAAACATGGCCTCTTTCCCCTATATGTGTAGTTGCCGGCTGCCTCACTCAAAAGATCTCTGCTTATAACCCCTGTATGCCTATGGTTGATTGTACATCTGCTGACTTCTTCAATTGTAAAATAATGCTGTTGTTTTTTTTTTATTTATTTCAACCTTGTACTGTACTGTATACACTGTATATACTTTTTCTTCCTTGTATATTATTATTTTTTGTATACCTGCTTCTGCACTGTACTTTGATGTATTCATGACCAGGTCCACCTTGCAAATGAGCCTTGCTCAATGGTGCCTGCCTGGATAAATGAAGATTTTGATTGATTAATTGATAAATGAGGTCTGTCAATACGTCAGCTCGAAGACTGGAGCTGCTTACAGGGTATGTCACTCACTCACTGCTTCAGCCTGGATCTCCGTAGCCCAGGGGGTCTTGCTCCTGGGGCTGAAATATGCTCTTCCAGTCTTCTCTTATGATAAAGCAGCAGATCTGCATAAATGGGACACCACATACAACAACATCTGCAGATTTGCCCTGTTGGCTTCCCGTCTCACCCATCACTGCCTTCTCTACTCTACACTGAACTGGCTGTCTCCTGATGGTATACGCTCCAACACTCTGGATAACCTTATTGATTCCTTATCTCGTCCACCACGTCCTGACATGTTTGCGGCTATGCTCAAACCAGTTATCCAAGCTCGTCATCTAAGGTCTTCAACTTCTCCTCTGCTCGCCGTTCCTCCTTGCTGTTTTAAAATGGGTGAGCAAGCTTTCTCCCATCTTGCTCCCAAATTCTGGAACTCCCTTCCCACTGACATAAAGCATTCCGTGTCTCACAACTCATTCAAAAAAGCACTTTTTTCTTACTTGATCTCTCCTGGTATTTGCCAAGTGCCCCTAATTTACCAGTCTGGTCTCTTCTGCTCACTCCATGCCTAATGTTTGCTAAGTAGCCTTACCATGTTCCTGTATAATTCTAATATTGCTAAGTAGTCATAATTCTAATATAGCTAAGTAGTCATACCAAGTTCCTGTAAAATTTACCTGGATGGTTTGTTATTACCTCCTCCTACATTGGTTGTTTTTCTCTGTACCCTTGTTTGACTGCCCTGCGTAGTGGTCCAGTGTTTCTGTGTTATACCTGCCTTATCCTTTGTTATATTGTTCCCCTTACTGTTGTACACTCCTGGGTCATGCTTGAAAATAGGCAGTTTTTTTGCCTAACGCACTTACCTGGTTACCAAAAGCTAATAAATAAATAAATAATTTAACTCATTTGGCAGACAATTTCTTGGCATAAGTTGCCTGCCCAGACCATGTCAGCTGCTCTTAAAAATGACTTTAATCAGTGCCATGTTGTGAATAAGCAGTGGCAACAGCGGCAACTTATCAGATTCAGCCATCTGAACCTCTGGAAACCATTGCTAGGCAGACAAGCAATTATGAAGCGTTATCTTCTTACCAGCCTTAATAGTGTGGAGCAAAGCAGGTGAAGTGAGGAGCTCTAACAATATTTAATGGCATAGGAGAATTCAAGGAAGAGTACATTATTCAGCTTACATCAGGAACCATACCATTTTCACTGACAGCACCCAGAAGGATCCCAGCTCCACTGATGACCAAGGTCAAAGATGAACTTTCCAATATGGAAAATCTGGGAGTGATCACCAAGATCGAGGGACTCACAGACTGGTGTCTCAGAATGGTAGTGTTCTCGAAGACTGATGGTGCTGTAAGGATCTGTGTTGACCTAATGAAGCAGAACTAGGTGATCAGATGAGAGAAATTCATACTTCCCTCAGGGGAGCAGATGCTGGGGATGCTGGGAGAAGTAGTTCTCTTCACCAGGATAGATGGCAGTGCAGGATTTTGGCAGATATGTCCGTCAAAAGCATCAGATAAACAGACCACTGTTATTATGCCCGTTGGATACTATTGCTTTTGATGATTACCCTTTGGCATCTTGTCTGCCTCATAGCATTTCCAATGCAGAATGTGTCAAGTTCTCAAAGGCTTGGAGTGGGTTGTGTGCCGCTTGGAGGACATCCGTGTCTTTAGCCACACAAGAAAGAAGCACAACTGGAGAGTCTCTGCAGCCCTAAAAAGGGTCCAGAGTGCAAGGCTCACTTTGAATGCCAAGAAGTGACTTTGGGTAAAGCAAAATGTTATTCCTGAGACAAATCACCTCGAACAAAGGTGTACAGACCAGTACAGAGAAATTGGTATCCACACAGAGGATGACAAGTCCAACAAATGTGTCTGAAGTCCAAGGTTTCCTGACAATGGTCAACCAACTGGGAAGTGTCTTACCTGTCTTAGCGGAGAAAACAAAAGCCCAATGAGAACTTTTGTCACAGGAGAACCAGTGGGCTTGGGGTGCAGTTCAAAAACAATGGTTCACAGCTCTTAAAGCAGAACTCGTGGTGCTGCCTACATTAACCTTGTTAAATCTCAACAAAGAAACAAACGTTGCGGCAGAGGCATCATCCTTCGTACTAGGAGGGGTCCTGATTCAAAGCATGAAAACCAATGGAAACCTGTTGAATATGCCTCAAGAGCACTGACACAAACAAAACTGCACTATGCACACATGGAAAAAGACACTCGTCCTATTATGGGAATGTGAATGTTTTATTTACTATGTGGGAGCACACTTCTTTCCAGAGACTGATCGAAAACCTCTGGTACAGTAAGTCTGTTGGGCACCAGAAGCCTGGTTGACCTCAGAAACATAGAAACATAGACAATGATTGCAAAAAAATCTGTCCGTGTTTCCCTGTATAACCTTGGGACCTAATGTTCATGCAGAGTCCTAGCCCTTCCCATCTACCCCCCAATTTCTCTCCCAGTTTCTGTCACCCCTGGTAACCCCTATACCCTTCACTCTGCCCCAACCATGATTGAAGCCGTTAACGGTCTTAGTGCCCACAACCTTGGCTGGTAGACTGTTCCACAATTCCACCACCTTTTCTGTGCAGTAATACTTCCTCATGTCCTTACTAAACCTCACTCTTGTCAGTTTCCACTCATACTGCCATGATCTCAAACTGGTACTCATGCTAAATAATTCCTTGCAGTTCACCTTGTTTATTCCTTTTAGAAACTTGAAGGTCTCTGTCATATCTCCTGTCTCCCTTTGGGTCTCCAACAAGTACATGTTTAGTGCCGTGAAGTTCTCCTCATAAGACCTGCCTTGTTGGTCCTGAATCATCTTTGTCATACTACGCTGCACCATCCCTAGCCTTTCCTTATCTTTCCTGAGGTGAGGACTCCAAAACTGGGCACGGCACTCCAGTATTACCTCTTCACCTTTGCTGTTAGTACCCCTCCAGATACACTCCAGCATCCTCTTTGCCTTACTATAGGTCTTGCTGCTCTGGCTTGATTGTTTGACAGTGTCACTGATGATAACTCCTAGGTCTCGTTCCTCAGCTGTAGTTCTAACTTTTACCCCACATATCCAGTATTCTGTCCTAGGGTTCTTGTTCCCTAGATGTATCACCTTGTACTTTTTGGCATTACATTTCAACTGCCAGATCTTAGACTACCTCTCATACTAATTTGGGATTAATTGTCAGTGGCTCCTCAGAGTCTATCCTGACTGCAGTTACTGTTTTGGAGGCCTCTTGCTGTTTTAGCCAGAGGGACAGCAGGTGACCTGCTTTTTCTTCCTAGTCCACATATCTAAGTTTAGCAGTAAAAATAGTGTGCTCTGCCTTCTCTCTCATTTTATTTAGCATAGCTGGCCCATTTGAAGTTGAGAGTTAACCAATCACTTCCAGGAGATGTTTGAGATAACTTTTGTTCTAATGCCCTTATTTCGTGTAGTAGGGCTTTACATTCTACTTCCCTTTTTCTTTTCCTGTTCCTGTTGGCAGCCAGGCAAATACATTCCATCCTGAGAGTGCATTTGAAGGCCCCCCATATAATATACTGAATATATTTTTGAAGTGAAGTCCCTACATTTTCTTGGAAGGAGCAGGATATAACTTCCTTTAGTTTTTGATACATTCAATGTTCTGGAGTAAATGGGTATTCACTCTCCACCACTTTTCTCTTCTTACAATAAATAAAATAAACATTTGGAATGGAGGGCGGGTTACGGGGGGTGGAGAAAGAAGTGGTGCTGATGATGGGCACATTG
Organism: Neoceratodus forsteri; assembly: GCA_016271365.2. NCBI lineage: Eukaryota > Metazoa > Chordata > Ceratodontiformes > Ceratodontidae > Neoceratodus > Neoceratodus forsteri. The sequence continues at coordinate 1,179,123,350 of CM057450.1, read as the reverse complement.
GTCTGCTTAAGAAATATCAATTAAAGAGATAGATAGATAGATAGATGGATGGATGGATGGATGGATGGATGGATGGATGGATGGATGATAGATCTAGATATAGGTTGATAGAAAGTGAGAGAGATTCAGTGATCACTGGCTCACTGCTGTCACTCAAGCTGGCAGTAGTACTCTGGCTGCATCTGTAACAAACAAGAAAGTCCTGCTGTTGATCTCATGAAAAACCATAGTTCTTTTGTTTGACCTCACGAAAGAACCATAGTTCTTTCATATGATCCATCAATAACTGACTCACTGCTCTCACTCAAGCTGGCAGCAGCATTCCAACTGCAGCTACAGAAACCAAGATATTCCCGCTGTTGAGCTCATGAAAGAACCACAGTTCTTTCATTTAAGCTCTCACTAAGCCTTCCACTAAGTTTTTGAGGGATGTCCCCAAACCACATTTTGGGGTCATTTTCCAAAAACCAACTCCAGAATTGAGCTAAATTGGTCCTGTTTAGCTAAATTCATGTGTTTGTTTTTCTCCAGGGCATAATTTTTATAGGTTTTCAGTTTTTGGTTTTTTTAAATCAAAACCAAGATGGCGGCCATATGAAAGAAGATTTTTTTTTCTCACAAAAGAAGAATTTCAGCTCATAAAAGAAGAATCTTTTTTCATGAGCCTGATATTCTTCTTTTGCATCAAACAAATAAATGAAAGACCCTACTGGGCATGCTCAAAACTGAAATTTCAAATCTTTATAACTTGGGAACCGAATGATATTTTTTCACCAAGCCAAAAAATGTCTCTTTTTTTGGACAACCCTCTTCTGCCCTGAAATTTTCAGAACAAAATTATAAACTATCTAGGCTGGAGGTGAGAGCAAAACAAACAGCCAAATGCCCTGATAGTTAAACGTTTTGCACTATCTACATTTTGGAATCTGGACATCCAGCCACCACGAAACGTGCCAAATAAAGAGACCTTGTCCCCAGATTATGCATGAAAAATTTCATGCAATTCTGTTGAATGGGGGATGTTATTAAGGTGCAAACATTGGGGTTTTACATTCAGCACCCTACTTAACCTTAACTATAGGGGTTCTACTACACCTCTGTAATTCAGATCTGTTTACTAACCATAATAAACTAAAAATAAAGGTTCCAGCTCCAAGAATGACCATACCAAGATCCATTCAACAATCTGTACTGCCAAGGTGGAATATTGGAAGTAAGTAATAAAAACAAAAAGAAAACCTAAGTTAGTATTGGTTAAAGTAGTTTGGGTAAAAAAGGAGGTGTTCTATTACCTGAGGCTACATTCTTTATATTGTTATATTTTTAGAGCAATCCATTATTTAGTATTAGCCTAGATTGTACTTCATTGAACGTACTATATAAGATTACAGACATTATCATGATAAATAATATTGATTATCCAAAAAAATGGGAAATCTGACAAACAATCAAGCACCGTTTTTAAAACATACTCTCAATTTCTTTATACATACTGGCCCGGATTTTCAGAGTGCACCAGGCAGGGGCGCAAGCCTGGGCGCAGTGCAACTGGAATGCGCCAGGGAGTGTGCTGGGTGATATTCAGTGGTGCTGCGCCATGGCTCAGCACCGTCGAATATGGCAATGTGGCCTCCCACATGGTGCATGGCACAGTGGAACTGCGCCAGTGCAAGTGGCAGGAGAGGAGCAGGGGGATGCACCAGCGCAAGTGCGGATGCGCTAGGCTTAGGAACCGCGATAGGTGCAGGAACCGCGATATTCAGTGGTGGATATGGAAATGGGGACATAATGCATGCAAGGTGCAACTGGGGTCATTAGCATGTCATTATGGCCCCATTTGCATGCAGGTGCACTGATCCCCAGCGACTTGCACCTGGTGCCCTGCCAGGCTGCAGCCGTCGGGGACCGACGTTCCCTGCACATTGCGGCAAAGTGCCTCAATGCCCGATCACGGGCATAAGTATAAAGAATAACATGTCCAATATCCCTGGTGGTCCAGTGGACCACTTCCAACCTGATCTTGGGCATAAGTATAATAGAAAACATCCTTAATAATCCCTGGTGGTCCAGCGGTACCCCCTCCCCACCCACTCACTGAGCCCCGCCATGCCGCTCCCCCCCCAGTCAGCGGTGGGCGGCAGCTCCCCACATGCAAGCCGCCCACCGACTGACTGCGTATAATACGGCTGCACGCCCATTGGTCCACAGCATGGGCCAATGGGTGTGCAGACTATAACACGAGTATTGTCCAGATATGTGAATGGATCCATTCACATCTGGATTGTGTAGTACGGTACGGTCTGCATGCCCATTGGCCCATGCTGTGGACCAATGGCTTACAGCCGTACTGTATGCAGTCAGTCAGCAGGTGGCCAAGCAGCTTGCGAGTGGGGAGCTGCCACCCGCCGCTGACCGGGGGAATGGGGTGATGGGGTTCAGTGGGCAGGTGGGGGGGGTACCGCTGGACCACCAGGGATGATTAAGATGTTTTCTATTATACTTATGTCACGATCATGCTGGAAGTGGTCCACTGGACCACCAGGGATATTGGATGTGTTATTATGTATACCTACGCCCGCAATCGGGCTGGAAGAGGTCCACCGGACCACCAGGGATACTGGACGTGTTATGATTTATACCTGTGCCCGCGATCAGGCTGGAAGTGGTCCACCGGACCACCAGGGATATTGGACATGGTTCTGTCATACTTATGCCCATGATCGGGAGTGGGGGGGTGACACCTATGGACCCTGGCTCCGGAGCTTAGGTGGCCACCCACAGCTAGAGGCTGCCATGTTGCGCCCTGCAGTATGGCAGCTCACCTCTGGGTGGCCAGCCCTTGCTTCTATTTCTTCTTGGCTCAACGTTGAGCACCAGTGTGCGGGGCAAGTAGGGGTTGCACCAGCATATGCGCCGCACATCCCAGGCTGAATATCGGGATGTGCTGAATATGCATGGGCATACCCCCTGCACTTACGCTGCATACATTACTGGTGCGCCCAGGCGCATCGGGATCTGCGCGGTGCAACATCCCCTTGAATATCGTAGAAGAATATCAGCTGCGATGGTGCAACACTGTTAAGGCCATGTGCAACCGCTTTGAATATCCCAGCCACTGTGTCTGAAATCTGAACAAATCATATATTTTTAAACTCATTTGGTGAGTGCATTGGCTCCTTTCTGCTTTATTCTCATTTGCTGCCTTTGGGAACCTTGACCTCTTCAGATGTTGTTTTAGAATTTTCCTTCAGGACTGCTAAATTTCCTGGGGGCATTTTGCACATATATGTCTTTTGTACAAATGGCCCCATCATAGTATGCCAAATTATGTGATGTTATTCAGGTATTGCAGTTTAGTGACATGCTCTGTTATCTTGCATTCAAGAAATGATAATTGCTTGCAGCTACCAAGTATTATGAAAGAAGCTGGAAACAGTCTTTTATGTATTCAGCACTCATGACTGAAGCAATTCACCACAGGATATACAATCATCCCTAACTCTCAATAGTTTTAAAACTGCTTGTTTTAAATATGTACTTGAGAAAGACAGATGCATCTTCTATCGCTATGTAACCTATTGTAGCTACTGTTATTACTTATGACACTAGGATGTATGGATGTATGTATGTGCAAATGCTGTACCTGCTTGACTGCTGTTAACCATGGATCCCCATCATAAACAAGATGTTTCATGTTAAGGGATTATTCCACTGGGGCAATTTTAATCTATAAATAGATGTATATTTTAAAGACTGATGACCGATAACTTAGTAGCTCTGGCGTAAGTCCCTTATGGATCATTGGCAAGCATTTAAACTAGCCAAGGGGGGAGGCACTGAAAAGGAGCAGGAAAATCCCAGCCTCCCCCCATGAAACACAGTAGTTAGAGAGATAAACAGCAAGGTAGAGAAGTCAGTGGGGAGCAGGACAGGGGTAAATGCAGAAAAAGGCAGTAAGAACAGGGATGGGGCTAAAGGCAGTAAGGCCATAACAACTAAATAGAAGGTGATGAGTATCAATGCCCACAGTCTGTGCAACAAGCTCCCTGAACTAGTAGCCTTGATGGAAGATGGATGCCTGGATATTGTGGCAGTCACTGAAACATGGTACACAGAGAACCATGACTGGGATGTCAACATACCCAGATGCACAGTCTACAGGAGGGACCGGGTGGGTAAAAGAGGAGGAGTAGCTCTCTATATAAGGGAAGGGATTAAAGCAACAGAACTAAAGAGTAAACAGGAAGTTGATGAGTCACTATGGGTCACCCTGGAGACAGGAAATGGCACCACAATCCGCATGGTGGTTGTGTACAGACCCCCATCTCAGGGGGAGGAAATGGACAAAGAAATGATAGAAGGCATCCTTAAAATGGCAGAAAAAGGGGAGATACTGTTGATGGGGGATCTAAATATGCCAGATGTTAACTGGAGTACATTTGCCGCAGGCACATCCAAGAGTAGGGTCATTCTTGATGCCCTACAGGGGGCATGCCTCAGACAGCTAGTGTTGGAACCCACTCGGGACGGAGCAATTTTAGACCTGGTACTCTCAAATGGGGAAGGAGAAAGGATCTCAGATTTAGAAGTGGGTAGCCATCTGGTAACAAGTGACCACCAAACAGTGTGGTTCACAATAAGCACAGCCATAGTGTCAAGCCATACAAAAACAAGAGTATTGGACTTTAGGAAGGCTGACTTTGGGAAAATGAGAGAGTGCCTCAGAAAAGCACTAGCAAATGGGCAAGAAGGAGGGGTGGAGGAACAGTGGGGAATAATTAAAACAGCCATCGCAGAGGCAACAAGCCTTTGTGTGAAGCAAATCAACAAAACAAAACGAAGGAAAAAAACACTATGGTTCTCAAAAGAGGTGGCAGGGATGATTAAGGAGAAAAGGATAGCATTCAGCAAATTTAAGGAAACAGAAGGAGCAGGACAGAGAACTTTATCAGTTAAAGCAGAACAAGACAGGGAAGGCAGTCAGAATAGCAAAGGCACAAACTGAGGAAAAGATAGCCAACTCTGTTAAGAAGGGGTATAAAACCTTTTATAGGTACATTAGGAAGCAAAGAAAGACCAAGAGAGGGATACAGAGAATTAATAAAGGGGAGGGAATGTGGGCAGAGGGTGACAGTGAAAAAGCAGGGATGCTTAATGAATATTTCTTCTTGGTGTTCACAACAGAAGAGGAGGGGGAGGTACCTAAATCAAGCAAGAGAGAAACTCTGAATAGGGGAGTCGATACCAGTCCATTCACAGAAGAAAGGGGTTTGAAAGAACTCTTGAAACTGAGGGTGGACAAAGCAATGGGGCCTGATGGGATTCACCCAAGAATTCTAAAAGAACTAAGGGTAGAACTAGTAATACCGCTGATTACTCTCTTTAACAAATCATGGGAGGATGGGGTGGTACCTGAGGACTGGAGGAGGGCAAATGTGATTCCACTTCACAAAAGTGGAAGCAAGGCAGAGGCAGGAATCTACAGACCTGTTAGTTTGACTTCAGTGGTAGGGAAAATGATGGAATCACTTCTGAAGGAAAGAAATGTTGAGTACCTAGAGGCCGGTCGGGCACAGGACCTAAGACAGCATGGTTTCACAGCAGGAAGGTCATGTCAGACAAACCTAATAGATTTCTTTGACTGGGTGACCAAAGTAGTAGACCAGGGAGGGGCTGTGGATATGACCTACCTAGATTTTAGCAAGGCATTTGACACAGTCTCACACAAAAGATTAATATACAAGTTAACCAGCCTGGGAGTGGGTCCCAAGGTGGTAGCCTGGATAAAAAACTGGCTGGACAACAGGACACAAAGGGCAATAGTAAACGGAGTCCACAGTGAAGAAAGGAGGGTAACTAGCGGGGTACCGCAGGGTTCGGTATGGGACCGGACCTCTTTAATGTCTTTATTAGTGACATTGGAGAGGCACCTGAATGGAAAGGTATGTCTCTTTGCAGATGACAAAAAGATCTGCAACAGGGTTGATACACAAGGTGGGGTGGAAAGGATGAAAAGGGACTTGGCAAGGTTGGAGGAATGGTCAAATATGTGGCAGCTCAGATTCAATGCAAAGAAGTGCAAGGTAATGCATCTGGGAAACAAAAACCCAGGGGAAGAGTACACAATGAGGGGTGAGTTAATAACAACAACAAAAATTGAAAGAGACCTAGGAGTAATTATATCAGATGACCTAAAGGTGGGCAAGCAATGTGAGAAGGCAGTAAAGAGGGATGGGAGGATACTGGGATGTATAGGGAGAGGCATCAACAGTAGAAAACAGGAAGTTGTTATCCCTCTGTATAGAGAGTTAGTGAGACCCCTTCTGGAATACACCGTGCAATTCTGGAGACCCCATCTCCACAAAGACATAGACAGAGTGGAGGCTGTTCAGAGGAGGGCAACCAAAATGGTGCAGGGTCTGCACCAGACGACATATGAGGAGAGACTAAAGCAGCTTAATATGTATACCTTTGAGGAAAGGGGGGGGGCATGATAGAAACTTTCAAGTATCTCAAGGGAATTAACAAAGTACAAGAGGGTAGCAACTTTCAGAAGAAGAATTGTGCAAGAACAAGGGGGCACAATTTGAAGATAGAGGGGGGACAGCTTAGAGGTAATGTTAGAAAGTATTTTTTCACAGAGAGGGTTGTGGATGCATGGAACAGCCTTCCTGAGGAGGTTATGGAGTCAGGAACAGTGGGAAAATTCAAGAATGCATGGGACAGGCATAAGGCAATTCTAGTGGGGTGGGGTAGGAGGAAGTCAGCTGTTGATTGACTAGAATCTGCAGCTTATCCATCAGGTACGGAAATGGGCAGACCAGGTGGGCCAAGCGGTCCTTATCTGCCATCAAATTCTATGTTTCTATGGCCCCCAGTAGCCACAGGGATGAAGGGTGCCTAAGGCCAGCTATAGATGTGGTCTGGAGAATGCTGGCTACACATTAAACTGAGTAGATATTCTAAACTGGAAAAATATTGAGAGGAAGTGGTGGATAACATATGGAAGATTTAAAGAACAGAAATCCTGAATTTAATATAGAAACTTTTTCTGAAAGCCTTTTCTGTGTTGCCCATTGCAGATACAGAAAATAGTGTACCACAAGAAACTGGTTAAACAATGTTCTCCAATCAGGGAGGAGTGGTACTATAATGTAGTAGGGCGAGAATTTATTTAAAGGTGACACACAAAGAAACACTGCAGTCCGCTCCTGTTCCCACATACCTTGCAATGCTGCTGCGGGAGTCTGGGGCTGCAGTGATCTTAATATTTAATCCACTGTGGGTCAAATATTCAAAACTTTGCGCCGGCCAAAAACCATTTGTGCAGGTTTAGTGCAGGATTAACGCGGGTCTGCTATATTCAAAAGGCCAATAGCGTGGGCAAACTGCAATAACGCTGGGCAAAATCATAATGTATGAAAGGGGCAAACTGACATGAATACAGGCGCAATGCTATATTCAGCGACTAGCACCGCGCAAAGTGGTTTTGTGTGACTTAGCGCGACACTTAGTGAGGTGCACATTACCGCCCAGGAAAAGCTTGTCTTAACTCTGGGCAATCAGTTTTGCACCACACTATGGCTTTGCGCGGTGTTTGCATGGGTTTTGTGCGGGTTTTGCATGACCCTAACAAATAAATATGACACATAGACAAAGCCAAACATAGAGGAAGCATGCTGCTAACTGATGGCATCACAATGATGCCATCATCTGCCGCCAGTCCCAGCCATGCCAGGCAGTAAGTGGTGACCCTGCCACCAGTGGACAGCATGCCATTGTGGCCATACAGCACACACCTGCGGACAACACTTCTGTGGACACCAACAGATGCCAGCACACACATGCAGCACTGTGGGCATGGAGGATGTTGAGGGGAGAGTGTATGGGTGGCCAGGCTGTGCCATAGACCAGGTGTGGCCACAAGGCTGGGACGCATCATGCAGTGCACATGGGTCAGTATTGGGAATACCCCAATACCAGTGTTCCTTTCGGATAATATATGCCCCCCCAGCCACATACCGTACAGCTGTACAACTGCCACAGCACACAAAGCCAGACATATATATGTTACTGTGAGCATCCCATGCCAGAGGTGCAGCATCTGTGGGTCACACAACAGCGTAACAGTAATGTCCACTGTCAGTAAACACCTGCAGGTTGGGCCTCTCACTGTGTATAGTGCAGTCATCATCACTGCCCTACACACCATAGGCATTGCTGTGTCCACACATTACTGGCCCCCTTGCTACTGTAGTGTCTCCTGTGCACTGTAGCATGACCTACAGTGTGACAGTTGCATGCAGCACCACCACCATCTGTGCCTATGCCGTGTTGTCCCAGTATAGCTGCAGGCAGCAGCGCATGTGGAAGTAGTGTTCAAAACTGTATAATATTCCCCAAGCTGTTTGTGCAGCACTAACACGTTTACGCGGGTTTAGTGCAGGGCTAAACAATTAGCCTGGGGCAAACTGCATGCAAATCAGGGCATAATGAGATGCTAATCTGGATGTTTGCCCACAGACTACCTAAGTAGGCTCATTTGCATGTCACTTTTGAATATGACAAAGTTTAGCGCCGGGCAAACATGTTTGCACCAGGCTAACGGTTTAGCCCTGTGCTAAACCTGTGCAAACATGTTAGCGCCGCGCAAACAGTTCAGGGAATATTTTACAGTTTTGCACACTGTACTTTCACATGCGCTGCTGCCTGCAGCTGTACTGGGTCCACGCATTTGCTGGCACACACATTGGCCACATAGTTCACCTCTACCTACCTTCACATCGCTGTGCACTGTGTTGCTGTTGTGGTTTGCACTTCCTGGTTGCCATATTCAGAGCTGTCTTATTCCAGGGCTAAGTTTGCCCTGCACTACCAGCCCAGTTTGCCCGGCCTCATTCCCATGCTATATTCAGAAGCTGTTTGCCCCGGGCTATTCCTTTTGAATATGGCTTGCTTTGTGCTCCGGGCTAAGTTTGCCTGCCGGGCAGTGCTAATTTAGCCCCGGGGCAAACTTTTGAATATCTGGCCCTGTGTGTTTAGCTACAAATTGCCATAATGTTCGGCTGAACACAGAAGTGCTACGCGGTTCCCAATTGAGCAGGCGCAAAGAGTCATGGGTAGTACACCCATTTAGTGACATCGCTACCACCACTGTTCTTATTATAGTAGCAGTGGTGGTACTTTATCATGTTTAATTTATGGCTTCTAAGGGGTTCTTCATACCTGTAATGTTACGTACAGCATCACCTGGACAGGTTGTTGCTGTAAGTAACAGTACATGTATGAAAACCCCCTTTGAAGTCATAAATTAAACATAATAAAGTACCACCACTGCTACTATAATAAGAGTAGTAGTGGTAGCAACGTCACTAAATGGGTGCAATACCCATGACTCTTTGCGCCCACTCAATTGAGAACCACGCGGTGCTTTCGTGTTCGGCCAAAAGTTTTGGCAGTTTGTAGCAAAACACACAGTGGATTAAAATTTAAGATCACTGCAGCCCTAGACTCCCGCAGCAGCATTGCAAGGTATGTGGGAACGGGAGCAGGCTGCAGTGTTTCTTTGTGTGTCACTTTAACAGTTGACGCAAGGATGCAGAAGGATGTTATTAACAATAAATGAATATTGTTGGTGTTGTTTTGTAGCAAGAATGATGTTTAATTTATTAAGGAAATAACAGAAGTGTACAAAAGAGGTCCAATGAGGTTTCCTAGGTCATAGGAGACAGTTGTGTAGAAATACCTACAGTAATCTGGACTGGGCAGAGGATTTTTGTTTTTACACTGGCATTTAGGAACTTGAAACAGAGTAGAGAACTATAGTGTCTAATTGTGGATATTGTACGTCATGAGATGTACCAGTAAAAAAACAATGCAAATAACGTGTTGGTTTGTCCACCTTTTTATCTTATGTGACAGTGATGTTCTACACCTTGATATGTGATATTGACCGTTTTTGGATCCTACTTTCTGGACAGACTCTCTCTTAATGTCTTGTATGGCATTTCAAAGACTGTTCTGTCCCTAATTAGAGAGTCTGTAATTTCCCCAAAATATGCAGATCTTGCTGTAAGTTCACAGTTCACTTTCATAATTCTCTATTGTTTGCTCATTTTTCTGTGAGCATATGAAGAATCTGTGGTATTTGCATTCCTTTTTGGAATGCAGCATCCATCAAAATTGTTCATTAGCTTCACATTTTCACCGTGTTATAAATTTCTGGTGCTCGTTCCCATATAATGTACAGAAACACTGAGACCTTCACCTTATTTTGTCTGTGTCAGTTACTGTTAGATATGATTTAAAACATTTTCAGTTCTCTATAAATTTGTTCCACATTGAAAGATGAGTAGGTTTTTGAAAATTATTAATTTTGTTTAGTTATGCTACTCTGTTTAATCAGTTCATTTCTGTTCCATTTATTTATCTTTTAGTAACTTTCTGGGATTGTTCACCTGATGTGTTTACAGTACCTTTATATTCTATACTGATGACACCAAGAAAATGTTCTTTGGGGAACTACAGGCCAGCGAGCCTGACTTCCATTCTATGTAAGCTGCTAGAAACCGTTGCCAAGGAACAGAAAGTGGAATTTGTCAAGGCACAGGGGCTATAATATAACAAACTCTGGTCAGAGCCAATATGGCTGTGGAGAGCTTTTGGGATGCTTTTACCCATTATTTCTAATGAATTTGCACAATGCAGATCTGCTGACAGGCAGTTTCAATGTGGTCTTCCTTTTACACATTTTTACAATGTATTTTTCTAGAATATGCCTGCTGATTGATATATATTTAGCCTGTACAATTCACAGAAGAAATGGCATCTTATTTTCTGGTGGCAGAGCACTGGCAGTAGGATGTTGGAATGTGTCATACATAGGCACTCTGTGTGTGGGCGATAATGCCCAGTGGCCATACACCTCAGGCACGCTCATGCAGATCCATTGTCCCAGTGCCGTTGTACTGCTCAGTGCAGATGACAGCCAGTGCTGTACCCACTCACACAGGTCCCAGAACAGGCATGTTCCAGCCGACCTCCCATTCATTTGTACAATCGGGGAACCACAGATGCATTATCTATAGCCTGGAGTGTACACCGCAAATGTCATTGCAAGATACCGCACCCCATGGCACCCAGGATACCTCAGCAGTCTAGATGGTGGCATGTTGCACAGGGGAACGGGGAAGACTGTGGGCCTGCAGTAGTGTATGACAGCAGAAAGATACAGCATTGACAAGGCGTGCATTGGGGGTATGTCAATTCTCTCTTACAGTTTGCCAGGGATATACACACAGCTGCATACACTGGTGGGTCCGTAGCTTACATAGTGCCCCACTGCTTGGTGTAGCTACTTGGGTCATTCTGGATTGCAGGTCCCCAGCCCAGGTCCTGTGCAGTTGGTGGCTGGCCATGGCAGGGTGTGGAGAGCAGTACCACTCTCTGCAACAGGTCGGGTATGGGGGGAGTGGGGGTGTCTACATACCGAGGTGGTGGGTGGGCATCCTCTATGCTATGGATATGGACTGTGGTTTCCTCTGGTGCGATTAAGTCCAGGCAGGGGCCATACACTATGGAGCTCTTTGGGGATGGAGTTGGATCGATTGGGGATGGGAGGGGGTACCACTAGTCCACCAGGGCTGCCAAGCTGCTGTGCACCTAGGTGCACTTCCGCAGCCTGCCTGTATGTGGTTGGCTGGGTTAGGCCAGCTATTCATGGCCTAACTGTGGGCTGCACTACTCTGGACTGTGAAGGGTGCATTCCCACTGAGTATGCTACAGCACGGCATATGCATGGGAATGCACCCTTGACTTGCACGGCATACTATTTGTGTGTACCCTGGCCCATTCCCTTGCGTCCGGCACATCCTGCATGCTTGAATATCATGCTGTGGTGCATTTTTGGAGTTGCGCAGCACATCTCCCTTTTCCGCCGGGATGCACTGTGCATCTCCTTTGACTATGGGGGCCCTGGACTAGGCTACCCTGAAGAAGTATATTATCAAAATGGTAAAATCATGACCCCAGTGAAAAGAAGATATTGTATCTAATCTGGGACAGCCTGAGTAAATACAGTGCAAAAATGTATAAATGAAGATCCCTATGACAATGAGATGTAGCATCTCCCCTGCGCTATCCAGGATACAAAGTATAGGATAAATATTTAAAGGAAATCTACTCTAAACTGAACTTCACTGTGTTCACTGACATAAACAGTTTCTTTATTGTTTTATAACATATTAGAATGCAGTATTTATTTTGAATGTTGTGGCCATGAGGATGGTGTGTACAGAGAGTGTGTATGTGTGTGTGTGTGTGTGTGTGTGTTTGCTGTAGCTCAATATATTTTTTTCCCCAAAAGGCATAGTAGAAAATGCCTGCTGATTGCTACATATTAATCTGGATAGTTCACTGAAGACCTGGCATATGTCTGAGACAGTACTTATCAGATAGTGTCTTTAGAGGTAAAAAAGACAGTGTTAATTATAGTTTTGCTGGGAAAGGGTGACATTTATGAAGTATGAATCTGTCTCAAAAGAAAATACATTTCCAAGTGAAACTAGTAACAAGAAACTGTTTAAATGCTAAGTATTTAAATGTGCAAGTTGTTGCCTTCCGAAGGGGGTCAACAAATCTCCAGTTTAATAGGCAACCAATATTTAACAAATATTTAACAAGCTGTTTCAATTTCCTAATGGCATCTGATAAGCAGCTTGGAGTTATGCCTCCCAAAATTATTATTATTATTTTTTTGACTCTCTATGTCGTCCCCGGAGCCGGAACTCTCTCAGGTCTCTCCTCTGGCCAGTGTCGCTCTACCGCCCACTGTGAGCCCCACCATCCTCAAGGATGTTACACTTCTCCCTGAGCTCCCCTGGGGACAGATGGCCTGAGGAGATCGAAGGGGCGGTGAAAGGGCTCCAGTATTGGGTGTGTGACGGCACGGCTCTGGGAGGACCATCGCCTATCCGGACCGGAGGGGATTTTTTTGTAGTGTTTACACCCCCGACGTGGGATGTGCAATGCCGCCCAGCCTGAGACGTGGGTGTTCCCACCCACGTCTGGAATGCAGCCACCCGACGTCAACCCCTTTTGCATGCTAGTGAGCCCCCCTATGCGTAGCAGTGCCGCTGGTCTCCACCGGGGCCTGCTGCTGCACCGGGCTACCCCGTATCCCGCCCTGAGAGAGGAGAGCAGTCCTACAGATGCTCAATTCTCTCTCTCTCCCCTGCCGATCCCCGGCAGACTGGACTCGATCCTGAACCCGGGTCGCCGGCGTAGCATGAGGTGTGGCATCTAGTGCCTCAACCCTCAGCGCCAATGGGCCAGCATGTCTCCAACATTCTTAACAGAAAGAAGGGAGCATTTCATTTTAGTGGGCATGGAAGGATACACTGAAAAGTCCAAAACATGTGTTCCACGATACTCCATTTTTCCAGCTACAGATAGCAAGATGGCTGTAGGCTCTGCCCACAGCCATAAAAAATGGCATGAGTTTATGAGAGGTAGGCCATTTCAGGTAAATTTAATAGGCTTTTTTGGTTCTGTGATGAAGGCAGTACACACAGGCCAGGTGATGAACATCCTTCTCCTGGATATTAGCAAGGCCTTTGAATCTGTACCGCACAGAAGGCTGATAAAAAAACAGTGGGTGACCTAGGGTTAAGGAAAGGATTGATTAGATGAATAGGGAGCTGATTGGAGAGTAGACTGAGAAGAGGTTCCTGAATGGTGTATTCTTAGGAGTGAGGATAGTGATCAATGAAGTCCCACAGGAATTGGTACTAGGATCTACTCTCTTCAATATGTACAGTAATCCAGTGAAATAAGCAAGGGATATCAGGGAAGGGGAATTTTTCACAGGTGGCACTAAAATCTGTGGGTGGTGAACAATAGGGAGGGGTTTAGAGTAAAAAAAATAATAATAACTTATTTTTATGGCGCCTTTCAAATGTCAAGACGTTGTACAATTTAAAATCAGAAAACAAATCTTAAAAAGGACTTGGTTAATATAGAAAAGTGGTTTTGCATCTGGAAGCTGCATTGGGTCGCCCCTGAAAAAGGGACCTCTAGGGCCCAGTGGGCCTACCCGGTCAACAAAATTCAATAAATATAAGCTGAAGTTGAAAGCCAAGAAATACAAGGTCCTGCACATTGGCAGTGATACTGTAATCTACAAACTGAACAAATAGTATTAATGGAGTAAAGGTTGAACATTTTAGGGAAGCAAGGAATTTAGAGGCTATAATTAGTGATAACATGAAGTCCACTTCCCAAGCTTGTGGGCAGGCAAACAGGATAATGAATTGTATTAGGCATGGATTTACCAGTGTTTGAAAAGAGGGGATTATGCCCTTTTACAGGTTGTTGGTGAGGCCAGAGTTCAAGTCCTGTGTGCAGTTCCGGAGTCCACACCTGAAACAGGACAGAGTGAGGCTGAATACAGTACAGTTGAGGGCCACCAGTATGATACAGGGTCAGCTGGATAAGACTGATGAGGACAGGTTTGAGAGCCTCAATATGTAGTCTCTGGAGAGCAGGGGGAAGAGCGGACATACTAGAGACATATAAATACCTACAGAGGCACAGCAAGGTGGACCGTATAGAACTGTCCTGACTTAATGAGAATTGATTCACCGGGGTGCACGGTTTAAAGTTAATTAGTGGGGGGAGTTCAGAAAAGATGATAGGAAGTACTTTTTCACAGAGAGGGTTGTGGATAAGTGGACTAGCCAACTCAGAGCAATAGGCAATGCAAAAACTGTTGCTGGGTTTAAAAATGACTGGGGCTACCTTCAGAGGGATTATTAACCAGGGGAGGGTGAGGGAGACCCTGGGGAGGCAGGTGGTAGAGGAAGGAGCCACCTCAAATAGCTTCAGCTAGGGTTCCAGGGAAGAACAGATGGATGCCAAGTCTTTTTCTGCTCTTACCTTTCTATATTTAATAACAGTGAAAAGGACTGTTGACATCTCTTTATGTTGCTGAAAAAATATCTCTGCATTAGGTCAATAGACATCATGGGACTAACAGCACCTTGCCCTTCACAGCAGCATCTATGAATTCTGACACCTACCCATAGGGATCATTGTCAAATTCTTACATATAACCTATTGTACACCATTGTGCTGTACAGGGACCTTGTTACAGTCTGCAACAAAACGATTCATCTGTTTTGGACTTATGACAAATTCCATTTGTCAAATTGGTATAGTTCCCAAAAATTACTTGGTTGGCACAAACACATTACGGAACATGACCAGAACGAAACCTAATAGAGAACAACCATCCTATCTGATTAATCAGAGTGTTAATGATCTTTTCACAGTAACAAGCATTTCATTTGCAGTCATTAGCGTTGTCACTATCTTCAGCAGTATGCACTTTGGTTCTACAGTGGCAGTCACTGCAAATATCAAAAGTAGAGCCCTCTCAGCAATTCAGAAAGCCAGGCTATTTTATGTAGTTGCTAGTCCTTCCACCCATTTGATAGAGCTAACATGCACTGCATACTGTATGTAGATCCAGTGTTTTGATTGGATGTCACTTGTCAACTGACTTCACAACAGTGCTTGTAAACACATTTATTCACCTTAGAGCAAGCATATGAATTTCATACATACACAACTGTACATACTGTCTCTGAAGTATAATTTGTACACATTTTTGCATATCCTGTACTTTAAGAGTGTGCCTCATTTCCAACTTGCTAGGGTTATGTAAATATGCTGTAAATCATTGCTTAGTCATAGCTTGACTTTGTACACAACCTATGTATCTTCTGTCTCACTGAAAGCTGGCATACCCCTCTGTCTTCAGCTACTCTCTGAAACTACTGTTTCTTTGAACAGCCTTGCTTCTTAGGCCAATGCAGTAGTATTGCTGTTATCTCCACATCTTCTTAAAGGGACACTGCCAAACCCATTAGGCGTTAGTATCTCTAGGTTAAACAAACATTTGTCAATGCCAAATGTTTGTTTGCTAGTGTTTCCTGTGTAGTTGTTGGGCATAGGTAGCACAGCAGGTAAGATTAACAAATTAACACTAAGAGTTGTAACAGTGAAATTGTAATGATTTAGAAATAAAGAGGCGCTGTGTGTCCCTTGCTTACAATAAGTCAGTACTATGGGATGGACAGACCCAAAGAGTTCCTGATCCTTCTTATCAAATGCAGGATCCAGGTTAGAGTCCTGATTAGTTCTGATTGGTTTTGAATTAAATCAGAACCTTAGGCAATTAATGTGAATTCAGAAAGCATCACAAAATCAGGAAAACAATCACAAAATGCAGTAAAAAAGAACATATAAGTATTTTTTTAACCTTAGCTTGTACGTCTGTGTTTGTGACTCCATTTAACCAGGATAAGTAAAACAGTTCCAACATAACACCCCATTTAATAAGTTAATCAACTCCAACATCCTAAGAAAATTAACATAGGATCAGAGCAGCCTCACATCTTTGTGAAATCTTCTGTTTATCTAGTTTCAGACAGAGAAATCTATCCACCCACCAAACATATGCCATTGTTCTAGGACAGGGATTCAAACAACAGTAACATCTCAACTTAGCTTAGAACTTTTTTTTTAAACAACTAATTGATGAGCCCCAGGTCGAGTGCATGAGAAAACAGAGTTCCTGCCATGAGTGGATGAATGCCACGCTGCTAAGTAAGTTGAGGCTTGAGAAAATAAAAAAAGAATTGCGTCAACAAGGACGCTTACTCCGAAATCCCCCACTCCTTTAGGACTTCACAGTAGAACGTTAAAAAACATTTTACCTTTTAAACTATAACATCGTAACACTGAATTGTCCCAAAGAAAAAAGTCAACAAATTAGAGTGAGTCAAACCATTTTATATAAAATGTCACTTCAGGTCCCCTTTACACTCCTTCTCAATCAGCAACCTTCCGAAACTTGGCTTTTCATTCTCATACCTCAAGGATTATCCTCCATTTCCGAATTCGACCCAGGATCTCTTCCTGAACAGTCCTGTTCAATCTTTACCAAGAGTTTTCCAGCTTCTGCTGGGTTGGAAAAGTGATATGTTTTATTCCCGCATCCAATTTTGAGGCTTGCTGGCATTAACAGCACAATGGTAGACTCTGAGCTGGTGTAATCCGGAATATATTCCATCAAATCCTTTGCGCCATCGACAGGTGGCAAAGCTAAGGTCTGGAAAGATGTGTATGGGAGTATCTTTGCATCTGAGTGGGCTACATTTGTTTTGCTTCTTGCATGACAGTGTCCCTTTCCTTAACAGAGCCCATAACCACCAAAATTGTACAGGCCAGGGTACTGGCTACTGCAGCGGATATTCAGCCTCCTTGAGGTGTCATGTGGTAGGCCCACTGAATCATAAGCAGAGAGCACATCTGTAGTATGCCTTGGAGCCACTGTTCCAAAAAATGGCAAATATCCTCCCTTCCACTGTCTCCAGTAGTGCAAGGATATGAATGTGGGATGCATGTGCTCCATTTTCCAGATTTTCCAATCAGCGTTGTAACTGTGTGTTTTCCTTAATGCGTCCCGCTGTCCCCGCTATTGCCTTATCCGCAAACTTAGTTGTCCCTTTGGCTTTGTCCTCCACCACCTGTATTTTTGTGTCGACCACCAGTATTCTTGTAGCAAAGTCTTCCATTTTCTTATCTAGCACCTGGAGGACTTTTAGCAGTGTGGCATTATACGGTTGGTTCGGGTTCGTAGCTGGAGGGTCCCCATCTTTGCTCGGGTCCGGCCGTGTCTCTTTCTGTTTGGTGCCGTTGACTCTAGTTGTGGTTTTTGGTGACCCATACTTCCTAATGCTTGTTTTTTGGGTATGTAGATTATCAGAAAATCAAGTTTTCACTATATCTAGCCTCCTTAGTTGAATTTGGCGATTTTCCACTCCAGACTGCCAAGTTTATAAGTCTGGATTCACAGAGCTGCCAATGACTGCTGCTCACAATTTGACTGCTGGCCACCACCCCCCCGTATTTTTCCATAATACACTTGCAATGCACAAAGCAAGATAAACAATATCCAGGAATGCCACAATACTGGAAAATATGCCTGTACATGGCAAGCGTACAACATATCATTGAGTATGAAAAAATAAAGAATGGCAACCTGATCAGAGGGACTAATAAAGGAATAATGCATGACAGGGTGTGCGTCGTCTGGGCTAACACCATGCCTGGGGGGGTTGGGCCAAGGCTGCAGGCAGAGAGCATCCAATGTCCCAGGCGTGGCATTATCCCAGCATGACACACACCCTGGAGTGCATTATTCCTATTATATAATGGCTTGTTGTCATATATAAAATAAATAAAATAATTTTAAAGAATGTTTTTGTTAGTGTGGAAAAATATTTTTGTTTCTTGATAGGGAATGCAAAAAAAGAGTATATGATAATGATCCAAAAGCTCATCTGCATTGGTTCACAGTGCTGAGACTAGACCTGTGGTGTTATATTGGGATAACGCCATGGGTCCAGCCCCAAACTGACCGATCATAGTCATAGTCCAAGATTCTTTCTTGCCATTGTATAATAAAACTTCAATAAAAGAAGAACATGAGTAGATGGGCCCTGCTGAAAGACCTAGCTCATATATATATATATATAAAATCAGTAATAATAATATTAAAAACACAATAATAGGGAAAAGCAAGAAAAAGAAGAACCAGAACATCCTAAAACAGTAAAAAAGAGGGTGAAAGGCACCTTTAAACATGCATCAAAAGAGGAAAGGATACTTACAGTACATTCTGTCAATAAAGGAATAATGCATGTGTGTGTCATGCTGGGATAACGTCATGCTTGGGGTGATTAGGCACGAGGCCAGAGGCCAAGTGCGACTAATCACCCCAGAAGTGACGTTATCCTAGCATGACACACACCCTGGAGTGCATTATTCCTATTATACAATGGCTCATTCATAAAAGAAAGGCAAAAAACATTGAAAAACTGCATTTAAATTAGATTTTTGCCATATTTTTTTAATGGGTAAGGTTACATTATTAAAAAAAAGTGCTGATTTCTTGTTTCAGCAACTAGGCGGAGCTGCTGCATTTTTATGTGACTCTGCACTCCACACAGGAACATTTTGTCAGTGCTGCTGCTCTTTCTTCACGTACCTTATTCCCTTGTTGTATATGTTTTGTTTTTAGGAGAGGGTTTCCAGTGGTTTTATTTTGTTTTTCTGCATCTTTTCATTTTCCTTGATCAGTGTTCATAGTACTGCTGTGCTGTTATGAATAGGACATTGCCGTCCGCCCCCCTCCATGGTTTCGACCACTCGCATAATGCAGTGAAGATGAGAGGAACGGATGTAGGGTGGAGGTAGGGAGAATATTTGTTATTCAGTTCACTGTGGGGTTTAAAGTAAAAAAGAGAAATAAAGTGACTCAGCAGCGAGTATGCGAGTGAGAGTCACGTGGTGGATATTTGAAGAGATGCTCGCTTGCTCACTCATGATGAAGCCGCTCACATGGACCGGCTCTTCTGTCAGTTGTGTACAATTAATTTAGGTGATTAAATGAACAGACATACTGGGGAGAAAATTATATTTATGTGTATTGGGGGGCTATATATTCATGGAAATGCGGTCATTGTGTAAGCGTGAGCGCAGCACTTTTGAAGTCGGTAAAAATGCTCGTACAACAGCACCTGGGAAATGTAGAACTGCTGGATTCAGGGATTTGCTTTGTTTTATGTATAGCTGCTTTTTTTTTTTAAATTGGGATTCACTTCTGAACTTGTTGGGGCTACGTGTGGACTGAAAAATTAGTAATGGGTAATGGAGCAACTGAATGTCTGCTTCAGAAGGATGACTGCTGCTTCTAGCAGTACACAGTTCAGTGGAAATAGTGGCCAGTGTAAAGTGATTCTTTTTGCTTGTTTATTTAATATGGTCATAACTGTGCTGGGACTATAGCCGTGATGTTATGCCAGGATAACATCACGGGTACAGTCCCAGACTGGCCAGTCAGAGCCCTGGATTCTTTCTTGTCATTGTATAATTCTATATAGCCATAGAATGAACAATATACAATGGGCAGAGAGCACTACAGGTGAGACCTTCAACTAAAAGCTGCTACCTGGAGCACAAGGGACATGCTGTAGTTACAAAGGGGAAAAAAAAATCTGGTTAGATGCCCTGGCCAGCCAGATGCGCAAGGTAAGGGCCCCATATATGGTCAAAACTGGCGAGGTTGCCCAGCACAACATGACTAAGCTGTTTATTATGAGCTAAGGTAGCCAAGGATAGTTTCTAGGCATCTACAGATGGGACAATAGTGGACAATAGTGGAGCGCCACCTCTGAAGAAGCAATTGTTTAGCCTCTGTTGCCTTGCAACAAGTCATTTCATCTGGGTTATGGTAAGGAGTGAAGCTACAGAGGGCAATGCTGAGATGAACATGCATGGAGAAAAGGGCACATAGGATTTAAGAATAGCTTGGCAAAAGTCATGTACCCTTTGCCATAAGAGGTGATGTTAGGGCATGAGCACAAGATGTGGAGTAGGGAGCCATCTGCTGTATCACACCTCAAGTATATCCTGGACCAAGTGAGTTCCAGCTCATTAAGCATCAGCTGTGTACAGCACCAGTAATGAAGCACCTGATTCTGACGGAGACAACTCTGTGAATATCTGTGCGCTAAATGCACTATTGACCAAGTCTGGGACCAATCCTCAAAGGAGATAGGTTCAGCCAAGTCATGCTCCCAATGTCCTCTGGCTGTCTGGGTTTTGTCAGGTAAAGTATCTCTAAGTGCCTTGTAGATGAGCCTAGCTGTGCCCCTAGGGGAACAAAGCCAGGAGAAAATAAGGGACTCCTCTCAAGGGTGGGCATTTGCAAGGAAGGGCTGGAGCATCTGCTGCAGCAGGCTGCGGAGCTGGTGTACCTCCAAAAGTCATGCCAGGGAATACTCACTTACTGGGAGAGAAAATCAAATGCCTGAAGCTCTGTGGAATAGGGGAGCAGGAGATCCTTCACCCGCAGGATGCCCTGTGCCTTCCAAGATTCCCACAGAAAGGAGCGGTGACAGATCTGGAGAATGTTATTATTCCAGAGGGACATCAGCTCTTCAGGGCTGAGATCCACTTGGAAATGCTTGTGTAAAGCCTTCCAAGGAGAGCAGGATGCTGCAGTGGGGGGTATTAAGTGAATCTCTGCGATAGCTTGGAGCAAGGGAGGGACGCAATGGATATATCAGGAAAAGCATGGACTCCATGAGAAGTCAAATGGGGAAATGCTCAACATCATCTTCAAACCAGTGTAGGGTTTGCACCCTCAGGAAGGGTATGTGGTAGTACTTAAACCAGGGGAGACTCCCTGCCCTCAGACCAGTGAGCCTATAATTTGAAGTGACTGTATGTAGGTGGTCACCCCTCCCAGGGAAAATACCCAACCAGCGTGTCAGTTTTGGAAAACCAATTATCAGGTACAGCAGTAGGGAGATGACCTAGCACATACAGTAGTTTAGCAGCAGATACCATCCAAACAGCCTCTATCTTACTCACCAGGGAGAGATTCAAGACCCTCCAGCAATTGCAGTCTGCCTGCAAGGATTGAAGCAGAGGGCCCAAGTTGGCCTTAGGAATGGAAGATATATCTGGAGTAATATGCATGCCCAAATATTTGAACCCTGCAGGAGACCAGGAGAGGCCCACTGCTGTAAAAGGAAGTGGAAGGCAGGCTGGGGTGAAGGGGAGAACATGTATTTTGGAAATGTTAATATGAAGACCAGACACAGCTGAAAAGGATCACAGTTTATGTATGAGGGCTAGGACTGAAACACCAGGAGAGTAAAGAAGCACCAAAAGATTTTCCGCATAAAGTAACATAGAGAACTCTTGGGTGTTGATCCTGATGTCATTGTGGGATCTGATCATGACAGTCAGAGGCTGAATAGTAAGCAAGAAGAGCATTGGTGAGAGAGGGCATCCTTGGTGTGTGACCCTTTACAGGGAGAAGAGGTCAGACAAAAGACCATTAATGGGCACTCTGGCAAGCAGATTGTTGTATAGTACATGTATCCACTTCTGGGAGTTCACCCCACACCCAAAATGAGAGAGCACCTGGAGGAGATAGGGCCACTGGACAGAATCAGAGGTCTTCCTGAAATCAATAGAGACTGCCACCGCCATGGTATAAGTTGTGTGGGCAAAAGATGTGGTGAGAAAGGAACATATATTGTCTGAGCCTAATCTCCCCTTCGCAAAGCCAACCTGGGCAGGATGAAGGAGCTGAGAGATTACCAGTTCTAGGTGGGATGCTAAGACATTTGCTAGAACCTTGCAGTCTGCATTACTGAGGAAAATGGGTCAGTAGTTAGCACACACCTGCAAATCTTTATCTTTAGTAATGATGGCTCTTCTCAGTGAGGGAGGAAGTACACCTGTGTTCTGTGCATGATGTAACATATCTGTCATCGCTGGGGTGACCAGATCAGGGATGAGCTGATACAGATTATCAGGGATGCCATCATTGCCAGGTGCTTTAAAGGGGGAAAGTGCCTTAATGGCCTTGACTACCTCTGCCATCATGATTTGCTGGTCCAGGGATTGCTAGTCTTTCTCCTGGAGACAGGGAAGGGGATGACCAAAAGAAAGGAGGATATGCGTTGCTGATCAGGTGGCCCAGCAGTGCTATACAGTTCTTGGTAAAACTGCCACATTACATTGTTTATAGTCTTGGAAGTACAGTGAAATAAGCCTCTGTTCTCTTTAAGATACATAGATACTATCAGCAGATAACGGCCACCAGGCCCATCCAGTCTGCCGGTTTATGCTACCTGACGAAGCAGTCAGTGACCCTATCTGGCCACTGGCTTTAGCTTTTTCTTCCCATCTCTAATATTTCTTTATACTTTTCCCATGCATGTTTGAAACCTGTCATCCTACAGGTGGCCGCCACTTCCTGGGGCAGGTTAAGAAACATAATGTGTCTGCTAGCCTGTTGGACTCAAAGACGGTGGGTGAGCAATTTTCCCACCTGCTCACCACCCTCCCAGTACCGATGTTTAAGATAAACTAAGGTCGGTTCAGCCTGTCTGGACAGCGGGTGTTTAATGAGTACTTGAGGCTGGTTATGTCCGCTAGGTTCTTAGCTGAGGTATTAGAGCCATTTATAAAGGCAGATTCTTTTCAGCCCAACTCCTCTTGTAACTCCCTCTCCTCCTGCTGCCTAATTTTTCTCCAATTGGTAGCATAGCTGATAAAGGCCACTCATGAGTATGCTTTGTAAGACTCCTAGAGTGATGCTGGAGAGACATCAGGAGACCCATTAGCTACAAAGTAAGCTGCTGTTTCTTTAACCATGCACTGCTTGAAGAGTGGATCAGAGAGGAGCAAGGGGTCAGTGCCAGTTAGAGGACTGTTGACAAGTAGGCTCCAGCTGCAGTGATGGGGACACCATGGCATGGTCTGAGAAGACTGTAATGCTGATGGAGGCAGCAGTCAGAGCCGGAATGAGGTGTTGCAATACCAGCCAATAGTCAATGCGACTATTAGTCGCGTATATGGAAGAGGAACAAGAGTCATCTCTGGCCGTGGAGTTTAACAGGTGCCAACCATCAGCGTGGGAGTGCTCCTGCATTAGGAGATGAAGTGCTAAAGTAAAAAAAAAAAAAAAGATGGAGTGCTTTAAGGGTGGGGTGGGGGACACTAAAACAGGGGAGCTTCTGTCTAAAACAGTATCCAAAGGAAAATAACCCCCCCCCCCAGTGGAACAGGAAACTTCTGTGGATTAAAATCCACCAGGTGTGGAGCCAATTTATGAAAGAAGCCAGGGTCGGAATTATTAAGGCTGTAAATGGCTCCCAGGAGAAACAGCATGGTGGGAGTTTTCACATGTGCCATTTCCCATCTAACACAAAACAGAAGATCCCGTACACTCTCCAGAATCTTGGCCCCTTTTCCAACAAATAAAAAAATTAGAACCACATGTGTGAAAATACCAAATGAACACTTTATTGACAAAAATATAAGTGAAATAGAACATGCGTAAAAGCAAGCTGTAGCTGCCATCTATACTCACCCTGGCGCTTCGAGTTTTCCAATTCTTCCTCTTTCTTATGCATTTGCCCAGGTGTCCAAAATTGCAATTTACAGTGGGACACCACAGCTTGCTATCTGACTGTGAATATGGCTAGGTCAAAGCAGCGGTAACCCCAGTATCGCTAGTGCTACCCCACTAGCGCCGCTCCGACATGCATCCCAGAGAATGGCTCTACAATGAATAATGCAGCTGAAAATTCTCAAAAGCAGCCATGTAAATGAGCCCATTGGTCATGCAAGATGCCATGTGGCTATTTGCATGCCATTTATTGGCCCATTTACATCAGCCACAACAGAGTTTAGTGCCACCCCCGCTGATCGCTGACCCAATAAAAAAAAAAAAGAATGCTCTTTGACATCAGTGAGTGCCTACTGTGGCAGAGAGGAAGAAAGTGTGCGGTCACCGGTTCAGGGTCTGGATGGGGAGGGAGTGGTGTGGTAGGGCACTACCTGCCAGGTGGGGGTTGGGGTCCGCTAGAAGCCAGGGAATGATTACCACTATGTTACAGGGGATTGGGGATGGAGTTCCACTAGTCACCAGGGAATGATTTCTAGTTAATATATAGAGAATTGGGTATTGGGGGGGGGTGGAATACATTGGACACTGGGGAATGATGTTCATATACATGGATGGGGATCAGGTGGGGGGAGGGACCACTAGCCACCAGGGACTATTCTGTCATTAGGCTGATGATTGACGATCACGTGGGAGGGGACCACTAGCCACCAGGGACTATTCTTCTTTCCTCCGCCGGGGATCAGCGATCACGGGGGGGGGGGAGGTAAACCACTAGTCACCATCACAGTGGGGGTGGATGAAGGCCCCTTCCCCCTCATTTGCATTGTGGCTTCCTCCATACTTTACCCCATCGCAAACCTGGTGTGAGCTCGCAAACTCTGCTTTTGTGAATACCATCTTGGTGCAAAACCTGGTTTGCTCACGCAAAACTGGGTTTGCGCTGGTGCAGAGTTTTGTGAATCTAGCCCCAGATGTGGTTTGTGCAGAAGTCATGCAGATTTCAGCCATTTTAGCAGCATTTTGGGCAGCATTCTCTCGATTCAGGTGATACCTTCACTGACAGGTGAGGTGGGAGCGGGAGCCATCACCATATTGCTGATGGGGGATGGCTGGGACGGCAGGCCCACCAAAAAAAGCAGAGAACAGGCAGTAACTCAATGAAATGGCACTGTAGTGGACAAATTGCCCGATCAGGTAGGACAGCATGATGAACACTGAGTAAACACAATTACTAGTAATTTATTTTTGTTAGCAGCTTAAGAAACATAGAAACATAGACTTTGACAGCAGATAAGGACCACTTGGCCTACCCAGTCTGCCCATTTCCCTACCTATTGGATAAGCTGCAGATTCTAGTTAAACAGCCTACTTCGTGCAACTTCCCACTATAATTGCCTTATGTCTGTCCCATGCATGTTTGAATTCCCCCACTGTTTTAGACCCCACAACCTCTCCAGGAAGGCGGTTCCATGTGTCCACCACTCTCTCTGTGAAAAAAAAAATCTCCGCGCATTACCCCTGAGCCGTTCCCCCTCTATCTTTAAATTGTGCCCCCTTGTTCTTACACATCTCTTTTTCTGAAAGATGCTACCCTCCTGGACTTTGTTGATTCCCTTGAGGTACGTAAAAGTTTCTATCATGTGCCCCCTGTCCCTCCTTTCATCAAGGGTATACATATTAAGCTCTCTCAGTCTCTCTTCATACAGTTTCTAATGCAGACCCTGCACCATTTTAGTTGCCTTCCTCTGGACTGCTTCCGTCCTGTCAATGTCCTTGCATAGATGAGGTCTCCAAAACTGCACGCAGTACTCCAGATGGGGTCTCACCAACTGTCTGTACAGAGGGATAAACACTTCCCTTTTTCTACTTGTGATGCCCCTCCCTATGCATCCCAGTATCCCCCTGGCTCTCCTTACTGACTTCTCACATTGCTTACCCACCTTTAGGTCATCTGATAGGACTACCCCTAGGTCCCTTTCCATTATTGTTGTTCTTAGTACCTCCCCTGCTATTGTGTACTCTTCTCCTGGATTTTTATTTCCCAACTAGGGATCCGAGGTTCGAGCAGACTCGATAGACTGTAAGGCCTAATCTGCTGGCAATTAGTATGTTAGTATGTTAGGTGCATTACTTTGCACTTCTTTGCATTGAATCTAAGTTGCCATATGTCTGACCATTCCTCCAACCTTGCCAAGTCCCTTCTCATCCTTTCTACCCCCCCGTGTATCAACTCTGTTACAGATCTTTGTGTCATCTGCAAAGAGGCATACCTTTCCTTCCAGACCCTCTGCAATGTCACCTATAAAGACATTAAGAGGACTAGACCCAGTACTGAGCCCTGAGGTACTCCACTAGTAACTTCCCTTTCTTCGGAATGTGTTCCATTCACTGTTACCTTCTGTGTTCTGTTGTGCAGCCAGTTTGCTACCCAGGCTACCACCCTGGGACCCACTCCCAGGCTGGCTAACTTGATTATTAATCTTTTGTGCGGGACTGTGTCAAATGCCTTGCTAAAGTCTAGGTAGGCCATATCCACAGCCCCTCCCTGGTCTATTACTTTGGTCACCCAGTCAAAAAATCGATTAGATTCGTCTGACATGACCTTCCTGCTGTGAATCCATGCTGCTTTGGGTCCCAGCCCCGCTGGCCTCTAGGTACTCAACAATTCTTTCTTTCAGAAGTGATTCCATCATTTTTCCACCACTGAGGTCAAACTAACAGGTCTGTAGCTTCCTGTTTCCTGCTCCCACTTTTGTGAAGGGGAATCACATCTGCCCTCCTCCAGTCCTCAGGTACCACCCCATCCTCCCATGATTTGTTAAAAAGTGTGGTCGGTGGTGTCACTAGGTCATCCCTTAGTTCTTTTAGGATCCTAGGATGAATCCCGTCAGGCCCCATTGCTTTGTCCACCTTGAGTTTTAGGAGTTCTTTCAGGACTCTTTCTTCTGTAAATGGACTGGTGTCATCCCCACTACCCAGAGTGCTTCTATTGTTTGGTTTAGGTAACTCCTCCTCTTCTTCTTTTGTGAATACTGAGCAAAAATATTCATTCAGTATCTCTGCCTTTTCACTGTCTCCCTCTGCCCACCTCCCCTCTCCTTTATAAATCTTCACTATCCCTCCCTTAACCTTTCTATGCTCCCTAACATACCTATAAAAGGTTTTATCCCCCTTCTTAACTGAGTTGGCTATCTTTTCCTCTGTTTGGGCCTTTGCTTTTCTGACTGCCTTCCCCACTTCTTTCTGCTTTAATTGATACAGTTCCCTATCATGCTCCTTCTGTGATTCCTTATACTTTTTGAATGCAGCCTTTTTCTCCTTAACCTTCCCTGACACCTCTTTTGAGAATCATAGTGTTTTTTTATTCCGCTTTGTTTTCTTTATTTGTTTCACACAAAGGCTTGTTGCCTCCATAATGGCAGTTTTCATTTTTCTCCATTGTTCTTCCACCTCTCCTTTCTGGCCATTTGCTAATGCATTCCTCAGGTATTCACCCATTATGCCAAAGTCAGCCCTTTTAAAGTCCAGTATCCTTGTCTTTGTATGACTTGTCTCCATGGTTGTGTTTATTGTGAAGCACACTGTGCAATGGTCGCTTGTTCCCAGATGTCTACTGACTTCTAAATTTGTGATCCTCTCTCCATTTGAGAGTACCAGGTCTAATATTGCTCTCTCCTGAGTGGGTTCCACCACTAGCTGTCTAAGGCATGCCCCCTGTAGGGCATCGAGAATGACCCTGCTCTTGGATGTGGCTGCAGTCCATGTCGTCCAGTTAACATCTGGCATATTCAGGTCCCCCCATCAACAGTATCTCCCCTTTTTCAGCCATTTTGAGAATGTTCTCTATCATTTTCTTGTCCATTTCCTTCCCTTGAGACGGGGGTCTGTATACAACCCCTGTGCAGATTGTGATGTCATTCCCTGTCTCCAAGGTGACCCAGAGTGCCTCTTGTCCTCCGCCTTTACTTTTTAGTTCTGTAGCTTTGATCCCTTTTCTTATGTAGAGAGCTACTCCACCTCCTCTTTTACCCTCCCCCTGTCCCTTCTGTAGATTGTGTACCCTGGTATGTTGACATCCCAGTCGTGGTTCTCCGTGTACCATGTTTCTGTGACTGCTACAATATCCAAGTGTTCCTCTTCCATCAGGTCTACTAGCTTAGGAAGCTTGTTTCCCAGACTACGGGCATTGGTACTCATTGCCCTCCATTTAATGTTGGCTTTATCCTTTTTTACCCCATCCCTGCTCTTATTGCCCTTGTCTATTTTTCCATTTACCCCTGTCCTGCCCTCTGACAAACTCTGTACCTCAGTGTTTACCCTACTACCTGCTATGTAGGAAAAGTGTGCAGTCTATTGTGTTTACCTGTTTTTTTCATGGCCACTCCTGAGATGACAGATTTAAACTTGGACATGCAGTGCAATCAAAAGCTGTTTATTTTAATACACAGTTAACATTTAAACATTTTTGTCATTTAAACAGTACAAAACATTCCTAAAAAATCTCATTTAGACTTTTTGTCTATTTGTACACTTTATCTCCATTTATAATCTTTACTACATACATATAGGGCCCTGTAACTCCTATCAGGAGGCAATTTAAAGTAGCATTCTCTCAAGAATAACCTTAACTAACACAAGTACACATTTTTTTAGTATTTATAATCTTTTGCTAGCATTTAAACAATATTCCATTGCATTTTATCTTTATGCATTTAATATGGGACCAGGGTTATTAAAAGACACATGTTAGTCAGCACCTTAAAAGCCTCTAGAGTATACTCAGCCAATGTCTCTTGTGGCATCTCATCTCCCTTCCGTCTGGAGATTTTAAGTGTCCATGGAGAGGCTGGATTGAAGAAGGTCTTTTCCTGGTTTGTGGATTCTCTTTTTCTTGAGGCTTGCAAATAAAGTAACAAATTAGATGCAACTGCAATGTTTATCTTTTGGCAAAAGCCAAAAACTCTTTAGCGTTTGAAGGAATAATAGTTTTTAAAGTCAGTAGAACAGAGTAGAGTTGAGGCCTTCTTTAGAGATGAAGTGGACAGCATTCAGATAAAGCGAGTTGGTAATACAAAGTGTTGGTCTTTGGAGTTGCATTATATAGACAAATATTTCCTTATAGATGACTTGAGATTGTGAAATGATATAGCCATATTTGGGCAAAGGCCTTATCTTGGTCGGAAGACTAGAGCGTACATGCTGAATTATTTTCATCTGCTAGACCTTCTGTCAGCAAGTTTGTCTATTGTCTTCTTGAACTTGTCCATGAGGTGACAATTAATAGACTTATAACCACAAAACCTTACACTGTGCATGTTCAAAAATGAGGTGATGGGGGTTATGTCACTTGTGGTTATGGTACTGCAGTCAGTGGTGGCATATGGTCTTCCTTTTGAGGAACTAGTCTCTGAGTTAGCTGTCTGGGTTTTCAGATGTGTTGCAAGCTTCTGATAGCCTGATCTGATGACCTAATAGAACGCTAAGCTTTGATTTTAAAATACTATTGGGACTGTCAGCTCTTTGCACCATGTCTGAACTTGGAGAATATGTTTATTTGGCATTTTAAATGTTCTTTAGAAAGCCTAAAGCATATTGTTATATGTAGATTATACCATGATTTCTGTTACTACAATGGGTCCATATACCTGGGTGGAATGCTGCAGTAATGCTGGCTGTAGGAACTCAGAAAGCAAGGCTTTTATGACAAGCCTTTTTAAATACATATTTTATGGCTGTTGAGATTAAGGTGTATATCTTTTTCACTCTTCGGCAGAATCTGGTGGCTTACAGCTGCTATTGTGCCTACATATTCCCCCCTTTTGCGGGGCAGTGCCGCCATAGCGTTGGTGCGTTGCAAAAGGATGTCGCACTTAGGGATTTCTCGAAGTGTAGTAATGTAAATTTATGAGAATAATGGTTCCATAATTTTTAACTTTAAAGCTGTTATTCTCTAAATTAACGTCTTAAGATGAATCTAAAGGTATCTATCCTAAGCAACTATCCCAGATAAACTAAAGGATACATTTACTAAGCAAATATCTAGAAATGCTGAGATATATTTCTGTTAAGCTATACCTAATCAATATCATCCTTTTAGTATACAGAAAGATTGCTACTAGCTATATCAAAATCATCAATGCAAGTAAATGTTACAACTGCTACACTATAACACAGCTTATAGGGGTGCATGCAAGCATTGCCCGCCATGTTTTACTTTAACCCAATATACTAAAATGAGCTCTTTAAGGTGTAAGCCTTGCTTTTGTTGTGTAATGAGTTGTGCCTTAATGTTACCCATATTTTAGCAAAGTTCCTCAACTGTATCCTTTATTGTAGACATTTTAGCAGAATTGATGGTGGTCATGCCTAATCCAAAAGCAGTTCCTAATGCTCTTAAACCAGAAAAAAATAGGGAGGCGGCTCTCTCTGTTCTAGTAGGTATGTCAGGGGTTTCAGGAAATACAATTACAGTTTTTAACTAGAGTAAAATATTTTTCATATCTCTTTCAACATAAAGCATATTCTCTTGAAATCATTTTTGGGCCTTTTTAGATAACCCGAAATGTTTTTACCTTAATTACATTGCATTGACTGACCTAGAGTTGTCCCCCCCCCATGCAAGGTGGGAGAGGAATGGGGGATTTGGTGCTGGTGTAGCCATTGAAATGGGCACTCCTGGGGGTGTAAGAAGTGGCATTAGGGTTTGGTGCACGGTGCCAGTATGGAGCTCAGGGATTGTATCTACGAATTTCCTCTCTTAATTTCCAGCTCTGTCTTTTTAGCTTATCAGTAGCATAGCTATAGTATTTTTGCCTCAGTTAGGTCATGGATTATAATTTCAGGCATCTGGACGCTGTCTGGAAGCCTCTGACCCCTTTTTGTTTGGGTTGTGGGGGCTGCATGATCTAGGGTTCCAACTGTTCCTTTTTTGATCTGGGAATTTTTTATTATCCCTAGGAAGGCTGGAAGTGCTATTCTGTTTGTTTTGGGGCAGTTCTTTTCCTTAAATTTGGAGGGAGGCCTGATCACTAGTAATGGCAAAAAGCTTATTTTGAGGGTCCATGGTAGGTTTCTTATCTGCATCTGGGTTGACAGTTAAAAACATTCTTTGGGCCTGCTCTACTAACACCCTAACAGATGGGTGAAGGCCTTTTACAAAGACCTCCTTTAGGTGTGGAAACAGGTCTGGGTCTTTCTCCTCTCCTCCTGAGAAAAACATTCTACTCAGGATTTTGTAAAAATCGTTTGGTGCTTGATTTTTTTGGGGGCATATCTCTTTAAAAGCTGCTATGAGACTTCGATAAGTGGTGTATTCTTTAATCAGGGCTGGGCACATGTTATCAAAATCAGTTTTGATCTCAGGTTTTCGTCTAGCCATCCAGTCTCTAATTTCTGATACAACACAAAACCTAAAGACCCACAACTGATCTTCAGGGTTATGGATCCCAAAGTATTCCAACTGCGATTTCAAATCAAAAATATAATCTGTCTCTGTATTAGTCTTTGCATTGAAGCTAGTACCAATGGCCTTTATAACTCAGATCAATTGCTTTGGGTCTGGTCGGTACAGAGTTGTGGGACTAGAGGTAGTGGGGCCAGATGTGGAAGACCAGGTAGTGTTTGGGTTGCCCCTGCATAGGTACTATTTTTGCTATTAGAGGCTGGAGGGCCATTTGAAGGCTGTGCTCCCCTGCAATTTTTGGTCTTGAATTTCTTTGACTAAGACCTGGACCTTGACTGCAAGGTCCTCTGCCACAGGCTTTAGGGGGATAGTTGGGACAGGAGGTAAGGGCTACGTTGGTTGTAGGGACCCCGGCTGTTGACCAATAGCATCAATGGACTCAGTAAATGCTTTATACAGCCGATATATCTCCTGATGAGCTGTACCTACCTGTTCTTTGGATCTCTGGGCTGCTTTCTGGGCTTCCTTTACTTGAATTACAGCCTCTGATAAGTTTTCCTGACACTCAGATTTCTCTGCTCTTAGCCCAACATTTTTAGCTTTTCAAGCTCTTATTTGCTGTTGCAGGTCCCTGACTTTACTAGGCCCAGGGATAATTTGCTGTTTTAAAACCCCAACTTTTTCTGTCAACCTCTGATTAATTGCTTTTAAGCTGTCCAAGTCAGCTTTGTTTACTTTAAGAATGCCCAAGTATTTGTCCTTCTCTGACTCTAATTCAAATTCTAAGGCTTGGGTTTTGGTGGTCTGGTCTTGCCTGCATTGGTCAAGTTGAAAGCTAAGCTTCCCTACTGTATGTAGTCTGCTTTGCTTGCAGTTTATAAATGACTTCCTCCTTTTCTCCAGAGTGGCTAAGCCCTATGTGAAAAAGGGAAAGTGACCCTTTTGCCTCAGTTTGCAATTTTTTAAATGAGAAAGGAAGGTATATTTTTCTCTGTTGATTTATGAAACATTTGTTTTTGCCACAATTTAAGAATATTTTAATTGCAGTTCATACCCAAATAGTTTGCCATGGCTAGAATTAGAATAAATCTCAGGCCCACCCAGGGATGCCATTTTGTAAACACAATTACTAGTAATTAATCTCTGTTAGCTGCTTAAGGAAAGGTGTACAGTATATTGTGTTTACCTGTTTTATTGTGGTCACTCCTGAGATGACAGCTTTAAACTTAGACATGCAGTGCAATCAAAAGCTTTTTATTTTAATACACGGTTAACAGTTAAACATTTTTGACATTTAAACAGTACTAAACATTCCTAGAAAGTCTCATTTAGACTTTTTGTCTATTTGTACACTTTATCTCCTTACACAATCTTTACTCCATACATATAGGCCCTGTAACTCCTATCAGGAGGCAATTTAAAGTAGCATTCTCTCAAGAATAACCTTAGCTAACACAAGTACACATTTTTTTAGTATTTATAATCTTTGCTAGCATTTAAACAATATTTCATTGCATTTTATCTTTTTGCATTTAATATGGAACCAGGATTATTAAAAGACACATGTTAGGCAAGCACCTTAAAAGTCTCTAGAGTATATTCAGGCAATGTCTCTTGTGGCATCTAGTCACCTTCTGTCTGGTTATTTGACGTGTTCTTGGAGAGGCTGGATTGAAGAAGGTCTTTTCCTGGTTTGTGGATTCTCTTCTTCTTGAGGCTTGCAAATAAATTAACAAGTTAGATGCAACTGCAATGTTTATCTTTTGGCAAAAGCCAAAAACTCTTTAGAGTTTGAAGGAATAATAGTTTTTAAAGTCAGTGAAACATAGTAGAGTTGAGGTCTTCTTTAGAGATGAAGTAGACAGCATTCAGATGAAGTGAGTTGATAATACAACATGTTGGTCTTTGGAGTTGCATTATATAGGCAAATACTTCCTTACAGATGACTTGAGATTGTGAAATGATATAGCCATATTTGGGCAAAGGTCTTATCTTTGTTGGAAGTCTAGAGCGTACGTGCTGAATTATTTACGTCTTGCTAGACCTTCTGTCAGCAAGATTGTCTATTGTCCACGAGGTGACAATTAATAGACTTATAACCACAAGACCTTACACTGTGCGTGTTCAGAAATGAGGTGATGGAGGTTATGTCACTTGTGGTTATGGTACTGTGGTAGGTGGTACCAGCTGGTCTTCCTTTTGAGGAATTTGTCCCTGAGTTAGCTGTCTAGGTTTTCAGATTTATTTATTTAAATTTTGATAACAGGGTGGTCCCACTGAGACAGTAAAGTCCCTTTTTCAGGGGTGGCCCAGGGAATATAACAATTCCAAGATTGAAAATAAGAACAGTAGGGGATATTACAAATGTACAGTAGGGCGAATGCAGTTTCGACAATACAGGTACAGTTGGGTATGTAAGGTAACAAGAGGAATCCTGTAGCTCATCATGCAGCAGGCAAGCAATACACATTTGGAGATAAAAACAGTTGCTAAAGACCCAGCAATATAATGTAACGTACAGGCAGTAAGTATCATACATATTTCCACACTATACAAGCAAATTTACATTAAATAGGAGAGAGGAGAGTGGTTTAGTATAGGTTATTAGGTGCAGTCGACGCAACAGGTAGGGGGAGAGAAGAAATTTTTCTTGAGAGTTTTCTTAAATAGGGGACGAGTTGAGCATGAGAGTACACTGTGGGGAAGGGCATTCCACTTTTGAGGAGCCAAGAAGGTAAAAGATTGCCTCCCTATGGCTAGATGAGCCTTTGGGAGGTTCAGCAGAGTGAGGTGCGAGTATCGCAGTGTCCTTGGGAAGGATTTCCGGATGAGGAACCCAGATAGAATGGGTGGGGGTGGAAGGTGGGAGAGTTTGTACGTGGCACAGAGGACAGGGAAGTCCATTCTGGGCTTAAAAGAGGGCCACCCTAGAGATTTGAGGACCGCACAGTGGTAGGCACAAGCAGGTGCGGCATCAGCGAAGTGGGTAATTCTGTGGTCGGCCTGATTGAGTTTGTTTAAGGTAGTGGTCTTGGCCAAGTGAATTATGGTGGCACATAGAATAAGGCTGGGAGAAGGGTGGCAGAGACAATGATTTTTCGAGCACAAGGGGTAAGGTAGGGGGAGGTACGGTGGACGAATCCAGGTTTCTGATTTGTGGTTTTAATGATGTTATTGACATGAGTATTGAAGGATAGTTGTTCATCCAGAGTTATACCCAGGTATTTGAAGGATTCAACCCCTTCGAGAGGTTTGCATGATGATGTGTTAATTATCAAATGAGGCTGAGAGGTTAGGTCAACGGAAGTGTGGTGGAATAGCATTGATTTGTTCTTCTTAGTATTCAGTACCAGCAGGTTTTCTTTGAACCAGGTTTCTAGAAGATGGAAGTCAGTTTCTAGGTGAGCCCTGATAGCTGAGATGTCTGTACCATGTCTGTATATCAGCGTAGAGCTGGATTGATCCACCCCCACAGTTAAGGGGTGGGTCATTGATAAAGACAGTGAAAAATATGGGCCCCAGAATAGATCCTTGGGGGACCCCGTCCAAGACAGGAGATAGGAAGGAGAGGTTCCCCCCATTTGACACACTGGAAACGATCAGCAAGATAGTTTGACACCCATGCGACAGAGTTATTATCAAGCCCTAACCTTGAAGCTTGGAGATGAGAAGTGAGTGATTAACAAGGTCAAATGCCTTGGTGAGGTCAAAAAAGATTGCCCCAGTGGCATTACCCTGATCCGTAGCATGAAAGATATCAGAGGTGATCTTCAAGAGAGCGGATCCAGTGCCATGAGATTTCCTGAAGCCATGTTGATGTATTGTGAGAGTGCTAGTCTGTTCAAGAAAGGAGTACAACTGATTGTAAAGGATTCTTTCTTGAATTTTGGCTAAAGGACACAGTATTGAAATGGGTCTGTAATTTTCGATGAGGTTTGTTGTGCCTGATTTGTGCACCGGGACAACAATAGCTGTTTTCCATTTATCTAGGTACAGATTGTGTGAGAAAGGATCTGTTTATTAACTGGGTGACTGGATGAGCCAGGGCAGGGGCACCAAGCCTAAGGAATCTGGGAGGCAGGGTGTCGAAGCCAGGGGAGCTGTCAGGATTTAGGCCCAGTAGGAACTTAAGGACTTCCCCCCACGAGGTAAGTTTTAAGTGAAAGATATGGGGCTGAGGGTCAGTAAAAGGGGGTTGTGGCACAGGACTGTTAGCCGGGAGACCTACTCTGTAGACTTCTAGGTTAGTGAAGAATGAGTTTATTCCCTCAGCAATTTTGGAGGGTGAGGATAGCTCTGAGCCATTCCGTAGCATGACATGGGTGGTGTTCCATTCTTGCTCCTTGAGAAGGTTGTTTATTTGTTTCCAGAAGCATTTTGGGTTACTGAGATTGCTTGTTTGTTGGGACTGCAGATAGTGTCTCTTGGACCTGGTTACTTTGGCCTCACATACATTCCGCAGCAGCCAGTAGGAATTCCAGTCAGTAATTAATCTTGACTTTTTGTATGCTCGCCAAGCCTTATCTCTTGAGCGCATTAGGGACTGCAGTTCGTGAGAGAGCCAGGAGGAGTGAATTCCTTTAGCTCTTCTTAACTTGAAGTGGGCATGGAGGTCAAGAACAGAGGTGAAAGTGTTGATTAGGTGATCAAGAGCCTGATTGATGTCAGTAAGGGTGGAGATGGGAGACCAATCTGAGGAGGCAAGACTAAGAATAAAATCTGAGGTGGAAAAGTGCATTAGGTCTCCGGCTTTGATAATATTTGAGGGGGTGGGTGTAGAGTCATTTTTCCAGATACAGAGGGTTGGGGAGTGGTTGCTTAGTTCATCAGGGAGGACTCCAGCCACTCTGATGTGAGGCCTGTTATTAATCAACATCCAATTGAAGAGTGTGTGATTACACATTTTCATATTGAGCCTTATTTGTTGGTCAATGAGCTGTTCTAGCCTAGCATCTGATATTGCTGAATGATATAGTGCATCCTTTGGGCCGAGCCAGTCAAGGCTGAAGACACCACAGACTATAATGTCACTTTGATGAAGGGTGTCAAGACTGGCAAAAAGATCTGATTATGAGGTAGGTGCAAGTTTAGGGGTTAGGTATATACACCTTATAGTTAGTTTGATTTTTCCAAGGGTGACTGATACGAACAGATAATCAATGCTAGGGTCTAGGTATACAGTATGTCAGATATTTCGTTGACTGCTAGACTATGTCTGGTGTATATTGTTACCCCCCTCCCTTCTTCCTGGGTCGGTCACACCAGTAGGAGGAGTACCCAGGAATGGCAACTTCTTGGGATTGTATGGAGGGTTTTAGCCAGGACTTACGCAAAGAACATCATGCTTGTGTAGTTTAATCCAACTTTCGAAATCAGGCATTTTTCACCTGAGATTTTGGATGTTCATGTGGGCACTCCTGAAGCTTTTTATCTCCGACCACGTTGGGCAGGGAGATTGAAGGTGATCCTGATCATTCACATTGGGACCAGGATTTATTTTGATGTGTTGCAAGCTTCTGGTAGCCTGATCCAATGACCTAATAGAACGCTGAGCTTTGATTTTAAAATACTTTGAACAATGTCTGAGCTTGGAGAATGTGTTCATTTGCCTAAAGCATATTGCTAAATGTAGATTGTTCCATGATTTCTGTTACTAAAATGGGTCCATATATGTGGGTGAAATGCTGCAGTATTGCTGGCTGTAGAAACTCAGAAAGTGAGGTTTTTATGACAAGCCTTTTTAATACATATTTTATGGTTGTTGAGATTAAGGTGTATATCTTTTTTACACTTTGGCAGAATATGGTGGCTTACGACAGCTATTGTGCATACAACTGCATTGGCTTAGTGCAGCAGTTCGGTAGTGATACCTACATAGGCGGATGATGGAGGCTGTAATTTCATGTAGGGGAAAGCTAACACTCTAGGCAACCATCTTAGCCATGTCAAGACCATGCCCCTCCAGTTGCTACCTAGTTTTTAACTACTGCAAGCAGTGGCTGGGGTGGGAATGGAGGAGCAGCAGCAGTTGGTACTCAAAGAACCAGCAAGCAGCAGTGGTACTGGGTCTGGCTGTAAACTGCAATGGGGAGGGATAGGTGTTCTTTGCTTGCTGGGAGGCAATAAGAGTGGCTCACTCTTTTGAAGTATGAGAAGTTTCTGCCCAGCAAGCAGAGAACAGTGTAACAGTCAGCCTAGCTGATTAGTGATCTGTCCCTGCCGAGACCACTGTAACTCAAGCTACATAGACCTGAAAATGGTATATCCCTGAAATAGCCTTTTTATAGCAAGAAGTTCGCTTCACGCTGCACGTGTAAGCAAACATAAAATGTTATGATTTGCCATATTTTGTAGAGGTTGCTGATGTGGCTAGTAGTTTGACTCTGATCCCTTTTTTTCTTTTTAAAAATAAAAAAAAAACAGACTACCCACCAAACTGGTGTTAACACACAAAAACATGTTTGTTTACAGTCCTTGATCCACTACAGTTGCATCATTCCTGGTTTTGGGAACACCACCAGCATAGTCTAGCCACTCATGATGCTATGAGAGGGGAGAATACTATTGCATCATGAGTGTCTTCACTGTTTGGGGGTGTTCCTAATGTTCAGGTAGTATATAATAAGAGTAGGTCAAAGATTTGAAACCAGCTAGGTTGATTATAATTACAGAATTAGCATGAATTTCAGTTCCACTAAAAAAGAAGCATATAAAACAACTAGGAACATCAGTGAATATTAGAAAAGGTAAGCAATCATAAAATGTGAGTTTCCAACTAGAAATAATACGACGCAGAAAGTCTGACTGTGTCCCTTTAAATTCTTTTCTCCCTGTCTTCTCTTCCTTTAAACACTTTGCTTTCCATCTCCCCTTCCAGCTAACCTCAAACTTTGTGTCATTTGATGTACTGCCTCTCAAAATTATCTGACCATGTCATCTCAGTTGACCATTGCTCCACAAAGATAAAAATCACGGGTGAATTTAGAAACACAGAAACATAAAATTTGTTGGCAGAAAAGGATCGAACCCCACCCAGTCTGCCCAGAATTTAACATACATGCCTGTGACCCTATGACCCTCTCACCTTCAGCATTTTATCTGTTCTTTTTTTTTTTACTCTTTTAATACTTTATCTTTCGAGCTGCTGTATTCTGCCTGCCCAACTCCCAGCCCTAGCTGTCCTTTCAATGTCTCTACCTGCCTTCATGGTGTTCACAGAGTTACTCCTTCACCTCCTTGGGCACCATGGTGGATTCCATGTGGGGTCAAACAGCTGCCTCTCTAGTTGGTCAAGTGTAGACTGAAGTTGGCAGTCAGGTCTGCGGATCCTAAAAGTAAAAGTACCATACTGTCATGCTACCATAATTTCTTGCTTAGGTCTCCATGGCCCTCAAGAAGCTAGTAGCAAGGGCACCATGTATGTTTGTGCATGCAAATTGTATGCCTGCACATGGCATTAGAAACAATGAAGATTTGACTCCAGTGTAATCAAAGTGTCTCCGTGTTTACCTTCCACAGAAAACAAAGTTGCCGTTTTATGGCCATGTACACCGTGTCATCAAAACAGACTGCCGTGGTTATTTTTGCTATTGCTCAGTGAACTTAGAATTATCAGTATGTTAGTATTGATGTGTCCCAAGATACCAATTTCCTTTTTATGTTTTTATGCGCAATTACAGCAAACATTTTGTTACAAGAACAGCATTTCAGAGGCATGTTTTCAATCACAAGAGTGCAGTGTGCATATTTATGGTACACATACAAGCAAAAGACAGAAAGAAGTAAGTGCCTCAGCTGGAATTTGAACCCAGGCCACCCAGAATATCATTCCAATTGTGCTACCAGCTGCGCCACCAAGGCAGCTGGAACCTAGACTGTCCCGGAGCACATTGCTCTTTCTTCAGTGGACAACCTGGTGCTGCACAGATAATTACATTAATGGTATTCTGGGTGGCCTGGGTTCAAGTACAGTGCTCAGGGACAATCCAGGTTCCAATTGCCCTGGTGGTGTAGCTGGTAGCACAACTGGAACACTATTCTGGATGGCCTGGGTTCAAGTCCCAGCTGAGGCACATACTTCTTTCTCTCTTCTGCTTGTATGTGTTCCATAAATATGCACACTGCACTCTTGTGTTTAAAAATTTAATTGCATGTGCAGCACCTAGTTGTACACTGGAGAAAGAATAATGTGCTTCAGGATAGTCCAGTTTCCACTTGCCTTGGTGTCATAGCTGGTAGCGCAACTGGAATGGTATTCTGGGCAGCCTAGGTTCAGGTCCCAGCTGAGGCACTTACTTCTCTCTCTTTGGCTTGTATATGTTTCAGAGGCATGTCACTGTCAGGCCCAATGCAGCTCAGGCTGTAGTAGGCTTAACAGTGACAGCCCTATGATCAGCAAAGCTGATCATGACACTGTTATGTGCTTTTAGGGCAGAAAGTTCTTGCAGTCAAAAAGAATGAGCCACTTCTATCAGAGAGTGGCTCGATTCTTTCATCTGCATGAAGCTGCCCAACAAGTAGCTGAGTGGCATCACACTCAGCCTACTTCCCTCAAACAAACTGCACTGAATCCTAGCTCTGTCCATGAGCAGAGACCCCACAGCACAAACTCCTCCTCTCCCATGTCTTTCTTTGAACACCCCCTACCAATGTAGTGTGACTCCAGCCCTCTTAAAATGTGCAGACACAAGGATGCCCACCTCTGGTGCCACCAAATATCTGTGACACTAAAGGTACCCAATCCCCAGTGCCACCCTTGCTATAAAAGAAGAAAATGGTCCCTCGTAGACTTTTATTCTTTTTATTTTGCCCTTAAAAGCAGAAAACATTCCATGGATATCTTTTGCAGCTGACCCAACCCACCCTGACCCCTCACTTAGTTCCCAACCCCCACCCCCACACTCATCACAAAATGGTCCACCACCACTCTGCTGCAAAACAGGTCCTTCTCCTTCAATGCTGACTGGGAATTAAATAATAAGGTAAGTATGATCAATGTATCTTCAATGTGTTTTGAACTTTTACTCATGACTTTGTCATTTATTAACATTTTCCACCAAATTTTCACCATACCTTTCTTGGAGCCCACCTCATGAACAAGGTAGGTTACATTTTTCAAATCCATCTCGAAAGATGATTTCGCAGTCATTCCATGAAATCTTCTTTCAGGTGGGTTTTAAATATGTTCACCTACTGGGTTCATGAGGTGGTGTTATAAGAAGACTTGAAAATCTGGTGAAAAAATATGGTAAAATGACCAAGTTATGAGTGGACATTGGAATATTTAAATGCTCTCTCATAACCTAGTATTTTTCAATATTTTTCCACCAAACTTTCAACGTGGCCCTTTTCGGACCCAACCTCATGAACAAGGGTAGGCAAATTTTTTTAAATCTGGTCCAAAAGGCAATTTCACATTCGCTCTGTGAAATCACCTTTTGGCAAGGATTTGAAAAATTTCACCTACCAGGTTCATGATGTGGGGTCATAAAAAGACTAGGTTGAAAATTGCTAGTCAAAAACTTAAAAAACTCCAAAGTTATGAAGGTATATTGAAGGTTTTTCAATGTTTTTCTCACAACTTTAATCATTTTCAGTATTTTGACCCCACATTTTCAACATAGCCATTTTTTTCACATCACCTCATAAATGAGAATGGTGTTGATTTGCAAATCCTGCCTAAAACATGTTTTCACACTTATGGTGTGAAATGACATTTGTCAGTATTTTATAAATGACACATGTCATGTTTAGAAGGGGGAGGGGTCATAAAAAGACTATGTTAAAAATTTGGGGTAAAAATGTCAAAAAAATTTATGAAGAAATGTTGTGTACAGGGCCAGCCATTGGCCTAGCGGGTAGTGTGTTGGGTTGCCTTGCTGGTCACTCAAGTAGGGGGATGAGCTCAGGGAGCCAACTGGGAAGCATGAGGATGGGGCCAACACTTTTGCATGCTACTGCTTTGAGCCTGGGAAGGTATTATGTTGTGTTCTGTCATACAGATGACACCTTGTGATGGGCTGGGGAGTCTTTCTTCACAAGGGGTTGCCGTGTGTGTCATGACCTACTTTTGTAATTCATTACTCGTATCATAAAACATGACCACCATTCAGTTTTTAAAAATTTCTTCCCTTGATCTTACCCGTTGAATGTACATGCTAGAGTCATACTCTGGATGTAGAAGGATGATGTTATCACATATATGTAATGGTAAACATCACAGCACTGTACCAATATATTTCGTTTTTACATAACATCCATGGCACGAGACTGGGAACTTTTAAAATCTTCAAAATCCTGCATCTTGCTTCAGAAATTAAAAAAAAAGGCAAACATTATTACTCACTTACTCCATTACAAACTCTCTCTTACTACAGTACTACTCTGCCATCATCATTGTGTACCATACAACCAAAACCTACCTGACACAACATGCAAGCAAACATTTGGCATTGACAAATGCTTGTTTAAGGTGAGATAACTATGATCTTCTTAGAGATGCTTCAGTGATATCATATATATTGAGAGTGATAGCTTGTAAGTATTTATGCAGTGCTGCCAAGAGTTAGCTGGCCTCTGCACCCAACCCCAGCCCAGCACGGAGGCAGGCTGCTCTCAGTAGCACTGCATAAATTCTTAAGAGCTATCAC
Organism: Neoceratodus forsteri; assembly: GCA_016271365.2. Lineage (NCBI taxonomy): Eukaryota > Metazoa > Chordata > Ceratodontiformes > Ceratodontidae > Neoceratodus > Neoceratodus forsteri. Next base: position 1,179,081,238 of record CM057450.1, on the reverse strand, counting down.
TGCCTCTATATATGAAAATATTGTTGAAACATTTCTGAGGAGGCCATGGTTTGTTCACATTAAAAAAAGGACACTAGGTTGGTCCAGTGGCACTGAGGGCTGAGGCGTTGGTTGCCTTACTTCATGCTATGCTGGTGACCCGGGTTTGAGAATGACCTTGGATGGTCAGGGTGCCGGCATGGGGAGGGGCGGAACATGATAAAGCATTGGCTCTTCTCTCTGGGAGCGAGGGTCACTCATACATAGTCCCACCGCCATCAGATGGAGGTCCAATGGCAGGCTGGTAGTGTGGAGCATCCCGTAGTGCGTGACGTGTGTGTGCCTTCACATGTACACACTATGCCAGGATGCAGGGGGATCGGGGAGAAAATGGAAAAAAGCCTACAAACCAGATAAAGAAAAAAAAAGGACACTGGTATCCTGTGACATGTCAATACCAACATAACTCTGAGTTCATTGAGCAGCAGCGAAAGTGACCACTGCAGTCTATTCTGATGAAGTGGCGTATGTGGCCACGAAACATCAACTTTGGTGGAAGATAATGAAACACAGACATACCTTAATTCCACAGGAGTCAAACCTTTATTTTTTCTAGTGCTTGCATGAACTGCCTTTAGAAGGATCCTCTGGACCTATCATATAGTACTTTATAGGGCAGTCTTGGTCATTTGTGTTAATAGCATGCCTGCACATGGCACCAGCCAGTATCCTCCCTCCCAAGTTACTCCGACTGCACTGTAGCTTTTGTCACTTAGGTGGCAATATTGTAGCAGAGCCTGCTGCACTCCCTCCCTAGAGGAGGATAGCATCCATTGCATGATGCTTAGTCCTCCCCTTCTCCGGCTGGCCCATCGATGTCCCAAGCTTGGGTCACCAGCATTCCGTGTGGCACAGCTGCTGCAGTGCTGAAGGACCACCCCTATTCTATCTATTCTTGACTCATTGAATCTCTCCTAGTCAGTTACCTCCCCTACTTATAGCTGTGGACATACTCTGGACCTCCTCAACTCATATTTATTCTCTCCTTGATCTCGCATTCAGTGACCTTCCTCCTGAGATTTGCTCTGAACCTCTCCAAACACTCTGCTTTTCTTTAATTGTAAATCATGGCCCCTTAAACATACTTACCCATCACATCTCTCTGATGCAGTTTTCTCTGTGGAGCCTTCATTTACTGACTCCTCCCTTTGTCCCTTCTATTGATACCTACAACTTTGTTCTTTCCACTACACTTGATCAACCCCTTTAAAAGCATAATTATACAACCCTGCTTATGAATTATTTTTGTATGTGTAGATGTGGAGGCAGTGGACATGATGGGGCCAGTGTACTTTCTGGTCCTAAATTACTGTGCTACCAAGTTATTAAATAGCCCCTTTAATATCCCTAACCATCTCTTTTAATTTCGGGTTGACCTGGTACCATGATGCCCTCTATGTTTCAGTACTTCAGTTAACTCCATTTTGTAAGCATGTGACTTATAGAAATAAATTGCAAAGCTTCAAAATAATGTGTGAGAGCATTAACTACCAAAAGTTAATTTGGTGGCATTCATTTTCACAGACATGGACATCACAAATTATTTAATTAATTGAAAGAGTTTTACCAGGAAAATCCTACTATGCCATAATAGCTTATTTCCAGGGGTCTAAGGAGGAGGGAGTACCAAGAACACAGTATGGCAGTACTACGAAAAAATGACAGTGCCACTCCAGAATGACAGGAGTAGGCATGGGGACATGAAAAGTTAAATAAACAAGATTATGTGTGTGTACTTTGCAGTTTACAACATTCAATATACGGTGTAGCTTCATAGGGTAAGAGGACCAGAAGAGTGGCTGCCTGGTTACACAAGCCACAGGAGCGGTGCAGCCAATAGGTAACCATTGATAGATACAACAGTTATTGAGGGAAGGAATACCATGCAGAGAGTCAAGAGCAAATGCAGAAGACATATGTGAGCTCTAGGGAACTAGAAAAGATTAACTGTAATAGGAGAAGTATCTGGATAGCATCATGTTGTAGCGCAAAGGTGCATGGAACAGCCATCTGGCTACTGGAAGGCTTCAGGGGCACAGTGATTTATTGACTGGGGGGAGCCGCTATACCTTGGCACAGGCAAAGTTGCACACTGGGGAGGCCTTTCTGTTGTCTCCATCTACCAGTCAAATGTGGAAGTAACTGGCTTTTGTCAGAGGCTAGCCATGGACATGGCCAAGCTGCCTGGCCCATGGTACTAGGGGATGACTCTAACTGTGTTAAGGATGTCATCCTAGATTAGGTAAACCCCACCTTCATGTCACTTGTCTAAAAATGCCAAACCCCTGGGGGAGTTTGAAAAAACCTATACACTAATTGATGCCTGGTGACAGCAAAATCCATCGGGCTGAGAATATAGTTTCCACTCGCATGCACACCAGTTGTGTGCCAGAATAGACAGGGTGCTAATCTCCTCTCACCTTCTTAACGGGGTGACCTACATGGCATACTCCCCATACTGGTCACTAACCATACTCCCCTGCCCCTGGCATTGGAAGGAGATAGAAGTACTACACCGCCTAGGCAGTAGCATCTAGACCCCACCTCATTTAAAGATGATGGGCTGGATTTTCAAAGTGTGGCACAGGGCTTGCATCCAGTTCTGCACCATGACAGTTAGATTCTGGTGGTACACCAAACCCTTCATCACGATTGCACCTGAATTTACAATCTCGGGCACAGTTGTGGCAGTTTTCAAGATTTAAGGCAGCTTGCGTCAAATATCTGGCACAAGCTCTGCAAAAAAAGGCTCCCAAGATTGCTGTAAGTTAGACCAGAAAAAGTTGGTCTAGCGTCGTGATCAGTCGCATGAACAGAAAATCCTGTTAGACTGCAGCAACTTCATGCCTATATCGCCAGCCCTATCGGGCTTGGCGGCAATCTGAGGTTTTGAAAATCCTGCCCAATGCCAGGCTATTCCAGAGATCTTACTTCGAGTAAGAGCTCCTGCAGCAGGCTACACCTTAAAGACTATGCTGCCAGGCACTAGGACTCCACGGTAAACTTCTAGCCAGCAGTACCTAGCTGGGGTCCACCCCTTACATCGGTCTACCCACTGACGTCACCCTCGATATAAAGGGGGTGGTCCCCAGCCCCACCTCTGTTCTTTTCACACCATTGACCCGTGTGCTTCAGCTCCTTGGATGCCTTGTTTCATCTGTCGACTGCCATCTTTAGTTTTTTAACCTATAAGTACCGTTTATTTCTTGCCAAAAATCATTCCTTCATATAGTTTTATGTCTTCTCCATCTAAGCAATGGAAATCTAAGTGTTCATGTGGGTGGCCGATTCTGGCAAACTACCACCATTCCCAGTGCCTCTTCTGCCTGGGGCTGACCACAACGTATCCGCCTGCCTGGACCGCACCAAGTTTAACCAGCAGACCCACATCCATCACCGCAAAACACTCCAGGCTTGCATCATGGAGCAGCAGCTCACCGCCCTTCAGCGCCCATCGAAGGCCAGCTCTTCAACCTCCAAGTCGCCATTTTCCCATCAGGAAAAACACTCAGGAGGGAAGCACTGCCGCAGGGAGCACAGTAGGTTGGAGTCCCATTCGAAGGATAAGCCTTCCACTTTGCACTCTAGTAAGAGAGCAGACTCTGCCCCTCTGTCAGGCCTCTGTTCCTCCAGCTTGCCATCGATGAAGACTCCCACTATCAGCCTTTCTGGGGGTGGCAGCTCTTCAGGGCATGGGCCTTTGGGCCCCTCCCTAAGCCTTAGGCCCTTCCAGAAGCAATTGGGACCTAGGGCAGGGTCTTCAGCCACTAAGGCGGTGGCATCTTCTTTCTCCAACTTGTCGTCGGCCATAGATGCAGATGCCAGGAGCACTCCAGCTCTAGGGAACGCTCCCCCTCAGACATGTTGGCTGTTAAAGCTAAAACCTTGATGCAGGTCTCAGATGATCGACCTTCCAACAAATGGAAGGACCAGAGGCAGACGCCACAAGACAAGGCGTCAAGCGTGCAGGCGTCTGGGGTGGCTACTCCAGCCCATAGGCCCCCGAGTCACCCACCTCAGAATCTGATGTCAGGGCTGTCATCTGTAACTGACCATCATCCTGATGACTGGGTGCCTGCTGACACAGCCTCATGCCATACATCTTCGCCTCCAATACTGGATGACCAGGTGTCAGGAGATCAGATGACAGCCTGTAACAAACCGCTAAGCCCTGATGTACACCTTCAGAAGACGCCAGGGTCCAGTGCCTTGCCCAAAGATTCCTCGGATCCTAAGGATACACTACCCCCACATGTATCCATGGTCCCCTAGTGGGTAGCTGTTCACCTCCTGGTGAGATACAGTAAAAGGGGACTTGCTAAAATGAGACAACCCCTCTTCCCTTCCCCCTCCCCAACCTCAGCCTCCTGTACTGATCCCGGACCCCCAGCCTCTGTCCTCACTTTTTCCCAGAAGCCCAGCTCCACCAGGCTCAGACCAAGAGCACCACAGGCACAAGGGCAGATGTTGTCACTCCTCCTCCAGATCATCGTCCTCAGATGACAGGAGCAGACATTGGCACAGATGTAAGCATTTTAGATCAGCCTCCTCTTCCTCCTCCAGGGACCGCCCTTTCTCCACAGATTCCTCCTCTGAGGTGTACTCCCCCAAGCCAGAAGGTGCCAGTAACTCTCACAGGTCTCCCACAGATGACCCAACCTTCGTGGATGTGATGTGTCATATCCAATTCCTATATCAGTGGGATACAGAGGAATTGGATCCTGAGAGGAAGAGGCTCCACACCTTCTTGCGTATGAGTGACCCAAAACCTCTGGTCATTCCCCCTTTGGTCCCTCCCTTCCAGGATTTGACCAAATTGGCTTGGGAGCACCCTGCCTACTTTTCAGTGGTTCCTAAGATGGTGGATACACTTTATAAAGTCTGTAAGGCTGACTCTTTCCTGGCAGAAAACCAGAAGGCAGATTCAATGGTCGTAACTGCAGCTCATGGTTGGGCCAAACAACCTAAACATATGAGCTCGCAACCCCCCCGACAAGGAGTCTAGGAAGTTGGACCAACTCAGGAGGAGGGTTTATGCTTCTTCCACATGTTCCATGCGGTACCTGAATTTCTTGGCCCACATGGTCCTCTACCAGAAATCGCTTTGGAAGAAAGCCCTGGAGCTAGCCCCAAAACAACCTGAGGGCCCGTCTTGTATGGTACTTCTGGATGTCCTTCAGTCTGGACTGGACATAGGGAAGCACTTTCTTAGGGCATCTTACGATTCAGCGGACAGAACTGCTTAAGTTGCAGTTACGGGGATCTGTGTTCGTCGCCATTCCTGACGGCGGGTATTTGGGTTCAGGCAGGACCTCCAGGATTATATACTGGATGCCCCTTTCCATGGATCTGTCCTCTTTGGAGAGGAGGTAAAAAAGATAATTACAGACCTGCAAATCAGTGCCGTCCATCCACCATATGTACAAAGCTGAACCGCCGCAGCCCAAGTGTAAGCCATTTTGGCACCCAGGTGAGAGGCCAACAGACCTGAGGTCCCTTCAAATGTAAGGCTCTCTCCCAACCTTCTGGAAGCAGTGGGCCTAGGAGCCCTAAATCCTCCCAGCCCTCGCTTCCTACTTCAGCCACCCATGCATGACTCCTTGCCAGCCCCCCCTCCTCCGGCAGAGGTGATGGGGGGGGCAGTGGGGTGTCAGTTCTTCCACTACCTAGATGGGTGGACTGACATTACATCAGACACTTGGGTTCAGGATATCATAGAAATGGGTTATATGCTGGAGTTTGTCCAACTTCCCCCAGACAATCCTCCAGCTCCCTCCATTACTTCCCAACCCACACAGCCCTCATCCAAGAAGAGATCCAGGTCTTGCTCTTAAAACGAGCCATCAAGCCTGTTCCTACCTCTTAACAGGGAACAAGGTATTACTCCTACTTCTTCTTAGTTCCCAAGAAAACGGGGGACTTAAGGTCCATTCTGGATCACAGCCAGCTGAACCAGTATTTCGAATACAAGAGGTTCAGGATGGTGACCTTACCTGGTCTGATTCCCATGCTACATCAAGATGATTGGTTATGTTCCCTGGATATGCAAGATGTATACCTTCACATACCAGTGTTTCTGGCCCACCAGAGGTATCTACGGTTCACCTTTTGGTGGAACCACTACCAGTTTCTGGCCCTGCATTTCGGTCTATCCTCAGTGCCAAGGGTGTTCACCAAGTGTCTCACGGTAGTGGCAGCTGCTTTAAGGAGACAGGGTCATTTCGTCTACCCTTATCTGAACGACTGGCTCCTAACTTCCCCCTCAAGGCAGCAGTTAATTCGCACCCTCTCGGACAAGTTCCTATTATTCCAGCAGTTGGGGATAACCCTCAGCCTCCAAAAATCCTGTTCTTGGCCCTGCCAAAGGCTGCAGTATAGAAGGACCATTCTGGACATACAGCAGGGAATAGCCTTCCTCCCACTTGACAGAGCCAGTCAGCTGAGTGATCAGGCTGCTGAGGTAGCTGCGTCCAACCATGTCATGGCAAGGACTATGTTGCAGCTACTAGGGCATATGGCGGTAGCCATACCCACGGTACCTTTAGCACACTTGCATATGAGAGTCCCGCAATGGAACCTATGGGTCCAATGGGACCAGAGATCCGACAACCTCGAGCATCCCATAGGCATTTAGAGGGCTGACTCCTCCCAATCTGGAAGCGAGAGTCCTGTTCCAATCAGCCTCACCAAGCCAAATCCTAACTACAGACACATCAGGTCTAGGATGGGGAGCTCATTTTCGGAATCACTGTACTAAGGGCACATGGTCAGACATAGAAGTGTCCCTGCACAACAACGTTTTGGAGCAGAGGGCAATTCTGTATGCCATGCAGGCCTTTCAGACTAATGTTGTCAGAACTTGTTCGAGAAAGATTCGAACCCTCCTTGAGCCCTGGTGTTCGAGTTCTAATTTAGAACTCGAACACTTCAGGGCTCAAAAAGGGTTCGAATCATCCAAAATCTCACTAATTTTCTATGTACTTTGCATCTTTTCCATTACCGATATTTACACTATGGCTATGTGGTAAACTCATTCACCGAGGGTGCTTTGTTTGAGGCCCTTTCAGGCTGATACCACCTGACCATCTGCTATGCAGTCAGGTGGTGGTGGTAGAGCGACTTGAGTCAGTCTCGCGAGTCGAGGGAACAAGTGTGGTGAAGTCGTCTGCGCAGCTGTGGCTCCATTTGCATTCAGTTTTGTAGCGGAGAAGGAGTCGCAGCCTGTGCTCTCAGTTCAAACTTGTACTGTGACGTGTGACTGAACTTACTAAACCTATCGTGCATGCCACCAGTTCCTGAAAATTAAAAAAAAGTTAATGGGTTAATGGGCTGGTGGGGAAACTGAAGGGGGGAGTCGAGAGGGACTCGGGATTGAGAACTGAGGAAAGAAAGTGAAACTAGGGCAGGAAAGGAGCTAAGAATGGGAGAGGACAGACGACTGTTTCACTTCAGAAAAAATTATGGAATTAACTTGCAGCAGATTGCTGCCTGGAGACTGCCTGTGTGTCAGTGCTCAATCTGCATTGCACACAACAAACATATCTCTAGTTGCTTGCTGAATTTGTTCACAAATCACAATTATATGTGACTCGTGGCACTCTTGGGAGGAGGGAGATCTCCTGGCTGGGAGAGGGGTGAAGAGAGGAGGATTTTTCCTGAGAGGGGAAAAAAGAGGTTTTATGTGAAAACTTGATGTTTTAATCTAAGCCCACAAAAAAAGGAAAAAATAATTTGGCCCCAGTCCCACCCTAAAGTTGTCTAGAAGACAGGCTCTCTCAGCCAGGACTGTGCTGGGGGTGGGGCTTCACTAAACTTTCTGGCATTTGCCTTAAATACAAGAAAGAAGCCTAAAAATATATTTCCCTGTTGGAAGGAGAGACAGAAAAATCTCTTGCCTCGGTTTGCGGGTGTAACTCCGTCTCTTGCGATCAGCCAGCCCATCACCCTGCTGCTGTTCGCCCATTGACTGCACTGTACCTTACCCAGTGTGTGTAACCGTGTGAAGCCCAATGGCCAGTTGTGTGGTGGCATTATCCTTAAATACACGACAGAAGCCTAAAAATATATTTCCCTGTTAGGAGGAGAGACAGAAGAAATCTCTTTCCTCGGTTTGTGTGTGTAACTCCATCTCTTGTGGTCAGCCAGCCCATCACCCTGCTGCTGTGCGCCCCTTGACTGAACTGTACCTTACCCAGTGTGTGTTACTTTGTGAAACCCAGTGGCCAGTTGTGTGGTGGCATTATCCTTAAATGTGCGACAGAAGCCTAAAAATATATTTCCCTGTTGGGAGAAGAGAAAGAAAAATCTCTTTCCTCGGTTTGTGTGTGTAACTCCGTCTTTTGTGGTTAGCCCATCATCCTGCTGCTGTGTGCCCCTTGACTGCGCTGTACATTACCCAGTGTGTGTTATGGTGTGAAGCCCAGTGGCCAGTTATGTGGTTGCATTATCCTTAAATACACGACAGAAGCCTGAAAATATATTTCCCTGTTGGGAGGAGAGAAAGAAAAATCTCCTTCTTTGGTTTGTGTGTATAACTCCGTCTCTTGTGGTCAGTCAGTCCATCACCCTGCTGCTGTGTGCCCCTTGACTGCACTGTGCCTTACCCAGTGTGTGTTACCGTGTGAAGCCCAGTGGCCAGTTGTGTGGTGGCATTATCCTTAAATACACGACAGAAGCCTAAAAATATATTTCCCTGTCGGGAGGAGAGACAGAAAAATCTCTTTCCTCGGTTTGTGTGTGTAACTCTGTCTCTTGCGGTCAGTCCATCACCCTGCTGCTGTGCACCCCTTGACTGAGATGTTTATGCCTATGCCCAGCAGCCCAATCATTCTGTAAGCCTTGAACCTAGGATCCTTTAGTTACAAACCATCATATTCTTCTATTACTTTCAGTCCACTGCATCACAGTGTCACACAGCCAAAATTAAATTTTGGAGTTGTAGCCAGCTATCACAGATCACTTTGCTTTCTTACACAGGAATTGTATGGGTTTGGGTGTGTTCACTGCAGTATATGTGTACTGTTATGGCTGACACCAACATAGATGAAGCATTTGGTACTGGTGATGGAGCAGGTGTTGGTGGTAGTGGTAATTCTGGTGCTAGCAGAAGTAACCAGAATGTTTCACGTGATAAAAATTCAACAAACAGCAAAAGAGCAACAGCGAAGTGTGGTAAAGGGGGACCTTTTAAGAAAACCTGTGCAGCTGCTGGGGTCACACGGAGAGGCACCATGAGGTATGCTGTTCATGCTGTTAAAATCCCTGTGACTAGCAGTAATAATGCAAGTGACAGTGAGTCTCTCTCTGACTCAGACAGTAGCTATTTGTCTCAGTCCGACACTGTTGTGTCTTGCGATGTATCATTACTTCCTCAGCAAAGTGAAATGAGCAAGTCTGCTGGCAATGAATCAGGTAGTGCACTTGCAAATACATCCAGCACTGTTGGCAATGAAAAGGACATATCCATTAAATACACCACTTCTGTGTCAGCCAGCAATGAAAATCCATCAAAGTCTTCTGACCGCTCTTCTAGCACCAAGGAGCATGTTCTGGGTTCTGTTAAGACAGGTGAAAAGACACAAACAGTCTTTAGCTATCTCCCTAGCACTTGAACAAAATCTGTCACATCTGAGGTGTGGAATTATTTCTCTGTCAGTAAAACTGATCCATGCAGAGCAATTTGTTCCCTGTGTAAACAAAGACTGTAAGCTGTGGTAAAGTTGTGTCATGCCTTGGCACTACAGCTCTTAAATGCCCTCTGAAAAAACATTCAGTTTTGCTTGATCATCCAAAACCCATGTCCTCCATCTTCCAGACCACATATGAGAAGGGTCAGGAATCTGAAATGAATACTGAATTGTCTGAACTTGATGCAGACAGAACCAATGCCAGCACTTGGATCACTATTACCACCAATGCCAGCACCATTAGTACCAGTTGCACATCCAGTGATGACACTGAATGTATAAGTCCTAGTTCACCATCCCACGTCCGTCTGCCCATCGAAGCACAGTGTATAATAAACCAGCAGGGACATGTTGTAAACAGTTAACACTGTCTCAGGCATTTGAAAGGAAGAATACCTTTACTAAAAATCATCCAAAGACCCTTCATCTTCATCACAGAATTGATGAACTGTTAGCTGGAGCCCTTCTCCCATACTCTTTGGTAGAGCATGGGGATTTTAGGAGCTCATGAAACTAGCAGAGCCTCGTTACAATGTTCCTCTTTGAAGGTACTTTTCCTATGTTGAAATACCAAACATTTATCAGGCTTTAAAAGTAACAATGATGTTTGCACTTAAAACTGCAGAAGGTGGTGTTATACATGTCACAACAGATATGTGGACAAGCACTCAAAACATAGATTACATGCCCCTTACTGCTCATTGTGTCACATTTTCTTGTGCTTCTTCAAAAACAAAGACACCCCAAAAGATGGCACTGCTGCATATAAAGAAGTTTGGGCAAAGTCATACGGCTGCAAACATCTTGCAGGAACTAAATGACCTCCTTGATGAATGGGTTCATTCTCATGGTCTAAAATGTGGCTTCATAGTAAGTGACAAGGGAGCCAACATCTTAAAAGCAGTACAGGATGGAGGATTTATGCATGCGTCTTGCTTTGCACATTGCTTACATTTAATTGTCATGGGATTTCTCAGCAGCGAAATAAAAGTGGATGATATGATTGCTGTTTACAAAAAAAATTTTACTTACTTTTTGCATTCAACCAAGGCTATACAGACATTGTCTGAACTGCAAAAAAAAAAAAAAAAAACACAAGCTGCCCCAGCAAAAGCTGATTCAGAATGTTTCCACTCGTTAGGAACTCAATGCTTTATATGCTGCACCACCTCTTGGAGCAAAAGCAAGCTATACATGAGTATTGCTCCAGTTACATTATTGGAGATGGCATTATGCTGTCTGAGCTGCAGTGAAAATTAATGGAGACAGTGTGCTGCATCCTAGCTCCTTTTGAGACAGCTACAAGGGACATGTCTTCTGAAGGCGCATCTGTGAGTCAGGTTATCCCACTCATGATGCTGATTTCACATCATTTTAGTGTTCTAAATCTACAAATAGAAAAAGACAGATCTGAAGCTCAGACAACATGTCGCCTGTATCATGGGAATCTCGTAAAGAGAATGAGCGATTGCTTCAAAACCAATGACAAATTAGTTGCAATGATGAAATCAAAACACTACATCCTTGCAACTATCTTAGATCCCAGGTTCAAGGCTTTACATCTTCCAAAAACAGATGATATAGAACAGTACAAATGTCTGTTGCTAGATGAGCTGCAGCACTCACAGGAGTCAAACACTGACACGCACAGTACCCTCAGGTGTCATCACCACAACATGCAGGTTCATCTTCACAAAGGGATACAGAACGGGAAAAGTCACCAAACATTAACAGTAGTTGTTCCACAACTGCCACTTCTTCAACCCTTAGTAGCAAGCTAAATCTGTGGCAAAACCTTTCCCAAATTGCTGCCATACCAGCTTATGCTGATTCCTCTTCTGAGCGATGTCTGTCCATCATGGTAGACAGTTACCTGCAAGAACTGCCTATTCCTATTGATGCATGCCCTTTTGAAACTGGAGATCAAAAAAGTCGATTTGGACAGAGCTATATGATGAAGCCTGTAAATATCTTGGTTGTCCTGCAACAAGTGTCTCTTCAAAACGTATGCTTAGTATAGCTGGCAATATTGTGACAGACACCAGAAATAGGTTGTTGCCAGAAAATGTACACACGTTAACTTTTATTAAAGTTAATAAGTCAAGATTTCCGTATCCCTACAAGAGTATACAAACTGATCCTGAAGTGATTGATGTTGTGGATGTTGATGGTGATGACAACTCAGATGGTGGTGGCTGGTAAATACTGTGTGGGACAGAGTCTCTCTGCACCAAAAATGAAACTTTTACAGACTGTGATGACTTTGGTTGTCTCTCTCCTTTCTTGATCTACTACCTTGGACTATATATCCCCCAAAACTTTCACCATTTCATGGCATACTGCTTTGTAGCTAGAGTCTAAAGTCATCAAGTTTTATATACAGGGCAATTTTAACATCAGTTGGAACAGGCCCAAATTTGGCATAAAAGGGACACTGTCATGTTAATTATTTCTATATCATATTATTTATAGTTAAAGTGCAAACATATATTTTTGGATTTACCTTCTGTGACTTTGTGGTGCATCAATATGGGCTGGGCCCAGGGGCGGTCTATTTTTCAATTTTATAGAGGACAAAACAATGAGTTCTAATTGCTAGCTGTTTACTGTTTTTTCAATTACAGAAATGTTAGCCATAAACCAAAATGATCCATATGTAACTTATCTTACTGAATAAAAAATTATGGGGAAAAACTGTATTTTGTATTATGTTTCTGTGGGCAGCATACTGTTACAAGTCTCTTCCGGGAAACAGAGTCATCTGGAGTTTTACCTATGTCATGGTTGAGCACATATTCTGTAAGCATAGGTCTCATAACCACAATAGCTCATGTTTAACATTCAGTTGTATACAGACCATGGCATAATAGCAAGAACTCTCAAATTACTGGTTCCATGAAGAGGACTGTACAGAATGTTGTCCATAAGAAGAAAGCAATTGAAAAGACAGTTTTTCACATAAGTGTTGTTTATTATGGAACAGTTAAGTATGGCTCATTTGGAGGCAAGAGTTTCATTTTTCTTGAGTAAGCATGTGGTAGTTTTAGCATTTGAGAGGGGGAGGAGGGTAGAATGGGTGCTGGAGGTTGGGAAAGGGCTGGTGGAGATTGGGTTTTAACATGGATGCAAGAGGGAGAAAGATGGCATGGATGCTAGTGCATGGGTGAGGGTTGGGGGTTGGTTTTAACATGGTGAGGGATGGAGGAGGGTGACATAAATGGTAGTTCATGACTAAGTGTGGGGGTAGTTTAAACATTTGGGTGAGGGAGGAGGGTGGAATATGTGCTTGAGGGGGTGAGGGTTTGGGGTTGGTTTTAACATGGGTGTAAGGGTGGTATGGGTGCTACTGCATAGATGAGGGTGGTGAAAGAAAAGTGGAATGGGTGCTGGGGTGAAAGGTGGGTGTTGTTTTAGTCCTTTCATTAACAGATTCATGTTCAGCTGGGGATGGTGAGGAAAAAGTTTACAGGCCGATGGTATGGGAGGGCTGTACCGATTGCCCATTGTGGAACCTACTATAGATATAATATATATATATATTTTTTTTTTCTTATTATATACATTTCACACTGCTGTCACCTAGCACAAGTGTCCTGTTCCCTTTAAAAAAAAAAAAATAAATCAGAAATAAAAGAAAGTCTGCATCAGCAGTTTTCACAGAATGTGACCTATCATAAAGTGTTTTTGCTTTACAAGTAGTGATAATTGGATACATAATGTGGTTGACAGACACTGTCCCTTAAACATCACATGCCAACTGCTACAGCTACATTAATGTTCCTTAAGTTAGTATGTGGTGAGGAAACCACTTTTTTTATTTATGTGACTGAAATACAGATTTTATTGATGTATCAGCTGAAAAAATGCATTATCTTGGAAAGTTGTATGTATTACTTCAATTTGCCAACAAGAATGTTGGTATGTGTATGCATTATCTTAGAAAATTACATGCATTTTTTGCCAGCAACAATAACTGGCATATTTATTTAATTCAAATGTCTTGACTGACTACGTTATGACATAATATGTTTTGCAACAGTTTCATGTGCTGTGGCTGCAGTACCTTGGCTTGACTTTGTTATAAAAGCTTTCTTTTAAACATAGCAACTTTTGATTTACTCATTTAAAACACGAAGCAGCAAATAGCTGAGATTAGGTAATATCAGTTATTTTTTCTAATAATTCATGATGATGAGTATATATAACTGAGTACATAAATGGCTAATGTGCCACTTTCTTTCACTAAGGAACTATGATGCAGCTGCAGCAGGAAAACTTTTTAACATATGGGTGGGTGGCTGGGCCTGTTACATATTAAGTTGCTGGCTTTAGCAAACAGAAGAAACCATAAATAAACCTAGTTGTATTCCTATCGATGTCACACATGATCATTTCTCTCCCCCTTATATTAAACAGTTTTTCCTTTACATGTATTTCATTACTATCTTCATTACTGGCAGCACAATTAAAAAATAGGGTTCGAGTTCTAAAAGTTCTAAAAAAGATCAGAACCCTAGAACTTTTTCAAAAGTTCTAGACTAGAACTAGAACCCAGAAATTCAGAGGGTTCTGACAATCCTATTTCAGACTCACCTTTTCCAGGGGCCCCTGCTTCTGCAGACTGACAATATGTCAGGTGATCTTTTGCATCAACAAGCGGGGGGAGGCAAACTCCTATCCTCTGTGCAGAGAAGCCATGAGAGTGTGGTACTGGACCCTGGAACACAGAATCGTGCTGACAACAGTCCATGTACCAGGCATCCAAAATGTCCTGGCAGACGAACTCAGCCACTCTTGGTCCAGGAATCATGAATGTGAGCTGCTTCAAGAAGTGGCAGATGATCTCTTCGAAAGATAGGGTTGTCCAGAGCTGGACCGCTTCACGTCCCCATGCAATGCAAATCTACCCAATTGTTGCTTGCTAGATCCAGTGCCTAGTGTTTTCTGGTGAGACACGTTGTCCCTTTGTTGGACAGGGAGGTTCATCTATGCATTCCCTCCCTTTCCCCTAATACAGATAGTATTGCTCAAGATATAGGCGGAGGGAGCAATGATGATCCTAGTTGCTCTGCTTTGGCCGTGACAAATATTGTTCCCTCTCTTACAGTAGTTGGCTGTGGAACCACCCTTTCTGCTACCTCTGTCATCCAGCTTGCTATCCCAAGAATGGGCCACACAGGTTCATCCGGACCTTCAGTCCCTGCACCTTAATGCATGGCTTCTGTAGACTTAGCGTCTCCAGGCTTAAGGTCTCACAGAGGGTGGCCAAGGATATAGTAGAGGCTAGAAAGCCATCTACAAGAGCAATATATGCCATAAACTGGAAATGCTTCTGCATATGGGCAGCCGCACATTCCCTGGACCCTTTCACGTGCTCAGTGAAATTAGTAGTGTATTGGATTATCTCCTATAGCTTTCAGACACGGGGCTGGGATACTCTTCCATTAAGGTGCATCTCTGTGCTATTTCGGCTTATCATGCATAGTGATGGGAAAACTGGCTCCAATTCACTCTGCGGTGTGATTCACGGAGTGAAGGCGGATTCGCGGAGTGCTCCACAATGTGAAGTGGAGTACTTCACGTTATTAATGAGTAATGCGAAGTCCATTGAAAACAATGACTTCACATTACTCCGCCTTCCCAAACCACTATTCCACCAATTCTTAAGGTGAAGTACATTGAAAACAATGCACTTCGCCTTACTTCCCCTTGTTTTTAAGCTCCAAAGGCAAATTTTGCAGTGTTTCATGGGATTTCAGGTCACATGGGCTCTAGATTGTTCTGCACAGCCTCAGTTTGGGGTAATGTGTGTAGGAAGCTGTAGGAGATAATCTGCTGTGAAAGCTCTCTGCCATTCAAACCTTCAAAAAGCTGTTAAAAAAGCCTTTTTGTGTCATTTTTTTTTGCTGAAACTTTATCGATCATAGGAAACCCTCCTGTGCTCATATCATCGAGCGTTTATTGCTTGTTTATGGATTTTGAATGTTAATGTACTACATTCAGTCTGTGTACTGAGACACAGTGGAAGTGTACTTTGGGGAAGGGGGTGTATCTGTGGTGTAGGTAGATTAACTTGGAGAAAAAGACAGTGTTTTCTGTTTTGGTGATATTTTTCATGTATAGCTGTGTTAATGTACACACAGTAATATTTTCATTATTTCTTGCCATTTTTTTTGCTGATTGTTGTGCTGCAGCAGTGCATAATTTTAGTTTGTTTAAAATATGTGGTTATATTACTGAAGTTTTCAATTTGCATGCATTACTTCGTGTGTGTATGAGTATATGTGTGACGCGTGTCATCAAATCAGACACCTTTTATTGTGCCACATAATAATTTCAGCAATGTGAAGCTGCTATCCACTGCAGCTGTGTGATTTTTGTACCTCTTTGCGGGATCTTTACTGGTACTAGTACTAGTGACTGTTACTGCAGCAGTGCATTATACTGCCCCAACCCCCGCTGCCTGCCCCAACCAGCAAAGGTATTCTTTTCCAGATTTGAATTTCTGATGGTGAGCACTAGTTAGGTGTTGTGCCTTTGTGTCTTCATCTCTTCAGTGCACAGTGCAATCTTAATCTGTCTGTGCATTTGCATCTCTTTAGGGCCCAATCTCCATCTGTAACTTAAGTCACAGTTGTTTCTTTGACTTCCCTTCAGAGTACCGGATAGGTGTGGTGCTTAATTCTGCATGAATATTGTACTCATTAATATGCATTGTTAAATCAGGACCATCATCATGAGTCACTCATGATACAAATCACATTCTTCATCATCACGGTCACAAATGCAGTCACAAATCACAATTCACGATCATTCACATTACGAATCACGACATTAATTTTTTTCTAGTTACTGGAATGTATTGTAAGCCTGTTTTGTAGTATCTTTCCAGGCTTCACCACCCCACCATTGTACTCAGTGATATGTGTTTTTAAGTCTGGGAGTTTTAAGCTACAGCTCATCGGGGAAGTACAGCCGTAGGTGGTAGGCATTCACATTTATTCATCATCACGGTCACAAATCACGATTCACGATCATTCACATTACGAATCACAGCATTATTTTTCTAGTTACTTGGATGTATTGTAAGCCTGTTTTGTAGTATCTCTCCATGCTTCACCACCCCACCATTGTACTCATTGATGTTTGTTTTTAAGTCAGGGAGTTGGACAGTGTCTGCAGTACAAACAGACTGGAAAGAAGACCAAATGCACACATGCAGTTTAGTGCAGTATACTTGCACTGCTCTGATTACTAAGTGTCACGCATACGGAAGACAACAAAAAAAGGGCATAATTATATACAAGGGTCGGGGATGGTGAAGGAATACATTTTATAACACAGCAAGGAAGGTGTGGGGGGGCACATGGTGTGAGGAAAAAAAAATTATGTGGGATCCCATGGTGATCCAGCAGCAGTTCCAGCATGGACATAATTTGCAACTGATGTCCCTCTATGTGATCCAGCCTCTGCTCCACAGCACTCACCCTCTCATTGTTCTCCTCAAGAGCACTCCAGAGAGCTGCCAAGTCAGCCTGTGTTATATGCAGTTCTCTGGGGTCCACACATTCTACAGGCTGACCTGCTGGTGGTGGTGGTGGTGGGGGTGCTGGTGGAGCAGCAGGTGCTGCTGTGGCCCTCCTCTTCTTAGGGATGCCGCAATGCACAGCTGCACCCTCTGCCACAGAATGGCTAGCAGGTGCAGCCATGGTCCATTCTGTGGCAGCCTGCCACTCCAACTGCTGGTGATTGAGCATATGGGTGCACTGGCCCTCAGCCCCCAGGTGAGTCCCCCGGGGGCCACGGCACACCTCCACCTCACATAGGCGGCACTTGACCACACTGTTGTCCCCCGACACAGTAGAAAAAATACCAAACAATGAAGGTGTGGGGAGGACCAGGCACAGGCAGGGGATGGCCAGATGAATTGGCAGCCGGCTGGTCACAGTGCTGAACAGGGATGGGATCCACATCTGGGCACGGGGGGAATAGACACATCCTGCTCCAGAGAACCTGGACTTGGTGATGGTGGTTCAACTGCCTCAGAGTCAGGACAGGAGGCGGTGCTAGTCCTGCTTTTGGGGGGGGACACTCACAAGTATCGAGCGGTCCAACAGGAATGGGTGCCCATGCCCTCCACACATGCGCACGGTATGATGCTTACCACTACCATGCTCTCCCAGAGCTTCCCCCACTCCAGACATTCCCTCACCCTGGTCCATCTCTCCTACTGAGCTCCCTCAGTCCGAACAATTACTACTCACAATGACACACAACACACACACACAGTCACACAGACAAACAACCAACTACTTATAAAGGTAAGAAACATAAAATTTACAGAAAGAACAAATTAAGTAAAAAAGAGTACAGAAAAGACAAAAAAATGTAGCTTTTAAAAAAGCTGTTGGGTCTAAATCAAAGTTTAAAATCTCCTCCTCGCTGTGATCTCAAAGTATCAGCAGTCACAAAACACACTACTCTCTCTCCATCTACACAAGAGAAACTAACAGTGTCTGCTTGTATGACTCACTTTCTTCCTGCCTAGTTAAAGAGCATGTGACTTACAGTACTGTAAGCCATGTGATGTGTGAGGGGGCTGCCAAATCTGAAACACCAAGTGAATTACTTAGAATCATAATGAGGAACGCAAAGTCCATTTAAAACAATGACTTCGCCTTACTTTTCGCACTGCCATTCCGCCTTAATGTGAAGTGGTAATGACATGGCGGAGTGAGCACTTTGCATTGCCCACTCCACGTAGCGGATTGGCAATGCGAAGTGTCCACTTCACGTTCACTTCATCAGCGGAATTTAAATTCGCTGCATCTCTAATCATGCACCGGTGGAAGGCAGGACTCTCAGTCAACTGGATCTTTCCCAAACATTCCTTCAGGGCAACCTCCATGTGAAACGCCCAGTTAGGCATCTGGTCCCCCCATGGGACCTTTTTTCATCCTCGAGAAACTGATGTTGCCTCCCTTCGAACCAGCCACAGATTGCGACCTCCGCTTTCTCTCTTGGTAAGCGTTATCTTTAGTTGCCATTCCTTCAGCTCCAAGGGTCTCACAGCTGCAAGCATTGATGTGCAAAGAGACTTATTTAATTGTCCATAGGGATCAGAGTCCCTTTGAACTAACCCTAAGTTTCTTCCGAAGGTAGTGTCTGAGCTGACACTGAATAAAGACATCTACCTTCCAGTTTATTATCCTGAGCATTCCAATTGGGGGGAGGCTCTCCTTCATACTCTGGACATTCACAGGATCCTTCATTATAGGGGGGCATGGCGTAGCTGAGGAGCTGAATGGAGGCAATTTAGGAGAGCTACATCCAAATCCACATATAATCTGCTGCATCCTGTGACATGATCAACCCAAAGCTGCTCAAACTGCAACTTATATAGGCTGCAATGTCGAATCTATCTAAATCTTCGAAGAAGCAGTCGAAACTGAAGTTTTCTCAGACCTCTAAGCTGACTACCTCCTCGCAGCCTGCGGGCCTTTCCAGCGGCTCTCCAGCCCGGGAACCAGAGCCACAACAGGAGCCCGGAACCGGGTCTGACAGCATAAATATGGACCCAAATTATCAGAACCTTGAGTGACTAATCAGAGACTTAAAATACGATTTAGGCACCTGGATGCAATCCGGTTTCGATAATTTGACTGCACAAATACAGCATCTGCAGCAATTAGTTAATACAACTGCTGAATCAGTGGAAGCCCATGAAACACATATAACAGAAGCTGAATCTTGAATCAGCACCCAGGAAGATGCTACAACTAGAATAACAACAGATTTGCAACAAGAGCTTAAAGATATTGAAATTTTGAAACAAGTTGTGGACGACCACGAGAACAGAGAGCAATGCTGTAATGTCAGGATAATGGGCCTCCTGGAGGGACTGGAGGGGAAAGATTGCTTAGCCTTCATTAAACCCTGGTTACAAACACACTTGAAAATAGCCCCTCAGCTCACCTTGGAAATTCAGAGGGCCCATCATTCTCCTGGCCAACGACCACCTCCAGAGCAGAAACCGCAACATCTCTTGGTGACATTTTTGAGGTTTCAAGACCGCTAGGAGATCCTCTCAGCAGCCCAAAAATCTGACCCCATTCTAATCCAGGGCCCCAGGGTCAGCATTTTCCCCCATTTCTGTCACCCACTACAAACCCAAAGACAAACCTTCGCTGAGGTTAAAAAACGATGACATTATCTGAATTGCCCCTTTACGATGGCCTACCCAGCGAGACTCATTATACGCTACCCAGGAAGTCACCAGAGAGTGTTCACAGACCCTGAGGCTGCCATGGAATACGCGAGAGGGCTACAGAGGTGCAGAGATGAGGAGCGAGGGGAGCTCAGTGGAGCCTGATTTTGATGCCTGCAAGTTGTATTTACTTTGTTTTGATTCTTTTGTTCCCTGAGATGGGGGTTTTCATGTGGGGACTGCTGTGGCACATAACTCCGAAGTCAGAGGCCTATCAGGGTGTGCCTGAGTGATTCCCGACAGCTACCCACCCTCTCTAAGGAAAGTTTGTGACTTTACCAGTTAAAGACGTTGGAACCCTTTATATAATGGACTCCCTCATCGGCCCTAGTCTTTTGGGCCTGGAACTCTATTACATCTATTGAGACTGATAACATTTTTATGGCACTTAGCTTTTCCAGGTGTTATGCAAGCAATAATACCCGACAGGGTCGGCAGTATTGGGCAATATTGGACCACCCAGGGATGTAATGGAAGGTCCAGTATTGCCCATACCGACCACCCTGGAGGGTATTATTGCGCTTTGAAAATGGGCAACTGTATAAGTAATAAAATAAGGGAGGAAATAAGTTTCAAAAATTGGAGTAGAAAAAACAAACAAAAAAAGAAGCCGTTTTTATTGGGAAAGTAGTCCCTCTATTTCTATGCTGTTGAATCTCCTGTTGCCCCCCCACACAGAGCCATTCTTTTCTTGTTATCCACCCCCCCCAAACACCACCAGCTCCATATGAGATGGAGTTTTTTGAAACACCCCCCTTTGCAGTCTGTGGGCATCATTTTTAATAAAGAAAGAAACAAAAGATTTCCTTTTACAAGACTTTTTTTTCCTTCGGTCGAAAGATGCAGCTGTCAGGTACACGACCCTGCTTTACAAAACCAGGAAGGGGAGAAGTTATGGCGTTGGAAGGCAACAAACTAAGGTATTTATTATTATTTTTTACCAGCATTGCTCTTAGATTTTGACATTTTCACCAGTACAGCGCATTCACTAAAAATACCACCAACAGCTTAATCTGGTTCAAGGTCAGTTGGCATTCATCTGTATCCCCCTCCCCCGGGTCGTGCCTGAAAATAGGCAGGATTTGTCTAGTGCACTTACCTGGTCAACAAAAGCTAAATAAATAAAAATAAATAAATAAATTTGACACTTACTGTTTACCGCGTCCATGTCTTTGGGGGTCGTGCAGCATCCACGTTGTGTGACTAAAATGCAGTCGAGGTCTGAAGCAAGGAAATGTAAAATTAATGTGCTGCTTTTTTAACAGTGACAAGTATTTTACGTTATTTCTTTTAATTTACTACACGGAGCTGAGACGGATGGGAGGGAGGGGTTGGGCTTGGCCAGACACAAATTAGTGACCTTGCATTGCATTGAACCAGGAAGTGAAGATCGGAGAGAAAGCAGTGCTTTTAATAATTTATTTATTTTTCTATAACTGTGCAGTGCAATTATTCTTTTTTATTTGGGGCCAGTAACTGCTTTAGTCAGCAAATATCTTGTTTGCCAATAGGTCGTTTACTGGTTTGGAGTGTTTGAATGAAAGCAGCCCGACCGAAGGGAATGTGTATGTGAGTGGGAGAGAGGGAGAGAGAGAGACAGAGATGGAGCAGCAGTAGCAAGCCGGCAAGTAAAACAAAAACTTTTTCTAAGCCACTGTGTGATGACAGGGGACAGGGTACGAAAGGACATGTGAGCGGGGGGAGCTCATCCAATCTATTTCGGCAGCTGGTTGTGTTGGATTAATACAGAGCTGTGTGCGATTTATTTTCTGAATGAGTGGGGACATAAGCTGCTTTCTGTGCATTTCTCTATGGATTCTGTGACACTATTTACGCAACCGTTGTCTGCTTGCTGTATCAAGTGACTGTGTTCTCGCTTCACAAGAAAGTGAGGTGGGAAGCCTTTTATTTTAATTACTAGAGCTGACAACAGCTGTTACATTGTACTACTAAACCCATAGTATATGCACTGAGATCAGCTTAGGTTCACCCTGATTCAGTTAATTTCTCTGCAATACAATCGATGACTTGCTTTTTACTATGAGATGTTATAGAAACATAGAAACATAGAAACATAGAATTTGACGGCAGATAAGGACCTCTTGGCCCACCTAGTCTGCCCATTTTCCTACCTAACAGATAAGCTGCAGATCCTAGTTAATCAACAGCTTACTTCCTCTAACCCACCCCTAGGACTGCCTTATGCCTGTCCCATGCATTCTTGAAGTCCCCCACTGTTCTTGACTCCACGACCTCCTCAGGGAGGCTGTTCCATGCATTCACAACCTCTCAGTGAAAAAATACTTCCTCACATTACCCCTGAGCGGCCCCTCTATCTTTAAATTGTGCCCCTTTGTTCTTGCACATCTCTTTTCTGAAGATGCTACCCTCTTGGACTTTGTTAATTCCCTTGAGGTACTTGAAAGTTTCTATCATGTCCCCTCTCCCATCTTTCCTCAAGAGTATACATATTAAGCTCCTTTAGTCTTTCTTCGTATGTCTTCTGATGCAGACCCTGCACCATTTTGGTTGCCCTCCTCTGGACAGCCTCCACTCTGTCTATGTCTTTGTGGAGATGGAGTCTCCAGAATTGCACACAGTACTCCAGATGGGGTCTCACCAACTGTCTGTACAGAGGGATAACAACTTCCTGTTTTCTACTATTGATGCCTCTTCCTATGCATCCCAGTATCCCTCCAGCCTTCCTTACTGCCTTCTCACATTGCTTGCCCACCTTTAGGTCATCTGATATAATTACCCCCAGGTCCCTTTCTATTTTTACTGTTGTCAGTATCTCACCCCCCATTGTGTATGCTTCCCCTAGGTTTTTGTTTCCCATGTGCATTATCTTGCACTTCTTTGCATTAAATCTGAGCTGCCATACATTTGACCATTCCTCCAACCTTGCCAAGTCCCTTCTCATCCTTTCCACTCCATCCTGTGTATCAACCCTGTTGCAGATCTTTGTGTCATCTGCAAAGAGACATACTTTTCCTTCCAGTTCCTCTGCAATGTCACTTATAAAGACATTAAAAAGGACCGGTCCCAGTACTGAACCCTGCGGTACCCCACTAGTAACCCTCCTTTCTTCACTGTGTACTCCATTTACTACTACCCTTTGTGTCCTGTTGTCTAGCCAATTTTTTATCCAGGCTACCACCTTGGGACCCATTCCAAGGCTGGCTATCTTGTGTATTAATCTTTTGTGGGGACTGTATCAAATGCCTTGCTAAAATCTATGTAGGCCATGTCCACAGCCCCTCCCTGATCTACTACTTTGGTCACCCAGTCAAAGAAATCTATTAGATTTGTCTGACATGACCTTCCCATCATGAATCCATGTTGCCTCGGGTCCTGTGCCCCAATGGCCTCTAGGTTCTTAACAATTCTTTCCTTCAGAAGTGATTCCATCATTTTCCCCACCACTGAGGTCAAACTAACTGGTCTGTAGTTTCCTGCCTCTGTCCTGCTCCCACTTTTGTGAAGAGGAATTACATCTGCCCTCCTCCAGTCCTTGGGTACCACCCCATCCTCCCATGATTTGTTAAAGAGAGTAGTCAGCGATGTCACTAGTTCTACCCTTAGTTCTTTTAGAATTCTTGGATGAATCCCATCAGGCCCCATTGCTTGTCCACCTTCAATTTTATTAGTTCTTTCAGAACCCTTTCTTCTCTAAATGGACTGGTATTGACCCCGTCTTCAGAGTATTTCTCTTGTTTGGTTTAGGTAACTCTCCCTCCTCTTCCTTTGTGAATACTGAGCAGAAATATGGTTCAGTAACCTGCTTTTCACTGTCACCTCTACCCAGATCCTCCCCTTTATTAAGCTTCAGTATCCCTCCTTTGGTATTTCTTCATCCTAATGTACCTATAAAGGTCTTATCCCCTTCTTAACAGAATTGGCTATCCTTTCTTGGTTTGGGCCTTTGCTATTCTGACTACCTTCCCAGCCTCTTTCTGCTTTAACTGATAAAGTTCTCTGTCCTGCTCCTTCTGTGTTTCCTTATATTTCCTGAATGCTGCCCTTTTCTCTTTAACCTTCCTGCCACCTCTTTTTGTGAACCATAGTGGTTTTTTCCTTCGTTGTGTTTTATTGATTTTTTTACGCAGAGGCTTGTTGCCTCTGTGATGGCTGTTTTGATCACTCCCCATTGTTCCTCCACCCCTCCTTCTTGCCTGTTTGCTAGTGTTTTTCTGAGGCACTCTCTCATTTTCCCAAAGTCAGCCCTCCTAAAGTCTGGTACTCTTGCTTTTGTATGGCTTGATTGTATGGCTGTGTTTATCGTGAACCACACTGTTTGGTGGTCACTTGTTCCCAGATGGCTACCCACTTCTAAATCTGAGATTCTTTCTCCATCCCCATTTGAAAGTACCAGGTCTAAGATAGCTCCCTCCCGAGTCAGTTCCAATACTAGCTGTCTGAGACATGCCCCCTGTAGGGCATCAAGAATGACCCTGCTCTTGGATGTGCCTGCAGCAAAGGTGCTCCAGTTAACATCTGGCATATTCAGGTCCCCCATCAACAATATCTCCCCTTTTTCTGCCATTCTAAGAAAGCCTTCTATCATTTCCTTATCTATTCCTTCCCCTTGAGATGGGGGTCTGTATACAACCCCCATGCGGATTGTGGTGCCATTTCCTGTCTCCAGGGTGACCCAAAGTGCCTCATCAGCTCCCTGTTTACTCTTTAGTTCTGTTGCTTTGATCCCTTCCTTTACATAGAGAGCTACTCCTCCTCCTCCTCTTTTACCCTCCCTATCCCTCCTGTAGATTGTGTATCCTGGTATGTTGACATCCCACTCATGGTTCTCTGTGTACCATGTTTCTGTGACTGCCACAATATCCAGGCAACCCTCTTCCATCAAGGCCACTAGTTCAGGGAGCTTGTTACACAGACTACGGGCATTGGTACTCATCACCTCCACTTTTGATAGCCTTACCCCTTTTAGCCCCATTTCTGTCCTTACTGCCTTTGCCTTTTTACATTTAAATCTGTTCTGCTCCCTAATAACTTCTGTACCTTGGTGTTTACCTCACTAATCACCATGTTTTGTGGGAGGCTCGATTTCCAGCTCCTTTCAGTGCCTCCCTTGGCTAGTTTAAATGCTTGTCAATGAAGCATTTAAACCTCTCACCTAGGATCCTGGTTCCCCTGGACAGATGCAGACCATCGTACTAGCATAGGTCTGCATTCCTCCAGGTGGCTCCCCAGTCCCCAATGAAACCAAAACCCTGAGCTCCACACCAGTTTTTCAACCACTCATTGAATTCCCTGGTGAGAAGTGCCCTAGCATCTCCCTTGCCATAGACAGGCAGCACCTCCGAGAAGGTTACCATATGCGCTATTTGTCTAAGGCCCTTCCCAACTCTACAAACTCCTCTTGCACTGCTCTGATCCCATTCCTAGCCAGGTAATTTGTCCCCAGGTGGACAATGACATCCAGCTCCCTCCCTCGTGCAGCTCCTCCCACGATCCTGAGGATTCGCTTCCTGTCCCTCCAAGCCGTGGCGCCAGGAAGGCACCTTACTTCCCTCTCCCTATCCTCCCCCAATTCTACCCCCCTAATGATTGAGTCCCCCACCAGGAGTTGTTTCCTTCCCCTGTGGGTTCCCATGCCACCCTCCTTTGGGTCTCCTTTGTGAAGGTTCCCAGCATCCTCCTTGGTCTCCACTGCAGGTGCCTCCATAGAGGAACCACTATCCACCAGAAGAGTGAATGAATTGTGAAGAGGTACAGCTGGAAGGATGCAACTCTGTTCCACCACCCTCTCCCTCCTTGAGCCCACCCTGGTCCAGCCACTCCTCTTTCTTGGCAACCTCTGAGGTAGTGGCATTGGCCCTGGTGGTCCCTGGGTGGGGGAGGAGGTTTCGCGAATCCTAGCCAGGTCAGCCTGGAGACGGGCAAACTCCTCTCTCAGACCAGAGAGGTGCCTGCAAATAGGGCAGCATCGCAGCCTCCAGAATGTCTCCCGAACACTGCCGCCCCACAGCCATTGCACACACCACTCCTATCATGTCTTATTTTGTGTCCCTGTACTGTTTCTCTGGATGCTTACTCTCTCCTCTCCTTACAACTCTCACCTTCTTGTTCTGGGACAGCAACTTCCTATCTTCTAGTAGTCTCCTTCTTCCTTGCTCAATATCAAACTACCAGCAGCTGGGGAGAGTAAGCTACTTTTTCTACTTCAGGGTTGACAAAACCAATGTTTCTATGATCCTTTTCTTCCTACTGCCAAACAGGAAGTTCCTGTTGACAGTTAAATCCAGTGGCTATAAAAGTAGAACTGGCTTTGGGTGGGATGGAGGGCAATTGGTAAGAAAAAAGGCTAGCAACAGGAAGTTGTAATTTGACTCACCTGCTTTTCTAGTGTCTAAACCACACCCCCAGGTAAGCTCTCTTTCCTCCTACTGGTTTAGCAAAGTCACCTGATACAGTACCTTTCCCTGCACAGAACACACACTGCCTTTCTTTCCTTTTTTTTTAACCTTAAATAAGACCCCTTCTACTTCTAATAAAGTTATCTGTCTACTTAATCTTAACTGACACTGACTCCTACTGAGATATAAGTTTTAGATTAAGAAGAAAATGTAGCTTCTTTTAGTTAGTTGCTTTCTGCTCTACAAGCAAGGCTAGCAATAGGAAGTTGTAATTTGACTCACCTGCTTTTCTAGTGTCTAAACCACACCCCCAGGTAAGCTATCTTTCCTCCTACTGGTTTAGCAAAATCACCTGATACAGTACCTTTCCCTGCACAGAACACACACTGCCTTTCTTTCTTTTCTTTTCTTTCTTTTCTTTCTTTTTTAACCTTAAATAAGACCCCTTCTACTTCTAATAAAGTTATCTGTCTACTTAATCTTAACTGACACTGACTCCTACTGAGATATAAGTTTTAAATTAATAAGAAAATGTAGATTCTTTTAGTTAGCTGCTTTCTGCTCTACAAGCAAGGCTAGCAACAGGAAGTTGTAATTTGACTCACCTGCTTTTCTAGTGTCTAAACCACACCCCCAGGTATGCTCTCTTTCCTCCTACTGGTTTAGCAAAGTCACCTGATACAGTACCTTTCCTGCACAGAACACACACTGCCTTTCTTTCTTTTCTTTCTTTCTTTTAACCCTAAATAAGACCCTTCTACTTCTAATAAAGTTATCTGTCTACTTAATCTTAACTGACACTGACTCCTGCTGAGATATAAGTTTTAAATTAACAAGAAAATGTAGCTTCTTTTAGTTAGCTGCTTTCTGCTCTACAAGCAAGGCTAGCAACAGAAAGTTGTAATTTGACTCACCTGCTTTTCTAGTGTCTAAACCACACCCCAGGTATGCTCTCTTTCCTCCTACTGGTTTAGCAAAGTCACCTGATACAGTACCTTTCCCTGCACAGAACACACACTGCCTTTCTTTCTTTTCTTTCTTTCTTTTTTTTAACCTTAAATAAGACCCCTTCTACTTCTAATAAAGTTATCTGTCTACTTAATCTTAACTGACACTGACTCCTACTGAGATATAAGTTTTAGATTAAGAAGAAAATGTAGCTTCTTTTAGTTAGCTGCTTTCTGCTCTACAAGCAAGGCTAGCAACAGGAAGTTGTAATTTGACTCACCTGCTTTTCTAGTGTGTAAACCACACCTCAGGTAAGCTCTCTTTCCTCCTACTGGTTTAGCAAAGTCACCTGATACAGTACCTTTCCCTGCACAGAACACACACTGCCTTTCTTTCTTTTCTTTTCTTTCTTTTTTTTAACCTTAAATAAGACCCCTTCTACTTCTAATAAAGTTATCTGTCTACTTAATCTTAACTGACACTGACTCCTACTGAGATATAAGTTTTAGATTAAGAAGAAAATGTAGCTTCTTTTAGTTAGCTGCTTTCTGCTCTACAAGCAAGGCTAGCAACAGTTATGCACATGATGGGGTCGAGACAGATGTTTGAAATTATTTATACAGACTGTTACTCTGGGAACTGAATTGCTACATCCCTCACGGTTTTGTTTGCTTTCCCTCAGTGAGGATCTGTTTTCATTTTTGTACTTTTAGCTGTACAGACACTCTTTTCTGTATTACACCACGGTATGGCAGGGTCTATCTCTCGCTAGCCGAGAAAATAAAAATGACTGCTTTTTATTGTTGAATATTCTATCGATAGGATTACATTCTAAGGTTATCAGGTCGCCAAAGACTGGGACTCATTGTTTTATGGTCTCTATTGGCTGATACCCGACCAGCTAGGTTGAGGTGTTACTCAATCAGAGAGTGGCCTTTCTTTTACCCATTTTCTAAACTCACTTGTTTCCCTTTTGATCAAGTCCCTAAGGGCCAGAAGAGGTTTACTCAACAGCGGGAAGGGGTAAACACCATACAGCGTTATGTTGGACAGGGCGGAGGAGCTGGATCCACGTCCCTGTTTGAGGTAAACCCCATTGTACAACTGTGTGTGTGCTTGCCATGGGGGGGGGAAGGAAGGGGGCTGAACAGGGCAAACTCTCCAGGACAGCCTTTTGTTACCATCGAGACTAGTGGAGATCTGGGCCAATTGGGCCAAAACATGGGGAACCCATTCAGAAGCACCTCACAAAGTGGTAAACATGGGAGGGGGGGAACTGGCAGGATTTTCTGCCTTGTCTGGTGCAGCTGGAGCCATCTTAAGTGGCAAGTGACAGTTTCTTGGGGCGCGAGTGAGGCTGTACTGACCCTAACAAGGTAGAGCTCTTATGGCAAGCTGTGAAGGTATTGAGTGTGATGGGGCACAGGTACTTCACCATTCTGGGTGGTGGGGGTGTCCTCCTTTTTGACACTGCCCCGTTCAGTGCACTTGAGCACTGTCGAGCTGGAACACTACACCACGAGGCTCCCAGGCTCCCTTCAGAATGCCAGACTGTGGCTGGTGCGGCTCACTGACCGCGGCTCTTCCCCCATGCATTCATACGTGGATAAAGTTACAAGGATGCAACACATTATAATACAGGAGTTTTTGTTTTCATCTCATGGATTTAGCAATTCACTCCATGAAGAGTAGAGAAAGTTGTTTTTTCCGAAGTTGTTAGGGAGGGATAAAGTGGATGGGAAGCAGGGTTGTTCATAGTTCTGGGGGGGAGGGAGACACCTAGCTACAAGGGACCTGTTCTTAATGCAGGGGGCTTGGGAACTGTTTGGGGGTTTACTGTTGAAAAAGTTCATGCTTGCTTCGGTTGGGAGGAGGGAGGGGGAATATGTGCTTGTGGGAATGTTAAAAATCAAAAATTATGGACTCTTTGGACATTGCCTCGATGTGGTTAGACACTCTATGTATAGGTACAAATATATGGAGGTCGCCTTTTATGTTTTAAACTGATTCAATGGCTGACTTAACAGTTTTATCTTGGAATGTCAATGGATTGAAAACAGTGGTTAAAAGGAAAAGGGTATAGTTATATATAAAAAAAAATACGAGCAGACGTGGTACTACTGCAGGAAATACACCTCATTAGGGAGGAAGCAGATAGGTTGGCTCAGTCATGGGGGGAGTTCTTCTAGTGGCCTCCTTTACATCTACAGCTAGGGGGTGGCTATTTGGCTTCGACCTGGCTTACCACATAAAGTGAACAGCTTTGTAGCAGACCCTCAAGGCAGATTTGCTATTGCTGAAGTGCTTTTGGGAGGCAGAAGCGTATACTTTTGCCTTTATCTGTGGCCCTAATTTTGACTCCCCAGATTTCTTCACACATCTGGGGGTGACCTTGGCCCCTTATCAGGACAGCTTAGTGTTGGGGGGCGATTTTAATACTTACCTTGACCAAGGCTGGATCACTCCGGGACTAAAACCAAACCGTACTCTAAAAGTGTAGCAGCAATACAAGAATTTATGGTGGGGAGGGCCCTAGTGGCGGTATGGAGACACTTACACCTTGGGGACAGGGAATACTCATTTTTCTTCCACTCCCACTGCGTATATACCAGACTAGATTATATCTTAATCTCCCCTCAGTTGGTCACAGGCCACATGCACACCCTGTATGGACCTATACTGATCTGATCATGCCCCCCCCCCCCTCCAACTACATCTACCGGCAGGACCTCAGTCTCCTGTGGGCCCTCAATGGAGGTTTGATCCTATCCTACTCCTAGATGATAATTACCTAAAATATATATCAATGGAAAAATTATAGAATTCATTGATAATAACAAAAATAAAAGGGACATACTGTATATAAATTTCGTATGGGATGCCCTAAAGGCCTTTATCCAAGGGGAGACAATTTCCTAACTGGCTTTTTAAAAAAAAAAATCCCTTAAGGAGGAAGAAAATCTTACGGCCGAGGTCCAGGAATTAGAAGAAAAGAGGCCCATGGTTCATCCCCCACCCCAGCTTACATAAAACTTAAAGATATTAAAGGGGGAAACTACACCAAATAGTCTCCTGGAAACCGAAATGGGACTTAGTGCTCACAAAATCATATACTCCCTTTGAAGGAGACAAATCAGGCAAATGGTTGGCCCGTCTTGTAAAACAAAAGAAAGCAGAGAGGGCTATACTCTCAATGGCTAGGCCAAATGGCTCCCCCACTTTTGACCAGAGGGAAATCAATGAGATCTTCCGGGCCTTCTATTCCAAGTTGTACACCACCCAAGTCCCGTCTGGGGTGGAGACCCGGAGGAATTCCTCCAGGGAGTGGAACTGCTGTGTTTGAGTGATGGCCTTGGGGATGAGTTGAACTCCCCCCAGCTCCTGAGGAGATCAAACAAGTGGTCTGGCATATAAAAAAGGGGAAGTCACTGGGCCCCGATGGTATCCCTGCTGAATTTTATAAGTCCACTTGGGAGACCATTGGCCCCCTTATGGGCGAGGTAGTGGAACATGCTCTAGTACAGGGAGAACTACCACAGTCTCAGAAGATGGCTACCATAGTAGTGCTCCCCAAACCGGGGAAGGACCCATCCAAATGTGCCTCCTACCGACCTATTTCGCTCCTCAATGCAAATTATAACATCTTAGCAAACATTCTAGCAAATAGACTGGAGGAGGTATTACCAGGTTTGATACACATAGACCAAGGGGGCATTTTTAAGGGTAGACAGGCTAAGCACAGTCTACGTAGGTCCATCAATGTTATCTTTAAATGGAAAAAGGGTGGGCCTTGCAGGGCTCCCCTAGCACTCGATGCCGAGAAAGTGTTCGACCGGGTCGAATGGCCCTTTATGTTTGCAGTACTATGCAAATTTGGGTACGGAACATGATACTTAAATGGATGGGACCCTATACATTAATCCACATGCCCAGATTCTAAGTAATAGCACCATCTAAACCCACTTTGTATTGTCTAGAGGGACAAGACAAGGCTGCCCCATGTCTCCCTTACTATATGTGCTCACTATGGAAGCACTGGCATGTGCCATTAGGGGAAACAGAGACATCAGGGGTTGCCGGATGGGTAAGGCAGACCAAGTGATATCTTTATTTGCTGATGATATTTTGTTGTTCTTGGATGACCCTGGAAAGGCCCTCCCTGCACTGAGTAAGATCTTTGAGAAGTATGGTCCCCTTTCGGGACACAAAATTAATTAGGACAAATGCGAGTGGCTGCCTTTGGGAGAAAGAAAAACCTCCATAGGGATAGCTGGGACGATAATAAACCCCACTAAGCAGAAAAAATACTTATGGGTTTTGCTCCTGAGCAAACTTTCTCAGATTAACCTAATCAAGTATGAGCCTTTGATCTGGAAGCTGAAGACAGACTGCACCAATTGGAGGGCTCTGCCTCTTACCTTACTGGGACAGGTGAATCTTGTCAAGATGTATATTCTCCCAAGGGCACTCTACCTCTTTCAGGCTATCCCAATCTCCCTTCCCCAGAAGTATATTAAGGCATTGGAAGGTGCTTGTACACAGCTTTTGTGGCAAGGGAAAAAAACTAAAATTAAGAGGAAGGTATTGTGATTATCAGAGAGTATGGGGGGGGGCTTAAATTTACCTAATATGTAGTATGCGGCTATACTACATGGCTGCCCAGCTAGCCCATGTGCAAGATTTGTTTAGAGCTAAAGGAGAGGCCCCAACCTGGAGGCAGATGGAAAGTGGAGATGACCCTCATTTATACAACACTCTGTTTGTTAACTCATTAGGAGTAGACACCCCCCAACATTCCCAACCCATGCACCAGAGTGCCACCCTAGAGGGACTCTTGAAGGGGACAGAGGGACTAACTTATAATGACAGGGAAAGTCTCAGAAGATGGACAAACTGGGCCTTTTCTGACTTAAACAAATTTGAGGGAGGGGAGGTATGCCAGTTTGGGGCTCTGAAAAGAAAATATAAACTACATCCTTTCCAATATTTTCTGTATCTTAGACTAAAACACAGATTACAGGGGATGCTTTTGAGACCCTAGGGTCCCACACCATTGCAACACTCCCTACTCGAAGAACTATTTATCAAATTCTCCAATATCAAAGGTTTTAGACCACTAAACAGATGCTACAGACTACTGCTGGGGAGCCTACCAGATCCTATGGAGAGAATTAAAAGGGCCTGGGAGGAGGACATCTACCCTGAGGAAATTACAGGAACTAGATTGGAGACTGCTTCTAAAAAAATATCTTAAAATACTCAGTCAATAACTGACTAAGAGTCATTCAATATAATTTCCTTTTACGAACCTACCACACACCTAAGCTGGCTCATACAATAGACCCTGAATCCCCCCCATACTGTCCTAAATGCCTAGTCCAGGTGGGTGACTTCTCCCTCGTGGTCTGGACCTGCCCCAGAGTTTCATGGTTTTGGACTGGGATTATTGACAAACCGTTTCCAAATGGATGAAAAATTGTATTGTTTTCATCTATGACAAGTATGAGAAATCCTTGCTGGGACCGTTAAAGGCTCATTCAACAAAGTGGATGGTTGCATCCTTTGCAGCTCTTAAAAATGTTTCAGCAGCAGATATATGTGCCGCAGCCACTTGGAACTCTGTACACACCTTTGTCAAGCTCTATACTGTGGACATTGCTTCCAGGAAATGGGCAAAATTTGGCCTAGCTATGCTCCAGGGCCTAATCTCCTAACCATCTAAGGGGAATTTCCCTTCCATCCTGTAACCTTTTATAGGACACTGCTTGGGACTCAGTCCTTCATGTGTAGCCTGCTGCAGCCGCTCTTACTCTAAGTAAGATAGTACAGTTACGTAAGAACTTACCGTAACAGTAGATCTTCGAGAAGAGCTCCTGCAGCAGGCGCTAATTTCCCTCCCTCCATCCCCCTAGTAGTTTTATTCCTTATGGGAATTTTCTATACCTGCCTCAGATTCTTCCTGATGATCATCCTTTGGGTTTCCAGTGGGTGAACTGAGGTGAGGCTGGGGACCACCCCTTTATACCGAGGGTGATGTCGGTGGGTGGACCGACGAAAGGGGCAGACCCCAGCTGGGTACTGCTGGCTAGTAGTTTGCCGTGGAGTCCTAGTGTCTGGCAGCAAAGTCCTTAAGGTGTAGCCTGCTGCAGGAGGTCTTCTCGAAGATCTGCTGTTATGGTAAGTTCTTATGTAACTGTACTTTTCTGACTCACAACATCAGGGGAGCCACAACCAATGCAGTAAGATTGGAGGCCTTAAAGGCTTATGTAAGGGGCCAGACAATCTCATTTGCCAGCCACAAGAGGAGGGCTTCAGAGCAGGAACTTACCTTCCTAGAGCAAAATATATAGGCTTGTGAGCAGACTGACAGTGGCCCTGCACAATGTTGTACAGATGTTGAAGTGGAAATACAAGGCATTAAGCAGTGCCCATATGGAGTGAGCTGTTGTTATCATATAGGCAGGAAGATATTTTGATGGGGACAAAGGGCGCAAGCTGTTGGCCTGGCAGTTCAAGAGAAGGGAGGGAGAAAGGGTCATTGTCCATATAAAAGATGGGGGGGTGTTTGGTTGCAGAAAAGTTTGCAGAAAAGGCATGGTACATACAGTATCTTCAGTGACTTTTACACCAAGCTGTATACTGCTGAGGTGTTACGCACCCAAGACCAGCTGAACTCCTTCTTTCACTCAGCCACTCAGCCAACCTACAACTCAAGTCATCACCCCAGACACTGAATAAACCACTTGAGGTAATGGAGGTCATGCAGACAGTTCAGGGGTTGTAGGGGGAAGGCTCCAGGGCCAGATGGCCTCCCACCCAAATTTTTTAAAGCATTTGTACATCTTCTGTGTGACCCCTATATACTATTTGTGTACTGAGAGCCTGGCTGCAGGTGGGCTGCCCCCCATACAGTCTGCAACCATTACTGTACTACTGAAACTGGGCAAGGACCCCTCATTCCCTGTATCATACCACCTATGACATCCTAATAGCCCATTACAAAATCTTGCCTAAGTTCATAGCATCCTATATAGAGGGAGTTCTGCTGTCTTGTACCCATCCAGACCAGGGAGGTTTTGTTCAGGGGAGTAGGGCAAGCACAACATATATCAAACGCTAAACATATTGCATAGGTGGTCGAGAAGACCAGACAGACATGGAGCGGCGGTCCCTGACCTAGACACTGAAAAGATATTTAACTGTGTAGAGTGCTGGTATATATTTCACACACTCCAAAAATTTTTGTTTCAGAGAACAAATGATTGGCTGGATCAAAACCATGTACTTCTCCCATACGGTGCAAATAGTGATCAATGGCACATTATCTTCTAGCTAAGCAGGAGAACAAGTCAGGGGTGCCTGCTCTCACCTCTCCTATGTTTTTTCTTTGGAAATCTTTGTCATTGTATTTTGCAGTGATCCTGACATTGTGGGATTTGGTGGTTGGAACATTTAAGTGTTATTGCTCTCAGACGATCTGCTGCTTTATTTTCAAAACGCTGCGAAGGGCCTAAAACATGTGCAGGCAGTTCTGGAGGAGTATGAGGCCTTGTCTGGCCATAAGATTACACGATGAAAAAGTGAGATGATTGGAAAATTGTACTGAGACCAGATCAATCATAGTGCAATGGGGCTTCTCATGGTAGATAGCATTAAATACCTAGAGAGTCATTCCAGCATAGTTCAGCCTCCTTGTTCAAATGACTTTTGCCCCTCTTTTATCTGGCCTGTCTGAGGATTCTGACAGGTGGATGCTGCCACCCTTCCCCATGCTGGTGAGGATCAATACAGTGAAAATACCCATTCTGCCAAAATGTCTGTATTTATTTTAATCTCTCCTCAGCCATATTCCAGACAGAGTCTTTAAACAACTGAATTCTATCACACATAAGTTCATCTGGATGGGGGAAATGTACATATTTGCAGGGTGATCCTGCAGCTCCACAGCAGTCAGGGGGTGGACTATCCCACTTTAAATATTATTAATGGGCATCCTGACTCAACTTTCTCCCCATGGATGCTTGCCCTGTGTACCTGGCATGGTTGATTTTTGGAGGAAGAGGAGCTCAGAGGAGAGCTCAGGAGGGGTATGTAGCCTCCTGCATTGGAGTCCCAGTAAGGGGGAGAAAACCCTTCACATGCACAACAGTATGAGTGTGGAAGGAAGCCCATGAACCCTTAAAGCATTCCTCCATGGGAACATCAGTGCAACCATGAGAAACTGCCCCAGGTATAATACCCCATTACACAAAGGTTTGCTGAGATAGGGGAATAAAGGTCTATAATGTATTTAGAACGTTGATTAACCTCTGAAATTGGCAAGATTACAAACCTGTAAATCCACTGACATGACGTCAAGTCAGTGGGTTTGCAGAAAAGAATGTCATCGATAAGCAGCATTCCACAAAGAACGCGATCACTAGTTTCAGCAAATTATTCAAACTGCATTCCAGTCATAGCAGTTTACAGTCACTGAGACTAGCGATCGCGATGTCAGGCTCACAGCTTTTTTTCTTTTACCCACTTACATACCTTGCTATTTCCGCATGAGAAGCTCTCTTGCTAATCCGGATGTCTGGGCCCAGATATGCGTGACCTCCCACAGTTCCCCTGTCACGCATTCCATCTTGACCTCAACGGGTCAACCGGATGGTCCCCTCGTCATTTTTTCTCATTGTCTGTGACAAACTGTGGCTAAATACATATAAAGATATCGGTTATTATTATAGGTGATAACCACCGCGCAATCACTGCGTTGTTGCTAGAATAAACCTCTCGAGCTACGCTCTCGAGGTTTACTGTTTCCCTAGCAACAACTCAAGGTGATTACACCGTGGTTATCACCTATGTGTTAGCCATTATCCTATATGTACCACCTAGGTTAGTTATACAGAGGAGGGAGTAGATTATCCTTCACAGAACTCCAAAGGGAATGGTTGCTATGCCTTGAAGATCTATTTACTTACTTGCAGGTAGACCATAGAGTATCACTATTATACCCACAGGTCCTGACCACACCAACTCCTCCCCCTGGAGAAGGAATTATGCAAGCCATAGCCCTGTATTAAACCCTTATCAATATACAGTAGAGCCCTGATTATCTGAACTGCCTGGGGTACACCCTAGTGGTTTGGATAATCAGGTGATCGGATAACCGGGATTGCTAAGTCTATAACGCCGTAATGCTAGGAAAGTGTGCTGCAGCTATGTCCATGATGAGGGTGAATGCTGGAAGAAGTGTCATGCAGTAATATACACCCTACTGTACTCTGTACTCTGTGTGTGTGTGTGTGTGTGTGTGTGTGTGTGTGTGTGTGCATGTGTGTGCATGTGGGGAATTATAAACTCCATAAATGCAGGAAAATTTCAGGAATACTCTCTCCATAATGACAGCTAATACAAGAAGATGTTGGCTGCAGCATGACGGTAAAGTGCAGAAATTATGTTTTTTATTTCGGGTGACCCAGGAAAACTTCGGGATCACTGTGTGTGGAGGAGTAGTAAAGTGCAGATGAGAATGTTTTTTTCTATGCATTTGTACTTGTGTGTGTGCTTACACTGTGCTTACAAGTCTTTAATGTCACTACAGTATTGCTTGGTGCCACTAGCTCTGTTCACTGAAGAAGTCATTGATGGTTCTCTGTTGCAATGTTGCAGCTTTGTGCCGATTTGCCGTAACCTTCAGGTCACGGAGCAGTAGGAGGTGAAGGGGTTGCAGTCAGACTAATTCTCCAGCGATGTTATGCAGTCTGCAAAAGCTTTTTTCTGCCTCTGCATGGCTGGTGACATGTTTTGGTGGCAATTCCTCATTGCTTTGCTCATCCTCAGCATCCAGTTTTAGGTTTCTAATTGCGACAATTATGACATCTTCATCCATATGCTCCTGGCTGTCCTCATTGCATCACATGAAATCCACTCTGACAGATCCTGTTCTGATGTTGCCATGCCAAGATTTTTTGCTAGATCAGTGATCTGTTCAAGGTCTTTACTGCTGTCAGTGGTGTCATCATGGGCTGCTGCCTGTGCTGTGGTTTCAACTGCATTCTCGCCTATGTTGGCAGTTGGCCCTATGTGAGTAGTTCTCACAGCTGGCATTGAACAAGAATGAACAATCCCAGATTTTGCCCAAGCTTTTCTGATCATTTCCTCCCTTACTGCATCCCATGACCCTGCTACCATGTATATCACATCCTTCAGGGTCAGGGCTTTCACAATGTCCTGTAGTGTGCTATGTTCATTTTTCTCATCAAGCACAGTTTGCAGGAGTTTCTTCCTGTAGTTCCTTTTCATGATTTCAAGGATGCCTTGATCACACAATTGCAGTTCCAGAGTGGTGCTGGGGAGAGGAACATGCACCTTCTTGTCCCATCTCAAGTGCGAACAACTATCATCTCTGAATGTGCTGGTGAATTGTCGAGTAACAGGATAGCTTTCATCAGAAGCTGCTTCAATCTAAGAAAGCCCTTCACATTGGGGACAAACTCATGTGTACCATCGGGGGAATATGGTGCCTTCCATCCAGGCACTGCACTGGTTATCATAAAGTGTGGGGAGGTTACCCACCGTGTTTACGCGCTTGAAGCACCTGGGCTCTAGGGACTTTGCTATCAGGAGGAGTGACAAATTTTAAGTCCCGGCTGCGTTAACACAGCCTAGTAGAGTAACACAATTGTTTGCCTTCTTGAAGCTGGGAGCTTCCTTTGCAGAACCGTGTGCCAAGATCTTGTCAGGCTGTAGAGGCCTGTCTCATCTATATTAAAGATCTGGTCAGGTGTCAATTTCTCGGATTGAATGACCAAACTGATTTGGTCAATAAAGGGCTGCACATTTTCTTCCTTGGCACTTTCTGTCACAAAGATTTAGCTGCCATATACCATGTTGCTTTTTAAAGCAGCATAACCAGCCATCACTGACAGTAAAATCACCTTGACTGCCAAGCCTTACATGGAACTGGAATGCTTTTTCTTTGAGAATGGGGCCGGAGAACAGAGACCCTTTTTCATGCCCCTGATTGAACCAAAGGTACATTGCAGCATCCAGCTCCCCATCTGCACCCCTTCGTATGTTGCGGTGATTTTGTGGAGAACTGCCACAGTCTAACTTTTGATTTTTTTATGTCCAATATCATTGATTATCCAATGCCATACTCTTGGGCCAGATGTATAGCTTTCTCCCTATTTTCAAGACACTGGAATACAGAACTTGTCTGCAAGGGGAAGCATGTTTGGTTTCCTTTTCATTGCCATTGTTCACCCACAGCTTGCAACACACACAGAATCAGAAGGGATTTGAAGGGATTAGTAAAGTACATTACCACTGGATGCCATTCATTAACAACAGCTAATCGGGGGAAAAAGGCATGAACAGGCAGGGGACACTGACTACTGTAGGTTCATTAGATTGGGCTGTTCAGTACATGGAGGTTCATTAGATCAGTGATGTACTATAGTATAACATCATTTTGAGGGTAGTGTCACCCCCTAACGGGAAAATGATTGCAAATTGGCAGGAGGACATGAGCATTCAAATTATACCCAAGTTCTGGAAAGGTGCAGTCAGACACCTGGCCTCTTGTTCTAGTATTGGTAGTCTATGCAAGGTTCAGTATAATTTTCTGTATAGGGCCTACATGCCCCCATGGAAGTTAAATACAGCCAAGAGTTTTATAGAGGTTTATATAATCAAATCACTAAATTTTCTTCACAACTTCACCCCAAGAATGCATCATTGTATTCTTTCCAATTCAACTTAATTGGCCCTCAGAGATATAAGTTGAAAATTGGAAACTTAGGAAAATTGTGCTGAAAAAGGTACTTGCATTTTTCCATCAGTTTTTTTTCAACAATGTTCCACTGTGTTCAGTACTTGTTCATCCTTGTATAACACTTATTTTGCCAAACCCGCTATGAAAACTAGTTGAGGTGAAAAATCACGGTTATATCAATTGCCATATTTTTATAACTCATTGCCTCATTTTTTAACTGCTGGTAATTCTAGTCTCTTTTAAGTCTGCTCCTAAAAATATCTGTTGGAGGCTGAATCTTGTATGTGTAAGTGATATTGATATTTTGTTACTGATGTGTTGTGTATTTTGTATATTCTCTAATTTTGTATTGTATATTTGATTATCTGAGCTGTGATTTTTGTTTTGATTGTTTTATCTGGTTAACCACCTTGAAAAAAAGAAATACTACAAAGGAGTGCTTACTAACACATGGGGCAATGGTAAAGCTTTCTGGAATATTATCAAAGAGATTACATGGAACAAACCCAAAACATCACCCACTTTACTTCATGTTGATAGGACTACAACTCTGGACCCCCTAACTATTGCCAATACCTTTAATAATGCATTCACAGACCTTAGCAGTGTTCTTCCACCTGACTTTTGTGATGCAGATGTCACCTCAGCCAATCCTGTAAGCTCTCCCCCAATGATCAGTCACCTGCCATTCTACTTCAAACAAGTCTCATTGCATGAAGCCGGAAAATACATCCGTAAAGCAATTGGCAAATCTAGACACAGTGGGGACTCCCTTGACCTCAAACTGCTGTCCCTCACCCTTGAGGAAGTGTTAGTGCCTTTAAACAGGATCGTTAATCTCTCACTCAGACTTGCACTGTTTCCCAATAAATGGAAATCAGCCACGGTTACCCCGGTCTACAAAAGTGGAGACAGGACTCTTCACGTGAACAACCTGCCTATCTCCATATTACCACCGCTCTCTAAGGCTCTTGAATGCATTGTAGCTGACCAGCTCACTGATTTTCTTGACAAACATAAGATCCAATGTGACCAACAACATGGGTTCAGAAAAGGGCCTAGCACCACCTCAGCCCTTGTGGAATTCACTGGTTCTATACACAGCTCCCTGGACCATGGTCAATTAGTTGGTGCTGCCTTCATTGACTTGACAAAAGCATTCAAGATGGTCCATCACCCTCTACTACTGGAACAACTACTTAATGCAGGGCTCTCCTTTGACTCCACTTCCTGGTTTAAAAGTTATCTGGACAACCGCACTTAACAAGTCAAAATTACCAGCGTCCTTTCTGACTCAAGAACTGTTTGCTCTGGGGTTCCTCAAGGGTCCATCCAGGGTCCACTCCTATTTAGTCTCTTCCTAAACAGTCTCCCAAGCTCCTGCCCTGAACAAATCTTACTCTACGCAGACGATGCTGTAATTTACACAACTCACCCAGAGCCTATACTCCCTTGAGAACCAGCTACAACTCGGATTTGCCTCAGTAGAGAAATGGTTTAGCCATCCCAAGTTGGTACTAAACTATAAAAAAACTAAGCTTATGCTCTTCAGCAGCTCCCATAATAAGCACAGGAAACATCCTCTGACTATCACTAATTGCCTTGGTACTGCCCTCGAACAGGTACAATTCTTTAAGTATCTTCGAGTCACCATAGACATCAACCTATCACATGGGATGCATATAGATAACATCTCTAAAGCTGTAAATATTCATACTGGTCTACTCTACAGACACATGCGATCTCTTGCCTGTGAAGCTTTAAAGATAGCTGTGCAGAGCTCTATAGTTTCTATAATTGACCATGGACTGATCATCAATGGCTCTGCGACTGACACCACCGTCCGGCATATTTCCACTGCTCTTAGCAAGGCATGTCGTCTTGTCTCAGGAGCCCACCATCTCACCCACACGTGTGACCTCTATGTCCTAACCAGTTTGCTACAGCTTAAAAATTACATCAAATATTAAACTTGCCTGATGGCCAAGAAAATAACCTTAGGCCTCTTGTCAGCTGGAGTACAAGATCTTCTAAGCCCCCCTCATAATCCACGCTGCACCCGATGTTCTGATTCTCAGCTCCTACAGGTCCCTCATTGCCAAACCACCCAGGGTCAACAATCATTCACCTACAGAGCCCCCCCCGGATGAATTCTCTCAACAGTGACATCACCTCCGAAACTAAGCTGGGCCCATTCAAAGTCAAGCTTTGGTCACTACTCTCTACAGTTAGCACCTGTGGCTGTCTCCCTTAACCCTGTTTTCCCAAACCTCAACCTTAACACTCAACCTCTTTCACAGTAACAGCATGCTTGCCTCCTACCCCTCCCCCTTCCTCCCCTCCACCCTTCCCTCCTCCCATTGCCCCACCTCTCCTCACATCCTCCACGCCCACCCTTCCCTCTTCTCTTCCCAGCCCACCCTCCCACATCCCTTCCTACACCCTGTGCCCCTGTTTGTCTTGACAAAGCCTGCTGGCCGATATCAATGTATTGCATGCATTTTCCTGTGCCTGAAACTGATTACCATAATGTGTCTCTGTTGTTTTATGTTGACTGTCCATTATGATTTTGTGTCCATTATGAGTTTTGTACCTCCTATTTACACTTTATTGTACCATACTTTAGTGTCCTGCTTAATCTGTTGTCCTTTCTACTGACGTGGAACCTTGTAAAAGAGCTCTTAGTTCAAAGGTATATGTAATCTGAGACTTAAATAAATAAAAATTAACACCAGGAAAATGGACTTTATGCATATGGATTTACAATATTTTAATTAAACAAACTAAACCTAAACCAATCCTGAAAAAAAAAAGAATGTCCCAGATGCAAGGTAGAAGGCACCTTCCTTCATATGGAGTTAACTGCCTGGCTGGCTGGCAGTATAGCCTAGAGGCTGGAATAATGTGCTGTAAATGAGCTTGGTACATCCAGCTGACAGACCGGGTTTGATTCTCACAACCTCCACTTGCATACTGTGTGACTCTGAGCAAGTCATTTGACCTTCCCAGTGCTCCTGAGTTGCTCCTGAATACAGGCACTTGTACATAGTGGGCCTTACCTGCTTATCAAAAGAATAATAATAAAAAAAAAATCCCATTTTGGAATGGCATCCATGAGATCATGTCCAGAGTTTTGGGAACCAGCCCACCAAAATCCCCACTAGAATTGCTGCAAGGATTGGACCCATCCATGCATGCTGTCAAGCAAGACCTGTACCTATGGTCAATGACTCTGGTGAACACCAGAAAGTTAATAGCTCACAACTGGCTGGCAGAGGAGCCCCCCCCCACTCAATCCAGCAGTGGGCCAACAATCTCAGGGCTTGTCTAAACCTAAACGTTGAACAGATTCAACTCTCAGATACTGGGCAAGCTGACCTGTTTAATATACATACTAACATACTAAAAGCCAGCAGAACAGGCCAAAAGGCCTCTCAATGTCTGCTCGAAAGCCAGCAACTTAGTGGCTGCTCGCCATACCACCCCCCATCCCCAAGAGGGACTTCACTGGTTTCAAT
The DNA here is from genome assembly GCA_016271365.2 of Neoceratodus forsteri. Lineage (NCBI taxonomy): Eukaryota > Metazoa > Chordata > Ceratodontiformes > Ceratodontidae > Neoceratodus > Neoceratodus forsteri. The sequence continues at coordinate 1,179,038,639 of CM057450.1, read as the reverse complement.
TTCCCCTTGTACCTGTTCCACCCCTTCTTAAAGCCCTCCACTGTGCCATCCTCCAACAGCCTCCCAGGCAGCGCATTCCACGGCTTCACCACCCTCTCAGTGAAAACGCCCTCTCCGCCCCTATAATTTCTCCATTTCCCACTCATGTCCCCTGGTTATTCTCCCTTTAGACTCAAGCAGCTTCTTGGTTCCACTCCTGGTTATTCCTTTTACGTATTTGAAAACCTCTATCCTATCTCCGGTATCCCTCCTCTCCTCCAGTGAATAAAGCCCAAGCTCTTCCAATCTCTCTTCATATGTCTTCCCCTCCATGCCCTGAATCATCCTGGTCACTCTCCTCTGAACCCTCTTCAGCAGCACTATGTCCCTCTTCAGATGGGGTCTCCAGAACTGTACACAATACTCAAGCTGCGGCCTGACCATAGCATTATATAGAGGGAGGATCAACTCCCTCCTTCTGGACATAATTCCCCTGGCTGTGCAGCCCAGTATCCTATTTGCTTTGGCTGCAGTTCTTCTACAATTTTCAGAGTTATTCATTTTGATGTCTACCACCACCCCTAAATCCCTTTCACCCAATGTGGCTTGCAGTGTTACCCCCAAAGTGTAAACAAGGCCTGGATTATTGACTCACAGATGAAGTACCTTACATTTCCCAGCATTAAATTTCAGTCCCCATCTCTTTGACCACCCTTCCAGAATATCCAGATCCCCCTGGACTGTCTCCCACACTTCTTCCCAATCCACCAATGCTCCCAGTTTTGAATTATCCTCAAAGAGACTCAACCTATTTCTAACCCCCTCCCAATATCCGAGACGTAGGCATTGAACAAGATTGGCCCCAATACTGAGCACTTAATGACCCCACTGACTACCTTCCTGGGGGAAGAGAGTATCCCACCCACCATTACCCTCTGTAACTGCCCCAAAAGCCAATTTTCAACCCACATTAGCTCCTGACCTCCCACCCCCATCACCTCCATTTTTGCTATCAGTCCATTATGGGGCATTGAATCAAATGCCTTGCTGAACTCTAGGTATATGACATCCACCGGCCTATGTTTATCCATGGTCTCCATCACCCAATCATAAATCTCTACGAGGTTGAACTGACACAATCTCTCCGGGACAAAGCCATGCTGTTTATCATCCTGGTGTCCTAACCTTTCCAACTGCCTCTCAAGCCTCTCCTTGATAAAACCCTCCATTACTTTGCCTACCACAGACGTCAGACTGACAGGCCTATAATTCCCCATCTCTTCCCTAGAGCCCACTTTATGTATAGGCACTACCTAAGCCACCCTCCAGTCCTGTGGCACCCATCCCATCTGCAGAGAGATGTTAAAGAGTGCAGCCAGTGGAACTGCCAGCTCCTCCGCCACTTCCTTCATTACCCTTGGATGTAGTCCATCCAGTCTCAGCACCTTATCAGTTTTTAGCTTCCTAAGGGCCTCCCTCACCCTATCCACTGTGATTTCTCCCCCCAAAATCCACTCCCTCATGTAACTTTTCTAGTCCCTCTGGGTCTAGCCCAGCCTGTACCCTAGCCTCCTTCCATCCACTGGCCTCAAACTGAGACTGACCTCTCACTTTTGCTGTCTCCTCTTCCCACCCATCAGGCTGTAGGGATCCCTTGTAACCCTCTGTAAAAATTGAGGCAAAGTACTCATTTAGCACCTCTGACTGTTTCCCTGCTTCCTGAGCCCATCCCCCCACAGTCTTAATCCTGTTGATCTGTGCCCTCTCTTCTCTCTTCTCTCTTTTCTCTGACATATCTATAAAATCCCTTCCCCCCTCTCCGGATATTGCTAGCCAAGTTTTTCTCCATCCCTGCCTTGGTGCCCCTTACCACTCTGGTGACCTTCCCGGCCAAAAGTTCATACTCCCCTCGCTCCTTATCCCCCCCTAGAGCATTTAAAATGTACATAGGAAGCCTTTTTATCCCTAACCGCATCATGCACTTCCCTGGTCCACCAACATGGCTTACTGGTTCCTCCATGCTTTTGCCTTACTTCAGTACATGACCTGGTAGCCTCTTGTACCCCTTCTTTAATGATCTCCCACAATCTTCCAGCATCCATGTCTGGCCTAGTCATGTCCAACCTCTCCCTTAAAATCCTACCCATACCCACGAAATCCGCACCCCTGAAGTCAACCACTACTGTATGAGTGTGGTTCACCTCCCCTCCTAGATACAGCAGGACCCAAACCGTGGCATGGTCAACACCTGCCAATGGACTGCACACCTCCAGACCCCTTATTTGATCACTGTCCACTAGAACAGCATCCAATATCCGCCCCTCTCTAGTAGGCTTCGCCACCTGTTGGACCAGGAAGGCATCCTGAAAGACATCCATCAGTCTCTGTTCCCTGCTTGTAGAGGATGTCATGGTATCCCAATCTGCCCCCGGCATATTAAGATCACCCATGACCACCACCCTTCCCTTTCCAAGGTCACAGTGACCCTTGATGTTCTCAACCAGTTTATCGTCCAAAGCCTCCTTTATTGCCAGGGACCTGTATACCACTCTTATCTTCAATTTCTTCCCTCCCCTCATTTGCAGGGTTACCCAAATGGCCTCCACGCCCCCTCCAGCTTCCTTCACTCCACTAACCACTATGTCATTTCTGACAATTAGCGCAACCCTCCTCCTCTTCCCACTCCCATATCCTTCCTGAATATCTTGTATCCCTCTAAATTTAGATCCCAATTATTATGCTGAGTGGCCCATGTCTCTGTAATTGATGCCACATCCTCTGATCCCTCAGCCAACATAGCCTGTAGCTCAGGCATTTTATTGCTCATACTCCTGGCATTGATTAGGACTGTTCTCCACCACAACTTCTCCTCTCTCTCCAGTCCGCCCCACCCTTCGCAGTCCCTTTTCTGCCCAGTTTTCCTTGAAGTTGCAACATAATCCCTCCAATTCTTTTCACTCCCTAGATCTGGACCCTCAATCAGCTCCCCTGGGGTATTTTTATTATTTGACCCCCCTTTACAAGTTTAAACCCCACCTCTCACCTATGAATCCAGCAAGTTTTAATTTCAAGCTCTCCTTCCCCTCAAAATTGAGATGTAACCTATCCCTGGCATAAAGCCCCTTATCCTCCCAAGTATTCCCCCAATCCCCCACCAACCCATATCCTTCTGCCTTGCACCAATCTCTAAGCCACTGATTTACCCCTCTAAGTTTTAGTTTTAATCCCCGGTTGCCTTTGGTACTGGCAGAATCTCAGAGAAGGAAATTTTACTACCTATAGAGTGACAAACCCTGGCCAGTTCCCGGAATCTAGCCTGTATTTCTAGCTCACTGTTCCCTTCCAAGTCATTTGTCCCTAGATGCACTAGGAAGTCCGGGGATCCTCCATAATCTAGTGTCAGCAAGTATAGATGAAATTTAGCCTTATGTATGGATAGTCCTGGTCTTCCTTCCATCCCAGCCTTCCTCATTGTCCTCCCACCTACCATATTTCTTTCCAACCTAGGCTCATGTCCCTCCCTCCCTCCTCTTTCCTTTCCTTTGAATCTGACTCCCTCCTCTATCCCCCACCTCTCCTGGTTTACTGACCAAGCCCTCACTTTCCACCTGATCTCCCCTCCCACCAGCTTTCTCCATATCATCTCCCGGATATAGTAAGGTGAATCGATTTGAAAGTTTGATGCTTGCCCCAGTATTACTTTCTCCCACCCCCCATATGTTCTCTCTGTCCAGCCCCTTCCCTACAGACTGCATCCCTTACATTTCTTATTCCACCTCCCACTCCTCTTGAATGATCATATGGTCCACCAATTCCCTGCTATATGCCCTTTTGGACTATTCCACTACATCTAGGTACGTATGATCCATACCCCAACTTACCCCCCATTCCCCCTTCCAACTGCCTTCTAATACCCCTGATCTCCTCCCTAAAACCCTTCAATCTAAAGCACACTGGGCACCCTCTGAACCTCCAAGCCCAATTTAATACTATGGCCACCCCACATCCTGTACACCCAATCACCCTACCGAAGATACCTGCAATGACAGCCCCCAAGTCCACCCTCATTTTGGAAATTAACATGACCTCTTTCAGCAATACACAAACACACAATACCCAGCAATTTAGTTTTATACCAGCAAAGACCAGCAGTAAATAATTTTCTGCAATTATCCCCAGTTCCCACTGTATATAACTATCAGTCCATCGGTAAATAAATTTCAGCAATTTTCCCCAATCCCCACTGTATGTATCTATCAGACTACAGCAGTCCCTTAAATAGCAACTCCAAAATGCTAATTTCAGCCTCCAACAGTAACCACCAAGCCAATGCAGTATATGAAACTAATGCCTGCCCCCCCACCTATCCAGCAACAAATTCAAGCTTCTTATTGCTCCAACTTGACCAGTCTCACCATGCCCTCCCCCAAGACTCCACCCTCTCTGACCATTTAATAGAGGTCAAGGCTGGGGTGGGTGGCATGGGACACAAATTACAGCTACCCAATGACTAGTGAGGTGGCTGGGCCTGTCTATGTAGCCCAGCCATAGCTCAAATTTGGTGCCCTCACTCCCAATTGGGCCACAGCACTATCAGCTCCTCTTCCTCCTGCCCTGGCCCACTGCTGACTGCAGCTGCTGGGAAAGTCCACTCTGATGATCTTCCTCCACTGATCTTCACCTTCATGCCCTGGCCTGGGTGCCGACTGCAGCCGCCGGGAAGTTCACTTCAATACCCCTGGTGACACCACAGCTGCCAATGCAGCATGGAAATATACTATAGAGTGCCCTGAGCAAGGCCCTGGAAAGAGGAGTTTTCTCTCTTTAAACTCACAGCACATCATGCCAGCCAATTTGAGGAAAGAAGGTGATACTTGGAACATATCCCCTATATTCATATTATTTTTGGCATACCCTTGATCCTTGACTATATATCTACATGCTGCAATACTGGAATTAAATGTTTGTAGTGACCAAACTGTACTTGCACTGCTTCAATCAGTTGTACTAGTAGAGTGCTGTAATTCACTGGAATTGTTCTGTGATTACTGCTGTTTCCATGTTTTTGTTGCTGAACTTCAGTAAACAAGATCTATAAAAAAAGGAGCAGTTGCAGGTGTACATTAAGTGGTGAAGGTGTAGAGATGAGCCTTCAAAGCAGAGGGGAAGAGACAGCATGAATGATGGATGGGAGGGAAGACCAGAGTAGAGGGAGCCTATAATAGAAAGACTGATGAACAGAGGACTTGGCATGGCAATGGAGAAGTGGCAGGAGGCAGGTTGGGAGCAGGTGAAGTAGCGTGGGAGAGAGCCAAAGCAGAACTTGACAGCGAGGGAAAAGCAGTGAGAGAGACTATAGCCTTCAAGTAATGGGAAGGAGAGGGAGCTGTACAGGGAGCAGTGATGAGTTTCAGGTGGCCAGTTCAGTGCAAAGTGACACAAGAAGCAGAATACGGGTTCCAGTCTGGCCAGAGTGGATTTAAGGGCACCACAGCAAACCACATCACCAACATCAAAAGCAGGAAGGATAATTTTTGAGACAATCTCATGGCTAACTGGCAGGAATACAAGCATTGTTACTGTAGAGTGCTCCCAACATTGGAAGGAGATTAGAGGGGATGGTGTCAATGAGGGTTGTGAAATAAAGGTGACTGTCAAGCCAAACTCCTTGGTACTTAAAGGAAGGGCAGTCTAAATTTTGGCACCATTAAGGGTCGAGAAGACGGGGAGGTTTAATCGTGGCTGGAGAGTGATGGGTGGCAAAAGTCAAGGAGATGGTCTTTTCTGAATTTAGGGTAAATTGGTTATTCTGATCCAGACCTGGCTTTTGATAAGTCAAGCTGTAGCAGGTCTGACAACTCCAGGGCAGAGGGACCAGGGGCAAAAAGGACAGTATCATCTGCTTACAGTTAAATGTTAGATAACATACAAGCCTTGGGATTTGTCATTTAGGGAAATTGAGATGAGATTGTGGTCAAGGACTGAGGCCTGTGGTACTCCAGCTTAAATGGGAAGGGGGATAAGGTTCTATCAACAGAGACTGACTGTGACCTCCCATGCAGGTAGGAAAAAAAATAGCTGGGGAGATTAGGCCAGCTTCAGGAAATTTGAGCAATAGAAGGCAATGGTAAACTGTGTCAAATGCCTTTGTTAGATGGACAAACATGGCAGCAGTGATATGGCTCCAACCCATCCCTGTAAGGACTGAGAGTCAGGCAAAGAAGGGAGGTGGTGGTGGAGTGGAATTTGCAGAAGCCAGACTGGTTGGGGCTGAGGAAGACAAAGGAGTAAAGGAAATGAGAGAGCTGAGAAATACCAAGACATTCTTGAAGCTTAATGATGGTAGGGAGGTAGGAGATAGGGTGGTAGATCTCAGGGAGAGCTGAGCTTGTGGAGGAGGATGACCCTTAACAACCTTCCATGCTTTAGGAACTGCATCGTGGAAACAGATATTGAAATTGTTAGTGGGGAGGCGATAGCAGGAGCTGAAAGACAGAGGAATCAGGATCAAGCCCATCTAGGCTACAACCCTTAAGGGGATATAAGGAAAGCAAAGAGAAGGAGGTAGGTGATATAGTGGTAAGAGAGAACAGGAAGTGGGCTCATTTGAAAAGAGGGAGGGAGGAGTGAAGTGAGGGAGGTGGGAGTGGGCACAAGTAAAGGAAAACATGGTGAAGACAGAGGCTACCTCAAGGGGGAGGAGATGGTAACCATCAAGGGAGAGGGAGGGGGGGGTGGGCAACTGGATGGATGGTGTTAAAGCAGGCATGGAGAGAATTTAGAAGTGGAGTTTTAATTAATCTGGAGGCATTGTGGAGCCTTTTATACTGTAGAAGGTCAGCTTGTAGGTCAGTGAACTTGTAAATATATCAGGCAGAGTTCCTGGATTGCAGGCAGGAGCAAAGTGCAGCTGAAACCCAGAGGAGATGGGAACCCCTAACACAAAATGTGTGAAGAGTGGTATGTTTATCCCACACTGAGGTGACGCAGGAATTAAATTTAATTAGGGCATTGTCCACATCATGGGATGAGGAGATGAAGGACCATTCAGTGGCATGGAGTTCAGCTTGGAGGGCTGAAAAGTTAAGTGACCTATATGACCAGAGCTGGATAACTTTGGTGGTGGTGGTTGTGGTGTTGGTGGTGGGGGAGTGGATGGTGAATCTTCTGTACAAAGTAAACTGAGCAGTAGTCACTGAGCATGTCAGACATGGTGCCTGCACATACAGTCTGGTGGAGGTGGGATGAAAGAACCCTGTTGAGGAGGGAATGGCTGGCAAATCTTTCTAAAAGTAAGGTTATTTTAGTAGCAGTTTGTTAAGTTGAATTCTGCAAACTGGGCTCTTTCGAAACTTCCAAAATTTGGGTCTGGGAAGTATTTATTTTGACTTCACAAAAAAGTTATTTATGTATTTGCTTATTTAGTGTCTTACCTAGGAAAATGACACATTGAGTTGAATAAACCTCTTTTACAAGAGTGCATGGGGGCTACAGCAGCATTATATACTTCATTCACGATATACATTATACAAACTCGGACACAAAATCTAATAAAATCAATTATAGTCAAAAACAATCATGTACCTCTTATAGGAAGATAAATTAATTTGAAAATTCCTGGTGAGTTTGCCCGACATCTAGCTGAATCAGGTTGCAAATGCCATCTGGTGCCAGGTAGGACAAAGCTCATTCCCCTTGTGATGTTTGCTCTAGGTGAGATACTATAATCATTTTTCCAATATTCTCTGATAAAGGAACTGGCTTAAATGAAGCAGACATCCTCTGTCAAGATTTAGCCAGTTTAAAGTACTCAACAGTAACATACATATAGTAATTTAAAGTCAGAAATGACTCTAGGTCTAGGTCCATCATATCTGCCCCTACCTGCTTTATAAGCACTGATGAAATAAGCATGCTGAACAGACACTGTCCTCTAAAGTTTGTTCCCCCATCATCAAGGTAGTCCACCATCGTGACTAGCTCAGGGTAATCTGTAAACTCCAGCAGCCTGCTGAAGACCCTGCTTCCAGACCACTGATGAAGATGTTGAAGAGCACTGGCCCTGGCACCAATGCCTGAGTGATGCCACTGAGTATCTCTCTGCTTTTAGATTACTGGACATCCACCACCACCTTCTGCTCCCTGCCCCTAAGCCAGTTAGCAAGCCACCTTGTATATGTCTCATGTATAGTGTATTAATTAACTAGTGAAGTGCCAGGGCATTTTGGACCTGTGGAGACCTTTCCCCTGCTCTGTTGTCCTATATTCACTAATACATTTATTAGCATCTCAGCTAGTTGCCTCTGTACCTTTGTGGAACCTGATAATTGGCAATAGCCAGTGACTTATCCTGGTGTGTGGCACCTCCTTGCTTCTGTATACTGCACTGGTTTACTTTGCCTATAAATTTGTCATGTGACATAGTATCAAAGGCATTGCTGAAGTCCAGCTAGTCAAATACATTGCCCTGCCCCTGTCCACCCACTGTACCTTATCATACCCTCAAAGAAGGTGATCAGGCTTGGTTGGCATGATCTGCCCCTCATAATGCCATGCTGGGGGGGGTAAGAACCTTGGTCTCAGTCAAGTGCTCCATTGTTATGTCCTTGATAATGACTTCCAGGACCTTGCCCAGCATGGATGTCTGGATATAATTGCCCAGGTCTGACTGTGCCTCCTTCTTGAAGATTGGAGCCACACTGGCCACTGGCCAGTCTTCTGCTACCACACTGGTCTGGACAGACTCATGGTAGATTATTGCAAGTGGTAGCACCAGGTGTACCTTTAGTTCTACTATAATCTCGGGGCATATCCCATCAAACTCTTGGGACTTAACTGGCTTAATATTTTCCAGTAGTCAGTTACCAGGGCAGGTGTGATGTGCAGTGACTGCATTAGAGCTACCACCCTGTGATGTTATCGGCTCTCCCAACTAGATTCTTCCCTCCTCCATGGTCCATTTGGAGAACATTAAAGTGTAGTATTCATTGACCATTTCTGCCATCACCTCTGGATCTCTGCCAGGTTCTTCCCCTACCCCTATTTTCAGGGGTTCAATTCCCTCTTCACCTTCCACCTTTCATGTATATACTGAAAAAAAGGAATTGGTGCTAGCTCCTGCTGCTATTTTGACTTCCAGACCTTTCTGGGCTGCCTTTAGTCTAGTTTTGCAGTCCCTCAGTCCTGCCTTGTAATTCTTTCCTGCCTGGAAAGAACCAGTCTGTTTCAATGGTTATAGACCTTCTTGTTATTCAGAATCAGTTGCCTTGGGTCCCTGTTGAACCAGGGGGACACATTGTGGCTCTTTTCCCCTTATAGCTTACAAGAATTCAGACCTAAAGCTGCTTTGAGAACCTTCTTCAGCTAGCACCACATGTACTTTTTATTAACAACCTCCTACAGCTAACCCAGGCCCCTGGATGACAGGTCCTCCATCATGGCAAAATCTGCCTGTCTCAAGTTTCTAGTCCTGCTGCTGATGTCCAACTAGTTTTCCCTGTCACTAGGGAGAAGGTTACCTGGTTGTGGCCACTGCCTTCCACCAGTTTTTAACTGTGACACTAGAGACAACTCCCACTCCCACTGCTGAGAATAAGATCAAGGGTGGCCTCAAATCTCCTACCTTTGTCAGACATGCTGCTCTAGGATGCAGTCTTTAACAGCAGATATAAATTTGATCTCAGCCCTGCCATAAGTCCTCTGAGTTTGCCAGTCTATGCCTAAGAGATTAAAGTCCCCCAGAATCACAATAGCGATCTATTTTGTCTGTTCTTATAGTTCCCATGACCAGCTAGGCATCATGCCCCACTGTGCTGCTTGGGGCCTGCAGCACACCTATAAGATGACTTGTTTACCCCCCTTTGCCCTTAGCTTGACTTAGATGGACCATTACACTGTTTATACCACTGATGTCCTCCTTGTACTCCATGGTAACTCCCTCCAATGGGTCCTGGGGTTTGCTAGGGTACCACGGACAGACCGGATGGAACATTGGTCTTTGGCTGCCATCATTGTCTATGTACGTATCTAAGTATCTTCCCTTATTAAAAGAGCTACCACAGTATGCAATAGCATATTCTTTTTTTTTTATTTCATTTTACTTTATGGTTTATTGACCTATGATAGCCCAGCTGAGATGCAGCATCTCGTTTCCAGTGGGGCCCTGCTTGCACCCATTTCCACTGCTGGGTGGATTGGAGTACTGGGAGGTTAAATGACCTGTCTACAGTCACACACTGTGCTTTTGATGTTGGAACATTCTGCAAAAGAGATTTTTATTTCATAGAACCTATTCTGTAACTCTAAACTTTTAAGTAAAAAAAAAAAAAACACATAAATAAAAATTTGACACTAGCTGGGTTTGAACCTGCTTTCTCCTTTTTTCCAAGCCAGTGTTCTAACCAGATCACACTATCTCTACAAGACCTCTACTGCCTCTTTTGCCAGAATCAAGTACAAACAAATACAAACAAAAAAAAAATACAATGAACTTTGATATGTCTCTGTTAGTGGTTGTTCCATAAATGATGTCAGCATAATGTGATGTAGCAAAAAAAAAAGAGTTACTAAGCATCAGCAACCCCAAGGATCGCAACCTATGCAATGCCTGTATAAGAGATACAGTGTTTGTCTCAACAGTTGGCGTTAGTACGCTTGTTAAATGATAAGTCCAGCCATACCCCCTGAGTATTTACAGAATATTCTTCTACCAAGGTACATTTAACCCACCTAAAGTGAGTAAATCCAGTTTGTTCATCTACCTAGCATGTTTTGCCTTGATACTGAATAACATAACTTGAGGTTTTTTTTAGAGTATGAAAGTAATTTATTTTAAAACAACTTTACAGCTTCCAAATTTAAGTTCATGGAACGTTTTGCGCCCAACATAAGAATTAACTGAACCCCCTGCCAGGGTCACAAGTCAGATGGCCATACACTTTGGAAAAACTTGTATACTGTACTTTAAGAGTGACAGTCAAATGCAAGGCTTTAAAAGCACATAAGATCATCTGAAGAGCTGTTTTCGTAACGCTACATAATGACTCTATCATACTGTAGCTGATGTCAAAGCAATCCCTGAAACACCATAAATACCATTAACTCCCTCCCTTACCACTTCTATCCCCCTCTATCCCCTATACATCGGTAAATGCAGTTATTTGCCTGATTCATTCATTTCCAATTCACCACCATCTGTAACAGCAACTCTTCTGCAACCCACTCCCCTCTACTTCTGTTCTCCTATCTTCTCACACCTCAACTCCATTTACCACACCTCTTCTTTTCCTACTCCTGCCCCTCCTCTCTTCCTGTTTCCCACATCTTCCCTTCATACACTGTATATTAGATCACTTTCCTCCCCACCACCTCCCTCTTTCCATTCCACTGCAGTCCTTCCCTCTTCGTCATCATCCTCTTCTAACTGCCTGATTGCTTCCATATCTACCTCATCCCATATGTTCCCTTTAATCAGCAAATTTGATCTCTGTGAAATGCTTTCTTTGCCCCTACCAACTTTATCCCCTCCTGCCACACTCTAACCCCTTACGTTACAGGTAGAATTAATCATGCCATTAACTCTGGAACTGTGCCTGATGGCACCAAAACAAACATGTTGGTAAATGATCCTGAATCAGTTCAGTTAGATTTGTGGGAGCTAGCCCATTATGAAATTTAAATACATATAGAAGCATTTTAAAGAGCTTGGCCAATAATGAAATAACATGTTAAGACTTTCAGGAGTTGGTACGCAACCAAGCAGCAGCATTTTGAAAGCATTGAAGACTTTGCAGTGATCAAACTGGGAGATAGTAAGAAGGAAGTTACAATAGTCTATGTGAGTAAAAACAAAAGAGTGAATGAGGTTAGCAGCAGTGCATTGGCTGTGGTAGGAATGAATCTTAACAATTGCATGGAAATAATAAACAATTGCATGGAAATAATAAAATGCTGAACTAACAATACTGTTGATATGAGATTCCAGTTGTAGGGATATATATACATTTCTTTAACCAGGAGAGACACACTAAGCTGAAAGCTTGTTTACAGGTGTGGCCTGGGAGCACGAGTTCATCAAAAAGACTTCCAAAATTGTGACAATCAGTGATAGGTTGCATAACAGCAGAACTGACATGTAGAGCAAGGTCTGATAGTTTGAGAGAGTTGATCTTTGCTCTTGTGTTGCTTATAAGGAATGTTGTCATGATGACATTGTAATTGCTCTTTCATTTTATTGTCTGTAACTCTCCCGGGTCATGCCTGTCTGTAACTCTCCTGGGTTGTCCCTGAAAATAGGCAAATGTTTTGTCTAGTGTACGTACCTGGTTAACACAAGCTAAATAAATACATAAGTGGAGTAAATTTGTGGTCAGCCATGACTAGATATTGGTAAGGCAAGTGAAGCATCAGTGACAGGACCATTGGCCTAAGTATCATCTACTTAGTCGTGGTACAACAGGCCATGTGTGCTTATGATGCTGCCTTTTTGCTACCTTTATACGATGTAGTTAGTATTTTGCCTTCTTTCCAAAGTACATCATTTTGCATTTTCCAGATTAATATTCATTTCCCTTCTGTCTGATCCCTGTGCCTGAAAAAAAAAACTTTTCATATGGGCCACTAAACATTTCCATTTAATAACTAAAAATTAATGCCAGAAAATGAAAACTCACTTATATACAGGTTTAAGGGATAAGAATGAATTGAATGTGTTGGTTATCATTGGTGTATGTAGTGCATGGAACAAAGTTGAATAAGAAAAAAAAAATAATGTCCCTTTAATATTCTGCAAGCATCCTCAGCTCTTTATACAGTTATTTCCCCTACCCGGCAAAACTGACACATTTTACTTGCCGTGTACTGTTTTGGTAACCTCAATAATTACAAGTGTGTAACAGAAAATTACAAGTCAGGACTCATGCAAATTCGGTCATCATGGCTAAGACTGTAAGATCCTAAAATAGTGTGTATAATGACTGTCTACTGCAAAGCTGATTACATTGGTCAAGTGAGTTTCCAAATGTAAAAAAAAAGCCAAAAAATATATTACAAGTTAGACCTCATGCATAATTACCTTCCCTTATTTGAGATTACAGTATAATAACCGGGTTTCTATTTTTCCCATAGGGGAACCGTGGTGTTATTTGCCATAATAAAGGAGTGTTTATCATGGCAAACAAGTACACAGTCTCCCTCACTGGGTCTAGTATGGTTGCCTGGCATAAGTTTTCCCAACACTATTTTGCCCGCGATCTGTTTCCCGTAATGCAATTTGTCGACGCAATGTTTTCCCGATTAATGTTTGTTCGACTATCAAATTTAATATGTAGCAAACATGTCGGAAGCCTGTTTGTTAAAATATGCATGCTCAGTAATTAATCTCTCTCCTGCTTCCCCGTTCAATTTGCTCCAACCCTTCTTGGGCTCTGGCTTCCCTCGCTCATTTCCTGGCTCTTTGCTCTGTCTTTGGTAGCTCACCGTGGCTGCCTCATCTTTTCTCCGCCTTCCCTTGCTGCATTCCCCTGCCCAGTCCTGTCTCCCTCCATGATCGTTTTCTCCCCGCTGGGATTGTGGATTTCCTTGCCTCCTACCTAGTTCCCACATCATTGGTTGTCCCATACCAGAACCACTATGGATGCCTCTGGTGCTCTTTTCTGTGGAGACCCTTCTAGCTCCCTGCTTCTCTCCTCTACAGGCATTCTGGATTTGTTCTCTTGCCGTGAGTGTCGGTAGCATCATTTTTAATTCCTGTCTACACTGTGTATCCTAATTAATAAGTTCAATTTACAAGTTACAAGTCAGATTGTCTGGATTCTTTCTGATTTACGCATTGTTACACTGTTCTTAAATGCCGCACTGTGCTGCAATGTGTTTCAGGTAATGTTGGGAAATGTCAAGCGGGCTTAAATTTAGCAGTGAGTGACTGTGTCGGGATACTGGTGTCGGGTTACTTGTATTGGGCACCATCATGCCGGGCAACTGTACTGATCCCCCCTCACTTTGTGTGTGCACCTGCCACAGTTTTCCATACTTCTTGACCGCCCGGGACGACTGCTCTCCACCTACCTTCTCAACAAAAGAAACCACCAGCCAGTGCAACCAGGCGGTACGTTTATTTCTTCAAAACAGCTAATTTAGTACATTTTCAGGGAGAAAGGATGTTAAAAACTGGCACGTCAAACCACCCATAAATTAAACTGCAGCTCAGCCACATCAAAACAGCACACAGTGCAGTGTTGTCTCTGTGGCACTATCAGATGGGCATTGGATTCTAAACTGAAAGGTTGGTGGTTCAAGGCCACCTAAGAACATTTATAATGCATATGGGGCACAAAAACCCTGGCACAATATATCAGTTGGGGGGGTGAGGATATAGCATGCACCAAGCAGGAAAGGGATCTTGGGGTTATCATCTCTGATGACCTCAAGGTAGGGAAACAGTGTGACAAGGCAGCAGGTAAAGCAAATAGGATGCTGGGATGTATAGGCAGGGGCATCACCAGCAGGAAAAGGGAGGTCATAATTCCGCTATACAAGACACTAGTGAGGCCCCACCTGGAGTACAGTGTACAGTTCTGGAGACCATACCTAAGTAAGGACATAGACAGGGTAGAAAAGGTTCAGAGGAGGGCAACAAAGATGGTGCATGGATTGCATCACAAGTCCTATGAAGACAGGTTGAAGGAACTGAACATGTACTCCTGGAGGAGAGGAGGAGAGAGGGATATGATAGAGACATACAAGTATCTTACAGGGAGGAACAGGGTGCAGGAAAACACTATTTTTAAGCGAAAAAGATGTTCCAGGACTAGAGGGCATGGGATGAAGTTGGAGGAAGGACGATTCAGAGGAAACATGAGAAAGAATTTCTTCACAGAATGGGTGGTGGACAAGTGGAACACCCTGCCAGAGGAAGTGGTGGGGGCTGAAACAATCACGGGATTTAAGAATGCATGGGATAGACATAAAGGAATTCTGGAGGTCAGGGGTAAGGGGCAACAGACTTCTAGGAAAACAAACTGAACTTACAAGCTCAAATGAGCAGACTGGGTGGGCCATAGGCCCTTATCTGCCGACACTGTTTATGTATCTATGTAGTCAGTAGAACCCCTATTTTGTATAATTGCTCTGGTGAAAAATAGAAACCCAGTGATTATATAAAATAAAATATGGAGTGGTGTGTTGTGAAACTCAAAGTTTACACACACTCTCGGGGTTGAATGCTTTCACATCTAACCCTCGGGTGTGTGTAAACTTCTCATTACATACACCACCCCATACTTTGTTCTCTATATTATCACAAATATTATTAAAGGAACACTGTCAACCCTATAGGCCTCAAGGAGTCCCTTGTTGAAAAAACATTGTTATGATTGTTCACATTCTACAGAGACTGCTAATGTAGTTGGCAATTTGATTCTGATTCCTTTTTTCTTTAAAAAGTGAAACACGGACTGCCCACCTTGCTGGTGTTGCCACACAAAAAAACATGCTTGTTTACATTCCTTCATCAACTCCCAATGCACCTTTCCTGGATTTGGGAACACCCCCACACAGTCCAGCCAGTCATGATGCAGCAGGATGAGAGTAGACTATTATATCCTAAGTGGATGAACTATTTGAGGGTGTTCCTAACATTTAGGAAGTATGCAGCAAGTATAGATGAAGGACATGGAACAAATTAAAGTTGGGTATACTGTAAAACTAAAAGTAGGAACATCACTGGTAATAAAAACACTGTATATGTAACAAAAACATAATATCATTGACTGAGAAACAAGTGATGACTATTGAGCATATGAGAAACAAGCATTTGTCAATGCTGAATGTTCGGCGCTGGTATCTCTTCCCCAAGGAGGGTCATTAGTGGGGTCCCACAGGGATCAGTCCTTGGGCCCCTTCTGTTCAACGCCTACGTATCTGACATAAAGGACAGGAATCAGGAGTGAGATGAGTCTCTTTGCAGATGACTCGAAACTGTGGGCGGTGGTGGATGGGGAGGAGGGAGGCGGCCCTGCAGGGACCTGGAGGCTCTGGAAAGATGGTCTAGAAAGTGGAAGCTGAGGTTTAATGCAGGAATGCAAGGTACTCCACCTGGGGGCCAGAAACCCAGGCCAAGTGTACACCCTGGGGGAAATACTACAGTCTCAATGGCTGAGAGGGACCTGGGGTGGTGGTGGATGTCAAGATGAACAACTCTGAGACTTGTAGGAGGGCAGCAGCCAAGGCCAACAGGATGCTGGGATGCATCGCTAGGGGATCACCTCCAGAAGGAGGAAGTGATACCCTCTGTATAACTGCTTGGTGAGGCCGCACCTGGAGTACTGCGGCAGTTTTGGAGGCCGACTTAAAGAGGGACATTAACCTCCTGGAGAGGGTCCAGAGGAGGGCAACCAAAATGATTTGGGGCTTGGGGACAGGACCTATGAGGAGAGGCTCAAGAGCTGAATATGTACACTTTGGAAAAGAGAAGGGACCGGGGACATGATAGAGGTCTTCAGGTACATGAAGAGGGTAAATAGGGAGGAACAGTGAGGTGCTTCAAGGAAGGAGGAGGGGCCACTAGAGGGCATGGGTGGAAGCTGGAGGGGAAGATTCAGGGAGAAAGGAGGAGGTGCTACTTCACTGAGAGGGTGGTGGAGCCATGGAATGCACTACCTAGGGGGCTGGTGGAGGCAGAGACAGTGGAGGGGTTCAAGAGGGGGTGGGACAGGGTACAGGGGAAGGGTTCAGGAAGCAAAATCCAATGCAGCAAGAATATCCGGAACTGGGAAGGGAGAAGCTAGAGAAGGCGAGGGGGACAGCAAGGTCAGCACCCAGGGTGGGGGCTGACCAAACGAGCAGACACGAAAGACCATTAGGCCTATTCTGCTGGCATTTTAGTATGTTAGTATGTTAGTATGGTATTACAGTTGTACTGGATCTTGCTTGTACGTCACTAAATTCAAAACCCCATTGAAATACATTGAACCGCATACCTGATTTCCTTAGTTTGTGGTCTGGCATTCAAGAGTGAAGACATGTCTCAGTGTTTGTGGTCCAGAGATGATTAAGGTGTTGGACCCCAAGTGGGAAAGCAAGGACTTGGGGGGTTGCTCAGTGGGATGGTTGGTGTGGGCAGCCGTCACGGCCACAACAGAAAATGATGGATGTTTTTCCTTTTTTACAGGGTTTATTTTTTAAACAAAAACCACTTGAAAAGGTTTCTTTATTTCAGGTCGTGACACTGAGGAATTGGGCACCCCCAGTGTCAGTGTTATATTGGGTAGGGTGGGAAGTAGAAGCTGGCACAGAGGATTGGGCACCCCTGTGCTAGAAGACTAATTTGGTTTGGGCTTGGGGGGGGGGACAGTTACAGAGGGGCAGCAACCAACATCGATGGATCTCCTGCTTCCCCCAAATAAAGTTCACAACAAACTGATGCCCTCCTTTTGTTTTGGGCTAAACACCCCCTGCCAATAAATTTTCCATCCAGCAGTCACCCTCTTGTTGTTTTCTGCTTTGCAATTCCCCCAAACTATGCACCTCACAACCAACAGCCATGGTTCTGTTCTTGGAATCCCCTCAATGAACAGCCACCTCCTGTTTCTTTGTGTTTAGCCTCCACCACCCAAAAGTAAACCTCACAACCAACAGCCACCCTCCTGTTGTTTAGTGTACACCTCTAATTTTCAAGGATATTCTAGGCTGTATACAATACTTACCGTAGACTCCTTGGTCTTGTATGAAACATGGAGAGACACAGCCCCAAGACGTTAGCCCAAAACTAATCAGTATGGTTCTCCTCTCCACAAAAGTGATGTGCACACAGAGGGAGGAAGGACTGGCTCAGCTGGGGAGCTTGAAGTTTAGGTCACACAACATGAGGTCAGTGTCAGCTGTTTCGGATGTAAGTTTTAGCCCTCCCACCTTCCTCATCAAGTCAGCCCATCAGGGAATGCAGATGGTAAGTTTGTATAACGCATCTAAAGTATTTGATAGGTATATCTGATTATTGGCTTTGAGATGCCTGTCAGGATAGAAAAACATTATCAAGTTTGCCCTGCATTAGCAGACAAGTCTAGGCAATGCCTAAGTAGCTGCTTTCTTCTCCTTTCCTCCTTGCCTTTTGAACTGCTCTCTGCTACTGGGAAAAAAAGATAAAAACTAGCAATTGGGTGTAGTTGCTGCTTGCTGAATGTGCTGTAGAGTGGGTAGCTATTTAACTCTTGTTGCACACATGCCCTGCTTATTGTGTTTGGAGTCTCTCTCTCTCTCAAAACCAATAAAATCAGGAAGTCAGTTTCATGTTAGAGGCTACAGCCAAGCTCTGTGTCAGTATGGTAGGCAGGATTGTAAATTCTGTACTTGAACTTGAGGAGGACAGCCATGAGAAGCTGGGAAGGACAGTTATATACATATGTATTGTTCTCAACATCCTCTCTTGTAAGTGTGAAGAAGAGTATAAAAATTAAGCCAGGTCAATCCCTCTGTGCTGGAAGACTAATATGGGGGGGGAGAGACAGTTATGGCGGGGTGGCAACCGACATCCATGGATGGTTTTCTTTTTTATAGCGTGTATTTAAAAACAAGCAAACCAAAACTGGGTGACATGAGGCAGGCTGATCTGGACACCGATCAGCTGTATGCTGGGCGGTGCTATGCATATCAAAGGAAAGAGTCACCCTATCATTGGGTCGGCTGTTTCTTTTGAAATACACAAAATTTCTGCCCAGCAAGCCAAAACTGTGTCATGATCAGCCTGGCTGATGATTTGTGTGGCACTAATGTGCCCCTTTCAGACTGCTCTGCATTGGGCCAACAGTGTCACACCTCTCAAAACTCACTTTCTTAACAAAATGTTTGCTACGGGCATGATGAGCATAAAAAACAAGTGTACTGGCTATAATAAGTATAGATTTACGGTAATTTGCTACTTTAACCATATGGTGGCAGTTGACCTGACTAAATTAGCAGTAACAAAAGTTATTGATGAGAAAAGTGTGCAGTGCTAGGCCGAGATAAACTGCATTAGCTAAGTCATAGTGTGGATAAGCGTATACCATTGCCGCAGTGACAGAAAAACAGTGCAGACCATCACAGCAACAGAATCAGCTGTTTGCTGTGATGGTCCATGGAATTTTTGACACTGCTGTCACTGGAGAGTTCGACCCTTCCCCAAAACAACTCAGACTCTGAGTTGGTAATCTATAGTGTGGGGTGCAAGGGGCAGAGCCCCCTGCATGGGGGGTTTGGGAGGGTGAAGCTCCCCATTAAAAACACTTGTTTCCCCTGATGGCACAGTGCTGACTGTTGGCACTGTGTCATCACTGTAATCCCAATCAACAGAATTCCTGTTGCTGCGACTTGGTGGAACCTTGGACAAGAAGGGCCAATGAGGCAAAAAGAGTCCTTTAAAGCAATGCAGAGTAGTGAATGACTGGTAGAACAGTAAGTATTTGGGGGAAAGGTGTTCCAAAAATTTGCAACATTGGCTGCAAAGGCCAGTTAGCCATGGCTGGCCTGAGGAACATCTGTGCCCTAGAAGAGGCTGAGAGCCAGCTGATATCAGTCAATAGATAGAAGGATGCTGCAGGGAAGTAGCAAGGGATGATAAGGAACCTGACCTCAGGAGTCCATCAATAAAAATGGCCTAGAGTAAAGGAACTTTGGCCAGAAGGGGAAGACCAGCCCCAGCCAGACTAAAGGTGGCAGTCATGTGTGAACCTTGGGGTTGGCAAGGCAAAATGACATACATTGTTATATGTTGCACCCCATTTAGAAAGGTTGGATTTATTTGTACCCAGGACTGCAAGAAGGTTGTAAGAAAGTACAGGCAGCTTTGCATTTACCAATATGCAGATTGAGGAGACATGGGGAAAAAAGCCACAGAAGGGGGCATGCAAAACTCACAGGCACATGGAGCTACTCAGCTCCTCAAGAGGGATCCCATCAACACAGATAAGGGAGAGTTTGCACTGAGCTTTGATTAGGAGCAAAAAAAGTATAGCCTCTGACTGTTCGTTGTTTAGAATTAGCTTGTTGGTTGAGTGCCATGACTGAATATATAACAGCAAATCACAATCCAGAATGCATGTGCAATAAGATCACCCTGACATTAACTAAAAGGTTCAAAAAGAGTTATTAACAAATTTCTCTTCCAAGCTTTGTCACAATTAGATACATGATTTGCAAGATACATTACAGGCAAAATGTAACATCAAATTGTAATCCACAACACATGCATGGTTATGTCATCAGGGCAGGGACTGCAGTAACCTTAAGTAGTAGTATTATAAAATAACATAGTAATTTAAGGTTGAAAGAGACTCTGGATCTTTCTAGTCCACCCCCTCCCCACTTCATAATCAGTATTCTGCACAAACAAGTTCTAACCTATAGGGATGCCCTGCCCACACATGTGTTTACTGGGTTTGATCAGATTGGAGATGTGCATGTAAAGCACAGGTCAGAACTTATGCATAATTATGTCACAGTGATCACATGTATAATATCATCACAAAGTATTAAAGAGACAGTTTGGCCTTGTGGTTAGAGCACAAAGTTATGAACCTGGAGACCTGGGTTTGAATCTCACAACTGCCCCTTATTGACTATGTGACCCTGAGGAAGTCACATATCTACTCTGTGATTACCCTACAGTACAGTATCTGTAAAATCTCTCTAATCTATTTTTGTGCTCTTTGAATTCCCAGGTGCACTTAAAATATCAGTAACTTTCTCTCCCCTTCTTCTCATGGATTGTAAAGTACTTTGGGATACATTTTGTATGAAAGACATTATGTAAACATGGGCCCAGATATTCAAACTGTGCCAGGCTGTGGCGCAACCCTGGATACAGATCAACTTGGCTGTGCAGGGGCGTGGACTGGGCGATATTCAACTAAGCTGCGCCATGGCTCAGCATAGTTGAATATCGTACCCTGTCCACCCGAAGTGCGCATGGCGCAGTGGCACTGCACCAGCATCAGTGGCCAGAGTGGAGCATGGGATACGCTAGCACAAGTTCCATTGCGCTAAGTGCATCTACTGCGATATTCAAAAGTTGACATGCAAATGGGGCCATAATGTATGCAAGGTACAAATGGGGCAATTTGCATGTCATTATGGCCCCATTTGCATGCAGGTGCTCCGATCCCCGACGACTTGCACCTGGCACCTTGCCAGGCAGCAGCCTTCGGGGACCGATGCCCCCTGCAGCACAGCAGTGTGCCCCACAGCCTGATCACGGGCATTAGTAAAAGAATTATATGTCTCCTATATCCCTGGTGGTCCAGTGGACCGCTGTCAGCCTGATCGCAGGCTTAAGTAAATAAATATGGTAACCTATATTCCTGGTGGTCCAATGAACCGCTGTCTGCCCGATTGTGGGATTAAATATGAAATTATTGTTGAATCCTATATCTCTGGTGGTCCAATGGACCACTGTCTGCCTGATTGCGGGCTTAAGTGAATCAAAAATTAAATCCTATATCCCTGGGGGGATCCAGTCACATATCTGGAATATGTAGTATGGTATGGGCTGCACGCCCAATGGCTCACGCTGTGGACCAATGGGCATACAGCCCTACTGATGGTATCAGTCGGTGGGCGACGGGGCAGCAGATGGGTGGGGTGCTGCCACCCGCCGCTGACTGGGGGGGAGCAGGGCAGTGGGGATCAGTGGGCAGGTGGGGAGGGGGGGTCCGCTGGACCACCAGGGATATGGGTGTCATTACTATTTTACTTAAGCCCGCGATCGGGGCAGACATTGGTCCACTGGACCACCAGAGATATAGGATTTCATTCATGATTCACTTAAACCTGTGATGGGACAGACAGCAGTCCACTGGACCACCAGGGATATAGGATTTCAGTTATGATTCACTTAAGCCTGTGATTGGTCAGACAGCAGTCCACTGGACCACCAGGGATTTAAGAAACTGTATTTTTAATACCAATGCCCACGATTGGGCAATGGGGGATGCCACCATGGAGGTGTAGCCGGAGCTTGTGGCAGCTGTCATGTTGCGCCCTGCAATACGGCAGCTTACCTGTGGGTGGCTGGCCGTTGCTGCTTTTTTTTTTTGCTCAACTTTGTGCGGTACAGGTAGGGGTTGTGCATACATGCCTCAGCACATCTCGGGCTGAATATTGGGCTGTGCAGAGTATGCATGGGCACGCCCCCCCTACCTGCACCTGCATACATTACTGATGTGCTCCAGTGCATCGGGATTTTTACCAGGCGCAATTCTCATTTGAATATTATGCCGGGGCACATCAGTGGGTTGCGCATGGCGCAACACTGTTGCGCCATTTGCAACCCTTTTGAATATCTGGGCCATAATGTTCCTTCTTTCCTGTTATTCAATGCATACCTATACCATGTTTGATTACAACTAGATGAGTGGTTCTCAACATATACAGTAGCTAATAATGTATCAGCAAGTCACAAGCCAGGAGTCATGGATAATATTTAGGTTAAGCTATCAATCAGTCATTAAGTGCAACTGTAGCTAAACCCAGAGTTGATGTTCGCACAGTAACAACAGCATGCGCATATACCAACATTTCTAAAAACTTCAGAAAATTTACAAATACAACCAACCAAATGGACTAGTACAAAAAAAGATTTTGGGGAGTGAGCTCCCATCTGCGATGCAAATCTACTGCATTGCATACATTCTTTTCACCTGCCACTGTATGAAATAGAATCTAATTTTTATTTTGTATATTTAACTTTGTTTTTTTTTTGTTGCTGATTTCTGTTATTAATTTCACTTATATAACGTCTTTGTAATTTGTACTGTATTTTTACATTTTATGTGTAGCTTAGATAAGAAAACAGGATTGTCTTGTGAACTGGACTGATAAAGTCCAAAATGGCATATTTCCTCTATAAAAATAAATCTTTTACTTTCTTTACTACTTACTTGAGAGGTTCAAACACTTCATGTTACTGTTGCGTGATTACACTTTGAACTTGCTTATAGTTCAAAGATGTTAAATACTGCAGTACATTACACTGATGAAATTATAAACATATTTAAAATGAATTTTTTGCTTTACACCTTTGGGACCGCTGCCCTGATAGTGCTACGTGGTGTGTGGTAAAACATTGGTATTTTAGTGACCTGATAAACTGAACTACTAAACGATTGGAACAACTGAAATTTTAGATGTCTGCAGCTGTGTCAGTTGAATTTCTTGATCTGAAGTTTTGGTCCACTACTAACAAACCTTGTAAATGGGCTAATTTTATTCTATGGGTCAGTTGGTGAATAGTACTCTGTTTGGTTGTTATTAAAGGCTTGAACTGCCATTCCCTGTGCTGACCCCCACCTTGCTTTCCTGCAAAGTGGAACACAGTGAATTTAGAGACGTTCACCATATTGTTTGAGCTCAACAAATTTGGTTTGATGTCTTCTGGTGAATATACTGTACAGGCAGGGGAGGACTCTCAGAACTCACATCAAACTTCTGCTTTTGTTATATTTTAATTTGGTTTTGTTATATGTGTGATTAAGGGTGAAGGAGACTCTTAAGTATTCCTTCATTCTGTCTGAATATTCTGTTACAATTATCCTATTTAATAATTGGTAATGGATGGTTTTGAGAATATTTAACAATATTACAGGTTACAAGTTAAACCTTTTTTGGGTATTCTGAGTCTGCAGTTGTTAATGTAGTTACTACTTATGCCACTGAAAAGATATCTACTAACACACAAAGTGGTAAATTGTTAACTAAAAAGCTTGAAAGCAAAAGACATATGTCTCGAATGGCACATAATTATCTGGCTGAATATGTTAAGAACTGCAGTGTACCACAAGGCTTAAGAGTACTAATAGGACCTAATGTTGGTTTTCATGGCCAAAAACTGTAGGACAGGTGGAACTGTATAAGATGTAAGTGTTCCATATATATTATGGCACCAAACTAGCTACTGAGATTGCCGGCACTGAGGAACTGTTAAGACCGAAAGTTGCTGAAGAAGAATTGCACAGTGCTTTAGAAAGCATTAAAGGTGAACTAGCTAAGCTCGAGGAAACACTGCAAAATTAAAAAAAAATTGAAGTATAAGCATGACATGATTGATTATCGTGATGGCAAAGTGTATAATTGGAGCAATAAAAAAAATACTAAAGGTTTTCCTAAAAAGGCTTTCACTAACTTGAAGCCTCTCAGTAGCTCTGAGGACAGTATACAAGAGAAACATCCAGGGGAAATGCTCTTTGGCCTTTTTTAGAGAGCAACAGAAAGACACAGCAAGAGTAGCATCAAATTCAGGACAATGGTGAGGAGAGTGGGGAAAACAAAACATACTTAACAGATCAGGAGTCTGCAAGAATGTCCAAAAAAGGAACTAAATGGAAAAAGAAACCCAGAAAAGGAAAAGAAAAGGATCAGAGAGGGAAAAAGTGGAAGTAATATGCAATGGGTATTACTACTGTCTGTAGCCTGTCAAAAACACAGTTACAGTAAGTGAGGCAGAAGTTAGAGTTCTTGAAACAGATTTATTATTTTCCTCTACAGATACCCCAAGTTAATTTACCATTACATTAGATGTATGGTGCTTTAATAGGAAGCTGCAAGAGAAACAGCATTTCATTTTCACTAAGAAAACTGATACTCAGAAAATGTAAACCTTAAGCAAATGTTTGGTCTCAAATCACACTAATTACCACCGGAGATCATTCCTTCTAACACAGGTAACTGTTTAGCATGTGAGAGAAAAAAGTAGATTTGTTACTTAAACAGAAATACCCAGTACCATATAATTTGACAAAGTCTGAGAGGGAAACATTAAAATCTGTGCAAAATGACAAAACCATAGTGATACAAAAGGCAGCTAAAAGTGGTGGTATGGTGGTTTTGGAATAAAACCATAGCAATAAAAAAGGTAGATAAAAGTGGTGGTATGATGGTTTTAGAATATGAAAAGTATCAGCTGGAGTGCCTTAGTCAGTTGAATAATATTCAGAATTATAGACCTTTAGATTGAAATCCTACTGAAGGATTGAAATTGGAAATTAAAATCTTGGTGGAAAATGTGATGAAAGAAAATTGGATTGACAACTTGAGTTAGTGAGACATTAATGAAAGCAGATCCTGTAACACCCATTTTTTACTGCTTAGCCAAGATACACAAAGGCCGTGAACCCCCCCCCCCCACACACACACACATGGATGACCTATTTTAGTTGGGATGGACTCTGTCTTGGAGCCTCTTTTGATTTTCATTGATTTTTACATCCAGGAATTTGTTCCTACCATCCCTTCATTTCTTCAGGACTTAAGGGATGTTTTGAAACTCTTGGATGGTCTGAATGAAAAATTGTAAATACTGAGAACTTGTTGCAGGTGACAATGGACATTTTTGCATTAAGGAGTAAATACTTTGAGAAAGGTACTTAACCGCAGAAATGTTAGATTTATCCCCTTCTGAGTTCCTTGTCAGCCTTGCTAAATTGGTGTTCTGCAATAATTTCTTCAAATTTGAAGATTTTGTTTGGAAAAAATTTGCGGTACTGCAGTTGGGTCTACCATGGCCCTATTATACATAAAAAGATTTTAGGTCAGATTTTCAAACAACCTATATTATGGATCCAATGGTCAATGCTTTTTCAGAATATAGTAGTATTTAAACACTGCATAGACCTATTGTTTGTAAGGCAGGGCACTATCGAAAGTCTGATTAATTTTTATCAGTATCTGAATTCATGCAAACCAAACCTGAAATTCTCTTCGGAATACAGTAATGGGAGTATTCCATTTTTGAATTCTGAGATCTCCATAAAAAATGATACATTTCAAACTAGGCTCTTTAGGAAGTCAACTGACAGTAATATTACTTTATATTTTGGCAGCTTCCACCAAAAGTCTTTTCATGAAAATATTTCTTTTAGCCTGTTTTTTTTCATGCCAGAAGGAAATGATCAGATGATAGTTTTGAAAATGAAGTAAAAATAATGGAAAAGAGGGTACATAGCAGAAATTATCCCCAAACTGTAGTACAGATAGTAGCCCTGAAGGCCATGGTTAGGGACAGAAAAACATGGGCTTTTGAACAAAAGGACATTTCGCAGAAGAGGACAATGACTAGATAGTGTTCTTGACCCCAGATACACCAGTTTGTGTTGGGACAAACAGTATTATTCACACATTTTGGAGGGTTTTATGTGCAACAGAGACAGGCGCATAAAGTGTATTTCACTCCCTTTGATTGTTGCCAAAAGATGTAACACTCTAAAGGACTTACTGATCCATTCAGACCATAGCCCTCCAAGAAAACCTGACACAGGTTTCACATTTGGACCAGCACCTGTGGGAAATTTCCCATGTGGTGGCTGTGCTCAGTGTGGTAACATAGAAACATAGAATTTGATGGCAGATAAGGACCGCTTGGCCCACCCAGTCTGCCCATTTCCCTACCTAATGGATAAGCTGCAGATCCTAGTTAACCAGCAGCCTACTTCTTCCTACCCCCACCCCCTAGAATTGCCTTATGACTGTACCATGCATGCTTGAATTCCACCACTGTTTCTGACTCCACAACCTCCTCCGGAAGACCGTTCCATGCATCCACAACACTCTCTGTGAAAAAATACTTCCTTAAATTACCTCTGAGTGGCCCCCCCCATCTTCAAATTGTGCCCCCTTGTTCTTGCACACCACTTTTTTTGAAAGATGCTACCTTCTTGGACTTTGTTGATTCCCTTGAGGTTCTTGAAAGTGTCTATCATGTCCCCCCTCTCCCTCCTTTCCTCGAGGCTATACATATTAAGCTCCTTAAGTCTCTCTTCATATGTCTTCCAGTGCAGACCCTGCACCATTTTAGTTGCCATCCTCTGGACAGCTTCCATCCTGTCTATGTCTTTGCGGAGACTGGGTCTCCAGAACTATACGCAGTACTCCAGATGGGGTCTGACCAGCTGTCTGTACAGAGGGATAATAACTTCCTGTTTTCTACTGGTGATGCCTCTCCCTATGCATCCCAGTATCCTCCCAGCCCTCCTTGCTGCCCTCTCACATTGCTTGCCCACCTTTAGGTCATCTGATATGACTACCCCCAGGTCCCTTTCCATTTTTGTTGTTGTTAGTATCTCACCCCTCATTGTGTACTCTTCCCCTGGGTTTTTGTTTCCCAGGCGCATTACCTTGCACTTCTTAGCATTGAATCTAAGCTGCCATACATTTGACCATTCCTCTAGCCTTGCCAAGTCCCTTGTCCTGTAACACTTACAGGTTAACATAGAGGATAGTGTATGGACAACAGTGAACAACAACACTGTTGTTCACATTGAGAGGTTGTCATGACAACCAAGAAAACCTCGAGAAGTGAACAAGTGTTGTTGTTTACTCTTGCCCATACACTGTCTTTTGTAGTGCATGGGCAACAGTAAATCGAAAACAGCTTGTGCCTTCCTCCTTGGTTGTGATGTGATGTCTGAGACCCGCCCCCTCGACCGTCCCCCTCCCCACCGCGCTGTGTACAAAGACTCCACTCATTCCTGGTCCACAGTTGGTGTACTACTATGTGCCAGCAAAGATTTCAAAGAAAACGACACTTACTGGCTCCTCCTGTGCCTTCTGTTAACTGCCGTCCATTCTGTGACAGCCGACAAAACCACAAGTTGCATATGCGCACATGTGATCTGTGCTGTTGTACCATCGATGTGATGTACCCATGATGGTACAACAACATCGTGATGTCACATCAATGGTACAACAGCTCTAGGAAAAGCTAGATTTCCGATGAATACAACATTCTAGCATGCGCTATAGACTTGTCCAATGAGTACAGAAATGAGACTGTTAAAATATTGCAGAGTATTTCATGTTTCATCACTGTTGTGGTTTACCTTTTAAAATGCTCCTTCAATAAAGGCTATATATGCAAGACTAAGAGTGAATTGCAAGAACAGTTTCAGAGCATAAATCCTCAATAAGGAGAGAGGATGAAAAATCAAACCTCATTATGATATTGGTATCGAGGGAGTCAGTATTCCCAAAACAAGAGGGAATTGGGAGACATTCTTCTTGGAGCATGAGGCACACTGGATTTAAAGGTTTGGTACATTGAGACCTGAGATTGGTCTCAGTGAAGACATTGACTGGGCATCTATTCTGTGACCCCCCCCGTAGGGCTCAATGTCATTGTCCAAAGGCTTCTTATATGATTTTGTTTCTCTTTTTTGAGAAAAGTTGTAATGATTCTGAATGGTCAAATGTACCATTTAGGTTTTTATGTATTTGAATGGATTTTTATGTAAAAAGTTCATTTTTTTCCTGTATATATGTTTGCCTTGTTGACCAATGCTTCTCAGGCTTGACCTCCCTTTGTGTTCTGTGCATTTTTTTACTTTTTTTTTTTCACTTAAGTCCTCTACTTTGTTCTGGATGTGCATGTATACTGCCTTAACTTGCTTGTTATAACAATTGTTTAAAACATGAGTGGCTTTTCTGTATGTTTAGCAGTGCCAAATTGCTTGAGTTCAATGTTTCTTGCTTTGTGAAATACACTGTGGTACACTCTTTGAGTGTTTCGGTATTCTAGCACAGCTGATGTCACCACATTAGATGCTTCACCATTTCTCACCTACATGAATGTGATGACACATGCAGCTGCAACTAGAAGAGGTAAGTATGGAGAACACACAGCTTCCATGCTGCTATGGCGTTTTTGAAAGTGAGCTCCCATCTGTGTTGCAAACCTGGTGTATAACATACACTGTTGAGAGGTTTAAGTACTTTATGTTACTGGTGAGTGATAACACTTTGAACTCACAAATAACTCAGAGATACTAAATACTGCAGTGTATTATACTGATGAAATGATAAAAATACTTAAAATTACTATTTCCTTTACACCTTTAGGTGCACTGCCTTGATAAAACTACAGGGTATCTGGAAAAATGTTGGTTTTATATGGTGACTGGAAAAACCGAACTATTAGCTGACAAAATACTGAAGATTTGGATGTCTTCAAGTGTGTATGTTGAGTTTCTTGATGTGAGATAAATCTGAATAAGTAATAATTAAGAAATGACAGGCTTACTCTAAGAAATCCAGGTTTCAAACTTGATCTGAAAATTGTGACCCTATAGAGCACACAACAGGCATATTTTTGTATGTGTATACTGGTATCATATAGCATGCATTGTGGGTGATATGTGGCAAAGAGGATTGGGAGAAGACTCATGAGGATAGAGTCTCTTTAGTACTTCTAATGTGATACATTAGGTGGAGTCCTTACTAGAACTACTGGTAAATTTTAGGTGAGGTGATAGCAAGCTACTCAGGCAAAGTACACAGCATGCTCTATCCTTGTACCCAAAGCAAGAAGGTACTGCTGCTGTAGTAATATAAAGGACTGAATACTTGTTGCTTTAGCGTCCAAATATTAGTAGGTACTTCTTTTTTTTTAATAAAGCAATTCTAGTTGCCGTGTTGGTCCTTGTAACACAATATCTACACAAAGAGATGATTAGATGCCTTTTATTGGACCAACAGAGTTGCTAAAAAAGAAAATAGGTGCTTTGAGCTTTTGATTTACACAGAATTCTTCATCAGAAAACAATGACCCAAAATGTTGGAATAATAAGCTGGAATGCCAATTTCTTATTATGGGCACTTAGCTAAGCCTTTAGCCCCATGTCACAAAAGTTGCATAAAACCATATAAACATTGTAAGACTGGCTCAGATCTTACTTTACAACCTACTGTATATCAGTTCTGGATAAATGGAATAACGTTTCCATCACACCCTCATGTAATATGTAGAAAAAAATATATATTTTATTTTTCCCTGTACAATACTACTAATTACTAATAAAATTTGCATAGATATAAAACATTGTAAACATAATGAAAATCAGCATAAATACAAAACAACAAAGGTTTTAGAAAACAAACAATTGAAGCAAAAGTACGCAGCATGTAGTTTTGATAACTTTTGCAAACATTAAACTTGTTACTGTGGGGGGGCGCTGATGAGCCAGCTAACCTAAAGACTCACATTTCTACTGCTCCCTGAGCCACCACAAAAAAAAAAGAAAATATAACTATTTCAACTTAAGATATAAATATTGGAAGCCAAAGGAGGTTGTTGGAAGGCAGGATGGATGAGTATGTGGTCTCAGCTACAGCGAAAAATGCTCGTACTACTGGGAAAACACAGAGGAAGCAACCACCGACCTTGCAAGAGGAAAATACAGCCCGGGTCTCCCTCTCGGCAGGAGAAGTAAGTGCACTAGGCCGCAAGGTCACCCAACAGGTTTTGGTGGCATTGGAGCCTAGGTTTACCAGCTTGGCCATGAATTTCGATCGTAAATTGCAAGAACTGGTAGATCTGCATGCTACTCACGCTACATGACTGTGCGAAATGGAACAACGGATTTCTGATCTAGAGGACACAACAACTCCAGTACCGGAACAACTTACTATAATGCAGAAAGAGATGGAAGAATTAAAGGATCTACTAGATTATCAGGAAAATTATCATCGTCGACTGAACCTGCGCCTCAGAGGATTGCCGGAGGGTCTGGAGGGGCCAAATATCATTGATTTCTGCGCCAAGGTACTGCCAGAACTTTTGGGTATCTCATTAAAGAATGGGCGTATAAAAATCGAAAGGGCCCACAGATCTGTTATGCCGAAACCGGGGCCGAATCAGCCTCCGAGGCAGATAATCATGAGGTTTCATAATTACACTGATAGAGAATCTGTCTTAAAAGCTTACTGTGCATGCTCTGATCTTCAATACAAGGGACGTCACCTATTTATTTCACAAGATTACTCTGCATGTTTACTCAAGAGGCGCCGGGCCTTCAACCCTGTGATGGCGCAGTTACGGGAGGCTAAAATTGAGTGCTATATGTTGTATCCAGCCACCCTTAAGATCAAGCACGAAGGAGCAATGTACTCCTTTTGGGAAGTGCCCAAAGCAGAAATATTTGTTCAGGAATTGAAAAGGAAGATTGGGTGATAGAGTTCTGCCCTACGAGATGGAGTAGTTACAAACAGGAGGCAGGTCAAATGGTGTATTGGAGACTAATATTGAAACATACAGGTGTTCGTTTTCTTTTTTGTCTTATGATGGACATTGGTCCTTAGAGAAACAAGGACTGGGCTGACCGGTGCAACTTCAGTCCGTACGAGGAGAACCCTTGAGTGAATGTGGGACTAAGGTCACATTGCAGCATGCGCAAGATTTTATTTTTTGCACTTGGACTGGCTCCCTTTATTTTATAATCTCCATGATGGTAATGGAGGAAAGTATAAACCCAGATGGGGAACAGATGCCTGGCACTAAGGACTCGTGTTGGTTTTTTACCATCAACAGACTTAAATGGCACTCCGAATTTTAAAACTGCGCGGTTAATAATAGGATTGAAGTTAGAAGGCAGAGTACTGTAAAGTTTAGGAAGGTGGAGGAAAGGAAAGTGAATGAAAAACAATGCAAACCTTTTGCTTTATAGAAGTATAGATATAATGGTGTCAGGGAAGAGTTGTGGGGGGGGGGGAAGGAACCGGGACTTGAACAGATAACGTGGGATGGTATGGAAGGAAATCGTGGGGAGGCAGTGAGTGGGCTTGGTCCCATTCTTTAAGGGTAAACCTCCAGCTTGAATAAGAATCTGGAAGGCCACATTTTTGCAGCTGGCAGTGCGCATAGTCCCTTCGCTACTGAGGGGGTGGGGTGTATGGTATAGAGGCAAGGCTGAAATGGAAGGGAATTCTTCCTTATTGTGATTATAAGGTATAAATGCTTCTAACAGGCCTATATAAAGGGTTATAATTATAAGTTTTTTATAAATTAAATTGTGGCGGCTTGGGGGGGATGTGTTTGTCTGATAAAGGGCAGGGATTGTAAAATGTCTGCTTATTGCAGTTACTGTTACAAAAGAGGGGAAGGGAGACAAGAAAACAAGGGAGGGGGAGGGAGGAGGAAAGGGAAGGGAGGGTGGGTTTGTATATAGTTGTTGTTGAAATGTTATGTTGTATGTTTTTACTCATTTGCAGAACCAAAAGTAATACCAATCTAAGGATGTGGGGGGTTGGAGGAGGGAGGTTGGGAGAAATGAATGAATCTTTGATGAAGGGGAAAATGCAACGAGATGGAAGATGGCTGGACTGAAAGAATTGACCATTGTCTCATGGAATGTTAGGGGAATAGCTACACCCATTAAACGCAAGATGCTACTGACGGCACTGAAATGTCAAAGCACTTAAGTTGCCATGTTGCAGAAAACCCATCTCACGGATAAGGAGCATGTGAAATTAAAGAGAGGGTGGGTTGGGGAATGTTATTCGTCGGCTTATCAATCTCATAAGAGAGGAGTAGCTGTTCTCTTATTTAAAAACTTACCATTTAAGAAAGAAAGACTTGTGATTGACCCGGACGAAGGGAGGTATGTTTTTGTAATGGGAACTATACATGGGGAGAGAGTTACGTTTGAGAGTGTTTACGCCCCTGCAGTGCACGAGCCAAATTTCTATAGAACATTAATTGCTCTCTTGACAGCGGAACAGTTCCGACATTTAATATTAGGGGGCGACATGAATTGTTTGTTTAACCCAGCTCTAGATCATTCAAAGGATAAAGGGGCTCCGAGAGGGGTGATTCGGGAATGGTTGGCGGGGATGTGTGATTTGGATTTAATTGATGGGTGGTGAACAGCTAATCCTATGGTTACAGAATATACCTTCTTCTCACACCCACATCAGACCTGGTCTTGTTTGGACTATGTCTTGCTCCCTCGGACCTGGTATTTTCGGATCGGTGACATCAGGCACAGTCCAATTCATATATCGGACCATGCGATGGTCATTGTGACATTGAAATGGGGAGGGGAAAGAAAGAATCCCATCATGTGGATATTCCCTAACTATCTGTTAACTTATAAAAAATTTAAGGAGTATATGCAAGATCAGTGGAAGCTGTATGTACAAACTAATTCAGAGGCAGCTACCTCTAGAGCTATTTTCTGGGATGCAGGGAAAGCGTTCATGAGAGGATCTATTATTAGCTTTGTAGCTCATCATAAGCTAAAATTAGGAAAGGAGGACACACCTGGAACAGCGGCTCAGGGTCCTTGAGGGAAAAGCAGCTAGAGGGGAGGGTGGGGAGAATGTACAGCAGTTACTGAATGGAACTAGGGAAGCCCTCAATAATCTGTTACTGGGAGAGGCTAGGAAAACTTGCCTTTTCCTCAGGAAACATTTTTAAGAATGGGGTAATAGACCGAGTACTATGTTGGCCAATAGGGAAAAGGGGAATGCATCTGATTCATGCTGTAAGGGAGGAAGATGGGGTATTACGGAAAGATATCGGAGGTATTGGAGAATGCTTTAGGAGATTTTATTGGAGACTTTATCAGTCATAAGTTGGGGAAGGAGGAGAAGAGATGAGAGATTTCCTGAATGCAATAACTTTACCCAGGGTCACACTAGCACAATGGGACTGGCTAGACTCAGATATAACAAAAGAATAAATTATAAAAGTGATTGGGGCCCTTAAGAGAGGCAACAATATGTCTGATTCTGAAGGCAGGAAAGGACTTACTTGAATGCTCCTCCTTTAGACCGATATCCCTCCTAAACTATGACTCCCAAGATATTGGCCAAGGTTCTGGCGAGCAGATTGGAAATATTACTGCCGAGGCTCATTCACCCAGACCAGACCAGGTTTATTCGGGATAGGTATTCTTATCACAATATGCTAACCCTGTTAAATGTGATTTGGGGAGCGCAATATCTAGGTGAGGAGGTGCATATTCTTTCTATGGACGCGGAAAAAGCGTTCGACAGGTTGGAATGGCCGAATTTGATGGAGGTTATGGCCCAGTTTGATCTGGGTAACAACTTCATAGGAATGGTGCAGCGAATGTATACTAGTTCTAGAGCTAGAGTGTTAGTGAACTGTATATTATCAGACAGTTTGGAGTTAAGTAGAGGAACCAGACATGGGTGTCCCCTGTCTCCGCTATTGTTCACATTGGAGCTTGAACATCTAGCCATAGCTATTCGATCACATTTGGAACTAAAAGGGGTACGGGGGAGGACGGGTAAAGAAATAAAACTCTCCTTATACGCAGACGACATGCTGCTATATGTTGCTGAGCTGGACCAGTCTATGCCTGTATTATTAGGGTTAATAGAGCAATTCTCCCAGTTCTCAGGATATAAGTTAAATTTGGACAAATCAGAAGAAATGATCATCGGGGGACCTAATAAGGGGAAGATTTTAAAGAAATCGAAGTGGGGTCTTAGAACAGTCCATGAAGCTATCACATATTTAGGAATAAGAATAGGCAGAAATATTGAGGGTTTATATAATCTTAACTATGGACTGCTGCTGCAGACAATAATGGCAGATTTGAATAGATGGCAGGAGCTCCCTATTACATGGTTGGGTAGAATTAATTTACTTAAGATGAATGCACTGCCACGAATATTATACTGTCTGCAGATGCTTCATCTTGGAATCAGGAGGGTAGATATTAAGAAGTTGGAAAAAACCTTTACTGTCTTCATTTGGTGAGGTAAGCGACCCAGGGTGGGGTTAGCCAGACTAAAAGCACCAACAGAGAAAGGGGGACTACAATTCCCAGACTTAGAAGTTTACCATATGGCTACTCAGTGCCGATATGTCCAAGATTGGGTTGGGAGATCAGAAGAGGCTGGTTGGCTTGACTTGGAAGAGAGGGGATGTCCTGGTAGGATTTCAGCATACTTATCAGTTAGAGGCTGGAAGGCCTTTCTTGATTTACCGAATCCCAATCCCTTAGCTAAAGTGGTATTGGTGAGTTGGAGAAATATGAGTAAGAGAAGGGAGGTGGGACGGGAGGATACACTGTTGTTGCCCCTGAAAGGGAACCCTTTTTTTCTCCCTGGAATAGAGGACAAGGGATACTGGGAGTGGGAGACAAGGGGGGTTCACTGCTTAAGACAGTTATTCAATCGGAATGGACTTGATACATTTGAAAATATACAGGCTTGGACTGGCTTAGGCTGTCAACATTTTTTTCGCTACCTGCAACTTAGAGCCTATATAGGTTCTATTGGTAGTTTACAAAATTCCGGGTCTAAGTGGGAACAAATTGAACAAATGATAATTGTAGGGCAAAAAAATGTAAGGGCACCATCCGAAGAACAGCAAGAGAAGGAAGAACTTGTCTTCCAGATAAGACACTGAGCACTAAAATGCTTTGGGAGAGAGATTTAGGGATCCCTATAACAGAAGAGAATTGGAAGTTAATAATTCGGCTCTATCAGGGCATAATGTTATGTAATAAATATAAAGAATCTTACTATAAATTCTGTCACAGATTGTACTGCCCGCCATTAGTGGTTCATAAGTATAATCCGTTAATATCCCCCATGTGCCCTAGATGTAATAAGGATTTAGCATCATATTATCATTATTTCTGGGCCTGCCCGGTGCTATAAGACTTTTGGGGAAAGATTGTAATGGAGTTAAGAAGGATTATGGGGCAACAATATACTAAATCACCATTATTGTTGCTTTTTGCCATAGAAATAGCAGAGGATGGGGAATGGGTCCTGGTTAAAAGATGGCTTAGAGTGGTTTTGGTCATGGCTAGGCATTGTATTCTTAATACCTGGGTAAATGCGATGAAACCTACTGTATCCCAATGGAAGGCTCTGATACTGCAAACCCTTACATTGGAGAGACTGATATATGTCACTAAAGACAAGGAGGAGCTGTTTCAAAGAATGTGGCAGCCATATTTGGAGTCACTTACAGTAGCTGATAACATTATGCTGAGGGAGGGATGGATATAATAAAAATGGTCTGGGGTGAATGTGAATAACAGATTAACCTCCCTGGGCAAAGAAGACGATGAATTCTTAGGTTCCCTTCTCATGGTTCTCTTGCTGCCCCCAACCCCCCACACAGATAAAGGATGGAATGATTGGTTTTAAGGTAGGAATGAGTAAGAGAGTGGATCGATTGTATATAAGTTATTAATTGTTATTGTAACATGTGTGTTGTGTAAAGTAATGTATTGTATGTGTCTTTTGTCGAAATGTCTGTCTACTATGAGAAAATTAATAAACAAATAATGCAAAAAAAAAACTTGTTATTGTATAAAGATTTCAGATAGCTTTATCTTATTAGTGTTTCAAAACTTTTCTTTGTACTTATTCCAAATACCTTTTCTTTGGAAAAAATGTTTACATTATTACTTTAAATTTAAGCTTGAATTATGTACCCAACTCTGTAGTATCTAAGACATTATTTTTCCATGCAACCTCCCAGCTGAGCCCAATTAGAATATTATAAAACAATTACAGGTAATTTAAATAATACTTAGACATCTGGTTAGCTGTGGAGTCTGGTTTCTTCCTTAATTTCAGAATATTGGTGATAGTTCTTTTCCCTGGATAGCAAAGTTATTTTAGTGGCTGGACCTCATTGGTGTTCCTGTTTTTACTCTTGTCTCTTCTCGAACCCTGGACTTTGGACTCATCAGTTGTCAACACAGCACTGCAAACCTGCTTCTGGCTGATGGACATCAGTAGGCAGTCTTTGTCCTTTTGTTCTGATTTTGGAGGGAATTAAAAAAACATCACTTAACAGTCAAAACATCCACTGCATGAACATAAGTCTTTGCTGCACCAGGATTTGGAAGATTCTGCTGTGAAAAGTTATCTTTCCTTGTGGCTGGCTTTGCTGCAGTTCCTGTTTCCTTCCACACTTGAACCTCAGGCTCTTAACCGCAGCACCACTGGTATAAAACAACAATGAAGGCTTGGTCCCTTGCTGGTCCAGACATCACCAGGCAGGCCCCTTGGCAGGCTTAGGCAATGGAAGGGATTTCCAAACAATAAGACAAACAACAACATTAGCAGATCCCCAGACAAAGATCCGTTCAACATGCAGCGTAGGCAAAAGGAAGTCATTGTTTTCTGATGAAGGATTATGTGTAATCCGAAAGCTTAAAGCACCTATTGTCTTTTTTTTAACAACTCTGTTGGTCCAATAAAAGGTATCAGATCATCTATTTGTGTGGATCTTTTTTAATAAAGATGATGATTATATGGGCACTAAAACCTGTTCATCAGAATCTGTGCACCATGCAGCAATATATACTGGTCATTATAGTCTCATGAACTAAGGGTATTTCTAATGCCTCCTAGGAACCATTTTCCCCATATCATTTCTAATTTGATTTATGATTACAGACTTTGTTTTATTAGAGAGAACACAAACCTTGCTTTCTTTACCTTTAATTGCAAATTTTGGCATGTTTGTGTCTTCACTTTGAAATAATCTTGTTAGGTTCCTTATTGATGCTTCTGTTTTCCTGTCAGAGATTCATTTTTTGTAAATACTGAATGGTTCCTGAATCCAGTGATAATGGTTGAGCAGATGCTCATAGTACAAGATTCACTACAAGGTCTCCATCATAAAAATGAATATATGATACAGAAAAAGCAGCATCAATAAGGTAAAAATTGCAAATACATATATCTACATAATATTCAAACATAAATATAAACTTACTGTTCTTTATGAACATTTATTTTCACATCTCATAAAACAATGTAAAAAATCAAGTTGATATTATAGAGATTTATGGCTGGGTTTTATGGTTTTTCACTAAATAAAATTTAGCAAATGAAGTCCAGATTTTCTCCCAAACATGGTGGGATTTCCCAATAGAGTAATGAATTTCTTCAACTTGGTCAGTTCTATCATAAGATTAATCCATTGCTGTATCATTGGGAGATTGGAACTTTTCCATTTCAAAAGTATAGCCTTATTGGCTGTGATAAATGCTAAAAGAATGAATTTCTGTTGATATGTGGGAAGGTAGCTAGTTGTATATTTGCCATATAGGATAAATTCAGCATTTAATTTTGGCTGAATCCCCATGCAGTTAGATATACATTACCTGTCAAAATCTCATGCCAGAATTTTAATACAAAGGGCATGTTTTGAACATGTGAATCAAAGAGATGAGAGAATATTTGCACCTTGGGCAGGAATCAGTAACGCTGGAATTTATTTTTTTTGTTTAGCTACTACTTTCTGCTCCTGTTGCTGTGGTCCCTATGTCAGGAGGGAGCCCCAGCCCCATCCCCTGGCATCTACCAGCCAGTGCTATTACCCCCAGGGCTTACCCCCCCCAGTGGGGCTGGCGGAGTTCCCCAGCCTCCACTGGAGACAGGATCCAGTGTTTCCAGCGCTGTGGCTAGCCAGGAGCAGGGCATGCAAGGTGCCCTCCATCACGCACTGCAGCAATGATTTCTCCTCCACTTTCTTCCTGAAGAGGAGGCGTGCAATGACACCAGCAGAGGGAGCATGCATGCATCTGCATGTGCACCTCTAGGCATCTACCCCATCTCCAACCCCCTTCTGCTGCATTGATGCACTGCCCCCCAGCCTCCACTAGGGATAGTCAAGCACCGACCACTGGTGTCCCCCTTCCCCAGAAAAGGAGAGCAGTCCCTTGGACGCTCAATAGTTCTTGAACATGGGTCCCTGGCGTAGTGCGAAGTATGGCATCTGGTGCCTCAGCCCTCTGTGCCACCGGGTCAGCCAGAATTCATTTTATTTAATTTAGCTGGAGTGAAGTATGTCTAATGAATGATATTGTATTGGATGTGCTGTCATTTAGATGATATCAATGTTTTAAAAAGAGATTGTAGAATTTCTAGCCATCTCTCCTGTGAAAATGAAGTGTTTAAGTCCTGTTACCATTTCGTCTTTAAATTAGAAAGAGGTTTGTCTCTAAATGTTACTTAAGTAATATACAATCTGGAAATTAGTTTCTTAGTGGGAGTGTCCGGAACTAAATAATTCAGTATTGGTGAATTTTCCAGCATACTTAAACCATTGTTTATTTTTAATCAAAAAATCTCTGAGCTGGAGATATCTAAAAAAAAAATGTGTTTTGGACTTTTGAATATTTCTTGAATTTGAGGGAAATTCAAAAACTGCCTTGATGATAACACTTTTTCACATGCGTCAGTCCCTGAGTTTTCCTGTACTTATACTCCAATGAATTGGCAGTTGAGGGAAACTTACAGTTACCAACTATAGTGAGCTTATTTTATACCATTTTGTCAATGTATGTGATTCTGTCCAAATCTGAACTGAAGAAATAGTTGAAGGTAATAAGGTCAAATTCTTACCTATTGGAAGAGATGCAAACAAAATATGTGATAATTCTGCATATCTGTTTTTATCAAGTTCTGTTTGGCAACCAGTTTTATTCAAATTTCTAAACCAGCATTGTAATTGACTAAGCTGCCCAGCGTAATAGTATAATTTGTAATCTGGAAGTCCTAAACCTCCATTAGCTTTAGGTGAGACAAAATGTTTCATAGTAATTCTGTTTTTTTTAATGTTTCCATGAGAACTCACATTCTTTTTTCATGCCATGATTTTTAAAGGGATTCATAGTTTCATAAATCAGCTGAGATGTGATTAAACTTCAGTACCAAAGCAAAGGGACCGATGAGCCTAATGGGCTTCTAGGCCTAGTTGGTACAACACCAGCACCTCAAAAGGAGCAATTGTTTCAGTCAATCAAATTGCTGTTTGGCAAGTTTATTAAATAAAACTATTTAGACAGCAGCAGTTCACTTTGCTACACCAGTATACTTCCATATCTTTTCATTTGTATTAGATATTATATCAGTCTTTATAGTTAGCGAACATTAGTTCATTGGCACATCTCTTTAGTCATGGAATAAATAAAGTTCTCAGTTCAATAAATATTGGAGATAACAAAAGTGTTTGTGCACTACATCAGAATCAAAGAAAAATGTGCATAAAGTGCAGAAAATGTGCAAGAATAAAGTGTTCATTCAAAACATTTTTGTTTGCAATTTGCTACAAAAGAACCTTTATGGGAGAAGGGTTTAGGATCAACAAGTTAGCTATTAAATGAGTGGATCCAAATAACATTCACAGATATAGAACACTAGGTATACATGCACTGGAAAACTTAATGGAAGTCCTGGTCACTAGTCCCATCCTTTTCTGGGCAAGCATGACAAACTGTGTGTAAAATTGTACAGGTTTTTATATCTGAAGTTTGCAGGCTATATTTCCCTCTGCTAACAAGCATACTAAAATAATGCCTGGTACAGCATTCTTCGTTTAAAGAAATTACGCTTCTCCACCCGCTGTTAATTCAATACCCAGATTTTTGATTTAAAGTTCAAACAACAACTGAATCCATAAACAGTTTGATGAGGTACAAAAAAAGAAAGTACTTATCGAGTACTTTTTAGCCACTAACAAATCCCTTAAGAGCTCTAAATCAACGTCCTCACTTGGAATCTCACAACAGAAAAAAATGGAACAGATATAGCCAGTCAATCATGCATATGCTAAACTGCTCAGTGCTCCATGCTGCAGTGGTAAAACTTGAAGTCTATAAGTTGTACAAATCGAAAAAAGTCATAGAAGAAGTTTGCACTGCATGGCATGAGCACCAGAGAATGCCACTGAGAGCAACACCGAGTAGCGGCTAACATAGCAAGTGGTGATGTTTTGGGAAGAACCCTTCATCAGACCAAAAGAAAAGCCAGGAATGTGGATTTAAATTTGTTATAAAGTGCATGCACAGTGAAGATAAATCAGATGATAAATTGATAAAAAAGACCCTTTATGGTGTCATGCGCACAAAGGCAAAAACAAGTGTATTGAACCTATGTTCACAGCATAAAATTCAAACACCTGTTTTTGCCTTTGTGCGTATGACACTACAATGGGTCTGTTTTATCAGTCTGTCACCTGATTTTTCTTCACTGCACAGGCACTTAGTGACAAATTTAAATCCACATTCCTAGCTTTCCTATTGGTCTGATGAAGGGTTCTTCCTAAAACATTACCATTTGCTGTGTTAGCTGCTACTTGCCATTGCTCTCGGTGGCGTGCTCTGGCGCTCACGCTATGTGGTGCAAACTTCTTCTATGACTGTTTTTGATTTGCACAACTCAATGGACTTCAAGTTTTACCACTGCAGCATGGAGCACTGAGCACTTTAGCAAATGTGTGATTGATTGGCTGCATCTGTTCCATTTTTTCCTTTGTGGGATTCCAAGTGTGGATGTTGATTTGGAGCTCTGAAGGGATTCGTGAGTGGCTAAAAAGTATTCGATAGGTACTTTCTTAAATTTTCACCTTATCAAACTGTTTGTGGATTCAGTGATTGTTTGAACTTTAAATCAAAAATCTGGGTATTCAATTAACAGTGTGTGGAGAAGTGTCATTTCTTTAAAAGAAGAATGCTGTACCAGGCTTTACTTTAGTATGCTTGTTAGCAGAAGGAGCCTCGAAATATAATCAGCAATCTTCAGATATAAAAACCTGTACAATTTTAAAAACGGTTATGCTTGTCCAGAAAAGGATGGGACAAGTGACCAGGACTGCCACTGATTTTTCCACTGCATGTATACTTACTGTTCTAGATCTGTGAACGCTATTTGGAACCACTCATTTAATAACTAACCTGTTGATCCTAACCCTTTC
This sequence comes from Neoceratodus forsteri, assembly GCA_016271365.2. Classification (NCBI taxonomy): domain Eukaryota; kingdom Metazoa; phylum Chordata; order Ceratodontiformes; family Ceratodontidae; genus Neoceratodus; species Neoceratodus forsteri. The sequence goes on along the minus strand of CM057450.1, from coordinate 1,178,997,160 downwards.
TCCCACAAAGGTTCTTTTGTAGCAAAGTGGAAACAAAATTGTTTTGAGTGAACACTTTATTCCTGCACATTTTCAGCACTTTATGCACGTTTTTCTCTGATTCTGATGTAGCACACAAACTCTTTTTTATCTCCAATATTTATTGAACTAAGAACTTTGTTTATTCCATGACTAAGGAGATGTGCCAATTAACTAATGTTTGCTATCTAACTACAAAGATTGATATAACATCTAATACAAATGACAAGATATGTGAGTATACTGGTATAGCGAAGTGAATTGCTGCTATCTAACTAGTTTTATTTAATAAACTTGCTGAATAACAATTTGATTGACTGAAATGATTGCTCCTTTTGAGGATCTGGTTTTGTACCGACTAGGCCTAGAAGCCCACTAAGCTTGTTGGTCCCTTTGTGTAAGTCCAATTTCTGCCTTCAAGTGCACTTTGGAGTTTTCAGAGCTAGGGAGCTGGGAGACTTTTTTCTGATTCTAAACCTCAGTACCAACAGCAAAGTAACACCCCATATACTGTACAGTGGGTCAGGTATACTGACTTTTATTATTTAAATGCTAGCCTGATCTGCTGACTTATTTTCTCTAACAAGGGGAAAAAACAAGATTATTTAAAATCTAACAAATGTAAAAGCACAGTATGGCGATGAAGGATACTATAGAAATGGCCAAATTCCTAATGATATTAAAAAAGTTCAAGCAAGGTTTCTTCCCTTTCAGAATAAGAGTTGCTGGATAGTTTGATTTAGACCAAAATTTGTCTTGAACGAAGATGGAATAGCACAAAAGCATTTGTAGCCCCACCAGTCCCTTCTGCAGGTGACTAGCAAACTAAGCAAAATAAACTGCATTTACATACACTGTGATGCATTCTTTCAAATTACTTTATGACAAGATAGTGAAAAGGCGTACAAGGAAGGGTGAGAAGAACTTAATAGGAAGGATGGATGGGCAATGAATAGGATCAGGTCTGTAGCTGTGACAGAATGATTAGAAGGAAGTGCTGAAACAGTCATAACAGAGTCTAAGTAGATGTCTTGAAGTGTTAATTTGAAAAGTATCCTAGCAGGAACACAGACTGGTAAAGATATGAGACAGAGAGAGAGAGTGGCGGTGGGGCTCAGTGGGCGGTTGGGGAGGGGGGGTACCACTAGACCACCGGGGATATTGGACATATTTTAATTTTTTATTACAAATGCCCACTATTGGGCAGTCAACGGTCCACTGGACCACCAGGGAGTTTGGGGATATTTATTTCTTACTAATTCCCTCGATCTGGACCACCAGGGATATTGGATGGAATTCTGCATTTTATTTACAAATGCCCATGATTGGGCATGGGGGGGTGCCGCCAGGTGCAGTCAGAGCTCGGGTAGCCACCCACAGGTGGCAGCTGCCATGTTGCACCCTGCAATGCGGCAGCTCACCTGTGGGTGGCCATCCGTTGTTCCTTATTTTTTTGGATCAACTTTGTGCTGGCACAGGTAGGGGTTGCGCATGCATGGCTCTGCACATCCTGGGCTGAATATCGGGCTGTGCAGGGTATGCATCGGCATCCCCCCCACCTGCAACTGCATACATTACTGATGCGCTCCAGCGCATCGGGATTTGTGCCACGCACTTTTCCCTTTTGAATATCGTGCCGGGGCGCATCAGTGGGTTGCACATGGTGCAACACAGTTGCGCCATGCACAACCCTTTTGAATATCTGGGCCAAAGATTTTATTGAATTTCCAAATTTTACAGAAACATCATAGCAGCAACATAGTCATATGTAAACAAAATTGTTGTCAAGTCAATAGTTCAATAGTTTCAAACATCTAATACCATATGAGGAAACCCCCATAGACATGAATCTAAACACTGAATCCCTCCCATGTCATTCTCACTCCTATAAACTATTAGTTGTACCTCTGATATATAGATGACATATTCCTCATTTGGACAGAAGGTAAACACGCCCTTAAAAAGTTCCATTAGGATTTCAACAACTTTCACCATTCTATAAAACTCACCATTGAATACTCCACCACCAGCATCAATTTTCTGGGTACCACAGCCCAAATCACCAAAGATGTACGTATACAAACTGCTGTTTAGTGAAAACGCACTGACAAGACACCAATACCTGCATAATTCCAGTTTTCACCCAAGGCACACAGAAAAATCTGTGATTTACAGTGAAGCAATTCGATACCATTGGATCTGTTCAGATGAGATAAGAAGCAGACAGTTTACCTCACTTGAAATTCCTTCATCCAACAAGGCCAGTCCCCAAGACAAGTTGACAGAGAAATGGAATGTGCTATACAAAAACTACAAGAAAGTCTACTGGAATGCAGGCAAAAAAATCAAATTGATCACACACCCCTAGTTGCTTCGTACTGTCCCATGCTAGCATCCCTTCAAGTAATGATTAGAGATCTACAACCCATACTTGGTGAAGATGAACAAATTAGAAACACTTTCTGTGAACCACCTGTCATTGCCTTCAAGCAGCCCCCTAACCTTTCTAACATAATAATTCATAGCAAACTCCAAGCAGATCAAAATAACCATGGACTGAGGGAAACAACATAATGCAACAATGCAAGATATGAGACATGCAACCACATAACGGGGTACATGATTAAGATCTTCAGGTACCTTAAGGATATAAACAGGGTGAGCACTGGAGGGCTCTGCGGTTTTAGTGGAACCAAGATCACTAGGGGCTATGGCCTAAAGCCGGTGGGGGGTCAATTCAGGAAGGAGATGAAGAGGTACTTTTTCAGTGAGAGGGTGGTGGCCAAGTGGAAAGAGTTGACAGAGGAGATGACATTTCTAAAACAGTGGACAACTTCAGATGGGCATGTGACAGGGTGAAGAGGAAATTTGCAGGTGAGGGGTGAGTGGGGGGAGGGTAGTTTGTGGAGGTCAAGATAGAAACGGGGGATGTCATTCCCTCTGCAAACACCTTGGGAACTGCACAATCGAGCAGACTTGATAGACCATAAGGTCTTTTTCTGGTGGCATGTTTGTATGTGAGTATATATGTACAGAGACCACCATCAAGACAGCTCAGAAAAGCACAATAAAAACAAAAGGATTCCACACATGTAATTCAAGCAATGTGGTTTACCTAATTCAGTGCAAAAAGTACACACGTAGATGCTATATAGGGGAAGCAAAGTAACCACTGCAAACCAGAATGAATCACCACCAATGCACAATAGTAAACCAGATTATCAGCACACCAGTAGGACAACATTTTTCCCAACCAGGCCATTCCCTCACAGACCTTTCTGTCCTAATACTAAAAGGCAACTTTAAAAACACACTGGAAAGAAAGACATAGGAACTAAAATATATCAACCAATTTAATCTGAATTGTAATGGGCTCAATTGGGATGTTGGATTTATTACACACTATTGACAACTTTAACACTGTATGGTACTTTTTACAAATATGTTTTTTCTTTCTGTGACTCCCCCCCACCCCCCATTCTGTGTATTGTTAGTATCCTGTGTTCCTGTTTGGATACCTTTCGAATTAACACTTCAAAGCATCCATTCAGACGCTTATGAATATCTTAGCACTTCCTGCTAATCATCCCCTTACACCTATAGAGACCTGTTCCTATTTATTTTCCACCCACCCTTCCTGTTAAGTTCTTATCACCCTCACATGTAAGCCCTTTTCACTATCCTGTCATAAATTCATTTGAAACAATGTATCACAGTGTGTATAAATGCAGCTTATTTTGCTGAGTTTGTTCACCTACAGAACGGACCTGTGGGGCCCGAAAACTTGTGTACTATACCATCTTTGTTCAAGGCATATGTTGGTCTAATAAAAGGTATTATAATATGGGGCAGGGAAAAATCTGCAAGAGATTGGATGAAAAGCACCACATAACTGTGCGTTAATGCATGTTAACAGCATAGTAGCTGAGATGTGCCTCTGAGGAAGATCCCTGGGCAGACCTGCACTTGTGTAGGAGAAAATAATTTTGCAAAGGCAGCCATATGCAGTCCTCGCTAAGTGACTCTCACTATTGCTGCCCAAGACAGAGGCGCCTTTGCAAAATTATTATGTCCCACAGAACAACTGCAGGTCTGGTGGTCCCTTGCCCTGTATTTATTTATGTCATTTTCCCACCCTGTGGATCAAGGGGTACTGCACACTACTTGGGAGAGGGAGTGCCCATTGCTTCTTCCCTTTCCATCCCATCCGGTAGCACAGACCCGAGAGAGAGAGATACAGTCAGAGACAGAATGTCCTGCGAGAGAGCGAGAGAGTGAGTGAGTGGAAAAGAGAGAGAGAGAGAAAGAGAGAGAGAGATGGATGAGAGAGCAGAGAACAGTACTGCAGGAATCAGCACTGTTTCTCTCTCTCTCTCTCTCTCTCCATACTTGTTGAGTGCAATAGGCATGGAATTGAAGTTTGCGGCACTCTCTCATTGTGTGTTTGTCTCTCTGTATGTCTCTATAGTCCTGCAAGAGAGAGAGACAGAACGGGACTGTAAGGTGCTGAAGACCGGTAGACAGTGCTGCTGATGTGGTGAGCAGCCTTGTATGGAGAGACAGACAGGAGAGATGCAGCGGGACTGAGACAGTGATCAGTGAAACAGAGCCCTGTGACTGGACACACACACACACACACACACACACTGCACCAGGCACAGGATGGGTGGGGGAGAGAGAGGTGGTGTCTGTTCTGTCGTGCACTTCGCCACCGGGAGAGAGGCAGAGACCTAGCAGCAGCAACACAGTGTTCTCACTCTGTTGTCTCCAGCCTGTGTTCCACTGCCTGTTTTTTGAGTCCCTGTCATGTCCCCAGCATTCCTGGTAGTTGCTTACCCTCCCCATGCTGCATTTCCAGCTGCAGTGCCCTCCCATTCCGCCACAGATTGCTTCTGTTTCTCACTACCCACCCACCTGCCCACGAGGATCTACTACTGTCCATGGCAGTGTAGTCTCACTGCTTCAGTGTGCTCTCGCACCGCACAATATGAGCAGTGAGAGTGCAGAGAGAGAGAGAGAGAGAGAGAGAGAGGCACCATTGCCAGCAGAGTTGTAGCTTAAACCTGCATGGCAGGGAGAGAGAGACACGTGCCACAGGGACAGACAGCGAGAAGCAGAGGCAGCACAATAGAGACACAGTGACAGTGGCAGGGTGTAAGTCAAATTACCTGCACTGTCCTGTGTCTCTATATCAAGTGAGTCTCTGTCATGTCCCCATCATTCCCGATAGTTGTTTAGTGTCACCATACCACATTTTCAGCTGCAGTGCCCACCCATCCCACCACAGATTGCTCTTGTTTGTCCATGCTGTGTTTATAAGTGCAAAGTATTCCCCCTTACGGTGTATTTCTATGTCAACCTCCGCTAATGATGCTATTCCTTGTGGCCGTCCTGCACAGCACAGCACTGGTGGGGGGGGGGAGAGAGAGAGAGACTTACACACACAGAGCAGGAGCCAGACAGTGCTCAGTAGATCATCCTGAGCTGCAACGGTGAGAGAGAGAGACCAAGATAGAGAGACAAACTGACAGTGCACCTCCTCGCCATGCAGGCACAGTGTGGCCAGTGGATGGACAGGCATGCAACACAGTCACATTTCCACTGTTCACAGGGCAGTGAGGGAAACAGATTTGTGTGCAGCTCAGAAGAGCGTATGGTTTTTGGGGGAGGGGGGTGCCCACAGTACACACAGTGTGGCAACTGTCACAGCGTTGTATGCACAACACATGTCAGAAATCATGTCAGTGCTGTATTTCTGACATTTGTATGTGCATAAAACCAGTGACATATGATTTTTTGTGAGGGACTATTTAGTGTGGTGACTGGATACACTCCCTTTTTTTGCTCTTTACAGAAGAGGAAAACCCCTTTTTGTTTTCTCCATGTTTTGATGTTACCCTATGTTATAAGCACAATATCCCTCTCCAGGGTGTGCTGTTAATGCACACCCGGGTGCTGTGAGGGCACTTGGCCTGTGGCCTCATGCCTCACAATGCACCCAGGTGTGCATTAATCCCCACTAACAGCACACCCTGTTGTAGGTTATTGCTTACTTAAACGATCTAGTGACTCCTGTTTTTCAAGGGCCAATACAGCTAAAATCTTTTTCCCATTCAAAAGAAAAGGTGCAGTACTAACATTTAGGTGGCAATGCTCATGCCCATATTGTCAGTTATATTAAAAGCAAGGTTTATGTTCTGTTTAACAAAACTAATCCAGCAATTATTAATGGAATCACTCAAGATATGGGGAGAATGGTCAGTTGACTAAGTTAGGAATTCATAAACTCAGGGAAGTTACCTGTTTTCTTGTCCAAATTTTCCCCATTCACTAAAATCAACAGCAGCTTAACATGGTTCAGTATTTGTTGGTTTATATCTGCATTCCCCCCTCCCTCCTTCCAGGGACAAGGCTGAAAACAGGAAGCATTTCATAGCCCACTTTTACGGTAAAAAAATTTAAATGAATGAAACTAAAATAATTGCTGGTAGTTATTTTACACAATGATTCTGTTATGAAAGTGATAACAGACATCATAGGGCAGACATCACTTAGAGTCAAAACTGGCAGAAAAGTCTAACGCAAAACACATGCATAACCTACATGGAGAAATTGAAAAAATGTTATGTGGATCAGTAATCTCTAGGGAGTGCTTTGTCATCCCTTTTATTTTCTGACTGGGGACTAATAATAATAATTTGGCCACCATTGTGGCAGCTTTGTTTGCTAAAGACAGTGGGGATTTGCATCAAAAATATGATTGAAGTATAAGGCAACTGGAAGAGACTCCAGTCCTTATAAAATCAGTTTAGTAATTTGCTAAGATCATTAATCGCAGTTTTAGTCAATGATTTGGTGGTATAAATCACAAAGGTAGGTATGACTTCTATTTACATACAGAAGACAGCATTACTGGTAATAGTGCCTGACCACTGGATAAATGTTAGTTGAGTTTTGCAGTTTTTCATTTTTGACAGATCAGCTCTTTAATCTGTGTGGAAGGTTCTCAAACATGGAGTTATCTTACTTCATGCCTTTTCAATTAAAGGGGAACATTTATGAACAGTGTACTCCATAACTTGAAAGCAAATGAAATCCTCTTTTAAATTAGGTGTTGGGCTTACCTGTAGCTGGTGCAGTCCAGCGATATATACTAAATATATACTATTTGCCAGTAGATTAGGCCTTACGTTCTATCGAGTCTGCTCGAACTTTAGATCCTTAGTTGGGTGCCGAGACCCTCCCATCCCTTGTGCTCCAGAAACCTGTATCATCCATCCCCACCCCCCTGGGACAGGCCATCATCTTATACATCCACTTTCTGTGTCTGTCCCATCCTCTCTTGAAGCCCTCCACTGTGGATCTCTGAACTAGCTCACCAGGCAGTGCATTCCAAGGGTCCACCACCCTCTCAGTGAAAAACCTCCTCCTCTTTCCCTCACCCTTCCACCTTCCAACTTCAAACCATGCCCTCTGGTGATACCTCCCTGCTTTAGTCTAAAGATCCCCTCCATGTTTACCCTATTTATTCCCTTGAGGTACTTGAAGACCTCAATCATGTTCCCCCTGTCTCTCCTCTCCTCCAGTGAAAACAGGCAGAGCTCCTTAAGTCTGTCCTCATACGTCAAATCCCCTAGCCCTTGTATCATCTTTGTTGCCCTCCTCTGTACCCTCTCTAGGAGCTGTATGTCCCTCTTCAAGTGTGGTCTCCAGTACTGTACACAGTACTCAAGGTGTGGTCTAACCAGTCCATTGTACAGCGGCAGAATCTTGCTCCTAGAGGTGATCCCCCTTATGATGCATCCCAACATCCTTTTTGCCTTGCTAGCCGCTCTCCTGCACTGCTCAGAGTTATTCATACATGCATCCACCATGACCCCTAGATCTTTTTCCCCTATTGAGGCCTCCAGCGCCTCCCCTCCCAGGGTGTACCTGTGTTTAGGGTTTCCCGACCAAGATGCAACACCTTGCACTTGGTGATATTGAAATTTAATTTCCATGTGTGAGCCCAGCTTTCCAGGGTGTCCAGGTCCCTTGCAGGGCCAACCTCCCTCTTCTCCCTCAACTACTGCTCCCATCTTGGAGTCATCCCTCGAAGAGACTCATTTCCACACCCTATACCCTCCCTGATGTCCGATATGCATTAAACAGGATCGGACCCAGGATGAAACCCTGCAGTACCCCCACTACCAACCTCTCTAGGGTTCGAGAGCTCCCCATAGACCACTACTCTCTGAGTGCGTCCAGATAGTCAGTTTTCAATCCATCTGACCATCAAAGGGCCTTCTCCTAACCCCATCAGTTTCTCCACCAGACCATTGTGGTGGACAGAGTCAAACGCCTTGCTGAAGTCCAAGAATAATACATCCACAGGCTTACCCCTGTCCAGTTCTGATGTTACTCATTCATAGAACTCCACAAGGTTGGTTTGACATGATCTACCTGGCACAAACCCAAGTTGCCGACTATCCAGACCTCCCACCTCCTCCAAGTACACCCCCAATCGTTCCTTTAGTATACTCTCCATTAATTTTCCCACCACCGAGGTCAAACTGATGGGTCTGTAGTTACCTGGTACTTCCCTCGACCCCCCTTTATGGATTGGTACCACATGTGCCTCTCGCCAATCCCTAGGTACCCTCCCTGTCTCAAGTGACTTGCTGAAAAGCTCCGCCAGGGGTGCAGCCAGTATGTCCGCCAATTCCCATAGTACTCTCGGATGAATGCCATCCGGCCCAGGAGATTTGTCTTTCTTTAGGGCCTTGAGGGCTAACCACACCCTTTTGGCGGAGATGGCATCATCTGTCCCCTCCACCTTACTGGCCTTTTTATCTTTACCCAGATGTGACACCCTGGGGTACTCTCTCTCCTCTGCTCCATTTTTGTTGCTCCTGATCCCACTTACTGACGCTTTATCCCTTCTGCCTTGCTTTGTAGATATCCCATCCCCTCCATAGTGAACACAGAGGCAAAGTACGCGCAATACCTCTGCCTGGTCCTCGCCTCTTCCACCCACCCTCCTTCTGATCTCAATCTGCTGAGATGGTCCTTAGTTTTTCTCTGCTCCCAATGTACCGAAGAACCCTTTTCCTCTCCATATCCCCTGTGCCAGCCGCTGCTCTTTACTGGACTTTGCTCCCCTCACCATACGGGTGACTTTTCTAGATGCAAGCTGGTACATTTCCTTATCTCTATCCCCTCTTGTTGTTTTATATTTTTTGTAGGCCGCTTCCTTTTCTCTGACTGCTACACTTGTCATTGAGGTAATCGCCATCAGGTGATCCTTGAGGATATTTCCCATGCCCATGAAGTCTGCCCCCCTGAAGTCCACTGCCAGTGTCCTAGATCTCACCCCCCCCCTCACCCCCTGATATCTCTGACTAAGTCTGCTCTCTATTGACACCACGTAGCCACCCTTTTTGGAACCTTGTAAAGTCACGTAGGGGGACATTGTGTCTAACAGCTTTTTAGATAGGCACAGCTTCACCAAGTATATCACAAGGTTCTATACAATGTCTGATGCATGGATGCCAGATTCCTTCCTCTGTCTGCTGTCTAGCCTCCTAATAGGAGACATCAGATATAATCTAGGTTCTATCAGCCCATCCTCAGAAGCCTCAAGAAGCACAAATCCCAAATGATTACAAACTGTGGGCATGAGCATCAGGAGCCTAGTGCACGAAAATGGATCTGCTTTGGAAATGGGTCCCTCTATATAACCCTGATGTCTTGATTAATTGAAATGGTTGCAACCCTGAATTCTCAGTAATACCCTAAATGTTCACAGGTATTAACTAACCTGGCTAAACAGACCATCTGCCAAAGTGAGTAGCTTAGTTTTCTACATAAAAAAATAATTAAACATGAGGTCTGTGTTCCAGGTTCACGATCGTATACTCAGGTTTACCCCTTGAACTCCTTACTATCAAAATTACATTGGGTAACAGAGTGTTCTTATTCTCTTGTTTGTACTAGTCTCTCAAATCGCTGAAGTCTGCTCTGTAACACATTGCTGATGTGCTTTCCCATCATTGTGTCTCTGCTGAAACCATCATTATCAGGGATTTTAACATTGACTGGTTGACCCTGCTGATACCAACACTAAAGGCTGGGCTTAAACAGCATCTTTCACAATTGATCCATGAGCTAATGAAACATGATCATAGAGCACAAAAAAGGAACTTGCACTGACAGGATACACAAAAACAGACCCAATAAAATAACATCATTGGGTATCTATCCAGTTTCACTAAGAGGCCATAACTTAATAGATACATCTGGAGGTGTAAGCCCAGTAGGCCACCCCCACAGTTTATCAGAATCCCAGCATACAGGTCCCTGGACACAGCAAAGCTCTGCCAAGATCTTGGTGACATTAACCAGTAGTAGTAGTAATAACATTTATTTCTAAAGAGTAAATACACACACTCAGGCCAATGCCTATTTTCAGGTGTATCCCTATATCATGTATACAGTTTTGCATATATCATACAGCACAACACATTTACAGTCTATTAAAAACAATAACAAACATGACTTATTGCACATTACTTTTTGTCTTGCACCTTGTATATTGTTACCCCCCCCCCCCGAATATATCTGGAAATGAACTGTTACCAGCTCAATATGCCTTTATTAGGAAAACATTTGAAATAAATGAATGAGCAACTTCCCTTTGGAACAGGTTGAGTGCTGGTGTCATTCTAGTAGCAATACTCAGCCAGTACCAGTAATAGACTGCCTCTTATTCCTGACATCAATGCAGCATGGTCCTAGATTCCTGCAGAAATCAAAAGGGCATGTGACAACTTGCTCTCTGTGGAGCTCACCAGGGTAAGAGGGGGGCAATATAAGTGGATCATACCTGAATTATTAAACAGCAACAAACTTCAGGTCCACGGTCAAAATGGTCAAAGTGATCAAAACTGGGAAATCTGTTGTATAAGCACCTCAGAAACACAGCTGTTACAGTAACAAGGAAAGCAAAATCAGCCTACTATACTAGTCACATGGAGATGCATAGCAATTCATAAAAAACAAAAAAAAACAACCTGTGGTCTAGCATTTGTACCGTGCAGGGTTAAAATCAAGCCCAATCAATAACGCATCTGCTTTCTCAACAATCAACGTAGGACTGCGGTGGTGGATATACAAACATAAGAAAAACACCAGCAGATATAGGCCTTAAGGTCTATCCAGTCTACTCCATTGTGCAGCTGTCAGCTTTTACTCTGCAGCTGCCCCCCTCCCTGTCCAATAGTGACCTTCCCGTGACCCTGTCCCATCCCCTCTTAAAACTTTCCACAGATCTCAATGTTACCACCTCCTCTGGCAGTGTGTTCCACCCAGCCACCACCCTTTCTGTGAAGTAGTGTCTTCTCATTTCCCTTTTGAACCTTCCTCCCTCCAGTTTCAGACTGTCCCCAGTGTCCCTGCCTCACTGTAACCTAAAATTCCCCTCTGTACTAACCTTGTTTATGCCTCTCATGTATTTGAAGGTTTTGATCATATCTACTCTATCCCTCCTTTCCTCCAAGGAGTACATGTTGAGCTCCCTCAGTCTGTCATCATAGCATTTTCTCTCCATGCCTGCGATCATCTGGGTCAGTCTGCGCTGAATATAAATATGACTCAAAAGCTTCAGCGTTCCCTCTGCCCATTTAGACGCTAGAAATGCTCAGACTTTTAAACTGCTTGAAGTAAGTGTATCATTGAAACCCTTTTATTTAACTAGGTTAAAAAAGTTTATTTATCTATACAGAGTTCAATCGGATGAGAGTCTTGACCGTATTTGAAATGTACTTGGGAGACAAATTTGCAAACACAGCACTTTGTAAAAATAATGGTTCTAATTGCAATTGGGATATGTTTATTGTTTGTTGTGTACCAGTATGATAGTTTTACCATACTAGTTATTTTGATAAATTTTCCATCGTATGCACACCATATGGTGTAACATTTTAAGTGGAGGGCTATTACAGAGAATAAAAGATAAAAGCTAAAGGTTTGGGCTAGTTTATAAATGTAACAGATGTGTTGTAAGAAGTCTAATTTAGTTGCAATCAATCTGAGCTTCTGTGCTACATAATAAAATCATATATTTTTACTTTTAGTAGAGCAGGTCAATTTGACAGCAGTTGAGATCTGCAATATACTATAAGGGCAGTGAAGTAAAGAATTGATCTAACATTAATTCATAAAACATTGAACAGGGCTTTGGCACCTTTTAAAAATATGCTCAGCATTGGTGATAGGTGTCTGGTGCAGGAGGCACCTTTCTGAATACTAAAAATAACAATAATTAAATTAGAAGGTATTAAGCACTGATTTCCAACATTGTTCCTAGGTCATTTGTTAAATGAACTTATTGGGCCCGATCTCAAACAGGGATGCAGGGCTTGCGACGATGCCCTGCATCCCTGCAAAGTTTGCTGCAACTTGCACTGAATTTTCCAGCCTCGAATGCAAGTTGTGACCATGCCCTTGTCTTACAGCAGCTTGTGCCAAAGCTGTGGTGCAAGCCCCAAAAAACGGCTTCCCCAAGGATGCACAGGTATGCCAGAGGGGAGCTGCCACAACATTGCTGTGTCACTGCAAGCCTTGCAGCAGGAGGCTTACTAAATCATGTTTGCCACAAGTCGGCACTTGTAGCAAACCGTCTACTGCAAGTCCCTTGCGGCAGATGCACTATTTTCAAAAACTGGGCCCACTGACAGTTGTAAAACTGGAATAAATCTATAAAAAATACTACCTGTAAGTAGCACACACAGTTACAATTTTAAAATTCATTTTTGAAAGGCAGTTGTTCAATTAACAATTTAAATGTATTATTAGGATTAAAGGCAACCTCACGATGAAGCTTGCTGTTATTATTAAGGCGAAACGTTGAGGATGTATGTCTAACTGAATTTCACAATAAAAGATTATAATGACCACTGTTTAGAAGATGCTACTGTCTCATTGAAATTGAGTGACCCCCCACCCCCGGTCAATTCAATAATTGTGCAAGCATCGGGGTGGCAGCAAGTTGAAGACAGCATTATTTCCTGTCGACATTCCTGGTATTTTACAGGACTTTGTTTGGAACTAAAAGATCCCATGCCAACATTCCCCCTGTCAATAAAACAGGTCCATGCAATGCCCCCCCCCCAGACATACCTGAAAACAAGCTATCCTAGATTAGTGTACCTTTCCTGGTCAGAAAGTCCCAAATGAAATAAAATATAACATATATTTTGCACATGTAACAATAACATTGACAGCATTGAGTAAGTATAGATGCATGCAAAAAGTACTTGAGTTGTTTGTAAAATTCAAAAATAAGTACAGTTAGATATGGTTATTAGCTGTTTCATAAGTTCAGATCTAAACAAGTTGAAAGGAGTGATGGTTTCAGATGACAAAGGCAAATTGTTCCAAGTAACAGATGTTCCAAGGAACACATTGTTCCAAGAGCAGATGATGTTCCAGGTATCCAAAAGTATATTGTGCCATTTTAGTTTACATTAACAATATTTTAAGTGTTTTTTTTTTTCATTAGATGAGTGAGTGAGAGTTGGAATTACAAACTTCAGCAGATAGATGCTTGACTGGGCATCTTTGGGCCCTTCATTTCAAGTCTTTGGTAAAACAGGCCATGGCGTGCGTAATTTTTAAGTTAAATGAAAGCCAGTTGAGAATAGAAAATACTGTGCAATGGTGTGACCATAGATGTTACCTGCTGGAAAACTGACTTATTTTAGTAATTATACCCTCTTTTTGTTAAGCTCAACAGAATGAGCAGCATCAGTTACTAAGGTCCCATAATCTAGGGTTGACCAGAAGTTCTGCTGTGCAAGCCACATCCTCATCTCAGATAATAAACAATTTTAGACACTATAGGAACCTAAGTCTTTGACGTACTTCATTTGTACTATTACTGATGTGATCAGAAAAGGTTTTGTGTGGGTCCACGTGAACCTCAGATATTTAAGAATTTATGTTTTCTAAGGGAGTACAATCTAGGGTACAGATGTAACCCCCCAACAAATGGGGTTCCCAAAATGTCTTCCTTGAGCTTGCCTAAATGCTCACTGCCGGGCTGGTGTCATACATTTTAGCAATTTAAATGTGATTGCCAGAGAGTGCCTGTATAGCCTCTGTGTACTGTTTCTTTAAGAGCTGCCTGGATTGCAGTCATAAGTAATCTGAGAGGGAGCTCTGTTGAAAGATGTAACTATTTGCTGAAAATCGTTTAGAGTGATAATGATAATGTACTTTGTCTAACCTGCCTTCTTTGCAGCAAGGACTGTTTTGTTTATCCCCACTACTTTGACCTGGGACTGCCGAATTGGAACAATCAGTACTGGTGGGACCTAAAATGGAGCCAGACTAGGGGAGCTGTCTGGAGTCAGAATCTGTAGAAATTGTAGTTTTGGGCTTTTGGTGCCTTTTTGCACCTGAAGAGGCAGCTCCTGTTGTGACTGACAGGTGAATCAGCCAACCGAACCTTTTGGATCTTGGGGAAATTCCCAGGCTTGCTGGCAGTTGAGTCAGATCGAAGTTGGGAGCTGAAGAAGCAACAGCTCGAGACAGTCTCTGTGGAAAGGCCTGAGTTTTGGCCTGCATGCCTGCCTGCTGCCCCTGAGAGGGAGAAGAGAGACAGTTCGGACTGAATCCGAGTTTATGAGACTGAAGTAAGCAAATGAGTTGTGACCAGGATCAACCTGATGAAGACCAAAGATTTTGCTGAATGCAGTTGGCCTGTCAGGATTTCCAGCTGCTTTTGGATCCCCGGTTTGTGTAGAGACTTTGCGATCATGACTGGAGAGTGGTTTGCCTGGTACAGTAGAATTTCCTTACATGTAAATGTCCAGTGAGTTGTTAGTGGGTTGTGATTTGGTTCCCCACTGTGTAAACTGTGTTCTGCTTGCTGGAAGCTGTATTTAGCCCAAAATGAACTGTATCCGAATTTGTCTCCATTTGGCCTGGGCCTTGCCACACTGGCCCAGCCAGACTACCCACTGCACAGAGAAAGCCATTGATGAGAGACCTGCCTGGGGATTAGCCCCCTGCTCCACGCCTGAACAGGAACGACTCCTCTGTGAACTGTGTGGGCCTTGCTTCTCCTGGCACTCCAGATCAACCACCTGCAGTCTCGATTTTCGTCCAGCCTATATCCAGTCTTGGGTATAGTGAGTAATCATCAGGGTAGCTCCCTGCAACAACAGCCTAATCAAAAAGTGTGTCATCTGATTGTCTTGTTGTTTTCTTTTCACGAACTGAGCCCTCCAGCTCCGGATTACAATTGGTGTGTGTGGTGCATGTTGTTTTCTTCCATCACAGGGCCCCAACTAGCTGCAACGTTCCTGGCTAGCCCATCATTCTCGATCTGTGTACCCTGAGTGTGTGACTGTTTATGGACCCTGAAGTGCATGCCTAAATGTTTGATTGTTACAGCCTTTAAGCAAATTAACCTGATTACGCCCCTCCCTTGTTTAAGTCCCTTAAATAAATCAGATCTAACTCTTTTTGCATTTACCCTGACTGTGGTTCCAGTTTATGCAAGAGTACTGTACTGCTGTTATTTGCTGTGTATAACCTTGTTTTACAGGGGGTCCCCAGGGTCGAGCGAGAGGAAAGCCCTGGTAGTAAGTGCAAACAGTGTGGGTACTTGTGTGGTGTATCAGGGGTATTGTGAAAGTGATTATTGTGTATTGTTCTGGGCACTAGTAAGGAAAGAGGGGAGTTACAGTGTCCCGGAGGGCTGTGCCCAGATTAACTTGACCACTGCCAACCCTTACCTGTGGGTGGAGGCACCCATTTCATAACTCAGCACCCTTAACCTGCTACTAGCCAAGCAGACAGGGGTAGTAGCCCTTGGGATAGCGCCACCTAGGGGTTACATCTTGCAGGCTCACTGTTGGGAATTTGTGCCTTCTAGTGGCCAAAAATTACAAATTATTGGTAAAGATTAATGGCTACCCCAGTAGAAATGGCTGTACACCATTTGGCGGGGTGGTGTACTGGGGAGGAGACTGACCCCCAAAATGCTCTGCTTATGCTGGATATTCCCCTGGGTACCAGTAAGGACACTGTAGAGTGAGTACTCTCCAAAGCTGAATGTTTAAAAAATCCAGTGGTGGTGGTGGGTCGACAGGCTGATTTGATCGCCCAAACTTTCATAGGCTTAGTAGAGTGTAGTGACCTTGTGGACAGCTCTAAAGTGCCACAGACTGTTGCCCCAGAAGGGGTTCCAGCTGCCTGAAGAGTGATAAAAAGGACAGTAAAGACCCCGGGGAGGATGAGCTCCCACCATTATCTGAGACTTTTGAGGAGAAATTTGCTAAGTTGCTGCTGGAGGAAGGGAACACTGTAGAGGACGTTAAGAAACTATTCCTGCCACCTGGAGGTGTTCCTTCCCCAACACCCCCTCCTACTTCAGCACCTGTTACTGCCCCACCTTTTGTGCCCATACCAATGCTGGCCCCTATATCTGTACCTGCAATTAGTCATGACTCCTACTGAAGGCTGATAATCTTCTTGGGCACCCTCCCCACCCCCCGGGGGAGGATCACTGAGAGACCTGGATAGACTATGTTGCCCCTCTAGTACTTTCATGGCAATGCTCAGAAGCAGAGAAATGAAAGAGGTTGAATGAGAGCCTCTGAGGTCCTGCCCTGGCTACCATCCATGCCAAGCGGGCCAATAAACCCGAAGCAACAACACAGGACTATCTTGATGCATTGGAAAATGTCTATGGGAGATCAGATTCAGATGAGGATCTGTGGTGGAGAGTAAGAAACACACAACAGTACCCAGGGGAGCCATTGTCTGTGTATGTACCTCAGCTTGAAAAGCTGCTACAAGAGTGCCCCAGAAAGGGTAGTTTGCCATCAAATGAATTAGATCGAACTAGGCTGGACCAGATCCTTAAGTCTGCTCCATTTTCAGAATTGTTACCGCTTCAGTAGTGCCTTGCCACCCGACTGGAATCACCCCCTTCCTATGATGAGCTAATGAAAGAAATTCGGGGGGGGGGGTACAGCAAAGGTGACCCCATGGGGGAATTGCACCCATATCTGTTGCTGCTGCGCAAGTGACCAAGAGTGATCCGCCAAGTGAGGCTCAGGGGCAAAAGTCGGCACTTAATGAGCACTCTGAGAATGCAAAGGACTTCCAGCCCTGGGCCCAGCATTGGAAAGAAGAGCTACTAAAGGAAGTCTGAGAGTTGAAGACGGGTGCCTCTGCAAGGGTTTCCCCCATGGAACAAGATTCTGGCCCCTTTCAGGACGTGACTGCAGTGGAGATGGGGGTGCACCCTCAGGCATCTGCTACCGAGGGTGGCTCCAAGGCTGAGATCACTGGATTGACTGCCACTCCAAAGGAACTGTTAAGACATGTTGGACTACTCTTACCACTGCAAGCAGATACTAGACCCCAATCTCTTACTGCTGCTTCAGTTACTCATACGATGTACTCCCCCAGGATGACCCAGGAGTCTATCATTTGTCACAACTGTGGAAAGGATGGCCATATGAAAAGAGAATGCCGGTCTCAGAAGGAATTAGAGTAGTAAACAGACTCCAGGGAGAGCTCCAAAAAGCAAATCAGTGGTCAAGGGGTGCCCGAAATAACCACAGTGAGGGTTCAAGAAACCCTAACTCAAATTTGTTGTGGCTAAATCCTCTGTCCAGGCCTCTGCTACTGCCTCTACAGACTGGTCCAAAATAGTGGGTCCTTCAGTGGAGACTACAGTGACTGTGAATGGTATTCATACTCGGGCTGTGCTTGACAGTGGGTCTCAAGTGACCATTGTATTCCAGGATTGGTATGACAAACACTTATCTGATGTGCCTTTGCAATCCCTGGAAGGCCTACATGTGTGGGGCCTGAGTGACAAGTCTTATCCCTACCTAGGGTATGTCTGCCTCTGGTTGTCTTTTCCTGCAACTGTAACTGGTGTACAGGAGCAAGTAGAGACATTGGCCCTAGTGTGGCCCCCCAACGGACTGTATGTTGGGGTCCCCCTGTTAACTGGGACAAACGCCCATATGTTTAGGAGACTGGTGCAACTCTGTCATGAGAAACAAGGGCGATGGACTGGGAGGGCTCTGAGAATTCCAGCTCTGATCAAGACGGCCTTTGATTCACAACAGAAACTCAAGGAAGTAGACCAGGATGAACTGGTGGGGATTGTGTGGAAGAAGGATACCGATTCAATGGTACTGGCCCCTAACGCCCAGTGTACCATTCAATGGGACGTCCACCTCTGGAAAGATGTCAAGAACAAAATACTGATGTTGGATGCGCCAGGTGAAGGAAAATTGCCAGAAGGATTATTGGTCAAGCCCAGCATTTTGTGTGCTCGTGCCCATGCCTGTGCACAATGAGAGATGGTCCAGATTCACAATGTGTCAGATCAGGAGATCCGGGTGAACAAAGGGTGCACCCTAGCTATGGTACACTGCGCAGACACTGCAGTATTGCCCAGCAACAAGCACCATGGTGAGAAGGAGAGAGTGACCCCAGACTTGTTTGACTTTGGTGACTCCCCGTTGCCAACTGAATGGAAGGCTAGAATTAGCAAGAGACTTGCATAGAGAGACCAAGCGTTTTTGTTGAAGGAATGGGATGTGGGATGTGTCCAGGGTATGGAGCATCACTTACACCTGCACAATGTACAGCCATTTTGAGAGAGGTCCCGACGCCTAGCCCCAGCAGACATAGAGGATGTGAGAAGACACCTGCAGGAAATGCTTGCTGCTGGCATGATACAAGAATCCAGGAGCCCATACGCCTCTCCCATTGTGGTTGTGCATAAGAAGAATGGGTCTGTGTGGATGTGTGTTGATTATTGAACCCTGAACCGGTGAACCATCCCAGACCAATACACTATGCCTCGTATATAAGATGCCCTGGACTGCTTGAATGGGAGCAAATGGTTCTTGGTGTTGGATCTTCGCAGCAGATACTACCACATCCCGATGGCCCCAGAATACCATGAGAATACAGCCTTCATCTGTCCATTGGAGTTCTACAAGTTTCTGAGGATGTCACAGGGGATATCGGGTGCCCTGGCCACCTTTCAGTGACTGATGGAATGTGCGGTGGGAGATATGAATTTGCTGGAATACCTAGTGTACTTGGATGATATCATTGTGCTTGGGAGCACCTTAGAAGAGCATGAGAACTGACTGTTTAAAGTCCTGGACCGACTGGAAGACTTCAGCCTCAAGCTGTCCATTGACAAGTGGCAGTTTTTCCAAACCTCCATGAAGTATGTGGGGCACATAGTATCTACAAAAGGGCTAGAGACTGATCCCAGCAAGGTTGAAGCACTGACTACTTGGCCCCAGCCCCATAATCTGAAAGTTTCAACGCTACAACATTTCCTGGGGTTTTGTGGCTACTACAGCAGGTTCATAAAAGACTATTCCAAGGTGATTCACCCACTCTTGAATCTTACCCAGGGTTACCCTCCTACCAATTGTAAATACAAAAAAGGAGCCATTAAAGAACCAGAAAAAGTATACTTCCACCCAGGTGAACTCTTCGTGCCCCGCTGGATGCCTGACTGTGAAGGAGACTTCTATGAGATCATATGCCAGCTCACCCACGCCCTCATCCTCACCTGTGCTGACCCAACCAAGCCCTATGTGCTGCATATGGATGCTAATCTGCAGGGTCTAGGAGCGGTGCTGTATCAAGACCATGAGGATGGCCTGAGACCAGTAGCTTTCGCCAGTAGGAGCTTGACCCCGTCTGAACGAAACTACCCTGTGCATAAGTTGGAGCTCCTTGTGCTAAAATGGGCCATCATTGACCAGTTTCATGAATACCTCTATGGGGAAAAGATATTGGTGAAGACTGACAATAACCCATTGATCTATGTACAGACTTCAGCTAAGTTAGATGCCACTGGGCACCAGTGACTTTCTGCATTATCAACCTATGATAATGCTGTTGAATACAGACCAGGCCTGAACCATATTGATGCTGACGCCCTATCATGAAGGTCCACTTCCAAGAGTGATTGGGTCAGGCTGTCTGAACCTGATATTCGAGCATTGTGCCAAAAGTTTGATAGAGATGAACAGATGACTGCGGACACAGTGGACTGTTTAGTAGATTGCTTGGGCCCTTCTGACACCTGCATACCAGCTGCTTATTGCCACTTCTCTGCTCTAGATATTAGTGCACTACCTCGATTTGACAATGACAGCATTCAGTGGGCTCAATCCCAAGATCCTATGATTCAGCCAGCACATAATGCCCTGCATGCGGGGAAAGATGTGTCTAAGTTACGTTCCACTGACTTGCAAACTGCTTTATTATTTAAAGAAGGCCCTAGATTGAAGTTGCTCAATCAGTTGTTGTATAGAGTGACAGTAATCATAGTAGAAGTAGACAAGCAACAACTGGTCCTGCCCACGACCTTTAAAGATTTGGTACTGAGGTCTCTCCACAATCACATGGGGCACCTCGGCCAACCCAGAACCCTTGACCTGATGCGATATCGCTTCTACTGGCCCAAAATGAGGGCCAATGTTGAGCACCATGTGAAGACTTGTAGTCACTACCTGCAAAGAAAAGCCCTGCCTCAGAGGATTGCCCATCTTGTTAATATTACTACCATCACCCCCATGCAACTAGTCTACAGAGACTTCTTTTGTTTAGAATCTGATCAATGGAACATTGGCAATGTGTTAGTGGTTACAGGATCATTTCACACGGTATGCACAAACTTTTCCCACCAAAGATCAAAAGGCATCTACCGTGGCCAAGGTGCTAGTGGAAAATTTCTTCTCCCACTATGGTGCCCCCCAGTGGATCCACTCTGACCAGGGCAGAGAGTTTGGGAGTCGACTAATCAAAGAAATGCTCTCTCTTTGGGGAGTGCGAGAATCAAGAACCACCCCTATCACCCTCAGGGAGACCAGCAACCAGAATGATTTAACCACACCCTGCTAGACGAGCTGGGCACCCTCCACCCAAAGACAAGCATAAATGGAGACAGCAGATTAGCACCTTGGTACACACATACAATTGCATGAAAAATTATGCTGCCGGGTTCTCCCCCTACCGCCTCACATTCTGGAGAGAGGCCCGGCTGCCAGTTGATGTCTGCTTTGGGGTCTCTCCAGATGGGGTTTGAGCTGAAAACTACTGACAATATGTACAAAAACTGAAAGCTTAATTGAACCATGCCTATCAACTGGCCCAGACAATGGCTGCCAAGAGAAATCTAGCCAACAAAGAGAGGCATGATGAAAAGTAAAGGCTCAAGAGCTTTGATCTGGAGACCATGTGTTTTTACGCAATTTGGGACTGCATGGCAAACACAAACTTGCTGATTGGTGTCACGATCTCCCCCATGTAGTAGTTGGAAAGTTGGATGATTTACCCATGTACAAGGTGCACCCAGAGAATAACTCCAAAGCTGACAAGACCATGCACCGTAACCACTTGCTACCTATCGGGCAAGTCATAATTGGGGCTGAACCCTCAGAGATTGACTTCCCTGGGCTGGTGGCTCATGCTGCTGCAAGAAAGAGACAGAGTCGACCTACCCCAGTGGTTACAAGTTCAAGGTTTCCCTCGCAGCAGGTTCAGAATGACAGTGACTGTCAGTCCACCTTGGGCGAAAGTAGAATGTGACAATGCCTAATACACCCCTCCCACCTTGAGCTGAGTCAGCAGTTTCGAGGTCACTCTATGACTAATGTGGGGATGAAGCTAGGCCTTCTGGACTGCCTTAACCTCCAGCTTAGTCCTTGGGCGAAAATATCTCCCAGAAAGTGAGAAGTGCAAAGTATCACGTCTGAAGATACTGAGTCTCAGTGTATTGTGGAACTGTATGAGTTGCCTGAAGGAGGGCTGATGGTTTGAGTGTTTCTGTGACATACCAGAATTTGAAAGAACACTATGAGAGCGCTAGCCACCCCTCTTCCAGTGCCTCAAAGCCTTAGTGTGCTTGGGCCTTCACAAAATAAGTCAAGTGTTGTAGAAACAGAGCCTGCAGAGCAAGGAGTCGACAGTGCCCCAAGTTTGGACATTCCCATCCAGGCAGAGGCACCCCTCACAAATAATGAGAGTCCCCAGACTAGTGCTGAGAGTACAGAGACTGTAGTTGACCCCCTCAGAAAGACTTGCCGAGCTGTCAAGCCAGTAGTACACTTCAGTTATGATTCTCCCAGGAGGCCAGTAGATTTGCCTCTCAATGTGATCCACAAAGGGGTTTATGTTTCTCAGAGCTCACTGCCTAAATTGACCCTAAGTGCCAGTTCCAGGTTGGTTGTTCTGCCTTCTAGGTATCGTACCCCTGCCCCATGTAGCCCCAAGTTAGCTGATAGGGAAGGGCCCCCTCTTACATTGTTCAATGTACAAGAAGTTATTACATGATTCTGCATAGTAATGTGTAAATTACCTATGTGAAATATGCATGATGTATTGTCAGAATGGATTTAGTATGGTGAAGTGTAGAGAATATGTATAGTAAAGGTATAAGTTTACGTTGACTGATGCATCAGATGTCACTTGCATAACATACTAATGGTATACATGTCTCATATAGTTTACATTTGCAGTATTGTGATGGTGCAGACTTGATGCAGATGCCGAGTTTTCTCCAGGCAGGGAAGGGTGTAACCCCACAAATGGGGTTCCGAAAGTCTTCCTTGAACTTTTCGTACTCCTGCCAGGCTGGTGTCAACATTTTAACAGTTTAAATGTGATTTGCCAGGCGTGCCTGTATAGCCTCTGTACTGTCTCTTTAAGAGCTGCCTGGATTGCAGTCATAAGTAATCTGAGAGGGAGCTCTTTTGAAAGATGTAACTATTAGCTGAAAATCATTTAGAGTGGTAACGATAATGTAGTTTGTCTAACCTGCCTTTTTTGCAGCAAGGACTATTTGGTTTATCCCCATCACTTTGGCCCGGGACTGCTGAATTGGACCAATCAGTACTGGTGGGACCTAAATGAGTCAGACTACAGGAGCTGTCTGGAGTCAGAATCTGTAGGAATTGTAGTTTTGGGCTTTTGGTGCCTTTTTGCACCTGAATGGGGAGCTACTGTTGTGACTGACAGATGAATCAGCCAACCGAACCTTTTGGATCTTGGGGAAATTCCCAGGCTTGCTAGCAGCTGAGTCAGATCTAAGTTGGGAACTGAAGAATCAACAGCTTGAGACTGTCTCTGTGGAAAGGCCTGAGTTTTGGCCTGCATGCCTGCCTGCTGCCCCTGAGAGAGAGAAGAGAGTCAGTTCGGAATGAATCCAAGATTGTGAGAATGAAGTAAGCCACTGAGTTGTGACCAGGATCAACCTGAAGAAGACTGAAGATTTTGTTGAATGCAATTGGCCTGTCAGGATTTCCAGTTGCTTTTGGATCCCTGGTTTGTGCAGAGACTTTGCGATCGTGACCGGAGAGCGGTTTGCCTGGTACAGTAGAATTTCCTTACATGCATAATGTGCTGTGAGTTGTTAGTGGGTGTGATTTGGTTCTGCACTGTATGAACTGTGCTCTGTTTCTGGAGCTGTCAACCCAAAATGGACTATTATCCAGATTGTCTCCATTTGGCCTGGGCCTTGCCACACTAGCCCAGCCAGGACTACCTGCTGCACAAAGAAAGCCAGTCAATGAGGCGCAGCCTGGAGATCAGCCCAGCCCTGCACGCATGAACAGGAATGGCGTCTCTCGGCGGTGTGTGGCCCTGCTACTCCTGGCACTCCAGATCAGCCACCACAGTCCTGATTTTCGTCCAGCCTGTGTCCAGTCTGGGTATCATGAGTAATCATCAGGTAGCTCCCCTGCAACAACAGCCTAATCTAAGAAAGTGTGTCATCCCTGATTGTCTTGTTGTTTTCTTGTACAAACTAGACCTCCTGCTCCAGATTACAATTGGTATGTATGGTGCATGTTGTTTCATCCAGAACAGGGACCCACAGCCACAACATTCCTAGCTAGCCCATATTCATCAGGTATCAAATGTATGACTGCTTATGGACCCTGAGTGCATGCCCTAACTGTTGATTGACACAGCCTTTAAACAAATTAACTGATTACATCCCTTCCTTGTTTAAGTCCCTTAAATAAATCAGATCTAACTCTTTTTGCATTTACCCTGACTGTGGTTCCAGTTTGTGCAAGAGTACTGTATTGCTGTTATTTGCTGTGTATAACTTTGTTTTACAGGGGTCCCCAGGGTTGAGCCAGAGGAAAGCCCTGGTGGTAAGTGCAAACAGTGTGGGTACTTGTATGGTGTATCAGGGGTATTATGAAAGTGATTATTGTGTATTGTTCCGGGCACTAGTAAGGAAAGAGGGGAATTATAGTGTCCCGGAGGGCTGTGCCCAGGTTAGCTTGACCACTGCCAACCCTTACCTGTGGGTGGAGGCACCCATTTCATAACTCAGGCCCCTTAGCCTGCTACTAGCCAAGCAGGCAGGGGTAGTAGCCCTTGGGATAGCTCCACCTAGGGGTTACACAGATATTAAGTTTTAGTTCTTAACTATGTAGTTAAGCTTTGAGTCAATCAACATTGCTTCATTGTTTGCTTTTTAAAGACCAGGAGCCAAATTTTCAAAAGCATTTGGGACTAAGTCCCACTTTGCAGCACTGGCAGCACTTTTAATTTTCTGTGCAGATTGCTGTACAGCTGTGGGGCTCCTAAACACCTAAATCAGCCAAAGGGATACCCAGGGCAGCCCCTGTGGTAACATTTTTTACTGCAATGAAAACATACCTTAACATATAAAGTCTGTTTAAACATCGCTGCCGTCCTTGGTGACAGATCTGTGGGGCTGGTAGCACTCCTGGAATGTGATCCTGTCCTTTGGGGGATGCTATACCTGGTACTGCCAGGCATATAATGTTGGTGTAGCCACACCAAAAAATGCCCTCAAGCTGCTGTAAATCATGGAGCCAGTCCCAAACGGCTCTGCTATGGAAAATACCGTGCATGTAAAAAACCTGACGGACCCACAAGGTTTTTCCACATGTGCACCAAAAAGTGTTTGTTTTGAAAATCTGCCCCAGGCGGTTACCAATAAGGCAAGATTGCAAGTCATAAAAATGAAAATGAATTGTGACACTGATGCAGTCCACTGAATGTGAGTGGCAGTAAGTCACTGCATCATCAACATATGGTAGCTGTTTTTAGTTGCCACAGATGCCAGGCATGTTTATAAATAAGAAAAACAAAAGGAGTCCCTGTATGACTCCCTACTTGACCTTAAAAGGCAGTGAGAATATTTCACTGAGGTTTAACAGATTGTTTTCTATTTGACGAATAGCCACCAAGTGACTACGCAGGAGCTTTGCTCAGGCCTAGCTCATGATGTTTGTTAAGGAGAGACACATGACGTACTAGATTAAGTCTTGGTCAGATCCACAAACATGGTGCCAGTAATAAAACCATTTAATAGAGCCTCTCATGGACTTTCAGACTTTGATGGACCCTGCTGTTCATCTTTATGGTCTACACCTATCAGGCTGAATCCCCTTTTCACTATGCTCCATCGCTCACCCATCACTGCTTTCTCCTTGGAAATCTCTTCCCTTCCTAGAGTCTTTCATCTCTTGCATTGTTCCTCTTTCCTAGACAAATACTGGCTTGCCTCTTTTTTCCCCTACCTCTCCTTTAACCCTGTATCCTGCCCTTCTATTATCTCTTCTTTTTTTTTATGCCCATTCCTTTCATATCCCTCGCTGCAAATCTGCAGCAGGCCTGTCTGCTTGTTCTATCCCCCTTCCATAATTATGGAATGACTTCCTTCTCCCTATCCATCACTCATTCTCTCTAAGCTTTCTCAAACTTCTCCTGGCAAACATTTTCACTTATCTTTTGTTTTTCTCCAGTATTACGATAATTTATGCCCTATTATCTCTCACCCACTTTGCCTATTCTATGTTATATATTGTTTGTTTTAAAATTGTGTACTCTATAATTTGTTAGGAAATGGGTTAAGGAATTCCTGGGCTCTGGCTGATGCCCTTCGCAAGGCGGGCATCTATTAGACAACAGAGCCTGGGTAAATAAAAATGCCAATGCCAACCAACTTAATTACCTAAATCATGGTGCCACACTGATTTTTAAAGCTAGATTTGCCACCATTTTTGTTCCTTTGCTAAGCGAGAGGAGCAAGCAAATCGTCTCCCCGCCTCCCCACGCAACTGATTCTCTAGTATTAGTATAACACCTGATTTTCTTGTTTTGAATTCACTTTAAACCCCTCTACTGCTTAACTGCCCTCCTACTTAACTGTTTTATGAGGCTGCTGTTGTTGGCTGACCTGGAGAAGAGCGGGAGCAGTACTGCAGCGCTACATATGAGACCACCGGTATTTTTTTGATTTCGTCTCCTGCAGATGGGAGATGCATTGCCAGCTTGCAGCAGTAAAGCAGGTTGATGGCTGAAGGACAAGGCGTGAGTACCACTCAGAGGTAATAGCGTGCTATGCTAGCCCTACAAATTTTAGTTTAAAAAATACTGTTCTCTTTCCTACATTAGTGTTATACTAATACTAGAGAATCAGTTGCGTGGGGAGATGGGTAGCAATGAGGCCCAATGCCATTGGCGGAGGGCCCTATAGCCCTGGAAGAGTGGATATAGCCCATACAAAGCCACATCCTAAATAGGATATGGGCTGTATTTAAGGGAAAAAAATTAACATATACAACATTAGTTTAAATAATGACAGTTGCAAAAGCAAAACAAAAACTAAGTAAAATGAATACAAATATTTTTGGGCAAAGTAGTCCCTCTGCTGCTGGCATTGGTAGTAGAGGGCGCTGTTTTGTGCAGTACTGTATTTTAAGATGTGCACTGTGTTCACAAGTTGCATTTTTTTATATAATAAAATGACTGGACGTGCAGGACTGAGCCAGCGACAATAAAAGCCTGGTTGCTGACAGTTTTAAGAAAGGTCCTGGGAACCTCATGGAGGCCCCTGGATGAGGAGCGGAGGGATCGGACCAAGACAGTCAGTTTCAGAAGGTGAGCCAGATAGCCAGGGCCTAGTCCATGTAGTGCTTTATAGGTGAGTAAACTCACCTGAAGATAACCATCCAGTATACCGGCAGCCAGTGTAGAACCTATAAAACTGGAGTCACATGGCTGGACCTAGGAAGACCAGTCAGTAACCTGGCAGCAGCGTTCTGCACCAGCTACAGCTGGCGGAGGGTACCTGCAGAGACCCTGAAGTAGAGAGCATTACAGTAATCAAGCCTGGACGTCACAAAGTCATGCACTAGTATGGGCAGGTCTTCAGGCAGAACTAGGGGTTTGATCCTGATGATATTCCTCAAGTGGTAAAAAACACTTTGGACAACAGATGACATCTGAGCTTCAGATGTCAGCCTGTCATCCAGGCTCATAGGAGCTAGCAATGGTGTAGATTCCAGGTAAAGACCTGAGGTCCCACCGGCCACACTCCCATCATGCCCATGACCCTACTCAACTACCAGCACCTCCATCTTATCAGGGTTCAGTCGCAACCAGCTGGAGGACATCCAGTCATTGATCTCGGCCAGGCAGATGTTAAGCACTTCCACAGAGTTTGGTGTTTCTGGGGTAAAGGACAGATACAATTGGGTATCATCTGCATAGCAGTGAAAACCCACATTATATTGCCTAATTAGCTCTCTCAGGGGCAGCATATATACAGCAAATAGCATCGTCGATGAGATCAACCCTTGAGGTGCTCACATGGCGGGAGCCTCGGGGGAGCAGTAGAAATTCCCCATCACTACCCGCTGCTTCCTGACAGTGAGATAGGACTTAAACCAGCTGATGACAGTGCCGGTGAGTCCACCGTACTCTCTGAGGTGATCAAGAGTACAATTAGATATACAGCGTCAAAAACTGATGAGAAATCAAGGAGAACAAGAACTGACCTGTCACCTCTATCTCTAGCCCTGAGGAGGGCATTATGCACCTTAACTAATGGCGTTTCAGTGCTGTGCCTGGCTCTGAAACTCGACTGGAGTGGCTCATAGATGTCAAAGGCCATGAGGTGCTCCTCAAGCTGTTGCGCCACAATCTTCTCAACAACCTTAGCCAAAAAGGAAAGGTTGGAGATAGGATGGTAATTTTCCAAGATATCCAGGTCGAGAGATGACTTTTTCAGAAGGGGCCTCACCAGAGACTCTTTCAAGGAATCCAGAAAGACCCCCTCTGACAATGAGCACTGGACATTCATGGCAAACACCGGGCCAATAGAACCAACACATCTCATTAAGAAACGGGAGCTGGGTCCAGTTCACAATATGTGTGCTTCAGCTTTGAGATAACCCCAATTACCTCAGCCATGTCCACTGGTTTATACTCATCCCAGACAGGCAGAGCACCTCCACTACCCCCATGCCGATCACTGTGAGTCTCAACATGACTCGTTGATGGGATCCCCTGCCAGATAGAGGACACCCTGTCAGTGAAAAACTGAGCAAACTCATCACCTAAAGTGATTGAAAAGGCTTTTTTTGGCTGTAGACAGGCTGGATGAAGAAGCCTGTCCATAGCTCAGTCTTGTTTCCTCTTGCAGGTGTGAACATTTTTATATTTCTGTAAATTATTACTTGTACTTGCAATTTTACTGCTGTTGCATTGTACATGCACCTGCTATTGCCTTATTGTTTTTGTTAAATCAGTCCTTCTTGTAACCCATCCCTTGGAAACAAGCTCCTGCTAAGTGTGCCTATCCCATTTACCAAGTTTTATTTTATCAGTGGGGCAGGGGGTAGCAGGCAGAAAGTCAGAGAAAAGATCATGGACTTGAACACATGGCTAAAGGACTGGTGTAAGTAAAAGGGCCATCACTTTGTGGGTGACTGGAGGAGTTTCTGGGAGCAGGAATTTTTCAAGTTTGATGGCCTACACCTCACAAAGGAGGGGGCCCATGCACTCAGCCAGAAGTTCAATGTATTTAGCAGTCATTTAAACCAGAGGAAGGGGAGAGGGGAGAGGGCAGCAGTACCCACTACAGTGCAAAAGGTAGCAATTGCCCCTCACCCATAACCTACTAGTTCTGTAACAGGTCACACTGCAACAGGCACAAGCAAGGGCAAAACGAGTACAGCCCAGGCCAATCAAATCAGATGACGTCATAAAACCGGCGACATAGTGAGTGGGGAAATCCAAAGCTGGCAGGTACTCTGTCTCAATGCCCATAGCCTGGTAAATAAGATACCAGACCTCACTGCTTTAACGGCAGCTGCAAACCTGGACTGAGCTGCTGTAATGGAGACTTGGTTCAACAAGAACCATTCCTGGGATGTTGCTATCCCTGGGTACACTCTGTTCAGGAGAGTTTGCAAACAGAAGAAGGGAAGGGGTGTTGCCATCTACGTGAAGGAAGGAATCAAGGCCACAGAGGTACAAATGACACACTCTGAGTCTGAAGCCCTATGGGTCACCCTCAGAGCTGGGGAAAAGTCCCCCATCTGAGTGGGGGTGATCTACAGACCCACATCTCAGCAGATAGATAGAGACAAGGAGATGCTGGAAACCATCCTAACAATTGCAAATAAAGGTGACTTGTTGCTTGTCGGAGACTTCAGTCTGCCTGACATAGATTTGTCCTCCTTCATGGCATTATCACACCGGAGCAATGAATTCCTCATGGCTCTGAAACAGGCAGAACTAAAAACAGCTGGTGCGGTTACCCACCAGAGAAAACACAATCCTGGACCTTGTACTATCAAACACTACCAGGATCAACGATGTCAACGTGAATCAGTTTAGGGTCAAGCGATCATAGGTCAGTCTGGCTCACAGTCAAAAGATCCGAAGACACAAGTCACACAAAACTGAAGATCCTAGACTTCAAGTAGGCTGACTTTAACAGAATGAAAACCTGCATTAGGTACAGTCTAAAAGTTGTAGCTGGGGGAGACATGGAGGAAACCTGGAAAGCCATAAATAATGTAATCAATCTAACAACAGCAGAATGTACAAAACAGATAAGTAAATCTAAAAGGAGGAAAAGTCCTCTTTGGTTTACTAAAGAGGTAGCTTCCAGTATAAGGGGAAAAAGGAGCTCTCAAGAAATACAAAGAATCTAAGAAAGAAAGTGACATGGAGGAATACAGAGCAAGACTCAAGGAAGCAGGGAAGGCAATTAGGTTAGCCAAAGCTTGAGCAGAAGAAAGAATAGCAAAAGGGGTTAAAAAGGTGGATAAGACCTTCTACAGATATATAAGGGAGAAAGAAAAAGTAAGGGAGGTATCATAAGGTTGAGAACTGGGGAGGTCCAGAATGTTGAATCCAAGGGACAGAAGGCAGAGGTTCTAAATGAATACTTCTGCTCAGTTTTTTTTTTTTTAACTTTATTTTTATTAGGTTATTTTGTAAACAAAATACCAGGGATGTGAGATATATCGCATACACAATACAGAACAAT
Organism: Neoceratodus forsteri; assembly: GCA_016271365.2. Taxonomy (NCBI): domain Eukaryota; kingdom Metazoa; phylum Chordata; order Ceratodontiformes; family Ceratodontidae; genus Neoceratodus; species Neoceratodus forsteri. The sequence goes on along the minus strand of CM057450.1, from coordinate 1,178,966,763 downwards.
AATATTACAATTTGTGCATGTATTGTCAGGGAGGCATTCAGCAGATAATCATACCGTAGTTTAATACATATCATAGAGTAAATATGTATTAGAAGAAATAGCTGCAAAGCCATGGGGCAATCGTGGCCAGTTAAGGGCCAAAGATCTATCTTCAGAATGGATGCTTCATCCTGGGGTTTCTCCTGCAGGGACCAACTTCCCAAATATATACTTAACAAAATCTTCATGGTATGAATTGGGGGTCCTGTATAATAGCAAACATGACCCATTTTCTCCATCTGATTTCAAATGTAGTTTCTGTATTCAACCCCCCTGGAGATGAGTCTCTCCATTGCGTATACTTCAATCATGACCCTAAACCAATCCTGAAACATAGGAGGAGTACTCTTACCACAAAGGAATGTAATTGCCTTCTTACCTGCAAGAATATAGGTTACCATAAGAGATCCCTTGAGAACCCTGAGATCTTCAGGTGGAACCGATGGGAGAACCAATTCAGGAGTAAGGACTGCTTCCCTTCCCACCAAATCTCCCACAGCTGCATCTATTTCTCTCCAAAACCCCCACAACTGGGGGCAAAACCAAAAAACATTAAAGTGACCAGCACTTGTGTCACCACAGATTCTTCAACATCTCCCTATAGGATCATCTGCAAATTTTGCTGTCTTGGCTGGTGTATTAAAAAATCTATTCCTGGCCTTCCACGAAAATTCTTTCCAGTAGGGGGCTCCCGCGACCCATAGGAACAGCTTCATATGTTTTTTCCAGTCCTCTTCCCAGACCAGAATATCAAGTTCTTTATTATGAGCTGCTAAAATAGAGCTAGTCGATTCATTGGTGAGCTCTTGCAGACCTCTGTATACCAATCCTATAAAGTGGGGTCATGTCTATCCCTTCAGGGTAGTCATGAAAAGCTGCAGTAGCAAAGGGGGAGGAAGTAACGAGCCTCCATGTGGTCCTCTCTGTATTAACAGGTCTCTAAGTTAAGTATATGTTTGAAGGTTCCCTTGCCTTACTCCATTAAATTCCTGTAGTTTGGAAAAAGGAAGAACCCCTTCCGAATCCATAAGTTGAAACATAAATTTAAGCCCCCTCCCATACCAATAATTAATATTCTGCAAAGCGTGAGGGGGAAAGGATGTTGCCTCTGTCATTATCTGCTCAGTTTTTTTCACCAAAGAGGATCAGGGAAGTGGACCAGTACTAAAGAATGAAGAACACCGCACCAGTGAAGCCAACACAAACCCCTTCACAACTGAAAGGGTCCTAAAAGAACTAGCAAAATTAAAAACCAGCAAAGCTATGGGACCTGAAGGTATCCACCCGAGAATACGAAAGAAACCAGAGAAGAACTTGCCACCCCATTAGCAAAGTTCTTCAACAAGTCACTGGAGAGTGGCACAGTACTGGATGACTGGAAAAAAGCCACGGTGGTACCGCTGCACAAAAGTGTCTGCAAGGAAGATGCTGGAAACTACCGTCCAGTTAGCCTCACCTCAGTGGTGGGGAAAATCATGGAAACATTACTGAAAGAAAGAATTGTACAGCATCTAGAAGCAACTAGCCAGTTAGACCTAAAGCAGCATGGCTTCACAGTGGGGAGGTCATGTCAGACAAACATGATTGATTTCTTTGATTGAAGTGACCAGGACGGTGGACCAAGGAGAAGCAGTAGACAATATATATGTAATCTGGAAAAAGCACAACTGTGAGTAGCCCAGGTTGGGAGAGGTGCAGGTAGAGGCTGCCAGACCGAAGAAATGCAAAGTTTAATTCAAAGGTACCTACACTCCTGGAGTAGAAATGAAGATCCACACATCCAATGCAAATTCTCAAAGTTTTAATAGCAAATTTGTAGCCAGACTAGTGTGTTCAAAACCTCACACCACAACCTCATAGTCTCAGCGATTCGGAAATTAACCGTTCGTCAGTGGGTATGGAAAGGGAAGACACATGACAGTTTAAATACACCTCTCTAATGCATATTAATTAATTACACCATTAATATTAATAGTCATTTTAGCTTTTCACATCACTCAATATGATCTGCACATAATTAAGGTCATAGTTAAACCATAGAATCTTAAAATACAAAAGTTCAAATCACTTGTTTAGTTGATTTTCTCAATTAATGTCTCTCATTCTATTATACTCCATATTTTTATTATAACTTTCATAGTATATCTGGACTTCAGTAAGGCATTCAACTTCGTTTCACATAGGAGGCTGATAAAAAAGTTGGAACACACAGGAGTGGGACATAAAATAGTAGGGTGGATTAGAAACTGGATGCAAGGGAAAACCCAGAGAGTGTTAGTAAACGGCTCTCTGTCAGAGGAAGGAGTGGTGACCAGTGGAGTCCCCCAGAGATTGGTGTTGGGGCCAATTTTATTTAACATATTCATCAGTGACATTGCGGAGGGTTTGCAAGGAAAGATGTGCCTGTTCACAGACAACACCAAGCTCTGCAACAGAATGGACATGCAAGAGGGGGTCACAGAAATGATCGCTGATCTAAAAAAACTGGAGAAATGGTCAAAACAGTGGCAGCTGAAATTCAACACCAAGAAATACAAATTATGCACCTGGAAAGGAATAACCTAGGTTGGAAATATACCCTTGGGGGGAACAGCTGACTAAAACTAAGGTAGAATGGGATCTGAGGGTACTCGTATCTGATGATTTAAGGACAGCCAGGCAGTGCGAAAAGGCGGTGCAAAAAGCTAGCAGCATTCTCAGATGCATAGGAAGGGAAATCACAAGTAGGAAAAGTGAAGTGACAGTCCCACTGTACAGGTCCTTAGTGAGGCTTCACGTGGAGTACGGCATCCAGTTCTGGAGACGCACCTCTAGAAGGACAAGGATCGCCTGGAAACCATGCAGAGGAAAACTACAAAGGTGATACATGGACTACATGAAGAACCATATGAATCGAGATCAAACCATCTTAGGATATACTCACTGGAGAGAAGGGACAGGGAGATATGATAGAGACATTTAAATACCTCAAAGGTATCAACTCAGTACAAACACAGGATCTCTTCAGGGAAAACATGAATACACAGACAAGGGGGCACAACATCCACCTAAAGGGCAGTTGTTTCAAAACAAACAGCAGGAAGTTTTTCTTCACAGAAAGGGTGGTGGAGCCCTGGAACAGTCTGCCCCAGAGGTTGTGGCAGCAAAGACAGCAGGGGAGTTCAAGCTAGCATGGAATAGGCACTGTGGAAACCTAAGGCCGTAAAGAAACTGGGAGGGGTGGTAGCTTTCACGGGCAGACTAGATGGATCGCAAGGTCCCCTTCTGCCAGCACTTTTATGTTCTTATTTATTCATTCATTCAGTTATTTATTAGAAGAGTCAGATGATACCTTTGAGCACAAGTACTCTTTTACAAAGGTTCCACAAGAGAGTTACTTATTTTTGGCCCTTGCAAGCACCTTGGCTGTTCACTGACCGGCTTTTGCTATTTTCAATCTGTGCCCTGACTGGCTTTTAGCTGGCTAGCCAGCCTACCCTGTACTGCTTAACCTCCTTATATCTGGCTGTGACTATATTGTTAAATTTTTTTTATTCTACTGTACTACCACTAGAGGGACACAATCTTTATCTAAAGCAATCCCTGCCTGTTGTTCATATAGATACCTCCCTAAACTACAGCTACCCCCTCCATCTGACCAGCCCCTGCACCGCGCTCCCTGCTCACAAATTCTTCCTGTTCCTAAATTAGTTGTTCACTAATTTCTCTGCCTTTATGAACGATGCAACCCCTACTCTCCTCTCTCCCCCTTGTTCTGCTCATATCCCTCTCTTTACCACCTCCAGTTGCTCGCTACTCATCTATTCCTAATAACTCTCCCACCCCCATCAGTTATTATCTCCAATCTCCTACCCACATCCATGCTATCACTTCCTCCCCCCATTTGAAATATGGTCTCACTCTACCACTATTCCTCATGCAGCTTTGATAGCGATGTCCACTTTCACTGTGGTTCTCCACCTTCTTCTTCCTCACTCATCCACTCCATTCTCCTCAAAACTCCCAACCTTCTCGTCAGCCCCTTCAAAATCCCCTAAGCTCCACTTTCTCATACTCACTCTCCACCAGGGATATCCACCCCACCTAAGGCCCTATTGCCCCTAGCTCCTCTGGTGCTTCCTCCTCTATTACCTCCCCTCGGCTCTCTTCTCTCAGCCCTCCCAAAGGGCTTAATGATCCTGCATCTAAACACCCGCAGCTTGTTGCAAAAAACAGACCAGATTCAGACCATGGTCTGCACTCTAAAACCAGACATTCTAGTCATCTCAGAAACTTGGCTAAAGAGCACTATACCTGACCACTCGGACTCCATTCCTGGCTACTCACTGCTAGGGCAAGACAGTGCTGGCAGGGGTGGTGGTGTGGCCATTTATGTCCTAGCCTCCATTCAATATTCCATCATCTACTCATCCTCCGATCCTGAGACCCATGATGCCCTAGCTATCCATGTGACCCTCCCCTTCACTCTCCCAGTCTTTGTAGCTGGCATATACTGCCGCCCAAATTATCATCCTTTAGTCACGCTAGACCTCCTAACCTCCATCACTTTCCTTGCTCACTCTGGGGAATTATTCATCCTAAGCAACTTCAATATAAATTGGTTGTCACCTAAAACTACCAAAACTAAAAATGAAATCAGAATCCTAAACCTTCCCAACTGATCTCCCAACCCACCCTCCCAAACCACAAGACACAACAACACTCCATACTCGACTGGACCCTTACCTCCCACCACCACCACGTCATCAACTCTGGCATCCTCCCCGATGCTCTCAGTGACCATAACCCAATATTCATAGTTAGGAAAGTCCACAGAATTGAATCACCACACCAAACCATACAACTATGCTCTTTCAAGTCTCTTGACCTTGCACCTCTCCTGAGTAACCGTGCCACTTTTGACTGGTCCCCCCCTAACCTCTCTTCCTTCAGTTGATAAGACTCTTGCCTACTTCAAAGAAATCTTTCTTGTAAACTGGAACACCTTTGCCCCACTCAAACAAACCAGAGCCAGAGGTAACCACTTACCTTGGATAACACCTGAATTTCTGGCCTGCCTCAGGGCTAGAGATCAAGCCTGGAAGTGTCATAAAGCTACCCAGCATCCTAGTGACCTTGTGAAATACCGCATGCTCTGAAATGCTTGCACCAGGTATACAAGGTTAGCCAAGTCTGAATATTTCAAATCTGTCTTCATCACCAACATAAATTCACCTTCAAAGTTCTGGAAGGTAGTCCATGCCCTATTTACCCCCTCATCTCACCCACCCCCCGATACTTAAAGTAAATAACTCACTAGTGTCCGACCCACCAACCATAGCTGTGAAATTTAACTCCTACTATTCCTCCTGTGCCACTGAGCTACTGAAATCCCTCCCCTCCTACCCATCCCCCTCCCACCTTCTACCGGTGCGCCCCCTCCACCACTCTCCCATTTCTCCTTCTCTTTCACTACTGTAACCCCAAATGATGTGCTATGTGCCCTCCTTGCCATTAACCCCCTCTAAAGGTGCCTCCCCTGAAGGCCTCGACCCAAAACTCCTCTCCCTTTCCACTTCGGCCATTGCCTACCCCCTCTCAATAATCCTAAATCTCTCATTCTCTACTGCCTCTGTCCCTTCTTCATTGAAACATGCAGTGGTTCTCCCTCTACCCAAAGGAGGTGACCCCTCATCCCATGGCAACTATCACCCCATCTCTCTCTCCTCTCTACCCTTGCCGAACTTCAAGAACACTTTGTCCTCTTCCAACTCATCTCTTTTCTATCTGACACCTCCTTTTTCACCCCTTTCCAGTCTGGTTTCAGGAAAAAAACACTCAACCACCACCTCTCTCCTATGGCTCACAGACTCCATCCTAACCGGGATGGACAATGGCCAAATTACCTCTGCCATTTTTGTCGACCTGGCCAAGGCCTTCACACTGTCTCTCACTCCCTTCCCCTCAACTCTCTCAGCAGCTGGCTTATCTCCCTCCACCATAAACTGGTTCCTTATTGGCAGAATCCAATTGGTTAAAGATCTTGGATGCCACTTCCTCCCTCCCCTCCCTCCCTCCCGATTAGCACTGGCATCCCCAAGGGCTCTGTATTAGGGCCCCTCCTATTCTCTATTTTCTTAAATGACCTTCCTTTTGTTTGCTTCCCCTCCTCTGCTATACATATGTATGCTGATGATACAGTCCTGTATGCATCTGGCTCCTGCCCTGCTGAGGTTACAACCAGCTTACAGCAAGACTTCAACAAGGTTCATCTCTGGATTGCTAACCATCAACTTTTCATCAATGCCAAGAAGACTGTCTCCATGACCTTTGGCACAAGGCAGAGACTCTCTAGACTTCCTTCCCTACCCACTTGTCACACCCTAGATGGGACTTTATTTGAGGACACATCCTCCTTCAGGTACTTAGGTGTTTGGTTAGACCAACGCCTAAACGTCTCTGGACATATTGACACCATCCAGAAAAAACTGCGCTCCAAGCTTGGTGCCCTGTTCAGGAACCATAGTTACATCCCTCCTACGGCTAGGCATGAACTTATTCAGAAGATGATACTGCCCATTTTTGACTACTGTGATGTAATATATGGAGCTGCCCCTGAGTCCTCCCTGGCCAGACTGGACACCCTCTTCAGTTCCTTCTGCCACTTTGCCCTGGATGACCTCCTTGCACCCCCCACTGTGATCTTTATTGTGCCCTATCCTTTCCCTCTATTACATATAGGCAGCTCTCCCACTGTGCTAAATTCACCTCCAAGCACTGGTTGGGTGAGCTCCCTTCCCACCTCACCTCCTCCTTTATAACACCCCCCTTCCTCCCATTCCCTTAGATCAATGGATTCCTGCACCCTGGTAGTCCCCCACCAATCCACCCAAATTGGCCAGTCTGGTTACTCTCACTGCCTCCCAAAAATGTGGAATTCCCTCCCCCCTCAAATCTGCCACTCATCTTCTGCCTACTCCATCAGCTCTGCCCTCAATAATTACCTTGCACCATGCTCCTGCCATGTCCCTCCCTAATTCCCTCCTCTAAGCCCTGGACAAACCCTACCCCTCTACAGTCACCTTCATTTAACCCTGTCCACCCACACCACCCACATTCTAGCTCTTCTACCCTTCCTCCAAATTGCTCCCCCTTACTGGCCTGCCTTGATCTCACAGAATGTAAGGGACAAAGAATGCTCTCCATGGATTCCTCTTCTACCCCACCAAGGGGCTTGTATCTCTCATCTATTTCCTTCCCCCACCATTCCTCTTATCTCCCTAGACTTGCAGTCCTCTTGCAGGGTTCTTAGCATCCGGAAGGGGTCCTACTGCATCTAGGCTTGTATCCTCTCCTTCCCTTCCCCCATCTACCTGTCCCCTAGCCTTTGCAGTCCCCTTGCAGGGTTCTCAGCATCCTGAAGGGGCCCTACTATGCCTAGGCATGCCTCCTCTCCTTTCCCTCCCCCATCTACCTTTGTCCCTTGTCTTCGCAGTCCCACTTGCAGGGTTCTCAGTATCCTGAGGGGGTCCTACTATGCCTAATCATGTCTCCTCTCCTTCCCCTCCCCATCTACCTTTCTCCCTGGCCATCGCAGTCCCCTTGCAGGGTTCTCAGAATCCTGAAGGGGTCCAACTGAGACTAAGCATATCTCCCCTATTCTACCTAGCCACTATCTTGGCTTTCCATGACTACTAGCAGGGTCCAATGCATCCTGATGGACTATTGATTAGGCCCCATCCCCTCCAAAGGTGCAAATTCTCTTCCCCTCAAGGCTTCAATTCTCCCTCCTCCCTCCCTCTCCTGTCACTCTCTTAATCCCTATCTACTGACCTTCCCCAACGCCCTTACAGGGTACCCCACATTCTGAAGGGTCCTCTCTTGGGTTAGGTCCTATTCCCCCATCTAGCATTAAGTCTCTCCTCCTCCTTCTCTCTCCTCCCTCTTTAAATCCCTATAGCCTTAATCCCCTTTCTATCTAGCCCCTCAGCCCCCTTGCAGGGTTCCCCACATCCTGAAGAAGTCTCTCTGGGACACTGCCTTATCCCCTTCTTTCTGTTCTCCCCCAGTCCCCTTGCAGGGCTCCTCACATCCTGAAGGGGTGTCCAGGGACACAACTCTTCCCCTCCCCCCACCTCACTCTTCCCTCTTCTTTTCCCTTTTTCTTTCACATAAGCGCTTGTTTACTTATTAACCCGGCACTTATTATTGTCCACTCTTTCTACCTATGATGTGCAACACTGTTGTAACACTGCTTGTAATACCTGCCTTACAAGTGTATGTTAATGTTGATCTTGTAACTTGAATGTTTAATGTCTCATTCCTACTGTACCCCTTCCCCTAGGTCCCACCAGGAGATGAGCAACTTGTCGCTTAGTGTGCCTTCCTGGTGAAACATTTCAATAAATAAATAATTTTTCAACAAATGTTACAATAGAATTACAGTAGATATGACTATTATGTCAGAGACTGGGTAAATGGGCACATTCCAGAGGTAAAGCTTGTCTTAACAAAACAAGAAACATTTAAGTTGTGCAAGTGCAAAGCTGCCTGAACAAGAACAGGTTCCAGCAGCAGGGAGAGCTAGGGAGACAGCAGAGCACAACGTTGATGAATACTACTAGTTCAGTGACACATTGTAATTCCACTGAACTGCTAGGGCAGCCCACAAGGATATTTTGAATTGGGCAAACTTTTGGAGGTTCAACATGGATTTCGGCAGTTCATTTAGCCAGCCTGCAGCCAGCCCTAGTGGCAAAGGAATGCTTACCCAACTGAGTTCTGCAGAAAGGTAATTCAAGGGCATTCCCAGCAATACTTCTTGTGCTATAATGGATAGACACTGAGTGGAAACAGTTTTTTAGTGTAGGGGTCATTAGGACCATAACTACTTTCCTGACTAGTAGACAGGATTGACGCTTTATTCTACTGGAATGGGGTAGCCAGTTGGTTAGTGAATAAAGATTACAGCTGTTGGTGCACTTGTCAGCCCCTAATACAAAGCAGTAAGCTTTATTACATATCATCTTGACCCTAGTTAATACAGAGTCACAGGCAACTGCATAGATAGGTAGATCATAGTGTACTAGGGATAGGATGGAGAGGGACACAATCTGTTGCCTAGCTTCTGTAGTAAGGCTGTTCTGACTTCTGAATAGGGCACCCAGTCTGCTATTTACTGAGGACACCAGATTGTCCACAGAGGGGGTGGGTGAAGGATAAACTGTCATCCAGTACTACCCCAAGATATTTGAATGTTTCAGAATGTGACCTATGTTATTGAGAAAGACAAGGGTGGAGTCCTTTCTGTTTATGTGATTGCTGCTAAAAAGCATGATTTTTTGTAGTTGAGGACTAGTTTATTACTAGAGGACCATTTTTCTAAGGACTTGAAGTTACCCTGGAGATTAGAGGTGAGGTTGCTAAAGTTGGTGTTCTTAATGTAGATTACAGCATCTTCTGCATGCAAGAGAACATGAACTGAGCCACAGGCATCTGGCAGTTGGTTAATAAAAAGACCAAAGAGGAGAGTGCTGAGAATAGACACCTGTGGCACACCTATGGATATTTTCGGATGTCAGACAGGGAGACATCAGTTTTCACCCTCTGTATGCGCTCAGATAGATAACTTTGGAACCAGACTGTTGAGTCTGTAGACAGACTCAGGCCAAGGAGCTTAGTGAGAAACAGCTGATGGTTGACCAAATCAAAGGCCTTTGTTAGGTCCATGTAAATGGCTCCCACCATATTGCCAGGGTCTAGGGCCTCATGCGTGTAGTTGGTGTATTCTACCAAAGCTGTACCGGTGCTGTGTAGTTTTGTAAAACCATACTGTTGGGCGCATTGCAGTTCATACTTTTCTAGGTGTGACTAACTGGTCTGACATAATTCTCACTAGGGCCTTAGAAAGTGGAGAGAGGATATAGATGGGTCTGTAATTGGCTATATTGGAATGATTATGGTTACTGAATACAGGTCTGACAGTCACGGATATCCACCTCTCTGGGAACTAGGCATACGTCAGTGAGAAGTTGAAGATTCTGGAGATGGATTAGAGAGTTCATCCAGTGCCAAGATGAGTAACTGCATGTCCAGTGTGTCCCCCCCCCTCCCCGTTTTTGTCAAGAACCTTTCTAATATACTTGAGGGTATCTTTAACTGAGATGGGCTTTAAGTAAAATTTAGGTTGCCTTAGGTTGGGGTCCTCCAAGAGGCTAGTTTCATGATCTTAACCCCCACAGACAGGCTCGCCTGGTAAATCTAGAATGATGCCACTGAGGTCCATGAAGGCTTTATTGAATCTACTAGTAATCATGGAGGGGTCAAGGACCTCCTTCCTGTCGACCATGAGTATTCTTGGGGGCATTTTTTCACCTTTGCCCAGAAGCTCTGAAAAATTTTCCCAAAGTCTTTTCCCATTTCCCCAATTAAGTGTTTAATGGGCCTTACAGTACTCTGATTTTGCCGGTCTTATCTCTCTGGTGCATTTGTTTGTAGCTTCTTTAAATTTTTGGATGTGAGCCAGGGACCCAGTGTCCCTGGCAACTGACCACAGTCTATCCCTCTCTTTCATGAGAGCAAGGAGCTCATGGGTGGCCCAGGCAGCTGGTGTTCCTCTAACCTTTCATTTTTTGAGTGGCACAAATTTGTCACAGACTTTAGTGAATTCAGTGAAATAAAATTCAAGAGCAGAATTGATATCGGAAATTGCATCTAGGTAGCTCCAGTTAATGATGGCTAGATGGGATTTGAAGTCAGGTAGCTTACTTTTGTTCAGGACCCAACTTCTGATGTGTAGGTGGTGGGGCTTAGGTTGTTTGGCTGCCCATACACATTGCACAGGTGAGTTTCAAAGTTTTAAATACATAAATAAATAGATATATATAGATAAATAAATAATTACCTAAATGGTTAAATGTCTTTCCAGTCATTAGAAGCAGGGTTTACCACCTGTTGAACATTGTCAGGCTGAAACCGTTCCTGACCACTGGCAGTCTGACCTCTTAAAGCCATACATTTTTTTTTATGTCCTGCCCTGTCTATTGTAACACACTTTCCTTGTGGCTGTACCTTACTGGCAAGTCAGATCCATTACCTGCAGGAGGTACAGTGTATAGCAACTATGCATTAGGCAGCAACTGCAGACACAAACTGCACTGACTGTCTATAGGATGGAAGAGTGCTGACCCAGAAGTCACGGTTTCCCTCAATCCTGGTTGTGTTAATTAACACTGCACCAGTAGATAAATGTGATATTGCCAGGACAAACCTATTTGACTATTCGGGTTCCTGCTGTCAAGCCTCATCTCAGTGAGATTAGTTACTATTGGATGGTCTTGCTTATTTTTACAACTTCTGCTGATATTTATTACTAAGAATGGAGTTCCAGGCAGGTTGTTAGTAATTGAACCATTAAAGCCTATTTTAGAAGTAGTTTACCGCCTCTCTTAGAACTGATGAGTGCAATAGATTTCTGTAGGGCTTTGATGCTGATGTCAGCAATATGGATCCAAGATATATAGCTTAGTGGGATAATAGTGCCTATAGTGAGGCACATTTCCTTTGTGAATGCTGTTCTGTGTTCTTTTGTGAGTGTGTTTATTTTTCTGTTTAATTTTCTGCAGTAGCTCATAAAATCACCCTTTTTTAACTTTCCATCCATCAGTGTACTGTTCTTTCTGTTTGACTACCCATCTTTGTTTTCTCTTTCATTTTTCCTTTTATTTAGTTTGTCAAACCTTTGCTTTTTTAGTATTTTTTGTTTCAATTGTTTCTTTATTGTTACAGTTTTCTTTGTAGTTTTTCTGGCACTTCTTTACTGCAGTACCAGAGTATAGAATATCCTTCTGTGTGCCTGTCCCAGGCAGGTAACACTCAATGAGAACAGGTAGGGTAGGTGGGCAGATAGGTAATCAATTATTGATAATTTTACTAAGACATCACAGTAATTGCAGAAGTAACTTTAAAACATTATAGCAAATCAATTATTTATTACACAGATATAAAAACAAAATACACCACTGTTCTTGTTAATTTTAACAAGAATATGGCACCAGTACTGGACTTTCCCATTTAATACATACAGACCCGGATTTTCAAAGGAGTTGCGCATGATTCTACTGTCATTCTTTTAGTACGTGTATAAATAATCCGAATAAAACAAGACTTAATATAAACAGCATTAAATGAAGCAAATTGAAAATAGTGCAGGAAGCAATTATTATAAAAATGCAAGTTCTGTAGATGTACGGATCTGGACTAAAATGACAATTTCCACAAAATTCTTTGTTTTTATTGGTATACAGGCATCCTAAATTCTGGAATTTTACCTGGTTTTCTGGTAAAAAATGAAAATCAGTGGCCTTGACAATGTACAATAATTGAGCCCTGAGTTTGCATACACCTTCTCTTTCACACTCTCTCTCTCTCTCTCTCTCTATATATATATATATATATATATATAAATACGCTTATCAAATCATCTGGATTAGAAGAAGAAAAGTGAAAAAAACACTAAATTTTCTCAGAATCTGTGTAATACAGTCTACTATACTGCAGTAAACAATAATAAAAAAAATGTTTTCGCACACAAAGTGCAAATTGGGATCAGCTCCACTCTTCAGTGTAGAGCTCTTAGTGCTGAGTATCCCCCTTTAATTTCTCTCTGTTGGAAGTTATTCATCAATTTTTCCAAGCTCCTGGCCTCTTTTGCCCCAGGAAGAGCTACTGCAACTGCTTATCTGTCCAGGTGTTTTTGCATGTACCACCTTCCTGGTTAGATTCAGTCAGTGATCATACTTTCTTGGTGCCCTTAGCCTATGAAATTCACTTCCATAACAAGTTCGCCTGGTCATCTCCCTTACAAATTTAAAACAGTAGGTTCTTAGCTATTTAATTAAGCCTTTTAGGTAAGTTAAAGCTTATTTAACTTGGTCTTTCTGATGATCTAAATAATTTTCCCTAGTCAGCCATCCGATTCTTGTTTTCTGTTTCGTATGCCCCCTTCCAAAATTCATATGTATGCAGATGACACCGTACTATTCAATTCTGGTCCTTCTGCTGCAGATTTCACAGCCCCCCTTCAGTGTGATTTCAACAAAGTATAGTCCTGATTCCAACTAATCCAATTGAAACTAAATGCTGAAAAAACTGTTTCAGTGTTCTTTGGCTCAAGGCAAAAAATGGTCCAGATCCCACCCCGCCCCACCTTTACCACCCTCAACGGCTCCCCCCTTCAATCTGTCAACTCATTCAAGTACCTGGGGGTCTGGTTAGACTGCAGTCTTGATTCCTCCACACACATTGATGCCATTTGTTCCAAGCTTTGCCCAAAACTCGGCGCCCTTTATTGGCACAAAGAATGCCTCCCACCATCTACTCGGTGTGACCTGGTCACAAAGACAATCCTCTCTGTCTTCAACTACACTGATATTGTCTATAGCTCTGCCTCAGCAACTTCATTAGACAAACTGGATACTCTGCTAAACTCCTTCTGCTGTTTTGCCACCTCTTTCCCTCCCCTCACTCACCACTGTACCCTCTACTTCTCTCGCTTCCTCATGCCCCTTCCCATGAGGTACCTGATCCATAGCCTCACCTTCATAGGGAAACTCTGGTTCAGGATGCTCCCTTCCTATCTCAGCTCATGTCTCTCCCCAGTAAGCAACTCCGAGTACTCCCTTCAGTCATGGAACGCTCATACATTCTCCCTTCTTCTCCCTTGCACTTCCTCTGTCCAAGCAGCCTTCTCCTATCACCTCCCTCACCTATGGAACAATCTCCCATGGGCTACCTGCCACCCCCCCACCATCTCTGCCCTCAAGTCCTTGCTTTGGGCCTGTCCCTCTGCTCCCTGCACCTTTCCCTCCTCTCCCTCCCCTCCCCATCCTTACCCCACACCACCCTATAGTTCAGCACCCTTACCCACTTAAGTAGCCACCTTACCAAATTAAAATTAGGTCTTCCTCAGTACTCTTTCTGTACCAAACATTTAAATAGTTTGTTAATCCTATACAAATGTTTTATTAACATACTAACATACTAATTGCCAGCAGAATAGGCCTTACGGTCTGTTGAGTCTGCTCATGCCTCAGGGCCCCAGGTGGGTACCAAGGCCTCCCCTCCCCATTACATTTCTATTTCCCCTGATGTCCATGCTGGCACCCTCCTGCTTTATTCCTATTCTAAACCTGTCCCACCTTTTCTTGAAACCTTCCACCGTAGAAGCCAGAACCAGCTCGACAGGGAGTGCATTCCAAGGTTCTGCCACCCTCTCAATGAAATGTCTCCTCCTCCTTTCCCCCCTCATCCTTCCTACCTCCAACTTCAAACCAATGCCCTCTGGTGATACTCCCCTCCTTTAATCTAAAAGGCCCCTCCCTGTTTACCCTATTGATGATGTATCTTACTGAAATGTACCTTGTATTTTATTTTGTCTTACTTTGATCATATTTTATTACCACTGTATACTTATGTATTCACTCCTTTGTTATACCACCACCCTGGTTGTTATTTGTGCCTTCTATTCATTTGTGTCCCACAACCTTACTTATATGTGGTCCTCCGGGTTGCACCTAGAAATGAGCCCTGACTTAGTGGTACCTTTCCCAGTTAACAACTTTTAAATAAATAAAAAATAAATAAATCTGTGATGCCCTGAGCCCTGGAAAGGTACCAGATACAATGTAAGTACAAATGTCATCAAGATGTAAACATGAAAGTATAGCAGCTACAAAATGGATGGTTTGAAATTGCTAATTATTTCTTTCTATGACTACTTTAGTTCTTTCTTATTTTGCTTCTCTTACTAAGACTACAAAGGTGACTATATACAATGCTTAAAATAGTATAGGAATCTGTTTCATAGTTTTGGGGTAACATTTCTGTGAAAGATAACTAAGAGAACATAAGACAGGTGCAGGCAAATGAAGGTTGAAAACCCATGTGAATTGTCTGTTAGTTTGCAATACTATTTTAACTTGTAGGAGTCCCACTACCCATGTGATAGTCCAGTTGTCTTTAAAATTATATAAGTTCCTACTAAAAACCACCTCTTTTGGAAAAATTGGACCATTTCCATATGACCCTCTGCATGAACCAGCCGTTCTGCAGTTTATTTTATAGTGCTCCCCTGTTAGCTTAAGCCTGTGCCCCCTTAAGCCATTCCTAGTGTGGATTTATTTCTAAGTTAATGAGTTCTAGTAGTTGTGTATCCCAGGCCATCATACACATTATAATTATGTCACCTCTCAGTCTTTGCTTCTCCAGAGAAAGCAGGTTTGCAGTAGCTCACCCAGTTTTTCCTCTTATGGTTTTTCTCTGAGTTCTTCTATTTGCTTAGTAAATCTCTTCTGCAGCTCCTCAAGTCTATCACTACTCTTCTTGCTGTAGGGACACCAAAACTGTCCCACATACTCTAGATGCGGCCTCATCAAAGACAGATTCAAAGGTAACAAAATGTCTCTCCCCCTGCTAGTTATGTTCCTTGTAATACACCCCATTATGTATCTGCATTTTTTTCACCATGGCTTCACCCTGTCTGTGCCATATAAATTTATCTGTTACCACTGTTCCAATGGCCTTTTCTCAGATTAAGTTCTTAAGGGACTATTATCAGTTGTGCAGGTAACTCTTTGGTTGTTTTTTTCAAGATGCAAAATAACACATTTTGCTATATGAAAATTAATTTTTGAGTTATTTTGTGCACATTGATAATTTATTAATATCTTCCTGCAATTTTTCCATGCTATTAACGGAATCTATAATATGTCCCAATTTTGCATTGTCTGCAAACTAAGATGTCCAACTATATAATTCCTTAAAGAAGTCCCACACATACAGTAGAAGTTTAATAGCAGTGATCCCAAGACTGAGCCCTGTGGGACCCCACTTGTCATGTTCATCCATTTAGAGGTCCTTCCATTTACCTTAACTTACTGTCACTTACCAGTCAACTAGTTTGTAATCCATTTATGTAAGTTACCTGTGATACCTACTTGGTGCAGTTTATTTAATGCACCAATTCCATATGGGGCACAGTGTGAGATTCTTTAGAACAGTCAAAAAAGATCACACCACTTTTCCTTCATCAAGAGCTTTGCTAACTGGCTTATAAAACCTTATTACATTTATAAGGCATGCTCTTCCTTGCTTAAAACCAAGCTGTGTTTTGTCTATTATGTTGTTATTAGACAGCCACGTAGCATGTTATGTTTTAATAATTTTCTCCATTATTTTACACAACACTGAGGTTAGGCTAATAGGCCAGTAGTTGCTCACATCCATTTTCAGACCCTTTTTATGTTTGCCTTTACACTTGTGCAAAGCAAACATAGTAGTATGATTATGGATTTTGAGAGGTTTGTCACTGATGGTCCAACACAGAGCAGTCTCAAAGGGGCTCAGCAGTATCACACCAGTCATCAGCGAGACTGATCAAGACACTGTTCTGGTCTTGCTGGGTGGAAACTTCATGTAGTTCAAAGAAAAAAACTACCCAGAGTGGCTCCTTCCTTTGGTCTGCATAATGCTGCCCAGCAAGCAGAGCTGATAAGTGTCATGATCAGCCTGCTGTGGTCCTCCTCCCAATGTAAAAACAATCCCTCCCCCCATTCCATCTTAACTTTCTGACACCGGGTTGCCCAATCCCTAGTGCCACTAGTACCTCCCACCCCACCCATTTTCACTGTGTGATACTGGGGAGCTCACCCCCCAGTACCACCAATCATAAAAGCAACACTGGGGTGCCCAGTCTTCAGTGCTGGTACCTGAGATAAAGAAAACTATCCCTCAATCCCTATCACCCCATCTTTCTTAATTTTCCAACACTGGGGTGCCCAATCCCCAGTGCCAGCTAAAATTCCCCAACTCCACCCATTTCATTGTAAAGAACACCAGGCAGCCCATCCCCAGTGCTGCCAAACATAACACTGACACTGGGGTGCCCAGTTCCCAGTATCAGTACCTGAAATAAAGAAAACAGTCCCTCAGTCCATCCCACCCCTTATTTCTTAATTTTCTGACACTGCGGTGCCCCATCCATGGTGCTGGCTAGTGTGCCCCACCCAGCCTGTTTTCACTGTGTGACACTAGGTAGCACACCCCTGGTGTTGTCAAACATAACACCAACACTGAGGTACCCAGTTCCTAGTGTCAGTACATGAAATAAAGAAAATCATCCATCATAATCTTTTTTTTATTTTTATGCAACCTGTAAAAAGGAAAAACATCCATTAATGTCTGTTGCTGCTGCCAGCCCACTGTTGCCATTACCTTCCCCCTTCCAACACTCCCACTCAATACCCCCACTCCTTACTTGTCTGCTGGGGGTCCAGTGCCATAATCCTCCTTGGACCAGAGACATGTCTTCACTGTTTTAACACTGGACTGGGAACTGAGGAAATCTGGTATGTGGTTCAATGTATTTCAATGGTTTTTGAACTTGTCCTCATAACTTAGTAATATTTAAATATTTTTCCCCAAATTTTCAACATTGCCTTTTTGGGACCCTGCTTCATGAACAAAGGTGGCGTAATTGTGCAAATCCATCCTGAAACGTGATTTCACAGTCACTGCGTGAAATTGCATTTCAGGTAGGATTTGGAAATGTTCTCCACCCTTGTTCATGAGATGGGATCATAAGAAGGTTATATGGAAAATTTGGGTTAAAAATATTAAAATCAACAAAATTATGAACGTAACTGAAAATTTTCACTGCACACTCAGAACTTTGGTAATTTTTAATATTTTGATCCCAAATGATCACCGTAGCAATTTTTTTCACACCACCTCATGAACGTTACAGGTGTCATTTTTCACATCCTGACCAAAATGTGTTTTCACACTTGTGGCACACAATGACATTTTGGATACCATTTTATAAATGACACCAATTATGTTCAGAAGGAGTGATCATGAAAGGACTGTGTTGAAAATTTGGGGTTAAAATGTGAAAAAAAAAACTAAGTTCTGAAGAAACATTGAATTGTTCTTTTTACTCATAACTTTGTTTTTGCAGATTTTGCCCCTAATGTTCAGCTTATCCCTTGTGTTACCCCACCTCCTGAACATGACAAGTGCCATTTTTCCAAGTCCCCTCCAAAACTTGTTTTCCCAGTTGCATTGTGAGATAACCTTTTGGATGGGATTTAAAAAGTTCCATCTGTCCTGATCATAATGTTGTATAATAAAAAGACTGTTAGAAATTTGTGGTCAAAATGTGGGAGCTCACTGAAAATTAGACATTGCCTCACAGCTGGCCTATCCTGCCTAAACATGATCAAAAAATGTGTAAAAGCAGGACACCTTTGAAAGTGAGATACTGCATCTAATCTGGTCCATTGTGGCTGTGGGTAAATATATAATGAAAATGTGTACAAGGAAAAGCTGGTACGCAGCAACACAAGTGGCGAACATTCAGCATTGATATTTTATGAATAAATACTACTATTGCATCCCTCTTTTTAATTGGTGCTATAGCTGTTTTTAGTTAATTGTTAATCACTGTTGCTATTGGCTCACACAGTCTCTCAGCCAATTCTTTCAACAATCTAGCATGAGTGTCATCTGTGCCAGCTGACATGTTCTGGTCTAGATTCCTCAATAATTGTGATAAGTCTTTTTTATCAATGTTATGATTTAGTTGTGCAGCTATAGGTTCTGTTTGAACTCCTGCTGATTTCTTGAACACAGAGCAGAAATAACGGTTGAATCCTCAGCCATATCTTTGTTGTCATTTATAGTAATTCCTCTTTCTTTCAACAGACCAACATTCCTACCAGATTTTTTCCATGAATATGGGAATAGATCATTTAGAATTATTAGTCGAATTTATCTCAATTCCTTCCTCCATCTTAACTTTGTTCTTCCTTATTTCCCTCTTACATTAAATCTAAAGTTCCCTGAAAGTAAGCTTTATTTCCTCATTAAATTACTGTTGCCTGTATACCCTCTTTTTTTGTTAATCAGCCTTTTTCTATGCAAGGTGAATCACTTGGGTAGTTTACCCCTGTTGTTACACTTTTTCTTTGTAGATATATGCATTGTTACCAGGTCCTGTACTTTAGTTTTGATAACTTACCATTGTCCTTCTACCTACTGCCTTTCCAGTATTTCTTTTCAGTTCCAACTCACCAGCTCCTTCCTTATCATATTAAATCTAGATCAAAACTAGAAGACTGCATATATGCAAGCACATCTGTTGCATGGTATGTACATGGATGTGTCCTCACCCCCCATTGAAAAAGCTATCACATTTTTACCCATACAAAGTGGTACTTAATTGCCATATACCCCATGCAATTAACAACAATTGCCATATACCCCATGCAGTTAACTACTGTGTAATTACAGGCCTATTATGCCCCAAATACCACATTAACACATTAGAACACAGTTTACAGCTCTTTATTAACACACTTAACAACCACCTTACTAACACATGTAGCAACCACCTCACTAACACATGGAACAATCACCTTAATAACATATGGAACAATTACCTCATTGCATATTCAACACAACCAGCCTACAAACCCCACAACCTCTCACAAAGAACTCCCTAAATACCAGCACAAACAAAATATGTCTGCCCAAACTTCCCTGGCCTACAGACCCAGTCACCACCCTCCAGCCTCACTCACAACAGAGGTGTGTGTCCCTTGATGTTTCGGCTTACTCTTTCTCACATGCTAGCCATCCACACTGCTGCTCCATAGCCACGCTGCTCCTGACTGCAAAGTGCATGCAGCTGCTACAAGTGCACACTCACACTGCAGCAACCTGCAGATGCCATGCCTCTCTCCCCAGCTCCATCCTGAACAAAAGTAAAGGACAGACTGCTGCAACCATGCCTCCTTTTAAAATGGGGACCCTACATTATGGAAAAACTAAGTGAACAAAAACAATCACGTAGCAAAATTGTATGAAAAACATGTAAGGACATAAAATGCAAATACGAATCTCAAAATGATTGCAAAAGTGACCAAAACATAAAACACACCCATCTTTATTTAATATGTAAAACAAACACTGAAAAAGGCTGTGTACTCATGAAACACTGCCATCTGTGGGGCTAATGAGCTTCATAAAGACCACTTGGCTTTTGGCCTCATGACTTTATGAGCTCATTTATCCCACTTGATGGTATTATTTACATGACCATTTCCTAAAATGTTGTCTCTATATATGTTATACACTAAGGTGTGGGTGGGATTATGTTCTTATGCTGTACATATCCACATCAGGGCATGTTCTTAAAACAACCCAAGGTGTGCATGTAAAGCAGAGCATAACCACACCAACTTGGATTATGTTATCACTTATAATTGAGAAAATAAATTTATTAAAGTAGACAATAAAATAGAAAGGCATTCTGAACCATGGGTTTATCAGCTGAATATAGATCACATTCTATGACTCACAATGCAGGATATTCCCAACCCATATAGTTTTCCATACAGTATTTGCTGTTCAATATCTGTCATGCTTACATAGAATTTGGTATATATATTGTTGTCTCTTTTGTAGTTAATTTCTTTGTGGAAGTCCCATAGCCACAGAGTTTCCTCAAAAGCATAGTTCATGGCTATTTTTGGAAAATCTGCTTTCATTGTCACAGCAGAGTACAATGATGGAATCATAATTTATAACAGTACTTCAGGGATCAGATATTTAGATCAAATTCTGGGCAAAGTGAATTTGCAATAGCATTTACAGTACCTGGGACTGAAGTTACTTATTTCTGTTGTCCTACTATACACCATCAGTGGTAGTCATGAACGTCTGATAATAAGATGCACAGTATGTTATACTAGCGATGTTTTTAATTGGAGTTGTCAGACTTTTAAATCAGTGAACAGCTGCCATATTAATGGCAGTATTATAAAAGAGCCTCCTCTAATAAGAGTGATTTGAGCTTTGGAAAACACCAGTGCCTTTATGTGAGTTAAAAATAAGGTACCATTTAAATTGTAAAAAACATTTGTATTTGAATCATATGACAGACCTGTCACAGATGTGTTACCTGCTATAAAAATGCTCCTTGAAAATTATTACCTTTATTAGAGTAGTGACACTGAGCTTTGGCCATACATTTCTAACTTCTGTCCCTCTACAGAGACAATTTTCTTTTCTTAAATAAACTGTCACGCTAGTGTTAATATATTGTCGTCTCTCTCATACTCTGGGAATCCTGCTGATATAAAACATGTATATGTTAGATTGGTAATAGTATCTTTAGTGTAGCTGACTAGAACAAATGTGTTTCCCTCATGGCTGTGCTAATGTGATAAAGGAAAATTGGCTGTTCATCAGCTGTTGGCTGGGTTGAGACAGTAGAGATGGAACCATGTTCCTCTTTTATGTATTAATACTATAGACAAGTTTTCACCAGTTATATTTCATAAGTGTGCATTTTTTTCAAGGGAGTTGTAAAACATGAGATAATGTTGCAAACTGGAAAAAGGAGAACAAAAGGCCATATCATATATAATGATAACAGTCAACCATTGAGTGACAGTGAAAGGCTGTAATGGATGTGATGCAAAACTATGTAGAAAGCTCATGTACAGGGCATGCTTACAAGTAACATGAATTTGGAGAAAATTATGTCACTGTCAAAGTTTCCTTGATACATTTACTGATCAGGAGCCAATTAATTTTTTTTTCCATTCACCATGGAGTGGATTTGCTGAGCAAGCTTGATTCATTCTGATTTTCCTTTGGTGCAAATGAAACCTGTATTATTATTATTAGTAGTAGTAGTAATAATAGTATCATTGTTGTTATACTGCTAAATGGATGTAAACATTCAGACAGCAAAGCAGCAGCATCAGAAATATAAAGACATTATTTGAACAGCTTAAATAACTTGTAATATAGGGTTTGCATAGCACACTACCAAATGAATCATGGGACTCAATTTTCAAAAGGAACTGGGCTACTGTGAAGACCATTAAAATATCAAATGTACTTTCTTACCACTGTTACAGTGTGTTTATGCAAGTAGTAACACACTGCAGAATGTACATTCATTGGAATATATAGGTAGTCCTCTGGTGTGTGTGTGTGTGTGTGTGTGTGTGTGTGTGTGTGTGTGCTGAGGCATGAGGCTGCAGGCCGATTGCTCCAGAGCACACACAAGGGGAGTGCCTGTACATCCTAATGAATGCAGTAACCGGGAGGTTCTCATTGTACTTATAAAAAAGCCTGGTATTAAAAGTTTTAGCTTAGAAAATACTGAACCATGAATTCATGAGAATATATAGACATGGCAGGTGACCTGGCTGGTCCAGTAAGGGAGCAGTATTTGTGGTGCCAGTCTTGAACCATTTTATAAAACAAATCTTAAAAACAGCAGGGACAGAATATTCCTGATTGACTTGCTTCCATGTCTTTACCATACTACAGTTAATGGCAAAAAATGTCCTGCCAGCCAGGAAGTAGCACCAAACTAAATTATGGTTTCAATAGCAGGAGGAAAGCGGTAATGCTACCTTTCTATAGATCACTGGTGTGACCCCATGATCCCCATCTGGAATACTGTACCCAGTTCTGGAGTCCCCACCTAAGGAAAGACAAAGACAGTCTGGAGATGTTGAAGCATATGGTAACCAGAGTGATTCAGGGTCAAAAGGGCAGATGGTACAAGGATCGGCTCAGGCACTGAGCATGTACTCACTGGAGTCAGAAGAGAGAGTGTCAACATCATAGAGACCTTCATGTTTCTGAAAGGAATGAGCAGGGTGGAATGAAAGAAACTGCTCAGCAGGAATGGTGTGCCAGAAATAAGGGGACATGAGTGGAAGCTGGCGAGGGAGAGTTAGGAGGGATGCGAGAAAGTTTTACTTTGCTGAGAGTGTGGTTGAGATGTGGAGCAGCCTGCTGGCTAAGGTGGTGGATGTAAAAGCCATTAATAGATTCAGGCAAAGCTGGGACAGTGTTAAGGGCGTAATAGTTTCTCAGATGGGAAGCAGTGAGGCAGGGAGCAAGGGGAAGTGAGGATAAAAACCCCATCTAGACAATATGGGCACGATTCCAGAAGGAGAATGCAAGTCTTGCAGCAAGCCCTGCATCCAATGCAAAGGGGGTCGCAGATGCACCAAAGCTCCTCGGATGCAGAGCGGTCTGATTCTCAAAGGGGTGGTGCATTTGTGACATTTCCCCACTTTAAGACAGCTTGCACTAAAGGTTTGGAGCAAGTCCCATAGAAGGGGTTCCCCCCACAAATGCAAAGGTAGACCAGGGAGAAGCTGGTCCAACTCATTCTGGAATTGCAGCCGGGCTTTTGTGGCAAGTGCTTTTTGGAATCGCGCTTGCTGTAATGATTGATGCAAGTCGCAAGTTGCGTCAACCACCCTGCCACAAGTCTCCTGCAGCAACCACACACTGTTTCAGAATTGGGACCTAGGTCTCAGAATAGGGTAGGATAGGGTAAAAACATGGCAGACTGGATGGAGTGATGGTTTTTCCAGCCATTGTTGTCTGTTTTTCTGTTTTTAAAAGAATACTAGGCACTATCTTAGTAAAGTAAATTTTTTTCATTTTTTTAAACTGAAAACCCTATCTCATCATTACCCCAGTCACGTGTTTATTAGTGTCTAACACATCCCAGTCCAACAAAGCACAACACATAACCAGAAAAAAGCATTTTTTAAACAAACTGCCCTAAACCAAAACAAGTAGAAATCCCAGCAAAGTCCCTTATTTTATTACAGAAAACCACACTGAACTATCTATGTGCATTCTCCACACAAACCACCAAGTCAGCAGCCCTATGTCAAAGCCAGCGTTGCAAGAGTCGCTTTTAATAAGAGTGACATGAACATAGAAAATTCAAGTTATTCTCTTTTTGTAAAGTAAAATAACTCTTAGACAGCATGGTTTACAAAAATAAACCTAACAAGCTTTTTTTGACAACTGACCCCACTCCCCATGTTTCTCTGCCAACATCTGTCCTATACCAACATTTTACTTGACATAATATAGGCTGGACCCACTTTTTTACTATCATGGTTTTCTAGTCATCACAAATGCCCGCTGACTTAATATGTTTCAAAAAAATGAAGAGTTACGCTCACATGTTGCACAGGCCCACTGACACATCACTGCTCCACATGAAGGGAGGAAACAGTGGAAGCAAAATGACAAGAACACACAGTCGGTTAGCAAACTGCTCCACAAAATAACACCCATCCAAACCAGTGATTTTACTATCATGAGCTCCTGCTAACAGAGGGGAATGTCTGAATTTTGAAATAAAAATAAAATATAATTATGGTCTATTAAATATTGCTCTACTGTGAATACTGCCAACCATTTCTACCACAGTAAGTAAAGAGGTGGGGTGGGGTCAAAGGCTGGCAGAATAACTAGTTTTCTTTTTAAAATCCTAGTAAAGCTTAAACAAACTATTTCTAAAACTTTTCATGTTTTTGTTTTTTAATTATCCAGTTTATAAGCAGAATGAGACACCTCAGTGTGTGGGATGTAATGGCATAACAACACTTCCATGGGTTTGAAAGCACTCTACCTATAGCCTCACACTTTGTTATGCACCTTTGCATGTGGTTATCTCAGCACAATAACCCTTACTGCTTACATACTCTTAATTAAAAAAATAATGTCAATATGTGACACAGACCTGTGTATTTGTGACTGCTGCCTCTGAGCTCTCATGAAAGCAACACTCCATGGGGAAACAACATGATGTCATTTTATCTTAGCATAGTTTTTCTCCTGCTTACAACAAAGATATTTTCAATATCTTGGCACATAACAAGTTACCCTGTCATTATACATGTATGGGGTATGCAGAAGGTTGATCAAACTGCATGCCGTGGGGTATAGTCGGGCACAACCCAGCTGGTGAAGTCCCTTCAGCTACTGAAAGTGTAGTTAAATCAGCATAATGCAACCCTCCCAAAGTGTCCGGTTGTGCTTATAAACTGGGTAAACTAAAAAAATAAAAATAAAAATTACCATTATGTAATAAAAATAGGTATTTTCATTTTAGAAATGATCAGGGAGAGGCTAAACAGGGAGACAGCTGAGTTTAAAGGAGAAGACTCCTGTTTATTTATGAACTGGATATTTCTGACATATTTTGCATACATTCCATCAGTTACTTCAAGTATGTCAATAAGAGAGCAGTCATTTTTTATGTCTGTGGGTGGAGTCTACAGCCGTTTTGCTTTCTGCTCCTCAAAAATGGCTGACCGTGGCACACTTCCGTTGGACTTTTAGAAGAATCCTTTCAAAATTCCAACAGAGCTTGGAACACTCCGTCATGGTCAGTCACTATGGAGTAACAGCCACACTATTTTGGCTGTTACTTCTGTATTCTGGGACGAGAACTGCACATGTGGGCCTCACGCGCATGCGCAGTTACTCTGGCACCACCATCTTGGGAATGGCAGAATGCCATTTACTGCAACTATGCATGCACCAATGTGGCGCATGTGCAGTTGCGTCACCTTCACCATCTTAGAGATGGCAATTGGTGGCACTTGCTTTCTGGAGCTTTACAAGCTCACCACAGCTGTATCTGCTCTGGCTAGATCTTGTTACTCCTATAACACATATCCAGATTCTGAGGCACTGTCACGAGATTGTAAAGCTTCAAGCCAGTCTCCATGTATATGCAGGTGAGGTACTTGTAATACAACCCCTCCCATTCTTTGATGTCAGTGCAGCAGCAGCTCAGAAGAAAGCATAAGGTTTCAGTGCTTTCTGTCCTTATTTTATTTTAAGTTTGCAATGGCTTAACACAGTCCTGTCACACCACTCACATAGTGTATAGTACTAGTAGCCTTTATTTGTACATAGCAAATAATACATCTAAATGTATTTCATTCACAACCCAAAAAATGTATTTCTTTGTGCTGATTATATCTCACTGTTAGACAGTTTTAACCTTGTGAGAGGAGTAGACTGAATGCTTCCATTGACCAGATGACACACATCCTTCTTTCAGCAGCTGGAGAAATGGACAGCTAGATCACTTAGTTTAAAAAGTGTATTTTGTACATTTCAAATCCTCCTTAAACCACAATTGCTGACTGGAAATACCAAGAGAGGGAATGAATATGACATGGGAGAGCTGAATTGAGCAAATACATAGCACTACATACATGTGACTTCTCATAAGGGAGAAGATGTGCTGTGAAACACATGGACATAACAATGTCCTGCCCAGGGTTTTACAGAGGGGATGAGATACATGTGTCAGTTGTGGGGTTACAGATGTTTAACTTGCATCTTAGGGAGGTGGCTGAAGAAGCGATAAACCCGGCCTAATGGGCGGGGGGGGGGCCTGCAGTCCTTTGCATTGGCTGGAGACAGGCTAGTGGCAAGGGTATATGAGGGGGAAAGGGGGACAACAGAGGGAAGGACAGCAGGGGCATGGTGGTTCCTTTTAAGCAAGGGCTGAGATGGCTGTGGACAGGTAAAGAAATGGGTGAGAGGCCCGGAAGAACATCACCTGGATATGCAGTGTAACAAACGGGAGAGGGAGCAAGATCAATCTCTTTGCAGATGACACCAAAATCTGTGCAGAGGTGGATAGTGAGGAAGGGGGTAAAGTTCTAAAGGTGGATTTGGTGACACTTTAGCACTAGTTAGACACATGGCAGCAGGGGTTCAATGCTAAAAAGTACAAGGTCTTGCACTTGGGGCAAAAAACCCAGAGAACAGCTACTGGTTGGGGAGAGTGGAGTTAGCCACTTTGGCTGAGGAGAAAGATCTGGGGGTGCTGGTAACAGGAAATATGAAACACTCAGTGCAGTGTAGGAAGGCAGCTGCAAAGACAAATAAAATGCTGGGATGCATCACCAGAGGAATCACCTCTAGGAGGGAGGAAGTCATTCTGCCCATGTACAGGTCCATTGTGAGATGGGACTTGGAATATTGCATGCAGTTTTGCAGCCCCTGTTTGAAAAGGGACATCAAACTACTGGAGGGGGTCCAGCATAGGGCAACAAAGATGATCCTGGAATGAGGGACAGACTATATGAGGAGAGACAGCAGGAGCTCAACATGTACACCCTGGAGAATAGGAGGGAGAGAGGAGATATGATTGAGACATTTAAGTACCTAAAGGGCATAAACAGAGTTAACTCTGAGGGTTTGTTTAAGTTAAAAGGGAGGAGGGACACCAGGGGGCACAGTCTGAAATTGGAGGGAGGAAGATTCAAGAGGGAGATGAAGAGGCACTGTTTCATGGAAAGGGTGGTGGTAGGTTGGCTTGCACTGTTGGAAGAAGTAATGTCAATGTGGATGGTGGGCAGCTTCAAGAGGGGATGGGATAGAACCAAAGAGAAGGTCAAAACTGAGAGGAAGCTGGGGGGAGAGAAGTCGGAGGTTGGGGGCAACAAATCAGAAGGGTGAGCAAGGGGTAGGGGGGCAGCTGCCGTTTAATAAACGGCATGCTGCACACTGGCAGACTGGATAGACCGAAAGGCATGTATCTGCTGGCAATTTCATATGTTCATATGTTAGTAAGATGAGTTACAAGTGAGGGACCTAGTTTAAATTGTTGACTTACGGACATACTCTGGTGCACATAGAAACATAGACATTGACGGCAGATAAGGACTGCTTGGCCCACCTAGTCTGCCCATTTTGCTTATCTATTGTAATACCTTACTTGATTTCCAGCATAGCCCTCCCTTCCCAAACAACTAAGGTTCCCTTATGCCTAATCCATGCATTCCTGAATCCTGTTACAGTTTTTGCCCCACCACCTCCACTGGGAGGCTGTTCCAGGCATCCACTACTCTTTTTGCAAAGAAGTACTTCTTCATGTTTCCTCTGAGTCTACCCCACTCCAGCTTCATAGCATGCCCCCTTGTTCTTGAGCATCTTTTTTTCTGAAAAATGCTTCCCTCCTGTTCCTTATTTATACCCTTGAGGTACAGTATTTGAAAGTCTCTATCCTATCCCCTCTTTCCTTCCTTTCTTCCATAGTATACATATTGAGGTCCTTTAGTCTCTCCTGATAGGATCTCTGGTGCAGACCTTGCACCATTTTACTTGCCCTCCTTTAGACTGCCTCTACCCTGTCTATGCCCTTCCAGAGATGTGGTCTCCAGAACCGAACACAGTATTCTAGATGAGATCTTACCAATGATTTATACAGCAGTATCACCATTTCCCTCTTTCTGCTGGTGGTATCCTTCCCTATGCATCCTAGCATCCCACTGACTCTTCCCCCTGCCTTGTCACACTGTTTGGCTACCTTTAGGTCAACAGGTATAATTACCTCCAGGTCTCTTTCCTGTTTGGTGGCTGTTAGCACCCACTCTCCCCATCTTGTACTCCGCCCCTTGGTTTCTGTGCCTCAACTGCATGATTTTGCACTTCTTTGAAACTTAATTCCCACACTCTTGACCATTCTTCAAGCTTTTTTAGATCCCTTTTCATTCCCCTCCCCCCGGGAGTGTCTACCCTATTGCAGATTTTAGTGTCATCTGCAAAAAGGCATACCTTCCCTTCTAGTCCCTCTGCAATGTCGCTTATAAAAACATTAAAAAGGACTGGTCTCCGTACTGATCTGTATGGCACCCCACTGGTTACTCTTCCTTCCTCAGAGTGAACTCTATTTAATGCCACCCTCTGTCGCCTATCCCCCAACCAATTTCTTACCCAGTTTACCACTTTTGGAGCCACTCCCAGGCTGCCCAACTTGTTTACGAGTCTTTTTTGTGGAATGGAGTTGAACGCCTTACTGAAATCTAGGTGGGCCACATCCACCACTCCAACTTGATCTACTTCCCTGGTCATCCAATCAAAGAACTCTATCAGATTTGCGTGACATGAGCTCCCCCCGGTGAATCCATGCTGCCTCGGATCCTGTAAGTCACTGATTACAAGATATTCTATAATCCTTTACTTCAGCAGTGATTCTATTATTTTCCCCCACTACAAAAGTCAAGTTGACTGGATTCTAATTGCCAGCTTCCTCCCTGCTGCCACTTTTGTTAAGTGGGACTACATCTGCTCTCCTCCACTCCTCTGGTACCACTCCTGTCTCCAGTGAGTGGTTGAACAGTACTGTCAGAGGTGCAGCCAGCTCCTCTCTGAGCTTCTTCAGTATCCTTGGATGTATCCTGGCTGGCCCCATTGCCTTGTTCACTTTCAGATTTGCGGGTTCCTTCAGGACTCTCTCCTATGTAAATGGGCTAGTGTCCACCTCCCTTCCTTCAGTGCTGCTGTCACTTATCTGTGGTCCCTCTCCTTCCCCTTCCTGCATGAAATCTGAACAAAAATATTTGTTCAGGATGTCTGGTTTTTCTTTGTCCCCCTCCACACACTCCCCCTTTCCCTCCTTAGCCTTACAACAATCCCTCCCCTAGTCTTTCTTCTTTTGCTTACATAACTGAAAAATGTCTTGTCCCCTTTCTTTACTGCTTGGGCTATTTTCTACTCTGTTTGTGCCTTTGCACTCCTGACTGCCTTACTTGCCTCCTTCTGCTTCTCGTTGTACACCTCCCTATCCTCCTCCCTCTATGTATCATTATACCACCTGAATGCTAACTTTTTTGCCCTTACTGTCTTGGCCACCTCTTTTGAAAACCATAGCAGTCTCTTTTTCCTCTTGGTTTTGCTTACTTGCCTGATGCAGAGGTTTGTTGCCTTCCCTATGGCCCCTGTTAGTTTTACCCACTGCTCCTCCATTCCACCCAAGTCCTTCCCCCCCCTGCAAGGGCATCTCTGAAGCATTTCCCCATCTTTGTAAAGTCGGCTCTCCTTAAATCCAGGACCCTCGCCTTTGTGTGGTTTGATTCTGCCTCAGTACTTCTATTGAACCACACAGTGTGGTGTTCACTGTTCCACAGGAGGTCACCCACCATGACATTTGCAACACTGTCCCTGTTGGTGAGTACAAGGTCTAATATTGCTCCATCACAAGTGGGCACTCTCTTACTAGTTGCCTGAGGAATGCCCCTTGGAGGGAGTCCAAGATATCCCTGCTTCTAGTTAAAGCTAGAGCTGGGATGCTGCAATCCACATCCTGCAGATTCAAGTCCCCCACCAGCAGTACCTCCCCCTTTACCGCCATCTTTTGGATGGCTTCCACCAGTATCTTATCTATCCCCCCCCTCCACTTGCCAGAGGTCTATAGATCACACCAGTGTGAATAGTGGTTCCATTCCCTATCTCTAGGGTAACCCACACTGCCTATGCCCCTCTCTGTGTTCCCTGTGTCTCTGTTGCTTTTATGCTATCCCTTACGTAAAGAGCCACTCTTTCTCCTTTCTTACCCTCCCTGTCCTTCCTGAACAGAGTATAGCCTGGCATGGCTATATCCCAGTCATGGTGCTCATTGCACCATGACTCGGTAATGGTGACAATGTCCAGGTCAGCCTCTGCCATAGTGGCCACAAGGTCTGGGATTTTATTTCCCAGACTATGAGCATTTGTACCCATGGCCTTCCAAATTCTTTTACCACCTTCATTGTCGGCTCCCCCCCCTTTTCCTACTCTCCTTATCCCCTCCGCCTTCATTCCCATCCCTCTTCATTTCTACCATTCTGCTTTTTCTTCTGTTAAGCACCCATGGGGATTTCCCACCCTTATGGTATTCCCTATTGATTACTTCAGCTTGTAGGGGTGGACAGTTTATGTTTCCTTGGTTCCTTCTGCCACCCTCCTCAGTTAGTTTAAATGCTTTCCAGTGTAGCATTTAAACCACTCACTGAGGACTGTGGTTCCCCTCATGGATGGATGCAGGCCATCCCCCCCTGTATAGGCCTTCATCCCTTCAGGTGGGACCCCAGTCCCCAATGTAATCGAATCCCTTCTCTCTACACCACTCCTTCAACCATTTGTTGCAGCTCCTGGTATGGAGTATCCTATCCTTCCCCCCGGTGTAGACAAGCAACACCTCAGAAAAGGCCACTGAGTGTGCTACTTGCCTAAGACTCCTCCCCAACTTCCTAAACTCTTCCTGCACTCCCCAGCCTCATCCCTAGCCAGGTTATTCATCCCCAGGTGGACAATGACATCCAGCTCTCCCTCCCGACCTGCTGCCATAGCGATCTTTAGGATTCGCTTCCCACCCCTCCGAGTCATGGCGCTGGTTAGGCACCTAACTTCCCTCTCTGTCCCCAAATCTATCCTCCTAACAATGGAGTCCCCTACTAGGAGTTGCTTCCTTCTCCTCTGGCGTCCTCTGCCACCCTCCTTGGAGCCTCCCCTATGGAGGACCCCCACATTCTCCCTGGTCACTACTGTGGGTGCCTCCATGGGACAGTCCCACCCTGCTAGAGTAGCATATGAGTTGCATGGGCTGGCAGTATAGCCTAGAGATTAGAGTAATGAGGTGTGAACGAGCTTGGTACATCTAGCAGACCAAACCTGGATCTGATTCTCACAACCTCCAGTTGCATACTGTGTGACTCTGAGCAAGTCACTTAACCGCCCAGTGCTCCCAGGTCGCCGCTGAAAACAGGCACTTGTGGCTAGTGGGCCTTACCCAGTTACCAAAGACAACAAAAAAAAAAACAATGGTACCATCTGGAGGATGTGCCTCTGACCCACCAGACTCACCCTGCCCGAGCCCACCGTAGTCCACCCACTCCTCCTCTTTGGCATCCTTGGAGACAGCAGCGTATACTGGGGCATGGTGGGAAGATGGTCAAAAGTGGGGTCCAACCAGGTAGATAGGATCTACGATTAAATAATTGTTTTAATGTGAATGTTATGTACTAGTTAAAAAAATGGATGCATTAAACAGAATTGATTTATTGATCCTAACTTATGATGTGATATAGATGTAAAGAAATAACATATGAATGTGTGTCATAAGATGAGTTTCTATATAATAAAACATCCTTAATGGACAAACCCATTGAAGTGTCATTGATGGTAAATGGGGGCAGCATGGGGTAGGAGGGGACAAATAGGGGAAGCTCCAAGGACAACAGAGATATTGGACATCTTGGTACATAAAAAATAACCCAATCACCATACATGTATGTAAGCAATAGGACATGACTGGGTGTGCATTAGATGATCTAACTGCACGCCATGGGGCTTAGTGAGGCACAGCACTGCTGGTGGAGTCCCTTCAGCTTCTAGAAGTGTGGTTACATTAAAATAGTGCCAACCTTTCCCCCATAGCATCTTATTGCACTTATAAAATGGATAAGAGAATAAAAAAATGGCAACTTCTGTTATAAAAATTGTATTTTCTTTTGTTAAAAGTAACTAGTAAAATGTAGACCCTCCCCAGCTGTCAAGCATCTGTCTATCCACAAATTCAATACATTTTTTCGTGGAATACTGGCATTCACATTTCTGCAGAATCCTAAAGGATAAATGTTCACCTCTTCCCACACAAACACACACAACAGAAGGCCGCATTAATGCCTGAGATTCAGTTTTATTTGTGGCAGGGCAAATAGCAAAGATTTCCCTGGGGGGCATGTAAGGTGTAGGGGTCTTCCATCATCAGAAAAGAAGCTCCAAAAAAGAAAACTGTAAGTAGTACTTTGATTTTTTTTAATATTTATGTTTGTCTGTGTAAGGAGGGAATATAAAGGAAATGAGCATTTAACCAATTTGTTTGTACTTTTTATTGTGAAGGATTTAAATTTTTTTAGGGCCTAGATGATTTTTTTAGTGGGTAGAGGTGGCAGTCATGTTTGTAATGGCAATCAAGAATTTTTTTAAAAAAAGGTATTGTTATTGTTAATGTGCTGTTTCCTGATCGCCAGCACTTTTTTTTTTATTACCGGTGCATTGTGTTGCTCCAATGTATGGTCTCTGACTAAAAAGGACACAGTATTTCTCTTAAGTATTTGTAGCATGGAAATGTCTGCTCAATCCTTGGGCTGTTCCTCTGCTGACCTCCCAACCCTGACAACCACAGGATCCATGTGGTGCAGGGTTCGAGAGTGCCAACTACCATCATCTGGATGGGCCTGTGTTTTTCTGCTGTTCTTCCCCTAGGGTTTCTTGACCCCAGGACAGCATGTGCAGCCTAGTGTGTATGCAGCAGGTCTCCTGACAAAAGAACAAACTCTCTGGCCCACCATCAGAGGCATCTGGTGCTGCAAAATGTACCGGCACCTCCCGGGCTCAAATGTGGTGCCTAGGGCAGCACTCTTCCAAGTTGGCAACCGGACTGCTAGCACCTGAGACCATAGACCTGGGTTGCTTGTCATCGCTGCAGGACAACACACTGCTGCTGGGCAATCTGGTAGCCCCTATTACTTTTTTTTTTTTTTTAAAGAAACATTTTCCTAAAGTGATGGAGTATTAATTATAAATTAAGGACTAAAATTATATTAAAGTATTGAGGACCAGAGAGACTGAAAAAGGGTCAGCAATATGAAAATATCGCATAGGCACATCCTAATGATAAATCTCAGGAACTCTATTTTACCTAAAGGCAATTTATATTGCTAGTACATGCTAACAGTAAGCATAAAGCAGTAGATGATTTCTAGCCAATCGGATCACAGAAACAGAGTACCTCTTACTCTCCATATAGACGCTGCCTTGCACACAATAAATCAGCTGATTCCCACCCTGAAACACTCTCACTGACATTACTCTCACTCACGTCTGCCAGTCAGCAGATGTGCCACTCTCATCAGTCTGTCACACTAGCATCTCTCAGCAATTCACTGGTCTCATAAAAATAAGATAATGCTAAAAAGAATGTTTTTAAACAATGGCATTTGAAACACTGTTCATATTCTACTGATAAAGATGATCAGATTACAATTTACCAGGTTGTGTTGGGGTAGAGAGTCAAACCAGTTGGGCTCTTACACAGTTTGTCTTTTGGACTTTGGTAGCCCCTGCATTTAAAAACAACACAAGCAATGCCACCCCACTGCTGGGTATGTAAAAGGATGGGGCAACAACCAAGCAAGGAAAATACAGCACTACTCACCATCATTTTCCAAAATAAAGATACAACAGCCGCAATGTCAAGTGCACAAAAAAGATTTATTGCAAAAATGTCAAGTGCCTTCAGTGTCATCCCCTCAATGGGATGCTGACTTGAACACAGCTACAGCTCCGACCAGTTTCACCTAAAACATCATCAGAGAGTCAGCACCTGCATTTCCCTGTAACAACAGGCTGAACAGTGTCTTTCTCCATCTGTTTGCCTGTCAGTGGGTGTCCCAGCTTCCAGTGTGGAGGCATCTTTTTTTTTTCTATATTTATTTTACTTTTTCCTGGTGGGGCCTCCTGTCAGGTTCAACTCTGGTCACAACCCCTGGACTTCCACCTACCGTCTCTTGCTGTCACTCTCCCAGTCACCCCTGGCTTGCTCCCCGGAGGGCAGGGCTGTAGCTCTGGTCCTGTTGCTTCCCAGTGCTGCAGAACCAGTATCTGGTTGGGAGAGCTGGCGATGGTGGCTAATTGAAGCCTGGAGAGGGCTTCCTAGAGACGGAGGCCCTACCTTCCTTTTTCCCCTGTAAATTGGGGCAGAGACGTGCAAAGATGCCCAGCATCTCTCCCACCCCAGAGAACATTGATAGTGCATCGTTACAGGGTGGTGACCCGACCTCCACCAGGTGTCGCTCCTGTGCAATCACAGAGCCCCCCCCTTCCCCCCGGAGAAGGAGAGCAGTCCTGGGGACACTCAACCCTTCTCCCCCTGGCTGTCTCTCCGACGACCCGGATCCATTCCCGAACCCGGGTTGCTGGCATCGCAAGCGGAAATCCAACTGCTGTGCTGGTGGGCCGGCTTATGGGGAGGCATCTTTGCATGAGTGGGGTTGGAGCTCAACAGCTGAGTGGAGCGGTGGCAGCATTTGAAACACCGCTCATATTCCATTGACAACAGCTGATCAGATTACAATTAACCAGGTTGTGTTGGGGGAGAGAGCCGAGCTATTCAGGCTCCTATACAGTTTGTCTTTTGGACTCTGGCAGCGTTTACATTTTCCAGCAACAGTAGGCTGGTCAGTATCTTTCTCCACCTCTCTGTCTGCAAGAGTGGTGCTCCAGCTTCCAATCAGGAAGCATCTTTGTGTGAGTGGGGGGCAGAGCTCTTTAAGGCCAATATAGATTGCAATCTGCAGTGGTTCTCTGCCGCAGTCCATGAGCTAAAGTTCTATAGCTTAAGGACTTCTTTGAAGAGGAGTCAGCCTGGAGTCAGCCGTCAGCCAATTCCTGTTCAGAGAGTACTGTTCCTCTGGTCTTCTATGTATAAACATTCCTCTGGGCTACTTTTGGACTTACTGAGAACTGTAAGTGTATCTGAACTAAAAGTATGCTCTTCTGTCTTTACACTTAGTTCTGAGCTCTTGTGAGCCCCATACCTGTTATTTGGTACACTTGAGCTACATTTATCCTGTTAGACTGCTTGTTTAGTATACCAGCTGTAAAATCTGTCTACATTTCTAAGTATACTATCTACACCCTATCTGGGAATACCCTTGTTTTAGTTAGTCAGTTTATTTAACTATCATGTTCTTTGCTTCTAACTTGTTTTATTATTGTTTAATATTATTTATTTTATATATTTGGGCTTTCAGGTTTATCCTGATATCCTTCACATGCCGTGAGTTATGTATATGAATGAAATTTTACTGTTCTTGTAACCTATTTGTGTGCAGTATACTCTGTGTATATGTATTGTTAGTATTTGTAAAATAGATAACGTTATTGCTTATGGTGCCCATTGTAAGTTGTTAGGAGGGTAGAACTAGGGGATGGAGGGGAGAGGGAGAGAGGGAGGTAAGGTGCCTACATGGCACCATGGCTTAGAGGGACAGGGAGCAAATTTTCAGGATCGCGGGAGCAGCTGCACGGGGGGAGGGAGCTGGATGTCATTGTCCATCTAGGGACAAATGACCTGGCTTGGAAAGGGATGAGAGCAGTGCAGGGGGAGTTTGTGGAGTTGGGGGGGCCTAGGACAAGTAGCACATACAGTAACTTTCTCGGAGGTGCTGCCTGTCTATGGCATGGGTGAGGCTAGGGTGCTCCGCACCATGGGATTTAATCAGTGGTTGAAAAACTGGTGCAGAGCTCAGGGTTTTGGCTTCATTGGGGACTGGGGGTCCACCTGGGAGGGATGCAGGCCTATACTGGCATGATGGTCTGTATCTGTCTAGGAGGGGAACCAGTATCCTAGGTGATAGGTTTAAATGCTTCATTGGCAAGCATTTAAAGTAGCCAAGGGGGGGCACTGAAAAGGACAAGGGAAATCCTCACTCCCCCCCAAAAAAATCAGGGTAGTTAGTGAAGTAAACACCAAGATAGGGAAGTCAGTAGGGAGAAAGGCAGGGGTAAATGGAGAAAAAGACAAAGGCAGTAAGGACATGAATGGGGCAAAAAGGGGCAAGGGCAGTAAAAAATGAAGAGTAATGAGTACCAATGCCCATAGTCTAGGTAACAAGCTTCCTGTACTGGTGGTTTTGATGAAAGAGGGACATCTGGATACCGTGGCAGTCACAGAAACATGGTACACAGACAACCATGACTGGGATGTCAACATACCAGGCTACACAATCTACAGGAGAGACAGGGAGAGTAGAAATGTGGGTCACCCTGGAGACTGGAAATGGCACCACAATCCACACAGGGGTTCTATACAAACCCCTGTCACAGGGGGAGGAAATGGACAAGGAAATGATAGAAGGCATCCTTAGGATGGCAGAGAAAGGGGAGATATTGCTGATGGGGGACCTGAATATGCCAAATGTTAACAGGAGCACCTTTGCTGCAGCCGTATCCAAGAGCAGAGCCATTCTCGATGCCCTACAGGGGGCAAGCCTCAGACAGCTAGTGTTGGAACCCACTCGGGAGGGAGCAGTTTTAGACCTGGTACTCTCAAATGGGGATGGAGAGAGGATCACAGATCTAGAAGTGGGTAGTCATCTGGGAACAAGTGACCACCAAACTGTGTGGTTCACGATAAACTCAGCCATACAAAAGTGAAGGTACTGGACTTCAGGAGGGCTGATTTTGTCAAAATGGGAGAGTGCGTCAGAAAAGCACTAGCAAACAAGCAAGAAGGAGGGGTGGAACAACAATGGGGAAACATCAATACTGCCATCACAAAGGCAACAAGCCTTTGTGTAAAGCAAATAAATCAAAATGAAAGAAAAAAAACACCATGGTTCTCAAAAGAGGTGGCGGGGAAGGTTAGGGAGAAAAAAGATAGCATTTAGGAAGTATAAGGAAACACAGAAGGAGCAGGACAGAGAACTGTACCAGTTAAAGCAGAAGGAATCGGGGAAGGCAGTCAGAATAGCAAAAGCCCAAACCGAGGAAGAGATAGCCAACTCAGTTAAGAAGGAGGATGAAATCTTTTATAGGTACATTAGAGTGCAAAGAAAGACAATGGGAGGAATACTGAGGCTGAATAAAGAGGAGGGAGGGTGGGTGCTCAGAGAGGGACAGTGAAAAAGCAGGGATACTGAATGAATACTTCTGCTCAGTATTCACAAAAGAAAATGAAGGGGAGGTACCTAATCAAGTCAATAGAAGCACTCTGGATATGGGGATCAATATCAGGCCTTTCATAGAAGAAAGGGTTCTGAAAGAACTCCTAAAACTGAAGGTGGACAAAGCAATGTGGCCTGATGGCATGCACTCCAGAATTCTAAAAGAACTAAGGGGAGAACTACTAACACCACTGGCTACCCTTTTTAACAAACTATGGGAGGAGGTTGGATGTGATTCTCCTTCACAAAAGTGGGAGCAAGACAGAGGCAGAAAACTACAGACCTGTCAGTTTGACCTCAGTGATAGGGAAAATGATTGAATCACTTCTGAAGAAAAGAATTGCTGAGTACCTAGAGGCCAGTGGGGCACAGGATCCAAGGCAGCATGGATTCACAGCGGGAAGGTCATATCAGACGAATCCAATCAGTTTCTTTGACTGGGTGACCAAAGTAGTAGACCAGGGAGGGGCTGTGGATATAGCCTACCTGAACTTTAGCAAAGCATTTGACACAGTCCCACACAAGATTAATAAACAAATTAGCCAGTCTGGGAGTGGGTCCCAGGGTGATCACCTGGGTAAAACATTGGCTGGAAAAAAGGATGCAGAGGGTAATAGTAAACAAAGTCCACAGTGAAGAAAGGGGAGTTATTAGTGGGGTACTGCAGGGTTCAGTACTGGGTCCAGTCCTTTTTAATGTCTTTATAAGTGACATTGCAGAGGGACTGGAAGGAAAAGTATGTTTCTTTGCAGATGACACAAAGATCTGCAACAGGGTTGATACACAAGATGGGGTGGAAAGGATGGGAAGGAACTTGGCAAGGTTCGAGGAGTGGTCAAATGTATTGCAGCTTAGATTTAATGCAAAGAAGTGCAAAGTAATGCACCTGGGAAACAAAAACCCAGGAGAAGAGTACACAATGGTGGGTAAGATACTTACAACAATAAAAATGGAAAGGAACCTGGGGGTAGTTATATCCGATGACCTAAAGCTGGGCAAGCAATGTGAGAAGGCAGTAAGGAGGGCTGGGGGAATACTTGGATGCATAGGGAGAAGCATCACCAGTAGAAAACAGGAAGTTGTTTTCCCTCTGTAGAGACAGTTGGTGAGGCCCCATCTGGAGTACTGCATGCAGTTCTGGATACCCCACCTCTACAAAGACATAGACAGGGTGGAGGCAGTCCAGAGGAGGGCAACCAAAATGGTACAGAGACTGCACCAGAAGACATACGAAGAGAGACTAAAGGAGCTTAATATGTATACCCTAGAGGAAAGGAGGAAGAGTGGGGACATGATAAAAACTTTCAAGTACCTAAAGGGAATCGACAAAGTCCAAGAGGGTAGCATCTTTCAGAAAAAGAGGTGCGCAAGTACAAGGGGGCACAGTTTGAAGATGGGGGTGGGAGATGGCTCAGATGTAATGTGAGGAAGTATTTTTTCACGGAGAGGGTTGTGGATGCATGAAACAGCCTTCTTGAGGAGGTTGTGGAGTCAGGAACAGTGGAGGAATTCAAGAATGCATGGGACAGACATAAGGTAATTCTAGTGGGGGGGTAGGAGGAAATAGGCTGTTGGTTAACTAGGATCTGCAGCTTATCCATTAGGTAGGGAAATGGGCAGACTAGGTGGGATAAGCGGTCCTTATCTGCCATCAAAGTCTATGTTTCTTTGAGCCCTGTTGCTCAACTGGGGTTCATTCTTTTCTTCTGATTAACATGAATAAAATTTTCACTACTGCTACTGCTACTACTGACTTAGGAATAGCCTGTTATACAGTACTTTATTTCCCTCTTTATTTTTCTAGTTTCCTTCTCACATGGTTAAACTAATCATTCCCTTCCCAGTCTAATTTTCATATTCTGATCTCCTAGCAGTTAATTTAATTCTGGTATCCCACATTTGGTTAAGCCCGCATTCACCTTACTCAGATTTTCTGCCAGTTGAGTGAAACTTGTCCACCCCATACTTTTTACGTACACTACTGGGTGAGATTTCAATATGCTGTTTCCAACACTTTGTCTTTTCCCCTTCTTGTTTTCCCTCACCTCCCTCCCTACTTCTATCTTTCCTAACCTTTCTTTGTCCACCACTCACCCTCAGTCACCCTTCCCTCCTCTTGTCTCACTGCATTATCCCACTCTCCCTGGCATCCTGCTTGCAGCCTCCTCTCATTTGCTTGGCTTCATCTCGAAATCCTCCGTCCCTCCCACCTCCCTGACTCTTGTTCATCCTTCTCCACCTTTTCTGTAAGCATGTCATTGGTTCTCTTAACCTCCTCATCTCCTTCGTAATGCCTGTACTAAAGCTACTAGGCTTGCGAAGTCTGAACACTTTGTATCAGCACTCCAGAACAACTTTAATCACCATCTAAGTTCTGAAAGGTTATTGATTTACTTTTCTTCCCTCTGACCCAGACCCCTCTCCCTGTTCTCAGGCTGGACAGTACTTCTATGTCTTACCCCACTGCAGTTGCCTAATCTTTCAGATTCTTTTTCACCTCCAGTGTCTGTTCCCTCCTCTCTTATAAACAGACAATGATGACAGAAAAAGACCTCTGGTCCATCCAGTTTCCAGTCCATCCAGTCTCCCATAAACCCTAACAAACCCATGACCTCTTTTCCATACAGGGTTTTAACCCCCACTATCCACTCTTGTGCTCCCTGCTCTACTGCTATCACCCTAAG
The DNA here is from genome assembly GCA_016271365.2 of Neoceratodus forsteri. Taxonomy (NCBI): domain Eukaryota; kingdom Metazoa; phylum Chordata; order Ceratodontiformes; family Ceratodontidae; genus Neoceratodus; species Neoceratodus forsteri. Next base: position 1,178,926,646 of record CM057450.1, on the reverse strand, counting down.
CTACCACTAACCTTTCACTCTGTCCCAGCCATGTTTGAAGCCATTGATGTTTTGGTGTCCGTCACATCAGCTGGTAAATTGTTCTGTGGCTCCACAACCCTATCTATAAAATAAAACTTTCTCACTTTCTCACTTCCCTCTTGAATCTCCCCTGTCAGTTTCCACTCATGCCCCCACGTTCTTGATCTGCTACTTATGCTAAATAGTTCCTCAGAGTTTACCTTGTTCATTCCTTTCATGAACTTGAAGGTCTCTATCATATCTCCCCTCTCTTGTCTAGCCTCCAGTGAGCACATGTTCAGCGCCTTGAGCCAATCCCAGTAAGATCTGCCCTGCAGGTCCTGAAACATTTTGGTCACCTTACAATGTACTGTATCCAGCCTTTCCTTATTTTTCCTTAGGTAAGGACTCCAGAACCGAGCACTGTGCTCAACGTGAGGCCTCACTAGTGATCTGTAGAGAGGTAGTATTACCTCCTTCCTTCTGCTGTCAGTACCCCTTCCTATACACCCCAGCATCCTGTTTGCCTTACCGTAGGCCTTGTCACACTAGTTTCATTATTTTAGGGAGTCATTGATGATGACCCCTATGTCTCTTTCTTCAGAGGTCATGCACAGTGCAACCTTCCAATCCAGTACTCTGTCCTTAGGTGTTTTTTCCCTGTGTGCATCACTGCATTTTCTGGCATTGAATTTCAACTACCAAACCTTTGACCATCTCTCTAGCTTTTGCAAGTTTCTCTGCATCTCCCTAACCCTCTTCTCACTGTCTACCCAGCCACAGAGCTTTGTGTCACCTGAAAAGAGACACATCTCTTCATTCTTCTCCCCCTTTCTCTTCTTCTCTGCCCTCTCACTGTCCTACTGTACCTGTCCTTCTGTCCCCCTCTTCCCTTGTTTCTTTCTCACCTGTTTTCACTGCTGCTGCTCTTCAGGCCTTCTTGGCTCTGAATCCACAAAAGGGGGGAGCCCTGATGGTCTTGACCCCACAGTCTTGTATCTGTCTGCTCGTGCCATTGTTCTCCCTATTACTTACCTGCTCAACCTCTTTTTCTCCTCATTCTGTGTCCCTCACTCTTGGAAGTTGGCTACTGTCATTCCCCTTCTTAAATGGGGTGACTTCTCTTTCCCTAGTAAATTCCATCCTGTCTCTCTCCACCCCACACTGGCTAAACTCCAGGAACACCTTTATTCTCTCCTAACTCTCCCTTTTTCTTGAATCAACCTCCTTCTTAACTCCTTTCCAGTCTGGTTTTAGAAAGTCATGCTCCACCTCCATCTCTCTCCTCCAGCTCACTGATGCTATCTTCTCTGGCATCGATCAGGGCCTTGTTATCTCCACCATTTTTGTCTACATAGCCAAAGCTTTTGACACTGTTGCCAACCCCATTCTCCTGGAAAAGCTTAAGGCTACTGGACTCTCTGCCTCCTCCGCTGAGTGATTCCGCTCCTACCCTGAGGGCAGGTTCCAAACTGTCTCTATTGGAGACTTTCTCTGCCCCCCAACTCTGAATCAGCTTAGGTGTCCCCCAAGGGTCTGTCCTGTACCCAGTTATTTTCTCCATTTTTGTAATTTACTTCCCCAGTTCATGCTTCTTTGTGTCCAGGCATGTGTAAGCAGATGATACAGTAATCTTTACCTCTGACTCCTCTGCCCCAGACCTCATGAAGCAGCTCCATCTGGATTTTAACACCATCCTGATCTGGTTCTGAGAAAATCAGTTATCCCTCAGTGCTAAGAAAATGGTATCTCTGACTTTTGGCAGCAGGCAGAGGCTTGCTAGAGTTTCTCCTTTCCTCCTTTCGTACCTTTGATGGTGCAGCTATTGAAGATGTGTTCAGGTGTCTTGGGGTCCAGTTGGACCACCACCTTGATTTTTCTGTTCATGTGGATGCTAAACACACTTTACAGAAATAAGAGACATATCCCATTTCCTGTAAGTAGAGAAATCCTCACTACAGTAAGATGATTATCCCAATTTCCGACTAGGGAGACATTGTGTACATTGCTGCTTCTATGTTGATTTTAGCTAGAGTGGACCCTCTCTTTCTCTTTCTCTTTTGCTGTCAATTTACCCTTGACAGACCCCTGCATACTCACTACTGTTCTTTGTATATCTCCTTCTCCCTCCTCTCTCTTGATGCCAGCCACCTTACCCACTGTGCCTCCTTTATCTACAAATCTTGGTTTGGCTGTCTCCCCTCATATTTTGCTTCTCTCCTCTCTTTCCCTCCTGCTACCTCTTACTCTCTTCACAATGCATGCTTACGCTCTCTTGTGCTCCCACCAATGAAAGTTACTGTTGACAAATCTGTCTTCTCATTCTGCTTCCCTCAACTATGGGGCTATCTGCTACCTTCCATTTGATCTGCTCCATCCTTTCTCATTCTAAAATCTCTCCTCTATGATTTCTCTGTTCACTCATGCAGTTGCTTCTGATGTTGGGGTGGACTCCTGTCACCTGCCTTCCACCACATACTGTCACTGGCACTGCCCCTCTCCCCCAGTTCATCAGTTACTACTCCATGCTCCTCATATTATTGTTGTTGCTCACTGTTTAATGTTCTTTTGCCTGTTCTGCAATGTACTATATGGCAATTTTTATTCTTAAGCATTCTTGTAATTATTTATTTTGTTATATTTATTTTCATATTATTTTGCTGTTTTTGTACATTGTGCTTTGTATTGTGACAGAAATAATAAAAGTCCTTAACATACATAATAAATAATTTAATTATTTATTTATTTCAAAGCTTTACCAGGAAAATCATACCGAGCTGGTATCAGCAAATTTCCTGATGCATCCTGGGGTGGGGTGGGGGACACACTAGGTGGGCTGTATGGTCCTTATCTGCTGACAGATTCCATGCTTCTATGTTTCTGTTATCCTGTTCATCAGCAGCTAGCTTTTCTTCCATGACTATTTTTGTTTCTTTATCATGGTTTTACATTTCCTTTGCAAATCCTTGTATTTCATGGCCAACCTATTATCTCCTTTTTTAATTTTATTATATGCTTTCTTCGAACTTCTTGAGAGTTCCCTGATTTTGTGGGTAATCCACTTTGGAGCTTTACCTTTATTGTTATATTTAATTTTATGTAGCGTGCATCTGCCTCTTAGTGTGTTGATTTTAATTTTGAATATATCCCATTATGAGTATAGTGTTTTGTCTTTAAATTCTTTCTTCCATTCCCATAGTGGTAGACTTTTTTTCATAGGACCAAAATTAGCTTTATGATAACCCTGCTTTATGATTTACCCCTTTCTTTGATAAATTTTCTTTTGATTTTAAACCCCACCATCCTGTGATCACTGTTTCCAAGTTATTCTCTGGTTTGACACCACAGATTAGTTCATCACTGGAACCTATCACCACATCCAGTACTGCATCACCACTAGTGGCTGACAAACTGCTTTAAGTTATATGTATTAATTAGCTTGATGAAATCTTTTTGTACATGTGATCTACCAGTGCTTTTAACTCAATTAATTCCAGGCATATATAGATCTCCTAAAAGTATTAGATCTTTATATTTTATTTTACCAGTTGTGGACAGGAGTTCTTCATCCTTATTTTTATCAGTATCTGGAGGTATGTATAGAAATCCAGTAACTACTGGTGTAGTTCCATGGTTTTTAATTTGCACCAACAAAAATTCTAGGTCATCTGTATCAATGGTTATCTGTCTGCTGATGGTATTCTTTAACTAGAATAGCAATTCCACATCCACTTTTATGTGCTCTATCTCTCCTATAAATAGTGTATACTGATAAACCTTTATTCCAAGTGTTGCTTGTATTCCACCATGTCTCTGTCAATGTGACAGTATCAATTTTTATTAAGTTTACTAGTGCCTCCAATTGGTCCCTATTTTGTTCATATTTCTAGCAGTAATTAATATACCTTTTAAATTTCGTGACTTGTTTTCACTTGAATGTGATTTAGCAGTTGTATTTGGATACGTTTTTTACGTGTTTCTGAGTACCCATATTTTTCTTCATATCTACAGAACTTATTGTTCCACTGATATAGTTTATTGCAATCCTATTTCTGACTGTTTCTCCTGTGGAGATCAGTTTAAATTATTTTTGATGAAAGTGTTTAATCTTTTTCCCAGAGCTACTGAACCCTTGCTATTAAGATGTAAGCCCGCTTTTCTGAACAAGTAACTTTATTTATAAAGAAATCCCAGTTTCTGCTGAAGAAACACCCTTCACTAATTGCCCAGTTTTAAAGCCAGGCATTTGTTTTTTTCAATTGACCATAATCTTCCCTGGCCTAATCTGGGCAATGGTAGAATTTTGTATGTAAGTATAAGCATTAAAAATCTACCTTATTTCTATCACTGTAAATGTTTACTTGGTCAGAAGTTGTTGTTTGTATGAATGTCTATTTATACTGCTTGTTTTATATGTTTTGTCTTGTGTTTGTGCATTTATTACATGTTCTGGCTGCTCTTGAAAATAGGCTCTTAGCCCATGGTTTTACTAGATTTTAAATATACAAAACAAACAAAACAAATACTCTGCAGTTTCTTTCTTTCAAGAGGTTCCCAACTGCTTTGAAATCATTTTGTATATCTTTGTTCAGCTTCATACTACATCAGCACCACAGTGAAGTAATACTAGATGGTTGCTACCTGTGTTTTTCATAAACCATTTAGTGTTGTCTTTTGTGTCACTAATTTTTGCCTCACTAGACAGCATACTGTGGTTGTCTTCTTATCCTTACATATCACCCTATCATTATACCTGATAATTGAGTCACTCAGGCAAGTATATCTTGTTTGTTGTTATTTTCCATTGGTACACTAAATTCTTCCAGAGTTTGGTTTTGGGGTTATTTCTGAGCATCATTATGGGGTTCATTTTGGTATTAATTTGGGACTCATCATTTGGGTTTGATTTTTTCCAAGCAAGCCTTCCACTCTCTTCACGTCAGTTAGAGGTGTAATTTCCTGAAGAGTTGTATTTTCTGAGCCCAGCTGTGAGTCTGGGTTATAAAGGTCTCCCTCATTTTTAGAGAGGATGTGAAATCTGTTAGCTAGTGTACTATAGATTTTTCTTCCTTTCTTTCCCTTTTATTACTTTTCCTCCCTGTAACATAGGCCCATCCATTATCATCATTATCTATCATAAGATCATGTGCCCCTCTTGCTTACTTCCTCCTACATCTGTTCTGCAGAGGAATTTCATTGTCAACTTGGAGTATATTAGTCACTTCACTGGTTACTGTCTCAAGATCATTTATTCTTTCCAATCTACTGATGTTGTCTTTCAGTGCAGTTATTTCTCTTTCTATCTCTAATATACATTATCACTTATTACATTAAATTTCCACCAGTTTGTCTGTGGTATAGATGCCACAGCTGTTGCACACCTCCACACTGTTGTCCCTTATTTATTTAGGCTGACACTGTACAATTCAAGTAGTATTATTTACTTACAGATGGGATAGTAACCTGCCTGTCCTGGCCTTCCTGTCTGACACTGGCAGACACTGCCTCTGCTAGTGTCTCCTCCATCCAGTGCTTGCTGACACTCATGCAATTGTCTGTGTTGTAACCTTTAGAACTGGAAATAACTAACAGTGCACTTCTGGTTCAGAGAATTGCATTTGGCACTAATTTTCTGTTTGGGCTCTCATGGTCAATTCCCTACAAAAGTACTACTGCCAGTTGCTATTCTAACTCTTATAAAATGTTTTAAAAACTATAGTAGCGCTTACAAGAGTTATTTAAATTTGTGAGCTGGATGGCCTTCCAGCTACCCAGAAACCCCTGTGGCCATCAGTGATGCACTGTTCCCTATGAGAAGGGGTCTATTTGTATTTTTTGGTAGTTTTTTTGGGAAGGCTAACAGATAGAATGGAGAGAGGTTGATACACAGTATTTTGTTCAAAGCAGAACTGTTGTGCAGGCAAGGAGTTCATCAGTATAAGACATGTGAAGACATGTGCCTCACTGCATATGGAGATGGTGTTCCTCATGATTTGTAGCATGTTGACCACGTATTTGGTACTATATACAGCTGCTTAGCACTGCATTTTAAGCATGTCAACCATTGCTGCCCCTGTAATGGGGTGTATGCAAATAGTTTTGATGCATGGGTTCAAAAGCTGTCTCTACTAGCCTCTTGTGTTTATGTATTACTTGCTGAATTATTGTCTTCCTCTAGCTTTTTCTCCTCTATTATTGTTAACCCAGTGCTCAGATCTGGTAGTAGACCACCATAGTGGATTCCAAGTCCCACCCTCCACTAACACCACCAAGTGCTCCCAGCCAGAGAATGCCACCAGCCATCAACCCAATGGCAATGTTTTTTGTTGCCATTTTTATGTGCTCCCTCAGGCCACCTCATGGCAGGAGCACAGCTATTGTGGCCTTGCACACATATATCAAATCTATCTGTGAGAACATGCTCCTCGGACATCACAGGAGTTGCTATGATAGCATCTTGTGTTGGCCCTCCCTGTATGGGAAAGCTATCACCTGGCAGCATCACTATGAACCATTCAGTTGGCATCGGAGTCTGCTCATGCACCTGGATTGCTAGCACAGCAGAACTTTGTGCTGTCAGTGGTCTACAAATGGCCAGGTGAATCATTTTTTTTAAATGGCATAACCGTCCTCTATACTCCTTCAGATTGCAGCACATACATTTTTAGGACCATTGTTTTTAATGTTGTAGTTTCCAAGGCTGTACTTGATTTGATTAGAGTGGATACTGAGGCAGATGGAAACACTTCAGATCCTCTCAACTCCCTTCCTGTGGCACTGATATTGGACAGTAGTATTTTTAAGATGTATATGAGCACTAGCTTTGGAAATGAGAATTTTTTTTCTGATAGAGATAGGACGCAGCAAATTGGTTTGTGAAAACTTGAAGTACTTTAGAAAGTGTGTGATGACCACCGAATCATTTCTGATGTTGTTTGCCATGTGGACACTAAGTAGATTGAAATACTGTCACATTCATTTCCAGCTAATAGTAAAATGGGTTGCATCAAGAAGACTGATTACAGCTTTTCACACATATGAAAACATGCCTATAGAAAAATAATTAATGAGGTTTCAAAAACTAAAAGGAGAAAATATCTTTCAAGGGTTCAATTCAGGGAATTTCTGGCCGTATATTAATGCCGCAGACTAAAAAAAATGATCTTTGTAATCTCTTATGATGCTCTGAATAGACTGCCAAAGAGTCTATGCATATAAATCTTGAAACAAGAAAGACACTTTCATAATCCTGGAGCTGGGACTGCTGGTATGTTGAATTTCATGTTCCTAGGATCTGTGATTTTAATATGTTTAGGGTTTATGTAAGAATACCCATAGAATCATACTTTTCTGAGGTATTTATGCTACCACATTTTATAAACTTTTTGTTTATTGCATTGTTCTCCCACATTGCACACATGTACATCACATGAACAGGATAGTATGAATCAATTTCCTTTGGTTATATCATTAACCTTTATGTGCAAGGTGTGTCTGTGCCATGGCCAGTGTTGGGTAACTTACTGTTTCTATTACTTTCTATTACTTTCAGAAACTTGTTCCAGAAAGCTATGTGCAGTCACGAGCAAGGATGGAGAAGTACTAGAAAAAGTAATACACCTTACAGTTACAATCACACATGTCTTTTTATACAAAAGAAGTGTGTAACTGTAACTGATTACATTTATTTGAAAGTAACCAGTAACTAACCTATTACTTTCAAAAATGTAATCTGTTATAGTTATTTATTAATTTTGTATAAAAAGAAATAAGTAACTATAATTGTAAGGTGCATCACTTTTTCTAGTACCTCTCTGTCCTTACTAGTAACTGCACAGAGCTTCTTGGAACAAGTTTCCAAACATAATAGAAAGTAATAGAAAAAGTAACTTACCCAACACTGGCCCTGGCTTAGATTGATTGTTTGACTTATTTACTTATTTCTACTTTTTGACCAGAAAAGGCACACTAAGCTACAATAGCTTGTTTCTAGGTGAGTCCTGGGGGGTGGATTGCATGGACCTGTTTTAGTGATGGGAATTATGGCCATAACACTGTGGAAACTCATCTGTTCTTCTTTGATAAGTGCCATAGGATCTTTACCTTCCACCTGGACAGTGACCAAAGATGAGGAGAAGAGACCTTGGTTTAACGTCTTTTCTGACAGATGACACCTCACCAGTACAGCACCCCCTCATACTACACTATAGTGCCAGTTATGGGTAGTACCTGGTGTGGGACTAAAACTCACAACTTTTTCATCTTCCATCCCAGAGGTGAGCGTGCTACTTACTGAGCCAATGTTGCTGATTGTGATAGAGAAGGAGTAGTAAGCCACCATATACCTTTCTGCACCCTCCTATACAGAGACATTCTCACAGTACAGATCCACAACAGACAGCAAAGTAAGCAACTACAAAGACTACAAAACAAGATCAAATGGACCCAACATGTATACATTTTAGTAGCTAGCTTCACACTCAGATGGTCATGCAGCTGTGTGCACCTAGCCAAAAATCCAGTAATACATGCTCTTTGGCTAAGTTAGCCAATAAAATACACAGAACCCTGTTTGCACATTCATAACAAAACTTTCCAGGAAAAAGCTTAAAGATATTAAGAAACTTTATTTTACCTTCTGGTAGATAATGGTTCCATCGCATAGTGTCTTTGCTCAAAAGCTTCTCTTGCACACAAGATACAATGGTGCTTTCCCTTGGGAAATAAACAGTATTTATTATACCCAGCAACATGTAATATACAGACTCTGAAGGACTTAAACCATGCAATAACATGCAGTAACAAACCCCCTGTGGAGTACATCTATGTGCTTCTGAAGCCCAGGCAGTATGAAACTTAACGAAGCCCCATTTACCCCATTTCACTATTATATCAGGACCTTAAAATATTTGCAACAATACTCATTAACTGGCTACAGAAAGTAATCCATCATCTTATCCACCTTGACCAAACAGAATTTATCACAGGCAAGAATATACAGGACAGTATATGCCATCAGCTGAATGTAATTTTTGGGGTGCAGGGCAGTAAAGACACCGATATGATGATTTTGGTTGAAGCAGAAAAAGTGTTCGACCACCTGAATTGGGATTTCCTTTGGGTGGTCTTACAGAAAATAGGCTTGGGTAGGAGGTTCAGTGACTATGGCAAGGCTCTGTTTTCTGGCCCTGAAGCACGAGTGAAAGTCAATGGATTAATGTCCCCCTTGATTGCCTTTAGAAGGGGCATGCCTCAGGAGTGCTATCTCTCCCTTTTCCTATTTGTGATAAGCATTAAACCCCTGGATGTGGTGCTAAGAGAGTGGCAGGACATTCCAGTGAGCAGGGTACAGGGAGAAGCAATTAAACTCTCACTCTGTGTAGATGATGCACTTATTTATCTGTAAAAACCCCAAGGAGTCTGGGCACAATCTCCAGTGTTTTATGGCAGACTGCAGCATAACATTAGGGTACAAAGTCAACCATGACAAAACTGAATGCATGTTGGTCAGTAGAACATTCACCCCTAGGCTTACGATGGTGTGCCCATTTAAATGGACCACAAAAGATTTTAAACATCTAGGGGTCTCTGTCCCAAGGGATATCTCACAGTTATATTGACTTAATTATGACCCCCTCATGAAAAGGATCCAGGCAAACATGAACAGATGGAACAAGCTGCCTCTTTTGATGGTGGGTGGGTACAGATCTTTTGTATTAATATTTTGCCTCAGCTTTTGTATTTGTTTTCTGCCCTTCCCACAGACCTTCCTAAAACATCTGTAAAATGAGATTGGAAGTTGTTTGGGGAGGGAAGTATTGTCATCTAAAATGGGAATTGTTAATAATGGAAAGATCCAAAGGGGACCTAGGGTTCTGGATTTAAAAAAAATATTACTTAGCAAGCCAGATTCAATATGCCCTATCCCCTTTGCAAATTCGGAATGAGCCTTGCTTTTGTAGGTCTTTTGTAATCATGGGAAGCAGGATTGGAACAATCAGATGTACTGTATGGCCGCATAAAGGTTTAATAGGGTACAAAAAAAAACCTGGGCCTGGCAAACAATTAGAGCATGGCAACAGGATATTCTGATGGGAAATGGGAATAATGATATTAGTGAACTGATTCCTACTCAGGCATATAAGGATTTCCTTCTGGTGAGGGTAGACATTACATTTGCATGCTGGGCTAGCAGGAGGTTGGTTAGATTGAGTCAACTATTCCTTCCAGGAACATTAAAAATGTTGCAGCAACTGAGGGCAGAATTTGGACTTCCTCAAAAGGATTTTTGTGGTTATCTGCAGGTGCGGAGCTGTGTGACTTCTGAATCAAAGAAAAAAATTTGGCACCACATTAGATTCCCTACAGCTTCTGATATGGACTTATGTTGCAGCTCCGAGGATGGGGATATAATCTCAACTTTATACAGGCACCTAACATTGCCTGAGATGTCCTGGAGACTTAGTTTTCAAACAAAGTGGAAGGGTGAGGCTGACTTCCACATTTTTTTGTCAATAACATTTTTAATAAGTATACAAACTAGTAAATTAGAAATTGTAACATCAGTATTCATACATGAAGAACACTCAACTCTGAACTATTACAGATAAAATGTAATACAGAATCGTAAAGAACATATATACTTACGTTACCCTAAATAATTTTAAATGTCACATAACTATCTAAGTATTTACCTACTGTTTTTTTTCCACAGAGAACAGAAAGAAAGAAATAAAGACAAAGAGAAGAAAACAAAACAGGGACCAGAGAGAGAAAGAAAGAGAGAGAAAAGAATAAAAGTTATAAATATAAGAGTGCTACTATTGTTCCAGCTTTACCCAAGTGTGAACTCCATAGTCAGGATAATGGAATTATACACAAACCATTTAATAAAAAAGAACACCACAACCTTAATGATTATTGTGCTGTGAAGTTATTTGTCTGACAACATTTTCTTCTGAGAAAAAATGATATAAAGTACCCCATCTTGAACTAAACTTGTCCCCTAAGTCTCTAACTCCCAGAGCTAACTTCTCAGTTTTAACATTTTCAGTTATCTGTGCTTTAATTTCTTGAGAAGAAGGTATGTTTTCCTCCACCCAATATTTAAGTAATACATTTCTAACTGAAACCCCAATTAGTAATAAAGAATACTTGTGTTCTCTTGTCCAGGTCATTTTTTCATCAAAATGTCTTAAAATACAAGTTTCTATATTTGTTATCAGAAATCATATTAGAACTCTGAAAGAAATTCTTAAGCTGTTCCCATAAGGGTTTAACAAAAGTACATTCCCAAAACATATGCCCAAAAGTCCCAATCTTTACTTCACATTTAGAGCAATTAGGAGAAGCTTGCAAGCCCATTTTAAACCTAAGACATGGTGTAAAATACAAGTTGTGAGGGGTTTTATAATGAGTCAGTCTGAGATTAACTGCATTAAAGGCCTTAGCAAAGAGTTCCCATATTGCCCCCCAATCCTAGTTATCGGTGCTTACCCCAAGTCTCAGTTGCAACATCTTATTGGTTCTGTTGCTCGACCTCTGGTACAATCTAAAAGAAGGCCATACATATTTGAGATTGATGGACAGGCATGTATGAACCCCAAACAGCTATTAGTGTTCACATCAGTGGCAGAATAAAGCTGAATAGCTGAGTCAATAGCTATTTTTAGTTCTTCTTAGAGTTTAGAGTCTTCCTCTTTGAACCCATACTTACCCCTTAACCAAGAGAAGGTAAAAAATGTGTCTGCCCTAACAATATCTTGAACTTTCACCACTCCCTTCCATAACCAGTCATAGTTAAGACAGGTAACCCCATCTTTTGTAATATTAGTATTTTCCCAGATTGACTGTTTTTTTGAATTCCAGAGATGTAAAGGAATAAATGAGTTAACATATCTTAATACCCTAAGAGAGTCCTGTATAATCTTTAAGTTTTTTATCTTTATTTTCTTAGCATATATTATGGAATGCTGGTTTACCCCCTGTAGCATTAATAAGTGCTTCTCAATTTTAACCCATTCCAGAATATAGATGCTAGCCTCTGTTGAGTTCACCCAGTGAGAAATTTGAGAAACCTTGCTGCCAAATAATACAAGGACAAATCAGGAGCTTTTATGCCTCCATTCTTTTTGTTTCTAGAGAGCTTAACATAAGCCATCCTAATTATTTTGTAACCCCAAATATATTTTGGAAGTTGAGAATTTAGTTCCTCAATCCACCGTTTAGTAATATAGCATTGCAGCATGTTAAAGGTGTAGAGGACCCTTGATAATATATTCATTTTAACTGAATCAAGTCTGCCCCACATTCCTAATGGTAATTTGTCCCATTTTGTTAAGAAGTGCAATACTTTGGTTTTAAGTAGAGCCACATATTTTGATACTGTTTTATTAATTGTCTTATATATCTAAATGCCTAAGTGGTCTATATGTTCCTGAGCCCATGAGAGCCCATGTTTAGTTATGCCATCTTTGACACAAAGTCTGTTTAAAGACAAAAAACTAGTTTTCCCCAAATTTAATTTGTATCCAGAAAAATGTCCAAATTGCTTTAATATATTTAGTATCTGAGGTATAGAAGTGATAGGGTCCACCACAGTAATGAGCAAAGCATCTGCATAAACAGATGTGTGTAAATCTTGAGAACCTATGGTCAAGTCTTTCAGTATATTAACAGTATTAAGTTTCCTTATCAATGGTTCTATTGTTAAATTGAATAACAAAGGTGAAAGTGGACAACCTTGCCTAGTCCCCCTTCTAACCTGAAAGTAAAGAGAGATCAGCTCATTTGTAACTACAGCAGATGAAGGATTTGTATATGATATCTTAACCCAATTAATAAACATATCCGGGAATTGAAAAAGCTTTAAGACATTAGTTAAATGAGGCCAAAGAATTTGATCAAATGTTTTTTCAGCATCCAGAGACAACAGACCACACAGCTCTGCTTAAATGCCTGCTTGTTCCATAATGTGAAAAAGCTTCCTTGGGTTACCTGAGGATAACCTTCCTTTCATAAACTCATTCTGCTGTGTTAAAATTCAATAGGAAGATACTGGTTCCAATATATTCGACAATATCTTGGCAAGTATTTTGATGTCAGTGTTTATTAATGAAATTGGCCTGAAACTATTACAATCCTGTGGATCTTTTCCAGGTTTATTAAGTAATGTTATTAATCCCCTGGTTTGATCACCAGACAAGCTACCCTTCTTAACAGCCTCATTAAAAACTTCCTTTAAAATTGGAGCTATCTCAGCAGCAAAAACCTGATATAGGTTCACAGAATAGCTGTCAGGACCTGGTGCCTTATTAACTGTAAGAGAGTTAATTGCCTGCATAACTTCACCTACAGTTATTAGAGAAGCCAAGTTTTGTTTGTCCTGTTGTGCCACACAAGGTATATCCAAACCCTCACAGAAATCAAAAAGATTGCTGTCCATATTCACAGTATCAGTATGATATATTTTTTTATAAAAGTTGTGAAAAATGTCATTAATCCTTCTCAGAATTGTGCAAATCTGGTTATTCCCGTGGTCATGAATAGAAGGAATATTGGTGGATGCAGAGTTCTGTTTTAATCTTATAGCTAAGAGCTGGGAGGCCCTTGGACTCGAGTCTACATAGTTCAGTTTGGCCTTTCGGACTGCAAATTCAGCCTCTGCTCTAATACTATCATTATATTCCATTTTGAGTTTTGACCATTCATTCCAAATGTCTACTGAATCAGAATCTTTTAACCTCTACTCTGCTCCCCCTATTTTTGATAATAAATCAATCTAAGTTTTAACTCGTTTCTTTTTATTTCTTGCTCCTATGTCAATTAAAATACCTCCTAGCCAGCATTTCAGTGTATCCCAAAGGTTACCCCACTATGTGTCCCTAGGATCATTAATCTCTAAAAAATCCTTTAGATGTGCTTTAATCTCCTTAACAATTTGTAGGTCAGATAAAATGTAATTATTGATTCTCCATCTACTATCTTTCTTGTCCTGCAGTAACTTATTAAAATGAATAAGGACTGGGGATTGATCAGAAATGACTGTGTTTTTAATGTTGACAAAATTAATTCTATTCAGCATTTCCCCTTGTACAAAAATGTAATCAATCCTAGAACCGGATTTGTGGCAGGGTGACCAGTAAGTATATTCTTGACTTTGAAGGTTTAAGACCAGCCAAACATCCACTAGATTAGCATTAGTTAATAAGCTAAGTCTTTTTCTACCCATAACCTGTGAAGTTTACATCTAGACCTATCAAGCAAGGGGTTAAGAACTGCATTTATATCACCTGCAATAATTAGAGTAGTACCCCCATAGAACTCCATCAAGTTAAATATTTCATCAAAGATATTATGGTCCTGTAAAGTTGGTCTGTAAACATTTATAAAGGTATTGTCTTCCTCCCCATTCTACCAGATACAACCACATAATGGCCTCTTGGGTCAGATATTTGACTACACAACTGAAATTGAATGCTGCTGTTAAACATAATCAGGACCCCCACTTTTTAAGAATCATTTCCAGCCCCAAAGACCTGACCAACCCATTCCCTCTGCATTAAGTTATAATGTTCTTCAGTTAAGTGTGTTTCCTGCAGAAAAGCGATTGTAGCAGATACTTTTTTGAGATGTCTTATAACAGAGTACCTCTTCAATTTATGATTCAGACCCCTTATATTCCATGTTACCAAAGTCAAACTATTTGATGTCATTTAAACAAATAATTAAGTAATTAAAAGACAAGGTACACAATAATTCCACCACCCTGTTCCTATAAAAACCTAAAGCAATGCACCACTCATTTCTTAAAAAAGGTAAGACAAGTAAAGAGCAGTAACTAAAATGAGAAAAGAGTAAAGTAAAAGAAAATCAGTTAACACATTTTTGTTAAAGCATCCATACAAAAGAAGGTAGTTATCATTTAACATTAACAAATCAGCATTAGTAATATACCCTCTATCCCCTACCCCCTCAACTATCCTCAAATGTGTTTGCAATACAGGAAGCAAAAGGAAGCCTCTCTCTATTAGGTAATTTACGCTATCATGCAAATCCCCACCCCCAAAAAAGAACAAATTCAGCAATTGACTGACTTGTTATAATGAGAAGAACTTATTTAACAATAAATATATGGTTATACACTGACCTATATCACCTCAAAGACTCTAAATATTTGTAGAAGAACTATCTCTTAATAAAATAAGCTTATAAGAAATAACAAAGTGGTAGAGCCTCTTTACCCAGTTAATACCATGTAGAGGTATAACCTCCGAAAACATGCTTCACTCTTCCAAGGTTCCCAGGAAAAGAAACTATTGAGAAGACCTCATAAGTGACTGAAGAAAGGCCTCTCATGTAATTATCACCTTCAATGTAAATGAGTTAGATAACACTGTCTATGTATCTCATAGTATATCGCTAGGACAAGTCCCATTTTATGTTGTCTTAAACTCCCCAGATAAATTGCATTGGCAATCACAAGCAGTTTACACACACAAAAAAAACTCAGCATTTTAATTCTAAAAGTCCTAAGTCCCCCACAGCTCCAAAACACCATCGCTAAATGCTGCAGAGTTAAAAAAAATCACAATAAGTAAAGCTAAGGCATACAAAATGCATTTGAAAAGAGTTTGCTAAAATAATTAAGGTATCAAGATGACTCTTGCATCTATTTTGTTATTTAGAAGCCATGCCTCCTCGGGCTGACCTCCAATCACGCAACAGGTGAGGTCACACAGTGTCCTGGATTCAGAGATCTGCGCATGCACATCTTATTCAGGAGCGTGGAGATTCCAGCCATTCCACTACAGAACAGGCTCAAGATGAAAGTTCCGGACCTCGCCATTATGAATTTTGAAAAACAATGGTGAGTAAAAAAAAAAAAAAGTTAATGGCGGAAACTGATTTTTCCTTAACAGAGCACTGCACCTAGTCATTTAAAATAATTGCGATGTACCACCACAGCATCAGACCAGGGGAGAGGGGCACCAATCAAATCTTAAAGACAATAAAAATGGCAAATATTCACATAAGAGGGTTCATAACTGCTGGCTGTCCTCGGCGATTCCCAGGGTCTCCTTATTTTAAAAAAAGGACCTCATTATGCATAAGATGGCACGCTGTAAACAACAAAGCAAATGCTGCAATTGAAGTGCCCATGTAAACTTCATCTTAAGACATAGGGTAGTCAAACTAATACAGACTAAGCCCCATAAAAGCCGTACCTATTCAGCAGGTTTTAGGTCCTGATGGCAAAATGTATTCATGGGTAGTAACATGTTATATTGCCATTACAAAGCTACTCTTCAGTAAACAACAAGCCCTCATTTAATTGTTGGGAAAGATAGAGATCCCTGAGGCCAGACCACAGCATCCCTCAACCAAAAGGTCAGAAAAGCTATATATTATAAGCATGACCCCCCAGGCCCGACATACAGAGAGCATCACAATCATAAAACATACATGAATACAGTGACTTGCAAAAGTATTCAATCCCCTTGAAAGTTGTCAGATTTGCCTGAATGACAAATGATACATTGAGATTTTGTTCTGTGTAATATTTTATTTAAAAAGACTGACCCTCAAAATAATTATTTTAAAGTGACATTGGTTTTATGTTAGAAAATATTTTTAAGAAACATAAATAACTGAAATATGCTGTTTGCATAAGTACTCAACCCCTGTGATCTGGAAGCTCCAAGTTTACACAGATGAAAAATATTGCCTAACGAGGACACAATTGGCTTACAATTGGCCTCAC
The DNA here is from genome assembly GCA_016271365.2 of Neoceratodus forsteri. Classification (NCBI taxonomy): domain Eukaryota; kingdom Metazoa; phylum Chordata; order Ceratodontiformes; family Ceratodontidae; genus Neoceratodus; species Neoceratodus forsteri. Next base: position 1,178,909,884 of record CM057450.1, on the reverse strand, counting down.
CTCTGAAACATTAAAGTAGCTCACATTTTCTGGATAAAATCCCCTCAGTTTAATGACCATTGGTCAGACTGTGAATCTGAAGGAAGGGTGTGAAAATGAAGACTAAAGAGCATTCTAAGGAAGTTAGAAATAAAGTAATAGACATGCATAAATTAGGAAAAGGGTACAAAATAATATCCAAGTGTTTGGATATCCCAGTGTGCACTGTTGGATCAATAGTGCGGAAGTGGAAGCTGCATCACACCACCCAGGCACTACCTAGTCAAGGCCGTCCCTCAAAACTCTCTTTGCCTGGGGAAGGTTCCAACTGCTTGGAAAGTTGCCACTGTCACCCCTATCTTTAAAGGTGGTGATAGGACTGTGGCTGGAAACTATCGACCAATCTCCATTCTCTCTCTCCTCTCTCAAGGCCTTGGAAAATTGGTGGCCTCTCAAATCTCTGACTACCTCTCCACCTACAATGTCCTATGTCCTAGCAGCATGGCTTCCAGAGCAGGCCACAGTACCAGCACAGCCCTCCTAGAGTTCTCCAACTTTCTCCACTCCTCCTTAGACACTGGTTCTCTGGCTGGTGCGGTCTTCATTGACCTCTCTAAAGCTTCGACACTGTCTCCCACCCCTCCTTCTTGATGCCCTTAGTCTCTCTGGTTTTGCTGCTGGGCCTATCTCCTGGTGCACCAGTTATCTGTCTGACGCTCACAAGCGAGTAAAAATTAATGGGACCTACTCAGACATCTGTCCCATCTTTTCTGGGTTCCCCAGGGCTCCATTCTGGGCCCTCACTATTCTCCTTTAACTTAACACCCTTCCATGCTCTTGCTCGGGAACATTCTATTGTACGCTGATGATGCAGTCATCTATGTCTCAAGTCAGAACCCTTATTGCCCTCCAGGACTCGCTGCAGAAGTCCTTCGCTGAAGCCGAGGGTTGGTTCAAGGAACATAGATTGGTGATAAATCTTAAAAACAAAAACCATGTTCTTCACTCATCCTCAAAACAAGTCCTGCAACTTCAAACTCCTCATTCACTCTGGGTCCTCTTTCCCTCGAACAAGTTTGCTTCTATAAATACCTAGGGATCCATTTGATCCCTCCCTCTCCTTCCATGGACACATGCTGCCCTAGCCACTGCCACTAATATCCGATTGGGCATCTTAAATCGGTATAAACACCTCCCCGGAGTCTCTTTAATAGTCACCTCCTCTATCCTGTCCCTAGTGGACTATGGACTGCTGGTGTATGGTGCTGCTGATCAGACCGCGCTCCATAAAATTCTTTACTCTGAATAAGGCCTGCAGGTTAATTACTGGGGCATCTAGGCTGACACACACACCTGTCTACTGTACGCTAAAGCACTGGTACTTGATCTTGATGAGCGCCTCAAATATCTGACCTGTACCCTTACAAAAAAGACCCTCCTTGGGCTATCCCCGCCAGGATTGACTACCACCACACGCCGCTCTGTCCCACTAGTTCATACTGGACCTCTGGGAAAACTTCTCTGTTATCCCTAGAGCTAGACCTCTCACGGCCAAAGAGCCTTCAGCTTTAGGGCCCTCCTGGTTCAACACACTGTCCCCTCCATCTCCAAGCTCCAACTATATCGTGCTTCAAAACTTCCTTACGTAATCACCCTTATTAACCCCGATGCTGTAACTACCATTAGTCAAAGCCGCATTTCAATACTTTATGACAAAAGCTTACTACTAAGCTGCGAAGGACAACATAACTCTGGTATTGTTTGCATCAATCCTACCTGTACCAGCTTGTTTGTATCTATGTCTTAAGTTACTGTTATACTTATGTGTTGTACTGCTATACTGTGTATTTTCATTTGTCTTACTGTGACAAGGTACCTTTGTAAATGAGCCTATGGCTCAAAGGTTTTCCAAACTGCTGTTTAAATAAAATAAAATAAAAACTCAGCATCCGAACAAGAAGGAGACTAGTGAGGGAAGCCACAGAGAGGCCAACAATCACTTTGAAGGAGCTACAGAGTTCAGTGGCTGAGAGTGGAGTGAAGGTGCACCAGTCAACCATATCAACAGCTCTGCATAATACTGGCCTGTATGGGAGGGTGGCTAAAAAGAAGCCATTACTCAAAAAGAACCATATCAAAGCACGTCTGGAGTTTGCCAGAAAGCATGAGAGTGACCCAGCTAAGATGTGGCACAAGGTTTTGTGGTCTGATGAGACCAAGATAGAGATTTTTGGCCAAAATTCAAAGCGCTATGTGTGGCGCCAAACCTAACACTGCCCATGCTCGAAACACCATCCCTACAGTGAAGTATGGTGGTGGCAGCATCATGCTGTGGGATGCTTTTCATCAGCAGGGACTGGGCATCTTGTTAAAATTGAAGGAAGAATGGATGGAGCAAAATACAGGGAGATACTGCAAGAGAACCTGCTTCAGTCTGCTGAAAAACTGAGGCTTGGAAGAAACTTCACCTTTCAGCAGGACAATGATCCCAAGCACAAGACCAAAGCAACACAGGCATGGTTAAACAACAAAAAGGTGAATGTCCTACAGTGGCCAAGTCAAAGTCCAGATCTCAATCCCATCGAGAATCTGTGGCACTGTTTGAAAATTGCGGTCCACAAGCGTCACCCAACCAACCTGAACAACCCGGAACAAATCTGCCAAGAAGAATGGGCAAGAATCACTCCCGAACAGTGTGCAAGGCTGATAGATACTTACCCCAAAAGACTTAAAGCTGTTATTGCAGCAAAAGGTGCCTCTACCAAATACTAATGTGTAGGGGGTTGAATACTTCTGCAAGCAGCATTTTCCAGTTTTTGATTTTCTTTAAAAGATCTGCTGATGGATAATTAATTCATGGCATATGAGTTTGCAATAAAAATACTGACTGGAATAATATACTGTATGTTATTTGGAGTTGTTATTAATACTGATGCAGTGCACAACAAAGGAAAAGGCAGATCAAGCCTGTTGAGTCAGAAAACAAAACAGTGAACTTTAGGCATCAGGCATTAAATAATCTGATGCAGCACATAGAGGGAAGGACATTAAAAGGCAAATTTTTAAAGATTTGTGGAAAGTCTTTACGAAGTCCAATTTTTGATGCTTCATAACCATTATATTCTTTGACACCATTGGGAGCCCAGATCTTCTGATTTCCAGATTTCTGGAAAAACATTAAAGATGTCACTGGGAAGCAGTCAAAATCTTCACTGAACATACTCAACATAAATGGGCACACTATACTCGACTCTAAAACTATTGCAAACACATTTAACATCGCTTTCACTGACCTTAGTAGTGTTTTCCCCTCCGACTTCTTCCAAGACGTGTCAATTCCCATCCCCCCCAACTGCTCCACCCACACCTGTCACCCACCTTTCTACCTTAAAGCACTAAAGAAACATGAAGTCCGAAACTACATTGCCAAAGCCATCAGCAAATCTAGAACAAGCAATGACACACTTGACCTCAAGCTACTGGCCCTAATGCTTGACGAGGTACTGGGCCCTCACCAAGATCTTTAATCTCTCGCTTTCCTCTAGCCAATTCCCAGTCAAATGGAAAATGGCCACTGTTACCCCAATTCACAAAAGTGGTGATAAGGCTGACCATGTGAACTTCCGCCCTATCTCCATTCTGCCTCCCCCTATCGAAGGCACTGGAACGTATAGTAGCGGACCAACTTACCGAGCATCTGGACAATTATAATATTCTCTGTAAACAGCAACATGGCTTTAGAAAAGGTCATAGTACATCCTCTGCCTTACTCGAATTCACCAGCTCCATTCACAGCTCCCATGACAATGGACAACTAACTGGTGTTATTTTCATCGACCTGACCAAAGCCTTCGATACTGTCTACCACTCCCTCCTTCTGAGCCAACTAAAAAATGCTGGTCTCTCCAATGATTCAATCTCTTGGTTCAAAAGCTATCTTGAAAACCACACCCAGCATGTAAAAATTGGAGATGTGCACTCTGATTCCAGACCTGTCTTCTCTGGAGTCCCCCAGGGTTCAATACTGGGCCCCCCTACTCTTCAGCCTGTTCCTTAACAACCTACCGGACTCCTGCACTGAACATATCACCCTGTATGCCGATGATGCAGTAATTCTTGCCACACACCAGGACCCAAAGAAATTGCAAGAAAATCTCCAACTCGGCTTCTCCTCGGTTGAGAATTGGCTCACAAAGCACAAACTCATCCTTAATCAAAAAAAAACAAACAAAGGCCATGATCTTCAGCAGCTCCCATAATAAACATAAGCACTTCCAACTCTCCGTTATCACCAGACAAGGTGCCACACTGGAACAGGTCAAAAACTTTAAATACCTCGGGATCACCCTTGACCCTTGCCTCTCCTACACTGCCCACATTGACCATGTTGCCAAAGCCACTAACTCCCGGCTAGGCCTGCTATTCCGTCATAGGAAACACCTGACACCTGAAGCCCTCACTGTCACTGTCCGAAGCGCCATCATATCCATCATTGATTGTGGCATTATCATTTACGGCTCTACTACAACCACCACACTCAAACGTGTATCCACCGCCCTCAACAAAGCCTGTCAACTTGTCACTGGCTCCCAACACCTAACTCACACCTGTGACCTCTATTCTCAAACTGGATGGTTGAATCTTGCCAATCGAATAAAACACCAAACTTGTATTACTACTAAGAAAGTCTTGCTGGGCCTTCCCCCCCCCCCCCCGGAGTCTGTGCCCTCATACAACCAAGAATCCACACCCGACATACCAGGGGATCGAAACCTCAGCTTCTGCAAGTCCCACATTGCCACACAACACAAGGCCAAAGATCCTTTGCTTACTGGGCCACTAGTTGGTACAACGGTCTTCCCAGCAACATCTCACCTTCACTATCGCTCAGCACTTTTAAGACTCGTCTCCGCCTAACACTGACTGCCTCTAACCTCTGTGACTGTTGTGGCTAAACATATCTTTTGGTCCCATAGCTAAAGATGCCCTTTTGGACCCACATCTACTCCTGCACTTTGCCAGCACCCCCCTTCCTATCTTCACCTCCCTTGCTGGCCCATGACAAATGCCACCCGGCTGCACTACCTCTATTCTTATCTGCCTTCCACCTCTCCTCTCTCTGTCCCCCCCAACCTACCTCCCCTTCTCTCCCATCCACTTAGTCTCTCTGATTTCACCCTCTTCCTTTCCCTTTCCCTTCCCCAAAGTTTCACCTTATTGTTCTTTTTTCATCTACAAGACTATGTTTTTTTTTTTTTTTATTTTATAAACTGTTATCTTTGCTTATGATTGTCTCAATTGTACCAATGACGTGGAACCTTTGTAAAAGAGCCTTGGCTCAAAGGTATTTGTAATCCTAGAACAAATAAAATAAAAATAAAATAAAAAAAAAGATATTCAATTCTGTGGGGAAAAAAACAGTCTGTATTTTAAGTCTGCCTCACATAGCTTCTTTTTGATAGGAAACAAATGCATCTGTCTTCTTTATGGTTTCTGGAGGCAAGTCATTAAATACCTTGAGAGAACACCCTTTGAATGAAATAGTGACAGTGTTTCTGAGGGCTCTCTGTATGTGAATTTTTTTATTGAAAGTTTAACAGCTTTAAAATAAATGATCTGGGACTCTGGTTTTTGACTGGTTTTGGTTTAAGAGAGCAGTGTGCTGTTTCAATTAAATATTTTGAACCATTCTGAGGAGACCCCACAATACTTATAAAAAGTCTATTTGCAAACTCTGTTGGATCTGCTCCTTCTAAGCCCTCACGGAGACCAAAGATCCTTAAATTGTTTCTTCTGTGTCTGCTCTCTGGCTGACTTCCACTTACTGGATAAAAAATACTCAGCAGCTTAGGAACAGGCAGCCAAAACTATGGCATCATATGACTGGAGAGAGCACCACTAGAAGGTGGTGTCCATATTTTTCATAACCCCATCAATAACAAAGCATTGTGGCAGCAGTAGCTTTGACATCTGCCAGAGGCTGTGTGGGAAGACAGCACATCATAGCCACGTTTTCTGGTCCTGCCCAAAGCTGGCTACATTTTGGGAAGAGATGACAAAAGCTTTGAATTGATTATTTGACAAAGACATCCCCAGGAGATTTGTGCATCTGGTTTTAAGTTTGCTGCCTCATGGCCTTAGGGCAAGCATACAAGTTATGTGTTTCATGTACAAGTTAATGCAACATACAAGACCATCAGCAGACTATGGCTTAAAGGATCTTCCCCCACATTAAATATGTGGTGGGACACATGCAAACGGTTGCAATCCCTGAAGGCTATAACAGCACACCTTCAGTTCCAAAAAGATAAACATGTGAACAGATGGTTACAGTTTCTCAGGTTACTCTATCCTGAGCCAACTAGTAAGTCTGGATGTTGAGGGAGCAGTGGAAGAAGGCTAAAATGAAGTACCAGAGATAAGTGACACAAATATGGAGCCCTGCCTTTATCAGCTGATGCAACTTAGCCCAATCACAGATCAGCTTTTACAAAAAACCTAGTTGCTCTACTAAGTACCCTTTAGATGAGTTAAAACGGATTTTATTCCTAACTTGCATAGTTTCATTTTATTTATTTTTTGTGCATTCTTTTTTTGTAGCAGGGAAGTGGTGAGGGTGAAGAAAAAGGCCTTCTATAAACTTAAAGAAAAGCAAGGAGAGGTAGAATGGGAAGAATATTTGTTGAAAAATAGGGAGGCAAAAGGGCATTTAGTGAAGCAAAAGCAGGCACAGAGCTGCATATTGCAGAGGGGGCCAAGAGTGGAAAAAAGCAGTTCTTCAGGTACATTAGTGAAAAAAAGAAGAAAGGAGGGGGAATTGTGAGGCTAACAGAGGAGGATCGAGTGATTGAGGTGGACAGGCAAAAGGCTGCCATCCTTAACAAATACTTTTGCTCACTTTTTACTAGAGAGGATGGTGGGCCCATGCCAAAGAGTGGTGTCAAAGTAGCCATTGGAGGGGGGAGGGCGGAGATTAGGTAGCCAGCATTTACTAGCAAAAGGGTCCTGAAAGGGCTGGTAGTTCTAAAGATTGATAAGGCCCTAGGACTAGATGGGTTGCATCTGAGAATACTCAGGGAACTGCAGTGTAACTTGAGGATCCTCTGGTAGGTCTGTTCAGCAGCTCTCTAAGGACAGGGGTGGTTCCAAATGATTGGAGAGTGATGGACGTAGTTCCGCTTCATGGGGGTGGGACAAGGAACAAGGAGGGTACTACAGACCTGTCTGTCTTACCTCTATTGTAGGAAAACTGATGGTCAGTGGTCAAAAGGATCTTGTGGACTTCCTGGAGAGCAAAGGTCTCCAGGATAGTAAGCAGCATGGATTCATGACAGGGAGATCTTGTCAAACTAACCTGGTAGTTTTCTTTGACTGAGTGGTGAGGGAACTGGATAAGGGCTATGCTGTGAATTTGCTCTACTTTCACTTCAGCAAGGTTTTTGACTTGGTATCCCACAGATGCTTGCTGAAGAAGATGGATGATATGAGTGTGGCTAGGGTCATAGTAAGCTAGGTAGGTAACTGGCTAAAGGGGAGGCAGCAGAGGGTAGTGGTTAATGGAGTTAAATCAGAAGGCAGGAAGATCATGAGCGAAGTTCTACAGGGATTTGCCCTGGTTCCAGTCCTCTTCAACATGTTCATCAGCGACATTGGTGAGGGGATCCAGGGCAGGATGTGTCTCTTCACAGATGATGCTAAGTTGTGTGGGAGGGTGGATAATGATGCGAGAACAAAGGACATACAGAGAGACTTGTAAAAGCTGTAGGGGTGGCCAGGGGTTTGGCAGATGAAATTCAGCACTAAAAAGTGCAAGGTGATGCACCTAGGGAACAAAATTCCCAGGACAGAGTTCTGGACGGGAGGGGTGAAGCTCCTGAGGAACAAGACCTTGGAGTTATCAGCAACTCCCTAAGCAATTGAGTCAGTGCAACAAGGCTTATAGCAAGGCAAATAGGATGCTTGGATGTATTGGGAGGGGTATTGATAGCAGAGAAAGAGAGGTAGCACTTCCCCTGTATAGATTCTTGATGAGGCCACACCTGCAATACTGCACCAAGTTCTTGGGTCCTCACCACAGGAAGGATAGGGATAGGCTTGAGATGGTGCAGCACAGGGTAACAAAAATGATTTGGGGTCAGCAGGGCAAGTCCTATGAGAAGCGTTTCAAGGCACTAAACATGGTCTCGTTGGAGATCAGAAGGGAGAAACAAGATATGATTGAGACCTTCAAATTCCTTAAAGGAATTAGCAGGGTGAACTGTTGGGAACTATTTAACATGAATACCAGCTTGTGGTCACATGGTTATGAGTGGAAGCTAACAGGAGGGAGGTTCAGGAGAGACGTGAGGAAATACTATTTTACAGACAGGCTGGTGGAGCCATGGAACAGGCTCCCAGCTAAGGTGGTGGTTAGTCATCTTAATCATGGCTGGGACAGAATGAACAGTATAGTGGTTGCTCAGGCCATCAGAATCACAGAGGAGAATGGGGGAGGGGATGGGAAGGGCTAGGACCCTGGATGAACAGTAGGCCCCAGGGCTAAACAGTGAACTTGGGAACACTGGGCGGACCTTTGTTTTTTTCCTGCCTTCACTATGTTTCTATGTGTATATTCATTAATTTTTGTGCCTTTATATCTGTGCTGTTGTTACTGTTTGTGAGTTGTATACACTGAAAATTTTCAATAATATATTGCAAAAGAAAATTAAAAAAGACTGTGGAGCAAACCCCAGGAGTACAGTTTCATCAGGGAAGAGGAACAGAAGAAATAACTACAACACAACAGGCCTAGTTTGGCAATACCTTGCATACAAAAGCAATACCCTCACCTAATTGGTTCCCATGTCAGTGTCAGTGGCTCAGCAGGTAGTACACTCACCTCTGAGGCTGGGAGATCAGAAGGCTGTGGGTTCTATCCCCATACCAGGCACTTGGGTTAAATCCTAATACTGACACTGTAGTGCAGCATGAGGAAGGTGCTGCACTCCTGAGGTGCCATCTTTCAGATGACACATTAAACTGAGGTCCCATCTGTCTGTTCTGGTGGTAGTTCAAGTGTACGTTAAAGATCCCATGGCACTTCTTGAAAAGAGTAGGGGAATTTTTATTAAAGAAAGTGGACTACATTACAATTTGTAACAGCAGAAAACATAACATTACATTCATTTACATTGCATTCATACAGTCAGAAAAATTAAAGCAAAGAACTTACAAATGAATTACTGTGTGTAGATTCTTAAAGAAACAAAAAACTGAAAAAGGTGCCCCACACCATGCCTCATGCCCTCCTTTCTTTACAGCTTTAGCCTTGTAGAAAACTGGGCCCATAAAAAATTATATTTAGCATTGCCATTATGAGACCTGTCTTTTCCTGCAATAACTTGGATTGACATATCAATATTTTTACACATTTCATTATATGAAACTGTTCTCTGTTGTATAATCCAACAGCACTGAGATTGCCATGTATAGTATCTTATTACTGCTAGTACTAAGTAAAGTGTATCTCTATGATATTTACCCTATCCCTTGTGTGTATTGCCATAAAATGAAATTTCATATGTAAGGGTTGTAAACAATTTCTCGTTCCAATGGATTGCCAAAAATTCCCAGAAACCTTGTACATAAATACATTCAAGAAACAAATGTTACGTCTCTAAAATTAGATTGCACGTTTCCCTTAGTCAATTCCTGTCAGTCAATTGTTTGCATTTGTTGTTACCCTTTACCCCTATTCTGCCATAATTACCAAGCCATACTAAATCCTACACAAAAGCTGGAAGTCTGGGATTTGATAGATGTTTTAATACCTAGTTTTGCTGATCTGAGGGGCACATAGGGAATGCTTAATCTGTTGGATCTGTTTTATCTACTAATTTATTATATAATGCCTTCCTGTCCAAAGTCTGAATCTGAGAAATTGAGATTTTTCCTTGTATCACTTTCTTTAAACTTTCCCTTCCATAGCTTGGGAGCTTTGGAACTGCGGTTATGGCCCTAGGCCTGGACTCCCTCCAAAACTGCAAGCAAGGGTTCAGCCAGTCTAATACAAAAGATTTCCATATTTTAAATCACGGTTTCAAGGCCATCCCAAAATTATAATTAAGGAAGATGCTGTGATAGAAGGCAACTGGATCTATCATAGCCACCCCTCCCTCTTTTACACTACGGTATGTTATATTTATTTTCACTGGGTTTAGCCTGTTACCCCAAAAAGCTTAAAGAAATATGCTATATAATGTTGTAACCAAGTCTAGGGAGGAGGAAACACATAACTAACAAACAAGAAAATTGGAACAAGCAATGTTTTTACTAAAAAAAACTATTTTTCTCTTCACTATTTGTTGTCCCTTCCAAGAGTTTATTAACTTATTTGCATTTTGTAATGATTTATTGTAGTTGTGTCTAGCAACTTCATCTGCCCTGAATTCAATACCAAAAATAGTAACACTTTCTTTTACCATCTGAATCACAGCAAATTTCTTTGATGCTGGCAGTAGGGTATGTCCAAGGGCACTCCTTTGCTCTTCCCATAATTAATCTTTGCACTTGACATCTGTGCATATTCATTTAGACAGTATAATACTGCCTTTTCATTGGTGTCAGGTGGCAAAATCAATGTGACATCATCCACATAGGCCATTATAGAGACTTTTTCTCCCTCTTCTGCTGGAAGAAGCCCCTTAATATTATTATTACTTAAAATGCTCCTGATAAAAATGTCTATAAAAAAGGCATATAACAAAGGCCTAAGTGAACACCCCTGTCTTACCCCCCTCCGAACCGCTATTTGCTTACCCAGCCACCCATTTGTTTGGTATCAAGGCTGCTTATTTATAAAGTCTTCCCAGCCAACCACAAAAAACTGATGGAATACCATAGGCTTGTAGGACTTGAAATAAGAAGCTATGGGCCACCTTATCGAATGCCTTTTCTTGGTCAAGGCTAATAACCCAGTCCTGCGCCAATCCTTCTTTACCTCTTTGAAAAATTTCTCTTAGCAATATTAAATTTTCCTGCTGATATCTCCCTACAACAGTGCAAGTCTGTTGCTTACTTATTAAATGATCTGTAAATACTGAAAGTCTTCCCAGAAAGATTTTACTAAGAATTTTAAAATCAGTATTTAGTAAAGACAGGGATCTCCAGTTAGCTAGCTCAGCTTTATTTCCTTTTTTATATAAAATAATTAACAAGGCTTGATTCATGGAATTTGACAGTCTACCTTCCTGTAGCATATAATTATATAAAATTTCCAAAGCAGGAGCTAATTCATCCTGAAAGGTTTTATAAAATTTTGCCCCGAGCCCATAATTTCCAGGGGCTGTTTCATTTTTCAAGGAATTTATAGCTTGTAGAATCTCTTCCTTCGTAATATTTCTAACCATATCATCCAAAAACCCCTGCTCTATCTGAGATAGAGCCAGAGATTCTAAAAAGGGGAAAGGGGAAATTGTTTAACCAGGAGAGACACATTAAGCTGAAGCTTGTTTCCAGGTGCGACCTGGGAGCACAAGGAAGTTAAGTGACTTGCTCAGGGTCACACAGCATGCAAGTGGGGCCTGTGGGATTCAAATACAGGTCTCTAGGTTTGCAGCTCAGAGCCTTAAACCACTGCACTATACTGCCTCCGAACATCAATAGGTTGACAAACGTCTGGTTCTGTTCCAAAGAGTTGTTCAGTATGGGTTTTTACTGTTTATAAAATATCCTGTGGAGAGGTTACCACCTGGTTATTACTGTTCAGTACTTCTGTAGTAATTCTATGATCTAAACGCTGCTTACAGTCTTTAAAAGGGTCTGTTGTTCCTTTAGTAGCCGGTACCCCAAACCTCCATTCCTGTTCTAGTGATTTTGCTCGTATTGTAGTTCAGTCATATGATTTTTAATTTGACTAATTTGCATCCCATAATCTTGCCCTGTTTGGGAAATGAGTTTTTGCAGCTGCATTCTTATGCTTAAATATTTTAAGTAATCAGAGTTTGAGGAATCCTATGCCATATTCTGAAATAATTGTTACCAGGATTTTTTAGATTCATCTCACCATTCACCCAGGTCATCATATAGAGACCTATCACTGACAACCTTTCTTGCCAGTTTTGTCTCCAGGCTTTTAGCACTGGATTCTGGGCTAAAACAGAGTCATTTAATCTCCATACATTTTTTTCTACTTCGGGGAACCTGTTCTGAAGAAAAAGTGGTTAACACTGATCTATGGTCTGAAAATTCCCAGGCTTCTACTGTACTATCCAAAATTTCTAAGGTGTTGCAGAGAAATATAAAGTCTACTCTTGTGGATAGACTACCTATAAAAAACGTATTGCCCCCTGTTGGGAAAAGAGTATGGGAATTTCCCTGGTGCCCTGGCCAAATTTCCCCCATTCACTAAAAATACCACCAACAGCTTAATCTGGTTCAAGGTCATTTGGCATTCATCTGTAGCCCCCTCCCCCGGGTCATGCCTGAAAATAGGCAGAATTTGTCTAGTGCACTTACCTGGTCAACAAAAACTAAATAAATAAATAAAATAAAATAAAAGACTACCCTTCTGTCCTATACTCTGGGAGCAGCTGCAGGCTGGCTTATGTTTGGGCCCAGAAGTAAGATGTTGTTGTTGGGTATCTGTGTAAAGTCTAGGCTATTTGTAATCCACTGGGAAGCAACTCAACACAAACCAAATTGTGGAATAACAGAAAACAAATCCAATGTGTTCACCTGGAGCTGCATTAAGGCACAGTCTAGCTCAGGACTTCAGTAGCCCTGCTCTACCTAGCCTGGCAAATTACATGATGCAAGAACTGAACCTCTCCCATTTCAGTGGTCAGTGAGGTGAACAGGCAACTGTGACTGGAAGCAGATCCCAGGACTCAGGAAACAGGTCACCAGACACTAACCTTCACCACCTGGAGCTGATCTCCTACAGCACCGGATGCAGGCAAACAGGTCCTTCTAAATGACCTCTGGGGGACTAGAACTCTGGAAAAGCCCCAAGTAGTTAAACATGCACTCTACAGAGGTTTCCCCTCTGCAGCAGACTAGTTGTTAGAACCGACTAGGATGTTCTTCATCCTGCAAATTAGCAGGCCCCCAACTCAGCATGTCTCTAGTGGAAAAGGTAACAGTCCCTATTCATATGGACACACAGATGCGAGAACCTTTCCTTTGTTGACTTTTGGCAAATCTGAAAACATTTTGCATATGTAACCTGAAACAGTCTGACAGTCAGGGCTGTCCTACAAATCCTTCTTGAGCCCTCATTGGCTGTTTGGCATACTGGGAAGGGACTCTGAAACAAAGAAGCGTCCAGTTTAACTCCTAGTCTGTGGGCTTTTCCCTGCCCAGACCTCCCATGATTCACTCTTAAGTTTCACTATCTATACTTGCTTGCTGATTGGCTTAAACTTTCCAGGCTGTCTGTTGAGACCTCTGACTTCGTCCAGTTTTGGAGTCAGAAGGCATCAAGATGACACATCTCATAGCTATTGCTCCAATGTCTGCCCTTCTGGGTAAACAAATCAATATGCCCCCTTTTGCTGTTGCAGGATGGTACCTTTCTGTGCCATCTGTGGGCTCCAGAAAATAGGTCAGACATCTGGTATTATGGCAGGAGTCACCAGGTCTATGCCACTCTGTGTGGCTTGCAGGGCTGTCACATCTCTCTGGTGCTCCATTACTCCTACACCACATCCTCAGGAACTGAGAAAGTAACATGCTGCAGTTGTGGACTTCGAGGAGTGCATCTGCCTTTTCATGAGAGTGCATGTAAGCCCCTTTGATTGTGGGGGTTGGGGCTGGAGTAAAAAAAAAATTATGAGGGATGGCCAATCAGATTTCATAACAGCATGTCACACAAATGGACAGCATTGCACCCAGCACCACACTTATATTACAGTCACCAGATGTAGGCATGTAATAAAGCTGACCCTCTTGATTTTATGAAAGAAATCAACAGTAGTTACAGGAGTCCCATCTGCCATTAAACAGGGATGTCCATGTACAAGACCCTAATATATTGTGTGAGGCTAACCCCAACAAGCACTAATAGTACTAAAACATATTTTTCTATTAGAATTTTGCTGATCCTGACATGCCCTCCTGATCCCAGATTTTTTTTTTTTATGTTGTTTCTGGGAGCCCCTCGCCTTAACCCTCTGACGTCCCCCTCTGCACCGACCGGATATCAGACCCCCTCTCCTACAGCCCCCATGACTTACCCCTCATGGCACGGGGTGTGGAGGTACTCATCCACCAGTCCGGATCCAGTTTGGGGGAGGTGCCTTCCCAGGGGCACTGTGAGGAGGGACCATCGACATCCATGATGATGGCTCCATTTTCTCCATTTTCTCCCCTGCAGAGAGAGGCATGCAGGATGTTAGCAGAGACAGCGTGCATGTGTCTGCACACACTGCCACCAGACGTCAGCCCCATCTGTGCCCCGTAGTATTTACAGCATCGGCGCACTACCCCCCAACCGCCGCCAGGAGCCAGTCAACGCCGATCACTGGCAAACCCCTTACCCAGGAGAGGGAGAGCAGTCCCTCGGACTCTCATTTCCTCTCCAACCCTGCCAACCCCCGATGACCCATGCTCATTCCCGAACATGGGTCGCAGGCGTAGCGCGAGGTAAGGTGACCAGCAGCTCAGCCCACAGCGCCACCGGGCCGGCCTGATCCCAGATTTAACAAAGCAGTGAGGCAACATCTTACAATCCCCTGTGAGTGATGATATGCCAATTATTGTAGCTTTACTGCAGAATTTCACTTTTACAGATTTCCACAAAACTCCTAAGCTCTTTGAAAACACATGTTGCACAGAGAAGTTGAATTTAATTGTTGAATCAAAAAAGAAAATCCACCAAAGGCTTCTAAAAAGTCCATATCAAGGACATAAAATCCACAACATGATATAACATAGATTTGTTGAGGATTATTTTTGAGTCATTGCTCTGTGAGAAGAAGAAAACAAATGAGGTGATATAAACACTAATGATTTGAAGTGGAATTTTAGTATTAGTTTTGTGGAAATTCTGATCCTACAGAAAAGTGAAAGTCTGTATTTCACAGGCATAATTTTCTTTCCACACAACCCTTATTTAAGCACCAATTATAAAATGGGTAGGAAAAATACTGTACTGCAATTCAAGGAATCTAGTCACATGATCATGTGTAAAAGGAAAACAAGGGTTATGTCTGAAACTGCAGCAGCTGTTGCAAAAGCACCCAAATAGGGCTTCTGGCAATAAATATTTTTTTTTCGCTACCTGTGACGATTCGTTTCCTTTCTGAAAAGATCCATGCTGACGTTCCAGTTTCCTGACCCTGCCATGGCCATTTTGTGCACACCTGGCGACTTCCTTCATGCTGGATATGCTAATTAATTCTACCAACTGTGCCATTAGTTGGTAACACTAATTAACATACCCAGCATGAAGGAAGCTTCCAGGTGTGTGTGAGATGGCCATGATTAGGTATGGAAACCAGAAGCTGGCACAGTTCTTTCAGAAATAAAACTGTTTGCCACAGGTATTAAAAAAATGTTTTATTGCTAAAACCCCTAATCGGGTTTCTGCAGCAACTGCTGCATTTCAGACATAACTCTTATTTTCCTTTAATAAGGGTCATACAATGGGTAGGGAAAATCCTGCTTTGTGATTGATGGAGAAGCTTCCCAAGCAATGTGGTTCAGAAATATTGTACTCCCAGGTATTGGTCATGCTCATTTAATTATCGTGTTATTCGCAGTAAAGAAAAAAGCGTGAACATTGCCAGTCTGCAGACAATACTTATCTGCAAGTCCTACTGCCCAACTACGGTATTTGGCAAACACAGAAGGCAACAAAAGTCACAAAAATACTTAATTTTTCCAAGTCCTTGTGCTTGTGCTCCTTGTGTAGAAGGGTGGCTCTTTTCGTGGGGTGGTAGTAGGCAAGCACTAAGTTCAGATGCACAGCACTGGCAGTGTCCGTGACCAGGCCAGTTCTTGTTGCCAGCTGCTCTGAACAGACATCAGTTAAATCAAGTGGGTACTCTCTCTTGCTAGCTTTGCTAGCACTGATCCATGGAAGATGGACATTTTTGTGCGACTAAACGGAGACTGAACAGCAAACTGAGCAAACAACAAAAAGAGGTATGCTGTACATGTATAATGTTTGCTACTTTGCTACTTTGTGACTTGTAGTCTGGACAGGCTGGTTAATTAACCAGTTAGTGTATCTGACAGCAACTGATGCTGTTAAAAGCAATGATTAACAACAGCCAATTGTAAAACAAAGAACATTCAGTGCAGCTGCTATTTTCACTGTTATCCCAGCTGATGACATTAGCACCTCTGGTGGGCAGGTGCGAACATTTAAGGATGTGATATAGTGAAGAGAGCTGGTAGTGCTAACATTTAAGGACACCAACCTAATCTGTTTTACAGTAGTAACTGCAGTGCTAAACTTATTTTCATTTTTTTAAGTGGATGCATTTTTTGAGTGCAGTAAGACACTTCATGCTGTGGGTTACTATTCCTAAACCACACTACCAATTAGTTGAAGGCATTCAGTGCAAGTGCCTTGTGCCTCACAACACACCTGGGTGTGTGGTTCAGGAATAGTAACCCACACCCTGCTGTGTCTTATTGCTTACTTAACACATGCCAGGTTGTGCATTGCAGAGAAACAGTGTACAGTCCAGTGATTAAATACTCAGTCCCAGTGCTAATACCTGGGAGTGCATTTCCTTTTGCTGTGCAGATTCTTTACTGTACTTGTGTTAACGCTATTGTAAAATGTTTTTGTTTTTTAACTATTAATAGAAATAAAGAAAGAATAATGTTCACGTGATGACAAGCTGAGGAGCGGACACTCTTAGACTAGCTCCCTATGGCATTGCTTTTAAATTGAATTATTTTCAGCGCCTCTCAATTTTCACACTCTTTGACTGCTGCATTGAATTGAGGGGACTTGTTTCTTCTGTCCGATACAATTTTGAGCTCCTGATGGCTTTGTACACATCTGGAATGGAGATTTCTTCACCCCTGGAGGCCCTTTCTGCTCCCTCCCTGCCTTCAAACTGGCCAAAAGAAGATGCATCACCACCTTCCTCCCCAGCTCGGGAAGCTGACCTCCCTACATCTGAACAATTTTCTAGGGATCTTAACACCATCAGAGAGGTTCTTTTCGAATTGATAGCAAGCATTTAGCATCCTTCAGCAGGAGAATTTCTGATTTGGAAGCCTGTATCTCCTCTCTCGAGGATAAAGCCTGTAAAATAGAGCTTGAGGTGTTTGATTTGCACCACAAGCTGAGTAAGTTGGAAGTAAGAGTGGATGACCAAGAAGGTCGAAATTGCCACAATAACCTAATTATTACAGGCCTTCCAGAGTGCTCGGAAGGCAGGGACACCATTTTGTTCATTCAAATACTACTGGAAAAGATTGCAGGACTATCCCCATATGGTTCTACATATGTTATTGAGCGAGACCACCAATTACTCTAACCACTGCGTAACCCAGGGGAAAATTCTCACGCCATTATATTTCATTTATTAAACTTAAGGGATAAAACTCACATCCAGGTGAAGGTATGGGAAACAAAAGAGCTTTGTTGGGAAGGGGCCCACATTTTCATTTTTAATGATCCCAGTCCTGGAATCCAAGTTAAGTAGCAGGCATACAGAGACATGAGAAGCTTTATGCTGCAGGCATTAAGTTTAGACTTAGATACCCAGCCATCCTCTATGTTATGGCTTTGGAGGGAGAAAGCAATTTCATTCAGTCCTGGAAGCCCAGCATGGAGTACTATAATACATTCCTAATTTGTTCCCCCCACTGCAAACTCCAGCACGTTGACATGGTACAAACTTGCCATGAGAGATCCAGATCAGTGATGGGGACTAAACAAGAGTTCATTTGGCTGACAGTGTTGTACTTCAGCACAGAGACTTGCAATTTACTTTCATGTTTTGAGGGGAACAGTCGTTACTACAACAAGTTTGAAATGGCACCACTTTGGAGACTTTGCGGCTCATTATCCTTGGTTTGCTTTTGCAGACTCTTAATAGTTTTTTTCCTATTTATATCTCCCCCAGCTTTGCAATGCAATGGCATACCAGTTTTAGTAACCTCACTATTTGATATGCAACAGGGGATCACAGACGTGCTCTCATTGAGAGGCAGGCTGCTGTTGTTTTCTTCTTTTGGCACTCACTTTTGATTTCGCTGAAACACTTTTTTTTTCTCTTTCCAAGTATTGCCTCTAGAAGGGAGATACAATGCTTATTTGATTTTTCCATGCTCAGGACTTCTCCATATAGTGGCTGCTGCTGGACTAACTCTGCAGACTTTTTCAGGCGAGGAGATCCCACTTTATTAATTTGTTGCTGTATTTAATCCTATTAAATATTTCTGTGTCAGACTCCACCTGGCTCAGAATAATATTTAAAGCTCTGTTCCTTTTTTAACGTGCCATTGACAGACAGGTAATCTACCTTCTATCCTTTCCCAGCAATAACAGTCAAGTTAATTCGACTTCTATTATAAGCATTATTGCTAATATATCAGCCGCACTCTGCAACCCAAATATCTTTAATCTCATTACAGTTGCATACTAGGAAAGTTTACCTACCCTCATAATAACTAACACCCAATTTAAATGCCTTCACCATGCTGAATTACCTTGGGTCTGTTTTTTCCCATTCATCCATCAGGGGTCTCTGTCTTCTATCCAGGTTTTCTCACCTGGGACATATCCTGTGCAGCAGATGATGTGCTAAATGTACTTCTGCTTACTTTTTCTACTGCCTTACTATGCTTAGCAGTAGATGGATCTTAGAGATAATTTATGTTTATAGAGTGTACTGATTTGCTGTTATCTGTTTTTTCTTTTGAGGTGCTAAATAACCTAGATTGGCCACCCAGTTATGCCCAGGGCCAGTTGAAAGCCCCGCTGATGAATCCTGAATGGACCTTACTGCAGGAGTGTGGTCTCGGGACCGGGGATAGCTCTCTGGTAACCTTATGTGTTGTCCTGAGTTAGTGTTTGTTTTTTATTGCTATATGTGCACCTTCCATACTCCAGTGCTGGATGTTAGTTGGCAATGCAATTGTTGCAGACCGTTCTCTCCCCCTGAAAATATGATTGTTGTAAGTTTGTACTTGGACCCCAGGTCTGCCTTGTAAATGAACTTGTCTCAATGGTGCTCTACCTGGTATAATAAAGATGGATTAATTGGATTGATTATTACATGGAATTGAGTTTAACTTGGGATTGCAGTGTGGGGAGGGTTTGAAGTGAGGGCACTACCACATGATTTTGCTATAGCTGGCTGGAATTTCATGGTTGGGCATACTTATAAAAATATACATAGATAGTATGTCAGGAAGATTAAAATACGCTTCTTGAAATATTACAGGGGCACAATCTTAAGTAAAAAGATACCTGACAGTTAAACTTCTTGCCCAATTAGAGATTCACATAGTGTTCTTACAAGAAACATATTTATTGTCCACTGAATGTAATATCTTTTGTAGGAACTACATAGGACAAGTTTACGGGGTAGGAGATGGCCCTAGGCAAAAGGGAGTAGCCATTCTAGTAGCCAGATCAGTGACATTTGTTCGTAACCAAAGCATAACCAACCTGGAGGGTTGATATATTTTGTTACATGGCATGCTGGGCTGAACTGAAGTCCTATTGGGCAGTACATATGGTCCTAATTCTGACTGCCCTAATTTTTTTATGACATTAACCACTTGTCAGTTATCTTAGGAGGAGACTGGAACATGACCTTGATAGAAATCGAAATGCCAGAGCAGGTTTATCCCCCACCCAATGTTCCAAACTAGATATGATGGATTCACTTGGATTATGTGACCAATTGTGAATCCTTCATTCTACCACCAAGCACTATATGTATTTCTCCCTAGCTTACAATTCTTGCTCCAGAGTCAACTATATTATAATCAGTAGATCTACCTTGACCAGGCTCTATGCCTGTGACATAGCTCCTCGAGTGCTCTCTGACCACTTTCTGATAAGACTTCAGCCCTCCATGGAATCTAAAATTGACAGGGACAGCACCTGGAAACTTAATAATCAATTCCTTAAAAATATATAGTTGACCACATCAGGAACGTTCTTCAACATTTTATTCAGGACAATTGGGTCATGACTGCAAGACAATGCATGGGATGGGTCGCCTGCAAAAGTATGTTAAGGGGAGAGCTTATTAGAATAGCATCTAAGCGCAAAAAAGAAAAGCAGAAAAAGGCATACTCATTATATAAACTTAGGACTCTAGAGAATTCTTTCAGCCCTTCATCCCCAGACACCTACAGAGTAGAACTCCAAGTGCTGAGGGATCAGTATGCAGATCTTCTGAGAGAAAAAGCGGAATGTGCCATCTACAAAACTAAATCAAAATGCATGGATTGGGGTGAAAAAGACTGTCAATTACTAGCACTGAGACTTAGAAAACAAGAAATTTCTGGACTCCCTCCACCCATACAATCTGCTGCTGATAAATCCCTTAAGACCTCACCTAGGGAAGTGGCCAATGAATTTTATACCTATTATAAATCACTATACAGCAGAGTCACGTGATGTGCTGCCGAGAGTGAATGCTCCTTTTGATCTCTCCAGCTCTCTTACTACTATTTTGTTATTTTTATCAGCAATATAAGACTATGCTCGCATGTTAAGTAATTTAAGGGGATACCCTAGTCTTGCCCTGCATCAGACAGTTGGTAGTTGTGGTAGTTATGGAGGTGGAAATGTGAAATTGCCCCCTCCATGCCACACTTCGCCGCCGACTCCTGAGAGGGATAAGGACTCAAAGTGCTCAATAGCGCAGGTTGCGGTAATCAGTTGTGCTGGCTCCACTTCAACAACCCACATGGAAGATCGATTCCTGCAGGAATTCACTTCTCTGAAGGATGCCCTCCAGGTCCTTATGGATGAGATTAAAGCTATCCAGCTTGCCACTGAAACTCTGACCTAGCAGATTGGCGATGCTGAAGACTGCATCAGCTCTCTTGATGACTGGCGGAACCAGCTTGATCCCGAGGTGGTTTCTCTCTGTTAGAAAGCAGCCCACCTGGAAGGTAGACTTGAGGACCTCGAGGGAAGGAGCTGCCACAATAATGTTGTTATTATCAACCTTCCAGAATGGGCTGAGGGTCCCAATGTCCTCATCTTTGTACAGAAACTGTGTGAGACATTAGCAAGACCCTCAACTAAGTGCCCTTCCTACATCATTGAGTGGGCTCATCGGGCACTTCTGCTAATGCCACCAGAGGGTTCAACCCCTGCCCTCTTATCTTTACATTTTTGAACTATTTAGACTGGCAGCATTTACTGGCCAAAGTGCAGGGGTTACAAGAAGTTTCCTGGGAGTGCGCCAAGCTGTGTGTGGTGCAAGACCTTCCTCTATCAATGCGGCAAAAGTGGGCAGCCTACTAGCCCATAGTTTCTAAATTGTTGGCTGCTAGTATTAGCTTTAGAATGTTGTATCCTGCCCATCTTCAGGTTACCTGCAACAGAACTCAGAAGTGTTTTGACTCCAGAGACCAGGCTAAAAGAGAGCTCTTTTCACTTTTCCCAGATCTCTTAATCACCTTGAGGGCTTTCTGGTGCTGTTGTGGACTGCCAGGATATTATCCTAGCCCTTCATCAGATTCTCCTTTTTGTCGGCTGAAACCACAGATATCATTCGGATGCTGCTCTTGGGCATTGGTGTTTTCTCTCCTGTGCTTACCTAGACTGGGAATAGAGAGTTGCAGGAACAAGCCTTTGCTGGCATTCTGGTTATTTGTTTTATAATTAGTTATATAGTTTTCTGGTGTTTTATTCACTGTGCTGCACCCACCTAGGAGTCTGTGGAGTGCTCCTTACATGATCTATCTACATCTTCACGTTCTGTCTTAATGATGTGGAACCCTTGTAAAAGAGTTCATACTCAAAGGTTGTTTCCGAATATATACAAATAAATAAATAAATCTATTGTGGTGGTGTTAGCTGTTGTTCTATTTTGATGGTAAGGAGTGGCATTTCGGTCCTTCTGTGATAATCTAAAGATGCCTCTGGAACAATCTTCTAGGGACCCTATGCTTTGTTCTTTATGATGTTTGTTGCACAGAGCCCCTCTGGTTTACCATCATTGGTGCAGTGAGCATGTTGCCAGACTTTTGGCTGTCTACATCCCTTACATGTTTGGCTGGTAGCTAACAAGGTCATGTATGGACTTTCTATTCCTACCCTGATGAATATTCTCCTTACAGTACATGGTGACTCCCTTTCTCTTAATTTCTAATGTAGTTTTTTCCAACCTCATGTTATCTACCTAACTGTTTGTGGGCCGTATTATAGTTTTAATTTTGTCAGAGCTTTGTATGGCTAATGCTCACGCAAGGCCCTTTTCTGTTCCTTTTGGTGATATTTCTTTCCTACTCCCAATTGGGGTTGTTTATTTGAGCATCTTGGGCTTGTTGCTTTGCTGTTTTCATATCTCATTGTCTTTATTACTGTAATGGACTTGTTGAGGGGTTGTTATGGTATATTGCAGAGGGCCCTTCTCCCACAGAGGGTCATGGTGGTGGGGGTATTTTATTCATTGGGTATAGTCCTGATGGTTTGGAGTGGGGGATTGGGAAGATCTTTAGAGGCAGTTGATGGCTTACATCATGGACCATTTTTTTTGGGTTACAGTCATTTGGACCGGGGGTGACTCAGTTTTTCATGATTTACGTATGTTGGGGTTTAAATTACTTGTAATGAGTTTTTAAGGTTTTTTGTGTGGCAGTGAGGTTTTCTGTTTTATGATATATTCTTCTGGTGCTGTGTGGAGACGACAGTTATGTATGTTTGGAAGGAGGGGCGTGGGTCATGGAGCACGGCCTTCTCAATAGGCACTGCTTTGTTCATAGTGCTGATGGCTGAGGTTTTCTCATTACTTTCTTGGTTTGACAATGGGACGATATCATAATTTTCTAACATGGAATATTAAGGGAGCTCAGGAGAAGCGGAAGCACCATATGGCACTGTATCACCTCAAAAAGCTTCAAGTGGAGGTTGTTTTTTGCAAGAGACCCATCTACGATGTGAGGATGCTCACTATTTTAGGAGAGGATGGGTCAGCCAAGTATATGGTGTGAGCAACAGTACCAAACAGGGTGGTGTGGCTATCTTGATAGCCTGTAGGATTGCCTTCCAGATGATTCAGGAAATTTGGGATTCCGAGGGGCGGTACATTTTTTGATGTGGCCATATGGGAATAACTGAAGTTTAGTTGGGCTTGGTCTACGGCCTCAATGTGAACTCTCTGAAATTTTCCACAGATTTGGCTGCTCAACTAGCCCCATATGTCCACTTACCAATGCACCTTGGTGGAGACTAGACTCTTGTGTACCAAACAGATTTGGATAGGTCTGGTCTCCACAGGAAAGGTTTTTCACCGGGGCAGCGGAGTATCCAGGAGTTGCTGGATACGCTTGGTTTGCTGGATCCTTGGCACTCTGTCCACCCATAGACAGGCAATATACTTTCTATTCTTCTTCCCATGATACATTTTCTAGGATTGATTATTTCCTTGTTAGCCAGGCTTCTCTTTCTTGTCTATCCTCTTGTGAAATCCAGTTGCTGGTCATTTCTGACCATGTTCTGGTTCTCATGACACACTCTGTCTGTGGGCTGGTAGAACGGGACAAGGTATGGCACCCTAATTCCCAGCTTCTCCAAGATCCTTGTATGCTAAATATTATACAGAATTTTCTCAAGGCCTTCTTTTTAACTAATGAATGTTCAGTGTCTGCTCTTGATGTCCTGTGGGGAGGCTGCCAAATGTGCGGTATGTGCGGCATGTATATGACTGGACACTAAGCGTAGTAAGGCTCGTAATGAAAATTTGAAACTACTACTTTTGGCCATTTGGCAGCTGGAGCAGTGCTTTCCCCCCCAACACTTCGGGTTCTGTCTGGCTTATTCTCTCAGGGCACAATATGTGGAACTCCTTGTGGAGAAGGCAGAATTAGCCTTAATGTGCACCAAAACTCAATATTTGGAGTCTGGGGAGAGGGTGGGGAAATTGTTGGCCCTTCAGCTACGTATGCTCGAGTCATTGAAAGTTATTTTCTCATCTCCAACCTAGCCCAGGTAATGCCATTGTTACCCATCCACATGCTATCGCAGTAGCTTTTCAGACTCATTATACTCTTCTGTATAGGAATGGCCCTCCTAACCCTACCCATCTGGATCAAATTGCATCTTATCTTGGTCGCCTTCCTGTCCATACTCTTACTCCACAGCAACAGGACTTATTAAAAGACCCCATTACAGTATCAGAAGTCTGTTGGGCTATAAAGCAGTCCCCCCCCCCCCCAACAAAGTTCCTGGGCCGGTTGGTTTCACTAATAACTTTTATTTGGCCTGTGTGGATGTACTTGCTCCCTTCTTGGCCTGATTATTTAACCACCTGTTTTACCAAGTAGTTATCATCTGATTTCCCAACTTAATTTGGACATAAAAATCCTGGCTAAGGTGCTAGCTAACCAGCTGATTATGGTTTGAGACAGTTTGATTGGACCTATGCAGGTTGGTTTCATGGTGGGTCAACTGTCTAGTGACCATCTTTGAAAGCTGCATTATTTGATTTCTGTGTCTAGAGAGTAAAATTCCTTCCACGTTGGTCTCTTTAGATGCAGAAAATGCCTTTGATCGGGTTTCATGGCCTTATCTGTTCGCTGCCCTGCAGAAGTTTGGTTTCCCCTCTGAATTCTTACGTGGATCAAGGTGCTGTGTTGTAATCCCTCTGCCCAAATCTGGTATAATGTCATCCTGTCCACCCCTTTTGCATTGCAGCATGGGACAAGGCAGGGGTGTCCTTTTTCCTCCTTTCTTTATAATCTATATCTGGAGCTCTTAACATATAATCTCCAGAACAACCCAGCTATTAAGAGGATTTTGGTTGGGAGCACATAATAAGCTATCTGCTTATGTGGATGACCTCCTGTTGCATGTTGAAGATCCCTCTGCCTCAATCTCTACTGCGCTGGCCAAAAGTTATTGTTTTTCTGACATTTCTGGGTGTAATCTCAACTTGGAGAAGACTAAGGTTATGCCACTAAATGCTTTTGTTAGTAAGCAAGAGATCCTGGATATAGGTTTATTGTGGAAAGCTAGGGCGCTGACTTATTTATGGGTGCACCTTTCCCAGTTTCCTTTGGATCTGATTAAAATGAACCTTTTCCCCTTGCTGCAAATGCTCAAGTTGGACCTACAGTGGTGATCACAGAAATGTTTTATCAGTACTGAGGTATACATTGGTGGTACTGAGGCAGAATCACATTATAGCCAATGCAAATTGAACTTGAGTGCCTCAGTGATATCTCGAGTTATCTCAAACTTTTAGATAACCACCACTGTACAACATTGGACAGCTCTACCTCTCTCTCTCTCTCTCTCTCTGGGGCGAGTCAGTGTAATAAAAATGAATCTTTTACCATTCATGTTATACCCCCTAGGTATGTTATGCACTTATCTTCATAATCTTCTTGTTTTGATGGCAGCATATGCTCAATGATTTTCTCTGGTGAGGTGGAGCTGCTCGCTGCTCATATTATAAGTTGACTATCTCGAAGGATTGAGGAGGCTTGCATCTTCCTAATTTTTTTCTATGTTATTGTGCCCTTCATAGTAGCAAATTTTTTCAGTGGGGACCTAAGGGCCCACCCAGCTGGACATTACCTACATTTCACTCTGGTTGGTAGTTGAGGGAGTGCTCCATAACCAGTTTGACTTTACTGCTTAGCAGTCTACTTTATCTGAAGCCATCTCATCTGCCCCCACCACTTAAAACAACTCACCTCTTTTGGTCCCTGAAAGCCCTCTGGCAGGTATGTAATTAATTAGGTAGGGACTGGACAAAAGCTCTTACTCAGCCCATACTAGGTAACCTAACAGTGGCGTAACCATACATACTTCCCGTATGCACGTGCATACAGAAAAATGTGACCACAATGATAATTTTTAAATCTTGATTGCTGATTTTTGTTATTCAGATTATTTCAAAAACAAATACAGGATTCAATGTCGGCTTGGTGCTGCTGGTGCTGCAAAGTAATGGGGGGGTCATCTCTCATTTCTCCCACAGCAGCTGTGGATTGGACATTTACTGTCCACATGTTTCCAGGCTCCTCCAACCAGTTCCTCCAATGTTTCTGCTACCACTCACACTTGAGAGCTGTTATGGGTGGGAAGAATCAGAGGTGCTGGGGCTGCTGCCTGTCCTGCTGTCCAACTATGTCCGTGCCTCTGTTTGAACCGCCACTGCGCCACAACCACCAGACTTGAGATAGTCCCATGCAAGAGCAGCTAAAAAGGAATGCACCACAACAAGTTGCGAAGAGACAGATAAAAGCTCAGACAGCAGAAATAATCTGGAGGTCAGCAGGTATTGACATTTTTTGTAGGGACTGGTGTCACGGGTCGACTCAAGAGGAAGCCGTTTTCAAGTGGCAGTGGGCTAAGACAGCAAGTAGTTTAACTTAGTTAGCTGCAGTTTCTGTCAGCAGCTAAACTAATTTAAACTTCTTGCCTTAACCCACTGCCACTCAATGCCTGTTGAAAATGCATTAGCCAGCTTCTGCTTGAGATTTGGCTGACGGGGAGGAAATGGCATGGGACTGGGACTTGGAGTGGGACAGGGACCCATGGAGCTAACAGCTGAGCTGAACAGTGAATTCCCTTTCTGCACACTGTAGAGCTGGGTTGTTGTCCCCCGGTGGGGCAGGGAGCAAAGACGGTACAATTTTTCTGAGCCTGGCTCTGGGGATGGGTGACAGTATATCTGAGGCTCTCCCTCTGCACTCTGCAGCACATAGGTGAACCTCAGAGCCAGCAGCTAGTCACCCTGTGACTGATGGCCCTGGGGTTTGTTGGGAAGGGAGGAAGCATTGACTGAATAAAATTCTCAGATACACGATGCTTCTGGCAGTGTCACTTTTTTTAAATGAAATTCAGACTCAGAACTGTGTAGTTAGTTTATGATATGCTGCTGCTTCCATACTTCCATAATTGTGCAGTTCGGTTGTAAGAGGGATCATCCTGTCCTGTGTTTTTTTTTAATGCAAATAGGGCTTGATATTTAATTTGAAATGCTGACAGGCAGACCATTGTACTCTGCTATGTATGAGGAACAGTATTTTTGTTGACAGGAGCAATTCCACTATTGCAGCACAACTGAGCGAATTTCCCATAAACAGAAAATTAAAAAATAAAGATTAGACCCAATAAAAATCATGTCAGGAAAATAAATTTAATGTTTGCTGCCACTTGATGCATTCTATCCCTTGTTCCTGTAAAGAAGCTATATATTGGTTCTGTCAGCCTCTGTAAAGGCCTACAATAAAAGAAAGCTAATCACAGGTAGAAGAATCAGCGTTTATGTAGCGCTTTTCATACACAATGTATCCCACAGTGCTTTACAAGCAATGCTAGACTGGTAGTGAAGTGACTGAATGTGTAGTGGCAGCCATATCGCACATCAACACCCACACCCAGCCTGGACGACTGCAGAGGTAATAAAGAGGATAATATATCTTCCTCTGCATTAAAGGATTGCTGTACTTACAGTATATTTCATTTTTGCATGCAGGCAATATTTATCAGTGTAGTTTTGTATTGTGTGTTTTGTGTAGAAAAGTCAATGCTGGTCTATAAAACATTCTTACTTTAGGCCTCTTGTAAATGTTATTGGTCAAGTGTATAATAAAATGATTGTAATTATAATTTAGTTCTGACTGGGTTCTAGTTGTTTTTGGAAACCAGTGGCAGTAGTGTGAAGGTGACTAGCTTAGTGTTCTTTAAGGTACTGACTTCAAACTTCAAAGGTACTGTTTCTGTAGCATCTGTGCTGTTTTTCAGGGTTGCTGCTATGCAGGTCTCAGTGACATTTTCAAGCATCATATGGCACAACTAAGTCTGAGCCAAACAGGGTTTTATCTACTGTGTATGACATGGCAAAGATTATATTACCATTAATAAATCATGTTGCTGAAAATAGCTGTGATTACATCTTTTAGGTTAAGCAACACCAGGTGTAACATTGTCTGTTGTCTAAATGCAGCACCTAGCTGGGCTGGGTTGGGCTTGGAAGTTCAATACAGTTTGCTGAGTGGGCCGGGGGAAAAGGCAACATAGTGGACTGGGGGAGAGCCAGGAAATCTGGAGAGGTGGGCTAGAGAGCAGCTTGCTGGACTGGGAGAAAGAGTAACATGCTGGGCTGCTAGGAGGGATGGAGACTCTAGATAGGAGGGTAGCATGCAGCTTGCTGTGCTGGGGAAGGGTTAAGGATTTTAGGGAGGGGAGCCAGAGTGAAACTTGCTGGGATTGGGGAGGGCTAGTGACCATGAACTGGAGAAGGTGGCTTGGCTATCTACTGTATGGAGAAGGTGGCTTGGGCAACATACTGGACCATGGGGACTCTGGGGAGGGGGCTAGAGTGTAACTTACTGGGTATGGGGAGAAGGTAACAGGATAGCAAATTCTCTTTCAGATGACCCCCAAAATGCACCAGAATGCACCAAAAAAACAAAAATTTTCTGGGGTCCTGGGCGGCAACCAGCACCCAATCTATAGTTTTTATTTTTGGTGTGTACACTTTTTTAAAGGCTGGTTTCTCCCCTGTAACCGAAATATCCAGATTGCCTGTCGGTCAATCCCATTTGCTTTTGGCCCGCAGCTCCATGATATTACAATTGCCTCTCTTCTAAAAGAGGGCAAATGTCTCTTGTGCAATGCCCTTCAGGATCATTCCCTACCCCACGTTCATAGTTTTAAATATCTACAGTTGACTTGGGCTATCTCAGCTTATCTTGGTCCAGGCCCATGGTTCCCTCAGGAGAATCTCAGTATTCAGCCCTTTCTGTCTCTTGCAGAATAACCCCCCCCCGTGTCTAAGTTTTACAGTTTTTTTCAAACAATGGACCTTGCGAGCCCTCTAGGGATATGTTATTATTGACAGCTGGCCCTGGATCTTCAGTCAGATCCTCAGGTGCGGCAGACCATATGGTGGAATTTGTATAAATGTATAAAACAGGATCGATATAGTCTGATTCAATGTTGCATCCTAAACAATTTGTATTATACTCCTCAAAGGATGTGTAAGATGGGCAGAATCGCTTCTCCAGTTTGCTCCTGGTGCGTTCTCACTGTAAGCCATCTTAAACATTTATTGTGGGATTGTGCTAAAGTGATTCTCTTCTGGAATGCTATCAAGAGTTCCCTAGACTCTTTTTTGGACCTTGACAATTTTTTTACCCCAGATGTCTGCTTGGTCGGTTCATACCTTCCTAGTCTTTTTGGCCCCCGAAGGGCTTATATGGCCCTAATATCAATTTTGCGGCTCAGCTTATAATTTTACGGAATTGGCTGGATGATGCCATCCGCTTCTACAGGGAATGGCACCAGGAGATTTTGCAGGTGTTGATGGTAGAGAAACAAATAGCCTTTTTGCAGACTGGGTAGAGTGCTTTCGCAGCAGATGAGAATCACTTTCTGCCTTACTTTTGACTGCAGTGGAATCTTAATTTGGAGAAGGTTTGTTTTGGATCTATATTCTCCATTTCTTCCCTTTTTCCCTTGGCCATACTTCATTTGTATTGATGGGCTCTTATTTTTTCTCCTTTTCATATTTAATTCAGGTCAGCCGTGCTCTGGGAGGGGTGTGTTGGGAGGGACGGGACATTACTTTTATTGATTATATGGTTATGGTAGTTTGGGTATTTCTTGTTGTATTGTTGGTTAATGATGACGTATTGTCTTATTTTCTTTGAAATTAATAAAGTATAATAAATTAGGGAAAAAATAACTATCCAGCCCACTTCCAGCAACAGCATCCATGCATTCGATTTCAACCTACCTAGACATGATCCAATTTCCTGTTGTACCCAAAGTCAACCAATTAGAGCTTGTTAAACCCTTTACCATTGAAGAAGTTCATAGGGCCATAAAACTGTTGACACTAGATAAAGCCCCAGGACCAGGTGTCTTCACTACCAACATTTACAAAACATATGCAGTGGAACTTGCCCCTATTCTTACACAAGTATTCACAGACATCCTTGAGAATGGTATCCCAACCCTTGCTGAAGCCCTGATAGTTTTACTGCTTAAACCAGGAAAGAATCCAGAATACGTAACCAATTACTGTCCCATATCCATAATGAATCAAAATTTAAAGATGTTATGCAGAATCTTAGCCACCAGAATTAATAAAGTATGGGGCCCTTTAATTAGACCAGAACTAGTTGGCTTTACAACCACTAGGTCTTCTGCAGACCACCTCCATAAACTGGCACATATCTTCTCAGCATCTGGGGACCTGGACCAGCTTGGCGGTCTTGGTATCCCTAGGCCCCAAGAAGGCATTTGATAGGGTCTCATGGCCTTTTCTCTTTGCTGTTCTGGAGCATTTTGGTTTCCCTGCACAATGTACAGCTTGGCTTAAATCACTCTATGCATGTCCAAATGCTAAAATATATTGCAATTGAGTTTTTTTCTGTTATTTACCCTTCACAGTGGAATGAGGCAAGATTGCCCCTGTCTCCAATTGTATTCAGTCTTTACTTAGAACCACTACTTCTTAAATTAAAAACTAACCCTCACAACACTGGGATATCCATAGGAACAGACCACTTTCAGGTGTCTATTTATGATGATGGCATTTTATTACGTCACTCACCATTAAAACATGCCATAACACAACATATGGGGCCACTGCCATGGGTGACAACATTTGACCCCTTTTCTATAACTTAAAGAATCTGGAATTGCAACCCCATGCCATCTCCAATACTTACTGTACCCTCCTAGTGGAGATGAACAGACATACAGATGGTGCATACCCATATTGCAATATTGCTCTTCCAAACACTTCCTTCAGTTGGACTAAAATATAGAAAAATATATCTTTATTTACATCACTCATGACTAATTACATCTGACACAATTGTTTATCCTTTCAATTTTCATTACACTCTTCAGAAATTTGTCAAAATGGCTAAACTTCAATCACAGGTTTGTACTTGGTGTGGCTCAGGAGTAGGAACACTCTTACATATTTTATGGGACTGCAGAACTAAATCAGAAAGAGAAATGGATCACCTCCTGGGTCTCAAAGATTTCTTTACGCTGGAGATTTGCATCGCAGGTGACCTCCACACCATTGCAGCAAAAGAACAGAAATATAGTATGGTTATGATTTCCATGTCTTTTAAGAGGCTGATTTAAAAGCATTGGAGAGACCAAGAAACATTGTCATATGTGGAATGGCTTGACGAATTATTGTGCAATCTCCGGCTTGAAAAATTAATAGCTAGTATTCATAATAGACTGCCAGTGTATGAGAAAAGATGGAATAAATTGTATACACTGTATACTCTCCTCATTGCTGGACAAAACTCCTAATGCCCCTATCATATTATTATTGGTTTTTTTTTTAATGTTTGGTATCTGTGCCAACAAATACTCTTTTTTTTTAATTGGATAGCTAGTGATGCCCATGCTTTATTTGTTAACTATGAGCCCCTGGATTCTCAGTTGTCTACTGCACTCACTTCTTGTATATAGTTTGTAGGAAGTTTACTTCATATAGTTTTTAAGTTTTGTTTTTATTTTTATTTTTTTTATGTTTTTTGTAAGTTTGAAATATAAAATATTTAATTTAAAAAAATAAAGAATAAATTACTTTTGCAGATGTAAAAAATATAGCTATGCTCTTTAGAATATCAAAACAATCAGGTTAAATACAAACATTTATGCAATAGGTGTGGAGCCAAAATCCATCACATAAATCCATTTATTTCCACGTATGTGGGATAAATGCAACCTGTCAATCAGCCACCAAGACCCTCACCTTGCCGGCACTACTTAAAGCTCCTTTCACTTTCTTTTACAGGCACTTTCACTAAAACACACACACACACACACACACACTGCTCTTTCCTCTAGTTTTTTAACCAGATTCTCTTAATTGAAGACAAAACTGCAGCTCTGCTCCCTCCACATGTCCTGCCAAAACTCAGCCCAAACTACTTCTGCTGCATGTCTCCTCAATAACCATCCCGGTAGCCCAAACCATTCTACCACTTGTAAAAGTGCTGTCTACCATGCAGCAACAAAACGAGCACACATCCAGCCACTGACCTTGGGGGGGGAGGGGGCGGTGTCCATTCCGTAACTGCCCTACTTTTGTCACACACAGTCTCTCTTCTCTAGTCAGTCACCCACCCACTGAATCAGCTCCATTCTCCATTGCACAGCATGGATTTCCTTTTGTTGGTGTGACATAATCCAAAACCGAACAGTGAAAACAGAAGCAACCAGATAAATCATTCACTGTAAAACAACAACAAAAAAAAACAACTGAGAGATATCAACCCCAAAAAACACCACCACTGTATCAGCTGTCTCCTGGTAACTCTCGCTAAGCGAGAAATAGAGCCACCATTTTCTCCCAATAGTTCAACCTTCCCACACACAAAATCACAGCCAATCAAGTGGTGTACTGAAGGACGTAACATAAAGGGCAGAGCCAATGAAGTGGCACCCGAAGGGACCTAGTGTTAAATGCAGACTGACAAATGGCACCTCACAAAACAAAATCCTCTCTACTTTATTGAAAAGAAACCTGTGAAATGAAATATAAAGAAAAAACTGCCCCTCCCACCCAAATCAGATCCCTATTGCATAAATTAGATATGCAATGGGGAAACTCATGAAATAAATGATTTATCTGCACTCGAGCAGTTTGACCTCGGACACCTCACTCATAACTTACGCCACTTGTGAGTTTACCCGAGGTCAAACTGCTCTTGTGCAGATAAATCATTTATTCCACTCGTCCCCACTGCATATCTTCTATATCTTAAATGGAAACAAACAATATAGCAGGCAAATATATGATTGCAAGGTACAGTAATTTACCTGCACATATGACAAATGCTTATAAGTAAACAAGTTAGCTAACTGTTAGCCTCATATTGAAAGAGAATTTGGCTAGTTTTCAGGGTAGTCAGCTAATAGCACATCTGAAAGGTGCTTTTCAGCTAACTAGTTTGCCAATTTGTCTGTCTCAATGAAAAAGCAATCAGTTAGATTTCAGGCTGGAAGCTGATCTCTGCTAGTTTTAGTAAAGCTATCTTGCTGTTCCTTCTGAGGCACTTAAAATGTGGTTATCCACGAATATACTGGCAGCATTTTGAGTTAATGTATTTAACATTTCCATCTTGTTGCTAGTCAATGGTGCTGTTATAAAACAGCTGTGTAAAAGTGCCAGTTTAAAGCATGATTGCACATCACATTTTGTAAAGCACAGCTTAACCAGAAATTTTAATGCTCAACTGGGAATTAATTATTTCAAAGCAATTTCACTGGCAGTTTACTGGGGGTTAAAACAATTGCCATTTGATACAGTTGGACCAATGAGGGCTCTCTGGAATTCATCAGTTAGGGTTGAAACTTGACACCAGAAAAGTAAAGATATGCAACCTTAGGGTAAATAAACAGTTCTCCTTAGCCGAGGTGAATGTATGGCATTATGTTTGTCAGCATTTGAACAGTCGTGCAGGACAGCATTGGCATTTTCATATCTTCGATACTGTGTTTCCAGACACAGAAAACACTCAAACACCAATGCTTAGAGAGAGGGCACCAAAGTTAGGGCAAGGAGTAGTTTTCTTTTTTTTTTCCTAACATTGCATTTCTTACTTTTGTGGCACCTACGGCTGGGTGAAATAAGCATGTTCCGCTTTTGCATTTTGTGAAACTTGCCAACATTTTTATTTGATCATAATTCAGCCATTCTTGCACCTAGACACATGAAAAGTGGCACAATTGCCTTTAATAAGGACTCCTAAAGCGATGCCAAGATGCCTGACATTTGGACAAGTACTTACAGGGGCTTGAATTATGGCAATTTATTTTTTCGCAAAATACTCCCAAAATGTTTCTCTGCTTACAGCTCGAGCACCGTTATCCATTTACCTATTACATACCAAGTTTGCCTGCCTAACTTTTGTGGAAGGTCTTAACAACTGCTGTATAAACTTTTAAGCTTTTAAACTAGTCAAAGGGGGAGGCACTGACAAGCAGCAGGAAAATCCCAGCCTCTCCCTACAAAACAGGGTACTAAATGAGAAAAAGACTGAGGTAGAACGGTCAGTGGGGGATGCTGCAACAGAAGGTAAAGCCATCAAAAAATGGAGAGCAATGAGTACCAATGCCCGTAGCCTGTGTAACAAGCTTCCTGAATTAATGGCCTTGATGGAGGAGGAACATCTGGATATCGTGGCAGTCACAGAAACATGGTACACACAAAACCATGACTGGGACATAAACATACCAGGATACACTGTCTACAGGAGGGACAGGGAGGGTAAAAGAGGAGGAGGAGTAGTTCTGTACATAAGGGAAGGAATAAAAGCAACAGAACAAAAGGGTAAACAGGGAAGAGAAGAAGCACTGTGGGTAAATTTGGAGACAGGCAATGGCACCACAATACGCACAGGGGTTATATAGACCCCCTTCTCAGCGGGAGGAAATGGACAGGGAAATGATAGAAAGTATACTTAGAATGGCATAAAAAGTGGAGATATTGCTGATGGGTGATCTGAATATGCCAGATGTTAACTGGAGTGCAGTTGCAGCTGCCACTTCAAAGAGTGCAGTTATTCTAGATGCCCTACATGGGGCATGCCTTAGACAACTAGTACTGGAGCCCACTCGAGAGGGAGCAATATTAGACTTGATTCTCTCAAATGGAGATGGAGAGAGGATCACAGTTGTAGAAGTGGGTAGCCATCTGGGAACTAGCGACCATCGAACAGTATGGTTTACAATAAACACAGCAATAGAGTCAAGCCATACAAGGAAAAAAGTACTGGACTTTGCCAAAATGGGTGAGTGCCTAAGGAATGCACTAGCAAATGGGCAAGGAGGAGGGGTGGAAGAACAATGGGGAATAATAAAAACTGCCATCACAGAGGTAATGAGCCTTTGTGTGAAGCAAATAAACAAAACAAGATGATGTAAGAAACCACTGTGGTTCTCAAAGGAAGTGGCAGTGAAGGTTCAAGAGAAAAAGAAAGCATTCAGGAAGTACAAGGAATCGCAGATGGAGCAGGACAGAGAACTGTATCAGTTAAAACAAAAGAAGGCTGGGAAGGCAGTCAGAACAGCAAAGGCCCAAACCGAGGAAAAGATAGCCAACTCAGTAAAGAAGTGGGATAAAACCTTTTATAGGTACATCAGGGAGCAAAGGAAGACCAAGAGAGGGATAGTGAGGCTTAATAAAGGGGAAGGAGGGTGGGCAGAGGGAGACTGTGAAAAGGCAGAGATACTAAACAAATATTTTTGCTCAGTATTTACAAATGAAGAGGGGGAGGTTCATAAAACAAACAGTAGTAACACTCTGGATACAGAAGTTGATACCAGCCCATTTACAGAAGAAAGGGTTCTGAAAGAACTCTTAAAACTGAAGGTGGACAAAGCAATGGGGCCTGATGGATTCATCCCAGAATTCTAAAAGAGCTAAGGGTAGAACTAGTGACACCACTGACTACCCTTTTAACAAATCATGGGAGGATGGGGTGGTACCCGAGGACTGGAGGAGGGCAGATGTGATTGCCCTTCACAAAGTGGGAGCAAGGCAGAAGCAGGAAACTACAGACCTGTTAGTTTAACCTCAGTGATAGGAAAATGATGGAATCACTTCTGAAGGAAAGAATTGTCGATTATCTAGAGGCCAGAGGCACAGGACCCTAGGCAGCATGGATTCTAGCGGAAGGTCATTCCAGACAAATCTGATAGATTTCTTTGACTGGGTGACCAAAGTAGTAGATCAGGGAGGGCTGTGGACATGGCCTACCTAGACTTTAGCAAGGCATTTGACACAGTCCCACACAAAAGATTAATATACAAGTTAGCCAGCCTGGGAGTGGGTCCCAAGATGACAGCCTGGGTAAAGAATTGGCTGGAGAATAGGACACAGAGAGTAATAGTAAATGGAGTCCACTAGAAGAAAGGAGGGTTACTAGTGGGTACACTGGAGGTTCAGTATTAGGACCGGTCCTCTTCAATGTCTTTATAAGGGACATTGGAAGGACTGGAAGGAAAAGTATGTCTCTTTGCAGATGACACTAAGATCTGCAACAGAGTTGATGCACAGGGTGGGGTGGAAAGGATGAGAAGGGACTTGGCAAGGTTAGAGGAATGGTCAAATGTATGGCAGCTTAGATTCAATGCAAAGAAGTGCAAGGTAATGCACCTGGGAAACAAAAACCCAGGGGAAGAGTACACAATGGGGGATGAGATACTAACAACAGCAGAAATGGAAAGGGACCTGGGGGTAGTCATATCAGATGACCTAAAGGTGGGCAAGCAATGTGAGAGGGCAGCAAGGAGGGCTGGGGGTTACTGGGATGCATAGGGAGAGGCATCACCAGTAGAAAACAGGAAGTTATTATCCCTCTGTACAGACAGCTGGTGAGACCCCATCTGGAGTACTGTGTGCAGTTCTGGAGACCCAATCTCCACAAAGACATAGACAGGATGGAAGCTGTCCAGAGGAGGGCAACTAAAATGGTGCAGGGTCTGCACCGGAAGACATATGAAGAGAGACTTAAGGAGCTTAATATGTATAGCCTCGAGGAAAGGAGGGAGGGGGGACATGATAGAAACTTTCAAGTACCTCAAGGAGTCAACAAAGTCCAAGAGGGTAGCATCTTTCAAAAAAAGAGGTGTGCAAGAACAAGAGGGCACAATCTGAAGATGGGGGGGCTGCTCAGAGGTAATTTAAGAAAGTATTTTTTCACAGAAAGGGTTGTGGATGCATGGAACGGCCTTCCAGAGGAGGTTGTGGAGTCAAAATCAGTGGTGGAATTCAAGCATGCATGGGACAGTCATAAGGCAATTCTAGGGTGTGGGGGTAAGAAGAAGTAGGCCGCTGGTTAACTAGGATCTGCAGCTTATCCAGTAGGTAGGGAAATGGGCAGACTGGGTGGGCCAAGCGGTCCTTATCTGCCGTCAACTTCTATGTTTCTATGTTTCTATGTATGTTCTATAAAGGAAGTTTGCAATATGTATTGCAAACTGAAATTTATGAAACACTTTCAGCCCAATAACACACTTGAGAAGTTGCACTGAGCTAAACTGACACATTTCCCACTCAACTTTACCACATGCCTCTGCACCTGGGGCATGCATTAATTAGCTTAATGTACACTTACTGTGTGCTATTGCTTATCTAAAGAACTTACAGTATTTAATGGGACACTGTCAATCCCCCTTAGGGTGCAAATTGTCCCTAGTCTATAAAACACATTTTGCAATTGCATATATTCTGTAGAATTTGCTGAATGTAGCTGGTCAGTTTGGTTCTGCTTCCTTTTTTTTTCTTTTCAAAAGTGAAAAACAGACTACCCACCATACACTAAAACATAGAATTGTCAGTAGATAAGGACAGCTTGGCCCACCCAGTTGGCCTAGTTTGTCCCTGCCTATACTGTCACCGCAGACCGCACCTGATCTCTGGCTACTCATCCCCCTCCCAACACACACACACACACACACACACACACACACACACACACACACACACACACACACTGCACACACTGCTAAGATTCCTTTGTGCCCATTCCAGGCATGCTTGAAGGCTTACACTGTTTTTGCTACCACCACCTCTGCTGGAAGACTGTTCTAGGTGTCCACCACTCTTTCTCACATCTCTTCTAAATTCTTCCCTTCTAGCTTCATTGCATACCCTCTTGTCTGGTGCACCTTCTCCTCTGAAAAATACTCCCCTCCTGCACCTTGTTCAGCCTTCTGAGGTACTTACAGGTCACTATCATATCCCCCTTCTCCCTACTCTGTTCCAGGGTGTACTTATTGAGATCTCTGTATCTCTTTATAGGGCTTATGATGCAACCCTTGCCCTATTTTAATTGCCCTCCTCTGAACATCCTCTACCTTGGCTATGTCATTCCAGAGCTGTGGTCTACAGAACTGAACACAGTACTCCAGGTGGTATCTCACCTGTGATCGATACAGTGGCAACACGACCTCTCTCCTTCTGCTGGTGATTCCTCTGCCTAGGTACCCCAGCAATCTGCTGGCCCTACCTACTGCCTTTTCACACTGCCCTGCCACTTTAAAGTCATCAGATATCATAACCACAGGTCTCTTTCCTGCTTTATGACTGTCAGTACCTCTTCCCCATTTGATACACCATCCCTGGATTTCTGTGTCCTAGGTGCATGGTTTGCACTTTTTTGCATTGAAACCCAGTTGCCATACCCTCAGCCATGCCTTGAGTTGTTTCAGGTCCTTACTCATTCTCTCTACTGCCTCCAGGGTATCTACCCTATTGCAGAGCCTGGTGTCATCTGCAAAGAGGCATATCTTTCCATCCAGCTTTTCTGTGATGTTGCTTTTGAAGACATTGAAGAGGACTGGTTCCAGCACTGAGTCTTGAGGTACTCCACTGGTCAATCCCCTTATTAGAGTGAGTGCCATGTATCACCACCCTCTGTCTCCTATCCATCCAACAGTTCTGTACCCAGTTTATCACCTTGGGTCCCACCAGCAAACTGCCCAGTTTCCTTATAAGCCGTCTATGTTGTACAGTGTCGAAGACCTTGCTGAAATCTAAGTAGGCCATGTCCACTGACCAACCCTGATCTATTTCTCTGGTCATCCAGTCCATGAAATTGATCAGGTTCATCTAACATGCCCCCTCCCTCCCAGTGAATCCATGCTGGCTCAGGTCTTTCAACCCACTGGAATCAAGATACTACACTAGCTTTTTTTTTAGTAGTGTTTCCATTAAGTGGCCCACCAATGACGTTAGGCTGAAGGGCTTATAGTTTTTAGCCTTATCTCTGCTACTGCCTTTATGAAGCAGGACTATATTTGCCCTGTTCTAGTCCTCTGCAGCCATTCCTGTTTCCAGTGAGTTGTTGAATAGGGCTGTCAGAGGTGCAGTCTGTATCTCCCGGTGCCCCCTCAGCACCCTTGGATGTATCCCTTCCAGCCTGATAGCCTTAACCACTTTCAGATTTGCAAGTCCTTTCATGACTCTTTCCTTTCTGAATGGACATGTGCCCACCTCTCTCTACCCAGGATTCTTGCTGTGTCTATGTAGACTGTTCCTCCTTTCCCTCCACTGTGAAGACTGAGCAGAAGTATCTGTTCAGGATACCTGCATTTTCCTGATCCAACTCTGAACAATATCTCCCTACTTTTCTTAACCTCACAATCCCTCCACTTGACTTCCTCTTTTTGATTATGAATCTGAAAAAGTCTATTCCCCTTTGGCTATCCTTTCCTTTATTTGCACCTTTGGGCCCCTCACTGCCTTCCCTTCTTCTTTCTGCGTCTCCTGGTTTACATCTCTGTCCTTTTCACTCTGCATTTCCCTGAAACTCCTGAATGGCACCCCTTTAGTCTTTACCTTCACAGTCACTTCCCTCAAGAACCATAGTGGTATCTTTTTCTTCCTGTTTTTGTCCACTTGTGGTGGTGTTAGCACACAAAAATGTGTTTGTTTACAGTCCTTGATCAACTCCCATTGCCATTTTCCTGGACTTGGGAACATCCCCCAACACAGTCTTGCTACTCATGATGCAGTAGGAGGTGAGGAGACTATTGCATTGTGAGTAGAGGTGGCCGAAGTCATAAACTTCGCTATGCGTAGTATTTTGCATATAACCTGAATTTTCTTGAATTAATACACAAGGCGAAGCGATAACTTTGCATCTTGAAGTAACACAAAGTTTCCATTGTTCCCTATGGACTTCGCATTTCTTCACCTTGTTTTTGGTGTTTAAGGTGAATTGTGCAGTGATTCATAGGATGTAAGGTCACATGGACTGTAAACAAATACAGGAGAAGCAGAGAGAGAAGAAGGGAAGATATATGCTGCACCTCTGATAGCCCTATTCAACAACTCACTGGAAACAGGAATGGTTGCAGAAGACTGGAAGAGAGCAGATGAATGAAGGTCACATACCAAGTAGGACAACCACATCTATGTTTGTACCCAGTCACGCTAATGGTTGTGCTGATGATGTGGGTGAAGCAGACCATCCTGGTGGCAGCATTAGGTGGTGTACCATTGAGGCTGATGATGCAGTCATGGAAAAAGAATTCCCGAGTGGGTGCAACTCTGGCCTTGATGACTGTGAGGGCTGCTTCCTCCTTGATGATGATGATGAGGAGGATGTTGGTGGAAGGGTATAACAACAAAATTTGCATTCATGTACTTCTTCCGGTTACTTAGAACTATCATCAAGGCCACTGATTTACGTTAAATAAAATAATTAAAGTCATTTTCTTAAACTTGAAATTCTTGGAATTATACCTGTGCCCAAGCTCTGAACCTTCAGCCAGCCACAGCCATCCTACTTCTTGAGAGTGAGAGAGAGAGAGAGAGACATTGTACCTGTGTGCAAGCTATGAACCCTCAGCCAGCCACAGTCACACTGCTTCTTGAGAGTGAGAGAAACATTGTACCTGTGCTTAAGCTGTGAACCCACAGGCAGCCACAGCCACCCTGCTTCTTGAGAGTGAGAGAGACATTGTACCTGTGTGAAAGCTATGACCCCTCAGCCAGACACAGCCACTCCGCTTCTTATCATTAATTTACAGTAAGTATGTACTAATGTCATGTATTATGGTTTTGACTTGAACTGTGGTGTGAATCCTTCCTCCACCTTTTTAAAGATGCCACTGTCACTGAATACAGGCAACTGATTTTCATTTTGTTTTCACAGGTTACAGACAATGTAAACTTGCAGGACTACAGTACTCTGACTACCTAAAGGATAACATCTACAGGTAAGTATTACTTTTATTTCCTCTTTCATTTTTTGCTTTAATTTCTTTCTGCCGGTGTAAAGCATTCAACGGTGGTGACATGCAGGTCAGATGATATATTTTTTCTTCACAGATGGGAGAGGCGTACTTCAGTATGCTAGGGTTGTACAATGTGTTATCCTGGTCCTGAATACACTTGATGTAATGTAACTTAAGACAGTGGGCCAGTGCGTGTCACTCACTAAACGTGTTTATTTTTTTAAGGGTTTTACTAATAGCTTGGTATTTTAAGCTGGATAAGGAGTTTACTAATAGCTTGGTATTTTAAGCTGGATTACTTATAGCCTGGTATTTTAAGCGGGATAAGGGGTTTACTAATAGTTTGGTATTTTAAGCTGAATATAACAGAAAACAGGAACAGCCACGCTGGGAACTGAATGTGGTTGTGGTCATGCAAAGAACTCCTAATAATTTCTTCTTCATCTGTTTTCAGGTAACACAGGTATTGTGGACTGCCGTTGGTGGTATCTTCCAATCTGAAGACGTACAGCAGTTAGGATACACTGAAGATCTGGAAAGAAGATAAAAACATTAATGAAACTTGTTTTCAAATGATGCCCCCCCCCAAAAAAATACTTACCTTACATGGCTTGACAGTTTCCTTACAGCGAAAGTCATCAACCATCCAAAATGTAACACGAGTGTACCTACTACCTGGGGAAGGGGGGAGTAATCAGAAATGATTCTATTTCAGTCAACCACAGCAGTAACCCCCCCACCCCGAATAAAAATTAAATGTTACAGTTCCACATTAGATGTCAGACTTGTAACATATGTCTGGCATGTGGATGTGATCACCATGCCCACTACGGTAAAGTGGAAACATACCATATGTATTATGATGAGTCCCTGAAAAGGAACAACATGATGGACTGCTTACAGCACAGAACAAGATTCAATAGAATTAAAGAGCTGTGTCTGTGCAAAAATAAATTACAGTAGGGCGAACAATAACTCACCATTGTTGAATGAAGGCATACACAAAAGGCAGCATGCATCAATGATGCAGCAGGCATCAACGCAGACAATGCTCTCACTTGGGACACTGTGACACATTTCTGGTCTTATTCTTAATCTGGACTTTTCATAAAATTAAAGCAGCGGAACAGCAGCAGCAGCAACTGGTGTCACCAGGCAATGCTCTCACTTGGGGCACTGTGACGCATTTCTGGCCTTATTCTTCAACTTGACTTTTAATGAAATTAAAGCAGCGGGACAACAGCAGCAGCAGCAGCAACTGGCGTCACCAGGCAATGCTCTCACTTGGGACACTGTGATGCATTTCTGGCCTTATTCTTCATCTTGACTTTTAATGAAATTAAAGCAGCGGGACATTCACAAGATAGGACATTTTCGGGGGGGGGGGCATGGTAGGTGATTTAATGGTATTGTGATTATACACTGCTGCTTTAACCAAATGAAAGGAAAAAAGTCATAATTCTCATCTAAATCATACCTCTCACAAATGTATCACACCACCATTAGCTTTCCACAATAGAAAGGCAGTTTCTAAGAGTTCTTACTTACTTTCATTTATTTTTGAAATGTCAGAGGGTCTGCAAAATTACGGATGCTGCATGCTTTCACTACAGGTGACACTTAGGCGATGCACCGCCCGCTTCAACAAAAATGTATTGCAGCGTGTGTTTCAGCGCCACAAATTCAAAGAAAATGAAAGCACGCAGCATCCAAAAAGTTGGTGACCACAGGAATTTAAAAAAAAAAAAAGAAAGAAAGTAATAAGAACATTTTTTTTTCTATTGCGGAAACCATAATAGGGGGTGGAACATTAGGGGGAGCTGGGGATTTATAATTATGAGCATCAAGAAATCCTTTTTAATTTTATGAACATTTTTTCAGGGGATTATTATTCACATCTGGACGGGACACTAATACCACATGCAAATGATGTATACTATATGCCAGCAACATTCAGAAGATAGGAAATTATGGGGGGGGGAGGTTGCCATTGTAGGTGACTTTAGGAATGTTGATTGTAGTTGTTGTGGGTATGTATATTATGAAACTTTAACACAGTAAACATTATCTAAAAAGTAATACAACCTGACAATGAAAACATCATTGCAAGAATTCAGTTACAATTTTGACCGATACTTTTCTATTCTGTTTTACATTGCCACCTCATCTAATATTTTGTGTATATGAACGATACCCTTCTTTCAACAATTTAAGGATGTAGCACTACATTTTTTTTAGAATCAGAAGTAATAAACAGATTGTTCATTTTAATCGGCCTTGCACCAGGTTGGGATCAGTATTCTCACATGCTTTTTGGACAGCAACTATTTACATTCAATCGCATGCAGCAGACAGTGCTACTGTACATGACATAACGGAACAGTATCTGTTCAAAATCAACTGCGAATACTGATGAAAACCAGATCACAGTAACATTACAA
The DNA here is from genome assembly GCA_016271365.2 of Neoceratodus forsteri. Classification (NCBI taxonomy): domain Eukaryota; kingdom Metazoa; phylum Chordata; order Ceratodontiformes; family Ceratodontidae; genus Neoceratodus; species Neoceratodus forsteri. Next base: position 1,178,866,576 of record CM057450.1, on the reverse strand, counting down.
TGAGCACTACTTTTATTATTTCTTATTTAAGAAAATGGAATAATGCAGAATAACACAAATTGTGGAAACAAGGGTAGCAAATGGATATACACAAGCTATTAGATAAGTGGCAATGTAAAACAGAATAAAAAATTATCGGTCAAAATTGTAACCGCATTCTTGCACTGATGCGTTAATTGTCATGCTGTCTCACTTTTTGGTTACTGTTTAATGTGTTAGATACATTTTCATAGTATACATACCCACAACAACTACAATCAAAATACCATAAAATCATCTACTACAACAATCAACCACCCACCATAATTTACTATATTATGAATGTGGCTGGATTATACTGCTATCTTGCCGCATGTGAAGAATAATCCCCTGAAAAAATATTCAGAAAAGTAACAAGTATTTTAGGAGTTGTTACTTAATATTGTTTATGTTTTACATGAACGAGGGTCAGCAAAATGGCAGACACTGCATGCTTTCATTACAGGTGAAACTGTGGTACCTCAACGCACTCTGCAATAAAAGTGTCTTGAAGAGGGCATTTTGGTGCCACAATTCCAAATGAAATGAAAGCACGCAGTGTCCTCAAAGTTGGCAACCACATGACATATTAAATAAAACAAAGTAAGGAATAAGAACAAAAAAATTTCTGTTGCAGAAAGCTGAATGGGGTGGGGTGGGGCATTTGGGGGAGGTGGGGAACTGGATTTAGCATTATGATTGTCAAGAAATACAGGATCAACAAAATAAACATAAGGAAGAAAACATTAATTGAACATAAATGACATACTTAGTCTGTAATAAAAAAAATATTGCTTAAGAAGAAAGGAAAAGCAGAGGACAGTTTGTTTTGGGGGGGGAGATTTTGTTAAATAATAATTGTTTATTGGGCCTGTGGGGGCTGGGGCTGACCACCACTAAGTGTTCTTAACAAGCTGATCATTTCAACATTCTGACCTTCGATCCTGTTCAGCTGTTGCACTGCACCCTCCACTACATTTTTGATGGCTTCCACCACAGACAACAGCACAGCCAGATCAGCCTGTGTGGTAGGCTGTTCTGAGGGGGTCGCACTCGCAGACAGCTGCGGGAGCCACCACTTCTGCTGTCCTGGCCATTCGTCGGCGATGCCGCGCAGGTGGATGCTTTCCCTGTACAGCAACTTTGGCTGCAGGAGTGGCTGGTACCTCCTGCAGCTTTGCTTCCCACTCAGCATGGTGGTGCACTAAAAGGTGCGTTCGCTGACCGCCCGTGCTCAAGTTGCCGCTATTGAGCCCCCCGACGTACAAGCACTTCACACAACTTGCACTTCACTACTGTTGGGTTGCCAGAGGTGCAGATGAAAAATTGCCAGATGGATTGCTGCAGGGAGGACCATACACAGGCAGTGGTGGGGGGGGGGCACCAGATAATGCCACCTGCTGTGCTGCAGTTGGTGGAGGGGGCAACAAGCTGCTGCTGCTGCTGTGGTTGCTGCTGCTATTGATCTTCAGGCTGCTGCTTTTTCAGTGCTGCTGGGCTGGCAGTGGCTGCAATACTCATCACTGATGAAGAAACAGCAGCTGCTGCTGTTGCTTAAGGTACCACATGGCCACTTTCAACATTGGGCTGTGCCTGTGAGGGTGCACTCAAGGTCAAAACATTACCACGGTTCAGGCGAAATGGTCGCACATCCGGGGCCCCCGCTGCCCACCGCTTTAGCCACCTCTCTCCATATTAACTAAAATTAAACTTAAATCAAAAATAAAACAAATAAATACTAGTAGAACTACTAGTACTAAAATGACAGTAACTAAAACTAAGAAAAAAATAAACAACTGATTTTAACTGAACTAAGCTTTCAAATCAACTCAAACTGGCTGCAAAACTTAAACAGCACAGTCAAAAAATTAAAGCACAAAAAACACTCAATATATAGACTTTGCTGAAAAAAAGCATGCCATCCACCAACTCTGCTGACTAAACAGCTCCTTCTATAAGAGAAGGTGAAACTAGTTCACTGACTTCCTGCCTAATTAATTGCTTGCTTGCATCTTGTGACCTGCAGACAGTCAGACATGTGATCTGTGGGCTGTTTCTTACCAACTTCGACTTCTCAAACTGTAACTGGAAGCGAACTTGAAGTGAATGACGTGAAGTCCATTAAAGGTGAATTTCGACCTTTTAATGGAAATTTCATGTAGTGCTAAGCGAATTCGAAGTTGCCCACTTCGAGATAACTTCGCAGGCAAATTTAAACTTCTCCGCATCTCTAATTATGAGTGACTGCATTTTTCAGGGTGTTCCTGATGTTCAGGAAGTATACAATAAGAGTAGATCAAGGATTTGGGTATGATTACACCATTAGCATGCATTTCAGTTCTACTAAGAACAGAAGCAGATAAAACAACCAGCAGCGTCCATGAATTCTGAGGAAGTAAGCAATCATAAAATATGGGGTTTCAACTTAAAATGTGATGCAAAAAAGGTTGATAGTGTCTCTTTAAGGTGTCACATACTCAGTGTGTTTACAAGTAATTATAAAAAGGTCTTAAAATAGAGCTTTCTGATTGGCTGTAAACATTCTATCAGTTTTATTTCAATCTTTGATTAACATACATGTGAAACCTAATAATACTCACATGCTGAACAAGGTGTAACACTGTTTTTTTTGTAGTACCAATGTAGCCCAAGTGCCATGTGCCAGTGGGCTACTACCCCTGCCTGTTGGCCCTCTAACAGGTTAAGGGGCCTGGGTCCTGTTACAGCAGTGTTTGGGGGTTCTATCCCCAAAATAATAAAAATAGTGTGGTACCTCCAACCAGAGAAAAGTAGAAGTGGGTCAGGTGAATGGTTGGCACAGCCCCCTCAGATGCTGCACCTACTCACCTCCCCTACCGACCACCCCACACTCTGAATACCCAACCATTAAATAACATCATAAACCATGAACAGCAATGATCTGACTGACTCAGAGAATTCCTGCACACACAATTTCAAATGATAAAATCACAGTTTTATTGGAGGTAAGGACTAGGAAGGGATTCCAGGACAAAGGATGGCTGTGACTAAAAAGATGGCTAGAGAGAAGAAGTAACAGTAACCATATGGGCCATAGGCCAAGCCCACCCCTGGAGGCACACCCGAACTGGTACCAGTATCTACCCTGATAGTCCTTAGGGGTACCCACAAGATGCAGGCCTGTTCGTTGCTATGAATTGGCTGGCTGTTGGGGCCCTGATGAAATAGAACAATTATTTGAGGAAGCAATTAAATCCCTTTTACACTCCCTTGCTTGATTTCTGGGAACTAGGCCCTGGGTATTCACGGTTTTGCAGAACTCAAATACGCTTGGGATGATTGCCTCCGGATGTCCAGGAGCGTGGAGCTCTGTGCTGCAATGGGTGAATGGAATCTTGCTTGAGGATCTAGTAGCTTGTCCCCTTGATTGGAGGTGTGATCCCTTGTCACCTTCAGCTGCTTCTGGCCCATTGCAGAGCTCTGTGTCAGGACTACACCAACCCCAGAAGGTCCAGACCCGGGAGTGGCTCCATAGCCCAGCTCCCAACAATGGATCACAGGTGCCCTAGCACCCCAGCAAGTACTGGAGACCTCCTGAGACAGTGAGTCCCACTTAGAAGGGGTTCGCTGATTCCCTCCCTGGCTCTGGGTGAGAACTCCCAAATGGTGGGGGTCCTCTGCAGTCCCAGCACTGAGTTTGAAAACCAACAGAAATCACAGGCAGTTGCTTAAGCAATGTCCAGTGCCAGTTATCTGTGGGTGCTAGCCCTAGATCAGATGAAGCACAGGTGCAAACCCCAGGGAAATCCAAACACAACAAACCCCTGCACACCAGTCTGCACTTTACTGCAGCTTGGACACAGCTCTCAGCCACTTTAACCAGTTCACTCAGGAAAAATACATCACTTGGCTAGCACCCCAAGTACAGAGATGCTTTGCCTCTTCCAAAATTACCCTTGTAGTCCCAAACAGGTGAAACAGATTCTCAGCAGTGAACTGTGACACTCAAATAAGACCAGTACAGTTCAGTCCACCAGCACAGAGTTTCTGCAGCAGTTAGCTTCTCCAGTATAATCAAACAGCTCACAGTACCTGGGGAATCAAAGTATCAGTTTAGTCTTTTTCTCTCTTTCCCCTGTTGATCCTTTACTGAACACAGCAATCTCCACTAGATGTCTGGGAAAGGCCTCCCTAGTTCAGATCCACTCTTACAGAAGACATCTGATTCGTAAAGAGCCCAGGAACAGACTGAAAAACCCCAGAAAGTCCAGTGGGTTTTACTCGAGAATCCAAGGTTCTGATTGACTGGTTGAGTCTATCAATTGTCCATAATCATAATCTCCACAAACTACTGCTGCCTTTACTTACAAATTGTCTGTCCTTTCCTCCACCTTCTCACCACTACCCCCCCCCCATTCTTCTTCTCTTACTGCCCCAGCTCAAACTGAATTTCCGTTGGCACCAGTCTAACCCCTCCCCCCTGAGTTAACTGTTCTGCCTTCTTTGTTCTGGCCCCCACCCCTGATTTAGCTCCCATTCTATGCTCATTTTAAGTTGCTGACACTAATGCCTTACCTTTCTTATCCCCTCCAGGTCTGCCCCTGTCTGGGCGCGCTACTGAGTTCTCCGTGGAGGTGGCAGCAGCAGGAAAACCAGCCCGGCCGCACCACCTGATCACCAGCAGATCACGCTCCTCACATCAAGTATATTTTCAAGCATTCCAGGACTCCTGAGCTGGACACCAATTGGCTCTGTCTCCCAGCTCGGGCCCACTACTGGCTGCCGCACTATATCGCTTCGCCTCCAATTGGACTTTGCTTGGATACAGCTGGCTTGCCCTGAGCACTGCTGATTTCTCGGCTCACCCTGAGCGCTGCTTCTCTGCGAGCCTTAAGACATTTCTAATTTAAATCTGTATTTTCTCCCGCCTGCCTTCCCCGACCCTGGCCTCTATTAAATGCTCCTTGGCCACTCCCTTTCACCTTCCCCTATTGTTCATTGGCTCTGATACATACTGCTCTTATTTAAAGGAGCAATCAAGCAAAGCTCTTCTTGCTTCATACGATCCCTTCCCCTTCTGCTGTTAAGCGGATCATCTATAAGTTACTTCCAGGCTTGCAAAGATTGTTGCTACTGGCGGCTCCCATGATCAGCTGCCACTTTTGTAGCCACTTCTCCTGTCAGCTTCACTGATTCTGTTCCCGCCCTGCTATCTCCTCTACCCAGTCTGCAAGTGTCATCGCTTACATACAACATGCCCTCCCCTCTTTTCCCGGTTCCCCTCCTACTAATTCTCCTTTCCATCATCTTAACTCCAGCTCCTCAAGCTCCCCAATCTAATAGTTTGGTCTCTCCCCCGCCCGCTCCCTAGTCCCTACCTTCATTCTTGCTGTTACTCCTACCTCCCAATACTCTGGACTCATTCCTCCCACTAGCCTCTTGCCACCTTAATCACAGTATCTCGCCACCTTGCTTTTCTTTGCCTCCTGATTAACCACACTCCTAGCCCCCATTCCTCCCAAACTCTTCCCAAATACTCTGTCCACCACAAATGTCCCAAGCTTCACTTCCTCATACTCGCATTCCTTTTACTTGCCTCAGGCAATGTTCATCCTAACCCTGGTCCCACCACCCCTTCCCCCCAGTAGTTATCCTACCATTAACGCACATTCTTCCATCACCCCCTCTGCCCTCCCAAAAGAACTAAAGATCCTTCATTTAAATATCTACAGTCTCGTCTCAAAAACTGACCTTTTGCAACCGATGGTAATCTCTCTCACGCCTGATATCCTAATTTTAACAGAAACGGGATTAAACACTAAAATACCAGATCCCTCCATTGACATCGCAGGTTACTCCATAATCAGGCAGCCAGGGCTGGCAGAGGAGGTGGTGTAGCTTACTATATCCTATCCTCACTCCAGCACGCTACCATCCTCTCATCCTGCTTACCCTACACCTATGAAGCCCTAGTTGTAAATATTACCTTGCCTTTCTCTTCCCCTATTCTCATTGCTGGTATCTATTGTGGCCCAGGCATCAAGCCCTCTGATACAATGGACCTCATTAACTCAATAACATCCCTCTGTTACAAAGGTGAGCTATACATATTAGGTGATGTAAACCTAAACTGGTTATCACCAACTGCCTTCAAGACACAAAATGCCATCGCTGCTCTCAGTCTCTCCCAATTCATCCAGAAACCCACCTGACTAAATCATAAAACCCTTAATCCCTCACTGTTATACTGGGCTCTCACCTCCCATGCACACCGAGTGATTAAATCAGGCATCCGGGACAGCGGTCATCATCCAATATTCATAGTCAGGAAGGTCCATAGACCAAAACCGCCACACAAAATCCTGTTGCTCTGGTTCTTCAGCTCCCTAAACCTTAACCCCCTCCTCAATGAATTAACCAACTATGACTGGTCTCCAATTACATCTGCCCCATCTGTCAACCAAGCCCATGATTACTTCAAGGATACATTTCTAGATACCTTGAACTCCAGTGTCCCTTTCAAGTGCACTAGAATTTGAAGTAACCATCATCTCTGGATCACACCTGAGTTAATGACCTGCCTCAGGGAGCGTAATAAAGCTTAGAGGAAGCACAAGGCCTCCCATCTCCTATCAGACTATACTAAATATTGCAGACTAAGAAATGCCTGTACTAAAGCTACCAGGTTAGCCAAGTGTGAGTATTTTAAATCCTGTTTCCTAAGTAACATTAATTCACCCTCTAAATTCCAGAAAGTAGTCCATTCACTATCCCCCCCCTTCACACACCCCGGCCCTTGTGCTTAATATAAACAACACATTAATGTCTGAACCATACTTAGTGGCTCAGGAGTTTAACTCCTACTATACTTTCTGTGCCTCAACCCTTGTAAAGTCCTTCCCCTCAAACCTCTCTTCTCCCTCACCCTCCCTCTTCTATCACTCAACCCTCCTAGCCCCACCCTTCTTTACCCTTCACTCCTGTCTCTCCTGAGGAGACACTAATGTCCCTCCTCTCTCTTAGCCCTTCCAAAGGCTCCTCACTGGATGACCTTGACCCTAAACTCCTGTATCTTTCAGCCTCTGCTATTCCCTAACCTCTCTCCCTAATTCTAAATCTCTCCTTTATGTCCTCCTCCATACCTTCACCCTGGAAGCATGTGGTGGTCCTCCTTCTCCCTAAGGGTTGGGGACCCTTCCTCCCCTGCCAACTACCATCCAATCTCCCTCTTCCCTGCCCTTGCCAGGCTCCAAGAGCACCTGGTCCTCTCTCAACTAACCTACTTTCTTGCTGACTCTTCCTTCTTCACTCCATTCCAATCTGGTTTTCAGAAGAACCATTCCACTACTACCACCCTCCTTAGGCTCACTAACTCCATCCTTACTGGAATGGACAATGGCCTCATCACTTCTGCTATTTTTGTTGACCTTGCCAAGGCTTTCAACTCAGTCTCCCATGCCCTGCTTCTTGACTCCCTAATGACTGCTGGTCTGTCTGCTTCTGCTCATAACTGGTTCAGAGCTTACCTCACAGGCAGAATACAATCAGTCAAGACTCAGGATGCAATCTCTCCCCCCTACCAATCTCATCAAGAGACCCTCAGGGCTCTGTGCTCAGTCCCATTCTCTTCTCCATCTTCCTCAATGACCTTCTTACAGCCTGTTCCCCTTCCTCTTCTATCCATATGTATGTGGATGCCACTGTCCAGTTCACCTCTGGCAAATGCCTCATCGAAGTAGCAACCACCCTTCAGCATGACTTTCACCAGGTTCAACTCTGGTTTGCCTCACATCAGCTATTCCTAAATGCCAAAAAGACAGTCTCCATGACCTTCTGCACTAGGCAGAGACTCTCTAGGCTGCACCCCCTTAACCTCTTTCCATACCCTTGATGGGATAATCCTTGAGGACACCTCCTCTTTTAGATTTCTTGGGGTCTGGCTGGACCAACACCTCAGCTTCTCTGGCCACATTGACGCCATTCTGAGAAAACTATGCCCCAAGCTTGGTGTCTTATTTAGAAACTGTAGTTGCATCCCTCCTATGGCACAGCATGAACTTGTCCAGAAGATGATCATCCCCATTTTTGACTACTGTGATGTAGTCTGTGGTGCTGCTCCCAAATCCTCCTTAAGCAGGTTGGACTCTCTCTTTAACTCTTTCTATCACTTTGCCCTTGATGCTCCACCTCGCACTCATCATTGTGACCTATACCATGTCTTGTCCTTTCCCCTTTTTGTTAACAGACACCTCGCTCACTGTGCCAAACTCACTTCTAAATTCTGGCTAGGAAAATGTCCTCCCTACCTGTCCCTCTCTTCTCCCCCTCCTCCTTCCCACTCCCTCATATCCACCGACACTTGTACTCAGCTGGTCCCCCCCATACCACCTTTATTGGTCAATCAGGCTTTACCACGTTTCCCCTAATCTGGACCCCCAATGATGGCATTCCTCCTCCCTCACTCACTAGCCTCTGCCTTACATAACTTTCTCTCTGTTAACTAGTCCTGTTTTAACTCTCCCTAAGTTCCCCTTGATGCTGTTCTGTTACTCACTCAACATTCTCCTGTCAAATCCTCCCTCCCCCCCAGAGCCTTCTACGCAGCACTCCCACTTTCTCCTCCCCCTTGTTTCTACCTCTGCCCTTCTACCCCCCATTCCAACTAGCCCATACTTGTCTTGCCCCCTGGCAGGGTTCTCAGCATCCTGGAGGGGTCCAGTACTGGGCTATTGCCTCTTCCCCCCTCCTCCATCCTCATTATGCTCCTTATCCAATTCTTGCCCTCCCTTAATCTACCCTCTGGCAGGGTTCTCAACACCCTGGAGAGGCCAGTATTAGGCAAGTTTCTTTCCTTCCACCCCTAACACTACCACCCATTCCTCCTATGCTACACTCCCCCTACCATAACTATTTTCCCCTCTATTTCCCCTGCCACTCTCTGTCTCTTCCTCCCTTCCCTACCCCCCCTTTACCTCCTGTCCTCCCACGCTTCTCAGCCCCTATCAGGGTTCTCTGCATCCTGGAGGGGCTAGCTTCTAGGTCATTCCCCACCTCCATGTCCACGTCAACTATCTCCCACGTCTCCCCTGACTCCTCACTTCTCAGCACTTAAATAGGTACTAGTTCACTCATATCTGAACAATTGCACTTCCTGCTCTGTCTGGGCAGAGCACAGTACTGTATGTATAATTCTCAGTCATGTTAAATATTAATTCTGTAACCACTCTATAAATGTAAAATATATGTGTCATTTAAATAGTAATGTATGTGTTTACCACAGTTATGATAAATGTTAATTGTTTGTCTAATTGTCACATCCTACAGTACTCTCCCCCCCCCCAGGCCTCACCGGGAGACGAGCAGCTTGTTGTTCAGTGTGCCTTGCTGGTGAAACATTTCAATAAATAAATAAATAAAACCCAGTTACCAAAGGAATAAACTAAATAAATAAATACAAATTATAATAGTAATAAGGCACTCCTAAGGGTTATGATAATAATCACCGTCTGGGGCATATGGCACTTGGCTATGTCGCATGCCACATGACACATCTAGAGGGTGATTCACAGAGCATTAACATAACCAGTGGTTATATCTTGATGTTTAATTGTTTTCTTGTTTCTGTTAATGTGTGTAACATATAACTTATTACCTCTGCTAAGTGGGCACTCCTCAAAATGGGTCTAGGTCAAAAGAACGTTGGGAAAATAGGGCAGTGAAAAATCCTGCAAGCATAATAGTGTTAATAAAGAAGGCTCCAAGGAAAAACAGCTGCAGACAAACCGAGCACTATTAGCCCGGGGCAGGTCAACATGAAGCGGCACAAAAGAAGTGGTAGTCGGGCAAGCTGGAAAAGTTTGGGACTGTAAAATACTGGGATGCAACTGGGGTGAGCTGGGGGCAGATTTAATAGAACTCCACGGGGACTAGGGAGCAGGCAGATTTAATAATAGAACTCTGTGGAGGGTGCAACTCGGGGGTAGGGCGACAGCAACAAACCGAAAAAATGTATGTAGTCGGCATTGAACCTGGGTCAGCTGATAGTAACCCAATTCACAGTTTGTGACTTTAACTGCTACACTACGGTGGAAGAATGGTCAGGCAGCACACAGCCGTGGACATACAGTCATTGGCATGAGTGAAAACACCTACAGGTATAGCACTATAATTTTTCCTGTAGCTGTTTTCATTCATGCTATTTTGTCTGCGTGGATTTTACCGCACTATTATCCCCATGCAATCTTGACTGGATACTCTGAAAATAAGATGTCACTCCTCAGTGGTACTAACCTATACAGTATTATAAACAAAATGAAGGAGAGAATATTTGTAATCATGTAAGTCATTTGAACACTGAATTCATTAAATTTAATGCAAATCAAATGAAAAATAAACATACTGTGGTTGCTTTTAAATTTCAGTGTTTAAAGGAAGGGTAAAGTATATTGGAAATTTGTGTGGAAAAATATGAAACTTTATTGTAGAGCTGATGTTTAGGGCAGCTGTCACATTTGCAGATTTGTTATTGTTCACTCTTCTCGTAGAAAATGTGACTGTAGAAATTAAATCTCAGTGACTTTGCACAAATATTTATGTTTTCTCACAAGTTAGGGATACATTGAAAGTAGGCAACTATTACTATTTACAGTATGTGAGAAGTGTTTTTTCCCTCTTGTTAATTAGAAGATTTTCTACCTAATGTACTTAGTATGATATGTGGAACCATACTCTATCAGGAGGCGGACATGACTAGTTCCATTCCTTGTCCTATATCATCAGTGCTACTGTATAACCTGATGGTCTATGACATCACAACTGACCAAGAAGGGTCACTCACCTGCTGCCATGTCTGTCATTTGTGATGTCACAATGAAAGAGATCATAATGCTGTGTAGGTGCAAAGAGGAGTAAAGCTAGCTATATCAGTCACCAGGTAAAGTACTGCTCTTCACATCACACCTAATAAAATCAGGTAGAAAATCTGAGCAAATACAGCATTAGTCATCACCATCAGTAATGGCAGGGGTTGAAGTAGCACACTGCATTGCAACAGCAGTGCTATCACTGCAAGGAAACTTAATGCCTTGTGAGCGATAGCATACTCTCTTGGTATTGCAGTAGCAAATGCCATGGTGGGCTGTTGTTACATATGGTAATGGCTACCACTGTAGAAAAAGAACAATGTACTGGAAACAATAACTAGCAACTGGCTACTTTTAAAGTTAATAATATTTTTGGCACTAATACCTCTTTAACAGCTACACCTGCTACATTTGTTCAAGAACACCTATCCTTCAAGCTTGATATGACATTTTGACCACTTTGGTTAAAGGATCCCAGGAATCCTGATTTAGACCTGAGAGCAAAATTAGTTAATTTGTTCTGAACACTAAGGGGCCAATGATTGCATTATAATGTTTTACATATTTTTTGCTTTTAACTCTGTCAGTGACATCTGTGATTTTCTTGTTTGCAAATGTCCAATGTTTTTATTCAGTAAGATGCCTGGTTGCAGATTTTTCAGTATGGTCACAAGCTTCATAAAATGTATTTTATCTGAATGTAAAATGTAGATCTCTAGTAACATTTAAGCTCTGATTACATTTGAAATTTTACCAATGGTTTTATTTCAATTTGTAGTTTAATAACATAATGCCAGTTTCTTCTGCTATTGACATAATTTTGTTTTAGTTATTTGAGGGACCAGACTTTTGATCCAGATATTATGCACAACTTCTGCACTTTGCAAACAATGAAAATTTAAGCATTAGGCATTATCAGGGGTGGAAGTACCATCAGTAAATCTAGCCCTTTAGAGATTGTGAGATACAAGCTGAAGTTGGGAGCACTGTGCCCCTAGGTTTAGATTAACTAAGGTAACCTAGCCCATGGGGTGCCTAATGGTATTATTAAACACAACTATTTTCATTTTGTTTTAATACATTTTCTTAGCTTAACACCTTACTCTTTTATTGCACAAAAAAGATTTAAGCCATTAACATAAATCTTTTAGAATGCGATGAGCCAATTTTTAGCTATTGTTTTATAACTGAAAATAACCTGTGGTATGATTAGAGTACTATAACCATAGCCTGTTTTAAGCACCAGCAATCCCTTCTGTTGCTGGAGCTCCCTGCTCAGGGGTTTCCCTAGCTAAAACCAGAGTGCCTTGCTAGTTTGGAATTTTGAAAGAACTAGCAGGACGTCATGAGTGCATGAAGTAAACTCCAGCTAATTTTTAAAGTTGGGTCAGATCAGCGACCCCAGCAACAAGAGCTGTTGCAGAAGTCGGTATCAGAGTAGGAACAATTCACCATAAAAATAGGAGTGGTGGACCCAATTAGTGAACCTATATGAGCTGTACATGAAATCCACATTTCATATACCTGTATATTAAAGAGAAAGTTTTGTTGCACAAATTCATAAATTCATAACGCAGTGTTAAAAGAGTGTTTTCATAGAGTAGTCATCAATGTGCATAAAGGCATCTTCAGCCTGTTTTATATAGCCATACTGATGAAGATACATAGCACTCAAAGGCAAACAAATGGATGAGAAAAGAATCATTGAAGCATAGAATTTGTTGGCAGAAAAGGACCATTTGGCCCATCCAGTCTGCTTACATGTTCCCTGCCTAATCTGTCTCCGCAGACCCTAACTGGCCTCTGGTGACTCTCCCTCCTCCCTGCCTGTTTTCAAATACACCCTTATGTCTGTCTTTTGCATGCTTGAATTCCCTCAACTGTTTTTGCCTTCATCACTTCTGCTAGCAGTCTGTTCCAGGCACCTACCACCCTTTCGGTGAAGAAATATTTCCTCATATTTCTCTCAACCCCCCCCCCCCACTTCATCATCTGTCCTCTGGTCCTGGTGCTCTTTCTCATTGGAAAGAGACTCCCCTCCTGCACCCTGTTCACTCAAGTGAGGTACAGTACTTGTAGGTTTTTATCATGTCAGTTATCACTCTCCTCTCTTCCAGCATGTACATGTTGAGATCTATAGTCTCTCCTTGTAGGGCTTTTTGTGCAATCCCAGTGGAGTGTATTCCACAAGTTAACAACTTGTTGCTTAAACCACTCCTCCCTTTTAGTGGAATTGTAATTTTCTCCCATGATTTGCATTTTGTAGCTTCTGAGCTCTTCATTGATATTTTTAACTTGTAGTCCAAGACACTTCCAAAAGTTCACATTTCTGAATGTCTTACAAACTAAGCATAAGTTCCCCCAATACACCTGTACTCCAATGAAAATAGATTCACTTCTTTTAATCTTTCATCATACAGAGGATGTGAGATGTCATTTATTTTCGTGGTTGCCTTAAGCTGTATCCTCTTGAGCATTGTCCTATCCTGAACTTTGTATGGGGCTCAGAACTTGCCACAGTTATCGAGGTGCGGCCTGACCAATGATCCATAGAGTGGAACACCTCTGTCTCTACTCTTGATATGTTTAAATATGCAGCCCAAAATTCTATTTCCTTTAGCTACCACTTCCCTTGTGTGTTCTGTAAAGGAGAGTTTGTCATAACTATACCCAAGTCCCTTTCCCTGTCTCTTTCCTCCAGTTCTTTCTGAGGTGTGGCATGCAAAACAGTATGCAGGAATCCAGGTGGGGTCCATCAGTGAGCAATACAGTGGCAACAATACCTCCCTCCCTCCTCCTGCTGGATATACCCCTCCCTTTGCACCCCAGCATCCTACTAGCTACACCCACTGCTTTGTCACACTGCCCTGCCACTTTCATTATATATGACAACCCCAAGGTTCATTTCATGTTTAGTGACTGTCAGTACCTTCCCCCATCCTGCACACAGCTCCTGGGTTCCTATGCCCTAGGTGCATGATCTTGCACTTCATGGCATTGAACCACAACAGTCATGACTGGTCCCAGTACGGAGCCATGTGGTACCCTGTTGGTCACAGCCTGCTCACAGAAAGCCCATTCCAGACTCAGCAGGATTGACATTCATAAGCAAGTGACAGTCCTCACTGTTTATTATACCAAGTGCAATTAAAACATAATTAATCAATCCAAAGACATTTGAGGCAAACCCAATTGTTTGAACAGGTACTGTACATTGATAGTATACAGCCATAAGCAGATTTTAAATATATGATTTACAACAATATTTATATTAGATTACATACGCTCAAAAGATATATGTAATATTTATAAAACAAAATTGATTCAATATATTGATTTATTTTGTTAATTTTATTGAAATCCTCTAATCTTCAATCGCAACAAAGATAAGCTGACTATTAATTATATATGCTATATTGAAATCAGTAGTCACATACAATCCTTTTTAACGTGCAGTTCATTATTATTATAAGCTTATATTCCCATTTATACAAATACAGTAGAAAGAACTGTTATTAACAAGGGTGGCTTGAGTGCTTTCAGATTTTGTGTATCCTCTTTTAAAAACAGTGGGGATTGTTTAAAATTGTAATCATAATAAATTGCATGATTATATGCTTTACTCATATAAAGAATATCATGCCAAATAATGATTTAAACATGTTTTCTTACAGCAAAAGTATCCTATTGACCTTTCACCAGGCAAACAACCCATGAGCACTGATGATTAAATGAAACAATAGTCTACAGATGTCAGTTGGTTTAGATCATTATTAACAATACAGGAAGTCATGTTTAATACCCCGTAATAATAAATATGACACTTTTACTACTGCCTATTTTTTGTTGATTGGGATTCAAATAGTTGACTCAGTTATCTGAGCAACAACATAGTTCAGCAATTAAATATGTATATCATTTGTGCACAAATGCATCATTTACTGATTTATTTAAAATTTGGTGACCAGGATTTGCCCACTGAGCTAGAGTTTATTTCCAGCTGTGACCCGGGGGATGGGATACAGCAGGAAATGATGCTGCAGTAACACATACAGAGAAAACAATGGGTGCATGTACATGAACAGTATAGCAAGGTACAAGTAATAAATTGCAGAAACAGAGAAATAGGAAAAAAAACTGCAGAAAGTATGCAAAGTACATAGGTTATGGGGTAGCAAACGATGAGAGTTAGGGTGTGTGCAATCTACTTATGACAAGATATTTGTAACAGAATCGTAGTAGTGTAAAATTCAAACGCAGGGTATACTGAATTTTATAATATACATTAAGTGGCAGAAGGGTAAAAAGGAGGTGTGACTAACATTGTAGTAATGTGGAGAGAACAGAAGGATGGCTGGCTGTAGGTGAATGCTTTTTCCGAATGGTGCGAGTAAGAGTGGTTTGGGAGGATTAGGAGCAGATGGGGAGTGGATGGTTGTTCCACAGTGTGGGAAGGCAGATAGAGAAAGCAGGCTAACCTAATATAGATTTACAGTGAGGGATATTAATGGAATAAGCATCAGATGATCAGAGAAGCATAATAAATTGACTTTTGCACAAAGATATAATTAACTTGTACTGTATTAATGTAATCACCTAACATGGATAACAGCAATGTGCTCCTCTCATTTTCATCACTCAAGTAGAAATTATTTGGAGATGTTTCAATTGTCCATAGATCTGATGGCAAAATTACTCCATAATTACTCAAGGAAAAATCAGAACCCATGAAATGTGTCCTGCAAAATATACAAAAAGTCAATAAAATGATTTTATTTCACAAGTAAATACTTACAGTGTATATAATAGCCAGTAAGCAGTTAAATGTATAATTATAACCTAGAGGTTAGAGTAACGAGCTGTGAATGAGCTTGATACATCCAGCAGACTTGAGTTTGATTCTCACAACCTTCACTTGAATACTATATGACTCTGAGCAAGTCACTTTAAGCACCCCAGTGCTCCCGAGCTGCCCCTAAAAACAGGTACTTGTGCCTAGTTGGCCTTACCTGGTTACCAAAGAATAAAATTAAAAAAATTAAAAATAATAGAGACAGTATTTAAGACAATAGGATATATTTTTGATGGAGTTTAGCACGTGTACTGCAAAAATAGATTTAGCAGGTATACACTATTAGGCTTTACAGAAAGACTCATAATTCTTAATTGAATCTGTAGGATAGGGAAATTAGGCAATTACTGTTGTAATCCAATGACTTTGTATGAACATGACATTAAACTGGACTAATTTTCTTCTTGTTTTGGGAGTAAAGCACTGAATCATGGAATTTGTTAAGCTTACTATTACAGTTTTAAATAGATCCCCACTCACTCATGTGACCTGTGATGAGATGGTGTGGATCCAGGAAATGTGATGGACAGCAGGAGATACAAAATATGTTTGCTATTTTAAACCGCAAATGAATTGAATGATCACACTAGCACAAAGGAGCTGAAATGTATGAAACTAACCTTGTCCCAGACCAAGGGTTATGCTGTTGCACTGGGGAAGTAAATATAAGAATCGGTTCAAGTAAAAGGTGCTAAGCTGAATTTTGTTACCCTAACCGAGTGTTGACTGTTTACTGTGAGGAACAGTTTTGTGCGTCAAGACTGATACTGTAGCACAAGTATGTGCACCAAATAGCTTGTGAGGCTGTTTCTCATGTGTGTGACTGTATTCTTTTTTTTAATAGTTTGGGAGTATTTTTTTATTTTGTTGTTTTGTTAAAACAGTGACATAGGGCATCACTGGGCTGTGCAGAGCCCCCTGTTTTATGCTCTTAATCTCATTAAATGTACTTATCAAGGTATGGCTGGCTTTGTCCCGCCCACTGACTCAGTGGTAGTGCTACCACCCACCATGCCAGTGACGAGGGTTAGGAAGTGAACTCTGGTCATGGGGGGTCAGCCAGGTGAAGAGGACTGAGCATCTGTAGGACTGCTCTCCAGTCCCAGGAAGGGGAGGCATACTGTCTCCACCTTTGACTGCCATGAGGTTGGGGCCCTGTGGAAGTGCAGGTGTGAGCACCAAAGTGGGAAGGGGCTGCAGTTCTGTGGTGCATGTGTGCCTCCACACATATGTACTCACCTGCACCATGCCAGGGGGACCAATGGAGAAAATGGAAAAGGGGCCATGGAGGTTTGTGAAGCCTTACCTGCTGTCTCCTGGAAATGCATGATCACCTGGTTGCCAGAGGAACTGGATTATGTGCACCAGGGGCAAGATGGCCATTCCCCTGTTAGCCTTGCCACTAGGGGCAAGCCATGCGGGACTGCTCTGGTAAGTACCCAGGGAGGTGCATGTCAGTCATGAGGGGCAGGGACTGGGCCAACTGCACATCCATAAGGCCCAGAGAAAAAAATGCTTTATGGGGTAAAGGTAGGGATCGCCCCACCAATGGATGCATGTGGAGAGAAAAGGATAGCATGAATATTTGAACTAATATTGTTGCACCCCCCCTATAAAAAGATGATACTGTTTTGTATTTAGAAAAATGTATGTGTCCAAAGTGGGTTGGGTGAGAGGCCCCTTGTCTAATGTTGCTGGGACTCTGAAAATCCTAAAGCTGTTTCTGATTGTATATAACTATTAGAGACCAATATTTTGAGGATTCTTAAGCCAGTTGCCGTTGTTAAGAAACTGAAATATGTATGCACACAGAATAAGGGCGCTTTCCATTTTGGGATGTTTTATGCTGGTTATAGCATGCATGCAAAGTAAGTTGCTTTAACATGAGTTGCTGTAGCATTCCAACTGATAATCTTGGGTGTGTGTCTATGATTAAATTTGGTATAGTCACTGCTGTACAACTGGAATGATGAACAAGATGGACTTGAAGTCCCATCCATCATTACTGTTCTATCTTACTTTGTTGCCTACCCAAATCTCTAAAAGGTTGGCAGAGACCTTGTTAGCATGTTGAGGGTTGGCCAGGTAAACCAGTCAAGGGCAGCTGTGAGTGGAGGGCTGGGCATAGTCTGTGAGGGACACCCTTGACTGGATCAATAAATGGTAGGAGTGCAGAAGCACTCTTTTTATGTTGGTTGTAATATGTCATTGTAACAAGATGCAAAAAGAAAATGGCAATTTTTTTTCTGTGCTTATTGTGTCTGTAACTAAATGCAATTTTCACCTGAGAGGCACCTTGTGTGCAGGCAGGCATTGTTCAATTGTAATTAAGTACTTATATCACCTTAAGTGGTCCTGAGGCAGGGAATTTAAATGTGACTAGAATGGAACTGGTTGTCTCACTGCTAACCAGCTCTCAATGGAGGCCCCAATTGTGTTTTCTCCCAGTCTGTCAGTGGTTGATAAGTAAAGTAAGTATCTTGTTTGTCCAGAGTTAATCCTTAATTAGCAGGGCCCCTGGCATGGATTAATCTGGTCTTGACTGGTTCTTATTCTTGTTAAAAAAAAAAAAAAAAAGAGAAAAATGTAGAATCCTTCAAGAAGGTGGGCTGAACACTCCAAGAGGCAATGGTGTGTGGCTCTGCAAGGTATATCACAATGATGTTTTGCCTCAGATACTAAGTGGAGCCCGTCATATGAAAGGGGAGTACTGAATCTTTAGGTCATAAGGCACATCACAAGGCCTTTTTGGCACCAAGTTTCTAATTACTGAGAGGATCTATGGGGTAAGGATATAGCTTTTAAGTAAGAGAGGGCTTTTCCTGTTTGTAATTCTTACTGAATAAAGTTTTTTATTTGTTTAATATGCTAGGGTTGTTGTATGACATTGTGTGGGCTGTATATCTTGTTAATTTAGTGTAAATATTAAATATTGCATAGTTTATATTTTAATCCGTGATGGCTGTGTTTGAATAAGCACAAGTAATCCATTTTTGCTGGGAGAAGTCCATAATCTATTTCTGGAAGGAACTCTACTAAACTTAATAGGTAAACCTGATTCTGATACAAGCAGGGGAGCGGTCACATGTAGTAACTGAAAGGGTTATTTTGTCTGAAGGGTTTTATACTGTGTGAGCAAGTGCCTGCCCTAGTGTTGTGTAAGTAGGGACCTCTGATGAGACTTGAGGGAACAGCCTCTAGAGTTGTAACCCAGTTGGTGGCAGCGTGATTATGTAAGGAAACTAGACCACCCTTGTCACACCATCCAGGGCTCTTGGGAGTATGCTGAATGTATGTGACAGACTAGTGGCACAAGCATGGGAATTTGAGCTCCTCCCTGAATGGTGCCAAGTGGTTGGCATTAGGAAGTGTAGTGGGTGTGTATGGAATAAGGTGAGCAATTACCTTATACAGAGAGGAATGAATTGGCAAAAAAAATTGCTTGTCCAATCACAGAGCAAGATATACAAGAGGAAATACTTCACACTGCCATTTTATTCTTTTGTTACTGAGCATAGGACAGTTAGAAGACATTATGTCTTGAGTATAGAAGAGGTTTGCTGTGGCATAACTACAGGAGTTGTGCCAAAAGAGAGGGCTCATCTAAAAGGGGCAAACAACAAAGACAGACCTCATTGAGACCCTGGAGAAAAAATGACAGAGACAACAGTGTGTCTGGGGTCACAGATGATGCTGGCTGGAGTTGTGAGACTGAGCCCAGTGAGAGTGAGTCTGAGCTCTGAACAGTGGGACCTGAGCAAGTAGATCAGATTGAGATATTGAGATCGGAGCTTACCCTGGTAAAAGCAAATGCAGATGCTGAGCTGCAGAAAGCAAAGCTGGAAGCTGAGGAGCAGAAGGTCAAGCTTGAGGCAGAGAAGCAAAAGAGAAAAGAAAGAGTGTGAGAGAGAGAGAGAGAGAGAGAGGAAGAGACCGCTTTAGATCCAGATGCAAGAGAAGCAAGAGAGATAGCACTAAAAGTGAGAGAGGTAGTGCCAGCATGAGAGCTAGATACTGGAGGAGCAAGACAAGGAGCACATAGAGCAAGAGCAAAACTGTGAACAAAGAGAGAGACATGAACATGAGAGAAAGATGGAAATACTGTGACAGAAAGTACTGTACCACCACCACAAACATGAGCACTGGTAAGGGGGGATCCCACATAAGAAGCCAAAATTAGTTCTAAAATGTTTCCACAGTACCTGGAGGGGGATGATCTTGATCTTTTTCTGAAATCTTTTGAAGGATTGTATGGGCAGCTTAAACTGGATACAGCACCTTGGACAACTCACCTAATGCTGCTGCTCACAGGCAAGACATTACAGACCTTCACCAGAATGGACACTTCAGATTGCATGGACTATAGTAAAGTGAAAAATGTTTTGTTAAAACATTTTGATTTAACTCTATAGGCATATAGGATGAAATCTAATAGGCTTAAGAAAGTACCAGGGGATAGGTATACCAAAATGCAGCTGTACAATATGCTAAAAAGGTGGTTGGAGTTTGGAAAAACTGTTTCTAGAGAGCAAATAGAAGATGTGATACTAATGGAGAACTTTCACTGGCAGTTGAGTGGAGATTTTAGTAAGGCAGTTCAACAGAACATGCAATACTACAAAAGAAGCAGCTGAAAAAGCTGATCCTGATGTGTCCAGTAGGACATACATTCAGTGCAAATATAATGGGAGAGACATCAGGTGATTTTAAGGGAACTCTTGGGGGATAAGTAATCTTAAGTAACCCAACCTCAGCCTGAACCCAAAGTGAAACATAATGCTTTCAAACCTAAGAAGGTAGGGGAGTGGAGGTGTTGTATTTGTCAGAAATTGGGGCATTTATCATATGATTACTCAAAGAATATGAATAAGGGCAGTATGCAGAGAGAGGGAATAACCCAGAGGAGAGCAGTTAATGGCCTGTGCTGAGAATACAGGCCCTGGGAATTACGTCACACATCTGCACCCTGAGTTTATTAATGGTAAAATACCACAATGGCTGTGAGAGACACAGGTGCTTTCCTCTCTGTAGTGAAGCAGAATTTTAATCAATGAGGGACAGATTCTGCCGGGTCAGATCTCCAGAATTTGTGGAGTGACCAGCTCTGGTGTCCTTGTGCCAGAGGTAAGGGAATTCCCAAAGTGGGAAGGCAGGTATGGGATACAGGAGGTGGGTGCAGTGCCTGGTCTCCCCTGTGTATGTAGTTATGAGTAATGATTTTGATAACAGAGCAGTACTGGCTGTGCAAGTACAAGATGTCAAGCAATGCGGCAGGCTACCGTGGAAAGAGAGAGTACAGTGCAGTGCAGCCAGAGGTGACCCAGCCTCAGTAGCGGGGCAAGTAGCCAGTGTGGCTGAAAGACTAGCTGGGAGCAGCAGTTCTATGGCACAACAATAGACTGTGGAGACTCTAGCTGTGAGCAGGTCTCCTACTGAAGTAGTCTACTTTAGGGAAGTTAAGTGTGACAAGCTGTGTAGGTCTCAACAAGCTGACCCATCTCTCTCCAGAAACTGAGAGAACTGTCAGTCAGTGCTGAAGGTAACTTTCAGGTAGAAAGTTAAAACAACATATACTGGGTAAATTGGCTGCTTTACAGAGAGTGAGTGCCTAAGTGAGGACCAGAGAAGGGGTTCTCCGCTAATTAGTAATCCAGTGGAAATACAGGAAGAAACACCTGACCCTAGCCCATGATATTAATTCCTCAGGACATCTGGGAGTAAGTCACACAAAAAGGTGGTGTGCAAACAATTTTTACTGGCCCCAGATTTTCAAAGATGTGGCAGATTAGTGTCGTAATTGTTCATAGTGCTAGAGGGTGGGATAGGTTGGGGGGAAATGCTAAAGTGGCTTTGATTCTCCTACCTTTAATTGATGAACCCATTTGGTGGTTATCTGTTGGCATTATGGGGCCACCAAGCATCCAAGTTAAGCAAGCAAGCGATACATGCTAGTGGTTATATACTATGCATCCAGTTACCTGCAATCTGTTGCCGTGTCCTCCACAGAGGTAGGGAGGGTGGCTGATTCTCTTCTGTGGATATTCAACCAAGTGGTATTTTCTCAGGAGATTCTGTCAGACCAGGGCACCAGTTTTATGTCTGCTCTTAAGACTAGTCTGTGGGAGAAATGTGGAGTGTAGCAAAAGATATTTGTGCTCAGTCTTCACAATGGGGGAGGTGGGGTGAACCACTAGGAACTATCAGGAATGGGGAGGTTGACACAAGTCCATCTTCAGAAGAAAGTCCAGAAGGGACTTGCATCTCTGAAGGTAGACAAAGCTATGGGACTGGATGGGATTCATCCAAGGGTACTAAAGGAACTGAGGGAGATGCTAGCTGCCCCACTGCCAGCCTTGTTCAACAGCTCACAGGAAATAGGCATGGTCTGGAGGACTGGAGAAAAGCTGACATGATCCCTCTACAGAAGACCAGCAGCAGAGAGGAGGCTAGCAACTATAGGCTGGTCAGTCTTACTTCAGTGGTGGGGAAATTAATGGAAGCCCTGCTAAAAGAAAGACTGGTATAGTATTTTGAATCCAGTGGGTTTCAAGACCACAGGCAGCATGGATTCATAGGAGGGAGGTCATGCCAAATGAATCTGATGGATTTCCTTGACTGGATGACCAGGGAACTAGATCAGGGGAAGACAGTAGATGTGGCCTATTTGGACTTCAGCAAGGTCTTCGACATTATGTAGCACAGGAGGCTGAAAATAAAACTTAACAGCCTTAGGGTGGGATCCACAGTGGTGAATTG
The DNA here is from genome assembly GCA_016271365.2 of Neoceratodus forsteri. NCBI lineage: Eukaryota > Metazoa > Chordata > Ceratodontiformes > Ceratodontidae > Neoceratodus > Neoceratodus forsteri. The sequence goes on along the minus strand of CM057450.1, from coordinate 1,178,844,109 downwards.
GGTTAGAAACTGGTTGGCAAATAGAATACAAAGGGTGGTGGTAAACGGCACTCCCTCAAATCATGGAGGCATGACCAGCAGGGTGCTACAAGGCTCAGTTCTGGGACAGGTCCTCTTCAGTGTCTTCATTAGGGACATTGCTAAGGAACTGGAAAGAAAGGTATGCCTTTTTGCAGATGATAACAAAATCTTCAATAGGGTGGACACTCAGGAGGGAGTGGAGAGAATGAGCAGGAATATAGGGAAACTCAAGGAGTGGTCTAAAACATGGCATTTCGAGTTCTGTACTAAAAAATGCAAAACCATGGACCTAGGGCATAGGAACCCAGGAACTGAGTATAAGATGGGGGGAGGTACTGACAGTCACTAAACAGAAAAGGGACCTTGGGGTTATCGTATCTGATGACCTTAAGGTGACAGGACAGTGTGACAAAGCAGTGGATAGGGCTACTGGGATGATGGGGTGCATAGTGAGGGGTATATCCAGCAGGAAGGAGGAGGTGGTGTTGCCACTGTATCACTCACTGGTGAGACTTCCACCTGGAGTAATGGGTCCAGTTCTGGAAGTCACACCTCTGAAAGGACATAAGGTAGAAGCAGTTCAGAAGAGGGCAGCTAAAATGGTGCTGGTGTTGCTTGAGAAGCCCTATGGGGAGAGACTGAGGGATCTCAATGTACACCCTGGAAGAGAAGAGAGTGAGAAGTGACCTGATGGAGACCTCCAGGTATCTCACTGGGGTGAATAGGGTGCAAGATGGAGATCTCTTTCAAATGAAAAAAAGCACCAGGACCTGGGAGCATGTGATGAAGCTGGGGAGGAAGTTTGAGAGATGTAAGGAGATTTTCTTTAGTGAAATGGTGGTAGATGCCTAGAACAGACTGCCAGTGGAAATGGTGGAGGCGAAAATAGTGGAGGGCATAAGGCACCCATAGGATAGACATAGGGCCGGGGTGTATTAGATAAAACAGGCACATAGGAGGGAAGTTTTCTGGAGACCAGTTAGGGTCTATGGAGACAGATTAGGCAGAGAACATCTAGGCAGACTATGTGGGCCAAGTGATCCTTTTCTACTGACATACTCAGTGTTTATTTTATGTTTAGACTGCAACTATATCTACGATTGTTTTGAGGAAATTATGATTCTTTGTGTTGTTTTTGCCACAGTTTGGTGGCATTTTGTGGAATGTGCCTGCTTGCTCCCCCGGTCCTGTGCTATTTGTCTTCCTCTCTCTGGGCCCTCTGCCCATTCTCTCCCAACCCCTGCTCTCCTCCATCTATCAGCGCTGTTGGGCACTGGGGATTGCTCGCAGGGGGTGTGGGCAGGGGCGGGCAGGGGGGCACGGACATTGGAGTTCGAATGAGCGGTTCTCTCCCATAGAGGCTGTTAGGACCAGAAGACGCCCTGGGGCGAACTGGTGTCTGGAATGTGGTGGTCCATGTCTAGTCTCCATACCCAAGGGCACCACCTGTTTGGGTGGGCAAGTAGCCGGGATGGCTCACGAACATCGTCTGACTTGGGCGTTGTTATGCAATGCCAGATCTATTAAGAACAAAATTGCATTTATTGCAGATTTTGTTGGAACAGCGGAACTGGTTTGCATCACTGAGACCTGGTTGGATGAAAATGCTGCCCCAGTTTTGGAGGCAGCTGTTCCTCACAGGTACTCAGTGATACATCGCCCCGAGATTGGATTGGGGGGTAGTGGTCGGTTTTAAGACTGAATTGGGCCTCACTGGTGTACCAGTTGAGGAAGCTGAATCATTTGAGTGTACTGTGGTAACTGGTGTGGGGTGCAGGATAGCTCTCATCTACCATCCATCAGGGGATGAAAAGCTGTTCCTGCAGGAAGTAGCATAGTTCACCGCCTACATGGCATTGTAGTCGCCCAGACTGATGGTTCTGGGTGACTTCAATGCCTGGGTCGATGATGAATCCCGCTTTTTGGACAACACTTCCTCCAGTTGATGATATCACTGGGCTTCACACAGGTTGTTTCCTCAGCTACCCATAATGATGGTCACTCTCTTGATTTGGTCTTCCTCCTGAGGATTGAGGCCTCTGATTTGGGGGTGGAACCTGTTGGTTGGTTCGATCACTACATTGTGAGGTTCCATTTTTCTGCCCCCCGTGTAGGTCTGCCCCTGTGGAGATGGTCAGTTTCTGCCCTTTGTGGGATGTGGTCCCTGAAGACCTGGTGATGGTGATTGACCTCTCGGAGTTCAATGAGACCAGCGCAGGTCCAGAGCCATTAGTTTTGGCCTATAATAAGGCTATTTCTTCAGCATTTGACCTGATTACTCCTGCCCGTGTTCGCCCCCTTTGGCTTTGACCTCGGGCCCCTTGGTTTTATGGGTCTCTGAGGGAGTTGCGGAGGTTGGGACGTAGGTTAGAATGTCGATGGAAGAACTCCACCTTGGATGCCGACTATCTTATTTTTGTTAGAGCATTATCAACTCTACCAATCAGCAATTTCTCATAAGAAGGCAGAATTCCTGTCCAAGGAAATTGCTGTTACTTGGAATTGACTGGCTCAACTCTTCCGAACTGTGGACAAGCTGTGCAACCCAGCCTGTCTGCAGCTCCGTCGAGTTTTTTCACAAATGGAGTGTGATGAGATTGCTCGATTCTTTGCAAATAAGGTGGCCGACATCAGGCAGGAGATCCGTCTGACTAGTTCTATGAGGGATGTTGTTGGTTGGTGCTCGGTCACTATGCCTTGTGTTTCCTGGAGTATCTTCGACCTGCTGGAGTTCGTTGATATTATGAGAATTGTCCAGGGGATGTACCCCACATGCTGTGGTTTAGACCTGGGCCCTGCTTCCCAGATTTTGGGTTGTAGTGACATCATTGGCCCGGTCTTAGCTCAGATTGTCAGGTGCTCCTCGGAATCGGGTGAGTTTCCAAGCTCTCTGAAGGAGGCGGTGGTGACACCTCTTCTGAAGAAAGCTTCTTTGGACCCAGATACTCTAGTGAACTACACACCTATCTCGAACCTTCCTTTTGTGGGAAAGGCTATTGAGAAAGTTGTGGCAACTCAACTGGAGAACCATTTAACCATCCATAATATATGTGAACCTCTCCAATCGGGTTTTAGTAAGAGGCACAGTACTGAGACTGCCCTGGTTCAGGTGCTCAGTGATCGCCTGATGGCAAAAGATCAGAGAAACTATTCCATCCTGGTACTCCTTGATCTCTCTTCAGCCTTTGACACTGTGGACCATGGGGTCGTGCTCGAGCACCTGGGGTCCATCTGTGGGATGACTGGTACAATGCTCAGATGGTTTTCATCTTTCCTCACCGGTAGAACTCAGAGAGTTGTCTCAGGAATATTTTCTTCCGAGTCTTTCTCTCTGCCTTGTGGGGTGCCCCAGGGCTTGGTGCTGTCCCCCATGTTGTTTGCAGTGTATATGCTGCCCCTCGGAGACATTGTAAGATGATATGGGCTGAGGTTTCACTGCTATGCTGATGATACCCAGCTCTATCTGTCTTTTGCCCCGACCAGGTTAGTGCTCTCTCAGTATTTAACAGCTGCCTCTTTGAAATCTAAGATTGGATGAATTCCAGCGGGTTAAAGTTGAATGCAGGAAAAACAGAGGTTTTGGTGGTGGACCTGGGTCGCAGGACAGAGGGGATGAGGACTGATTTGCCCTCTGGCTTATTTTTGGGGGGCGCTCAGATCCTTACCTCAGAACGGGTGCGTGACCTGGGAGTCATACTTGATGATGGGCTGACTCTTCATCATCAGGTGTCAGCAGTCATCAATTTAGCCCTTTACCACCTTAGGAACATTGCCAGGATCAAGCACCTTGTTCCGTCCAGTGATTTGCCCGTGTTGGTCCACGCCTTTGTGACCTCATGCCTTGACTACTGCAACTCCCTTTATTTAGGGCTTCCTGGGGTTGATACCTGCCGCTTGCAGCTAGTGCAGAATGCTGCTGCATGTTTATTGACTGGGGTATCTAGGAGATCTCATATTATCCCAGTACTGCGCTTTCTACACTGGCTGCCAGTTCAGTGGTGGATCACCTTTAAAGTAGGCTTGTTTACCTACAAAGCCCTACACGGACTTGGTCCTGACTACCTGAAAGAGCTTCTGACTCCTTACACCCCTGTGCGACAACTCTGCTCGGCTGACGAGGGGTTGCTGGAGATAACGAGGGTTAGTTTAAATTCATCTGGGGCTCATGCTTTTATGTTTGCTGCCCCAACCCTCTGGAGTTCTTTGCCCCATCAGCTGTGGGAGTGCAGGACAGTGGGGAGCTTTAAGCAGGCACTGAAGACTTTTTTATGGAGTAAAGTATTTCCTGATTTTCAGTGATTTTATTTATATTTATTGAATTTGTGTGTGTACCTTTGAAGTGCCTTGATATTGTGAAAGGTGCTCAATCAAATAAAGTTATTATTATTATTTATTATTATTATATGTTTCTTAACTTGGAGACTCCAAATTCCACTATGAGACTAATGGCTTGTTTGAGCACTTTAACTCCACACTTCAGACCATGCTGAATGTATTCACTATGCAACATGAGAGGGAGTGGGACAAGTATTTATTCCATCAGCTCTGCTCTCAATAATTACCTTACACCTAGCTGCTTCTGCCATGTCCCTCCCTAATTCCCTCATCTAAGCCCTGGATGAACCCTACTTCTCTACTCTCACTTTCACCTACCACCCCAAGGGGCTTGTATCTCTGATCTACTCCCTTCCCCACCGGCCCTGAAGGGGTTTCTCTGGGAGTCTGCCTTATCCCCTTCTCTCTGGTCCCGCCAGTCCCCTTGCAGTGTTCCTCGCATCCCGAGGGGGTCTCCAGAGACACGACTCTTCCCCCTCCCCCCACCTCACCCCTCCCTTCCCTTTCCCCCTTTTCTTTCACATGAGCACTTGTTTACTTATTAACCCTGCACTTATTATTGTCCACTCTTTCTACATGTTATGCACAACACTTGTAACACTGCTTGTAACACCTGCCTTACTACTGTATGTTAATTTTGATCTTGTAACTTGAATGTTTAATGCCTCAGTCCTATTGTACCCCTTCCCCCCGGGAGATGAGTGACTTGTGTGCCTTCCTGGTGAAACATTTCAATAAATAAATAAATAAATCTTTCATCTGCATATAGAAAAGTCCCACAGTAGATCACAGCGTTTTCAACCTTCAAGCTCCTGTTTGGCTATAGGGTGATGGGGCTCCCAGGTCTGGTAGGCAATGAATGGGAGTTTGAACTTGCTTCCCAAGTGATATCTGTTGTGGAGTATGTCCTAAATTTCAGGTCATGGCTCAAGGAGCTCATGGGTCTGGCCCAGAAGCACTGAGCCACTGTAACAAAGAAAAGGCCTATGCAACAGCAGTGGAAGGGAGCCTGGTGCAACCTCAGTGTGAGTTACCCACCACACAACTAGGCAGGCAGGAAGAGGTGCACACATGAAACTCGGTAGAATAACTGCATTTAAACTGATTTAAGCATAAGACATTTTCAAAAAATCAGTCTTCTACACTAGTGAGAAGAGTACCAGCAAGATAACATGGAATGACAGTGGGACCAGAACTTAGGAGTAGGACGTTGGACAATGCATAATAGTGCTCATCCCACTCTGACAAAATAAATTGCAGACAGCCTGGAAAGGCTCATATTCCATGATCAGGAAGGTAAACAATGGTAATTACATCGAGCTGCCCAGTGGGAGACACAGCTAGAGGGGATATCATGTAAACATCATGAAACCATACCATGATAGAAAGGAAATTGTCCTGCCTATGTGCAGCTACCCTGAGGAAGAGAATGAACTGGATCCATTAGTGGATCTACTTAGTGAAGTTAAGAGAGACTTCACTGTGGATGCTGTTGCCATTTTGGAGTTGCTGATGCCTGCCTAAGTGGCAGAGATGTGCGGGGTGATGCAACCCTTTGGAGAAATATTTATAGGGAAATCAGGGTACACCATAATTGACTGAGCACCATGTGGACACAGGGGCCCAGGTCCTGCTGAGGCAGCCACCCTACAGGATTCCAGAACGATGCATACTGTCAGAGAGGAGATTGAAATGCTGACTGTTTAGGTTGTAAAGGAGTGCATTAATCACTGGACTTTTACTGTAGTGTTTATTCCCAAAAAGGATGGGACCACAAGTTTCTATGTTGAATACCACAGGCTGTATGGAGTCAGATACATACCCAATTCCCAGGACAGATTAGGTCCTACAGAAATTAGGGGAGCCAGATGACTACCATAGCTCTAACAAAGGGCTACTGGTTGGTATCCCTGACTCCTGAAAAAGGAAAAAGTCAGCCTTTTTCACCCTATTTGGCCTATTCGAATTCCAGGTAAATTCAATTTCAAGTAGTTTTTATTTGCACAAGGTCGAAACTTTCACAGATATTTTAAAATTCAAATACTGTACATAAATACAATCCAGTACATAAATTTGTCATAACACATTACAGACCTTATAGGACTAGCCCTTACAGGACTGTGGACTGATATACATCTGTCCAGAACTCCAATACATTCTTATTCTCTTGGCATTCTAAGGGCTAATACCATATTTCTAGAAAGACACATACATGGGTTACACTTAAGCTGTGGCAAACAGCAGCTTGTGTCAGAGCCCGGCACTCCAGAGATCTTGAACCTGATTTTCATACAGGTGAGGTCCGGGCACCAAAGTCCCTAGTGCAGTTGCAACCGTTCCTCTGCACCCAAGAAATGGCCAATGGGAGGGGTTTGATGGAAGCTGCCATCAGCCCCTTGCCCATGTAAAACCAGCCCTGTCATCATAGTAGTGCCTTCAAACCACTGTACATATGTGCAGATACAACAGGACATGGTTGGCAGGAAAAAAAAAGACAAGGCGGTGTGGTGACCAGCCATGAAAGTGCATTCCCCTGACTTATGGTGCCAGTGTATCTGGTGGGTAGCAGAGGCTCAGTATGGGTCACCCAGTACCCCAGGCATGTGCCCCCCACCAGCATGGCAGAGAGTGTCTGATGGTAGGGTGGGACTGACATACAGGTCCCTGACGAGTGCCTGTCCTAGCAAGCATGATGGTGTTGTGGGCCTGCAACTTGGGCAGGGCAGTTGGCCTATCACCCATTTCCCCCATACATTGCTGAGGACTACGTGCCAGTGGTTGGCATAGGACATAGCTTTCAGTGACACCTCTGGTTAGTCTGCAGCCACCACTATGCCATACCACTGTTATAGTTGGCACACACAAGTGCTGAGACCACCCAGATGTCACATAGCATCCACCGTTGCCAACACACCTGTCTGTGCACTTCTTGGGCTCTGGTTTGCCAGGGCATTCCACCACAAGAGGTGGGCATGGGAACATCTCTCACATGGCACTGTCAGATGGTCAGTACCTTGCCTGCTAGATTAGCTCTGGCTGGTCTAATGCTGGAGGGGCCTGAGCCCATGGAGGAGGGCTTCAAATTAGGGGATGCTACAGTGCTGTTGTGGCGCAAGCCCCCCTTCCGCCATGGCGCACTCCCATTTCAAGTGCAGGGCTGGCACAATGCCAATCTGGCACAAGACCATTTGATTCTGACACAGCATGCATTCGAAAATCATGAATACTGCTAGTTTTGATGCACGGTGCCCTTTGCTTCAAGTAAGTTTGCCACAGGCACCGTGCATCAATTTCGGGGCTCTGAAAAATTGAGCCCAATGTAACTAATCATTAATTACAATCAGCAGGGTTATTACACTGTTGCATGCAAATACATTGCAATTGCAAATGCAGTCACGGTATATTTACACTGTAACTTCAGTGTAGTTAACTGACCCTTAAAGTGTATCCCATACATGTTACAGTTTTAACATCCTCCACCTCGTTCTTTCAGTGTATTGACCTTGTGGTCCCCTTCTGCTGTCATCTTCTATGTTTATATGTTTGAACAAAAGTTACGTTTAAAGTTAGATGCTGTTCATCACCCTTTATTAGTTTTATTATCCAAACCAAAGCATCTCATAATTTATCTTTGAAAATCAGAGCCAAACTTTTCACGCAAATTGAATTGTATAAAGGGCATATTAACAGAATTCCACAGACATGAATGCTCTGTTACCTATCAGAAGCACGCTGGTGTAACTGGGACTGGATTTTGGACTGGAAGGCGACAGTCTTGTACCTGGGAAGAGACACTGCTGTAACTGAGAGACTGGTATAACTGGGAGGAAGAAACACTGGTGTAACAGGAAGTAGACACTGTTGTAACTGGAAAACTGGCTGGCATTATAGTGAGGAGACACTGGTATAACTGAAAGCGTATACTGTCATAACTGGGATGACAGGAGATGCTGCTGTAACTGAGACACTGGAATAACTGGGAGGGGATACTAGAGCAACTGGGAGTACTCTACTACAAGCTGAACACTGCCACACTGGCATAACTGTAAGGAGACACAGTTATAACTGGGAACAGGCACCACTGTGGCTGATATACTGTATTGACTTATCTTGGAGGTGACAGGTATAACTGGAAGGATACATGGGTGTAAATGGCAGGTGTCACTGAAGTAACTGGGGAATGCTGGTGTAACTTGGAGGAGACACTGTATAACTGGTAGGTGGTACTATGGTAACTAGGAAATGCAGCAATATGTGGGGGAGGTGGAGACACTGGTATTTTTTAATTTTTTATTTATTTATTAAGGTATTGGATCCACCTTTGAGCCAAGGCTCTTTTACAAAGGTTTCACATCGGATTACATGGACATAAGAACATACAGGGATATGTACATAAGAAGTAGCATTGTAGCAGCCAGGGGGCTTTGTCAATTACCGAACAACACAAATGAGAAAAAACACTTAATGAACACTTACCAATATAGTTTCTTTGTGGTAACCATCTGAGTGTGGGTGGCTAGGCCAAAAAAACAGTGATGAGAGAAAGGGGAAAAGAGAGCAAGGGGAAAAGAGAGGGAGGGGAAACTGGGCATGGAGCAGAGTCAGTGAGAGGTGAGTGGAGGGGTTTGGGGAGGAAGAAAACGAGAGAGTAGGGGGGAGGGTAAGGGTAAGGTGGGGGGTGGGGGTGGGGAATTGACCAGCTAGTGAAACTGGGCATGGAGCAGGGTCAGTGAGAGGTGAGTGGAGGGGTTTGGGGGAAGATGGAAAGGAGAGAGTGGGGAGGAGGATAATGCAGGGGTGTGGGGGATTGACCAGCTAGGAGTAGCAGTCGCAGTAGGCACAGGTGATGCGGTATTGACGAAGACTGAGCTTAAAGGTGCCCAAGGTTGTTTTGTTTATAACTTCTGTTGGAAGTGAGTTGAACCAGGATGAGGCCCTGAATTTGAAGGATAGTTACCATGGGTAGTCCTGCAATCAGGAACAGTAAAGGAGAGGTTATTTGAACTCCTGGATTGTCGTGGACAACTATAAGGTTGCAGCAGAGCCTGAGCCCCATGGGGTAGGAAGTCCAAGGTTAGCTTTTTAGCTAGGATGCATGTTTGATATTTAATTCTCCCAGATATTTGGAGCCAGTTAGCTTGTTCATAGATTTCACAGATGTGTGCATGGTATAACTGTCAAGTGCCACTGCTTTGTTTAACTTTCATGATACAGGGTAATTATAATGGTAGTTGGTAACCTTACTTAATGTCTCTTTAACGTTTGACTGCTTTAGCTGGGAATGTAACGTGGTGGTGGAAGTGGCTTTTGTGGTTGTGATGCTACTGCTGCCCTGGCCAACAGGAACACACTGGAAAAAACACTTGCAGGTGAGGTGGATGCAGAAGAAATGTGTACTGTCTTGCTTAGGAGTCAAACTAAATACAGGGCTCACAGTTCTCTCCTCCTTTTCCTTGGTTACATCCCCTCCTGAAACCAAGCCATGAGTAACCAGCAATACCTGCTGCTTATGCTGTGCCCAATGAACTGTCTGTTTAGTTTAGAGATGGCTGTACTTCCCTGTTGTCCTAAGATGTGCTTCTACCTAAACATTTCCTTGCATATCTAGCAAACTGGGACACACAGATCCACCTTAACAACTGCAAAAAAATTTGCATGGCTGACATTCCAATTCAGCATTCTTTTCTGGCAGGGGCCTAGGGGTGGGCAAGGCGAATCCTTCTGCTGCTGCCCATCATCATTAACCTTTCCCTTAGCATCAGCATGTCCCCTTTTACCTAGAAGTCCCTTCACATTCTCTTGCTTACATGGTGGCAGTGGTGGGAGCTTCCAGTCACTTGAGGGCCCACTTTTTTCAGGGCCCTGGTGAGGCTGCCAAATATGACTGCGTATTGTATCATCATCAGCTCCTTCTGTACTCTCACTGTCAATGTCAGATTCTGATTTATCTGGCAGTAAAGCCTTAGTATGCACTCTATCTCTGCCCTCCTTCTTCTCCACAGTAACAGAGTGTGCAGGTGGCCTTTCCTCCTCGGCTTCAAATACTTTGTTCAGCACCTTCTCCTTAAGGGCTTTTACTGCATCCATCTCAGCCTTACCCTTTCACTTCTGAATTGAGATTGTACTGTCACCCACACCATTCCCCAATAGCTCCTGAGATTGTGACTTGAACATTACCGTGGCAAAATCCATGGTGCTTTTACATGATCCATGTCCATGCTCTGCCATAGAGCTTGATTTGGGATTATACACCGCCCCAAGAAAGCGTACAATTCTTTTTCCAACACCTGCTCATAAGATTGGAGTTTGACTATTCTGTGTGGGTGGAACAACTGGCACAAAACTGCTAATGCCACTCTCATTGTCAGTACTACCTTCACCACCATGTCCCAAGGATCTTTGGCCTAACAACTGCAAGCCCCCTTCTGTGTCTAGGGGTATGCCTAACAGTAACTTTGGTGGGAGGGGGCACTGTACAGCCAGAAAACAGTCTCAGGAAAATATTGCAACTGATTACCTGGGTCCAGGTGAGATGTCTTTGGGGGGGTACTGGGCCTTACTTAGCATCAAGGGGGTGTACAGCAGCTGTGGGGGCAAACTTGATTAATGCACAAGCACAATGAGTCAAATGATTAAGTCCATTGTCCATGCCAGGTTAAAAGAAGGAAAAAAATAGACTTCATATATTTGATTAACTCACTCTATGGAGTGGTGGGTGCAAATTACAGTGGTGGGAAACCATTAGGGTGTACTGCCCAGCACAGTCTGCAGAAAACTTTTAGTTGTTAAAAGCTCTTCCCTTGCAGTGCTCCCTCAGGGCCAAAGAGGCTCCACAATCCTGGCAGCAGCAAACACACATAGATGAAATGCAGGTTGCAGTTAGTTTTGTTCTCTCCAAACTCCCTTCTGTAGCTTTGAACGTCCCAGGGCGTTTTTGCTAGCCCGCCACCCCGTAGACCAGTGCAACTCTGCTTTTGGGCTGAATATGCTACCCAGCACCTCCATGTCAGACTGAAGTGCCACAGGAAAGGGAGACGTACTGCCACCACCATACTCCCTACAACACGGGCTGCCACCACCATGCTGCCCCAATGACCTGACCCCAGAACTTGCTCCACCATCGCCTGCTGACGAGAGACATGGGGACCCACTTGTGCCGCCCCACCAAGGTGCCAGAAAGTCACGAGGTGGGTCACTTTACTCCTTCCCAGGCTCTGATCCCTGTAGAGTCAGTCTCCCAAGTTGCTCTGAAGATCCCACACTGCCCTGACCGCCATATCCTCACGCCCGGTCTTTTGAGGGCAGCAGGCTGGGTGGCAAGCAGCCCACCCAGCCCAAGCCTCAGCCCTCATGGCTGAAACACATCGTCGCTTCCTTTATCTCTCTTCTTCTCAGGGGCTCCCCACCCCAAACCCTACCTTTTTATACTCTTAGGCTGAGGCCCTCCTGGTGGCAAGCAGGACCCTGGCTCCAGACACTATGACTACAATAAATTAACTAGTAAGCTCCCAGAGGGGACTTACACTTCCCCCCACACAAACCATTCACTTTCTGGTGAACCCCTACCAGCTGCCACCCCACAGCCTCCCAGAGGGGAGATATGTGCACTTCCCCCCTCCCCCAGAAAGTCAGGGGAGGAATACTGGAACACCGCCACCATGGTGGAACCCAATACCTCTCTAAATACAGACACTGTACTTACCCAAACATACCGCTATCGCTTTACTGACCTACGGGGTTCCATGGTAACCCACCTGCTGGTTCCCATGGATGGATTGCTAGGTACTACAGCCAGGGCATTCCACACCCTGCCCCCCACTACCAGCTCCCAAACTACCAAAACCTTAAAGTTGCTGCTGCCAGGAAGGGCTTACAGCATACCTACCCTTGCTAACATTGCATAGCAACAGGATTTTGTTAAACAGAATAAACAACAGAGTCATTTTAAATAGGTACAACACACTACAACTTTAAAGGCATAACACTTTTAAACTTTTTTGTTTATTTTTCTACTGTATTGCTTACTAACCTCTCACACATTGACTCATAAACCACTCACACAAACACGACACTGCCTTCTACTCACCCCACTAACCCTGGCCTTACACACACACACACACACACACACACACACACACCAATCTAGCTTACCTAACAGTTGAGAGGGGCATATTCCAGTCCAGCCTCCTCCTACTAAAGGTTACTGACCCAAACACATCCCTTTCTTTTTTCTTTCAGACAAAACAGCACACATAATAACTAACTGGGGAGTCAACCCCTTAAACTCACCCAGCATCCAGCAGTGGAGGTCCATCGTTTTTCAGTTCTGCCATTGCACCCAATGCATAGCCTGCATGGGGGGGGGGGGATCAGTCACTTAGGGCAGTCTATAAAGGAAACAGTTTTATTTCTGGGGTTCTAGGGCATAATACAATTTTGGATCAGGCTTAGTACGCTCTTCTCTGTCCTAGACCATTGCAAAAGTCTTAAACAGTGTCACACCAGTCCACACCGGTGAAATACACATCTGTTTCACTTTCCTGATGGCTTGTTGCTCATGGCCTCCCAGATCAAGTGCACTTCCTCTGCTTCTCTGCTTGACCTTGTCCAGGGCTCCTTTGAAGACCCAGTCCTCCTTGCTTTCCTCAATGATGTCCCAAATCCTGTCACACAAGTGTGAATAGTTTTTTCCTAGGTACTCCTTCTTGATCCTTCTTCTTACCCAGTGCTTGGCCTGTGATCACTCGAGTATGCTTCTCACACTGGTCCTAGGAAGCCAACTCCCCAATGTGTACAAGGAATAGCGAGGACAGATGGGTAGAGGGGGTCCATGTCCTTTTTGTATTTTTGACATACCTGCCACAGCTAAAGGATCGTGTCTGGGTATTTCAGGCTAGGGAAACAGTAAGACCTCGGGATATTCCACTCCCAAAGAGGATCATCAAAGGTGAAGGACCTAGCTTGGACACCCAGGGCAGGAGATACTTCATCCAGTCCTTCTGTGTCTTTCATGTGCTTGAGTATTCCTCAGAGATGACCTCCTCTACCTCCACATCTGTTTTCTCGTATACTGCAGCACCTGCAGTGGCAGGGGGGGGATCATTGAGTGGTCTTCTCAGTGCCTGCTGCTGATGGGAGGGTACCCTGAGCAGGGGCTGCTGATGACTTAGGCATCCCCCCCATAGCCTCTCCCTCTGCCATGGGGAAGGTCAGGCACTGGTGGAGGAGAAGGGCTGGGCAGACAGCTGGTGCATTTCTCTCCAGAGACTACTTCACCAGCTGCAGCTTCCACATCATCCCAGTTTTTCAAGCTGGATGTGTCTGTGCTGACCAAAGCTGAGGTGGTGGTGGTCCAACTCCAGGCAGGCTGATAAGGCAAGGTGGGCATGGCTGGAGTAGGCACTCCACCACTGACACAGTTTAAACAAACTGGTAGCACTTTCACATGTCCCCCTGTTTTGTGGCAGACCACACATCTCTCCAGTGTGCTACCCTTTTGAGCCACCTCCCATAACCAGGATAGCAGTGAAGCAGGAAGAGGAACCATCTTGTTCCCATCACCAGATGCTTCAGCCATTCTTTGTTCAGTCCTCATTCCCTCTTTGCTGCTGCTTGAGATATAGAGAGTCTTTTTGCAAATGAATTTCCCTTGAGCTGCAAAACACTTGTGGTTCTGTTCACTGTGGCTCTCCACAAAATGGCCCTGTCACCTCCAGTCAATGGCATATGGTCCCCAAAGTTCTGCATAAATTAATATATGCCTAATAGCCTATGCTGGCAGAAAATGGCACTGCATTGAGGGCGCAAAGCTTCACTGGTCTAAAATAGTGCCTAGTAGCAAAGAAATCTCCTGCACTGCTGTACCCTCACAGTTAAAGTCCAAGAGCAGTTTTGGCAACCCCTGAAATGAGCAGTTGAATTCCGGATGAGCCCCCTCATTGTAAGTCCTGCCTCCCGGTGTCTAGGAGTATGCCTGATGGTAACTTTGGTGGGAAGGGGGGCACTGTACAGCCAGACAACACAGACTCTGGAAAATATTGCAACTCATTACCTGGGTCCAAATGAGATGTCTTCAGGGGGGGTGCCGGCCTTACTTAGCAGCGAGGGGGTGTACAGCAGCTATGGAGCAAACTTGATTAATACACAAGCACAATGGGCCAAATGATTAAGTCCATTGTCTGTTCCAGGTTAAAAGAAGAAAAAAAATAGATTTAATTTATATATTTGATTAACTCACTCCATGGAGCGGAGGGTGCAAATCACAGTGGTGGGAAAACATTAGGACCTACTGCCCTACACAGTCTGCAGAAAATGTTTAGTTGTTGAAAGCTCTTTCTGTGGACTGGCCTGGTGGCATTGATGGTTGAGGCGCTAGACAGCACACCTCACGCCACGCCAATGACCTGGGTTCAGGAGTGGACTTGGGTCATCGGGGGTTGGCAGGGAAGGGGAGGATTGAGCACCCAGAGGACTGCTCTCCTCTCCTGGGGTGGGTATTTGGGGATGCATCACTCTGCAGCAGCTCCAGTGGAGACTGAAGGTACCACAGTAGCAAGTCACTTACAGGGGTGAGGTGGCAGCAGACGTCAACTAAGGGTACGCCCTCAGCACAGATGTCATTGCACATCTGTGTCTCATTGGGGATGTAACCAAGGTGGAAGACCCCGGTTTCCTTGGAGGCAATGGCAGGGCTCATGTGGCTGAGCACATATGCCCAGTGCCAGCCCTGATCATGACTCGACTTTCTGTGGTCCCCACCCGTCCTTTTTGGGGCCACAGAGGGGGGACCCATCACCTGATTCCTCAGTTGGGGAAGGGCACGGTAGGTGGTAGAGGTGATGCTGAGTGGGTCCCCACCAAAGAGATGCCCAGGACACTGGTGACTGGAGTGAAATAGAAAATTAAAAAAAAGAAAAAAAAGCAGCTCTCCCCCTGCAGTGCTCCCTCAGGGCTGAACAGGCTCCACAATCCTGGCAGCAGCAAACACACATGACAGAAATGCAGGCCATAATCAGATCTGTTCTCCCTGAACACCCTCCTGCACAAAACTTGCTTTCTCTTCCAACGTTCACTGGGACTAATCTCACACTCCACACAGTGCACTACCAGCTACAGGGTATAGAGTAGCTGAATACCTTACACGGTCCTCCCCGCACTGGGGGTTTGAATTTGGGGCTCCCATTAAGGTTATTTTCTCCTCTTTATAAATCAAGTCTCCACAGAAGATGCCAGTTCCCCTCTATCCAAGCCTTAGTGCTGCTCCAAGCATCCCAGGGTGTTTTTGCTAGCTCTGGCCACCCTGGAGACCCGTGCAACTCTGTTCTTGGCCTAAATAGACTCCCCAAGACCTCCATGCCAGTCTTAAGTTCCACAGGAAAGGGAGATAGGCTGCCATCACCATCATACTCCCTACAACACGGGCTGCCACCATTGTGCTGCCCAATAATCTGACCCCAGAACTTGCTTCACACTTGCCTGCCAATGAGAGACATGGGGGACCCACCTGTGCTGCTCCACCAAGGTGCAAGAGAGTCATGAGATGGACCACTTTACTTCTTCCTAGGCTCTAGCTACCATGGGCACAGGCAGTCCCCAAGTTGCTTCAGACTCCACCCGGCCCTGACAGCGACATCCTCATGCTGGTCTTTGGGAGCAGTGGGCCAGGGTGGGGAGTGACCCACCCTGGCCCCAAACCTCATCCCTCATGCCCAAAACACATTGCTACCTCCTCTATCACTCTCCTTTTCAGGGGCTCCCTGCCCCAAAACCTACCTCTTTATACCCTTGGGCTGAGGCCTCTTCGGTGGCAGGAAGGGCCCTGGCTCCAGACACACTATGGCTGCAACAAATTAACTACTATGCTCCCAAAGGGGGCTTACACACCATTTCCCACATGTCTACCACTACAACTAGCCCCCCTACAGACTTTTCACTTCCTTTCTTATCCTTTCCCACTACGATGAAAAAGGCTTTCACATTACAAAATTAGATATACTGAATAGTTTTCAAAAGGGCAGACATACAGAAACAAGTACAGAACTGAGAAAGAAAATCATAAAAATTCTTCCCAATAACAGCACAAAAGAGCAACAATATGTTTTTATTAAACAATTAAAAGTGTAGAAAGCTATTTCATTTTAGATCATGAAAAGTGTCTCTTTCTGGCCACAAATGTGAAACAAATTTAACAGCAGGTCTGTCTCCTTCAGGGACTACTGCAGAACTGGACAGAGTAGGAGGGTGCAGTCACATGTGAGAGAACTGGTTGCTATTGTGCTAGAACATGCCGATATTCCATTCTGGCTCCTGTAAGTCTACTGCACCCATGTGACTTGAGCTGCTTGCGGAATCATTTTTGTATAGCGTCTATAGAGTTCAACACCCAACTGCTGAATTTTGGCCTAAACAGTCAATAACATTGTTTGTGTTGTTTAGGTAGGAAGATCAGTGTCACATAAGAGAGGGAGGGAGGGAGAGAGAGAGGAGGGGGTGCTTTTTGTTGTGATTAAAATGTTTTTTAATTTTTTTGACAGATTGTACATATTATACAGTAAAATCATGTCATTTAGTAAAGCTGAAAATGACAATCCTTACATGTATATATGTATATATATATATATATATATATGATAGGGGAATAGGTATATAACAAATCAATAACTTTTGGGATTGGCGGAATCCAGAGAAGTATCGTTTGTTCCATTTATATGCATTTTTCCACAAAAATCCTTGTGATTGTTGTTGTGACCATGTCCTTTGGCCCTTGAGTTTTTGTCCTTCAGTTTATGGTACCCCCTGCCAGTTCCCCTTGATTGTTAGATCAGCTTATGGAATGAACTCTGGTCTATGTTCCATTACCCATATTATCCAGCTATTCTATAAATTACTAAATTCCTGACTATTGTGTCATATCTCAGACATGAACGCTTCCATTTTATATAGTCTTATATTTATATATGCTTTAGGCATCTTCCCAGATATTTTTAGTGATCATTGCTTGACCTACTGTGTCATGAAGGTGCGTCACTCCCACTCAGTCCCCAAATACATATGGCACCATTCCCTAAGGGCGCTTGACACAAACGCTCTTCTACAAGTTCTGCTCAGAGCTAACTGGTCACACGTATTCTCAGCCACTAACATTGACACAGCCCTCATCTCATTTGTCAGCATCTTCACTGGAATCTGGAACATTCATGCACCCCTAAAAAAAGCATATGCAAATGCATCCATCATCCCTGGATAAATGCCACCTTAATTGCCCACTGCAAACTGCACGATCATGCATGGGCTACCTACAAATCCACTCTGTCTCAAGCAGACCTCCAGGCATAGGGGGTCATTAAGAAACAAGTGCACAAAGGCAATCCGTGCAGCCAAAGCTGTTTATTTCGAACAACTCCTCCATTCTACCAAAGGCTCTCCCCACAATTTCTGGAAATCAATCCACTCTCTCATTGACCCCCCCCACCCAGTCAACCACCCCAGTCCTCATGTTAGATGGTTCTATTGTCTCAGATCCAGATGCTGCAGCTAACATCCTAAACAAGCATTTCATCTTATATGCACTCCCTGACATCCCCACTGTAGCCCACCCTGACCCTAACTCCCCCCCCCCACTCTGCTCTCTCCTAGTGGTCATCATTTCTCCCCTTCTCCCAACAGGAAGTATACAGTACTTTATTGTCACTAAACCCAGCCAAAAGTAGCCCTGATTGCATCAACCCTAAGATTCTTTGTATCTCCACTCCCACCATTATCTTCCCCCTTACACACCTGTTCAATCTCTCCCTTTCTTCAGGTATAGTCCCCCTGGCTTGGAAATTCGCAAAGGCCATTCCCCTCCACAAAGGCAGTGACCCTTCCTGTCCACGGAACTATTGCCCAATCTCCCTCCTCCCTTTGCTTGCAAAGCTACAGTAATCCCTAATTCACTCTAGGGTCTCTGATTTCCTCACCTCCACCAATACTCTCTCCCTACTCCAAGCTGGTTTTAGGAGAACCACTCTACCACGTCCTCCTTACTGCATGTCACAGATGCCATTCTCTCTGGAATGGATCGGGGTCACATCACAGCCGCCATCTTCATTGACCTGGCAAAAGTATTCGACTCGGTGTCCCACCCACTCCTGATCTGTAAGCTCTACTACGTTGGCTTGGCAACACCTGTAGTGAACTGGTTTAGTTACTACCTCACGATCTGGAGCCAGTCTGTCCAGGTAGGCTCTGCCCTGTCTTCTCCCCTCCCAATACTTGCTGGAGTCCCCCAAGTCTTCATCCTGGACCGTGTTCTGTTCTTCCTCTTCATAAATGACCTCCCATCAGTTTGCACAAATCCACATGTATGTGAATGATATGATCAGCTATACTTCTGGCCCCTCAAACCCTGATGTAGAGGCCCCCCTCCAACTTGACTTCAACAGTGTGCTGAATTGGTTCCAGGTCAACAATTTGAGGGTAGAGAGTCACGTGACACAGCCAACTGTATAGGACGCACTCCACCAGAGCTCCGATCGCCCGGCTTAAAAATCTCACTATTTAAGCTTAAATCTCAATGGAAAAACCACTTTGGTGATCCATACCAATCGACTCAAAGGCACAGGATATCCCTGACAAAGGAGATTGGGAAATGGATGCGGAAATGCGGCAGGCGGAGCCCAGACATACCCCGCCAGTTACGCCGGAGAAGCAGCCAAAGAAACCCCGGGTGCATACTAGTCTTACAGGCAGCTCGCTCACTGATTCAGCCCCCTCCACAACAATCGCTGAACCAATTTTACTTACTCTGGACTGTTTTCTTGCTGAATTTCAACCTTTTCGGGAAAGGTCCATTCTTTGACCTCTGAAGTAAAAACAATATCAGAACCTATGGAAGATACAAGTAGACGTACCACAGACTGTGAAACCTGCATTTTCTCCCTGGAGAAGCAGATTGACAAAATGGATAACTTTATTATCATCACTTGCCATACAATAAAAAAATTAGAAAACAAGCTAGAAGATCTTGAGGGGGAGAAGCAGAAGGAACAATGTGGTTGTGATTGGCAAACCCGAGAGGGAGGAAGGCTCAGACACTTTAATGTTCATGCAAAGGCTATTTACTAAATTAGCAGGGCCTTCCCCTTTCAGGCCCAAGTATACTCTGGAAAGAGATCATCGTGCTCTAAGGCCCATGCCTTCCTCCAATGCTCCACCTAGGCCATTGATCTGCCGTTTCCTTAACTTTTTAGAGAAACAACATGTTTTGCAAAAGCTACGAAAAATATAAGAAGTCCTCTGGGAGGGAAAAAAGATTAGAATTACACAAGATCTCCCTACAACTGGTCATCAGTGCCGCTCTCTATTCCATCCCATTGTTTGAAAATGCTTGGCTGCAGGCATAAAATTCCAAATGATACACCCCGCCAAACTGCAAGTGTAATTGGATGACTCCTGGTCCTTCTTCGAAGAATTAGACCCTGCACTAGCTCATCTTAAGCAGAAATGCCCCTCATTGTTCCCAGACCATTGAAAATATATGGGTGTTAAAGGGGTGTTAATTCAGTTTTTTAACAGCACAAAGGATCGACTGGACTTTGATAATTGAGTACCGACTAGTGGGAAGAAGGTTATTCTGTCAGTACATGCAAACCCTCACTTTGGACATGTAATAAACCAAAGGGACTTTGCTCCTGGTCTCGCCATGTCCTGCTCATCATCCCTGCCTGTAAGGGACGCTGCAATACTGCTCTAAAGAACTGACTTTATTTTATTTCCGACATAAAGGGGGTAGTTCCTAATATCTTTTTTTCAACATTTTTGGATTGACACTTCAGTTTCCCCCTTGAATATCAGTCTCCCCTAACCCAAGAGGGCATGAATATATAGATATGACTCATATTCATTATCTGAACAGTCGGGGAGACAAGATCCCAACTAGAACTTTAGTTGTTTTTTTTTTTCCTAATTTTGTTTATTCTTTCAAGGTAATCTGTTTCAGTACTAAGCTGCCTTTACTGGTTCAGGAGACCTTTATCCTGTGGGGGAGCTATTGCTTCTCCCTTTGTACCCTACCTGTTATTATACAAGCACGGAGGATAGTTTCTATACTATATGTGTTGTGCATGTTGTTTTAAGCCTATAAAGTGATCTGCAACCCAGATTTTAATTTTATTCCATGCCTGGATTACTCTTAATGGAGTGCTTCTTCAACTCCTACTTGGATGCATCCACAAATTAAATGAGTACCTGTAATTTTTTTTGCTTTAAAGTTTTACCTAACTTCATTTCTTCTTGGGCGGGGGGTAGTTGGGGGGTTAATTAATGGTTTGTTAGGGTATTTTGGGGACATTTTGGAGGACATTTTTGGGATATTTGTCTTAATTATGGGGGGGTGGTGCCATCTCAGATGCTGTACATTGAATGTTAGTTGGTTACAGCAGTTTACTCTATTAATATAGGAATATGACACAGTCTTTTAAATTCTGTACATGAAATGTAAAAAGTGCAAGACATCCTTCTAAACGTATGAGGTTACTTAAACATTTAAATAATATACAATGTGATGTAATTCTCTTACAAGAAACCCATCTATTGCAATCTGAGGAGACCCTTTTGAGGAGACAGCAGGTTGGACAGGTTTTTGCTGCAGGTGACTCCCGGAATAGTAAAGGGGCAGCTATCTTGTACATCAGGGCCTTCCCCTTTAGATGCAACCAATGCCTTAGAAATAAAAATGGTAGGTATGTACTGGTGATAGGTACAATCCACACATTACAGATTCTTATAGGCAGCATTTATGGACCCAATTCAGACTCCCCCTCATTTGTTTGGAACTTCTTTCAGTTCCAACACCATTTTTGCATATACCAGTGCTTCTGGGCAGATACTGGAATGTTCCCTTTGACCCCAGCTTAGACAAATAATCAGGCTGTAAACCTCATGGGCTTTCCTCAGCACAAAGAGCCTGGAGAGATTTAGTAGATCATATGGGTCTCTATGATCCCTGGAGGACTTTGCACCCTACAACAAGGGAATATACTTTCTGCTCAGCAGTCCATGGCTCGGCCTCGCACCTCGACTATTTCTGGTTGAGTAAATCTTTAATACATGGGCTAATGGACAGTAGAACAGAGCCAGAAATAGGACTGGACCACTCTACGGTAACATGTACTCTTTCTCAGTCCTTAAATTGGGGTATGGACAAACAATGGAGACTTAATAACCAATTGCTAAAAAACAAAATAATTACCGATAATATACTGATTGCTCTGGCATCTTTTAAAAAGGAGAACTGGGGTACTACCTCCTCCCCATCCATGGAATGGGGAGCACTGAAGTGTTATATAAGGGGAGAATTCATTAAATGGGCAGCTAATAAAAAAATGTACAGAGATCCAGGAGACCAAAAATCTCCTAGACCAAATTAGGGAAATAGAAAAACACCTATCCAGAACTACCCCAGACTCCGAGAAAGAGGCCCTCATCAAAATTCAAAATTAATACTCTGAGTTACTTAGGGAAAAAGCAGAATGGGCTATTTTAAAAACTAAGGCCATTTACACTGAACATTGGGAAAAGCAGGAAAACGTTTGGCTCTCCGTCTTAAAAAAATGGAAGCCTCAAAATGCATCACTGCATTACAAAGCAGCCCCTCCGACCTACCAGTTACCCAGGCCAAAGATATTAATAAAGCTTTTCAGAACTATTATAAAAGGCTATATGCTTGCATGCCTAATCGCCCCTCTTAACAAGCTGTTGATCATTACTTGGAGGGTTTGCCGCTTCTCACTTTAACTCCGAGTCAAATAGAGAGTTTGTCTGAACCATTCACCGAAGCTAATATAATCCATGTGATCAAAAATTTACCCACAAGCAAAGCTCCAGGCCCAGATGGGTTTTCCATGAATTTCTACAAAAAAGTCGCCCCTCCAATTAGCCCCCTGGTTACTTGCATTTTTTTCTTCTATGCTATATGAAGCAAAATTAGATCCCAATATTTTAGACGCAACAATAATAGTCCTTCCAAAACCAGGTAGAGCCCCTTCCCAGATATCTAATTATCGGTCCATTTCCCTTCTAAACACAGACCTTAAAATCCTGGCCAAATTATTTGCACTGAGGGTTGAAAAAGTTCTCCCATCCCTTATCACTTCCGACCAAGTAGGTTTTATGAGGGTTAGATCCTTGGTGGATCACCTTTGTCGACTCTTTCACATCTTCTCCATGTCCAAGAATTCCCCTCAGGCCATGGCTCTGGTTTCTTTGGACACGGAGAAAGCCTTTGACAGGATCAATTGGCAGTTCTCATTTAGAACCCTGCATAGATTTAATTTTCCTACTCAATTTATTTCATGGTTAAAAGTTATATACTCCGCTCCTAATGTAAAGGTTTTCTGCAATGGCACTCTCTCTTCTAGTTTCCCCTTGGAAGCTGGAACACGTCAAGGCTGCCCCCTATCCCCCCTTTTATTCAATTCATATTTAGAGCCCCTCATAGTGCCCATTCAAACATCCCCTGGTATAAATGGGATACAGATAGGTTCCATTAATACCAAAATAGCAGTATATGCGGATGACATCTTGCTCCATATTAAACAAATTAAACCCTCCATACAGACACTGTTAGGCACTGTGCAGGAGTATAGTTCTCTCTCTAATTACAAGCTCAATGCAGAAAAAACACTAGTTTCTCCCCTCAATCCAAAAGTATTGAAGTCAGAAGTAACTGAACAGGGTTTAAGATGGGCCCCCAAAACAATAAAATACTTGGAAATTTATCTGTCATCCAGTGATTCCCAAAAGTGGATACTGAACTTGGATGAATTACATAAATTCGTCCAACAGGACCTGAAGTGCTGGCAGGTCCTCCCATTAACTCTATGGGGCCAGGTGAATATTATTAAAATGAATATCCTCCCATGCATTTTTTACCCCCTAAACCACTTGAATATGTGGCTACCCAAATCATGGTTCAAAAATACTTACAGTAGTCTATCTGATTTCCTATGGAAAGGGAAAACCCCAAGACGTGCTTTTCATAAACAAAGTCCAAGAGGGTAGCATCTTTCAAAAAAAGAGGTGTGCAAGAACAAGAGGGCACAATTTGAAGCTAGAGGGGGGGCGGCTCAGAGGTAATTTAAGGAAGTATTTTTTCACAGAGAGGATTGTGGATGCATGAAACGGCCTTCCGGAGGAGGTTGTGGAGTCAAAATCAGTGGTGGAATTCAAGCATGCATGGGACAGTCATAAGGCAATTCTGGGGGGTGGGGGTAAGAAGAAGTAGGCTGCTGGTTAACTAGGATCTGCAGCTTATCCAGTAGGTAGGGAAATGGACAGACTGGGTGGGCCAAGCGGTCCTTATCTGCTGTCAAATTCTATGTTTCTATGTTTCTATGTTTCTATAAATTGGCTGCCCCAAGCACCTCGGTGGTTTAAAACTCCCCCACTTCACCTTATATTACTAGGCGAGCCATTTAAGTAAATATCTCCGATGGTCATCACCCCTTGTTTCTCAGAATTCATTGAATTACACTCCATCTTGGATAACCATAGAAAAAGAGTCAGCAATCTCAGTAGGAATAAACCCATCTGCCCTGCTTTTTCTGAAATACAAAAGCCTACCTGTTCTATTACGAAACAGCCCACTGGGACACTCGGTTCATATACATAACCAACTTTGTGTAACTTTATGATACAACAACTCACAAGATCTCTCCCAACCTATTTTCCAAAAGCCTAATTTTAAAATGGGGGAAAAACAATCCTTGGACATTGGATCCCTCCTTTAAATAAGTGTAAGTTTCGGGACTTTTGTATTCCAAATCAAGAATGGCTAGATATTGCAAGTCTTCTAACTTCCTTCAGTCTTTCCAATAAGTGGGTATGCCAATTATTTCAAATTCGTCATATATTAATAAAGTTTTATGGAAATATACCCCCTCCGGATGACCCTAATGAGTGGTTCTCAACAGGGAGAATAATGGCCTCAGCTCCACATGCTGTCTTCTCTCTATGTACTCTCCTCTACCTGCTAGTTTTCCCAGTATCGAAATGTCAGCTCCAGGGCCTAAAATTTGGGAATCCTGTCATAAATTAATCACGCAAGACAGACTTTGATTAATGCAAATGCAGTTCATGAATGACATGTATTTAACCCCGTTTAAAATGTATAAAATGGGAAGAGCAGAGACTCCTAAATGTAATAGATGTAATGATGATATTGGCACTCTGCTTCACATGTTCTTGGAATGCCCAAATATCTCCCTGCTCTGGGATCTCATTAAAACTAAAATGGATCCCTTGTTGGGTCTACAAGACTACTTCACACCCAAAGCTTGCCTACTAGGTGATTTTACAGGTTTTTCAACTATGACCAGAAATTTCCAGTTTACTTTAATCACTATGTCTGTTAAAAAAACATTCTAAAACACTGGAAGGACTCACTCCAGCCCTCGTACTCCGAATGGTTGTAGGGATTCCTTCACAGCCTATGAATGGCAAAGATGATCACTAGCCTTACAAATTGAATGGGATTGTATAAATAAAGATGATAAACTTTATTTGTCTTGTACACTCTATAATAGAGAGTTTAAATGTGTCACTGTTTCACATAGGGAAAACCAGCTTTTATACACGGGATATCTATAAATGGTACTGAACATGTTTTATTCCTTCCTCTCCCTTTATTTAGGGATTGGAAAGAAAAGGGAATCACCTTTTA
Organism: Neoceratodus forsteri; assembly: GCA_016271365.2. Classification (NCBI taxonomy): domain Eukaryota; kingdom Metazoa; phylum Chordata; order Ceratodontiformes; family Ceratodontidae; genus Neoceratodus; species Neoceratodus forsteri. The sequence goes on along the minus strand of CM057450.1, from coordinate 1,178,819,052 downwards.
TCTGGCACCAATAAGAAGATGGTGGGTGAGGGAGGTGGGGGTAGTAAGTAGTCCAGGAGGAATGTTTGGGTGGGGGGAAGGGGGAGAGGGAGATGAGGTTTGTTAATCTTAATCCTGTTTTAAAATTTTCTCTTCTGTAACTATCTGGACGCAGATACCCTAAATGTAATTATTTGTGTATACAGATGTGTCTGGATGAGTACAAAAAATTGTATAAACATTGAATTAAAAAAAACAAACAATTTGAGGGTAAATATGAAGAAAACAGTATCTATGACCTTTGGGTCAAGACATAGATACTCAGCACTCTTGTTGTCCCCTGTCTTTTCCACCCCTGATGGTCCCCCCTCAAAGTAGTCTTCTGCATTCAAATACCTTGGGGTATGGCTGGACAATAAGCTAGATTACTCAGTCCATATTGACACCTTGCACTCTAAGCTCTGTCCAAAACTACTGTATGTGTAATGTACCGCAGTAAGGACTGCCTTCGCCCTTCTGTGCATTGCAAACTGGTCACGAAAACCATCTGCCCCATGTTTGATTATGCAGACTTTATCTACGGCACAGCACCTGCCACTTTCCTTGCAAGACTTGACACCCTCCTAAATTCCTTCTGCCACTTTACCACAACCCCCCCCTTTCCGCACTCACCACTGCTCCCTCTTCTCATCACTGTCTAACCCTCCCCTTTTCTAGTGTTGCTGAACACACTCCTTAGCATTTATTGCCAGACACTGGTTTGGACTTCTTCTCTCCTATCTTTCCTCCCTTCTGTCTCCAGCCAGGCCCTCCCCCTACCCACTCCGCTCCAGGGCATCCCAATCTTTCTCCCCTTCCCTCCCACACTCTGCGGCAGGTCAGTCAGCCTTCTCCTTCCGTCTAACCTCCCTCTGGAACCAGCTTTCCCCTACCTTCTGGTTAGCCACCTCACTTCCAGTATTCAAGCACCTGCTCCAAAGTGCTGCAGCTACTCCATGCCACTACCCTTAATTCTCTCCCCTTACTAGCTCTGACTTGTTTGCACTGTAACTCTCTTTCTTTCTTATGCATATCACAACTGCTAATGCACAAATGTATTTGATAAATGCACTTTTGAATATGTATTCTGGCTGTATCTTACAATGTGTTCATTTTTTTATGTCTGTTTACTTATGTTTATTGTACTCATTTACTCTGTTCCCCATGTCACACCTGGAAACAAACCCTGGCTCAGTGTGCCTTTCCCAGTTACCAAAGTTTAAATAAATAAATAAATATAATCCCATTGTGTTCATGTTGGTGGTAGTGGTTGTAACCACAAATGAAAATGATGGCATTTTAGCCGCTGTCACCCATATATCTAGTAACGTTTTATGACTTTGTTTGTTTGTGACATGATCTGGAGAGATCAAGAATAGTGCTGCCTGAGGTGTTAGACAAGCAAAGTCTTGTATCAAGGAATTAATATCCTTTTCTACCTTCTCCCAGAATTTTTGTAAGACAGGGCACTCCCAGAAAACAGGTATGTGTTGTAGGGTCCTGGGCACATCCCTGCCAGCAAAGCACCTCAATTTGCCTTATATATTTTGCAATAATATGAGGGGTTGTGAGAATACTTAATTTTGGGTTTTCTTCCGTATTCTTGACAGGTATAGGTTACGACTGGAAATAACATATTTGATACATTCGGTGTCACCCAGAAGAAGACACTCATGTGACTGCATTGCTCATGGAATAACTTTCCATGGAGTTTGATAGTGAGTAGCAGAATAAATACTACAGACTACAGGACCCAAGGCAGCATGGTTTCACCAGGGGGAGGTCATGTCAGACCAACCTCATTGAATTTTTTGACTGGGTGACTAGGGAGGTGGATCAGGGGAGGGCAGTGGACATGTCCTATCTGGACTTCAGCAAGGCCTTTGACACTGTGCCACATAGAAGACTATTACACAAACTGGGGAATATGGGTGTGGGCAGGACAGTAGTGTGGTGGGTAGGTAACTGGCTGGGTGGCAGGACACAGAGGGTGGTGGTAAATGGCTTTCACTCCACAGAGGGAAGAGTGACCAGTGGGGTACCACAGGGATCAGTGCTGGGACCGTCCTATTCAACATCTTCATCAGTGACATTGCGCAGGACCTAGAAGGCAGAATTTCACTGTTCACTGATGACACAAAGCTCTGTAACAGAGTAGACACACCAGAGGGTGTAGACATAATGAGAAGCGACCTGCAGAAACTTGAAGAATGGTCAGGGTTTGGCAGTTGAAATTCAATGCAAAGAAGTGCAAGATAATGCATATGGGGCACAAAAACCCTGGCACAATGTATCAGTTGGGAGGTGAGGATATAGCATGCACCAAGCAGGAAAGGGATCTTGGGGTTGTCATCTCAGATGACCTCAAGGTAGGGAAACAGTGTGACAAGGCAGCAGGTAAAGCAAATAGGATGCTGGGATGTATAGGCAGGGGCATCACCAGCAGGAAAAGGGAGGTCATAATTCCGCTATACAAGACACTAGTGAGGCCCCACCTGGAGTACAGTGTACAGTTCTGGAGACCATACCTACGTAAGGACATAGACAGAGTAGAGAAGGTTCAGAGGAGGGCAACAAAGATGGTATGGATTGCATCACAAGTCCTATGAAGACAGGTTGAAGGAACTGAACATGTACTCCTGGAGGAGAGGAGGAGAGAGGGACATGATAGAGACATACAAGTATCTTACAGGGAGGAACAGGGTACAGGAAAACACTATTTTTAAGCGAAAAAGATGTTCCAGGACTAGAGGGCATGGGATGAAGTTGGAGGGAGGACGATTCAGAGGAAACATGAGAAAGAATTTCTTCACAGAACGGGTGGTGTACAAGTGGAACACCCTGCCAGAGGAAGTGGTGGGGGCTGAAACAATCACGGGATTTAAGAATGCATGGGATAGACATAAAGGAATTCTGGAGGTCGGGGTAAGGGGCAACAGACTTCTAGGAAAACAAACTGAACTTACAAGCTCAAGTGGGCAGACTGGGTGGGCCATAGGCCCTTATCTGCCAACACTGTCTATGTATCTATGTATCTATGTATAAATACATTGAACTACTGAATGAATGCTATGTTAACTTTAGGTGAAATTCAGTTCCACAGTTTCTGTTATTCATTTAACAATTCAGTTGGAAATTCTGCGGAAGATGATGAAAATTGGTGGAAATTTGGAATGTCAGATTTTGTGAAGTCTCAATTTGCAGAGTAAACACTGCATTACAAACTTTAATGCCTGATTAACATGTTGAAAACATCTCATTAGTAACTTTGATTTCAAAACCTTATTAATATGTTAGCATCCAAATTAAGGTTCACCACAGTTCTAATATGCCCACCCCACTCCCAAACTGCTTTCACAAAGCAGCATCTTCTCAGTAAAAAAAAAAATTTAAATACAAATTGCCTGCCCTCACTGCTTTTTCACCACAAGCCTTTTGCAGTACAAAAACAGGAGGGACTTTGCAACACATTAGTTTAATTTACAACTTTTCAGAGCAAAATAAGGCTGTTGTCAACAATGTAAAGTAAAAACAAAATAAAAGAACATATTATCCAGTTTCCAGAAAAAAAGAACATTTCAGATTACAGTGCAGATGTTTCCAGAAGACACAATGTAAGTAAAAACCCAGACATGTTTCTCATCATAAAAATGGGTAAGTATATCAGTGTAAAGTGAACATTTTTGTTCTACAATCACAGCACTTGAACAAACAAAACTTTGCAGATTGCAAACGGGTATTGCTAAAAGGTGCAGTTTAACTGAAAACAAAAAGAGTTATGGTTGAAAAGTTGGCAGTAGACAACAGTGGAAAGTGAAACTCAAACCAGCTTTGTTCCACAGTTACCAGCTTTATAGTGTATGTTAGAACGTTGCATTGCATCGAAATCTAACTTTACTTAGAGTTGTTGTACCATCGATGTGATGTCACAATGTTGTTATACTGTCGTGAGTACATCACATCGATGTACAACAGCACAGACCTCTGTGCGCATGCGTGAGTCACGGTTCATGGAGATGACAAACAAGGCACCGCAGTTCATCGGAACTCAGTAAGTGATGTTTTTTTAAAGAGTGGCCGGCACACAGCAGGACAGCTGTATTTGTTTTGAAATATTTACGATTACACGGGAGGGAGTGCAGTGTATTTACGGACACGGGCGGAGAGGGGTAGGGGTCACCAATATCACGGCATGACTGTAGAGGCAGTCAACAGCTAATTTGTTTAGTGTTGCTCATACACTATAAAAGACAGTGGATGGGCAACAGTAAACAACAACACTGTGTTACACTTCTCGAGGTTTTCACGCCAACCGAAAACCTCTCGAGTTTCACTCTTGAGGTTTTCTTGGTTGTCATGACAACCTCTCGAATCGAACGACAGTGTTGTTGTTCACTGTTGCCCATCCATTATCCTCTATGTTCCACACAGTTAACAGCTTAATGCCAGTCAGTGGCAGCCAGTTTACAACATACATTTTAAATTTTAAAACTGACCTTTCATTGTAAGTTGATCATTCAGAGAAGAGAACTGATTATCCCATTCTGTTTTTTACCAAACTGGGAAAAAGGAGTGGCTACATACCTTCACAAACACTCAGAGAAAAGGCAGTGACAATGTGAACCTGAACACAAGCTTTTTTCCACAGTTTCCAGCTTTATATCAGGCAAAGACAGACAGTTCACAAAACATACACTTTAACTTGTAAAAGAGTTAATTTTCAATGAATAAACGATCATTCAGAGAAGAGAAATTAGCATGCTGTTCTGCTTTCTACCTAGCAACCCGAGGATAGGAGATATGCTGGCAACATCATCTGGAGGCAAGCACCCTTCTTTCAAAAGTGCAGCCATTCCACAGTTATACTATCATTTATTTTATATCTGCCTGCTGTTTGCTACAGCCTGCAGTAAACTGCTGAACTGCAGTTGTTTTCCAACTCTGCTTGAGCCTGAACCCATTCCAGCCTTGATTCCTGGTCCTGCCATTGCACCATCACACTCAACCTGTGCTGGTAAGTGGGGAAGGCTACTGGAGGGTGGGAGGCATGGCCAGTGGCATCATCTGGAGTGTGGCGCCCTGCTTTCAGAAGCACAGCCACTCCAGAGGGAGGCTCAAGGGGAAGGTCTTTAAATGTGGTTTCCATATACAAAGGCATTTTATTTTTGAATGTGTATCCATTGATACTGAAGACCTTTTGATTTTATAAGCACTTAGAGTCTAAACATTTCTAAAAATGACAATACAGGGGATTTCTATAATATGTAGCACAGGGCTCTTAATATTTTTGCTGGGTATCTACATGCTGAGTGGCCTGAGTAATGTGATGCAGAGGATCTTTTTGATTGAGGGAAATGGTGTCAATAATGGTGGGGGAAGAGACACTATTTAGTCATGGGGAAGCCCTCTGTAAAAAGGGATTGTTCAGTCTGGGTATGCTGAATAATAGGGACAAACTATGTATGGGATACTTTATCAGGAATATAAGTTTACAAAACCCTTTTCAGGGACATATAAACTAATCCAGGACCAGTAAAAAAATGTTAGCAGAGGGTAAGTTTAATTTTAAAAACTGGTTTAAGGTGGGGGATTGAAGTTAACTCATTTAAATGTATGGAGCCTAGTAGTGAAGATGCATGAATTAGAGGTGTGGAAGCATATTTGTGCTCCAGATATTTTGGCTATTAGTGAGTTGGTTGATTGTAATTTATTAAGGCTTGATGGATGCAGTTTTTTTAGAAGCAGTCACACAAGTAAAAGAAGTGGGGTCTTACTATCTATATCATGGATTTTTTGGGGGTCAGTGTGCTTGACATGGCCATGGTCTCTTTGGGATGTGAGAGCTTGTTTATTGAAGCTACACTGGGCAAAACTAAAAAACAACTGATTGTGGGATGTATTTTTAATCCCACCCCCAGACTAAAATGCCTGGGCTTGGGGAATTAGTAAATGTGCTGGGCAATCTTAAACGTAAGGACATTGTATTACTGGATGAACTCAATTTGAATTGGGTGGGTTCTGATAATAGTAAATATAAACATATTTTGCAGAAAGCAAATCTTATACAGGTTGTAAAAGATGTAACTAGAATGAACAACAGGACTGGCATGGACTCGCTGATTGATTGGGTAGTAGTCAACAATATTAGAAATGTATTTTGCTCAAGGACTATGCCCTGTTCAATCAGCAACCACATGCTGGCTTATTATGTCTGGAGCAAGAAGAGACGCAGTGGAGAGGGCAAAATACTAACTACTGAAACAGTCATAGAAGACATAATAACTACTCGGTCACTGAAGAGACTCTGAATAAGATTAAAACTGCTTTTAGATTAGTTAACTGGGATGTTTGGGATAATACTGAAGATGCAAATAGGGCATTTGAATACTTTTTAGATGTATATAACAAAGTACTTGACAAACCTGCTCTATTAAAAAAGAAAAGAACATATGGAGCTGCCAACAGACAGCTTTCCTCTCCAGGGAGATGTGGTGGCTACCCTTAGCTAATGGTCACCTCCTGGTGGAGGTCAAGGGCAGCTCAGACCCAGAAGGTGCCAGGCACTAGGCCAATGGGGTGGGGGATAGGGGTCATTACCGGGGCCATAGAATGCATGCATGCCTACTTCTGGGGCCCCTGGGAGAAAATGAAGGGGAAAAACACACCCAACAGCAGGGTGAAGATCGACTCCCTGCAGGTGCCGCTCCCAGACTGGGCATAAGGTAAGCCCCAGTGATCCCGGGGGACAGGGCTGGGGGGGTCAATCGGATGGGGGCAGGCAGAAAGGCGCAAAAATAGTGGTAGTCATGATAAAAGAAAAGAAAAGAACATGCAGCATAAAAAAATAGTTGGTTAAGTAGGGAGTTAATTGACATCCTAAAGTGCAGGGACGTCACATGGGTGCAATTCAAGCATACAAACAAAAAAGAGGACTGGAATAATTTAAGGGAATTGAGAAACATATGTAAAAAATTAATGAAAAAAGCAAAAGTAGATCATTACAAAAATGAACAGGCAAGTAATGTTGGTAACAAAAACACTTTTTGGGAGGAAGTAAATAATTTAATAAAACCTAAGAAATGAGAAGTTGTTAAATGTCTCAAAAAAAGGTAACCAGGACTTAAGAGGGAGTTTGGCTATAACAAATTAACAGATTACCTTGAAAGTTATGACATCATATTAATTATGACATCATATTAAGGGATCCTCATGACTTCAGGAGGGATACAGCATGGTGACTGCCTTAGTCAGGTTCACAAACAACCTGCTTGTGAGCACGGAGGAGGGCTTGTTCATGGGAGTAGTATTCATGGACCTGACTAAGGCATTCAGCCTAGTGGATCACTCCCTTCTAAAGGTACAGCTGAGCAAAATTGGGTTGAGTGAGCCAGTATTAAACTGAATTATAAACTAATTGGAAGATAGGAAACAAGTGGTTAGAGTTAATAGTGTACTATCTGTGCTATCTATACTTGCACTTCTGTTTTTCTTATTATTCATGAATGATCTCCCGTAAGTATGTAACACAGTAAAAAAATACGCCTTTATGCAGATGATGCTGTGTTGTACAAAATAAACAGTGATATTTATGCCCCATATAAACAATTGTTATGGAATTTAGTAAAATTATGAACTGGTTTAAGGAAAACAGATTAGTGGTAAATAAAAATAAAACAAAGATAATGTTCTCTTGTACAGCTTTGTAATGTCATAAAAATGCTGGTAAGTTTCAGGTTAATTTAGACAGTGAGAATAAGCTCAAGGTGGTTAATGAATTACTGTACTTCAACATAACACTGGACTCACACTTGAATAATGAAAATCAGGTCAGACAAGTCTCCACACAGCTACACGACAAACTGGGAGCATTATATGCAATTAGGGATCTGCTAATGGATGATACCTCTAAGATTCTTTCTCGGAACTGTCTATTACCATTACCAGACTGTGCAAGTGTGAGGCGGGGTGTCCGACGGGGTTTTAACTAAATGAAATAGTATGTACAATGCTGTGTGTAGATTTGCCTTGTGCACAAAGCACCAAGAACATCATACGATAGATTAAACTGGCTACCATTAGAGGACAGAGATAAACTCTATATGAATTGTTTGGTTTACAAGGCAATAAAAAAGGGGGATGCTGGTCCTTTGTCTGGTATCATTATACCAAATAAGAGAACAGTATTCTTACATTCTGTTGATACTGTAATGTTGTCTATTCTTTTTTTTTTAATTTCTAAAGCTCAGAAATCTTTCGTGTGCACAACTGCTAAATCCTAGAATGAATTGGGGCGGGGGGAGGGGGGAATTGTTTAACCAGGAGAGGCACACTAAGCCAAAGCTTGTTTCCAGGTGTGACCTGGAAGCACAAGGAAGTTAGGTGACTTGCTTAGGGTCACACAGAATGCAAGTCTCCAGGTTTGCAGCTCAGAGCCTTAAACCACTGTGCTATACTGCTTCCTAGATAATTAGATCAAATTATTAGGAATGTAAAAAATCTGCATCATTTTAAATTACTGTACAAAAGCCATTTGAAGACAGAAGCAATCTGCTGTTATCTTTAGCTATAAAACTTGTACAACTAATAGGAATCATGTATATTTATTATTCTATGTTTCTCTTTTGTAATCTGGTCCAAATGTATATTGTTTACATTTATTGTTTACTTGTCTGCTCTGTAATGGTTCAAGTTGAGCCAGTAAAAGGCCCATGTAGCCTAGTGCATCTTAATGGGTTAACACAATTTTAAACAAAAATAAATAGCTGGGAGAAGGGTGTGGCCGCATACCTTCAGGATCACATGGCTAGCACATGTCATGTATAAAGAGAAACTTAGGTCTAGGGATGTTATAATGCCCTTATACAAATTATACCCATCTTGAGTAAAGTATGCAGTTCTGGTACACTCATCTGAGGAAGGATAGTGACATGACAGAGAGGGTATAGAGGAGATTAACCAAGTTGGTTCATAACGTGAGAGAACATGAGCTGTAGGGACTGACTGGCAGAACTGTTTTGAAAATGGTGGCAGCTATGAGCATTTTGTACTATGGCATTTGGGACAGACTTTGAACAAGGACAGTTGAGAGAACAGAGTGAGTGTGGTTAGGCCTGATCACTGTGCAGCTGTGGTGAGAACGGGAATGGTGTGCTGCAATGAGAATACTATGTAGTGAATGTCCACTTTCTTTTTATATTTATTTTAGTCTTTGGTAACTGGCTAAGGACCACTAGGCACAAGTGCCTGTTTTCAGGGGTGACCTGGGAGCACTGGGCAGTTAAATGACTTGCTCAGAGTCACACAGCATGCAAGTAGAATCAAACTCAGGTCTGGTCTGCTGGATGTACCAAGCTTGTTCACACCGTGTTCCTCTAACCTCTAGGCTATACTGCCAGCCCCCAATGATACATACAATGATTTCATTAACACCCTAACAAGGAAGTCTGTATTGCTGAAACACCATTTTCATTTGTGTTTGTGAGGAAGGAATTCATGGGGCCCTTAGAATGTGAGGGGTGAGCTGTTTAAACAAGGGAAAATGGCTATCATGCAGTTTTTAACATTCTATTTGGGCACAGTGATATAGAAGGTAAAACATCAGGCTGACACTAAGACTTGTTGTTTGCTGGTCTTTGTTGCCACATTATTTGAATTATTTGCTCAATTAATGAAAGATCATGTAACAGATAAAAACTTGATCCTGGTCAGAGATTTTAATGCTGCTTGGGGAGGCCAAAGAGGATGAAAACTAGATGACTCATTACAAAGTTTACATCTGATGCAAATTATAAACCCTCCTACAAGAAGGGAAGGGTTCAATGGCCTAGGAAATGTCTTTGACTTAATGTTTGTGACCCCTGATCTACTGGTGATGGAAAATGGTGTAAACCCACCAAATTTAGGAGACCATAATGTAATTTTTGTATTATAAAAACCAGAGTAGATACGCATCATGAGAAGCTGACCTAAAAACTATAGTAAGCAGGACTTTCAAAATGAAATGTAAAGCTTAAAATGATAAAAATTAGCACTCATCCCAGACTTAGTCCTGACAATGGAGGAATTTACAAATATGTTCCTGGAGATGTTTAATAAGTGTGCCCCTATAAGGAAACAGATCCAAAAAAAAAACATTTGCCTTGGTTAAATAACAAAATTAAAAACATTAATTAAAGAAAAGAACCAACTATGGAAAACTGCTAATAAAACATTGAAACAAGAAATTTGGGATAAATTAAAAAAAACATAAGAAACAAGGTCATATTAGAAGTCAGAAAACTCAAGGGACATTATTATGAGCAAAAAGTAAGAAATGCCACTGACCCTAAACTTTACTGGAATTTAATAAAAAACTTAAACTAACATTAAGAAAAGATCAACAGAAGTAAACTTTGTGGGAAATTATAAATCTGTTCCTCTAGCAAAGGCAGCAGATATTTTAAATTATTATTTTATAAATCTCCAGGACTTAGAGGATCTATTTAAAAACAATACTAACTTAAAGGCCCATGGAACATCTAATGCAAACATAGAAGACAACAACATACCAAATTTAGATTTAGAAAAATTAGTAGGAGGAAAGTTATTGCAGCAATAAAAAAAAGCTAAAAATAACAAGGTATGTGGATTAGATAATATCAAAGTTAGACTTATAAAAGATTCTGCAAATGAGATTGTCCAGTCATTGACAGATCTATTTAATTGGAGCCTAACACAAGATATTTTTCCAAGAAAATGGAAATGGGCAAAGATAGTACCAATCTTTAAAGGAGGTGATACCGCCAACCCTTCCAGCTATAGGCCAACTGCTTTACTTTCCATAGTATCAAAAATTATGGAGATACTTGGTCATACTCAATTAAAGGGGAACTGTCAGCAATAAGAGCCTCACACCCAAGTATGAGGCTGATCTCAATTAGCCCTTTGTGCGCGAAATCCCTTTTTTTACCTAATGATTACTGCAGTGTAGTAGACTGTAACAAGCTAATTTCATTGATTTGTAAGCTGACATATCCTGTAACCAAAAATGCCAGACTCTCCTGCAGCTAACATCAGAGGAGGACTGCAGTGGTGGGAGATTCAATAGCCTTCAGTGAATATCAGAGTTGTTCCATAATCTGTACTCTTCTGTTTGCTGATCTGGTGTTCTCCTGGGGCTAGATATAGTCACAGAGGACTGTACTAAGCCCCATGAGCACAGCAGGACCAGCAAGACCAGCAGACATCTGATTTTAGCTTGTAAAATTTTTAACATGTATACTCTGGACTATTGAATCTCCCAGCTCTGCAGTCTGTTGCAAGCTAGCCAACTGCCAATCATTATTTATAATATGTATTTCTGTTATATATTGTTTTATGGGATTTCTGTGTATGACCATGCCCGTGTTTAATTCAAGGCATATGGAAAACCTAGTTTTCTTTAAAGGGGTGACCTTTTGACTTGGAGGCCACCTGCTTACCAGGAAGGGAGATTTTTATTCCCAGATTCTTTTAACAGAGATGTGCCAAAAGTCATTTACCTGCCATAAACATGCACTACAGAAGCAGATTGTTTTGATCGCGGGAACTATTATAAGTATATCACATGTTATGAGGCCCATGAATGTTTCTGCCAAGAAATACCTATCTAACAGGCCCGTGTGAGGTACTATAAAAAGGCACACATCCTTCTAGCACTACTATATGAAATTCTAACATGACTGTGAATTAGCTTACAGGATGCTGTACTGATACATCGAAGTTTTAACAGTGCCTGTCTTGTTACTAGTTAATTATGGAGGCAAAATTTATGTTGAAGCTGAGTGACATCACCAGGTGGCCAGGAAATTGTGGGTCACTGTTAAGAAAATATACCCGGTTTCCTTACAACTGGAAATCTGATGACACTGCAAATTTCAGAAAGGTAGTTAAGCTCTACAACACAGAGCACATTTGTCATTCTGGTTTTGGACATTCTTCTGAGCTCAACAGAACAATTGCTAAGCTGCTACACAGAAGAGGACTTTGAACATTTTCATCTTCATCAAGTAGTTAAAACAGTTTTAAGGTGTTTAAACTGTATACTTTCCAAAATGTGTTTCCACACTGTACCCTAATCTAATTAATATATCTTCTCTTTTAGTTGTACTGCATTTATTAAATTATTTTACCAAAGACTTTTGTTTTCTAGAATTCTGCCTGCGTGAGATTCCTTAACTTGTATGTGTGACTGTAGATGTTTTTGTACAAATCTGTGACAACTGTTTATGATTAGAAGGGTCACCAAATAGCAACCAAATTGAAAAGGTTCAGTAGGGGATCTGGCAGGATTAGGAAGAGTACCAGAGTCTCATACAAGTCCACAGGGGTTGTGAACTTAGCTACTGCATGTCCTGTAGGGCGAAGGCCAAATCAGGTTTTTGTGCTACTACCCCGAAGAGGGTGTACTTACTTGGGCCTTCCTCCTGTGTGTAATAGCCATGAAAAGGGTTCATATTTAGCCACAAGACTTGAGACTGTTATTGTGCCCTGATTCAAAGTATAGAGGGATACTCTGGGACCTTGTGGCAAGTGTTCTGTTGTGAACCCAGTGAATACTCTGGGTGGACACAAGGAGGGTATCCCTATTTTTCCCCTCCCTGTCATGGATTGTACTTAGAGGTGGGCACTGTGTGCTCAGTGATCTGACCCTCAGGAGTGGGTTCACGACATAATCCTCCTCTGTCGTCCATTACAGGGGAATTCTGGGATTTCTGGTTACAAGAAATTGAATCTTAGAAGTCAGCAAAATTAGCCTAGTACATTCTACTATACTGCAGTAAACAGTATGTAAAAGAAAATGTTTTGTAACACAAAGTGCAAATTGGAATCCACCTCACACTTGGGTGTAAGGCTGTTATTGCTGACAGTTCCTCTTTAATGGAGTAGCTAGAAAAAATACAACAAACTTTCAGCTGTACAGTTTGGCTTTAGGAAGGGACTGTCCATGGACACCGTGTTCATGGATTTCATAGATTAAGTGGTCTCTCCACTTGGGGAGGGCTGGGCTGTGGGTTGACTTAGCGGATCACAAAATCCCGCTAGATAGGTTAAGTGAAACAGTTGTAATGGAAGAACCTCTCAGATGGCTCCATTCTTACCTGGTAGATCATTTTCAGTTAGTAACAGCGTGAGGTAGTAAATCAAAATCAGTTTCAGTAATACAAGGAATCCTGCAAGGGTCTATTTTAGGACCCTTTCTGTTTCTAATTTACCTAAATAAACTTCCAAATTACATACATCAAACTAGTATAAAATTATACATAGATGACTCAATGTTGGTAGCGGAGGGAATTGATCTCAAAGAAGTTGAAATAAACTCAAACACAATTTTAATAAATTACAAGAGTGGTTTTTAACTTCAAACCTAATCATTAATTCTAAAAAAAAAAAAATTCAGTGCTTTTTAGCTCACCATGAAACAATAAATTTAGGGAAACAAGCTTGAAATAAGGACATCAAGTGGTCTTGTCCTTACCCAGGTTCCAACTTATACATATTTAGGGCTGGTGATTGATCAATGTTTTAATTTCCAACATCACATTGATAAATTAACTAAGAAAATAAATATGAGAATATGAGCCATGAGACATGTATCCAAATGTCTGACTAAAAAATACTGTTTAATAGTAGCAAACCAACTCCCATGTTGGATTATGGAAGCCATACTTTTATCCACATTAATAAGAAATCATTACAAAAATTAGATACTACATACCACAGATTAGCCAGATTTGTATTGAAATGTGAATACAATACACATCATTGTTACCTATATCAAAGATTAAATGGGAGTTCATTAGAAACAAACATAAATAAAATCTGGACAAGTCTACTGTTTACAATTCTAAAAACTGGTAAACCAACTGGACTTATACATACTCCTGACTGAACAAATCACACTTTTCATTTAAGAAACAACTCAAGGGAGCTGGTGGTCCCAAAAATAAAAAATTATTTTTGGAAAAATTGCCTTCAAATATAAATCAGCAAACACATGGAAGAATTTGCTGACCCAGTTATGGATGCTAGACATGACTGTTGATGGATTTAAGTCAGTTCTGAAAAATGATCAGAATCATAGTTGCACCTGCTATGGATGACTTCTCTGCTGCTAAAATAATTTTAAATGCGGTGTATGCATTGATTTTGTAGCGATATAGTCATGTCTTTCAGTCCATTTAGTCTTATGCATCCTGACTGTTTATTGTGTAACCTCCGAAACATCTACAAGAACACTTTGTAAACAGGGTATGCATAACCCTAATGGTGTATTTGTTGTCAAATCAAGGCTGTTTAAATAAAAATGTTTTACTATTACATAAATATATGGCGCTGGGTGCTTTCAGTCAATCAGGTTACATGATTTTTGTAACTCATTTTCTAAGTCTCTATTAATGTCTCCTCTTGCTTCTTGCCTCCAGCATGTTTTCTATATATTGAAATTCGATAACCTCTACATGTAAGTCTTATCCTGCTCGCCCAGGACCATTCTAATTACCCTTCTTTGCACTACTTCTTTCCTGTCCCTATCATTCTTCAGGTTTGGGTTCCAGAACTGCACATAGTACTCCAGATGAGGAAGAACCAGGGATCTTTACAGTGGCAGAATCACTTTGCTTGTCTGGCTTCTAACCCTCTTTCAGTACATCTCAACATTTTATTAGCCCTCCCCACTGTCCTGTTGCATTGTGCTGTTGTCTTCAAATTGTTCGATATTATTAACCCCAGGTCCCTTTTCTGAGTCATACTCTCCACAGCAACAGCCCCCCCCCCCCAATTCTGTAGTCAGGCAGTCCTTGTATTTCTTGTCCCTAAGTGCATCATCATGCACTTCATGGCATGGAATTTCAGCTGCCCAAACCCTTGACCACTTCCCAGTCTTTTGAGATCCTCTTTCATACTTCTTACTTCCTCCTCCTCCTCACTTTTTATTCTTCCACAGATGTCTGTATCATCTGTGAGTAGGCACATCTTCCCTTGGACCTCCACTCCACTATCACAGATAGAAATGTTGAAAAAGATCAGACTCCAGACTCATCCCTGTGGCACCAACTGGTGAACTCCCTAGTCTCTGTGTATTCCAGGTTGGGACTACTGTCTGGTTTCTGTCACTTAACCAGTTTATTTGCCCACCTTGTGATTTTAATCCCTCAACCCGGGTCCCCCTAACTTCTTAACCAGCTGTCCACATGGGACAGAGTTGAAGGCTTTACTGAAATCAAGGTACAGTATGTCCACAGAATGCATTTTGTCCACCACCTTTGTCATCCAGTTAATAAAGATAATTAGGATAATCTGACACAGAATCCCCCCCCCCGACTCCATGTTGTCTGACATTCTGAAGTCCATTAACCTCCAGAAATGTATCAACCTCTCTTTTATTAGGATTTCCAGCACCTTTTCCACTGTGGAGGTAAATTTTGAATTTTGTATTTGCCTTTTACACAATTGTTTAACGCAACAGTGCAACAAAAAGTGTTTTACCAGAAAAGCTAGTTTCAGCTACAGTTAGGAAAATATTAGTATACCTGTCAAATATCCTTGTCTAGGTACCTCCACTGCTTTGTATAATGTCTTTTTTTATTTTTTTTAATCCTCTTACCAGGTCTACAGTGCTATTTCTATGTAAACTGTGGCACCCAACTTTTTTTTCTTGAGAAAAAAAACTAAATTAAAATATTTATAAAATACTCACATTTTGATAGAATTAGAAAATTATACACCAAATGAAACTGTTAAATGTCTGTAATCTTTTATGGTAAAGGTAGGGTTACATTTTTTTCCCAATTTTATTGATGTGTAATTTAATTTTATTTAGCCTATTGCAACTTATTCTACTGTTCCTGTTCTCACCTCCCCCAGGACATATCTGGAAACAAGCTGTTAGCAGCTCTGCATGTCCTTCCTGGTAAAACATTTGAAATAAACTAAATAATTAAACCTGACAGGTCTGTAGTTTCCAAGATCTTTCCTACTTTCACTCTTGTACAGGGGAATTACATTTGCCATCCTCCCGTCCCTAGGTACCAAATCCCATCTCCAGCGAGCTCAGCCAATGATGCAGCTAGGACCCACCCCATCTCCTTTAGCACCTGGGGATGCAGTCCATTTGGGCCCATGGACCTGTCTGCCTTAAGTGCATTCATTCCTTTGAGCACACTTTCCTGTAACTGGAACCTTGCTAACCCTCATCCCCCACCCTTCCCGCAATAGCTGCACATTATTATCCACAGTAGATACCAAACAGAACAACTTATTCAGTATGTTTGTCTTTGCTTTTTCCTCCTCATCCAATCCTTCATCTGTCCTCTGTCTAACTTGTTCCCTCTTTTGTTTCGCATTTCCTGCTTATGTAGCAAAATACCCTTTTATCCGTCTTCCTCATCCCTCTCCAAACTTCTCAGCTCCATGTTAGACTTTGTTTTCCTCACAGCATTACTGGCCTGCTTCATTGTGCTTAGATATTCCACCCTATTTCCTTCACCCTGGCTGTTTTTGTACTTTTTGAAGGTGTTCTTCTTCCCCCTCAGAACCTTTCCTACCTCCCATAGGAACTACAGTAGTTTCCTACACCTCTTGTTTTACCATACTACCGTGATACAGGGATTTGTGATCTCCAATGTAGTTTTCTTCATCACTTTCCAATGTAGTAGTATAATTTATTGATCAGCATTATACCATTACATCAATACCATATAAATATTTATATCAAAATTACAAACCTTACATTTCATAAAAACTTTTTTTAGTTATAGCTCTTGAAAATGTCACAATGCTCAACATTAAGTTACTATTAGAACCAAATAACAGCATTTCCAATTGTTTGTTTGGTGGATCAAGTGACTTACCCAGGTAGCTTCCAAGACATTTTTCCTTTGTTTTTCCTATCTTGTGCAGAAAAGAAAATGTAGGTAGTATCCTCTGGGACTCCAAGTGTGCAACCACAAACACTTTCTGATAGTCCTTTGACTCACTGAGAAATCAACCTCGTAATACATTTGAATCAAAAGTCTGAATGCATAACTTTATAAACACTAATCTTAATTATGGATCTGGCAAAAATACTAAATATTTTTGTTGCTCATGCATTTTCTTGAATTCAGTATACCATTTATTAAATTTCATTGTGGCTAATCTTTTTTAGACCTGTCGTTTTGCTCGATCCTTTAATTTTTTTCAGAACCACCTATGTTTAAGAATTATTATAATTCCCTCAGTAGCCATTTCATTAGGACCTACATATTGCACTGGTCCAATATAGATTCTAAATTTACTAGCAATACTGTACATGTATTATTAGTTTTAAATTCCAATATGTCATTATACAGTAATCTAGGAAGTCTGGAATTGTTCATTTTCAGCACATGTATCTAATATGATATAATTCTCGTCATAGTTACTGGTTCCAACTCTGGCTGTCCCAGTTCTGCTCAGACTGTACAGGCTGAGATAGGTTGGGAGAGACCCAACATATGCCTTCAAAATTTAACCACTTTTTATCAAACGTGTCTAGCTTTTCCATTACCCACAGCTCAGCTCCTCAATGAATCTTAGAGTAGAGTTTTGCATTGGCAGCACTAATAGCTGCAACGACCGAGTTGCCTTTGTACTTTCTGTTGAAATTTCTTAGAGCCATCAATACTGTATCCATTTTTTTTTGTAGATTTTTTAATATGAGTCAACCAGTAATGTTAGAAGAAATTTGGGGCCCACCTGTGATCTGCTTCACTCCCTTTATAACGCTGTTTTATACTAACCTCTGTCTTCTTTTCTTTACCTCCCGTTAGGAGCTGCTTTTTTTTCTCCCCGGACTCCTGCTTCTGAACCACTGGCTCTCTTGCCCTGCACACTGAGGCACCTGGAGCTGCCCCACACCCACAGCACAGAACACTTTCTCTTGGGCTAAACAGCCCCTCTGATGCTCGCTGCTCTTCCTGCTGACCACCCCCACTACCCCCACCCTTGGACAGTGTTTCTTTTATAGTCTTTGGTTACAGGGGGGTGTAACCCTAGGTAATTTGACACATGCTTGTTGTATTTAGGCTAAAAAGTTTATCTCCCCAGTTTTCAGTCTGCAGATTATACTGGATCTTCACTAGAAGGCGACAGCATTAATAGACATAGAAAGTTAACTAGTGCTGTCAATCAATGTATTAGGTAATGACTACACTTTACTCTGGCACATTATTTACCTCCTAAAACCTTAACTCCTTTGTTTGGTTGTCCAAAGATACTGTAGTCCCTCTGCAGCACAGACCTAATACTTTTCGGTCTGATATTAGCGTCTTCCCTGTTTCTCATCCCTTTTTCCATACAGTCCTTGTCAACTCCTGAATAATGAATCCCCACCTTACCAAGGGACTCATAATATCCTCCAACATCCTTGTATGTCTTCACCAGGACTTGCAAAAGAAAGGGCAGACAAATGGTCCACCACTCCTACATGAACCTACACTACCACAACCCAATACATTCATGCCTGGAACTCCACATACGCTCTCACCAACCCTGGGGCAAGTGACTCTGGCTTAGCATAACAAGACTGCACTAAGTCTGCCACAGGCTGAGACCTTCTACAAGTCATCATTTCTTCCTCCACCTTCTACTCATTCATAGACTTGCCTTCTGCTGCTATGTGGTGACATTTAGTTGAAACCTGGTCTGATAAGGGCAATAAATCCAAACACCCCACCTACATGTCCTTACTGGTCCAACATTAAGGGACTTAAAATAGCCCATATGAACATCCAAAGTATCAGGTGTAAAATGGTGGAACTTGAAGCTTGGGTAAGGCACTATAGACCAGACATCCTCTGCATCACAGAATCCTGGCTAAAGCCCTCCATCCTTTTCCATGAGATCACACTACCTGGTTATACCACCTACAGGAGTGACCAACTCTCCAAGAGAGGGGAGGGTGCTGATCTATACCATGGCTGAGCTTGCTTCCGATGAACTACCCGGTATAAACATTAATCCAGCAATAGAACACCTGTTTGTCATGATCACCCTCGGTCAGGTCAACCAGATAACTGTAGGATGCGTTTACCTACCTTCCAACCTTTCTTCATCCTCTTACTCTGAATTCTTCACTAATTTAGATAAATTCCCTAATGAAGAAATTATACTCAGTGGAGACTTTAATCTAGACTGGTTAGGCCCGAATAGGACTTACTACCTTGCCACACTCTTGGTTGCTACTCTAGTGCAAATAATTGTCCAGCCCACTAGACTCAACCTGAAAACAGGCAACCACAGCCTGCTGGACTGGATGTTAATGAATAATACTCAAAACATCAAGGCAGCAGGAGTTTTGTCTGATACCCCAAGTGACCACTTCCCAATCTGTGTCTGAAGGAATAATTTCCAACCCCCCCCCAAATCAACAAGACCTCATAAATTTTAGTGCAGCTGCTTTTATACAGAGTCTCAACTCAGTCGACAGGACCCCCATCACTACTCTTCCTGACATCATTAAGGCACTAGAATATTTTATTAACACCTTCTCCTCTATCCTTAACTCTCATGCTCCCATCACGTTAAGAAGACCCAAAGGTAACCACTCTCCCTGGCTCTCTCAAGAATTAAGACACTTAATGCTCACTCAGGACAGAGCTTGGAAAGCATTCAAAAAATCTGAACAAACGTCCTACTGGCTATCCTATCAATAGCTAAGGAACGCCTACAAAACTAAATCCAATTAATCAAAGTGTGACTAGATTCAATCCCTGCAGGTAAAAAATATTGCTAACCCTAAAACTTTCTAGTCCCAAGTTAACTTCTTACTTAAGGGAAAGGAGCACAACCTCCCACAGTCCATGATCTCAAAAAACACTACTCTAATGAACCCCTCAGAGATAGCTTCTGATATAAATAACTTCTTCATGGACCTGGCCAAATATAAAATTGATCTGCCTGCTGCCCCCTTAACCCAATGATCTCTAACCCTGATGAATCTCATCCCCCCTTCCATCTAAAACTTCCCACGAAGTCAGAGGTTCGGAAACTGATAAATGGTCTCAACCCTGAAAGCTCTCCAGGATTCGATTCCCTTCAACCAAAATTCCTCAAGCTAGGGGCACCTGCCATTGCTCACGCAGTAATGCTATTTATCAAGAAATCCTTCCTCATACAGACCATACCGGACAAATGGAAGACTGCGATAGTTGTCCCCGGGAACAAAAGTGGTCCTACAAACCTAATTGAGAACTGTTGGCCAATCTTTATTTTATGTTCCCTCACAAAAATACAAGAATCCTCTACAACCAGCTTTACTCATTCCTAGAGCAGACCAATGCTTTAACCATACATCACACGGCTTCCGGGAAACAAAATGGTACAGAATCTGCTCTCCTGCAGGTCACAACTGACATTTGTCAGGCCATGGACCAGGGCTATGCAACTGGGGCTACTTTCATGGACCTGATGAAAGCCTTTGACCTCATTAGTCATCAACTGCTCCTAATAAAACTCCACAAGATAGGGCTCGACAACCTCTCTCACTCATGGCTAGCTAGTTACTTGACCAACAGGTTACAGTGTGTTAAATAGTCGGGTGCTATGTCATCCCTATGTCCCATCACAGATGGTGTCACCCAGGAATCTATATTGGGGCCTCTCCTATTTTCCATTTTTATAAATAAGCTTCCTTTAAACTGCAGCGGGGCAAAAATACAGCTTTATGCTAATGACACAATACTCTACAGATCTTCTAAGGATATCGCCTCCCTCAACTCCTACCTGGTAAAGCACTTCTAGCTGCTGGAGGCATGGTTCAAAGATAAGTTACTGGTGCTTAATATGAGTACAAATGAAACCATGATGTTCCACCACACCTCCTTTGACATTTCTACCCATCCTCCTTTGGTGGTTAAGACCTCAATTGGTGTGCACTCAAATCAGTAAATTCTTTGAAATATCGTGGTGTTATCCTTGATGACCACCTATCTTTTGAAATACATGCATGTAAAGTTATTAAATCCACTCATCAGAAGCTTGGCCTATTATACCATACAGCTCTCTACCTTTATTACATTCCCAAAGGACTATAGACTCTGCTACCTTACTCCTGAGCCTCATTTATGGAGCTCCACTTGTAAGCACTGCCAAACCCTCATTCATAAACAGACTTAGACAAACCTATCACAAGACAGCCAGATTTGCAGCAACCACCATCCATGCTCGAACCCACCACTGTGAAGTGCTTGATAACATAGGCTGGCCTTCCTTTGAAGCTAAATTGGATTTCCCCTTACTATGCACCATGTATAAACTCGTCCACCCCCTCTGAACCTCTCCAATATGCTCATGTTGAACCCTTCACTGGGTCCCTTTTATCCTCTCAGTATCCAATACTATGTCTACTGAAGCCTCATTTAGCCATCAGTAAGAGAGCCTTCTCATTTGCAGCCCTTAAAAAATGGAACAGCCTCCCACACGGCTAACTTTCTTGCACATCTCTTTATAAGTTCAAAAACATTTTCAAAGAAATATTATTTCCCCAGCCTATCTGTAACTGCAAATAAAATCTTTTATGGTCACTGGCCTTCTCTCCCAACCTATCCTCCTCTCCCTTCTTCCTGGCCTAATAGCTACCAGTACTTGACCATTTCTAATGCTTCACCTCTTATGACTTCATTTTATATGACATTTTATAAATATGTATATACATCTTACACTCTTTAGGTATACTGTATTAACAATCCTTTGTATGTTGTTTTTTCTTGATGTTCAATGCGCTTGCGAAACCACTGTTACCACTGTACCAACTAAGTCCTTCTTATGTACCATTATCCTATCGATGCATTATTACTGCCCAGTAATAAAAAAACTCATAAATGTGTTACACTCCTCTGTTTTGTAACCTGTGTTCTTACCTGATTTTATATTTATATATGTACGTTATATTTCTGTACACAGGAATTTCAACTGTGAATACCGCAGTAATGCAATGTAATGTATGGAATGTTTATGTTCCCTGGGTCACCTCTGAAAAAGGGACAGCTTTGTTTCAGTGGGCCTACCAGGTCATCAAACTTCAAATAAATAAATAAATAAATATTCAAAAATGTGCAAAATGGAGTGCAAACACTTGCACTCCATCTTGCAGTAGTGCCGGTGTGCAAAAATGCTATATTCAGATGAAGAGTGCAGGGTGCTATTCATCTAAATATAGGTCCTGTTTTGCCCTGGGCTAGCCACTTAGCCCTGCAAAATAGCGCCTCTGAAATAGGCCCCCGTCAATTGCTAGTGCTAGGGCAATATATGCAATATTCAAAAGTCCCATGCAATTAGCCTATTGAGCATGCAGGCGCTTATGCCATTTGCATGCCCTTATGGGCCTATTTCATAGGGTTTGAGGCCCTTTAGCACCGCAACACTGCCCTGTCCTGTGGAACTGCTCCTGGTGCTAGCGGCATAGCTGCACCTTCTGATCCCAGTCCTATTACATATGTAATATGTCCCTGGTGTCTAATGATGCCCCCACCCTCTGATCCCAGTCCTATTATATATGTAATATGTTCCTGGTGTCTAGTGATGCCCCACCCTCTCAGGCTCCAGTCCTGTTATATCAGTAAACTGTCCCTGGCATCCAGTGGTCCTCCCACCCAATCTCTATCCAGAACAGGGACAGCCACCCCATTATAGCAGTCTCCACTCCCCATGCCAGCCATGCTTATAAAGTCATCCCCTCACAACATAGCCCTGTCCCCAAGCCACACAGTGTTCAGGTCTCTCTCAGCCCATATCTCATTGGTGGATGAGGGCTCCCCACCCACCCTTGACTGACTCCCACCCCGATCTCTACCTGTCTGTTGGTGCCACAGGTAAAGGGATATTGTGGACAGCCCACCACACACCTCCTGTCTGCCTGGTGTCTCTTATTAGCATGGAATGTGTCTTATTTATAGAGCATGGATGATGCACCTCACCCTATAAATAAGACATGCTTCCTGCTAATGAGAGATGCCAGGCAGCCTGGAGGTGTGTGGTTGGCTGTGCCACTCCAAGTCCTTTACCCATGGTGCTGACAGACAGGTAGGAGGACTGGGGAGTGGGAGTATGTGCTTCCAGGTGGGGGCCACTAGCCACTAACAGGGTATGGGTGGGGAGGTGAACCTGGCACTGTGTGACTCATAATGGGGCTTTGTTGTTGGGGGGGCAACTTCAGTGCTTATGGCTTGCATAGGGTGTGGTGACCTGGCTGTCATGGGGGTGGCTGTCCCAGTACTAGGATGGGGATCATGTCAGGGGAGGGACCACTGGATGCTAGGAACAGTTTACTGATATAACAGGACTGGGATCAGAGGGCAGGGAGAACCACTAGACACCAAGGAGTACTGTGTTGGGAGGGTGGTGGCGGGGTACTGATGCACTACCTCCAGCAACTGCTAGGGCTGCACCAGACTAAGACCTGCTTTCTGTTTGTGGTATTTTCTCCATGCAAGGGGACCATGCAAGGCACCCTTGCACAGGGCAAATACTCTAAATATTGGTGTGTCATGATATTCAGGTCCCTGCACCCTGCGTTGTATAAGTTTGCCTTGCATACACCTCTACAGATTGCCCCAGCCCAATCCCAGTATGCCCGAGCAAAATGGGCGTTTGAATATGGGACATTGGCGCAAAACCCGGTTTGCGTGCACAGACTGGGATTTGCACCAGGACAAAGTTTTGAATATCTGGTCCCTGGAGGCTTAAATAGGTATAGTCTTTTGCAAAGTGGATTTTTCTATTTCCAAGAATAGGAAGATGAGGACTTCTGACCAAACTGTATGATATTGTTTTCTCTAGATTGCTCTGTACTTGCGATTCTCTGCAGGAATAGGAACAATTATTCAAAATGTGTTACACACCTGATTGTGTAAGTGGTAGTGGTAAAGTGTTGTCTGTGTATGCAAGTACAGATATTGATTTTTGTGCCAGTTTTGGGAGAATCTGCATCAAAAACATTCAGTGAAGTGAGAAAATCATTTAGAAAAAAATTTAAAAGAAGAGGGTCCAGTAGGCAGTGCACCCTCATTTTACCACTCTGTTTGAGGGGAAAGGATTCATTAAAAGTCCATCAACTGTTAATCTAATTCTAGTCCATTCTCCATTTCTCCCATAGTATTTGACGTGAAAGTGAATGAAATGCATATGACAAGTCCACAAAAACTACATGCAGCCTTACTTTCTGAATATTAACATATTTTTGGAACAAATGGAGTAAAGCAAAACAGTTATCCATAGTGGGAAAAATTATTCTAAAACCTGATTGCAGAGGAGGCAGAATGTGTTGGTCCCTCTCCCACATCTGAAACCGCTGAAGAATGATTTTCATGAAGATCTTTGCTAGGACATCTATTAAACTAATTGGTCTAGTAGATTTGGGGTTTAGTCTTCCTCCTTTCTTATATATTAGTAAAATTGCATTTCCTTTCCAAGAGTCAGGAAAATCATATTTAATATATGAATTGAAAAAAGTCCTTAACAGGGAAGCCCACCAGTCTCTATTATGCCAATATATTTCTTCTGTAGTTATGTTCGTTGTGCGCGCAAGCGCAGATGAACATGTTAATATGAGAGTTGCTAGAGAGAGGTGTGAGGGGTGCCAGCCCAGTGGCCAGCAATACTGCAGGGGCTGATCTGTAGCTGGCAAATCAGCAGACAGTGTCTTGATGACACTGGTTTGCCGAGGGGGCTCATCTCGGCAAACATTTCAAAGGACAGAGCAGTGCGCAGGCTCTGTCCTTTGAAACGCGAGCCCTTCAGCTGCAGCTTAGTGTGTCTTTCCTTGTTAAACAATGTCCTCTTTCCCTGCAGCTGTTTAGTGTGTCTTTCCTGGTTAAACAATTTCCCTGTTCCCTTTCTGACACTGGGATGCCAATTCTCTGTGTCGGATGCTCCCCCTTCACCCGTCTGTATCCCTATCCGACATCAGGGTGCCCAATCCCTGGGTCGGCTTCCCCCCCTCCCCACCACTATTGTGGCACATTGGGAGCCCACCCCAGTGTGCCTAAATTTATATTTATTTATTTTTTACTGGTAAATGAAGAAAACCTTTGCTCACGGTATTTATTTCACCTGTAAAAATGAAAACCGTCCCTCAATAGCTCCCCATCCCAACCCTCCCTCTGTGCACCCACCTCCCCACACCCTCCACCCCGTACTTACCCTCCAAGATCAGCGGATACGATCTTCTGTGGAGTGGGACACATCTGCACTCTTCAAAGCTGACCAGCAAACTGACAGAATGAAAGGTAAGCCATATAATGGGAGTCAATGGGGTTTCAACTTATGTTGATATCTCAGCCATTTTTAGGAATTTTGGCCCTAAATTTTCAACATGGGGTTCTTGGGACCCCACCTTAAGAACATGTCATTGTCATTTTGTTCCTTGTACCCAAAAGGTGATTTCGAGGACACTGTGTGGAATCACTATTTGGGAATGAGTAATGACACGACAGTGCCACTGTTCATGAGGTAGGGTCCCAAAAGGCCCATGTTGCAAATTTGGTGAAAAAAATTCCAAAAAATGACTGCATTATGAGCGTGTGTTGCACAGTTTCTATTGATGCTCATAACTTTGCCAACTTTTAATATTTTCACTCTAGATATTCAACATTGCCATTCTTTCACATCTCCTTATGAACGGTACAACTGTCATTTTTCCATTCTGCCCAAAAATGGGTTTTTGCACCTGTGGCGCTGAATGGAACAGTCGTTGCACAAAATCATCTCTTGGGATTGAGTAACGAAATGGTAATGCCACTGTTCATGAGGTGGTGTCCCAAAAGCCCATATTGAAAATTTGGAGCAAAATACCAACAAACATCTGGGGTGTTAGGGGTTTTCAACTGTAACACCCCACCCCCGCCTCTGTAGAGACTGACAGGTGTTGGGCGTGTTCCTTGGGGTCATCCGCCATAATGCTCACATCATTCTACCCCCACCCCCACCCTGCAGCCAGTGACAGGCATCGGGGTATGCCTTGGAGTCTTTGGCCCAAACGCTCACCCCATTCTCCTATACTGCACCCATCTCAGCTTATTTCATTATGCAATGGGGTGAGCATTAGGACCGAAGATCCAAGGCACACTGTGATACCTGTCAGTGTCTGCAGGGTGGAGGTGGAATGGCATGGGCGTTATGGCTGATGACCCAAAGGGACACCCCCAAAGCATGTCAATCTCTGCAGAGTGGGGGTGGGGTATTAGGGTTGGAAACCCTAATGCCTCATTAAGGAAGTAAATCAGGGAGGGACGTTTGATATCACCTACCTTGATTTCACCAAAGCCTTCAACAATGTCCAACATAGAAGGCTGATTAACAAGATGAGTAGTCTGGCAAAAGGCACAAGCTGATAAACTGGGTTAGAAAATGGCTGATGGACAGGAGGTAGAGGGTGGTGGTAATGGGATCCAGTCCGGGGAGAGGGAGTGAACAGTGGGGTACCTCAGGGATAAGTCCTGGGACCAGTCCAGTTCAATGTCTTCATTGCAGGCATTGCAGAAGGCCTAGAAGGAAAGGTTTGTCTGCCTGTTTACAGATGACACCAACATCTGTAACAGAGTGAATACTCCAGAAGGGGTGGAGAAAATGAGCAGGGACATGGAGAGGCTTGAAAAATTGTCTGAAGCATGGCAACTGAGATTCAATGCAATGAAACCCAAATATTTCATTTCATTTTAATTTTTTATACTTATAAGCAGGATGAGCAAAACTGACCGTTTTCACCAGTGGCGAGTTACAAACAAACTTACCATACATAATTAAACAAACATTTAAAAACAGTACAAAATACAGAAAACATTTAACAATCAATTATTAGCATGTACATGTGCAAATATCATTATCCATCAACCAATATTTTAGTCTAGTTTTAAAAGACCACAAATGTCATACTTTCAGCAATATCAACAGGCAATGAATTAAAAAACAAAGGAGCCCTAAATAAAACAGATCTCTGGCCAAAAGCAGTTAGAAACAATCGGATTTCATAAGAACATTTAATCTGAGATTTAGTTCCACAGGGATTAAGAGACCTATGAAATACTAATGAGACTACAGGAGAAATAAGGCCTTTCTTTACCTTAAACATGAGGATACCAATCTTGTGCAAAATCCGATTTTAAGGGATAAATTATGTGAACATGCAAGCAAATAGCAATGGTGTGTTTGAAAAGGGACATCAAGCATGAAGCACAAAATAGAATTATAGGTTACCTTAAGTTTATTAAATAAATGATCAGAGAATGAGAAATAAACGATTATACCATAATCCAGGACACTCAACAAAAAAACTATAAGAAAGCAAAAACCTTGATTCTCTGGTCAAAAATTGCCCAACTCTATAAAGAGAATCCAATCTCTGATGAAAGATCTTTCTTAATTTATTCAAATGAAGTTTGAATTTTAACTTTGAAACAAAAGTTATCCCCAGATATTTAAAACTATCCACTAATTCAATCACACTGCCATCCAAAGTAACAATATGATACGGGCTATTAGGCTCAATAATCCCTTCCGAAAACAAGGCCTTTGTTTTACTTGGATTTAGTATCATGGAATTCAAAAGCAACCATTTTTGAAAAAAATTTAAATCAGATTGCACCATATCCGAAGTATCATAATGCACCTGAGAAGAGGGAAACCCGTGGAGAGTTACAGGATGGGGTGGAGGTGCTGATGATCACCAAGGAAGAAAGGGACCTAGGAGTTATCAGTTTTGATGACCAAAAATTGTCAAAGCAGAGCACAAATGTTGCAAGGACAGCCAGTGGCAAGCTGGAGTGCATAGGCAGAGGTACTACTAGCAGAAGGAATGAGCTGGTGATGCCATTGTATAATTCACTAGTGATGCCTCACCTACAGTACTGTGTGCAATTCTGGAGGCCACAAATGCATAAGGACATTGACAGGGTGGAAGCAGTCCACAGAAAGGCAAACAAGATGGTACATGGCTTGCAACACAGAACATAACTGGAGAGATTAAAAATACCTCAATATGTACTTAATGTATTGGAGGAAAGGAGGGAGTGAGGGAACATGATAGATACATTCAAGTACCTCAAGGGCATAAACAAGATGCAGAGGTGGATATCTTTCAATACATCAAATGTTCAGCATTGACAAAAACTTGTTTTTCATCCTAAAAAAAAAAAAGAAACCATCCATTATTGTCTGCTGTGTAACACCTTCCCCTAAACAGTATACAGACACTGGGGGTGCCCAGTCCCCCAGTGTCCTAATCTGTCCGTCCACTGTTGTGCGCTGTGTAAGCCCCCCAAACAGTATGCAGACACTGGGGGTGCCCAATCCCCCAGTGTCATCTGTCCATCCATTGTTGTCTGCTGTGTAATCCCCCCAAACAGTATACAGACACTGGGGGTGTCCAATTCCCTAGTGCCTTATCTGTTCAATAAACTCCCTGAAAAATAGAAAACTGTTCCTCATCATCTTTTTTCCCTGCAAACAAAAAAGGTTTATCATTGTA
The DNA here is from genome assembly GCA_016271365.2 of Neoceratodus forsteri. NCBI lineage: Eukaryota > Metazoa > Chordata > Ceratodontiformes > Ceratodontidae > Neoceratodus > Neoceratodus forsteri. Next base: position 1,178,790,536 of record CM057450.1, on the reverse strand, counting down.
CATTCCGCCATTACCCAACCACCTACCCTCCCACTCGGGACCCACCACCCCACACCTTCCGTACTCCTTACTTACCCACTGGAAGTTTGTTGCCGTAATCTACTTTGGATTGAAGGCATGTCTTCGCTCTTCAAAGCCCAACCGTGAACCGAGGTAAGCCCTTCAGTGTATTTGAATGAGGTTTTTGGTGTCAATGTATTTCAATAGGGTTTTCAACTTAGTGGCATAACTTGCCCATTTTTAAATATTTTTGCCCCAGATTTTCAACATATATTTTTTTTGGGACTGAACCTCACAAACAACTTCACTGAAACAATTTTCAAACATCTCCATCCATGAAACCAGTGCACACTACGAAAATTCAGCATTGACAAATGCTTGTTTTAAACAATCTCTGGTGCTTTCCCCATTTTAAGTATTCTAACAGCAAAAGAAACTTCTTTTATTGTTATTTGTTTTACTGTACTTGCACCCATGCCCTAATTCGTAATGAGTAGCTGCAGTCTTCTATATTGTAAATATCTTCTTAAAATGTGAAAGCCAGATGTCTCCTGTAATGTAAGTCTCTGGGGATTTAGAGAATGAATTTGTTCCTTTTTCAACAAACTGTAGTTCCAGAATGAGAGAACCTTTATCACTTTCATCATTTTCTCCCAGTTTCTTTGGTGATATAAATCTTTCTGTTCTTCTAAAAGCTTCTTATATTGCCCACTAGCTTTATGCAGGGCCATCCTGTTCTCCCTCAAGGGTTCTTTCCTACATTTCTGAATTTCATAATTTACTTTTTTTCCTTTTCTACAGTAATCATTATACCAAGTTTTTGGTTTGAAGAAATGTATAATATTAACTCCTGAAACATAAGTAGTATCCAGTCATATATTGTTGTAGGTAAAGTTTCCATGAGATTCACAGTAGAAAAAGAAATAAAGATGTATTTATTTATTTCATTTTGGTAACCAGGTAGGCCCACTGAAACCAGAGGTCCCTTTTTCAGTGGCGACCTGGAATTAGTTACGCGTAGGTAGAGCAGATATCATAACAAGTGATACAGAAGGAGAATACAGTTGAAAGGAAAATTCATAACGGCAACAATCAATAAACAGTTGTTATTTACACTAGGTTACGTTCGTACAATGGAGACAAGCAGAGCTAAGCAACTTCATAGGGTAGGGCTAGCCTAAACATTTGGGGAAGTTCAGTACAGTAGAGGGTTAGGGAGCAAGTGCTAGAACTATATACAAAAACTAGCAGGTACATTGGTGCTGCATACTGAGGTGTGTTTTTAGACCCTTGAGAAAAGTGGCTAATTAATCAACTGAGTGTAGGTCATCTGGTACTGTATTCCAGAGTTTAAGTGCTGAATGACAAAGGATTTACTTCCAAGTGTAGTCCTTGTCCTGGGTACCTCGAGTAATGTTTTCCCAGAAGTGCAGAGTGTTCTGCAGGAGAGTTTGGGGGATGAGAAGGCCTTCAAGGCTTGGGGGAGCCGATCCATTGATTAGTTTGCATGCTACAGTTAGTAGGGGGTACTGGAGCCTGCTAGGCAGTGAGGGCCAGTTTAAGGAGGCCAACATGTTGCAGTGGTGTGTCCTAGGAGGGAAGATTGCATTGAAATTTCCTGTTTTATAGTATAGCAGCTCCAGCCTATGAGCTTCAGTTTTTCCTATGGACTGGAGGATGGGGGTGGCATAAGTAAGTTTAGGCAGTAGGATCTTTTTTGCAATTGCAAGTCTAGAGTCAGGGGTGAGTTGTTTGTTTAGCTGAAATAGGAGACCTAGTTTCTGGTAGATAGCGTGAGTTGTTTGGTCCACCTAGGCCTTGTATGTGAAGCCTTGGTCGAGTATTACCCCAAGGTATTTGACCGAATCTGCTACCTCAGTCTTACTTCTCGCTGACATAGTGATAGGTGACTTCTATCAGTACCAAGATGTCTGGGACCAAACAAGATAGCATTTGTCTTTTTGACATTTAGTACCAGACTATTTGCCTGTAACCATTGTTCCAGGCATAGGAAGTCCTGGTTCAGCTGGGTGCTGAGTGCAAATGGGTCTCTAGAGCTTATATAGAGGATGGCATCATCTGCATATAGTAAGAGTTGGCTGCTTGCACAGTTGTTGCTGGGGTCATTAACGAATACTGCAAATGGGAGGGGTCCTAAGATTGAGCCCTGGGGTACACATTCTGATGACTTGGTTCTGTTGGATAGGTAGTGGGTGAACCATGCTAATGAGTGCACATTGAGTCCAAGGTGTGAACTTTTTGATGAATAGCTCATGACTAACCAAGTCAATAGCGTTGGTTAAGTCTATGAAGATTGCCCAAGTGGGAGTACCAATGTCCAGCTCTTGTAGTACATGAGCAGTAAATCTGATTAATGTAGTGTCAGTGCAGTGGTTGCACCTGAACCCATGCTGCAGAGCGGAAATACAGTGATGCATTTCCAGGTAGTTACTTAACCGATTGTACACTAGTCTTTCTTGCACCTTGACCATAATACAGAGGAGAGAGATGAGCCTGTAGTTTTCTATTGGTTCCCTGGGACCAGCTTTGTGGACAGGAACTACTATTGCATCTTTCCTTTTATCTGGGATTTGCCTGGCCAGGAAAGATTTGTTCACTAACATTGTCATTGGAGATGCTATGGCTTCAGTAGTCTAGGCTCCAGGTTGTTGGGGCCCTCGGAGCCACTTGATTTTATTTTTCTGAGCAGAGCTAGTACCTCACTCTTGGTAACTAGTCTGAGGTGAAATTTAGAGGGCAGGGGGCCAGATTCCTTAGGTCTGAGGAGTGGGAGAGGTGGTTGGACCCATTTTTGTATTTATCTGGGTTTGAGAAGTTTTGGCTGAAGGCGTTGGCTGCCGTCTGGGGGTCATTAAGTGTCCGGCCTACGTTCATGTGGATAACAGAGCAAAAGCAGTTACAGGAAAAATCCTGCACTCACCACCACCAAGAAATAAGGATGCTGTTTGCAAGTAGGTGCCAAAGCACATAAAGTGCCACACTGGCACTTTAATAAAGTTACTTTGGCACCTGGACTTGCAAGCAGCATCCTTATTTCTTGGGGGTGGTGAATGCGGGATTTTTCTTGTGACCTCCCATAGTTCCCTTAATAGTCTAGGATGTATTCCATCCAGTCCGATTGCCTTGCCAACTTTCAGTATTGTGAGTTATTTTAGGACTTTCTGTTCCATAAATGGACTGGTGTCCATCTCCCTCTCACATTTGCTCATGTTGCCTAACTGTGGTCCCTCGCCTTCTCCTTCTTCTGTGAATACAGAACAAAAATAATTATTCAGTATTCATGCTTTTTCCAGGTCCCCTTCCATACACTACCCTTCTTCCCCTTAAAGTCTTACAATCCCACCCCTGGTTTTTCTCCTTTCACTAATGTACCTATAAAAAGTCTTGTCCCCTTTTTTTACCTCCTATGCTATTTTTTTTCCTCCGTTTGTGCCTTTGCACTCATGACTGTTTTCCCTGCCTCCCTCTGTTTATCCAGATACACTACCCTGTCCTCATCCTTCTGTGTTTCTCTGTATTTACTGAAAGCCATGTTTTTTGCCCTTACATTTCCGGCCACTTCATTTGAAAACCATAGTGACTTTCTCTCTTGCCCTTCTTTACTTGCCTAATGCAAAGGTTTGTCACCTCCACTATGGCTCCTTTTAGATGGGCCCACTGCTCCTCAACTCCCCCCATTTGTCCCTCCCTGGCAGGACATTCTTGAAACATGTCCCCATCTTAGTAAAGTCCTCTTCCTGAAATCCAGGACCCTCGCCTTTGTGTGGCTTGACTCCGCCACTGTACTCATACTGAACCACACAGTGCAATGATCACTGGACCACCGGTGTCTGCCCACTTTGACTTCCACAGTTCTGTCCCCATTGGTGAGTACCAGGTCCAGAATGGCACCCTCCTGGGTGGGCTCTAGCTCTAGCTGCCTGAGGCCTGCCCCTTGCACAAAGTACAGGATGTCCCTACTCCTGGCTGAGGCAGCAGCTGGGATGCTCCAATCCACATCTGGCAGATTGAAATCACTTACCAGCAGCACCTCTCCTTTAGCTGCCATCATGTGGATGGATTCCACTAGAACCCTGTTCAACTCCTCCCCCTTTGCAGGAGGTCTGTATGTCATGCCTGAGTGAATAGCTGTGCCATTGCCCATCTCAAAGGTGACCCACAGTATCTCCACCCCCGCATTCCCTGTATCTCAGTCACTCTAATACCCTCCCTGATGTAAAGAGCCAACCCCCCTCCCTTTTTACCCCCTCTCCCAAACAGAGTATAACGTGGTATTGCTTCATCCCAGTCATGGTTTTCAGTATACTACATCTTGGTAATAGCTTCAATGTCCAGGTCAGCCTCCATCTTCAAGGCCACCAGGTCTGGGATTTTATTTCCTAGGCCGGAGGTGTTAGTATACATGGCCTTCCATGTTTTACCATTTCTCCTTTCATCATCCCCCTGTTTGCTTGTTTGCCTCCTCCATTTGTCCTTCCTGTTTTTAACCCCCTTCCTCCGCTGTTCTCTCTTTGAGTTTAGTTACCTCTGATGATATCATAACTTTATGGTCCTCCATGTTGACTGCACTATCCTGTGGGGATGGGCAGTTTGATTCTCCCTGCTTCCTTCCGCCACCCCCCACTCCTGGCTAGTTTAAATGCTTGCCAATGAAGCAATTAAACCATTCACTGAGGACAGCTGTCCCTTCCCTGGTGTCTTCTGCAACGATTTCCACAGTCTGCCAAAGTCTGCCCTCCAAAAGGTCAAGACTTCTTTATTTCCACTTCTACTATGACAGTAAACCACACCAACTGTTGGCCACTGGTTCCAAATGAATTCTGCACTACACTCTCTCCTATATGCTTCCTGTTCTTATAGGCTTCTCAACCCATTTGCTCAGGAATGCCATCTGGAATACCTCTACCAGCAGCTGTTTCCTGCCACGTGCTGCTACTGGGATATTCTATTCCACATCTGGCTTGTTTAAGTCACCCAGTAATAGTACCTCCTCCTTGCTTTGCTTTCTTCTAATTTCAGTCCACAGTTCCCAGTCTGCAGCCTCATTCTGTGGTGGTCTATGTACCACTCCTATCCTGATGGCCCTCTACCATTTATAACTGCATGTTCTCACATTGTCTCTATGCACCTGCCCTACCTGTTATTGCTGACCTCCATTGCTTTAATACCCATCCCTATATATAGTGCTAGCCTCCCCCTTTCCCCACTCCCCATCCCTCTTATACAATGGAAATGAGATGTGCACATCCTAGTCATGGTACTGCTTGGTGGAAGCACATGGGAACTGCGATCACTACCTGCAGTGCAGCTACATGGAGTGACTGGCTCCAGACATCAAGAAACAGCTAAAAATGGTGCATTAGTATGATACTGTGTGGCTCATGTCTGTGATTGCTATCAGGTCCATATGTGCTTCATCCACCACTGCTTGCAGGTCACTGGTTTTGTTCCCAAGTCTCCTGGCATCTGCGCACATAGCCCCTCCATGTCTCCTGCTTTCCTTATCCCCCTAACATGCTGTCTTCCATTTTCCTAATGCTCTCATCTTTGGTCCCTCTCTAACTACCCTTCACTCTTCTCTTTCCTGGAAAACCTGAAGCTCATGCTACATTTAAGCAATTGAACTTATCAGTAACTGATCTGCTTTCATCCTGTGCTAGTTTAGAATGGCCTTGATGCACTCTGTAAAGTTGTGCCCTAGCATCCTGGTGCCCTCAGAGGGATGTAGGCCACCCCCTTTTAGAGCAAAGCAAAATACTGACTCTTCTTCAGCACTGCACAACCAAAACAACAAAAAATGGCACCAGACACCACAGTATATATTTCAAAAAAGTTTACCTGATACAACAGTATTCAGACTACAACCATGAAAAAAGGGGAAGCTAAAAGTAGAGGGTATACGCTTCCCCATACTTTTTTATGACTGTACTCTGAATTCTGTCATATCAGGTAAATAAATGTTTTTGAAATATATACTGTTCTGTGACATTTGATGCCAGTGTTTGTTATTTTGATCATCCCATTTTATAGCCTTTTATCCCTGTGGGAGTGTTCCTGTCTGCCACATACAGCACCCAAAGCCCTCTTCCCTGCTCTACTCTTTCAACCAGGCATTGAATGAGTGATCAGGAGAAGCATTCTCTGTCCTGTAGTGCAAACTAGCGTGGAGCTTAGAGAAGGCTACTGAGGTTGCTCTCAGATTGAGCCTCCTTCCTAACTTCCTAAAGCTATCTTTCACCTTCCCTAACAGCCTGCCAGCCAGGTCATTAGTCACTAGTTGGACAATGACATCAAGCCCTTCCTCACCCCATGCTTCGTCTCTATCCTGTGTGCATCCTTCCCTGCTGATGCCCTCAGAAGGCACCTCACCATCCCATATCCCTGGTCTACTACATCTACTACATCCTACATTCTCCTAACAACAGAGTCCTGTATTTAATAATATTTTTCTAGCCCTCTAATTCCCATGGGACTCCAGGTTCATCTCAGGTGTCTCCCTAGGGACAGATCTGGTATCCTGTGAGGCAACCATTTCTAGTCTACATCTTGAGGTACTAGACCTACCAAGTTGCAACAGGAGTGAACCAGTTCACTGTTTGCACTCAAGGGATCCCACCACTGGCTAAAAGGATCCTTATTCTTCCTCTGCCTGTGAACTGCAGTTCACCTCTGCCCCAGTCTGGACTTTCGGCATTCTTTGGGAAAGAGGAGTAGTGGCTGCCTGTACCAGCCTTCTCTTGGACCTGCTCTTCAGAAGGCTACATTTTACCTTTATCATGGCAAGTTCCATAGCAATTGCTGCAATCCTGTCAATCCTGTTGTACAACAGGTAGCACCGCTGTCTCCAGAGAGCCTCCATAAAGGTGGCTGCTCTGCAGGTGTTGCACTTTGTCATGCCATCCTCCCCTTTCTTACCTATCCTCTTCCTGCTCTCAACAACACCATTTTTTGTTGTCCTAGTCTCCTGTGCATCTGTTGCCTTAGGTTGGAGCTACTCACCTGGTTGTCTACCACAGGTGCTTAGCCTAACTCCCCAACAAGGACCTGTTTTTCAGGGTACCCCAGCTAGAATTTCTCCAGGAACCCTTTAAAACTTGTGATAGTCTACTATGCTCCACTCTGCTTGACCACTGGGTCCCTCTGTTTACCTGTCCCCAGCTACTCTCTTCAACTGTGAGTGGTCAACATACTTAATACTGCAAAATGAAAGACTGTGCAGACCTGTACCTGCTAGCCCTCACAGTTACTCAGTTGATTAAACTATAATTCTGGCTGGCCCGGTGGCGCAGAGGGCTGAGGCACTGGTGCCTTACTTCGAACCATGCCGGCGACCCAGGTTCGGAAACAGACTAGGGACACCAGGGGTTGGCAGGGGAGGAGAGGATTGAGTGTCTGTAGGACTGCTGTCCTCTCCTGGGGTGGGTAGCATGATCGCATCACTCTGCAGCAGCCCCCGGTGGAGACTGGGAGTACTGCATGAGCGTCGCAACAGAGGGAGGGATCAAGAAGAAACGGAAGAAGCCCAGGATTAGCTGGATGATGGCGGCTGACCTATCAACACCTACGAAGAGCCTCCCGTGGAAGTTCCACATACCTCAGCAGCACCCTGGGAATGAGAGAAGAGTGTGCTGGGTATCCCCCACTGGTGCCTTCCCCCTCGGAGGAGGGAGACCCACCCGGTGAAGGGTTACGCTGGGCTACCCTGGGGGTCAGGCTGCAATATGAGCTGAGGTGGGGTCCAGGGGGAGGAATAGTAGAAGGATGTTGGAGAACATGGCTGCCCAAAAGAGTGGTGGATTCTGGGCATGTAGGGGCAGAAAAAAGAAATAATGCAAAAAAAGAAAAAGTAATAATTCCATTAGTGTGAAAAAAAAAAACAGTTCCTTACCTTCACCATAGATATATCAGTACCAGAGTCTTCTGTGGACCTATGGACTTTCCTGCGGATGTCCCTGCAGATGCCACCCTTCTTCTCATGATCCTCCATCTTCATGGTTGCTCACATGAGTGATTACTTGGACCTGTGGGAGCTAAATAGTATACTGCTAGGACTGATTTGCCTCAAACAAAATCCCACCCCTCACCTGCCCAGAATTCCCTCCTTTCTTTTGACCTTCTTTAAGCCTGGTCCCACATAAAAGTTTTAGAATTATGCTGTTTCTGTAGCAAAGGCCCTCTAACAGCTCTTCCCACCACTTACCTCAGTGCAGCTCACCTTGCCCTGTGTGTTCCTCTCTCTGTTCCGGTACTGTAATTCTAATTCTGTGTCTTTTTCTTGCTAAACTTTGCAATTATGTTAAGTACTACATACTTTTATTATTATTGTTACTATATTTATGTTAATGCTGTAAATTTGCTTCTGCCACTGCAGGAAACTTGTAAATGAGGCATCCTTTTCTAGTAGCCCATGGACCATTCCACAACTGAGTACTGTTTCTGAGTTTTCTGTTTACATAAAAAAAGTACAGTATTTTACATTTAAAAACAGTGTGAAATGAAATGTCAAAGGAATTGTTTAAAGGAAAGCTGTCTTCAGTTCTGGCTTCCGCCCCTGCACAGCTTACCCCTTCCCCCAGTGTAGCTTTTTACATGAAAAGTGGTGTTTTTCTTGCACCGCAAAGTACTTTATTTTAAAAAGGAAAAGTCCACTACCTGGAAGTATGGCCGATGCAGGGGGGGGCTCCATTAACTGTAAAGGTGCGGCGCCGGACCACTCGCTTTAATACATTTGTATTGAACCGAGTGGCATGGCACCACACCTTTACAGTAATTGGACCCCCCCCCCGCATCCACCATACTTCTGGGTAGCGGACTTTTGCTTTTTAAAATAAAGTACTTTGTGGCATAGAAGAATGCCACTTTTCATGTAAAAAGCTAAACCGGGGGTAAGCCTTGCCTGGGCAGGAGCTAGAACTGAAGACAACTTCCTTTAAGCTAGCAATAAAACACGACATGGTGTGGATTATGCTGGATCGCCACACCCTCTGGGTGCATTATGAGGCATGAGGCCACAGGCCGGGTGTCTTCAACTACCCAGGAAGTGCAGTGATCTAGCATAATGCACACCCCAGAGTATCTTATTGCGCCTGTACAATGTTTTTTTTAACAAAACTTGAGTGAAAAAATAAGAAACCCTTTTTGCTTTAAAATTGGTATCATTTTATTAAATATTCTTCCATAATTCAAAGTTCAAAAAAAATAGTTCCTTGTAATCATAATGAACAACAACAAAATAGTAAACATTTAAGTATTTGAACACATTAGCTGTGAAGATATTGTTTGAAGATGCACAACTTTTTCTGTCTGTAACAACTATGCCAAACTGTCAGTCTGTGAGGACCCGCTTCATGACAGTTTTTGTGTTTGCTGTGCATAAACCTGGTGCTGATCGCATTTGCTGCTACTGTGTGTTTTTTATTCGCTTCCTGTGTAGTTAGTGAATTGGATTATAACTTGGTTGATGAGGTCTGGCAGGATGAAAGGTATGTTGTATTGCAGAATTACTTGTTATTGTCAGAACGTTTCTGGGTCTTTATTTGCATTGGTTACCTCCGTTGCCACTTTTGGCACTGCTGTACACTTGGAATGTGACGTCATGCTTAGGAAGACTCATTTTGGATTGCCGGTCCTGTTCATTGTTGTGGGAGGGAGGTTGCAGCTTTGTAGTGCAGAGCTGTATATTTGCATGCATTTCTGCTCGACTTTTGGATGTATTTTGGCCAGATTCCTGTCCTGTTTGAGTCATCGTTTTCAGTATGGGTCAAGAGGTTGTTGCATGGCTTATTGGTAAGCCACCCAATACATTGCTTCTTTGCTGCTGCTCTGACAATGAAGGTGCCCAGTAATTCTTCAGACTGGCATCAGCTCGGTGCCCTGTCACAGACATGATCTGTCTGCTTTCAAGACCTGTGTCTGAGAGGAGATGGACTGCAGTTGACTGAATTGTGTAGTTGGTATAAATCTTGGACAACTTAGCTTCTTTTGAAATTCAGGGCATAATTTTGCCTAAGTAGTTAACGCCCGTGGGAAAGGTAGTGTACCAGATTGCTTCGTTTCACAGTAGTGTTTCTGGGAGTCTTCGTGGGTGAAGATAAAATGCTTCTGCTTCTGGTGGGAACTTGCTAATATATTTTTTGAAGGAAGCTACATGACAGAGAGGATTTGTAGGGTGGGCAAACATAAAACCTCTGCGACTGTCCCAGTTTGGATTGGTGGCATCCCTGTGGTTTTTTGTGTCTTTATTAAATGTGAGTGTTACATAGTTGCAGCCATTCTCATCTTGTAAAACAGTGAAAGAATCTTTTCTAAGTTGTCTGAGACTCTCTTGCCCTCTTCTTGCCAAGTGTAGTTGTATATCTACCCACACCTTATGTACCAGTCCCCTGGCTGTGTGGTGGGACAGAATGGGGGAGGTGCAGAGTAGCTGCAAATCTGGGCCATTGATTCTGGAGTGGTGTGCAGCCTTGTCTTTGCTGGGTTCTCTGAACATTTTTATAATACTATAGAAAACGTTGCTGCCATTTTTGAATGCTGGCCCTGTGACAGTGCTGAAGTTCTGGCTAATAGTTATGCTGTTTAAATGTCTGTTTATGCCGGCTCTCAGTGAAATATAACTCAATACTGTATACTGCTGTCCAGCAGCATTTCTCACCATGTAGCTTATCCATTAGGTAGGGAAATGGGCAGACTGGGTGAGCCAAGAGGTCCTTATCTGCCGTTAACCCCCCCCCCCAGGTTTCAACTACAAGGTGCTAACCTAAAAGTCAGGAGATAATTACAGGCTAGAAGAGAAACAAATTAAGGATCTCCTGTTTATCTGGCTTAATTGTAGCTGCCAGCTGCTAGGATGGCAATCACAAACTTTTATGATGTTTAGAGGAAGAATACAGGTTATGTCACTTAGGTGCTAAGTCATAAATGTTCCTTTGATGTCTGTGAAGCAGGAAACTGCTCATGGATGGAAGAAGATATTGGAAAATCACAGACTTGATTGGGAAGTCATATGGGGAAGTGAGTTTTTGCTGATGTTACCTATTTAAAAATATCTCCTGATTAAAGACATCCTGGTTGTATAATTTTTAATAAACAGAGGAGGAGCTGGGTGACATCATGGAGAAGGCAGGTTCAAGACAGTTGTTTTAATTATGCTGTGATTGACCTTTAGAGATATACATGTTTCGACTCTGAAGAAGAAACATCTATCAGCACTATTAGAAGATATACATTAGATAGACCAGTCTAAGTGTATGGTTGGTAGGAATTTGCACTTTTAAACCTTGTTCTTTTAAGTGATTGCATGGTTTTGTGATATATTGTTCTGCATTTACAGTTTACATATTTGTTTATCTATTTCAAAGTAAACCTCTATTTTAAGAGACTACTTGGTGTGCCTTCGAAATTCTTTATTTGACAAGTGAAGCATATATGGTTAAAGTTGACACTGTGCAAAATCTTACTGGTTTACCAAAGTGGGAGAAAGTAAGAGTTTATCTGAGGTCTTTAGTAGAGTTTTTAAGGGTTGATTTTGTAAACCTGGTTAGGTGCCCGTAGGCAAAAGATATCTGGCATTTCCCTGAAGAGCAGAATTATCTGAGCCTGTACATTGGGTATGCTAGCAAGAGGTTCACAGTTTGAATCACTGCAGAACTTGAGACCAAAGGTTGATTCAAACTCACAAAACACATAGGAGGGTTACCCTGTTTTGTGTTTCTGTTCACAATACTGCACTTGGAGGTCAGCACTGTGGGAGCAGAGGGCCTGACCTGCTGAGTGGGGTTGTGACAGATCTGACACAGGTCATTTTCTGCTACCATTTTAAAGTTAATTTGTTTATAGGTCTCAGTTTGCCAGTCTAGAAAAAATTGGTTGCCTACAATGTACATTTTTTAGTGTTGGCTTCGTGGACATTGTCCTCTATTTCATTTAGTTGTTGAGATGTTAAAGTAAGGTTTCTAGTCATTGTTTTTGAATTGTTTTCTTTCTTCATTTATTTATTGGCTAATTCAGAAGCTGTGTGTTACTTTTCATCAGAAAACATGTTTTCCAAATCAAAAATGTAGACTTAACTGAGAAATAGCTGAATCTTTACCTTAGGCAAGTATGACATTCTAGGCTACTTGCTTGTTCATTTGGCTAGTTGTAGTTTAATGTGGCTGCTTTATTGGTTCTTTTCAAACTGCTGTGGAGTGTTATTATGAAGATGTCATGACGTCTTGGGTATGATGTAATAGCGTAAGTAGACCCAGCCATGCGGTGAGCAGTATCGCTGTATGCTCACATGATGTGTTTTAACCACTGAGATTTCTTGGTGTTTTAAACCAATTGTATACAATATTTTATACCACCTGATTGTCATGCATACATCTGGGGAGGGTATTTATTTATTTGTTGAAAACTGTATTTGCTGGCATAGCCTCTTGAGATGAAACATCAGTTCCCCCTAGCATACTTCTCAACTTCTTACTTCACGACTCAGGGATAAGGCTTACATAAATTATAGACAGTTGATCCAAACCAGGGATGCATCTCATAAAATGGCCATATCAGCTTAAAAACCCGCAACAGCATAGTAAGAACAGCATTTTCTGATGGAGAATTAGCTGTAACACAAATGTTTGGCATTATGTCAATTGTGCTGTTTGTCTTTGTAATGTAGTATGCCTGTAACTTATATTGTATTTATATTTCATTAAAAATGTACACTTTGGAGGACAGGAGAGTGAGGGGTGACATTATTAAGACCTTCAAGTACCTCACAGGGTAAACAGAGTGCAGGGAGGGAGTCTCTTCCATAAGAGCATGAACTTCAGGACTAGGGGACATACAGTGAAATTGGAGGGAGAAAATTTCAGGAAGGATATTAGGAAATATTTTTTACAGAACGGGTGGTAGAAGCATGGAACAGAGTGCCACCTGAAGTTGTGGAGACTTAAATGGTGGAAAGCTTCAAGCATACTTGGGCTTGACACAGCGGTATATTAGTACAGAAACGTAGGTAGGAGGTTCCCCAGAGACCAGTTAGGGTCTGCAGAGGTGAAGTAGGCAGGGAAACCTTGGGCAAACTGGTGGGCCTAGAAGTCCATTTCTGCTGGCAAATTCTCTGTTTCTATGTTTCTGTATTTTCTACATGATCACAATTATAAATGAAAGGTTTCTTCTCAATTTGCTCACCAATAAACTGATTGATATTTTATGTATCAAATACTTACTTCTCAGCGAACAAAATTAGGGAACAAAGACACTTTTGATGACAAATCGTAGATGTGCCTGAAAATCGGGGACACTTGAGCAGTATGCTCCCTCGCTACTGGCTTGGAGTTTTTAAAAATGGTAGATACTCTTATTTGTTAATGAAAAAGTGACAATCAAAAGTTGCACATTGGGGAGTTTGACAAAAGAGATCCTGCATGAACTTGGAAATGCACCTGGATAGGAGTTTACGTTCTATGTGTCTATCCAGGTAACCAAATTTTAAATAAATTATTTGATAAGAGTTTTTCTACTCCATGACTGTAGACTCAACACGACTGTAGACACAACTTACACACACTAAGCAAACAGTACTGCTACAAAGTGCAAGACCATGCATCACTCAGTTCCTGTTATATAGTGCATTTAAATGTAATAACATTGTCATCTCTTGTGTTTTCAGGTACATAATACACGATTCAGTTTTTTCATAAACGGCTGGGAGGAAGATAAAACGGCTTTTGATACACAGCTTCTTTCTGGGGTCATTGCAGATGTGGCCAGTGGTGCTGTTACATGGATTGGACAGAGCATGAATGGTAAATACAGAACATTTTGTTTTTAAAATATTCTTTCCAGTTGCATGCATGCAGTATATTTAACCCCCCGGACAGAACAATAGCAATAAACTAAGAGCAAGGCAGTCATCAAGAAAAAAAAATTGCATCATTCAAGTGCAAAAGTCAAAAAACTGAGCAAATACGGTATGTTCATGACAAGCATTATCATTATAATAGTCTTTGACTAGAATATTTAAAGTGATTTTCTGATTTCTGGCAAAAATGTTACAGATGGCGCTGTGACGCTTGGCCAGCTGGTTATGAGTATTGTATATCTGTAATATAAAAATATAGTATGTAACTGTCTCAGATATGACAGCCTGTGCTTCCATGGGTGCCCCCCACCACAAGTTTCAGTGAAGCTACAGGAAATGAAAACTGACCAGGAACCATTTAATTAACTGACTTCCTTCAGAATGGCAATTCATTACCATTTATGACATGCCTAGGCTTTTTGAAGTGCACCCAAATGTAACTTTATGACTTCAGAAACAGGCTGTCATTAGGCTGATTCCTGTTAGCTTTTTAATACATTGGTGCCAGTGTGGGATTGCTAAGTTCAAAGAAAACATGTAATTAAGGAGTTATATATAGGAAATGTCTTTTTTTCTTCTGATGGCACCTTATTTAAAATACTTCATGATAGGAAATCATTTTTTTTAATTTTATATTCTAAAAGGAGGAGCTAGATGACTTACAGAAGGGGTGTGGAGACACAGAGTTTAAACTGATACTTGTGTCTGAAATGTAAGTCATATCATCTTGGGACTCTAAAGAGACACAGCTCTCTGATCTAACTTTAAAATGCACCTTCAGAGGTAATACCTTGGATAGCAAAAGTCTAACTGTATTGTGGTAGGAATTTTGCTTTTTAATTTTCCCTTTTTCTTTTATGTGATTGTGAGCTCTTTGATATAGTGTTCTGTGTTTACATTTTTCATATTATCATCTTTTAGTAAAGTACATTTTCTTAAGATACTGCCTATGTGTGTCTTCCAAGTTCTTTTTGCATATGATGTATACGTGGTTAAGTCTGACAGCTGTTTGAAGGGTTTGATGGTGTTACTAAACTGGGAAAAGGTAAGAATATACCTAAGGTCTCTTATAGAGTTTAAAGGGTTCATTTTGGATAACTGGTTAGGTGCCCTTAGGTGAAAGATATATTGCATTCACCCAGAAGAGAATATTATCTGAGCCTGTTCATTTGGGTACGCTAGCATAAGGTTCACAGTTTGAATCCCCCCAGAACTTGAGACTAAAGGTGATTCAGACCCAAAAGCAGACAGGAGGGTTACCCTGTCTGTTACCTGTTCACACTATTGTGCTCTGAGGTTGGCACTGTGGGAGCAGAGGGCCTGACCTGCTGAGTGCGTTTGTGACAGGCACCAGTAGAACTCAGTTATAAAATGTAAATTTCAGCACCTTCCATTTTTTTAGTACCACATTAGACTGGATGGGCTGATATGCCTTTTTCTGCCATCCTTTTCTTTGTGTCTGTGTATTATACTACATGTGCACCCTCTTCTCCTATCAGAAGAAAGGTTGCACATACTTTATTCCTTAGAAAAACTCACACCAAGCATTTTATTGTCATAGAAACATAGGCAGTAATGGCAGAAAAAGACCAATGTTCTATCTTATCTGCCCCTAGTCCCTTATCAAACCCCAGAACCTGTTGCCCACACAGGATACTAGCCCTGACTATCCACCCCCTGTTACCCTCCCTGCTCCACTGCCCTGAGTAATCACTATACCCTTCACTCTGTCCCAGGTATGCTTGAAAGCATTTATGGTTTTGCGACCCACCACCTCAGCTGTCAGACTGTTCATGGTTCTAGCACTCTTTCTGTAAAGTAAAACTTTCTCAAATGCTTCCCGAACCTTCCTTCCTTCATGCCATTATGTTCTTGAACTGTTATGGTAAATACATCTTCATCAAGGATATCTCCTCCATTGGGCCACACCTTTGGAACTGTAAGCCATCAGTGACAGGACCACTCAGAAACTTTTGCCAGCCGGTGGCCTCCTATGATGATGTGCAGTGTTTGTGCCTATAAAATGTCAGCAGCTCCATGGCTCCTCAATTCTTTCTTTGACTGTTGACTTCATGTTGGGCTTGCAGGGGAACAACGCTACTGTTTTTTCAAATATTTATTATTTTCTAAATTAACTGTCCTTATCAACATTGTCCCTGTATGCCGCCATCAAAAGAAACTTTTTTTAGGTTTTGTACCTGTGGCTACAAACTCTACAAGGGAGATGATCCCACCATGTGTGACTGCTGTTTGGGATTGTTCCACAGTGTAAGAGCTTGTAAGATCTCCTAAGGATTTAACTAGGCCACAAGGAGACACTGAAAGAAGGCACTGGAAGCCTTCATCACCATCAAGGCCATGGAATCCTAAGCCAAGGCTATGGGCTTCTGGTTGGCTTCTCTCTCACACCTGACCACCACCAGGAAGGATACATCCTGGTGGCCAGCTACACGTTCACTACCTAGGTTGGTTGGGAAGATGGAGAAAACCAAAGAAAAAGAAAGATCATCACCAAAACTCTCTTCTTCCAGCCACCATAAGCATAGGAAAAAACATGCTTCACCAGTGAGGTCGAAGTCTCCATTGAAGAAAGGTAAGTCCTCATCTTCATCCACTCTGGCCACATCAACTACAGCTGCCTGGCTGTCACTGAGACACCAAGGTTGGGGCTTGGTTCTGGTACTGACATACTTATTATGGATGGTATGTTGCATCCGTCATCGGGTTCTGTCCTGGCAACTATGGCAGTCACAAACCCCCAAGCAGGCATTGTGGACTCCCATGCCATGCTAGCGTTGTTTTCAGAACTGTTACTTCACCTTTTCCAGTCACTGCTAGCATTGGTGCCTGCAGTCTTGTCAACAAGGCCTCTCCTTTCTGTACCGTCATCAATAGAACTTAAAAGCATGCCTGTAGTTCCTTCTTCACAGCTGCCACCTCTATCACTGGCTCCCTTGATTGTCCCCCGTCATCCTTCAGGATGACGATGAGATAAAATGCAATCCTGATCTCCTGGATATGGAGAGGATTTGATGGTTGAAGAGAGTGAAGAAGACCTCTATGGAAGGGCATTCCTTTCCAGCTCTACCCTCTCCTCTTACAGTGAAGACTGTGGTTTATAACCACAGGTCTCCTCCTGAGGACCCTCATTTCAGGCTTTGCTCAAGCAAATGCAAGATGTCATGGAGTTTAAAGGAAAAGAGGAAGACTCCAGTAAATGGAATTTAATGGAGTTCTTAGAGCTTACAGTTGCACCTACTACTGTAGTGCCTCCATAAATGCTCCTTATCATGGGCTATCTGGAGGTTTTAAATGCTGCTTGCAGGTGGTGCAGAACTCCACAGCTTGATTGGGTACCAGGGTTTCTCACTCCAAGTATACCTCTCCTGCTTTGCAAATGTTGCACTGGCTGCCAGTGAGGTGGTGTATCTCTTCATGATGGAGCTGGCAGTGTAGCCTAGAGGTTAGAGTAAGGAGCTGTGAATGAGATTGATACATCCAGCAGACCTGGGTTTGATTCCCATAACCTCCACTTGCATACTTGCAGTGTCAGTGGCTCAGTAGGTAGCACACTCGCCTCTGAGGCCGGGAGATCAGAGGGCTGTGGGTTCAGTTCCCACATCTGGCACTTGGGTTAATATCCCAGTACTGACACTGTAGTGCAGCATGAGAGGGGTGCTGCACTTCTGAGGTGCCGTCTTTCGGATGAGACGTTAAACCGAGGTCCCATCTGCCTGGATTGGTGGTAGTTCAGGTGGATGTTAAAGATCCCATGGCACTTATCGAAAAGAGTAGGGAATTTCCCCGGTGTCCTGGCCAAATTTCCCTCATTCACTAAAAAAAATACCACCAACAGCTTAATCTGGTTCAAGGTCAGTTGGCATTCATCTGTATCCCCCTCCCCCGGGTCGTGCCTGAAAATAGGCAGGATTTGTCTAGTGCACTTACCCGGTCAACAAAAGCTAAATAAATAAATAAAATAAATACTGTGTGACTCTGACCAAGTCACTTAACCTCCCCAGTCCTCCCAGGTTACCTCTAAAAACAGGCACTTGTGCCTAGTGGGCCTTACCTGGTTGCCAAAGAATGATGTATATATATACAGTATGTATATGTGTGTGTGTATATATATATATATGTTTGTTGCCAAAGAATAAAAAAGGAATATATAGGTTTGTTAATGAAGAAAACTCTACATGGTCTGGGCTCAGGCTTCTTAAATGAGCTCCTCTGTCCATATGCTGTAAACTCCCCTTTGTTCCTCTGAGGTGGATCTCCTGAAGTTTCCTAGCTAATGCTTGAAGCTATATGGGGACTGTGCTTTTGTGATGGCAGCTCCAGGTCTCTGGAATCAGCTTCCTTGCAAGCTTAGGAAGGCCCCCTCAGTTGAATCTTTTAAGCAGGGGTTAAAACTAGTTTTTCTTAACCACTTACCCTACTGACTCCTAAGCACTGTACCTGTGAACATTTTTATATTGTAATATGAAATATATTGTGCTGCTGGACTTGTTTTTGTATATATTTTGCCAGAGCCTGCATTGAGTGAGCACCAAAGAAATAAAAATGTTACTACTACTACTGTATTAATACTCCTGTTTACCTTGCACTGGAAGATGCTACCTTTGCTGCTTGGCATAGGCTTAGCACTTTGTCTGTAGTACCTAGACAGGCTGACAAACAGCATCATGCTCTACCTCTCAAGCCCCTTTATGCTGCACAGCCAGAAATGCTTTCCATGCTAATCATGGCTGCTCATAATCGCTCTAGGGCCCCAAGAGTGTTGAGACAAAGAATCGGGAGACTGGGTATTATGGGCAAAATAATTTATGCCACAGCTACATTGTATCTAATGATTGTAAATTATCAGTCCTACATGATTAAATATCAGAATAGTCCATGGAAATCTGCCATGCCTGCTATTCAGGCCTTGCCTGATAGTCCTGCAGAAGCTGAGCTGCTTAATTTCTAACCACTTGGAGCAGTTTTTGAAGACCGAGCTCTGCACTGCTTGATACAAAATGACTGCAAAGGTGAAAATTGAGTTAAAGCCTCATCGGCGAGTATTGATACTGGCAAGCATCTGTTGCATTCAGCATGTGATGCCGAAGATGCCTCTGCCAGGTCTCCTGCCTCTGGCATTTGCCTCAAGAGATGTTCCTGGCTCAGGAGTGTTGGCTTTGCCAGTGATGTACAACAAGCAATGTTGAATGCCCCTTTTAGGGGCTTCAGGTTATTTGGGACAGATGTTGATAATACACTCAATGACCTTCATACATCCCAAATGACTTTGAGGTCTGTAATATTATTGACACTGCAGAATACTATAGGGCATGGTAGAGATGAATTTCATAGGTCCACAGGCTGTTGTGGCCATGGCTACCCTCAGCAATTCTGTGGTTGAGGAGGTGGTCCATTTCCAGATTCATCCTACCTGTGGTCACCATTTCAAGGTAGCCAAGGGTACCAGTTGAGGTGGCCCCACCATCCCCTGCAACTTCTGACTCCTAGTTCCTCCCCTCCACTGTTGCCTCTGGGGGTGCAATGTGGGGAATGATCTCCTTTCACCTGGCACAGTGGGGAGAGATCACCATGGACAAGTGGGTTCTGGAAATAGTAGAAATGGGGCATGGTCTGGAGATGCTGTCCAACTTTCCAGTACCCTCCAACCCCCCAGTAGCCCTCCAGTACACCTTGCATCTCCATCTCATTATCCTCTGGGCCACTTGTTCCTTCTGAGAGAAGTAGTATAGTCACTACTTCTAAAGAAAGAAAGCCCATTCCTCACAAGGAAAGGAACAGGGGTTTCTATTAATGGTACTTACTTACTTAAACACTTACTTATGTTCTGGCTCCAAATCCATAGATCTGGGTCCTATGTTGGATCACAGAGACTAACAAATCTATCAAATACAAAAAGTTTCCAATGATGTCTTTAAAGGCTCTTATACCCCCACTGCAAAAAGGGCTTGACTGTGTGCTCTGGATATGACAGATGCTTACCTTCATGTCAAAATCCTAAAATGTCACAGCCAGTTCCTCTGCTTTATGCTGAAGGGCAGTCATTATCAGTTCTGAGTGTTGCCCTTTGGCTTATCCTCAGCACCAAGTGTATTTACCAAATGCTTCATGGCTGTGGAGACTTGCATGGTGACCTTGGATGTTTCAGCAAATGGCTTCATCAGTATCATGGCAGAAACTTCAATTAACTGTGCATGTCTGTCTGCTTCTATTCTATTTTTGGCTAATTAAAGTTAAGCATCTCAATGATCCTGTATGTCCTGGAATCTTGATATGTTTCACTAATTAGAATTTTTTTAATTTTATTTTATTTGCCTGCCCAGGAAAAGGACAGGGCACATTGACCTGTTTTTCAGCTACTGTACACTTGGTTTGTATATGAATGAGCAGTGCATACAATCACACAGTAATAACCATTCAATGAGACAATACTGACAAGACTTTTATTAAGTTCATTTTACTTCTGCTCTTAGAAGGTTGGTAACTTTATGCTGACATTGACCTTTGGACATATCCATTGGAATGGTATTAGAAAATGGATATCTCAGACCAAAGAGAGAAAACTAATTTCTCCCACTTTGTTATTTCAAAATTCACCATGATATTTTATGGAGGATAAGTCCCTGAAAGTGAAGGCTTTTTGCTCTAGTTTTTATCTGTTTGCCTGATCAGTAGGTTACTGAATCGTAAAAGAGAATACAATTTTGAACTGTATTCTTAATGTAGGGGGTAATAATTCTAACTTATTATACAAGTGACATCTACTGGTACCGTATAGGGTGCTAAAGTCAAAAAGACAAATATTTAGCCAGCCCAGTGGTGCTGAGGATTGAAGTGCTGGACGCCAGACCTCATGCTACGCTGGTGACCAGGGTTCAAGAGTGAGCCTGGGTCTCTGGGGGCTGGCCAGGGAGGAGAGGATTGAGCATCCAGTGACAGCTCTCCTCTCCTGGGGCATGGAAGGGATGCGTCTCTCAGTGCTAGAAACTCCCTGCGGAGGCAGAGATCACTGCATTTGGGAATGCTCACGAAGGCAGGGGAAGTGTCGTGGGCAGACATCCTTGCCGACATGTGTATGAGTGTGCAGACCGGCACTAGACATCACTGCATGCCCATGATGTTTGGGGGGGGCAGCGCAACAGAACATGGAAAAACCCAGCTCTGCAGGATAGGCAATGGCACCTGACCCCCATGCTTACTGCCGGATCCCACGCACCCAGACTTCCAGTTCCTCCACCCGGGCCCTTACCTGCAGCTTGGCCAGAACTTAAGTGTGCCCAAAGAGGAGGGGCAGCCCCACCCTGGATGGGTTAAGCCATGGGTACTGGCTGCAGGAGGGGGGAGAGGAGGCTTTGGATAGGTGGACCTCAGGTGGGCTGGATCAGGCCAAGATGCCTGAGAGAGGCCCTGCAGGCAGTGATTGGAGGGAAAAATAGTTGGAAAAAAAAAAGACAAATATTGTTGAATGTCACATCATAGCTTGCCAAGGTGATTTTAGGGGCATTTTGTAACACGTGTGAACCAAATTCAATCTTAGGGATCAAAACCTGCTTGTCTATTGTATCTTTGCCATTTTCAGATAATTTTTATGCCTATAAAAGTACACTGACTTTGGTTAATTTTTTTTCATAACCATATTAAGATGAGGTGTTGAATCCCGCATGATAGAGAAGGAATTCCACTATAGGGAGTGTAATTGGAGGGGATACATTGAGGGGAACTTGTTTTAGTTCAAAGGCCAGGGGCATGGCAATTTTGTTAGAACCAAATTTTCCTGGGGAAATTACCAGGGTAGTCGTGGATGGGAAGGGAGTTATACTTTGCTTTACGTACAAATTGAAACTGGAGAGTGATTGGCAATTGGCTTGGTGTATTGCTCTAATCAGGATGGTGTATCATTTTTTTTAAAGAGCTCTCAGTTGATATGGCAGCTTTCACTAGGTCCTGGACATTTGGGGGAGATTATAACTGTGTGGTATACCCTTTTGAGCAGATTGTCTCAAACCTCAGTGGCTCAGTTTAGAAGCTCTGCTGCATTAAAATCCCTAGTCAATAACCACAGTCTTGTGGATGTGTGACATCAATCGAAACATATCTGGCTAGGAGTACAGTCTGCCACAATAAGTGTTTTACCTAAACTGGGGAAAGACCCAAGAGAGTTAGACCAATACACTTTTTTACTGTCATTACCTATGCCAGAAAAGATTGTGTCCACCTGTCTTCAGGGTTGCTTCCATCCCTGGACACGGTGGACCATGGTTTGATCACTATCTCTGACCATGCCTCTGCGATGGTTCAACTGATGAAGAGGGTGTACCCCACTTTTCATAAATCATGGCTTCTGGACCCAACACAGTTGACTAAGGCCAGCCTTTGGAAATTTATACAGCAAATTATAACAGACTTTCTTGAGTTGAAGAAAAGAGGGGTTACTACTCATTTGACACAGTGGAACATCTTAAATGCTCGTTTAAGGGAGCCATAATCTCCTATGCTAGTTACCCAAAAAGCTGGAGGAAAAAATTGTTGCTTGTAAAAAGGCCCACATGATGGTGCCATTCCCAGAGTTATATAATCGGCTACAAAAGCTGAACTACATAGAAACATAGAAACATAGAAACATAGAATTTGACGGCAGATAAGGACCGCTTGGCCCACCCAGTCTGCCCATTTCCCTACCTACTGGATAAGCTGCAGATCCTAGTTAACCAGCAGCCTACTTCTTTCTACCCCAACCCCCCAGAATTGCCTTATGACTATCCCATGCATGCTTGGATTCCACCACTGATTTTGACTCCACAACCTCCTCCGGAAGGCCATTCCATGCATCCACAACCCTCTCTGTGAAAAAATACTTCCTTAAATTACCTCTGAGCCGCCCCTCTATCTTCAAATTGTGCCCTCTTGTTCTTGCACACCTCTTTTTTTTGAAAGGTGCTACCCTCTTGGACTTTGTTGATTCCCTTGAGGTACTTGAAAGTTTCTATCATGTCCCCCCTCTCCCTCCTTTCCTCGAGGCTATCCATATTAAGCTCCTTAAGTCTCTCTTCATATGTCTTCCGGTGCAGACCCTGCACCATTTTAGTTGCCCTCCTCTGGACAGCTTCCATCCTGTCTATGTCTTTGGGAGATTGGGTCTCCAGAACTGCACACAGTACTCCAGATGGGGTCTCACCAGCTGTCTGTACAGAGGATAATAACTTCCTGTTTTCTACTGGTGATGCCTCTCCATGCATCCCAGTATCCCCCAGCCCTCCTTGCTGCCTTCTCACATTGCTTGCCCACCTTTAGGTCATCTGATATGACTACCCCAGGTCCCTTTCCATTTTTGTTGTTGTTAGTATCTCACCCCCATTGTGTACTCTTCCCTGGGTTTTGTTTCCCAGGTGCATTACCTTGCACTTCTTAGCATTGAATCTAAGCTGCCATACATTTGACCATTCCTCTAACCTTGCCAAGTCCCTTCTCATCCTTTCCACCCACCCTGTGCATCAACTCTGTTGCAGATCTTAGTGTCATCTGCAAAGACATATTTTTCCTTCCAGTCCTTCTGCAATGTCGCTTATAAAGACATTGAAGAGGACTGGTCCTAATACTGAACCCTGCGGTACCCCGCTAGTAACCCTCCTTTCTTCTGAGTGGACTCCATTTACTATTACTCTGTGTCCTATTCTCCAGCCATTCTTTACCCAGGCTGTCATCTTGGGACCCACTCCCAGGCTGGCTAACTTATATATTAATCTTTTGTTTGGGACTGTGTCAAATGCCTTGCTAAAGTCTAGGTAGGCCATGTCCACAGCCCTCCCTGATCTACTACTTTGGTCACCCAGTCAAAGAAATCTATCAGATTCGTCTGGCATGACCTTCCCGCTGTGAATCCATGCTGCCTAGGGTCTTGTGCCCTCTGGCCTCTAGATACTCGACAATTCTTTCCTTTAGAAGTGATTCCATCATTTTCCCTATCACTGAGGTTAAACTAACAGGTCTATAGTTTCCTGCTTCTGCCTTGTTCCCACTTTTGTGAAGGGGAATCACATCTGCCCTCCTCCAGTCCTCGGGTACCACCCATCCTCCCATGATTTGTTAAAGAGGGTGAGTCCGTGTCACTAGATTCTACCATTGGTTCTTTAAATTCTGGGATGAATCCCATCAGGCCCCATTGCTTTGTCCACCTTCAGTTTTAAGAGTTCTTTCAGAACCCTTTCTTCTGTAAATGGGCTGGTATCAACTTCTGTATCCAGAGTGTTACTACTGTTTGTTTTATGTACCTCCCCTCCTCCTTTGTAAATACTGAGCACAAATATTTGTTTAGTATCTCTGCCTTTTCACATTCTCCTCTCTGCCCACCCTCCTCCCTTTATTAAGCCTCACTATCCCTCCCTTGGTCTTCCTTGCTCCCTGATGTACCTATAAAAGGTTTTATTCCCTTCTTAACTGAGTTGGCTATCTTTTCCTCAGTTTGGGCCTTTGCTGTTCTGACTGCCTTCCCAGCCTCCTTTTGCTTTAACTGATACAGTTCTCTGTCCTGCTCCTGCTGCGATTCCTTGTACTTCCTGAATGCTTTCTTTTTCTCTGAACCTTCACTGCCACTTCCTTTGAGAACCATAGGTTTCTTACATCGTCCTTGTTTTGTTTATTTGCTTCACAAAGGCTCGTTACTCTGTGATGGCAGTTTTATTATTCCCCATTGTTCTTCCACCCTCCTTCCCACCCATTTGCTAGTGCATTCCTCAGGCACTCACCTATTTTGGCAAAGTCAGCCCTCCTAAAGTCCAGTACTTTTGTCTTTGTATGGCTTGACTCTATTGCTGTGTTTATTGTGAACCATACTGTTCGATGGTCGCTAGTTCCCAGATGGCTACCCACTTCTACATCTGTGATCTCTCTCCATCTCCATTTGAGAGTATCAAGTCTAATATTGCTCCCTCTCGAGTGGGCTCCAGTACTAGTTGTTCTAGGCATGCCCCTGTAGGCATCTAGAATAACTGCACTCTTCAAGTGGCAGCTGCAACTGCGCCCAGTTAACATCTGGCATATTCAGATCACCCATCAGCAATATCTCCCTTTTTCTGCCATTCTAAGTATAGTTTCTATCATTTCCTTGTCCATTTCCTCCCCTGAGAGAGTCTGTATATAACCCCTGTGCGGATTGTGGTGCCATTGCCTGTCTCCAAATTTACCCACAGTGCTTCTTCTCCTCCTGTTTACCCTTTTGTTCTGTTGCTTTTATTCCTTCCCTTATGTAAAGAACTACTCCTCCCTCTTTTACCCTCCCTGTCCCTCCTGTAGATAGTGTATCCTGGTATGTTTACGTCCCAGTCATGGTTTTGTGTGTACCATGTTTCTGTGACTGCCACGATATCCAGATGTTCCTTCTCCATCAAGGCCACTAATTCAGGAAGCTTGTTACCTAGACTACGGGCATTGGTACTCATTGCTCTCCATTTTTTGATGGCCTTACCTTCTGTTGCAGCATCCCCCACTGACCGTTCTACCTTGGTCTTTTTCTCATTTAGTACCCTATTTTGTAGGGAGAGGCTGGGATTTTCTGCTGCTTGTCAGTGCCTCCCCCTTTGACTAGTTTAAAAGCTTGCCAATGAAGCATTTAAACCGATTGCTCAAAAGACTTGTTCCCTTCCTGGACAGATGCAGACCATCCTGCCAGTATAGGCTGGTGTCCCTCCAGGTGGAACCCCAGTCCCCAATGAAGCCAAACCCCTGTGCTCCGCACCATTTCTTCAACCATTCATTAAACTGCATGGTGCCAATTACCCTCGCTTCCCCATGCCGTTGACAGGCAGCACCTCTGAGAAGGATACTGTGTGTGCTACTTGTCTTAGGTCCCTCCCCAACTCTGCAATGTCCTCCTGCACTGCTCTAACCTCATGATGAGCAAAGTCATTTGTCCCTAGGTGGGCAATACGTCCAGCTCAGAATCCCTTGCAGCTGTTGTTGTGATCCTGAGGATGCGCTTCCTGTCCCTCCAAGCCATGGCACCAGGCAGGCACCTTACTTCATATTTCCCAGCTCCTCCCAGTTCTATCCCCTAATAATTGAGTCCCCACCAGGAGCTGCTTCCTTCCTCTGTGGTGTCCTCTGCCTCCTTCCTGTGGGCCTCCCTTGTGACAGTTGTCCTCAGCCTCCTTAGTCTCCTCTGCGGGTGTATCTATAGGGGAGCTATGCTCCCCCAGAATGGCGTATGGATTGTGGTGTGTAACATGTGACTGGGTGTGCCTCTGTTTCACCATACTCATCCTCCCTGAGCCCACTGTGGTTCAACTGCTGTGCTTTCTTTGCAACCTCTGAGGTAGTGGTGGTGGTTCTGGTGCTCCCTGGATGGGGGAGGTTCCCTTCCTACTGTCCATTGTGGCCTGGGGGAAGGTCCCCGTACTACTGTCCAGTGTGGCCTGAAGACGGGCAACTTCCTCCCTCAGGGCAGACAGTTGTCTGCAAATAGGGCAGCATCTCAGCCTCCAGAAAGACTCCCGGAAGACTGCTGCCCCACAGCCATTACATTGCACTACTCCTCACATTTTTTTTTTTGTGTGATTGGTTTGTAATGTAGAAATATATATTTATATTATACAGTGTTTATGCTTATATTGTCAGTGCAGTGTGCTAGAGAGGATATGACAGTGACATGCACCTTGCACTCTT
The DNA here is from genome assembly GCA_016271365.2 of Neoceratodus forsteri. Lineage (NCBI taxonomy): Eukaryota > Metazoa > Chordata > Ceratodontiformes > Ceratodontidae > Neoceratodus > Neoceratodus forsteri. The sequence continues at coordinate 1,178,763,997 of CM057450.1, read as the reverse complement.
GAGAAATGATGTCAGAACCCCAGGTATAAAGGAACTATTTCCAGGGGTGGGTGGGGTGGGAAGGGTTGAGCCTAAACTGTGCCCTCGCAACTGGGAGTTTAACTCACTTAGCAGTACTTCAGTTGAGAAGACAATTCTCCTAACCCCTGCAAGTATCTATTTTGATGGTGATGGAGCAGTAAGCTATTAATGCGAAACTCAAGAGAAGATAAAATGCAAGAAATATAGTTCATGTTCTCTCCCCGGGGGGGGGGGGGTGGCCACCTGTTACTGAGGTTGGGGACCGTTTCAATACCTTTTTTTAAAATTACATATACTTTATTGGAAATTTTCAAAAAATGATTAACAACTAACAGTTACAGAAAACCAACACCATACAACTGTTAACACCTGACCCCTAAACCCCCCACAATATATTCAAGGTATACAGAGAAAGACAGGATTAACTACCTTAACTGTCCCCCACCCAAACCCCCACCAGTACTCCAGAGAAAAGCCTGTTCTATACAAATCCTATTGAGGGAGGAAGGAATGTCACAGTATCTGGGGTATAGAGTATATGGAAAAACACCAATAACCCAAAAAAAACAAACAAAAGCAGTGCACTATAGAAACCCAGGTCAAACATTACAAATCCCCTTCTGGGAAAAAGTAAGCACATTCACATCTCCTGGATAGAGAGTAAGTCATATAAAGGTTCCCATATTTTCTGGTAAGTCACTAAATGATTTGTTATGCTAGCAATCATTTTTTCTGCCTGTAGTGCAAACAGAATCTCTTTATACTATTCCAGATATGTCAGAATGGTTTGATCCCACCAATGTGACAAAATGATTTTTTTGGTACAGGCCGATATCAAAGATATATGGTAACACTGGTTTCCAATGAAGCTACACTCAAAGAGACCTAGTAAACACAGGTCTGGTGAGAATGTAGAATCCACTCCCAAGAGGGGATTGAGACGTTGAAGAGTGAAATCCCACAAGGGTATCTCCCTATCACATTCCTAAACTATATGAATCAGAGTGCCTGATACCGTGCCACATTTTTTACAAATGTCTTGCACCATTTTGCTCATTCTGTACAATTTAACAGGTCTGTAGTACAGGTTATAAAATATCTGAAATTGCATGTGATGGTATCTATCCCACTTAATAAACTTATACAAATTGCCCCATAAATGGGACCAGACATATGATTGTCCAGATGAGGGCAAAGCTTTGTCCCAATATGAAGCAGCACCTGTCACTTTAAAAGAAAGTAAATCATAAAGAAGATTATATAGACAGGAGATAGCATGATGTACAAAAGCTTTAGAGTCTAAACTGAGTATTGTTGATCCATAAGTGCTAGACCATGGTCCTCAACCAAAATGACTATACAACAGGTGTGAGAATTGAAAAAATTTAAAACAATGCCTAGTAGAAAGTTTGAATTTTTGTTGGACATCATGAAGGGTCATCATACTGCCATCTGTAAGAAGGTGTTCCACTGAGCTGGACTCTGGATAGGGCCAAAAAACAGAATAAAGAGTTTGCGCTGCAATTCTACAATTGGGATTCCCTAACAAAGGTTGTGAAACATCCTTCTTCTGGTCAAGATGAAAAGGGCACAAAATTGTTTATGTACATGGAGTGAAGTAGTGATTGGAGTAACACGCAGAGACTGGGGAAGCAGAGTATAAGAAATATGCAATAAGGCTTTAATATTTAATTGTAGTTGGGCACAGTAAAATGCTCTGTCTCCAACTGTTGAGGAGTATACTCTGACATATTATCTTCCAAACAGTTTCCATGCCATTGGAGAATGTTTCAAGACCTTTTTAAGAGGAGCTGTACTGCATCAGATGTTCATCAGATTCCCCCCATAGCACATCCCCCCTTTTCTTCAAACTCAGGACTACATACAATAATGTTACATGCTTAATGACCGACCTCCCCTGGATGACCCATCACTGTACCCTCTATGCCTCCCTCAACTGGCTCACCCTTGAAGGCAGGTTCCAACTTAAAATGCTCTCTTTCCTACACAAAGTTCACCGTAACCTACTGCTGATCAGTGTTAAATCTTTTTTCCCCTCATTGGTTTCCAAGTGCAGTACTAGTAGGGCTGCCCGTCATATCTTCGACATCCCTTTTTACCGCACCAAGCATATGCAGAACTCCATCACATACAAGGGCCATAAGTTTTACAATAAACTGCCCCTGAACTTCAGGCCTGTAGTTCAGTTGGCTCATTCACCTCCTCCCTCAAGGACCACCTCCTCCAATCTTCCACCTGTGTCTGCCCCGGTAGGTAACCCCCCCGAATGTCCACCAATCCTTGAGTTACCTTAGAATTTTTAAGTATCTGTATATTGGCTCTGTTGTGTGCTCTGTATTGTTTTTTCTTCTATTCTAGATGATCCTGTCATATACACCGTCCCTATTGTAAATACCATAAAATATTGCAATTATTGTTTTTAGCATTTTCTCTGTATTATTGAATTTTTGTACCACTGGATGTTTGTGAAACCGGGCATTTTGCTCACATACCTTCCAGTATAAAAAATAAACTGAATTGAATTGCGATGTCGAGCCTTGCTGGGGTCAGCTGCGTGGGAGCAGATCAAGTGTCCCAGGTACTACTTTCCTCTCCTAGGGAGGGTTGGCCAACCATCTCAGCCCATGACTGCCACTGGGTGGAGGCCAGGTGGCAGTTCAGGCTCAAGTGACTCGAAGGGTGGGGGTGCTGCTGTGCAGGATGTGTGCACCTCCAAGCACACATATTGACACTATAGAAGAACTTTGGGACTGAACACTGAAAATGGGGATGATGGGCTGTGTGATGCTTTACCTGTCTCCTCAAGGCCTGCTCAGCCACTCAGATCTGGGAGGGGGAGTCTGGGTTGTTGTCCAGGTGGGATGACCCTCCCACTCCTGGCCCTAGTGGGGTGGGATCCATGGGGGATAAAGTAGCTCCTAATCTGAGAGAGGCAGGAACCAGTTGCAGGACATGGGGATAGGGCTGAAGAGCCACCTGTCTAACCCAAGGTGAGAAAAATCATTATGGAAAGAAGAAAAAACAATGTCTGGGAATTCACATCCCTAATGTCCTGTCGAAATTGCATGAGGTCTCCTTCCAGCCTCTCTAAAAACAGAGTGTGAGAGGCAGGAAGCATTATCTTTGACTAGGATGGTCAACACCATTAAAATGTGTTCATTACCATTTTAATATCTATTTCAGTTCCTTCTGATCAAGTTACCAGGTACGTTTTTTAAATCTGTTAATAATATTGTCCACAAATATTTTGGGGAGAGGTAAACTGATCAGAATCCATAAAACTAATGTACTTGTGTGGAAGGCAGTCTTGCTTTGCCAAATTTAGCATTTCATTATTGGGCAGTGCAAGTGGCAAATATCTTCAAAGCTGGTGGTGGGGGTAATGCCCCAGCCTGACTTGGTAGGAAAGAGTCTGGCCTTTGTTCTGACCTCCTTCAGGGGTATTTCTTTGTGGCTTTCCCCTGTGACTGAATAGGGCCAGGGTATAGTAATAGGCAGGGAAAACAGGGCAGGCTAGATGGGCATACTGGACCTTTTCTGCCGACACATTCTATGTTTCTGTTTCTGTGTATCAGATCTTTTCACAGGAGGATTATTGATATCCTTTCTGGGCCTGTGGAGTGATTATTTCATCCAGCCAGGAGACTTTTATGCCCGCTGTATTTTCACGTGTGCCACATGTTGAGCAGCTTAGAAACTGAGGGTTAGGACATGGAGAATTATGCATGCCCACTGAAGTCAATATTATCCAAACCCCAGCCAGATGTTACATACCTTTTGGCTTTTTATAGATCTTTACTAGGTACCTGTCCTTCCTCTGTTGCTCACATACAACAGAAATGGGTGAGTGGTTTAGATTTAGAAATAACATCTGAGATTTGGAAGGTGGCAGCCCTCCTGTGTTAACAGCTGCTTTAAGAGCAACAAACTGCACCAGTTGTAGTTGAAGTTCTTGTACTGAACATGTTATATCCCAGAGGGAATGCATAATACACACCCAAACAAGGATCCGAAATGCTCAAAATGTTTGGCAGAAGAGGAACCCTTCCTTCATATGGCCCTTCTGTATCCCAAAGTAGCACAGTTTTGACATGAGGAACATAATCTGATAGAAAACGTAATAGCTACCAAACCTCCAGTGTCCCTGCTTGAACTACTGCTGGGTGCAGACACCCTTCCAAGGTAGTGTCTGTGGGGGGGGTTGAGTCTAGTCCATGTGAATATGAGGAAAACTGTTGCACAGTTGTGGCTGAGTGGTGACCCACAATCTCTAGCACTGTGGGTGAAGAACCTCCTGCACTGCCTTTAACTGGAGCATACCCAAATTAATACAAATGCTGAGAAGTAAAAATTCTCTTAGATTTGGGGCCACTCATTACAGAGATTAAGAAAGGTAATTAGTTTCCCAACATAAGTGGGTACTATTATAGGTACTACAGGTGGCAACAATAGGGGGAGGTAGTAGGAAGTGGAGACAGACTGCTGACTCCCAGTTGCTCACTTCTTGTGGTCCAGATTGTAACTCATGTCTTTGAACTGTAACTAATGTCTGAATTATTCCCACTTGTCTGTGTAACAGGTGAATCTGTTTTTTCTTCTAATGTGAATTATTTTGTATAAGCAGTTATCGAAGGCACTCATGATGTCTTGGTGTATTGAAACTGAAAGTGCTATTTGATGACGTGCCCATCTGTGTTGTACATTTGAATAAATAAGGCACCTGAGGTGTTCCTGACATCTAAGGATCAGTGACAGCGAATTATTTACATCACTTTCTTGAGGTGCACCAGGACTAAGCATATAGAGTTAAGCACAGAAGTTCTCTTTTTCATGCCGTAAAAACAAGAACCATCTCCCAAGTTGCCTGTCTACTCACCCAACTGAGGCATCCTCCTCATTCCACCCCCAACTGTCACCTTTAGTGCACATCTGGAGCAGAGAATAGTGGCTCTGCTGGTGCTAGATTCTATTGCTTGTAATCCTCATTTTCAAATCTCCTGGGCTAGGGAAATAATATAGCAGCAGTGAGAGAACAAAATGAAGTAGGCCTTTCCTTAATACTGGCATCCCGCCGAGGAAGGAGGTGCAGGCAGTCCAATCCCAGGGCTGAATGCATACTCCATACTGCTTATTGGGCTACCTGAGTAGCATGTGGTATGGATTAAAGAAAACATAAGCAAGGTTTTTCACATGTTTTAATATAATTGGAAGTTTGGACATGTGTGAAGCCTGTTTAATATTCCTCAGTACTTCTGTATATCTTGTTAATCATGTTTATTTTAAAAGAGTAGAATGTTTTTCTTACAGTATTTCAGGTCCATTCCTAATGCTGCTGTTTTGCTGCTCAAGATATATATATATTTTCTGTGTTATATTATGTGTTCTATATACTGCAACATGTAATGTGCATCTCCGGTATAATAAACTTATCTTATTCAAAGGCTTTATTATTACATATATATGTATTTCTTCTCATCCCCAGGCTCGGAACAGTTTGTTGGTAGAATGCAAGATTTTCGATTTTATCAGACAGCCCTCTCAAACAGGTAACTAGCTTTTCAAAGATATTGCAAAGTGTAATTCATAGTATGCATATTGAAAAAAAAAGAATAGGTCTGGCTTATTTACAGCTTATGCTGAGGTGGTACATAATTCAATAAATCTACCATCACAGCTCCCAAAGAATTCATAAAAATATGTAATGTGGATAGTTATATAAGGGATATGACATGGGCTGTCTTAAGATATAATTTTTAGCTTTATGAGTGGGTATTAGTTTATCTCATGAGTGGTGAAGCTATGAGTGAGATGGCAATAGACACCCTCAAATAAAGATAAAAATTATATCTTAGGTTAGCCCATGGCATATTTGATTTATACAACCAGGGCGGGATATTCAGACTGCGCCAGGCTATGGTGCAAGCCTGGGCGCAGTGCAACTTGGATGTGCAGGGGCGTTGACGGGTGATATTCAGCGGAGCTGCGCTGGCACAGCATCATTGAATATGGCTCCCTTGGCCACCCGCGATGCGCATGGCGCGGTGGCACTGCGCCAGCACAAGTGGCCAGAGTGGAGCAGGGGGATACGCTAGTGCAAGTGCCATTGCGATAGGCGCAACTACCACGATATTCAAAATTGCACTTGCAAATGGGGCCATAATGTATGCAAGGCTCAAATAGGGCCATTTGCATGTCATTATGGCCCCATTTGCATGCAGGTGTGCTGATCCCCAGCGACTTTCACCTGGCGCCCTGCCAGGCTGCAGCCGTCAGGGACCAACGCCCCCTGCACAAGTGGCAACATGCTCTGACGCCCGATCGCGGGCATATGTTACAAATAATAGTCATATATCCCTGGTGGTCCAGTAGACCACTCGCAGCCCGATCGCGGGCATATGTCACAAATAATAGTCTTATATCTCTGGTGGTCAAGTGGACTGCTCTCAGCCCGATCGTGGGCATATGTTACAAATACTAGTCCTATATCCCTGGTGGTCCAGTGGACCACTCGCAGCCCGATCATGGGCGTCAGTAATAACTTATGACAAACCAATCCAACCTTGGTGGTCCAGTGGTACCCCCCTCCTCAGCTGCCCACTGAGCCCCACTGCCCCACTTCCCCCCGGTCAGCGGTGGGCAGCAGCTCCCCACCCACTTGCTGCCTCACTGCCCACCGACTGACTCCGTATGGTAGGGCTGTATGCCCATTGGTCCACAGCGTGAGCCAATGGGCGCTGCAGCCTGTACAGATACTACATAGTCCAGATATGTGAATGGATCCATTCACATTTCTGACTGTGTAGTATGCATGGGCTGCACCCCCATTGGCCCGCGCTGTGGACCAATGGGCACAGCCCTACCATACAGAGTCAGTTGGCAGGCAGTGGGTGGCAAGCGGGTGGGGAGCTGTCACCCGCTGCTGACTGGGGGCGGGCAGTGGGGCCCAGTGGTGGGTGGGGGGGTACCACTGACCACCAGGGTTGGATTGGTTTGTCATAATTTATTACTGATGCCTGCGATCAGGTTGCAAGCGGTCCACTGGACCACCAGGTATATAGGACTATTATTTGTACCATATGCCCACGATCGGGCTGCGAGTGGTCCACTGGACCAACAGCGATATAGGACTATGATTTTATCATATGCCTGCGATTGGACTGTGAGCAGTCCACTGGACCACTAGGGATATAGGACTATTATTTTTAACATATACCTGCCATCGGGCATGGGGGGGTGCCACCACGAAGGTGCCGCCAGAGTTGAGACACCATTGCGGCAGCTGCCGGGTTGGCGCCTCTGCAACATGGCAGCTCACCTGTGGGTGGCCAGCTGTTGTTCCTTTTTTTTTAATACCTGGTAGCGCAAGTAGGGGTGTGCATGCATGGGCTCAGCACATCCCGGCTGAATATCTGGATGTGCGGAGGCGCATGGGCACGCCCCACTTGCGCCGCATACATTACTGATGCACTCCGGCTCATCGGGATTTGTGCCAGGCTCAATCCCCCTTTGAATATCGCACCAGGGCGCATCAGTGGGTTGTGCATGGCACAACCCTTCTGAATATCCCACCCCTAGTGTTTAAGTGGTTTGTGATAGAAATGGTAAAAATCTTCAAAAGTAAAAACCAAAAAAATGTAAACTACGTTATCTACTATGTAGTATATGGATGCTTTTTTGTAACTTGAAACCTTTTTAACAGGACTGTCTTGTAAACAGGGATTCTTATTCCTAACGACATGAAATATACTGTATAAAAATAAACATTTTATCTATCGAGCTATCTATCTATCTATCTATCTGTCTGTCTGTCTGTCTGTCTGTCTGTCTGTCTGTCTGTCTGTCTGTCTATCTATCTATCGGTTTAAAATAATATGATTGAAAATCATCCAAAACATTTCCTGTAACATAGTAGTAAAATTCCCCCTTAATATCATTGTTGAAGTCCTGTAATACTATTGTTCAGGGCTCGTAATACTGTCGTTCTGAGCTCTCAACGATAGTATTATGAGAAAGATCCAGGATCACATGTTGCTCAGTTCCTCTTGCTCAGTGCTAGCTGGCTTTTACTGTAACTGCCTGTAAAGTAAAAGCTGACTCACCACAATAGCCAAAAATAAGTTCATTTTCATTTCCTGCCCTCCACTGGTCTGCTTGTTTTAAACCGATACTTCTACCACTTTAACTTGGGAACTGCTGCCATGGGACAGAGAAAACATTTTCAGTCTTCTCCATAAAATGCAGCTTCACACTGCTTATGATCACATACACACACAGAATGGTTACCATAGTTAACAGAGGAGCTGGACGTGAGTAAAGAAACAAAGGCATGATTACCCGAGGAGCTGGAGGGGGAGTAAAAAAAGACAGTAGGATCTCCAAGTTTTTTTAACTACTTCTGCTGTCCATCTGGCTCACTTGCTTCTCTCTCATGGTAATCATGCTGGAGGGTGAGGGAAGAAACAGAACAGGATTTCTCATTTTTGTACTCTACTTATGATCTCAAAACATAAATGCTGTAAATTACAGAAAAAGAAAAACCTTGATTTACAGCTCAGTTTACACAGACATTTCACAACCCTGAATAACAGATTTGCCTCACATTTTGGTGAATACTTGGAACTCCTGGGATCCATATAATACAAAAAATAACAAATAGGGGACAGTGTGTCACTCAGCTATAATACCATCTTGAGGTTCTGGTGACATGTTGGAACCACTCAAGCTACGCTCTCGAGGTTCACATGTCACCAGAACCTCTTGATGGTACTATAGCCTCGTAATACAAGTCCCCTATCTATTCTTCTATTTATACTCAATCAAAAAATAGTTTTTATATGTTTCATAGGTTATCTTTAAGCATAGATAGGCAGTTTGCCTTTTACTGCTTGTTTTGCTCAGTTGTTATAACCCCTCTTACCAATGTCTAGCCAATAGTCATCCAGTTTAGTCTTGAACTCCTTTATATTCCCACTTCCTACAATTTCCAGAGGAAGGACATTCCCAGCTCTCACCACACTCTGTGAGAACCACATTCTCTGCTTTTTTGTGTTGTTGATTTCACTGTGCAGTTTAAGGCTGTGTGATCTAGTTATGAACTCCCTATCCTTCATTACCGAACCAATATTGTCCCATAGGTCTTCATTTTCAAATGCCCTATACTTCAAACATAAATCTCCCCTCTTCCTCTTGTATTCTATTGAGTACAGTCCCAAATTATTCATTCTGTCCTCATAGTTCAATGTCTTCATTCCTGATATTCTGCTTGTAGCTCTTATCTGTACCCCCTGCAATTCTCCCATCCCCTCCTTTGTATATGGTGCCCAGAACTGACTGCAGTACTCCAAGTGTGGTCTCACCAGTGATGTATACAGAGGCATCAAAACCTTCCTATCCCTGCTATGTATGTGTCTTCAAATGCATCCCAGTAAGGTATAACATTTCTTTGATATTTCACTGCATTGTCTCTTAAAGGAGAAATCATCTGTAATTACTATGTCCAAGTCCCTTTCTTCACTTGTTTCTGCAAGCTCCTTACCATTTAGTACATATGTTGCTTTACTATTGTTTCTGCCCAAGGGCATAACCTTGCACTTTTCTGTGTTCAATTTCAACCCATGCTTCTCTGCCCATTCCTCAAGTTTTCTATCTCATCCTCATTTCTGACTACTGACCCCAACTTAGAGTCATCTGCGAATTTAGTAAGCCATACAGTGCCATCACAGCTCATCGAAGACATATACATCTTGAGCAAACATGGATCCAGCACTGATCCCTATGGCATGCCACTCATCACCTCCATCCACTCAGACAGCTCACCCCTTAATGAGACTCTCTGTACTCTTCCTGTCAGCCATGAATTGATCTACTTAACCAGCTGCCCATTTCCGCCCATGTTCTCCAATTTACTTATCAGTTCAGAGTGATCAGCCATATCAGAGGCCTTTCTATAATCCAAGAAAACTACATCCACTGGAGTTCCTTTATCCAGTGCTCTATTTACTTTATCGTAAAAGCTCAGCAAATGTGTTAAACAAGACCTTCTCCTCATGAAACCATGCTGTGGCATAAATATATGGTGTCTCACATTTTATTCATTTATGAAAAGTTTTATCAGGAAGGGCCTATTGAGCCATGATGGCTCATTTTCATAGGTGTCCTGGGGAAAATAAATGAAGTTGGTCACTGAGCATGCTCAGAAATCTTATCTTTATCTTCACATGTAAGAATACATTTCTTAGCATGCTCAGTGTGACAAAAATAAGTGAGACAAATTTCTGAGCGTGCTCAGTGACCAACTTCATTCATCTTGCTCAAATTGCACAAGATAACATGTTTATCTAGGCAAATTTATTGTCATGCCTGTTGTATAAAAAGATATACTGTGCTACTTATGCAAGTGTGCAATAACAAAACCAAATAAACATGCATATTTGGAGCTACCTTATGGGACAGTTGATGTATACCATGGGAATTTCACTTTTGTTTTTGAGTCTATTGCAGGTAAAACAAGTGCTGTGTTATTGAAATGGATTATCATTTTACAGTTTTTTCTTTGTTTTCCACTTTATAATTATGCTAAGATGAGCCTTTTACTTTTATGGTTAATGTGACAGGGCCACTGTTTGATGTGCTGCTTGCAGGGAGACAGTTCCCGTGAAAAGCAATGGTTGTGGCTGCTATGCAAATAGCACGTTTTTGATGTTGTGTTTATGCTGTTATGTGATGTTCTTGCTTGCCTCTTTGTGATATCCTGAAATGTTTGTATTTTTCTCTTTAATCCTGTAAATCTTTGTCTTGCCTGTATTTATTTATTTATTTAAAAGTTTTACCAGGAAAGCGTACTGAGTGGACTACCACTTGATTCCAGTAATGTCCTGGGTCACACCTGAAAATAGGCATTTGTTTGTCTAGTGTGCGTACCTGGTTAACAAAAGTTAAATAACCAAATAAACATAGCTACTATGCAAATACCATGATTTCAATTGTTATTTGCATAGTAGCTGTGTCTTCAGTGACAATAACAGTTTTTATCTTCCAAATGTATTTGCACTCCCATGTATACAGGTCCACTGGATAAATGTGCAGTCAAGAAGCATGCTGCGTGGGCACCCCAAAAGCACACAGTCAAAAACCGTGCTGATATAAATAAACTAACTCCAAACCGCGCATGCTGTTTTGACCATGTGGCTTTTGACGGCACGTTTATTTTTTCGAGATCTTGATGTAGCCGATGGTATATAAAGATATCTTGTGCAGTATTTTTTATTAAATATGGGAAAAGATAGGCACTGCATTCAATGGAAAATTAGATGCATCTGCTACCTGTTGCCACTAATTATTGGAGTGCCTTTGTTTTATATTCCACAGCAGCTTATCTGTGCATTTGCTATGAGGCTAAGCACTTGTATCTCTCTTTTGTGCCTGTCAGCTCTTTGCAGTTGGCAGCCTGGTGGAACTTAAAAAGATTACGAAGTTAAAGAACCCCGGTCTCAAACATTTTTTTAAAGATCAATTGCAATATAAAAAGTGTTGTGCTTTATTTTCACGTTTAGGGTATACGTGTCATGACATTCTATAATAAATATTGATATGTTTGAGTGCATGTGCCCCTGCTGCCTCTTCTCTTTAGTTTGCAGAGTCACAGCATTCTAAGTGAAGCATCATAAGGATGTGATTTTTTTGAAACTCATATCTTACTTTTTTTCTCTACCTAAAAAGAGTCATATTGAGCCCCATGGTAAAAATAAAATTAATTCTAGTCCTACAACTTTATAGCCTACTACTTAAAAAATTGTTTGGAATTTTGGAGCATGTAATGGTTGCCACATAGACAGCAATGGAGACTGGAATCCTCTGTTTATCCAGGACATATACAGCACCAGGACATATACAGCACCAGTGACCAAAGTGTAATCTGTCCTACACTGTCCAGCCAGTGTGTCTTAACTCTGTCATGGAGGAATCATCACGTACTATAGGTGAGATGGTTGTTAAGACATCAAGCAGGTGACACTGCCCTCTACATGTCCATAGTGAAAGTGCGTCTGGAGTAATGTGCCCAGTTCTGGAGCACCTACTGTATCTTAGGAAGGACAAGGACTGCTTGGAGAGGGTTCAGGGCAGGGCAACAAAAATGATGCAGGGGTAGAAGGGGAAGATGTATGAGGAGAGGCTAGAGACCATGAGCATGTATATTCTCAAGACAAGAAGGGAGAGTGGGAATGACTGAGATCAGTATGTTCTTAAGTGGTATCAACAGGGTAGGCTGTAGGGATCTCTTCATGAGGAATGAACACAGAGTAACCAGGGGACATATACTGGAAGTGGAGGGTGGAGATGGGGGGTATTAAAAAGGAAAGTTAGCATGTACCTTTCCATGGAGAGGGGGGTGGACTCCTGGAATAATTTGCCAAAGTAAGTGGTAGTGGCCAAATTAGTCACCAGTTTCAAACATGGATGGGACAGGCATATGTGGCCAGTAAGACCTAAGGGATTGGGGGAGGATGGACAGTTGGGGAAAGGGGCACTGAAACATATAAACATAGAATCTGTCATCAGAATAAAGCCCATTTGCCCATCATGTGTACCCATTCCTACCTACTTAATGGTGAATGAGAGAGCCCTCTTCCAAGTGTCAGGTAATGTGCACAAATGGAAGGAGACAGGATATCAAAGATTGGTGACACCACTGTAGAAGCTGACAGACTGAGGTGCCTAGGGTCTAACCAATCAGAGCTGTGACCCTTGTCAGGATTTAGAGCTAAAAGGCTATAAGGGTGGCTACAGGTGAAGCAGAGGGGGAAGAAGCAAGAAGGAGCAGAGGGAAAATGACTGGAGGAGGAGGATGGGAGGAGGTGAGGAGAAGTGAGAGGGTAATAAAGAATGTATTGAAGGAAGAGGTGATGTCAGCAAGGACAGTTAGACATATTCCCAAATTTGAGGACTGGGAATGTGTATTGGAGGGGGACTCAAACAGGACATCGATGACCTTCCAGAACTTCGAGGGAAGGTCAATATTATTTTGAAGAGCAGAAGCAAATATTCTGCTTTAGTGAACCAAGTGGCTTTGATGCAGGCATTACGTAATGACTTTTACATAGCAAGGTCTACTGGTGTGCCGGATGCCTTATAGGAATGTCAGGTTGAGTTACTTGTTTTAAGACAGGCTAGTAACTGAGCAAAGATCCAAGGAAGGTTTAAACCTTTGGCCCTTTGGCCCTGGACCTTCACAGATGGGTTTGGGCTCCCAGGTATCCATAAATTTAGCTTGAAAATTTGTCAGGGTATTTTTTATGTTGGTGGATTCTGAGATGAAGCCAGTCAGTATTTGTGAAGTTAGCATCCTGAGCAGAAAGATCAAGTGATCAGAATGACCGAATCTGGATGATTTTAGGAGGGACTGTGGGGCATTGGGATGTTCCGCATACATTAGATCATGTGGTGGTCACTGAAGGCATCACAGAGTATATCAGCTTCCACAATATGGTGTAAGGAGATGAAAGGACCCAGTCAATAACAGAATGGTTTGTGGATGTCATGTGAAGCCTAATGGGCACAGAGATACATTGACTGAGTTGCAGAGAGTTTACATGTTGGATTAGTTTTTACTGGAAGGTGATAGCCAATTATACCTGTAGATGAAGTCACCTAGAACTATAAGCTCCCCAGAAGAGGCCAAGCAGGAGTCTGAGGAGAAGTCAGTGATAGATTCTGGATTGGAATTAGGATAGCAACAGAACTCACAAATGAAGATGGGGACAGAGGAGGAGAGAGAGAGAGCTTTATATGTAGCAGATCTTGAAAGGAAGCAGACAAGGAGACGTGTATTATTTCATACCTGAGGAGGATGAAGAGATACACTGCAACTCCCTAGCCCCTCTTGTGCCAGTTCTGCCTTGCCACCAAGTATCAAGGGATGCTAAGGTAGAATCCCTGATTTTTGGAGACAGCCAAGATTCAGAGAAGACTAGACCATACTGCTGAATGTTTAAGGATATCAGACTTAGCTGATTCAGTTTTGGGAAGATGCTGCAGATGTTAGTGTAGATGAAACCTCTCAGGAAGCAGGAAGGTAACTGGGGGGGGCAGGGTTAAGTTTATTATCAATTGACACAGGGAGGAGCAAAGTAATAATGAGCTTGAGGGAACCTTTGTGGGATTGGGTAAGAGCTGGTGGGTAGGGGGAGGAGAGAGTGGGTAAGGAGGGAGCAGTAACCTGATGGCTCCCAGATGCATGCAAGGTGAATTAATAAGGTCGCATGTAGGAAAGCAAAAAATGCTCACAGGAGGAGAAGGGGTTGAGGAGGGTAATGTAGTGGAAGGAGAGAAAGGTGCAGGCAGTGAAAGCAGGGGATGATGGAGAAAGATATGAGAGAGGTACAGTGAGGGGGAACAGGGCAAGGGAGCATGATGTGAGTGAGTTAGAAAAGACACTATAGTAATTAGAGCAGGGTGTGAGTAACAATCAGAATAGTAGGAGCAGCAAACAGCAAACTTTAATATAGGTAAAAAACAATCATCCACACCCATGGGGTTATAATGGGGTAGGGAGCAACAAACAGAATTAATTAAAAATCAAATCAGCCCCCTCACCCCTCAGGTCATAAGTGGAGGGTGGGAGCAGGAAACAATACTAAAATATAATTTATACCAGCCCCAACCTCTGGCCATAAAGAGGGAGCTAGCACAGCAATAACACAATATAATTTAGAACAGTTCCTGCACCCTGTCATCAGTAGGAAGTGTGGGAGCAGCAAACACTACTAATTATAAATTGGACCAGCCCTCACCCTCTTGGGTCATAAGGGGGGAGTGTGAGAGCAGCACCAGTATGAATTCATAATTAGATCTCATTACAAATTAAACAAATACTAGTAATGATAGGATAAATAACATTGTGTTATAGTAAATTAGTGTCAGAACAGCTGAACAGATGTTTCCCAGTAGGATTTAGCCAGTTTTAGCCAGTAAGATTTAGACAACTTAAGAATGACGTTTCCTGACCAGAGGCTGTGCAGCATCCGGAGTGTACCTCAGCAAAGGGGAGGGATTTACCTTAGGGTGCTGAAGGAAACCAGACAGGTGCTAGCAGAGCCATTGGTAGGCCTCTTTGGAGAATCAGTAGCAACAAGTGGAGTGCCTGGGGACTGGAGGGTGGCAATTGTAGTTCCCTTACCCAAAAGAAGTGATAGGAAAAATTCAAGAAACTACAGGCTGCCAAGCCTGACATCGATAGTGGTGAATTTTCTGGAGACAATTATTAAAGTAGAGATCATTAAATTGTGATGGTCAGAGTACCCCACAGTCCCTAGTTGGCCTTTTTGTCCTCTCTTTCAGGCATTTACTAATGAGACCATCTGGACCAGTGTGGCTACCACCAAGGTCCCATATTTATCAAGAGCACAGACCCCGGTACTTTGATAACCTTTTTCTGCCACCTTCATCCCCTTTAGACTCCCCATAGTGAGGCTCTCTGCTCTGGGTAGGACACACACTACTTTCTCAGAGGTCTTTTACTATGCACCCTTTCCCCAGTTACACTTCCCTCAGAGATGCAACCACAAATAGTCAGTTACTCCAGTCTTTAGTACTAAACACAGGTTGCCCAAGCACAGCAGTAATATTCAGGTATATACACTATTTACACATACTAAAATAGTACACGTACAGGATTAATAAAGAAAGTGAGTATTTCTGTGTAGGTAAACACTTCTGTCTTCCCTACCAGTTGCAGGGCCTTTCTACCTTTCCATCCACACTACTCTCTGTTATCTCAAGTCTTTCTACGTACATGCTGTCCATCTCTTTTCTTGGAATAGGCTCACACAGAAACCGCAGTGAAAAGAGCAGAAGTATTTATGCCCTCTCTCTCTCCCTAGTTCCTTAGTTGAATGAGGCTGACATCACTTCCCTGATTGCAAATTCATTCAGTTAGTTGAAGCCAATTCAGGTGATGCCTACCTATGATTTTCATCACCCTGGGTTTCAGGAAGCAGCTCCCTTTTGGTGATAATTTAGCATACGAAAAGAGTTTGGCTGGGCTGGCTCAACCAGAATGTCTCCAACCTGTCCTTCACTAATGACCCCTTCCCCCTTTCAGGTGGCCCTACAGAAAGCAGGTTTATGCACCTTTTAAGATTCTGCTGGGTTGCTAAAATCTTCAGAATAGGCCAGGTTCTTGTAACAGTTGAGAAATGTATTCTGGCTCCCGCACACATACAGAGAGTAAACTAGTATTTAGCGAAATCATTCAGACTACAAGCAAAAAAGTAGTTTGGTTGTCACACATAATCATATAGGAAAAGGGATTAAAGAGCACCACGTTTGGTGCTCACAACAAAAACCTGGAAGTGCCCTTACTTGCCCCCAGTTGCAATGGTGCCAGCCTCTTAATTTATAAATGTTCTAATTTTAGAAGGGAAGGGATCGTATTTTGGTTTCATGGAGCAGAGCCACTGATCCCTTTCACTTCCTAATATTGAGAGCCACCCTCACGCTACCATGTTTTGTTATGTCAGTATATGGAGAGGGTGGGTGCATCCTCTATAGGCATTAATTGGGCCATTTTTTAATTCCATTTTTCATATTTTGATGGCCCTTCAAGCTCACTGCTCTACTAATAAGAACCTTTTGCGGGGGCAGCTCTCAGTATCAGGACATGGAAGGGATTGACAGCTCAGCTCCATGGAACTAAAATACAACCCTTCCCTTCTAGAATCAGGACATATGTAAATGATGAGGCTGGCACCATTTGCAGTTGGGGGAAGGTAACAGTCCTTCCAGGTTCTTGGGAGCGAATGAAGAAAGAGCATGAAAGGCGCCTGCTCTTGGAACCAGCATGGATTCACTAAAACATGGCCCTGTCAGACTAACCTAATTAACCTTTTTAATGTAGTAACACAAATGGCAGACAGGAGCTAGGCAGTGGTCATACTATACTTGGATTTTATCAAAATCTTTGACTCAGTGCCACATCATTAAGAAGGTGAATGTTTTGGAGATAGGGTGACCAAGTGACGTGTGTGTGTGGTGCACGGAGTAAGAGGGTCACACATTGCATATAGAGCAAACCTTTTAGTTTTATGTTGGAACTTTGAAAATGCTTTTTCATTTTTTTTCTCCTCTTACAGAGAAATTCTTGAAGTTGTTAGTGGAAAATTGCCTTACCTACACACCCAGTCAGAATGCCGATGTCCAGGAAGCCATCCACGTGTCCATCCTATAGTGGAGAGGTATTGCATTCCTAATGGAGTGGATGACACAACTAATGACAGGGTGCTGCGACTGAACTCTGATGCCCACCCCCCTAGATTATATTAACGACAATGACATTGGAACATCATGGATCTCTTCAGTGTTTCCTAATATATCACAGCTTGACGGTGGAGTTACTATCACAATTGATTTGCAGAATGGGCAGTATCAGGTAATTGGTGAAACTGCTTTCCTACTTGTAAATGGGCGATGAATAAACTGGTTCTGTTGGACTCTAAAGCCTCCTCAGTTTGAATGAATTGGGCACAGTTAACCATACCAGTATAATGTGTTTTAAAATATTTATATGTATGTTTGATAATACTTTATGCTGGTATGGTTACCTGAAGTGAACTTGCTTGATTGTTTTAAAATATTTTGCTTGTTTTGCGTGTGCATTTGTAATGGCTGCTATAGCAGCAATTAGAATATACCACTATATAAGGTGGACAATACCATAGTGCAATAACTCTGAGATGGTACTATGACATAGGGCGAAACATCAGTTCCTGTTTCAGTTGCCATGGCTTCTCCTGGTGAGGTCTATGAGAAGTTATCACTTTCAATGGCTTATAGAACGGCATGGAATTACGCACTCCATTTCAGTGTATGTGCCAGTGCCTGAGGATGCATGTATGTATCATTGTTTATCTCATTATTGGTGTAGTCAGTAAATTAATTTTGTACTCAGTTTTAGTGAGTAAGATACATACTTTTTTAGTGCATATAGTGTATGTTAGCTGATTGAGGGAGGAGGGTGCACCGGACCTGGTGTTTCTTTGTAGTTTGAATTTTCCAGGTAGCTCCGTGGAAGGTTTCATCCTCTGTTGCTGGGCTGGCACAGTGATCCCCTCCTTCTGAGAGGCTCATCTATGGACACCATCCCTGCCCCAATCTACCTGAACTCTCAAGCCATGGTAGCAGGCCCAACACATCACACCACAGGACCCTGACAAGGAGGACTGGTAACCCATTTATCATGACAGAGGTAGAGGGGTGGGGAAAGAAACAAGTACACCCAGGCGGACCTACCACAGGCCCCACATCCTCATAGCTGCAGCAGAAGCAAGGAGCGTGTACCTAAAACATTCTCCAGCAGCTCGGGTGAGCCGACAGTGAACAACTACCATGCCCCTCTGAGGAATGTGGAAGACAGGCCTGCTTATTCTCCTCCGCAGCTGCAAATTTCCCTATCAAAAAAGGCACAGCAACAGGCTGCCAAACCAGCCTCTTCTGAGCTCAGAAATTACATTTCTAATCCCTTGTCAGAGAACACCCCCCTCCAGCCAAAAATGAGGCCTACCTTTGCTCCTAGGCTGCAGCAGCATCATCCAGTCCACCCAAGGCCACCTTGTCTATCTGCCAGTCCCAGCATTATAAGTGATGAGAGACTTCTAATGCAGTACCAATGACACCCACATTTTTATAGGCAGATCAGATTGCTCCTGACCCGAACCCACCAGACATACTGAAAATAAGACCCAATTAAAAATGTTGCTCTAGTCCCTACCTCTTAAAAAGGACATTACCAGTGCTTCCAAGTATGTATGCTTTTGCACATCAGGTAGCGCTACCTGGTCTTACTACTTTTCAATATGTTTGACTAATCTTTTGAACATCACTACTTTAAAAAGACTGCTTCAGATGCTTTGACTGTACTATTGTCTGGAGGCACTTTTTCAAAGCCTTCTCATGCTGACTCACATTGCAGGGGCATGAAACTCAGGGAAGGGATTAATTTTGCTATGGGAGTAATATCTGCTTAGTTCTTATTTGCATATGTTACTAGCTTAAATACCAATCACATATTGAGTTGCCCCTTACGAGCCAGTCCACCTGGGCACTCGAGGGGTGTGGCTTGAAGGGCTGTTCTTCTGCCAGATGATTGACCCTCCCATCATTCTGCCTCAAAGAAATCCTGCAATGCTAATATCTGAACCCAGGATGTGACTCAGGGGTGGGTGGGATTGACCAAGGAGTCACTCGGGTGACCTCAAACTGCCATTAATTTTCTCTCTCACCTGGTTTCAGATCATTACTGATAGTCTTTAAAGTAGTTATATGTTTTTATGAATGTTTCTATAGCAATGTTTTCTGGCAAGATTACCTTCCTGTCCATCAGAGTTACAGACTGAGGGGAGGTCTTGCCAACTGTGAACCTGACCCATTCGTCAGGACCCTCTCCTGTACAGAGGGACCATGAATTAAGGATGTGTGGTTCTTAGGTGTTTACCTGTTCCTACACTCCTTTAATGAGAAGATCCCCTCAAACTATTTTTTATATACCTGTGTAGTGTGTAGGCTTGAACAATGATTCCCTCTATTGCATCCTCTTGATTTCATCCTAATTTAAAATATGAATGAGGTTGTTTCACTGTTTTTCTCTGGTGTGAAGACCTGTTTGTCTCCATTGCAAAGATTATGATCCCACTCACTCAAAGCATGGGAGTTGGTGGTGCATACCTGCACAATCCAACAGAGATTGTACGCAGTTCTGCTACATGTCTTGAGAAGTCCTTGAATTCTCTAAAAGCATTTTTTTCTAACTCAGATACACATTAAACTATAGAAAACAGCAGGGCACTTACTATGCCTTGAAAAGTTTCATGACCGGCATAAGACAAGAACTAGAAAATGCAGAGGACAGCAACAGCACTGACTAATACAGTATAGGTACTGTAGACTTTAGCACTAAATCATCATAAAATTCCAGGATGCTTTACATGTGTCAGGTCATGACCTTTGCAATGGAGTCAAGCAGGTTTTCACATCAGACTTAAAGTGACACTGTCAACCCCTTATGGGAAATAATGTATTTAGTTTGAAAAACAAATATTACACATATTATGATTAGTCACATTCTGTACAGATTGTTGATGTAGCTATTAGTTTGATTTTGATTCCTTTTTCCTTTTTAAAAGTGAAAAACAGACTGCCCACCATACTGGTGTTACCAGACAAAAATGTGTTCATTTACATTCCTTGATCAACTCCCACTACATCTGTCCAGGACTTGGGAACACCCAGATGCAGTCTAGTCACTCATAATGCAGTGGGAGGAGAGGAGAGGTGTCTGTTGCATAGTGAGTGACTGCACTGTCTGGGGGTGTTCCTGTTGTTCAGATGGTATGCAGTAAGAGTAGATCGAGGATTTGAAACAAACAAGGGTGGGGGTAAAATGACACCATTAGCATGCATTTCAGTTCTAATAAGAAAGGAAAGAGATTAAACAGCCAGCAACATCACTGAATTTTAAGGAAGGTAAGCAGTCATAAAATGTGGGTTTTCATGTGGAAATACTATGATGCAAAAATAGTTGACAGTGTTTTGGCCATATCAGTTCTACATTAGTTGATGACAGAAGTGCTCCTTTGTCACTGACACTTGCCCCTGCCACATTCAAGGGAAAGTTCCCTCAACCAATTATCTGTATTCCTGTGTAGTTTATAGGCATGAACAATTCTTTCTCTTGCACCCCACTAATGTCATCCTAATTTAAATACTGTGGATACTGGATGCATGCACATGCTCAGGAAAACCTGAATTTGTGCATACAACTGCAATGTACATACCAATGGAACGCTATCAAAATAATGGTTTCAGACCAATGGCAGTATTACTTAAGCACATCTGACTTTTAATTCATTACAAAATCATTAAAAATAGTTTAGCAACATACAATACAATATTTATATGCTGTCATTATTAAAAAACAAAGTAATGTAGCTTTGTTTCTTACTGTTTGCAGCTAGTGAGTCCAGCTGCATTTCAAATGCGTAAAAGCAGGCAAAGTCCCTCATCTCTCTCCTCTCAACATAATGCCTGATTTTACACATCAGTGTTCCAGTCCTCAGCTGTAGTGGGTAGAATGATTTCTTGGTCCCCCTTGTCATCATCTTTATCTTCTGCTGCATTACTCAGTACAGAGGAGCAAATGTCTTCATCTGTGAGGGCCCCTAGAGTTAGTTCAGAAGCGTCAGTCTCAGTGTATGCCAGGAATGCTGCTTGATCCAACCCTGCTGGTGGCTCTATGGGTGGAGGTGGTAGTATTGGTGTTTCTCTGGCATCCTTGTGTATTCCTATACCAGCCTTCTGAAAGCAGTGCCACATGGTTGCTACAGTGACATCTGTCCATGCTGCATGGATCAAATGAATGGTGTCCAGGATACTGATCTCCTTTGCCAGTTGGTGAAATTGTTCCTGTGAGTCATCATTGGCCCTGACAATTTTACTGAGTGTCCTTTTCCTGTAGTGCACCTTTAAGTTTTGCATTGTCCCCATGTCCATTGGTTGCACAACTGCTGTGCAGTTTGGTGGCAGAAAAATAAGTTTGATATTGCGAAGGGTGACAGGCTTATGGGCAGGGCAATTGTCCACTATCACGCAGATTTTTATTCTTTGTGGTATCATTTTTTGTCCAGTTCCAGCAACCAACTTGCAAAAATGTCTGCAGTCATCCAGGCATTGCTAATAGCCTGTTACTGCACTGGCAAGGCTTCAACAGCAACACCACAGAAACAGCAGTTTTTTTTTGATTTGCTGATTATTATGAGTGGCAACTTATTGGTCCTATTTACGTTACTTGCCACTAGTACAGGAAATCTCTCTTTTGGTTTCTTATGCCATGTAAGGTCCCACTTTTAAAAGTAAGTGTGCTGTCAGGTGTTGCCCAGAAAAAGAGAGCCATCTCATCGCATTGTAGATTTCTGAAACTGAGTAACAACGGAGAATGTCAGGCAGCACATTGATAGGCTAGTCTTCAGACGCTGCAAAGTCAGATTCTGCTTTTTCTCTGTATATGCGGCGATACCTGATTTGGTGATGGTCCTTCCAGCTGGAGAGCCAACCAGCTGTTGGCTTGAAATCCTCAGTTTCCATTGTGAGAGAAAGCTGCTTTGCTTTCTCAAGGAGGATGGGCCCAGACAGTGTTACCCTGTGGTCATGGGAGAGGGTAAACTAGTGCAAAAGTGCTTCTTCCTCGCGACCACCCTTCCTCTCCCATTTCCATTTTCTCTTCTTGCTGCAGCCATGGGTACAGTCATCCAGCAGAGCCTCTTTTTTTTTTTTGAAGATTCGGCCAACACAGGACACGTTGGCGCCAAACTCCTTGTCCAGCCCTTTTGTTGAAAAACCAGGGAGTTCACACTTTTCCAGCAACTTGATTTTCTGCTCCAGTGATAAAATATTCCATGTTACCGTTTCCATTGTGGCAGGTAAGCATTTCTAGCAGCAGATCTCACACCCAAATTGCTCATCAGGTGACTGTCAGCTCGTCAGAGGCTGTTAGTCAGTTGCTGCCGAATGAGCCTAATCAGCCTTGTAGTTGAGCGAGAGGGGAACCGATTAACACCCAAGCCCATAGAAAACACAGCAGGCTACCTAAAAAAATGGCATACATCCAAAAACAACATGCATACAACTGACTGGTTTACAATAGGATGAATAAAGAAAAAATCAGGACATACAAAAAATGTGCATTTAAATGAAAAATGCATACATCTGAATGGCATACAGGTGGAATGCACTGTATAAATAAGGTTGCTTCACTCTGTTTTACCCTGATGTGAAAACCTGTTTGTCTCCATTCCAAAGATCATGACTCCACATATGCAAGGCATCATGGAAGTTGATGATGCATATTTGCCAAGGCCAGCAGAAGTTATACTCTGTCAGTTTTGTTACATATCTTGTGACGACCCTGTATTCCCTAAAAGCATTTTTTTCTAACTCAGTTACATTTTAAACTACAGAAAGCAGCAGGGCACTTATTATGCCTTGAAACGTTTTATGGCCAGTTTAAGACAAGAACATAGGGACTGCAGAAGACAGCAACAACACTGACTAATACAGTATAATTACTGCAGGCTTTAGCATTAAAGCATCATAAAATTCCAGGATGCCTTACATGAGTCATGTCATGGCCTTTACAATGGCATCTAGTAGGTTTTCACACAAGAACTGAGTACCTTCATTTACATTTAAATCCTGATGATATTAGGAGGGTGCAACAGAGGCAATCATTGTTGATGTCTACAAATAACACAGGTAAACTGAATAAAAGGCTGAGGGACAGTATACTGTAATAGGGTAAACCAGTGCAAAAGTGATTCTGCCACCTGGCCACCCTCCCCCTCCCATTTCCATTTTCCCTCCTTATTACAGCTATGATTCCGGTCCTCCAGCAGATCCTTTTCTTTTTTTTGAAGGTTCAGCCAACACTGGACACATTGATGCTGAACTCCTTGGCCAGCTGTTTTCTGGAAAAACCAGGGAGTTCAGATTTGACCTTTGGAATGAAGACAAACAGGTTTTCGCAGCAAGGTAAAACAGAGTGAAGTGAAGTGAACTGATTTATTTGCACTTTCATTCATTATCAGTGCAGATCAGTGTGCACAGGTGAGTGGGCGCTCGGGAAAATCGGCAGCCAGTTGGATCACTGAGTAGGTTGGGCTGCACCATTCAACAGCCTGTGCCACTTGTCATGCCGAGAAAGAATGCCAGCTCACTCCATGATCACCAGCTGCAGCAGTCTGTACAAGAAGACCTGCAATTTTTAAGAGAGACTGCTTCTCTGAACTGATTTATTTGCACTTTCATTCATCTTTAGTGCAGATCAGTATGTACTGGTGTGTGGGGGCTTGGGAGAGCCGGCAGCCAGTTGGATCACTGAGGTGGCAGGGGTGCACCATTCAAAAGCCTGCGCCATGCACCATGCTGAGAAGGAATGCCAGCTCATTCCAGGGTCACCAGCTGCAGCAGTCCATGCAAGAAAAACGTGCAATTTTTAACAGACTACTTCCCTGAAGTGATTTATTTGCACTTTTATTCATCTTTAGTGCAGATCAATATGTACTGGTGTGTGGGGGCTTGGGAGCATCGGCAGGTAGTTGGATCAATGAGGAGGTGGGGCTGCACCATTCAAAAGCCTGCACCACTCGCTGAGCACAAGCAACAGCGTGAGCATGAGTGGCGCAAGCGCCACTCCCTGAAGAAAAAAGGGAATTTTAGAGGTTTGTTTGCTGTACAGCTGCTTGGCACATCAGTAAGTTCCAATATTATAGATAAAAAACATTGCTTCTGTTATTAAAGAAAAACTAAAATAGAGTAAAAGCGGCCCTATAACAGTTTAAAAATTCTACTGGCTGGATTTGGAGATTGTAACTGTTACTTTATACAAATTTTACTGTCTGCCTTTGGGGGTACTAAATCTAGGTATGCTGACTGAACATCAAAACTCACATGGCAAAATCCCTCACAGTGACAATCTTGACAGGCTTTGAGATTGTCACTGTGAGGGACTGGAGGGTGAAATTTTGCCCTTTTGCCATCTTTCGCTCCCTCTTTCTAATCAACTCTGACTCAGAATTAGATATCTATGGGGGGGTGCAGGGGCACAGCCCCCCAGTAGAAAAACACACAATGTCTGACAGGCGACATTTCGCCTGTTGACATTGGGGATCTCACCATGCTGAACTTTGACAACACTGTTGTCAATTTGGCATGGTAAAGCCCTAAATCTATACGCAATAGTAGTTCCTACTTTGATTTAGATATTGATTAAAGTAGTACTGCTATAGTTTGTTCTCTTGAGACTTAGAAAGCTATATTAGAACAGCTACTGTATTTAGGGATTAGTATATGTATTCAAACTTCTGTTTTTCCTTATTTAGATTTATAGTTTCCTTTGGTCCTTCTCTGGGTTTGTATATCAGTAACCATGAGAACCAAGTTTTTAGATCTCCTAGGAATCCTAGTAGGAGCTATATGCCTGTTACAAATATGTGCTCAAGCAAACTCTGACTCTCTCTCCTTGAGAATACAGACATCTGAATGTACTGGCTTACATTTAAATACAAAATTAAACAAACCTAAAATTACTAAAAGAAGGAACTCGTTTACAAGAATAAGAATTCAATTAGAAAATAGATCAATAAAAATGAAACCTTTTCAGCTTAACCAAACAAGCCAATTACTGTGGATGTCTTTAATTCTCAGTGAAGACATAGAGACAAATCCTGATCCAAATGATAAAACATTAAAGCTAATTCATGATAATGCTAGGAGTTTGATAAAAAAAAATTGATTCATTTAGGGCATGGGTGGAGATCAGAAACACCAATATTATCACACTGACAGAGACATGGTTAAATAAGAAAGTGGATTGGAAAGAAATTGAGCTGAATGATTGTTACAACTACAGGTTAGACAGAGGGACTCATGGAGAGGGTGCTGCTGTATTTGAAACATTGCCTGGGCCCAGCAAAGCTATTTACTCTGGGAGTATGAAGGATATTGAATGTCTATTAGTCCACTTGCAAGAGCCAAATTTGGTGGATGGAGTAGTCTACTCCCCCCAAAAGTAAAACCAATTTGGTTTGAAACCTTCTCCCAACTAGTGATTGAGCATGTGACAAATACATCTGATTTTGGTTGGGGATTTTAATGCTGCTTGGGGAGGACAAAGGGGGGGGGAATTGGAAGACTCATTGCAAAGTCTACACCTGATGCAAATAATAGACATACCTACAAGGAAAGGAAGGCTCAAAGGCCCAGGAAACATCCTAGATTTGATATTTGTGACCCCCAATAGGATGGTACTGGATAAGGGAATGAGCCACCCTAATTTAGGGGACTGTAGTGTAATTCATTGTAATATTGGGATAAAAGTAAACTGCACCCCACCCTGTGTTAAGAAGAGATGTTATAAAAAGTATAGTCAACAAGACTTTCAAAATAACATCCAGACTTTAAAATGATATAGAGTAGCCCTAATCCCAGATATATATATATATATATATATATATATATATATATAACAACAGAGCTGATAAAGATGTTTGTGGGAGTATGCAATTAGTGTGCCTCCTTTAGGGAACAGACCTCTAGATCCCAGCGTCTGCCTTGGTTAAATTATACAATTAAATTATTCATTAAAGAGAAGGACAAACTATGAAAAAATTGCAAACAAAACCCTAAAGTAAGAGACATAAAACAAGTTCAGAAAGGTAAGAAATAAGGCCACGCAAGAGGTCAGAAAACTTAAGGGGTACTATTATAAGCAGAAAATTAAAAAATACAATTGATCCCAAACATTATTGGAAATTAATAAAAAGTTTAACTGTAAGAGAAGCCAAACCAAAGCAACTTATTGTGGAAAATGGTAAAACTATCCCCCAGAGAAGGTAGCAGATATTTTAAATAGATATTTTATAAATCTTCTGGACCTACCTGGCCTGCCAAATAGTACTTTAAATACTAGGTTACAGATGATGACTGATGAAATTAGAGGAGAAAAAAATATATCAGGTTCTAGATTCAGAAAAATAGGTAAAGGTGAAGTTATTGAGGCTATAAAAAAATTAACAACAAGGTGTGTGGATTGGATAATATCGAAGTCAGATTCCTAAAAGACTCTATAAAAGAGATCACTTAGACTCTAATGGACCTATTCAACTTGAGTCCAACATGGGGGGGGGGGGTCCTACTGTGTGGTAACAGGTTAAGAGTGTGCCAGTCTTTAAAGGGAGCGATGCCTCAAATATATCAAACTATAGGCCCACTGGCTTATTATTAGGGCTGTAATTTTTTCACGGTGATTTTGGCCGAATTTCACGGCCCTCTAGAGGCTAAAATGTGCCATTTTCACGGAAGGCTCAGAGAGTTTAAAAGTATGTATGTATGCTTTAATATAATTTGCAGTTTTAAACTGACAGCAACACTAGTGCATTTGTCACAATTAATTCACTAAAAAGCAGCTATTAAAAACATGATTTAGATTAATAAAATCTATATGTGCAGTATATCTGCAGTGTTTCAATTTAATAGACTGTAAGTTTTCCGGCTTTATACTTCACCAGCATAGCAGCATATCTTGAAAATTAGCACTCCACGCTTGCGCTATTCACTGGCACACTTAGACAGCTTAACGCAATGTTGCTCGGGTTCGGCAAGTGGTCTTGAAAGTCATGTCATCACTGGATGAAAGTTTGCTTATGCATCTCCAATTTTTGGCACTATTTCATTAATGTAAATTCTCAATTCTGACTTAGCTCTGATGTTGTCCTCGAAAGCTGGAATACTGGTGCAGATCTCCCCTTCATTCACTGCCACAGTAGCCAGTCAGGCTAGCCACTTAACATGCTAAGGGTAAATAAAGGCAGGATTAAATCTGAAAGGTGATTGAGAGCACTTGATGGTAGTAGAAGTTTACAGAGGCAGTAACTGTTAATAGAGGGAAAGGCAATTGAGTAAGGTGATTGGATGAGCTGAAACTGACACCTTCATTGTCTGAACTGCGCATCAATCAGCTTGAATGAAATACACATGTGAAAACCACTATAAGTTTGCCGAAAGTTAATCTCTGTAGTGCATCAGCACTAATTCGGCATTGTGTTACCAATTGGGCAATGTTCTGCTAACAATTTCAAGTAAAAGGTGGGGGGGGGAATGGAAGGATTTTACACATCTAATACATGAGCACGCAAAATAATTGCGATTCCATAGCGGGTCATTGAATTCACAGAGAACACCCATTTTCACGTAATCCGTGAACTCCGTGCTGGCCGTGATAAACTTACAGCCTTACTTATTATCTATAGTATCTAAAACCATGGAAAGATGATACATGCTCAGCTAATGGAATATTTGGAAAAATATAAGAAACTTACCCCTGTACAGTATGGCTTTAGAAAAGGACTGTCCACAGACACCACACTCATGGGCTTTTTAGATCAGGTGGCCTCTCCTCCTGGAGAAGGCTGAGCTGTGAGCGCAGTGTTCATGGATTTGGCCAAAGCCTTTGATTTAGTGGATTTAGTTGGACAGACTGAGTGAAATTTGTGTAATGGAAGAACCCCTAAGATGGTTTTCTTCATATCTAGACATCTGTCTTCAGTTAGTGACAGTGGGAGGTAGAAATTCACAATTAACTCCAATAGCCCAAGGAGTCCAGCAAGGGTCTGTTTGGGGCCCCTTAATGTTCGCTATTTATTTAAATAAACTTCCAAACTATATACTACACACTAGTCTAAAATTATATGTGGATGATACTGCATTAGTGGCCGAGGGAGAGGATTTTAAAGAGATTGAAACCAAACTTCAACTTGATTTTAATAGCTTACAAGAATAGTTTCTGTCATCTAATTTAATTCTGAATGCTAAGAAAACCCAAACGATGCTCTTTAGCTCCCCTCATAGTAATAAATATAGGGAACAAAATAAAGTTGAAATTAGGACAGTAAATGGCCTAGTTCTCACTCAGGTTCCAACTTATAAATACCTTGGATTAGAGATTGATCAATGCCTAACTTTCGAACACCACATAGATAAATTAACCAAAAAAGTAAATATGAAAATAGGAGCTTTGAGACATGTATCCCATTGCACGACAAAAAAAGACTGTTTGTTGGTGGCGAATCAATTGATCAATCCCACGATGGATTGCAGAAGCCATAGTTTTACCCATGCAAATAAAAAATCATTACATAAATTAGATCTTACATATCATAGAATAGATTTGTGTTGAAATGTGAGTATAATACACATTACTGTAATCTTTATCAAAGACTAAGTTGGAATTCTTTAGAGAGACTAAGAGATATAGAGCATGGGCAATCTTACTGTTCAGAATCTTAAAAATTGGATAACCATCAAGACTTGTAGATACCCTTGATTGGACGAATCATGGTTTTCATTTAAGAAATAATTCCAGGACACTGGTAGTATCTAAAATAAAGAATAACTTTGGAAAGATGACTTTTAAATATAAATCAGCAAACATGTGGAATAACTTGCCATTACATATCCAGAATTTGGACAGGACCGTTGCAGCATTTAAATCTGATTTGAAACAAAATTTAAACCACATCTGCTCATGTTATGGTTAAACCCCTTGCCTGTTTAAGAAATTTATTGAGGTGTTTATTATGTGTGTTTATATTGTATTGTATGTTTCTATGTATTTAGTGTAATTTATGTCCTTTTAATGTACACAAGAAAATTTTTAACAGCGACAGGAATACCTTGTAAACAGAGTATATATAGCCCTAATGGTGAATTTGTTTGTCTACTTTATGCCTGTATAAACAAAAATGTTTTACTACTACTACTTCCATTGTGCAGCAACAGAAACAGATATCTGACCCTGCCAAGGAGCAGGGAATGTGACAGTCAAATTACTTTATTTTATGCGATTCTGTACACAAGCAAGAGTGCTTTTATGGTATGCCTCAGCATCTTAGGAGGAAGGCCACCAGTCATCCTTCCTTCCATACTTCCCTGAATCAGTCCACACTTCACAGTGCACCCATGGGAGGGGGGGACATAAAGCTCCAGTGCTCTATTTTAGTGCCTATGCCCACATTGGCCAGACCCCATGGCTGATACAACCTACATCACATGGACTGTTTGGGGGCTAAAACCCCTGATCAAGAGGAAAAAAGTCCTTACTCATTTAAAGAAACTAGGAGCACAGGTGGCCTTCCTCCAACAAACCAAACTGGTCTTACATGAAGGAAAAAAACTTGTGAGGGAATGGGTTAGAGGAGAGATGCATTGTTCCTGACAGATGGCCAAATGAGACGTCTCCATTCTTTGGCATGAGTCTCTAAAATGGACAGTAGAGGATGTCTTTAATGACAGGGATGGGTGCTGGGTTTAGAAGAAAATAAAGGTGCCATAAGGCGCTCTTATTCTGATCAATATACTGTATATTCTCCCAACGAGGATTCCCCCACTTGGTTTAAGCACTTACTGCAAGGTTTATTAGACTTTTCAGACCAGCACACACCCATCCTTATAGGGGGAGATTTTAACCTCACTATGAAAGTTCAAGTGGGTAACAGATGGACACATATGCCAGATTGGAACTATTATTCCTTCGTTTATTTACAGAACAAAAATTAAGTGGACTGTTTTCATCAAAATAAATGAAACAAAACATAAAGAAATAACAACTGAAGATTGCTTCAATGCAGCAAAAGTCCCAGAGTGTACATCCAAAATGACTAGCAGGAACTAGTCTCACTGAGTGTTGCACCTTTAACACCCAAGTCAAATCTGTCTTGTCTTGCTCAATACAGTGTATAAATAAGAGGACATAGGTCAGGATTGGTCTGTTTTAGTTGTCACTCATGCTTCATTTTAACATACATTTCAGATACACTCTACAACTCCTTTTATTTCATTCAAATGTCACAGTTATACATAGAAGTGCATTTAAATGTATTCTTTATAACTTAAAACATATTTGACACACTGGATCCAGTTTAAAAACTAGGAGGCATTCTACGTGTCCCCCCTTCAGCTGGGCTCAGCATAAAAATACTGAAAATAAGGCCAGATGGCTCTTAGAGCACCTAACTGAATGCAGGAACAACAGTAGAAGACTCCATTTATAATTCAGGTAAGCCCTGACTGAACAACGGAGCACTGCTTCACCTTTTCTTTCCACAGGGAGGTTTAACACAAAAGCACAGCAGGATCAGCTTATGTTTGCAATCACTATGTTCTAATCTGTCCCTTTCCGTAGCATTGCAAACACAGGCGTACAAATGCGGCTTCTTTAGCAGTGGCTGGAAACTGCTGCGACTCTGCGCACCTTCGCGGAGTTTTTCCTCTACACTATCGAGAAGGAGCATCGGGACAGAGTCTGAATTCAAAAGGAAAACAGAACAACTGTGAAAACAGCAGGGCAATTATGTTTTTAAACAGCTTCCAACTAAACAGGCTAAATGTTTTTTCCAATGAGCACTTGCCCTACATTCCATTCTGCTTTTACTGTTTTCCCCAGGTAGCGCTAGCACCTGTAATGACAAACTTTGAGGGTTATTTATTTCTCCCATTACACTGTGTAACCAAACAATTCTAGCACTTGCTAGTGCAGTGTAAACATAACAATTATGTATATGCTTTTTGTCCTGTATCCTTTATAAGGACTTTTACCATAAACATAAACATCCAACAGGTTACTGCCCGGGGAGCCAAACACCAGCAATACAGACAGACAGGAAATACATGGGTGGCCAGTCCATGTAAGACAAACATAATTTTAGACAAATAAGATACATGTATGTGGGAAGATACACAAAAAGGAAACTCCTCCAGGCAGACCCAAGGATAACAGAAGTGGAACCTTCCACACTCACCCTAGAGCCACCCATTGACCAATCCTCCACCTGAACAGAGCCTCATTGGAAGTCCCTCAACACTTTAAAACAGATAATACAGGGGCATACCCTTACAGACTGCTGGAAACTTTTCAGTTCCATGGTTAGGAACTGTAATTATCACTCACAGGTATATCAGTCCTTTAGCCAACTAGATTTTTGGCTCTCCTCACCACATATTACACAATCCACCCTAGGCCTCACACTTCACCCCATTGTGATCTTAGATCATGCTCCATTTGCCGTAACCATTTTATGAGGCCCACCCACTCCAAAGATCTTATCATGGCTGTTAGACCTGCAGCTGCTTTCCAACCCCAAGTTACTACTCTGGCTTAGAGCAGAAATACAGGAATACCTGACACACAACTGTAGTTCAGTCTCCCAAGCCACCCTCTGGGAGACCCTGAAGTCCAACTTGCATGGACACATCATTAGTTTTGTCTCAAACCGGAGGAAGGACAGAGCGGCAATGGCCAAGGAGTTGGAGACTAACTCACAAAGGCTGAAGCAATGCTCAGAGTGGACTTCAAAGCTGACCCCTCACAAGTAATCTACCTCTGAACTCAGCTCCATATCATTTATTCTGGTAAGTCTGAGCTAGCCCTCTTTACAACACAGCACAAATAGTGGCAGGGAGAAGAAAGATCAAATAAGGTGTTATCCTACAGGCTGCATGAAATGCAAGCTAACAGGTATATCCCAGCCCTTCTAGACTGTTCTGGCCAACTTCAGTCCTCCCCCAAAAATGTCAACACAGTCATGTGTGACTTTTACAACAGACTATACTCTTCTCCTACACCTCCCTCGCAGGAGCACATCAGAGTATTTCTGTGATCCTTTAAGCTTCCAGCTCTGACTGTGGGCCAAACAGCTGTTGTAGAGGCCCCTGTGATACTACAGGAGATCTGCTTGGCGATGCAGTCCACAAATAAGCAAAAATCACCAGGGAGAGATAATCTCCCAATTGAGCTGTATCAGGCAGATGAGGAAATCTTTGCACCCCTCTTGTTACATAGTTCCAGGAAACCCTAATTACAGGCCATCTACCACCACTCTTCAGGGAGGCTGTGATAACAGTTCTCCCCAAAAAGAAGAGGGCTCCCTCCCTACCAGGAAATTACCATCCAATCTCATTGATAAATGTTGATGCAAAGGTCTTGGCTAAATTATGGGCAACCAGGCCAAATTCCATCCTGCTCTGTCTCATACATCCTAGCCAGGCCGGATTTGTCAAAGGCAGGCTGGGCACAGACCATCTCTGATCCTTCGTCAACCTGCATCATGTGGCCCAGTCCCTTCCCACTCCTGTGGCAGCTCTGAGAAAAGATTTCAAGATGGCGTTATCTCCTTGAAGTTATGGAGGCTATGGGCTTTGGCCCCAAATTTCTAGGGGCAGTATGTACCCTATATAACAACCCTACAGCCAAGATCCTGACATATAGCACCCTCTCAGAGGGCTTCCCATTTCAGAGGAGCACTCAGCAAGGTTGCACTCTCTCCCCCCTTCTCTTCCTGATGGCCATTGAGCCCCTTGCCATTGCCATAAGGGAACATCCTGATCTCCAGGGCCTCACTGCTGGACTGGCTGACCATAGGGCCCTGCTTTATGCAGATGATGTCTTCATACTGTTAGCAGATGTACAACACTCAAATATGCCACTCCAATAGCTCCTTGACCACTTCTCTGAACTATCAGGACTGCACATCAGGTATTCATGGTAAGTCAGAAGTATTCCCCCTAAATAAAAACTGTAACCGACAATCGGTAATGGGGACTCCCTGGCTCTGGTGCAAGACAGAGATCACCTATCTGGGCATTAAAATCATACCTCACATAACAGATCTGTGCAAGGCCAACTTCATCCCCCTCCTGGAAACCCTACAGCAACATCTTCCCTGTTGGAAACCGTTGAATTATGTCCCTCACTGACAAGAGTGCTTCCATTAAAATGGTGGCAGCACCAAAATATTTCATATTCTGGCCATGTGAGCAGATAGTTTACATGTGAGGAGAGTATGAGTCAGTGAACCACATTGGTTCTAATGTTCGATCGGTGATGGACATAACTGAGTGCCATAAGTTGCAAGAGGAGAAACTCACTCTTGTGGACTGAGAGAGATAAAAAATGCAAGTAAAAATTTTACTGTGTGACGTTTGTGGGTATGTGTACCATAGGTGATTGTTGAAAACCAGCATGAAAATAAAAGTTTTCCTGTGAGGGTTAGCAGCTCTTGTTGCAGGCCTGTTTCCCTATCTGTTCATACTATACACAGAACAGATCCAGTCATGTCCCCTTTAGAGATACGTGTTTTGATTGCTCTTAAAGCAGTGGTAAATTTCCTTTAGGAGTATTATTTGGGGCCTGGAATTCTGTAATTGTGTTCAGTGGAGAAACTGTGGGACAGTAAGGATATACAGAGAGTGTGAGTAAGCAAGTCGTTCCTACCAGCTGTTTCGATGCTGTGGAAGGCTCCAGTGCTTTTGATGATTGGCTAATCTTTAGACACACCCAGTTACCATCAACAGTGTTCAGCAAGTGCCCCAACAGTTCTGCCTAAACCACCAGCAGCAGATCAGCAGCAGCCCAGCAACTTTACTACCTGCAGCACCGTCCTGCCATCCTCAAAGCCATTTACTTTAATACTGATGGGGAGGCCGTGAGTACTCGGCATTATCTGTTAAGTAGAAGTCATTGCTGCAGTTTCAAGTTGTCATCTGGCCATCATTTTGTGGATTAAATTTGAGTTCTCGGTTTTAGTTTTTCTGTGTCATCAGGCTCTCTGGAGTAGGGTTATTGGTGATTTCTTATAAAGGCACCAACAGAAATCCCAGGCAACACAGATATCAGACCTGCCATATTTCAACCCCGGGTACCGAGACAATGCTGTAGCAGGTTAAGGACCTCAGTTAAATAACAAAGCATACAGTGTGGAACTGTGATGGCTAGTGGGTGGACTGACAGTATAAACAGGCCCATACCACAGGGTTTGGTGTGAAATACTGCCTAGTGATGTTTGCCTAATTCAGTTTCCTCTTGCAGGGATTTTGTTTAATAGATGCTTATTGTTCTTTGTACTTTTGTCGTCCATAGCCATCATTAGCTGGGTGTGTGGAATTACAATGTGGGAAGGTGGGCGTTTCATTGCTGTGCAGTTATACGAGGTGACCTTATGTTGGGAGAGCAGTTGGTACTGCATCCCAGGGGAAGTTGCCATATTTTTGACCAAGGCCACCTTAATTTCTCTGGGTAGAAGCACCGTGTTCACGTCATTATTAGCATTAGAATAGAAGTCCCCCATTCATCAAGGAGCGATTACCCAGACCCCCCTCAACCTTTCTGAATCGTCAAGGCTGGGGCTGTCACCACCTGACAAGACAGCAAACTGGTGACACACATAATTGTCGATCAAGGAATATTAAAGAAGATAGAGTTTGGTATCTGCTTTGGGACAGGCAGGTACCACTTGGAGACCAGTACTACACAATGGTAATCACTCCAGTTTGTCAAGTGGGAAACTGTGAAATCTAATTACAGAATTCTTCATCTTGTTGGGCAGCACTGTATGTGAAATAAGATGTGATTGACTAATTTCAATCCCTAGTGGATGGGTACACACATCACAAAAAGAATAATATCACAGTTGTCATTAACTCACCACACTGGCTGTCTCGCATGACATGCCAAGCACTGAATAAAGGTGGACTTTGAATTATCCTCTCCATTTCTATAGGTGTTTCCTCTTTAAGAGGGTTGAGGCACATTGTCAGGCATTATGAGGAAGCTAACAGTAATGGCTTTGTGCCATACCTCTTCTGATTAAGATAGATAGATAGATAGTTATTTTATTTATATAGTACCCATCTCCGAAGACTGTGGGTGCTGCACAGTATAACACACATAATATGCAAAAGCATTTTAACAATACAATTAAACAAATATGAAACAACAACAACAACAATATAAAAAATACAGCTGGAAGCAACAGCTTAACTAACCATCATAAAATATACTATTATTTTAAAACACCTTCAATTAAAAGCTTGATTGAATAAATATGATTTGAGGCCCTTCTTAAAGGCTTCCACTGAGGGGACCTCCCTAAGATAACCAGGCAAGGAGTTCCACAGGGTAGGTGCAGCTGCCACAAATGCTCTATCACCTGAATGCTACATCCTAGCCCTGGGAACTCCAAGGAGGCCGCCCCCGGCAGAGCAGAGAGCCCGGGTCGGGTGGTACAGCACAATGAGCTCTTGCAGGTAGACTTGGACCCCTCTTGTGCAGGGTCTTATAGGTCAACAGCCCTATCGGGACACAGGGGTGATATGTTCACACCTTTTCACCCCCAACAATAATCTCACCACCACGTTCTGCACCAGCTGCAGTCTGCGGAGGTTGCCTCCAGATATCCCTAGGTACAGAACATTGCAGTAGTCCAACCTGGAAGTGACAAAAGCATGTTATCAGTGTGGGTAAGTCATCAGGTGGGATCAGGGCTCGAATTCAGGCAATATTCCAGAGATGATAAAACCCAGTTCTCACCATGGCTGACACCTGTGTATCAAGTGTCAGACCGCCATCCAGGATTACTCCAAAATTCTTCACCTGCCTAGAGAGGGCTAAAGGCACAACCACCAGCACCAGGTCAGGGGCTAATGTCATGCCACCCCGCCCTGATGTCCTGGCTCCACCACCAGTACCTCAGTCTTGTCAGGGTTAAGTTTAAGCCAATTGTGAGTCATCCATGCCTGGATTTCCTCAAGGCAGCTGTTAAACACAGACTCTGACACCTGGCTATTGGGAGCACAGGACAGGTGCAGCTGGGTGTCATCTGCATAGCAGTGAAAACCCAGCCCATACCACCTGATAATGTCCCCCAGTGGCAGCATATACACCATGAATAACAGAGGTGACAAGACCGACCCCTGTGGAACACCACAGCACAGGGGCTTTGGATTTGATGAGAAAATTCCCATGGTCACCGTCTGCACCCTGTCTGTCAGGTATGACCTGAACCAGCTGATGACATTTCTGGACAGGCCACACCAAAACCGCAGTCAGTCAAGTAACACCTCATGGTCCACAGTGTCAAATGCCTCATAAAGGTCTAGAAGGACCAAGATGGTATGGTCCCTTCTATCCTTCGCCATCAGGAGGTCATTAAGCACCCGCACTAGGGCCATCTCTGTACTATGCCCCACTTGGAACCCAGACTGGAAAGGCTCATAGGCAGAGGAAGCAACAAGACGTCTCTCCAGCTGAATGATCACCACCTTCTCTATAACCTTCCCTAAAAATGGGAGGTTCGAAACAGGTCTGTAATTGCTGAGGCAGTCTGGGTCCAAAGATGTTTTTGTCAAAAGAGGTCTAACCAAAGCCTCTTTCAAGGCTAAAGGAAAGATCCCACTCCTTAATGAGCTCCAGACTACCCCAGTAATCACAGGACTAATCAGGTCCAAACATTCCACCAAAAGGCACGTTGGGCCTGGATCTAAATCACAATGGGTTTGCCGCAGCTTAGAGATTATCTCTACCACCTCCCCAAACTCAATCAGCTCAAACTCATCCCACACAGTAGAAGTGCTCTGACTCAACTCAGGCTGGACCCAGCAGCCCTTTCGAAAGATATTCGACGAGACCTCAGCCATGATGGAGGACACCTTGTCAGCAAAAAACAGAGCCAGATCCTTGTACCTTGTGCTCAAACCTACCCCTCCAACACACAGACATGCAGGATGTAAAAGCCTGTCCACTGTGCGAAAGAACTGAGCTGATCTGTTTCTCACTGTAGCAATTTTCCTAGACAAAAATTCCCCCTTTTTGTGGGAAATTGCCCCCTGATAGTCCACATAATGTGCCCTCAGGGCCAATTTGTCCCCCACCAGACCAGATCTCCTCCAATGCCTCTCTAAGCCCCTAGTCTTTAAACCTCAGAGATTCTCATCATACCAAGGAGATCTCCGATGAGTAGACAGTGGTCGGATATGCAAGAGTGCAATTGAGTCAAAGGCAGCACCAACTGCCTCATTATAGGCCGCTACTGCCTCCTCTGACTGAATTGCACAAGCTGCCCCAGCACCCGATAGGTCCAGCACCACCAGAAGGTCCTCTGGGGATACTCCCCTTAACGACTGGTACTGGACCATCTCCAGAGGGGCAGAACCATCTGGGGGGGTCCTAAATGTGAACCCCATGGTTCTATGATCTGACCAAACCACTGGATCTACCCTAAGGTCCATAATGTCCAACTCAGCAGATAGATGATTATGCTGTCAACCTTTCATCACCCTTCATGAACCCTAAAATGCACTTCTAAAAAGTGGGGTTTTCTTTATTAGTTGTCAAATGAACACTATTGGGAATCCTTGGCAAGATTATAAAAATACCATTCAGCAGCTTTTAATACCTTGTTCCCATAGCAGTTTCTCTAATTTATGTGCCCATAGAATAAATGTTTCTAAGAGCAGGATTCTGAAAAAGGCTACTAATATTTAAAAGTATCCCTCTAATAATCTCATACTCCTTTTAACATACTCTTAATTTGCCACACAAGCAATGTTCTCCTTTTTGCATACTAAACCAACTAGATGCCCATCACCACCTATTAAGACTTTGTGACATAACACTACTGTGGTATATGATGCAGTGAGCCCTTGCTGTTAATAGGCATGGTACTGCTCCTACTGCACTTTTTGCATTCATCCTGCTGAGACACTATGGCAGGCATCAGTGGTCACCACCATGTTGCACAAAAATGTAAATCTATTTATCAGCCCCACATGTCCCTTTTGCATGGTGTACACTGAACAGAAGTTTTTGTAAGATGCAAAGTTACTGCATGCCATGCAATGTGTTGCATGCCAGCAACAACAGACATTCATTTTAAATAAATGGCAGAGTACACTGTTCTGTGACATGGCCATATTGGCTGGTGTGGACACAGTAGCTGTGGCTGGATTTGAACCTGGATCCCCTACCCACAGTCCTGTGCTCTGTGCTGAACTGCATAGCTACTTATTTTTAGTATTTAGGGCTGAGGTAGTGAATGGTGGCTGTCTGCTGTAGTACATTTCAGTGGGGCTGTGCAGGAGCTGAATGTTATTTCCTGAATACCACAAAGTTCAAAGTTTTATTGGGTACAGATGTATAAAATCGTTCACAATTTATTACATCACATTATTAAAAATAAGTTACAATAAATACAGATTATCCATTTCACGCCATCACATAGTATAAAGTGGAAAATGCCTTAAAAATTCCCAGAGATCATATTGATCATCTGCACAGCTTATTTACAAATTTTGCCGTACCATAAATAACATTTATTTTATCCAGGCTTAATAAGTGTCTCAAACAGTTTTCCATATTTCTTGGATTACATGTTTGTAAAAGTGGTATAATCCATTTCCTTCTTTCATTGGCCAACTCCTCACATTCTAGTAACATGTGTTTTAGATTTGGGGTTTTCGCATTTTTACATTTGCAAACCGA
Organism: Neoceratodus forsteri; assembly: GCA_016271365.2. Taxonomy (NCBI): domain Eukaryota; kingdom Metazoa; phylum Chordata; order Ceratodontiformes; family Ceratodontidae; genus Neoceratodus; species Neoceratodus forsteri. The sequence goes on along the minus strand of CM057450.1, from coordinate 1,178,725,044 downwards.
TTTATTTCCAATCCCTTCCCCGCACTGTAAGTTTACAATTCCCAAACTTTCTAATGTCAAATTACACAGCATGGTTCTATGCTTCTTATCCTCACAGTGCAATAGATAGTATTCAATGTCCCCATTTAACTTCATACTTGAATAAAGGCCTTGTATGTCTACATCATGTATTTTGACAAGGTCATTCTGAGTCTCAATAACATAGATTCTCTGTAATATTTCATTTACATATAAGTTTGGATTACACCTAGCTCTACTGGACCAAAGGTCTTCCAGCCCCATTCTTTTCACAGCCAAGTTTAACACTGAGAACCAGGATACAGAGGTGGACCCAGCCTCCGATCGTGACAAATGGCCTATCCAACATAAGTTTGGCAGTCTGTCATTTGGCATCCCCACTATTTTCTTCCAATAGTTAATTGCCCTTACTTTAATTATTGCACTCAGAGGGCTCAGACCAGTCTCAAGCCTCATAAAGGCAGTTGGACAATCCCATGGCAGATTTAATATATTTCTTAGAAAATAATTTTGTATGGTTTCTATTTTTGACTCGTTAACAAACAAGCCCCAAACTATGATCCCATACATAGTCTGGCTAACTGTGTTTGTTTCAAAAGTCAATTTGAGTGCTGCAAAAGAGATACTTGCAAACTTATTTGCAAAAACTCTAATACCATACATTGAACTATATGATTTGTTTTTTATATCAGAGGTATGGGCATTCCAAGACATGTTACTTTCAAATATAACTCCAAGATATCTGTACTCCAATTGTTCAACAACTGCTGCTGCACCTGTTGCTAAGAGATGCTCTGCTGCTCTCTATCACTATTGACATAGCCCTCTGGGCCAAACAACCCCTCACCCCTCACCCCTCTTCCCCCATGGGCCCCATCTCCTCTGCCAGTACCTGCTGTCACCAACCTGTCATGTATGAAATGTTTTTTTAATTACTCATTATGTTCAAGCAACTATATACAACTATGTTACTGTATGATTGTATTCTGTACATATGTTGACTCTGTATGTGCTCTCTGTGACGAGGTTCCTTTGTAAATGAGCCTCTAGCTCAAAGGTCGTAAATCTGATTTTACAATAAATAAATAAAATAAACTCCTTTACCTCATCTAATTTTTACCATTTATTTCCCAATACTTTTTAGTAGCTCTCTTTGTACCAAAAGGCATTATTTTAATTTTCTCAACATTCATTTCTAGACCTAATTTATCAAATGAGTTCATAAGACTTGTGACACCCCTTCTTAGACCCAAGGGGGTTTGAGAAATAACAATGGCATCATCCGCATATAGCAATAGCTGGATCTTTTCATTATTTATTATAGGGGCAAATGTGTCTGTTTTTGAAATATCTTTTACCATAGTTTCAATGTATAGGTTGAACAACAGGCGGGCTAGTAGGCACCCTTGTTTGACACCTTTCCCAATTTTTATTTCCTTTGAAAGTGCTCCATCTCAAGTATAATGTACTAGGGCTGTCATGTTGTAATGCAGCACTTGAAGCATTTCCAACAGCTGTTTATATCTAATGCATCCAGTAGCTCCCATAGTTTGCTCCTATTAATGGAGTCAAATGCAGCTTTTATGTCTACAAAGCACACATAAAGCGTGCTCTTTTTCCAAGAAACATATATCTCAAACAGATAATTTAATGTAAAAATCAAATCCAGTGTATTCAAATTTTTTCTAAAGCCGCACTGGAATTTAGAAATCAAGTTGTTTTCATCTACCCAAAGCGAAAGCCTTTGGAGTAATAAACGTGTATACATTTTTTTAACAACTGGAAGCAAAGTAATTGGACTATAACAGGATGGCTCATGCTTTTGTTCCTTTTTAAACAGAAGGACAATCACCCCTTTATTTCAGTTTGAGGGGAGAACAAAATACTGCCCTATCAACCTGAAAAGCGGAATCAGGACTTCAGCCCAGTGGTCGATGTTATGCAGAAAAACTTCTGCTGGAACACCGTCCACACTAGGGGCCTTGTTCTTTTTCTGTGCTTAAATTGCTTCTTTTACTTCAGTTGGTGAGAAAACAAACTTGAATTATTAATGCATCCGGCATTATACCTATAAGGGGCTACTTAGCCGACAGTACCATAAATTTTATTAAAATGGCAGATCCATTGATTTTCTGGAATCATTCCTAGTAAATTATACTGTATGTTCTTTTCATTGCACCCAAATGCCACTAGGGTCCAAAAAGTGGGACTATCCTTTTGCCAAATAGCTTCTTGTAAGTTATTCCATAATGAATGTTTATAGGCCTTTTTCTTTTTATTGAATCATATCTCTATGTTCATATTTTAGATTTCTAAAAGATTTCAATATAACGGGATGAATTCTTTATCCTAAGTTTACCTAAGGCTTTTATTTCGTGCCTTAATTGGACACATTCTCTGTCAAACTGTGGTTGGCCAGCGCCAATGCTAGACTTTACCAAACCCTTTTTCCTAGAACACAAAGCATCTTATATCCGTTTCATATACATTTCAATTTTTTTTACTTTGGAAGCCGACTCAGAGTTACAGGTCATGGCAGTAGAATAGTCTATACTATTATAGTTCTGGATGATCTCATCCACCAATGCTTTTGTGTATTTGTTCCAGATCGTTTTCTTTCCATATCTGATGCACATGTTTTGATTGGCCTCAAGTTCTTGTGATTTTTAGCTATTTGCCTAAAACAAGTGTTCAGAGTACAATTCATTGGAAAGTGATCACTATGCCATAGCTTATGAATCTTAAGTAAATTCACCCTTGGGTATTCCATAGCTTCCACTATACATAGATCTAATACACTGCCACATTTAACTGTGGGGAAGTTCACTTCCCCCTCCCAGTCCCCCCTCGTTCACCCATTCAGTATTCTTAAGCCACATTTGCTTAAGAACTTCAATAACAACTTGCTATTTTGATTTAAGACCTTATCCTTCGATTGCCATATTGGGATGTTTAACAGATCATCTAGTCCCTAGTCTGGGGAGGAGTCCTCAATATTAACTCCAATGCATCTATTAAAATCACCAAACAGAAGTATGCAAACCCCTGGAAATCTCAACTTCAGTGATTCTATGTTCTGGCCTATTTGCTGTAAGATAGCAGCTAATTCCTTCATCTTAAGAGTTGTTGGGATATAAACATTAAACAATGCCATACTTTGTGCAATCCCTATTATGACTATGTGTATATAAAATTCATTGTAGATACCTACTGCTGGAATCACAAAATCAAGAATTACATCAATAAGGATAGTCAGGCCCCCCTTTACACCTGCCATATTTACACTTTTTATACATAGGGGTTACCCATGCCCTATACCCTTTCATCCAGACCTCATCCAATTTTCCATCCATGTTTCTTGAAGAAATAAAATTGTGAAATTTGACATCCATTCTAGACACACTTTATTTTCCATCTTTTCTCTGAGACCTGCAATATTCCAGGACACTATACCTACATGTTTATTATGATCCTTCAAGTCAATTAGTTGTCTCCAGACTTTCTACTGAGCTGTCCCCCAGAGTCGATATACTGCTGTTCCCCCTCTCAACCTCATTCTCTACCCCATTAGGGTCTAGATCAGAGTCAGAGGATCAATCAGACTCTAAAATTACAGTAGTATTTATTCTCTGCACAATCTGCTTCCTACCTCTTCTAAAAACACATTCTGATTCTTCCCCATCTAACGTATGTGCCATCTCAGTTGGTTTTAAAAATGCTGTAATTCTTGGTTGTTTAGCTGGAACTTGTTCGTTCTTACCCCTAGGACCATTTATGGCTAATTGCCCATCTTGGGGGTTATTTATGCCTTCGGTTGATAATCTGGGCAGACTGGGTGGGCCAAGCGGTCCTTATCTGCCATCAAATTCTATGTTTCTATGTTTCTATGTAATCTAATAGTCACATCCAGCGATATTCCCAGTTCCTTAAAACTGTTCTTTTCACTTAAAATATACTTTCTTTTTTCTGTATTTCTTAGTATTAAACATAGTCAGCCTTTATATGGGCATGCTTGATATCTGTATACTGTTCTAATATCTTGCCAGTTAATTTTTTTGCCCAATACCCCTTTAACAAGGTTGTATGCAGCTAGCTTCACTATATAGGAGTTCTCATTTTTTTGTTTTGGGACACCTCTTATATAAACAGTTGGAAGAAGTTCTCCAGCTGTAATTAATTTATCTTTCTTTATTTTATCTGTACAATATGCAGAATAGTTCTTATCATTTGCATTTTTTTCTACTGTATTATCTTTGTCAGATCTAACTTTATTCGAGCATTTATTTGGGAACTTATTTACCTTTTTACTTACTACCTTTTTTTCCGCTGCTACTTTATTCCTTTTTCCTATCATATTTTGGGTATCACAATCAACCCTCTTTGGAGGGTTTTTGTTACTTTTCCCTTCTCCTTGATTTATTTGGATTTTTCTTTGATTCAATTCATTAGTCAATAAATCAATCTCTTTAACCTCATTGTTAGCAATTTCTTCAGTTATAGCCTTGATTGATTTTTTTTCTTTTGGGTGTAATTTGTCTCTCTTTTTATTTTTTCTGTTTTTCTTAGAGAGATTATTAATAACAGACTGATCCCCCTTTTTTTTCTAAGGTACTTTTACTTTTTCCGTTTCCACTAGTTTCTTTCACCACTGTATGTTCCAGTACTTCCTCAGTGCCATTATAGTCCACTCTTTCTGCAGTTTCCACCCTTGAATTAGGTTTATCCACATAGGGCTGTATATTCAAACTGTGCCATTTTGTGGCACAAGCCCTTGCGCTGCTCAAAAAAGTTGTGCAGGGTTGTGGCCGGGGTGATATTCAACGAAGTTACGCTATTGAGCAACTCCTTTGAATATCGCCCCGGCTCTAACTTTCCTTAGTGATGGCGCAGTGGAACTTGCACCACCGCCAAATGGTCAGAGTGGAGCTTTCAGATCGCGGTGGCGCCAAGTTCCATTGCGCCATGCGCCAAATTTCCGATATTCAAAGGTGACATACAAATGGGGCCATTGTATACAGAGTGCGGGGGCATTTGCATCTAATTATCTCTCCATTTGCATACCATGCATGCAGGTGCACCCGATCCCCGATGACTTGCACCTGGCGCCTGCCAGGCAGCAGCCATCGGGGACCAACGCCCCGCAGCCCGATCACAGGCATGATGTAAATCTCCCCGACTGGCCTGATTGTGGGCATAATGTAAAAGAACCCCCGACTGGCCCGATTGTGGGCATAATGTAAAGAACCCCCGACTGGCCTGATCGCGGGCAGAACGAGTTCACCCCGACTAGCCCGATCGTGGGCAGAGCGGAGCTCACCCCGACAAGCCCGATCGCGGGCAGAGCGGAGTTCAACCCCCCCCAAAGTCTAATTTTCATGGTAGTCCAGTGGACTGCGAAGACCAATCGCGGGCATAAGAGTCAAACCCACCCCCCTCAAAGTCATGAATGAATTCATTCACATATCTGGACTGCCTTGTGGTATGGGCTGCACGCCCATTGGCTCTTGCTCTGAACCAATGGGCATGCAGCCCTACTGAGCTGTCAGTCAGCGGGCGGCGGGGCGGCAGGCGAGTGGGTTGGCCGCCCACCAGCTGGACGGGGAGCGGGGTGGGGGGCTCCGCTGGGTGGTGGGGCCACTGGATGACCAGGGAAATTGGACTTTGGGGGTGGGTTTGACTCTTATGCCCGCGATCGGGCTTCACGGTCCACTTGACCACCAGGGAAATTGGACTTTGGGGGTGGGTTTGCCTCTTATGCCCGCGATTGAGCTGTGGTCCACTGGACCACCAGGGATATTGGTCTTTGGGGGTGAACGCCATTCTGCCCGCGATCGGGCTAGTCGGGGGTGAACTCCATTCTGCCCGTGATCGGGCCAGTTGAGGGTTCATTTATGTTATGCCCTGATCGGGCCAGTTGGGGGTCATTTATGTTCGCCCATGATCGAGCCAGTCGGGGGTCGTTATATTATGCCCACGATCGGGCTAGTCGGAGGTTCATTTATCTATACCGCAATCGGGCCAGTCGAGAGGTCATTTATGTTATGCCCGATCGGGCCAGTCGGGGGGTTCATTTATGTTATGTCTGTGATTGGGCCAGTCGGGGGGTCATTTATGTTATGCCCGTGATCGGGCCAGTCGGGGTGTTCTGCCCACGATCGGGCTATGGGGTTACTATTATGCCCGTGATCGGGCTGCAGGGGGGCACAGGGAACAAGTGGAGGGCCACCCACAGGTGGCAGCTGCTGTGTGCACCCTGCAAAGTGGCAGCTCACCTGTGGGTGGCCAGGACTTAATCCTTTTTTGGCTCAAAGTTGTGCAGGCGCGGTAGGGGTTGTGCCTGCACAACTCTGCACAGCCTGGCTGAATATCGGGCTGTGCAGTTTATGCATGGTTCCTCCCCCTCTGGTTGAGCATGCCTTCATTAGCATTGCACTGTTGCTCAGCATGACTTGGGGGGCGCAACTGCCTCCTGCTGAATATCGCAGAATGGCGCAATTTCAGACTTGCGCAGGCGCAACCCTATTGCGCATGGCGCAACCCTTTTGAATATCCAGCCCACAATATTTAATAAAGGCACAGATGAGGGTGACCAGCTCCAGAAGCTGTGTGTTACCAAAACAGATCTCTTTTTTAAGTTCCCCAATTTTGCATAATAGGGAGTCCCTGCTACTGCTTTCATAATTTTTTATATTTGGTGATATCTTGGGGTTGGTAATTATTTTCTTACCCTCTATGTTCTTCCACTCACAGATGTAATATTTTATCATCTTTCTTTGGCGGAAGTTTCAAAACCTGTTTATTTATATAAGGGGTCAAGAATGTATCAAATTGATCAAGAAATGAACCAGTCACTCCCTTTTGCTGATTTACCTGTAAATCAACCACCTGCTTATTCCTTACCATAACCTGTGGAGTTGATACACTCTCTCCTTGTTTCATATCAAAGCTATTCTCATTTTCAGCATTACTAACATTTGAAACAATACAAATGATTGCATCAGTATCCCATGATTGAACATTAGATATCTCTTCATTGTTACCAGATATAGACAAAGGAGCTAGGTCACTACTTCTCTGATGTCCTGCCTTGCTGTTGTTTAGGCAAATTCAAGTCTGATTTATGACGCTCTGGACCTGTAATATCAATTAGAGTTCTAGATAGCCTCCCAATAGGGTGAGTCAGAACATTTTCCTCTAGGTTCCTAATTTCTTCCAACAATGAGTGCATAGAATGCACACTCTGCATATTATTATCTCTTGATTTAACCAGTGAGGAAGTCAGCTTGGGGTTAAAATTCTTTGTAATTCTCTTATTGCTGCCCCATGTTCAGTTTGGTTAAGGTTGGGACACAAATATTGTGTTATTTTCCCAAACCCTTTATATCTGCTTTTTTAGTTTTCTTTTCAACTCTCCAGTTATAGGTTCTCATTTTTTGGGGGAGGATCTGTATTAGACATATCTATTAAAATTAATTAATTACAGGGACCAGGACAAACTGGTAGGGATCACTATATAACCTATGCACCACCTTTACACAAGCAATCAATGTCCTAGCACACTCAATAAAAAAAATATTTTTAAAAGTTTTTTTTTTTTTAATCTTATAAAAGTTAATCAGAGCAAAGGCAGGGTATGGCACACAAATTTAAGCACAACAACTTCTCAGTTTTCAATTTTACAAAGCCAAACTAGAATAATAAGAGCAGTAAACAAAGTCCTTTAAGAAACATTGTAGCTAGAATAGTCCATGCAGAAATTCAATGTAGAGCAAGAGGAGCAGCTAGCAGATCACCCAGCAGGAAGAAATCCACCTTTTCCCTCTCTTCTAGCTGAAGCTGAAGCAAAATTCAAGGCAAAATTAAGGCAGAAGATATCTCTGCACGCTGTGTGCCCTCTATGGTCCTTACTCCAGGCTAATAGCCATACGAGAATTCTAGGACGGGAACACAGATCAAAAAATGAGAAATAACTCTCTTTTCTATGCCTATGCAGAGGAGCAAGAGCACATATAATAATCTGTCTAGTAGAAAAACGTACCTTAAAAACAAAACAAAATAGCTTTATGTCAACTTTATGTCTATATTAATCTCACAAACTCCAAACTCCAACAGATAACTAGAGTTTAAAAAATAGCAGTTAACAACATATAAGTAGTGACTTACACAGGCATCATGGACATCCTGAGTCAGAAAATAATTTTCTTGGCTAAAAGGGGGACTAAACCACAGACCGACGAAAGGTACTCGAAATCTCCAGACCACTATTTAGTTCGTCACAGGCTCACTTGCAGCTCACAGCAAGCCCTCCAGGACACACGCTGCAACCAATTCAGCAAGCAGATAGCGAATGGCAGATCTGACTTTCTCAGGGCCGTGCATGCACTTTTACAACCCCACCCATGTGACACAAAACCACAATTCACAGATGGACTTAGACTGATGGGGTGAAACTAAAAAGTACTAAAAAATAGAAAACTAGAAAAAATATAAAACCTGAAATGTAAATAAAGTTAAACCTTTTAAAATACGGAAAAGTGTTTTTTTAAAAAACTAGTTGGGCAGTCAGCGGGGGTCTATTTTCCTTCACGAACCAGCAGCATTAACATTCCCATACCAATAAACAAAGCAAAATAGACCCACAGTTTATAAATGCATGAAAATGAGGAAACAGTAAGCAATGTTATTCACATCCACACACAAAGTTCAGTATCCAGTCCTGCTAAATCCCAAAGAGATCTACTGATATCAACTGAGACCTGTTGAACCAGGGTAAGCTGTGTACTCTCGGTCACAGTTGATACTCAGTCCTGAACACCTCCCTGACTCTGACTCCAAAATCTCTCCACCTTCCTCTTTTCTCAGACACAATCACAGCCACTGTAGTTCATCCAAAAATTCCAAACTACAGGGCAGCTTAGGCAATCCAAGCAGTCCTGGCTGTCTTGCTATCTCATTGGCGCCTATTCCACCTCGTCTTGGCATCAATTAATTCCCAGATTCAGGCCTTTCCGAAGGGCCCCTTCACTCCTCACAGTCCATCCTGCAGCCAATGGCTTTCCTCCTGTGGGGAACAAAGAACACCTGAGGGTGAGATGCCAGCCAATGGAAGCACAAGGAAGACTGTCAAGATCCACTAGTCCTATAAACGACGGCATACCTTTTATAAATAAAACTAGGACATTGAGCAGGTCCAGCTCCTGGAGCTCACTCCACAGCATCCACAGCATTCAGCTTCCTTCGACCACTGACCTTCTAACTTCACTCATTTGGTGAATGGAATAATTATCCTGTGCTCTAATCACTGAACTGCATAGCTACTTGTTTTTAGTATTTGGGGGCTGAGGCAGTGAATGGTGGCTGGCTGCTGTAGTACATTTCACTGGGGCTGTGCAGGAGTTGAATGTTATTTCCTGAATACCATAAATAATGGGCTTCCTAAAAAATTGGAACACTTTCTAATTAGCCAACTAGTCAGTGGTATTTTTATTTGGGTCCTTGGGCCCCTTTCCATCCCAGTAATTTGTTTCCCCACCCACCTTTTTGGTGTAAAACCCCTATCTACCACCTTCACAACACCCAGCCAACCCTCCTTCTTCCAAGGCATGCAGTAGCACTATAAACAACATGTTCTGCATGCCCCCGGTTAGATATTTCAATTTTTATTTGATTATTATGCCCCATTTTGTTAAACAATGGTGGTATTTACCTAATGACAGGTGTTTAGAGTACTGTCAAGTTACTAACCAAAATCAGGCTTATAGTGATTGGTACAGTAAGTCCCCTATGCAAAGCATTACTGGAATAAGAATGTAGAATCATAATGATAAAATTCATCACAATACCACTAGATGGTATCAATCATAACATATTTACAGTAGTTATTGTAGAAGTAAATGTCAGTGTATCATCATTATGCCTATATTTGTCAGTATTGATATAAACTATTTAATACACATGATCACAAAAATTACCTAGTTTAACTTATAACAACAGAAAATGATTGCAGATGTTCTAAAAAAATGAATGAAACCTAACATACTATGCAATATTTTTCTGTGCATTTAAATTGTTATTCTAATGTATTTGTAGTGGTATTATGTTTTAAGTAGGTCAGCACAGCATGCTACAGTATACACTTTTGTGCTAAGATATCTAGACACTTGCAGTGAAATAAGAACTAAATTTGTTTCACTGAAGGAGTACAGCAAAATTTCCTGACTTTGTCTGACAAACAGCTTTAGTTTAGTTGCCATACTGGTCCTCATAAGAACAGATCCAGAAGCAAATGGTTTGATTCCTTTTACTAGACCAACTTAGGTGTTACAAAAAGATCAAAGTGCCTAAGCTTTCAGACCAACCAAGTCCTTCCTCAGACACTTATGACAGTTTTTTAGAAAATCACATACTATTAACACCCAGATCATACATAAAAAAAACAGAAATAATTCACATTGGTTTAAAATACTCAATTAAGCCATACTAGCAGTTTACATCAGAGGAATCCCATTTCACAAGTTTGTTTTAAACTGAGAAGCCTTTGAAGGTCAAAGGTTACCAAAATGAGATAAGAACTCTTCAAGCAGAAAGCTCCACTAACATAAATTCTAAATGTCTCGGTGTGCTTTGTGAATACATTCTAATGAAAGGCAAGAACTTTGGATTCAGTGCTAACTTAAGTACATGTTAAAATGTGATATTAATGTATGTTAAAACAATTTTAAAAATATATATAACAGACATTTTCTACATATAGCATAAAGAGGGTTTAAGGTAAAGTTTCCCCATTGTGAGCAACCATTTCTCATATTTATACAGTGTACAACCTGTCTGGAGACATTTTCCCAATTGTACACTCAGCTGGTTACTATTCCATAAACCTTAAGACCTTCAGTGCTGTAGCATGATATTATACAAGATACACAGCTGCACTTAGCTCAATAAATTTTTTTTTGCATCTAAAGTTAATCCTGTAATCCTGTAACCTGAGCACTCAGCTGCATTTTCTTCCTCCTCACCGCTACTTAAGGCCACTTCTCTCCTCTCCCTCCACAGATACACCTGAGATACGGAGGTCATGAGGTGCTCTCAGAGCAGCCTTCCCCCAACGGAGCAGCACCGGTTTTTACCACAATGAAAACTGAACAAGCGGAGGTCACAAGGGCCAATGGAGCAGCCCTCCCCCAATGGAGCAGCCCTCCCATTACTTGCACTGGAGCCCCGAATATGAGCCATAGGTATTAACAAACACTCCTCCTTGTGTGGCCAACGCTGTGCCTGGGCAAGCATTCAATGCCTCTGAAAAGCTTCTCAGTTGGAGCCCCGCTGGCACTGTGCACCGGCTCCCCACCACCGCCCTTGGTGAACATCTGCTTATATAGCAGTGGTCATGTGAGCTGCATAAACAATCAGCTCACTTTCCCATCTGCAGGTTATCAGACCTCTCCACTAGAGGTCATACCAAAAACTGTACTGTCAGCCTCCTACCCATTAAAACGGCTTAAATCCCTGCTGCTGCTTGCATCATCTGCTGGCAATTGTGGTAACATAAAATCATCGTCCCCTCCCTCTTTTGAGCTAATAACCCACGACTCTACTGCAATTCTGATGTGCTCCGTATACCTCAGCCCTAAATTACCAACTAGCAGAACAGAATTCTTTCCCCCATGCAAGGATCCCTACCCAAGTCAGAGAACTTGCACTGAAACTTCTTTATCTCTGACTGCTGGGATGAGCCATTCCCTCAAAAAACTAAACTTCTACTTCCCTCAAATCCAAAATCATCCTAGGCATGAGAGGCTAAATAAGCCTAACCTAAGTATACAAGGACCACCTCTGACCATCCTCAGTCATAATCCTGCCCTTGATCTGAACCTATATGACCCACTTATCCCCCCCTCCCAATTCCACTGGCCTCTTGAATAGGCTCAAGCTAATGCTTGGGGGGGACATTGAAATCCAACCCTGGTCCCTTTTCTCCTAACCTCACCCATAGTGACCCCACAAACCCCCTCTGGGCAAACACCTGTGGGCTCAAGATGGTGCATATGAATATTGGGAGCATAAGGCACAAAATGCCTGACCTTGAGGCTTGGACCCTACTCTGCAAACCGGATATACTAGCAGTGATGGAAACATGGCTAAAGCCTCAAATCCTCCCCCATGAAGTTGATTTGGCTGGCTATCAGGCCATTAGAAAGGACAGAGCAGGAAAAAGGGGGGGGGGTTCTTATCTACCTCAACTCCTCCCTGAATGCAACCCAGATTGATCTCCCCCCCAAAATGGATCTCAGGGTGAGGTACTATTTGTCAAAATACTCCTGGGAGATACCAAGCCTCTCTTTATAGGGTGTGCCTACCTCCCACCTCAAACCGCCGCCTCCTCCCTAGAATCCTTTACAAATGCCCTCCACAATCACCCCCGGGTGAGACCATCCTCCTCAGGGATTTCAACCTAAATTGGCTTTCCCCAGGTGCCTCCAAAATCAAGAATTTAATATTGGACTCATCACTTACCCAAGTGATTGATCTGCCAACCAGGCTTAATACCAAGTCTGGCAATCTCACACTACTTGACTGGGCACTCGTCTCCTGCCCCGACTGAATACTGACTGCTGGGATTATGTCTGACTCCCTGAGTGACCACTCCCCTATTTTCTGTGCCTGGTCCAATAAGCCGCCCAAGGTCGCCGCCAGGGTGATTGAAGCAAGGAACTACAGCCAGTTTGTACCCGCTGACCTCTGTTCCGACCTTTGGAAAGTCGACTGGGACCCCATTGTCTCCCTTCCCTCACTTGACGAGGCACTGGAATACTTCACTAAAACGTTCCTGTCCTTCGCTAACCTACATGCCCCCTGGAAAAAGCTCAGGGTACAGGGAAAGTGCCACAAATGGCTAAACCCTAAACTGAAGCAGACCATGCAACTCCGAGACAAGGCATGGGGACTCTACAAATCCTCTGGCTGTAAACCGGACTGGGAGATGTACTGGAGCCTTGAGGAACCTATGCAAAAAAAAACTGAAAAGCAGGCCAAATCCAAATTTCTTAGGGACCTCTAAACTGACCATCTATGTGAGCCAAAGAAATTCTGGGGCCACATAAACTCCCTCCTCAAAGGCCCTTCAAAAGAACATGATGATTCATTCCTAATCGGGGATTCATTTACCAATGACCTGGCTAAAGTGGCTGATGCTTTCTGTGCTTCCTTTGCAAACCCTAACGGATGCCTCCCACCAGGGCCTGGGACCCCCTTTCTCACCTACGTGGACAGGGTGCTACCCCACCCCTTATTCCACCTGAAACTTGTTGAACCTGAAACAGTACTCCCCCTCCTAAGCAAAATAAACCCAGACTCCTCTCCTGGAAATGACCTTCTAGAACCTCAGCTGTTGAGGGCCGCGGCCCCTGCCATTGCCTATCCTGTCACCCTACTCATTAATAGGTCCCTCAAAGAAGGTATGGTCCCCAGTAAATGGAAGGTTATGACCATTGTCCCCGTCCACAAAAAAAGAACTTGGGATAGAATGGGAAACTATAGGCCCATCTCTCTTCTCTGCCCCCTGGGGGAAAATTCAGGAAAGATTTGTCTATAATCAACTCCAAGACTACCTAGAATAACACCTACTCCTCTCCAAAGTACAGCACGGCTTTAGGAAAGGCCATGGCACTGACACCGCCCTTATCTGTCTAACATCTGACATTCTTAAGGCCATGGACCAAGGCATCCCAATGGGCACCCTATTCATTGACCTATCCAAGGCCTTTGACCTGCTCAACCATGAGCTTCTTCTTACCAAACTTCATCATCTCAGCCTGGATCAGCTCTCGCTCTCCTGGTTCATGAGCTATCTGACAAACAGATCCCAAAAAGTCCACTGAAGAGGAGTACAATCTAACCCCAGACCTATGATCTCTGGGGTACCTCAGGGTTCCATCCTGGGCCCCCTACTATTCTCACTATTCCTAAATGACACTGAAGAGGATTGTGCACCCTGCAACCTTATCCTCTATGTGGATGACACCATAATCTACTTCAGTGACCCCCAACCCTCTATTATCTCCTCCAAACTTCAGGCCAGCCTCTCAGTTCTTGAAGTCTGGTTCACTGCAAACTCTATAAAACTAAATGAAGAAAAAAACAAAAGCAGTCCTCTTTGGGACATGACGCCTGGGCAGTGATCATAGTGGGCTACTCCAGCTCTCATCAGCCCTAGGAAGACAAGTAGATGTCTCAGACCAGTTCAGGTATCTTGGGGTTCTCCTTGACCAGGAGTTAACCTACAAACTACATATTGATGCCTTAACCAGATCCATACACCAGAGGCTTGGCCTCCTATATCATTTGGGAAACTCCCTCTCCGGAGAAACACGCCGAGCCATAGCTAACTGTAACCTTCTCCCCTCATTGCTATATGGTTCCCCCGTACTTCAGTCTCTCCAGGAGACAGAGTTAAATAAACTTACTGCTCTCTATGGCTGAATAGCCTGCTTTGGAACCAACTCCTCCCCAAGGAGACATCACTGTGAGGCCCTTACTGACCTATACTGGCCTACCCTAAGGCTTAAGTTAGCCTATCCTACTGCCTGCCTGACCTATAAATTCACCTCCCTAGGCCACCTGCCTCACCTGAATGGCCTGCTCACTCCCAAAGTCCTCTGCTGAACCCTTCGGTCCACAGCAAGTCATCTCCTCACCATCCCCCGTGTTCGTACCAACCAAGGAAAGCATTCTTTTCAATATGCGGCTTCCCACTTGTGGAACTCGCTCCCAGCAAGACTACTTGACAAACCTTCACTCCTCAGGTTCAAATCTGGACTCAATGTGTACCTTCTTGAGCTAAGCCTCTGTGGCTGTAACCACTAGATCATGTCCTAAACCTAACCCCTTTCTATGCCAACTGACCAATGCTCTTCTCTCCTTGGATTGCCTATGGTTAATGTTAAAGACACTGTTGACCTGATGTAATGAAACTGTTTCTACCCTGTTGATTGCTACTAATTCCTGTTCTCTCCTCGTATATTGCCTATTTCCTGACCTGTACCAACTATTGTCTAATGTACCCCACTGACTATGTATGTACTCTCTGTAACTGAGTTATTGTATTTCACTAGAATGCTCACCTAATGTAAAGTGGCTGTTGTAATTAATCCCAGGTCGCCCCTGAAAAAGGGATCTCTGGTCTCAGAGGGCTTACCTGATTACCAAAATCTAAATAAATAAATAAAATAATATTGCTTGTCAATGTAAGAGCCAAATAAAAAACAATACTGTCAAGGACCCCCAAGAAAATGAGACTATGCATCCTAATATGTTAAGGGTTCAATATGTACCAGTCACTACAATATAACCCAATGGATTTCAATCTCTCAAGAACCCCCAAACAAATGGAATCATGCATCCTAATATGTAAAGAGTTCACAAATGTGACTGTATATACTGTAATCAAACTACTATATGTACAGTAACAGTCTAAGGAATCTGAATAAAAATACAATGGAAATATCCCCCCCCCACCCCGGGGGAAGATAATTCATTAGAATGAAGTAAATATTCACTATGAATGTGAGCCAAGAGTCCTAACACACCATTATTTACACCAATTATTACAATATTTACCCAGTGGAATTAAACCTATCAAGGACCCCCAAGTGAGTGAGATCATGCATCCTAATATGTTCAAAGTTCAAGAAAATGACAGTATATAATCAAAGTACTATATGTAAAGCAACTGTCTCAGGAATCTGAATAAAAACCCAATGGAATTAACCCCCATGGAATAAAACTAGTTAGAAGAAAGTAAATATTCACTATGTATGTGAACTAAGAGTCCTAACACTGCAACATCATTTTGTCATGTCCCTGAATGTAAGCCTGCCTCAATATAACCACAACCCCCACCATACCCTCTCCACATGTACAACCTCCCCCTCATAAAAAACCCACTGTATCCCCCAACCCCACACACACATAGTTCTTTGGTGATACACCAACATGTTGACAACCAGTTAAAATGAACTCTATATATATTAAAACAAACAAAAAAAAACAATAAAGACACGCTGAAGTTCTATTATATGTCCATCCTTTGAAGTAAATGTCTCTGGAAGTTTAAGTAGAATAATGTGACATAAACCCCAAATCTATGTTCATGCCATCTTCCACCACATTAAGAAGTAAAAAAAGCCTGATCTGAGAAGCCCGTCTCAGTTGTGTACTTTTGAAATGTCATTTTAAGACCATTACTAACATATCTAAGATTGAGTGGTCATTCTGAGAGAAGTGTCACCCCACTGGTTTTTCAGTCATCTTCAAATTAATAGTATGTCTGTGCACATTCATTTTAGTGTGGAGTGCTTGCTTTGTCTCTCCTTTGTACCCTGTGTGAGGACATCTCTTGTGTTGAATGAAATAAACAACATTCTTTGATGATGTATAATTCCCCTGTATCCTGAATTGTCGGTTTTGTGATGTAACCACACAATCTGAAGTGGAAATAAGTGCACTAGTCTTACATCTGAGTTGATTACAGGTTTGTGTACCATTTAGTGTCTTGGTATTCTGTTCTGGTCAAAGTTTACTCCTAATAATCAGGTTGGCTAAATTAGGTGGTTGTTTAAAAGATAGTGGTAGTAATTGAAAAAATACAATTTAGGGTCTCATCCTCACTCAATATTGGGTGGAGGTCCTTAATAATCTTATGTAGAAGTTCCAGTTCAGGGTGATACATGACTGCTAAGAGTATTCTGTTGGTAGTGGCCCTTTCCTTATATGGAAGTTGTTGTTCTCTTGGTACCTGTGTTGCGTGTTCTACTGCTCTGTCAATTTCCTTGAAAGAGTGTCCCTGCTCAATAAAGGTGTTTTTCAGCATAGCCAATTGTGTATCTCTGTTTTCCTCATTAGAACAGATATGGTGATACTGAAGTGCTGGACTGTACATGATAGATTTTTTTGTGTGGCTCTGATGATTACTATTCCTATGTAAGTATCTTTGTCTGTCTGTTGGCTTCCTGTAAATACATGTATGTAAGATTCCATCCTTGATGGTGACAGTGGTGTCCAGAAAATTAACACTGGTAGCAGAATATTCAAGGGAAAGCTTTATGGATGGGTGGAGGTTATTAAGTTCCTGATGACAATCCTTAAGTGTGTCAGTGCCCTCTGTTCAGATTATAAACAAAACAACAATGTAGTGGAAATAAGCAAGTGGTTTGTGTGTACAGTGTCTTAAAAAGTCCTCCTCCAAATTTGCCATAAAGAGATTAGCATACTGTGGAGCCATCCTGGTTCCCATTGCTGTTTCCATAGTTTGAACATAATGTTTACCATGGAAGCTGAAATTGTTATGTGTTGGAATGAATTCCGCAAGTTTCCTCACCACTTTAGGGTCAATGTTTTGGTCCAGTCCTTTCTCATGTAGGCATTTAATGCAGGCTATAATGCCATCCATGTGTGGAATATTAGTGTAGAGGGATGTTACATCCACTGTGGCTAAAATGGTATTAGGTGGTAAGTCCTTATAACCAGAAAGTTTACATAGGAAGCGTGTAGTCTTCAGATAGGTTGTACACTGTATACATTTGTGAAACAGTTACTTACACTAGGGAAACATTTCTTTAAACCCTCTTTATGCCATATATAGAAAATGTGTGTTATATATGTATATATGTTTTAAATTGTTTTAACATACATTAGTTTCACATTTTAATATGTACTTAAGTTAGTACTGAATCCAAAGTTCTTGCCTTTCATTAGAATGTATTCACAAAGCACACTGAGGCATTTAGAATTTATGTTAGTAGAGCTTTCTGCTTGAAGAGTTCTCATCTCATTTTGGCGGCCTTTGACTTTCAAAGGCTCCTCAGTTTAAAACAAACTGGTGAAATGGGATTCATCTGATGTAAACTGCTGGTATGGTTTAAATGAATATTTTAAACCAATGAGAATTCTTTCTGTTTTTTTTTTATGTATGATCTGGCTGTTAATAGTATGTGATTTTCTAAATAACTGTCATAAGCTTCTGAGGAAGGACTTGGTTGGTCCAAAAGCTTAGGCACTTTGTTCTTTTTGTAACATCTAAGTTGGTCCAATAAAAGGTATCAAATCATTTGCTTCTGGATCTGTTCTGACTTTGTCTGGAAATAAATGCTCTAGCTTGTGAATCACAGTATGAGCCAACTATTTTGGGGATGTAGAAAGTTATTACATAATCAGGTACTAAATGTGCTGCTGGGTAAGACCAATGATGGAATGCTTCCATGCAGTGAGAGCAAGAATGTTCTGTTTTCACTACATATTTGAATTTTGTTTGTCTGTCTATTGTATTGCAGGCACCACTCTGGCATTTACCACTGTCCCCTCTGACCACAGTCTTTAGTAATGTGTCTGAACTCTTGCTCCACAACCTTCAGGAGCAGCACTACCCTGCCTTACAGTTTGTTGTTAAGTTCAGGGGGTGATTTTGCTGGAGTGTGGTGTCTAGCTCAAAGCCACAAACCTTACTTCATTTATTGTGGCTTGGTACCAGGAATGGTAAAAAGCGGACGACTTTTATTACGTCGTTTTCCATGGCCTATTTCTTAATCTCAAACCACACAGAGCCTGAATATGAAGCATACTCTGTGTAGCACTTTTTTGCAGGTGGAGTTCCAATTCATTCACTATGGACTCAGCCACTTTTAGTGGCACAGATGCACTCTGGCTCAGATTTTTGGCACCTAGCAGCTCACCGCTAATGTTCCATTTGACAGGAGGCTTTTTCTTAAGCCACTGTAGCAACATGTTCTCTGAAATGTTTAGGGAGTGATAAGGGAGTGTTTGCTACCTATTTGAAGACATTCAAAGTACTGATCAGTGTAGTTAGTGCAAGCTGACAGCTAATTGGCATCTTTACTTGACATCTTGGCTACAGTGGGAGCCAATATAAGTGTGCATGAAACTGCTGACTTGGTCTGATAGTGCAGAAAAAAGGTGCATGGAAATAAGGGGTTATACAGTGTGTATTTTACGGATAGTGAGAGAAGAGAAGAGAAGGTTGAGATGACACATGAGTATAGTGTTCCAAATACCAAAGCAGACTGACTGGCTGGAGGACAGAGAGATACAGTGTTCCAAACACACTGACTGGGTGGAGATACATAGCTGATTGAACTGAAGAATACAAGCAAAACTAGAGGTCATGGCCTCAAACTGCAGTGGGGAGAAAGGGAAACATTAGCCAGCATTACTTCTCAAACAGCATTTTTACAATTCATTTTTATTTCTATTATAATTTATTTACCCAGGATAGCCCAGCTGAGATTCAGTGTATCATTTTCAGTGGAGTTCTGGTTCTACCCATTTCCGCACTTAGTGAACTGGAGGACAGGGAGGTTAAGCAACTTGCTCGAGGTCACTGCTGCTTAAGGTCACATATCATTTCAGTCTGGAGGAGTTTAACCTGTAATCTCCGGGTTTCTGAACCAGTGCTGTTGCTATTAGACCACACTGCCTCCATGACATGTGGTCAATATGTGGACTAGCCAGTCTGGTGTGGTTGTGGAAGGTAGTACTGTTTAGAAGGGTAACACTACATAGAAACATAGAAATGCAGAAATTGATGGCAGATAAGGACTGCTTGGACCCTCTAGTATGCTCATTTTTCCTACCTACTATAACACAGCAGACCCTACATGATCTCCGCCCCCGTTACCTTACCACTAAGGTTCCCTTATGCCTATCCCATGCCTTCTTGAATCTTACTACATTTTTTGTCTCCACCACCTCAACTGAGAGGCTGTTCCTGGAGTCCACCCTTCTTTCTGTGAAGAAGTACTTCCTTACATTTCCCCTGACCATACCTCCCTCCTACCTCATAGCATGACCTCTTGTTCTTGAGCATCTTTTTCTCTGAAAAAGGATTCCATCTTGAACCTTATTTATAAAATGAGGAGAGAAAATCTTTCTTTTTGATTGGTTCTTACCTGTGCATCAGATTCATTTGATGCACGGGTAAGAATAAGTTCTTAAAAGCAGGACAGCAGTGTAAAATAATGAAAATCATTGTTCCATTGGAACCTTCATTCTTTTAAATGCCGCCATTTTTTTTCTTCGTTAATGCAGCTCATCCCTGACTTCCACCCCTAAGGGAAACTTTGGAGCCACTCACCATTTGCTTTTTTTCCCCTTCGCCAGATAAAAAAGAAACAAGTTTTCAAAGAAAGTTCGACCTGCTGTTTCACTGTATTCATTATTGTTACCGATCCTGGTCCCTATCTGTAGCACTGCTACTTCCACCATGTGCCTGCTCCTGCCCTCACTGCTGCGAATCATGTTTCCACTCTCTGAAGGTCTAAGGTAAAATCTGCTTAGACTGCAGAGCCTTCTGTTATTATTTTTTTTTTATTTCTGTAGTGTCAAGCTCATTTCTCTTTAGCAAGAAGAGGCGGTGGGGGGGGGCAAGACTGGTAAGCCTGCTCACTCTGCCATGGAATAGGAGGGGCTACTTGGTCCAGTACTGTATCCTAGCCACACTACTACACTGCTTTCAAAGAAAACAAACAAACAAAAAACAGTTTCAGATCTAATTAACCTCAATACCTGCTTGAGCTCCCATCCCATGCTAACGTAAAATACTGGTGTCTCCTCAAGGCCCAGCGCACATGGGGGTTGGGGGAATCCTGACAATCAACAAGCTAAATGACAAAACTAAAGTGAGGTAATTTTCTGCCTGGCAGAAGGACTATTTTATCACCAGTTTCTACAATAATAGCCTTTTGTTAAATGTATAAACATATTTTGCTAACATTATCCTGTCAGACAAATCTTATAGATTTCTTTGACTGGGTTACCAGTGTGGTAGATCAGGGAGGGGAGGTGGATGTAGCCTACCTGGATTTCAGCAAGGCCTTCGACATCATCCTGCACAGGAGATTGGTAAATAAATTGGGAAGCCTGGGAGTGGGTCCTATGGTGGTAAAGTGGGTTGGGAACTGGCTAAGAGACAGGACTCAGAGGGTGGTGGTAAATTGTATTAAATCTGAGGAGAGGGAGGTGACCAATGGGATGCCACAGGGGTCAGTGCTGGGGCCAGTCCTATTCATTGTCTTCATTAGCAACATTGAAGAATGTCTGGAGGGAAAGGCATGCCTCTTTGCAGATGACACCAAGATCTGCAACAGAGTGGACACACCGGAAGGGGTGGAAAAAATGAGAAAGGACCTAAGCCTATTAGAGGAGTGGTCAGGTGTCTGGCAGTTGAGTTTCAATACTAAAAAGTGCAAGATCATGCACCTGGGTCACAGGAATCCAAGGGAGGAGTACAGGATGGGTGGGGAAATTCTAGCCACCACAAGTCAGGAGAGAGACCTGAGGGTTATCACATCTGATGATCTGAAGATGACCAAACAGTGTAAAAAGGCGGTGAAGAGAGCAAACAGAATGTTGTGCATAGGAAGGGACATAACAAGCAGGAGGAAAGAGATGCTGATGCCACTGTACAGATCACTGGTGAGGCCTCAGCTGGAGTACTGTGTCCAGTTCTGGAGACCACATCTTCAGAAGGACATTGACAAAATAGAGGCAGTCCAGAGAAGGGCAATGAAGATGGTACATGGACTGCACCAGAAGCCCTATGACGAAAGACTTAAGGACCTTAACATCTATTCACTGGAGTAAAGAAGGGAGAGGGGAGATATTTATTTATTTATTTATTTGCTTTTGTTAACTGGGTAAGCACACTAGATAGCCAAGTGCCTATTTTCAGGTGCGACCCGGGAGATTACAAGGTACATTACAAGGTACATACATGAACATCAGGCAAATACAAGTGGAGGATTACATTACATAGAATTAGCACAACAGGGACTTTACAAGCATCAGATTTCATCAGGCAAATAGTAGTGAAGGGTTAATATAAAGTGACCAGAACACAGGGACATTGTAAGACAACAATACCAAAAACAGGTATTACAATACAGTATTAAACATTGCAGTCAGTAGGAAGAAGTGCAGTGTGAATTCATCGCTCCAGGCAGCAAGCTGTAAGGCTAGCAGTTAGAATAAGGAGCAGTCACAGTTGGGATAGAGTGGGCCCAGTGCAAGAGAAAGGAATGCACAGTTATAGTGCTCACCCTGTTTTGCCGGTGGGCCTAAATGGTCCATTTTTATGTATGCTGTGAGAACAGGAGGACTATGAGCACAGTTGTGCTCTTCCCAAGTCATAATGTTTAGGTAACATCTCAGTTAGTTGGGGCATCTCAGGCTGAGAGGGTTTGTCTAGTGCAGAGACAGGTGGCAGCTGTTTTGAGAAACCCCAGAGGGGCTTTAAAGCTCTGGTGGAGGAAGGCGAGTGCTAGTTGGAAGAGGTTCGAACCCTGGGCACATACGCAGCGAAGGCTCGGTCACCCATTTGTGTGTGGGTTTTAGGTACCAGGAGGGCATGGGAGCCGCTGGATCGCAGGTTGCAGGAGGGTGTAGCAAGAACAAGGGTCTCAGCAAGGTTTTGAGGGGTGGCAGTTCTGCAATATTTTCAATGAAGTTGCCCACGACATAGATATGATAGAGACTTTCAGGTACCTTAGGGGAATAAACAGGGTACAGGTGGAAAGCATATTTGAGAGAAAACTGTGCACAAGAACAAGGGGGCATGATATGAGGCTGAAGGGTGGAAGGCTCAGGTGTAATGTTAGGAAGTACTTTTTCACTGAAAGGATGGTGGAGCTGTGGAACAGCCTTCTAGCAGAAGTGGTAGGTGCAATAACAATACGGGGGTTCAAGAGTGGATGGGATAGACGTAAGGGTACCTTGGAGATGTGCAGAACAGGAGAGCTGCAGATCAAATCGGATCTGGGGCTGCAGCAGTGAGTAGGGAAATGGGCAGACTAGGTGGGCGGTATGGTCCTTATCTGTCGACAGAATCTATCATGAATTACAAAAAAAAAAATGTAGCCTGTTTTATAAGCACAATAAGACACTTTGGGGTGTGCATTAAACAGGTTTACTGTACTTCCAGTGACTGAGGCACTCGGTCTGTGGCCTCGTGCCTCACTCTGCCCCTGGGCATGCAGTAACATCTGTTCAATGCACACCCTGTCTTGTCTTATTGCTTACTCATACCCGTGAGGTATTTGAAAGTCCCTATCATATTGCCCCTTTCCCTTCTTTCCTTCAGGGTGTACATATTGAGGTACTTCAGTCTCTCCTCATAGGGCTTTTGATGCAGACCCTGCACCATTTTAGATGCCTTCCTCTTGATCACATCTACTCTGTCTGTGTCCTTCTGAAGATGTGCTCTCTGGAACTGGACACAGTACTCTAGGTGTGGTCTCACCAGTGATTTATACAGCGGAATCACCACTTCCCTCTTCTAGCTGGTGATACCCCTCCCTATGCACCCTAGCATCCCACTGGCTCCCCCAACTGCCTTGTCACACTATTTGGCTACCTTTAGGTAATCAAATATGATTATCCTTAGGTATCTTTCCTGTTTGGTGGTTGCCAGTACCACTCCACTCATTTTGTACTCTGACCCTGGTTTTCTGCGCCCCAAGTGCATGATCTTGCACTTCTTCACATTGAAACATAGTTGCCATACTCGTGACTACTTCTCAAGCTTTCTTAGATCCCTAATCATTTTTTCCACCCCCCTGGAGAGTTTGCCTATTGCAGATCTTAGTGTCATCTGCAAAAGGCATTCCTTCCCTTCTAGCCCCTCCAGAATGTCACTGATAAAGACTTTAAAGAGGACCGACTCTAGTACTGATCCTTGAGGCACCCACTGGCCACCCTTCCTTCCTCAGAGTGAACTCCATTTACCACCACCTTCTGTTGCATATTCCCCAATGAGTTTCTTACCCATTTTACCACCTTTGGACCCACTCCCAGGCTGCCCAACTTGTTCACAAGTCTCCTATGTGGAATGGTGCCGAAGGCCTGACTGAAATCTAGGTAGATCACATCAACTGCTCCACCTTAATCTAATTCTTTGGTCACCCAGTCAAGGAAATCTATCAGATTTGTTTGACATGATCTCCCTCCAGTGAATCCATGTGCACTGCATGAGTAGCTGTAACTTTCTTGCTTCTGATAGGCTTGGATGATTGCTTATACTCAAATTGAGTATAGTCACTGCTGTGAAGCAGGCGGGCCCTAAGTCCCATCTATTACTACAGTGTGTTACTGTGTATGTAATCAGGAAAAATAGATTAAGACTAGTAATCCCTTTTTCAAACATGTCCCAGGGCAAGAGGTTACAGGAGGCAAGTAGTACTAACAGCATAATGTTAATTTTGTGCATCAACGTGATTGGGAATGTATGCAGTGCATTCCAAAAATAGCATGAAAACTGGTGCCCTGTTGGCAGAGCTAGGTCTTGCACTGTGTGGTTGTTACAGATTTAGCTAGTGAGCTGATGTATATACTGTACAGTTCCTGATCGTCTATGAACACTCCACATACAGTAGTGTAAGATACACCTCTCTTAGGCTGGCCCTGTGGCAGATGCTTTCCACTGATTCAGTATCTTCTTCAACAGTAACAAGAATTTAGCAAAGGTGCTGCTGTGTCAGTCACTTTGTTCCAGTGCACACCAAAATCATGTTAGAATACTCAAAACTTGAAAGTGGTAGGAGAAGTGAGGGTAGGGGAGCCACTGGGGTTCAGCAACCATAACTCTGCATAGTTCAACCTGGCCCTTGGGACAAGTAAGCTCTCATCAAAGGCTGAAGTCCAAGATTTCATAAGGGCAGACTTCAACCGGATGAGGAGCTGGTCTGGGACAAGTTAGTTAGAGTGGAGAGCATCAAGGATGTGGAGGAAAGATGAGTGCAATCAAGGGGCCATTCTAGAGGTGACAAAGTCTTGAATGAGAACGGTACTCAAAAGAAACGGGTACAAGAGACCAATTTGGTTATCTGGAAAGGTCAGGGATGCAGCGAGAGCCAGAAAGAAAACCTTCACCGGGCACAAGTAAAAAACAAGGAAAGAAGAATGGGGAGAGGACCAAATAAGAACAAGGGAAACCAAGAGGGCAGTCAGAGAAGCAAATGCAGATACAGCACTGCGTGTTGTGGAGGGGTCAAGGGAGGGAAAAACTATTTTTTAGATACATTAGGGAAAAAAGAAAGAAAGGAGAAGGAATTGTTAGGCTAATAGAGGAAGGAAGTGTAATTGAGGAGAACAGGCAGAAAGCAACCGTTCTTAACAACTACTTCTACTCTGTGTTTATAAGGAAAGACAAAGGGCCTTTGAGAAAGAATGGCATTAAAGTGGCTGTATGGAGGATCCCTAAGATAAGGCAGCAAGTATTTACCAGTGAAAGAGTTCAGAGAGGGCTAGCAGCCCTAAAGATAGATAAGGCCCTGGCCAGATGAGATGCATCTGACGGTGCTCAAGGAATTGGCAATAGAACTAACTGAACTCCTGGTAGGGCTATTCAGTAGCTCAGTTGAGACAGGAGTAGTTCCAAAAGACTGTGGGGTAGAAGACATAGTCCCACTGCATAAGGGGGAGGGACAAGGAACAACTAGGTAACTACAGACCTGTCAGTCTTACCTCTATTGTGGGTAAACTGATGGAGACACTAGTCAAAGAGGACCTGGTGGACTACCTGGAAAATAGTTAACTCCATGATAGTAAACAGCACAGGTTAGCCTCAGGGAGGTCCTGGGAGACCAACCTGATAGTATTCTTTGACTGGGAAATAAGGTTATTGGATAAGGGTCGCGCCATGGACTTTACCTTTCTTTGATTTCAGTGAGGCATTCAACTTGGTGCCTCACAGAAGGTTACTGAAGAAGCTAGAGGAGCTGGGTACAGCAAAGGACAGAGATGGGTAACTGGCTGGAAGAAAGACAGCAGAGGGTTGTGGTTAATGGAGTCAAATCAGAAGAGAGGGAGGTCACTAGTGTGGGGCCACAAGGATTGGTCCTGGGTCCAGTCATTTTCAATATGCTCATCAGCAACATGGGAGAAGGAATCAAGGGCAAGATGTGTCTCTTCTCAGATAACACTAAGCTCTGTGGCAGTGTAGACAGTGAGGAGGGGGTTAGGGAGTTGCAGAGACTTGCAAAGCCTAGAGAGGTGGTCAGTGGCTTGACAGTTGAAATACAATACCAGAAAGTGAAAGGTGATCCATGTAGGGAACAAGAACCCCAGGACAGAGTACGGGGGGGGGGGTGGTGGTGTTAAAGCTAGGCTTGACCTCTGAAGAAAGAGACCTAGGGGTCATCATCAGTGACTCCCTAAAACAATCAAGCCAGAGTAATAAGGGCTACAGTAAGGCAAACAGGATGCTGGGCTGTGTAGGAAGGGATATTGACAGCAAAAGGAAGGCGGTATTACTACCTTTCTGTAGAAGGACGTGTAGGTTCGAAAGCTAAAAGTTTTCTGGGGGAAATTTTTGTTGGTCCAATAAAAGGTATCATATCACCTATTTTGTACCTCTCTATAGATCACCGGTGAGGTCCCACCTGGAGCACTGTGCCCATTTCTGGAGTCCTTACCTAAGGAAAGATAAGGACAGGCTGGATACAGTACATTGTACAGTGATCAAAATGATTCAGGGCCAGCAGGGAAGATCTTACAAGGATCAACTAAAGGCACTGAAAACGTACTTGCTGGAGGCCAGACATAAGAGGGGAGATATGATAGAGACCTTCAAGTTCCTGAAAGGAATGAACAAGGTAATCTATGGGCAACTAGCTTAAGTAGTGGATCAAGAACACGGCACGAGTGGAGACTGATAGGGGAGAGGCTCAAGAGGAAACTGAGAACTTTTTTTTTACCGAAACGGCAGTGGAGCCATGGAAAAATGTGCCAGCTGGAGGGTGCCAAAACTATCAGTGATTTCAAGCACAGTTGGGACAGAGTGATGGGCTTGGTGGTTGCTCAGGGTGGTAGTGGTAGGGTAGGGAGCATGGGAGTGGATAGTATGAGTTACAACCCTGTATGGGCAATAGGTCCTGGGTTTGTTAAGATTTTATGGGCAGACTGGATGAACTAATGGTCTTTTTCTCCCATTATTGTCTATGTTTCTAACATGTAATGGACCTGCATGGGCGTGTCTGCCCTCATGCTCATCCCCCCTCCACAACCGCAAGGACTCCTGGATGTTTTGGGGGAAGGAGGGGCCGAAGATTCTGACCACTTTTCCTATACCTGTGTGCTGTTGAATGTGCTGAGTAACAGCCACAGGCACCAATGGAGGTGGTTCCTGAATTGTACCTGTAAAGAGGGGACTGTGCTGGAGGCAGATAGAACTAGGAGGGCTTTTGTGGTGCCAAGACTTGCTGTCCTGGCAGTAGATGCAAGCTGCTCCATCCTAGGCCCAGTGTGAAGACAAGCTGTGAAGGGAGTTGCTCTTCTTAGCGAGGAGGAAACTAGTATCCACAGGCTAGTCTGCATGGGGCTTATGCAAGCGAGACAACACGGAGTATGGAAGGGAGTCCAGGACTGCCGGTCCAGGACTGCAGTGGTGTGGAGAGGAGTCAGAAGTGAAAGCCCATCTGCATCGGGGACACAGTGAGAGTAGAGAACCGGTGGCCTGTGGAGTCAGGAGAAGCCATCTGTATCCAGCAACCGTAAGTATGCTACGGGGCAGCCCTACATAGAAACATAGAATTTTTTTTTTGTTAATATATTTTTATTACATTTTCCACTTAACGGGGGGGTTACATGGGGTGGGTTAACAGTCATAATTCATAATTATACATACAGTTATAGTGGAGCCATTCATTCAAGTGGTCTATTAAGGATACACTTTGTGTTATACAGTCATTTAATTACTGGGTACAAATTAATAATAGCTAGTGCTGGTGATCCAGAGCTCTCTCGTGACATATAGGGAAACTTGGGATATACATTGCAATAACATACATACACCACTTTAATCTGTATATTCACCAAGGACATTTGTGCTTGGGTACCTAGGTCCATATCAGAGACTTATATAGATGAAAGCATTCCCAGTATAATTTATTCAAGGGATGAAGGTAGTGTCTCTTAACAAGATATGCATAACCCACCTGGTCCATTTCAGAGTAAATAAGTCAGAAGAGTCATTTAGGGAATAGGAAATCTTTTCAGACCAGTAAACATGGGTCATTATCTCCCTCCAGTCTAGCACAGTGGGTACCCCGGTGGTCATCCAGTTTCGTATCAGAGCTTTTTTTGCAGCTAAGAGGGAAATCCCCATCAGGTAACGTGTGTCGGTGGCCTTTATGTCTGAGGGAAAGATATGTAAAATGAAAAATTTAGCAGTAAATGTAAGCGGGGTACCCATCAATTCACTTAGTTCAGCTTGCAATGAATCCAGGAAAGGCTGAATTTTGGGGCAAAGCCAAAATATGTGGGTGTGGTGTGCTGCAGGGTCTCCACACTGATGCCAGCAGAGTCCAAGATGGGACACTGAGAAGTGGGCCATTATTGCTGGGGTTCAGAAATATCTAAGCATCACCTGCCAGGCGAACAGTCTCCAGCTCTGGGAGTAGGTAAGTTTTGACAGTATTCTACAGCTCCTCTCCCATAATAGCAGGGGCACATCAGACCCAAATTCTAAGCTCCATTTTGCACGGTACTCATCAGTATTTGTTCCTAGGTTTTCTGTGATGGCCTTATATAGGACCGAGATAATGTGGGGTATCCCACCAGAGGAAAGGAAGGACCTAAAATCTCTGCCATGTAAAAAATGCGAAAGGTAAGAGGGTTGTAGATGTCCCCAAGATTCAAAAATGTGGTCAAGGGAGGCAGGTATGAAATTCTCCAGGAGAGCCACTGGGCAGACCAGAGGGAGATATGTGGCGAGAGATAGTTGCTTACGGATCACAGTCCATACCTCCAGCTGGAACAGGATCCACGGGTTCTGGGGGAGCCAATTATGTGAGTAGGAAGTGGAACAGTGTAATATCACCCTGGCCCATTTTCAATGCGGCATAAGATCTTCTTCTAATTCTCTCCAGTGGGTCGGGTTGGTTTTTGTCAGTCTGTGTATTATGAACAAGATATGTGAAGCCCAGTAGTAGTGTTTAAGGTTTGGAAGGGCAAAACCACCTTTAGTTCTTGGGAGGGCCAGGCTACAGAATTTTATTCCGGGACGATGCTCAGACCATATGAACCTACTGATACATTTGTTCCAGGTTTGAAATATCTTAGTGGGAATATGTATGGGTACATTTTGGAATAAATATAAGTCCCTGGGCAAGATAACTATTCTGATTACATCCACTCTTTGTATAAGATTTAATGGGAGAATATTCCACCGGGCCAGATCAGATTGGAGTTGTGTAGTGAACGGGTCGTAGTTGAATCTTTTGGCATTCCCTGCTCAATAGGATAGGTATATGCCCAGGTACTTCAATTTTCCCATGTCCCAGTGGAAGGGAAATCTCTGTACTAGTTCCTGTGTGGGGGAGAAATTTAATGCCAGAGCCTCTGTTTTAGTGGTATTAAGCTTATATCCTGAGCATATACCAAACTGCTTGATTATGTTAAATACCACTGGGATTGACCTGGAGGGGTTAGCAAGAAATAATAAGACATTATCAGTGTAGAGGGCAATTTGATGCTCTATTTCTTTGACCTCCACACCTTCTACCAAGGGAGACTCCCTAATGGTCTGTGCCAATGGTTTGATGAATATGGCAAACAAACCGGGGAACAGAGGGCATCCTTGTCAAGTGCCCCTGTATAGGGGAAAATAGGTGGAATGATGCCTGCTCACTTTTACATATGCTTTAGGAGAGGAGTAAAGTGTCCTAATCATGGAA
Source organism: Neoceratodus forsteri (assembly GCA_016271365.2). Taxonomy (NCBI): domain Eukaryota; kingdom Metazoa; phylum Chordata; order Ceratodontiformes; family Ceratodontidae; genus Neoceratodus; species Neoceratodus forsteri. The sequence continues at coordinate 1,178,695,288 of CM057450.1, read as the reverse complement.
ACAAAAGGGAGGGGGATGCCCATCCTGGTCATAGTGGAAAACAGGAAGGGCCAGGAGACCCTGTCGAAAGCCTTCTCAGTGTCTTAGCTGAGAAGGACAGATGGAGATCCACGGGCTTGCAATTCCTGGACCAGATGTAGGGCCCTTCTTGTATTGTCTGTGGTAGATCTAGCACTAACGAATCTGGTTTGGTCAAGGTTAATGAGGGAGGACAGTACCGAATCCAAGCATTTGGCCATAATAGACATAAGGAACTTATAGTCCACATTTAATACAGAAATTGGGTGGTATGATGTGCACACTTGTGGGTCTTTATCAGGTTTAGGGATAAGGAAAATTGCGGCATATGACCAACTGGGTGGAGGGTTAGTTATCCTTTGTAGGACCTCATTATACACCTGCAGAAGGATTGGGGAGAGTGTCTGTATTGAATGTTTATAGAGTTCAGCACCGTAGCCATCTGGACCAGGAGCTTTCATTGCTTTAGCATGGGAGATGGCAGCCAGGAGCACTGTATGTGTGATAGGGGAAACAAAATGGATCTGCTGTTCATTGGTCAGCCTAGAAAGGCCCAGAGGCTGAAGAAAAGCCTTAATACTCTCAGCTTCTGAGTGGTGGTCTGGGGTGTGAAGTTTTTTATAGTACTTGCTAAATACCTGGGTAATTTGGCTCACCTTTGTACGTTGGGTTCCCCTATCAGGATCCCGAATTGTGGGTATAATTGAAAGGCGTCTTTGCTTGCGCAGCCGGAATGCCACCAGGCGTGAAGCCCTAGGGCCAACCTCACCATATATCTGTCTCAGGAAGGCCAAAGCAATTTCAGTTTTCTGTTTTGCAAGTGTATCCAATTCCATTTTAGTCTGTTTAAGTTGTGGTAGCACTGTGTCATCACCCTGTTGGTGCACTATTTGGAGAAATGAAACGGTCTGTTCTAAGCGGTCCTGCTCTTCCCTACATTGTTTCGCCTGGTTTGAGGAATATTGTATTAGATGGCCTCTTAGTACCACCTTCAATGTGTCCCATCGTATTGCAGAGGAAACCTCAGCGCCCAGATTAAACCCTTGACTCTCCTGAAGTTTGTCATTAAGAAACTCCCAAAAGTGAGGATTTTTTTAGATGGATTGGATTGAATCTCCAAAAGGCATTTAGCCTCTCCAGGTCCATCTCCCACTCCGTTACCACAGCAGCATGGTCGGAGTGGACTATGTCTCCAATCGCAGCCTCCCTAAGGGAGTCCAGATTCTCTTTTTGTGTGAAACAATGGTCTATCCTGGAATACTAACCATGCACCGCTGAATAAAAAGTATATTGTCTGTCTCTGGGCCGAAGGGTACACCATACGTCCAGCCAGCCCACCTCTTGTATATAGCGTTTGAAAAATTTATGTGGGGCAGGTTGCTTGCCTCAGGCAGCTCTGGACGTATCAAGATGGGGACTAGGGGCAATATTGAAGTCTCCGCTTAAAATTAATATACCCCTGGTTAATTGAACTACCTTATCCAAAAGGGTTCTAATGGTTGGAATAGGGAAGCCAGGGGGTAAATAGATGTTGGCAGGGGTGATATAATTATCCTGTAAGTGGCCCTGTACTACCACCAGGCGGCCCTCAGGGTCGGCCCATTCCCGTATGGGCTGAAAAGGGGTATGGCTGGAAACCAATATGGCAACCCTCTTCCTTCTGCCCTTCCTGAAAGAAGAGGAGAAGACCTGTGTATCCCACCCCTGGTCAGCTTCTTATGCTCGTTAGCAGTCATATGTGTTTCCTGCAAGTATATTATACCTGCCTGGGTTTTTTTAAACAAAGAGAGCATTCTGGATCGCTTTATGGGGTTATCCAACCCATTTACGTTCAAAGAAAAACTCTTAAGTGGTACATTAGCCATTTAAAACATAGTTCAGAACTGAGAATATGACCTGTGTTCCATATAACTCCATTATATAACATACTACTGGCTCCCAATCAGAATGTAAGGAAAATGACTGTCTATAAGGGGAAATGTGAGGAGTAAGTTCCTCTAACATTGAACAGTTAAAAACAACCAATAACTGGTGAAACTGCTTAAGACAGCAATCTGCCAACTGGGCATGTACTGTGCTATAACTTTGGGCTTCCATGAGGCCAGACACTCTAACGTGAGTGAGTAGCCTCTAGGGTATGCCAGAAAAAGGATTCTTGGCTAGGCCTTACCTATTAGGTAGGCAAGACGATATTGTCTCTTTTGTAGGAAGGGGAGGGGATGGGAAGGGGGTGAGCATGCCTCACGTTCCTCTGAGGCATTAGTACAGATTTTTAATTAAACTCAACGGGGAGTGGGGAAGACAGGAGTACTGAATTAATTGGTTCATCTTACTTAGTAAATATTGTCTAAGTCAGCACACTCAGTCAGCTTGAGGGTGCAAGGTATGGGAGAGGGTCCCTGTGTCCCCGCTCTCGGTCATCCCAACCGGAACAGTGTATGGGGGGGCGAGCCAAGCGAACATGGGAGCACAAAATGTCCCCCTTACAGTGTGGTATGGAATGAGAAGCTGACAGTTTTCCCCAAGCAATATGGGATCAATAGCCAAGTAAGCAATGTACAACACTATCCACTGCATATGCTATTGAAGTAAGTGTGCAGTTCAAAATAGGAGAAAAAAGAAAAGGAGCATTTACAGATTTGTTGACATATGAAGGAGGGTGCCAATGACCCGTCTCAGGTGGCTTGACTGACATGGACCAGGGAGTCCATTAATGGAGTCCAACCTGAGCCCCCCCTCTCTCCAGTAACTACCTCCCGCCCCATATCCCCCCTCATGAGGACCTCTCAAACCTCCATCCTGGTATTTCCCCACTTGGCTGTCACCAAAGACCACAGGTGGCCTAGGTCATTCATAAGGCCTTGGTTTGAATAAGTGCCTCAAATGTCTGATGGGATTCCCCCCATGTTCAAGGGGGATCACCCATTTGTGTGGGGTTAACTCGGTGGGAGCCCATAACGGTAGAGAGGATCCCCAGCAGCGGGAAACGGGGCCAGGGAGTAGTCACCGGGGAGGCCACAAAATGGTGTGGGGTGTGCAATCAGGACGGCCTACCTGCAGCCAGAACAATCAAGTGCGTGTGTGTTCAATAAATCAGTTCATTTCAGGCCCTGGTAGATTGAAGAGGTCTTGGGAAGGTCCGCAGATTGCTGCCGGAGGTCTGATATTATCTGTTGTACAGCCGTGGCGCCCTCCTTCCATAGTTGGTCCCTTGGAGGTATTTTGGACCATGCTTTGTGGGCCAACTTAGTAGCAAGTGAGGTATTCATTTTTCTCTGCGTATGTGGGATATCGATTCCAATTTTAGCTAGCTCTCGCGCCGCTTCCTCAGCTGTGTTGAATGTCTTGGCACCATCTGAAAGTTGGGCTACCAATTTCGCTGGGTATGGTGTTCTGAACTTGAGTTTGGCTTCCTTCAGCTTTTTGAGGATAGGGGCATGCGCTGTGTGCCTCTTAGCGATTGCAGTAGGGTAGTCATTGTCCACGTAGATCCGCTGATTCTGGTAGGTTAAATCCCCTTGCTGCCACGATTTATGTAAGACCAGCTCCTTCTCCTGGTAGCGAAGAAATCGGATCAGGATGGCTCTTGGTCGGGTGTCTGACTGCAGGCCTAAGGTTCAGTGAACCCTGTCCATTTCAAGGGAGTAGCTGTCAGGCAAATCCAGCTTGGTTTTAAAAAAGTGCTGCATGAACTAAGTCGGGTTGGTGCCCTCAGCACCCTCGGGAAACCCATTTACTTTCAAGTTGTTCCTTCGGCTCCTAGCTTCTGCATCATCGGCCCTGTCCTGTAGGTTTACAATTGTTTGATGAAGCTGTATTATGGTGCGCTCTGCACTGTCCATGCGTGTATCAATGGTCGTTACCTGTTCTTCAATGCTATCTAAACGTTTTTCAAGTTTCCCCAGATCAGTTTGCAGTGCTGCGAAGGTTGAGTGAGTCTCTTTTCTAAAGTCTCGGATCTCCTGGAGGACAATATCCATTTGTTTGCCCACATTTGGTGGTAGGGAGTTCTCCTCTTTAGCAGGGCCTCCTTTACATGAGGTTTGTGAAGTTTGTGATGCATCGCTGTCGGAGCAACCTCTGTCCGATTCGGCGGTATCCAAAGTTGATTTCTAACGGTCATATCTTCTTTTAGACATAGTGGACAAGCACCTGTGTCAGTTTAGCTGCTATTAAAGTTGGGTTAATTGTCTTTTTTGGCAGTTTAAGACCTCAGAGGAAAAGGAGCGCGAGCTTCAAGCTGCGTCTTGAGGCGTGATGTCACCGGAAGTCCAGAAACATAGAATTTGTTAGCAGAAAAGGACTACTTGACTCACCCAGTCTGCCTAAATGTTCCCTGCCTAATCTGTCTCCTCAGTTCCTAAGTGGTCTCTGGTGACCCTCTCTCCTCCATACCTCTCAACCAGTTGTCACTGAAATGAGGGACACTGACCCTCAAAATAAGGGACAATAAGAGGCACTGAACCTCATAATGAGGGACACACCATCAAACATGGAGATAATAACGTTGAACACTGGGAAAATGTGTTTACTTGAGCAAAGTTTATTTTTGATGTAGCATATTTGAATATTATGAATTTCCGCTCTAAAGTCTGAATTAACAGCACATTCTCTGTGTGAACAGCACCTTTTCATGAGGGACGGATGACTGGCACAGAAATTTTGAGGGGTAAAATGAGGGATGTCCCTCATAATCAGGGACAGTTGAGAGGCATGCTTTCCTCCCTGCCTGTTTCCTAATACACCCCATGTCTATCTCAGACTGATTTTTTTAATTCATCTTTATTTTTTTATCAACTTTCTTTACTCCTGTCACTGGCTCCCAGGGACTCCCTCAGGTGAGACCCACTGAAGCATCCCCTACCACCCAGTCTGAATCCCTTCCCAGCCAAGAAATCAGGGACAGGATCCTCTCCAACTGAAGCCTAGAGGAGAGGATCCGGGAGAGTCAATCGGGTCAGGACTGGTGGTGGGCATGTGTGCTGTCGCCTCATGTCAACTGTTGTCCCCCTGGCAGCCTGGGTTTTCCACCTTAGCTGTGTTTCCCCTGAGCTGCAGTGGTACAGTGACGTCAGTGCATGGAGGGAGTGCACCCCCCTCCCGCAGACGTCCACTGTCGCCTCACCCCATTCAAATCGCCACTTGGATGTAGTGCTCCCAGTCATGACCGGGAGCCGCTACACAGCACAGATTCCCCTCAACCCACCCCAGGAGAGGAGAACCATCCTCTGGATACTCAATCATTTCCTCCCGCTGCTGACCTCTGGTGTCTTGAGCCCGCTCCCAAACTCGGTTCATCGGCGTGGTGCATGTTGTGGCATCCAGCACCTCAACTCTAAGTGCCATCAGGCCAGCTTTTATTTCATCTTTATTGCAAAAAATAGGTACAGTAAATAAATCACAAGGTTATCAAAGTACCCACAGCTGTGATTCTCAATTTACTACCCTCATCAGTTAACCAGTTAGCCAGAAGAGTTGGAAGACGTTTATGATGAAACAGCCTAGCTGAAAATGTAGACTCAATACCACTCAGGAGGCAAGTCCTAAAAATCAGGAGGAGGAGGAGGAGCTACCAACGTCACAAAATAAGGTCCATCTAACCCAGCACCTGGTGAAAACAGCAATATGGAGGTTCACCTTATGAGTGAGCACCTCCATGAAGTAATTTCCTGTACAATATTAATCCATTGTTAAAAAGGGGGGGGGGGAGATGTCTAAAGCCAGCAGTGAGTTATGGCTTTATGTACTGCAACCAGTAATATTTTCCATAGGTATCGTCAGTCAGCACCAACCACCTCCGGAGGCTGAAATGTGGGAGCGGCTGAGAGAGAATAATGTTTGCAATGCCTCAGTCACCTGCTCCTAAAAGAGGCTGAGTGCCGGACAAAGACCAGAAGATGTGCATAAAAGTCCCCACATTTCCTCCAACATTCCCTAGAGAATTAAGGGCCCCACTTTTCCCACACAACTGGTGTCCGGAAGCATCGAGTTCGAACCATCCAGGCAAATTCTTGCCACAAAGGACCTTGCACCACTAACAAAAATTATCTTCCAAGCCTCATCCTCCAGAGCCAGTCCCACCTCCTGTGACCATTTCTGTTTAATACTCTTACAGAAATAATTGTTATGAAATGTTGTCATGCTGCACACATAAAACTACCCAAGTGATATGCATGCTGCAAGTATGATTTAAATGTTAAATTGAAACTGATTGCATGCATAGATTGCATAAGATGAGCAACTCCCTTCACAGCTTTTTTTCACACCGGACCTAGGATGGAGCAGCTTGCATCTTCCACCAGGACAGCAAGTCTTGGCACCACAAAAGCCCTTCTAGTTCTGTCTGCCTCCAGCTCAGTCCCCTCTTTACAGGTACAGTTCAGGAACCACATCCATTGGTGCCTGTGGCTGTTACTCAGCACATTCAACAGCACACAGGTATAGGAAAATGGGTCAGAATCTTCGGCCCCTCCTTCCCCCAAAACCTCCAGGAGTCCTTGCGGTTGTGGGGGGGTGAGCATGAGGGCAGACACACCCATGCAGGTCCATTACATGTTAGAAACTAGACAATAATGGGAGAAAAAGACCATTAGTTCATCCAGTCTGCTCATAAAATCTTAAACCCAGGACCTATTGCCCATACAGGGTTGTAACTCACATTATCCACTCCCATATGCAGGAGGGCTGGGGGTCCAGGAAGGGGGATTGAGCCGAGTGGCCTGATTAGGGTAGTGGGGCCTAGAAGACACCCTGGGGCAAAATGGTGCACTGAGCGAGGTCCGCCTTGCTTAGTGCCCATACCCAAGGGTTTCACAGCTAGTGAGTTGGTATCTCGAACTGGCATGGTTTCCCACCCAACTCGCATGGTGTTGTGCAATGCCAGATCTATTAAAATCAAGTCAGCTATTATAGCTGATCTTGTCGGATCATTGGATCTGGCTTGCATCACAGAAACCTGGCTGGATGAAAATGCTGGCCCAATTTTGGAATCAGCAGTTCCAGATGGTTTCTCGGTGATACACTGTGCGAGGTTGGGTCACAGGGCCGGGGGTGTAGCAATTTGTTTTAAATCAGAATTGGGCCTTGTAGATGTGCCAGTTGAGGATACCAGATCCTTTGAGTGTACTGTAGCCACAGGTGTAGGGTGCAAAATTGCTCTCATTTATCGTAAACCAGATAGTGAGAGTCAGTTTTTTGCAGGAGGTCGCGGACTTCGTTGATCTGGTACTGAACTCCCCCAGGCTGATGGTACTTGGGGACTTCACTGCCTGAATCGACGACAGACTCTCACAGTTTGGACAAGACTATCTGCATCTTATGAGTTCTCTGGGCCTTACACAGGTGGTTTTCTCTGCGACTCATAATAGCGATCACTCACTGGATGTGGTTTTCCTCCTGGGGTTGGAGACCTCAGACTTGGTGGTGGAACCAGTTAGATGGTCCGACCACCACACCATCAGGATACATTTTCTGGCCCCCCCCCCTATAGGCCTGCCTCTATGGAGATGGTCCATTACCGTCCATTATGGGGTTTGACTCCTGATGGCCTTATGGCGGTATTGGACCTATCGAGAATTCCGGAATCAAGCGAGGGTCCAGAGAACCTCCTTCAGGCTTTTAATCGAGCCATGGAGGAGGCTATGGATTTACTTGCTCCATTCCGTGTTCACCTGCTTACTCTCTGCCTTCAGTCCCCATGGTTTGATGGGACTTTGAGGGGGATGAAGCAGGCAGGGAGAAGACTAGCACATGCCTGGTGCAGAACCGCCTTAGATGCCGACAGACTTAGATTGATGGAGCATTATAAGCTCTATCAGTCAACAATCTCCCATAAGAAGGCAGAATTCCTGTCCAGGGAGATTGCTGCAGCACAGAACCGACCGGCTCAGCTGTTCCAGACGGTGGACAGACTGTGCAATCCAGCATGTCTGCGCGTTCGGACGGCCTTGTCACAATTGGAATGTGACGAGTTTACTCGCTTCTTTGCTGAAAAGGTTGCTGACATCAGGATGGAGATCCGCCAGTTGCACTCTATGGGGGTTACGGGTGGATACAGCGGGGTTGCAGCACCTTTGTTTTGCTGGGTCGATTTTGACCGACCAGAGATCGATGATATCATGCGGTTTCTCTGGAGTATGCATTCAACTTACTGTAGTTTAGACCCAGGCCCTATCGCCTCTTAATGGGGTGTGTAGATGTAATTGGCCCTGCTCTAGCAGAGTTAATCTGGTGTTCACTGGAGTTGGGGGAGTTTCCTTGCTCCTTGAAGGTGGCAGTGGCTACTCCCCTTCTCAAAAAGCTATCACTTGACCCAGCTCTTCCTGCAAACTACGGGCCAATCTCTAACCTTCCCTTTGTAGGGAAGGTTATTGAGAAGGTTGTTGTACAACAGTTAGAGAACCATCTTACCATCCATGCTATCTACGATCCTCTCCAATCTGGTTTTCATAAGAGACATAGTACCGAGACCGCTCTGGTTCGGGTACTTAATGATCTAATGGCTAGAGACCAGAAGTGCCGTTCCATTCTGGTCCTTCTGGATCTCTCTTCAGCATTTTATACTGCGGACCATGGGGTGCTTCTTGATTGCCTGTGGTTCATTTGTGGCCTGTCTGGTACAATCCTCAGATGGTTTCATTCTTTCCTCACTGGTAGGTTGCAGAAGGTTGTTTCAGGGATTTTTTCCTCTGACTCCTACTCCCTGCCATGTGGAGTCCCGTAGGGGTCAATGTTGTCCCCCATGTTGTTCATGGTTTATATGCTTCCATTGGGAGACATTATAAGGCAGCACGGGCTGAGTTTTCACTGCTATGCAGATGATACTTAGCTGAACATGTCTTTTGTTTCCAACCAGGCTAGTGCGCTCTCGGTCTTTTCGAACTGTCTCACTGAAATCCAAGACTGGATGAATTCCAGTTGGCTTAAATTGAACCCTGACAAGACTGAGGTGTTGGTGGTAGAACCAGGTCACCGGTCTGAGGGGACGGTTGCTGGGATGCCTTCTAGGCTTCTGCTTGGAAACTCCCAGCTCCTGACCTCTGAGCAGGTGCAGAGTCTGGGGGTGTTATTTGATGATAAGCTCACCCTGCATTTGTTGGTGTCAGCCGTGGTCAGATTATCCTTTTACCACTTAAGGAAAATCTCCCAGATTAAGCACCTAGTTCCGCCTGACGATTTGCCAACTTTGGTTCATGCCTTTGTGACCTTGTGGCTTGACTACTGTAACTCCCTATACCTGGGGCTTCCTGGGGTTGATATTCACTGCCTGCAGCTAGTGCACAACCCTTTGGCCAGGTTGTTGTGCGGGTTTACCCGATCTAGTCACATTACACCTGGGCTATGTGCTCTGCACTGGCTGCTAGTTCAGTGGCGGATCACCTTTAAAGTTGGCTTGCTAACTTTTAGTGCACTACATGGTTTGGGTCTGAGTTACCTACAAAAGCTTCTGTGTCCCTCCTGCCCTGTCAGACCACTCCGCTCAACCGACGAGGGATTGCTAGAGATTCCCAGGGTAAGTTTGAAATCCTCTGGAGCTTGTGCTTTTGCTTTTGCTGCCCCTACCCTGTGGATTTCTCTACCTCATCGGGTGAGAGAATGCCAGACAGTGGAGAGCTTTAAAATTGCTTTAAAAACACATCTTTTTGGATGTGCTTTCTCTGCTGATTAATATGCTCTTGTTATTTTTATTAAGTATTTAATACTGGATATTTATACTAAGGTAGGAGTTTACTTACTCTTATGTATATTTTATATTTTTCATATGTGATTCTACAGCACTTTGATATCTTGATACTGCACTTTAAAAATAAATTATACTTACTTACTTATATGGCATGCGTGTTGCAAGCAAGTGTGGAAACCATGATTTTTATGTTACATTGGAAAAGACTGCATGCATGTGGCATGCATGCAAAAAAGCAAGTGGTCGCTGATAACTGCACACGTAAAAAGTATGTGATTTACTCAGGATCACACCATGCACAAGTGGGAGTTGATGAGATATAAATCCAGGTCTTCATGCCTGACTATAGTGGGGCTCCAATAGTCTGTGCATACCATACTGCTTAACTGTCCATGAATGCAAGGGACAGCTCTAGAATGTCTGTAACATCTCTAAAAGGTACAACTTATTTGGTTTGACTGAAACATGATATGCAAATCAGGAAAAATTTAAATGTACAAGATTCATCAGTATATACCCTAGAGCAGTGCATCAGATTTGGGCTTAAACCCACCCAGTTACTAACCAGTTTTTTTCCTGGCTGAAGTTCACCCCCCCCCAAAAAAAATAACTTTGTCCCAATTTTTCTCCCTGACTCCATTCCATTCATTATCCATCCCCTATGGATCATGAAGCCACCCAAAGGTGAAGAAATGTGAAAAACACATCAATATTTCAGTCCTTCCTCCTTCCCCAATCCTCCTGTAAAAAAAAAAATATTTGCTTTTACTTACCCAGCCATATGGCCAGAACCTGCAGCCTGGCATAGTGTACCTCCAGCCCAGTTTTTAGTCCGCTTCCCTCTCTCCTTCACCAGAAGCTGGATGCTAGAACCAACCATCACAAGTCCCCAACATGGTCCATGACCAAGTCACCTCACCATACAAATCCACCCAACCTGGATTTCTTCCTCCTTGCTTGTTTGCCGCTGTGGCTGCTGCCACACTGCACTGATCAAGGCCTGTGAAGGCCACTCACACCACTGTCACCACTGCTGCTAAGCTTAGCTTGCTGCCGTGGGGGTCTGTGCTGTTTTTTATGTAAGGCGAGCCTAGTAGAGTAAGTAGGTAGCCTAGTCTTAACTTAGCTTCTAGCGCACCATCTGCCTCTTCAGTCACCAGGGAAGATGAAGACTCACTAAGAGTAGAACAACAAAAATATGCGGCCACAACACTGCTATTGAGTGTTCAGTGCTCACTGACTGCTCCAAGCTGTAGTGTGCAATCTGTCTACTCTGTGGTTGGAAAGACAGTGTCACACTTGCAAGGCTCATGCACTCTTTCTTGGCTGGAGCTCAACCACATCACTTGTGATTGTTAAGTGGAGAGAGTGGACAACACAGTGCAGACACAGTCAAGTCTGGAGAGTACCTGCAGCGTGAGCACATGCAGGCCAGGTCGGCACTTATTGTGCAAAACATTAAATCCAAATTTAAAGCCATTACTGCCACACCATGAGAACAACCTAGGCACAAATACGGGGGGGCAACTGCGCCCCTCTGCCCTACCTAAATGGCACCCTGCTTAATGGTAGAAATTCACTTTCAGGTACTAATACAGTGGTTTCCACTGTGTTCTGAGATACAGTATCTCCATGTTTCATGATATGTCCTGATCATCATGTGGGTTAGTGTCCCTCATTGTCCCTCATTTTGAGTGTCCATGTCCCTCATTTCAGTGACAAAATGTGAGGCATGGTGCATGCTTCCAAGACCCTACTCGGCGGAAAGAGTACTGAGCTATGCTCAGTACAGAATGACAAAGGGAAAGTAAGTGAGATAAAACAGTCATGGAGAAACACATTTGTAGCACTGAATACGCATAAGGGATTTGCATGGTCCAAAACAAAAAGGATAGGCTTCACAACACAGAGGCCCCCTTTGTACATCTGGAATGGGGGAGGTTGACTGGTTATATCCTAGGCATTTAATGCAATAAGCAAACGATACAGATTAATGGTGATTTAATGACAAAAATCAAAAGCCATTAAACAATTTGCAAAAGGTTCAGAATTAATGAGTTTACTTAATTTTTATGGGAATTCAAATAAAAATGTATTTTAATGACTAATTTCTAGCAGTAGTGTAAGAAATAGAAACTGATATGTTTTTTAGATGAGATTTGTGCCAGCTTAGCTGCTGCACACATGGCAAGCATGCGGCATGTGAACCTAATGTGATGTTTAAATGATAGTCACACTAGCTTAACTGCTGCACGCATGTCAAGCGTGCAGCATGCGATCCTGATGTAATTTTTAGAAGATGTTCACACCAGTTTACCTGCTGCACACTTGTCAAGCTTCCAGCACACAAACCTGATTTGTCTTTTAGAACTGGGGCAGAATTCTCAAAGAAAGCCAAAACTCCTGCAGCTACAGGAAAAAGGCCTGCAGCACTGCGGAAACACAGTTGTGCGGTATTCACAAAGAAAACGACCGCAGCTGTGGATTTCAGCAAAAAGTGCAGCAGTTGCAGTATTTTAGCAGCCACGGCAATTGAGCAAGTGGTGCGAATCCACAACTGCGGATCCACAGCTATGGAAAATGGCTTAGTAGGCACAGCAACAGTGAACATATTGGCTGGGGCAGCAGACTTTAACATTGCTGTCATAGCAAGAAACTAAAAGCACCCAAAAAGACACCAGCAACCAGTCCTTGAACTGGGACCACTGCTGCACCACAGGTACCAGTACTACTATGGCACCACAGTGGCTGACTGTCACTGCTAGTTGCCCCTCCCTGGGGTGTTCCTGTTGCCTACAGGGGTAGCAGATTGGTCAGGCTCTACTGCCTGTGGGGCTCTGTCATGGGCTGCACTGGGTCTTGTGGTGGTTGCCTGTTGCCATTTTATGGCACTGTGTGCTATTGTTGCTGTAACAGCAGCCACTGCAATACCCACTGGGATGCTATTACCTGTGCCTCACCTCCACCATAATTGATTTAAATTGTTGGGGCACTGCTGAAGTTTGCTGAGAGAGAGTTACACCTTACTCCAATGTGTGTAACATTGTTTCCGCAACTGCAGAGAAAACCTGGCTAAGAATAGCCTTTGAGGGTCTTTGCCTTACTTTTCTAACACTTCTTCTTCCTCAGGCACTTCTTCAGCTGTACTTTTTTCCACAGTCTGTAGTGTTTTTTTTACGCAGCTGTGGAGGTTTTTGTGAATAGCATTCAGAGCAAGCTCCCCTTTTTTTCCGTAGCTACGGCAGTTTTGTGGACTTAGGGAAGGTTTTGCACCTTCAGAAAGCTTTGTGAATCTAGCCACTGATTTGCATATGTTCATTTAGTGATGCAAACCACATGCAAACACTGCACAATTAAGCATGTGGCAGACATTCTGCATATACACAGCACACCTATATTTCTGTAAGGGTATGTTTACTGGGATCACCTCCCAAAGGGCGAAGGGCTTTGTATAAGTGCAAAATATAACTTTCAGTGATTTTATTCTACAAAATTCTTGTTATAGCTTCCACCAAGGGGGTGTGAAGATGGGCATTAGGAAATGCATTGTGCATATGTTGTACATGATTTCTAAGTTGAAGAAACCTGTAGAAGTCCATATAGCTAGGTTATATTTTGTTTAAAAGTTTGAAAATCCATTATCAGCTTCCCAAGCGTAAGTTGTTTTGGACAATATAGGCCATGGCTAGACCATCATCAGAAAGTCAGGTCTATTCTGTCTCATGCATGTTTGAAGCCCCTCACGGTTTTCACTTCCACCACTTCTGCTAGTTGTTTTTTCCCAGGGCCTATTTCCCTTTAAGTGAAGAAATATTTCCTTAGCTCTCTCTCATAAACTCCCCCCCCCCATTTCATCACATGTCCCCTGGTCTTGGTGCTCTTCTCATTTGAAAGAATATCTACTCCTGCACCCATGTTCACCCCTGTGAGGTACTTGTAGGTCTCTATCATGTTATCTCTTGCTCTCCTCTCTTTCAGGGTGTACAAGTTGAGATCCCTCAGTCTCTTCTCATAGGGCTTCTAATGGAATTATTGCACCATTTTAGTTGCCCTCCTCTGGACTGCCTCCATTCTGAGGTTTGGGCTCCAGAACTTGACATAGTACTCCAGATGGTGTATCACCAGTGAACAATACAGTGGCAACACCACCTCCCTCCTCCTGCCACAGATACTCCTCCCTGTGCATCCCAGCATCCCACTAGCTCTACTCACTGCGTTGTCACACTGCCATGCCACTTTGAGGTCATCAGGTATGATAACTACAAGGTTCATTTCCTGTTTAGTGACTGCCAGTACCTCCCCCCATTCTATACTTGGTGCCTGGGTTCCTATGCCCTAGGTGCATGAATCTGAACTTTTTGGCATTGAACCCCAGCTGCCAAGCTTTGACTACTCTTCAGGTTTATCAAGATACCTGTAAATTCTCTCCACCCCCTTGAGTGACCACCCCATTGCAGATTTTGGTATCATCTGCAAAAAGTCATAATTTCCATTCCAGTTCTTCTGCAGTGTCACTTATGAAAGCATTGAAGAAGACTGAGCCAAGTACTGAGCCCTGTGGCACCCCACTAGTCACCCCTCCATCATTTGAGAGAATATTGTTTACCACCACTCTCTGTTCCATATACTAACCAGCTACTTACCCAGTTCACCACTTTGGATTCCATCCCTAGGCTGCTCAGTTTCCTTAATAGCCTTCTGTGTGACACAGTGTCGAAGACTTTACTAAAGTCCAGATAGGCCACGTCCACTGCCCTCCTCTTGTAGTGATCTGCAGTGCACATATGTGTGTGTATGTATATATATCAGGGTTTTATTTAACTCTAAAAATTGATTAGCATTTTGCTCATAAAAGTGCTAAAACATTGTGAAAATGCATAGCACTTGCCTCACTGTATTTAACAAACCTATCTCTTCTAGAAAACCTGTATAAATACTTTCTGTACAGTTAGTATAGTCCCAAGAAAAAAACTGCTAATCGATTATTTAAAACCCTGATATATATATATATATATATATATATATATATATATACACACACACTATGTGTGCTGCAGGTAGTGCTACCATAATTAGGGTTGAGGGCCAATTACATATTAAACCCCAAATTTTGCACCTTAATAACTTTGCAACCATTCAATGGATTTGCCTGAAATTTGGAACACATGATCAAGGCCCATATGCCTTGGAATTTGCCAAGTTACGTACCAGTCGGATATACAACTGCGGAGTTATTAAGCATGATCTGCGCATACATGTATGCTTTTTTGGAATTCTACGGTCACGCCAACAGCTCACACGGTTTGCACGACCGGTCTGAAATCTTCAGGAAACATGCAGCCCTGATGTGCCTTTTGAAGATTTTGTGAAAAAATATTAAACGGTTCAAAAGTTATTCAAAAAAAATTTCCCATTATAAGTCAATGGTAAAAGTTAAAAAAAGTTTGACAGTGTCGCAAATGTAGTTTTTATTTTCACAAATGACCCTTTTAGTGTTGCAAATCCACCATTTTGTTTTCAGTTGGTGAACAGAAAACTGCTTGACATTTAAATTTGGGACCCTTTAGCAACCTAATTATTTTTGTATTCACCTAGTCGGACCCTGAGGATGCTAGCCATGTCTTTATTTGGGGGTAAAACATCCCAGAAATATGTTCTTCACATTTCTGGAAAAAGTGCTTTTGCAAAGTACTTTTGCACTTGCGACACTGTCAAATAAATTCGCGAAAGCTTTCGCAAATTGCGACAGTACTTTTCTAGGCTGTGGGAAAGTGACAGCAATTCTTTGGCACCACGCTGCAAAAGAACGGTTTGGAGTTTTGGGCTGAAATTTCGAGAGAGAGCAGCTGACATCTCACAGATGTGCCTTTCAGTGTTTCATTGAAAAAATATTACACAACGGCAAAGTTACAGTACTCCAAAGTTGACACTTTTTCCCATAGGATAACATTACGGCGTATGACGCATTGCAGCAATCGTTTGGCGCCCTGCTGCAAAATAATGGTTCAGTCTTTTGGGCTGAAATTTGCAGGGAACATAGCCAACATCCCACAGATGTACCTTTCAGTGGTTTGGTGAAAAAATATTACAGGGAGGCAAAGTTATGGCACTCCGAACTTCTGTTTTTTTCCCATAGGATAACATTACGGGGTTCGCCGCGCCTTTCAGGGCCCGTATCTCAGAAACGGTGCAAGATATGGACTTTTCATCAGAAAAATGCTTAGCCCCCTGCGAGTAAAGTGATAATTCAAATGACTTTTAAATTTTTTTTCTATGTCATACAGTTCCTGAGATATAAGCAATTTACTATTCCAAGTCCTCATTTTCTGTTCCGAGAGTCATTATTTTGCATACATTCTTTGTACTTATTGTTTTTCTCTATGCAGCTTTTGGGGAAAACCAGCATGTGCACCTACATTACTGTTACCATTACCGTTTCCGCTTGCAGTTCCATACCTGTTTCACTTACCGTTCACGTCTATGCCACCATGTGCGTTAATCTTTGCGTTTTCATTTGTGGTTGCGTTTGTGTTGTTTTTAACATTTCTGTCTACAGTACTGTTTCTCTTTCTGTTTCTCTTTATGTCACCATGTGCATTACGATTTGCATTTGCGGGCACAATGTTACTATGTGACAAGACATTGCATAGCGCAAGTGGGGCCTGAATTACATTCACTATTTCTCATTATCATTCTCAAAAAGAAGGGAAATTAGAGGCAAAAAACTCTGTTTAATGCATCAGTTAGGGTTGTTCCACAGTGACAAAAGCGAAGAAATTCGATGTTAGGGTTGAAACCCCTTTGCCGCCCAGCCCAACCCCACGGAATCAGGGTGCTCATTGGGGTCATCGGTCCTAACTTCGCACCCAATTCTTCTATTCTCAGCTTCTTTCCACATGTGATGGGGTGAGAGTTAGGGCCAACAACCCCAATGCGCACCCCAATTCCGGTTGGGGGGGTGGGCTGGAGGGGTGCAAAGGGGGTCTCAATCCTAACATTGAATTTCCTCGCTTATGTCGCTGTGGAACAACCCTAACTGATGCATTAAATGGAGTTTTTTGCCTCTAATATATATATATATATATATATGTGGTGCCCAATAAGTGGATTATGAATTGCATATGTACTTGTAGGCCAAAACTAGCTGGACTGTACTAAGCAGCAGCTCTAAAACATGCCCAAAATTCACAAGAGAACACACTCTATACCAAAATAGCAACCAAGGCTGGCTGTGACCAAACTTACACCTACTTACATAAAAACTGCTAGCTTGGAAACTTATGTATTTAGGAGAGATATACGTAGCCAGGAAAATATGCCAAATGTTTGGACAGAAAAGGCATATTTTTCTGACCTATTTAGCTACAATAGGGACTTTTATGAGCTTTCTTTCTTTAGACAAACAGTTTTTATTGGACATTAGCTGGCAGAGCTATGACATCATTGGGACTTAGGAGTCCTTTGCAATGTATATAAACCACGAGTTCAGGTAGCAGATCTAGAGCACTCTCTTTTCTGTGGTTAAAACACCTGTGCTGATAGAGACATAACCAGACCAATGTAACCTCCACACCAGAAAAACTCTTCATAAGTCCTCAGGACAAAAAATGTCTGAAGGCGCTACTTAGTAATTATTTCTCTTTTATCAGTACACATAATTGTCAGAAAGTATTGTACTTTACTATTTTCTCACTAAACTGAAACAGTTCTATCACATGTGGTTTGCAATACGCCATTTAATAGAAGTATAAGAAAGATTACACAGGACATATTTGCATGTGTCATTTTGGTGCTGATTCTTGTACCCTCCAAGGCTAGATTTAAACCCAGATTTTATATCTAACAGCCTGATCTAGTTCTTTGGTCACCCAATATAAGAAATGTATCAGATTTGTTTTGCATGACCTCCACCCATGAATCTATGCTGTCTGTAGTATTGCATCTCACTGGTTTCAAGATACTCTACCAGTCTCTCCTTTAATATTTAATTGTAAATGTATGTCATGGAGTCAAATGAAGATTTCAGTCTGTTCCAGCCCTGGCCCATCACCTCTTTGACATTTGCAACACTCCACCCCCAACATCTGGCTATTTACAAGGTGCACACTGACTGAAAATGCTGTTACAGAATCTAACATTTGAGTCATTTTTATGTTGGCTTGCACGCATGCGTAAGCAATACCTTGCGGTAGTAGCATATGTCAGAGGTGTGTCAGTGCTGTGGCCAATGCAGGGGACGCTTTAGTAGGTGTGTCCCTCAGCCGCCAATCAGTGATCATGCTGGCAATGACAGAAAACTTCAAAGAGAGCCAAAAACTTGAAAGAAATGTGCCGCTGCAATCATGAACAGTTTCATCATTGTAGTGGCACCTCCTCCTCCTCGCAACCTTGTCAGCTCCTGCAGCTGAGCACTCTGTCCCCAGGCCTTGCTTCAGGAGCAAGCGGTCAGCTCCTGCTGCTGAGCACTTGGTGCTGAGCTTTGCTTCGGGAGTAAGGCATTTGTTTAGTGTGCCTTTCCTGGTGAAACATTTCAATAAATATGGCAGCTCCTGCCACCCACCACACACTCCCCAGAAAGCCGACATTGGGGTGACCAACCCCCATGTTGACATATATCCCCCTCCTCCCATTAATGTAGCACACTGGGAGCCCACCCCAGTGTGCCAAAATCATGGTTTAATGTTTTCAACACTGGGATGCCCCCTCCTGGTGTTGGATGCACCCCCCTAGCCCAAACCCATCTGTGTTATTTGCTGACATCGAGGGGTCAAGTTCCTCTGTCGGCATGCACTCCCCCCACACACACAGTTTTGACACACTGGGAGCCCACCCCAGTGTGCCTAAATGCCATTAATTTTTTTCCCTGTAAAATAAAGAAAACAGTCTCCCAAAGTTTTTTTATTTATTTTGTTACCTGTAAACAGAAAACGATCCATTGTTGTGTCCCCCTTCTCCCTCCCCATCCCAACCCTCACTCTGAGCACCCCCCCAACCAATATTTACCTCTGGAGGTTGGGATCAGCAATCTTCTCTGGACCAGCACGTGTCTGCACTCTTCAAAGCTGAACTGCGAAGTGAGAAATCCGGTAAGCACTGTATAATGGAAGTTAATGGGGGGGGTTAAACTTAGGTTGATAGCTTAGCCATTTTTAGTAATTTTGGCCCCAGTTTCTCAACATGGGGTTCTTGGGACCCCACCTCGAGAACATGTCACTGTCATTTCTTTTCTCAGTCCCAAAAGGTAATTTTGCCATCATTGCATGGAATGACCTTTTGGGACCGATCACCAGAATGGCAAGACAACTGTGGTGGGGTTCCAAAAAACCCATGTTGAAAATTTGGTGAAAAAATTCAAAAAAATGACTGCATTACATCCATGCATTGTGCATTATGTATGCACAGTCATAACTTCACCAATATTTTATATCTTCACTCCAGATTTTCAACATTGCCATTTTTTAACACCTCCTTATGAACAGTACAGCTGTCATTTTTCACATCCTGCCCAAAACATGTTTTCGAACCTGTGGCGCAGAATGGCACGGTCGCTGTGGGAAACCAACTTTTGGGACAAATTAGCACAATCATAATGTCATTGTTCATGAGAGGAGGTCCTAAAATAACCCATGTTGAAAATTTGGTGGAAAAAATTCCAGAAAATGATTGCGTTACGGATATGCTTTGCGCAGTTCCTATGCACGCTCTTAACTTCACCAATTTTTCATATTTTCACTTTAGATTTTCAACATTGCCATTTTTTCACACCTCCTCATGAACAGTACAGCTGTCATTTTTCAAATCCTGCCAAAAAATGTGTTTCCACACCTCTGGCACCAAATGGTGCAGTTGCTGTGCGAAATCACCTTTTAGGATTGAGTAACGAAATGATAGTGCCACTGTTCATGAGTTGGGGTCCCAAAAAGCCCATGTTGAAATTTTGGAGGGAAAATACCAACAAACGCCTGGGGTGTCAGGGTTTTCAACCATAATGCCCTACCCTGTAGAGACTGACAGGTGTTGGGGAGTGACTTGGGTTCTTTGGCCATAATACTCACAGCATTCCACCCCCATCCTCCACTCTGCAGCCACTGACAGGCATCGAGGTGTGCCTTGGGGTCTTCAGCCCTAATGTTCACCCCATTCTCCTACACTGCACTCATCTCAGCTTATTTCCTTATGGAATGGGTGAGCATAAGGGCTGAAGACCACAGAGCACACTGCAGTACCTGTCAGTGTCTGCAGGGTGGGGTGAGGTGGAATGGCATAAACGCCATGGCAGATGGCCCAAAGGCACACCCCCAACACCTTTCAGTCTCTGCAGGTTGGGGATGGGGTTGGCGTTACTTCAATACTTCACTGCTATTCCTTCTATGCATCTCTCTAACTCCTGCACTACCAATGCCAATGCTAGCAAGCCAACATTCGGCATTGACAAATACTTGTTATGTCAGAGTCAAGTTACATGCCCCCCCAAGGATATAATAGTTGTACCCACCCCATGTTTCTTCTTATTAAAATATTATATGACAGAGTTAACACTTAATTGTAGTTAACACTGTCAGTAACATATACTGTGTTAGTGAAAGTGTCAATGAAATGGCATTGATATTTGCCACGTTGCTGCAGTAGACACAGTTACTGGAATGGGCATGACTGCAATTTTCTTGATTATTTTGGCACATTAAAGCTTTCAGAATTGAACCCTTTGAACTTATAAAGGAGGCTGAAATCAATCTATCTTTGCTGTCTGCAAACAATAGATCAATTCCTGCTACTTATTTTTTTTTGTTTTGTTTTGCAGGTTTTCTATGTTATTATTCAGTTTCTCAACCCACAGCCAGATGCAGTAAGAATACTAAGGAAGAAAAGTAGTCACTCAGACTGGGAAGACTGGCAATGCTTTGCTAGAGACTGCAGTGTATTTGGAATGGCTAATAATGAAACACTGGAAAGCTCAAACTCGGTTAACTGTCTTCAGCTTCCTCGGTATGCATGAACCTCTGAATAACCTCATGAAATATGAGAACAGATATAGAAGTTTTTCTCATATTGCAGAGATAGTTTCTCTCTTCTATTTCAACATGTGGTCAGCAGTGGAAGTTGGGGGAAACCAATGGAAACTCAATTCCATTAATTATATTTAAAGGTTTAACTCACTTCATGGAGCAAAATGGGGAAAGATGACTTCTACTGTATATAAAACGTATCCCCAAAGGCATGACTGACTAAATAAAGTATAAAAATGAAACATACAAGAAAATGTGTCTCTAGACCCCTTGCACGTACAGCATATTCAAACCTACATTAAAGGTGGTGGGTTCCCCCAGTGTATTTGCTCCATTTCTAGATAATGCATGTGGTGTTCTTTCTATTCTTACACAGATCCCATGTCAAAGCAGCTTATGAAATCTCCAGGCTCTTCACCTGTGTGACGGTTCTCAGTTGACTTCATCTTGAATTCCCTAGCAACACATACATCGTTTACTACTCTTTTGTAGTGCACCTCTCACCAGCCCTGTAGCACAATGTCAATGATTGTTGGACTTGTGTTTACTCTCAAAGGAGAACTAGACTCAAAATTTACAAAGCAGTATATTGTGCAGTGTGTTTTGATTTATGGGTGTAGTCCTACAGTGCCCTCTCTTTTATTTGTTGTTAGGAGTTTTATTTTTCTAAATTTGCCAGCTACTTTTATGGCATCTGAGAATCTCCATTTCCTTTTTTTTTTGCTTTTCCTTTTCTAACAATGTCTCTTGTCCCATCTGACAGTGATGCATCCATGACCATAGATTCAGCAAGTGATGATTTAGTGTCATGTTTACAGTAGCAGAGCTATGATTTTAAGTGCTTCTCCTTATTCAGTCAGCACTACTAATAAAGGGTACATTTACAGTTTGGCAAACACTTGAGGGATAACTGAATGGGCTGCTCTGTAAAAAACAGCTAGAGTCCACACTAATTGTAGCGTTGATGACCTGGCATGATATTTGGCCCTTTTTATGGATGAGTGTAGTATGATAAAATGAAAAGCTTTAAAAAAAAGATATTTACACCTGGCCAGACCTAGACATATAACTAAAAACAAACAAGAAACAAATGGATAAGAGTTATTTAGTTTAGACTGATCATTCAGATCCTAATAGCAGACCGCTGTTGCAGCAGCTATAATTCACTGAATAAGTGGTCCTTGATACATCACTGTCTCATGGGACAAGAGACTTTGTAAGAAAAAGAAAAGCAATAAAACAATTCAAATATGGAGACCCCAAGGGGCCATACAACTAGTAGGCAAATTTAGAAAAACTAACATTGAAAAAAGGAAAGTTAACAGTAAGCCTACACACACAAATTAAAAACACTGTACAATGCATGTTTTTTTTTGCAGATTTTGACTGTAGCCCTTTGTTAACTTAATTTTGCCTGGACAGCTATTTTGTATCAAGGTTAAGCAATGGAAAGCTCAAACTCCAAAAAGCACTCCAGGTATTAATTAAACAGAGAATAATGCCTGTGCAGGTGTGTGTTATGAGGGTTTTTTACACACCTGAAGTGTGTGAAAAATCCACATAACAAAAACCTTCACAGGCATTATTTAAGCAATAAACCACAACAGGGTGTTGGTGATGCTGGTTTTACCCACGCCTGACATGGTTCGGTCATGAGGCTGCAGGCCAAGTGACTAAACCTTATCAGGCGTGGGTAAACCAGCATCACCAACACCCTGGAGTGGTTTATATTGCAATTATACAATGTTCCTTGATTTTTTGTAACAAAATTAAAATAAAATAAATTTTCCACTTTTAATCATTTCTATTACATTTGTCATTCCATACAAAAATAGTTCCCTGTCAGTAGGTAGAATAATGTTACCCCATTACTCATCCCTCTTCTTTGAGGAGACAGCCAGAAGAAGAGTTTTGCTGTAAACAATGTAAATGCAACACTGTTAATAAGAAATGAGGGCTACAAGTTGTGTAAATCAGCAGAGAAAAGTGAAAACATGAAACTGGACATGCGTGCTTATGCATATTCATAGCGCCGTTGATTTACTGTACGGTCAAGCTTTCAGGAGCCATTTATAGAACTTGTAGTCCCTCGCTTCTTATTAGGACATATTGTGTTAAATTGAGGATTGCTGGCAGTGTTAAAATATATATTTAGGTGACCAGTGATGTTGGGTGGCATGGAATCCTCGTTTTAACTTTCAAACTGCCAGCTTGTCCCACGAAATTACCGGCAACCGCAGTTTAAGTAAAAAAAAAAAAATTTAAATGGTAGTACACCAGAGTTGGGCAGTAAAATCACTACCTTTAGTTTACTGTGCATATTGGCTTTGTCTCTGCTGCTCCTACATGCTCACCGCTACTTGTGTTCAGGATTGGTTGCCAATAATGTGGTGGGAAAAGACGGCAGCAGTTGAAAGTTAAAACGGGGATCGCATTTTGAAGACAAGTAGCGGTAAGCATGTAGGAGCGACGTACAGATACAGCAGAGACAAAGTCAACATGCACAGTAAACTAAAGGTAGTGATTTTACTACTCAACTCTAGAATTACTACCATTTTAATTTTTTTACTGAAACTGCAGTTGCCGGTAATGTGGTAGGACAAGATGGCGGCGTTTGAAAGTTAAAACGGGGATCAGATTGTTTTCTTTCTAGGTGTCGAGCCTTAGCACAGCTGGCACTTCTTCCTGTTGGTGATGCTGAATTTTACAACAGGGTAATGGTGCCAGCTGACCAATGACATTGAAGCATTTTAATTGCCATTGTATAATTCTTTATAATTACTGGTGCACGGGAATGAATGCTAAGGGTACCGCAGCAGTTCTGTCACTGTCTTTCATGCATACACACACACACACTATTTCCTCTTTACCAATATAGGCATTCTTCTATTTTTTATTTCTCTTTTTCCTTTTTCTACATTACAGTACAAACCACAAGTCAGCCAGGATCAGTTCATTACACAGCCGCTGTCTGCCAAAGCCTTGCACAAAGGGTACAAATGGCAGGATCAACCAGATAGATTTTTTTACATTTTAAAGGCAGGATCAACCAGATAAGTATTGAAAAACATTAAACCATTAAATGCCATTACAGCGACAGGTGAAAGATCAATGTGGGATGTCCGTAATGGAAAACAGAAGCTGCCATGTTTGCTCAGGTCTTCCGCCCACCCACACACACAGTAAGAGCCTATGAGGTGGCGCGCTACCAGTGAATGACACAAGACACTGTAATAACTGGTTCTGATGGTTATTATGGCATTTGAAACATAGCTCTAGCCTGTGTATTAAAGGGGGTCACCAGTAATCATGTATAACACTTCCTGTTTGAATCTCTGAGTAGTATATGCATACATATATAGAGTTAGGGTTGACCAAGAAGTTCTATGTTAAACCCCTAACTGTGTACCTTGATAGCTCTGCTGAGGTTTAACAAAATTGCCCCAAATTTGGCATGCATTGTCTAGAAGGCAAGTCCTCAATATGTGAAAAGTGTTGCGATGGCAGCTTATGCAGTTTCTGAGATCAGCATATGTTGTTTCTACATTAAGGGAGTATTACAGTCGCAGTTTGCAAAAATATACATTGTGCGGAGTGTTTTGATTTGTGTGTTTAGTGCTGGTGAGTCCTTTGTTTGCTATTAGGAGTTTTTTCTAAATTTGCCTGTTAGTTTTACAGACCCTCATACTAGCTTTATGGCCTCTGTGATCTCCATATTACCATGGTTCTGATTTAATGTAGTTCAGTGGGGCTTGAACATTTACTCATAACTTTGCCATTTTTTTATTTTTACACCAAATCTTCAACATGGCCTTTTTGGGATCCCACCTCATGAACAAGGGAGGTGGAAGTTTTCGTATCGAGACCAAAAGGGGATTTAGCAGTCACTGCTAGAAATCACTTTTTGGCAGGATTTGAAAAATGTTCACCTTCCAGGTCCATGAGGTGGGGTCATAAGAAGGCTATGTTGAAGGGTTGATGTAAAAATATGTTAAAATGACCATGTCATGAGTGAACAATGGAATATGTCAATGTTCATGCATAAATTTGCTAATTAAAAAAAATTTTTCACCAAGTATTTAACATGGACTTTTTGGGACCCTACCTCATGAACAAAGCAGGTGAAACTTTTCATATCTGCCCAGAAATGTAGTGTTGCAGTCACTCCATGAAATCATGTTTTGGGCTAAATTTAAAATTTTCCACCTATCTGGTTCATGAAGTGGAGTCATAAGAAGACTGTTTTGAAAATTTGGTGTACAAATATGGTAAAATGACCAAGTTATAAGTGAACATTGAAATATTTAAACATTCACTCACAACTTCACTAGTTTTCAGTATTTTGACTCCAAGTTTTCAACATAGACACTTTTTTCACACCACATAAATGTGAAAGGTGTCATTTCTACGTTCGCTTGTGCGCACGTGCAAGGAACGTTTTGGGAGAGTAGCACACTTTGGAGGTGTGCCTCTCCCTTTCAATCCACTGCTCCATTGAGCAGGCGTGGTGGTCCTGCACCAGTGGGTGCGGGAGCTGTGTATGACAGTTGTGGTCTTTGCTTCAAGGAAAAACACCACTGTCATACAGAGCACTGCGTCATACTGCCCCCCGTGTCACGCCGCCACCCCTGCGTCACGCCGCCCCCCCAAAGCTTTGGTGCCATGCTGGGAGCCCACCCCAGCGTGGCAAATGTACCGCGTTGTTTGCCGACAGGGGTGCCCAATCCCCTGTCGGCTCCACGGCTCCTCCCAAGCCATCCTTCTGCCACGCTGGGAGCCCACCTCAGCGTGGCAAACATCCCGCATTGTTTGCCGACGGGGGTGCCCAAATCCCCGTTGGCCCTCGGCCTCCCCAGCCATCCTTCTGCCATGCTGGGAGACCCCAGCATGGCAAATGTCCCACGTAGTCTTTTTTGTTTTCACCTGTAAAGCAAAAACAGTCCCGGCGCTTCTCCCAGTCTCCCTCCACAACCCGCACCCACCCACTGCGCACCCAGCCTCCCTACACTCCCTCACCCCATACTTACCTCCGGGCTACAAAGCGGCGATCTTAATTGAGACGAGAACACATCTGCACTCTTCAAAGCCGACTGCGAACTGAGGAAATGCTGGTAAGCTGTATAATGGGCTAGATAGGGGGTTCAACTTTATTGCATATCTCAGGCATCTTTGGGAATTTTTGCACCAAATTTTCAACATGGGGTTTTTGGGACCCTTTCTCATGAATGATGTCACTGCCATGGTGTTATTCAGGCCCGAAGGATGATTTCGCAGTCACTGCGCGGTCACTGCGTGAATCACCCTTGGGACGAATAATGCCATGACAGTGACATCGTTCTGAAGATTCACTTTCATGATATTAATCAAAAAAAATAAACTGTTTCTGGCGTCCGTTGCGCGGTTCCTACACAGGCTCATAAGTTCGCGAATTTTCAATATTTTCACTCCAGATTTTCAACTTTGCCCATTTTACCACACCTCCTTATGAACAGTACAGCTGTCATTTTCACATCCTGCCCAAAACATGTTTCCGCCCATGTAGCGCACAATGGCGCAGTTGGTGTGCGAAATCAATGTATGGGATGCATTAAGAAAATCTTGGTGACACTGTTCATTAGCAGAGGTCTTAAAATGGCTATGTTGAAAATTTGGTGAAGAAATTCTTAAAAATGACTGTTTTACGAGTCTGCGTTGCGCAGTTCCTACACACGCTCGTAAGGTTGCGAATTTTCAATATTTTCACTCCACATTTTCAACATTACCATTTTACCACACCTCCTCATGATCAGTACAGCTGTCATTTTTCACATCCTGCCCAAAACATGTTT
Organism: Neoceratodus forsteri; assembly: GCA_016271365.2. Classification (NCBI taxonomy): domain Eukaryota; kingdom Metazoa; phylum Chordata; order Ceratodontiformes; family Ceratodontidae; genus Neoceratodus; species Neoceratodus forsteri. Next base: position 1,178,668,754 of record CM057450.1, on the reverse strand, counting down.
CAGCCCATGTAGCGCACAATGGCGCAGTTGGTGTGCAAACTCAATGTATGGGACACATTAAGAAAATCACAGTGACACTGTTCATGAGCAGAGGTCTTAAGATGGCTGTATTTGAAATTTGGTGAAAAATTCTAAAAATGACTGTTTTACGAGTGTTTATTGTGCAGCTACTATGCACGCTCGTAAGTTTGCGAATTTTCAATATTTTCACTCCACATTTTCAACATTGCCATTTTACTACACCTCCTTATGAGCAGTGCAGCTGTCATTTTTCACATCTTGCCCAAAATGTGTTTCCGCCCATGTAGCGCACAATGGCACAGTCGGTGTGCGTACTCAGTGTATGGGACACATTAAGAAAATCATAGTGTCACTGTTCATGAGCAGAGATCTTAAAATGGTTATGTTGAAAATTTGGTGAACAAATTCCTAAACATAACTGTTTTACGAGCGTGCGTTGTGCAGTTCCTACGCACACTCATAAGTTTGCGAATTTTCAATATTTTCACTCCAGATTTTCAACATTGCCATTTTACCACACTTCCTTATGAGCAGTACAGCTTTCATTTCTCACATCCTACCCAAAACATATTTCCGCCTATGTAGCGCACAATGGGGGTAACAAAAAAGGTCATGCTGAAAATTTATTGTGCAAATACCAGCAATCGCACAGGGCATTAGGCTAAAGCACCATACATGCCAAACACCACTGCAAATACCTGCAAGCGAACATTCGGCATTGACAAATGCTTGTTGAAATCCTGGACAAGATGTGTTTTCATTCTTTGGGTGCAAAGTGACGATTCGGTCAGTATCCTATAAATGACTCATGTCATGTTTGTAGGGAGAGGGGGTGGGCAGAAAATGCCTATATTCATTTGTGGTCAAAATAAAAAAAAGTTGTGTGTGCAGAAGTACAAGTGTTTACCTCAATGGGTACTGCCCATGCCAATGAGCTGAGTTTGGGGATGGGCTGAGGCGGGGGAGATGGCACTATCATGCAACACCACTCCACAACCTTGGAAGAGTGGGTGCCGGGTTACCCACATGGACCCAAGTACCATAGAACCCAAGTACCATATGGTGAACAGAACTCCTCTCAGCATGGGGCCATGCACCTCTGCACTCATGTGTGCCAGAGGGCCTTGTGTTTCAGCTGAGCAATGTATTATTTGCCCTGTTTGTCTGTGTCTATGTCAGCAAGCACAAGGAATAGCAGGACCCATAGGGTCCTGCACTTCTGTGATCTATCAGACAGACCCATAAATTCTTAACATACATTGCTGCATGGAAGTTCTAGGTCCACAGGGCCCTGAACTTTCATGGGCAGGGTCTTCTCTTTGCACAGGATCCAAGGTGCCCTGTTTATCTGCATTTGTTCATGCAGGTTCCAAAAATGAAGATATGATTCCACTGTCTAAAAAAGAGAGGAAACTCTTTGCAAGAAACTGTGTTAATGCACCAGTTAGGATTCAAGTTAATGCCATAAAAGTAGGGAAATGTTGCATTAGGTTTTCCAACCCTAAATCCCACCCCCACCCTCCACCTCCCCGAGCAGCAATGGGATGAAACATTAGGGCTTTGGGTCTCCGCAATCTTGGCAAATCAGTGGTGGGGTTTTCCTTGCGGTTGTCAACCCAAGTGCCCACCCCTTTCCCTCAACAAACAATGTCACACATGATCTCTATGGGCCCTGCATGAAGAACGCTACAACAAACTGTCTTGGCAACATATGAGGACACATACTTCTCTATCTTTGAAGAGCGTATCAGTATGAGGCACTGGCTTGGAGCCGTACCTTATGCTTCAGACTATAGGCTACGGGCTGGGGAGAGGGGGAGCAAGAGGGTGGACAACCACAAGGAAGACCCCACCACTAGGTCACCAAGACTATGGAGACCCAAAATTGTAATGTGTTTTTTCCTTTTGCTGCTTGGGGGTGGGAAGTAAGGGATGGATCCCTAACATCACAATTCCCTATGATCCTTAATGCCACAATTCCCTACTTTTGTGGCATTAACTTGAATTTAACTGGTGCAATAATATAGTTTTTTTTGCAATGTGTAAATACTGTATTATATTCTTTGCTAAAAATGTTGTTAATGCACTAGTTAGGGTAATTTAATGCCCCAAAAGTAGGGAAATGTGGAATTAGGTTTTCCAACCTTAACACCCCATCCTCACCCTCCAAGCAGCGCAAGTTAAAAACATTAGGGTTTTGGATCGCTGGAATCTTGGAGAATCAGTGGTGGGGTTTTCCTTGGGGTTGTCAACCCTAATGCTCACCCCTCCCCACCAGCCAGTAGCCTCCAATCTGAAGTACAAGGTACAACTCCAAGCCACTGCCTCATAATGATACACTCTTCAAAGTTAGAGAAGTATGATTGCCACAGGTTGCCAACATGATTTGTTGTACCTTTCTTCATGCAGGACCCTATGTGAAAGAAGATCATGTGTGATGTTGTTTGTTAATGGAATGGAGTGGGCATTACAGTTGACAACCTCCAAGGAAGATGCCACCACTGATTCATCAAGACTCCAGATACCCAACATCCTAATGTTTTTTTCCATTTGCTGATTGGGAGTGGGGCGTTAGGTTGGAAACCCTAACATCACATTTTCCTACTTTTGTGGCATTGTTACCCTAACCAAAATTATGAGCAAGCATAGCAAAATTTCAATGTATGTGCATAACTTTGCCATTTTTACATATTCTGACCCCAAATGTTCAACAACCTTCATATGACCCCACCTGTTGACCAAAGCTGGTGAAAATTTTCAAATTCTGCCTGAAAGGTGATTTCACAAAGTGACCGTGAAATCACCATCCACCACCACCACTGGTCATGAGGTGGGGTCCAAGAAAGCTGAAAATCTGGGATCAAAATATGCAAACATGGTAAAGTTATGCATCAAAATTCAAAACCCCATTGAAATACATTGAACCGTACTTACCTTGGTTTCTCATATTGCAGTCGGCAGTTCTAGCAGCAAGATGTGGTTTTGATCAGAGGGTGGATCTTCTCCCTGTGACTTGTTCAGGTGAATGAGGGCTTGTGGGCATGTACTGGGGTGTGGGGTGGTGGGTGCTGAGTGTGAGGTGGGGGGTCAGTATGGTGAGGGACCATTTTTTTTTGCAGGTTAAAAAACCCACAGAGAGACAGTTTTCTTTATTTCAGACTGGAACAGCGATCCGAGGGTGCGGGTGCCACTAGACACCATGAAAGAGAAATATATTACAGGGATGGCAATTGGAGTGTGACGGGTGCCACTAGGCACCTGGGAAAGATGATACATAAGGGGAGTGCAATTGGAGGGTGGGGGTGCCACTAGACATCAGGGATACATAAGGGGATGACGATCAGAGGGTGGAGGTACAACTAGACACCAGAGAAACATTGTGTAAGTAAGGGGACAATGTTTTGAGGGTGAGGTGTGCCACTAGAGACCAGGGAAACATAAATATGAAGCCAGTGATAGGAGTGTGGGACTTCCACTTGACACCAGGGAAAAATAATATAACAATGGAGATGGCAATTGGAGGGTGGGGGACACCGCTAGACATCAGAGAAATGTAATATAAATATGGAGATGGCAATCAGAGGGTGGGGGGGCTGCCACTAGACACCAGGGAAATGTAATATAAATATGGGAATGGCAATCAGAGGGTGGGGGACACTGCTAGACATCAGAAAATGTAATGTAAATTTGGGGATGGCAATCTGAGGGTGGGAGACACCACTAGACATCAGAGAAATGTAATATTAATATGGGGATGGCAATCGGAGGGTGGGGGATGCCACTAGACACCAGGGACATGTAATATAAATATGAGGATGGCAATCAGAGGGTGGGGGGGTGTCACTAGACACCAGGGAATGTAACTTACTTACTGGAATAATGATCTGAGGGAGGGGAGCACCACTAGACACCAGGGCAACATTACATACATAATGGGACAGCAATGGGGGTCACTAGACACCAGGGAAATGGCAGCTCACTTCTCTCACTGCAACCCACAGCATGAGTCCCAGCTGCAGCTGCAGAAGCCAAGAAAGTCATGCTGTTCTCATACAGAGCACACAGGTGAACGGCTCCTCTTGCTAAGCTGGGCAGCCTGGATTTTGGTGCCTAGAAAACATATTTCTGGCAATTTTTTAAAAAAACAAACACCAGAATCTAGCTAAATGGATCTCATTTAGCTGAGTGCAGGTGTTTTTTTTAAATACATATATGTACTTTTAATGTTTACAGATTTAAACATTAAAAAGAAAGTGGTGGCCATCTCGACTGTTTTTTTTCCCCCATGATAAGTAAATCATGCAAATAACCACTCGCAACATTTTTTTTTACCTTTCGTGATATTTTTTTTTTACCAGTCACACTGGAATGTTAACTCAAAAATCATTATAACTTTAAAACGGTATAATATTTTTTTATGAAACCTTCCAAAGGCACACCCTTGGCATGGGCCCCCTTCAACTCTGAACATTTTATGAAAAAATTCCACATGATCTAGGCTGTAGTTAAGAGCAAAAAATACCCAATGTTATGTGTAGGGAAACCAAAAGTGTTTTTTTTTCTGTTTTTGGCACTCTGCATCTTGAAAACCGTACAATTTGCCATCACAAAACCTTCCATGTTTTGAGACTTTGACAGTCTGACCATGCATGCCAAATTCTGGGCTATTTCAGCAAACGTCAGTGTTATTAGGTGCAACATTTGAGGTTTAACATTCTAAAGCCTACTCAACCCTAACTATAGGGGCACTACCATACCCCTATAATATTCTTTACAAAAACTTTGTCAATTCACCAGTTAGGATAACTTAACACCACAAAAGTAGGTAAATGTGGTGTTAGGGTTTCCAACCCTAACTGTCCACCTCCACCCCCAAGCAGCAAAAGGAAAAAAAAGTTTAGGGTTTTAGATCTCGGGAGTCTTGGTGAATCAATAGTAGGGTTTTCCTTGGGGGTTGTCAGCCCTAATGCTCACCCCTCTCCCTTGCCCATAACTTCCCGTCTGAGGAACAAAGTACAGCTCCAAGCCAGTGCCTCATATTGATACATTGTTCAAAGGTAGAGAAGTGTGTCTTGCCATGTTACCAATCCAGTTTGTTGTAGCTTTATTTACTAAGCCCTTTCTCTTCTCTTCAGATAGAGAGAGAGAAAAAGACACACACACACACACCAGGGGATTGTAGGCTCACAGCTTCAGTTGAAGCCAGCAGCACAACTTCCAGCTGCGGCTTCAGCATTCAAGAAAGTCCCACTGTTCTCATATGGAGAATGCAGTTAAACAGCTCCTCTCACTAAGTTGGGCACTCCGGAATGCCCATTAAAGGTATTTCTAACCATTATTTTAAAAAAATAAACATAATCTAGCTAAATGGATCCCATTTAGCTAGGTTCTGGTGTTTGTTTTTAAAAATGACAGAATTGTTTGCATTTTTTGCAAGATTTTTAGTTTGAGGGGAGAAAGAAAAAGCAAGATGGTGACTCTCACAGCACCCAAAATGTTGTTGGTGCTGTGAGAAGCAGGTGGAGAGAAACCAAAAATGATCTTGCGGCACAGATTTTTTGGTGTTGTGTCAGAATGTTATCTCAAAAACCCTACTGAGCATGTTCAGAACAGAAAAAAACAAAACTTCAAATCCTCAAAACTTTGGAACGGTTTAATATTTTTTTCACAAAAACTTCCCAAACCACTACCTTGGCATAATGCACTTCTATCCTGAAAGCTTTGGAAAAAAAATGAAATTCAGTGTAGGCTGTATGTGACAGCAAAGCCAAATACCATGTTACTCATACTTTCTTCCAATTTTTAGCCTATACTGACAACCTGTTAGTGTAGTTTCTGTCTCTATGTGTCTATCCTGGTATTTAATTTGTATACCAATTTGGTTATAGAGGGCTGCCACTAGTTGAGCTACTCCTCTCTCTTTTATAACCTGATTAAGTGCCTACTGTGCTGCCAATTTGTACACCAATTAGCCTATAGAGGACAGCCACTATTTGAGCTTTTACCTCACTTTAATAAACCTTGCCAATTTGGCACACCAGTTAGCCTATAGAGGACTGCCACTATTTCAGTGTTTACCTCACGTCAGTAAACCTTGCCAAACCATGTTTTCTTCCTCTTTCTATCAACTGCTTCTTCTTTCCTGTATTGCATTAAACTCGTTTAATTCCAGTAGTGATTATGCAATGCAGAGACCCCCCCAGATGACAACCTGTGCTGCTCCTCCACTGCAGAAATGCTGTCCTCCTCTTTTGCTAGACTTATTTATTTTACCTTGCATCCTTAGTGCCACAGTACAGCATACCTGGGACATACTGAGTCATTTAAAGCCCCTCTGATTCCACCCTTTATCTGTGACATGTTAGGCATCCCTGTTCATGTGGCACTATATGCATTATTTCTCTTTCATCATTACGTTGCCTCCAGTTCCTCATCCCCTTATATTCCCCCCTCCTCTAAATGGGGTTGCTCTCTGCTTTTCAAATTCCTAATTGACGTGCTTAAGAAACATTTCCTGCCACTACTTTTATGGTCCGGCAACATTAAACCCTGGACCACCTATGCCCGTTCTTGCTCCATCAGACCTAGCTCAAATAAAAGGCATCACATTCCTCCACATCAATGTCTGTAGCCTTCTAAAAAAAATTAGATGTAATACAGACTTGGGTTCTTCACACCACCCCGATGTATTAGTGATCTCAGAATCTTGGTTGAAAGCATCTACCACTAACCAGGCTATTAACATTCTCTCCTATAATGTATTTAGAATGGATAGGCCTTCTAGGGAAGGGGGAGGGGTTGCAATTTACATTTCAGACAAGTATATTGTCTCAGTCTTTAATGCTACTTCATCACATAAGGAATTTGATAGTCTCTCACTGAGGATCTCCCTACCATCAAATGAGTCTGTCTTTATCTCAGGCTGCTATAGACCTCCCTCAGGGGGCCTTTGGATACTCCCTCATCTCCTTAGGATTTTAGGAGTGATTGATGCAGAATGCATACTCTTGGGGGACTTTAACCTAGACTGGAACTCACACTGCTTTAAGCCTGTTAAAAAATTCTGTGATGAATATGGTCTTAACCAAATAATCCACAGTGTCACCCATCTCAACATTAAAAACCCTGAGCACAGCACCCTTCTTGATCTGATCCTCACTAATAAGCCCCACAAAATTACATACACTGGGGTCTTCCATAATGGTATTAGTGACCACAGTGCTATAGCCTGTGTGAGGCACCTTCCCAAAGCCACCCACCCAACAAATTTCATTATCAAAAGGAGCTTCCATAACTTTAATATCTGTGCTTTCTTAGCCGACTTAATCGCAATCAGATGACAAGACTTCTACCTGGCCACCTCTATTTCTGAGGCCTGTGCACAGTTCCAGAACTCTGCATTGGACATAATTAATAAGCATGCTCCATTGATAAAACTTAGAATTAGGAAAAGAACCTGTCCCTGGTTCACAATACATTAAACACTGCCTTATAGCACAGAGACTGGCTCTGGAAGAGAACCCATAGGACTAAGTCTGATTGGGTTACCTTTAGAACTGGGAGGAACCAGTGTACTAGACTTATTAAGACCGAAAAGACTAAATACTACCAGTCAGCACTGGATGCCTCTAAAAACAATGCTGCCAAATTTTGGCAAGTTTTAAGGGATCTAGACAGGCACAGATTGCCCTCATCCCTCCCTGCCAAGATAGTCACAGGGGCTAATACCTTTACTAGTAGTGATGACATATAAGACCTGTTAAATAATCACTTTGCTACCACCGGCCTTGCTTTTGATTCTTCACCTGCTAGTAAGCTACTCCCTCAGCCCATTGCTGATGCCGCTTCAAGCCTACCTTCCAAAACTCACACTCATCTCACTCAATTCAGCTTTAATCCCATCTCTGTCAAACAAGTTGAAGATCTCTTAACTACCCTGGGCACCAAGAAAAGTGCTGGAGCCAATATGATCGAACCTTTTTTCTAAAACTAGGATACTATATCTTAGCCCTGCCTGTCACCCATTTGTTTAACATGTCTGTTTCCCAAGGTGCTTTACCTGCTGTCTGGAAGATAGCACAGGTTATTCCACTATTTAAATCTGGTGACCCAAGTGACCTTAATTATTATCGACCAATCTCGCTACTGCCGATCTTATCCAAGCTATTTAAAAAACTAGTTAATTCCCAACTCAGAGCCCACCTTGAATCTGTAAAATTACTGAACCCTCTTCAATTGGGATTCAGGCCTAAACACAGTACAGTATCAGCCTTGGCTAAAGTCACCAATGACTGGCAAACCTCCCTTGATGCAAAAGACCATGTTTGTGTGTTTTTTTTTAGACTTGAGTAAGGCTTTTGATACTGTTGACCATCAGCTTCTGTTAGCCTCACTCAATAATTTTGGGTTAGATGGCAGCTCTTTACAGTGGTTTTCATGCTACCTCATGGGTAGGCAGCAACAGCTAAAAGCCAACAGTGCCCTCTCCCCCCTAAAAACTATGTAGAGAGGAGTCCCACAGGGGTCTATCCTGGGACCTTTATTATTTGCTATATACATTAACGACATTGACTACAAAATTAGTACTGTAAGTATTCACCACTTAGCGGATGACGTTGTGCTTTATGTTGCTAGGCCATCTTTCCAACTTGCCTGTCTGGCTCTTCAAAGTGAGTTTGACTTTCTTCAACAAAACTTGCTCCATCTGAAGTTACTTCTTAATGCAAAAAAAAATGAAAGTTATACTCCTCTCTCCTCACAGTAAAGAATCAATATCTAACTCATTGAAAGCTAAATATTACATCAAGACCCTAATGGGCGAGACTCTTGAATCAATTGACAAATTTAAATACCTGGGCTTCTGGCTGGACAATAAACTCTCCTTTGTTACGCATATTGAGGAAACAGCCAAAAAGTTACGCCAAAGGCTTGGGATTTTCTACCGTATAAAGCATCTGCTCACCTATGATGCTAAGCTTAGATTGGTTCAGATGGCCTTCCTCCCTCTAATCGACTATGCGGACTTCCTTTACAGCCATAGTACTAAATCAGCCTTATGCACCTTAGATATACTTTACCACTGAGCCATAAAATTCATCACAAACGCCCCTTCTAACACCCATCACTGTTCTCTGTATTCACTGGTGTTGTGGCCCTCTCTTAGTATTAGGAGGTGGTGAGACGCATCCCTCTGGGTGTATAGAGTCATCACAATGAAGCTCCCTCCTTACACCTGCATACTTTTGAATCAATCTCCTTGAGCTTACACACTTAGAAATCTCTCACTTATAACTTTTGACATTCCTAGGATAAGAACCCAATTCGGTTCCTCATCAATAGGCCATTCCTTACCCACCCTTTGGAACACTCTCCAAAGGACACTCAAACTTAAATATACAGCTGGGTTATGTACCTTTAAGTCCTTGCTTAAATCTGCTCTGAAGAACGAATGTAAATGCTATGCACAATGTCACTGCTCTAAGGAATTGAGACCTGATCAAAACGGCTGCACACTTATCTCTTCCTATACCTATAACTCCTTGCTGCTCTAAAGAATTCAGACCGTGGTCATAACTGCCGTACACTTATCTCCTCCTTTACCTATGACCCCTACATTCTTTCTTGTCCTCCTACTGTGGTCTCATCTCTTCCCACTCCTCAATATCCTTAAGCACTTAATTATCCCCCTTCTTTTCAGCTGCTGAGCTTCCCTCCCCTCCCCCTCCCTATAGCACTTCTTTGTAAATAGCATTGCCCTAGTTTTTATTCTTATAACTTAGTAGATATTTTTCCTCCTTTGCTGAGTTGTAATTTAATTGGTTGCAGTTACTGTTTTTATATTAGTAATTTTTACTGTATTATTTAGACTGGTCCATACTGTCTCACCTCATGATCTAACTGTATGCATGCATTGCCTTTTTTGTGTAATTATTGTAATTCCTGTGAAATGTACAGCTATGTCCCTGTTGTCCCTCCAGGACATCCTTGTAAATGAGTTGTCTCAATGGTGCTATCCTGGTAAAATAAAACTTGAATTGAATTGAAAGTATGGAAAAAATACATAGACATCTACAGGAAAATGACATATGTGGATCTCAGAAACCACACAAGCTGCCATCACAAAAATGTCCATATATTTAGACCTTGTTTACTAGATAATGCAGGCAAAATTTCAGTTAATTTCGTAAATGCTGCCAAAGCTATTAAGGTGCAAATTTAAGGGTTTAACATTGAATACGCTACTCAACCCTAACTATAGGGGTACTACTAAACCCCTATAATATCAATAATGCAGGCACTGTAGTGCATGTATGTTAGGATTAAATTAGCATTATGTCAAAAATAGGATTTATCAAAATTCATATTTTGTCTATCTTAGCTACTAGGACTACAATATTTAGTGTGCTCCTTCCCAGTCCTAGTGGCTAATATGTTGGCACATTTGGTACAAATCAGTTTGGTAGTTCAAAAGCCATTAATTAGTGAAATTGTATATAAAACCCCAAATTCGGCCACTTTTCCCCTTCAAATAGCAAAAACACTACAGCAATTTAGTTGATGAAATTTAGTTGTTTCTTAGATTTCATCCCTGAATTTGATTCTTTTGTTGAAAAGAAACTGATATGTGTTTTTTAGGTTTTAAAGTTTTAAAATTGGGTACAATTGTGGTAAACTGAAATAAATAGTTGAGAAATGTTAAAACTTATTTTCTGAGTTAATGTTCATGATGTGCCCAAACTTTAAACCTGCAAAACATACTTATAATAACTTGGTTGACAGTTGTATGGTATACCAGGAATCAGTCTATCTGCTTGTCTGTCCAGACTTTAAAAAAAATAATATCAGTATTTAAAAAAAAAAAAAGTTTGTGTTGTTCACAAAGAAAAAAGACGTTACGATTCAATAGAAAAAACATCGAGATGGACTTTAAAAAACAACTGTAAGTGCATATCAAATAATAATATTGCTTTGTAATATATGACCAGATTGGAAAATTGTTAACTTTTTTCTACATCCAACATGAACAAAAAACACAATGATATATAAATAGATATATACATGAAAACACACACGCATTGCAAAAAAACTGTTAATGCACCAGTTAAGGTTCAACTTAACACCATTAAAGTAAAGTAATATGGTGTTAGGGTTTCCAACCCTAACTGCTCACCCTCCCAAGCAGCAAAAGAACAAGACTACACATGCTACTACAGACAGCCATCATCATGTAAGACAAACAACATACAACTGTTTCCAGATGATATGAAAGACATCCATCATCAGGGTCCAGTGCTTCTACAGCCATGGATACATAAGCGCACTTCAACACATACACACCCATTTCTGGTTGCAGATAGAAATTCACAATACTCAAATCACACAACTACATCTGCATGTACGGCCAGCACTTATGCTGCCACTGATACAAATGCATGATAATCAAATTACAAGAGTTCTTCACTTCCACAGCCACAGATACACTTACACAGTATATTATATGGACACCCACTTCTGGTTACAAGAGTGCAGGCCCCTGTGGGACCCGTGCTTCTGCGGCTACATATACAAATTCTGGATACCCAAACTACAATACTTCTGTCTGCAGAGGTACAGGTGCCTGTACATCTGCAGCCATAGATACACTTGGACAGTGTAAGACATACACACTCACTTTTGACTGCAGAAGCACAAACTCCTGCAGATACAGATACAAATCTTTTATAATTGTATTTTCTACTGTCTGTATTGTTTGTGAGGGTGCTGTCACATCTCCATGACTACTGAAAACCTAACAGGAAGCAGGAATGGAGTGCAGTCCAGGAGTGCTTACCTCAGACTATGCAAATCACTTATTTGGGATATGCAAGCAGGCTGTCACATTAATATACCCTCTCTAGTCCTCAATGGAGCTCAACTCTGCCAAGAGTAGTGTTTTACAATAGTTTTTAGTGACTGTAGTGTATGTGGGGCTGACTGACCTCAGAAGGTATTTCCAGGTTGGGTGCTACATAAACACTCACCCACTGCAAGTGGGGTGAGCAACGCCATGTGCCGAGACACTCACATTCTCAGCTCATGTTCAGCTTGTCATGCGGGGCATAAGGTGTAAAGGGCCCAGATTTCTGAACTGTATATTTCAGGTGAGCAATTAGACAGCGTGTAGTTATCTCCTAGCAACTGTTTTGGTTATTGCACAATTCAATATCTCACAGTGTGTTATCATTAAATCATTATCCCCTCTGTTATAGACATGTCATGTACAGCTTTTGTAATAAGATTTAGAGTGCTGGCTGCTCAAGACTATGAACCTGATTACTCTATGATAGTTCCTTAAAACCTCTCCCTACAGCACAGATGATCCTATAGCATGGCTGATAAACAAGGTCCAGGGATGCAGGAATGCAGCTTAGAAAATGGGGGAAATCTATTCTGTAATCTGATTGGCTAAGCCACTCGTTTAGGTGGGCATCTATCAGATAACAATGTCCACCTAAAACGAGTGCCAGTCCAGGATGCCCCACTACCCAAACATATCTCTCAGCCACACATCACCAAACTTCTCAAATACTCGAGCTTGCAAGCACAGGGCCAACTGGCAATTCGTGATCCCATGCACAGCAACCGAAAATGGAGCAGAACTACTCGGAACAACACAGTGGCAGTCCCTCCATACCCAAACAACCACCATCATCATAATAAACCAGCTGCTTTTTTGCTCACAACACAGTAAATAAAATGAAAATGAACAAGTCGCGATTCACAGTCACTGGAAAGCTGGCCAACATAGTAGCACGAGCAACCCAGCACAGCATCTCCACATTCTGGCAGCTGCACTCAACAATCTCCACTGCCACTCCTCTCCCCGATTCTCCAGATTACCCCTATTATAAGTGTGCGCATGAACCAATTTTTTTTTAACACATTTATTTGTCTTTACCACCCTGCTCCTCAATCTTTGCCAGCTTAACTCACCTTGGTTAATCTTCAGCTCCTGATCGTTCCTCCTAAACGCGGTTGCCCACACACTTGCTATGCTTTCCCAACACAGAACCCACCGTTTGTAATAAAAATAAAGAAAGAGAGAAAGAAATGTACCACTATCTATCAACTTCAAACACCAATTTAAAAAATCTCTTAAAAATAAAACTAAGTTTTCTAATCCCATAATAACCTGCTCCTGCTTTGGACCAATAACAATAGTTACAGTGCCCTCTACTGCCAGTACCACCACAATGCAGTGCAGTGCAGGGACTACTTTACACAAACTACCTTTTCTAATTCATTTACATTAACTTTTTTACACTGTTTACTTACTTTTTTCAAACAATCTAGTTAAATAATAGCAAACCCATTTCCTAAGCACAATAATACCCTCCAGGGTGGGCGGTATGGGCTATACCCACCCTTCCAGGGGCTATAAAGCCCTCTGCCTGCAGTGTCGGGCCTCATTACACCCCTGGGCAGGCGGGTATAGCCCAATACTGCCCACCCTGTTGGGTATTATTGCTTGCGCAGAGAATCTTGTAACACATAAAACATTTCTACTTTGTACTCTCTGTGGGATGTTTGCAAAAAATAATGCTCATGAGTTAAACACGAATGAACACATGTGTACCAAATGTGAATTGTTGGGGAACGTTTCAAACTAAGAATGCTGAATTAATGGCTAAAATTAAAGAATTAAGAGACATCATTAAAATACAGGAATTTGTGAAAAATGTTGATAAAGAGACAGACATGTTATCAAATAGTAGAAAGAGAACACGTACCTCTATTGATAGCCCTGAAACAATCCTCTGAGCAGGCACCCAATCCCAAGAAATTGAAAGAGATACACTATGACGCAGCATCACAACAAAAGCCCCAGATTATGGTTAGGAAAAAAGTGAAAAATAAAACTAAAACACTACAGTTACATCAAACAGGTACATAGCCCTCGAGGTGGATGAGACCCTGCATAATAACCCGCCCCGGGCAATACTGACAATAACTCACTGAAGTCCCTACTACTGATACTAACATCCATTGTTTGGACCAAGACAATGAAACTAGCCAGGGTACTACCTATATGGATGAATCATTTAAATTTGTATTTGGAGATTCCATTATAAGACACTGTGATACCTATATATGTGGAGATAGAAAAGAACAGGTGATGGTATCTTGCTACACAGGAGCTAGAATTCATGACATAGCAAAAAGTGTACCCATGGTAAAAATACCTTGTAAATCAACCATCGCTGTACACGTTGGAACAAATGATGTTGGTAAATCTTATGAGAAAGATGTATGCCATGATCAGATTACACTAGCAAATTCTTTAAAAAATTAAGGTCACAGAGTCATTGTGTCAAACATGCTGCTTATCCTGAGGGCCCATAGAGAGAAAAATCTTACCATACAGCATATCAATACAAGGCTTGGCAATATGTGTAGGGAGAGGGATATACTAATGATAGACAATTGGCCTGTCTTTATTAACAAAAAAGAACTTTATGCTAACGATAGATTACATCAAAATAGGCAGGGTGTTAAACAACTGGCTGCAAATATCAACCAACCCATGGGTACCGGACTTTTAAACTGTTAGTTTTGGGGGGGGGAGGAGACCACAAACTAAACAAAATGTTAACTCTCGTAAAAAAACACTTTAGTAAACACAATAATAAATTCTCGATACTTTCTTTCAACACAAGGAGCTGAAACAACAAAATGGACGACCTTCAAGCTTCTATTGATTTAAAGTCATTAGATGTAATGGCTGTTACCGAGACATGGAGAAAGGATGAGGAGGACACCTGGGGAAGCATTATTGCTGGGTACACAGTATTCAAAAAAGCTACAACTAGTAGGAGAGGGGGTGGGACTCTATATAAAAAATACCTTAGTTTCTACTGATATCACAGCTAAAATTAAAACTGACATGAGATTTGAATTTGTTTGGATTAGGCTTTAAGACGGTGTTAGTAAATCAGTTATTACTGGTTGCATATATCGCCTAAATTGCATAAATTTGTTACTACTCCCACTCTGACTCAACAATGCTTAAAGCTGCACAAACATCACCACCATTTTCCCCCATTTACTGTCACTTAGCCTCGTGGCATCAGGAATATCAAAAACGTGTTACATTACATGGTCATACAGCAAAAACATATGCAGATATGTTATCAGCAGAAACATCTATTCTACCCCTACCCTAGTATTTACACAGTGCTGCAATGAATCCTCATTATTAAATGACATGAACAACATGTGCTCAAATAACAATAAAAAAGGCAAGCACAGTGATCATCACCACTGAAACGTCTGCAAATGAAATTTACTGGGACTACCTGGTTCGACCATTCTTTCCATCTCCTGATAACAACTTTAAAACAGTTCAATGAACTGACTTGACCCCATCCCCATGTCTTCACCAGCAGACCCCTAGCCCAAATTGAGCCTTCCCCTCTTTGGTCCAACAGAAGTGGCCCTTCCCCATCCCCCACCCCAACTGCAGTGAGTGGACTGTCATGGCTACTGACCATGGATCTGTCCTGCCTGGCCGACTGCCCTGTCATCACTACAGTCAATTAATTACCTGGCTTACAAGTTGCTGCTGGTGTCTGTTAAGCAGGAGGCTCCATTAGTCCCCTGATCCAAACAGGGCTTTGGGTCTGAGCAAATAAGCAAACTCCCTTCTTCTGTTCCACCCATCCCAAACAGTGAGGCCTTGAGAACCAGCTGGTGAGCTCTCTGTCTGGCCTACTGCTGCACTTTACCCACTCAAGGACACATATGCACATCTTCAGATTTCAGCCAAGAGAAGCACTGAAGTAACCAACTGACCAAGAGAGATCACTCAGGATGACTGACCAACACCTAGTTACCACACCGCATTAGCGCAGACAAAGCTGTTGAACATGTTGTGTACATGCTTCTGAATACAAGGCATAAATCAGTGTTGGAGAGCTGATTAGTGGCCTTTGCTAATCAAATTGAAAAATGATTAACAATCAGCCGATATTGATTAGCGGTTTTCTAAAATAGGTATTTTTACTTTAAACCATATAATTATTACTTATTATTGTATATATTGATAAAATGCACATATTATACACAGTTCTTTAACTGAATTTGACACATTTTGACCAAATTGTCTGCATAGCCTTTCTTATTACCCCACCTCATGTACCTGGTGCAGAAAGTTTTCCAATCCACATCAAAATTTAATTCTGTGCAACTGCAATGGCATTTCATGCCAGAGGTGCAAAAACACATTTTTGGAGAGAATTTGAAAAATGACAGCTGTGACATATATGAGGTGTTGTAATAAGAAAGCTATGTTGAAAATATGGGGTCAAAATATTTAAAAATTCAAAGTTATGAGGGTGCATAGTGAAATTGCAATGAATGGTCATAACTTTGCCATTTTTTCATATTTTGACCACAAATTTTCAACACAGCCTTCTTATGACCCCACCTGATGAACAATATGCCTGTCATTACACAAATCCTGCCCAAAAGGTGAACTCACCAAGTGACTGTGAAATCACCTTTCAGGCATGAGTTGCGTGGTGACAGTTATATTGTTCATGAGGGAGGGTCGCCAAAAGGCTATGTTGAAAATTTGGGGTCAATATCTCAAAAAATGACGAGTTATGCACCAAGGTTGAACTCCATTAAAATGATTGAACCGCATTTATCTTAGATCTCATGCTGCAGTCGCCAGATCCATCAGCAAGACGCGTCTTTGATCGGGAGAGTGGATCTCGAACCTGGGACCTGTTCAGGTGAGTGATGGTGTGGGAGGGTACTGGGGGGTGTGGGGAGGTGGGTGCACAGTGGGTGGTCAGGTAGGGGGTGCAGAAGTGATCGTCGATGGACCATTTTTTTTCCAGGTTTTTAAAAAAATAATAATTTATGGAGAAAACGGGGACAGCGATCTGATGGTGGGAGGGATGCCACTAGACACCAGGGAATGAGCACAGGGACAGGATCAGAGGGTAAGAGCACCACTAGACCCCAAGGGAATGAACAGGGACAGCTATCTAAGGGTGGGGGGTGCCACTAGACACCAGGGAATGAATGGGACAGCGATTGGAGGGTGGGGGAGCCGCTGGACACCAGTGGATGAACAGGACAGTGATCAGAGGGTGGGGGGGTGACTAGACACAATGGAATGAACAGGACAACAATTGGAGGGTGGGGGGGGGCACCACTAGACACCAGGGAAAATTTAAAAAAATATGGGGAATGACCAGCTCATATGATTAGCAATCATTGTCAATCAAGCTGGCAATTGACTTGTGTTTCCCAATTCTTGGGTCACAAATTGCGATGCGAACCTGCTTATTTTATGCCTTGGAACATGTTGTGTACATGCTTGGCTGCTAGCAAAAATGGTGCTTTTTGCGGCCGAGGCAAAGATGTGACTGCTGCTCTCTCTTGCTCCAATCACAAGTGGAAATTTAGCAGTCAAAAATCATGAGACAGTTTCAGTGTCACGATCGTGCCTGATCACCAGTTACCTGCCTGTTTGCCCACCACAGTACACTGTCACAACTGTGATCTGCATAGTAATGTACAGGACTGGCTTAGTCCATCAGCATCTCTTTCTGTCTGCCACAATCACAATCTTACCTCCCACAACTCACAAAAACCAATGGCTCGCAGTTGGCATCCCAATGTCCCTGTGTTCCTTGGGCCTCTCTCTGTCTGTCTTCCCTGTCATAACGCTCAAAAGAAAACTAATAAAAAAATACAATTACTGGTAGTTTCCCCACTGGACATTAAGATTTATTTTTACAGGCTTGTCCAGAAAAGAGGGCGCAGTGGAGGTAGCATGCTGACTGAGAGTGTGTGGGGAGAAGCGAGCGGGTAGAGAGAGAGTGACCGGTTTATTGAATTTTCCTTTACTTTCCCATAATTATTTTTGTATTTTGTTTTGCAGTGGAGCAGATTCAAAGAAGTAGGGGCGGAGAGAGAGAGGGAGGGAGTGTGGAGCAGGGTCAGCTGTTTACACGTTGAGAAGAAAACGGCAGTTCAGTTAAAAAGGTTGTGGCAATGAAATGACTGAAACTCATTGTCAAAAGTTTTTATCACATGGTTACTTAGATAGGAATTATGCCATGAAGCTCTCTGTCGTAACACAAAGCTAAAGGGGCAGAAAATGTTACCCATAGTCCATTTGCATATAATCCTTAAGTGCAAACTGAAATATCTTTGTTTGCAGCACTTTATGTGCAACCAAAGAATTCTTGGCTTGGCTTGTGCCCCAGAAATCAGACCTCTCACTAAGCTGGGCTGACAAGATTTTGGGGATGCTCAGAAAAAAGTATTTCTTGGTCGATTGTCAAAAAATGAACACCAGAATCTAGCTAAATGGGCACCTAGGTTCAAGTGTTTGTTTTTTCAAAAAAAAAAACATAATTTTTATGTATTTTAATACTTTTTTTCTCAAGAAAAAAAAAACTAGTTGGCAGGTATCACAACCTAAAAAATGTTTAGCATGACCCAAAAGCACAATCCAGCTGTGACCTAAGAACAGCTCGTGAAAGAAGATATTTTGGGTCGTATCAGACGGTTATCCTGAAAACCCTACTGAGCAGGTTCGAAAGTCAAAACAACTAATTACTATTTTGTCACAAATCTTTCAAAAGGTACACCCTTGGCACAAGCTCCCTTTGCCTTAAACGTTTTGGAACAAAATTCCACACTGTCTTCGCTGTAGGTGAAAGTGCAAAGAAACAGTCAAAAATGTGGCATTTGTAAGGTTTTTTTCTAATGTTCCACATCTCAGAAATTTGGATGAGCATCTGCCCTGAAACTTCCAAAGTCTTGAGAACTTGCCATTAAGCTCACACATCCCAGATTTCACACGTCATTGAATGACTCCAAAGTTATTAAGTTGCAAGAATTTGGGTGTAACATTAAACATGCTGCTCATCCCTAACGATCCTTGTGCCTGCTGTGCAAGTATAATATACACAGTTGTAAAATGGGCTCTGGTCAGTTATGGTCCTCATTGGTCAGAACCCTGTCACATGATACTGCATTAACCTAGTGTGTACTCCTGCTCAGAAGACATGATAGGGGTGCATTAATTGACGCCACAACCTATCGGGGTCAAAAAGGTCAATATGCTAATTACATATACTTCGAGTCAAAAAGGTTCCAATGTAAATCAAACAAACCAGCAACATAAAAAAAAATCATGCAACTAAAAAAAAGACACCCCCAGCAACTTTGCTCGTGAATCACAAAATGCAAAGGAAATTCACCCAAAAAACTTTAAAAAAGCCTACTTCCTACTCAAACCCCCCCAAAGCCTCAGTGCTGCTTACTTAAGAAAAACATCTTTAACACCTAATAAAAATAAAAACTATCATCCAAAACTGTGATTCTGCACAACAACAGAATATGCATACATCACTAAACTATCAGCAAAAGTTCTACAAACACTACTTTAACAGCTAATAAAATATCTGCTTACAGTACCTATCTGGAATGCAGAAACAAACACAGGACAGCTGAAGTTCCCCTTCTAGAACATCATCATCAACTGCACAGTACCAGAGTAGGTCACAAAGAGCAATTTTAACTTGTTTGCTTTCAGTTGGAGTTGAAACTCAGCAGAAGGAGGCAGGCAGCTGGAGCTAGAAGATAAATACTTTATCTGTGCTGTTTGTTTTCTTTTAAGATTGAGGTAGCACTTTATGAGATGGCCATGTGTGCCGTGTTATTTAAACAGTGTAACTTCAAAACAAATTATTTTGTCTTTGCTGGGAGGAGGGGGCCATTTAACTGAGGGAGGGAGATGTTGGGAAATACACAGGAGGGAGAGGGGTGGTCACGTGACTTGGACCAGCCAGAAGCGGGGCTGGGATCCACTTATATTTCAAAGGGGGCCAAGCGACCCTGAAGCTTGAGTGCCATGAAGCAGGAGTGTAGCATCTTGAGTAGCGTCTGCAGGGCATCAGCAGGGAGATCGGCAGTCAGTGGGCCACACTGGTAGACAGGGAAGAGCCTAACTGGGAGGGCCACAAATTTCCTGTACAGATATGGGGTGTCCAAGGTGAGGGAAGAGTTTCATGGAGTGAGGTAGGACCAGGTTAAGGGAGGAGAGGATGAGCAGGGGCAGTCAAATAGGGCAGGAAATGGGAAGGGTTGTATGTTGCCAAGGATGTGGAGCAGCCATATTCCTGGGAGTGGCTTGGAGGTTAAGGGGTTGTAGAGTGTGTTGGCAGGTGGGCCAGCTCAGGCAGGAAATAAGGTGGTTAAAAAGGGAACTGGAACCATGGAGGAGACAGAATAGGAGGGAACACAGCCAGGAGGGTAAACTAATGAGGCATCCGAAAGAGCTCAAAACAGGCAAAAATAAGGGGGGGCTAGGTGGGACAGCAGGAGGGCCACACACAAGCGGGTGCAGCCAAGGGAAGGAAGTGATGACTGGAGGAGGATCAGGCACAGGGGCATGACTAAGACTGGATTGGAGCAAAGATAGCCTGTGGGAAGGGGGACTGGACTCATTGAAGGAAAGGAGCATAGCACTGCAAACAGATTCTCAGCATTGGCTACTCCGGAAGACCAGGTAGCAGAGAGAAGGGAAGTTCTAGTGAAGGAGCTGGAAGGGAATGCTACAGGGGAAAAGTTACACAGTGAGGAGGCAGTAGACAGTACACCAAGAAGACACAGTGGCGGGGGGGGGTCAGTGAGGTGATAGTGATGCAATCTCTCCAGAGGGAAGGAAGAAGCAAGGAGACAGGAGGACGAAGAAAGCAGGAGGCAGCACGGGAAAGGCTAAGGATAGGGAGAGGAGGGGAGTCAGAGTGGGGAAGGGCCACTTTTTGGGGAAGACAAGGGGAAGTAATAGCAAAGGAGGTGGTAGCAAGGTGGACGGAGCAACAAATGAGTACAAAGGGGAGATTCCACAGATGGAAAATAGTTCGGAGGTGGAGGTCAGTACCCCGGTCATATTTGCAAGGGGTGAGAGGACAAGGCAAAGGTTAGGGGAAGCAAAGGGGAGGCAGGACAGGGGGATGAGAGGGTCTGACAAGTTGGGAGGCAGGGGAGTGGAGGGCAACAAGAAGGTGAGCAGGATAAGCATCAGAGTCATAATTCTAGGGGATTCTGTACTTAAGGGTACAAGACTAGGGAGGATGGGGTGCTAGAAAAAGTAACATTTGGGTAGAATGCATGCCAGGCATGACAGCGTGTAGAGTGGGGCAGCGTATGGGCAGATATGTGGGGAAGGTGGAGGGGAAGCTGCACATTGTGGTGCACCTGGAAACAAATGATCTGGAAGGGTGAAGGACAGAGGAGGTACAAGACAGCTTCAGGGAAGTGGGAAAACTATGCAGCAAAAAGGGAACAACGGTAGCCTGCTCAGAAGTTCTACCAATGCCAAGGGCTAGTACAGACAAGAAAAAAATAGTCTGTGACTTCAACAAGTGGCTGAGGGAATTGTGTAGGACCAAGAGGTATGGACTAGTGGGGTACTGGGGTAGCACATGGGATAACACAGATCTATATGCAGGGGATAGGTTACACCTTAGCAGGGCAGGGTCACAGGTGTTGAAGCAGAAGCTGGGGATTTCATCAACAAGAGGTTTCATTTAAACTAGGTAGGGGGAGGCCTGGGAATCACCAGGAGAGGGGGTCCCATGGACCTCCCCTCACCACGTGGATAGATATGACCTTAGGCGAAATAGGGGTTGAAGTGAAGGGTAAGGAAGCAGGAAGGATAGGAGAAGCTGTAGAATGGTTTCACTAAATGCTAGGTGCCTGGGGAACAAGTTGGCAGAGTTACAAGCATTGATGGCAGAGGGGAGGTGGACATAGTTGCCATTACTGAGATGTGGACAACCAGGCACCATGACTGGGACCTAACCATCACAGGGTACAAACTATTCTGGAGGGATAGAGATAAAGGGAAGGCTGGGGGGGGGGTTGCCATTTACATAAGGGAAGGGATCAGATGTAATAGGGAGGAAGGGGAAGAGGCCAGGTTGGAAGTAATCTGGCTGCAACTACACAGCCAGAAAGGGACCAAGATCTGTCTGGGGGTTGTTTATAGACCTCCGGCCCAGAAGGAGGACATTGACAGGGAACTGGAGGAGCAGTTAAGGAGGCATCATGGCAAAGCGAACATAGTGGTGGTGGTGGTGGGGGATTTTAATCTACCAGGGGTGGATTGGAGCATCCCAGCAACCACTTGCACCAGGGAGCAGATCCTCCTGGAAGTATTCCAGGATGGCTTTCTTACCCAGAGGGTAATGGAGTCAACTAGGAAGGGGAATATACTAGACCTGGTACTGGAAGATGGTGAACAGGTCAGGGATGTAAGGGTGGAGGAACCTCTAGCAAGCAATGACCACTGTACAGTGTTTTTCTCAATCAGTCTGGGTAGGGAAGTAGCCATTACAAAATCTAGGGTCTTGGACTTCATAAGGGTGGACTTTGGCAGGTTGGGACACATACTGGAAAGTCATATGGCAAGCATCCACCCAGAAATGGACATGGAACAAAAATGGGCAGTCATCAAGGCAGGACTGGCCGAAGCCACTAAAACTTGTGTCAAGAGCCAGAGCAAGAAAGTCAGGACCAAGAAACCAACTTGGACAAGTAGAGAGGCTATGGAGAAGGTGAGGGAAAAGAGGATGCATTTTGGATCTACAAGAGATCCAACAGGGCAAAAGACAGAGAAGAATATGTGAAGAAATCCAGAGAAATGAGCAGAGTAGTAAGGGCAGCAAAGGCAGCTAGGGAACAGAGGTTAGCACATGGGATCAAAGAAGGAGAAAAGGATTTCTTCAGATATATCAGAGAGAAAAGGTAGAGCAAGGATCAAATTGTTAAGATCAGGAAGAGAAATGGGTGGGTAGAAAAGGGGGCTGAGCTGGTAGAAGTTTTTAATGAATAGTTCTGTTCAGTCTTCACCAAGGAGAGGGATGGGTTCATACCTGAGAAAAAGGGCAAGGTGGGAGAGAAGGAACCACGGATAGGGAAATCATGGTGGAAAGTGTGAGGGAGGACCTTAAGTCCCTGGAAGTGGACAAGGCATCTGGCCCAGATGGAGTCCATCCCAGGATGCTGAGAGAGTTGGCAGAGATCCTGGCAGGGCCATTGGCAGACATGTTCAATACCTCTCTGAACTCTGGGTGCATGCCCAGGGACTGGAGGGAAGCACATGTGGTACCTCTACTTAAGATTGGGCCCAAGGACGAACTGGGGAATTACAGACCGGTGAGCTTTATTGCAGTTGTGGAAAACTGATGGAGGCAATCCTCAAGGAAAGACTGGTGCAATTTCTTGAGGATAACAATCTCCAGGACAGCAGGCAGCACGGGTTTGTTTGGGGCAGATCCTGCCAGACAGACTTGGTTGATTTTTACAACTAGGTTATGAGGGCACTGGACAGGGGACATGCAGTGTATGTCCTCTACCTGGATTTCAGCAAGGCCTTTCACTTGTTGCCATATGGTAGGCTGACCTACAAGTTGAAGAGTCTGGGAGCAGAGAGGAAACTGGTCAGATGGGTCGAGAACTGGCTGTAGGGTAGACAGCAGAAGGTAGTAGTGGGGGGGGGGGTGCATCTGAACCCAGGGCAGTAACAAATGGTGTACCACAGGGCTCGGTGCTGGGACCAGTTCTGTTTAACATTTTCATAGCCGACATTGCAGTAGGGATTAAGAGCAAGATCAGTCTCTTCGCAGATGACACAAAGATTTGTGCTGAGGTAGATGGGGGGGAGCAAAAGTACTTCAGGAGGATTTGGCAAAAATGGAGGAATGGTCTCACACTTGGCAGCTTGGTTTCAATGCCAAGAAGTGCAAAGTGATGCATTTAGGAGGCAAGAACCCAGGACACAATTACTGGCTGGAGAGTGTCCCGTTAACAAAATCCAAGGAGGAGAGGGCTCTGGGAGTGCTGGTAACTGGGGAGATGAACCACTCTGCTCAGTGCAGGAAAGCAGCAGTGAAGACAAACAGGATGCTAGGGTGCATAGCAAGGGGGATTACTTCTAGGATTGGGGAGGTCATCTTGCCCCAGTACAGGTCCCTGGTGAGACCACACCTAGAGCACTGCGTGCATTTTTGGTGCCCCTACTTGAAAAGGGACTTCAAACTACTGGAGGAGGTACAGCGCAGGGCAACAAAAATGATCCTGGGGTTGGGGGACAGATCATATGAGGACAGATTGAGAGAGCTCAATATGTGTACCCTGGAGGAAAGAAGGGAGAGAGGGGATATGACTGAGACCTTCAAGTACCTGAAGGGTTTGAACAGAGTAAACACCAGGTGTATGTTTAATCTGAAGGGTGGAAGGGAAACCAGGGGACACTCTATGAAGTTGGAAGGGGCAGGTTCAAGAGGGAACTGATGAGGCACTATTTCACAGAAAGGGTGGTTGCAGGGTGGAACGCTCTGCCAGTGGAAGTCGTATTGCTGCAGAGTGTTGGGGGCTTCAAGAGGTGGTGGGACAGATTCAAGGGAAGGGTACAAATCGGGAGGGGATGGGAGATGGGGGGAGGGCATATGGGGGGCAGCTACAGTCTAATGGACTAAAGTGCTGCAACTCGAGCAGACTAGTTAGACCAAATGGCCTGTAGCTGCTGGCAATTTCATATGTTCATATGTACATGATATCAACAGCCTAGACTTCCAGGTCTGACTCAGATCACATGGAAAGTACAGGAAACACGGCCCAGGCTTCCATCTCAGTCTCACAGATAAGATGGGAAGTACAGGAAGTTAAACTGTGTCATGTTTCATTTATCTTATTGATTTCTGTACCAACAATTCTCAGGACCTTATTTGTCTTATCACTTGTGCTCCTTGCTGACTTGCTCACTGTTTTTGTACCTTGTCTTCTCCCTTCCCCAGGTCGCACCTGGAAACAAACTCCGTCTCAGCATGCCTTTCCTGGTTACTAATTTTCAAATAAATAAACTATAACCATACAACTATAATTCATTCCCTGCAGTGCAACCTCACCTAACTAGTGCAGTTTACCAGCTGCAACTTAATCCCTGCCACATATCTAATTTATGCTAATGTACTAAAGCCAACCATTTAAAGATACAGTACCAAATTACAACACTACTACACTACTAAAAAACTAAGATTACTAAACATTGTGTAGGAGAAATAAGGCATGACATGAGGGATTATGCTATGTCAGTGTACCTTCGGGCTTGGGACTCCTACCCACCACTCAGTACATTGACATAGCATAATCACCCCTTCCATGCCTATTCCTTATATTTAACAAAACATTTAATTCCTCTAACCATACTGCCTCAGAGTGCTAAACTGTGGAAAACATTTTGTTGGTTTGATTTTATTTTTTTTGCATGTGGCTGATTTCAATCAGATTGACATGTTTATTATGGTTTTCATCACTCTGTGTACTAGGCCTACACAGAAAACACCACATGAATTGGAACAGACTGTAAATGGCAATTGAGAAATCTACAAAGTGCCATAAAAATGATAAAAGTCTTACGATGGCAAAAAATTTAACTGCAGCTAAATTTTTACAGCGTGTACATTTTCTTTAGTATCGGGCTTCTGAAAATCTGTCCTTACTTTGCTATTGTGTATTTCAGTACTGTTCTGACTCAAAACAATGTGGTAGAATGGGCATTTATTTCAAGCCTACTCACAGCTATTCTACAGTTCTCAGATCTGTCTGTTTCTCTGAATAACAACCACAACTTTTAACGATTCTGTGATTGAGATCTGAACATTAGAGGTTGCCTGAAGCAGTGCAGCATCCTGCTTAGTGTTTAATTCAGTGATATTGATTGGAACATATTTATTATATGTGACCCTATTCAAAGACCATGGACCACATTACACAGTTTATCTCCTGACTCTGTGTTTCATGGCAGTATTTTGAGGCCCAGAAGCAAATAACGTGATATTGCTGTCTCAAGCACTGTTAAGTGGTGGAGTCCTATAGTATAGTACAGTACTTCAGAAATTGGAAGTTAACAATTAAAGCTATTTTTAAGACACAATGTGATGAGTTGTTATGCTACACAGAAATGTACTCACAGTGCAATAATTAGGGACCACTGAATCAATGGTATGGGGGAACTTTCTAGTGCTTACATTGTGCCCCTTTTTTTATCCCTATCAGAGACGTCCCGTATTCCCGAGGTAATATAACATTTAGTGTGCTGACACCTGAACCAAATCTTCGTCCTGGCTACAATGATTTTTACAACACTCCAGCTCTTCAAGAGTTTGTAAAAGCCACACAAGTTAGGATTTTCCTGAGAGGCCAGTACTATACTACTCATCCTTCAGTCCACTTTCGACATAGGTATTATGGAATTGATGAAATCACTATCAGTGGAAGGTAAGTTCCCCCAAGACTTCCAGGGGGAATTTAATTACAGTTGCCTTACATGTTTGATGTTATGCTATTATACTCACAGAACATGTTAATAACCTTGAAAATAAGGTTGCATCATGTCACATGTTGCCTGCAGTACTCAAATGATATTTGTAGCCTACTAACTGTTAAGTTACCTTGCCTTCAGTTATATATGAAATGTCTTTCGTAATTCCTGAATCATGCCTGATACTACTAATGTATTGTGCATTCTGTATTGCCCTGTTATACTTGTTGCAAATAGGCACTTCTTGCCTAGTGCACTTAATTGTTTACCACAGACTAAATAAAATGAATACATTTGTGCCACTAAACATTAACTGAGCTGTGTAAACAAAAAACTTGAAGCATCTTTTTTCAGTCTTCGAGATTACACCTTTAAATATTTGGCAAGGTGCTGATGCAAAAGAGCAAAGTGTGAGTTTGAGTGGGTGAGTGTGAATGTGAATGTATATATATATATATATATATATATATATATGTGTGTGTGTGTGTGTGAAATATTTAAAGGTGTCACCTCCAAAACTGAAAAAAGATGCTCACTGTTTTTGTTTACACAGCTCAATTAATGTTTAGTGGCACAAATGTATTCATTTTATTTAATCTGTGGTAAACAGGTGAGTATACTAGACAAGAAGTGCCTATTTGCAGCAGGTATGACAGGGGCAATACAGAGTGCACAATACATTAGTAGAAGATATTACAAGGTCAACTGGCTCAAGGTTGGTTGACCGGTTGTCGGAGGAGATCAATGAGAAGTCAGTCTCTTAGACTCCAGTGATCCCAGTCCTCACTCAGGAGGATGAGGCCCAGTTGGAACCCCCAGCTGAGTTACTTCAGGAGCTGCCTCCACCGGCAGTCATGCCTCTGAAACCAGTAGTGGTTACCCTACCAAAGCAGGTGGTCTACATCAACACTCTAGAGGACCCATCGATTTTGACCTCTGAGTCAACAGTCATGGTTGAGGTCAAGGCCCAGTACGTGCTCTCACTTAGACCAGAAGATGGCACCTTTGAAAATCCTTAGCCTCCATATCTTCAGGTGAGGAGAGGCATCAACACAGGATACGTAAACTCTATGAGGAGCTCATTTGTTAGCAGTGGACCATTGCTGGGAGGGATAAGGCTCTATCCCCTGGATCTTCAGTCCTTTTGCCTTCATTGCCATTCCTTCACTTGTCCACTCAACTCAGCAGTCCCCAGTACTGCCTCGCCTTCATTTTGGTGGAGTGCTTCCACCTCAGTCACTGTTCAGGGCTCCAGCCAAGAAGTACCACCCTGCCACCAGCTTGCTAGGTCTGCTGTAAGTGGAGATTACCCAGGATGAGGATACCAGGATGGTCCATGATGGTAACCGAGCAAGGGCCATCTTTTAAGAATTGTTAGACTCGAAAATTGAGTCATCAGTGGCCTTGACTAGATCGTACACCTTCGACCAGGAATTGGTCAAAAAGCGGACTGTGGCTTATGGGCCAGTGTCTTTTTAAGTCCTAGTCTGGGTGTTGTCAGAGTCCATGAAAGTGCCCTTAGAACCAGCCTAGAAATGAGCTAAATATCCATTTACTGATATTTTGGGTATGGACAAATGCTTCGAGGATGCCTTTCCCTTGAGGGAAGCTGTCTTGGGACAGAAGCTAGAGCTTTGGCAGCACTCATTATCCTGCCTGGCACACTCAACCCATATGGTACGCATGCATGCGGTCCCCATGGGCACCCTATCTGGGTTATCCAGCTCCCTTTTACAGAGGGTTGGGATGTGGATTCTGCCATCCGTAAATTGGGAGGTCAAGGGGACATAGTCAAACCTCCAGAGAAGGAGTCCAAGAAGATTGACCATGCAACTAAAAAGGTATGTGCTGCAGTGTCACTGGGTCTTCATTAGGCCACTTGTTTGGTCATGATAATGAATTTTGGCCATTCCCTTCCTGGGGTGTTGAGGAACTTCTCCCCCTACTTTCTGCTGATAAACAGCTTCCTGTTAAGTACATCAGAGACCAGGGTCAGTCGCTGGCTAAGCACCTGCTTCAGAATGGGCAATTCCTGTGCCCATGCCAAGGCTATAGACATTGCCACGCATCATAGCCTAAGATGCATGGCAATAGGGCCTGGCTAAGACTGTCTATCTTTACAGAGGACACTATGCATACGTTGACTGATGTTTCCTTTTTGGCACTGACATCTTTGTCATCCTAGTGTGGAAGGGCATCTCATGCATACTGAGAAGTCCAATACTACCCTAAATTTTGTGGCTTCACCAAAAGGCTCAAAAGCCAAAAATAAAGTCCATTTAGTTTCGGTTCTTCCAGCCACAATCTCAGCAGCAGTCCCAGCAGGGGCACTGTCAGCTCTAGCTTCCAAAGTCCAAGTTCAGTAGCCAGGGGCAAAAAAGAGGGGATGAGGGAAAGTTGGTGGTGCCTCCAGGGTCCCTGTAGTCACAGTCCCCTTGAAGGTTGAGAAGTGATGGGTTGTGGGGTGTCACCCCCTCCTGTCCAGGTCCTGTTCCAGCTCCTGGTCGGGGAGGGAAGTTGCACCACTTTATGCCACAATGGTCCACCATTACCTTAGATAAATGGATTCTGGAAGTGGTGGGCAAAGGTCTGCCTCTGGAGTCTGAGGCTTTCCTGCTGTTCTGACTATGAGCTTCTCATGAGTCCAGGGTGGCACAGGACATACTCATTGCTCATTTCCTAGAGCACAGGGCAGTAGTTCGTGTTCCTGATACCCTAGCCTATATCCAGGTACTTCCTGGTTCCAAAATGGATGGGGGGCTGTTGCCTCGTACTGGACTTGCATGATCTGAACAAGTTCATGCAGAAGCACAAGCTCCCTATGTTCACTCTGAATCAGATCATACTATTCCTGGAGCACGGAATGTGGTTCTGCTTCCTGGACCTCCAGGATACATTCTTCCACATTCCAGTCTATCCGTCCTATCACCATTACGTTCAGTCCCATGCAGAGGGGATCCTGTACCAGTTTCAGGTCTTGTCATTCAGTCTTTCATCAGCACACAAGGTCTTCACTAAGTACATGGCTGTAGTGGTGGCATTTCTGTGGTGCAAGGGTGCCAGGGTTTATCTCTACCAGTATGACTGGCAACTAGCCAGACCATCCAGTGAGGCTATGGAGAGATCTAGAGGCCCTCCAGACCTGTCAGTACTTGGGCCTTATTGTCAACCTGGCCAAATCACAGCTGGTCCACTGCAGGTGACCAAGTTCATCGAGGCAGAACTAGACTTACAGACCAAATCTCACTTCTCAGCAGACTGGGCAACGGACCTTACTTCGTTTGCCCGATTATTTCAGGTTGGGTGCTCGCACCCTGCCTGGGACTTCCTATGGCTGCTGGGGCTGATGGTGGCATCTACCAGCATGGTCCATTGAGCATGCTGGAGAATGCACACCCTGTAGTAGGAGTTGGGCTGACAAGGGTCCTAACACCTAGGTTACCAAGATCAGATGGTCTTGGTGACCCAGCTGATGTGAGATTCCATCCAGTGGTGGCTGTACCCACAGCACCTGGAAGAGGGAATCCCATATGTTCACCTGGAGCCATCCAGAATGCTTACAATGAATGTGTGTCTCATGGGGTGGGAGCACACCTGGAAGACCACCGAGCCCACGGTTTCTGATCAACCCGAGTCCTGACACCACATCAACCTGCTGAAGTTCGGCGCAGTGCATCTGGCTGTTACAGTATCTGCTCCATTGATTTGTGGTTAAGTCGTTCTGGTCCAGACGGACAACATGACCACCATGTTCCAGCTGAACAGGCAGAGTGGGATGCACTCCCATCTGTTGTGTCACAAGGCTCTTCTCATCTAGACACTCATGCACAGCCTGAAAGCAGATCTTCTGGCAATTCATGTCTCAGGAGAAAACAACCAAAGCTGGATCAGAAAGATGTCATGTGTGCGGTTCCAGCATCAGGAGGTGGTAGACCACCTGTGTTCCCAGTGGGGCACCCCTCTGGTAGATTTGCTTGTGTCATGGGAGAACAGAAAACTGAGGCTGTTCTGTGCCCACCCTTCTCAGTCCAGGACACTGCATGGGATACCTTCACAAGGCCCTGGACCTCAAACCTTCCCTATGCCTTCCCTTCCTTCTTTGTGGTTCCCAATTGTGGTCAAGGCCAGGAAGAACAAGGTGTGGATGATCCAGATAGCTCCTGACTGGCTCAGGCAGTTCTGGTACTCAGATCTCCTCAACAGTAGGCCTCTGTGGAGGTTGCCTCTCTGCCCTGACCTGTTGAGCAGATAACATGGCATGGTTCCCATAAAACTGGTTCATGCAATTGTCCAGGCTGTGTGTGGGTGCTGATGTGTGAAATGGTCGCCACTACACATTGTCACTTCACTACCAGTCTAGCATTGCTTGTAAAGCACTTTGGGATACATTGTATATGAAAAGTGCTGTATAAATGCTGATTCTCATTCTTCTGCACCTGGACCTTCAGTCCTTGCACCCTGCAGTCTGATTCCTGAATGGCTAGAGTTTCAGGCACTAGGCCTTTTGGAAGATGTTCTCCATGCCGTGGAGGCATCCAGGAAGGAGTCAACTCTCGTTGTTTGATGGATTGTGCTCTGATCTCGAGTGGCTGGTGGTGGCCTAATGGGGCCATCTCAGCTGCCCTTGACCAGATTGCACCAACCCGTGTTCACCCCCTTCCACGCCGTCCTGTTGCCCCTTGGTTTGATGAGGCGCTGAGAGGGTTTCGGAGGATGGGGCATAGGTTGGAGCGTCGGTGGAGGAAGACTGCCTCGGAGGACGACCATCTTATTTTGCTAGAGCATTATAAGCTCTACCAAACAGAAATTTCCTGTAAGAAGGCAGAATTCCTGTCCAGGGAAATTTCTGTCGCTTGGAATCGACCGGCTCAGCTCTTCAGAACTGTTGACAGACTGTGCAACCCAGTCTGTCGGTAGGTCCATTGAGTTTTTACGCAGAATAACTGCGAGGAGATCGCTCGATTCTTTGCGAATAAGGTGGAAGATATTCGGAGGCAGTGTCCCCGACCACACTCCAAGGTTGTTGCAGTTGATCAGTGTGTTGTTGCAGAGCCCGGAGTTTCCTGGAGTTCCTTTAATCTTCTGGACTTCGTAGACACTATGAGGATTGTCCGTGAGATGCACCCAACATGCTGTAGTTTGGATCCGGGTCCTACTTCATGATTATAGGATGTAGTGAACTTATCGGCCCGGTCCTTGCTCGGATTATTCGGTGTTCTTTGGAGGCGGGAGTTTTCTAGCTCTCTGAAGGAAGGGGTGGTGACTCCTTCTGAAAAGCTTCCTTGAGACCTGAGCGACCTAGCTTCTTCCGCCCTATTTCTAACCTCCCTTTTGTGGGGAAGGTTATTGAAAAAGTTGTGGCGGCTCAACTCGATAACCATTTGACCATCCATAGTTTATACGAGCCTCTCCAGTCTGGTTTTCGTAAGAGGCATAGCACCGAGACTGCTCTGGTTCAGGTGCTCAATGATCTCCTGATGGCGAGAGATCGGAGACACTGCTCTATTCTGGTTCTCCTTGTCCTATCATCAGCTTTTGATACTGTGGATCATGGGGTTTTGCTCGAACGCCTGAGGTCCATTTGTGGGCTTTCAGGTGTGGTCCTCAGATGGTTTTCATCCTACCTCAGGGAGAACACAGAGTGGTTTCCTGTTTATGTTTATTCAGGGCTTTCTCTGCCTTGTGGGGTACCTCAGGGTTCGGTGCTTTCCCCATGTTATTCATGATATATATGCTACCCCTCGAGAACATTGTAAGGCGGTATGAGGCTGAGGTTTCACTGCTATGTGATGATACCCAGCTCTACCTGTCTTTTGCACCAGACCAGGTTAGTGCTATCTCGGTGCTGAATAACTGCCTCGCTGATATCAAGACTGGATGAATACCAGTGGTTTGAAGTTGAACCGGGAAAGACTGAGGTTATGGTGGCGGACCCAGTCGCAGGGTTGAGGGGTTTAGCGGGTCCCCTCTGGATTAGTTCTTGGGGTAGACCAGATCCCTACCTCTGAGCAGGTGCGTAACCTGGGTGTGGAGCTTGACACTGGCTTGACCCTTCATTATCAGGTGTCTGCAGTTGTCAAGACTTCATTTTTTCATCTTAGAAACATCTCCAGGATTAGGCACCTGGTTCCACCAGGTGATTTGCCGGTTTTGGTCCACGCCTTTGTTACATCTCATCTTGATTACTGTAACTCTCTGTACCTAGGGCTTGTTGGGGTTGATATCCGCCGCTTGCAATAGTGCAGAATGCAGCAGTACGTTTGTTGACTGGGGTGTCTAGAAGGTCCCACATTACCCCAGTGCTGCGCACTCTGCACTGGCTGCCACTACAGTGGCGGATCACCTTTAAAGTGGGTCTATTGACCTACAAAGCCCTACATGGGTTAGGTCCCGACTACTTGAAAGAGCTTCTGGTGCCTTACACCCCTGTGAGACAGCTTCACTCAGCTGACGAGGGGTTGCTGGAGATACCGAGGGTGAATTTGAAGTCCTCTGGAGCCCGTGGCTTTGGTTTTGCGGCTCCCACCCTCTGGAATTCTCTGCCCCGTCAGCTCTGAGAAGGTACAATGGTGGATAGTTTTAAAAAGGCTCTAAAGTCATTTTTATGGATTCGGGCATTCCCTGCTGTATTGTAGTTTGTTTATTTTAAATATTTTATAATGGCTATATTGTTTTATTGTATGTACTGATGTGTTGATGTCATGATGTTTTGTATAGCGCCTTGAAATATTTGAAAGCCGCTTAACTAAATAAATTTGATTATTATTATATATTATTATACATGCTATGTATTTAAGTGGAAGAGGTTCTTAATCCTCCAACAACCAATCTTCTCAGCATATGGGATGTATCCTGGCCAGCAACCAAGATGGCAGTCTAGTCTCGGAGTTCTGAGAAGATCGATATTAAATCTAAACCATCCTTCATCAATTTAGCAGAATCTGACCTTCAAAAGCTGCACCAGATTGCTCTGATGTCTACCCAGTCAAGATCTGCAAGGAAACAGACACAAATACCTTTTAAATCAGCACCCAAGTCAGCATAGGGAGGAAGACTTGGTGAGCTGCAGTGCTGTGTAGCCATGAGGGTGGGAGTAGCCTGATCCTCCATTCCCAAACATGGAGCAAACTTCAGCACAAAAACTATTGTTAGAAATGCTTATTTATGAACTGAGAACAGAACTCGGGGCTGGCTTTGAAAACCTGAATGCACAACTAGCGCACGTGTAGCAAACAGTCAATGGCTGGGGGGAAATGGTTGACTCCCACAATAAACAGCTCAATGGCCACCTGGGTGATCAAGAAGACCGCATGCAGGAGAGGCCTGCAGAGTTAGACCAGGCTAAAAAAACAATACTGGAATTGACTGAAACCCTGGAGGATCAAGAAAACTGGGAGCAGAGAAACAGTATCAGGGTGGTGGGTCTTCCAGAAGGTCTGGAGAGCTCAGATCCACTGACATTCTCATCCAAATGGCTCCTTCCACTTTGAGATTGCCAGCAGGTACATTCTTAGATGTTCAGAAGGCCTATAGATCACTGGGAAAAAATAAACCCATGAAGCGCCCCAGATGTTTCCTGGTAAAGTTTTTATGTTTCCAGGACCGGCATCTAATTCTACAGGAATCCAGGAAGGAGGGACCCTATCAAAATTGACAGTAAAACTGTTAGTATATTCCTGGACTACAGTAGAAGACTGCAGATGTTTAGCAAGAATTCAATGGAGTCAAAAAGTGTGTCCATGAACCGAAATGGCAGTTCGCCGACATATACTCCTTGCGACTCATTATGCAGCGAGCAGATATCCCCCTAAAACCTTCACCAAGCCAGATCTGGTGATGCTGCATCTAGAGACAGAGATGGCAGCTAAAGCAGGGAGATCGGCCAAGAGGCGTAATGGACAGAATGCATGAGAGAGAGAGAGAGAGTCAGCTGAGCAGCAACTTGTAACACCATGGACCAGGTGAGTGGGATTGGGGGACACAGGGTTTAGGCTTGCTTACTGAGACTGGCGATGGGGACACAGAAGAAATCTTGCTGCTGTACTTGATCAATGTACTACTATTTCTGGACTCCCAAAACCTTGAGGTGACTTTGAGGCCTAAAAGCCAGGAGGGCCTGGCAGTTTCCTCAGTGCAAACTCCTGCACCTGTGTGACTCCATGAAGCCTGGGTTTAGGGACAGTCATGGTGGGAATAAGGAAAAGGAGCCATGTGATGGTCTGCAAGTGGAATCCTGTGGTCCATCTTACCACCTGTATGCTTGAGGACCAATGGAAGGCCTGCCTTCCCACCCACAGATTGCAAACAGCACATTACTTGGTAAATGATTTACTTTTTCTGTGAAATATGGTTTTATGTTTCAGGACTGGACCCTTTTCAATTGCAGTTTGAACAATATACTTTAGATAGCATTTGTAAAACAAAGTTCTGACATGGTGGTGCCTGACCTAAAGCCCTACGTGACAAGGGAAACATCCAAACTGATGCTACTCAACTGAGCCCCTAGTGTGTGGAGTTGAAACTACATAGACTTTTCTCACATATGCTGCACTGATCATCTCCCTCCCAAACACATGATGCATCTGAGCTATTGGATAAGTTGCTGTATGGGGCTTATGGTGAGGTCAAATAGGCTGGGAGGGGACATGCATTGGAGGGCCAAGTGGCTTCTGGGAGCCCCACGGTGGCACCACCAAGCAGCCCAGATCAGTGCTGTAGCACCTCTCAAGGTTTACTCTATTTTCTGGTGGGAGCAGTGGCATAGAAGTGTAACCCCCTTACAAATGGGGGTTCCTAAAAACCTTCCTGGAGCCTGCCTAGATGCTCCATGCCTGATTGATGTTTGGCGTAAAGCCGCTAAATGTGGGATTTGTGAGTGCTTTTAAAGCCTCCCCGTACTGTCTCTTTAAGAGCCGTCTGCTTGCAGGCAAAGTCATTGTTTATGAGGGGGACTGTGTGTTTCCTTGCTCGAGTCCCGCTCGAGCTGTACTGTAATTGCCCTTCTTAGTGGTCGCTGAAAAGTACAAGGGGTGCCCCTCGACAGGTGTAACTATTTGCCAGAAATTATCTAGAGTGATGGCGAAAATGCAGTTTGTTTAACCTGCTTTTGTTGCAGATGGGACTCTGTGTGCTGTGCCCCTCCATTTTGGACCAAGACGTTCTGAAGGGTCCAATAAGGTGCCAGGGGCAGTTAATGTGAAGGATTAAGCGACCAACCAGGACTGGGACTCTAGATGGAGCTGGCTGACCAATGGGGACCTAGCTAGTCATCCTGGGAAGTGAAGTCTGAACAAGGGCGCCTTTTTGCACCAATTGAGACAGGTCTCATATCCTGGTGTCTGCAGCCCACCTATGGGATCGGGTGGCATGCGACTGAAAAGGTTGGGTCCAACTGCCTGAAGGGCAGATGCGCTGTGACTGTGGAAGAGAGTGGAGCCCTGAGCTTCAGCGCCGTTGAGTGTTCACGTAGGAAGCGCGTGAAAGGCCTGAGGTGGCCGTTTTTCTTTGCCAGAGCGTCCCGAATACAATCCGCCGGCGTGCGGTCAGAGGAGGCTGTGTATAAACACAGCTACCTACCAGGCTTCACCTGAAGAGGACTGGAGAATCTGTTGAATGCGCTCGGTCTGTCAGGACGTTTGAAGCTGCAGTTAATGCCCGCAATTGCTGTGAGTCTGCTCGGTCCTGGAAGCAGCTGCCTGGTATGGTACCCCTCTGTTGTTTTTCATATAAATGTATGAGAAGGCCTTTGAAACTCAGGCTCAACCCTGCAAGTGGTGAAAGAGTGGTTCTCTGTTGGAGTTGTGAGTACTGAATCAGGGTAGCTCCCTGTTAAAGGTTACCAACAAGGGCAAAGTCATTTTGTTGTATTGCAGACTGTACTAATTGAGCTTTCTGGCTCCATCTGACCTGCTCAGGAATCAAATGCTCATTTGTGTCAAGGCCCCAACCAGCTGCATTGAGGGACTAGCCATTAGGGCTTGGGTACCCATAGACAGTAATTGGTAGGTCAGGTCTGTGCACAGAGCCCTAGGTAGTCCAATCCAATCCAATCCAACTTTATTTATATAGCGCCTTTCGAATCCAAGGCGCTGTACAAAAACATACACAAAGTAATAAAATTTCCATACATTAAAAAATGTCAGCCATGACTAACTAGAATATGCTAAATTAAATAAATATGTTTTTAAAGCAACCTTAAAACTATCGATGGTTGGGCATTCTCTCAACCAACGAGGTAGAGAATTCCACAAGGTTGGTGCTGAAAAAGCAAAAGCACGAGATCCTGATGTCTTTAATCGAACGCTGGGAATCTCCAGCAATCCCTAGTTGGTGAGCGGAGAGGACAAGTGGGCAGCAGGGAATCAGGAGATCTTTGAGTAACGGGTCCTGATCATGTAGGGCTTTAAGGTTAAACCAACCTTAAAAGGTGATCCGCCACCAGACAGGCAGCCAGTGCAGTTCGCGGGCACAGGGCGTATATGACTGGTTCTAAGCGTCCCAGTAAAAAGCCTGGCTGCGCGTTCTCACCAGCTGGGGGGCGGATATCAACGCCTGGTAGCCCTAGGTAGAAGGAATTGCAGTAGTCCAGACGGGTAGTGACAAAGGCGTGGACCAATGTAGGAAGATCCCTCGGAGGAACCAGATGTTTCACCCAGGTGATATTCCTCAGATGGTAAAAAGAGGATTTGATGACAGCTGACACCTGAGATTTTAGGGTCAGACCATCGTCAAAAATAACGCCCAGATTTCGTACCTGATCTGAAGTAGAGAGCAGCATACCACCAAGTAACAAACCTGATGGTTGTCCAGCTCCTATACCCACCCCCGGATGACCTGGATCCACAACCAATACCTCAGTCTTATCCGGATTGAGTCTCAGCCAGTTGGAACTCATCCAAAGTCTGATCTCCGCAAGGCAGTTATTTAGTACAGAGAGTGCATCAACCTGACCGGGGAGAAAGGACAGATACAGCTGAGTATCACCTGCATAGCAGTGGAAACCCAGACTGTATCACCTGATGATTTCTCCCAGTGGCAGCATATACACTGCAAACAACATGGGAGCTAAATTGGGGCCCTGTGGTACCCCACTAGGCAGAGAGTGAGCGCCAGAGGAATAAATTCCAGTGACAATTCTCTGAGACCTGTCCATGAGGTAAGAACGAAACCATTTGAGGACTGTACCAGACAGCCCACAAAAGACCCACAGGTGCTCCAACAGCACTCCATGGTCTACAGTGTCAAATGCAGCAGAGAAATCGAGAAGGACCAGAATGGTACATGCCTTTCGATCTCTAGCCATTAGGAGGTCGCTCAATACCCGGACAAGGGCAGTCTCTGTGCTATGCCTTTTCCTAAAGCCAGACTGGAGAGTATCATAGACATTGTGAGTTATAAGATGATCATCCAATTGCAATGCAACTGCCTTTTCAATAACCTTACCAACAAATGGCAGGTTAGAGATAGGCCGGTAGTTAGCTAGACAGTCTGAATCAAGGAGGGATTTTTAGGGAGTGAGCGACCACACCTCCTTAAAGAGACAGGAAGACCCCCCCTCTCCAAAGACTTCCAGACAATGTCAGCAAGGATTGGACAGATAACTTCTGCACATCCTACTAAAAGAGGTGTAGGGCCCGGATCCAAACTACAACTAGTTGGTCGCATTGTTTGGATGATCTTCACAATGTCCCCGAACTCCGGCCGGCAAAAATCTAATCAGACAGACCAAGGACATGTCACTTCTCGTCGACCACCGCAATCCCCCATAGGAGAGGTCGGACTGATGCCGGACCTGATGCTGGCAACCTTATCTGCAAAAACCGAGCAAACTCCTTACATCTTAGCTGAGAAAAAGTGTCTCTGGGCTGAAGACAGATTGGATTGCACAATCTGCCCACAGTCCGGAAAAGCTGAGCCGGTCAATTTTGTGCAGCAGAAATCTCTCTGGACAGAAATTCTGCCTTCTTACGAGTGATTTCTGATTGATAGCCATCATAATGTGCCATCAACTTAAGCCTGTCAGCATCAAGGCCCGACTTCCGCAAGGCTCTCTCCAGTCTTCGGCCAACTTGCCTTAACTCCTTCAAGGAGCCATGAGCCAGGGCTCCTTGGACGGAAGCGAGAGAAGCTAAACACGAACAGGAGCAATTTTGTCCAGAGCATCTCCCACAACCTTATTATAGGCTAATACAAGATCATCTGGACTCATGCAGTCAAATATATATATATATATATATGCTAGTGGTAAGCCAATCATCCTGATTTCTCACGGTCCTTGTTATCTCCCCTTAAATAAATCAGATTGTTTGTTTTGCAAAAGTACCCTGGCTGGGTTGTGTTTTACTGGTGATACACTGCACAGTGAATATTTGATGACTGTACCTTACTTTCCAGGGGTTCCCCGGAGTGAGCTGAGTGGATCGAGCCGGGGGTAAGTGTTCAGAGTGAGAACATTGTAGTTGAACTGTGTGAGCCACTAGTGGGAAGAAGGGGGGGGGGTTGCAGCAACCCAGAGGGCTGTGACCAAGTGGACCTTGACTGTTTTAACCCCGATCTCTGGGTGGAGGCACCTGTCAACGGATCTGGGCCCCTCACCCTGCCCCAGCTGAGGCAGGTAGGGGTAGTAGCCCTTAGGATAGCGCCTCCTGGGGGTTACAAATTGGAGGCACTGCTGGGATTAGCATCCCCTAGTGGCCAAGTGAGTGAAGTGCATAAAAAATGGAAAAGCTGACGGGGAAACTGGAAGGGGATATTATGGCAAAAATTAAGTTGGACCCTATTAAGACAATGGTACACAAACTGATGGGGTGGGCCGAAGCCGAAGAGCTGGACCCTCAGAGAATTGTGCTACTATTATACGTGCCTCTGGGAACCCCGACGGCTGACATTGTTTCTACAGCCGAGCATGTTAAATGTTTGGGCAAAGTGGAGGTGAAGGGGTGGATGGCTGACCTGCTCGATCAGACCCTGCAGGTGCTACTTCTGTGCAGTGTGGCCATTGACCCCGAGAGGGTACCTCCAGTGATTTACCCGGAGGGTGCCCCACAGAGGTGGAGGCTTGTTCATATTCAGAGTGGGTCAGTTACTCCTGGGGGTTCCCCCCAGACTAATAGTTTTAAAGATAAGCTGCTTAAATTGCTGGCTGTGGAGGGGAGGACTACCCAGGAGTTGCTGCAAGCACTGGACCTGTCTAGTGACATCACCCCTCAGGTCTCCCCAGGTACCTCCCCCTGTCCCCCTAAGAGTTCTATTTTGGCTCCGCCGCCCTTAGTGGTCCCCCCTATACAGCTCGATTCCTACCGTAGGCTAAACCTTTTTTCTGGCACAATGCCAGTGCCTTCAGGGGAGGATGACTTGGAAGCATGGATGGACTACGCCACCCCCTTAGTTCAGGAGTGGCAATGCTCTGAGGGGGAGAAAAGAAAGTGATTGATGGAGAGTCTGCGGGTTCCCCGCTTTAGAAGCCATTAGGTTCTTGCGGGCCACTAACCCGGAAGCCACCGCAGCAGAGTATCTTTCTGCTTTGGAGGGAGTGTGTGGGAGTACAGAGACTGGGGATGACTTATTATGGAAATTCAAGTCTGCCAAGCAATGGAGAAATGAGAAACTGTCCACCTTTGTCACTACGCTGGAGCGGGCCTTGCAAAAGGCCTATAGAAAAGGGGGGATCACAGCCACGGCCTTGAACCAGGTCAAGTTGGAACATGTTTTGAAGTCTGCTAGATTTTCTAGTGTGATATTGTTAAAACTTAAGTTGCATGATAGACGGGCTGCCCCGCCTGAATACTGTCAACTGATGAAGGAAATTAGAGAAATGGAGACGGATGAGGAGGGGTGGGAACCCTATGTGGGAGCTGTGAACCCAAGCTGAACCCCTGAGTCTAGTGCCCCTGAAGAGACCCACCCATCAGGAAGGCTTGATGTGTCCCCAGGCTTTCAGGGTGATGTGGGGGTGCGTGCTATTTCCTCTGATCCCCAAGTAGAAAGTGAGTTGAGGGCCGAGGTCAGATATTTACGAAAACTGGTGAGGGACTTGATGCAATCCACTATCCACCCTGTTAGGTCTGGGGAACCTGAGTTATCTAGAAACCAATGCCCTGGCCCAGGGGAACCCCCTCACCCCCCGGAGGGTCCCCAGCAGACAAGGTACTCCCCTCCCAATAGAGACCCCCGGGACCCCAAGTTTTGTTACCATTGTGGGGAGGATGGACACTTTCAGTCTGAGTGCCAGCTGCCGGAGAATTTAAGAAAAGTCAACAGCAAACTGATCACTTGGCATCGCAGGACCCACGTCAAACCCCCCAGGAAGAGCTTTGTGACCCAGGCCAATGCCCAAGCAACTGTCAATGCTGCACCTCCTGAATGGTCTGATGTGGTCGGGCCCTCGATAGAGGCCCCAGTGCGAGTAGATGGGATTCCCACCCGAGCAGTATTAGACAGTGGCTCTCAGGTAACCATCATGTTTCAGGACAGGTATCAGACACACCTACCTGAGGTGCCACTACAACCCTTGGATGGTCTACATGTATGGGGTCTAAGTGACAAGGCTTATCCGTATTTGGGGTATATCTGGGTCTGGTTATCATTTCCCACTTCTATGGCTGGAGTGGACTAACAGGTGGAAACCTTGGCTTTGGTCTGCCCCCCCACTGGACTATATGATGGGGTACCCCTGTTGATTGGGACACATGCTCATATGTTTGGACAACTAGCCCAATTGTGTTCAGAAAAGCAAGCATTTAGAACCAGGCGAGCCCTAAGAATACCTGCTGTGATCCAAAAGGTCGCTGAAGCTCAGAGGAAGGTTAGCCAGGAGGAACCTGAAGGCCCAGTGGGTGTAGTATGGAAAAAGGATCCGGCACCAGTGACGCTTGCCCCAAATGCCCAATATGTTCTGCACGGGGAAGTCCGACTGAGAACAGATGTTAAGAATAAGTTGTTGATGTTGGATGCACCTGGGGAGGGAAGATTACCTGAGGGACTGTTAGTCAAACCCAGTATCTTGCCGGCTAGAGCTCATGCTTACGTCAAGAGGGTGATGGTTCAAGTTCATAATGTGTCCGACAAGGAGATTCGAATAAGAGGAGGGTGCACCCTGGCAAGTGTACATTGTGCGGATACTGCAGTGCTGCCCAACAGCAAGGGTTCAAGGAAAGATGACAGAGTAACTCCCGACTTGTTTGATTTCAGTGACTCCCCGTTGCCTGCTGAATGGAAAGTGAGGATCAGTGAGAAGCTTGCTGAAAGAGACCAGGTTTTTTCCCTGAAAGAATGGGATGTGGGATGTGCAAGGGGCTGAGCACCACATCTGGCTGCATGATGAAAGGCCTTTTCGAGAGAGATCCCGGCGCCTGGCCCCAGCTGACATAGACGATGTGAGGCAGCATTTGCAAGAGATGCTTGCTGCTGGTGTGATACAAGAGTCCCGGAGCCCTTATGCCTCCCCCATTGTAGTAATGAGGAAAAAGAATGGGGCAGTTTGGATGTGTGTAGACTACCGTATCTTGAATCGGTGGACCATCCCAGACCAGTATACTATGCCATTCATACAGGATGCCTTGGATTGTTTAAATAGCAGTAAGTGGTTCTCTGTGTTGGACCTCCGCAGTGGGTACTATCAGATCCCGATGGCCCCAGAGGACCGAGAGAAGACTGCGTTTATTTGCCCCCTAGGTTTCTATGAGTTTATTCGGATGCCTCAAGGGATTTCAGGTGCCCCAGCCACCTTCCAGCACCTGATGGAACGTGCTGTTGGGGACATGAATTTGCTCAAGTGTTTGGTTTACTTAGATGATGTCATAGTGTTTGGCCGCTCGTTGGAAGAACATGAACGTCGACTGTTCAAGGTCCTGGATCGGCTGGAGGATTTCAGTCTCAAGTTGTCTATAGACAAGTGCCAATTCTTTCAGACTTCTGTGAAATATGTGGGCCACGTAGTATCCACCGAAGGCACAGAGACTGACCCTAGCAAAGTGGAGGCTTTGACCACTTGGCCTCAGCCCAGGAATTTGAAAGAGCTGCAACGGTTCCTGGAGTTTTGTGGATATTATAGGCGGTTTGTCAAAGATTATTCTCGAGTGATTTGCCCCCTCCTCAACCTCACTCAGGGGTACCTTCCCACGCACAAGAAGTATAAGAAAGTTGTGCACTCTGAGACGGAGAAGAAGTATTTTTGGCCAAATGAAGTGTTTGGAAACCGCTGGACTACTGAGTGTGAGGAAGCTTTCTGTGACATCATATATCAACTTACCCATGCCCCAGTGCTGGCCTATGCTGACCCGGCCAAGCCGTACGTTCTCCATACTGATGCCAGTCTACAAGGATTGGGGGCTGTGTTATATCAGGAGCACTCGAACGGTCTGAGACCTGTAGCTTTTGCCAGCAGAAGTCTGACTCCTTCAGAAAAGAATTATCCAGTGCACAAACTAGAATTCCTGGCTCTGAAGTGGGCCATTGTTGATCAATTTCATGATTATTTGTACGGTGCCAAGATATTTGTAAAGACTGATAACAATCTTCTGACTTATGTGCAGACCTCAGCCAAGTTGGATGCCACTGGCCATAGGTGGCTCTCTGCATTGGCCACCTACGGCTATGCTGTTGAGTACAGAGCAGGCCTAAACCATATAGATGCGGATGCTCTCTCTCGGAGACCTATGCCACACACTGACTGGGTCAGGTTGTCAGAACCTGACATAAGAGCCCTGTGCCAGAAGTTTGACAAGGAGGAACAGGTGTCTCCTGATGCTGTAGACTGCTTGGTGGATTGCTTGGGGCCATCTGAGAACTGCATACCTGCTGCCTACTGTCATTTTTCTGCCTTAGACACTAGTTCACTGCCCCAATTCAACAATGATAGTCTCCAACGGGCTCAATCCCAAGACTCTATGATAAAAATGGCTGTGGAGGCTTTGCAGGCCAGGAGGGACGTGTCCAAGTTGCGGTCCACTGACCTGAGAACTGCCTTGTTATACAAAGAAGGGCCAAAGTTAAAGCTGATTAACTAACTCCTATACAGAGAGACTGTGGATAAGGAGGGCCGGGTAGACAAACAACAACTGGTGCTGTCCGTTGCTCTTAGAGAGCTGGTTTTGAAGTCCCTGCATAATCACATGGGGCATCTGGGCATAGACCGAACTCTTAACCTGGTACAGACCCGATTTTACTGGCTGAAAATGAGTACAGATGTAGAGCAGTATGTCAAGAACTGTGGCCGCTGTTTGCAGAGAAAAGCCCTACCTCAGAGGGCTGCCCCCATGGTCAATATCACCACTAGTGCCCCTATGGAACTGGTCTGCATTGATTTCCTGAGTTTAGAACCAGATCTGAAAAATATCAGTAACATATTGGTAGTCACTGATCATTTTACCTGGTATGCCCAGGCCTTTCCTACTAGAGTACAGAAAGCAACCACGGTGGCTAAAGTACTCGTGGAGAACTTCTTTGTCCACTATGGGGCCCCCCAGAGGATCCACTCCAACTAAGGGAGGGACTTTGAGAGCCACCCGATTAAAGAAATGTTATCTTTGTGGGGAGTACGAAAATCAAGAACCACCCCATACCATCCCCAGGGAGATCCCCAACCTGAAAGATTTAACAGCACCTTGCTTGATATGTTGGGCACACTGCAACCCAAAGACAAGCCCAGATGGAGCCAGCAGATCAGCACACTGGTTCATGCTTATAACTGCACCAAAAGTGATGCCACTGGGTTTTCCCCGTACAGGTTGATGTTTGGGAGAGAAGCTAGACTGCCAGTGGATGTGTGTTTTGGGGTTTCCAAAG
This sequence comes from Neoceratodus forsteri, assembly GCA_016271365.2. NCBI lineage: Eukaryota > Metazoa > Chordata > Ceratodontiformes > Ceratodontidae > Neoceratodus > Neoceratodus forsteri. The sequence continues at coordinate 1,178,624,554 of CM057450.1, read as the reverse complement.
CAGAAAATCATCTACAGTATGTACAGAAGTTGAAGGCCCAATTGAACCATGCCTACCAACTGGCTCAGGCTATGGCTGCTAAACGAAACCTGGCCAACAAGGAGAGGTATGATAAGAAAGTGAAGACAATGGAACTGAGAGAAGGGGATAGAGTGCAATTGAGGAATTTGGGACTGCATGGCAAACATAAGATTGCTGACAGATGGCATCACCTCCCTTATATTGTGGGAAAACTGGCAGATTTACCTGTATATAAAGTGCGGCCTGAAAACAATTCAAAAGATGTGAAAACTATACACAGAAATCATCTGCTGTCAATTGGGCAAATCTTGATTGAAGCTGAACATCTTAATGCCCCCCCACTCCAGGCCTCTGACTAGATCTGCTGCCAAGAAAAAAACCAGACCACTTGATTCTTCAGCAAGCCAAACAAGAGAGCCTTGTCCAAACTCCTCTGATGAAGATGATCGTCAATCTATGTCTGAAGACAATGAGAATAACATTGAATACTATCCCTCTTATGAACTGAGCCAACTGTTTCGGGACAATCCCCTTGTTAACTCTGGAGATGAGGTTGGACTTTCTGGACTGTCTGAGCCCCCAACTTTGTCCCTGGAACCAATGCTCCCAGAAGATGCAGTGAGTGGCCCCCAAGCTGAAGGGATGGGGTCATTGAGCCTGGCTGAACTGTCTGATTTTTCAGAAGAAGGGAGTGATGTGGGGGAACAAGCCAGTGATATGCCGGAACCTGAAGAATATTTTGAGTGCCCTGATAGTTCTTTACTAGTGCCTGAACAGTCCCCAGCTGAGCCAAGTAGTGTGGGTCCTGATGTAGAGGGCCATGCCCCCGAAAATACTATGAGCACTGTGTCCCCTTCCCCTATGGAGATCTCCCCTATTAATCTCGATGAGGCTGAATCAGAATCGGGGCCTGTAGCAGGGTTTTCCGAGACCCCTAGACGCTCCAGCCGAGAAGTACGGCCTGTAGTAAAGTTGAGTTATGAGTCTCTGGGTCAGCCTGTGGCCTTGCCCCTAAATGAGGTCCATAAAGGGATGTATGTGTCCCCGAGCTCCTTGCCCAAGCTAGCCTTGGGGGATAACTCCAGCTTGTTGGTATTGCCCTTCGAGTGTGGTGCCCCTGCTTTAGGTAACCCACCAGTAGCTGATAGGAAGGGGTCCCCTCTGTCCAGGTGTCATGGGCAGGAACTAATAACCTGATGTAAAAAGGGGAACAGAGTTATGTGTGTGGATAATATTGCATAATGAACTGTAAACACAGTAGCAATGCATGAAGTATAAAGTGTGATATAATATTACCTGAACTGTGTGTCTTAAAGTGATTTAAGGGTAACTACTTGACGCGGATGCCAAGTTCTTTCCAGGCCAGGAAGGGTGTAACCCCCCTACAAATGGGGGTTCCTAAAAGTCTTCCCGGAGCCTGCCTAGATGCTCCATGCCCGATTGGTGTTCGGCGTAAGGCCGCTAAATGTGGGATTTGTGAGTGCTTTTAAAGCCTCCCCGTACTATCGCTTTAAGAGCCGTCTGCTTGCAGGCACAGTCACTGTTTATGAGGGGGACTGTGTGTTTCCTTGCTCGAGTCCCGCTTGAGCTGTACTGTAATTGCCCTTCTTAGTGGTCGCTGAAAAGCGCAAGGGGTGCCCCCTCGACAGGTGTATCTATTTGCCGGAAATTATCTAGAGTGATGGTAAAAATGCAGTTTGTTTAACCTGCTTTTGTTGCAGATGGGACTCTGTGTGCTGTGCCCCTCCATTTTGGACCAAGACATTCTGAAGGGTCCAATAAGGTGTCAGGGGCAGTTAATGTGAAGGATTAAGCGACCAACCAGGACTGGGACTCTAGATGGAGCCGGCTGACCAATGGGAACCTACCTAGTAATCCTGGGAAGTGAAGTCTGAACAAGGGCACCTTTTTGCAGCAATCAAGACAGGTCTCATATCCTGGTGTCTGCAGCCCACCTATGGGATTGGGTGGCACGCGACTGAGAAGATTGGGTCCAACTGCCTGAAGGGCAGATGCGCTGTGACTGTGGAAGAGAGTGGAGCCCTGAGCTTCAGCGCTGTTGAGTGTTCACGCAGGAAGCGCGTGAAAGGCCTGAGGCAGCCATTTTTCTTTGCCAGCGCATCCCGAATACAATCCGCCGGTGTGCGGTCAGAGGAGGCTGTGTATAAACACAGCTACCTACCAGGCTTCACCTGAAGAAGACTGGAGAATCTGCTGAATCGCTCTCGGTCTGTCAGGATGTTTGAAGCTGCAGTTAATCCCGCAATTGCTGTGAGTTCGTTCGGGTCCTGGAAGCAGCTGCCTGGTATGGTACCCCTCTGTTGTTTTCCATATAAATGTGTGAGAAGGCCTTTGAAACTCAGGCTCAACCCTGCAAGTGGTGAAAGAGTGGTTCTCTGTTGGAGTTGTGAGTACTGAATCAGGGTAGCTCCCTGTTAAAGGTTACCAACAAGGGCAAAGTCGTTTTGTTGTATTGCAGACTGTACTAATTGAGCTTTCTGGCTCCATCTGACCTGCTCAGGAATCAAATGCTCATTTGTGTCAGGGCCCCAACCAGCTGCATCGAGGGACTAGCCATTAGGGCTTGGGTACCCATAGACAGTAATTGGTAGGTCAGGCCTGTGCACAGAGCCCTAGGTAGTCAAATATATATATATATATATATATATATATATATATATATATATATGCTAGTGGTAAGCCAATCATCTTGATTTCCCCCGGTCCTTGTTATCTCCCCTTAAATAAATCTGATTGTTTGTTTTGCAAAAGTACCCTGGCTGGGTTGTGTTTTACTGGTGATACACTGCACAGTGAATATTTGATGACTGTACCTTACTTTCCAGGGGGTCCCTGGAGTGAGCTGAGTGGATCGAGCTGGGGGTAAGTGTTCAGAGTAAGAACATTGTAGTTAAACTGTGTGAGCCACTAGTGGGAAGAAGGGGGGTGTTGCAGCAACCCAGAGGGCTGTGACCAAGTCGACCTTGACTGTTTTAACCCCGACCTCTGGGTGGAGGCACCCGTCAATGGATCTGGGCCCCTCACCCTGCCCCAGCTGAGGCAGGTAGGGGTAGTAGCCCTTAGGATAGCGCCTCCTGGGGGTTACAGAAGAATGATGGGTTTTGCTTGGATGGGCCTGACCTACAGCCTACATAGAAACATAGAAGTTGACGGCAGATAAGGACCGCAAGGCCCATCCAGTCTGCCCATTTCTTTTTCTACCTTATAAATGTGCCATCGGCCTTTGCTATGTCAGTGACCTATCTATTCATAGTCATTTGTATTGCTCCCTTATGCCTATCCCATGCCTGTTTGAAGCCCTGCACTGTATTCATAGCCACTACTTCTTGTGGTAAGCCATTCCATGCATCTACCACCCTTTCTGTGAAAAAGAATTTCCTCACATTCCCCCTTAATCGGCCTCCTCTAATCTCATGCTGTGTCCTCTTGTCCTGCTATTTTTCTTATATTTAAACATGTTAGACTCTTTCACCTTGTTTATGCCCTTAAGGTGTTTAAATGTCTCGATCATATCACCCTCTCCCTCCTTTGCTCAAGGGTATACATATTGAGCTCCGTTAATCTGTCCTCATATGTCTTCTGATGCAGTCCCTGCACCATTTTGGTTGCCCTTCTCTGGACTGCCTCAATTTGGTTAATGTCCTTGTGAAGGTGTGGCCTCCAACACCGCAGTACTCCAGATGGGGCCTAACCAATGTCTTGTACAGAGGATTATTACCTCCCTCTTACGACTTGTGATACCCCTACTAATACACCCTAACACCCCCCTAGCCTTACCTACTGCTTTAGAGGTCTGCTTGGACGATTTCAGGTCATCAGTGATGATGATGCCCAAGTCTCTTTCTTCCTTTGTGACTGCTAGCAACTCCCCTCCCAGCCTATAAGTGGCTTCAGGGTTTCTCTTCCCTATGTGCATGATTTTGCACTTCTTTGCATTAAATCCCAGCCCCATGTGTCTGGGAGATACCCAACAGTCAGTGACAACCTCATCCTGAATTGATACTGATCTGAAAAGACAAGGTTATTCTTGCAAAGTGTAGAATGAACATTTCACTCCTAAATGAAACATTTGAGCTATCCTGTCAAATGCTGTAAAATGCATTAATAATGAGAGCTGGATGCTCTGGGGATGTGTGAGGGTGGAGTCTGTGATTCTGGCCCCACAGTGGCACTGCCACTCAACCCAGGCCAGTATCATGGTACCCTTATAATTCTCCCACCAGGGGGGGCCACACCAGAGTCTGTGCTGTCTGGGAGGGCAAGATACTATGACCTAAGGCACTACTTTTAGCAGAGTTCCAGTGTGAAAGTGGCTTACTGTTACTGAACCCAAGTTTATAGGGTGATATGAATTGATGGTATAACAGTTCTTTTTTTTATCAGTATGTAACCCCCCTACAAATGGGTGTTCCCGAAAAGTCTTTCTTGAGCTTGCCTAAATGCTCACTGCCAGGCTGGTGTCCAGCGTTTTAGCCGTTTAAATGTGATTGCCAGAGAGTGCCTGTATAGCCTCTGTGTACTGTCTCTTTAACAGCTGCCTGGATTGCAGTCATAAATAATCTGAGTGGGAGCTCTGTTGAAAGTAGTGGTGGGTGAAGTGGCCCCAATTCACTCTGCGAAGTGATCCGCGGAGTGAAGGCGAATTCGTGGAGTGCTCCGCAACGCGAAGTGGAGTACTTCGTGTTATAATGGGTAACGCAAAGTCCATTGAAAACAATAACTTCGCATTACTCCGCCTTCCCATACCACTACTCCACCAATTCTTAAGAAGAAGTACATTGAAAACAAGGTACTCCGCCTCACTTCGCCTTGTTTTTAAGCTCCAAAGGCGAATTTTGCAGTGATTCATGGGATTTCAGGTCACATGGGCTCTAGATTGTTCTGCACAGCCTCAGTTTGGGGTAGTGTGTGTATAAAGCTGTAGGAGACAATCTGCTCTGAGAGCTCTGTGATTCAAACCTTCTAAAAACTGTTAAAAAAGCCTTTTGGGGTCATTTGTTTTGCTGAAACTTTAGCTCATCGATTATAGGAAACCCTCCTGTGCTCATATCATCGAGTTTATTGTTTGTGTGTGGATTTTGAATGTTAATGTACAATATTCAGTTTGTGAACTGAGAGACAGTGGAAGTGTGCTTTGGGGGAGGGGCGTATCTGTGGTGTAGGTAGATTAACTTGGAGAAAAAGACAGTGCTTTCTGTTTTGGTGATATTTTTCTTGTATGACTGTGTTTATGTTAACACAGTAATATTTTCAATAATTCTTGCCATTTTTTTGCTGATTGTTGTGGTGCAGCAGTGCATAATTTTAGTTTGTTTAAAATATGTGGTTATATTACTGAATTTTTCAATTTGCTACACATTGCTTAGTGTGTGTGTGTGTGTGTGTGTGAGTATGTGTGTTATGCGTGTCATCAAATCAGACACCTTTTATTGTGCCACATAATTTCAGCAATGTGCACCTGCTATCCACTGCAGCTGTATAATTTTTGTACTTCTTTGTGGTATCTTTACTAGTACTAGTGACTGTTACTGCAGCACTGCAGTACACTGCCCCCGTGGCCCGCCCCAACTGGCAAAGGAATTCTTTTCCAGATTTGAATTTCTGATGGTGAGCATTAGTTAGGTGTTGTGCCTTTGCATCTGCATCTCTTCAGTTCACAGCGCAATCTTAATCTGTCTGTGCATTTGCATCTCTTTAGGTCCCAATCTCCATCTCTAACTTAAGTCACATTTGTTTCTTTGGCTTCCCTTCAGAATACTGGACAGGTGTGGTGCATAATTCTGAATGAACATTGTACTTATTAATATGTGTTTTTAAGTCAGGACCATCATCACGCATCACTCGTGATACAAATCACATTCTTCATCATCACGGTGACAAATGCAGTCACAAATCACAATTTACGATCACATCATGAATCACAACATTAATCTTTTTTAATAGTTACTTGGATGTATTGTAAGCCTGTTTTGTAGTATCTCTCCATGCTTCACCACCCAACCATTGTACTCATTAATGAGTGTTTTTAAGTTGGGGAGTTTTGTGCCACACCTCATTGGGGCCCGTTGAAGTACAGCCGTAGGCATTCACGTTTCTTTATCATCACGGTCACAAATGCAGTTACAAATCATGATTTATAATTACGTCACGAATCACAACATTAATTTTTTTTACTAGTTACTTGGATGTATTGTAAGCCTGTTTTGTAGTATCTCTCCAGGCTTCACTATCCCACCATTGTACTCATTAATAAGTGTTTTTAAGTCAGGGATTTGGACAGTGTCTGCAGTACATACATAGACTGGAAAGAAGACTGACTGCACACATGCAGTTTAGTACAGTATACTTGCACTGCTCAGAATACAAAGTGTCACGCATACGGAAGACAACAAAAAAGGGCATAATAACATACAAGGGTTGGGGATGGTGGAGAAATACATTTTATAACACAGCAAGGATGGTGTGGGGGGCACATGGTGTGAGAAAAAAAAATGTGGGATCCCATGGTGATCCAGCAGCAGTTCCAGCATGGACATAATTTGCAACTGATGTCCCTCTGTGCAATCCTGGTGGAGCAGCAGGTGCTGCTGTGGCCCTCCTCTTCTTAGGGATGGCCCCATGCACAGCTGCACCCTCTACCACAGAACAGCCAGCAGGTGCATGCATGGTCTGTCCTGTGGCAGCCTGCCACTCCAACTGGTGGCAATTGAGCATATGGCCCCCAGTCCCCAGGTGAGTCCCCTGGGGGCCACGGTGCACCTCCACCTCACATAGGCAGCACTTGACCACACTGCTGTCTCCCCCAACACAGTCCAAAAACTGCCAAACAGCGGAGGTGTGGGGGGGACCAGGCACAGGCAGGGGATGGCCAGATGAACTGGCAGTTGACTGGTCATGGTGCTGAACAGGGATGGGATCCACTCCTGGGTCCGGGGTGGGGGGACAGGCACATCCTGCTCCAGAGAACCTGATGCTGGACTTGGTGGTGGTGGTGGTGGTAGTGGTGGTTCAACTGCCTCAGAGTCAGGACAACAGGCGGTGCTGGTCCTGCTTCGGGGGAACAAACAACTAACTACTTCTAAAGGTAAGAAAAATAAAATTTACAGAAATAACAAATTAAGTAAAAAAGAGTACAGAAAAGACAACAAAATGTAGCTTTTAAAAAAGCTGTTGGGTCTAAATCAAAGTTTAAATCTCCTCCTCGCTCTGATCTCAAAGTATCAGCAGTCACAAAACACACTCCTCTCTCTCCGTCTGCACAGGATAAAGTAAAAGTGTCTGCTTGTATGACTCACTTCCTTCCTGCCTAGCTAAAGAGCATGTGACTTACAGTACAATAAGCCATGTGATGTGGGGCGGGGCTGCCAAATCTGAAACACCAAGTGGATCACTTAGAATCATAATGAGGAACGCGAAGTCCATTAAAAACAATAACTTCACCTTACTTCGCATTGCCATTCTGCCTTAACGTGAAGTGGTAATGACTTTGCATTGCCCACTCCACTTCGCCGGCAGAATTTAAATTCGCTGCATCTCTAGTTGAAAGATCTAACTATTTGCTGAAAATCATTTAGAGTGATAATAATAGTGTAGTTTGTCTAACCTGCCTTCTTTGCAGCAAGGACTGTTTTGTTTATCTCCACAATCTTGGCCCTGGACTGCGAATTGGACCAATCAGTTCTGGTAGGACCTAAAATGGAGCCGGGCTACAGGAGCTGTCTGGAGTCAGAATCTGTAGGAATTGTAGTTTTGGGCTTTTGGCGCCTTTTTGCACCTAAAGGGGGAACCTTTGTTGTGACTGACAAACAGATTATCCAACCAAGCCTTTTGGATTCTTGGGAAAGTCCCTGGCTTGCTGGCAGTTGACTCGCATCTCGGTTGGGAGTTGAAGAAGCAAAAGGCTTGAGACAGTCAAGCAGCTGTTTGAGTAGTTTTGCGCGGAAGAACTGTGGAAAGGCCTGAGTTGTGGCCTGCATGTCTGCCTGCTGCCCCTGAGAGGGAGAGAAGAGAATTATTTTGGATTAAATCCAAGTTTGTGAGAATGAAGTAAACCACTGATTTTTTACCAGGCTCATACCTGAAGAAGACCAAAGATTTGCTGAATGCATCGGCCTGTCAGGATTTCCAGCTACCCCTAAACTCCTGGTGTGTGCAGAGACTTTGCGATTGTAACCAGAGAGTGGTGTGCCTGGTATAGTAGAATCCCTTACATGTAAATATGCTGTGTGTTTATAGTGGGTCATGATTTGGTTCCCCACTGTGTGAACTGTGTTCTGCTTGCTGGAAGCTTTATCCACCCTAATCGGACTGAATCCGTGTTCATCTCCATTCGGCCTGGGCCATGCCACGCTGGCCCTGCCAGACTACCCCACTGCACAGAGAAAGCCACCGATGATAGACCTGCCTGGGGATCAGCCCCCTGCTCCACGCTTGAACAGGAACGATGCCTCGGCGAATCGTGTGGGCCCTGCCTCTCCAGCACTCCAGATTAACCACCTGCTGTCTTGATTTTTGTCCAGCCTGTGTCCAGTCTTGGATATCATGAGTAATCATCAGGGTAGCTCCCTGCAACAGCAGCCTAATATAAAAGTGTCATCTGATTGTCTTGTTGTTTTCGTTTCACGAACTGAGCCCTCCGGCTCCGGGTTACAAATGATGTGTGTTGTGCATGTTGTTTTTTTTCCCATCACAGGGCCCCAACCAGCTGCAACATTCCTGGCTAGCCCACTATTCTCCATCTGGGTACCCAGAGTGTGTGACTGTTTATGGACCCTGAAGTGCATACATAACTGTTTGATTGATAGAGCCTTTAAGCAACTTAACCTGATTATGCCCCGTCCTTGTTCAAGTCCCTTAAATAAATCAGATCTAACTTTTTTTTGCATTTACCCTGACTGTGGTTCCAGTTTGTGCAAGAGTACTGTACTGCTGTTATTTGCTGTGTATGACCTTGTTTTACAGGGGGTCCCCATGGCCGGGCCAAAGGAAAGCCCTGGTGGTAAGTGCAAACAGTGTGGGTACTTATGTGGTGTATCTGAGGTATTGTGAAAGTGATTATTATTTATTGTTCCAGCCACTAGTAAGGAAAGAGGGGGGTTACAGTGTCCCAGAGGGCTGTGCCCAGGTTAGCTTCACCACTATCAACCCTGACCTCTAGGTGGAGGCACCCATTTCAGAACTCAAGCAGGCAGGGGTAGTAGCCCTTGGGATAGCGCCACCTAGAGGTTACAAGTATACTGCCAAAGATGTTGGCCCCTCAACCAACCCTCACCACAAATTTAGGTGGGAGGAGTGAGTCCAAAGGGATCCTGGAGGGGGGTAGAAGGGTACAGTTTTACTCCTTGATCTAGTTGAGCCTGTTGCCACTGGGCAGGGACTCAAGCCTATTGATCGTCTGTTGGGGGGGAGTGGTCCTGGTTGTTCAGGTACAGTTCATGGAGCCAGTTGCTCTGGGTTTGTGGAGGGGGGGAAGGAAGATGCTGGATGGGGGATGATGAGGAGGCCCACGGTCCTGTGAGGATGACTGTGTTTTTGTGTTGAAGATGTTTTTAAACTTAATATGTTTTTGGTTTGCAGCGCGAGAGGGGTGGGGCAGTGGAAATCTGGTGGTGGGGGTTGGGGGGTGAGTGGGGGCCTGGTTGACACGGGACATCGGTTACCACAGATGCTCACGGGTATTTTAAATATTTCGATGTGGAATGTCAGTAGATTAAAAACAGTCATAAAAAAAGGAAAAGAATTGGCCTATGTTAAAAATGTAAAAGTGGACATACATTTTCTTCAAGAGACTCACATGGATCTGGAGGAAGCCCTAAAATAAGAAACATCCTAGAAAGGTCAGCTGCTGGCAATAGGGTTTATGACCAAGGCCAGGGGAATAGCAATGTGTTTCTAGCCTGAGATCTGTAGCAAAGTGCATCACCACATTGCTGAGCCACAAGGCAGACACCTCACTGGTGGAAGTAGGGGGTGGCAACTCACAGGTGTAGCTATCTATGGGCCTAACTTCAATTACCCAGACTTTTTCTCAAGCTCGCCATCACACTGGTGGATTTTCCAGGACTGACCATTGTGGGTGGGGACTTTAATTCCCCCTGGGAACCCAATCTTAGAAATATAGAATCTGTTGGCAGATAAGGATCTTACGGCCCACCTAAGTCTGCCCATTTCCCTACTCATTGCTGCAGTCCCAGATCCTATTTGATCTGTGGCTCTCCTGCTTTGCACATCTCCAGGGTACCCATATGTCTGCCCCATGCACTCTTGAACCCTCGTATTGTTTTTGCACCCACCACTTCTGCTGGAAGGCTGTTCCACGGCTCCACTGTCCTCTCAGTGAAAAAGTACTTCCTAACATTACCCCTGAGCTTCCACCCTTCAGCTTCATATCATGCCTCCTTGTTCTTGTGCAGAGTTTTCTCTGAAATATGCTTTCCACCTATACTCTGTTTATTCCTCTAAGATACTTGAAAGTCTCTATCCTATCTCCCCTCTCCCTTCTTTCCTCCAGTGAATATATATTAAGGTCTTTAAGTCTTTCCTCGTAGGGCTTCTGGTACAGTCCATGTACTATCTTCATTGCCCTTCTGTGGACTTCCTCTATTTTGCTAATGTTCTTCCAGAGATGTGGTCTCCAGAACCGGACACAGTACTCCAGCTGAAGCCTCACCAGTGATCTGTACAGTGGCATCACCACCTCTTTCCTCCTGCTTGTTATGCCCTTCCCTATGCACCCCAACATTCTGTTTGCTCTCCCCACCACTTTTTCACACTATTTGGTCACTTTCAGGTCATCAGATATGATAACCCCCAGGTCTTTTGCCTGACTTGTGGTGGCCAGAATTTCCCCACCCATCCTGTGCTCCTTCCTTGGATTCCTGTGACCCAGGCACATGATCTTGCACTTTTTAGTATTGAAACTCAACTGTCAGACACCTGATCGCTCCTCTAATAGGCTTAGGTCCTTTCTCATTTTTTCCACCCCCTCCAGTGAGTCCACTCTGTTGCAGATCTTGGTGCCATCTGCGAAGAGGAACACCTTTCCCTTCAGACACTCTGCAATGTCACTAATGAAGACATTGAATAGGACTGGTCCCAGCAATGACCCCTTTGGTACCCCATTGGTCACCTCCCTCTCCTCAGATTTCATGCCATTTACCACCACCCTCTGAGTCCTGTCCCTTTGCCAGTTGCTAACCCACTTTACCACCATAGGACCCACTCCCAGGCTCCCCAATTTTAATCTCCTGTGTGGGACGGTGTTGAAGGCCTTGCTGAAATCTAGGTAGGCTATATCCACTGTCTCTCCATGATCTACCACTCTGGCCTTGGACCAGTCAGCCTCGTTGATCCTAAACCCTCCTTGGGGTTCAGCTGCACTCCCAACAAATGGCAACAGAGAGGAAACTGGTTTACTCCCCCAAAGATTCCTGAATCCCACAGGAAGGGAATATTCCTTTTTCTCCCATGCCCATTTACTGTATACAAGAATTGACACAGCTCCAAAACATCCAGTTGCCAAGTATGGGCCGCTGCTAGAATCAGACTATGCTCCTTTGATAGTGGTGCTAGGACATGGTGCCGAGCCCATCTCCAAGGCAGTGGAGGCTGGATTCTGGCACAAACCCATTAGTGGGTGGCCCAGGAGAAGGGAGAAGGTGGTTGGGCACTTTTTTTATAGGCCTGGATAACTTATCTCCTCTGGTGCATGAACCTCTGCCTCTATGAGACATTTCACTGGGGTTGGCAGCGCTCATGGGCAAGCCATTTGAATCTATGTACAAATGTTATGAAAGATCACCTTCCTGATGGCCATCATGTCAGCCAGAAGAGTTGGTGAGCTCCAGTTCTCACACTGGAATCTCCCTATCTGGTTTTCCACATGGACAAGGTTTAAGGTTACCACCTGTCCTGATTGTCGCAGGACAGTCCTGATTTGGGCAGCTGTGTCCTTCAAAAAAAAAACATGAAAAATACTACATGTCCTCACCTTATAGCAGAAAAAAAATGTTTCTAACTTTCCTCTAAATGTTTCAGAAAACTATAATACTTTAAAAAGAAACAAATAAAAAAAACTACAACACTTAGTCTTAATTCTGATTATTTGGAGTACACAAATCTGTTGCATTGGTTGAGGTTACATATTGTCCTGCAAAAAATCACGTTTTAGTAAGAAATGCCCCACTTTGAACTTCTTAAAAGGTAACCCTAACAAGATTAGATACTTTATTTAGACAGATAGATACTTTATTTCTAAAGCATCCAATTTCAGAGACTCTGGGCGCTGTACAGTATAAATCAGCACAATTTTAAAATCGTACAAAAAACATAACTAAATTTGACCGGAAGTATTTCATTAATCTGCCTATCCCACTTAAAACAGATATAAATTAATCAGTAAAAGCTTGCTGAAACAAATATGTCTTTAGACCCTTTTTAAAGGCTTTTACTGAGGGAGCCTCCCTCAAATATCCAGGCAATGAGTTCCACAGGGTAGGCGTGGCCGCCGAGAATGCCCTGTCCCCAGAATGCCACAACCTAACTCTGGGAACTCCAAGGAGGCCTCCCCTGGCAGAATGGAGTGCCCAGGGCAGTCGGTAGGGGATAAGGAAATCTTGCAGATAGCCAGGTCCCCTTTCGTGCGGGGTCTTTCCGGTGCTGCATCCACTACAAAACTGTCCTACTTATCATTATTTTTGGCCTTACCCCTTCCTCTCTCTCTCTCTCTCATCTCATCATTGCCTGCTCCTTACCTCACACTCTCGATTCCTCCAACTCTAGACATGTTTCTGTCCCATGTATCTTCTCAACCATTAGTGGGTGGTCCTTCAGCCTCTCTGCATCTACTATCTGAAATAATATTCCTCCTCTCTCTCTCTCTCTCTCTCTCTCTCTCTGTCTCTCCGTCTCTCTCGCTCTCCATCTTTATGATGACTTTATTCTTAAAATCTCTCTTCAAAACTCACCTTTCTTCTTGCTTCTGAGTCCTGAGCCACTGATTAGTTCTATCTTCACTTTTCTGTTCCATGATTCCTTAAGGTATTGTTTTGTTTATTGACTTGCACTGCCATGTACTTTGATGGATTCATTTTGTCAGTTGTTCTGTATCATGGTTTGTAGCTCTATAGTGTTGCTTATTCCAGTTTTACTGTGTTCATCTTTCAATTGTTCAGATATTATAAAATTGTATATTTTCTTTCTGGTGTCCCTCTACCTTTTAATAATGTAAAGTATTTTGGGATACATGTGTACGATTATATTAGATTAGATTTTATTGATAACCAGATAGATCTGATGAGTTAAGATAGCCCATTTTCACGAGTGACCAAGATCAACAATGCAAAATGACAAAATTTGGAAAAAAAATACTATATAAAATAAAATTGAATTACTGTATTATTATAACATCTGACCTGGATTTGAATCATGACATACTGGCTACTAGACCTCACCTTCATCCCACTCCACCCCCCAAAATTGTTTAAAGGAACTTGAATGTTGGATCTTCCTTTCAGGTTACACATACAGAGTTCTCCAGCATGAAGGCCTTTGCTTTGTTTATTTCTTTAATACATTATTCAGAATGGTAAATTTTGTGGGACTGGTGGGGGCTATGTGCCCATCTGAAATGATGAGCTCAAATCTTGAGGGAAGGTCTGACTGGCAAGCATTTATATCCCGCTACCAACTTTCCATTGCTTGACACTAGTGTTGGATATAGAGACAGTTGCTCACCTGTATTCCCTGCCAGAGAAACAGGTATGAATAAAAGGGCTACTGCAGTCAGTGAGGTGGGTCAGCGGGATAAATAGAGGCACCTAACCCCAAATAATGTATAAAGAAATATTTGTATCTGGTAACTTTCTGCTAATGAAGGAGAAGGTTAGTGTGGGGGGATGTTTGATTTCTTTTGGGGGGGGGTGCTTGTTTCCTGATCATTTCTAGCTTTTCATGGCCTTAGCATTCCTGTAAGAAGGTCATTCTAGACTTGTTCTTCTGAGGCTGGGAGGGTGGGCCAGTGACTTCCTTCATGACTCACAGGAGTACAGGTCAATAGCAACTTGGCACAGGGTGATTTAAACAGTAGGTGGCCAACAATCATCCCCTCACACTCCCAGGAACCAACCAGTTTACCTCTGCAGTGAGCTGGGCCCCATGGCTGAGCCAATTGAATGTGCTCAGTTTTCACGTTTTCTTAAGTGGATAATTTTGGTAGATTTTAAATGGACATTGTCTGAGCAGCTAGTTTACTCTTTTTAATTATTTGCTACTTTGAGGACAGCATTGAAATGCAATTCAGCTATCATTTAAATGAAAATGCCCTTACCTTAAAAATTTGAGGGTAAATTACAGTAACCATCGAATGTGCAGAAATATTAGATGCAACTCCATATTATCTATCTATGCAGCCTTTCGATACTCTGATCCCCAGTGCTCTCCTGTTCATACCTGCTATTCTTGTGTAAATATGACTGACATTTTTGAAGTGATGGTAGGATGTTACACAGTTCATTTTTTCAGTCTGTTTTTTTTTAGCAGTTTTTATTGGTGTTTGCAGGTGTAACTGCCACGGACATGCTGATCAGTGTGACACAAGTCTAAGTCTATACCATTGCTTCTGCCGTCAAGAGAGCTACACTGAAGGAGATAACGTAAGTCCCCAAGGGGGAAGTCAATTATTAATTAATTACACTCCTTAATGATGTTAGATTTTCTTTAGGTAATTTAGTTTCTAGACAGAAGCAGTCAGCAAAAGGGTGGAGGGTCTCCTCATCCTTTTTAGTGATGCAGAACCACATGTACTGCTGGCTTAAAAGGCTTATATTACAGCAATACATAAGCTTTTTTTTTTTTTTTTAGCTGTATAGCACAAAAAATAAGATGTTAAAGACACCTAATTTGGAAGCGACTATTCAAAGTACTGCTCAGGTTACAAAGGTGGCTTAACATCATTAATTGTTCTACAGTGAAAGATATTGCCTACCAAGAATTACATTAAGTAGCTAGAATTACAGCTATTAAGGGGACACTGTCTATGCTTTTTGCATCATATTATTTTTAGTTGAAAACCCACATTTTCTGATTGTTTGCCCTCTGTAAAATTCATTGATGTTGCTGGTTGTTTTATTTGATTCCTTTCTGAGGAGATCTGAATGCTTGCTAATGGTGTAATTATACCCTATCTTGTTTTGTTTTAAATCTTTGAGCTACTCTTATTGCATACTCCCTGAACATTAGAACATCTCCAAACTGCAACCACTCATGATGCTATAGCCTCCTCCCCACCCAAGGCACCATTAGTGGTTGGACTGTGTTGGGGGCATTTCGAAGTCCAGGATAGATTATCTTAAAATCAAGTGGAGTGGACTGGGTGTGGTCTTTCCATTTTATATCCCCAGTGAATGCAAATCAGCCAGGGCATGGTGTTTTTTGGTGATACACAATTTTTTTTCTGCTAAGAACAGGAAGTTTCTTTCCATTTTTTCACCTGTCTCTCTGATTAAGATGGTCCTGGTCAGACTTGTGCTAGACCCAGCCACATTTCTCTTGGTAGTTCTTCAGTGGTACAGCCAGACCTGGCCATTTCTGCAGTGATAAACCTCTGTTTCTTATCCATCCATCCATCCATCCATCCAGGACATCTTTCCATGGTCATTGGTCTGTGGCAGCATCCAGATCTGCCATCCTTCTGACACATGCTTGGATTCGGCTGTCCTCTGGGCAGCCCCACAAACCCTCTAAATAATACACCTCTTCTGTGAAATTCAGCTGTTTTGGGGTTATGGCCATAATATACAGTTGGAGCCATTGACATGTCCGTATCTTGGTTACTCTTTAGTCTACACCATGGACCCAGCTCAGCATATCCTGTGGAACCTGTATTTTTGTCCAAGGCAATGCTTCAGTATTCCTCAGTGACAAATTCACTGCAGAAGGTTTCACCTATGTTACAGCGGGGGTGGGATGCAGTTCTCCTACATGCTCTCACCAATCCACATGTGTTTTTTGTTCTGTGGGTTGCTTCTGGTGTTATTGAGCACAGGGCTGGGACACCTCTGTACAAATTATTTTTTGAAAGCTTTAACTTTTTGTTCTGGTAACCCTTGTTTATGGTGGCCTTGCTGAGGGGGTATTGGAGCTAAAGGTCTTTGGTACAAAGACCTATTTTATGTACTGCTGAGGACTTCTGCTAGCCTTCAGTTGTTTGTCCCATCTGGCCCAGGCTTATTGGGTATGCCAGTCTCTACACAGTGTCACATCAGTTGATTTTTTTTCCTCTCTTCGATCTGCTGCCAGTAGAATTTTTCTGGCACTGTCCTCGGGCATACCACCATGGGTGCAGTCACTTCAGATCTTCTTCTGAAGTTCACTTTCTGTAAAGTTGCTACCTAGAGTACCACATTTAAATTATGCCCTATGCATAGCCTAGTCTTCCTCTCCAACAAGAGTAGGATATGAGCTGTGTGTTCTGCAAGGTCTACTTTCATAGTATAGTATGGGGTTCTCTGATTTCTCAGCCTCCCATGATGGAGTGTTGTAGTGTACTGCTTTAGGAATTTTCCAGTGTATTTTAACTCTGTGGTGGAGATAACCTCAAAGAAAATTGATTCATTACATATTAATAACAGTAGATCTTTGAGAGGCTCTCCTCCAAAGAGCCATACTCCTCCCCACTCCCCCCTTAGAGGACTTTTTTCAATGCACGATCTACTATCAATATTTGTCAGCCTGGGCGTTCTCTGTGCATCACTTCCCCCTACCTCTCCTGTTTCATTGGCAGGAGCTGGTTTTCAGGTTCATACCCATGGATGCAGCTGTTCCCTCTGGGAACCATATTCTTGAGCTGGCTGGTCATGTCTGATGCTTGGTGTGTTTTTTGTACACACTGTATATAGTATTACTGCATCATAGTTTCAGTAACACGTGAGTCTACCAATTCCTCTTCTACTCCTAATATTTTACTTCAATGTCCTGCCCGAGCACCTCTGCCTCCCCCAAGCCACTTTGACTAACAGGTGCAAATAAGTATGTGGATTGTACATAGTATTGATCTCACTGTGTTGTATTTGTTACCTACTTGTATAATCTGGCCAGGATATTCAGAAATGTGCCAGAGGGAGGCACAAGAGGGGTGCAGCACAAGTACAGTGCGCCATGGCGCAATGGGCGCGATATTCAAAGGTTGTGCATGACAGGATATGCCTGCTCAATATGGCTGCATATTGCACGGATGCACCATTGCGCACCCAGGGATGCGCCAAGAAGCATGTCGTGCAGCCCAATAGTGCACCCAGGGATGCGCAGGGGAGCAAGTCAAGGAGCAACACACAGGCATCCAGCAGACAAGGCACAAACCACATGGCCTGAAAGGACAGACCACAGCCACCCCACCCATCCCAAGGTGGAACACCACCAGGTACAAACCCCCATCCACCCCAGATGGAACACACAGCAGCCATGCACACCACTGCAGCATGGCTTCTCACACCAGCTGTGAAGCAGACACAGACACAGACGGTTAACCAAAAATAATGTAATGTAACAATCAAATGTGAACTATGTACAGATATCTAAAACAGATAGGGTAAGAAGGGACCACCCACAGACAGGGAGGTCAGGGAAGGGAGGCAGGTGCAGGAACAAAGGCACGAGAAGGAGACAAGGGAGGGCAAGGGAGGGTACACAGGGAAGGGGATACAGTCCGGCACATGTGCACTATGGGTGTCCCTGCCCCAACGACTGACATCACTGGCATTGGTGCCTCCATCCATGCATCGTCAGTGCCAGCTGCTGTACCACCTGGAGTGTGGTAATTGAAACACGGAGGATCCGCCTGAGGAGCTGTGCATGCGTCTTACTTTGCCTGACACCTAGGACAAAGGAGGGAACACCAAATGAGTGCATGTCCAGAATGCGGCAGCCCACCCACTGTGTGCAGCGGGCATCGGTGACATGGCCCCTGGGCTGACAAACCACCACACGCAGTGAGAGCGCCCATATGAGCTGCCTACCCGGGGAACCACAGCCATGCATAACACTGCACACTAACACCACCCATGTGCAGCACACCACTGCCATGGCGGACAGTCGACACGGCCGTACAGGCAGTTGGCGGTGACACAGCTGGGTCCCAGGTGCACCCACGGCCCACATGCAGCAGCCACCCACATGTGCAACAGCCACAGTGCAGTGCAATGGGCACCACAGGCAGTGCACAGCTGGAGTGTGCCATGCGCACAGAGAGCCGTGTCCCACCCTCACCACCACTGCCCATCCACCACAACATAGAGGCATGTACATGATCCTACCTGCATGCTGAGGCGCACCCTGTGGCTGTCCAGCCACCATGCCTGTGCGTTCTGCAACCGGTGCACCACCCCTTGTGGTGGCCCAACCTGGCCTAGCTGCAGCACCAGCGAGGCGAGCCCGCCTCCGATCTTCAGGGCCTAGGAGGAAAGAATGGAGAAGGACACATCAGCACCGGGCAACACCACAGGGCACCCCCCCTGCACAGTATGACATCCTGCACAGCATGCCAGTGGCACAGTGGCATAGGGCAGCCACAGTGTACCACCACTCCCAATGGGGCGTGCAGCCCCAGCCCCCCCCCAGCAAGGCCAGCCAATGGCACTGCCCCCGAACACAGGATGAAAATGGGCACAGGCACTGTGCACTTACCTGGCCGTGGCACGGCGCCCCTCCGGACGCATGCCTGTAGTGCCTGAAGACATTCTGGGTCCCTACACTGCAGGTCCCTGTACTGGTGCCTGCACTGCTCCCTAGTGCGCCGCACACCTGTGATCTCCTCCAGTGTGTCTTCCACCTCCTGTCACAGCTCAGACTGAGGCCTGTTGAGAGGCACCTGGCCAAATAGGGAGCCAGCATGTGGCACCACCAGAGCCACCAGGTTGACCAGTTCAACCTGAGTCCAGTTCTGTGCCCTTGGTGCTATCCTGCACTGCATGTTCCCAGCTCAACAGTCAATCCAAAATGGCACCCAGCAGCAACTGTGCCACACATGCTGGGGATACACGCCTCGCACACTGTGATGTGCTGCCACCGCCAATCACGCAGTCACGGACTTGCGTGACTCGGGTAATGCAGTGCTTCCACGTGTCGCAGGGCACCTACAAGGGCAGTGGGCACCTGTGGGGTCAAGGGTCAGGCTGCGCACTCTGCACATCAGCGCTATTGGGCATGGCAGGCATGCTGTGCAGTAGGGCCATGTGGCTGCCATAGTACACTGCCCCATTGTGCATGGGTGCCATAGTACTCATGGCACAGGGGCACCATCGAAGGCATGGTGCCAGAGCACCATTGGCTGAGTGGCATCCTAGCACCATAGGACAAACAGCGCATGAGCGCCACATGTGCAGTAGTGGACAGGCGCTGTACTGCCTATCGCACATGTTGCGAATGACACGCCACTGGCGTACATGATGTCCGCACGCGCATGCATGCGGCACATGCTATTGCGCACATCACGTTGCTGCGCCATGACATGTGCATGCGCAACCCCATTGCACAATGCGCAACCACGTGATATTCAGCATAAGTATGCAAATCAGTTGATTAGAATATCCACGGCGCATTGGCTGCAGCATGTCATTACAGTTGCACAAACCCTCATTTGAGTGTGATGCGCTATAAAGGCACCATGGGAATGCACAAGCTAGGAATGGTGTTGCATCCCATAGAGGTGAGTTACACGCTGTGGGACGGTGGTATAGGAGGGTGGGTGGGGACTTAACAGCCCATGCTAACACATGTCACTCTCCACAGGAAGAAGCATGTCCGATCATGAGGAGAGTGAGGAGCATGGGTCTGCATGCAAGCGCAGGCCCAACTTCACCAGGGTGGAGTCAGATACCCTATTTCAGGTGTACCTGGACCAGGAGCTGCTCCTGAGCAGCTCTGCAGGCACCCCACAGGCCTGGGCAACAGCATGGGAGGGTGTGTACCATGCTGTGAACCAGCAGGGCAGCCACCAATGGTTTGTGCAGGAGTGCAAAAGGAAGGTCGGCACGGACCAGAGGTGGATCAAGGAGAAGGTGGCAGCCATCTGGGCAGTGAGTGCTGCCACAGGTAGGGGTCAGCCAGCCCTGCCCAACATTATGCCGCAGGAGGTGATGCTGGCAGCCACCATGCGGTGCAGCGCGGTTGAGGGTGTGCCCAGTGGAGGGTTCCAGACAGGTGGAAGCCCATCACTGCATGGTAGGCATGGCAGAGATGGGGACAGGGGTGGGTGACAGCAACACTAATGCAATTTTGTTCCCTTCCAGTTCCTGAGTGCCTGCATGCGGTGTCAGTAGTGGGGGTGTCCACTGTGGGGGCAGTCCTGGCCCCGGAGGACCGTCCAAGCACCTCCAGTGGGCACCGTAGCCTGGATCAAGTGCAGGACAGCACTGCTGTCCATCCTGATGCCGGTAGTGTGATTGCGGACGAGGCCCTGGCTGTGTTTCAGCGTGATGCCAGGCATGATGTCCTGTGTGCTGATACACAGATTGGGGCAGGGTCCGGATCCGATGACGACAACAACCACATCCCAGACAGTGCTGTCGTGGCTGCAGGGGAGACACCCATACGACAGGCACGACACATCAGTGCAGCTGGTGGCCCGGTGGTGGTTGTCTGCACACCGGCCACTGCAGCAGGTGTAGCCAAGGCTGCGACAGGTGCAGCAACGGATGGCTGTGGTGGTGGTGACTGTGGTGGTGCAGCCACACTGGGTGTTACCCTGCACACAGCGGCCGGAGGGGCAGCAGAAGCGGCCAGATGACATTGAGGGAGGGCCTGGGGCAGTGCCCACCGCCGGTGCACCGCATAGCAGCCAGCCCCAGTAGGGACCCGCTGTGCAGCGCCCACCATCGCGGGGTGCTGGGCCACAGGGTCAGGATACACCCTTGGGTTGGCACAGTGACCCTGCGCCCCAGGGCACTAACCCCTTGGATGAGCACACCCATCTGCTCCAGGTCTCTGTTGATCAGCAGGTGCAGCTCGCGGCAGGGGTGTGTGTGCTCCACGAAGAGCTGCGCCAGGTGACAGAGTGGCAGGACAGGGACTTCGCCCTGCTCTGGCAGAGAAAAGGCAAATGCGGGTGGACATGGCCGCAGTCATGGATCGGCTGACCGCTGCGGTCACAGCTGACCTGGCACCTCTGGTCACCTTGGTGCGTGGCCATCCGCCGCTCACACCATGGAATGCATTCTCCACCCCTCAGGCCCAGCAGCATGCAACCCCCTCGGTATCAATGCCAGGGTCTGCTGTGGGCATTCCCAGCACGCCCAGTGTGGGCATGGTTTGGGGCCTGCGGACACCTGCACGGACACTGTCGCAGTCCTGCAGTGTCACCCTTGGGGGACCATGTGTGACACCCCCTGTGGCTGATGCATAGCCTGCAACCGCTGTGCATTCCCGGCGTGGCCATCCATGTGTCCGCGGCGGTCATGCTACTGTGCGGCATTCCTGAACCGCCGACCTCCGCATACACCATTTGCTGCTGCCCTGTGTGCACATTGGTGTTGTGTGTGTGTGCATCCCATGGCCGTGGCATCTGTGGTTGACCCCAAACATGGCCCATGTGCTCACCCACCCAGCTGCTGGACTCTGTGGCATGTGCATGATGATGCTGGCACAGTGCTGACTGCTACTGTGCAGTGCTGCTCAGCATCTGACACACACCTGGTGGCCACCTCTGGGCGGGAGCATGATGGGTCCTGTGTGTGTGTGTGTGTGTGTCTGTGTGTGTCTGTGTGTGTGTGCGCATGTGTGGTGCGTGGGCCTGTGCTGTGTTCTGCTTCAGTGTCTGTGCCCCACCCCTGTCCAGGCCCCCTCCATCAACCCTGGCACAGGGAATGTCCATGTCTGCCCATCCCCTGGGCCCTGACCCCTGCAAGTGGCAGTGTATACCTACCTGCGTGCTCCATAATGCTCCTCAATGATTGTGTCCCTGTGCTGCTGGGCCATCCGTATCAGCCGGGGATCCCTTCGCCTTGGGGGGGCTGCCCACCACCAGGACCGGCAGCCTCATCGTCCTCACTGCTGTCCCCCTCTTCGACCTCGACAGCTATCCCACAGTCGGTGGCCATGTTGTGGAGTACACAGCAGGCCAGGAATAGGCTGCAGACTTTTGAGGGGCTGTACTGTAGGGCACCACTAGACCTGTCCAGGCAATGGAACCGAGCCTTCAGCAGCTCAAACACCCGCTCGATGATGTTCCGTGTGCTGGTGTGTGCCTCATTGTATTGCTCCTGTGCTGGGGTCGACAGGCACTGGTATGGGGTGAGCAGCTATGGCCGGAGTGGGTAGAAACTGTCACCTGTGTGGAGAGATGTCTGGTTAGCTTGGTGGTCTGTGTCATTGCACCCCTCCCGCCATCCCGGCCACATCCCCTGGCACCCATGCCCTGGCATCCTGCACACCCTGCCTTGCTATTCCTGGCATATCGCATACACACCATACTCACTGACTAGGTGGCCAGTGGGAATGTCCCTACTCTCAAACCTCCGGCACAATGCTGACTGGTGCCAGATGAAGGCATCATGTGCTCCGCCAAGGTGTGTGGCACAGACATTAATTATGCGCCCCCTGGCATCGCACACCATCTGGCAGTTGACACTGGGGTAGCCCTTCCTGTTTATGTAGGCCACCCCCTCCAGGCCAGGTGGTGTGCAGATGCCAACATGGGTGCAGTCGATGGCCCCTAGCATGCCAGGCAACCATGCCACCCTGTGGAACTCCTGCATGTTTGCTGTATGCTCTGCCTGTGTGCTGTGGAAACGGAAGTACTCCACAGCATGTGGCAGCAGTGCACTGAGGAATTGTGTGGGGAGCCGTGATGCGGCCGATTGGGTTATGCCTGTGGTGTCCTCGCTTGGTCTCTGGAAGGTGGCCGTGGTGAGCAGGCACGTGACAGCCGTGACCTTTGTCTCCACAGATAGGGTGTGGGTCCGTCTTGTGGGTGCCTGCATCTCCTCACTGCACAGCTCACACAGCCACCTCAGAATGGCCCGGTTCAGAGGGTACCGGCCCACGGTCCCTGTATCGCTATACTGCTCGAAGGTGATGCAGACACTGTGCCACCTGTTCCGGGCATACGGCTGACCGGCCCTTCCACAGCCGTGCTGGTCTGTGTGCTGCCTCCTCATTCCTCCTCATTGCTGCCTCCATCTGGAATGCTGCACTGGCCATGGCCTTGGTTGTATGTCCTCCCCCTGGGTGGCTCTCTCCCCCGGCCCCCCCCCCCGGCTGTTGGCTGCTGTCTGTGCCCTGCACTGTGCGCACCCCTGTTCGGGGCTGCCTGGTCTACAGTCTGTGGCCTCTACCTCCCACCTCTCCATGCCCCTGTGCTGCCCCTCCTGTGATGGGTGTCACGGACACTCGCTATGGGTTGTCTTGCACCCTGCTCATGCCCACTCACATGCACACACACACACACACACACACACACACACACACACACACTCCCACTCACTCACATGCTCACATGCCCAGTGTCTGGCGCTTTCATGCTCCCAGGTCCCTACTCTGTGCCTCTCTCAGTCTGCCTCACACTCTGTGGCTCCCCTTTGGCCTTTCGGGCTGCCCCCTCGCTCTTCCGCATTCTAGCTCCCCTGTGGTACAAGCATCCCTCCCTCACTTGTTCCCTTTTTTATGTGCTCAAGGCTGCTCCGTGCATGTCCTGGTTGCTCCTCTCTCTTTCATTCACCTGCCGTTGGCTGTCGCACTTTCTTTCCAGTGTATGCATGTCGCCCCTGCATTTGTGCATGCATTCATTGTCATTATGCATTGGCTCATTAGTACTTGTGGTGCGCATTTGCTGCCACTGAATATCGCTCTCCGGCACATTGCTGCACTTGCGCTGGCGCATCCCTGTTGCGCATTGCGCAACTACTCTGAATATCCCGGCCTCTGTATATCACTGTTTGTAGTTGTGTACTTGTTTATTGTAGTAGCACTATCCTGTTCAACTTTGTATCTACTGATGTGCTCATTCCCTGTATGAATTTATCCTGTACTAGTGTTGTATCAACTGCTGCACTATCAATTGTATTGCACTCTCCGGGTCGCACCTGAAAAAGGGACTGTCATGTCTCAGTGGGCTTCCAGGTTTAACAAAATTCAATAAATAAACAAATAATATTTTGCAATTTTATTATCTTAAAATGTTGTCTCTTCCTTTATAAAATGGGTAGGGGAAATCTTGACTGACTAGGAGCTGTGTGCTGCAGGAGCACAATGCACAGATAAGAAAAGTGATGACAATCAGGATACAGCACACTAACCATATCAATACCCTCTTTAACAAATCCTGACTGCCATTACAAACATGTCTGCCTCCTTTACTCACTAAAAAAATCACCTAGGTCCTAAAAATAAAACTCCCTCAAAACAAACTAATCAAATGTTCTTTTCCTTTATAGTCCCTTCCTTACATCCATACAGTATACACATTAAAATGACGTAATGCTCAGTATTTTTTTATTTTTTTAGCTTATCTAACCTTGAATTCCCCCACCCCCATCTATCTTTACCTTGCTTCCAGGAAAATATTTGCTGCTTACCCTGCTTCAGATAGAGTTGAACCCCTGGCTTTACTGAGGCCTTCTGTTGTGTGTGTTTGTGTGGGGAGAGGTGAACATTCAGCCAGTAGAATTCTGCAGAAGTTTGAATCCCTGCATTCCTAGATAATAAAAAAATTCTTCAATTAAATATGTGGATAGGCAAATGCTTGACAGGTAGGAAGAGACTACCTTTTATTAGCTACTATAAATAACAGAGAATAGCTGGCTTTAGTAAAAAGAAGTTGGCATTTTTTAATGATAGCTAGAAAGAAAGATAGTTAGACAGACAGACATACGGACATACATTTATTTATATAGAGTTTTTTCCCAGATCCCAAAACACTTGACAATCTGAATAAATATAACACAATAGTATACATCTCAGATCAGCTGTAATCACTATAATTTTCTCGGTCTACTTATTTTATAAATGCAACAAGACTCTTTGAGATGAACGTTGTGTGGGCACAGCACACTTCCAGGGGTCAAAGGCACTCTGCCTGTGGCATACTGCCTCACTACACCCTTCAGCATGCATTGTGCCCATACAATACACACTCCATTGTATTATATCGCTTACATAAATTGTATTGTTGCAGTTTTAACAATTGCATTATTGCATTTTTATTTTGCCCTTCCTGCCTGCCTTCCCTTCCTTCCTTCCTTCCTTCCTTTTTCTTTTCTACACCCCCATTCCCTATTCTTTTCTACACCCCCATTCCCTAGGTCAAACCTGGGAACAAGCCTCAGTTCAGTATACCATTCTCAGTCAACAAATTTCAAATAAATAAATTATCCTAACATTTAGAGCTATATTTTCAGGAACTGTGGTTTACAGGCTGCAGTTCTGAAGACCAAGTTCCAAACTGTGATGCACTCTTGTTTAATTTATGCTGCAGCCCAATTCTTAGTTGCTAAATGTGGTGGCCCAAACTGGAAATGCAAACCCCACACATCGGAGCCAGTCACAAAAGAGATCCTTAGCCACAGGGTTTGGGTGGTCCCCATGCAAGTAAGTCACAATGCAGATCAGTCTGCCAGATGTTAGGGGGTGCAAATGTCGGTTGTGCCTGCAGATACTATATATTGGCTAATGATACCCATGGAGGCTGGAACATGGCATAGTGCCAGCTGCATGGTGATGTCATCCTAAGAACTTATAAACACTGGCACAGCTGTTTGAAGACTTCAACCCATACCTTTTAGGCCAGCTTCTAAGCCACTGCCATTTCTATTAATCCAGTCCTCTGCATTATTTCCCTGGTGGTACCTGGCCTCACCTGCTCCAAAAGGCCATCTGTCCCTGATATCCAGTGGAATCCATCCATCCTACCATACCTGGTAACTATTTTATTATTTCTTCATTTATTTCAATCTAGGATTACAGTACCTTTGAGCCAAGGCTCTTTTACAAAGGTTCCACATCAGCGTGTGCAACAGTCATCATTTTTAGTTACAAACATATAGTCATTGACTTACAGACATGTAATAACCAGTACAAAGACTTGAGCTATGAGTAAGACAAATGAAAGAGGAGGAGGGTGGGGGAGTGAGGGTAGGAGATCGAGGGGGAGGTGCAGGGGGTAAGGGGAGTCAGGAGGTGGTTGGGGTGGGGCAGGAGTGGAGATATCGGGCGGAGGTGGGCGAGGCTGGAGACAGTGCAAGCCAGGGGGCCTTGTCGAGGGAATATGACAGGTAAGGTGCTAGGGGTGCAAAGACTGATTGTAAGTGCTGGGTGCTGGGGCATGTGCAGCTGGAATGGTAGAAATGTTAAGATGGGCAATCGCAGGATACAAGCAGTGAGAGGCGCAGCTTGGACTTGAAGAGGCCGAGTGTTGGAGCGGTCGCTATGTCGCTGCCAAGAGAGTTGAGCCAGTTGGATGCCCGATAGGCAAATGATTTTTGGCCTTGGGTCGTGAGACATCATGGGATATGTAGTAGATGGGAATTGGATCTCCTTGAAGTGATGTTCCTATGTCTAGGCTTAAGGAGGGAACAGACACCAGGTGGGGCAAGCCCAATTATAATTTTCTTGGCCGTGATGCAGGTTTGGTATTTTATGTGTTTGTCCAGTTGAAGCCATCCAGATTGGGAATAAAGGTCACATGTGTGGGTACAGCAATGTGAGCCAGTGATGAGACGACAGGCCTTATTCAGGGAGGTCACGATATGCTTGAGAGCAGTGGTAGTTGCAGACCCATATATGATAAGACCATAATCTATGATGCTGACGATGGAGCTTTGGACAGCCACTGACAGTGCTTCTGGGGTTAGGTGTTTCCTTTGCCGGAATAATGTGCCTAACCTCGCATTGGCAGACTTTGCAACATTGCTGATATGGACAGCATATGAGAGGTGGGGATCAAAGGTGATGCCGAGGTACTTGAACTATTGTGTTTGCTCTAGGATGGCTCCTTGTTTGGTTGCAATGGAGAGGTGGAGTTGTTTGTTTTTGTTGTGGGGGCTGCAGAAGACCATAGACTTGTTTTTTTTCTGATTGAGAAGCAGTTTATGATTTAGGAACCA
Source organism: Neoceratodus forsteri (assembly GCA_016271365.2). Lineage (NCBI taxonomy): Eukaryota > Metazoa > Chordata > Ceratodontiformes > Ceratodontidae > Neoceratodus > Neoceratodus forsteri. The sequence continues at coordinate 1,178,597,423 of CM057450.1, read as the reverse complement.
GGAACTACATAGTTCTTTTAAGTGACATTTTTATCTTATTAACAATTTAAACAGATAGCCTGCTCGTGCTTCTGCCATGAAGCATTTAGGTGCTTTAGGTAGTTAAAACTAAACCCAGCACTGATCACAACACCCCAGAACCTCAGCCACCAGATCATTCAGCAGTAAAGATGTGGAGTCTCATGTTACAAACTATAAATAATTAAAGCTGAAAAACAAACCTTCTAATGAACGTTTTACAAAACTCTTAAATATGAATAAGAAATTATGAACAAGAAAAATTAATAGCTGTAACATAAATTACAAACTTAAATACTGAGAAACCTGTTCCCATCCTTACAGTGGAGGGTGGGCAGACAGTGATAATCAAATAAAGACATAGAGTGGGAATTTCAGAAATGCACCAGATGCCAGCGCAAGGCTGGAGCAGCACAAGTCCAATGCGGCATGGCGAAGTGAGCACGATATTCAAAGGTTGTGCATGTCGACATGCACCAGCGCAACATGGCTGAATATTGCATGGATGCACCAGAGCGCAGACAGAGGTGTGCCAGGGAGCAACCCAACATGTGCAATAGCACAACCATGGATGCGCAAGGGGCCGAGGAAGATACGGCAGGATATATATGGACCAGCCACAGGCACAGCAAGAAGCAAAGCACTGGGGAGGAGGGGGTGGCTGCCAGGGAGGCGGAGGAGCCAGGCGAGAGGCACAGCCGGCCCACGATGGAACACCACCCAAGGAGCACGGGCATGTAGCCGGCCTCCGACCATGTGCACCACAGCGGTGGACATAGGAGAAGCGGAACCAACGGCCAAGGATGAGCCGCCACCGGCCACCCCCCGCTGGATGTCATGCACCATTCCACATGGGCCACAGGCGTCCACACCCTGGCAAACGGCACCCAACATATACGCCACACATCCCAAACAGCCAGCCCATGGCCACCACAGGGCACAGCCACTGACCGATGGATGAACACCACCATGCACAACCCGCAGACCAACACAGGCACACCACACAGCCACCCAGCACACCACTGCAGCATGGCTCCACTCACCAGCCACAAAGCAGACCCAGACACAGAAGGGTAACCATATAAAATCTGTATTAAACAACAAGTAAAACAACGCAGCTGGGTACAAGGTGGGGCAACTGTATACAGAGCAGGAGCAAGGTAGGGGAGAGAGGGATGGGGATGGGGGACAGGGCTATACAAAGGGATGGAGGAAGGCATGGGAAGCGTGGACAGGTGCAGAAACAGCAGGTTCAGTCCCAACAGGCCCTACGGGTGGCCACACCCTGCTGCCGCCTGGTGCTAACCCCGCAGCAGGAGCCATCTGGTGGCTCGGGCAATCTCCAGTGTGGCGGTGGTGATGGTAAGTCTCCACAGGAGGCAGCCATAGTTCGGCTGTCGAAGACCCCGTCGGACACCTATGGCAAAGGAGGGAACAGGTGATCAGTGCATGTCCAGGGCACCCCATCCCACCTACCATGCGCAGTGAACAGTGGTGACACGCGCCCCTGGGGTGGCACCCTGGCCACCTGCAGTGGGTGGGCACACACCTGCCACTGACCCGGCATACCACAGCTCTGCAAAGCACTGGACACCGCCACCCATGTGCCGACTGCAAGCACAGTGGCAGGCAGGTGGCATGGAGCAGCAGCGGGAATGCAGCAGCACAAGCGGCAGCCGGACAAACCCACAGCCCACCAGCAGCTGCTACACACATGTGCAATGGCTGCCCAACAGCACCACGCACACCACGGGCTGAACACAGCTGCCATGGCTCAGTGCAAAGGGGGCCGAGGCTGCACCCCAACCCCTGCCACCCACCCTGCATGACAGTGTATCAAAGCACAGCACCTACCTGCCCGCTGTTGCGCTGCTCATGCTGGTCCGGTGGTTCCAACCCTCTGTCCCACAGCTCCAGCCGTAGGTCCCACGGCAGCCTACCATTGCCCGCCAGGCATGCCTGCTGCCCTAGCCCTCCTCCGATCCTCATTGCCTAGGATGGGAACATAAACAAGCAGACATCAGTACACAGCAACACCATGTGCCCACCGCCTGCACACCCCCACACAGAGTGCACTCCAGCCTGGCACAGCCACAGTGCGGTGGTGCAGCGCACCCAGTGTGTGCAGTCCCAGGTCACAGTGCCTCCCCCGACATGGCATACAGCCCTGCTAGCCCCATGGAACACTGGACGTGCACAGATGCAGGTGGAGCACACTTACCTGGCTGTGACACGGCCCCCCCTCCAGACACGTGCCTGCTGCACCCTGAGCCCCTCTGGGTCCCACCTCTGTAGGTCACCATATCAGTGGCGACACTGCTCCCTGCTGCACTGCACACCATTAGCCTGTTCCAGGCCTTCCACAACATCCTGCCAGACCTTCGTCATGGACCTGTCGAGGGGCTGCTGCCCAAACAGGCAGGCAGCATGGAGCTCCACCTGTGCCACCAGGTTAACCAGTTCAACTTGGCTCCAGTTCTGAGCCCGGAGTACTGTGTGATGCGGCATGCCTACTCCACAGTGTAGCAATTCAAAATGGTGCCCTGTAGCACACGAGCTCCACGTGCTCGGGATTTGTGCCTCACTCTGAGATGCGCTGCCCTCATCAATCGTGCATCCCCAGGGATGTGCAGTATGGACATGGATGCACTGGTACATGGGGCAGAGGTCCCTGGGGGCATAGGGCAGGGCAGGGGTCAGGGGTCAGAATGTGCACTGTGTGTGAGTGCGCTATTGGGACCATAACACATGCTGCGCAACAGGGACCTGAGGGCACCATGCCCTACAGACCCTATTGCGCCTAGTGCCATAGGCCCTATTGCACCTGAGCGCCATAGGCCCTATAGTGCCTGAGCACCATAGGCGCTATAGTACCCAAGCGCCATAGGCCCTATAGTGCCCAAGCACCATAGACTCTATAGCACCCAAGCGCCACTGGACCTATAATGCCCAAGCACCATAGGCCATATAGCGCATGAGCACCATAGGCCGTATAGTGCATGAGCACCACAGGCCCCATAGCAGCTGAGCGCCACATGGCCTATAGCACACCAAGAGTACGCTGCGCAATAGGCATTGGTACAGGCCGTGGCACATGCGTAGTGACAGGTGCATCACGCACGTCACAGCATTGCACCATGACTTGTGCCTGCGCAAGTCCATAGCGCAAGGCGCAACAATGCAATATTCAGCTGGCATATGCAGATTAGCTCATCAGCTTATCTGCGGCGCACTGGGAGAATTAGCATCTCATTACTGTTGCGCATCAGCCCGTTTGCATGTGATGCGCTATAAAGGCACCGTGGGACTGCAGCCATTTGAGGTAATTTGCGGTCACTGAGGGAACAGACAGCACAGTGGGATGGGCAGCTGGTGTGGGCCACTGCAGCCACTGACCACATGTCATTGCCCACAGGTAGCATCATATCCGAACTTGAGGAGGGTGAGGAGTGTGGGCCTGCATGCAAGCATAGGCCCAACTTTATGAAGGTGGAGGCGGATGCCCTGTTCAAGGCATACCTCAACAGGGAGCCTCTGCTGAGTGGTGCAACTGGCATGACCCAGGCCAGGGCCGCAGCCTGGGAGGAGGTGGCGGAGGCCGTGAACTAGCAGAGCAGCCACCAGCAATCTGCGCAGGAGTGCAAGAAGAAGGTGGGCACTGACAGGCATCAGATCAAGGAGAAGGTGGTAGCCATCTGGGCCACAAGAACAGCCATGGGTGAGGGACAGGCTGACATGTGACAGCTCATGCTGCAGGAGAAGCTGGTGGCGGCCACCATGCAGCGCAATGCTGTCGAGGGGGTGCCAGGTGGTGGCTTCCAGACCGGTGGGAGCCATTCACTGCATGGTAGGTACAGTGGCATCAGGGGTGGAAGGGTGTTGAGGTGGGGGGGGGATTGGGGGGAGGGGGGCCCATGCATCGGCGGCACTAATGCAGCTGTTTTCCCTTACAGCACCAGAACACCAGCATGCAGCAGCAGGGGTGGAGGAGTCTGCCATGGGGACATGCCCAGCCCTGGAGAACCAGCCATCCACCTCCACTGGCATCCGGGGGCCCGATCGGCTGCAGCACACCACCGCAGTCCGGCTGGATGTCCTGGGCATGGTGGCGGATGAGACCCTGGCTGTGTTCGAGTGGGACACCAGCCATGGCATGCAGTGTGCGGAGACACAGATCGGGGCAGGGTCCGACACCGATGATGATGCGACCATTGTCTTGGACAGAGGGGTGTTGTTGAGGGGGTGATACCCATACCATACACCATCCCTGGCAGCGCCACCAGTGCTGTGTTGGCAGTGGGTCGGCCTCCCGCCACTGCACCTGGTGCCGCTGTGTGTGACAGTGGCGTGGCACCAGGGGACAGTAGTAGTGGTGGTACAGCCACAGGGGCGCTGCCCAGTGCACAGTGGCTGGAGGGGCGGCAGCAGCAGACAGCTGGGGACATTGGGGGACCGGGTGCAGCATCTGCCACTGGTGCACCGGTCAGTGAGCAGCCTCAAGGAGACCACGCTGTGCGGTGTCCACCTGAGCGGAGGGCTGGGCAGCATGGTCACACACTACTGTTGGGTCTGCTTAACGCCCATGCACCCCCGGGTGCCGATCCCTTACATGAGCACACCCAATTGCTGCTGGTGTCTGTGGAACAACTGGTTCTGCTTGTGGCTGGGGTACGTGCACTCCACACAGAGGTGTGCCAGGCAGCTGAGTGGCATGAAAGGGGCTTCGCACAAGTCCAGGAGGCCATCGATCAAATCAAATCAGCTTTATTTATATAGCGCCTTTCACAACCAAGGTGCTGTGCATAAAACATATACATAAATAGATTAAAATAGCATTATAATATATCAACTATATTTAAATAAAAGCTAAACTAAATAAATATGTTTTTAAACCAGCTTTAAAACTATCGACGGTTGGGCATTCTCTCAGCCAACGAGGTAGAGAATTCCACAGGGTTGGTGCTGAAAAATCAAAAGCACGTGAACCTGATGTTTTCAATCGAACCCTGGGAATCTCTAGCAATCCCTCATTGGTGGAACGGAGAGGGTGCAGGGGGCAGTAGGGAATCAGGAGATCTTTCAGGTAGCTGGGTCCCTGGTCATGTAGGTCTTTAAAGGTTAGTAAACCAACCTTAAAAGTGATCCGCCACCTAACAGGCAGCCAGTGCAGTTCGCAGAGCACAGGTGTAATATGACTGGTGATAGATGTCCCAGTCAAAAGCCTGGCCGCCGCATTCTGCACTAGCTGAAGGCGATGGATATCAATCCCAGGTAGCCCCAGGTAAAGGGAATTGCAGTAGTCAAGGCGGGTAGTGACAAAGGCATGGACCAATGTTGGAAGATCGCCTGACGGAACCAGGTGTTTCACCCGGGTGATATTCCTCAGATGGTAAAAAGAGGATTTGATGACAGTTGATACCTGAGATGTTAAGGTCAGCCCCTCATCAAAAATAACTCCCAGATTACGTACCTGATCAGAGGTAGGGGGCAGCATACCACCAAGTAACAAACCTGAGGGTTGCCCAACTCCCAAATCCGCCCCTGGGCGACCTGGGTCCACTACCAATACCTCAGTCTTATCCGGATTCAGTCTTAGCCAGCTGGAACTCATCCAAAGTCTGATCTCAGCAAGGCAGTTGTTTAGCATGGAGAGTGCATCACCCTGGCCGGGGAGAAAGGACAGATACAGCTGGGTATCATCTGCATAGCAGTGAAAACCCAGACTGTATCGACTAATGATTTCTCCCAATGGTAGCATATACACTGCAAACAACATGGGAGCCAAAATGGAACCCTGTGGTACCCCACAAGGCAGGGAGTGAGCGCCAGAGGAATATATTCCAGTGGCAACTCTCTGAGACCTGCCTGTGAGGTAAGAATGAAACCACTTGAGGACTGTACCAGACATCCCACAATAAACCCACAGGAGCTCCAGTAGCACACCATGGTCTACAGTGTCAAATCCAGCAGAGAGATCAAGAAGGACCAGAATGGTACATGTCTTTCGATCTCTAGCTATTAGGAGATCGCTCAGTACCCGGACAAGGGCAGTCTCTGTGCTGTGCTTCTTCCTAAAACCAGACTGGAGAGTATCATAGACATTGTGAGTCATAAGATGATCATCCAGTTGCAGCGCAATTGCCTTTTCAATAACCTTACCAACAAATGGCAGGTTAGAGATAGGCCGATAGTTAGCTAGACAATCTGGATCCAAGGAGGATTTTTTAAGAAGTGGTTGAACGACTGCCTCCTTGAGGGTGTCGGGAAAGATCCCCCTCTCCAAGGACTTCTAGACAATATCAGCAAGGATTGGGCAGATAACTTCTACACATCCTACTAAGAGGGGTGTAGGGCCTGGATCCAAACTACAACTAGTTGGTCGCAATGTCTGGATGATCTTTACAATGTCATTGAACTCCAGCCGGCAAAAGTCTGACCAGTCAGACCGAGTACATGCCACTTCCTGCCGATCACCGCAGTCCCCCATAGTTGAGGTCAGACTGATGCCAGACCTGATGCTGGCAACCTTATCTGCAAAAAACAGAGTAAACTCCTCACATCTTAGCTGAGAAAAAGCTTCTTTAGGCTGGAGACAGACTGGATTGCACAGTCTGTCCACAGTCTGGAAAAGCTGAGCCGGTCGGTTCTGTGTAGCAGAAATCTCCCTGGAGAGGAATTCTGCCTTCTACGGGTGATTTCTGATTGATAGCTATCATAATGTGCCATCAACCTAAGCCTGTCAGCATCATTGCCGGACCTCCGCCAGGCTCTCTCCGACCTTCGGCCAACTCGCCTCAACTCCTTTAAGGAGCCGTCAAACCAGGGGCTCCTTGGACGGAGGACGAGAGGCCGAACACAAACAGGAGCAATTTTGTCCAGAGCATCTCCCACAGCCTTTATTATAGGCTTGTACGAGATCATCTGGACTCATGCATTCACCCAACAAACCCGATAGATCCAGTACCGCCATTAGGTCACTGCAGTTTACACCCCTTAAAGGGCAGTACCGAACCATCTCCGTAGGGGCAGACCTAATTGGGGAGGCCCTGAAACTGAACCTTATGGTGTGATGGTCAGACCAACTGACTGGTTCCACCCTCAAATCAGTGATCTCCATACCCAAAAGAAATATCAGATCCAATGAATGACCCCCTATATGGGTCGAGGAGGTAACCACTTGTGTTAGGCCCAGCATTACCATCAGCTGGAGGAGATTTTGACCAAGATGCAATCGACTGCAGGAGGACACGACCGTGGACCTGGATCGCCATGCCACTGTGGTCATGGTCACCCTAGCCCCACTAGCTGCCATGGGGAGTGGCTGGCTGCCGCAGATGCCACAGAGTGCTTTGTCTACCTCACGGTCATGGCGTCATGTGACCCCCCTCGGTGTTGATGCCGGGATCCGCTGTTGGTATCCCAGGCATGCCCAGTGTGGGCCTGTTTGGGAGCCTGCAGACCCCTGTGAGGATATGGTCATGTTCCCGCAGTACCACCCCTGGGAGACAGTCGCAGATACCCCCTGTGGCCGTCATGCAGCATGGGCCTGGTGGGTGGCCAGAGTGAGGCCATCCATGTGTCCACGGTGGCCTTGTGACCACGTGGCAGAACTGATGTGCCACCGCCCTGTGTGCACATGGGTGATGTGTGTGCGTATGCATGCCACGGACATGGCATCCATGGACTGTGCCACACATTGGTTGTGTGCACACCTGCCCGGCCGCTGGCCTGTGTGGCTTGTGTGTGATGATGCCACCACAGCACCAGATGTGTCTGTGCACCAGTGCACTATATCTGATCCACGCCAGGTGCTAGCACCCGTGCGCATGCCTGCGGGTGCCAGTGTGTGTGTGTGCACATGTGTGGGTGTGTGGGTGTGTGTGGGTGGGGTGTGCTGTGCTGTGCTGCATGCTGCTGCATGTGGCCGTGTGGACTGGCCCCATGCCAGCCCATGCCCCCCCATCTGTTCAGGATGCAGGGCACATCCACACTTGCCTGTGCACAATACCACTGTGGCCATCCCATACGTGGGTGTGTGTCCACCTACCTGCCTGCACCATAGTGCTCCTCCGCTATCGTGTCCCTGTGCTGGTGTGCGATCCTGGTCAGCCGGGGATCCCTCCACTTGGGGGGGCTGCACAACGCCACATGGCCCGTCAGCTGCATCATCCCCACTGCTGTTCCCCTCATCAACCTTGACAGCTATCCCATGGTCAGTGGCCATGTTGTGCAGCATACAGCAGACCAGGAATAGGCCGCAGGCCTTTGAGGGGCTGCACTGTAGGGCACTGCCAGACCTGTCCAGACAATGGAATCATGCCTTCAGCAGACCAAAGACACGCTCAGTGATGTTCCGCATGCTGGCGTGTGCCTCATTTTACCGCTCCTCCGCAGGAGATGACGGGTGCTGGTAAGGGGTGAGCAGCCAGGGCCGGAGTGGGTAGCCACTGTCACCTGTGTGGATGGAGATATGGTTAGCCTGGTGTCCTATGTTGCTGTGCCCCATGCCCTTCCCAGCCACACTCAGTGGCGCCCCTACCCTGGTGGCTCCCCATGCCCTGTTGTACCTGGCTGCCCATAGTCTCGGCATACTCACCCACTAGGTGACTGGTGGGGATGTCCCCACTCTTCAACCTGTGGCACAGTGCTGAGCTGTGCCAGATGAAGGCATCATGTGCTCCCCCAGAGTGTGTGGCACAGACATTGATTATGCACCCCCTGGCATCGCACACCACCTGGCAGTTGATACTGGGGTAGCCCTTTCTCTTGATGTAGGCTACCCCTTCGGGCCAGGTGGCATGTGGATGCCAACATGGGTGCAGTCTATGGCCCCTAGCATGCCAGGCATACATGCTACCCTGTGGAACTCCTGCATGTTCACTGTACACTCTGCCTGTGTGATAGGGAAGTGGATGTATTGCACAGTGTGTAGCAGCAGGGTGTTGAGGAATTGTGTGAGGAGATGTGACGCAGCTGACTGGATTATGCCTGTGGTGTCCCCTGTTGGTCTCTGGAAGGTGCCTGTCATGAGCAGGCTCATGACAGCTGTTACCTTCATCTCCACTGTCAGGGCGTGGCTGCGTCTCCTCACTGCGCAGCTCACAGAGCTGCCTCAGAATTGCCCGGTTCAGTCAGTACCAGCCCACGATCTCAAAGTCAGCATAGGCCTCATAGCTGAAGCGGAGTCGGTACCGCCCATTCTGGGTGTAGCTCCGACGGGCCCTTCCACGGCTGTGCTACCCAGCCTCCTACCTCCCCACACCCCTCATTATGGCCTCCATCTGCAATATGGCACTGGCCATGGCCCCTGTCATCCTGTCCCCCCCCCGGGCGCCTTAATCCACAGGCCCTACCGGCTGTGTGGAGCTGTGCGGGCTGCTCTGCAGGGCCCACGCCTGTGTACCCTGCCCCCGGCTGGATGCCTGTTGCCTGCGACCTCTGACTCCCACCCCTGTGGGTTCCTGTGTTGCTCCTCTCGGGCCTGGTGCCACTGTGTCATGCCCAGGCACACACACACACCCAGCGTCGCCTCCCTGCCTGTCACACTCACACTCACTCACTCTCTCACACACTGCCACTCCCTCTCTGTCTCTGTCTCTTTCTCCTTGTCCCCTACTGTGTGGTTGCCGGCCTGTCTGTCTCCCTCTATCCTGCTCCCCTCTGGCACATGTGCCCTTCTCCTACTTGCTCCCTGTTTTATAGGCTCAAGTCTGCTCCACGCAACTGCCATTTGCTCCACGCTTGCGCCATATGTCCGTTGTTGAATATCGCACTGTACCACATATTCATGACTATGCCCCCTGCCCTTGCACATGCATATATTCCCATTGCACATTGGTGCACTGCCACTTGCACTGTACAGTTGCTGCCACTGAATATCGCTCTCTGGTGCATTTCCATAGTTACGCATGTGCAACCCAGTTGCGCAGTGTGCAACTGCTTTGAATATCCCACCCATAGATTAGAATAACTATGGTTACAAGGTTGATAAATTTTCTAACAGCAATATTTTCATTTGCTTACTATATTAAGCAGATTTCTAGGAGTGACACAGGAAGGTGGGTACTAGAATTCCTTAGGGAATAGTTTCTGAAGTATCTACTCTGGATTGTAGTGTACATTATATTAATGCAGTTGTGAGATTCTTTACTAAGTAATGTACTGTGTAGCAGTATGAAACACAGGGCACCAGTGAGTGACAAATGTTCTTCTTTGGTGCTTAGTGACATTTGGCAGTCTCACCATGACCAACAAGCAGCTGGTAACCTTCACCCCAGGATGTCTCTGTACAGTTTAAGTAGTAGCTGAGTGCTCTCTTAATTTCCAGCCTATGGAGATTAGCTTCTGGAGTTTAAGATTACTTATGGAGTTGAGTAAGTTCTAGGAAAAAAACAACAACACAAGAAGTGTATTAGACTTATTCATACAAAATTTGGACACTACCTTGGGTAAGGCATTTATTTGTGTCCTAATAAACACTTTTTCTTTCGAAATGTGAAGTAGTCAGGAAGACTGTAAAGAGCCTGAATCCTACCCTTCTAGATAAGGTAATGTCTTTTTTATTAACTATATTTTATTGATTTTCAGTGACACAAACGCAACAACATAACGTAAGAAAAATAAACAACCAAAAGCTACAATAAATCTGAAAAAATCATCAATGTATACATAATCAAATAACCAAAATAAAATGAAAAAAAAACTCCATTCCCTCCCCGCTACCCAATCAAGACAAAGTAACAAACATACATACATACTAACTACCAAATAAAACTTAATCAATAAAACATTGGGGGATAAATACACTGTGCTTTAACTACAGAATAAGGTAGAGAGCCAAGCATACAGAGGTCCCAATTTTGCAAAAAAAGATGGTTTTATGCCGTGTATTTGCAATGTGTAGTTCAACATTAAGGGCACTAAGAATCTCTCTCTCTCTCTATGCCATTCAGTCCATGATGGTACTTGGTCATCCAACCAGTGCTGAAGGATAACCATTTTAGCTGCAGCGGCAATCAAAGCAATATAACCACGATGAAAAGATAAAAGAATATTCTTATAGAAATCCAATATACAAATTCCAGGAGTAAATAAAGTAACTAAATCGAATGAGGGGCCTAAGTGGGTTTTGGTAGCCAACCAAAACGGTTCTGTTTTGTCACATTGCCACAAGAGATGTAGGAGGGACCTGTCTACTTTGCCACACTTATGGCAAATAGGAGATTCCACTTTCCCCATCTTGCATAACCGTGTAAGGGTAAAATAAAAATTATGCAAGATTTTGAATTGCATTTTTCTGTACCTGTCCTGCTTAATTAACCTGTAAAGATCTTTCCAGACATTTTCCCAATCCAAAGATGCCCAACCCAATAAAAGAGCGCTTTACCAATAATAGGCAACCCCATTTAGTTTAGCCGGGTCCAGAGATTGAAAAAGACCATATAGACGGGCCACTGCATGGCGCTTGCTTGCCATAGATACAATATTCTCAATAATCAGGGTTAGTGAGTCAGTGCAAGGGGTGAGCCAAAACAAGCCAGTAAAGCTCCAGATAACTGCATATATTTAAAACAGTACCGTCGATTTAAATGATATTTATTTTGAAAAGTTGTAAAATCTATCAAGTGGTTATCTAACAAAAGTTCTGAAACAGATATATGAGGATGCAAAGGCATAAAAGAAGGTGGAATTGGACGATGTGCAGTTTTGATATTAGGATTGCAAAAGAGTGGTTGTGCCATAGACATACGAATATTAAAGCCATAATGGCAACATAACTGGGCATGGATGCATAAGGACCAGTATATCGGGATAGATTTTAATCTCTGTGGCAATGCAGAGGGGGCAGTAAACAACAATGCCCTCAGGTACAGGCCAACTGTTAAACACAGGGTTCATTCTAAAGGGATCTACACAACTGGTTATGGGACTGCACTACTGTGGAAAGTTTTAAATCAGCCATAAAGACTTATTTATGGCACCAGACTTATGGAAGCGATTAGTTGGCCTGTATTAGTATATTGATGTTTGCTTGGTTTTAAATGTTTTATTTAATTTGTTTGATCTTATTATGTATGGCGCCCTTGATTTTTTGAAAGGCACCTTAAAAATAAAGATATTATTATTATTATTATTTATTATTACAGTGGCACATAAGTTTGCTGCTCACTATCTATAGTATCTCCCCATCGAAAATACTTAGAGCCATGCAATGCAAAATAGTATGTATAGACGTTGGGCAACCTAATACCTCCAATATTGGTGGGAAATGTTAGTTTAAAGTATGCCTTCCTAACAGCTTTCCCTTTCCAGAGGAAAGATAAGAGTATTGAGTAAAGTTAAAGGAACCATTTACATGGCAAAATAATGTTAAGCATACCTAGAGGGTATAACACACGAGGCAGCATATTCATTTTAATAATGTTGGCCCGGCCCCATAAAGAAAGCAGTAGAGTATTCCATCATTCTTAATAGAGAGTCAATAAGGGGTCTAAATTAACTTTTGAAAGGGTTGTAAGCCAATGTGGGATCTGGATTCCCAAATATGTTACTGTGCGAGATTCCCATTGTAAACCCGTAAATAGGATGTGGGCTTTCTTTAACAAATGTATTGAGAGGTAAAACTTTTGTCTTGCCCAAATTTAGTTTGTAAGCAGCAATATGACTGAATTTGTTAATTTCATCCAATACTGCAGGAATAAAGAGGGTTGGTTCTGTAAGATGCAATAAAATGTTGTCCACATATACTGAGAGTGTATAATGTGCTGAACCAATAGAAATACCCCAAATTTTAGGATTCACTTTTAGTCTCAGTAACAGAGGCTCTAAATATAATTAAATAAAAAGGGGTCAAGAGGCAACCCTGACGGGTACCAGCAGTGATCAGAAAAGAAGAAGATAGAACACCATTACACCAAATGGTCATGGAGGGACAGCTATAAAGTATTTGCATTCATTTGACAAAGGTCAATGGAATATTATATGCTTGCAGGACTTGAAAGAGATAGGGCCATGACACATGGTTAAATGCTTTCTTGGTGTTGAGGGAACCAAAGCAGCTGCTTCCTTGGATCTCTCAGACACCAAGAAAAGGTGAAATAAATTCCAGGTGTGGTCACTAGAAAGGTGACCTTTCAGAAAACCAACTTGTTCTGGACTAATGAGCCCTTCCCAGACCCTCTCTAATTGTAAAGCCAATATTTTAGCTAGAATTCTAAAGTCTGTATTTATAAGCAAGATGGGCCAATAATTTGCAGGAAAATGGCCATCCTTCCCAGGTTTGAGCAAAAGAATAATACAAGTATAAGTTAACAACAAGTCAGAAAGCCCATGATCAAATATCAAATTAAATAGTGAAACTAAAATGGGGGTAAGTTCCTCAGAAAAAAACTTTATAAAAATTAGTGGGGAAACCATTGGGGCCAGGGGCACAATTTATTGAAAGAGTAGAAATAGCAACTCTAACTTCCTCAGCCATAATAGGACCCCCTAAGGAAGCATTTTGGATCTCTGATAATTGAGGAAGCTCTAGTTCCTGAAGATAATGCTGAATGTCTTCCAGATTAGTTGACACCTCCGGAGAAGCAGAACAAATACTTGCAAAATAATCCCGTAAAATGTCAGCAATCTCATGTGGTTGTGTGACTAGGGAGGAGGTGCTCAGTTTATACAGCCCATGAATTATTCTAGAGGCTTCCTGCTGCTGAAGCCTCAATGCTAATAATTTGTCTGCTCTTTCACCCTGCTCAAGATAGCGGTATTTAGTACGCAAAATTGTCAATTCTGCTTTCTTGTTAATTAGAGAAGAATACTTGGTACATAAGGTATTAAATTGCAACCACGTTGATTCAGGGGTGGTATAAGATAAAGTGGATTCTAACACTCTAATCTGATGCAAAATGTCATTAGGTTGATGGCAGCATTCTTTAGTTTTAACTGTAGCTAAACAAATACACTCACCACAGATAGCCACCTTCACTGCACCCCATATCATATCCAATGGTATCTCTGGGTTGTTATTATCTTCAACATTTCTTTAGTAAATTTACGTAATTTATCAACCATTGAATTATCACAAAGTAGTTGCACATTAAGACACCACATAAAATCTTTACCAACACTTCCCAATATACTATAAATTAGACAAATGGGAGAATGATCAGATATAACCATTCTTTAATATCACAGTTAGTCACCCTTGACAATTGTTCCCTGGATAAAAGAAAAAAAAATCAATATGGGAAAAGGAGTGATGTACAGGAGAATAAAAACTGTACAATCTGTTGGAGGGATGCAGCATCCTCCAGGGATCCAGTAATCCCAGAGAATCCAGTAGGTCTCTAAGCCCACATTGCATAGGTGAAAGACATTGACGCACTGAGGTTGATCTGTCAAGTTCAGACTGGAAAACCAAGTTCCAGTCACCCCAATAACCATTGGAAGGTGAGCATATGGGGCTAACAAAGTTGCTAGATGCGTGAAAAAATTAGGGGAATCAGTAAGAGGGACATATACAGAGCCTAATAAAATTTCTTGTAACCCCAGCCTACCTTGAAGAAAAATTTAACGACCTACGTCGTCTCCAGTTTCCAAAAAAAGTGAAAAGATAAGCACCTAGCAATGAGAATACAAACCCCATTCCATTTATTACTACAGCTGGACCGTATACATGCACTACCTAATCTCATTGAAAGAGGAAATTATCTTTTTTATGCACACAAGACTCTTGGAGGAAAGCTACATCAGCTTTTAGATGTTTTAAATGTTTCAAAACCCTGTATCATTTTTTAACATCTTGAGTGTCCGTTATATTCCAACTTATATAAATTGATGAAGTACACATTGCAGTGAAACTATACAATAAATAATGAGGTGGTTAAGCAGCTATTTAAAAAACCAAGTCAGGAGCCACCCCCATAACCAACCCACAACACAGATAAAAATCCCCAAAACCCAAACCCAAACCAAAAAAATCATACGTCATCAAAAAAAACAAATAACCTCCTAAAAAAACAACAACCTAGAATTGAAATCAAACAGTATCCGGAAAAACTGTATAACCCACCCCCCAATATAACTCAAATACCACTGGGTCCCTCAGACCCAATCTCATAACTTATAAGGTCTGTGATTTGTCCTAGCCTTCCTGCCTATTTTGAGTATGCCCGCCTTCCCCAAATAAAAACAGGATGAAAAAGAAAAGAAAAAAAAGGCTCTCTAAATTCTGAATAGCCAATTCAGGGGAAGAAAGAATAAGAAAGATAAAATAAAAAACTAAAATGGGGTACACCCTGTTAAAGCCCTGACCTTAGAAAGAGAAATGAGAAAGAACAAAAAGAAAAAACCAAAAGGGAACCCCCAACAAATACATTGGGGGAGACTCAGTATCCCTATCCCATCCATGTAGACTAAAAACAAAAATCTAAGGAAGCAGAGTATGGCACTTATAACCCCCTACAAAGGAAAGGGAGATGATGAGGAGTGGGGGGTGGGGGTGGGGTGTGGAAAAAAAAGAAAAACCCAGGTATTTAGAAATGCAACCATCATCATTAAACAACAGTAAACATAAGCAGAAGCCTCCCCTAAGGAGTAAAATAACAGAGACGATCTGCCCCCAACACCCCCGACTGAAAAAACAAATGAGAGGCTCTTTGAGAAGTTAATCAGCACTTGTCATGTTCCCAGGTATGACCATCCCACACAAGCCACATGATGGTGATAACAAGCCATTAAGTGCAGCATACAGTATGTAACAACATTACTTAAAACACTAACCCATAATTTAAAAAGAAAACAGAAAGGAATGGCGGCTATTAAACAAAGGACTCCACTACTTGAATGCGATCTACATTCAAGAATAAACTGTCTCTGACTGCGTATCTTTATACAGTAGTGTGGAGAAGAAAAAACAGAAACCCCCCTTTCAGCAAGAATAAACTATTTCATAACCAGAACAACGATGTATCAAAAAGTATACAAACTGTAGTGTGAGAATGATAAATTCCATATTGAATATCGAAATGCCTAGAAAACAGATAATCAGGCTCTGTAATTGTGTCCAAGTAAGAAAAAAGATAACAGGTCCTATTAAGAATCCTCATCAGCAGCAATCTGACTGAAGTTCAGACAGTTTAACATTAGATTACAATGGAACAAGAACAAATCATTTTACAGTCTGCTAAATCAGGTTATGGTTTTGAAAAGTTCAAGGAACAGCTGTGGAAGTTCCATTGTTGCTTGGTCTGCTGAATCAAAGAAGTACCGACGACCGTCTTTGGAAACTTGCAACCGGCCTGGATATAGCAACTGGAACTGAATCCCTGCTGCCAGCAACTTATTAGTGAATGGTCGATAGGCCGCCTGCTTCTGTCTGGTATCGAAGGGGAGGTCTTGAAAAATCTGAATTTTGTAGCCATCCCATAGCAGAGGTTTATTCTTATGGGCAGCTGACAGAATATGGATCTT
The DNA here is from genome assembly GCA_016271365.2 of Neoceratodus forsteri. Lineage (NCBI taxonomy): Eukaryota > Metazoa > Chordata > Ceratodontiformes > Ceratodontidae > Neoceratodus > Neoceratodus forsteri. The sequence continues at coordinate 1,178,580,941 of CM057450.1, read as the reverse complement.
GTCCAAATAATTCAGAACCCAGAAAACAATGGGGTGAGGCAGGTCTCCTTCATTTGGGATGGGTCTTAAGGCTCTATGAGCCTGCTCAATTATATACTGTGGGCCATTTGGAGTGGGAACGGCTACTCCTTCACACAGTCTCTGGATATAAGGTAAAACGTCTTTACCCTCTGATCTCTCTGGTAAACCAAGAATAACCAAACTGTTTCTCCTAGATGCCCTTCTTGCTCTTTATTTATTTATTTATTGAAGTCTAGGAATTACAACCCTTTGAGTCAGGGACTCTTTTTCAAAGGCGCCACGTCAATAAAAAGTGTGGCAGGCAAGTATTACAGGCATCATGAACAATGACAGTAATTGTACACAAAGAGAAAAATTGTATAATAGGAGCTATTACAACAATGATAGTAATTATATGCAGAGAGAAAATTATACAATAGGGAGTTATATAATGATGATGCAATACAGTAATCATTGTCAATTGACTTGGGAGTGACCAAAATTGTTGAAATAAGTTAGAGGAGAAAAATAAATATTGGAGACAGGAGCGGCAGAGCTATGGAAGAGAAAGTGAGAAACAGGCTTAGGAAGTGGCCCAAAGGAGAGTTGGAAATACAGTAGAGACCAGAAAGTCACCCAATGGGCATTGTCGTGGGGCTAAGGTGCAGGAGAGGAAATAGTTGGAGGGTTACGACAGTGTTACGGGCAGTCACTGTTTAATGAAACCAGGATGTGGTCCCGAAGTTCTTTTTTTGAAAGGGCCCAACCTGGGTATAGATAGGAGGGAATCAGGGATGGAGTTCATCCATAAAGGGGCCCTATATTGGAAGGACCTTTGACTGGCGGTGGTTCTATAGAAGGGGACTTAGAAAGCAGTTTTGTTGGTGTGTCTGGTTGCCCGCCTGTGCTGCCCTGGAGAGAGGAGAAGGTTACAACCAGGGGGTGAGTGTCCCATATAATTTTCTTTTGATAGTAGGCAAGTCTGATAGCAGAGACACCCTTGAAAATTTAGCCAGGCCGAGCGTTGATAGAGATTGCATGTATGTGTCAACCTGTCGCAGCCAGTGACCAGGTGGCAGGCTTTGTTTAAGGCAAGTTTAATTTTTCTCAGGAAAGAGTTTGAGGCAGACCCATAGATGACTATACCATAGTCTACATGGGATAGAATAGAGTTGGAGATAGCCAGTCTAAGAGCAGCAGGGGGGAGGCAGGACCTAGTTCTGTAGAGGAGGCAAATTCTGGCATTAACTGCGGAGCAGGTAGTGGTGATGTGTTCATGGAAGGAAGGGGCAGGATCAAGGGTGATACCAAGGTATTTAAAATGGGAACAGATTCCAGGGGGGATGCCATGAGAATTGAGGATGGAGAGGGTGGAGGAATTGTACTAATTTTGGTGATAGGAGAATAGCATTACTTTTGTCTTTTTATAAATATAAGTTTATGGGTTGAAAATCAGGGTTCAGCCTCACTGAATGAGAGCTGCAGGTCCTGTTAAAGCAGGGTAGGGACAGGGTGGTAACTGAAAATCACTGCTTCATCCGCATAGAGTAGGAGATGTCTGGTGCAGGCCGAGGGGAGAGTTCAGGTACAGGGTAAATAGGAATGAGACAATAATGGAGCCGTGGAGTACCCCAGAGTGAACCTGCAGACTAGTGGATAGGGTGCCATTTATCTTCACTTGCTGGGCACTTCCTTGCAGGTAGTGGGTGAACCAGGCAGTGGCCTCCTGGGACAGGCCAGTGGAAAGGAGAGAGTCTGATAATAGAGAATGATTGACCATATCAAAGGCCTTGGTGAGGTCTATGAACACAGACCCAACCAAGGCCCCTTGGTCAAGGGCATCGTGGATGTATGAGGTGTACTCTAGGAGGGCAGTGGTGGTGCTGTGGCCCTTCCTGAATCTATGCTGTTGCTGGCAGAGGAGGTTATGTCATTCCAGGAAGTCAGTGAGTTGATTGACGATGATTTTTTTCGAGCTCTGTTGAGAGAGGAAGCAGAATGGAGATAGGCCTGCAGTTATTATGGGAGGTTCATTTGCCACTCTTGTGGATGGGGGTGGCCAAAGCCTGTTTCCACGGGGAAGAGAACTAATCAAGGCATAATGACATATTCAAGATTTTAGTCAGGGGGTTAGGACTGCATCTAGTCAGGTTGAGCAGCTTAAAGTCTAGTGTATCGCCACTTGGTCTGGATTTGCCAAGGAACTTAGAGAGGTAGGAGCAGGTAATACTCTGGGCAATGGTCTTGAAATGGAATAGTGGGACACCAGTGGAGTGGGAACAGCCCAGGGGAGGGGGAGAAGAAGTCAGGGGGGAGTACTGAGCATTAAAGTTGGGGGGGGGAGTGCTGAGCATTAAAGGTGTTGGCAATCTGATCAGGATCTTGGGTAGGGACCCCGTTTATGATCAGTAGGTAGGTGCAGGTTTCTAATTTAGCTAGTTTCTGGTGCAGGGAGGTAATAGTTGCATCCATCTTAGTCTGCCTTTCTCCAATAGAGCTTACCCAGACCTCCATATCAGAAACTCATTGGGTAAGCTCAGAAATCCGATACTGCCATTTCTTTGGACATTTTTGGCATCAAAAGAAAACTGAGGAGGTAAGGAAACAAGTAGTGCTGAAGTCGTGAGCTGTTAGTATATAAAAAAGAGCCTTTTTAAGGAATGAAAAGATCGGGTTAGCGGAGCAACTCTGGAGGTCGGCAGCTAGCTCCAGAGCTTCCCGTGAGTCACAAAGATGAGGTAATGTCTACTAAAAAGACTACTTTCCAAGTGAGGAAATTTAGGTCACAACTATTGATAGACTCATAAGTCTCCTTTATGAGCTGATAAAGAACTAAACCCAGATCTAGAGATGCAGTGAATTTAAACTTCACTGGCGAAGTTGCCATGAAGTGACCAGGATTCACCTTTGTGAAGCTTTGCAAAGTTTCCATCAGCAGCAGAAACTTCTACAAAATTCATTATGTTTCATGGCAAAGTGGCCATCTCTTTCATGAAGCGGCCAGTTTGTGGGTGAATTTTGGCCACTTCTCCTATAAACCGCACTTCATGAAGTGTGAACTTTGTGAATTTGCACGCTGCGAAGTTTGCGAACTTCACGAATTATTTCGCAAAGTGAATTTTGGTAACATCTCTACTCTGATCCCAGGAGCAGGGTTGTTTAACAGGAAGAAAAATATTAATCTTTAAAGATAATTTTAAGAGCTGCATTAGATGCAAACAATTTTTTTCACCCAGTTTAAACCTAGAGTATAGGCTAAAATGTCTATTACGTCCACTAGGGAGGATGTTCTAAGGTCTTAACATTTAAAATGTGAAAGGTACTCTAAAATCTGAACTATACTTGAAGTACCAGGAGAAGTCTTATTATAGCCACACCAAACAGAAAAACATTTCCATTTAGATGAACAAGTTTAAGTCAGAAATCCTACCGCTTAATAAAGATGCCACTCCCCAACAGTTTTCATCCTTCCTTCACTGAGCCTCTACATCCATAACCTATTTAGGCATAAAAATAACCCCCTAGTTTCATACCTTTTGTGACTTAAATTTCAACTCACTCATACTAAAAATTCTCCTGGAACTGGACCACTGGAAAGTGCTTCACCTGTCCTTGGTGGGTAAAGTGGAAGCTATAAAAATGATATCAGTCCCAAAGGTCTTTCATCTGTTGTCCCATCTACCCTGTCATATACTTAATAAGTGGTTTGATAAGCTAGATTCATTAATAGGTAATTTCATATGGGAGGGCGGAAAACCCAGATACAGTAGGAATAAGCTTAGGGCCAGTTGGAAAGTGGAGGGATGGAATCTACTATGGTTCAAAGGGTACTACAGGGTGTTTAGGAATGCCCAAACCCTGCAATGGTTTCCAACTGAAGGTAAACTCTCTCCGCAATGGACACAAATAGAAACAGTCAAACATGACCAAGTCAACCCTGCTTCTTATCTTTTAAATAAAAAACACTCCCACCCACACTTACCACCACCAGTCAAAGCATCACTAAATAGCTCGGCAGACACCAGTAAAACTTTAAAGAATAACACATTGCATATTCCGGCCTTCCCCCTGTGGCTTAACAAAAGTGTATGTGTAGAATGGAAACCATTACACTGGCAGGAATGGGAACAAAAGGGAATACACAGTCAAGGATGTACTGATACCAGGGACCATGACTATGGACTCATTCCAGGCCCTACAATCCTGATATAACATACCAAACTCTGGGTTCTGGAAATTCCTACAACTTCTGAGTTCCTTGACTCATATCCTCAAAGCTATGAACAAGCAAGAGGCTCAGGCCATGATTTCACCTATGGGGAATTGGATTACTGGATTATTGGTTAATTGGACACTGTCCGTGTCAGTGGCTCAGTAGGTAGCACACTCGCCTCTGAGGCCGGGAGATCAGAGGGCTGTGGGTTCAGTTCCCACATCTGGCACTTGGGTTAATATCCCAGTACTGACACTGTAGTGCAGCATGAGAGGGGTGCTGCACTTCTGAGGTGCCGTCTTCCGGATGAGAAGTTAAACCGAGGTCCCATCTGCCTGGATTGGTGGTAGTTCAGGTGGATGTTAAAGATCCCATGCACTTATCGAAAAGAGTAGGGTAATTTCCCCGGTGTCCTGGCCAAATTTCCTTCATTCACTAAAAATACCACCAACAGCTTAATCTGGTTAAAGATCAGTTGACATTCATCTGTATCCCCTCCCCCGGGTCATGCCTGAAAATAGGCAGAATTTGTCTAGTGCACTTACCCGGTCAACAAAAACTAAATAAAATAAATAAAATTAAGGCCAGACGAGGAAGAGCGGGCATGATATATGTGGCAATTAGGGATGCTATCCCTGACCAAACAAACTCAGCTGGAGATTACTGGGCAGCAGCTTTAAATACTCCAGTTACAGATGAGCAATGGTCTCAATGCTGGCGACATGGGCATGAATCTGTTAAGGATCCCAAAAGCCACCTTATACAAAACAAAATCATCCACCGCTGGTACCGCACCCCTGAAGTATTATACAAAGCCAAACTGGTGCCTTCTCATTAGTGCTGGTACTGTCACATGCTGCATGGTGACCTCTGTCATATCCTTTGGAGTTGCGCACTTATACAAGATTACTGGAGGCAGGTGACAAAGCTCCTCCAACAAATTCTACAAAGCACTACAGTCACACCCCCTGGCTTGCCCCTGATTGGTATAGATGAAGGCCACTATAAATATCCTAAAAGAAAGAGATCTCTGCTGATACAGGCCAGTATCATAGCCAAACGGCTACTATTACAAAGGTGGTGTACTTCAGAGATACCAACTACGATAGAATTCATAGCTAGTCTATCTCAACCAACCATGTTTGACAGACTTTCCCACCTTGCCAACAATACTTTGCATATTCACTTCCTCACCTGGAACCCCATGTATAGATATTTACAGCAATTTAGCAATAACCCATGCAGAGGGTCAAATCCTCCACCAAGACAAGGCATAGGATAAGCTTCATATTAGTGGACCTCTCAGTCTCCCAAAGGCAGCTATCAATGAGGAGAGGATAAAGTTGCATGTAATGCTGCAACAGCTCAAAAAAATCAAATGTTTAGGTTTAGGTTTTGTGGTTCACCCAACTAATTGAAGGATCCTGGCTTGCTGGGCCTATAAAATAACTGGGTGTGATCTGCCATTCATGTAAAGTTTCATGGTATAGAGCCGTGAAATCACCATTCATCACTAAGCAGTAGCAAGCAAAGACAGAGTTTATGATGGCTATTTAGGTATTAGCAGAAATACGGAGACGTTCTATAGCCTATCATTTCTCAATACCAGTAGGTTGATGCATTGTTTGTACTAACCATTACCAATGACACAGCATGTAATACAAAATTGTCAAGCTTATAAGACTGCTGCAGCCATCCTTCTAGGTAAGGCACTTTAACTGCACACCTTGATGTAATCCAGGTACTTACAATACATACAAATTGTATCTTATATGAAATGTGATGGGTGGATTTTTGATTTTCATGTATGTATCTTTCGTTTTGAAAATACAATAACATTTTGAACTTTAAAAAGATGAACAATTTTGTTCTGGTTGCTGGCATGCTGCAGATCTTTAAAACCATAAAAAGATGGTCGAAAGATTTAGTTCTGCAAACTCTAGCGCAGGTACCAAGCCTTCTGGTGAAGAGATATGAGGTCTGGGTGAAATGCTTTTCCTTGTGATAGGGGCAGAGGCCCTGTATCAGAGGGAGGAACAAAGGAGGTAAATTGGACAGCCTGAACAGAAGGTTGTACTACGTCCATCTTGCCCAGCCTGCAGCTACTGTATCTGGATTGTTGCTGATTTTTCTCTGCTGAGTTTGAAAACTACTTTCTGGATCAGTAATGAAAGGGGGAAATTTTCCTTCCTGGTACAATGTCATGATGTCCCACGGCAGTGTAACAACTTGTGATGATCTGAAACAGATGTAGCTTCTTGTTCTCCCATGAATCAATAGATCCACCTCTGTTTCTCCCCAATCCCGAAATATGAAAACGGTTACATTTTGAGTCACAGACCACTTGTATGTAGTGTGACCCATTCTGCTCACTGAATCTGCTGGAACATTCAGCTTCCCTGCTGTGTATACTGCAGGAATTTGAAGTTATAATTTGAATGCCAGGTTCCAGATCTTTAAACTCTCCTGGCATAATTTTGAGGCTCTGGAACACCCTTTTTTGTTTATGTAGAACTCTGCAGTTGTATTGGCTGTTTTCACCCACAACACTTTGCACTGTACCAGTTTCAAAAAAGTTCTGAGGGAGGGAAAAACTGTTCTCAGTTCCAACACATTGCCATGTTCCAAACTCTCCAGGTAGAACCACACACCATTCGTTGAATTCCCCTTCAGATGTTTGCTTCTACTTAATTGAGAGGCATCTGTTGTGAGAACCAAACTGATTTCTGACTCTAAGAAGGGGATTCCTTTCTCAGGGCTGAAATGTTCTGCCACCACCTGAAGTTATCTACAAGAGTTTGGTGCTCAGGCACTAACTGTATTAATGGTGAATACCCTTGCCACCAATACTCTTTCAGATACCAGCACATGAGGTTATGGTGTGACATTAGGTCATGGTCCCTCCACACTGGAACAAGGGCTTGCTCTTATGCTATACTGAGTTTTGTTCTTATGAATTCCAAATATCAGTTTGGTTTTAGTGCAGGTTTCTCTGTATCAAGAACCCCATCGACCGACCACATAAGTGACAGGGCATCATGCAAAGCATTCATTGTTTCTTTTTTTTGTCTTCCCACAAATTAAACAGTCGTCTATAGTAAGTACTGGATGGCCATTATTTCCTGTCTTCCAAGTGCTGCTGCAACTAGAGAGAGACACCTCAAACTCCTCTACTTCTAACTCCTGCTTTCTCCTGTAGTCTGCCGATTCATGTATAACTGCCCTTGATGTCTTCATACTCTCCTTTGTCTATAGAGGTGGATGAAGTTGCTGTAATTTACCTGTATGCGGAAATTCACCAATTTCAGCAACTTTGCTTCACTGATGACTACAATTCACATAGTTATTCACCTGGCAAATTGGCCAGAGTTGTGCACCGAATCTATGTGAATTGCCAATTCGTGGGTAAATGTACTTATTTGTTTGTTTGTTAAGCGGGTGAGTGCACTGATCCCAGGGAAAGTTTTCAGGCATGACCTGGGCCATTGAGATTGCACATCAAACATGGTACAAGAAACATAATCAGGTAGGTATAAGTAGATAAACACAGTAGCAGAAACAGTTTGATTAATACAAAACTAGTGCATGAACATACGTACGAACATATGAAATTGCAAGCAGATACAGGCCTTATGGTCTGTCTAGTCTACTTGAGTGTGCAGCACTTCGGCCATTTATACTGCAGTTGCCACCCCTCCCCTTGCCTCTCCCCCCCTTTATTTCCTCCTACTTCTTTCTCACATATCCCCCCATCCATCCTCTGTTTGGACTCTCCTTTTGATCCCATCCCACCCCCTCTTAAAGCTGCTCACCGACAACGAAGATACCACCTCCTCTGGCAGGCAATGCATTGTACCCTGTTACCACCCTTTCTGTGAAATAGTGCCTACTCATTTCCCTCCTGAATCTTCCACCCTCCAGTTTCAGACTGTGTCCCCTGATTTCTCTCCCTCCTTTTAATTTGAACACGCACTCTGAGTTTACTCTGTTTATGCTTTTCAGGTACTTGAAGATCTCAAACATATCCTCTCTCTCTCTGTCTCTCTCCCCCTTCTATCCTCCAGGGAGTTCATATTGAGTTCCCTCAGTCTCTCTTCATATGACTTGTCTCCCAATCCCAGGATCATCTTCGTTGCCTTTCGCTGTATCCTCTCCAGGAAGCTTGATGTCCTTTTCTAAGTAGGTGCACCAGTACTGCACACAGTACTTCAAGTGAGGCCTCACCAGGGACTTGTACAAGGGCAGGATGACTTCCCCTCTTCTAGAGGTGATCCCCCTCAGTATGCACCCCAGCATTCTATTGGTCTTGGTCGCAGCCCTCTTGCACTGGGCTGAGTGGTTCATTTCCTCTGTTACTAGGACTCCTAAAGCCTTCTCCTCTGTTGATGTAGATAACTGCACTCCACCAAACCAGTAACTATTCCAAGGATTTCTGGCCCCCAGGTGCATAACTTTACACTTCATGGCATTGAACCCCAGTTGCCATGTGTTCAACCAGCCCTCCTGTCTTGCTAAATCCTCCTGGAGTACTTTACTGCCTTCCCCCATCCACTTCTGTACTGATCTTGCTCTGTGTTCTTAAACTCGATCCGGACAGGTGGTCTGCCTTACCCCTGTCCTTACGGGGATGGGTCAACATTCTCAAAATGAATGTCCTACTTTGATTGTTGTATCCATTGGGAATGTTGGGCTTCTATCTCCCTAAGAGTTGGTTTACTCACCTCCAGAGGCTGTTTAATTCTTTCCTTTGGAAGGACTCAGTTGTTTGTAGTGCATACGTTAAACTGACCATTCCTAAATTGAGAGGGGGGATTATCTCTACCTTCTATGTTTTTATATTATGGGGCCCAGCTTGTTAGTAAACTACTCCAGTGGGGCACAAGGACCATGCAGTCTGACCCCCTCATATATACTGTGCTTTGGCTGGACATCGAAAGGGCTTTGGCTACTAGGACGGGTTGCTCCCTGACCAGTCTGCTCTATTTGCGGCCCTCCCGGCTTCCTCAGTTCTTGCGCTCTACCCCTGTAGAGTGGTCCCCCAAAGCATGGGGCCAACTCCAAACATATTTATCCCTGTCTTGGACTATGATAGCTACTCAGCCTATATTTAATAATCCTCACTTTCAGATAGACCACTGTCCCATTCCACCGTCTTTTTGTCCCCAATTAAGTGCCTGTACCTCAGCTGACCTACTCCAAGATGATGGGTTAATCTCCTTTACTACTTTACAGACCCGTTTTTGACTAAAGAGCCCATTTTTTTAATTCCTCCAGCTTAAAGGTGCTTTCCTTTCTGGGTCCCAAACCCTGGGGCACGATACATCTGGAGGGGGTGGATTCCTTACTTTCTATGGTAGAGCAACCACAAGCAGTGTCTGTGCTATATGAACACCTCATCTTTGGACCCTCGCCTCCCTACTGATATTTGTTATTACTGGGTTCAAGTGCTTCACGTGCCGGCTGATGGTGAATTCTGGAAAGCCTCATGGCTCAACTGATATAAATATATGAAGCAAGACCAGCTTTGACTTGTGCAATTTAACATAATGCACGATTTATACTTTACCCAGGTAAAGCTGCACAACATGGGCAAATTTCCTTCCCCAGTATGCACTAGATGCCATGAGGCTTCCAGTTCTCTCTATCACCTATTGTGGGAGTGCCCTAAGGTCCAGTCCTTTTGGAGCTCCATTCAGTGAGCCTTGGACCCAGTGTTGGGCCTGGAGAATCTTTTTACTCCTGAGAGTTGCATGTTGGTGATCTTTCCCCCTGGTACTCTCGCATGAGGAAGGCCCATTTGGTCTTGATTGCTTCCACTGCAAAATTGGTCATGCTGCAACACTGGAAAGAGGAATCACCTCTGACCTTTTGGAGTGGCACCTAGAGGTTCTTTTGGCTTTCCAGTTAAAAAGCTCATTGCAGCTATGTGGAAAAGACCGAATCCTTCTGTGATACATGAGAGTCACTTTATACCTTACTCTCTCTGGGGTACCTAAGCTCATCTTGTCATTCCTGGTTTTCTAGGTGAGTTTGCAGACTGTGGGTAGCTGGGGTATTGTTGTTTTGTTGTAAATGTCTCATACTGTTGTTGTGTATGGTTCGTGGTGTGTACTTGTATTTGCAAAAATTAATAAAGTATATTCAATTAAAAAAAATTTAACTTAGGCTATGGCCAATGGAATTATCACATTTTCCACCACAGGGCACACACTTTGTGAATCTGGTATCCTTGTACATATTTTTCTGTGACATAAGGTAAACTAGTTGCGCACACACGCACACACGCACACACACACACACACACACACAAGCACACATGGGAAAAACCTGTACAATAATGCATGTATACTGTAACTGTAGCAGTTCTTGGTTCTGACTTTAAAAGTGAAAATGAGAACAGCTGATTCAGTGAGGGTCCATACTTGGTACCTATATCCTCTACAACCCACAAAATGCATTTAAATTATAAGTGATTGGATCAGGATACTTCTTGTCCCCAAAGTTTTTTTTTTTTTTTAAATTTACTCAGGTCACCAAAGAATTAATGCAGAGTAGCTTTGTTTGGAATCCACAGAACAGAAACAGATTTTTCAGATTTCAATCCAGTTTCTGGATTTAGGATTTTTAGATTTGCAGTTCAAAAATCTTAAATTCTAAACTGAATCCTAAAACCTATTTTACATAGGCATTTAAGATACAGGATTTCAGATCTAAATCTTAAATCTGACTTACAGGTCATTTTAGGACTTGAAATGGAATTGAATTTGATTTTGGAAGGTCTTAAAATCCTAAACCCTAAAACTGGGTCAGAATCAGCTGATTCTGAGCATTCCTAATGCAGAGCAATTTCTGGGCTTCTAGTCTTTATTGCAGCTGAAGCTTTCTGATGGTTGTTACACTGTGTTCATGCTGGGATTGATTACATTACCTAAATGTTCGGGGGCTGAAAGCATACACGGGCTATGGAGATGAAAACATTAATGTTATTAGAACACTGCAGCCACCTTTGCAAGATTTGACATGCTTTGCTATTATACCCACTGGTTAATAGCATGATGACCCAGAGTTCCATTCTGTAAACATTCGCAAATGACATTGCAAGAGAGCTGGAAAGAAATGTGACCATCATTCAGCAAAGCTCTTTGGATCACAGAAACACAACTGTTTCTGGGACCCTTGCATTTTGTGTTTTTTTCCTTAACACAAAACCAAACAAAACAAAACAAAAGGCCACAAACCACTGAGTGCTTCAGAATGGAGTCTTCAGCTTTTTAACTTAAGTTTTTACTTAGAGAAAAACAAACAAAACAGTATAAACTTATGCAGGGACTTCTTGGGTCGAATGCAAAGGCAAAATGGAACCACAGTATTTTGGGAGACACCAAAATTGTTCATTTGTTCTAATATGACTGTAAACAGTGGGAATATAAACATGCTTTCACGGACTGCTGTCTTTGCTGTAGAGCGCTGAGTAAGCAACATGCACACCCTAGAAAGGTTAAGTTCTTGTTCGCAGCACTCTGCTACACCCCCAGCCTGACATTCAATACACGGGGCTCAATTTTCAAAGCCCTGAGAATGCCACAAGCTCCTGGTGCATCGATCGTTCGGTGCACGGGGCTGGTGGCATTCTCCCAGCTGAGATCAGGATTTTCAGTCCTCAGCCCAAATGGTGTAAGTTAGACTAGCTTTTCCCTGGTCTAATCTATGCCATTTGGGGGCCCTTATTATGGGGCTTGTGCCAAATCTTTGGTGCAAGCTGTTGTAAATTGAGGAGAGTGTCACACCTGCACCTGATGTACTAAAATCAGGTGCAGTTGCATCAAAGAAATATGGTACAGCTGTGCCAAAAATTGGGTTTGACGCTGGGCTTGACACAAGCCCTGCGTCACCCTTTGGAAATCAAGTCCATCTTGTTTAGCACTGTAACAGACAAGAGAACCATCAGGTGAAAAGGTACAGCATTTATTCCCTCATGAAGTACAGTAAACCTGATACAGCTCCCACTCCCAGTGCATTTCCTGTGTCTAAGGTCACTGCATACTCCTGCACTAGGAACTGGTTAGCTTTGTTCACCAACCCTAAAAAGTGGGAATAAAAAGAATAAAGATGTACTATAGAAAGGCGCATTTTGGTTGTATTTTTTTTTCCTGTTTTTCATTGACAGACCTATTATTTATCTTAAATGGAAACTCTTGCTCTTTACTGAAATAGAAGAGCATGATTCATTGAATGTTATATGGTATCTTACTGCTGTATATATACAGGATAATGTAATGAAGCCATGTAAAATACCATTTTTAAATGAAACTTCCTTGAATAGTACGATGACATTAAAGAATTTTAAAATAATGTGACTATTATATGAATACAATTCCACCATTATCAGAGCATGCTTTATTCTACATATGAAAATGTGACTCATGATGTGTTAAAGCAATGCAGATTTCAAGTGAACTCTTAATATTACTTAAGAGGCAGAGCATTTCAATTGTTAGTATACACCACTTAATTAGCAATGATGGCTATGTTTTCACTAAATTTGCAGGGGACCAAGGATTGTGGATAACACGCAGGCTTCCATTTGAATAAAGAGCAGTAGAGGCTTAGCACAGACTCCAGGGGACATGCAGTGCATATTGTTAGGGTCTGAAGCACCTTGAACTTTATAATATCTCTCTTGATGGTCCACAAAAAAATGTCATGCTGGGCTGTACCTCCTTTTCTGCCCCTCCATGATGTCTGGTGAACCATTGGGTGGACAACGTCAACAACCAATGACCTGCTTCTGAAGCTGACATCGCACACATAAGCCTGATACTATCTCACCGCTGTCACCAGCATATTGGATTTGTTCTTCATACAAGTTCCTCTGACCAGATGAACTCTGCCATGGGGAGGGGGAATGCAGGGATGTCACCAGTATCAAGGGAAATGTAGCTCTAATCAGGACCTGCAGGACAGATACTCTCCTTGGTCCCATCCTGTTCTCAGTTTTCCTTAATGATCTCCCTAAATGATGTGTCTCCTTGGACATAATCATTTATGCACAGGGCATTGTGCTTTTTGCCTCAGGCATCTCTGCCTCTGAGCTTGCTGCTTGTCTGTAATGGGATTTTACCAATGAGCACACAGATTTTGGTAGCTCACTACACTTATAGTGCACATACCCAGGAGAAAACAGTCAACAGAGCACAAGTACTCCACTCGCATATGGCACATTGTGGCTTCGATTGAGGAGGGAGGGCAACAACTTTACAATGTGATGCAAAGTTGTTGTCCTCCCTCCTCAATCAAAGCCATGATGTGCAGTGTGGTTGAGCTGTGTCACAGATAATTGTGTTTTGCACAAACATTGAGGCACTGTTAAAATAAAGCTGCTAGCTGGTAAGAGAGGCATATTTTTTTTTTTGTAGAATAATGCTTCTACAGTGCTGACCCCATCTCCACTGACCGGAGTACTTGTACTCTGTTGTGGGATGTTCCCAACATCCTACTCTAGTTTCATTATATTCTGCGTACTCTTTTTTTCCGTATAGTTGTTTGCCCCCCATGGCCAGCTACATCTTTTCTTTGGGTCCCCCTCTAGCTGCCAACTCTGTCATCCTCTCCCCCCCAAGTGGGGATCTACAAGGAGTGGGGTTCCAGGGCTTTGGTGACTGTTACTGTCAGCCATGGGGAGACATAGGAGTTTTGTAGTTTTCTCCCTGTCCCTCCCAGAGTGGTGGCAAACACAGGTGTGCACACTCCTGGAACCGATGCTCCATCCACCCTCCCGAAATAAGTTCCCCAGACCTCCCTTGATCAGACATCCAGCCTCCACTGGATGCCATCAAGAGTGAGGTGACTAACCTCCTGAACCAGGAGAGGAGAGGAGAGCAACCCAGTAGTCACTACAGTCCTCTCCCAGCCCTCCCCCTGCTGACCCCTCCGAACATGGGTTGCCGGTGAGGTATGAGGTGTGGCATCCAGTGAGGTCAACCCTCAGAACCACCAGGCCAGCTTATTCTGCTTACTCTTAACAGCAAAAAAATGGTATCCATGACCTTCTGCACTAGGCAACAACTGGCTAATATCCAGTCCCCAGCAGTCTTCCTGACCACAGAGGTCACTGGTATTATGGAAATGTCACTGTCTTCAAATACTTGGGGGTCTGGATGGATCATCACATTGACTTCTTCTGCCATGGGGAAGCCATCCAAAAGAAGCTGCAGCTTAAATGTAATGCACTTTACAGGAGCAAAGCCTGTATCCCACTCTCTGCCCATCGAGATATCAATGTTAAGATAATTTTCCCGGCTTTCAACTACGAGGTGTTGGGTATGGTACTGCACCAAAATCTATCCTTGCTAGACTGGATCCCCTCTTGAATTCCATCTGTCATTTTGTCTTCTTGACTGACTTAACCACCCACTGCACTCCACTGCTTTCTTAACAGCTCACTTTCTCTCACCTCTCTCAAAGGTAGACAAATCAGCCATTGCACTCATTTATCTGCAAATTCTGGTTTGGAGCCCTCTCTTCCTGTCTAAGCTCCTTACTGTTGTGTCCCCCACCACCTCATATTCCCTTCATAACTGTGACATTTTCCCTATCTCCACCACACAGAAACATTTGTGGGTCTGTCTGCTTTCATGTTCAGGTTACTCTGACTCTGGGCCAGCCTTCCATCCCTTATCCACTCCACTCCTTCTCCTTCTGCTCTGAAAGTCCTCTTCCATAACCATTCAACCTATGACTGCAACTGCCTATGACCCCCACCATACCATTGATGTTTTTTTTTCTGGTTGGTTTAAATTGCCATATGCTCATTTTTGTGTGCACATGCTAAAGTATATACTTCCACTGTGATCTACCATCCCCTGTACATATTTGCACATGCATTACTGTATTGTAATATAAGGATATGCCATTTTAATGTAGCACTAAAGTATGCAAAACATTTCCTGTAGTAGCACTGCCTGAAAGTGATAATAGTATTGATCCTCAGTCGTAATACTATTGTTCGGGCCTTTGAACGATAGTATTATCAGAGAAACTGAAAAGCACAAGTGCATGACTTTCTCACACTGTATGGTTGTTGCTATGGTCACAAGTGTGATTCCTAGACATGTCATGAAGTTTTTAAAACCACGCCTCATGATTGTCTGCTTTTTGTCTGTGGGTGGGCAGAACACTTATGAAAACATGGCTGCCATCTCTCGCTTACCCAGAGTAATTTGTCCCCTTCGCTCTTTCGCCAAAACTTTTTATTTTATGTTTAAATAATTATTTGGTTGATCCTGCATTCACTCAGCCCTGAAACAACTAAAAGGTAGGGCTGCCTACCAAACATAATGACTGGAGGCACTCCCAATCAAGCACAAGTTAACAAAGACTTGTGGATGATGGGGTGAAGACAGAGCAAGTGAGTCTTCAGTGCAGCAGTCAGCCTGCTGGCCTCACAGCATGCCAGAAACAATTTCAGAGCTGAGGAAGTGTGAAATCGGATCCATATATGACAAAAAAAAAACAGCAGCCAACTGAAACACATTTTTTTAATGAAAAGAAAAATTTGAAAAAATAGCGGCTCGCTATATTGGCTGCTCAGGGACACACTTGCTCCCACCACAAATATAACTTATGGGTTTTGTCTCTATCGAAACCTTGCACCACTTATTATAAAAAATAGTGCCTGTGCAAGGTCTGTGTTATGACAAGTTTTCACACACCCTCAGTGTGCAATAATCTTTTAAACCTCTCAAACTTTGGTGTCAGAATTTATTATTACACACATTGGGTTTCTATGAAAAATTCTAGCGCACACCTGCAAAGGCATTATTCTCTATATTTTATTTTTATCACTATCATGTTTTGCACCTGCTGTGTATTTGGTTTATTATACTCATTTACAATCCTATAACTTTTATTGTACTGATTGTATTGTTCTGTTCCTTACACCCCCGTCATATCCGGAAACAGCCTGTATTTGCTTAGTATCCTCTTCTGGGTGAAACTATTGCAATAACTAAATATATAAATATGTGGAGCTGTTAGGGTAGGGGGTAGTTGTTGGGATATCAGAAAGGAACAAATGACACATATTAATCAAAAAGAACTGATTAAACCTTTTCCTTTGTTTTTTTTCCATCTAGTGTGATCATTGTATGCAGCTGTTTAACAATAAGCCCTTCCATCAGGGTGACCAAGTGCATGCATATAACTGCAAACCTTGCCAGTGCTATAACCATGCTGCAAGCTGCCACTATAACCGTACACTGGATCCTTTCCCTAATGACCATTTCCAAGGTGGTGGCGGAGTCTGTGATAACTGTCAACATAATACCACAGGTAACTCGTGAGTTTAAGTGCAAACCAATTGTTCACTGTTCAGTATTGCGAAACTGAGACTATTGCCCATATTTTGTCTTGTGACTTTTGTGTTTATTCAAAACATTCAAGTAGGAAAATAGTGTAACAGTCTTTGATATCATAGAGTGCTAATTATTTCCAAAGTGAGTTTTTCTGCAGATTGTAGCAATGCTTAGTGGCACAATATGAAAACTGCACATTGCTTCTGGTTGCCATACCCTTTTTTCCATTAAAACTCAGACTTAAAGAATGGTTCATACTGAAAATATCAGTGAACACAGGACGAGAAAACAGAGGGCAATGTGGCGGAAATAACTGGGCTATGTGCAGGAGACTCAACGTGGAGAGGGTTACTTATACTTTACATATAGCAATTGCAAAACAGCATCCCTTGAGCACCTACATCAATGGACAGTTTTGCTAAATATAAAATAAACTGCTCATGTGATGGGGAGGAGTTCCTGTGTAACTGATGAAATCAAGCTGTGATCTATCAAACTCAGGGATTTTGAGCATGCATATCAGAGCCGAAGTAATATAGAAACATAGAAGTTGACGGCAGATAAGGACTACAAGGCCCATCCAGTCTGCCCATTTCTTTTTCTACCTTATAAATGTGCCATCGGCCTTTGCTCTGTCAGTGGCCTATCTATTCATACTCATTTGTATTGCTCCCTTATGCCTATCCCATGCCTGTTTGAAGCCCTGCACTGTATTCATAGCCACCACTCTTGAGGTAGGCCATTCCATGCATCCACCACCTTTCTGTGAAAAGAATTTCCTCACATTCCCCTTAATCGGCCCCTCTAATCTCATGCTGTGTCCTCTTGTCCTGCTATTTTTCTTATATTGAAACATGTTAGACTCTTTCACCTAGTTAATGCCCTTAAGGTGTTTGAATGCCTCGATCATATCACCTCTCTCCTCCTTTGCTCAAGGGTATACATATTGAGCTCTGTTAATCTGTCCTCATATGTCTTCTGATGCAGTCCCTGCACCATTTTGATTGCCCTTCTCTGGACTGCCTCAATTTGGTTAATGTCCTTGTGAAGGTGTGGCCTCCAATACTGCACGCAGTACTCCAGATGGGGCCTAACCAGTGTCTTGTAAAAGGATTATTACCCTCTTACGACTTGTGATACCCTACTAATACACCCTAACACCCCCTAGCCTTACCTACTGCTTTAGAGGTCTGCTTGATGATTTCAGGTCATCAGTGATGATGATGCCCAAGTCTCTTTCTTCCTTTGTGACTGCTAGCAATTCCCTCCAGACCTATAGGTGGCTTCAGGGTTTCTCTTCCTATGTGCATGATCTTGCACTTCTTTGCATTAAATCCCAGTTGCCACTCTTCTGACCATTTTGCTAGTTTATCCAGATCTCTTCTCATTCTGCCCACCCCATCTGATCATCTACTCTGTTGCAGATCTTGGTGTCATCTGCAAACAGACAAGCCTTACCTCTAGTCCATCCTAAGAGGTCACTAATGAAGATGTTGAAGAGGACTGGCCCCAGGACTGATCTCTGAGGTACCCCACTTGTGACTTGCATCTCTTCTGACTGTATACCATTTACCACCACTCTCTGTTTTCTGCCCGTCAACCAGTTTGCCACCCAGTTGACCAACTTCTGACCCATCCTGAGCTTACCCAGCTTATTTATCAATCTTCTATGTGGAACAGTTTCAAAAGCTTTGCTGAAGTCAAGGTAGGCGACATCAGCTGCTCCCCCTTGGTCCACCACTCTGGTTAGTCAGTCAAAGAAATCTATGAGGTTAGTTTGACAGGACCTTCCTTTTGTAAACCCATGCTGTCTTGGATCCTGTGCCCCTATGGATTCCAGGTGTTGCACTATCCTTTCCGTAAGGAGTGCCTCCATAATCTTGCCCACTACTGAGGTAAGAATGACTGGTCTGTAGTTCCCTGCCTCCTCCCTGCTACCACTCTTGTGGAGCGGGATCACATGAGCCCTTCTCCAGTCTTCTGGGACCTCTCCTGTGCTCAGAGACTCACTAAACAGTTCTGCTAATGGCTCTGCTAGTTCCACCTTTAGCTCCTTAAGTACCCTGGGATGTATGCCATCAGGTCCCATTGCCTTATCCACCCTGAGCTTAGCAAGCTCTTGTAGGACCCTTTCTTTTGTGAAGGGAGTAGTGCTCACCTCCCTCCCCCTGTGTCCATGGTGCTGAGCTGTGGGCCCTGCC
The DNA here is from genome assembly GCA_016271365.2 of Neoceratodus forsteri. Lineage (NCBI taxonomy): Eukaryota > Metazoa > Chordata > Ceratodontiformes > Ceratodontidae > Neoceratodus > Neoceratodus forsteri. The sequence continues at coordinate 1,178,562,174 of CM057450.1, read as the reverse complement.
CTACCTTCTCTTCAGTAAATACTGAGCAAAAGTATCTATTTAGGATAGATGCTTTTACATGGTCCTCCTCCTCACATGCTCCCTTTCTCCATTAAGCTTAGCAATACCCCCTCTGGACTTTCTCCTTTCACTAATGAATCTATAGAAAGTCTTGTCACCTTCTTTTACTGTTCGTGCTAGTGTTTCCTCAGTTTGGGACTTTGCATGCCTTACTGCCTTCCCTGCTTCCCTTAGGGCAGTTTGGTATGCCTCCCTATCTTCATCCTGCTGTGTTCCCTTATATTTCCTGAAGGCCAGCCTTTTGGCTCTGACCTTTTCTGCTACTGTATTTGAGAACCAAAGTGGTTTCCTTCTTCTTTTGCACTTCTTTTTCTGTCTACACAATGGGATGTTGCTTCAAGTATTGCATCCTAATGCTTGCCCACTTTGCCTGTACCCCTCACCTGTGTTTCTTTTTGCCAGGGCTAGCTTAACTCTGTTGGCCATCTTATCAAAGTCAGCTCCTCTGAAGTCCCATATTTTTGTCTTGGAATGGGATGATTTAGATGTAGTAGCCAAATTGAACCATACTATGTGATGGTCACTGGCCCCCAGGTGACCTTCTAACTGGAGATCTGTGATCCCTTCCCTGTTAGTCAGTACTAGATCTAGGATAGCCCTGTCTCTTGTGGGTTGTTGTACCAGTTGTTTGAGGCCTTCCCACTGCAGGGAATCCATTATGTGTCTAGTTCTGGCAGATGTTCTATTTATGTGGTGAAGGGATATAATGTTGCTTCATTGATTTTAATTGACCATATCATTCTAAATGCTTTTATTTCTTATTTTGTGGGCTACTAGTTAAGTGTAAAGAACCTGGTTTGCTACAGGAAGCATACAGTTACCTGTATAACCAACAGCAAATTGTGGGGGGTTCTTGGTAGTAGCCTGTGTATGTACTGTAGGATTTTCTGAAAGGCATAACTTGTAAGTAACTCACCGTTCTGAAACAGAAGTGAGTGGTATGTAATTTGTGGAGGGACAGTATAACTTGGGCATGTGAAGTAGAAGTGTGAGGGATGATAGCCCTTAAGAGATGTGATTAAGTATATTTAGTTAGGGATTAAAAAGGAGTCTAATTTAATCTAAGGGGCCAGGTGATTCTTTTTAAATTATTTTCAAATCAGACTTATCACTTGTCTTGGAGTACGGATTCAGAGGAAAGTTTCCACAAGAGGATGTTTTTTATAGGTATACATGGATAGGAAGTGAGATGTTGCACTTCCCTATCTAGTGACACAAGGAAGTATAAACAGGCATTCTTATAAGCTTTACTAAGGCCAGTGCTAGTGATATGTGTCATAAGGTTGAGTGCTGAAAGGACATAGCTGAAGGGGGCTTAGATGAAGAGGGGCAAGGGGCAGGCCACTCTGATTGAGTAAGGGGATACAAAACTACTAGGAGATTGAGGTATGAGTAAAACATTTATTTACTCTATATGAGTGAACATGTTTGATGAAGCAGGCAGATGGGAGGATGCACTGGTGAATTACAGAAGGCAGTACCAGCATCTTACAGAGACTGCTCTTGATGCATGGAGAATGCTCAGTGTGTAGGAGGATTGGGGTCCTTGCTGATGAGGTCTCCACACTCAGGGGCTAAGTGCAGTTAATGAGGAGTGCTCAGGGCAGTACACCATGTCTGCAGCACCACTATCTCCAAGATCCCCCAGGAAAAAATAAACACAGAATTTTACAGACAGAATAAGTCCTGCCATCAGTCAAGTCTGCCTGGTCCCTACTATTGTCCCACCAGTCTAGCAGTGGAAGGCCTTGGCAGTGCTGTCTGTTGGTACAGGTAGCTCTACCTTGTATGATGTCTGAACCCCTTCTGACTCCATCTCACACCACCGTTGTTTACACCAATCCCATGTGCCTATCCCACCCCTCACTCAAAGCCTGTAATCATCTCAGGTTAACCGCATCTCCTGATAGATGATTTCACATATCCATCTCTCTCTCCACGAAGATGTACTTCCTCACATCCCCCCAGATTCTTCCCCTCTCACTAATTTATAGTTGTATCCCTCACAGTGCCTGAACTGTTGCTGACAATCCATGAAGACATGCTGACTCTAAGTGATCATTGTCCTTTTCAAGGTGAGATTTCCAGAACTGTGCACAATTCTCCAAATGTGGCCTCACCAGTAACCTGTAGCGGGGCACAATTCCTTCCTGTCTTCTGCTAGAGAAGGTCCTGTCTATGCATGCAAGCATCAAGTTGACTTTCTCATATGCCTTATTGTACTGGGCAGTGGGCATAAGGATGCCACTTACTAAATGTCAACTTCCAGGTCACTTTCCTCTGAAGTTTGCTCTGTTCTGACCCCACATCGAATACTTTTTTTTTCCAGATTCCGTCTGTCTTTCACTTGTTGGCGTTAAATTTGAGTTGCCAGATCTTTGATAATTTTTCCAGTTGTTTCGGATCTTTTTTATGTCACTAATCACTTCCTTGCTCTGTCAGTCCTACCATATATTTTAGTGTCATCTGCAAAAAGAAACATTTTGCCCTGGATCCACACTCCAGTATCACAGATAAACAAATTGAAGAGCACTGGACCCAGGAAAGACCCAAGGCACCCCACTGGTGACACTCCTGATCTCCAAGTGCTTGTCATTGATCACTACCTGTTGGGTTCTTCCACCTAATTTTCCACCCACCTGGTTAAGTCTTCCCCCTCTCCTAAATCACCCATCTTCTTCATTAGCAGATGGTTGTCTATGTGGCATGTAAACATAAACCTTGCTGAAGTCGAAATACAGAAAGGACATCTACTGCTTGGCCCCATTGTCTGCCTGAGACACCTTGCTGAAGAATTCTATGATATTCCTCTAGCAGGGCCATTCCTTCACAAACCTATTTTACCTGCAGTCCTGGAGACTATATTTCTTCAGGAAGTCTACTAACTGATCCTTGATAGTAGTTTCAGGCAGCTACCACCTACTGAGGTCATGGTAACTGCTCTGTGATTGCCCAGGTCTCCCCTATGCCCACTGTTCTGGAGAAGTACAACATCAGCCTCCCTCCAGTCCATAGATACCACTCAGGTTGCTAGTGAGCAGCTGAACAGGTCTGCCAAGGGTGTCATCAGAGCCTGCACCTTCTCACTGAGCACCTAGAAATGTAGCCCATATGGTCACTATGACTTACCCACCTGCAACCCCCTCAAGCCCTGGAACAATCTGTCCAAAGACATGGTTCCCATCACCATCATAAGCTCCTTCCCAACTTTAATGTTACACTCTGGCCGTGGTCCCTGATCTTCTACCATGAATACCAAGAAGACAAATTTATTTAATATGCTTGCATTTTTCCCATTCTCTTCCATCCACATCCCCTACGTCTTCAGCCTTTCAGTTCCCCCTTGTTTTTCTACTTCTACCTAACATACTGTACTTAAAGAAGGCCTTGTCATTTTTCTTCACCCTTTCTGCTATTTTGAGCTCAGACTCTGCCTTTGCCCTTCTTACACCATAACTGGCCTCCATCAGTTTGCTAAGGTACCTCTCTCTATTTATCTCTGTCTGTTCAGCCTTTAATTTTTCCCAAGGCTGATTTCTTGGTCCAGACTGCCTCACCAGTCTCTTTGGAGAACTAGATAGGCTTTCTTTGCTTCTTCATATTCCCAACCTGCCTCAAACATGCTTTTGATACATCCTGGATTCCCTGTTTAATGGTGTCCAATTTATTTTTCAGCTCCCATAGTTGACGTGTCCCCCTTGAATCTCTCCCAAAGCCCTTCCTTCATCAGGTATTCCTAAAGTCATCTCTTCTAAAGTTCAGTATGAGCATCTGGAACTTATGCTGCTTGTCCTCAGTAGCAATGCTAAACCACAGTGAATTATGGTTGCTTAACCCAAGAGGGCTCTCCCACCTTATGTCCTCTATGTTGTCCCATTTTGTCAGAATTACTGTAGGTCCATTATGGCACTATCCCATGTCTCCTATTCCACATGCTGCATTAGGAAACAGTTCCAGAATGGTTACACAAGAGATTGGCTCCTAGTGTTTTTGTTCCAGGAATGCTGCAGTCTGTATCTGGTATGTTAAAATCGCCCATCAGAACAACTTCCTTTAATGCAGCTGCCTTTTCAGTCTCTCCTACTCGTGTTCTGTCCACCTCTTTTGATGGGTTTGGTTGCCTGTTGCCTCCCTCCCCATTTGGAGGGTCTTTTCCCCTTCCACTGTCAGCTTATCACATAGAGATTCCTCCCCAACCTTTCCCCTAGTTCGTTTTCTTTCATTACCCTAATACTCTCCCTGGCATATAACATCACTCCCTCCCCTCATTCCCTTTCCTCTTATCATTCATGAACATGATCATGGAATTTGACACATTGGTGCGGTCTGTAAAGATTCTTTTTTGCTATATCTGTTTATTGCAAGACTCTGAAAACCAATCAGCTGATTTGATTGTGGTTTCATCATGTTCAATGCCAGTGATGCACACACAATGGTTTAAATTAAGCACTTTAGCCTGTGCAGCAGTGAGGGGGAGTGGCACATTGCTATAAGATTTGCAAACTCTTGAATCTGTTCTGGTGAAAGGCATGAGTCCTTCCTATTGTCATGTTAAAGACTGTTGAGCTTATTCATATTTGACATTCAAAGAGGCGATTGTCATGGGATCCCCATCCTTAAAAACACATACACACAAACATTTTTGGGTGCTCAGTCAGCAGAACAATTCAGAGCAGTGCAGGAGAGCAGCTGGAAAGGCAAATAGAATGCTTGGGTGTATTGCTAGTGGGGTAACATCAAGGAGGAGGGAGGTTATACTGCCACTGTACAGCTCCTTGGTGAGGCCGCACCTGGAGTACTGTGTTCAGTTCTGGCGCCCTCACTTAAAGAGGGACATTATTCTTCTGGAGAGAGTCCAGAGGACAGCTTCGAGGATGATCCACTCTCTGGGGGAAAAGTCATATGAAGACAGACTTAGGGAGCTGAACATGTACTCCTTAGAAGATAGAAGGGACAGGGGGACATAATTGAGGTCTTTAAATATTTGAAGGGGATCAAAAGGGTAAATACCGAGGTTCTGCTCAAATTGAAGGGGGAAGGAACTATGAGGGTCCACAGCCTAAAACTAGTAGGAGGAAAGTACAGAGGAGAAGTGTGGAGACACTACTTCACAGAGAGGGTGGTGGCACCTTTGAATGCGCTACCAGAGAAGATGATGACAGTGGAATCAGTAGAAGGATTCAAGAGGGAATGGGACAGATAGATGTGCAAGGTACAGGTTGGGAGAGAAGTGAACAGCAGAGGAGCTGTGGGGGAGGAACCTGGGAGCAAGGGAATCAAAAGGGGAGGTAGAAGCAGAGATGTAACTGTTAGCTGCATCTCGGGCAGACAAGATAGACTGTTAGGCCTAATCTGCTTGAAACTTAGTATATTTTTATTAAACAAAACCTTACATCTTTTTCTTTTTTACCACCAATATATTTCAATCACATAAACATAACTATAATTATCATATCAATTATTAGAACCAATTTGCACTCTGATGCACACTCGAGGCACCTATTGACCCTCTGGGGTGCAAACACCAGAGGCCAACATATCTAGGTGCATACACAGTCTGTGTTTCTGCTTTTATCCTGGCCCAGTATACCCTGTTTCTTTATCATGTGCCTATTCCCCCTCCCCTTCCCCATTCTCTTTCTTCCCCTTTATTCGCCATTCCAACCACACCCAGTCACTCACTACTGTCTGCCTTCAGCAGTTTCCCTCCGTGGCCACTTACACAGCTGTAAGTCCACATCCTTTTGGAGGCAGAGACAGTGGAGGGGTTGGAAGCAGAGATGGTGGAGGGGTTCAGGAAGGGGGGTGGGACAGGTACAGGGGAAGGGTTCTGGAAGCAAAGTCCTGTGCAGCGAGAATATCCGGGACTGGGAAGAGAGAAGCCAGAGCTGGCGAGGGGGGCAGCAAGGTCAGCTCCCAGGGTGGGGGCTGACCAATTGAGCAGACATGAAAGACCATTAGGCCTATTCTGCGGGCATTTTAGTGTGTTAGTATCCCCAGCCTAACTTCTGAGGAGGAGGGAGGGTAACTCATCTAGCAACAAATGAAGGGAGATGTTACTTTCGCTCCCTCTTTTAAACTCCTTCCTTTTGCGGGGTTCCCATCTAACCAGTTCCTAGCCTTCCTTGCCCCCTCACCCCTTTCTTTGCCGACCTTCCTTCCAGTCTCCTTCACTAGCCCTCAATCCTTCCTCTACTCCCCTCTCCCCTCCCCTCCCCCCTCCAGCTCCTTGACTAGCACCAAGCTCACGTGACCCCTGACAACAAAGGCTGCCGTTTAATCTGGCAACCCATTTTTCTCAGGATGGCACTAAAACTGTTACCCTTCTGCCTGTAAATGGGGTGGGAGAGGAAATGCTGTGTTGAAACCTTATTAAGTGAGTTTCCATACACTAGTCAGACCACTGTTTTCTCATTGGCAGTTTTTTTTTTACTTTACTTGGATTCAAGATCAGCAGCTATTCTTTGTTCCACATTAAAATGATCACCTCACTGGGGCTAACATATTCATCCCTGGTAGGAATTAACACAGATAAGGACCCTAATAAAACTTATTCTAAAGCAGCTAATGACCAACAGCAATGTAGTTACACATATTACAGTACTAGTAACAATGCAGCTTCCTATAGGCTATAGATATTACAATACTAGTAACAGTACATCTTCCTAGCATGGTAGAGTAGCACCATACATGACATCAGCAGTCTGGAGGCACATTGACAAAGCATCATGCCATCTTGGAGAAATGGACCATACCAAACAGTACCACAAATGTATGACTTTGTTGTTTTTGTACACACATTTTTATAGCATTGCTAATTGAGTGGTGCTGCCTTTTTTAGTTTTAAAAATCACCGCACAGTACTTTTAAATCATCTCCCTTCCCTCCCCCCCTCATAGTACTCCATTCTTCAGCCCTCCCTCAGCACAATGCAAGATCATCTCCTTTCCCTCCATACTTGTAGTACCCCAATCTCTGCTTACCCCACCCCCTCCTCCAGGGTGCTTGACCAGTGCAGTGACTGTCAATTCAAGTGCTGCTACTCTTAGTCTTAGTGCTGTGCTATAACCACAGAAAAAGAAAGGGTTCCAAAAATGTACAGTAAGTTAATGGTCAGAGGAGATTCAGTCAGTGGAGTGAAATGGATGGGTGTCTGGGACTCGACAAAGTCAACTCATGAAATGAAATCACTGAATGCTACTTCAGTTCAGTGGCCTAGGCTTAGGGGGATAACCAGCACAAACCTTCCATCTCCTTTGCTGGCCGCTGTCAGAATGAATGAGAGCATGCACATTAAGTTATGGTAATTTAGAAGAATATTCTTTTCTGCACATATAACACAGCGCTATTAGCAGCAGCAGCCCTTGAATTATCAGTGACTGCACCAGTCTAGAACCCATGGGGGGGTTGCTATAAGGGTGGGGGAATGGAAACTGATTTTATATTGTGTGGAGAAGTAGGGGAATATTGGGGTGTTACAATGGTAGAGGAAGTGGCAATCGTTTTACATTGTATATAGAGGAGATGGAAAGATGGGGTGATAGGAAGGTGGTGGGATCTTTTTCTTGGTTAATTTACTTGTGAAGTACCATTTTGTGGAAAAATATAGCAATGAAGTTGGGAAAATCATGGGTGCAGTATTTGTGGACTTGACCAAGGCCTTTGACCTGGTCAACCGCCCCCTGCTATATATCACTCTCCACCAGCTTGGCAGCTCCACAGAGACCTCTCAGTGGTTTAGGAGCTATCTTTCTGGCCGATCCCAGGCTATGTGTATTGGCTCTGCCACCTCCCCTGACCTTGCTGTCTCAACAGGTGTCCCTTAAGGCTCCATCTTTGGCCCCCTATTGTTCTCCATCTTTGTAAACTCCTTCCCCTCTGACTGTCTCACCTGTGAAGCCCTACTGTATGCAGATGATCTCTTCCTCTTTTACAGTGACAAGTCCCTGTCAAATATATCTTTTATCCTGTCCCAAAACAGTGACTCTGCCTACAACTGGTTCCAGTTGTGTAGACTCCTGGTAAATGAGAAAAAAACAAGAGTGATGCATCTTGGGTCCAAGCCATACTTGGCCAGCATTGCAAAGTCTGGCTCCTCCCTCACACCCGATGCCCCCCCCCCACCCACAGAATGTTCCCAGTTTTAAATACTTGGGTGTAACCCTTGACCCCTCCCACTCTGTTACTGAGCACGTCAACTCCATTGTACATCGGTTAAACAAAAAGCTTGGGGCTGCATATCAGTAAAAACAGTTCCTGACCAGTGAGGCCTGCTTAGCTATTGCCCAAGGTAACCTGCTCCCTATCCTCAACTACTGTTCCCCCATTTATTCCCATATGTCCTCGGCCCTGTGCTCATGCTTAAACTCTGTATACAACAATGTATGTCACTTTGCACTCCTTGCACCCTACTCTATCCACCTCTGCAACCTTTACCAGGCACTAGGCTAGCTCCCACTGTTTGGCTGCTATGATTATGCGTTAGGTTGCATCATTGACAACACCCTTAGAGAAGGCAATGCATTACCTTATGCATCCTTCCTGAAAGCCAAAACTGCTCTCAGATGCTCAGACGTGTCCTCAGTCCCCCCCCCCCCATGGAAATCCCTAGAGTCTCCTTTGCAATGGGTAGCAAAGCACTGTCAGTCACTACTCCTGCCCTCTGGAACAGTCTCCCTGCTCAACTCAGGTCTATTGACACCCACTGCTCTTTCAAGTTCCAACTGAAAGCCTGGTTACTGAATGAGGCCAAATGCTTGTGCTCCCCAGGGTGGTCTCCATCTACTTGTTACCATACCCTCCACTATCTTAGCTGCCAACTTTGCTCTTATAGTTACCTTGCCTCACATAGCACTCTGCCTGCTCCTGGACCTTTCTTTTTTTTCCATTTTTTTATCATCTGCTACCTCTTGGATATTGAACTGCTATGCCATGTATTTGCTCAATTTGTACTATTATTTTTCTCTGTGTGTTTTGTCATCCTACCCCCTAACTTATTGTAAATTATGAAGTATCCTTTGATTTCCTCCAATACATTTGTAAACTGTATTGTATTAATTAATACCCCTTCACACCTGAATTAAATAGAACTCAATGTAAAGTGAGCTACAGAAGTGGAGCATAGGTGTGAGGGACTGTTTTGGCTGTATTTATGTAGCATCTGTATGTAATTCATTTGTGCCATATTTGTTTGGCCCGGGTCGTGCCTGAAAATGGTCCCTCGAATCAGTGTACCTACCCGGTAATCAAATAAATAAGTGCCTCTGAGCAACTGGAATTTAGATTTAGGATTCTCAAGGTAATTCTGAGACCTTAGTGCAATAACATTGGACATGGATTCAGAAATTCCTTAACTCCAGTGGATTCCTAACAAAATGGAATCAGTCATTTCTGAGAAACCCTAGTGGGATATGAACCTTGGTCTCCTGGTTCACAGTTCTGTGCTCTAACCAAGGCATTAGTTACTGTAAATCCATTTCAGAAGTATTTGATTTCTGGCTATAAGAGGAAGGAAGTATCGGACTAGCAACATGAAAAAAAGAAAATTAGTTGACTTCCAGTTTTGCAAAGAAAAGAGATCTTTTAAGAGCAATATTTTGTATTAAAATTATGTAGGTAGGTAAATTTATCTGATCAACATTTATGTTATTACAACAAGCACACCAGCACAAAATACCATTTAAAAGAACATACATATGCATATTACAAAAGGCTAGACACATAAATAAATAGTTATGTCAAACAAAATGTATATTGCATAGTCCCAGGGTTGTTCATTATCAAAATGGGTAGTGCTTGACATTCCAGCATATGTATCTAAGAGGGCTAAATGGATGAAATCTTTAAAAATTCTAACATTTGAATGTAAACAGGATCATCCTTCCTGCAATCTCTAAAAGACAACATGTCATACTTGAGGGCATTTTAGTCCAGAAAAGGCAGACACATTGTCTGTTCTTTTGAGATGGTGGCAAAAATTAGTCCTATTGAATTCTAATGTTTTGTACAGTAAATGGAAAATCATACTGCTTTGCCATCAGCTGCTTGAGTTACTGGGCTACAATTCAAATGTTGTTTACATGCTTGTAATCCCCAAAACACTGTTTTGCTCAAAAAAGGCAAAAATAAAATGCCCAATAAAGGTTTATTCCTCAGTCCTTCTACAATTTAAGAACCCATTCATCTTAACCATGTTTGTTTAAAAGCTTTGAAACAGGCAACTAACACATTAGTTCACCAATCTACGGATCTTATTAATAGAGCTGAAGAAATGCACAGCGTTCTTGTCTGTATTATAATCAGAGAAATTCATGCTTTTTCTCACAAGAAGAGAAGGGTTTAAACAGGGTATGGGCATCATAGTACAGAAAAAATATGTCCCTTTGTTTTTTGAATTTTGAGCAGGCAACGAGCATATGGGGAAGATATTCCATATGCCTTATGCACTATCACATTTTGGATCTATTGTATCTATTTGGCCGTATCGCTTCTTTAATAAATTACTTTTGTAAAATTCTAAATGAAAATATGTGAACAGTTTTCTATCATAAGGTGAAGCTGACTGGGACAAATTAGGTTCTAAGTTTAGATTTATCTTATTTCTGGATAACCATTTACACACCTTTTGTTTTTTTTTTTATACCTGTTTGTGTCTTTTGTCATTTCTGCATATCAGTTCTATTCAAAATCTTTTCTTTTTAATGAAACTAAATGGTTCCAATGTAGGGCATTCACACATATAGCCATTGCTTAGTTTGCCTAGAAGACCTTTCATCATTTTAGGTCATGAGAGCTGAAAAACATTTAAATAATATGCTCATATCTAATCCAGACATAGGCTGGTATAGCTTCTCATCCTTAAGCCTGGAGATCTTCAACCAGAAGTATAGTAGTTTAAAAAAAAAAAACATGAATCTAAAGAAGTTTGCCCAAGCTCTGCTTTAGCAAACAGGAAAGAACTGACATAGGGACCTGTAGGATTTGTTTCTATACTGTATTCATCACTACATCTAGTCCTGTGACATCATTTGAACCCATGATGTGCTAGACAACCTATACTGACATTCATTACCTTTGTGTTGTGAAAATCATCCTCATTTAGTTCCAAGAAAATTTAACTGGCATATTGGTTTTTATTTGTTTTATATATATATATCTTCAGATATTATGGTTAAAATGTGTTTGAGCCAGGATACAACCCTATTACTGACTCCCAGGTTGGTTTCACGTTTTGATGACAAATTACCTTTCACTGAATATTTAACTTTTGTCCAAGTGTCGGAGTACAGTCTAATAATGATACCTGGATGGCAGATGGAACATTTAGATTTGATCATTTTCCTTACGGAACTTTTCTGCTGACACATGCAAAGGCCTGAGTGAAATCTACAAAGACCATATAAGGGGTGTGTTTTAATGATACTGTATTTATATATTAAAATTAAAAAAAAATGTTCTCTTGGAGCGTATCGACTTCCAAAAATTGTGTTAGGGAAGTATTCTGACTTTCAAAAAACTGGAATGACTTCCAAACTGGAACCCATGGACGTTTTTGAGCTTCACATCAAAAGGGTCACAGCCTTCATACTGTCAGTAAAGCAAAGCTTTAAAGGAGCACACAGACTGCACATATCTGGCTAATGAAACTGTAGGAAGGCAATGTGTTCCATTAGTTAGTGCACTGAGCTGTAGTATAGACCTGCAGATTCCTATTCCTTAGTCCCACCACAGCTACTGACTCACAATATGACTTTTTTTTTAAATTCTGTTTATACTCATTAGGCTGCAGCAGGGATTTGCCCCATATCTGCACAGAGGACTTCTGTGTCCTGGACCCAGCATCCTCTTCATCACCTGCATGGGGAGGCCCAAGGCTTACCCCCTCCACCCATAGTGGGCTCACCCCGTGGAAGGGGGAGAGACCACATCTATGTGAATCCCCCAGTGAGCCACACTGGGCATTGTTGGGACCCAAGAGGAGGATACCCTGATGTCATACTGCATTAGATTAGAGGATTTTTCCTTAGAGGAGTCCCCCAGCTCAGCAGATGTGCAGTGACATCATGCATGCTTGGTGTGCACCCAAGCACAGTATTCAGACGTCCACCACCCAACCAATCTCTGCATCATCAGCTGTCCTTGGCACATCTGCCATTAGCCATCACCAGGGGTTGGAATGTTGCTGTGGTCTGCAAGTCACACACCCCTGGAGGAGGAGAGAAGTCCAATGGATGCTCATTCTCCTCTCCCCAGCAGACTCTCTGATGCACCATAGTATGTTCTTGAACCCAGCTTGTCAGTGCCACAAGTGGTAGTGTTACCACTGCACCAGTAAGCCAGTCCACATAGTATGGCCTTGAGCAAGTCACTTGTCCTCTGTGTGCTTCAGTCCTCCTGGCTGTAAAACAGGTTAGGAGCAGGATCCCACAGAGAACAATACATTCTGTACGTATCAGGATAGTGGTGTATAAAGTAGAGATGACTGGAGTTTACATCTATAGAGCTGGATTTCATGATTTTGGGTGGCAGCAGGTAATGTGGATATTGTGGGCTTCTGGTCCACTCTAAGCTAATTCAGATTTCTGTTTCAGGAATGGATACTTATTGTTATCTACCTTTGCTAGACTGAAGCACTTTTTCCTCTCCTTCAGCCATTTTACTATTAATGCCCCTCCCCTCACTCATCACTGCTCCCTTTTTTTCTAAATCTTTCTTGCCCCTCCCTTGTGTTCCATTACTTTTCTCACTGCTCCTCCTTCTTGTCTACATAATGGCTCAACACCATTACCTCCTACTCTTCCTTTCTTGTTCATCTGTCTAACCCTTCCTTCTAGTTCCTCTGCTCCTCTGACATGCAGTCTTTCCACTTCCTTTGCTTTAAAGAGCAGCTTGTTAGTTTCTGGACCCCTAAACATAAATAATACCTCACCTGGTCGAGAGTTATTGGGTATCATTAAATCCATTAATTTCAGCCATGTTTAAAAGTTATTACACTCGTAAATAGCTCTTTGGGAAAAATGGAGCCACTTCCTCAACCTGCCGACATGCCCCTATGCAGGCACATGCAACCCCTTTTTGTGATGTAAGAAAACAAAGACTGCATGTGCGCGCTCCATTGGATTTCAATGGGGGCATTTTTCTCTATGCATTTTAGTAGCATTTATAGTTGAGATTTTAACAAATCAAAGTGACCGTTTGACTAACAGTGTCTTTGTTAGTTGAACGGTTACTTTGATTTGCTAAAATCTCCACTATAAATGCTATTAAAATGCATAGAAAAAGCACCCCATTGAAATCAATGGAGCACGCACATGCAACCTTCATTTTCTTACATCACAAAATGGGGCTATATATGCCTGTGTGGGGGCATGTCTGCGGGTTAAGGAAGCAGCTCAGTTTTTTCCTAGGGAGCTATTTACGAGTGTAATAACTTTAAAACATGGATAAATTGGGCCAGACTGGTGGCACTGAGGGCTGAGGCACTGGACGCCTTACCTTGCCCTACGCTGGTGACCTGTGTTCGGGAATGAGCAGAGGCCGCCGGGGGATCGGCAGGGGAAGAGAAGGATTGCGCATCCCAAGGACTGCTCTTCTTCTCCGGGAAGGGGGGGGTCACCAGCAGTCGGTGATCGACTGGCCCCTAGTGGAGGCTGGGAGACTGCACACTGACACTCAAAGAGAGGAGGCAGATGCTTAGAGAAGCGCATATGGATGCGCGTGCACTCTCTCAATAGGGCATCATTGCACGCCTCCTCACCTCAGGGGAGAAAATGGAGGAAGGAAAGAAGGCTCCTCGGCTGGATGATAGCTGATCCCCGCAGGCAGCACCCCCACGAATAGGCAGTAACCTTCGCACCAGCTCTGATACAGCAGGTTGAGGGATCCCCACCACCCTGCCATGGGGGTCAAGCCGTAGAGGAAGCGGATGGTAAGCTGCGAGCGGGGGACAGTGCTGAGGGATCTGGTGTGATGGTGTGCCTCAGGGGAGGTGGATAAACAAATTAACAACAAAAAAAAAAACACAGATAAATTAAATGGATTTAATGATACCCATCAACTCTGGGCTAGGTGAGGTATCATTTATATTTGGGGGACCGGAAAATCAGAAGGATGAGACATGCTCTTTATGGCCTTTGCTGAATAAACAGGAAAAAGCTCACACAGGACAGGAGGTGCTCTGGATAACAACAGTACTTGGAGAAAACAAAAAAATTGAGCATTCACTGGCTGATAAATGATGCCACTCTGAAGAAAGCTCAAGTGCAAAAGTGCAAATCTTATTAAAGTGCCATGGACTGACCCACACAACAAATGACCTTGTGTACTTTGGATCCAAAATGTTCCTTCATCAAAGTTACATATACCTGCAGGCAAGCATATGGTTTAAATACAGGAGCATTCTTATGATGTCATAACAGATAGCCTTTGATTTAGCACCATTTCTTAAATGCTGAATGATCTGACTGATGATGCCCATAAGCACTTTTGTGATACTACATGTAACTGCATATTCTCCTTTATCTCCAGAGTTCAGCATTGCATATTGTTCATATAGTGGTTATGACTGCTCCTCCCCAGTATGTTACTGCCTCTGCAGACAATGCTATGCTGCACCTGACTTACTTACACTGGAAAAATGCATGTTAGTCTTACTGTTACTTGACGCATTTTGACATAGAATTATTAGAATTAGACAATAATATACTGTACAGTAGCCATTCGGCTGTTTATGCTACTAAAATCCTAAAGTTAAAGAAAAGTATAAATTAATTGTTTTTAACTTCACAGTGAAATTGTCTGCTGTGTTAATTTATGTGTATTTATACTGTGGTTTGCTATTTTGCACAGTCTACAATTTAGCACTTCTGTATGTTATATGTGATTTTATTGAGTCTTTGCAGTCAGAATGTGGGAAGTCACTGACAGTGTGTTGTGAGATCATAAGAAAGCTCCATTATCTAAACCAGCTGTCTGCAAGTATATATACCATTGATAAAGGATAGTTTCAGATCTGAAACATATTAGTTCATTTTTTGTGTGGGTCAGCCCACAGCACTTCAATAAAATTTGCATTTTTTCACTTGAACTTTCTTCGGAGCGGCATTGTTTATCAGCCAGGTGGTAAGTGCCCGATTTTTTTGATTTCTGTGCAAGACCTCTGTTGATCAAGTCTGCCTTTTTTGTCTACCTTCCAAATATCTGGAAAAACCTTCCTCTTCCTCTTCACAGCCCACATTCTTAAACTACTCGTGTTTTAATACATTTTCCTGTGCACCTTTACATTGTGATGCAATTTGCTATGCACCTTATGTATTGATGTTATCACTGCATTGTTTATCCCTATTCCTCCTCCCCAGGACACATTTGGAAATGTGTCATTACCAGCTCAGTATGCCCTTCCTTGTGAAAAATGTAAAATAAATAACAATGTTGCCACTTTTCTAACAATGCTGATCCTGCAACAAGCACAAGAATTTGCAAGTTTCAGTTTATAACATAGAGGATAATGTATGGTCCTCTATTGTTAACCGGTCAGTTAACAGTTGAGAGGTTGCCAGGGCAACCATGTAAACCTCAAGAGCGAAGCTCGAGAGGTTTACGTCACCATGGCAACCTCGAGACGGTTAAAATTGACCGGTTGCCGATAGAGGGACCATACATTATTTTTTATAGTGTATGGTCCCACTATCAAAAATTAAATGGCTTACATTTTTTAAAAAGTCACCGCCGCAGCCCTTCAGTCCTTCCCCTTCGGTTTCCCTTCAGTCGGTTCCCCGTCAGGGAAAAAAAAGCGCGCACATGCGCAGACCACTCGCTGTTGTTAACCTATCGATGTGACGTAGGATCGATAGGTTAACAACATATCTACGTCACATCGATAGGTTAACAACCTTAGGAAATGATGATTTCCTAAGGTTAACAGTGTTCTAACATACATTATATAGGTATATATGGCAGAAAGAGGCCCTACGGCCCATTCAGTCTGCCCAGCCTTACCTACGGTTGGATGTGATGGGTCCTAGTGGTCACTCATTCTTTCACCTTACCTTCTACCCTTACACATATATTTCATGCTTGAATCTATCTACTTACTCAACACAGACAGCATCCCTTGGCAGCTTGTTCTATCCATTCACCCCTCTCCATGAAAAAGTATTTCCTGACAGCCTTCCTGCCTCTCCCCTCCCCCACCAGCTTCATTGAGTTCATTCTTATGCCTGTGTTCCCACTCAGTGTGAACAACACCTTGCAGTCAACTTTATTTGTTCCACGGAGATACAGTATTTTTATGTCTCTAGCATATTCTGCCTCTCCTGTCTTTTCATACACAGTGTATATGTTGAAGTTTTCCAACCTCTCAAAGTAGGATTTCCTTTGCTGTCCCTGGATCATTGTGTTTACCCCCCTCTATACCCCTCCACCCTGTCCCTGTCCCTCCTCAAGTGTGGGCTTCTTACCTATACTCAGTACTCCAGGTGCGGGTTAACAAGGGATCTTTACAAGGGCAAGATCACCTCCCTCCTCCTATTGCTGATCCCCTTCCCTATGCACCCCATCATTCTGTTTGCTCTTCCCACTGCACTGTTACACAGGGGCGAGGATTTCAAGTTGTCCATGATTATCACTCCCAAGTCATTCTCTCAACCGCCACTACTTCCCCCCTGTATTCTGTTTTGCTGTTCTTGGTTACTCTATGCATCACCTTACGCTTCTTTGCAGTGCGTTTCAAATGGCATACCCTACGTCATGTCTGTATCTTCTCTAGATACTCACTAATGGTTCTATTCCCCTCCTCACTGTACACCCTTCTGCAGATCTTTATGTCTTCTGTAAAAGGTAGATCATCCCCTGGGTCTATATCCCAATGTCAGATGAATATGTTAAAGAGGACCGACCCTAAGACTGATCCCTGTGGCATCCCTCTGATGAACCTATTAAAACTTAATCCCCTACCTATAGTAGGAAATGATGGGGTGGATTTTAGGCTTATGAGGATCCCCATGGATATCATTTCTTTTCCTCTTACAAAAATATTCAATTTGTCACTTTGTCATGGCCAATTTCTGTATATTTGGAAAACACTATAGTTGTTCCAATTCTTAAATCCAGAGACATGGTAAATGTTCAAAATTAAACCAGTTTCCCTGTTGGCTCCTTTATCTAAGGTACTTTCACAGATTGCTTTTGATTAGTTAACTGTGCATCTGCACAAGTATGATATTCTGACACCTGCCCAGCATGAATTTCACCCAGGACACAGTACATTGATGGCCTTGTTGGGGTTCACACATGCAGTCCATGAGGCCATAGAAAAATTTTTTTTTTTTTACTGCAGGTGTTTTTGTTGACCTCACCAAAGCCTTTGACCTTGTAATTTTATGATTTGCTGTTATCTGCCCTTCATGATTTAGGCATGTCCCCTGAGGCTGTCAACTGGTACCATAATTATCTACATGGAAGAACACAATCTACAAAAAGTAAAGATCATACCACTCTCCCTTCTGTTGTGCCCTTATGTGTCCCACAGGGCTCTATATGGGGGCCCTTCTTATTCAGTTTATATTTGAACACTTTACACTTTGTACGTAGTAATACTCAAATGTTTCTTTATGTAGATGATGCTGTGATCCTCATGAGTGGTCCTGTTTTTCAGGGTGTACATGATGATTTGGCTTCCAATTTTGTTGAAGTCCAAAAGTGGTTTCTCAAAAATAAATTTGTCTTGAATGAGAAGGAAACCAATCTATGTTTTTTTTACAGTCAAAGAAAGAAGCTGATTGATGAACCAGCTCTTTCTTTATACCCTTAAGGATGTGGATGTTGAAGATGCAAGGACCTTCTTGCTTTTACACTGGACAGTTTTCGAACTAATGATCAGCGTATAAAACTCTGGGTAAAAACAGTTCATCAAAGATTAGGTTCTCTTTATAGGTCAAATTCCTACTTAATCCTTTTTCACATTTCCTCCTGTCCCATAGTTTTTTGTTACTGGTAATTGACTATGGTTTATTGCTCTACCACTCAGCCGGTGAGGGGTTGCTGAATATGGTGAGGACTTCACTGAATCAGATAGAAAAGTTTGTAACTTAACTACCGTACCATACTCATCATTCTGACCTGTATAAACACATTGATTGGTTCCAATTTGATCAGAGGTACTTACTTCATCTGGGTATCTTTGCCAAAAAAGTAATGTTAGACAGAGTTCCAAATTCATTTCATTTAATTTTCATAAAACATACTAGTGCTGTCTCAACTAAGTCATCTTTATATTTTCAATTTTCTGTTCCCAGGATGAAGACCACGACTGGTCTATGAACACTGTCTTATAATCTGCCAGCATTGTTTAACACATTGCCACCAACTTTAACCTGTTCTAGTAATTCTATCTACATTTTGAAACATGCTTTGAAAAATTATCTTCTTTCCAACTGTAACTGGACTTGAAAGGAGCAGGGAAATCCTAGCCCCCCCCCCAAAAAAAATCAGGGAACTAAGTGAGGTAGACACCAACATAGAGATGTCAATAGGGAGAAGCGCAGGGGTAAATGGAGAAAGTGACAAATGCAATAAGGACAGGGATGGGGCAAAAAGGGGTAAGGCCATCAAGAAATAGAGGGTAATGAGTACCAACTCCTGTAGTCTGGGCAACAAGCTCCCTGAACTGGTGGCCTTGATGGAAGAGGGATGCCTGGATATCGTAGCAGTCACAGAAACATGGTACTCAGAGAACCATGACTGGGATGTTAACATACCAGGGTACACAACCTACAGGAGAGACAGGGAAATGTAGAAACATAGAAACATAGACTTTGATGGCAGATAAGGACCGCTAGGCCCATCCAGTCTGCCCATTTCCTACTCTACAGGATAGGCCGTAGATCCTAGTTAACCAACAGCCTATTTCTTCCTACCTCACAAGAATTGCCTTATGTCGGTCCCATGCATTCTTGAATTCTCCCACAGTTTTAGACCTCACAACCTCCTCAGGAAGGCTGTTCCATGCATCCACTACCATCTCTGTGAAATAATACTTCCTCACATTGCCCTGAACCGCCTCCTTCTATCTTTAAATTGTGTCCCTTGTTCTTGCAAGTCTCTTTTCTGAAAGATGCTACCCTCTTGGACTTTATTGATTCCACTGAGGTACTTAAAAGTTTCTATCATGTCCCCCCCTCTCCCTTCTTTCCTCAAGGGTATACATATTAAGCTCCTTTAGTCTCTCCTCATACGGCTTCTCTTGCAGACCCTGCACCATTTTAGTTGCCTTCCTCTGGACTACCTCTATCCTGTCTATGTCCTTGCGGAGATGGGGTCTCCAGAACTGGGTACAGTACTCCAAATGGGGTCTCACCAACTGTCTGTACAGAGGGATAACAACTTCCTGTTTTCTGCTGATGATGCCTCTCCCTATACATCCCAGTATACCCTCAGCCCTCCCTACTGCCTTCTCACATTGCTTGCTAACCTTAAGGTCATCTGATATGATTACCCCAGGTCCCTTTCCTTTTTGTTGTTGTTACTACCTCCCCACCCATTGTGTATTCTTCCCTGGGTTCTTGTTTCCCAGGTGCATTATTTTGCACTTCTTGCATTGAATCCTAGCTGTCATACTTCTGACCATTCCTCCAACCTTGCAAGTCCCTTTTCATCCTTTCCATGCCTCCTTGTGTATCAACCCTGTTGCAGACCTTTGTGTCATCTGCAAAAGGCATACTTTTCCTTCCAGTCCCTCTGCAATGTCACTGATGAAGACATTAAAAGGACTGGACCCAATACTGAACCTCATGGTACCCACTAGTAACCCCTTTCTTCAGAGTGGACTCCATTTACAATTACCTTCTGTGTCCTGTTGTCCAGCCAATGTTTTACCCAGGCTACCACCCTGGGACCCACTCCAAGGCTGGTTAATTTAACTATTAATCTTTGTCTGGGACTGTGTCAAATGCCTTGCTAAAGTCTAGGTAGGCCATGTCCACAGCCCCTCCTTGGTCTACTACTTTGGTCACCCAGTCAAAGAAATCAATTAGATTCATCTGACATGACCTTCCCACTGTGAACCCATGCTGCCTTGGGTCCTGTGCTCCACTGGCCTCTAGGTACTCAACTATTCTTTCCTTCAGAAGTGACTCCATCACTTTCCTACCACAGAGGTCAGACTGACAGGTCTGTGGTTTCTGCTTCTGTCTTGGTCCCACTTTTGTGAAGGGGAATCATATCCACCTTCCTCCAGTCCTCGGGTACCACACCATCCTCCCATGATTTATTAAAAGAGTAGCCAGTGGTTTCACTAGTTCCTCCTTAATTCTTTTAGAATTCTGGGGTGAATTCCATCAGGACCCATTGCTTTGTCCACCTTCAGTTTTAGGAGTTCTTGCAGAACCCTTTCTTCTGTGAAAGGACTGGATCGACCTCCTATCAAGAGTGCTTCTATTAATTGGATTAGGCACTTCCCTCCTCTTTAGAATACTGAGCAGAAATATTTGTTCAGTATTCCTGCTTTTTCACTGTCCCCCTCTGCCCACACACCGTTCATTCTATTCAGCCTCACTATCCCTCCCTTTGTCTTTCTGCGCTCGCTGATGTACCTATAAAATGTTTTATCCCCCTTCTTAACTGAGTTGGCTATCTTTTCCTCAGTTTGGGCCTTTGCTATTCTGACTTCCCTCCCTGCTTTCTTCTGCCTTAACTGGTACAGCTCTCTGTCCTGCTCCATCTGTGTTTCCTTATACTTCCAGAATGCTATCTTTTTCTTCCTGACTTTCACAGCCACCTCTTTTGAGAACCATAGTGGCTTTTTCTTTCATCTTGATTTGTTTATTTGCTTCACACAAAGGCTTGTTGCCTCTGTGATGGCAGTTTTGATAATTCCCCATTGTTGCTCCACACCTCCTTCTAGCCTGTTTGCTAGTGCTTTTCTGAGGCACTCTCCCATCTTGCCAAAGTCAGCCCTCCTAAAGTCCAGTACCCTTACTTTTGTAAGGCTTGACTCTGTAGCTGAGTTTAACGTGAACCACACTGTTTGATGGTCACTTGTCCCCAGATGGCAACCCACTTCTAGATCTGAGATCCTCTCACTGCCCCGTTTGAGAGTACAAGGTCTAAGATTGCTCCCTCACGAATGGGTTCCGAAACTAGCTGTCTAATGCCTGCCACCTGTAGGGCATCAAGAATGGCCCTGCTCTTGGATGTGGCTGCAGCAAATGTGCTCCAGTTAACATCTGGCATATTCAGGTCTCCCATCAATAGTATCTCCCCTGTCTCTGCCATTCTAAGAATGCTGTCTATCATATCCTGTCCATTCCTTCCCCCTGACATGGGGGTCTGTACACAACCCCTGTGCGGATTGTGGTGCCCTTTCCAGTCTCCAAGGTGACCCACAGTGCCTCCTCTTCTCCCTGTTTACTCTTTTGTTCAGTTGCTTTATCCATTCCTTTACATAGAGAGCTACTCCTCCCCCTCTTCTCCCCTGCCTGTCTCTCCTGTAGGTTATGTTCCTGTATGTTAACATCCCAGTCATGGTTCTCTATGTACCATGTTTCTGTGACTGCTAGTGATATCCAGGCATCCCTCTTCCATTAAGGCCACCAGCTCAGGGAGCTTGTTTCAGACTACGGGCATTGGTACTCATTACCCTCCATTTCCTGATGGCCTTACTCCCTTTTGCCCCATCCCTGTCCTTCTTGCCTTTGTCACTTTCTCCATTTACCCCTGCCCTTCTCCCCATCGACACCTCTATGTTGGTGTTTGCTACAGTTACTACCATGATTATTTGGGGGGGCTAGGATTTTCCTGCTCCTTTCCAGTGCCTCCCCCCTTGGCTAGTTTAAAAGCTTGCCAATGAAGCATTTAAACCTATGACCTAGGATCCTGGTTCCCCTCCCTGACAGATGCAGTCCATCATGCCAGTATAGGCTTGCATCACTCCAGGTGGACCCCCAGTCCCCAATGAAGACAAATCCCTGAGCTCCACACCAGTTTTTCAACCACTGATTGAATCCCATGGTGCGGAACACCTAACCTCTCCTATGCCATAGATGGTAGCACCCGAGAAGGTTACCGCTTGCTACTTGACTAAGGCCCCTCCCCAATTCCACAAACTCTTTCTGCACTTCTCTAATCCCTTTCTTAGCCAGGTCATTTGTCCCTAGGTGGACAATGACATCCAGCTCCCTCCCTGTGCAGCTGCTCTGGCAATCCTGAGGATTCGCCTCCTCGTCCTCCAAGCCATGGTGCCAGGCAGGCACCTACCTCCTCCCTTTCCTCCCTCAGTTCTACCTTCCTAACAATGGAGTCCTCCACCAGGAGTTGTTTCTTCCCTGCAGGGTCCCCTGCCACCCTCCTGTGGGTCTCCTTTGTGGAGGTTCCCAGCATCCTCCTTGGTCTCCACTGTGGGTGCCTCCATAGAGGAACCACACTTTGCCAGAATGGCATAGGAATTGTGGAGAGGTACAACTGGAGGGATGCACCTCTGTTCCACCACCCTCACCCTCCCTGAGCCCACTGTGGTCCAACCGCTCCTCTTTCTTGGCAACCTCTGAGGCAACGGCAGTGGCACTGGTGGTCCCTGGATGGAAGAGGAGGTCCCACAAATCCTGGCCAACTCAGCCTGGAGATGAGCAACCTTCTCCCTCAGCCCAGAGAGGTGCCTGCAGATGGGACAACACCGCATCCTCCAGAACATCTCCCGGAAGACTGCTGCTCCACAGCCACTGCAATGCACCACTCCAATCATGTCTTATTTCTGGCCCCTTAACTGTTTGCAATCCTTACTCTTTCCTCAGTTTTTTTTCTCTCTTTCTTTACTTTCTGCCTGTGTGCCCTTTAAGCTCCTGATTGTACTGTTCTGAGACAAGAATATTCTATATTTATCAGTAGACTACTTACTTGTTCAGAGGCAGACCTCCAGCAGCTAGAGGGGGCCGGAGAGCTACTCTTGCCCTTCTAGGATGGTCGGTCCTTGGTGGTTCTGTGATCACTCACTTCCTGCCCCCAAACAGGAAGTTCCTGTTGTCAGTCAAATCCTGTGCCTATAAAAATAAAACTAGCTTTGGGTGAGGGGGTGGAGGGGAGGGAAGGAGGGCAATATAGTCCCAGCAGAGAAGTTTAGTCACACAGCAGTCCTTTTTCCTGGTGTCTTCTGCCAAGCTATTAGCAGAATCTTTCTAAGACAGTCTTTTAATGTAGCTTCCTTCTAGCTAAGCCACTCCCCCTACTTACCAGATCTTTCTACACGTAATTTAAACCTCACAGCAGTTAGGAGGGCAGAAGGGGGGAAGTAGCTCTCTATGTAAGGGAAGGGATAAAAGCAACAGCCACAAGAGTGAACAGGGAGGAGAGGAGGCACTGTGGGTCACCTTAGAGACTGGAAATGACACCACAATCCGCACAGGGGTTGTATACAGACCCCCATGTCAGGGGGAGGGAATGGACAAGGATATGATAGAAGGCATACTTAGAATGGCAGAGAAAGGGGAGATACTGTTAATGGGGACCTTAATATGCCAGATGTTAACTGGAGCACCTTTGCTGTAGCCACATCCAAAAGCAGGGCCATTCTTGATGCTCTTCAGGTGGCATGCCTCAGACAGCTAGTTTTGGAACCTACTAGTGAGGGAGCAATCTTAGACCTCGTACTCTCAAATGGGGACAGTGAGAGGATCTCAGATCTAGAAGTGGGTAGCCATTTGGGAACAAGTGACCACCAAACAGTGTGGTTCACGATAAACTCAGCTACAGAGTCAAGCCATACAAAAGTGAGGGTTCTGGACTTCAGGAGGGCTGACTTTGGCAAGATGGGAGAGTGTCTTAGAAAAGCACTAGCAAACAGGCTAGAAGGAGGGGTGGAGCAACAATGGGGAAATATCAAAACTGCCATCACAGAGGCAACAAGCCTTTGTGTGAAGCAAATAAACAAATCAAAATGAAAGAAAAAGCCACTATGGTTCTCAAAGAAGTGGCGGTGAAGGTTAGGGAGAAAAAGATAGCATTTAGGAAGTATAAGGAAACACAGAAGGAGCAGGACAGAGAACTGTACCAGTTAAGGCAGAAGGAAGCAGGGAGGGTACTCAGAATAGCAAAGGCAAAGGAAAAGATAGCCAACTCGGTTAAGAAGGGGGATAAAACCTTTTATAGGTATATCAGGGAGCATGGAAAGACAAAGGGAGGGATAGTGAGGCTGAATAGAATGGATGGTGGGTGGGCAGAGAGTGACAGGGAAAAAGCAGGGATACTGAATGAGTACTTCTGTTCAGTATTCACAAAAGAGGAAGTGGGAGAGGTGCCTAATCCAATTAACAGAGGCACTCTGGAGAGGGGGGTTGATCCCAGTCCTTTCACAGAAGAAAGGGTTCTGAAATAACTCCTAAAACTGAAGGTAGACAAAGCAATGGGGCCAAATGGAATTCACCCCAGAATTCTAAAAGAATTAAGCAGAGAACTAGTGACACCACTGACTACCCTTTATAACAAATCATGGGAGGATGGTGTGGTACCTGAGGACTGGAAGAAGGCTGATGTGATTCCCCTTCACAAAAGTGGGACCAAGACAGAGGCAGGAAACTACAGACCTGTCAGTTTGACCTCTGTAGGGAAAGTGATGGAATCACTCTGAAGGAAAGAATTGTTAAGTACCTAGAGGCCAGTGGGGCACAGGACCCAAGATAGCATGGGTTCACAGCGGGAAGGTCATGTCAGACGAATCTAATAGATTTCTTTTACTGGGTGACCAAAGTAGTAGACCAGGGAGGGGCTGTGGACATGGCCTACCTAGACTTTAGCAAGGCATTTGACACAGTCCCATACAAAAGATTAGTAGTCAGATTAACCAGCCTTGGAGTGGGTCCCAGGGTGGTAGCCTGAGCAAAACATTGGCTAAACAACAGGACACAGAAGGTAATTGTAAATGGAGTCCACTCTGAAGAAAGAGGGGTTACTAGTGGGGTACCACAGGGTTCAGTACTGGGTCCAGTCCTTTGGAAGGAAAAGTATGCCTCTTTGCAGATGACACAAAGATCTGCAACAGGGTTGATACACAAGGAGGCGTGGAAAGGATGAGAAGGGACTTGGCAAGGTTGGAGGAGTGGTCAGAAGTATGGCAGCTTGGATTCAGTGCAACGAAGTGCAAAATAATGCACCTGGGAAAACAAAAACCCAGGGAAGATTACACAATTGGGGGGGGGGGAGGTAGTCACAACAACAAAAATGGAAAGGGACCTGGGGGTAATCATATCAGATGACCTTCAGGTTGGCAAGCAATGTGAGAAGGCGGTAGGGAGGGCTGGGGGGATACTGGGATGTAAACGGAGAGGCATCACCAGCAGAAAGCAGAAAGTTGTTATCCCCCTGTACAGACAGTTGGTGAGACCCCATCTGGAGTACTGGATCCAGTTCTGGAGACCCCATCTCCGCAAGGACATAGACAGGATGGAGGCAGTTCAGAGGAGGGCAACTAAAATGGTGCAGGGTCTGCAAGAGAAGCCATACGAGGAGAGGCTAAAGGAGCTTAATATGTATACCCTTGAGGAAAGGAGGGAGAGGGGGGACATGATAGAAACATATAAGTACCTCAGTGGAATCAACAAAGTCCAAGAGGGTAGCATCTTTCAGAAAAAGAGATATGCAAGAACAAGGAGACACAATTTGAAAATAGAGGGGGGATGGCTCAGTGGCAATGTGAGGAAGTATTTTTTCACAGAGAGGGTGGTGGATGCATGCAACAGCCTTCCTGAGGAGGTTGTGGGGTCAAAAACTGTGGGAGAATTCAAGAATGCGTGGGACAGACATAAGGCAATTTTTGTGGGGGGTAGGAAGAAATAGGCTGTTGGTTAAATAGAATCTGCAGCTTATCCTCTAGGTAGGGAAATGGGCAGACTAGGTGGGCCAAGCGGTCCTTATCTATGTCCGTGTTTCTATGTTTAACTGCAAGTGCTTCTCTGGCTAGATTTGTTATATTGCTGATATACTGTATATTTATTGAACAATGTATAGTTTGTATTGTTCATATTGTATTCTTGTTAATTGTTCTGGTCCCTCATGTAAATGAGTCTTTGACCCATGGACTTTTACAGATTTTAAATAAACAAATCAAATCAACCTCTTACCCTCTGAGCACTCCCCATTAATAGCAACCCTCTGAGATTTCCATCGTAGCCAAATTCTTACTCATCCAGTAATCTTATTTCCTGTCCTGAGGTCATTCAGCTTCTTGGCTAGTTGTCCATGTTGGACAGAGTCTAAAGCTTTGCTAAAGTCCAGATATAGTATATCTGCTGCTCGTCTCTGATCAATCACCTTAATTACCAATTAAAGAAACTGAACTAGGTTCATCTTCTTTCTGTGAACCCATGCAGCCTGTTATCCTGAAGTCCACTGTTCTCCCAGAACTCCACCAGCCTCTCTCTTATAATGGCTTACATTAACTTCCTCACTAAAGATGACCAGCATACTGTTCTATAGTTGCTTGGTTCATCCCTGCTTCTACTCTTATGCAGGGCACATCTGTCATCCTCCAGACTTAGTACATCCTTGTTTCCAAGGAGCAGCTAAAGACATCCACCAGTAGTGCAGCAAGAATGTGCACCATTTCTTTTAGCACCTGTGGATGCAGCCTATCGAGGTCCATTGACTTACCCACCTTTAGAGCATTTAGTCCCTGCCTCTCCATTAAGGGTTCCCCACTGATGCCCTCTTCCCATCCCTCTTTTTCCCTGATGACACATCCAGGCAGTGGCCCCTTATCTTTTACCATGAATACAGAACAGAGATACTAGTTCAGTCTGTTCACCCTCTTCTACCTCCATCCTCACACCTTCCCCCATTCTAAATCTGACTGTCCCCTCTTTGGATTTGCACTTTACCTGTTTGTATCAGAAGAACATTTTATGCCCCTGCTTCACTCCCTCCATTTTCATAAACTTTTATTTTTATTAAACATTTATTTTGTGCCTGTCCAATATCTTGGTCTTATATTCTGCTTTCTTACCTTTTACTATTGCAAACATTGTAATCTGTGCCTGCCCGGTAACCTATTCATTTTGCACTGCATTTGTTGAGTTATCATTTAATGTACTGTTTCCCTCTTGTAAATCCCCCACCCTGTGTTATGCCTTAAATAAGCTCTGACTCAGTGTGCCTTTCATAGTCAACAAATTTTAAATAAATAAATGTAGTTAATCTAGCAGAAGTAACTTAGATAGTGACAGCACTGGATAGTCATGCACAGGTCAATGGGATCATGACTAGGACACTGCATGATACTGTCTGGGCCAAACCTCTATCCCTAAAGTTACACTTGTCTGGGGTATTCAAGTATCCTATAACAGAAAGACAATGGATAAGAATAACAAATTCGGAATATGGTAACAACTATCCAGAAATGTTGCCCTGGAGTAGATCACCCTCCGTTAAGGATAACTGTCGAATAACTGAGTGATCTGGTGGAGCATGAATGGTTTGGTTAATGCATTTTCCCATCATCTCTAATGTAAAGGGGTATAAAACCAGATTTTTGTGGTTCACTTCATATTTACCATTAACATAAACATTTCATTTATTTATTTATTGAATTCTGATAACTGGTTAGACCCACTGAGACTAAATTCCTTTTCAGCAGCTAACAAGAGTTAATTACAGAAACCAGAGAGTAAATATATGACATATTGGTATACATACATTGGTTTAGACAAAGAGTTAAACATGATGGACTTGATTCTCAAAGGGCCCTTAGACTGATGCAAACTGCAGCAAAAGGCAGGTTGCATCACTGCCTAGTGCACCTGGGACCCTGCACCTGATTCTCTTTCAGGCAGGCTCCCAGTGGCAAAGTCTCTCAGCTTGCGGCAACACTGGTCATGTGCCAAACAGGCAGCACGTTCGGAGAGTATGCCGTAAGCTGTGGGGCAGCTGTGTGCCACTCTACCACATCCCTGGTGGCTAGCAGCACCCCCCCAGCCTGGATTTCCCATGTTTACATGTAAAAATCCCAGGTGATCTAGCAGTCATCCCCAAGCCCCCGTTAATATAAATAAAACCTCCCTGGTAGCCTGGTGGCCCCCCCCTCCCCAATCCCCAAATGTACCTAATGAAACATACAAATTGTTGGCAGATAAGGACCGCTAGTCCCATCCAGTCTGCCCGTAAGCCCTACACTGAATAGTTTGTTGTATATTTCCTTGGTTATCTAGCAGACTGCCCTCCCTGATCTCCATTGTCCCCAATAAATAGTGTTTTGATAATTAACTGGTGGTCTAACAGACCCCCTCTCCCTGATGTTTCCTGTAGGTATATAGAATTTCCTAGTGGTCTAGGCTAATTCCCTATTATGCCTGTATATTTAAATAATAAAAAAAAAAACTCTCCTTGTGGTCTAGTGGACCCCACCCCCCACCCTGGCAGGCAGTGTCCCACCACCCCGCTCCCTCCATCCAAACCGAGCCAGTGACTGGCACAGCCTACCGCTCACCACCACGGCCAGTCACTGATTGAACTCTCAGTGAGCACTGTACTGTACTCAGTATAAGCACATACTGAATACAGTACAGTGCTCATTGAGAGCTCAGTCAGTGACTGGCCATGGTGGTAAGTGGTGGGCTGTGCCAGTCACCAGCTTGGTTTTGGGATGGGGGGATTATGGTGATGGTATACTGCCTGCCAGGTGGAGGGGTGGGGGTCCACTAGACCACCAGGGAAGGGGTTTTCTATTATTTAAATATACGGGTGACATGGGGGATCGGTGAGGGGGGTCCACTAGACTACCAGGGAATTCTATATATCTATTGGCAACATAGGGGATCGGGGAGTGGGGTCTGCTAGACCACCAGTGAAATATAAAATAAATTATTTATTGGGACATCAGGGATTGGGGAGGGTAGTCCTCTAGACCACCAGGGAATTATACAACAAAGTATTAATTGGGGATACTGGGGATCAGGGAGGATGGTGCACTAGACTACCAGGGAATTATAAAATAAACTATTTATTGGGGACATCAGGGATTGGGGAGGGCAGTCCAATCGACCACCAGGGAATTATGCAACAAACTATTCATTGGGGACATTGGGGATGTTGGAGGGCGGTCTTCTAGACCACCAGGGAATTATAAAATAAACTATTTATTGTGGACATCGGGGATCAGGAAGGGGGATCTGCTAGATCACTGGGGAATTATACAAAAAACTATTCATTGGGGACATCAGGGATTGGGGAGGGGCTCCACTAGACCACCAGGGAAGTTAATTATTACATATTGGGGGACCAGGGCTGGGGAAGGGGGATCACAGCACATTTCTGCAGGTTGCTGAGCTCTGCCAGAGTTTCAAAGTACCCTTAGACCAGCCCTGGCTGGTCTAATGTCACTTAGAAATTTGCCCTGTGTCACAGTTGTGAGAATCCCAATTTAGGGGATTTGGCAGCCTATGGCTGCCACAAGCCACTAGCACAATGCCGCAGCCCATTTTGTGGTACACAGATGGTGCACACCCCTTTTGGTGCATGCAGCCTACGGTTGACACAGGCTGCATTTGAGAGTTGCTCCTGGTGCATCTTTTGGTGCAAGGGGCATTTTGCATCACTCCTTGTGGCACAAGCCCTTTGTGCTGTGCCAGGAGCTTTGAGAATTGGGCCTGATACGTGCAGAGTACAGCTTTACAAAGCCTGATTCTAATTATTTATAACAAAAAACAGCATTTATAGACATAACAACAATACAGTGAGAAAAAGACAATAATGTTATGAAAGTATCTACAGGATGGGTCTGGCAGTATAGCCTAGAGGTTAGAGTAATGAGCTGTGAATGAGCTTGGTACATCCAGCAGTCCTGGGATTGATTCCCACAACCTCCAGTTGCATACTGTGTGACTCTGTGCAAGTCACTTAACCACCCAGTGGTTGCCCCTGAAACAGGCACTTGTGCCTAGAGGACCTTACTCGGTTACCAAAGAATAAAATAAAATAAATAAATGGGGATTCAGTTGCATATGATAGGGGTATTCTCAGCAATTACAGTTACAGTAACTGCAACCAGGAAGGTAAGCCTTGAGGCTGGATTTAAAAGTTCTGAAGTGGTACAGTTTCAGACCTCCAGAGGAAGTTTGTTCCAGAAATTCAGGTATATGGAAGCAAAAGACCAATAGCCTGAGCCTGAGTTGGCCCTGGGAACAGCTAGCCGGGTACTAGCCCAGAACCAGAGGAGTCTCTACTGAGGCTCTGACTCAAGAATTGCTTGCAGGCCAAGAGGGAAGCAGCCTTTTGTTATTTTATTTGCAAGGCAGAGTAGGGTGTTACTCATCCACCTTTTAGTAAGAGTAATTTAAAGTGGAGAAGACATCACAATGATGCTCCCTGGGGAAGGCACCAGCAGACTACCAACCTAGTCCTACTATATAGTATTGTAATCTTTCTTCTGTTTCCCTTAATGAATGTGAGGCAGGGGCACCATATAACATGACAGGGGTAAAGATGCTATTGGAGATTGCTAGGTATGCCTCTTTTGTAAGGAAGGCCCTATGTCGTTACATTAGACCAGGCTTTTGGTGCAGAAATTTGCTGTAAACATCTGGGAGATGGGTTGAGGGTGGGAGATGTTTGCACAGTGGGTGGAGGGGTGAGTTAAACATTACAAAAAATAATTTTTAAACAGTTGGGGCAAATTTTGAAACTTTTCTACACTATACGTATCATTAAGTTCCCAACATCACACCAACTTCTACAGCAAAGTTTTAATTTGTTGCATCTCTAGGTTAGGAACTGGTCAGTAATTATAAATACAAATGAACATCTGGCTGCAAAAAGACAGCATCAGAGGACCTTAACAAAGGGAGAAAAAAAGCACAATTATTTCAAAGCAAACAAATGAAAAATCACTGGTTACACAATAGTGTCACATTAGTTACAGTGTAACTGCACTGTAACTGCATTGCAATTGCAGTGTAGTTGCATACAACTAGAGGCTATATACATGTCCTAAATATCCAAATACAGTATATTAGAAAAATACAAGTTGTTAAGTGTGCAGTTATGTACAGCTGAAGATGAGCACCAGCACTGTGCATAGCTTCTGACTGTAAATTGTCTGCATTTGATTTCAGACATAATTCTGAAAAGAATGTGTAGGTTTTCACATGGTGTAACTCTATAGAGGTGCAGTATTATTATAAAACAGATGGAAGTTTAATGAAGTAAAACATTATTTGGAGCAGGTTCATTGTTTCATATGCTTGGGATCACTATATTGGCAGGTAGAGATGAAAGGTGCATTAAAATGGACATTCAGAAAATGAAACGATTCCCTCAAAGGAATACAGTCTTTAATTTTGAATTATTCTCCTAATTTTAATGAATTTTGAGGCCATAAGGCAGAACTTTTCTGTATTGCAGGAACAAATTGTGAGCTGTGTAAGGATTTCTTTTACCGGGAAGTAGGTGCCAATCTTTCTGCCGTGGATGTCTGCAAACCATGTGACTGTTACCAAGCTGGCACCCTAAATGGCAGTCTCCTATGTGACAGGGTAAGTATTATGAGAATCCCTCATTTAGATGCAAAAAAAAAAACCACCTTCTGTGTCTTTATGATGATGTTATCTGAGAGGCATCTTGGAAAAACAGAGATGCAAGAGTGGTGCATATCACACTCTTAACTCGCATACCTATGCCATTCTTAAGGTGTTAAAACATTGGCACCATTAATATTATTTTTACTGTGCAAAGAACGCAGTTTAAAACCTTTTATACACAGAACATTCTGCCAGCTACTGGGTGTTGCAATTCAACATGCTAGATGTGCTACTGGGCAGGTTCCCCCTGGGATAGCAAGCAGCCCAAATACAGAATGGCGAAGCTACAAAGTCACTGGAGCAGGGTGGGGTGGGGAATCCTATGGCTCAAAGGCTATTGTGTTTATAGCCACACAGAATGTGTAGTGTTTTTTTTCCCAGCTCAGTGGGGATTCTTCACAATAGCTTTATATTGAACATGATACTGTGCACACAGATACACAGGATGTAGGAGTCACACTTCACTAGTCACTGGTAACTGCCCACAGAGTGGGAGGACGTACTGCCACCCTAGCACTTTCACTAAGCTCCACAGTCCCACCTCTGGCATACATTAGACACACTACCCCCTATGGTACAAAATAATTGTGGCATTAATCACCTAGCCTAGTGCTGTGATACTGTGCTGTATGGTTTTGACCTTGACCTGTTCTTTCTATGTAGATCAGTGTCCAACTCCAGGTTCAGACTGTACTTATTCTGTATTGGTGATTTATCTGGTTAGTAGTTTGTTGTTGTTCAAGTATGTTCTGTACCTTTTTAGAAAACTTTCAATAAAGAGATTAGCTGAAAAAATATTGGGTGTTCAGGGTATTACTTCTTTAGGAGCACTGGATTGCAAATATTAGTAGATGAGTTCCTAGGTAACTTCAGCAGTGCATGGACTTACTCATGCAACCTTGTTTTTTACAATTTTTTGGACTGCTGTGTGCTGAATGGGTGGGCACTGGCATCAGGCACCCTAGAATTTAGAATGTTAAAGTACAGTACCTGTGTTAAAAATCAGGATCTGTTTTATTAGACCCTAGGGATTTTCTCAGTAGTGAACCAAGGAGGGCTTTGGCAAAATGTAACTAGACGACATCAAACTGGTGCCAGGATGTGCAGTGAAGTTGCCAGAACCCTGTTATATGCTTCAGTCACCACCGTGCACCCCCTGGGGAAAGCATTACATAGACCTGGGAGATTCACAAGACCTTGAAATATAGCAGGATCCATGTCCTTGTTCACACAGAATTGGATTATCTCTCCAATGTCAATGGTGGCCAGTGGGGCAGCATCCTGATATGGCACCAAGCTGCACACTCGAACGGACTCAATAGACCAACATGGCCTGATTCCATTGGCAGTTTTGTAAATGGAGCTCGAATACCGAACTGGATGGTGCAGTGGACTGACCAAATGACAGGATCCACTGGCATGTTGAATGTTCCCAGCCCTTCCTGGAACACCATGTGTAATCACGCTTGTGTTTGGCTGCGGAACTTTCTTGCTTGAGCCCCAATTCATTTGTGAGTTGGATGAGTTTGGAAGAAAAATAATTAGAGGAGTTGTCCACCCTCAGGGAGTGGTCCTGAATGATAAATTCTCTGAAGTCAAGGAGGCCACTAGTGGGGACCCTCAGGGCTCAGTCCTAAGACCTACACTGTTTAACATATACATCAGTGATATAGTGGAGTTAGTAAGGGGAATGTGTGTCCCCTTACTAAACGACACAAAACTTTGTGGGAGGGTGGACAGTATGGAAGTGATTACCAACATGCAAAAGGCTATAGAAAGACTAAAAATGTGGCCAAGCATCTGGCAGCTGAAGTTCAACGCCAAGGAGTGTAAAGTAAGATACATGGAAACATAGGTACAAGCAGATAAAGACATTTAGCCAATTCAGTCTGCTCTGGATCCCTCCTTTAAAACTGCTGTGCTTTCACCTCTGCCCCAATTTTTTCCCTTTAATAAGTCCTTTGAAACTATCCCAGCCAGCTTTAAACCCAGCATGGCTGAATTGATCACAGTGCTGGGCTTTACACTTCACCACAAAAAGTACAAAAATGGATTACTGGATTGATTGGGTGAGGGTGGGGTTCTTCACAGAGGAAAGGGATTTAGGATTTGTCTTCCATTATACCCTAAAGTCCACTTTCCAGTGCAGCAAGACATACAGGAAAGCCAGTAGAATGCAGGTTGTCTTGGGAGGGGATTTGCCAGTAGAAACAGTGCAGAATTCGGGAACCCACATTTGAAGGACTGTAGCACGTTGGAGACAGTCTAAAGGAAGGTGGCAAAAATGATACATTATCAATAGGTTAAAAGTAAAGGTTGCAAAATCTTAACATGTATTCCTTTGACATCAGAAGGGATGGGGGGGGCAGGATAAAAACCTTCATGTTTTTAAAGGGGATCAAGAAGATAGACTGTTAAGAGTTGTTTTCAATGTATGGGTGCTGATATACTAGGAGCACAATTACAAGTTGGTAGGAGGAAGATTCAAGTGAGATGTAAGGAAGTACTTCTTTATGAAAAGGGTGGTGGACAGACGGAACAGTTTGCCTAACAGTGGGGTAAATACTGAATCTGTAGCCACTGTTCATTGTACACCTCCCTCTCCTTCCCCTCCCTTGATGCCAGACACATTGCATCTTGCCCACTGTGCCATCTTATTTATCTCCAAACTCTGGCTTGACCCCGTCTCCCCTCTCACCTTGCCTCCCTCCACAATTCCCCAACTTGTACCTCTTACTCCCATAATAACTCTGGCTCACGCTCTCTTCCCAAGGAAATCTTCTGGACAAGCAACTTTTTCTTTCTACTTCCCTAAACTCTGGGGCTCACCCGCCCCCACCCACTCATCTGCTCTGCTCCTTCCCTGAATGTTCTGAAATCTCTCCTCCATGGTTTCACTGCTCCCTCTTGCAGCTGCCCTTGACACTGGATCCTGAGCCTTTCTCCACCATTCTCCAACCCCCACTCACCACGCACTGACACTTATGCAGTGCTCCTGTCACCCCTTCCCTAGTTTTTATTCATTCCCCCTTCCACTCTGTACTTAGTATTTGCATTGTTGCATACTGCTTATTGTTACTCCTCTGCACTTTATTGTATTGTATATATCTCACTCTAGGAATCCTTCAGTATGCTTGACTAATGCAGTATGCCAGCTGGGTTCAGCTGCCTCAGAGGTGGAGTCAATGCTAATGATTTGTGGCATCAGCCAATCAGAGAGTAGGAGAGGAAGTGCTGCCTGTAGCTTGAGGAGGAGGTCAGTCAGATTCATTTCTCTGCTGACTGGAGCAACACTGCTCTCTTCAAAACTTCACTTGAAGAAGTTCATTGATTTTAAAGTCAGTTCTGTTTAATTATTTGTGCTGCCTTTAGTGTTTTTTGAACTGGGTTAAACACTGGCTAAATGGGAGATCCCAGAAGGTACTAGTGAATGGCACTCTGTCAAGGGAGGGTATGGTGACTAGTGGAGTGCCACAGGGATTGGTGCTGGGACCAGTCTTCTTCAATATATTCAACAGCAACATTGCGGACATGCTGGAAGAGTTAAGGTGAGCCTGTTTGCAGATGACACAAAGATCTGCAACACAGAATGGAGGCCCATCTCAAGAAGCTAGAGGACTGGTCAAAGAACTGGCAGTTGAAATTCAATGCAAAAAATGTAGGGCCATGCATTTGGGTAAACATAACCCAGGTAGAGTATACTTTCTGGGAGGGGAACAGCTAATGCCCAGCAAGCATGAGTGGGATTTGGGAGTTATCATTTCTGATGCCTTAAGAGTGAACAAACAGTGTGATAAGGCATCAGTGAAGGCTAGTGGCATATTGGGATGCATAGGGAGAGGAATCACAAGTAGGAGACAAGAGGTGATCAAGCCGCTGAATAGATCACTGGTTAGGCCTCACCTTGAGTACTGCGTACAGTTCTGGAGACTACACCTCAGGAAAGACTTAAGTCGACTGAAGATAGTACAGAGAAGGGCAAGAAAGATGGTGCAGGGTATGCATAGAGAGCCATGCGAGGCTAGGCTGAGGAAACTCAACTTATACTCCCTGGAACAGCATAAGGATTTAGGGGATATGATAGAGACATTCAAATACCTAAAGGGTATCAACAGGGTCCAAGCACATGGCCTTTTTTTAATAAACAGCTGTAACAGCACTAGAAGACATGGTGTGCGACTTAAAGGAGCAGATTCAGGGGCAATAACAGGAAATACTTCTTCATGGAGCAGGCGGTGGAACTATGGAACAAGCTGCCCCAGGGAGTCATGGGGGAAAAGATGGTGGGGGAATTTAAAAGGGTATGGGACAGGCATAAGGGAATCCTCAAGGATATAAGAACATGGGGGGGGTTGAAACCACAGGCAGACTAGATGAATCATGCCATCCCCATCTGCCAACACATTCTGTGTAACTATTTTTCTTTATTTCCACTGTTTTGAGTGGTTCCTCTGGGTTTCCAGGAACCAAAAATTTAGTTCTCTTCAGCGGTTCCGACCACGGTTCCTGCTCTTTTTCTGAGGTAAAAATGTTAGCGCTTTTTATCAAATAACCGTACTTTTTATTTCTTTTACTTTATTTGCTTAGCAGTTCCCTTTCACTCATTGAAACCGCAATATTTTTACATAATCTTCATATTTTTGGTGCTTTTGGTGCTTTTGCAACTGTTCTTTTGTGGTTCCATAGTGCTTGGGAACCGAACAAATTCTGTTATTTTTACCTATTGGAAACACTATTCAGAGGTCTTCTGATGAATTGGCATGACAGAAAGACCTAAGAAAAGAACTAGACCTACAGGTTTTAAGAACTGTATTACATGCTCTAAGATTGTGGCCAAGGCAGATGGCCATGATCTTTGTTTACGCTGTTTAGGTCCAGACTATAACTGTGAGCCTTGCTCAAAATTCTGTTCTAAAAGTTAAAAAGAGGGCTAATTGGTTGGAAATTATGGCCTCTCAGTCTGCATCCCCCTCTAACAAAAATACTGAGGAGGGGGTCATCCTCTCACATAACTAAATAAATGTCTAGCAAGGACTCCCTAGAAAATAAGTCTGATAAAAATTATAATGGTGACCAAGCCAAAAAGAGACATATTGAGCAGGTTTCTAATTCAGTGCCTGCTAAAAAGAAACAAAAAGAAAAGCATATCACTGCCCCTTCTGCTGAAAAGCAAAGGGAGATGCCAGGGACACAGAAAGACATACCCTCTAATGAAGAAATGGCTAAGGCTTGTCAATTGTATCAGACTTTTCAGGCTATGGGCTAACTGAAAAAGCTGAGATACTGAACAAGTGTTTTTGCTCAGTATTTACCAAGGAAGAGGCAGAGGAGGGGCCAAGACTCACAAGGAAAGGTTTACTTGGGGAGAGGTGGACACTAGCCCATTTACGGTGGATAGAGTCTTGGAGGAACTAGGAAAAGTAAAGACAGACAAGGCAATGAGGCCAGACAGGATTCACCCTAGAGTTTTGAAGGAACTCAGGGAAGTCCTAACAGGACCACTGACGATCCCTTTCAACCAGTCACTAGAGATGGGGAGTTACTTAGGGACTGGAGGAGGGCAGAGGTGGTCCCCCTGCACAAGAATGGAAATAGGGACGAGGCAGGCAATTACAGACATATAAGCTTGACCTTGGTGGTGAGGAAGCTGATGGAGTCCATGCTTAAGGAGAGGGTAGTGAAGTTCCTGGAGTCAAGTTGTGCAAAAGACCCAAAGCAGCATGGATTCACTGAGGGAAGGTCCTGTCAGACTAATCTTATCGATTTCTTTGACTGGGTGACCAGGATGGTGGACCAGGGAGGGGCGGAGAATGTGGCCTATCTGGATTTCAGCAAGGCCTCTGACACTGTTTCGCATAGAAGGTTGCTTAACAAATTGGGGAATCTGGATGTGGGCTCTAAAGTGATAGAATGGGTAGGAAACCGGCTAAAAGGCAGAACCCAGAGGGTGTTAGTAAATGCATAAAACCCGAAGAGGGGGAGGTGACCAGCGGGGTGCCACAGGGATCGATGCTGGGTCCAGTCCTATTCAGTGTCTTCATAAGCGACATTGCTGAGGGACTGAAGGGGAAAGTATGCCTGTTCGCAAATGACACCAAGATCTGCAACAGAGTCGACACACAGGAGGGGCTAGATAAAATGAGAAATGACTTAAGACTACTTCAGGAATGGTCAAGGGTTTTTCAGTTGGGTTTCAATGCTAAGAAGTGCAAGATAATGTACCCGGGACACAGAAACCTAAGAGAGGAATACAGGATGGGGAGGGGCAGGTTCTAGCCACCACAAGTCAGGAGAGAGACCTGGGGGTTATCATATCCGATGACCTGAAGTCATCCAAACTATGAAAAAAGCAATGGGGAAAGCAAACAGAATGCTGGGGTGCATAGGGAGAGGCATAACCAGTAGGAGAAGCGAAGTGGTGATGCCACTGTATAGATTACTGGTGAGGCCTCATCTGGAATACTATGTCCAGTTCTGGAGACCGCATCTCAGGAAGGACATAGACAGAATGGAAGCAATCTAGAGAACTGCAACAAAAATAATATATGCACTGCATTATGAGCCTTATGAGGATAGACTCAAGGAACTTAACATCTATTCACTGGAAGAGAGAAGGGAGAGAGGGGATATAATAGAGACTTTCAAATACCTTAGAGGAATAAACAGGGTACAGGAAGGGAGCATATTTCAGAGAAGAAAGTGCACAGGGACAAGGGGACATAACATGAGGCTGGAAGGAGGGAGGCTTAGGGGGAATGCTAGGAAGTATTTTTTCACAGAGAGGTTGGTGGATCTGTGGAACAGCCTACCAGTGGAGGTGGTGGAAGTGAAAACAGTACATGGATTCAAAAATGCATGGGATAAGCATAAAGGCACCCTGCTGTGCAGCAGAGCAGGGGAATGGCAGTTCAGATAAGAGTAGGGCTTGCCAAACCAAGTAGAGAAATGGGCAGACTAGGTGGACCAGTTGGTCCTTATCTGCCATCACATTCTATGTTCAGTGCCCCTCCTTACACTAACACCCATCATATCCTGTGCTTGGCCATGGCTTTTATTATGAGGGTGAGGAAGAAGACGGTGAACCTTTAGAACCAGATGTATCCCCTGACCAAGAGTTTGGCTCTTCTTCTAATGGCCAGGAGGATTTTTCCTCTCACTATACTTTTATTCAGCATATGATGGACTCTCTGGATCTCACTATCCAAAAGACTACTGGTCAAGACGAGGAAGACTTCTAGATATGATGGGTCTTCTTCCCTCTAATAAGTTGTTTCTCCCTATACATAAATCACTTTGCAGAGCTACTTTTAAATTACTCTAGAACATCACTTCTACTTCAGGAGTGAACAGGAAAATTGCAAAAAGTATCAACTGGAGAAAAGTAAAGCTGCATTTCTTCACATGCACCCAGACCATGAGGAGGTGGTGCAGGCTGCTGCATGTAACAAAGCTAAAGTGCCTCTATCATCTCAGCCTCCTGAAAAGGAATCTAGAAGGCTGGATTCCATGGATAAAAAATCTTACACCACAGCCTTTCTGCTGCTTCGCCTTTCTACCTACATGGCTTATGCAGCTCAATATCAAAAGGCTCTCTGGAAATCTGTTATGGCTATCAGCCAACTGGCCCCAGACAAAGAGACTCAAGACTTGGCAGAAACTGTGAAGACTGCCTTAGATGTCACAAAATATCAGTTTCAAATGGCAGTGGACACTAATGACACTGCCTTCAGAGCCACGGCCTAGGCTATTTCTCTTAGGTGTTATGCCTGGCTAAGAACAACTAATCTCTCACAGGACACTCAGGCTAAAGCTATGCATTTCCCTTGTGAGAATAATTCTCTATTTGGAGATAAAACAGAAGCTTATATGAAAAAGGTGGAGGAGCACACAACCACCTACCAAAGCAATGCTGCCAAAGCGTCTACTTCCCAAAGATCGCAAGGCAGGGGGAACAGAGGCAGAGAATAGTATCCCAGTGCCTTCTACTCTATGCCAATGCCAGTGCCCTGGACTACTCTCAGATGAGGGTTTTTTACAGGGGAAGAGGAAGGAGGGTGCAGAGACGAGCTGATCCCTCTCCTCCCTCAAAAACTCAGTCTAAACGAATCTCCAGACTACAGAAACCAGGGCACCTCCCCTCCCCCAGTGAAGAAAGGCTGACCCACTACCTCCACCACTGGCACCTCATTACCACGGACAAGTGGGTGCTGGAGGTGGTGGGCCAAGGGCTTTCTCTACAGTTCAAAAAGTTTCTAACTCTGCAGAGTCACACATCATTAAATCTCTAACTCCAACAGAAAAACTATTGTTGGAGCTAGAGGTGAAGTCACTCCTGTCAATAAGAGCAGTGGAGAGAGTCCCTTGCCACCAGTGAGGAAACGCTCTCTACACCAGGTAATTTCTCACTCAGAAGAAAAATGGAGATTGGTGGCCCATTTTGGATCTCAGGTATCTGAACGAACACCTACTCAATCCCAAAGTCAAGATGTTCACTCTGGCTATGTGATTCCATCCTTGCAAAACCGAGACTGGCTAGCCTTTCTAGACCTTAAGGACACCTATTTCACATTCCAATCAGGCTGTACCACAGAAAATTCCTCAGATTCAAGCTACCTTCAGGCCATTATCAGTTTGGCTTTTCTTCAGCACCCAAAGTCTTCACAAAGTGCCTGGCAGTAGTGTCAGCTTACTTCAGGAGACAGCAGGCATCTGTCTTCCTTTACCTGGACGATTGCCTAGTAGTGGACAAGTCCCCACAGAAGCTCAAATACTTCGTCAAGCCTAACACAGTGTACTTTGGAGTCACTGGGCTTTCTCATCAATCCTCAAAAGTCCACTTTGAATAATTTAAGTTACTGGAATTCACTGGGGCAGAACTGGACACACAGAGGGGAAAAGCCCTGCTCCCTCTCGACAGGGTGCACAACCTTCAAAACCTAGCAAACGTCTTTGTCCTGGACCAGCCCAAACCAGCCAGACACTTCCTTAAACTTCTGGGCCATATGGCCTCCACTACAGCTATGGTCCCTGGTGCCAGATTTCAGATAAGGGACATCTAGTATCACCTAAGGGCCCACTGATCCTAGAAAAAAGATTCTGTCAAAACTCACACCTGTCACAAGGACACTGATCTAAGCCCTGGACTGATGGAAGAACAGAAAATCTCAGGGAGTTCCCTTCCATCACAAGGAGCCAACCAGAGTGCTCACCATGGATGCTTCTCTTCTAGGATGGGGGCACACCTGTCAGACCAGTGCATAAGTGGAACATGGTCCCTCAAGGAATCCAGTTGCCAAATAAGCCTTATAGAACATAGAGCTGTGTATCTGGCTGTCAAAGCCTTTGCCCCCCAGCTAAAAGGCCAGTCTGTCCAAATCAGGACAGACAACACCACGGCTATGTTTTACATTAACAAGTAAGGGGGCGGGTACAAGGTCCACAAAGCTTTGCACAGAGGCCATGAAAATTTGGTCTCTGGTCTACTCCTTGGACATACAGCTTTCTGACATTCACCTGCCAGACAAGGACAATATCCTGGCAGACATTCTAAGTCGCATCAGTCAGGGCCACCACGAGTTGGCCCTGAGCAGACAAGTACTGGCCACAGTCTTCAGGAGGTGGGGCACTCCAGTGGTAGATCTCTTTGTCTCCAGCCTAAATTGCCAGCTTTCTCTGTCCTGTTGCTGGCCTTGGGGCACAGTACCAATGGATGCTCTGAATCTAGACAGGAAGGGAAGTTCCTGTATGCCTTCCCTCTTTTTCTCTTAATTTTTAGAGTCCTTTTGAAACTCAGAAGCCAACCAGCTACCGTAATTCTAGTGGTCCCAGAGTGGGCAAGACAGCCCTGGTACTCTCTGCCCCTTGCCCTGTCAGTCAAGCTACCAATTCAACTGCCCCCCACCACAGTCTCCTGACTCTACCTCAGATGGGGATAATGTACCCCAACATAGTCTCTTCACGTCAATGCCTGGTACTTGAAGAGCTAGAGTACCCATACTCTCAGTACTCAGACTAGGTCTTGAGAACCCTTCGCCTGGCTAAGAAACCTAACATGAAAAAAATCTATGCTTTCAAATGGAAACGATTTTCCTTATGGTATAGGGACAGACATATCCACTCACTGAAACTAGCCTGTCTTCAGTGCTGGATTACCTGGTGTACTTACAAACCTCAGGCAGAAGAGCCTCATCTTTAAAGGTTCACCTGGCAGCTATTTCAGCCTACATTTCTGCTGGAAAGGAGACATCTGTAATTTCCCATTCCATTTTTAAGAAATTGTTCAAAGGCCTGTTACACCTTCAACCCCCACTTAGAGAACCTGTCCCTCCCTGGGACTTGAACCTCTGCATAGCCAAACTCATGGAGTCCCCTTTTGAGCCTATGGCTACAGCAGAGTTAAAATTCGGCACCTGGAAAACTATCTTTTTAGTTGCAGTCACCTCAGCCAGAAGGATTTCAGAGCTGCAGGCACTCTGCACTGAACCTAACTACATTATCTCCCACAAAGATAAAGTAGTCCTCAGAATAGGAAATTCCTTCCCAAAGTAATGTCAGAATTCCACCTGAACCAGTCCATAACACTTCCTATCTGCTTCACAGAAAAATCCACTCCTGGCGAGTGAAAGCTACACAGTTTGGCTGTCAAAAGGACACTGACCTACTATCTGGAGCACACTAAGCATCTCAGGACCTCACATACCCAGCTCTTCCTTACCTATGATGAGGTAGGCAAGGGCAGGCCAGCCTCTAAGAGGACTATCTCTCACTGGATAGTCTCTTGTATTCAGTTTTGCTACACTAAGGCTGGAAAGCAGCCACCACAAGGCCTCTGCCCACTTCACTAGAGTACTGCAGCATTAGTGGCAGCCGCAAGGGACATCCCCTTGCTGGATATCTGCAAATCAGCTACCTGGAAGACTGTACACACCTTCATAAAACACTACTGTTTGGATATTCATTCCAGGTCAGATGCCAAATCTGGCACAGCAGTCCTGCAGAACCTCTTTCCAAAGTAGGTTCTGTACCCTCCTACCTACTGCAATGCTTTGTAATCTGCATTAGTCAAGCATAATGAAGGATTCCTGGGGTAAGGAGAAAAATTACTTACCACTGTAATATTGTTTCTTCCAAGGTATACTTCAGTATGCTCCACCTACCACCCAGCCTCCCCTACATAACCTGTCTGAGAGTAGTTCTGCAGTCCTTTACTTGAGCCACATTTTAACTGTTTACATTTAATTGCAGAGTTTTCACAGTTACAGATTTTCTATAAATTTTATGTTTTGTCTTTTTTCATAATTTTTAGTTTTTTTGCATAGGATAGAATGTTGGGGCCTTTTGTCCCTTTAGCTCCAAAATGAATCTGGCTGACCTCCTCAAACTACAGGGAGCACTTCCTCTCCTGATGTCTGATTGGCTGATGCCATAAAGTATTAGCATTGACTCC
Source organism: Neoceratodus forsteri (assembly GCA_016271365.2). Lineage (NCBI taxonomy): Eukaryota > Metazoa > Chordata > Ceratodontiformes > Ceratodontidae > Neoceratodus > Neoceratodus forsteri. The sequence goes on along the minus strand of CM057450.1, from coordinate 1,178,519,118 downwards.
ACCTCCGGGGTAGCTGAACCCAGCTGGCATACTGCATTAGTCAAGCATACTGAAGGGTACCTTGGAAGAAACAATATTACTATGTTAAGTAATTTTTTTTTTCTACACCGAAGCATTGCCTGTGAAATTGCTCATTTTGTTGTCATTATGTACATTTTATTGTATTTCTGGTCACTGACTGTTTTGCAGTTACACTGTTGAACTCTCCCCTTTCTCCCTCCACCAAGGATGCATCCGAAATTATTTTTTTACTAGTTTAGTATGTCCTTTCAGGCAAAATCTTTGAAATAAATAAACAAATAAATACTCCTTAAATCGATGTAACTTCTTGAGCTGATCCCTTGGTTCCACCCTCCAAGGAATTTTCTTCAGCGTACTTACAGGCCAGTGGGAAAGAGAGGTATCAACAAAATCAGAGATAACTTGTTTCCAGATGCATCATTGGTGGGGAGGGGTGAGTTACATGGACCTGTTTTGTTTGTTTTTTTGATTAGGGAATGTTGGCCATGACATAGGGGAGATTCCTCTACACTTTCTCGGTAAGTGTCATGAGATCTTTAACTTCCACTGGGACAGTGACCAGAGATGGACAGAAAAGACCTTTACTGACTTATCTAAAAAACTGCACCTCTGTTGTACTGTATTACAGTGTCAGTTAAGGGTATTACCCCATGTACCTGGTGTGGGGCTAGAACCCACAACCTTTCTATCTTCTGACTCCAGAGGTGGGCATGCTACCAACTGAGCCTCAGATATTGACACTAACTTGGTTACCTTTGTGGATTAGTGTGAAGGAGTCTTTGCAACTATACACTGGGACCACATTTCTATTAAAATACCAACAGAACAAGGTGAATTGAGACCCAGCCCTGCCGAGTTCTGGCCCGGTTCTTCAAAGGCCATATGTACTGGTTGTACGCTGGCATGGAAATCCACATGTGGGGGAAGGGCACAAATGAGCCTCACCTGTGAGGCATGAAAAGGAAACCAGACATTGTAAGAGGGAAGATTTGGGAGTTTGAGAGAGAGAGAGAGAGAGAGCAGGGCTTCTGTGAACTGGAGAGCTGAATCAAGCTAAAAAGTCTTTTGTTTTCAATTTGCTCTGCCAAAGTAAGCTGCCTTGAACCCTTGACCATTGCTTAAGTAAAGCAATGTTATGTTTTATTAAACCTTGCCTGGAGTTTTTCCTAAGGGTTCCCCCAAAGTCTTGGCTCGCTACAACACTGTTACATGTGGTTGGCTTAAGTGGTGGGATTGAATTCCCCTTGTCTAAATAGGGGTAAGATGGACTCAGACAAAGTACTGAAATGGCTGGCAAAACAGCAAGCACAACAGGCCAGATACAAAGGAACTGGATGGCTCAGCAAGCTCAGAGAGACCAATAGTTAATGCAGAAAGACCAACAACTAGCGCAACAGCAGGATCAGAGAGACCAACAACTAGTCCAACAGCAGGCTCAGAGAAACCAACAACTAGCACAACAGCTCCAGAGGCAAAGAGGTTGGATGGCCCAGCAGGCACAATTGCAGGAGCAGAGCAACCAGCAGCAGGTGCAACCCCAGGTGCAGAGAGACCAGCAACAACAGGAGTTTATGAAGCAGATGCCAGAAGCACAGAGAGAAACTGTGCCCCAGCTCCAGGTCATAGGGAATCCAGTTGTTGTAGGACCTCACCCAGTGCAAACACAAATGGGACCTGAGGATACTTTCAGAGTAGAGGAATTGTTTATTTCAAAAACCAAAAAACATCAATACAGGTACTCATTGGAAACAGAAACAAATATAAACTGGAAACAGAAACATCGCTGTGGAGATATCAAACTAAGAAAAATAACAGACAAATGCAAGAGAAAAAACAGACTATATTAAATCCAGTAGACATGCTTCCAGTATTCGTGAAATAAAGAAATCGGAACATGACGGTATTCAAAGTCCTTTTGTGTCCGTAAAGCCGATTCAATTTGGCTGATCACCACCATAGGTAAAGTACACGTATGCTGTATGGAAAAAGAACATCTCACCTGCCAAAGATAGAACTTGATGCAAGCAAATATTACATTTAGGGTACTAGGATGAAAACGGGAAAAATATCCCGAATATTCCCCTAAAACCAAGCATTCATAGGAAATCTGACATGCCATCCCCAACCCCCATTTTGCAGACAAAGCGGACCAAAACTTTACTGTATACAAACAATTATGGAAAAAAATGAGTCTGGGTTTCTTCTATACCTACGCATTCAAAACGAATGCAGTTCCTTTCTGCCAGAGCCTTATGTTTTAAATTCCCTTTAACCCCTAGCCTCCCATGACAACTTAACCAAGTGACATCCCACATCTGACCAGGAATCCTCCAATCCGTCAGCACATTGAGGACTAAGTGTGTTTTCGTGGGGTAGCACCTAGGAAAATCAACCCGAACTAAAAAAATTAAGAGACAGTACTCTGATATATACCTTCCGGGGAAGCTGATAAACCTCGTCTTTTGCCACCCTCCAAATATGAAGTTTAGTTGCCGCTACTGGCAAAAAAGAAGGTACTTTATAATTAGTTTTCACGAGAGGTGCTACAGTAGACCACCTTGACAAAAAATCTTGAAGTGAAAGCAGAGTCCAGACATCTCATGGATGAGAGTGAGTTGACAACACCTCTTTAAATGTAGTTTTAATAAAAAAAGAAAAATAAAAAACAACCGGATTAATCATACCGAGACCACCTGCCTTAATCGGAAGATATGTGAAATCCTGCTTGACCGGGTTCAATCGGCTTCCCCACAACATTTGAAAAAAATGCTATATAAACAGGTTTCCTGGTGCCTAGGTAAGGGAAAAATTGAACTCAAATAAAGAAAAGAGGAAGTAAAACCTTTTTGATTATTAATACACATTTCTGTTTAGAAAATGGCCAGTTTTTCCATAATTGTACCTTCTTTTCACCCATCACAATGCGAGATTGCCAATTAAGATCATTTAAATCTCCTGTCCCAAAGAAACAACCTAAAATCTTGATGGGTCCCGTAGAAATAGTTATCCGCCCAATCGTGGAATCAAAAACCCCTTCTCCTAAAAAAACACAGACACTTTCTTCATAATTCACTGATGTGCCTGAAAGCCAACCAAACTGGTCTACTACATGCAATGCAACTAGACCTTCAGCTGTATCACGAAGCAGAAAACACATGTCATCCGCATAGACCGTCAAACACTGTGGCGGAACCTCTAGTGATGGAGATAAACCTTGAATGTAAGGATGATGAAGGAGTTCCCGAACCAAAGGGTCCAAAATGAAGGTATATAACAAGGGACTGAGTGGGCAGCCCTGGTGCACCCCCCTACAGAAATCAATCCCTTCCCCTACTAATCTATTAACAAGTGGAAAATTTGGGGCATTACTACATAAAAATGCCACCCAGGTTCTTATTTTAGTGGAAAAGCTATACCGCCGTAGGACATCAAATAAAAACCTGTGCGCCACCTTGTCAAAGGCTTGAGCCTGGTCCAAGGAAAGTAAATAACCAGTCAGTTTCCCCAACCGTCCAAACTCACACACATTCCATAGTAGGGCCAAATTTTGATGGATGTGTCTACCCAGAATGGAACATGTTTGCACTGAATGTACTAATAAAGAAGCAACATGTTGGAGCCAATGACATAAAATCGCTGAAAAAATCTTGTAATCCGTATTCAATAAACAGATCGGTCTCCAATTCTCAATGCGATGCTTAATCCCTTTTTTAAACAAGAAAACAGTCAAGGCATTCGAGAATCCACCTGGCATCAGTGAAGAATCTAGAATCTCATTAAAAACAGAAGTCAGGATGGCGCTGATATCATCCATCATGAATTTGTATAATTCATTAATTAAACTATCTGGGCCAAGTGAGATCCCTGACTTCAAATGCGCTGTTTCTGATCTAACCTTGTCCAGGAAAATGGGCCTATCTAAAATAAGAGAACCAGAGGAAGTAATAGTAGGTGGAAGAAAAGTAAACAAGTCCTCCCATTTAATAGTGGGCTGGAAAGCTTTACCATGTTGGGATTGCAAAAAAACCCGGGCTATGTGCAGCATGTCAGTGTCTGCTGTGCGTAGTATCCCCCTATAATCATAGAGACCATCCATAAGTTTGCCATCCAATGCTTGCTTGCAAGCTGAAAAAGGGTCTGAACTTGGCGAAGACTTAAGCCCATAAGATAATTCATCATGAATCTTACAAGCCTTCCCATAATGATAATTCCTCATACTTTGTCTGAGCACGGCTATTTGTTCCTGTATTTGAACATCAGAAACCAAGGGAAGTGACATTAATTTATAAAACTGTGCTCTGTGTTTTAAATAGGCAAGATAATCTGCAGACTGGGTATTAAACTGATAAGCCTTAGAGGTCATACGAAACCCCAGTTTAGTATCCACCCACCAATCAGCCCAGGAATCATACATCCCAGCCACCAAACTCCTCCTGTCCAACGCCTGAGAGAAACACAACTGAAACCGCTTAGTAGTGAGAACTGCCGGGTTCAGTTTCCACCAAGTTAGGAAAGGCTGGTGGAATCTTAGACAGTGAAAATCTTGCCTTTAACAATAAATGGTCCGAAAATTCGCAAGGGGGGTCAAGAAAAAAGTGGAAGGTAGTAAATATCTGGAGGAAAAAATAAAATCAATCTGTGTTGCAAGGCTGCCACATTTATAAGTGGACCCTGAGTCTGAATGAAGTGTTCTATAAGCATCTGTCAAAGAGGCCATCTGCAGTAATTTAAACAAAGAATGAGAATCACAATACATCTTACGCTGTGTTTGATCCTTAAATCTAATATCCAACCCACAACTGAAATCACCCCCCCAAGATAATTTGTCTAGGGGTAGACAGGTACTGCTGTATTTCTGTAAACAAGGCAATCCTGGCTGATTTAACCTGGGGTGCATAAATGTTGATGATACGGAGGAAAAACCCTTGGCAGACACAGTCCAGGAGCAATGCCCGCCCAGGAACTATGTCTACCAATCCTGTAACTTGAACAAATGGATGGCAGAATAATACCCTCACCCCCGTCTGCTACATCAGGACCAAAGGACCAAGAAGAAGGTCCTGAATGCCACAATTTCCTGGTGTAATTGATGTCTGTAAGGGTAGAGAGATGCGTCTCCTGCAGCAAAATAACATCTGCAGATAAGGATTTACAAAAATGTAAAAGCTCGAGACGTTTTTTTGAATTCTTGAGACTACAAGAATTCAGGAAAATTACCGTTAAAAAAGCCAGAGAGCAGGACGGACTTGTCCTTTTTACGCTTCCGCCCTGACTTCTTCTTGGTGTCCAGCACTTCAGAACCTCCTTCATCATCACACTCCATCCCAGACAGAACCCCTGAAGCTACCGATAGATCAGATTCAGAGTCTCCATCCGCATCTTGTAGAAACTGAAAAGTGTTATGCGCAGTGGTGATAGGTGGCATAACAAGTTTTTTCACATGAGACCGAGTCATACGTCTTGGGTGAGGTGCCTGAAACTCAGGGGCGGGGGGGGGGCTAGAATGGGCATGGTAGGAGTAATGTGCCCCTGATCCTCTAGTGGTTGTGCAGCCTTGGAAAGTATGCCTGAGGAGCCAGATACCTCTCCCTCAGGAGGAGTTGAAACTGGAGGGTCCGGACCAGGAGGATTAGGGTCATGGGGGGTTGCTTCCTCCATATATGGTCTAAATCGGTCCTGGGCATCCGAAATCAGGGTTTCCTTATCTAGGCCTCCTGAATTGTTCTGTCCTGTGTATGGACATTGATGGTAAGCATGTCCCTGGGTATCACACAGAATGCAGAGGAAAACATTACGACAGGTGCTACTCTTGTGATCAAGTTCACCACATAAGACACATTTGATTTTATCACACGCACTGTGAGATGGCGGGTTCTACATTTATAATATGCCTTGATTGGCCTGGGTAAAAGCAGACACCTTGATCCCTCCCTAAGAAAAAGCTATTTGGAACATGTTGAATCAAATCCCCCACAATATGCAGTTTTACCTTGAACTTCTAACTGCCTGTCCAAATGCCCTCCCCATCAATGACTGGTTCAGGAGGACCCAATACAGTGCATTTACTCTCCAACCAATACAGAATGTCCCTCACATTTACCCCTTCATTTTTGAACATGATATGCACAGTTTTAAACAGTGGTTTTGTGATAGGGATAGCCCAAAATGGAGTCCATAAAGGAGTAGCTTTAAGAGAATCATACTTCTGCCAGAATTTGTTAAGACCCACACACGATTAGAAACTTATATCAAAAGTTTTCTCCCCCCCCCCCGAATGTTAATCAGGGCATAAATGTCTGATGCCTGAAAGTTCATAGATCCTTTGAGGAGCTCGTGCCACAAAGAATCGATCAGGCTGTTCTTGAAGCCCCCCCCCCCCTAAGGCAGACAGCATTCCGTCTGGGGGTCTGTTCCAGACGATTATTGCGAAATAGGTCTGAAAATCGTGGACCTTTGTTAAAATGTTCTCTCCAAGGAGAGGAAGGAGGGAGGAACATTCAATGTCCCATTAGGGGCCCCCGAGTCTACCCCTGCAGTAAAAGATTGAAAAGTCTCACCAACTGAGGTATCACCTGCCTCCACCTGCAGTTCCAATGGTTGCACTGTCCCTGAAGTCTCCTGAACAGCCGTATCCCCAGAAGAAAAAGTAGTCCATTCAGAATCTGGTATCCATCTGCCATCCTTCCTCATCCATCCTGCATCTAGCAGGGCAGTTTCCTTGCTCCAGTCCCTGGCTGGGAATCCCCCCATCGCTGCCGGTAACTTCCGAGGTGTGTCTCTCTCCTACCCTGATGCAAAAGGCAACGTAGCTGCATCAGGAACAATCAAACCCTCCACCACCATGGACGGGTGCTCTGTGTGCCTCTCACATGCCTGCTCAGCTTCCAGGCCGCCAGCTACCTCGGGCTGTGCTGTAGAAATATCTGTAGTCTCGCTCCATTTACATCCCTCAGCTCCTGACTCTCCCGCACTCCGCACTTGTCTCCGGGAAGCTCCCCAGGATTACACGAAACAGTGCTCACCATATCGCTCCCATCATCCTCCATCAATATATTAGCAGCTCTCCTGCCCTCAGCAGGTAATATGTCCAGCTCCATGCTAAGCCGTGCTACAAGTGGAAAAATGCTATGTCAGTTGACAGGTCCCCCTACCGCTAGCATGCAGTAGGGGAATTTCCCCGGTGTCCTGGCCAAATTTCCCCCATTCACTAAAAATACCACCAACAGTTTGATCTGGTTCAAGATCAGTCAGCATTCATCAGTGTGAGGGGTAATTGAGGGGAGGGACAGCTGCAGAAAGTCGGGTGCTAGCTGCACACTTGAGCAGCCTTGATAGACCGTGTGGCCTGCTTCTGCTGGCAAGTAACAAGTAAGAAAGCAAATTTTACTATAATAATAAAAATAATTAGTTTTTATGATTTTCATTGCCCTCCCCCACCACATCAAGTAAATACCACCATCACCCACCTTCCCAAACCTGTACCGCTGCCTGAGAGCCAAATCAAAAATAACCCCCACCCTCTTGCACCCAACCTTTCTCTTCTCCATAGCCCTAAATTTAAAGGATACAACACCTGTAGCAAAACAAAAAAAAAAGAAAAAAATATCCAGCAGTGGAGCGAGCTGCGAGATGCCCTCTGCATTCAGTGTACTGCAATAGAATAAATGAATGATGTCATCCTTATCTGTAGTAACTACTGACTGGCTGTCAGGTGGCCAGTCAGGTGTTCCTGTACGTGAGGATGTCATCATTTATTCATTCTATTGCAGTACATGGAGTGAAGAGGGCATCTCATAGCTCGCTTCAGTGCTGGACAGTTTTTATTTTACAGGTGTTGTCTTTAAATTTGGGTCTGGGAGAGAAGGGAGGTTGGGTGCTAGAGGGTGGGTAGGATTGGGGGTTTCACTATGATTTGACTCATGGGTACAGGCAAAAGCTTGAGATTGTGAGTGATGTAGTTTACATGACATGGTACCATGTTGGGGATGAGATGAGATTCATTAAACTCTACTACTCTTTTTTTATTACAGTAAACTTTGACAGAACTGTGGGGGGAGGAGGAATGTGGGTGTTAGAGGGTGGTGCGTCAGGGTACAGCATTTTTATAGGTCTGGGTGGCATGAGGGGTGGGATCCATGTGCTCAGTGGGATAAACATACAAAAACTGTTTTCTTTTTTCAGAATAAGAGCTTTACTACATGACGTTTGGGTAAAGTTGGGAAACTTTGCCACACTGCACGTAACACAAAAGCTCCCAACTTGCATCACCTTTTTTAACAGAGTTTAATTTTACTGTATCTCCAGTCAGTGGGTGATCATGACTCGGGAGGGGTCCTGGTATTGAAACATGCAACTAATTACCAATATGCTGAGTGAAGCAGTACATGCTACTACCCTTTCAAGGGGGAGCACCCTGCTACAGTCGGATCCCCCTAGTTCCCTGTAGCAGTGACACCTACAAGGGAGAACATCAGGCTCTCTGGGAGTGTTAGGTAGAGTTTACTTATCTAAGGGGATTTCATATTGAGAGATACTGAGATTGTGGTCTGTGACTTAGATCAGGAGGGAAGGGTGACAGCTGATGGGGTAATCTCCAGGATGGAAGGGTTGCCTAAGAAAGTGGGTGGAAAGCCAGATGTTGTTGTCCATGTTGTTGTCCATCTAGAGATAAATTACCTGCCATGGAGTCTTTTAGAAGTGAAGACTAGATTTAGGGAGCTGGTTTTTAGGGCAGAGACATTAACTCAAGCTCTGGACCCTGCAATACGAGCAGACTTGATAGATGAAATGGCCTTCTTCTGCTGGCTTGTTCATATGTTTTCAGGAAAAAAAGGTTGGCTGATAGTGTGACCTTCTCTGAGGTCCTCCCAAAGACCAGATGTTGGGGCAAGGAAGCTGAAACTTAACTAGTTTAACAATTGGTTGAAAGGGTGGTGGACTTAAGAGGGGTTTTCTCTTCATGACGGGCATGATAGAGAGGGTAAGAGGGAAAGCGTGCCTATTAATGGATGATATGAAACTCTGTGTTAGGGTGAGTATATTACAGAAGGGACTGCCAATATGCAGTAGGATGTGGAAGATTAGAAAAATGGTCAAGTATATGGCAGTTTAAAATCAATGCCAAGAAGTACAAAGTAATGCACATACACAAAATGAACCTGAATCTCAAAAAAGATTACTGGATTGATGTCAGCGTGGGACACATTACAGAAGAAAGGAATTTTAGGGTTGTCATCTGTAACACCCTAACATCCACTTCACAGTCAGATTCAGATTTATTTTTAAAAAGCGCAATTCACACAGATCATAGCGCCTGTGCAATTAAAACACCAGAAACAGTCCATAAAATTATACAGTTCAGACGGCAGACATTTCCTTCAAATTCCAGAAAGGCAAGATTGAATAGGTTAGTTTTTAATGCAGTTTTAAAACCCTCTGCAGTCTGGCACTCCCTTATCCAATGAGGTAGAGAGTTCCACCTGGTAGGGGCTGCAAACGCGAATTCCCGGGCCCCTGACATCTTCAAACAAACTTGGGAACCTCTGGCAATCCCACGTGAGCAGGGCAGTCAGGGGGGCAGTAGGGATGAAGAAGCTGTTGCAGGTAACTCAGTCCCAGTCCATGTAGGGCTTTATAGGTCAGCAAACCGACCTTGAATGTGACCTGCCACTGAACAGGCCGCCAGTGCAGTCTGCACAGCACAGGCGTGATATGGCTAGATCGAGAAAGCCCAGTCAGCAGCCTGGCTGCCACATTCTGCACCAGCTGCAAGCAGTGCAGTACATCTTATTGGAAAGCCAGCAGAATATTGAGTTGTATAGGAAGAGGCTTTACGAGAAGGGAAATGATACTTGCCTTGTACAGGTCCCTGGTGAGGTTACACCTTACTGTGTACAAGTTTGTGGCCCATATTTGAAGAAGGACCAGGACAGGTTGGCAACAATCAAAAGGAGTTTGAAAATGATCCCAGGTCAACAGGGAAAATTATATGAGGAATGGTTGCAAAGCCTGGACATTTATTCCCAAGGGGCCAGAGGAGACAGGGACATGATAGAAACCTTAAAGTTTATACATTGGTGAAAAGGGTAGACTCTTCAGAGCTGTTGAAAAAATGAGAGTTCATATACCAGGGGCTACAACAACATGTTGGTGGGGTCAGTTTCAGGTGAGATGTGAAGAAGCACTTCTTCATGGAACAGGTAGTGGATAAATTGAATGATTTGCCTAGCAGTGTGGTAAATGCTAACTTTGTAAGTGGGTTCAAGTCCTGATGATGCTGATTTGGGGAAAAGGTAATGGTATCAGGAGATGGGAGGTATAGAGAAGGAACATGGTACAGTGAAGGGACATGCACAGATTGCTCTATCTAGAGTAGTCAATCCACTTCTGTTAGCTAGGGTGTCCATGCAGACTGGGTGGCAGACAAGGCTTTTTCTGCCTGCATATTTTTATGTTCCTGTGATTATTTCCTACCTGACACCACACACCTCAAATTGTGACATCAGTGTTGCTGTGGAAACTACTGTAATGTTGCAAACAGGGAATTATGTCCTCAGTCAGAGAGTAGGCATCCTGAGCAGATGGAGACTAATGGACAGTGAGCCTGCTTTCAACAGGCTGTGCCTGTCGGTTGATGGGGCAATTGGCTACACCCCCACCACCTCCAGGCACAATTTAAAGAGCATGCTTCAACTTTCCTCAGCCTCACATTTTCTTGCTGCCACTAGGCTGCTGTTCTATTGATGCTTGGTTACTGCCTGACCTGAGGATTCCCTCTGTCTTTCTGTGCACCTGTTCATTTATCTTTCATATTTTGGGTGGATTTCTTCCACTTCTACTGCTTTTAAGTTTTCCAGGAAACATGAGTACCTTCCCTTCCTCTGCTGCAGTCTTTTGTCTATTGTACAAAACAAGTTTACTAAGCTGCTTTACTGCATATTGTCCTTCCTCATGGCCTGGCTCATCTTGCTTTCCAGTTCCTGTGGATTCATGTCCTCACTTTCTTTTATTCTACACTTTTATTTCCTGTTCAGTTTCATCTACTGCAGCTGTGTACATTTTGTAAATTCTGGTCTGGACTGACAGGAATTGTGGACTGACTGAGAACCATTTCTTAACCAGGATTACAGAAAATTCCTCTACTGGATTCCTTACTTTGCTGTTTCGTAACCAGGGCTCAGCACACCCTCACCTCATCATTGCAACACAGTCTCTGTGCCCCTAACCAAAATGATTCCATACTGTCTTGCTCTTGGGTATTCTCATTGCACAACTAGGCCTTTTGCAAAGACTTATCCAATCTGAGTGTGCCAACCATTTATCCTGGGCTTAGCTTAAGGCCTAGTTTATAGCAGTGCCAGATTCCATAGGACCTAGCTGTAGCTAGATTAATCACTGTGCAGTAGTTTGAGTTGTAGCCCAAGTTGTATTGTAGCCCATGTACTAGCCTGAGCTTGTCACATAGCCCAAGTTGTAGCCACACTGACCGGCCCAGGAGGCATTGTTAAGGTTGTTTATTGCTTGAGCTTTGAATTCTTCAGCAAGCCTGCTTATAGTTATGGATAAGTAAACAAGGGGCTCTGATCTCACTGGTCAATGCAAGTCTGGTGCACACAGGGACAGAGTAATTCTACTATAAAGTGGTGGAAACTATGATTCCATTACCTGCAGCACCGACCCAGAACAGATAAGCTCAAACAAAAAAAGACAGCTTACCTTATGGGTGCAAAATAGCTTTTTTCAAATGTGCAAATGCCAAGGTGCTCACAAACATCTGATGCAACATGCAGAGTACAAAACAATGGCAGTAGAACTGGGACACTTGGATCAGTAAAATAAAAAACATGCTGGCATCCACTAGGAGCTACCATACCAGTGAGACTGGTGGCTGGACAGACAGCGTGTGTGTATGTGATGTATGCACACCAATCAGCAAAAGTTTCTGTTATCAACTTTCTCAGAGCTGTTTGGCTCACCCACTCTAACCTAATTAATAGGCATAACATTGCATATTCATCTTCTGGGATGGGCTGGGCTGGGTAGTGGCAGCGGAGTGCTAAACTCAATGCCTGTGGATAAAAAAGTGAAAGTGCTAGAGTGAGTTAAAACTAGGGATGGGGAGGTACTAAAATACCCAACCCCCAAGACTACCTGTGGGGACCCTAAAAGTACCCAGATGAAAAATGAGTAGTTGGGTTGGGTCGGGTAGTTACTACCTAACCCTAGACATAACAATCATCATGTGAAAGACTGTTTTTATGGGCTATTACACTGTTTGTTAGGTGCCCAGAGCCATTATACCCATTGTGGCCATTGCTGAGGCAAGTACAAGAGGTGTAGGCTCTTTTACAGAGCCTGCTGCCATTTCTAAAAATTATACCCATGGTGGGCATTGCTGAGGCAGGTATCAGAGGCACAGGGTCTCTTAGTAAGCATGTGTCCAAAACTTGTACCAATGACAGGTATCTATATATATATATATATATATATATATACACGCTTTATCTCTGGTATCCCTGGTGGCCCCAATCCAATCGCCTCCCCCAGCCCTGTCACCTCTGGGGCTTACCTGTGCCATTGTCCTCTTCCAGAGGATTGTGGCTGTGCCTGACCACCAGTGCAAAGCCTGTGGGGGGTTGTTCTTCATCTCGCTGCCTATGGTGTTTTTCCACCTGTTTCCCCCCCAGTTGTTGGAGCTCGGCATGTCAGCGCACGTACGTGGAGGTGTGTGCACACTGCGGAATCCCACAGCACCCTCCCTTTGTTGGCATCCCTGACCCATTCTACCCTCAGGCCTCCACCTGGGGCAGTCATTTGGCAGGACTGCCAAGCCACCCTCCCCAGGGAGGAGAGCCCTTCTCTGGACACTTGATCCTCTCCTTCCCCAGCTGACCCCCAGCAACCCACTTGCACCATGAACACGGGTTGCTGATGTGGCAACAGGTAAAGCATCGATGCTTCAGCCCTCCATGCCACTGGGCCAGCTCTATGGTGGGGCATTTCTGAGGTAGGTACAAGAGGTGCAGCTGCTCTGATTGAGCCTTCTACGGTTTCCAAAAATTATACCCATGGCAGGCATTCCTGAGGTAGGTACGAGAGGCACAGCTGCTGTGATTGAGCCTGAGGTACAAGAGGCACAGCTGCTCTGAGTAAGCCTACTGCTGTTTCCAGAAATTATACCCATGGTGGGCATTGATCAAATGACTGACACAAGAAAAGTAAGAGTAGTACTAATGTGTCACATGTGGCTGGCATGGTGGGAGTAATGATGGTTCCATTTATCTGGTATACAATCTAGTCGTCATATTCAGTATTACTGTTTGCAGGCTGTTGTTCATGTTCAGGGTCAGACACACATAATTCAGTGTTTGTGACAATTGGGAAATTGTCAGCATTCATTTTGAGAAATGTAAGCCATTCAACATTTGCAGGACGTAGCAGTGTTCTGTAGTCAGTGACTATTCCTCCAGCTGCACTAAATATGCGGTTTGAACATACTCTTGTAGGTGGACAACTGAGGTGCATTATTGCAAGATTTGCTAGATTTGGCCATATTGTTCTCTTTTGTTTCTGACACAGTAATGGATCTTCCTTGAGACCAATCACAGTATGATCAGCAAAGTACTCCAGGATCATTGTGCTGCATGAGACAGTTACCAGTCTGGCAGATGAACCAGGTCAACTTCCTTTACAGGATACCAGTCCATATTGTTGCAGGTGACTCAGAAGCGATTTGCCTTTCTGACCCTGAACGTATGATGCCCAAGAAGTAGCTGTAGAATTCTTTTCCTTCGCAGATGACACTGCTGACTGTGAAGAATTGATAGATGTGCTGTTGTCTGCAGTAGAGGCGCACTGTGATGGTTTGGCAGGGTTTGACTGCTGTACATCAGTTAATGGTGTTGGTAGGGCAATGTCACATTTGGTTAGCAGAAAATCTCTCCAGTACTCTGTCTTCCCCTGCAGGAAGGATGGCTTCAGTGTTCCCTCTTAAAGTGAGGATCTAGCAACATTGCCAGCACACAGGTGTCATTCTTGAACATGGCATTTATTCTCTGATCAGTCAAAAGTCTGAGACTCCAGCCATCTGTCAGCATAACAGAGGCAGTGTTGTCTTTTGACTGAAAGTCTTTATGTCATCAAGGAAAAGATGAAGGAATCTGATTTGATGTAGAATTTGACTCAGAGTTGCACTGTCCACACTGACATCATGTGTGGCAGCCTTAAATGGCTCCAGTAACGTGACCAAATATTCCAGTGGAGTCCAGCTGCTGGAACTGAACATGACGTGCACTTTACCTATTTGATTCTGCATGGTGTAGTCATGTACAGCTTTTTTTCTGTTCAAGAAGCCTTTCTAACATGTAAAATGTTGAATTCCAGCAGTTTGGAACTTCTTGCTTTCATGTATGCAAGGGTAAGTAGTTTGACCTTTGCAGCCCCTTCAGAATTTTTTGTGCTTTCACAGAGTGGCTGAAATGCCCACACATTTTCCTAGCAAGGCCTAACTGGTTTTCAACATTTCTGTTTCCATTTAAGAAACTATGGATGAGAAGATTTAAACAATGTGCAAAACAAGGGATGTGTTGGTAGTTGCCATCCCTAACAGCCTTGACTGTGTTGGCACCATTATCTGATACTATGAACCCTGGAGATAAGGAATACAGAGTTAGCCGTTTCAGGAATTGATTTTGCAGCTCCTGCAAAATGGTCACAGCAGTGTGGTTTTCCTCAAAAGTGGTGACACATAATACAGCCTGCTTCCTACTATTTATGGTAGAGTAGGGATTATTACTTTCTGACTGAAAACTTGCCCAATGAGCTGTAACAGTCATGTAGCCAATTGGTTGGTTGCTGGTCCACATATTCGTGGTTATGTGAACTTGCTTCACCTGAGAGAGTTTCAACTGTTTAGTGACTGTGCTACACACTAAATCATACAACTGTGGAACAGCATTTTTTGAGAAATATGTTCGACAGGGAATGGTGTGCCATAGTTCAATCTGCTTCATGAACTTGAGGAAACCTTTTTGGGCAACAAAAGCAAAAGGGAGTTGACAATCAGCCAACAGCTGTTCAGTGGCTCTATTTAGCAGCTGGCATGTTGGATGCTTGCGTGTACATTTTGATGGTCTTGCAACACTTTCTTTTAATGTTAACTGACGAGAATGAGGAGATATTGTTACTTTTTTGGGGATTGCTGTTTTTATGTCTTTTTCACGTGGAGTACTAGTACTGTTGGATTTTGCAGTACTTGATGGTATCAGAATAAAACAATCTGTTTGTCTGGGAAGACTGCAAGGACACATCAAGTGATTCAGTGTCAGTTCTTGCTTCCAGTTCATTGTCACTATGGTCACTGCCACCACCACCTCCACTACCACCCCTACCAACCACACTGTCCCTTGCCCTGCCCCACTCAGTTGGGTGTTTTGCCTTTGCATGCCATATCATTACTGGTGTCCTAAAATGATCTGCTTTGCCAACACAACTGACACTTGTTTTGCACAGACTGCATCCAGTTCGAGAGTTGTCTGCAGGGTCAACATAAAATAAATTCCACGCTAAAGATTTACCCTTTGTGCTTTGTACTACAGTGCCTGGCACTATTTCTTGTACAATCAAGGCACCTGGAGGGAACTCTGCACTGCCATGTCCTTGTTTACATGACTTGTTCTAATTCTTTCTCATTTTATTTTTTCGTTTAGCATACGATTTTTTACTGCACTTATCTCTCATGCCCTACAGAAGCATCCTTTCCTACCCCCTTATTGAAACTAGTACAGACCTAATCACCACAAGATTCAGAAGTGGAAGTGCTGTCATCATCATTTGGGACATAGCTGGGGCTATCCCATTCTCAGTCCCCACTATCACTACCATCATTATCAGCATTCGCTGCTTCAGCATCTGAGCTTATATTTGAAAAGTATACCTCCTTGTCCTTGTATGCTGCATCAGCAGCTGGAAGTATCCTGGCACATGTGGCAAAATGTCCAGTACATCTACGAGTTACTCTTTTCCATTCTTTCTGAAACTCTACTATTATTTAATTGCTAACATGCTTTTTTTGGTTCAGGAGGGTGGTTAGTGCCAGTCCTGGTAATATTATTTTTGTTGCTATTTCCTTCATTAGTGCTAGGATCCATATTATGCACATCCTTTGCAGTTGCCCATGCAGTAGCACTGTGCTTCCTTTTAGTAGATTTAGACTGGGAAATATGAGACATAGTAGACACAGACGTGGCTTTTGCAATGCTGCAGTGAGATGTCACACACAGTGTACCTATGACAGGGCTACTGTGCTTCCTTTTAGTAGACTTAGACTGGGAAATATGAGCCATAGTAGACATAGCCATGACTTTTGCTGTGCTGCAGAGACACGTTGCACACAGTGTACCTATGTCAGGGCTTGGGGCACCTAACAGACACTGTGTAATATTGTAATACAGCCTAAATGGCTTTATGCAGAAACTCAGAGTAGCCGAATGTCACAGACAGGGCTGGGGCACCTAACAGACACTGTGTAATGCAGCCTAAATGGTTTTCTCTGTACTGCAGAGACACACAGAGTAGCTATGTCACAGACAGGGTTCAGGGCACCTAAAAGACAGTGTGTAATACAGCCAAAATAGCTTTATGCAGAGATGCAAGAGTAGCTACATGTCACACGCAGGGCTTGGGGCACCTAACAGACACTGTAATACTGCCAGAATGACTTTATGCAGACACCGAGTAGCTATATGTCACAGACAGGGCTAGGGGCACCTAACAGACACTGTGTAATACAGCCTAAATGGTTTTCGCTGTACTGCAGAGACACACAGAGTAGCTATGTCACAGACAGGGTTCAGGGCACCTAACAGACAGTGTGCAATACAGCCAAAATGGCTTTATGCAGAGACACAGAGTAGCTATATGTCACACAAAGGGCTTGAAGCACCTAACATACACTGTGTAATACAGCCTAAATGGCTTTATTCAGAGACACAGAGTAGCTATGTGTCACACACAGAGCTCAGGGCACCCAACAGACAATGTGTAATGCAGCCAAAATGGCTTTATGCAGAGACACAGAGTTCCTATATGTCACACACAGGACTTGGGGCACCTAACAGGCACTGTGTAGTACAGCCTAAATGGCTTTATGCCGAGACATAGAATAGCTACTGTGTATGTCACGGACAGGGCTTAGGGCACCTAACAGACACTGTGTAATACAGTCAAATGGTTTTCACTATACTGTAGAGATACACAGAGTAGCTATGTCACAGACAGGGCTCAGGGCACCTAACAGGCAGTGTGTAATACAGCAGAAATGGCTGTATGCAGAGTCACAGAGTAGCTACGCAGAGTTAGACTTCATCCTGGTGGGATTCACTGTATATGTCACACACAGGGCTTGGGGCACCTAACAGACAGTGTGTGTGTGTACAGGACCCAAATGACTTTCACTATATAGCAGAGACACACAGAGTAGCTATGTCACAAACAGGGCTCAGGACACCAACAAAACAGTGTATAATACAGCCTAAATGGCTTCACTGTACTGTAGAGAGAGACAGAGTATATGTCACACACAGAGCTCAGGGCATCTAACAACAGACAATGTGTATACAGTCTAACGGCTTTCACTATACTGCAGAGACACAGAGTACCCTGTATATGTCACATATGCCTATTTGTGCTGAAGGTAGCTGCTCCCTTAGAAGCCTTTCATATATCTCACTCATCATCCCCAAAGTTAATTCACACTTTGGGCAATTCTCCATAAGCCACGCACTCCCATTGCTGTGGAACAAAGTACAAAAAACCTTGAAATAAGTAATCCTTATAAAACTGTCCACTTTCAAAACACTATTTGCATGTTCCTTCAAAGAGTCTTGCAATTGTTTCCCCAGATAGCCGTAAACCAAGGGTGTGGGTCACCTACCAAGTGGGACCCTCAGGTCATCCTACTCTGTTTTTTTCTCCACGTATATTTCTCCTCCACATACATTAGCTTTTTAACCCCCTGGATACACTTTTTTATGAGATGTCTTTGTATATACAGGTATAGGTATATACAGGTATATAGGTGTGTAGGCGTCCGCCTAGCCGACCGGGGATCCAGGAGGCCGTGAGAAGCAGGCAGAAAGGTACGGGCAAAGCCGCAAACCAATCGGAAAGCGACCGCTGTCTCTGCCTTGCTTCCGATTGGTGCGCCTTTCCTATAGACTTTAGCTGGGCTTTGCAACACTATTCTGGCCGGGATTTCTGTTATTTTTTAATTTCTTCTCAATTCCACCTAAAAAGAGCTGTTTTACTCTTGTAATGTGCCCGATTTAAGGGTTGTTTTATTGTATTTAAGATAGTGTTTACAGTCTTTTGAGATTCTGTGTAGGCTAGGCGGCTAGGCGCCTTACCCCACCCCATACCCTCCCAGTCTTTTGTTGTGTAAATCCTGAATTTTAGCACCTTATTGCAGATTACTGCAATAAAGGGTACCTTAACTGACTGCCTTCTCCTCTGTCCCCACCTTGTAGCCGGGCGCCAGCCTCGGGAGTCCAGGGCGGAGGGGGCTCCGAGCCGCCAGCGGAACGGCAGCGTCCGCCTAGCCGACCGGGGATCCAGGAGGCCGGGAGAAGCAGGCAGAAAGGTACGGGCAAAGCTGCAAACCAATCGGAAAGGGACCGCTGTCTCTGCCTTGCTTCCAATTGGTGCGCCTTTCCCATAGACTTTAGCTGGGCTTTGCAACACTATTCTGGCCGGGATTTCTGTTATTTTTTAATTTCTTCTCAATTCCACCTAAAAAGAGCTGTTTTACTCTTGTAATGTGCCCGATTTAAGGGTTGTTTTATTGTATTTTAAGGTAGTGTTTACAGTCTTTTGAGATTCTGTGTAGGCTAGACGCTTAGGCGCCTAACCCCCCCCATACCCTCCCAGTCTTTTGTTGTGTAAATCCTGATTTTAGCACCTTATTGCAGATTACTGCAATAAAGGTACTTGCTGACTGCCGCTCCTCCTGTCCCCACCTTGTAGCCGGCACAGCCCTCGGGAGTTCCAGGGAGCGGAGGGGCTCGAGTCCCATTAGTGACGGGCGGCATCCGGCTTAGCCGACTGGGATCCAGGAGGCCGGGAGAAGTAGGCAGAAAGGTACGGCAAAGCTGCAAAAATTTTGCCCGCCTCCCCTCTCGGTTGATTCTTTTTATACACTTTCTCCGCCATTTCCTAATCCACGCCACAGCTTTTTCCTTCCTCTCTTAACCCTTATCTAACCTCCACAATGCTACTCTGCTTCCTTTTGCTCCTGAGCCTCTCTTCTTCCCCATTCCCATATGATAATCATGATATACCCCTTGCCATGGTGAATAAGGTAGTGAATATGGTCTGCCCACCCCTGCCATCCCCAATGGACACCCACCAATTCCTTATTTATTTCCAATCACTTTTACACTGCAACCCCTGGGGAATCCCACATAAAGTCTCTCTAACAATACAACATGCCTCAAGCACTTTACATGCATCCTGGCTTTATATTAACCCATTATGCCTGTCCATCATATTATTATGTTACGATAAATCTCATACCTATATAATAGGACCTTCACCCACTATACAGTGGGCACCCAAGAAGAGGAGGAAATGCTCTGACCACTCCCTATCCCTTTCACTTGGTGCCCTCCTCAAATTAATCTTCTTCCTTCTGATCTGCATTGGTACTATTGAAATAAATCCTGGCCCCATTGAAAGTTTTTTATCCCCTGCTGATCTAACCTCCATAAATGGCCTAAGCTTCCTTCACTTCAATGCTTGCAGCCTTCTAAAAAAGTTCTCCTTAATACAGGCCTGGGTTGGACATACTCTACCTGACTTCCTGGTTATCTCTGAAACTTGGCTCAGACCTACAACAAGCGACAGTGATATAAATCTTCCCAATTATCAGCTCTTCAGATCAGATCACCCTTCCAGGGTGGTGGGGTGGCCATATACATTAAGGACACCATCTCTGCATCCTGCCTCATCAATACATCCGAACCAAAGGAATTTGAATGTTTGTCAATTAAAATATCCCTTCCAAATTTGTCTTCATTTAAATTGATTGGCTGCATAGGCCCCCTCTGCAGGCCTCAAACTCCCTATCTCACCTAGGATCAATACTCAATCTAGGCCCTGAAGATACCATCATCCTTGGTGATTTGAATTTAAACTGGCTATCTAATGTATCTGCACCACTGGTAACCTTCTGTGACACCCATGGATTCACACAATTAATCAAAGATCCAACCAGAATTAACCTAAAAATTCTAGCAACAGCTCACTCCTGGATATTATGTTGGTAAACAAGCCTCACTTATATTCACATGCAGGAGTACTACCGAGTGATGTAGTGATCATTGTCCTATAGCTGGCATAAGATCTACATTCAAACCATCCAATCCTGCAGAATTTGTCCTCAAAAGGTCAAAAAAGAAATTCAACATCTCAGGATATCTCCATGATTTGTGCAATACAACATATTGGCAAGACTTTTACCTTACAACCTCAGTTGAAACAGCTCTCCAGATCTTAAAGGACATCATCACTAATGCTCTCAATATTCATGCACCAATCACCAGTATCAGAACTAAAGTAAGATCTTGTCCTTGGTTCACTACTGACCTTAAATCAGCCTTGTTAGCCAGAGACAAACTTTGGAAAAAGGCAAGAAAAACAAAGGATACCAGAGACTGGCTTCAATTCAGAAAAGCAAGAAATTCATGTACAAAACAAATAAGAATTGCCAAAGCTGCCTATTATAGAGCTGAATTAGATGCTTCCTACAATAACCCATCCAGACTCTGGGGTACTATAAAGGGAATTCTGGGCAAAAACTCTACCCCTTCCTTAACCTCCAAACTGCTACTAAATGACACAGAAATTACGGGCAAGCAAGAAATCCTAAACACCTTCAATGACCACTTCACCACAGCTGGCCTAGCATTTGACTCCTCACCTGCAAGTCTCTTTGAGATCATCTTTGAACCTTCAATCCACTGTGGGACAAAAGGCTACTTCAACATTCTCCTTCAACCCAATATCCTTGAAAGAAGTAGAAGACCTCCTATCTAATTTAGATACTTCTAAGAGTGCAGGTACAGACTCCCTGGATCCCTACTTCCTAAAATAGCACCACACGCCTTATCTGCCCCTCACTCATCTCTTCAATCTTTCCTAGCTACTGGATCCAGTCCTCCACTTGAAAACAGCTCAAGTAGTTCCACTACTTAAATCTGGTGATCCCACGGACCTCAACAATTACAGGCCCATTTCCATCCTACCGTACTATCAAGATGCTTGAAAAATTAGTAAACTCACAGTTAAGGGCCTATCTGGATAAAAACAACCTCCTAAATCCAGCACAATCGGATTTAGATCAAGGCATAGCACCATCCTGTCCTAGCCAAAGTAACTAATGAGTGGCAGATTGCCTTGGACAAGAAGAATTGTACCTGTGCTGTGTTCCTGGACTTGAGTAAAGCATTTGACACAGTGGATCATGAATCATTACTCACCTCCCTTAGCTCTCTAGGCCTGGATTCTCTCTCACTCAGCTGGTTTAAGTGCTATCTATCTGATAGGTCACAATTAGTAAAAAATGAAAAGTACCTATCCACCTTAAAACCACTGCTAAGAGGTGTACCGCAAGGCTCTATTCTTGGCCCTATCCTCTTTGCCATTTATATTAATAATATCGATGCCAACCTCTCTCAATCTAACATTCATCTGTTTGCTGATGATACTGTATTATATGTCAGTAATCCCTCATTACCTAAAGCCTGTAAGCTGTTACAATCAGAATTCTCCATCCTGCAACACAATCTATTGGAAAAAACTACTTCAAATGCCTAAAAAAAAAAGCTATGCTTTGCACACAAAGAGTTGTTTCCATTACCCCATCACCCATCACCCTACAATTATTCACCTTACTTGGAGAGAAGCTGGAATTTGTGAACAAGTTCAAATATCTTGGAGTCTGGATTGATAATAAACTCGACTACTCTGTCCATATTGAAGAGCTACTAAAAAAGTTGAGACAAAGGCTTGTCCTATTTTACAGGATAAAACACTACCTTACCAGAGACTCCAAACAAAGATTAATCCAGGCATCATTCCTATCCCTCATTGACTATGCTGACTTTCTCTATGGCCATTGCTCACTCTCCCTCTTAAATAAGCTGGACACCCTGTATCATAGATCCATCAGATTTATTACTGACCTTCCCTCTAGCACCCATCATTGCTCTCTTTATATGGCAGTTAATTGGACATCACTACAACACAGAAGAAATAGGAATGCAGCAATCTGGATCTTCAAAGCTTTATCAGGCAGACTCCCCTCCTATATCACAGACTGTTTTACCCGAATTACTTCTAGGCCATACACCCTAAGGATCAGTAAACTCATCATGTTAAAGGTCCCCAATGCCTGTACCCGGTTTGGGAGGGCCTATATCAGCTACTCCCTTGCAGTTACTTGGAACTCACTCCAAAATCTATGAATCTCAATACCCTCTTACCCTTATCATCCTTCAAAAGATTATTCTCCACCATATTTCCAGAGTTCTGCAATTGCTTTCATAAGGCCTAATCTCCCATCCAACCTACATCCCCCCTTCCGTATTCCATTATGTTAGTTCCTTCTATTATCCAGTCAGCTGCTATCTCTTATAAAGCTTTAATAGGCTTATTATTTGTATACTATGCCTGCTATATCTATTCTCTCCTTTTCCTACAGGTTAAGGATTCTACTGTACATTGTATATATGTAAATTGTTGTAAACTCTCATTCTATGTCATTGTACTGTTGTTCATGTTTTTCTTGTCTATGTAAAAATACTTGTACTCTAATTTGTATGACCACTCAGGTCCATCTTGTAAATGAGCTACGCTCAATGATGTTCGCCTGACTAAATAAAGATTTTGATTGATTGATTGATTGATACTGTACATATTTGCTGTAAAGTTTATGAATGTATATTTAATATATTTTTGTTGTGTTTAGCACATATTGGTTGATGATTACTATTTCACTGTATTCTAATCTAATATTTGCATATCACTTCAATTATGTATCTTATTACTCTGCTGTACTGTTGCTATGTACTGTGTCCAGATCCACCTTGCGAATAAGTTCATCTCAACGGTGTTTCACTTGGTAAAATAAATTTTGATTTATTGATTATTGTCACAGACAGGGCTCAGGGCACATCAGACAGTGTGTGTGTGTATATACAGCCTAAAAGGCTTTCACTATACTGCACAAATGCACAGAGTAGCTATGTCACAGAGTTGGGGCACTGAACAGACATTGTCTACAGCCTAAAATAGCTTTCACTATACTGAAATGCAGAGAGTAGTGCTTTGTCACAAAAGGGCTTGGGGCACCAAACACACAGTGTATACAGCCTGAATGGCTTTCAGAGCTGGTGCCAGTAGTCAGCACCTCCCCTTCCCCTTTCTCTTTCTCTCCCAAGTGACATGTGATCCCCCAATTTCCCCCTTCAGTCCCCAATTTCCTTTGCTCCCCTCCTAGCCTCCTTTGTTGGTGGATGTGCTGCATAGCTTTTTTTTTTTAATTAAGCTTAACTTCGTTGTGAATCACAATTGCAGGCTCAGCCAGTGCTTTTCTCCCTCTCCCTCCAAGCTCCAGATGTGTTCTGCATGCTCACACAGCAGACATGTAGCTCAGACATCAGCACTAACCAGTCAGATTGTCAGGCTGGTACCATGTGCTCCTGTCTGCTGTAAGGACCCCACAGGCCACCTGTACTGCCTGATTGTACATTAAAAGACTCCCAGAACCCCACAGACTGTCTGAACAATACCTTTTTCTTAAGTTACCCACTACTGAACCTGTTACCCGTGGCCACAGTACCCGACCCATGAAGTGCACTGTTAGGTCGGGTAGGGTAGTAAATTACCCAAGCTACCCTACCTGACCAAAAAACACTGATACCTGATGTACCCACTCCAGCTACTCAATGAGTTGCCCATCCCTAGCTAAAACCAAAATTAAAATACCATTAAAAGTGAGCAATGGACGTGGGGGGCACACACAAGACGGGAATGGTGGGAGAGAGGAAGGGGGGGTTGATGAAACAAAAAAGTGACACTAACACATAAATACAAGTGAGACAAAAGGGGAAACAAAAATCAAATAGCCAAAAAGTCCAGTACAAGTTCCATTAGAGGAACTACAGTATTGCAGAGGGAGTTCTTCATTTATGCCTCTAGGTGGCATCTCGCTAGATTTTTTTTTTCTCCAAACCACAACTGGTTCATTACAACATGGTGTCAATGGCAGTATTAATAATATACAAACCGAAACAGTCCAACGCATGAGGTCAACCCTGGAGGAATCGGGATATGCCAGGTGCACATTGGAACCTCATATCTGAAAAATAAATCTACTTTCTGTCCCTCCACCATACTGAATCATGTTGTGAATACATTTTCAACCTTGCTTGACCAGGACATTAATAGACTTACATAGAACAGTTCCGGTACCTCATCTAACCAGAATCTGTCATTTAGAGAATGGGAAGCCTTGAAACAGCTACAATATGATTCCTCTCTCATTATTAAACCTGCAGATAAGGGAGGAACCGTAGTTATTTGGAGTAAAGATAAATATGAATTGGAAATGTAGAAACAGCTGAGTAACTACTATTGTAGAGTACCACAGGACCCAGTAAATCCATCCAATCCAGAGCCCTGGATTTCATTGCTAGGGGTGAATTAGAGGGCCAGTTTAACCTCAGGAAATAGATTACTTTAAAGTAAGCCATCCAGTGAAACCATGCATCGGCTTACTGCCAAAGTTACAGACAGGCCCTATCAATCCCTCTGGCCAACTGATCGTTGTCAGTATTGCTTCATCTATGGAACCTTTTTCACAATTTGTTGACTTTTTTCTGAGACCATTAGTATGCTAACTGCCTTCATATTTGGCAGACACTAGTGACACTATCAGAGCAATCAGCAACATTTCTGTCAAATACTACAATTCTTGCATTGTTGGGCATAGAAAGTCTCTGTTTCAACATACACCATCAGGGAGGCCTAGAAGCCATCACCCACTAGCTGGAACTGTGGGAAGAGCAGGTGGAAGCATCAACAAAATTTATTGTTGATATGGCAGATATGGTCCTTAATTCTAACTATTCTGTGTTCAAAGAAAAATTCCTATATTCAGTGCAAAGGGACAGCAATGGAGACTACATTCAAACCATGTCTAGCCAACCTCTACAAAGGGTTGTAGGAGGAACATTTCCTCTATCCCAATGAGAACTTTAGACTACATTCCATACTATGGAAATGATATATAGATGATTGTTTGCTCCTGTGGAATGGTTCTTCTGAAGAACTCGAAGCATTCATCCTGTACACCAATAGCGTGGACCCCAATTTGAAATTTTCTTACATAGATACTGTCAGCAGATAAGGACCTATGGTCCACCCAGTCTGCCCATTTGAGATCGTAAGATCACTTTCAGTTGTTTTAGAAGTCTGTTGCCCCTTACCTCCAGGATTCCCTTATGTCTATCCCATGCATTCCTAAATCACGTGATTGTTTCAGCCACCACCACTTCCTCAGGCAGGGTGTTCCACTTGTCCACCACCCTTTCTGTGAAGAAATTCTTCCTCACATTTCCTCTGAATCGCTCTTCCTCCAACTTCATCCCATGCACTCTAGTCCTGGAACATCTTTTTCACTGGAAAATAATGTTTTCCTGCACCCTATTCTTCCCTGTAAGATACTTGTATGTCTCTACCATATCTCCTTTCTCCCTTCTCTCCTCCAGGGAATACATATTCAAGTCCTTCAGCCTGTCCTCCTTGGACTTGTAATGCAATCCCTGTACCATCTTTGTTGCCCTCCTCTGAACCTTCACCCTGTCTATGTCCTTACATAGGTAAGGTCTCCAGAACTGGATACTGTACTCTAGGTGGGGCCTCACTCATGTCTTGTATAGTGGAATTATGACCTCCCTGTACCTGCTAGTGATGCCCCTGCCTATGCATCCCAGCATCCAATTTACTTTACCTGCTGCCTTGTCACACTTTTTCCCTACATAGTGGTCATCAGAGATGATAAACCCAAGGTCCCTTTCCTGCTTGATGCATGCTGCATCCTCACCCCCCAACTTATATGTTGTTCCAGGGTTTTTGTGCCCCATATGTACTATTTTGCACTTTTTTTGTGTTAAATTTCAACTGCCAAACCCTTGACCATTCTTCAAGCTTCTGCAGGTCCCTCCTCATTCTGCCTACACCCTCTGGCATGTCCACTCTCTTACAGATCTTCATGTCATCAGAGAACAGGGGAATTCTGCCTTCTAGGTCCTGCGCAATGTCACCGATGAAGATGTTGAATGTGACCGGTCCCAGCACTGATCCCTGTGGCACCCCCCTGGTCACTCTTCCCTCTATGGAGTGACAGCCATTTATCACCACCCTCTGTGTCTTGCCACCTAGCCAATTACCCACCCACCACACTACTGCCCTGCCCACTCCCATATTCTCTAATTTGTTTAACAGCCTTTTATGCAGCACAGTGTCAAAAGCCTTACTGAAGTCCAAATAGGTCATGTCCACTGCCTTCCCCTGATTCACCTCCCTTGTCACCCAGTTGAAAAATTCAATGAAGTTGATCTGGCATGACCTCTCCCCAGTGAAATCATGCTGCCTTGGATCCTGTAGTCCATTGGGAACCAGATGTTCCACCAATCTCTCCTTCAGAAGTACTTCCATGATCTTCCCCACTACCGAGGTCAGGCTGACTGGTCTGCAGTTCCCCGCTTTCTCTTTGTTCCACTTTTGCACAAGGGGACTACATCTGCTATCCTGTAGCCTTTGGGTACCTCCCCTGTTTCCAGTGATTGGTTAAACAGGATTGTCAGACATTCAGCCACCACCTCTCTTAGTTCCTTTAGGACCCTGGAGTGCACTCCATCTGGCCCCATTGCTTTATTGACTCTTATTCCCTCCAATTCCTTTAGGACCTTTTCCCATGTAAAAGGACTTGTGTTCATTTCTGTGCCCTTCCCACCCCTTGTACTCCCTTCAGGCCCATTACCCTCCACTTCTTCAGTAAAGACTGAGCAGAAATATCTGTTCAGTATGTCAGCTTTACTGTTCCCATCCTCCCCCGTCAGTCTCACTGTCCCTCCCTTCACCCTTCTTTTTTCAGTTATGTACCTGTAAAAGGTTTTGTCACCTCTAACCACTGATTTTGCGATGCGCTCTTCTGTCTGAGCTTTGGCTTCGCTTACTGGCCTCCCTTTGCATCTTCTGGTACTTCTCCCTATCCCCTTCTTCCTGTGCCTTTTTGTATTGCCTGAATGCAATCTTTTTGGCTTTCAATTTCTCTGCTACCTCCTCGGAAAACCATGATGGCCTCCTCTTCCTTTTTTCCCTTGCTAACCTGCTTAATGCATAATGGTGTTGTTCTTGTAATCCCTGTTTTAAATATTGCCCACTGTTCCTCCACACCTGATTCCCTACCCATTCCTATTAATGCCTCTTTCAAGCATGCCCCCATTTTCCCAAAATATACAAAGAATATGACATCTGTGGACTTTCTGTATCTCACCTTTTACAAGATGGGCACTGAACTGGCAGCAACTATTTTTAGGAAACCTAAGAAAGCATAACAGCTTCTCTACATTACAATAGCAGCCATCAAAGCCCATTGATCAACAGTATTACTGTAGGCTAAATGCTTAGGGTAAAACAGATATGCAGCACAGAAGCAGAGTTTACCTGGCAATCTGGTGGCATATAGGTTTCTTGATCGAGGCTACACCCCTGAGAGTATACAGAATGGATTGCAGAGAGCAGAAAATATAGAAAGGAGTAGCTTACTGGCTCCTAGAAATTGTACAAATATGGAACAACTAGTGGCATTCATGACTACATATTGTAAATCGGACAAATGAAGTAGTAATAATAATAAAAAAAAAAATTGGTTTGTGCTTAGAAGTGACCCAGTTTTTGCTGGAAGTAGATCTGCCGAACCATGAGTGATAGACTGGAGGGGGAGGGACATCAAAAATACAATAGTGCACAACTTTTATCAAACTCCACCATCTGGACAGACATGGCTACCATCTATACCCCATGGCAACTTTAGATGCAGTAGGTGTATACACTGTAGCAACACTGCAGACTCACCAACATTCAAACCCTCTAGGACAGGCAAGCGATACGGTATCAATTCTTTCATCAGTCGTTCCTCCACAGGTGTCATTTACATGCTGACCGGCCCCTGTGGTTTGGGATATGTTGGCCAGACCAAACACCAACTCAGAGAGAGGACAGGTGAGCATAAACCCACCATTAGGAATAAAGTATTCACCAATGCCATGGCAAGACACTTCTTGGAGATGAGATATGGATCACCTGCCAAGCAAGCAAGCAAAATTTTATTTATGAAACACTATTCCAATAGATCATAGCATTTTACAAGAATCACATATCATAATAGCATTCAATTTAGTAAGTCAAACATTAAAAAACATATATAAACAGCAGGACTAGGTATCACAACACACCAATTCAAATAAATAAGTTTTCAGGCAGATTTAAAGGCCTCAACGGATGGGCACTCCATAACCCGGTGAGGTAGAGAATTCCACAGGGTCAGAGCTGCAAAGGCAAATGATCTCACACCTGAAGTTGTTAAACAGACCCTGGGAGTCTCTAGCAACCCCTCGTCGGTGGAATGGAGAGGATGGAGGGGGCAGTAGGGACAGAGGAAATCTTGCAGATACCACGGTCCCTGTCCATTTATGGCTTTATAGGTCAGTAACCCGAACTTGAAGGTGATCCTCCACCATACTGGCAGCCAGTGCAGTCTGCGGAGCACTGGTGTGACATGACAAGATCTTGATAAGCCAGTCAACAACCTAACAGCCACATTCTGCACCAACTGCAGGTGGCGAAGGTCCACCCCTGATAGCCCTAGATATAGGGCATTGCATTAATCAAGGCGTGTGGTCACAAAGGCATGGACCAGTGTAGGAAGATCATCAGGTGGGACCAGGTACTTTATCTGGGTGACATTCCTCAGATGGTAGAATGAGGTCTTGACAATGGCCAACACCTGAGGCTTAAGCATCAGCACACTATCAATCATAATGCTCAGATTCCGCACCCAGTTAGAGGTCACCAGCTAGTTGCCACCCAGCCATAATCCAGATGGCTGCCCAGTCGGTAACCTCTGTGCCCAACAACCTGGATCCACAGCCAACACCTCAGTCTTATCCAGATTCAGTCTCAACCAAGTTGGCACTCATCCAGTCCTGAATCTCAGAGAGGCCGTTCTTAAAGACTGAGACAACATCGCTTTGTTCAGGCGCAAAAGACATGTACAGTTGAGTATCATCAGCGTAGCAGTGAAAACTCAATCTGTACCTCCTAATATTCTCCCCCAATGGCAGTATATGCACCACAAGCAACATGGGGTAAAGCACAAAACCCTGCGGTACCCCACAGGGCAGGGGGAGAGAAACTGAGGAGAAAACTCCCAACTCAACTCTCTGCATCCTGCCAATGAGAAATGAATGAAACCATCTGAGTACTGTACCAGACAGTCCACAGAATAGCCACAAGTGCTCTAGCAACACCCCATGGCCCACAGTATCAAATGCTGCAGAGGAATCAAGGAGGACCAAGATCTAATGACTCCTCCGATCTCTCACTCAGCAGATCACTGAGTACCCGAATCAGTGTGGTCTCAGTACTATGCCTCTTTCTGAAACCAGACTGGAGAGGATAGTAGATGTCATGGGTGGTCAGATGCTCCTCGAGCTTCAACGTGACTGCCTTCTCAATAACCTTACCCAGAAATGGCAGGTTAGAGATAGGCCTGTAGTTTGCAAGACTGTTAGGGTCGAGAGAAGGTTTTTTCAGGAGGGGGTAAACCACCACCTCCTTCAGGGTGTCCGGGAACACCCCGGTCTCTAACAAACACCTAACTGTCTCAGCCAGGACTGGTCCAATTTCCTCCACACACCCCACAAGGAGGCATGTTGGACCAGGGTCCAAACTACAGTAAGCCAGTTGCAAGCCCCTGATCATCTTCATGACATCTTCAATCACCAACTGGCTAAAATCTGACTAGACAAATCGGGTACTTGGAACCTCGCACCGATCTCCACTCTACCCATTTGAGCAAGCTATGTGGATCTCAGACCTGATGGTGTCAATCTTATCTGTGAAGAATCAAGTGAACTCATCACACTTCTTCTGTGAAAAAGCTCCCCAATTCTGGAGACAGGTTGGATTGCACAACCTGTCCACAGTATGGAAAAGCTGAGCCGGTCAGTTCTTCGCAGCAACAATCTCCCTGGACAGGAACTCTGCCTTCTTATGGGATATTGCTGATTGATAATCCCTATAATGGGATATCAATCTAAGTCTGTCACCATCTAGGCCCAGTTTTCACCAACATCACTCCAACCTTCTCCCCACTGTCCTCAACTCCCTCAAAGACCCATAAAACCAAGGGGACTGAGGGTGTGGGGGGGTGAACCTGGACAGGAGCAATAAAATCCAGAGCACCCCCCACTGCTTTATTATAGGATAGCAGAAGACCCTCTGGAGTCATGCTGACACTCGAACTCCCTGATAGGTCCAGCACCGCCATAAGACCATCAGGGGTCAAACCCCACAAAGGGCAGTACCTGACCATCTCCATAAAGGCAGGTCTATTGTGGGGGGGCTGCAAAGCTGAACCCTGTAGTATGGTGATTGGACCATCTGATGGGCTCCACCACCACGTCTGAGATCTCCATCCCCAGCAGAAGCACTAGGTCCAATGAATGACTCTGTATATGGGTCACAGAGGTAATCACCTGTGTGAAACCCAATGAAACCATCAGTTGGAGGAAGTCTTATCCAAAACGTGAGAGTTCATTGACCCAGGCATTGAAGTCTTCCAGTACCAACCACCTGGAGGCCTGCAACGCCATTTTGAGGATGAAGTCTGTGACTTCCTGTAGGAAATCCTTCCCATCACTGGGTGGATGATAGATGAGAAGTAGCCTACAACACACACCTGCACCCATGATACATTCGAAGGATATAGTGATCCCAACTGGCACATCTACAAGGCCCAGCTCCGTCTTGAAACAGTTGGCTACCCCCTCCTCCGCCCCTATGATCCAATCTCGGGTGGTGTATCACTGAGTACCCAGCTGGAACAGCTGACTCCAGAATGGGACCAGCATTCTCATCCAGCCAGGTCTCGGTGATGCAAGCCAGGTCAGATGACCCAACAAGATCAGCAGTTACTGCTGTCTTGTTCCGAATCGACCTGGCATTGCATAACACCACCCGAGTTGGATGAGTAGCCGAGGTTGACCATGCTACCCTGCCCACCAAAGGTGGAGTCCTTGGGTATGGGCACCAGGCAGGGCAAACCCCTCTCCTGGGCCCATTTCACCCCAGGGCATCTCCTTGACCCCACAATCCCAGTTCATCCTCCCTGCTCCATTCCCTCGCCTGTCCCCAACCCCCACCCCTCCGACAACCCCTCACTATTCCCAAGGCATGGTAGTGCCCATAAACTTCAGCCGATAACAGGGAGCAATCAAAGGGATGGAGGGCCTGGAGCTCAGCGGGAAAGTAGTACCCACCCGTCGAAGCCCTCTGCCAACATATCCTGCAAAATTCCTCACTCAGTGTCTATCCTAAAAATAACAATCACTCCACTCAAGCAACCAGTCTCTCTCACCCTTATTTAAGATCTCCTTAAATACCCTAAACAACATAAACTACCCCACCCCAAGTACTAAATTTAAGATAACTTAACTACCGACTTAACATAAAAAATAAACACAAAAAATATAAAGCAGCAGAACAGCAAAATCGAGTAAGTTTATAGTAATTTATGTCTAGCATAGATTACCTAACTGCTGTTAAAAGATTAAATAATGTCCACGGAGCCACGCTATAGCTCCAGAAATGAAGTTGACATTTTTTGCAGGGGGACTATCACCACCCACTAGCAATAAAAGTTTTGTCCAAAAATGTGGCCCCCCCTCACTGCCACATTAAAAAGCAGTTTTACAATATGTTCACTGCAAAATAGGCTCTCTCACTGCCTATCCAAGATAAAAAAATAAATGATCCTCATTGGCCAACTAAAAAGTCATGGGAGTCCACAGCCAACACTGCTCCGCTTTGATGAGACTTTAGATAGAACAAACTTTTCAGCAATGGTCCTCCAGTGGATCACATTTGCCAGGCCCTGACTCAGCCCCAAAGAAGGCCTCAGAGCACCACCAGTTCCCCCCACTTCAGCAGCGGGAGCAGCCCGACCCCTGTCGGGCAGTCCTCCACGACTCCAGGAGTTTGGACAGTACACACCCTACGTTAGCACCTCAACCCCCCCCC
Organism: Neoceratodus forsteri; assembly: GCA_016271365.2. Lineage (NCBI taxonomy): Eukaryota > Metazoa > Chordata > Ceratodontiformes > Ceratodontidae > Neoceratodus > Neoceratodus forsteri. The sequence continues at coordinate 1,178,486,673 of CM057450.1, read as the reverse complement.
CCAGAGAGAATGGCGCCCTTTATACCCGCTTTAGGATCAGTCGGTCCAGCTAATGCCTCCTTGAGCTCCACAGTTCAGGCTTACTAACAGTCACCTCAATAGGGTTCCCAGAGCAGGATAACAGCTCCACTCCTCAGCCACAACAGTCTCACCCGGGCTAACTCCATGTAGACACAGGACTCCAAGAATCAGGGCACCAAAGCTCCGAAACTCGATCATGGTCCTCTTGAGCCATTCTCCATGGCAGTCGGTTGCCAGCATGTTTTAGGCAGCAGCTCCAAAATCAATTTAGAGCCAGGCTTCTTTGGTGCTATGTAGGCACTGTAATACAGAATCCTGTACACCGTACCAGATAGACGCCAGCAACCGGAAAGTACAAGAAGTCCCAGCAGATGACAATGTCAGGTAGATCGTGATTTTGCCAGAACCAGCAGTTGGAATTAAAAAACAGAGCCAACCGTGGCTTTCACTGTTCCTGCTACTGATGTTTAGCCACCAGATTAACAAATAAATTAAAACAGTCAAAAACATTAAAAAACATTTAAAAGCAAGCATGCTACTGAGCTAAACTGATGGCTGACCCTGCGTGATCGCCATCTTGGATTGGGTTCTCCATGACTAGTTTTTACATGATGAACCCCAGGTTCACAAGTGTTGAGGAAGCTACTGTGGAACCCCGTGGAGGAGATTTACAGAAGAAACTGTCACAGTCACAATGTTTCTGGATTCACTGTTTCCAAATTCTGACACCTAGAGGCTTAAACAAAGAACTCCCTCTGCAGTGCTTCCTCTAACGGAACTTATACTGGACTTTTAGGCCATTTGATTTTTGTTTCCCCTTTTGTCTCCCTGGTATTTATCTGGTAGTGTCACTTTGTTGTTTTGTTAACCCCTCCTTTTCCTCCCTCCCCCATTCCCATCTTGTTTTGTCCTTGTTTTCCCCTACTGTTCTTTGTCTGTTGCTCACTTTTAGTGGTATTTTAATCTTGGCTTTAATTCCCTCTTGCACTTTAAATTTTTTATCCACAGGCATTGAGCTGAGCATTCCACTGCCATCACCCCACAGCACATGAATATGCAACATTATGCCTATTAATAAAGCTAGAGACAATCAGCTCAGAGGAAAGAGATAGCCAAAACATCAACCAGTTGGTGCATGTACATCACGTGCATGTACATGACATAAGCATCAGCTGATTGGTGCATATACATCATGAACATGCAGTCTGTCTGGCCCCCGGTCAGTCTTGTAGGGATTTTAGCACCTAGTAGGTGCCAGCTTGATTTATTGTTTTACTGATCCAAGCACTCGTTTCTGCTGTTTTTATTTTGCACTCTGCATTTTGCATGTTTAGGAACACCTTAGCATCTGCACATTTGAATAAAATGATTTTGCACCTATAAGGGAAGCTGTCTTTTCTTGTTGGAGCTTTTCTGCACTGGGTCAGTGCTGCAGGTAATGAAAACAGTTTCTGCCTGTGGTCATGCCTGGTCTTGAGCAGCCCATTTTTCCTTTAGCAGGTCCAAACCCTGCTTTTATCAGGGATGGAACTTTCACCGAGCTGTGGGGTTCCTACAATCACATAACCAAGCTCTTCATTAGGTTAGACATCCTTGTAGGCCTGAGGCTAGGCATCTACAGAATATTCAGAAGTTGTTACCTATCCTCAAGGTGTCCCATGTTCTTTAAGGGCCAGACCATACTCCCCACTAAAGGTGGGGCCCCCAATACCATGGGGGTCCCGTCAGTCATACTGACTGAGCTTTGTGATAGCTCCAAGACTGGTTGCCTTGTTAGAGAGAGATAGATCTACAGTTTGTGTAGTTTTCTACTCAAATTTATCACATTACTTCGGCTGCCAATCCATTCCAAATTCCAAGCAGTGCTGGAGCTGGCATTACATTTTCCTATAATTTTGTTTTCTCATTTGAGCTCCACACTAAGCTTTTGTGGAATTTCAAATACTAGAGAGCAAGCCTGAAGTGATGCAACCTTAGGTATTGGATCCCCAGAGGTTTCATCCACAGGGGTTCTCCTCTCTGACAAAGGTCATAAAATAATTCCAACTATGAGTTAGGGCCTGGATAGTGTTTCCTCTCCCTAGCATGTCTCTTTGGCTAATTCCATTTTTCTCTCCTTATGGGGAAGCACTTTAGGATTTTGTACATGCTTAGCCACAGCTTTGTTTTATGGCGGGATCATATTCCATAAGGTACCATTAGTCCAATGGGACATTGTCCCTGCATCACCTCTAGGGGTGGAACTCTTCTCAAGATGTGTTTCTTTGCATACGATTGTGCTCAATGGCACCTCCAGAGGATAGTAGTCCCCTCTTGGGGCAGAAAGAGGAAGAACCAAAGTTTACATTGCATAAGCATTTGGTCGGCATTTATAACCAATCCTATACATACAGTAGTTATGCTTCTCACTGAGCCAGTGAAATATTCAAATACTGTCTTTATTACTTATGCCCAGACAAACTGGCATTTCCACTAGGAGAAAATGCAAATGCCTGCTTGTGAGTGCGTTATTGAGATTATAAGTCTAATCACTTGTAATGCGCGGCAATGTGAGAAGACAAAATAGTGCACTGTAAGAGATACGTGTTGTGCACAGTTGCATGAGGTGCTATGAGGCCTACTGGGCATTTTAAAGTTATGTATGCCCAATAGAGCAGCAAGTTACAAAGTGTGCTTGCCATATCGGTAAATAATAAGACATACAGGGGACTGATATGTTTAGAAATTCATTTTATTTAGTTTTGCGTAATAGAGTTTGGATGATGCTACTGTGGCCTGTAGTGTCCCTCTTTAAAAAAAAAACTTTGTACCTTGTAAAGTAAAAACAAACTGTCATGTAAAATAAAATGTTGGTAGGAAATGTATTTTAGTTACATTGTACTCACCACAGATGCACTTTGTGTAGTTTCTCACTGTACAGTATGTATTTATTACATTTATAATCAGAAGCTCTCATCCATTTTTATCCAGAACTCTACTTAACAATTGGATCTCCGGGGAGTATATATCTGTTGTAATCTTTTATAGATCCACGAACAAATCAATGGTAGACGTACTGATTAAGTTCAATGGATAACTAGGAAGACAAATTAAAAATCAATGTTATGACCATATTGTTAAAATACTAGGAAAACAAACTGCATATTCATCTGGAACATACAAATTGTACATTTTCCTGTACTTTCTCTAAAGCTTTATTTCTTGATTTTTTTTCATAATTTCCTCAAGAAAGAACACAGTTAATTAGGCTCATGTTCTAGCATTATATTTTAAATATGTGTTTGGTTTTTCAAACGTTGTTGTTTTGTGGCTCTTTATATCTCTGCTTGGCCTTTCATTGTAACCTTTGATTTGCTTTCCAGCTTTTTACTTTGTTTTCAGTCTTCTCGCTCAGACAATTTTTCCCTTGTGCTTCTTGCTTACCCACAAAGCACCCATGCTGCAGTTTTAATTTGTTCCCCTTTTAGGCCTTTTTCTTTTTCATTTTTCTCTGTCTCATAGCTCATTAATGTTCCCCAAAAAATAGCAATGATCATCTGTTTCACTTATCCCATGATATTTTGTATCTCTTCTAGATTGGAGGCCAGTGTAATTGCAAGAGACGTGTGTCTGGCAGACAGTGTAATCAGTGCTTGGATGGGTTCTATAATCTACGACAGTCAGACACTGATGGCTGCAGTCCCTGTAACTGTAATACCTCTGGGACAGTCAATGGAGATATTACCTGTCACCAAAATTCAGGCCAATGCAAGTGCAAAGCAAATGTTATCGGTAGGTGAAATCCAAGAGTTTGTCTGTTTATGCTGCCATTAAATACTGCATGTTTCCTGGTGAGAAGAATGTATTGTCAGATTCACAAATACTGTAACTTTAAGATACATTTTCTCATCTCATTTGAAATAATAATAAAATAAATTCTCATTCATAAAGGAAGGCACCCTTTCCTAAGTGAAAGGGTTATTATATATTTAGGAACTTATTTTAAAATGAGTTTTACTATTATCAAACAGCTGAATTATGTTGCGTGGAATTTACATTTTATAGTTTCTTTTAAAGAGTTACAGTTTATAGGTGACCATTTTTTAGTTTTCCTGTCAACACATAAAATGAAAACAATATCCACAGCAGTTTGGTTAGTAGGTAAAGCAAAATGGAGTTCCTTAGTGCTCTCCATGCTACAGGGTCCTTTGTGATAAATCTTTTCCATTTTTTCCTATTATATGCCTTTGAACTGTTCTTATGAAATGCAAAATAAGTCAGTGCAGTTCTACAGATCCTGCACATCGCTGGGGTTCATTATCAAGGGCCACATAATTTTAATTTTGTAACTCAATGCCAAGTTGATTATAACAAACTACCACCTTCTCTGTTATTTATCATGTTTTTTACAAGACTTGCTTTTTTGTTTGTTGCTCCCACAGGTATTTTTCAGAAATTAGATTTGATTATAGCAATTTATTACCTCCAACAGATTTAAAGGGAGCAACGGCTACATAAGGACAAAATTTATCAAGTGCCTGAAATACATTGTGTACATAATACACTTTGAAATATTGATGTATGGGAATATTATGCGAGGAGTGTTCCTGATGAAGTAAGCACTGCATTGTAGCAGCACATGTCCCAGTCCATACATATGGATCAAAACATTACCCGTGTTCATTTCCATTGTAGTTCACTGTAAACTGAATTTTTAAAACCTATCCAGGTCACACATACAGCTGATAGAAAAATATTAACTGGTAGTGATTCAATTTTCTCTTGATTTTATGCTGCTTAGCATTTAAGGATATTATTATTATGCCTCGGCACTTTGACCTACTTACTGTATGCATAACTGTATGGGACCAATGAAGTGCTTAGTAGCTAGGTATATCAGTTAGTTAATCAGTCTCCTAGTTTACAGAGCATCATGTTAGCATACAGTATACAGGTATGTAGTTGTTCCAAACTAATAAAAAAATAGAGCACTTAAAAATATACTGTGATGGAATGTTGAAACCAAGTAACAGACTTGGGTCCCCATACACAGTTACTATTGTGTGTCACAAATTGGCTGCAATAACCATTATATGCTTCTGTCCAACATTGCACCAAATTCTTTACATACACAACAGGGTTGTGAGTATTTCCTGCGCAGTTGCTAATGGCAGTGCGACTGCATGGGGAAGGAGCTGTGGCCAGCATGCAGAATAAGCAGTGAGCTATGCTCGTATGCTTGCCAGCTTCCACAAATCCAGTTGCATGCCCCAGCATCCCCAGGACATGTAGAATGGGGGTGCAGGCATGCAACAGGGTCCAGAGGATCTTGCAGGTGACTGGGTAGAGATTAGTAAAGAATTTGTCCATGCAGCAACTGGTAGACAATTGAACTTGCTCCAGCATGGAAGTGAGCTGAAAGGTACTGACTGGGCAGTTGTGGTTAGAAGACTACAACAGTATCACCATCTACCCAGGGCACTGTGCATGGCATAGTGCTATGTGACTGGCACTATGTTAAACACAGTTCTCCATGTGTGTCCCATATCAGGTATTAGCAGCTGTAAATGCCATTTGTGACCACTAACATTTGCCAAGTGACATTTGCATTATGACTTAGTTGCAAGGAAGACACCTCCCATAGTGACTAAGTGTTCCTTTTTGTGCGTGACATATTTGGTCATGGCACAACGGGAAGACTGCCGTACTCTGAAATTGTGCCCCTGTCAAGTGCAACTGTGTATCAGGCCCTTGGAGTCTCAGGAATAACAATTCCATTTGCCGCCAGGTGCCCTCGTATAATTTTTGGGACTAAGAGAAAATGTTACTGCAAAATATTGTTCCAGTAATACAGTAAAGATTATGTGTACTGCTGTATACAGCATTTATTCTGTTGATGGTGAATGCAGAAGTTCTAAGTTTGGACTCAGGAGAGAAAATAAACCTTGCTGGACCTTATTCAAGGGAAACTAGTTTAGTGTCATAAAATAAGAGTTGTGATTTTCAAATTATTGATGAATGATTGCTTTAAACAATTAAGAGCTAACACTATTACATTGCACATTCTGACATGTGTAGTCCCCTTTCCAGGATGGGGCTTACCCGGAATGCTGCTGCCACCCTTCTGAGGTCCTGGCACTGCTGCTGCTGTACTGCTAGCACTCTCTTGTTGACCTCATGTGTGGTGTGGAGAGAGAGAGAGCCAGGCTGCATCCCAGCCTTCAGTGCCTATTGCACCCTGCAGTCTTCACAGCTGTAGCCCCATTTCATCAACCCTGTCCCCCCACCATGGCAGGAGGGACTGGGAACAAACAGGACACCACTTCTTCAATGCCTGTTGTGCCACTGATGGCCGCCAATGGCTCGGAGTAGGTGCACATGTGTAGGGGCTACTCCCCACTGGTTTCCACTACACTCAACCCTGTCAGCCACCGTGACTTGCAGATCCACCACTGATTTCCCACCACAGTATGACCAGACATTAGCCCTGGATGGCTACAGCACATCTCTGGGGCCAGCACACAAAATAGGGGGCACAGAAGGAACAAGAAGACTCTGGAGCACAAGGCTCCTCTACAAACGTGGCTGTGCCTATGTTTTACCCTTCTGTCCAGTCAGCCAATCAGAGGGCTAAGAAGCCCTAGCAACACAGACAGAGAGGTTGTAGGGGAGCATGACAGCAGATAACCTCCCCACTATACTGGTGAAATAAAGGAGCCAATGAGAAACTGAAGGGGGGAAAAATGGATAAACTGACAGCCCTGTTTAGGCAGTTACAAACTGAATTGGAGAAATAAATTTCTGCTGATGAGGATCTCTGGACACTCTGAGAGAGAGACTGAGGTGACCAGACCTATTGCTGTGGGATTGAGCAGATAGCCTAGCCAGGCCCAAATCTGGTAAACCCTCCCCAGCGTTTACTGGCCCACAGTTCTGTGAGCCTTATCCTGGACTTGTACAGTGTGATAGATTGTGCCAGAGAAGGCACATGTGAAAGGGAAAGCTATGAAAACATGCCAGAAGGGCAGGCACTGAGGAAACCATTGAGGATCTGTGACTGTGGAGGCATTTTCTACAAAATGAAGCTGCTGTGAAGAAATATGAAAAATTTCATTCTGTGAGAGCTGCTGAGCTAAGAAACCAGAGGTAGAGAACTGCACTTTCATTGATCTGCCTCAGACCCAGGTAGGGGGGCTTGCTAGCCCTTATCAAGTGGAGTGAATCAGAGAACAGGGAGTCATGGGGCGTGTGCCCTGAGCACATGAGTACTCTGAATCTGGAGTGAATTGGGCTGTGGGCGTTGTTCCTGTGGTCTGGGCTCCTTGGTAACTGTGAAGCCAATACATAGTTCTCCTGTGTGCTCTGAGTGGTGAGTCAAAAGGGCCATTTAGTGAGAGTTGAGCCAGGGGGGTTGTGCTGCTGCAAAACGTCTGAGAGAGTTCAAAGTGCTTCATATTCAGGCCACGGGGTTGTACTTCTGAATGCTGCTTGACCTGCTGCTGTGTTTTGGTTTCTGATTCATCTGAGCTACTGTATCCGAGGGTCACATGAGTACCAGTGTTGCTGACTGGGGCCTTTTGTACTTTTCCTATCTAGATTATGGTAAACTCCTAGGGGTTAAAAATTGGTTTTCAAACACTTTCCTTTTGGAGCGTTCAAATTCTAAACTGTGTTAGCTCACAATGGCGTTTTTTTTGGGGGGGAGGGATTGTTAAAAGGGAAGTTTTTTTGTTGTTTCAACTAATGTACCACCAGAAGAACTCTGCCAGTGTAGCTACCATGTCTGTACTGGGATATAGTGTTATTCCTGGGTACCAAGAGCCATTGGCTGCTGTCTCAGACTTCAGATTGTAGTTACATAGACACATAGGATTTGATGGCAGATAAGGACTGCTTAGCCCATCCAGTCTGCCCATTCCAGCACTAATAATGTCTAAAAGGTATACCATACCCTGTGTAAAATAATTCATTCTATTGTGCCCCTTGTTTTGGTTTGTGTGTTAGTTATTGTGTGGAATATAAGAAAGTGGTAGTGACCCACAGTACAGTGGCTCCCGGAAGGTATTGTTATGGGAGTGGGAGTGCTTAAAGTGACTTGCAACTGTTTAACCCCCTCTTCATTTCCAGCTTCCAGGTCTTGTGCTACAAAATAAAAGCACCATTATTTGCTGAATTCTACTTCTGTCGGTGCACCCTTTTGTGCAACCTGATTTACTTGTGTATTGGTGAAGGTAACAACTGCCTTGTTAGTCACCAGGGGGTGGTCTAGTCCAGTGTAGGGAGGTAGGTAGGTACTACATCCCAGGGGATGGTGCTGCACACAACATCTGGCCCACTTATTATCTCTGGGTGGAGGCAACATGCTATTTCTTATTTGTTCTGGGATAACACCTCCTACCACAGAAGAAAGAATTAACCTAACCCCTCAACCAGGTTGGCCCTGTACAGTTACAGACAAGGGTGTGAACCCGGACACAGTGACCTGGGGATAACACATGTGTAACCCCCCCTACATATGGGGATTCCCAAAAAGTCTTCCTTGAGCTTGCCTAAATGCTCACTGCCAGGTTGGCGTCCTGCGTTTTAGCAGTTTAAATGTGATTGCCAGAGAGTGCCTGTATATCCTCTGTGTACTGTCTCTTTAAGAGCTGCCTGGACTGCAGTCATAAATAATCTGAGAGGGAGCTCTGTTGAAAGATGTAACTATTTGCTGAAAATCATTTAGGGTGATAATGATAATGTAGTTTGTCTAAACTGCCTTCTTTGCAGCAAGGACTGTTTTGTTTGTCTCCACTATCTTGGTCCTGGACTGCTGAATTGGACCAATCAGTCTGGTGGGACCTAAAATGGAGCCTGACTACAGGAGCTGTCTGGAGTCAAAATCTGTAGGAATTGTAGTTTGGGGTTTTTGACACCTTTTTGCAACTGAAGGGGGAGCGCTTGTTGTGACTGACAGACAGATCAGCCAACTGAATCTTTTGGATCTTGGGGAAATCCCAGATTGCTTTGCGATTTTCAGTTAGTTCTGAGCTGGGAAGTGAAATGAGAAGAGCTCAAGTGATTTTTGAACAGCAATCCTGAGTGGATTCGCATGGGAGAACTGTGATAGAGCTCGGTTTTGGCCTGCATGTCTGCCTGCTGCCCCTGAGAGGGAGAAAAGAGAATTATTTGGGACTAAATCCGAGTTTGTGAGAACGAAGTAAGCCACTGAGTTTCTACCAGGTTCATACCTGAAGAAGACAGAAGATTTTGCTGAATGCGATCGGCCTGTCAGGATTTCTAGCTGCTTTTGAATCCCCGGTTTGTGCAGAGACTTAGCGATCATGACCGGAGAGTGGTTTGCCTGGTACAGTAGAATTTCCTTACATGTAAATGTGTTGTGTATTGAAAGTGGGTTGTGATTTGGCTCCCCACTGTGTGAACTGTGTTCTGTTTGCTGGAAGCTATATCCAGCCCAAAACGAAGTGTATCCGAATTTGTCTCCATTTGGCCGGGGACTTGCCACGCTGGCCCAGCCAGACCACCTGCTGCACAGAGAAAGCCATCGATGAGAGACCTGGCTGGGGATCAGCCCCCTGCTCCACACTTGAATGGGAATGACGCCTCAGCGAATCGTGTGGGCCCTGTTTCTCCTGGCTCTCCAGATTAACCACCTGCTGTCTCGAATTTTCATCTAGCCTGTGTCCAGTCTTGGGTATCATGAGTAATCATCTGGGTAGCTCCCTGCAACAACAGCCTAATCTAAAAGTGTCTTCTGATTGTCTTGTTGTTTTCTTTTCACGAACTGAGCCCTCCAGCTCCAGATTACAAATAGTGTGTGTTGTGCATGTTGTTTTCTTCTATCACAGGGCCCCAATCAGCTGCAATGTTCCTGGCTAGCCCACTGTTCTCCATCTGGGTACCTAGAGTGTGTGACTGTTAATAGACCCTGAAGTGCATGCATAACTGTTTGAATGATAGTCTTTAAGCAAATTAACCTGATTACGCACCTCCCTTGTTCAAGTCTTTTAAATAAATCAGATCTAACTCTTTTTTGCATTTACCCTGACTGTGGTTCCAGTTTGTGCAACAGTACTGTACTGCTGTTATTTGCTGTATATAACCTTGTTTTACAGGGGGTCCACAGGGCCAAGCTAGAGGAAAGCCCTGGTGGTAAGTGTAAACAGTGTGGGTACTCATGTGGTGTATCAGCGGTATTGTGAAAGTGATTATTGTGTATTGTTCTGGCCACTAGTAAGGAAAGAGGGGGTTACAGTGTCTTGAAGGGCTGTGCCCAGGTTACCTTGACAACTACCAACCCTGATCTCCAGGTGGAGGCACCCATTTCAGAACTCGGGCCCCTTAATCTGCTACTAGCCAAGCAGGCAGGAGTAGTAGCCTTTGGGATAGTGCCACCTAGGGGGTTACACATGTTTTTGGAAATGCGCAGTTTAGGATCATTCTCCTTAGTTACATGGCTACTTAAAATAGACAGAAAGCTTGAGTATATATTTGAATATCCTTTAACTTTTTTTTTTATTATTACAGTTTATATGCCCCTCAGGTCTCTGGCTGCTTTTGTCTTAGAGACTCCCAATGGCACAGGCTGGCTCACCTTGCATCTGCTATGCCACCAGTTCCTCCACAAAGCCATGGCTTGCCCCACTTAGTGGGGCTGGGGGCATTTGGGATGCACCACTGCATCTTCAAGCTCTAGTCAGGCGGCAGGCGTGACGGGCGCACAACATCCTGGATTTACCTAGGGTCCCAGGAGCCAGAGCCATTCTTCTTCTTAGTTTCTTTCCTATGGTCATCAGCATACAAGGGCTTAAGCATGCAAATGCATGCACCAAGTTGTGTGGTATGCAAGCTGGCTGACAACCACCTTAGCCTATTTACCTTTGTTGCACTGTCAGCTGTGATCACCTAGGTAGCAGCATTGCAGCTGAGGCAGCGACCCTCACTTCCGGGAGGAACAGAGCATCTTCTGGGATGCTCCATCCTCCTCCCCCCCCCCCCGGCTGGCCCTCGACAACTGAGCTGGCTTCCAATCCCAGGTCACTGGTGTCATGAGTGGTAGCACTAATGCTGCACCGAATGACCGACTTATCCCTTTACTTTTAAATACAGTAGTAAGATGGAATGCAGCAATGGACTCCTTTCTTTTAGTTCACATGTCTGGTCTACTGCTTTTAAACTGCAAAGATGATAGTATATATATATAAAATGATTGGGTACTACTTTAAATAAAGTGTCCTTAATAGTAGGCAATAATCAAATACTAAACCTGCTATTTAAACTTACTAACATGTTAAAAAGAGTTTAATAAGCAGTAGTATGCTTTTAACATGGGTGTAACCAGTTGTTAATTGTGCATTTAAGAATTCTACATGAAGGCAAGTTAGTCTTTATTGAACAATCAGTTAATGTTTAATAAGCCTCCAGGTGATCTGGATATGCATTTTCCATTTAAAATGTAGTTATGTTCTGATGGTGTACTTTTACTAATAGTAATAACAGAGGACAGAATTAGGAAAGGGCTTATGTATCTGAAGGTAAACTAGTCCCCAAGGCTAGGTGGCATGCACCCAAGGGTGTTGACGGAGCTGGTGGCAGAACTGGCAGGTCCACTGGCAGATCTCTTCAACAGCTGACTATATGGGCACCGCAGGAGTGGAGAACCACACATGTGATACCGCTGCACAAGAGTGGGCCTAGAACTGACTTTGGGAGCCACAGACTGGTCAGTCTGACCTCCATTGTTGTTAAACTAATGGAGACCATACTGAAGGAAAGGTTATTTGGGTTCCTGGAGGAAATGGGCTCCAGAACAAGAGACAACACAGGTTCATGGCAGGGAGATCCTGTCAGACCAACCTGATCAGCTTCTCTGACTCAGTAACAAAGACAACAGACAAAGGCCAGGCAGTTAACATTCTGTATTTGGACTTCAGCAAGGCCTTCAACTCGATGACCTATGAAAGGGTGATCAGGAAGCTGGAGGACCTGTGGGCAGGAAGTAAATTAACGAGGCAGGTGGGTGGCAAATTGGCTTAGAGATAGGACACAAAGGATTGTGATGGAGAGTTCTCTGGTACCAGGGAGGTTACCAGTGGTGTCTCACAGGGATGTGCTCAGCTCTGTGTTGTTTAATGTGTTCATTAACGACATTGGAGACAGCATTAAAGGAAGAATCTGCCTCTTTGTAGATGACACTAAGATCTTTGGGAGAGTAAACACGGATGAAGGGGTACTTGGTCTTAAAGAAGACCTAGCAAAGCTTGATAAGTGGTCAGGCATATGGCATCTTGGGTTCAGTGCAAAGACGTGTAAAATTATGCACATGGAAGGAAAGAACCCGAGGACCAAATACAATCTGTGTGGGGTGGGGGTGGGGCAAAGACACTGAATAAGAGGAAGAAAAGGACTTGTGGATAGCCATCACCAGTGACCTAAAACAGGCTATGTAGTGCAGGAAGGTAGTAGCCAAGGCAAACAGAATGCTAGACTGTATTGTAAGGGGGTTCCTGAGCAGAAGGGAGGAGGTTATATTGCCACTGTACAAATCCTTGGTGTGGCCAAACCAGGAATACGGCATGCATTACTGGAGCCACTAGCTGAAAAAGGATATTAACTAGCTTGAGGCAGTTCAGAGGAGGGCAACACAAATGGTTCAGGGACAGCAGGGCAAGACACACAAAACAAGGACATGCTGAGAGAACTCAACACGTACTCAGTCGTGGAGAGGAGGGAGAGAGGGGACATGATTGAAACCTTCAAGTACCTGAAAGGTATAAACAAGGTGGATATCGGGGACCTCTTCTGCCTCAGTGGGAACAAGACTACAAGGGGCACTGCTATAAGCTAGCGTGGGGGGGGGGATTCATGAAGGAGGTCAGGACACACTTCTTTACAGAGTGAGATGATGGGGAGGAAAGAACTCCCAGCTGAGGATGTCACTTATACAACATACATAGGATGTACAGATAGGAGGGAACGGAAGCCCACCTAGCCTTTCTGCCACTTGCTCAGCAGAAAGTACCACTAAAACCTCTCCTTTTGAGGTAACTGTCTAATGTATTCTTAAATATTTTTAAATTATGACTATTAACCACAAACTCTGGCAGTGCTTTCCATGATGGTACCACTCTCTGTGTAAACCACTGCTTCCTTTTTGTTGTTTTAAAATGTTTACCAGCTAGCTGGTACTTGTGTCCTCTTATATTCTTTACATTCTGTTTAAATTCCAACCTTAAACGAGTCCTTAGATCATAATGCAATTATGATTTGTAGACAGTAATTAGGTTTCTTCTCATCCTTCTTATCTTCAGGAAGAACAGACTCAGATTCTTCAGCCTCTCCTCATAACCTTTGTCTTCCAAAACATTTATTATTTTTGTTGATCTGCTCTGGACACTTTCCAGCTTGGCAATGTCACTCACATGTTGCGGTGACCAAAACTGGCCTCAGTACTCCATATGTGGTCTCATGATAGCACTCTATCTCTCTGTTTTGTGTATGTGTGTGTGTATATATATATATATATATATATATATATATATATATATATATATCTTTGCAAACAAAATGTGTTAATGCATTAGTCAGGGCTCAGGATAAAGCAACAAAAGTGGGGAAATGTGATGTTAGGTATTCCAACCCTAACATCTCTGCTCCATCCCTGAAACGAATGAAGGGTGGAGTCTTCCTTGGGGTTGCCAACCCTAACACTCTCCCCCTTCTGTACACTCATGAAACATACACACCTGTGTCCATCACATCTCTGTTTTTTTGTCACTGTGATGGGGTGAGCGTTAGGGTTGACAAACCCATGCCATGCCATGTTTGCAAGTGATAGATAAGGTACATCATTAGGACATCACTGCATGTTAAATGGTGAGTGCACATGTATTAAAATTAAATGATAATGCACTCCAGGGTATATGTTTTCTGGGATAATCTCACTTCTCAGGTGTTGGACATACTCAGCTTGTGGCCTTGTGCCCAACCACCTGAGGCATGATATTATCCTAGCACAACTCACACCCTGTTGTGCATTATTATGTAATTTTAATACATGTGCATTCACCATTTAACATATAGTGATGTCCTAATGATGTACCTTTTCTACCATTTGCTGATATGTGGGATACCAAAGTATGAACCCAGTACTATGGACATTTACCCAGGCTGAAAGAAATCCACTAACTAGATGAACAATGAGTACTGGAAAATTATTAATGTTAACTAAAACAAATGCTTGTTTCACTTTACTGAACCATGTTCTGGTGATTAAATAAGGTAAAATAAGACTTGTTTTATTAGTTGCCTCAATTCATTTTTCATTAGTCATTGAACACCTAGCTGCTGGGTTTCTTATTTCCTGGGTAAAAGATCAAAGTGTTGGGTGCAAACTAGTGGTATTTAGATAGGGCTTTTTGGGATCTGAGTCCCCACTGATAGATAGTGGTGCTATCTGGTTCAGAGTCCAAGATTTATCTGACCAATTTTAAAATTTGTATCCTAGGTTGATTTTATAGATCCCAGGTTATCTTTTTAGATCTGAGATTGAGTATAGATATTTGATCCCTATTAAACCACGTAATTACTGAAAACATTATTAAAACAACACATGCTGTCATGCTGCCTTCAGTTACAACCTGACTTTATTGTCCTTTACCCATGATGGCAGCATGTAGTGTGATATACATTGAGTAGTAAATCCAGTGCTAAACTTTCATATTCATATGTAAACTAAAATTATTGCTTACCTGGTGCGCACTTATCCTACCGTTTTCAATGTTACCTTTGTGGATCATGCTGCCATCAGGGTGGTCAGTGAGTGATGAAGAACAATCAGGTATTCTTCCCTTTCTGTTCATGAAAACCATAATGGCAGTGGGAGCCAGGGACTTCAACACTCAGCTGTTCCATGCACAGATATTCAGATAGTGGAAGGCATGAGTGGTCATGAATATTGAAGTTCTGAAAGAGCTGAAGAGAGATGATGAGGAAAAATGAAGTAGACATAAGAGTTGTAGAGAATGTCTGATGGCCCATCTGGCAGAGACTGCCACTGGCATTTATGCGGGAGCTGGAAATAGGATTGCATAGGTGCTGAATGAAGAGATGAGGATAAATATGAGCTAGTGTTGCAGGACCATCCAAATGACTGACACTGGCTTTAAAAACGGATTTGGAGACATAATATTTGCTGAGGGTTGCTACCTGAAGCTGGATGTAAAGATTCAGAGGTGTATACTAGCTACACTGAAGATCTGGAAAACCTGTTTTACTGGACCAACCCCACTTGATGGTTGGTACTTCACACTGGTGATGGAGTCTGTTTTAATACAGATTTTAGAACAAGAGGCATGATCTGTACTGAAGACATGGAGTCAGATACCTGTGTTGCTGGTGCTGGTGCTGGGGTTGGAGACTAGAGTGTTGAGGCACTTCCTGAAGAGACATGAAGATTAGGAGTTGCTGGATTGCTGATGGCCCGTTTGGGTGACTGTCACTTTCTTCTACATTGGAGCAGAATACTGTATTTTGTTGACTAGTGCAGCTTAAGAGAGACATCAGAAGACTGTAAGGGAGCTGTACTGAAGATCCAGATACTTGCTGTTGATGCCTTATCTGGAAAAGGAGGAGGAGGATACTGGCACTGACTTCTATGCTGTAGCTAGACACTGGATTTTACTGAGAGGTGCTGCCTACAGGAGACAAAAGAAAGAAGGTGCTATGGAGTGTGTAACTTTTCATAGTTGCCCATGGGCACCTATCCTTGGACATGCTTCCAAAGTGTAATGTGACGATGTGACATTCTGGCTTTAAGGGAAAAGTGAAATGCTACTTGAATGATTTCCTTTCTCTTCCTCTCTACTCTCAGCATTCTCTGCCCTGCCCAGCAGCAGCAACAAAGTCATGCATTGGTGTACCTTCTCATACTGAGACTTGTAGGACTTCAACAATCATCTTTTCATGGCAGATGTTCCAGCATTGTTCCCTCCTTACCCCCAAAAAGCCTTGGGACACAAATGCTACAGGAACATTAGGAAACTGTAAATGTAATAATTAGAAAAAAGTACAATGATTTCTACTTTTTTTCTTTTTTGGGGGGAGGGGGGATGATGCCAAAAAAGTACCAGCTAGCATTGGCCAGGCTCGCTGCACAGATCCCTACCCTAGTATAGCTTAGATGCGCAAAAATGCAATAGGCAGATCAATAAGCTGTGAATGTGAAGACTAGAAAAAAGATAATAATTTCTATATTCTTTATTTTTGTTTTATTAGGGGGTAAATGGGGAGGAGCAGTCAGGGTGCTCTGAAGGAAGGGGGGCAACTAGAGGGCATGGCTGGAAGCTGGAGGGGAGAGATTCAGGGGAGAAAGGAGGAGGTGCTACTTCACTGAGAGGGTGGTGGAGCCATGGAATGCACTGCCCAGGGAGCTGGTGGAGGCAGAAATGGTGGAAGGATTCAAGAGGGGATGGGACAGGTACAGGGGAAGGGTTCTGGAAGCAAAAACCAGTGCAGCGAGACTATCCAGGACTGGGAAGGGAGAAGCCAGAGAGGGAGAGGGGGGCAGCAAGGTAAGGTCCCAGGGTGGGGGCTGACCAAACGAACAGACATGAAAGACCATTAGGCCTATTCTGCTGGCATTTTAGTATGTTAGTATTTGGGGTTGATACCACAAAAGTGCCAACTAGCAGTGGACAGGCACAGGCAGGCTGCTACTTGCACCCACGTGCTACTCACTGCCCAGATCACACTACTCTAGCACAGCTCAGGCAGACACACAGATGCTGCTAGAATACCAGTAAGCTGCAAGTATAAAGATGGGGGGAAAAAAGTAGGATTTTGTGTTGTTTACTTTTCTTTGGGGTGGGGTGGATGCAACCAAAAGCCAGACAAAGGCAAGCTGCCAGCTCACACCCACTTGCTGCAAATTGCCCCATCACTCCTTAATCTAACTTTAGACATCAGGGGTCTATATAGCTTTAAATACAAAAACAAAATCAGCCAGTCCAGTATGTATTCTTCTGTAAAAGGAACTCAGGCACTACCAGGCTGCCAGCCCATACCCACTTGGTTCCCACTGCTCAGTCCCTTCCTAATCTAACCCAGGTCTCAGGGTCTCCTCTTAATCTGCAAAAATGCAATCACTGAATCAGCAGAGTACTCCAGTCTGGTACTTATTCTTTGCCTCATAGTACAGTATTTTAAGTGTTGTATCAGACTGTACAGATGCAGTGGAGGTAGTAGCAGAATGTTTGTGTGGCAGCAGGAGAATCATCAGAGCAGATGCCCTAGGATGGTCAAACTGAAACAAAAGAAACACTCAGTTTTTGGGCCAGCACACAGATTACAGTACCAAGCAGTTGCAGTGCATGGTTGAGTCTTGGCCATGCAGATGGGTCTGGCAGGATTAATAATGATAAGATGAGACTTAGACTATATTTTTCAGAGTCAGGCAAGAGGGAAATCCAAAATGTGACATGTTGCCAATGTTATGCCATACAGTTAATTGGGTATTTACAAAATTGCTTAGTTCTTGCAAGATTTTTATTCTGTAAGTTTAAAAAGCAGTCAGTGGTGCATGCATCTCTACAAAGCTGAAAATGATGCAGCAAAGTCAATGTCATATATAGGTCTAGATAGCAGATCCGGTTAAGCTATATCTAACATATGTAATATCATAGAAAAGGAGCCTGCAGCATTTTTGCCAGAAGCTCTGGTGATCTTCATCAAGGATATCGTCTCCATTAGGCCACATCTTTGGAACTGCAAATCATTAGCGTCAGGGCCACACAGAAACTTTTTGCTAGCAGGGGGCTGCCCACAGTGACATTCAGTGTTGACGTATAATATAACTGGGCTACAAGGTGCTGCCATCAGAAGGCTTCAGAAAACTTCCTTGCCCAAAAAGCATTAGAAGCCACAGAGATGGAAAAGGCCTCAAAGTCTGCTTCTTCCTCATTGCCATCTGAGAAACGGTTGTCGAAACTGAAAGTGAAGCACATGAACAGGGCATCGTCTTGGGCCTCCTCGTTTTCTGATCGTAAGCACAAACATAAGGACAAAGAAAAATCTGCTTCTCCAGCAAGGTCCCTTTCACTGTTGAAAAATGTACCGTATATACTCACGTATAAACCACTTTTTTTTTCCTTTTTTTATGCCCCTATTTATACTTCCTCGGCTTATACGCTGGTCAAATAATTTATCAGTTAACCTGATACCACCCTAAACAGCACATATGGTGTATGTCATCACACATAAATGTAACAAGCTGCTTTCAAGCTGCGAGTGCTCAAATTTGCAGACTCTTCTAACAAATCTGCAGCTGCTTGCCATTTCAGCATAAATGAAAAGCAGGACAAGAGAGGAAAAAACAAAGGGAGTTGTTGAGTGAGCTGCCAAATTCAAAGAGAGCCCGCCCAGCTGACCGACCTGCATTTCACACTCTCGAAACGGACCTTATGCATGGATGACTCTAAAGATGATGCTGTCTTTGAGGAAGAGATAGAACAAGAACTGGAAGAAGATGATCACTACAGTATGCCAATATAATGACAGATGAATTCCTGGCTGAAAACCAACAGTCCCTCAGTTTTTCAGACGATGTTGCTGAGGAGGCAATGTGAACATTTGACACTGCGGTACCATGCTTAAAATTGATATTTTTTAGTCCAGAACTTTCTTTGACATGCCATTGATTTATTGTCTAGTTTACCATATGTCTCCAATGTGCTTTTAAGTTTTGAACTAAAGCAAGTTTTAATGCTCGGATCAAACATGAATTTCTTATCAGAACGCTGTATTTGGGGGAGTCAGCTAATACGTGAGTATATACGGCATGTTCTCTTCAATGTCTGCTCTGGCAGTGCTGACAAAAGCCCACTGACTGTCATTGAGACAGCAAAGTCAGGGTTTAGCTTAGGTGCTGCCATACATTCTGTGGATGGTACTATGCCACCATTGTCTGGCTCAGGCCTTTCAATGCAGGTAGTCCTAGACTCTTTTCAGGGTGCTCTCAACTCCCAGGCTATGCTGGCATTATTCTCTGATATTATCTGACACATTCTGCCAGGGATGCCATTGCAGGCAGTTTTACCACCAATGGGGCCCTCCGGTACGAGACCTTCATCGATGGATTCCACTAGCATGTCATAGATTCCTGCCCTCAGCTGCTACTGGCATCACTGGCTCCTTCTGTGGCTCCCATTTTCATTTCTGATGACAATGAAGAAATGAAATATAATCCTGGCCTCATGTATCTTGAGGTAGATTTAGAGGAGGAACATAAGGGTGAGGAGCAGTATGAAGAAAGGAATATACCCTCTAGTTCTACCTGCTTATCCTGCAGTGAGGACTCAGTGGTTTATACCCCGAGGTCTCCTCATGAGGATCCCTCTTTCCAGGCCATGATTCAGCAAATGCAGTCTGACATGGGTTTTGCTGTGGAAGAGGAAGATTCCACTAAGAGGAATCTTATGGAGTTTTTGGAGGTGCAAAGCACTCCCTCTATTATTCCACCAGTGTATCCTGCCTTAGAAGAGGCCACTGTTGCCACATGGCATAGAACTAATTCTCTGCCTGCAGTTAGAGATTAACAGAGTTGGTTAAATTCACTCCACAAATTAATCTGCGAATTTAGCACAATTCATGGAGTGCAGATCGATCCAAGAAGTGTGAAATTTCACTGCGAAGTGCAGAATTTCTCCTGTAAAGTGTGGGAATTTAGATGTTCATGGGCAAAATTCTGCCATTCGCAGGCAACATTCTGCAATTCACAGGCAAAATTCTGCCATTTGTGGGTGGAATTCTGCACGTCACATTAAAAATGTCACGATTTGGGCATAGTTGAAGTTGCTGAGGGCAGGGAAAACTTCACGAAACTCCATGAATGCAAATGTTGCCCACTTTGTGGTGACTTCTCCAACAAATTGAAACTTTGCCACATCTCTACCTGCAGTCCCTAGAAAGGCTGAAAAGCAGTACCTTGCTCTGTCTGGTATGCCTTATTATGCAAACCAGCCTGAAACTGACTCTGTAGTCATTAGAGCTGCTCATGATAGGTCCAAAACCCCTAGACACATGAACACTTTACCTCTAGATAAAGAATCTAAGAGATTGGATGTGTGGGGCAGAATATCTCTGCATCTAAAACAATGGCAGTAGATCACTACAGATGAATGTGTTCTGGAGATAATTGCAAGGGGTCATGCTCTGGATCTGCTAGAAGTCCCTCCAGATCATCCTCTTCCCCATTCCTTTTATCTTTCTGGCTGCTTGCTCCCTTCTGAAGGAGGAGATTCAGCCCCTAATTCACAAGCATGCCATAGAACGGGTTTCTTCACAAGACTGAAGCACAGGGTTCTATTCCAGATACTTCCTAGTCCTAAAAAGGATAGGAGATATGTAGCCTGTACTAGATATCAAAGATATCAACCTGTACACTGAATGAAAAAACTTTTGAATGGTGTCTCTGCAAGCTCTATTCCCCTATTACAAAAAGGGACCGTCTTTTTTCACCGTAAATGAAGAATGCATACTATCATATAAAAATCAGGAAGTCCCACAAACATTGCCTCTGCTTTATGCTGGAGGGCAGGCATTATCAGTTCAAGGTATTGCCCTTTGGCTTGTCTCCTGTGCAATGTATCTTTACAAAATGCTTAGCAGCAGCTGAGGTAGCCCGTCATAGAGAAGGCCTGTATGTTTTCCCTTATCTGGATGACTGGCTCCTGAAGGCCATATCCAAGGAAGCTCTGCTACATACCCTGTCACAAACCTGACAGTTTTTCAATGACTTGGGGGTCATGATAAATGTGCCAAAGACTGCAGTACATAGAGGAGGCCTTGGACACAGCAAAGCAATGTGCCTTTCTGCCCCAGGACAGGGTGGACACTTATTGCTCAGGTACACTTGATGCACAGGAGCCATTACGTTTCAGCACAAACAATGTTGCATCTCCTGGGCTTCATGGCAATAGTGACTGTGCCACTAGCCTGACTTCCTATGAGGATACCACAGTGGACACTCAGTGTCCAGTGGGATCAGTTGACTGACAAGTTGAAACAAATATTTCTCATCATGTCTCCATTGTGCAAGTATTACTATGGTGGCTGGACCATGATAATCTGCTGAAAGTTGTTTCATTTCTTGTACCATCTCCTGTACAGATCCTCACAATAGCTGCCTCAGCCTCTGGCTGGGCTGCTCACCTTGACCCATATCAAACACAGGGGTCATGGACCAAGGTATAAGCTGAGCTATGCATAAATGTCCAGGAATTGCAGGCTGTCTTGTACAGCCTTCAGGTTTTTCAGAATCATCTCTGCCCTGGTCCTCTGCTAATCTTGATGGAAAATATCAGTGTGATCCATTACATCAACAAACAAGGGAGAACTCACGCCTATCCCCTATGTAGAGAAGCTAAGAGAGTATGATTCTGTCTCACAACCTTCAACTGTTGGCCATATTTCTCCCAGGTCTCCAAAACATCTTAGCAGACAAGTTAAGTAGGTCCCAGTCAATGGTTCATGAATTGAAACTGCTGATCTCTGTGGTAAACAACCTCTTCACAAGATGGGATCATCCAGTGCTGGACCTCTTTGCGTCCCCACACAATGCAACACTGCTGCATTTCTGCTTGCTCATTCCAGGGCCTGGAGTTTTTGGCAAGATGCATTGTCCCCCTCTTGGAAAAGGAAATTCCTATATGCATTCCCCCTGTTTCTCTAATACAGAGCGTTCTACTCAAGTTACAGGTAGAGAGTGCCACTCTCATCATCATTGCTCCATTCTGGCTTTGTCACACATGGTTTCCACTCCTTCAACATCTGGCAGTGGAACATTGGTCTGTTGTGACAGGGCAAAGAAGTCCCTGGTCCATCCGGACCTGAAGTCCCTTCACCTGCACACATGGCTCTTGAAAACATAGCCATTGCACATTTTGGGGTATCCCCTAAGTTTGCTGATGTCGTGCTTGTGGCTGGGAAGCCTTCTACTGGACATACTTATTCCCTGAAATGGAAGCACTACGCTCTGTGATCTGCTTCCAGGAATATGGACCCTTTTACATGTCCTGCAAAATCTGTTCTGGAATACTTGTTTTCCCTGTCTTACTCATGTCTGCAGTATTCCTCTGTTAAGGTGCATTTGGCTGCTATATCAACATTTCATACCTCTATTGGTGGTCATATGGTTGTTCAGCTAGAGGTACCTGTACTCTTCTGAGAGGTAGCCTTCACATGAAACCTCCTCTCTGTAATCCCGTCCCACCTTAGGACTTGAATTTCATAGCTGAGAAATTGACATTGGCTCCTTTTGAGCCTGCCATGAGTTGTAGCTTACATTTCCTGTCATGGTGAATGTTATTTTTAGTTGCTATGACTTCTGCTTGGAGGATTTCCAAGCTTCAGGCTCTTATGTGCGAGCCTTATTATTTGAATTTTCTCAAATATAGTTTTTTTGCATTTGAACCCTAAGCTTCTACCAAAGGTGGTATAAGAATTTATGCTGAACCAAACAATACACTTTCCTGTTTATTATCCTGAGTGTGCCAACCAGTGTGAGGGACTACTCCATACTTTAGATGTACATAAAACACTGAGATACTATGTGAGTCGCACCAAGAACTGCAGAAAGTCCTCTGAGCTTTGTTTCGTTTGCTCCTGGAAAAGAAGGTGCTCCTGTGTCTGAACAATGCCTGCTCAGATGGCTGGTTAATTACAGTATATTACATTTTCTAACAGGAAGTATGATAAGGACCTTCCTGATACTGTTCATGATTACTCCACAAGGGGCATAGCCACTTCTGTTTCTTGTTTCAAGAATATCCCTGCTGCTGACATATGTGCTATAGCCACACAGAGCACTGTTTTCACATTCACAAAAATATTACTGTTTGGACATCATCTCTCATAGACATGCTGGTTTTGTTGTTCTGCAAGGGCTCCTATCCTGATCACATATCAGACTTTGACATCCTCCCAGTTTACTTTGTACCACTTGGGAGTCATTCCAAGGGTGTGGCCTAATGAAAGACATGTCCTCAAAGATATAACTGTTCGGTAAGAACGTACTGTACCTGTAGATCAAGAGAATCTCCTTCATTAGGCCATGCTGTTCCTTTCTTCTCTCCTTCCCCTTTTGCTGTCCTGAGGGTTGTATCAGATGCTGTGCCTGAAGCCTTACTCCAGTCGTCCTCTCTCCAGTCCCATGCCTCTCCTTATTTGCCTGGTACTGATCTATTTTCCTGGTTCCTTGTGGTTGGAGGCCCTCCAAAGCTAATCTCCAGTGGGGAACTGAGGAGTGATACTGAGGAGTAATGGGGGTAACCATGTTATATATGCATCAGTGCTACACATCATTGTGGGATTCATCCCAGAATTCTAAAAGAGCTAAGGGTAGAACTAGTGACACCACTGACTACCCTTTTTAACAAATCATGGGAGGATGGGGTGGTACCCGAGGACTGGAGGAGGGCAGATGTGATTCCCCCTCACAAAAGTGGGAGCAAGGCAGAAGCAGGAAACTACAGACCTGTTAGTTTAACCTCAGTGATAGGGAAAATGATGGAATCACTTCTGAAGGAAAGAATTGTTGAGTATCTAGAGGCCAGAGGGGCACAGGACCCTAGGCAGCATGGATTCACAGCGGGAAGGTCATGGCAGACGAATCTGATAGACTTCTTTGACTGGGTGACCAAAGTAGTAGATCAGGGAGGCTGTGGACATGGCCTACTTAGACTTTAGCAAGGCATTTGACACAGTCCCACACAAAAGATTAATATGCTTAGCTAGCCTGGGAGTGGGTCCCAAGATGACAGCCTGGGTAAAGAATTGGCTGGAGAATAGGACACAGAGAGTAATAGTAAATGGAGTCCACTCAGAAGAAAGGAGGGTTACTAGTAGGGTACCGCAGGGTTCAGTATTAGGACCGGTCCTCTTCAATGTCTTTATAATCAACATTGCAGAAGGACTGGAAGGAAAAGTATGTTTCTTTGCAGATGACACTAAGATCTGCAACAGAGTTGATGCACAGGGTGGGGTGGAAAGGATGAGAAGGGACTTGGCAAGGTTAGAGGAATGGTCAAATGTATGGCAGCTAAGATTCAATGCTAAGAAGTGCAAGGTAATGCACCTGGGAAACAAAAACCCAGGGGAAGAGTACATAATGGGTGGTGAGATACTAACAACAACAAAAATGGAAAGGGACCTGGGGGTAGTCATATCAGATGACCTAAAGGTGGGCAAGCAATGTGAGAGGGCAGCAAGGAGGGCTGGGGGATACTGGGATGCATAGGGAGGCATCACCAGTAGAAAACAGGAAGTTATTATCCCTCTGTACAGACAGCTGGTGAGACCCCATCTGGAGTACTGTGTGCAGTTCTGGAGACCCAATCTCCACAAAGACATAGACAGGATGGAAGCTGTCAGAGGAGGGCAACTAAAATGGTGCAGGGTGTGCACGGAAGACATATGAAGAGACTTAAGGAGCTTAATATGTATAGCCTCGAGGAAAGGAGGGAGGGGACATGATAGAAACTTTCAAGTACCTCAAGGGAATCAACAAAGTCCAAGAGGTAGCATCTTTCAAAAAGAGGTGTGCAAGAACAAGAGGCACAATTTGAAGATAGAGGCGGCTCAGAGGTAATTTAAGGAAGTGTTTTTTCAGAGAGGGTTGTGGATGCATGGAGCGGCCTTCGGAGGAGGTTGTGGAGTCAAAATCAGTGGTGGAATTCAAGCATGCATGGGACAGTCATAAGGCAATTCTAGGGGTTGGGGGTAAGAAGAAGTAGGCTGCTGGTTAACTAGGATCTGCAGCTTATCCAGTAGGTAGGGAAATGGGCAGACTGGGTGGGCCAAGCGGTCCTTATCTGCCGTCAAATTCTGTGTTTCTGTGGGTGAGCCCTGGCAAGCAAAACGTTTCTGTGTGGTCCTGATCCTGATGGTTTACAGTTCCAAAGGTGTGGCTTAATGGAGGAGATTTTCTTGGAGATCTGCTGTTATGGTAAGTTCTTGCACAACTGTTCTTTCTTGAAATTCCTGCTTGTGATGTTTGGAGCATTGGGATGGTTATGTATTGAAACACTTTCTAAGTGTTCTTGCATTGGGAGGCCATATTGTACAGTATGTGGCCTGCCTACTGAGTCAGTGGAATTTCATTGTTGTGTGGGGGCCAGAACACAGCATCTTGGGAGTTGTAGTTCTGCATTAATTTTTTCCAACTAGTCTCATTCACAGACATGAAGCATGGGAATCAGACAACATGAAATCCAGGTTGGACGTTTCATGAACCTGCTGTTTGATTATGAATTTACACGGGGTTATGAGAGGTTTACAAGGCTTAAAAATGTTAACATATTGGGATTTCTGTTACATCTGCCAATAATTACATAGTAATTTCAAGTTTGAAGTTACTGTCCATCAGATCCACCCTGTTTCATGATTAGAGTATTAACTTTTTATTGTCAAGTGCTTCAGCATACTTTTTACATAAAGGATGCCATATAAATTATTTAATTTTTTTTTATTTTGGGATCCAAAAAAGGACTTTATCAGTATTTTTAGGAACCTCTTTGTATGTGAAAGTAAGGAGGATTAGGAATTTGTTGGAGAGATGAAAGGTGTGTAATGTGATTACAAGTATAAAATGAAAGTGTATGTGGGTAAAAATGTGCTAAATGTTTGTTAAATGATCTCAGATTGAACCAAAACACAAACATGTTTAGGAAAAAACAACAACATACATATTTATTAAAACCTCTAAGAAATGCAAGTATTCTTTGTTGAATTGTGCCTATCTGCTTAAGCACTTTAGAAAATAACATTGACTGTTGCGTACTCCACATTCTAGCATCTGCCACACCACATTATTGTGAGTTGAAATACACTTGTCATATATCATTTCGATCACCGGAAAGAGTATTTTCAGTTGGAGGTACTCATTGCCTAAAATAGACAAATTAGGTATTTGGGGAGGCTATGAAATTAACATGAAAATTATGCAGTGAGTAAGGACAAATTTAATAAATCCAGCCCCGCCCGAAGTATGTAGGTGCTTTCTCCTTTTGGGAAAGTGACTTTTACTTGAAATTAGCCCCTATAAATATCTTATAATTACTGGTTAACATTTTTTCCCTAAGGGAAACCCAGTTAGAATTTCCCATTATAATCAGCTGGTTATAATGGCAAACACTTGCTGGGTTTTCTTCGGACCATGCATGCACCTGTCATCGCTCTTGCTTTACTCTTTGCTGTTCCTTGGGGCCATTTCTTATTGCCTTTCCTAGTTGGCGGTAAGTTACTTTTTTTTTTAAATATCTTTAAACATGTAACTTTTAAATGATAAAAAAAAGAATAAAAAGTAAAACAAAAGGCAAACTTTTTTTTCCCAGTTGCTTCGGACTGAGAACCGCATGGCTCTCTATTTATTTTATATGATTACTGTGGTGAAAAAACACTCTGCAGCAATTATATAAAATAAAGGCTGGATAGGTGTGTAAACTCAAATTTTATGCACACATTTGTTGTGGGATGCCTTAGTAAACCCCTCAAGCTTTGCTCTTGAGGTTTATGTGGCATCCCACACCCCGGGTGTGTGTAAAATTCTCATTATAACCCCCTATCCAGCCATTATTCTATATATAATAACTGGTCATTGTTTCTTCCCATAGGGAAACCGAGTTGTAATTTTGTCATTATAACCAGCTAGTTATAACAACAAACAGAAGTCCAGGTTCCCTAGCTCAGTGCATGCACCTCTCGCGATCTTCCTCATCTCTGTGCTGACCCCTACCTTCCCGCTCCTCACCATTTAACACTGCACCAACAGTAGGAGTCAACAGGTAAGGATTTTTTTAAACAAATATATGGCACATGACATGGTCATTGCTCATTTTTGGCTGCAAATTAAAAAACAATTAACACTACTTTTTTGTCAGGAGCTGCCACGGTGCACGCTGAAACCGCATGGCCCACGGTCGACTCACATTTATTTTGTATAATTGCTGTGGCAAAAAAAACAATCCCCAGCAATTATACAAAATAAAGGATGGGTAGGGGGGTTAAAACTCAGATTTTACACCCCCCTTGGGGTGGGATGCCTGAATAAAGCCCTCAAGCTTCGCTCTCGGGGTTTATGTGGCATCCCACCCCTCAGGGGTGTGTAAAATCCTCATTATAACCCCCTACCCATCCATTAGTCTCTATTTAATTCATGTTGGGCATAGCTGGATTGGTCTTGGCTTTTAGTGCTGTTAAGGCCTCATATCTTGCCACCATATCCATATATTTCCATTCTGGGCTCTGTCCAAGCCCTGTTTTGGCCTCATTCCCTTATCTTCCATCCTTATGGAATTAGTCCCATTCGTCAGATTTAAAGCCACATAACACATGCACATCAGTGAATAGGACCTGGTATTTAGCACTGCCAAGGTCCTATATTATATCTCACCACCCCATTCAATCATTTCCATGCTGGGCCAGTCTACAAGTCCCAGTGTGGCCACCTTATCTCCCAGACCCTAAACGAAGGACTCCTCAACCTCATTTTTATGTCAGTGGCGTGAAAAAGTATTTGCCCCCTTCCTGATTTTCTCTATTATTGCATATTTGTCACACTGGATGTTTTCAGGTCTTTAGACAAAATGTAATATTAGATAAAGGGAACCTGAGTGAACAAATAACACCTTTTTTTTTTTACTTATTTCATTTATTTAATGAAAACAGTTAACCAACACCAACTGGCACTGTGTGAAAAAGTAATTGCCCCCTTACACTTAATAACTGGTTATGCCACCTTTAGCATAATGACTGCAACCAGCGGCTTCCTATAATTCAATATCAGTCTTTCACATCACTGTGGAGGAATTTTAGCCCACTCTTCCTCGCAGAACTGCTTTAATTCAGTAACATTGGTAGGTTTTCGAGCATGAACTGCTCGTTTCAGATCCTACCACAGCATCTCTATTGGGTTTAGGTCTGGACTTTGACTAAGCCACTCCAAAACTTTAATTTTACTTCTTTTCAGCCATTCTGATGTGGACTTGCTTTTGTGTTTTGGATCATTGTCTTGCTGCATGACCCAACTACGCTCAGCTTCAGCTGACGGATGGATGACCGGACATTCTCCTTAAGAATTTTCTGGTACAGAGCAGAATTCATGGTTTCTTCAATTATGGCAAGTCGTCCAGGTCCTGAGGCAGCAAGCATCCCCACACCATCACACTACCACCACCATGTTTGACTGTTGGTATGATGTTCTTACTGTGGAATGCTGTGTTTGCTTTACGCCAGATGTAATGGGATCCATGTCTTCCAAAAAGTTCCACTTTGGACTCATCTGTCCATAGAACATTTTCCCAAAAGGCTTGTGGATCATCCAGGTGCTCTTGGCAAATGAGAGATGAGCATTTATGTTCTTCTTGGTTGATGGTTTCCACCTTGCTACTCTCCCATGAAGCCCATTTTGCCCAGTCTCTTTCTGATTGTGGAGTCATGAACACTGAGCTTAGCTGAGGCAAGAGAAGCCTGCAGTTCTTTGGATGTTGTTTTAGGATCCTTTGAGACATCCTGGATGATTTTATGCTGCGCCCTTGGAGTAATTTTGGCAGGCCGCCCACTCCTGGGAAGAATCACTACTGTTCCAAGTGTTCTCCATTTGGAGATTATGGCTCTCACTGTGGTTCGATGGAGTCCCAGAGCCTTAGAAATAGCTTTGTAACCCTTTCCAGACTGATAGATAGCAACAACTTTTTCTGATCTTTTCAGGAACTTCCTTTGATCGTGGTCTTAATGTGCTTGTTGAATCTTTGTGCTGGCGTGACTCTGATGGTAAGGGGTCAAAATAAGTGAGGTTTATATTGAGCAGGGCTGGCTGTAATCAAGCCTGGCTGTGTTCAATCAGCTGACTCTAATTATCCCTTTAATTGGGTTGATTTAACTAGGGGGCAATTACTTTATCACACAGTGCCAGTTGGTGTTGGTTAACTTTTTTCATTAAATAAATGAAATAAGTAAAAAAAAACAAGTGTTACTGTATTTGTTCACTCAGGTTCCCTTTATCTAATATTACATTTTGTCTAAAGACCTGAAAACATCCAATGTGACAAATATGCAATAATAGAGAAAATCAGGAAGGGGACAAATACTTTTTCATGCCACTGTAGCTAATTGGTTGCCCCTTCTAACAGTATATTATATTTGGAGAAATATGTTATTTAGCTGGCAAGGGGAGGTCTCAAAAGCTGTTACAGCAAATTCTGAGTTTTTTAACTGTGATTCTATTTTTTGATTTAGATGCCCCAGGCCCTATCCATGTCCAAAGTGACTTCCACCAAAAGTAATCCATTAAACAGCTTTTTAAAAATAGGCACAAGAAAAAGAGGGGGCTACTCACGAAACACACTTGGCTATCACAAGGACACACTCCAGAACCACATACATGGTGCTCAAAAATGTTCTTAAAAGTGCAGATGTGTGAATTAACCTACTGAAGCCAGTGGGAACAGGCTGTCACACTTGGGCTGTCTGCACCGAACTGCACATCTGGGGCCAGATATTCAAAAAAGTGCAAAATGGAACACAAACATTTTCACTCTTGTAATAGCGCTGGTGGGCAAAAATGCCATATTCAGATGAATAGTGCAGGGAGCTAGTCGTCTGACTATAGGTCTAGTTTTGCCCAGAGCTAAGTCACTTAGCCCCGCCCAATAGCACCCTCGAAATAGGGCCCTGACAATAGCTAGTGCCAGAGTTAAAGTTGCAATATTCAAAAATCCCAACGCAAATGAGAACATTGTGCATGCAAGGCGCTAAGGGGCTATTTTCATGCCCATTATGCACTCATTTGCATGGGGAGGGAGGCCCTTTAGTGCTGCAAATAGCCTGGTCCAGGGAACTATCCGTGGTGCTAGTGACCTCCCCAACCCTCTGATCCTAGTTACCATAGTACCAATATATCCCTGGTATCTAGAGGTGCCCGCCACCTTCTGATCCTAATCCCAGTAGTGTAAATATACGTCCTTGGTGTCCAGTGGTCACGCCCGACTCCCAACACCTATCCCTGTATCAGTATAATACATCTGTGGTGTCCAGTGGTCCCTCCCCTGTTCTCTGATTGCTGTCCCCATATAAAATAATATATTCCCTGGTAGTCCAGTGGCCCACCCCTCCCCAATCGCCAATTGCCATCTCGTTATTTACATTCCCAACATTTCCCTGGTAGTCCAGTGGCTCCTCCCCATTCTTGATCACTGTCCTGTTAAATAGTAAGTAACATATTCCTGGAGGTCTATTGCATCCCCCACCCTGGCAGGTAGTGACCCACAACCTCACTCCCCATCCTGACCCCCAGTTAGGGACTGGCACAGCCTTCCTTTCCCCACCACAGCTGGCTACAGGCTGAGCTGTCACTGGCGTGACTGTATAGTACACGCTCAGTGTTTCAGCTCAATCGTAACCCGTAATGAGAAGGAAGGTTATTCTGGTCACTGGTGGGGGTCAAGGAAGGGGAGCCGCAGTGGTAGGTCACTACCTGCTTACCTGCCGGGTGGTGGGTGCACTAGACCACCAGAAGGTTCTTACTATTTAACAAGATAATGGGTGGGAACAGGGAGTGACCACTAGACTGCCAGGGAAATAAGATAACAAATAAAGGACTGACAATGGGGAGATCACTGGACTACCAGGGAATATATTATTTTGTATGGGGACGGTGATCAGAGAATGGGGCAGCTGGATTTCCAGGGAATATATTGTTTTATGCGGGGTTGGCATTTGGAGAATGAGGGAGGGAGGAGGGATCACTGGACATCAGGGATGTATTATACCAATACAGGGACAAGTGCAGGAAGGGGGTAGGGACCACTGGACATCAGGGATGTATTATACCAATACAGGGACAAGTGCAGGAAGGGCGGAGGGACCACTGGACACCAGGGATGTATTATACCAACACAGGGACAAGTGCAGGAAGGGGGGAGGGACCACTGGATACCAGGGATGTATTATACTGATATAGGGATGGGTGCTGGGAGGGGGGAGTGACCACTGGACACCAGATATATATATTTACACCACTGGGATTTGTATTGGAGGGCAGGGGGGGCACCGCTAGACACCAGAGACATATTATTACTATCAGACCTGGGATCAGAGGGAGGGGGCACCACTAGACACTGATGCCTAGAGTGTTATGGGGAGTGCCAATGCACTACCTCCAGCAGCCACTGGGGTTGGAACCTGGTTTTGTTCAACAGTATTTGTTCCACATAAGGGGACCCTGCTAGGCGCCCTTGTGAAGGGCAAATACTGTGAATATCAGACTGTGCTGATATTCAGGTACACCCCATTTGCATAGTGTTGCCTTGTGCTCCACTACACTCATTGCCCCAGTGCAAGCCCAGTGTGCCCGTGCTGTCTGGGATTTTGAATATGGCACTTCTGCACGAAACCCGGTTTGCATGGGCAAACTGTGTTGTGCACTGAGGCAAAGTTTTGAATATCTGGCCCCTGCACTTTTAATAACATTTCTTATCTTTGTCTGCATGGCTCAGGACTACGTTTTTGTGATGTGGCAACGGGTACTGGGTGATTAGCCCTCTTTTTTTCTTATGCCTATCAGTTTACTTTAGGGGTTTCACCACTGTCTCTCAGTGCAGGCCATTTTTTGCATCTTAGCTTTTTGTTTCCTTGTGCTTGCACAAGAAACATCTTGTGGTAGAACGACATTTGAGAGGTGTGTCAAGGATGAGTCCATTGCAGAGCACTCTACAGTGGGCTCGACCCTGACAAACCAATGACCACACAAGCAGAGACTGACAATGGTTGGAATTTCACAGTGGGGAAGTGGCTGCACTTGAAAGGAATGAAGCACTGCAATAAGAGTGCTTCATTCCTTCATTTACATAATGCTGTCCACCCTGCTCCCTCTGTTACCTGTCCCTACACTCAGCATCATGCAATAAAACCCTCCCACTCCCCACCACTGCATGCTGTCTGCCCCACACCCTCTGTTCCCCCACCGGACCAGCAGTGATCTAATAAAACCCTCCCGCTCCCTCCCAATGCATGCTGCCCACCCTGCACCCTCTGTTCCCCAGGCATCCAAATGATCCCTCATGCTCCCTCCCACTGCATGCTGTCTTCCCCGCTCCCTCCTTTCCCCGTGCTGACGTTGAGGTGCCCAATCCCCATGTCAACATTATCTAAACTCACCCCCCCCCCCAGACACTAGGAGCCAACTCCCAGTGTCCAAAAATAAACATTTTTTCCTGTTAAAAACAAAACTGTCCCACAATGTATTTTTTAAAACCTGTAAAAAATAACATGGCCCCTTGTCATCTCCCCCATACCCCTCTCCCATCCTGACCCTCCGTCTGCATACCTGCCTCCCCCCCTTACCCCATACTTACCCTCCAAAGTTGGCAGCTGCAATCTTCTGAGGACCGGGACACATTCGCACTCTTCAAAGCCAATCTGTGAACTGAGGAATCAAGGTAAGCACTGTCTATTGGCAGTCAAGGGGGATTTCAACTTGTGCTGATATCTCAGCCATTTTTAGGAATTTTGACCCAAAATTTTCAACATGGGGTTCTTGGGACCCCCCACCTCATGAACACTGTTGCTGTCATTTCATTACTTGGTCCAGAAAGGTGATTTTGCAGCTGCTGCGTGGTATCACTTTTTGGGACTGATTAATGAAATGACAGTGCAAGTGTTCATGAGAAGAGGTCCAAAAAAGCCCATGTTAAAAATTTGGTGTAAAATATCCCCAAAATGACTGCGTTACGAGCGTGCATTGTGCAGTTTCTACACACGCTCATAACTTTACCAATTGTTAATATTTTCACTCCAGATTTTCAGTATTGCCATTTTTGCACACCTCCTCATGAACAGTACAGCTGTCATTTTTCACATCCTGCTCAAAATGTGTTTTCGCTCTGTGGCGCAGAATGGTGCAGTTGCTGTGTGAAATCACCTTTTGGGATGAGTGAACGAAATGACAGTGGCATTCTTCATGAGGTGGTGTCCCAAAAAGGCCATGTTGAAAATTTGGTGAAACAGCTCCCAAAAAATGGCAGAGTTATACCCGGTCATTCAGACTTTTCTACACATGTGTATAATTTTGGTCATTTTCAATATTTTCACTCCAAATTTTCAATATAGCCATTTTATCACACCACCTCATGAACAGTATATCTATCATGTTTCACCTCCTGCTCATACTGTGTTTTCTCGAATTTGAAAATTTTCACCTACAGGGTTCATGAGGTGGGGTGATAAGAAGGCTATGTTCAACATTTGGGGTCAAAGTATGAAAAAATGTAAAAGTTATGGCCATTCATTGCAATTTTGGTAAGCATGCTCATAACTGGAAATCTTAAACATTCATACCCACATTTTTTATTTATTTATACCCCTGCTCCACGGCCCTCTATATCTGAAGGGAGCCCCAGCTCCATCCACTGAAGTCCACCAGCCAGCATTAAACAGCTACCCCCAGAGCTTACCACCCATCAAGTTCCCTCCGTCATCTGCTGTAAGCTTTTTTCCTCCTGGTTTCTCCTCTTCAGGGGCGGAGCATGCAAGAACACCAGCAACGGTGCCATGCACACTTCTGTGCACATACCCCATCAGGCATCTGCCCCACCTTGACTTGATATCTGCAGTGTCAGTGTGCCAGCCCCCAGCCACTGCGATGGGCCAGGCATGCACCATACAACTGGTTGACCCCCCCTCCCCAGAGAAGGAGAACTGTCCCTGGAATGCTTGATCCTTCTCCTCCCTTGCCAACACCTCGCAGCCCGCGCTTGCTCCTGAACACAGGTCACCGGCGTGGCGCGAGGTGTGGCATCCAGTGCCTCAACCCTCAGTGTCACTGGGCCAGCAATGCACCCCACATTTTCAACATAGCCTTCTTAGTAACAGAGCTTCTGTATTCAAATGCTGCCCAAAATACGACAGCTTGTCAAAACATACTTCAGGCAGGCTTTTCCTCCCACCAGAAGTTCAACTAACACAATACACCCCTAACACATAAACCATGCAAGGAAACATTTGGCATTGACACATTATTGTTATAAATGTGTCACATTAGTGGGTTGAACCTGCAGTTTCATGTCATTAAGGATCTTTAATGTAACTGATATGGTTCTTGTCTTATTGCCATCTTGAGACCCCTTATCTCCCAGACTCTAAATGCATGTCTCTTCATCTTCTTCATTAACTTGAAGCTTATCAGCCCCCTTTCTTACAATACATGACATTTATTTATTTAAAATAGTGGTGACCCAGAAAGGCACACTGAGCCAAGGCTCGTTTCCAGGTGCAACCTGGGTACAGGGGAGTACATAGAAGTTATCCAGAAAAAAAATAAGTACAACAATTTCATATTTACAGACAGGTTGCACAACAGTTCTTGGTTACAGGCAGTAGGTACAACATCTAGAGCTTACAATAAAAACATTTGTCTTGCAGTATGGTATAAACAGGTGTGGGAGTTGTACAGTAGAGATGCAGGAATTAGTAATAGCTTGAGATAAGCATAGGCAAATATTTGACCAACTGAGGCCTCCTAGTGCAGGATTTAGTCCCATGTAGGGGTGGGTCCCAAGGTGTGTCTTTAGCAAGGAGGGGATGGGAGGAGCCTGAGGAGTTGCCTAACTGCTGGGAGGGAGGAGGCCTGGCGAAAGATGGGTGGGAGGTTGTTCCACAGGAAGGGAAGATGGTGTGAAAAGGCAGCATGACTGGAAGCAGTGTGAGGGCGAGGGAGGTTGAATGTATGGACATCCCTGTGGCATAGGGAGTAGCCTAGGGAGTTGGCTGGTGCAAGGTGGGAGGTGAGGTGGGGGGCAAGGAGCCCAACCAGTATTTAGCTATGAGGGAGGCACTATGGATGGTTCTCCTATGGGAGAGCGGGGCCAGGGAGAGAGTGGTGTAGAGGGGGCAATGATGAGTAAGTGGGGGGAGGCAGTGGCAAAATGAGAGAATGAGTTTAGTAAGATGTCAAATTTGGAAAGGGATGAGATTGGTGCTCAGCTGTATATGATGTCTGTGTAGTCTAATACAGGTAAGATTGTTTTTTGTACCATTTCACTGTGGGCGGGAAGGGAAAGGCTGTCTTTGTGGTGATAGAGGATGGCAAGTTTGGCCTGGAGTTTGGAGCAGATGGCCTCTATCTGGGTAGAGAAATTGAGGTGGCTGTCTAGCCAGATTCCCAGGTATTTGAAGGTGGGGACCAGGTCAAGGGGAGAGCCATCCAGGGTGGAGATTACTGGGGAGCAGGTAGGGAGGCAAGCTTCTTTCTAGATCTGAAGACCAGGGTGATGTTTTTTGTCATTTAGTTTAAGCTGTTTTTTCAGGAACCAGGATTGGACTCTATTGAAGTCGTTTTGGAGATCTGGGAGGACACTGTTGTGGGAGGGTCCTGAGGCAAATATGATTGCAACCTCAGCATACAGATGCACATTAGCGGAGAGGTAGATGGAAGGGGGGTCATTTATAAATGAGAAGAGGATGGGGCTGAGGATAGAGCCTTGTGGAACACCTGAGAGGATGGGAAGAGGGGGGGGAGAAGGTGTCCCCTATTTGAATGGATTGCTGCCTGTTCTGGAGGTAAGAGTGGAACCAGTTTATAGTAGGTTGGGTGAGGCCAAAGTAGCTGAATTTGCAGAGCAAAAGGGGGTGGGAGACTGAGTCAAAAGTTTTTGCCAAATCGATAAATATGTCGGAGGTGGTCAGGCTGCTGTCCATGGCCGAGAGGATAGAGTCTGTTTCATGTAGCAAGGTGGTGATGGTGGAGAGGTGTTTTCTAAAACCTGACTGATAGGGAGAGAGGGAGCTGTCTGAGCAGAGAAAATCAGTCAGTTTGGACAGCATGAGGGATTCTTGTAGTTTGGCGAGAGAGAGGGAAGGAGCGAGATGGGCCTGTAGTTTTGCGGTGAAGAAGGGTCACTGCCTTTGTGTAGTAGGAGGATCTTGGGCAATTTCCAAGCCAAAGGAACTGTGGCAGTGGCGAGGGAGAGGTTTAGTATGTGTGTCAAGGGTGCTGCTTTGGCTGAAGCCGAGATGTGGAGAAGTCTATGATGCAAGCCGTCTGGGCTGGTTTTGGCCTGGTTAAGAGAGGTGAGTGCATTGAAGACTTCCTGGGGTGTGAATGGAGGAAAGAGGAAGCCAGGAGAAGTAGGGAAGGGTTCGGTGAGGTTGGGTGGAGGAGGAGGGGAGATGGGTAGGGTGCATGAGCTGAATAACAAATTAAAAATAGAAGCTACAGAAACAGGATCAGAAACTGGTCTGCCATCAATGTTAAGGACTGGGAAAGTCTGCTTAGAAGGGGGTTTGATCATGGAGTTGATTACCTCCAGAAGGATGCAGGGGAGTTTTGGTTCTGGGTGAGTTGTGCTTGGAAGTAGGAAGATTTAGATGCCGAATAGCTTTAGTGCATTTATTTCTGAGGTGTTTGTAGGATTGGAGATCGCAAGTGGTATGGATGGCTTTGTATTATCTCCATGCCTTGTCCCTAGCATGACACAATGCGATGAGGTCGGATGTGATCCAGGGGTGGTGGTGCCTTTTCACTGTAGCTTTCCTGAGGGGAACGTGAAGGTCCCAGGTACGTTGGAGGACGTCACAGAAGTGGGATAGGGCAGTGTCAATGTCTGGTGTGGAAAAGACTGGATACCAGTCTGCGTTTGTTTGGTCCTGCTCCAGGGAAGATTCATTTAGGAGGTGAAGGGGGTGAGACCAGATCAGTTTGGGGTGAGAGTTGGGGGAGCAAATTTTGCAGATGCAGTAAGTGATGCAGTGGTCGCTAAGGGCATCAGAGAAAATGCTGGCTGACGAGATCCTGTGGGGATGGATGAATGAGATCCAGTCCAGAAGGGTGTGATT
Organism: Neoceratodus forsteri; assembly: GCA_016271365.2. Taxonomy (NCBI): domain Eukaryota; kingdom Metazoa; phylum Chordata; order Ceratodontiformes; family Ceratodontidae; genus Neoceratodus; species Neoceratodus forsteri. The sequence goes on along the minus strand of CM057450.1, from coordinate 1,178,449,791 downwards.
TTGGGACTGATGGTTTAGATGGGTAGGTTCCTGGATTAGCTGGGAGAGATTTAGGGATTCAATCCTTAGGGCAGTGAGTTTCACGGTGGAGGAGAACCAGTCAAGATTGAAATTGCCTAATAATATGAGTTCACCATTTGTAGTGCTCGTGGAAATTTCAGAGATGGCTTTAACAAGGGAGTCAGGTGAAGTCTTTGGCAGGGCATACAGAGCCCCAATGTATAGGGGGTTGGACGAGGGAAAGGATAGGTGAGCAGTGATGGTTTAGTGGGAGGAGGGTCAGGACTCCTTGTATATAACGGAGCATGGGATGGAATCCTTGATGTACAGAGCTATCCTCCCACCTTTCTTGCCCTGGTCCTGGCGGTAAAGGATATAGTTTGGGATGGCCAAAGAAGGGTGGGGAATTTTTGGCAGATAGCCAGGTTTCCATGATGCAGAGTATGTCTGCATTGTGCTGGGTGGCCAAGATGGTGAGGTCATCCAGTTTGGGGAGAGGCTTCTGATGTTGAGGTGAAATATATGGAGACCCTTGGGGAGAGTGTCTGAGGGCAGGCTGGAAGAGGGTGGTAGTGCGGATGTGGATTTATTTGGTGCTGAAGGGCCAGGGTTAGGGTGAATATCACCTGCCAGGAGCAGTAGAAAAGATATGGTGAGAAAAGGGGATTGTTTGCCTCTTCCAGGGCTGCGGTTGGAGGGTGGAGCCCGGAGGTTTAGGCACCGGAGAGCCTCCAAATTTATTAGGTGCGAGTGGAGCAATGTGGGGTGAATGGTAGGAGGTGATGGATAAGAGGGAGGGAAAAGGGATGGGTTTGATGAGGCGAGAGAGAGGAGGTGATAAGATGGACATGGGTGAAGCAGAGGTAGTTGGGGATGACTCTTGGGATGTGGTAGGGAAGGAGAGTGAGTGGGGGGTGGCGAGAGGGTTCACCAGTGTGGGGGCTGGAAAGAGGGGGTGGTGCAGAAGAGGAGAGTGGAAATTTTAGGAGGAGGCACAGTAGGAGGGGCTGCATCATAGTGGCTTAGAGATGCAGGAGTTGAAACAGGTTTAATACTATAGCTCGCCACGAGAACAGAGTTGGTAGCAGTAGCGGCCACTAGAGGCAGGACGAGATAGCTTGCTAATGAGAAAACTGTCTGATTGGTTTTGGCTGTCACCTGACTGCTCAGCTAGACACTATATATTGTAGTGTCGACCAAGGGTGGTGGTGGGGGTGGTGGGGAGCTGACACGGAGCATTGGCGGGGTCTGCTCAGTTCTGTGGTTTAAAAAATGGCGCCAAGAGTCCTCTCAGAGCATGGAGAGCCATTTGAATCATACCTGTGGACTGCTGTGGGGAAGGGCTTAGTTCTCTGGCCCTCATGACCCTCAGGAGAGCCACCCGATGGTCTGTGAGGAGGAGGAAAGAGGAAACAATTTAATAGTAGGTAGGCTATAAGGAGGGCAGTGGCGGCTCTACACCAGGGCCCACCAGGGCACGTGCCCCAGTAAAAAAATGCTGTGCCCCAGTTGGTGCCCCATATGGTGCAGAACCTCCCCCATAGTAACAATATATCAGCGCCCTGGCTGCCATCTGTTGTGCCCCAGCTGTGCCCTGGTAACCATTTGTGGCTAGAGCCGCTACTGAAGGAGGGGCTAAAAAACAATGGGGAGGGGGGACAAGTCTCAGGTTTCTGGAGACTATGCAGGTAGCAGAAAGGGCCCTGAAGCCAGGGAGCTATATTTAAAGTACTCCTTATGCTGAATTAATTGCAGACTGAGGTAAAGCCCCTGGTTTCCCTAGCTTCAAGGCTATTCTCTAGCTAAAAAGGTTGTAAATTATTTAAATTGCTCCTAATGCTGAATTAAGTGCAGACTGAGGTTAAGCCCCGGTTTCCCTAGCTATTCGCTAGCTAAAAAAGCTGTAAAATCCTTTAAACACAGTGCAAGCAAGCTGGTTAACAGGATTAATTTGCAGACTTAACAAATATAACTTACAGTAAAAGAAACAAAGAGAAAAGTGCTGAGTACTGGCTACTTTATCCTGCATAATTTCAGCTCATGCTACCTGTTGCCTTTAAATGCACTACAAATAAACAGGTTCCAGGTTAATTTTACAGGCTTAGCAATTTAAAATTTGGAAAAAACACTGACTACAGGCTAACTTTTGCTGCTAGAATTCTATCTTCACTTGTGTGTCGACTGTAAATATGGTTAGCTGTAGTTTAAAGGTGCTTAGTTCTGTGGTTTAAAAAAATGGCGCCAAGAGTCCTCTCGGAGCATGGAGAGCCATTTGAATCATACCTGTGGACTGCTGTGGGGGAAGGATTTGATCTCTGGTCCTCACAACCCTCGGGGGAGCCGCCAGATGGTCTGTGAGGAAAATATGTTGTTTGATTGTCAAGGATGGATCATGAAAACCATTGCAGTGAATATAAAAAGTTTTCAATTTGATTTTCATTTTTAGGTTTACAGTCCCTGTCCCCTAGATGATTTTATCTTTTGTTCAAAATGATTTCCAGAGGAAATAGTCCCATTAGACAGCTTTAAAGCCACATAGTACATTGATGAATGGGACTAGGTATTTAGCTCCGCTAAGTTCCCATACTGTATCTCATCACTGCATTCAGTCATTTCCATTCTGCAGACCTGTCCAGATCCCATTTTGGCCCCATGTCTCCCAGACCCTAAATGATTAACCCCTCAACATCTATATTTTTAAAAGCTAATTAGTTGCTCATTGTAACAATGTATTAAAACTTTTGGAAAATATGTTATTTGGCAGAGAAGGTGGGGGGGGGGTCCATGTATGTCATTGTGGCAAATATTAATTATAACTTATTTTTTACTCTTCCTTGCATCCAGTACTATTGCTATACATCAGAGATGTTACTGTATGGTGTTATTATTCAGTTTACAATAGCTGCATAAATTAATTTTTCTTAAAATGCAGCTGTTTACTTCTAATAAATAGACAACTGACTATTTCATTTATTGTATTTTGATGTGTTAATTCTACTTTTATAATAAAATATTGTTTTTTGTAGTAAAACAGTGGCATTTCACACTGCTAGTAAAACATAATTCAATAGCATTCTGTAATGTGATGTCAGGAACTGCCAACTACTTAGGAGCCCAGTGTAGTTCAATAAGAAACTAAATATATTTTTCTACCTTTTTCAAAAGAAATAGAATCTTCTTTCGGCAAAAAACTTTGCCTTTTATATATTTGCACTATTGTGGCACATATATATTATTTACAATTTTTAAAACAGTAATTGGTTTCATTTTTCTTCTTCCCATGTAAACTCTGGTTATGAAAAAGGTGTGGCCTTCTAAATTATAGCAAAAGATCACAGGTTATCAAAAATCACATATTTCTATTAAATGTTGAATATTTTAGTGGTAGAAAGTGTTATTTTTCTATAAAAATCTTAAGAGATTTTCAGTTTCCCATTGAGATGCACTTACAGCCTTGCCAGTGAAATGTTTCTGACATTATAATACAAGAATTCCATTAATTCTTTTTTTAATAGCAGTTGGCAGAATAGAGGATATTGTATGGTCCGTCATCGGTAACAAACATGTGTAGCCATCAAGAGGTTACCATGATGACTGTTTAAACCTCGAGAGCGAAGCTTGAGAGGTTTTGGTCATCTGGTGGATGGCAACACACATTTTGTTGCCGATCACGGACCATACATTATATCTTATAGTGTATGGTACACAGTAAAAAAATGAAACTGGATCCCTACTTTGTTTTCTTTGGTTACCGCCACTCTGCTCGGGTTCAGCTCTCACCACCACATCCAGTTCAGTGAGGCCGGTGGTTCCAGAATCACGCATGGGCAGAGTGAACGTTGTTATTATACCATCGATGTGATGTACGATTGATGGGTTAATGACATTGTGACATCACATCGATGGTATAACAAACTTGTAAAACATTAGATTTTGGGCAAGAACAACATTTGACCATACATTATATACAAATAAAATGATGAAAAGGTAATTAAAGAAACAAAAGCAAGCAGAATGATTACAGAGGCATGAATGCCCCAAATCTTCATTGTTAAGATCTATGTCCTTACTAAGCACTTGCTCTTTAAAATGCCATACATTCTCCTGACATTTTAAGCTTTCAGAACAATTTTAGGCCCTGTGTCTCAGTCATAAGGAACTGGTGTAAAAGTGCTTGTCCTGCACTTTTGCACTGATCCCTTGCTTGCATCATCTTGAGCTATATTCAAAGAGAACTACAGACCAAGCTTGTGCATTTGAAAGTAACCATTGGCATTTGTGCGGGAGGGGGTAGGGTCACCATGCAAATGGCACCCAGGTTCATTCTCAAAGTATCATGACCCTCTCTTTTGTGGTCACAACTTTAGCAATACCCCTGCCTACAGGTCTATAGAACTGCTAAAGGCAGGCACTAAGTATGTCAGTAAAGGGTGACAAGGAACCATTGAGCTGGAGAGGGATGGAGATCAGTGAGAGACTTGAGCAATGGAAATAGAACTTGGGGAACAGGACTAGGAAGATGGATTTCCTTGGCTGCTTGGGACAGTGTTTGTGGCTGGTGATGGGGGGGCACTGGACCACCAACCAGTAGAGCAAGGATAATCCTGTGATAAAGACAAACAAAACAGCCCAGAACTAGGCTAAATGGTATGGGTTAGGTAGGTGAGAGAATGACTAAAGCAGTTGTACCAGTGCCCACAGCCTTTGTGCGTGGCATTGTGCCATCTATAGACATTTGTCAGTATCATACTTAATGTGTGTGTGCAGACCCTGTTTACACACATTGTTATCTGGTGACCCTCACTTGTATTGAGCCTTAATTATGTGGGGAACTCATCGCCTCAGTAACTAAACCAGACTTCTTGTATATAGCCATAAAGTGTGGACTGCATTTGGGAGACTGTTCGCCCCTGTTATGCTCCTCCATACTTTGCAACTAAGAGTAAGACCCATTGTAATTATCTATATGAATTTCTTTAAATATATATATATATATATATATATATATATATATATATACACACTGTATATATTTTAAATTGTATATGAAAAAATGAAAAAGTAATTTTCAGAAACAAATATAATTGCTATGAATGTCTGTAATTGAGTGTGAGCATTTTGTTTCACCTCTTTGATAAGTGAAATTCATTTTGAATTTAAAATTAGAATATAAGAATTTCACAGCAAGAATTAATAAATGTGGTTACAATAAGTTTGAAATATGGTTGCTTTTGTTATATTTAAAATCGTGTGGAAGACTATGGCTTTGAAAGATGCTGGTGGTTTTCCAGGAAAGCAGAACCTCACCTATTTCTTAGTTATCCCCCCATCTCACATGGTTCCCTCTATCCTTCACCCCAATGATCAGGTAATAAAGAAACATAGAATCCGTCAGCAGAAAAAGACCCATGGCTGATTTTATCTGCCCCAGACCTTCATATGTAATATGGAATTTGAGAGCCCTGTTGGCTTTCATGCCTCCTCACCACCCTCCCTTTTTATGGCTGCAGGGGCAAAGATCTGCAGCCCTCTTGCAATCAGCTGAAAAAAAATGTCTCACCAGATTCCCATCAAAGAATAAATTTGGAGTTGAAGCACAGTCAGTTTACGAATCAATTTGCTGTCTGCAGCAGTCCCACTGTACTATTTTGAGGATGTGGGGCACAGTATTTATTGTCTGCTGTCACTTCCACATGGTGATACACAAGTGCAACAGAGCCCACTGTACTCAAGATGGCCACCATGAGCTCTGTGCACATGCGCAAGTATCGTGGACACTATGTGAATGTGCAAAAAAGCCTGCCATGCCCAAGATGGCCAGCGGTCACTCCTTGAGCATGCACGCCTATTGCAGCCACAGTGTACATGTGCACACATTGCGCACAACTGCCATCAATGTGGCTCTGGTTAGAGCTTGTAGACACTGTCCTTACTAGGCCCATGAATCTGTCCCACCCATGCTTCAATCCTCCATAGACTCCACACAGACCATCTTATTAACTTATTCCACCTCTCCACCACGGTTTCCATGTAAAAATAATTCCTAGTATCTCTTTGAAATTTGCCCCCTCAGGCTTCAAAAAGTTCCCCCTGGTACTAGTGTTCCCACTCATTCTCAACAAATTCTCCCTATACACTTTATTTATACCATGGAGGTAGTTGTATGTCTGTCATGTCCTCTCTCTCCCTTCTTGCCTCCAGGGTGTACACGTTTAAATCTTCCAAACTCTCCTCATAAGTCCTATCCTGCTGCCCTTACAGTTATCATTGTTACTGTCCTATGTACTGCCTCCTACCTGTTCTGTCTTTCTTTAAACATGGTCTCCAAAATTGCACTCGGTATTTTAAGTGAGGATGAGCCAGTGTCCTGTAAAGAGGTATTGCAGCAGCATTTCCCTTCTCCTGCTGCTGATCCCCTTCCCTGTGCACCCCAACATCCTGCAATGGCATGTTGTCACAGCAGCATCTTTCTTCTGGCCAGGAAAGTGTGGAAGGGGCTGCCTTCATGACTGATGCTGATGCTGCTCCTTGGTTACTCAGAAGAGAGTATGAATGTCACACAGCTGGTACCCTCTTTTCCTGATAACTAAGTGTGTCTCCTCCATCACATGCTCCATCCCCCCAGCTGTCCCTAGCATGGGATTCTGGGTATCTCTTGTGAACCCCAGTTTCCTTGGTGGTTGCATGACATGCTGCCACCATGTCATTGGGCAAGAAAAAAGCTAATGATTTTCTGGGAGATTTCTGCAAAATACTGACAGTTGACACCAGCAGGACTCAACTCTCATACCATTTCCTCAAAATGTTGAATTTCAGGACATTCCGTTCTTTATTACTGGAGAGTAGAGACATTTGCAGACAGGCTGTTTGCTTCCTTATACTTTACATGTACCTGCTGATTCTCCTGCCTTAAAATCATAATTATCTTCCATGGCATTTCAACCTAGTGTCACAAAATAATCTGGTTTGTACAACCAGAAGATTCTAATGACACAGCAGTAACCATAGCATGAACAAATAATGTTTGAAAGGGTAAAAGGTTTGTTCATGAAAAATGTCTTTAGTAATAAAAAATGGAATGTCTTGAAATTCACATTTTGGGGGCATTTTGTGTAACTGAGTTGTACTGATGCCAACTGTGAATTATTTGCTGGAAATCAGGAATCGCCTTTTTTTTTTTAAACATTAAGGAAATGTACAAATAATCGTCATGTGAATGTGTTGTTTGCTAGATCTCTGATTGTTTCTAAGCCTTCAAGGATAATGTAAGGTACTATAATAAGATTGCCAGAGTAGGTCTGAAGTCTGGCTCTGTTCTGTTTGACAAGTTACGTTAATGACAATGTCAACATTTATGTAACCCTTGAAAAAAGCACTGGTGATTGGTCTCTGCTTTTATACTTGAGTTTGATTGTGCTTCTTTATTTAGAAATATAATCCTTCTGATTAAAATTTTTCCCCTACCTACAAGGAACTGTAAACAATGCAAATGACAGTGTAACTATGTAAATTAACTTCAGCTCCAAAGTAATTGGGTTAACTCTTTTTGCCCAAAACAAAGGGGATAATAGAAATAAATGGTAGTTTTTCCCCACTTCCATGACTGAAAAGTGCAGCAGAAATCAGTTTACTGTAAATTTTTAAATAGTCATCTTTAGCCCTAACTTCAGAAACTGACTGGACTGATGGACTTTTTTTGTGGAAAAAAAACACAGACGGTACAGCATTGTGTTTAAAGAAATTACCATTTTGCTGCATACAACACATTTTCTGCAGTCTTGTTCATAATTATGTCAACCCCTAAAATATTTTAATACCAATAATTTTAGTAAAGTAGGCCATTCATCTAGTGTAGCAATGTAGCAGAATGTGCACTAAATGCCAAACGTGCTAACTTCTCTGTACTTGTTAATGCTAAATGTGATGCCCTGTAGGCTATGCACAGTAACATTAGGAATAGATTACCTGTCAGGAATATGTATGGCATATTCAAATAAGCACCGTGCATATTTTAAAACTGATATGATATGAATCCATGTAGACCAATTTTAATAGTTCAAAATGAGTCATAATTCTTGTTAACAATACAGTTATTTTTAAAATTTGCAGTGATGCTGGTACTTTTTTATTTTCCTTATTGAAATTAAATGGTACGCCTTAGGTGGATCATTCATCACTGTTAAAGGGACTTGCCTTCTGTTGAAAAGTTGTTGAATTTCCATCCATGTATCATGCATTTTCTGTGGTATTAATAGATGTTGTTTCTTTGCATACCTTTATGTAAGCATATGTTGTAAATATATAAATATATGTGTTTGATTTTAGCTTTGTAGTACAACTACAGCTCTTATGAAATTATTCATATCAATTTGTCCTGTTAAATTCATAACAACATACAGTACCTGCTCCCCATCTTTTAATCATTAGAATGTGGGATACATTTATTTCCTTAATTTACAGTACTGACACACATTTTGAAATATAACATTGACTTGTGAATACATGTTTATATGAAGCTACTATTTTTGCATTTTAATATATAGTATATAACTTTAACTATAACACCTATTTAGTTTTACTGGATATGGAATCTATAGCAACAATTTAATGCATCACAAAATACTTTATGTATTTGGTGGATGCCAAAGAGATCAGGTATGTTTTAGAGAGGAGTCAGATATGGTAAAGTAGTTAAACTCTTTCAGTACTCTTGGGAGGCTATTTCAGAGCAAAGGAGAGTAAAGTAAAACAAGAAGGCTCCCACCAGCAGAGCAATGATCGGTGGAGAGGATGCAGAGGAGGGCATGTAGTGTGGAGCATAGGGGCAGATCTGAATGGGAAGGGATACAGTGAGGAACTGAATCAGAGTGAATGTCATGTTTTTCCTTTTAGACTGTGAGACAGCAGAGCTGTGGGCTTTTTGAAGTTTGAGTAGAAGTGTAGAGGAAAGTTCCAAGAGATAGAAGCTATATTAATTTGCTGCTTACTGTCTGTAATATATTGTGCACTTTATTATGTTGTATTATGTTGCTACTTATTGTATGTTGCAGTTGTCTTGGCTTACTGTTTCTCCTACTGTCCCTGTTTATGGCAGAAAAAAGGCATTTATTGTCTAGTGCATCTACCAGGTTAACAAAACCTGCATAAATAAATAAATCATCAAGAGAGCAGGGGGCAAATATGAAAATAAGGGTTTTAGTTGAGGAGCAGTTAAAGGAACAGTACATGTGTAGAAGAAAACTGCAAAAACAATAAACTAAGGATAGTCAAGATGCACAAAGTGGACAAGCAAGGTTTAAAGGGAATGTGTGCAATTCCATTTATAATTAGTTTAACAGTTCCAATAGTTATCCACCAGTTGGGTTGCTTGACTAGATTTAGCAAATAACTTCAGTAAAATATTGAGAAATATTTTTCTTAAGTAGGGATATAGAAGAATCCAATTTGTGAACATGAAGAATGTTGTGATGATGTAACTATCTGACCAGTCTTAACAGTGTGCAGTTCAGCAGATGAGAACAATTGGGGTGTGCTGACAGGGATCCTATTATAGGCAATTTGAAAGGAAAGCACTAGTTAAGGCCATTTGGCATAAGGAAGCAGACTTCTTGCTGATGTTTGAGAGTAGATCTATTGGAAGGAAGTTGGAAAAATTGTCCAGTGAATTGTAGACTATTTTTGAGTGTCCCATCACCACTGCCTGCCTCCCTGCTCAAAAATATCCCCTTAGAGATTGCACATAAATAAGCCTAATGTGTGATCTGTATGTTGTAAAGTGCATTCACATCAGGTAGGCATGTCAAACAAATTTAACTACACTGGTGAAGTTGATATGAAGTCTGGATCTTTGTGTTACATGTAGCAAAATGAAATTCCTGACTACAACCCCAACTTTGAATGGCAAAGATCTTTTTTTAAATCTTTCCACCCCACCCACTATGACATACTGTGAACACCCCGCTCCCACAACCCAAACCCTTTAGCATTACATACGCCCATCCCTCCATCCTCTAGCACCCTACTTCCCTCCTCCACTCCAGTCCCTGCAAAGATTTTTTTTGTTAGGCTTATAGCCCTTGCTCCCCACCCATGATGCATTAGTACTGCATACCACCACACTCCTCCCCACTCTGCTACCCACTAGTACCCTTCCTCCCTCCTCCCCCTGCAGTTCTGGTAAAGGTTTTTGTTTATTATAAGGCTTATTGCTCTTCCCTCCACCCATAGCACATCAGTACTACACATCACCACCCTCCTCCTGCACCCAGACCCTGTTCTGGAATCACAGACTAGCCAATCTCTACCCTACCACCCTTTAACACCAAACTTCCCCCTACCCCTCAAGCCCCAAAGTAAAGGAAGCACAGACTTCAAATAAATCTGCAAACAAAAAGAAAAACAGCCAGTGCTGGAGTGAGATGTCTTTACTATCTTCAGTGTCCTGCTGCAGAATTAATAAATGAATACTGACTTTCTCACCTATAGTAACACCTGATTGTCAGAGAGTGGCCAATCAGGTGATACTATAGGTCAGACATCATTCATTCATTGAATGGTGCATGATGGTTTTCTACTTTGCAAGTACCATCTGCTGGCATATCCTTTGTTTTTATGGGACTTGTGGTGGAGGAGGCAGGTTGGGTTAGAGGGTGGAGGGTGGGGATGTTCATTATTGAGGACAGGGTCAGGGTGAAGGAAAGGGGATATGTGATGTGTTCACATGGGTAGGGTAATGACTATGGTTTAAATACTGGCAGCTCAGCATTTATGAAATTGACAAATAATCAGACTACCATTGTTGGCACAGTGCTGGGATGATAAGAAAGGTTGGTTCTAGAGTGTGGTAGGGTGGGGGGACACAGTTAAAAATTGTCAGGGTGATGGAAGGAGGTGATCTGTTTGGCACAGTGGGTGGATGTTTCTTATTAAATGCATGTTTTTAAACAGAATCACTTTGTGTTAGTTTTCACCAGCAAAGTGCTGCTTCACCCAATGAGAACTACGCATACTGGTAGTGGCACTTCACTGACACTTTTGTCATTGAAGTGCCACTATGCATAGTTTTTAATCAGGGGAAGGTGGGCACTTCACCAGGTGAAAACTATTCAAAGTGAATCCCCCAGCAAAGAAAAAATGGGGAAAAATTCACTAAATGAATTTACCCAACTTTGCACATTTCTAGTGGTAGAACACATTATTGTTCCCTTTATGGCACACTAAATTGGGACCCTTTTCAGTTAGGAGGTGAAGACATTTTTTTATATTTGGATTTATAAATCTGTATTAGGATTTTGCCCACTTATGGAAAATGTGGTTTTAAATGTAATATCCAAGTCCATGGAATAAACTATAGTTTAAATTGCTATTGAAAAAAATTAGTACATCTGCCTTCATTAAAAAACATGGTAGACTTAAATCTTACAACTACTTGCACATGTAATTGAAAGTGTTATATGATAAGCTTTTATTCTTCATGCTCAAGTAACTTGATATTTGGTATTTGTTGTATAAATGTATGTTTATATTGCTATGGTAAGTTTATGGAATTTGGTGATTTCCAGAATGACTTTGCTAAATAGTACTAACTCAGTGGTATTTTATTAGTGAAATAAAGCAAATCCATTTCATCAATCAGTAAAGAAAAACGAGGCTGATAAAATAAAATTTTAAATTATCATATTTCAGAAAGTAGCCATGATTGTCCATGATCTGACTATGGTTTTCAGGATCTTTACTTGCTAATTGCTCTCATGGGCTGGTTTCTAATTAAGATATTAAATATAATTATTCTATACTGTGTCCTGTTTAAGATTATATTATGGATGGTATCCTGGTTAAAATGTAAATATAGTCATTATTATAATGCTAGTTCCATCATGTAAACTAATTGTGATATAGACTGTAAAAACTGTATGACATGGTAACAGTTGCTATTTAGCCCCATTTTAAGATGTGTCCACCAGCCCTTTACAGGGATCTAGAAAATCTGAAAAGATGTTAAAGGTAACAGCCCAAAGTCTGAAGCTCAGATTGAAAGATACAGATCTCTTTTGATTTATTTTACTCGATTGAGCCTCCTTTAGTTATTCCATCTCATATTTCTGGACCTTACTGCAAATGACAGCTACCTAGATTTTGGTTTTTACTTAAAAATAAGTCCCCCAAAATATATACAAATTGTAATTCATAAAACCTCTGGCTTATCAGTGAACCATGTTTAGTAATGACATTCTCTGGTTTTGTCTGCTATTCTTGGTCAAATATGCTATATATAACATTTTTCAAATGGCTCCACAATCTATGGTGTATCCCAATATGTTTCTCTGAATCTTCTGGACACACCATTGTCAACCAAGGACCATCCATGTTTGACTATGGCTTGTCTTTGGTCATAAGAACATAGTGTGTTAACAAAATTTGCATAATATATTTGCATATCAGTATGCAGAATTTGACACTTTAATATTATTCTCAGTCTTCCCTAATGACTTTCCCTCTGCCTGTGCCAACTAGCATATTCACATGCATGCATATGACACATTCCTTTACACCTCAGGTCCCAGAATGGCTTTTGTGGAAGTTTCACTCCTGTATGACTTTGTGCTGGTTCCAGGCCAACCAGCTAAGGGTTTACACACACAAAAAAAAATCTGTGTCTATGTCCTTTGGTACTAGCCAGAAATTGTTCCAGTTCACCTCCCTCCTCATTTTATCCATGCTAGATGGCTCCCCGCTTGAGACTTTCCCAACCATCAAGTACCTCAGTGTGTGGTTAGATGGCAGGCTTGACTTCTCGGCTCACATTGATACCATCTATAGCAAGCTCTGCCCCCAACTTGGTGCCCTGTACTGCAATAAGGATTGCCTCTCTCCACTTAGTCAGCAGAATGGTTCTCCTGGTCTTCAGTTGTGTGAATGTGCTATATGACACCATCCCATCTATTTCACTGGCCAGAATGGACACCCTCTGTGATGCCTTCTGTCACTTTACTACAAACTACCCCACTAGCACTCACCACTGCTCCCTTTGCTCCTCCCTGTCCCTCCTCCAGCTCCATACACATTGCCAGCTACACGGTGCCTCCTTCATCTCTAAATACTGGCTTGGGTTCCTCCCCTCTTGCTTGTCCCATCTCATCCCCCCATCTCGTTCCCTCCTACTTCTTGCACTTCAGGGTTCTGTGCTCTTTCTCCCTTCTCTACCCACTCACCTCAGCTGGAAAATCTGCCTTGTCATACCATCTTCCCTATCTCTGAAATCAGCTACCTTCCTCCATATGTCTCTCTCTCTCCTTTAGATGCCAACTAAAACTTCTCCCTCCTCCCCCTTGTTCCTGCCAACTCTCTTCTTGAACCCTTCCTTACCTCTCTGGACCCTGTCTATGAGTACTGGTTCAGCATCCCATCATCTGGGCTCTGCCACACATTTTGAATTTACCTTATTAGTATGCTTGTTTTGAATCAGCATGCTATTCATTGGGCAACATGTAGTTTTTGGCATTACTGTCTGTACTGTACTTCGACTTATGCACTTTGTCATTGTTTTTGTAATTATGATTATCAGCCTGATTTTTATTTCTTTGTAACTGTGCTTCCTCTTCCCTTCCACCAGGTCACACCTGGAAATGAGCCTTGGCTCAGTGTGACTCTCATGGTCACCAATTTTCAAATAACTAAATAAATAAATAAAATATAAATTAGCACAATAATGTGTTACAATTTATGAAGAGAAATATGGTTTGCACAAGGATATTTATTCTTTTAACATACAAAAAAAGAATTTTTAAAGCCACCTCATTGTAAAAATGTTTCATTTTATGGTGGCATTAACAGAAACTAGGCTATTCTTTTAGTTATGAATAATGATTGCTTCCATTACAAAAAAGAACACCACCATCAGTGCTCAGTTGATAAGTACTGCATTAACAAAAGCTATGTCAAAGATATGTGTGGATAAAACATATTCATTAGAGAATATTAAGGTTGTTGGAAAAATAAATGATCTGGGCTGTATGGAAATGTGTTTGATAATGCAGGGAACTTCTAGAATTAACCACCACGAATAACTACTGATGACCATGGCCAACTCGAATAATTCTCAGACTAGACTGACCATGGTCATCCATGGTCTGTCCCTGGGACATTGTGGTAATTGGTTGTCCATGGATATACATGGTAAAAACAATGGCCAAATCATGAATGACCATGGTCACTGACCATGTATCACCATGTTCTAACCCTGTACAGCCGCAGTTTAGCCACAATAATAAGTATGGGACAATTAAGCAATAATGCACAGCAGGGTGTGAGTTATTGTGACATTTACCCATGCCTTGTGTGGCTGTGGTATGTCAAAAGGCTGATGGGTGAGTGACTTCAGTCACTTGAGAAGTGGGTAAATCCCACAATTACCCACATCCTGGAATGCCTTCTTGCAATTATACCATAGACACTTTAAAATTAGTTAATAATTTGTTAGAAAAGATATCAAATACATTTTAAAATAAATAAAAGGATACAGCGGCTGCAGGGCAGCCCTAAGAGGAAAGGTTGAAAGACCTCAACATGTACTCCTTAAGCTTGGGGGACATGATTGAGACATTTAAATAATTCCCAGGTGATAAACAAGGTGGCGTGCAGGGAGCTTTTTAAGTTGAGTACAAATGTGGCTACAAGAGGGAACATGGTAAAGTTAGTGGGTAGAAGTTTCAAGAAGGGGGAAAGGAAGCATTTCTTCACAGATAGGGTGGTGGATAGCTAGAACAGTAGGGAGGTGGTGGGATTACAAACAGTGTGTATGGGACAGGTGCATGCGTAACATTAAAAGGAAGAATCAACCATAGAGGGTGGGTGAAGCTGGGAGCTGCATAGGATCCCTTGCCACCACAGTATGCTTAGGGTAGACTAGAAGGGCCATGTGGCCATTTTCTGCCAACAAAATCTATTTTCTAAGCTTCTTACAGAAATAGCATTAAGAAATAAATGTATAAGAATAGTAAAATGTACTGATGTACAAGTTCTTAAGCCAGTCTTCAGTACCAAAAGCCAACATAAGCAGATAACACTTTAGGTCCTTCTTAAATGCCTTTACCAAGTGGGATTTCCTGGATGGACGTTGGCCTATTCCTGCCAGCAGTGTCTATGTTCCTGTGTTTCTGTATATGGCAAGATCCACACAAACAGATGATATGATACCTTTTAATGGACCAACAGAGTTGTTACAAAAGAAAACAGGTGCTTTTAGCTTTCGGATTATATAGAATGGTAAGGAGTTTCAAATGGATGGGGCTACAATTGAGAATGCTCAATCACCAGATAGTTTGAGATGAGACCTCTGGATGGCCAGTAACCATTTTGCAGTGGAGCCAAGTGGGTGGCTGGCAGTATGTCATGCCAAGAGTTCTTTAAAGACGTGCATCCATGTTCCCATAATTGCAACACCTATAGACCTGGAAGTTTTTCCTGTACTGTTTAAGTCCTGAACAAATCTCATTGCATATTTCTTAAGAATGTGATCTAGAAACTTGATACAAAAGGACCCCTTGATGCTGTGTACATGACAACAAACAAAGCATTTTTTGCTACTGCTTCACATACTATGATTGTTAATAAAATGTAAAACCTAGGTATGGCCAGTTGAGTAATGCAATGGGTTAGAAACTGACTGCTGAAAGAATAGAAACATAGAAACATAGAATTTGATGGCAGATAAGGACCGCTTGGCCCACCCAGTCTGCCCATTTCCCTACCTAATGGATAAGCTGCAGATCCTAGTTAACCAGCAGCCTACTTCTTCCTACCCCAACCCCCTTGAATTGCCTTATGACTGTCCCATGCATGCTTGAATTCCACCACTGTTTTTGACTCCACAACCTCCTCCGGAAGGCTGTTCCATGCATCCATAACCTTCTCTGTGAAAAATACTTCTAAATTACCCTGAGCCGCCCTCTCTATTTTCAAATTGTGCCCCTTGTTCTTGCACACCTCTTTTTTGAAAGATGCTACCTCTTGGACTTTGTTGATTCCCTTGAGGTACTTGAAAGTTTCTATCATGTCCCCCTCTCCCTCCTTTCCTCGAGGCTATACATATTAAGCTCCTTAAGTCTCTTCATATGTCTTCCGTGCACACCCTGCACCATTTTAGTTGCCCTCCTCTGGACAGCTTCCATCCTGTCTATGTCTTTGCGGAGATTGGGTCTCCAGAACTGCACACAGTACTCCTGATGGGGTCTCACCAGCTGTCTGTACAGAGGGATAATAACTTCCTGTTTTCTACTGGTGATGCCTCTCCCTATGCATCCCAGTATCACCCCAGCCATCCTTGCTGCCCTGTCACATTGCTTGCCCACCTTTAGGTCATCTGATATGACTACCCCAGGTCCCTTTCCATTTCTGTTGTTGTTAGTACCTCACCCCCCATTGTGTACACTTTCTCTGGGTTTTTGTTTCCCAGGTGCATTACCTTGCACTTCTTAGCATTAAATCTAAGCTGCCATACATTTGACCATTCCTCTAACCTTGCCAAGTCCCTTCTCATCCTTTCCACCCCACCTTGTGCATCAACTCTGTTGCAGATCTTTGTGTCATCTGCAAAGAGACATACTTTTCCTTCCAGTCCCTCTGCAATGTTGCTTATAAAGACATTGAAGAGGACCGGTCTCAATACTGAACCCTGCGGTACCCCACTAGTAACCCCCCTTTCTTCAGAGTGGACTCCATTTACTATTACTCTCTGTGTCCTATTCTCCAGCCAATTCTTTACCCAGGTTGTCATCTTGGGACCCACTCCCAGGCTGGCTAACTTGTATATTAATCTTTTGTGTGGGACTGTGTCAAATGCCTTGCTAAAGTCTAGGTAGGCCATGTCCACAGCCCCTCCCTGATCTACTACTTTGGTCACCCAGTCAAAGAAATCTATCGGATTTGTCTGGCATGACCTTCTTGCTGTGAATCCATGCTGCCTTGGGTCCTGTGCCCCTCTGGCCTCTAGATACTCGACAATTTTTTCTTTCAGAAGTGATTCCATCATTTTCCCTACCACTGAGGTTAAACTAACAGTTCTGTAGTTTCTTGCTTCTGCCTTGCTCCCACTTTTGTGAAGGGGAATCACATCTGCCCTCCTCCAGTCCTCGGGTACCACCCCATCCTCCCATGATTTGTTAAAGAGGGTAGTCAGTGGTGTCACTAGTTCTACCCTTAGTTCTTTTAGAATTCTGGGATGAATCTCATCAGGCCCCATTGCTTTGTCCACCTTCAGTTTTAAGAGTTCTTTCAGAACCCTCTCTTCTATAAATGGGCTGGTATCAACTTCTGTATCCAGATTGTTTCTACTGTTTGTTTTAGGTACCTCCCCCTCTTCCTTTGTAAATACTGAGGAAAAATATTTGTTTAGTATCTCTGCCTTTTCACAGTCACCCTCTGCCCACCCTCCCTCCCTTTATTAAGCCTTACTATCCCTCCTTGGTCTTCCTATGCTCCTGATGTACCTATAAAGGTTTTATCCCCCTTCTTAACTGAGTTAGCTATCTTTTCCTCAGTTTGGGCCTTTGCTGTTCTGACTGCCTTCCCAGCTTCCTTTTGCTTTAACTGATACAGTTCTCTGTCCTGCTCCTTCTGTGATTCCTTGTACTTCCTGAATGCTTTCTTTTTCTCTTGAACCTTCACTGCCACTTCCTTTGAGAACCATAGTGGTTTCTTACATCGTTTTGTTTTGTTTATTTGCTTCACAGAAAGGCTTGTTACCTCTGTGATGGCATTTTTTATTATTCCTCATTGTTCTTCCACCCCTCCTTCCTGCCCATTTGCTAGTGCATTCTTTAGGCACTCACCCATTTTGGCAAAGTCAGCCCTCCTAAAGTCCAGTAGTTTTGCCTTTGTATGGCTTAACTCTATTGCTGTGTTTATTGTGAACCGTACTGTTCGATGGTCGCTAGTTCCCAGATGGCTACCCACTTCTACATCTGTGATCCTCTCTTCATCTCCATTTGAGAGAACCAGGTCTAAGATTGCTCCCTCTCGAGTGGGCTCCAATACTAGTTGTCTAAGGCATGCCCCCTGTAGGATATCGAGAATAACCCCACTCTTCGAAGTGTCTGCTGCAACTGCACTCCAGTTAACATCTGGCATATTCAGATCACCCATCAGCAATATCTCCCCTTTTTCTGCCATTCTAAGTATACTTTCAATCATTTCCTTGTCCATTTCCTCTCCCTGAGAAGGGGGTCTGTATACAACCCCTGTGCGGATTGTGGTGCCATTGCCGGTCTCCAAATTTACCCACAGTGCTTCTTCTCCTCCCTGTTTTCCCTTTTGTTCTGTTGCTTTGATTCCTTCCCTTATGTAAAGAGCTACTCCTCCTCCTCTTTTACACTCCCTGTCCCTCCTGTAGATAGTGTATCCTGGTATGTTTACGTCCCAGTCATGGTTTTGTGTGTACCATGTTTCTGTGACTATATGAAGGGAAGTTGTCATTAATGACAAGCCATCAACAAGAAAACAAGTGGCCTGCGGGGGTCCCATAGTGTCTGAAGTGTCTGTCATTAGAACAGCACTGCTCTAGTATATTGATAAGTGACCTGGAGACTGACACCAGTAGATGGGTTGCCACAACTGTCAACTAGAGATGTGTCAAAGTAAATATTTGCAGGCAAAATTCATGCAAAGTGGAGCCTCCCCTAGCCCGCCAAACTTCACTTTGCACGATTTGTATGAATTTCAATGCAAATTGTGCGAATTCGCCATGAAACACCAAATTCATGGGTGAAACTTTGCACTTCACAGCAAATTCATGCAATTCACGCTCTGCGAATTCTGTGAATTTCATGAATTCTGCTTCGTGAATTGCATGAAATTCACGAATTAATTTGCAGAGCAGATTTTTCAGACTTCGCCCATCTCAATTGTCAGCACCACCAAAATGGGAAGAGTGGTACCACAGGAAGAGATAAATGAGATGCAGGGAGACCTAGACAAGCTGGAGTGGGCAGAAAGGTTGTAAATGAATGTCAATGTAGAGAAATGCACTCTAGAAAGAAGAATTCTCAGAAACCATTGGGCAGACTAGATGGACCCCGGGCCCCCTCCTGCCATCTCTTTTCTATGTTTCTGTGAATTTACAAGCAAAATACTAATTTGTGATATTCACTATTCACAAAATGTGCTTCAAATCAATTATCACAAATTTCTGATTACCAAGGGAATTACATGGTACCCTTGGTAGTAGAATGGATGGGGTATCCCTATAGTGTAAGCCCCCTATCATCTGAGAGGGGCTTAATGCTCACCTTAGGGTCTCCCTCCTCCTCCTTTCCCAGGGTAGGGTCTTACTAAGGTACCCTGGGAGAGTGTCATTTCTGCTGGCTGCCACTAGGGGGGCAGCAGAGGTTGACAAGGTATATAAGCAGGTAGGAAGGAACTGAGAGGGGGGGAGATGGGAGGATGGGCAGGAGGAGAGGAGGCTGTCAGGCTCTGCTAGGGCAGTTTTAGGGGAGGGGGCCCCCCCCTCTCATGGGCAGGGTGTCCATGCAGCGCCGAGGCACCGGGAACGGAGTGGGTCTCTGCTGGGGTGGCAATAGGCAGCATTAATTGGCATCATTTGGGGTCCTGGGTCTCCAGGAGGCTGGGGTGGTGAGAGGATGGAGGAAGGTTAGGCCTTAGGGGATGTTTGGGGGAACTCTGGTAAGGAGTTTGGATACCTCAGTTGTCAGGGCTATGAGAGCTGTGGCAGGGCTCTCACAGAAGGTGAGCTGTTGGCAGTGGCTCCCCTTTTCTTACATGGAAGGGCAGCCCAGGGGGTTTGAGAGGGGGCCCGGGTGGGGCAGGCTGTACCCCTGTAAGGGCCTGTGTGGAGGGATAGGCCTCTGGGCTGCCAGACTTTGCTGAGTGGGCCACGGAGTGCCCTAGAAGTCTCCTCTGGGCTGGCTGCTCAGCTCGAGCATGGGAAGGTTGGATGGGAGACAGTTCTAATGGCTGCAGTATTTAGGCCATCCAGGTGCATCTTTATCTGGGAGCCTGTTTATTGCATCTGGAGAAGGGTGCAGGGGTTCCATCAGTTTTTCAGTGCCCGTCGGGGCAGTTCGCTATTAGAGGGGTGCTTACTGTGTGGAGGTAGAGTAACTGCTATTTGGGATTTCTGAGCTGCGGGATCTGGGACCAAGTGAATCAGGAACTGGGTGTGAGAGAAGCCCTTCGCTTCTTGTGTACAGAATGGACATAGAAGAAAAAATGCTGGGCTGGTACTTATCCATGCCAGGGAGTCTGGGTGCACCTCGCTTCTGGAAGCTTACCATTCTAGTTTCATGAGATTTATGCTGTATGTGGTGTGGTATGAACATCTTTGCCTTTGGTATCCCTGCCATGTTCCTCTCCCTGACAGTGTACAAAAGTTAGTATCATGAAGCTGTATATCTTTAGTTTTAAGCAACTGAGCCCCCGAGCCCCCTTAAGGTCATGGAGGGGGGGTTGAGTCCAGGAGAATAAATTAGGTTTGTTTGGAAAGTTGGGCTGAGTGTGATTTAACTTATTTCAATCTCTAATGAAATCACGTCTTAGTTTTAGAAAATGCCAGAGTCTTTTTTCCCCAGGGCGATTTGAGAAGTTTCCTGAAGATTCTAGGAACACTGAGCCAGTGGGTGGATCTGTAACCATCGGTAATGAATTATTGGGTACTACCCTTCTGGACAATCGGGGTGGGGTGGGGGGCAGGGGCCTGCATCTGCCTGGTAAGATCCACTTTTATTAGTTTTCCTCAAAACTGTTTCAGGAGCCTTTTAGAGGAGCATCTGTGATGTAGCCCCCCCCCCTCCTTGGGAACATCTGCCCCTAGACATGATGGGGAGGGGTGGGTTATACTATAAATTAGTGAATGTTTGCACAGTTTGCATGTTGTTTTCTACTTGTGAAGTGGGAGAGGGCAAGCCTTACAGTATGGGCTTATTCTCTTGCAGTCTGACTTTCACTTCTTATGTTACATAAGAATAATCGCAGATGAAATCATTTGAAATGCAAGAAATGAACTG
The DNA here is from genome assembly GCA_016271365.2 of Neoceratodus forsteri. NCBI lineage: Eukaryota > Metazoa > Chordata > Ceratodontiformes > Ceratodontidae > Neoceratodus > Neoceratodus forsteri. Next base: position 1,178,428,774 of record CM057450.1, on the reverse strand, counting down.
CATGCCCTTATAAAAGGTAGCATTTTATGCCACCCCTTTAAAACTTCAATTTAGAGCACATTCCAGAGGAATGAAATGGAGATCATCCCACAGACCGGGGATGGCTGCAGCCAAAGCAAGATTATCCACCAACTTCAAATGAGATAAGGGGACCACAAGGTGGCCCTAGATCTGTGAATGTTGAAAATATAGCCAGCAGTATAATGAGTCTTAATTTGAAAAGTGCCATTACCAAAATGTAAAACTTTGTGAACAGCCTGCCTTTGTGAGACTTGACTAATTAAGGTTGTTAGGAACATAGGTACAGAGGAATCATAAGTCCTATTTTAAGCCCTCTTATTATTTTCATTTTTCTTCTTTTCACTCTTTCCAGTCACTGAATGTCTGCCTTATAATGGTGTGACCAGAACTGCCAACAGTTTTCCAAGTGAGACCTAACCATGGCGTGATAAAGTGGCATCCCTTTTATTGATATTTCTCCTTATGCAACCCAAGATTCTGTTGCACTTCATAACAACTTGCTCACACTAGCTGGAATGTGTAAGATCATTTGATACACTGATGCCCAAGTCTCTTTTGCTATTTGATTTTTTAACTCTGTACCACCCATACAATATGCCTCTCTTGGATTATTATGACCAAAGTGCATTACTGCACACTTATTGATATTGTGTCTCATTTTACTTTCTTTGGCCCAGCTATCAAGTTTGGCCAGTTATTCTCTGAACTTTGCTATTATGGCATGTGTGCCCACTGTATGTCCAGCCTTCACATCATCAGCAAATTTTGCCATCCACCCTCCTTTGCTGATCAATATTGTAAATATATAGATATTAAACAAAGAAGGACCCAAAACAGATCTGTCTAGGATACTGCCGGTCACCTTAACCTAGTTTTAAATTATAAACATTTATTATAATGTATGGTAAGTGGCTATTAACCACCACAACCAGCAGTCGCACAGTTATGACACTGTTCAGAATTTTCAATGCTGTTAAGCACACTTCAGAACGTCCAAGCAGTGGCATAACATAAAGGAATGCATGAATGCGGCAAGATTCCGACCCCATAGATCGTGACCGCCAGTCTCGGTAAACAATTCAAAGCACATTCCATTAGCAGCAGTTTACGTTTACCGAGACTAGCGATTGAAATGGCAGCAGTAAATATAAGCATGAGTGACTTCTCCGACTGTAGACACTTCATTGATGAGCAAGAGAACAAACGCACCACTAAAAAAAGAGTCAGACATACAATTGTTAAAATCTTACCTTGCTGATGTGGAGGAGCAGTGTCCCATCATTGAAATGCCTGTAGGTGATCTTGACATTCATCTAGCAGAATTCATCTACAAAATTAAATGTAATGATGGTTCAGATTATGAGCTAAGTACACTAAGGGGCATCTTGGGCAGCATAGACAGATATCTTATTAAAAATAAATATGGACATGCCATTTTCCATGGTAACACCTCTGATTTCAAAGAAACACTTGCAACATTAGCTGCCAAGCAGAAATTCATAAAGAAACAGGGTAAAAACAGGAAACCTAACAGGGCTGATGCTTTAACATCCACTGACATAGATAAACTGTACCAGACTCGAACCTTTGGCCTCCACAGCCCAACTGCTCTCATGAACATGATTTTCTTTAACAATGGGCTATATTTCACACTATGAACAGCAGAGCATTACAGCCTCCAATGGTTTGATTTGAGCTTGCTCAAAGATACAGATGGTCAGGAGTACACAGCATATGCTGAGAGGCAGACAAAAACGCGTACCGAAGAAAATCCTAGGGATACACATATAGTCAAGCCAAGAATGCATGAGAACTCAGCTTTCCCAGAAAGAGACCCAATCACTACTTACAAATTATACAGGCAGCAGAGGCCACCATCTATGTTAACCCCCAATGCCCCATTCTACTTAACCTCAAACATAAACTTTAATCCAAGCACCTCCCTTTGGTTCAGAAGTATGTCACTGGGAGAGAACAAAATGTGTTCTATAATGAATTCAATCAAGAACTCATCAGGGCTCCCTACTTAAAAGTGCATAATGAACCATTCTACCCACAAGACCTCCATTCAATGCCTTGTTGACAGTGACATACCCCCTACTGAAGTCCAGCAAGTCTCTGGACACAAGTCGCTTCAGTCAACAAGTAATTACAGCTACTTTAGTGCTGCCAAACAGAAACTGATCTCAACTATTTTCAGCGCTCAAAGTCACTCTGACAACACTCTTCCCACTGCCAGTACCTCTGCTGCTTCAATGTCAATCACCCAAACTGAGCTTTCAACAGTCCTACAGTAGATGTAAGAAACCCTCTCAGCGATCTTGGAATAAATTTCAACCTTTTTGGAGCCAGAATAACAATAAATTTGCACAATCACTATGGGCCACAAAAGAGACATAGATTGGCAGTAATCAGTGACTCCTCATCGGATGAAAATTAGTAAGTGAAAGCATTTTAGTAAAATATTAAAAAATTGTTAGTTTATCTTAGCTGATGGCTCATAACCTTTCTATTTTGTGTGCTCCTTGTAGATTACTTTGCTTAGATTGTGATCTGCAGGATGTGAACTTCACCTCGTATCCTCATTTGTTTGGGCCCCAGAAGAAGATGCAGCATCGTATCCCATAATCCTTAGGATTTCCTGACCACGCAACCACCAATGACAAATTGGATTTTTTTGTTGTTTTTAAAATCGTTTTTAAAATCGTAACCCTTGAACTTGGCATAGAAATGGACTATCTCCTTAAAAAAAATTTAAAAGTTGATTATTTTTTCATATTTTCAATGTGTTTTTTTAATGTGGTGGCATCTTATTCAATCAATATGATTCACCGCTCCCTGATTAGGCACACGGACAGTTTTGTCCCACCCAAATCAGACCATGGCTATGCCTATTGGGAAAATAGAGGCCTCACCACATTTCAACAACTTTTAGCCCAGACAGGATGCCTCCCTTTGCCACTCTTAAGGAATGCTTCTCACTCCGCAGGGAAGATTTCTATAGGTTCCTCCAGACGTGACATTTCATCACCATGGATGAAAACCTTCTAAGGATACATAGGGACTTAACACCCCTAGAGTCGTGTTGGTGGGACTCAATCAGAATTAGAGACAAATTAAGATATCTATCCATATTATACACAAGCAATAACACACAATGAGGTGTGGGTTATGTGCTGATAAGAGCACGCCCAGTGGTGTACTTTGGCATGAGGCACTTACGCCGAGTGCCTTATGCCCCGGGCATGCTCGTGTCAGCATGTAACCCACACCTCAAAGTGTGTTATTGCGCCTATAAAATGGGTCCCTGGTAAAGAAGTGAACGTGAAAAAAAAATGCATTGACATTTTTCATAACATTAGTAAAAATATGATATCTGGACAAAAAGATGAAGTAGTCCCTGTGTTGGAATGCAGCAGAGCAGGTTACCTTGTCATTGTGTCTATAGTACCCACCCAGTTACTGTGTCTGTTTGCAGAAGCCACCAAGACAAACTGTTAAAAGCACTTTTTGTTTTTAAATATGATTCTTACTTTTGTACAGATAGTTTGGCTAGAGGCATCGGGACACAGTGCATGGAGGTGGGCTGACATATCATGTCTGTGTTTTGTTGCCCAACTGTGAAGATGCAGACAGTATTTCTGTATATTATTTTCTTTATTTTAACATTTCTTTGGTTAAAATGTCTTTATTTGCTTTGATTTATGTGAAACAGTTGGCTGACTGGGAGCAAGCATGTCTCTCAGGAGCCGCCGTACATGGACGTTTCCTGGTTCGCATTTGTTAACGCTATAGCCAGACATTTGCTGCTTCAGATTTGTTAACATTAAAACGTTTAAATGTAGTATTTCTTTTTGAAAAATACAGTTTCTTCAATTTTGGAGGGCACTAATGCGTTGCATGTTTAGTGGGCAGGGAGATGTCTCGGTGACCAGGAATGTAGTTGTTGTGACCGGAGCTGCAGATAGCGGGCATCAACGTAACGTGTGAAAAGAAACAGCAAATAAGGTCAGAAAAACATTTTTTATTGACAGAAAAGCTGATGCGAACTGTAGATGGTGGCACGAGTGAGGGATGTTGTTTTGTGGAATGGGGCACTGCCTTTGAAAGCAGTTTGTAGTTCAGGCAGGTTATTGATATTTGCTGTGGTCAGTTCAGTTGGGGAAGAAAAGTGCCGGTTGGCATAGATATCGGCTGATAAGGACACGGGTGAAAGGTCCTTTCAGCCAAAGGATTTTTTTGACCCATTTTATAAACAGTCTTAACACACCAAGGAGAGACCACTGTATTAGATGAAATATGGATAAGGTGGGAAACAAAAGAAATTTTAAGGAAAGTCTAGAAACGCAGACTTCAAAGAGGCAAGCAAGTTACCTCAGCCACAGTGTGGCGAGAATTTAACTGGAAAATACTTACACATTTTTTCAGAACTCCAGAGATCACAACACATTTTAACCCACAGGCCTCACCAGCCTGTTGGCACCTATGTGGGACACCAATAGGCACACACTATCACATATTCTGGGGATGCAGTAAGCTGAAGACATTTTGGTACCACGTACATACTGTGATGAAACAGGTGGGGGTTTCCATTCCATTTACTTTCCAGGATTTAGTGTTAGGTCTCCTAACTTTATCCACCAAAAAAAGAAAAATAGTGGAGCTTTGCCAGATCCTAAGGGTTGCTGCCTTGAAATGCATCTCGACCAAATGGCTAACACAGGAACCCCCTTCCTTGGCTCAGTGGGTACTGAAGGCAGAGGAAAGAGAATGCTTAGAGAACATCACCTATACAATACATCTTAGAAAAGAGAAATTCCAGGACCTTTGGCAGCCCTGGCAGGTCTGGAGGGAAAACTGGGGAAATGCGGATGAGTATGAGGGAAAGGCAGGAGCTGTGGAATAAGGTGAAATAAACAGACTTTCTAGAGGCACTCCCGAAGAGGGACAGTGTGGTTTTTGGAAATTCATGTTAATCACAGACACCTCTAGGTTCACTCGCTCAAGTATGAGGAGGAAAGGTTAGAATAAAATGCTCAATAATGTAAGATTATATATAACTCTGAAAGTAACATTAGTTACTGTGCAAATTAAAAAAATGTATTTTCTAGTTTTATTGTTAAGTTGAGTTTTGGTGAGATTCATCACAAAAGTTTATATGTGTGGAACAAAAACTATTCACATGGACATTGGGACAGAGACTAGATTTACACTGCATTGAACTGTGTCCATCCAACTAAAGCCTCAGGCTTGAAGCAGCGTACCATTCTCTTCTTTACCATTATTTTAGTATCAGGAACCTGTAAGCCATGGAGAAGAATTTGAACTGCAAAGTTATAAGAATGCATTTCATTACTTTAAAATATATCAAATCTGTAGAAGTATGCCTTTATTTAAGCTAATATGGATGAGCTGTTGTGTTACATTTTAAACCTACCATGAATAAAAGCTCAAGTTAAAAAAATACGATTCACCATTGAGTCAATAAATGTTACTGTGTAAAACGATTTTTTAGCAGATCTCTGGTAAGAGTTATCATAGATAGACATGATTTCTGAGCAAATAGAGGTTAAAAGATAATGGCTGTGAATCAGGTGATAACCACGCATGTAATCACCTATCGTGGTTGCTAGGGCAACAGTAAACCGCTCGAGCTACACTGTTGAGGTTTACCAAGTTGCCCTAGCAACCACTCGAGGTGATTACAGCGTGGTTATCACCCGATTCACAGCCATTATCCTCTATGTTATCCATAAGGACTGTATGGGTAAGTAAGAAATATTGTTAAAGGTTTAGCAAGCTCAACCCTGATTAATACACACAGATTTTGTCATATTTCTTATATATTTTTCCTAATTATGTTCATCCTTGTGCATGTGCAAGGTCCAGTCCAACAATCTCAGTGTTGTCTACTATATCAACAAGCGGGGGGGGGGAATGCATTCATACCCCCTTTGCAGGGAGGCCATCAGATTATGGTACTGGGCACTTAACCACAGTCTGGTTCTCTAGGCAGTCCACATCCCAGGTGTGCTAAACACCCTGGTGGACAGCCTCAGCAGGACGCAGTCTAGCATGCATGAATGGGAATTTCTCTCATCTATTGCAGAAGATCTGTTTGCCAGATGGGGATGTCCAGAGTTGGACCTTTTTGCATCCCCATTCAATGCAAAACTTCCCAGTTTCTTCTCTCTGGATACAGGGCCTGCAGTTTTCTGGCAAGGTTCATTGTCCCTCTCCTGGAGCAGGAGGTTCCTTTATGCCTTTCCTCCATTTCCTCTAATTTTAGAGGGTGCTAATCAAACTGCAGATGGAGGGAGCCAGAATTATCCTGGTTACACCCTTCTGGTCATGACAGATATGGTTTCCATTGCTGCAACAGTTAATGCAGGAACCTCTGGTCCCTCTGCCTCTCTTCAGGAATCTGCTGACACAGGCTCAGGGGACTGTGGTCCATCCCAATCTCAGGTCCCTTTGTCTGCATGTCTGGCTCCTGAAGACATAACCATTGTCTGGTTTGGGGTTTCTTAGACAGTGGCAGGTGTCCTTGTAGCAGCTCGGAAGACCTCCACTAGAGCTTTGTTATGTCATGAACTGGAAGAGGTTTGTCATCTGGGCTGCTAAACATCATCTTGACCCTTTCACTTGTCCAGTGAGCCCTATTCTGGACTGCCTAATATCTCTGCCAGACTTTGGTCTCCAGTACTCCTCTCTCAAGGTGAACTTTTCGACTATTTCTGCCATTCATGAGCCCATGGGCGGTTGTACCATGGCTCAGTTAGATATGTCCCATACCTTTCTCAGGGCCATTCTGCATCCTAAACCTCCAATCCATTCCTCTGTCCCAGCCTGGGATTTAAATTTTGTTTTGGAGAAGTTGACCCTGTCTCTGTTTGAGCCAGTGAGCTATGTGTTCTCTCTTAGAAAGCATTATTTTTGGTTGCTGTTACTTCTGCTTGAAGGATTTCCGAGCTTCAGGCTCTATAGTATGAGGAGCCTTATTTGATTTTTTACAAAGACTTTGCACACAAATCATAAGTTTATCCTCATGGTGGTGTCTGAATTTACCCTGAACCAATCTATCCACCTAACTTTATTTTTCTGAGCGTGTCAGTCCAGGGGAAGCACTGCTCCATACGTTAGACATGCGCAGAATTTTGAAGTGTTATCTGCTCTAAACTAAGGAATGCAGAAAGACGAAGTAGTGTTTTTGTTTCTTTTGCCCTAGGTAGAGAGGGTGTTTGGGTTTCTAAACAATGTTTGTCCAAATGGTTGGCACATTGTATTGTGTTCTGCTACAACAAGCATGGCAAAGAGTTGCCTGGCACGGTGAAAGCCCACTCCTCAAGGGGCATGGCACACTCTGTGGCCTGTTTCAAGGAGATCTCAGCTGCTGACATCTGCGCTGCTGCCACCTGGAGTACCAACCATACCTTCACTAAGCACTACAGTCTGGACATTGCCTCTAGAGCCTGAGCAGGATTTGGCTTGGCTGCTCTGTAGGGTCACCTGTCATAGGCTTTGGTTGGCCTTCCTCCCAGACTGTCCTGCTGGACATGTAGCTGCTTGAGACTCATTCCTACAATGTGACCTGATAACTGAGATACCCCTGAAGAAGATAGAACAGTTACATAAGAACCTACCATAGCAGTAGATCTTTGAGGGGATCTCGGTCATCAAGTCTGCCTTCCCTCCCACCATACCTCTCTTGTGGGGTTCTCTTCTCAGAAATGGCTTACTGGTGTACACAGCCTTTTTATTTTAGCCTGAGCACCTCTCTTTCTCTTCCCTCAGTCTCCCATTGCATGAATTTGCTCCCTTAGTCTCCAGAGGAAAGAACTAAGGTGGGAGCGGGGCCACTCATGCCTTTATAGGGTTGGTGAAGTTGGCAGGTGACATTGGCATGGGCAGCCCCAGTGGGACTTCTTGAAAATCCTCCATGTGGATCCTGCTTTACCGATGGTGAAGTTCCAATGGTGAGATCTGATGACTGAGATCCCCCTCAAAGATCTACTGTTACAGTAGGTTCTTATGTAACTGTTCCTTGTCAAGCTGTGTTGTGGTGTTGTAATTTGGTGTTTTATCTTTAAATGGGCAGTTTTAGGACATTTGCATACAGCAGAGCCAGCCATGATTCAGTGCAATAGCTTTCAGTAAATTACATCACAAAATACTGCATGACAGAAGGGCTTAACTGCAATTGAATTACACTGTTTTCTGCAGTATACTGCAGCATTTTGTGATACACTGCAGCATTACTGCTTTACATCCTGGCTGGTGTAAATGTGCATCAGATAAGCAGCAGGGATTAGGTAATAGACAGACTGCTTCACTAGTTGTGTGTGGTTGCACTGTAGCGAGTAGCTTATGGTGGCATAGTTATAGTTGGTCCTGTTACTTTAAATGGATTTGCTGAGTTTTTGCTTCCTTTGCCTTTCATATGATCTGTGAGTGTGAGCTGAAAGCTTCGGCTGCTGATTAGGTTGGAGATGCAATGTGAGCTGTTTTAGGTGCACTGTAGTGTAAATGATTAGGTGGAAGCTGAGAGAGACTCATAGGCTTTTGTGTGCTTGTTGCTGCAATTGAGATAGATAAGTGGATATTTTACTAGGTTTTAGAGCAATTTACCTTAATGTTTTGCTGATGTTTAGTGCTGCATGTATACATGTTTCTGCTGTTGTGAGGAACTGAAGTTTTGCTTCCCTTAGATTCATCTCATTGCCACCCTGACAGTCCTCTTCTTGGGTGGCCTTCCCCAGCCCAGTCACTCACCATTTCTACAACTTACCCCTTTTGCTCCCATGATTTACCCGTCATGGCAGGGATAAGTAGGACTTGCCCTTGCCCCCTCAAAGCAGGATCCAGTTTGGGTGCCCAGTAGGGGTGTCAGAACTAGTTCGGGAAAGATTCAAACCCATCTCAAACCCTGGTGTTTGAGTTCTAATTTAGAATTCAAACACTAGAGGGTTCGCAAAAGGGTTCAAATCAACGTGAAAAGAAATGGTAGTTTTTTGAATGCATTAAGCAAGCACTGAGCATTAAGCATGCATCCTGCCTGATTTCAAACTAGTAGCCCTCGAGTAAAAAAATCTCACTTTCCTGTCGGCAATGCATGCTGCAAACCGTCAGCTCCGAGTTCCGCTCCAGCTCCAGTACAATTTATGTCATGAATGATGACCATCTCCACTGCTAAAAGCAAATCCTCTTCCAACTTTTGAACCTGCTTTTTAAATCCACTTACAAATAAAAACATCTGAATTTTGAAAATTCTGCTTTGGTCTGGCAAACTAAAGGCTTCAAAACTAGTAAATCTGCTTCGGTCTACAAAATCAGCAGCTTATTTGCCACTGCTCAGTGAAATCTGCCTGATCCCAATGAAATGGCAGAGAATACTCCTGACTTTAAATAAATAAAATATGATTCTGCACTTTCTGCCAACCAAGCCATGGAGGAGTCAGCAGTAAAAGAATGAGCAGCCAAGCAGAGCTGCTTTGAAAGAGGGAGGAAGGAAAGAATTCTAAATCGAATTAGGACTTACGGCATGGAGGCTGGTGCAGCAAAATATTTACTTTTCTTTGCCTCCACTCCAAGTCCATGCCTCAGATTTTCTGCCCTGTTGCCACTTCTAAAAGAAATTAAATAAGAGAGAGAAAGTGGTAACAAAAGTAAAACAATAGTAAGAGTAGGGTGCGCTCGTTTCTCTCACTCTCTTTCTCTCTCGTCTCTACACAGTACTCCCTATTTGTGTGTTGTGCATGTGACACTACTGTATCTCCTGTGGTGTTAGCCCATCACCCTGCTGCTGCTGTGTACCCTACCCAGTGTGTGTTACTGTGAGAAGCCCAGTATTGGGCAGCTGTGTGGTGGCATTATATTTAAATATGACATAAACCTATAAATAAATTTTACTGTTTGGAGAAGAGAGAGAGAAAAATCTCTTTCCTTGGGTTGTGTGTGTGCATGTGTGTGTGACACCATTTTCTGTGGTCAGTCCATCACCCTGCTGCTATGTGCCCTTTGACTGCACAGTACCCTGCCCAGTGTGTGTTACTGAGAGAGGCCTGGTTGCCAGTTGTGTGGTGGTTCAATTGGATTCAGAATTACAACTATTGACCTTTCACCTTGCCTGGCCTGCTTTGCGCATGCCTATGCCCAGCAGCCCAATCATTCTGTAAGCCTTGAACCTGGGATCCTTTAGTTGCAAACCATCCTTCTTTATTTATTTAGTTTTTGTTAACCGGGTTAGGTGCATTAGCCAAAGTTGACTATTTTCAGGCATGACCTGGGAGAATACATACAGTACATAAAATGAGATGAGATTATACAATACATAGTATATAGTACAGGTAGGTTAGAATACAGATCAAGTCAGACAGTACTTGAGATAATACATATAGCTATGCAGAGATGACAAAAGTGACATTAGTACATGCAAATAGCAGCTGAAACTGGGCTAAGCGGCAGCTATAAAGACATTTTATAGCAAAGCTTGTTTAGAAGTGCAGCAGTGTCTTGGGTGAAATAGGGTGGTTAGCTGTGAAGCATTAAGTGGGATCAAAACATGTGCAGGGTCCTGGGATAGGTGGCGATATAGTTCTTTTTTGAAGATTGGTTGGGAGTTAGCCTGCCTCAGGGCAGGAGGGAGGGAGTTCCAGGTGACTGGGGCAGTGCAGTGAAATGCTTCAGAGCCTTTTGAAGTAAGACACCTGGGTACGGTAAGTAGAAATTTGTTTGCCGAGCGTAGTCTGTGGGCAGGTGTCTGTGGTACAAGTAGAGCTGCAAGGGAGGAGGGGGTTTGGTTATGGATTACAGAGTCTGTGAGGGTCCCTAGGAAGTATAGTCGATAGGCAGTTGGGGAGAGCCAGCCTAGGTCGCTATACAGTGTGCAGTGGTGCTTGAGGCAATGGGAAGAGGAGGCATACCGACATATGTTGTTATACGCGACATCCCATTTATGGAGAGCAGTCTTATGGGCATTAGCAAAAGTGGAGAGACCATATGTTAGCACTGGAAGCAGAATACCCTTGGCAATTGCCAATTTGGTGGATGGTGTTAGCAGGTGACAAGTCTTATAGGCGATTCCAGGTTTGGCATTTGTTGCTTTACAGGTTGACTGGATGTGCAGATTGAAATCAAGGGATTTGTCAAGGAGGACTCCCAGGTATTTGAAGGATGTGACACAGTCAATGAGAGACCCCCCCAGAGTCATGGACTAGGAGGGATTCCTTACAGGTCCTGAGTTTGGGGGCAGTGCCAAATAGCATGGCTTGGTTCTTTTTTGTGTTGAGGATGAGCTTATTAGCATTTAGCCATGTTTGCACATTCCTGAAATCCGAGGAGAGGTTTTTGTTAATGATGTTAACTTTGTCAGTGCTGGATTAGAGGATGAGATCATCAGCGTATAGGATAGCTGAGCAGGAGAGTGTGGCATAATCTATGTTGTTGATGTATAGCGGGAAAAGAAGGGGTCCCAGGATGGAGCCCTGGGGTACTCCAATGTCAGTACTGGTCACATCTGAGAGAGTGGAGTTGAATTTAACACATTGCAATCTGTTTGATAGGTAGTTGTTAAACCAGTCAACTACTAAGGTTGAAAAGTTAAGTCTATGCAGGGTTGAGAGAAGCAGGGGATGATCAACAAGATCGAAAGCTTAGGTAAGATCGATAAATACTGCTCCAGTGAGTAGGCCTTTGTCCATGTTGCAGAGTACATCGGTGGAGAATTTGAGAAGAGCGGTTGAGGTACTGTGCCCTTTTCTGAAACCATGCTGAGTATCTGAGAGAAGGTTGTTCTTTGTGAGATAGTCAATGGTTTCGGTTGCAACAAGCTTCTCCAGTAGCTTGCTTAGCACAGAGAGGATGGCTATGGGCCTGTAGTTGTTGATATCCTTGGGTCTCCTTGTTTAAGGATGGGCGTGACTCAGCAATCTTCCAGAGATCTGTGACAATGCCAACAGAGAGAAAGACAGAGTGAAAATCTTGGCCAGTGGCGAGGCAATTAATGGTGCCGCTAGCTTCAGGAGTCATGACTTGAGTGAACCTGAGCCAGGGCTAGTGTTGTCGGATATGTTTTGCAATAGCCTTTGGACCTCAGATCTAGATGTAGCTTTAAAGTGGAAAGGGGGGGTAGTAGTTAGTTGTCAGTGGTCAGCACCAGATGCAGATCTCTGGGGTGTGCAGTGAGGTTGAGATGCTGTGGGAGGTGAAGTGAAAGGACAAGGTGTACTGAGACAGGTCCATGAATAATCTGTTAGAGGCATTCACTATAGTGTTTGATTCATTGCAATGCACACTATTTAGGATCATATCCCCTGGGGTCGATGACTGGGTAGCCCCAAGAAAGGTCTTGATGTGTATCCAGAATTTTCTAGGGTCACCAGCAGAGTTTGTGAGCAGTTCCTTGCAGTAGATGCTCTTTGCCATTCTGATTTGTTTTTTACAGGTGCTCCGAGAGGCCCTGTAGGTATTGTAATCCTCCAGTAATCTGGACACTTTATACTTCTTCCAGAGTTTGTTCCATGTGCGCAGGTTAGACAGCAGGTCCTTATGTAGCCATCTTGTTTGTTTACCCCTGACCCTTCTGGTGACCTTCGGGGTATGTTTATCCTGAGGTGCTGTGAAATTATCAATGAAGATATCAAGGGCTATTTGAACATCGTGGGAGTGATAGACGTCAGACCAGTTGATACAGGATACATCACAGAGGAAAGCTTCCACGTCCAGTTTGGCAGAGTTGGTAATTGTGATGTAGCATGGAGGGTTGGGGGAGCAGTCTCCGGGCTCCATACACAGAAAGTGGGGGAGTGGTCTGTGATATTATCTGCCAAGATGCCTACAGTTTGCACATGGTCAAGGTGATTTACCAGTACCCAGTCTATGAGGGTGGAGGTAGTTAGAGAAGGGGTGATTCTAGTGGGTTCAGTTAAGATCTGGTGCAGGTTATAGCTCTGCATTAATGTCAGCAGTGTGCTGTGAGTTGGTCCCAGCCAGTTTAGGTTAAAGTCACCTAAGATTATGACCTCGTTTTGCTTGGCGTTTGTGACGGTTTGATTAAGTAAATCCTAAAGACCTGTGATACATCCAGTGGGTGGGTTGTAGGCACAGATAATGTGGAGTTTTTTTGTGCCAAGGGCACTGGCTGTGTGTAGGGACTCACAGACTGAGGGTGAGCTGGTGGGTAGGCAGACCGTAACATCAAGATGGTTTTTATAGAGGAGAGCGACCCCACCTCCATGTTTTGGGTGAGGCCTATCTCTCCATATCAAGGAGTAATTGGGCAAGGAACATAAAGAGTCCAGAAAGTGAGGCTTGAGCCATGTTTCAGATAGGCAGAGTAGGTCAGGATTGTACTCTTCCGTCCATACCTCGAGATCAGCAAAGTGCCTGGTAATGCTCTTAATATTCATATGGGCAATGAGAAGTCCTTTTCCTGATACAGCTGATAGGTCAGTGGGAGATTGGTGGATAGAGGGGCCAGGGTTAAGTTCTATGTCCCCTGATAATAGGATGATGAGGAGTAGGAGAAACCACAGTTTAATAGTGTGAAATGGGAGATGAACCAGTTGTGTCTTTTTGTATTTTCTGAGCATACGAAACGAGTTGTAGGTACAACCCTTCAGAAGGATAAGGGTGGTGTAGGCACACACATGTTGTGTTTCAGCAGTTTGGCTGGAGAAAGTAAAGTCATTGCATTGTAAGGTATTCTCTCCATGGTGATTGTTGATGGGAATAGAAGTAGATACCCCATGTAAGCATAATAGCAGTATCAGAAGCAGGATTCATCCTCCCAATCTATGAGTTGCCAGTTTTGGCAGAAGACTGCAAACGTTTACTGTAGCAAGGGTGAGTGTTCCTGAGTGACTCATGGTGAGCTACTGGGGACCAGAAAACTGATTGTTTCTGTAGATCAAAGACCCAGAATGTGTTAAATTCCTGAAGGTGATGAACATTGGCCTAGGGCATATGCAGGATGTAAAAATCCTTTGTTAGAATCTTCCCTTTGTTCTCCAAAACAGTTGTGAATAGACCTCAAAGACAAGCACACATCCTTTAAGAAAGTCAGATGGAAATGTGGATTCAGTGCAGCACTCCACAACCCAGAAGCTTGTATAAAAGATTTACTGACCTCACTTTTGCTTTTTGATGTATTCCAAAAAAGTTGATTTATGATGAGAATGCCAATACCTGGTGGTGATGTTTTGTAGTTTCTTAGTCCAGGAAATGTTCATAGATGCTATGTCCAAGAATGGTCTAGTTCCTCCAAGAAGAAACACATGAAAAAACATAAAAACTAAACTACTGACAGAGACAAAGACAAACAGCCAGACACACCTTATTATTTCACACCTTCAGTCCACCATATCACAGTGTCATACAGCCAAACCAAATTTTGGAGTTGAAGCCAATGATCCCAGATCACATTGCTTTCTTACACAGGAATTGTGTGTGTGACTGTGTGCAGTATACTGGTACTATTATGGCTGACACCAACAATGATGAAGCATCTGGTGCTGTCGGTGGAGCAGGTGTTGGTGGTAGTGGTAATCCTGGTGCTAGCAAAAATAACAAAAATGTTTCATGTGATAAAAAAATTCAACAAATACCAAAGAGCAATAACGAAGGGTGGTAAAGGGGGACCTTTTAAGAAAACTTGCGCAGCTACTGGGGTCACACAAAGAGGCACCATAAGGTATGCCATTCATGCTGTTAAAATCCTTGTGATTAGCAGTAATAATGCAAGTGACAATGAGTCCCTCTCTGACTCAGACATTATCTCTTTGTCTCAGTTTGACACTGTTGTGTCTGGTGACTTATCATTAGTTCCTCAACGAAGTGAAATAAGCAAGTTTGCTGACAATGAATCAGGTAGTGCACTTGCAAATACGTCCACCACTGTTGGCAATGAAAAGGATGTATCCAGTGAATCCACCACTTATATGTCGGCCAACAATCAAAACCCATCAAAGTCTCCTGCCTACTCTTCTAGCACCAAGGAACATGTCCCAGGTTCTGTTAGGACAGGTGAAAAGACACAAAAAGTGTTTAGCTATCTTCCGAACATGCGAACAAATTATGTCACATCTGAATTGTGGAATTATTTCTCTGTTAGTAAAAGTGATCCATGTAGAGCAATTTGTTCCCTGGGTAAACAGAGTGTAAGCCATGGTAAAGTTGCGTCATGCCTTGGAACTACAGCTCTTAAATCCCATCTGAAAAACCATTCAATTTTGCTTAATCGTACAACACCCATATCCTCCATCTTCCAGTCCACACGTGAGAAGGGTCAAGAATCTGAAATGGATATTGAATTGTCTGAACTTGATGCAGACAGAACCACTGCCAGCCCTAGGATCACTATTACCACCAACACCAGCACCATTAGCACCAGTTGCACATCCAGTGATGGCACTGAATGTATAAGTCCACCATACCAGCATCCATCTGGCCATCGAAGCACAGTATATAATAAACCAGCAGGGACATGTTGTAAACAGCTAACACTGTCTCAGGCATTTGAAAGGAAGAACAGTTTTACCAAAAATCATCCAAAGACCCCTCATCTTAATCATAGAATTGGTGAACTGTTAACTGGGGCCCTTCTTCCATACTGTTTGGTAGATCATGAGGATTTTAGGGAGCTCATGAAACTTGCAGATCCTCATTACAATGTTCCTCATTGAAGGTACTTTTCCTATGTTGAAATACCAAACATTTATCAGGCTTTAAAAGTGACAGTGATGCTTGCACTTAAAACTGCAGAGGGTGGAGTTATTCATGTCACAACAGATATGTGGACCAGCAGTCAAAACATAGATTACATGTCCCTTACCACTCATTGGGTCACGTTTTCTTGTGCTTCTTCAAAAACAAAGACACCCCAAAAGATATGCTGGCATCTAAAGATGTTTGGAGCAAAACATACAGCTGCAAACATCTTGCAGGAACTAAATTACCTCCTTGATGAATGGGTTTATTCTCACAGTCTAAAATGTGGCTTCATAGTAAGTGACAATGGAGCCAACATCTTGAAAGCAGTACAGGATGGAGGATTTATGCATACTTCTTGCTTTGCGCATTGCTTACATTTAATTGTCACAGGGTTTCTCAGCAGGGAAACACAAGATGGTATGATTGCTGTTTGCAAAAAATTGTGACTCACTTTTCACATTCAACTAAGGCTATATGGACATTGTCCGAACTGCAAATAAAAAAAACAAGCTGCCTTAGCAAAAGCTGATTCAAAATGTTTTCACTCTGTGGAACTCAACGCTTTATATGCTGCAGCGCCTCTTGGAACAAAAGCAAGCTGTACATGAATATTGCTCCAGTTACATTATTGGAAGTGGCATCATGCAGTCTTGTGCTGCAGTGGAAATTAATGGAGGCAGTGTGCTGCATCCTAGTTCCTTTTGAGACAGCTTGGCAGAAGACACCAGAAGGAAGGAGTGCTGTTACTGGACTTCTCTACTGGGACTAAAGAAGTAGAACTCTTGTACTTGGACCTTTAATTCAGGGTAAAAAAAAAACAAACTAACAAACAAAAAAAATTAGTGTGTTTGTCTGAGTTAAAGGAACTGAATGATTATCTGAACAGTTATCTAGGTGTAAATCTCAGGTGATTGAAAAGGCTTGATAGCTGTGCAGTTTAAATTATTTGTAGAAAGATCTAGTAAGTAGGGGGAGTTGCTTAGCTAGAAGGAAGCTAAATTTAAAGACTGCCTTAGAAAGATTCTGTTAGTAGCTTGGCAGAAGACACCAGGAGGAAGGAGTGCTGTGTGACTGGACTTCTCTACTGGGACTATATTGCCCTCCTTCCTTCCCCTCTACCCTCCCACCAAAAGCTAGTTCTACTTTTAAAAGCACAGGACTTAACTGACAACAGGAACTTCCTGTTTGGGAGCACGAAGTGAGTGATCACAGAGCCACCAAAGACCCACCATCCTAGAAGAGCAAGAGTAGCTCTCCAGCCCTCTCTAGCTGCTGGAGGTCTGCCTCTGAGCAAGTAAGGGGTCTGCTGAGAAATATAGGATATTCTTGTCTCAGAACAGGACAATCAGGAGCTTAAAGGGCACAGAGGCAGAAAGTAAGTGTAGAGAGAAGAAAAAAAAACAGAGGAAAGAGTAAGGATTCAAAACAACAGTTAAGGGGACAGAAATAAGACATGATGGGAGTGGTGCAGTTCAGTGGCTGTGGAGCAGCAGTCTTCTGGGAGATGTTCTGGAGGATGCGGTGTTGTCCCATCTGCAGGCACCTCTCTGGGCTGAGGGAGGAGGTTGCTCATCTCCAGGCTGAGTTGGCCAGGATTTGTGGGACCTCCTCTTCCATCCAGGGACCATCAGTGCCACTGCCGCTGCCTCAGAGGTTGCCAAGAAAGAGGAGCCGTTGGACCATAGTGGGCTCAGGAGGGTGAGGGTGGTGGAACAGAGTGCATCCTCCAGTTGTACTCTCCACAATTCCTATGCCATTCTGGCAAAGTGTGGTTCTCTATGGAGGCACCTGCAGTGGAGACCAAGGAGGATGCTGGGAACCTCCACAAAGGTGACCCACAGGAGGGTGGCATGGAACCCACAGGGAAGGAAACAACTCCTGGTGGGGACTCCATTGTTAGGAAGGTAGAACTGGGGGAGGAAGGAGAGGGAGGGCAGCCTGCCTGGCACCATGGCTTGGAGAGACAGGAAGCGAATCCTCAGGATTGCCGGAGCAGCTGCACAGGGGAGGGAGCTGGATGTCATTGTCCACCTAGGGACAAATGACCTGGCTATGAAAGGGATTAGAGCAGTGCAGAAAGAGTTTGTGGAATTGGGGAGGGGCCTTAGACAAGTAGCACGCATGGTAACCTTCTCAGAGGTGCTGCCCATCTATGGCATAGGAGAGGCTAGGGTGTTCTGCACCATGGGATTCAATCAGTGGTTGAAAAACTGGTGCATAGCTCAGGGATTTGGCTTCATTGGGGACTGGGGGTCCACCTAGAGTGATGCAAGCCTATACTGGCATGATGGGCTGCATCTGTCCAGGAGGGGAACCAGGATCCTAGGTGAAAAGTTTAAATGCTTCATTGGCAAGAATTTAAACTAGCCAAGGGGGATGCACTGGAAAGGAGCAGGGAAATCCTAGTCCCCCCCAAAAATCATGGTAGTAAGTGCGGTAAACACCAACATAGAGGTGGCGATAGGGAGAAGGGCAGGGGTAAATGGGGAAAGTGACAAAGGCAAGAAGGACAGGGATGGGGCAGAAAGGAGTAAGGCCATCAGGAAATGGAGGGTAATGAGTACCAATGCCCGTAGTGTGGGCAACAAGCTCCCTGAGCTGGTGGCCTTGATGGAAGAGGGATGCCTGGATATCGTAGCAGTCACAAAAACATGGTACACAGAGAACCATGACTGGGATGTTAACATACCAGGGTACATAACCTACAGGAGAGACAGGCAGGGGAGAAGAGGGGGAGGAGTAGCTCTCTATGTAAAGGAAGGTATAAAAGCAACTGAATAAAAGAGTAAACAGGGAGGAGAGGAGGCACTGTGGATCACCTTGGAGACTGGAAAGGGCACCACAATCCACACAGGGGTTGTGTACAGACCCCCCCCTGTCAGGGGGAGGTAATGGACAAGCATATGATAGAAGGCATTCTTAGGATGGCAGAGAAAGGGGAGATACTGTTGATGGGAGACCTGAATATGCCAGATGTTAACTGGAGCACATTTGCCGCAGCCACATCCAAGAGCAGGGCCATTCTTGATGCCCTACAGGTGGCAGGCCTTGAACAGCTAGTTTTGGAACCCACTCATGAGGGAGCAGTCTTAGACCTCATACTCTCAAATGGGGCAGTGAGAGGATCTCAGATCTAGCAGTGGGTTGCCATCTGGGAACAAGCGCCCATCAAACAGTGTGGTTCACGTTAAACTCAGCTACAGAGTCAAGCCATACAAAAGTGAGGGTACTTGACTTCAGGAGGGCTGACTTTGGCAAGATGGGAGAGTGCCTCAGAAAAGCACTAGCAAAAAGGCTAGAAGGAGGGGTGGAGCAACAATGGGGAATCATCAAAACTGCCATCACAGAGGCAAAAAGCCTTTGTGTGAAGCAAATAAACAAATCAAAATGAAAGAAAAAGCCACTATGGTTCTCAAAAGAGGTGGCTGGGAAAGTCAGGGAGAAAAAGATAGACTTCAGGAAGTATAAGGAAACACAGAAGGAGCAGGACAGAGAGCTGAACCAGTTAAGGCAGAAGGAAGCAGGGAGGGAAGTCAGAATAGCAAAGGCCCAAACCGAGAAAAAGATAGCCAACTCGGTTAAGAAGGGGGATAAAACCTTTTATAGGTACATCAGAGAGCGTAGAAAGACAAAGGGAGGGATAGTGAGGCTGAATAGAATGAATGGTGGGTGGGCAAAGGGGGACAGTGAAAAAGCAGGGATACTAAACAAATATTTCTGCTCAGTATTCACAAAAGAGGAGGGGAAAGTGCCTAATCCAGTTAACAGAAGCACTCTTGATAGGGGGTCAATCCCAGCCCTTTCACGGAAGAAAGGGTTCTGCAAGAACTCCTAAAATTGAAGGTGGACAAAGCAATGGGGCCTGATGGAATTCACCCCAGAATTCTAAAAGAATTAAGGGGGAAACTAGTGAAACCACTGACTACTCTTTTTAATAAATCATGGGAGGATGGTGTGGTACCCGAGGACTGGAGAAAGGCAGATGTGATGCCCCTTCACAAAAGTGGGACCAAGACAGAGGCAGGAAACTACATACCTGTCAGTTTGACTCTGTGGTAGGGAAAGTGATGGAGTCACTTCTGAAAGAAAGAATTGTTGAATACCTAGAGGCCAGTGGGGCACAGGACCCAAGGCAGCATGGGTTTACAGTGGGAAGATCATGTCAGATGAATCTAATAGATTTCTTTGACTGGGTGACCAAAGTAGTAGACCAGGGAGGGGCTGTGGACATGGCCTACCTAGACTTTAACAAGGCATTTGACACAGTCCCACACAAAATTAACAGTCAAATTAACCAGCCTTGGAGTGGGTCCCAGGGTGGTGGCCTGGGTAAAACATTGGCTGGACAACAGGACACAGAAGGTAGTTGTAAATGGAGTCCACTAGAAAGAGGGGTTACTAGTGGGGTACCGCAGGGTTCAGTACTGGGTCCAGTCCTTTTTAATGTCTTTATAAGTGACATTGCAGAGGGACTGGAAGGAAAAGTATGCCTCTTTGCAGATGACACAAAGATCTGCAACAGGGTTGATACACAAGGAGGCATGGAAAGGATGAGAAGGACTTGGCAAAGTTGAAGGAATGGTCAGAAGTATGGCAGCTAGGATTCAGTGCAAAGAAGTGCAAAATAATGCACCTGGGAAACAAGAACCCAGGGAAGATTACACAATGGGGGAGGTAGTAACAAATAAAAAGGAAAGGGACCTGGAGGTAATCATATCAGATGACCTTAAGGTTAGCAAGCAATGGAGAAGGCAGTAGGAGGGCTAGGGTATACTGGGATGCATAGGGAGAGGCATCACCAGCAGAAAACAGGAAGTTGTTATCCCTCTGTACAGACAGTTGGTGAGACCCCATCTGGAGTACTGCGTCTAGTTCTGGAGACCCCATCTCTGCAAGAACATAGACAGGATAGAGGCAGTCCAGAAGAGGGCAACTAAAATGGTGCAGGGTCTGCAAGAGAAGCCATATGAGGAGAGACTAAAGGAGCTTAATATGTATACCCTTGAGGAAAAAAGGGAGAGGGGGACATGATAGAAACTTTTAAGTACCTTAGTGTAATCAACAAAGTCCAAGAGGGTAGCATCTTTCAGAAAAAGAGACGTGCAAGAACAAGGGGTCACAATTTAAAGATGGGGGGGTGGTTCCGGGGCAATGTGAGGAAGTATTTTTTCACAGAGAGGGTGGTGGATGCATGGAACAGCCTTCCTGAGGAGGTTGTGGGGTCTAAAACTATGGGAGAATTCAAGAATGCATGGGACAGACATAAGGCAGTTCTTGTGGGGGGTAGGAAGAAATAGGCTGTTGGTTAACTAGGATCTGCGGCCTATCCTGTAGGTAGGGAAATGGGAAGACTAAGTGGGCCAAGCGGTCCTTATCTGCCGTCAAAGTCTATGTTTCTATGTTTCTATTACAAGGGACATATCTTCTGAAGATGCATCTCTGAGTAAGGTTATCCCCACTCATAATGCTGATTTCATATCCTCTTAGTGTTCTAACTCTGCAGATAGAAAAAGACAGATCTGAAGCTCAGACAACATGTTGGCTGTATCATGGGAATCTCATAAAGAGAATGAGCAAGTGCTTCAAAAACAATGACAGATTAGTTGCAATGATGAAATCAAAGCACTACATCCTTGCAACTCTCTTAGATCCCAGGTTCAAGGCTATACATCTTCCAAAAACAGATGATATAGAGCACTACAAATTTCCGTTGCTAGATGAGCTGCATCACTCACAGGGGTCAAACAGATATGCACAGTACCCTCAGGTTGTCATCGCCACAACATGCAGGTCCGTCTTCACAAAGGGATACAGAACTGGAAAAGTCATCAAACATTAGCAGTAGTTGTTCCACAACTGCCACTTCTTCAACCCTTAGTAGCAAGCGAAATCTGTGGCAAAACCTTTCCCAAATTGCTGCCATACCAGTTTGTACTGATTCTTCATCTGAGCATTCTCTGTCCATCATGGTAGACAGTTACCTGCAAGAACCACTAATACCTATTGATGCACGCCCTTTTGAATATTGGAGATAAAAAAAGTTAATTTGGACCAAGCTGTGCGATGAAGCCTGTAAATATCTTGGTTGTCCAGCAACAAGTGTCTCTTCACAACGCATGTTTAGTACAGCTGGCAATACAGCGACAGACACCAGAAATAGGTTGTTGCCAGAAAATGTACAGTACACAAGTTAACTTTTATTGACGTTAATAAGTCAAGATTTTCATATCCCTACAAGAGTACGCAAACTAATTCTGAAGTGATTGATGTGGATGCTGATGGTGATGACAACTCAGATGGTGGTAGTTGCTAAATTCTGTGTGGGACAGAGTCTCTCTACACAAAAAAAGAAAATTCACAGGCTGTGATGAAGTGGGTTGTCTCTCTCCTCTCTCGATCTCCTACCATGGACTATATACCCCCACAACTTTCACCATTTCCGTGGCAAACTGCTTTGTAGCTAGAGTCTAAAGTCAGCAAGGTTTTTTCTTTTTTTTTTAACAGGAAAATTTAAACATCAGTGGGAACAGGCCCAAATTTGGTATGAAAGGGACACTGCCACCTAACACAAATTTCCTGTCCCCTTTAAAAAAGAAGAAAGGAATCAGAAAAAAAAAAACAGCGATGACAGCAGTTTTTACAGAATGTGACCAATCATTAAGTGTGTTTGTTTTACAAATAGTGATAATTTGATGCATAAGAGCCAGTGATTGACAGACACTGTCTTTTAAACATCACATGCCAACTGCTACAGCTACATTAAATGTTCCTTAGCACAGTATGTGGTAAGGAAACCTCTTTTTTCTTTATGTGACTGAAATACACATTTTGTGTATGTATTAGCAGGAAAGTCAATGCATTATCTGTGAAAGTTGCATGTATTACTTCAATTTGCCAACAAGAATGTTGGCATATATGCGCATTATCTTAGAAAATTGCATATATTATTTGCCAACAAGAACGATTGATATTTTTTGTATTCAAATGTCTTGACTTACTACGTTATGATATAATGTCTTGCACCAGTTCTATGTGCTGTGGCTGCAGGACCTTGACTTTGTTGTACAAATGTTCTTTTAAACATAGCAACTTTCAATTTATTTATTTAAAAGAGAAAGCAGCAAACAGCTGAGATAAGGTAATATCAGTAATTTTTTTCATAATTCACAATGATGAGACTAAATAATTGAGTACATAAATGGTTAATGTACCACTTTATTTTCACTAAGGAGCTAAAATTCAGCTGCAGCAGGAACACGTTTAACATATGGGTGGGTGGGTGGGCTTGTTAGCAGTCAACACCTGTAAGTTGCTGGCTTTAGCAAACAGATCAAGAAAACATAGACAAACCTAGCTATAGTCATATCAAAGTCAAACATGATAATTTCTCTTCCCCCCTTTATACTGAACAGTTTGTAATTCTTTCTGTCCTTGATTACACGTGTATTTCAGCAGTATCTTCATTATTGACAGAATGCCCTTGATTTCACATGTATTTTTTTATTATCTTCATTATTAGCAGCATAATTAAAAAAATAGGGTACAAGTTCTAAAAAGTTCTAAAAAAGGTTAGAACCCTAGAACTTTTTCCAAAAGTTCTAGACTAGAACTAGAACCCAGAACTTTAGAGGGTTCTGACAACCCTAGTGCCTGGTCTGTGATGTCTGCCCGGCGGGAGGGTCATCTTCATCCTCCATTTTTCTCCCACAGTGTCAGCGTGCAATGATACATTGTGTCTTGCTGATGTCTCCCTGCAACTCTGGGCCTCTCACAAAATAAAGGGAGCATACACCACCACGGAACACTAGATTCATGATGACTTTTTATCGCAAAACTAAGATGCTGTGATTTGGATGCCCAGCACCCCTATGTAGTGCCATGAAGGCTTCATTAAGGGGCAGTGTTGGGTTGTTACAACCTCCATTATGATTGCATGAATATTCATTAGTGGTACATTCTTTGTAGCCTCGTGCTTACATATCACAACCGTGAAAGTTGTGCAAGAAACAGTGCATCATCTGTGACAAATACATAAACTTGGTATACACTGATATGTTATGTAAACATGTTACTTTGAAGTTAAAGGCATTTTTATTTATCATGGAAAAATGTACTTGTATTTTCAAACAACAGAAGCATATCAATCACCTTGTCCTCTAGTCAGATGTACAATATGAATTACCCTGAGTATAGTTGATAAAATGATTTTAATTTCATGGACCCATTTTCAGTGGAAGTGTATATCACAGGGAGCAAAATGGGTGGGGGATTGAAACTCTGGACCTTCCAACTGCAATGACACCCGCCACCACTGGTTGTTAGATGCATTTCGGGAGGCAAAACCCACCCTCCCTAGGGGAGGAGAGCTGTGAAACCCATCATTCCCAGGAGAGCAGTGAAGCCCACAGTCCACAGGAGAGGAGAACAGTCCTCTGGATTCTCAATCCCCCCCCCGTCTCAACTTGAGTCCTCTCCTGAGCCAGGCCACTTGCATAGCTCACATAGAGTAATATCCTCTCTTATGTGAACAGCACTAAGCCTTTCTGAGTTTTGATTTTTGAGTATGAAGAATTTTTTGTTTTATCGATTTCTTTTGCAGTGTATGACTACTAAACAATAAGGGTGTTTACATATAGTTGACACTATGCCAGCAGCCAGCAGCCAAGGCAAACAAAATGCTTGGGTATATTGCCAGGGGGGGATAATGTCCAGGAGAAAGGAGGTTATACTTCCCCTGTACACCTCACTAGTAAGGCCGCATCTGGAGTACTGTGGGCAATTCAGGTGACCACACCTAAAAAAGGACATCACACTGCTGGAGAGGGTCCAGCGAAGGGCAACAAGGATGATCAGTGGTCTGGAGCGGTTGTTATATAAGGGTAGACTCCAAGAGCTGAACATGTACTCCCTAGAGGACAGGAGGGATAGAGAAATATGATAGAGACCTTCAGATACCTGAAGGGGTTCAACAGAGTGAACAGGGAGTGTTTGCTCAGGCTAAGGGAGATGGGGACTATGAGAGGCTATAATCTAAAGTTAGCAGGGGGAGGTACAGGGGGAGGGGAGGGGGCACTATTTCACAGAGTGAGTGGTGGTGCCCTGGAATGCACTGCCAGATGATCTAGTAAATATGGGGACTGTCCGGTGTTTCAAGAGGGTATGGGACAGGCACAGGGGCACAGTATAGGGGGTTAGGGTGAACAACACAGTTGTACAGGGGAGATGTGGGTGACAGGGGGATGAAATGGGAGGAGGCAGAGTAGCTGCGGTACATTAACAGTGAACTGCATTGGGTAGACAAGATAGACTGTTAGGCCTAATCTGCAGGCAACTATGTATGTATGTATTTATGTATGTATGTATGCCACACCATGCTATACTACAGAGGTTTTCATATGGCTGATTTGTGCCACAAAATTGCAACCAGCTATTTTAGAAAAGCTAAAGCTAAAAAAAGACTGTCTTCATTTCTCACTTGTGTTTGTTTATATCAAGACAAGGTTAAGAGCAGAATCACGTTCAGTGTGTTTTTAAAGTAAACAATTCAATGTGTTTTTAAAGTATACTTAATTGTAGAATGAAACTGATCTCAGTTAGCAGTGAAGATGTGAACCACTGACAAACACACTTATATGTAGCTGACATTTGCTCACAACTGCAATTATAATTGTCTTATTAAAAGAGTGAAGGAATCATCCAAGATTATTAAATGCGATTTTACTTAAAACTTTGTATCAATACAAACATTAAGTATTGTGAGAAGCAAAGCTATTTTTTTAGGTTTTGGTAAACTTATCAGCTATATGTAAATCCTAGTATGTAGCATAGTGAAGCATAGAATAGTGTTATTACCTACTGTACATACAGAATAATAACTTTTCATGTTGCTGTGGGCGATAAAAAATATTGTCTTTTTTTCGTCTGATTTATTTTACCTCATTGAGTTATCTGATTTGTACTGTGGCCTTTTTAACCCTGACAGTTTGTGCTCTTGATTGTTATACCCCTATGATGTCATCAGAGCAGTGGTATATGATAGGTTAATTTAGTACTGTGTGACAGAGTTCTGACCAATGAGGAATCCGTGAATACCACACATAATGGGCTATTTGTTGTTTGGGATCCTATAATGATCATTATACAATGGCAAGAAAGAATCTTGGACTGTGATTGGTCAGTTTGGGGCTGGACCCGTGGCGTTATCCCAGCACGATGCCACGGGTCTAGTCTCAGCACTGTGAACCAATGCAGATGAACTATATGAGCTAGATATCTTTTTTTGCATCTCCTCTTAAGAAACAAAAATATTTTTCCACACTAATAAAAACATTCATTAAAATTATTTTTTTATTTTATATATAACAATGAGCCATTGTATAATAGGAATAATGCACTCCAGAGTGTGTGTCATTTGGGATACCGCCCGGCCTGGGGCATTGGACGCACTTGGCCTGTGGCCTCGTGCCCAACCCCACCAGGCGTGGCGTTATCCCAGCATGACACACACCCTGTCATGCATTATTCCTTTAGTGTTCATTATTCAGACTATTTTGATTCTGGGATGAATAAAGAAGTTAAAAAATAGAAGAGAAACCTTTTCCATTTCCCTGTGATGGCAAGGGCTAGTGCCATGGTCACCCTTACCCTCCTCAATAGTCTACCATCCCCAACCCTCTCCCTAGTATACCCATACTCTCAAAAGAAAGCTGGTATTCTGCCAGCAGTGGCCCCATAAGCAACAAGTTATTTTTTTATTTACTGTGCTTTATCCTTAATCGCTTCAACCTCTACACCCAGCCCATCACCCGCCTTCTCCCGGACTTAACTCCACTGTCTGGTCCTCCCTGGCTTGCACCCCAAGGTGAGGCCATCTGGGGGGGGCATTTCCCCATAAGATGCTACAGCATGGTTGGTGTTGGATGCCACAGTTGTCAGCATGAGGTTTGCTTTTTGGAGGCAGCATCACACTGCTTCCTCCAGAGGGTTCCTTCTTTTTCCTCCACCCACTAGGACATGACATCTGGGGGTAGTTCTTGGAACATGGTGCATGCCTCTGTGAGATTGCAGAGGGATGTTGCTTGGGCATGCGCCCATAGCCTATACCCTTCTCCGATAGTGCAAGGGCCCCAATGTTTATAATACAATTTACTGTGTAAGTCAGGGATTCAGGCTTTACTTTACAATCAAAATGGTGAGCAGTTTTGTTTAATTTTTGTTTTGTAGTGTGCCTGTATTGCTGTTGTCATTTACTGAGTAGTACTGAAAGGATCACTTACCTTTAGTGCTTGTACACTATTAATATTCATCTGGTACAGTAAGTTTTCATTGCACTGAAAGTGAATTAAATAAAAACAAATGCAGAATTCCCCATATAAGAAAGTCATAATTCATTCAAGTTAGCCCACTTCACTTCCTAAGTTTAATTTTTAACTCACCCCAATCATAAAAACTAAAGTAAAGTTGAAGTGATCTGGGCATCAAGAGCACTGCAGAGATAAGAGTCACTCTTGATTTCCAGCTTGGGACTGTGGCTAAACCTAAGTTATTGCTATGATGCAAGCTCAATTAGCATTGTTTTAAATGAAGTCTTAATTTGAAAGAGTTAAAAGTAAAAAAAAAATGTTATGTGTAAGAAACCCTTCTTATTAAACAAAAAAGCTCAAACGTTTCTTAAAATCTGTCCAATTTTTTTTTAATTTTGAACAGTCAATAACAATGTCTAGTAATTAAACCTTAAATTAGTTGTACTATGGTTCTTTGTAATGTTATCATTGTGCAGTATACTGAATGGCTAATCTTTCTTTCTGGCAGTAATTGTATTTTATACTGTATTTCAGGGCTTAAATGTGATCGCTGTAACTTTGGTTTCCAGCTCCTCAGTATTTCTGACCTGGATGGATGTGTGTCTTGCCAATGCAATCTCAACAGCTCCTTGGATCATTTCTGTAACCCTTACACAGGGCAGTGTAATTGCAAAGAAAGAATCAGAGGGCTTCAGTGCGATACCTGCATAGACAACTTTTATGGATTAGATGCATCTGGCTGCAAGTCCTGTGACTGTGACACGGCGGGAAGCGTTCCGGGGACAGTTTGTGATGTCAGGACAGGCCAGTGTGTCTGCAAACCAAATGCTGGAGGACAAAGGTGCGGTATGTGCCTGGATGGGTACCACAGTCTACAGCAGAGGAATTCCTTGGGATGCCTGTCTTGTAACTGTGATAAGGCAGGCACTATAAATGGCTCCACAGTCTGTGACAAATCAACAGGATGGTGTCCCTGCAAAGCTGGTGTCACCGGGCTTCAGTGCAACCAGTGTGTCCCTCACACTTACAATCTCACCTTTAACAGTCTTTGGGAATGCCGAGCATGTGGTTGTGATCCCACAGGAACTGTGCCCGGAACAGTATGCAGCTGGACTAATGGACAGTGTGTCTGCTTGCCCAGTCGACAAGGAAGGAAATGTAGCCAGTGCAGGCCAGGTAAGAAAAGTTAACGTACGTTGTGGCTCATAGCAATGTTGTAATGTTTTGTTCTTCAGTATTTAAATTAATGACTATATGTGACTATAGTAGGTTTTTAAGCCACATTTTTGCAGAAAGAATTACACTTTCTCAAAAAAGGCTTTGTGCTCTCTTTTATTAGAGCTAATAATGATATCATCATAAGTGATAGTATTAACTTTCAGTCATGTCTTCACAAATTACTGAAATCAGCAGAATCAAACTAGAGAATAAGGATTTGCGATACGTTTCACTCTGCCATTTGGCAGGGAATGGTAGAATCCATCAAGCCATTGTGTGGTATTATTATCAAAACATTGTTATAACAGCAGAAACTTTTGTTTGGCTATTGTTTACACTAATGGGCTGCTTCTGAAGCTGTGACAGTTATTGCTGTAACACGGAATGGCAGAATGAAACATACCGCATGTTGGGTCTGTTGCTAAACTGAGGCTATTGCTATAATACAAGCTTAGTTTTCATTGTTTTTAATTACATCTTTAGCTAAATATGTTTCTTTGCTATGAGTTTTTTAAAATTTAAAGTGTTTCTGTGCTACATTATTAATATTAGCTTTTACTGGCCAGGTAAGTACACTAGGCACCTTTGTGCCTATTTTTAGGTACAGCCCCGGAGGTTACATCTCAGGTACAAATCCAAAAATATAGATAGGACAAAAATAATGCACTGTCAGCAGTAACAATACAGAAATACCTTAAGGTAATAAGCAAGCAAAAATTGAGAACAGCAAACTCGGTTATGCTAGGCAATCAAGTGAAGAAAAACAGGCAAACATAATACTGAAGGAAATGGAAGAACAACGCATCAGAGCTGAAATATACAACTAACATATGAGCAAAACCAAGTAACATGATTTAGATCCAGTGCAGGTACAGTTCAAACAAACTTAGGTAGTTCTAGAGGGATCTTGAACAGTGGATGTGAGGGGACACATTTGATAAAGGACAAAAGAAAATTCCACAGTCTTGGAGCAGTAACAAAGAGGGCATAATCCCCCTGACAGTAGGTGTTTCAGGGATCATCAACAGGGACTTGTCATTTGATCTAAGGGGATATGAAAAGTGTGAGAAATTTAGGAGGCCCGCAAGAAGGGCTGGGGAGCTAGTCCAGATTATCTCAACAGTAAGACACCCAAGTGCAAACCGGTGGCTCTTTGATGGGGCTGGCCATCCAAGGTAGCTGTAAAGGTGACAGTGGTGTGTCAGTCAGTTGAAGGAGAGGGCAAATCTGCAGCCATGTAAGCAACATCCCATTTTGATAAAATGGATTTGGGGGCCAGGGAGAAATCAATTACACCATAACTAAGGGTAGGGAAAAGGGCATCTTTGTCAAAGGCTAGGCAGGCAGCTTGGCTTAGGCAGTGTTTGGCATGATATGCCATACCTAATTTAGCATTTACCACTTGACAGGTACCTACTGTAGGATGTTAGTTGAAAAATCGAGGTGCAGGTCCAAGGTGACTCTGAGTTATTTAAAGGAGGGTACAACACTTAAGGTGGTCCCTTATCCACAGTGGAGTCAGGCAGGCAGGCTCTAATTTTGACAGGTAAACCAACGGGCATGGTTTGCATTTTCTTAGTATTTAAAGGGACACTGTCAGCTTTTGTGCCCATTTTAAAGGTGTATTTAACGAGTGTGCCTAGAGCAGGCACTAGTAATATAAAATGCACATGTAACCCTGGTGCCAGGTATCTGAAGGGCTACACTACCCCTGCCTGGGTGGCCAAACCAGGTTAAGGGGCTTGGGTTCTTACTGTAACTGTGAAACTGATTCTTTCCCAAGATAATAACATTGCACAGTGCCTCCACCCAGAGTATGCTTTTAAATGGGCTAACTTTAACCTGGTACAACCCTCTGGAATGCTGTACCCACCCACAATACCATAATGCCACCCCAAGCATGACCCAATAACATTTCCCCACATTTAAGACATTTGTTTAAATTATTAACTCTCTGCTAATAATATGCTCACAAGACAGGATTATGCAAAACCAACAACAGTTTATTTATACTGAGATACTAAGATGCTGTAAGAGGCACAAAGGCTAAACTGCCTATAATGGCATCAGGCCTACAATTAACTATTTGGGAACTTATTCAAATTCCCAAAAGCATCAAGTCTGTTTTTGAAAGTCAATTTATTGTCACTGATTACAACACTAGTTGGTAATTTATTCCACAATGAAACAACTCATTGTGAATAGAAGTGAGCTCTTTTTTTAATATGATGTTTATTTCCAGATAATTGAAGTGGATGGCCTCTAGTATCAATCTTAGTCTGTTTATGGTCAAGACCACTATGAACAAATAAATATTCATCATTATGCAAATCCCATAAAAGCCACAAATCACCTCTCATTCTTCATTCTTCCAGTGACATTAAATTGAATTTCACTAACCTATCCAAATATGAAATTGTTTTTAAGGATACTAAATATTTAGTTATCCTTATCTGTACTCTCTCCAGTCTAACCACATCCTTTATTTTATATGGGCTCCACAACTGTGGACCAAAATCCAGATGAGGTCTAACATATGCTCGGTACAGAGGTAGAAGCACATCTGGATTTTTTGACGTCATATTATGATGAATGGCCCACCAAATCTTATTTGCTTTATTTATGGTATTAGTAATATGGGATTCAAAAGACAACTCAACATCAACAGTTATACCAAGATCTTTTTCACTGTCCTTACTAATTAACAACTTGTCATACAGAAAATACTGATGTTTTAAGTTCTTTTTCTCAAAGTGTAGGATGCAGCATTTTGAGGTGTTGAAGTAGAGGTTCCATTTTTGAGACCAGGTTTCAAGAATCTTTAGGTCTTCCTGAATAACCATAACATCATAATCATTATCACAAATATTACAGATTTTACAATCATCTGCATATTTAATAGAAATACTTTTAATATTTGTGGATAAATCAGATATAAAGACCTGAAAGATTAAAGGAGCCAAAACGGATCCTTGTGGAACACCGCTTTTTACATCTTTCCATCTGCTAATATGGCCATCAATTATGACTCTCTGCTTTCTACTTGATAGCCAGTTTGAAATCCATCTAACATAAATTGGATTGATGTTAAAAAAGCTGTAATTTTTTTATCAAGGCCCAATGAGGAACAGAATCAAAGGATTTTTTAAAAATCCAAAAAAATAACATCACAGGGAACACCCCTATACAAGTTTTGACTGACATAATCATAGAAACATAACAAGTTTACATGCGGAAAGATTAGGAAGGATAAATTTGAGTAAAAGTTAAGCTATTTTCAGTATTTATATTGGTTTTATTTGATTTGGGTTTAGATTGGATAAATCACAATAATCATTTGCATTTTACCTTTGATCAGTAATCACAAGGGCCACCCACCAACCTCTGAGGTAGTCAGATCCCTGGCTATTTATCTGGCTAGCTGCAATTAGAAAGTCAACACAGTTATTAGAAACCCACACTGATACCAGTTCCCAAACTGTATGAGACCCCACAATCTCAGTATTAACCTTGATACCCAGTACTTAAACATTCTTAAGGGTGTAGACCTGTTACTCGGTGCAGCTGTACATTGGTCAGCTAATTGGGGCCTTTAAGGAAACAAGCAGATTAATTTTAAATTGTACTTTTGAACACACACTAACCGTAGCTTGCAGAACTTGGCCACACTGAACTATGTACAAGCCCTTCCTTTTGATGCCGGGTAGAATCCTGCATTACTTACAGTTTGGCAGTCATTATTCATCTGTTCAAGGCAGGATTAAGTGCTTTCAGCAGGCAGGCTCTGACTCCGGAGGTTAAGATGCTAGCAAAGGCTTACAGTAAGCTGCCCAAACCTGACTGCAAAGATCTTATTGCATTTGCAGGTGGAACAACACTTTAGCTGCTTTCAGCAGTGCCCCTTTCTGGGCTGAAATCACTCCACTGGATGACCAGGCTGAGACCAGGGCTGGCACGTCTCAACCCCATGTCAGGGCTATACCCCCTAGGGGAAATGCATATGGCAGCGCCCTAGGTGGCACACTACCAGGCTGTGTCCCAAGTCTAATCCAATGGATGCGTTGCTTTCAGCACATTTATTCATTAGCACATTTATCTGTTACCTCAGCTATAGGTCAGCCTGGCTGCCATGGTCCTCTCAACTTTCAGACACTTGGATGGGTGCTTTCTCCCTAAGGCTAGGGTGACCCTATTACTCACAGTCCATATCAGACTAATTTTCTGTCATGACACTGTATCTTGACTTGGCAATTCAAAACAGTTACTGCAGCTTCTTTCAAGCATGTTTCACAAAGTGTCAGTACCTTGTGGCTTTGCTGGAGTTCACAGGTCCCACTGGATATCATGAACATTAAACAAGTCCCTCTTGGCAGTGCTGGCATTAGCAACTCCAACAGACAAATACTGGACCTCCCAGGCAATGTGAAGAGGAGCCGCAACCTCTGAGTAATCCCCTTCCAGTCCTGTTGGCACTTATCAAATCAGGCACATTTATATACTTAAACTGGACCATTCTCTGGTCACTTGGCAAATGTCCACCCTTCCTGTGCTTTGTGTTAAACGCAGGGTACAGACAAACAGTCACAATTAGTATGCTCTGGGTTTTGCTGCCCTCAAAAAATTCTCACACTAGCACTTGTCAGAAGCAGTTTACTCACTCAGATCACTTGCAGAAATGGCATTCTTTTCTCTGAGGTTTCAGTCTGTCATCAGCACTCTCACTGCTGAGGTAGAATGTGCATGCAGCTCTCTAACAGCCGAAAGTTCAAGTTCACCCACGTTTTCCTAAAAATGTGGAAAAGTGCTTGCCAGCCCTGGAAGACAATTTCTGGCAACCCGCAGGCTAGCGACTTCTGTTGCCTGCAGCCACTGGGCAGAAAAAAGCCCTCTTCCCTGTGGAGGGGCTTGTACTGGATCACTAGGCCCATTCTGGAGCAAAGGGCCTGAACCCCTACCCCTGTGGGGAGCTCCTGCTCGAACACACTCAGCTTGCAAAAACAGTCTTTCATGGAGTCCTTCTGTGGCTCCCGATTGGTTGAGGCTGCTTGGGTGTCCCAATACGATTGGCTGAATGTGCTTGTCAATCCATAAAATAAATATTCATTAACTTCACTCAATGCACAATAGACTCCCTGTTTTGGCACCTGAATTAGGTCCCTGCAACTTCCTCATAGGCCTTTTGCAATGTCTCATGAGTCCTAGGCAAAAGCCCCACAAGTCCTGGTTGAAATCCCAGCTTTCCGATTGGCTATTGCTGCACATACATGGCTGGTAAAACACACAGTCCCCTTGCAGTTCAACACAGTCCAAAATATAAAGTCCTGGTGCAGCCAGAATAGTTACTTTATTTAGTTCTTTACCCCATAGTTCAACAGCGGCTTTTGTGCCCTTATGATCGCTGCCCAGTTTAAGCATTCTATTTCAGTCTACAGCCTGTCGCTGCTGCCATAATTGAGTGCCCCCAGGCAGCAGACAGGCAAATTACCCAAGTCCCAAATGTTTTAAGTCTGGAGTAGCCTAATTATTTAAATCATTTCCCCCATTTTGGTAGCGCCTTTAGTGTCCATGGGGGTGCTGCCTGTACACTAATTTATTTACAATTTACAAGTGGCAGCAACCACTGAAACTTGCAGCTTCCAAGCACGGACCTGCTCATGAATATTAATGAGCTCTTCTTCATTAATATTCATGGCGCTGGACCCAAGCTTACAGTGTGCATGGCACTTTTTATTTATTTAAATTTGCGGTTCCTCTGGTCCACCCCGAGTCAGCGGCCCCTGCCCAACAGCCTATGGGGACCAGGACTACCAGGGGAGCCAACTTGTGAACCACCATTGCAATCTGGAATCAAGGGAGCACTTCTTTGCACACGAGCAGGCATGCCTGCCTGCCTTAATAATGGTAGCCCACGATCCTGGTTTGTGAGCCCAGGAGGGGCTGAAGTGGCATGGAAGCCACTGAGGGGACCTCGGGGCACACCTTTGGAACTGGAGCTTTGGCAGTGAGGTGGGGACAAGATCGGGGGACCTGGCAGGAAAATGGGAGGCAGACAGGAGCAATGGGTGAATGGGCAAAAAGGTAAGCCCCTATTTGGGGGGGGGGTGTTACACATAAATGATAAAAGATTTGCACACTAGTGCAAAAAAATCTTCATATTTGTAGAAACTTTATTTTGGTCACCCCAACTGAAATGTCTGTGGTGTGCATCCATGAGCCTGAATGGTGCCGAGCTGTGGGTAAACTTGTTCATGAATGAGTTAGTCATTTTTTGTCAGATGGCTGTAAAAGGTGCAGTCTCTTACCATTCCTGCTTGGGAATTCTGCAAAGATATTCCCCTTCAGAAACGAGCCCTCTAATCCATTTTATTTTCTGTAAAAAAAAAAAAAAAAAAGATTGAAGCCATGACTCAGGGCATACGCATTATTGTCAACTCTAACCATTAATTGATTACTGCATGTTCAAGGGAGAGATGAGCACAATGGAGGTGATGCTACTCGTAATAGTGAATTCTGTTAGACGGGGAAGAGTGCACTCACTAATAGCAAACGAAGTGAAGGAGGCAAAACTCTTGTTAGTTCAAATACTTTGTTGTTTTATTCACAGCCTTCTGTGAGTAGCGAAAAGGCAAGCAGATAAAAACAAGCAGTGCGACTGCACTGCTGAGCTTATGTTTCTTGTTTCATGTAGGGGCTATCAGAGCTCGTTCTTGTCTACCTACCTTTTCGTTACTCAGAAGACTCACTTTACTTAGTTTACTAGTGGTGCGTGCACTCTCCATTGATTACTGTTATGTCAGGTAAGGCTTATTTTAAAATGTGGTGCTGTGGCAACAGGATTTTGGCTCAGGATCACTACTTCTCTTGCATGGAGTGCCTTGATACCGAGTACAATATCCAGTATTGTCCGCATTCCCAGTCAGTGTCCACGCAGGACCACAATGATATTCTTGCACATATGAGGTCTGCAGAGTAGAGTCATAAAAAATGGTCCCAGTTCCATTTATGATTTGTGTTGGGTTTCCTGGGCTCATTGTCACATGAGAAAAAGAAAATATGATATAGGTTTTATTTCCATTCCCACAACTTGGTCTTGAGATCTCCAACAATGTCTCCAACAATAAATGTTGTGGAAGAGGTGCCATTGTCATTGATGCCACCCCTATTTTCCTCTGTGACCATGACAGACTCAGTTTTGGTACCTTCCACTTCATTTTGGCTGATGTTTTAAACTCCCTTCCTTCCCATGGGCAGGATTGCTGAGAACCAGTTTTGCAAGCGGACAGGTCTTATGGAACAATAGCTCTTCTTTGTATTGATACTGCTCATGAAGCAAGAAGTTGTATCGATGGTGGTGCCCATCCTCATATTGCCATTGGTGCTGCTGTTGATGCCACGGATGGTGCCTGTGCCAGTGCTGATACCAGTGACATCCTCTACCATTCTTTGTACCATCCTTGGTACTAATCTTTCCTCGTATGTCCTCTACTCTGTTAAACAATGAGTTTGAATACATTCCAGACCTCACAGATATGGATTCCGAGGATTATGAGGAAACTATTATGAAGAACCGATACCTCCACGCAGCAGCAAACTGTGTGTGCTCCTCAGGTAGACCTCACTTTCCACTGCCTGCTCAAGGACATAAATACAACTCTTCATTTTGAAACAGTGTCTTTGGAAGTAGCTAAGAAAGTACTGCATTTAAATATTCCAACCATGTCCACTTCTCTGGTGCCTCATATTCAACGTGCTTTAGATAATGCTACTTTAGCTGCCTGGCTTAGGCTGGCTTCAGTGCCTGCAGTACCCCATGCGGAAGACAAAAGGTATCTTGCACTCAAGCTAAAATTAGGTTATTGCATGCTACCTATATTATGACTGCAATTGATAAAGCTTTTGCTCCGGAAGAAATATGTGTGTAACCACCTAATTAGGAGTGGCATAAAATCAATATTAAGGGGAAAAGTGTATTCACTTCAGACTTTTTTGGTGCTGAAAGTTGAAAGCTGAAAGTTACCAGTCCATCATGGCCAAGTATGACTTCTCACTTTACTGAAAGCTTTTACAGAAAATGTACCAGTCGGCCTCAAAACAGGACTTATTGGCAGTTATTATACAGGGCTTAGAGTCCAGTTGTCATCAGATTCAAGCTGCCCTAGATGTTTCTCTGGGAGGCAGCAGTAGGGTCTTATCAGAAGGTATCCCTGGACCAGAATTTTTGGTTTTGAGAATGATGTTCAGCAAAGTCATGAGTATGCATTTTGATGGGTCATACCTTTTTGGCTTGAATGCAGAAGAGGCCATTAAAGAATACAATTACAAAAAGTCAGCCCTGAAAGACAAACAACACTCATGCTGCTCTTCACAGAGGAAGGGGATGTGGATATTTTCATCAGCACCAGCAGTCCACTCGTTGCAAAACCAACCAGAACCAAAAGGACTTCTGGCATTTCAAACAAAAGCAAAAAAAACCACACCAAACAGTGGCACAGCAAGTGCAGACTCCAAGCACAGCCTTCTGATGGGTTGCCAGCTCCAGTTCTACCTCTGTTGTCCAAGGTAGACAAGTCTATATTAGTGGGGGAGGGTCATTTGGCCCTGTTCTAGCAGCA
The DNA here is from genome assembly GCA_016271365.2 of Neoceratodus forsteri. NCBI lineage: Eukaryota > Metazoa > Chordata > Ceratodontiformes > Ceratodontidae > Neoceratodus > Neoceratodus forsteri. The sequence continues at coordinate 1,178,391,912 of CM057450.1, read as the reverse complement.
GTGGGAAACTGTTACTACAAACAAATTGGTCTTGTACATTATCAGGGATGGTTACTCTTTGAAACTGGTATTGCAGCTACCTGATCACCCACCAAGAAACTTGTCCCGGCTTCAGGGTCCCATGGTCAAGCATCTTTCTTTAGGATTAGTAGGGCTGTTACAGAACAGGGCAGTGGAGAAAATTCTGTAGTCACAGAAAGGCAAAGGTTTTTGTTCCAGGTACTTTTTGTCCCCAAGAAGACAGGCAACATACACCCAGTTCTAGACTTCAAACATCTGAAAATCTGTATGAAATACAAAAAGTTCAGAATGGTCTCTGAGTTCTCTGCTACCATATTTGATACAACAGGACTGGTTGGCTTTGACATTAAGATGCATATCAACATATCACTGTTATACCAAGCCACAACATGTACCTTAGATTCTGTGCCAGCCTCAAACACTACAAGTTCAGAGTTCTGAACTTTGGGCTGGCATTTGTGCCACATGTCTTTACCAAGTGCTTTACAGTTGTAGTGGCATACCTCAGAAAGTTCGAGATACAAGCATTTTCCTACCTGTACAATTGACTCATAAATTATCTGACTATGAATCAGACAGAACCAGTAGTGTGACTAGCATGTTTTTTTCTTGTTATATGGGTACTCGGTTTTAATTGCTCAAGTCTCAACTAGTTCTAACTGAGAGACCTCTATTTGTAGAACCAATTCTGGATTCCACAGAATCCAAGTTGTTCCTACTGGTGGATCTTCCCATATGAGTGACAAATCATATGGTTTAATCCCTTCTGTGGTAGACCAAAACAGAGAACCTTCTCAAGGGATTCCTATTCTGTCCCTCAGAACCCCAAGTGACAGTTATGACAGACATATCCTGTCTTGGTTGGGGTTGTACTGTGAGGTTCTCCAAACCCAAGGCACCTAGTCAGTCCAAGACCAGCATCTTCAAATCATTGTGTTGGAGATGAGCATGGTCTGCAAACCCTGTCAGATGTAGTCCAAGGCAAGGTAGTACATCAACAGATGGACAACAAATGTGTCATGTTCTACCTCAGCAAGCAAGAAAGAATTCACTCCTTCCCCTGTGCAGGAAAACAATGAGAATTGTGGAGTGTGGACCGGAGAACAACATTCCCATCTTCCAGGAATAGACAATGTCCTTGCAAACAGTCTCAGTGGAACAATGGCAAATCCACACTAGTGGCCCCTCATAGAGGATGTGGTACAGTCCATGTTCAATTTTTGGGGCAAGCTAGAGATAGACTATTTTTTTTATCCCACCACATTGCAGTACTGATGTTCTACTGATCCAGACATCTAGAGCATGTAGTTTTCTTTCAGAATCTGTTCAGACTGCAGTAGACAGGTTCTGTTCTCATTGCATTGTCACCAGTCCTGTTGGTTCAGAGGGTTATCCTCAAACTGGTGGCCAACAGGGGTCAAATGGTTCTAATAGTATCTTGGTGGCCTTGTTGGATGGTGTACCCACTTCTATGTCAGTTGGCAATTCAGGGGGGCCTACAGGACCTCCCAGTGAATTCCAACCTACTGTCCCAGCTTCAGGGTCAGCTGGTGCATCCAAAACTTTGGCTGCTGCACCTCCAAGTTTGACTCCCTAAAGTGTAGAAGTTAATAGGTTCAGTGTGTCTGAATAAGTTTCCCAGGTCTTGCTAGCAGCAAAGAGAAACCCTCCACCAGGAAGGTATATGGTGCACAGTGGAAATGTTTCCCTATCTGGTGGTCTAACAGACCTCTAGACCCATATACCTGTCTACTGTAACAGATTCTGGAGTATCTCTTGGACATCTCCAAAACTAGCCTGCAGTTTTGGTCACTGAAAGTGCATTTGTCAGCCATGTTGGCATATTGTGAGATTGTGACTGGATTTCAGTGTCCTAGCTGCCTCTTCAGGAGGTTCCACATGAAAATACTCTGTGTGAAACCTCCAGTAAAGAAGTCTGCAGCCAACTGTGATCTCATTTTAGTGCTGGAAAGGCTTACCCATAAGCCTTTTTGAGCCTGCTGCCGGGTCAATAGAAATTCCTCACGTGGAAACGTTTTCTTGTAGCTGTAACTATGGCTTGCAGAGTGTCAGAGTTACAGACTGTGGTGATCAATACTCTTGTCAGTCTTCCATAAGGACAATGTTATTCTCTGTATGCACCCTAATTTTTGCCAAAGCGGATCTTGAGTTTGACATTAACCAGTCCTTCATACTGCAATATTCTTCCTCAAACCCAAGAATCCTGGAGAAGTGTTGCTCCATTATGTTGCTGTCAAAGAATTCACAGCTTCTTCCTTGCTAGAACTAAAGAATGGCAACCATCATCTCAGCTATTTGTTTCCTTCAGTTTGAATCATAAAGGTGTCCAGATTTCCAATGGTCCCGATATTCACAGATTAGCATTAGCACGAACATAGTGAGTTAAGTAATCCAGGTTTGTGCTAGTGCTCCAGGTGGGGCCATATTCAGAGTCCCCATAGCACCCCCAAAACCTGACAGTGTCAAGGCATTAAAATACTGCTGAGCCTATGAAAATGAGGGGTCCCCTCATGAATACAGGCACAGTGCCATATTCAAAGGTTTGTGGCAGTGGTAAACAGCTCCTCGAGTGGTGTTGTTTACTGTTGTCAAAAACCACATCTTAACTGGGTGCTCAGCCTGCATCTCCACCCCCCCCAAAAGAAGGGAGTCTGTACTGCAGCTTCCCACCACTGTGCCAAGTGGCCCCCAACCCTGTATCTGAGTAAGATATCCTAGTGGTCTGTTGGTTCCCCCTCACCCTCCAATCACCCTGTACATATCTGTTTAAAATATCCTGGTGGTCTTCTGGTACTCCCACCCCTTATCTCCGTGTACAGTGATTGTGATTGCACTCCATGGCTGTCAGATGGCAGCCAGCTGAGGAGGTGAGAGGGGGCTGTGCCAGCCACCACTGTCAGGAGAATGGCGCATGGGGCGAGGGAGTGTGGGCTGGGAGTCCTCTATGGGGAGCTTAGCATATGGTCAGGGTGGAGGGACCACCTGACTACCTGGATCTATTGTACAGAGCTATACAGTGTGATTGAGTGGTGGGGAACCACTAGACCAGCAGGATCTTATGTACAGAGCTGTACCGGGTGATCGGGTACCACTAGACCACCAGGATATCCTGAACAAATATGTACTGGGTGATGGGGGTGGTAGGGACCACTTCGCGACCAGGACTTTCTCTGTTTTATGGAAATGGGTACTAAGGGGCTGCAGTGCCACAAGCAGATGAGCCCATAGTGGGCATGCAGATAGTCTCTTAACCCCTTGCTGCCCAATGGCATCATTTGCTTCTGTGGCTGAATATGTTCTGCAGGGGACATGACGCTATCCCATTTTGGGCAGCACTATTTACTGTGGGCCACATGCAACCTTGGTCCATGTTGGGGCATCGCAGATCCACTTAGTGCTGCACTGACATGGACTGATATTCAGTCATATTGTGCCACTCTGTCAGCAAGCACTATCTTTCTTAGTATCGCCAGAGCCAGGCAATCACAAGCGCAGTGCAAATGGCTGCAATTGTACCAAAATCTGAATATCAGGCCCAGTGTTTCTCCAACTGGATTGTCAGTTTTTTCAGCACTGTTCTCCTGGCAGGAAGCAATTGGAAGGTTCTGACAGCACTCATTCCACACAAGTGGTACCAGCATCTCTTGTTTTGCTCAGATCATTCCCTATAGTATGTCAAAAATATGTAGGGTAGCTTGAAATACCTATCTTAGCACAATGTAAAGCAGCCATGGGAAAGTTAGCAAACTTTGAAAGACATATCCTGGGGATCTATGGCAAAATATGCAGAGTCCTGGACTCCATCCCTCTCCTTCCCCTAGTGCAGACACCCAGAAGGAAGTGCAGCAGTTGGGCCCTATGCATCTTTTTCACACTGGATCCATGCATACCCACCCTGAAGGTGTGTCCCCCACATAAAATGTCTCCCCAATTAGCTTGCTGTGGCCAGAAATATGACATCAATATCTACTGATACTGTTAAGCCTATGAATTTCTAAGTATTATTTATTATGCTATTGACCATAAACTTTTCAGTATTTTACAACTGATTTCTGAATGTAGTACCTAGACAGTCTGTTGTCTGTTGTATTGAGTCTTTATTAGTTGTTTCTTATTGAATATATTTACATTTTTTATGTATGTATATATTTTTGAAAATTATCAAAAAGCATGATTAACCACAAAAAGACATATGTTGGGCGGCAACCTGAAGTTGTGTTCACATCTTCACAAAACCCCATGCCCTAGATGTCCATTCTAGCAAACATGCAGGTTTTGGGTTGGTTGTACTACAGGGGTTACTATACGAGTCCTGTTATCTCCAACCTCCCCAGTCTGGGGACTGACAAAGCTGATCATTTGACCCAAAAGTGTGGCCCTAAGGGGAAACTGACTCTGTAAAGAAAAAGTTACTTACCGCACTTTGATCTTATAGAGTATCTCCTCCATAAAGCCACGCTCACCCACCCACTATCCCCTGGATTTACTGATCTCAGTGTGTGTCTGTTTTATTCATCCTTCCAACCAGTGTATGAGCTGTGTCAATAAGTTGTGTTTTCACCCATCTTAGAGGGACATGTTGAAAGCAGCAATGGGAAAGTTAGCTAAATTTGAAAGACCTTCACAAATGTCCCAGGGATCTATGGCAAAATATGCAGGGGCCCACAATTACATAAATCTGGTGCAGTGAAAACCAAGTCTGGGATGTAACCATACCAGGATATGGTCTTTTCTGGAGAGACAGGGTAGGAAAAAAAGGAGGAGGAGTGGCTCTTTATGTGAGGGAAAAACATAAATGCCATGGAAATACAGGGAGTGAAGGGAGAAGCGGAGGTTCTGTGGGTCACCCTGGAGACAAGGAAGGGGGCTGCAATTCAAACAGGGGTGATCTACAGAACTCCCGCACAAAGGGAGGAAATGGATGAGGATATGATGGAAGAAACACTAAGGATGGCCAACAGGGGGGAGGTATTGCTGGTAGGGGACTTCAATCTCCCAGATGTGGACTGGAACCATCCAGCTGCAGTAACAGTTTGAAGAAGGGAATTCCTAGACACCCTGCAGGGAGTGTTCCTCAGGCAACTAGTTAAAGAGCCCACTCGTGAAGGGGCCATACTGGACTTGGTACTATCTAATGGGGACAATGTCATGGATGTCACAATGGGGGAGCCACCTGGGGACCAGTGATTATCTTATGGTGTGGTTTGATATAAGAACTGGGCCAGTGTCAAACCACACTAAAATGGAGTGTCCTGGACTTCAGGAGTGTCGACTTACAGAAAATGAGAGAGCACCTCAGAAGCCATAGCAGGAGCAGAGAAAATAGGTGGGGTAGAGGAATAGTGGGCAAATATAAGAAGACTATTCAGAAGGCAACACACCTCTGTTAGGCAAGTTAAAAAGGGCAAGAGAAGAAAGAGACCACTTTGGGTCTCCAAGGATGTAGCAGAGAAAGTAAAGGCAAAGAAGCTAGCATTCAAAAGGTACAAGAGAACACAGAAGAATGAAGATATGGAGGGGGATCATGAGAAACAGAGGGAAGTGGGGAAGGCAGTTAAGAATGCAAAGGCACAAATGGAGGAAAACATTGCCAAGTCAGTCAAAAAGGGGGATAAAACATTCTTTAGGTATATCAAAGAAAAGAGGAAGAACAAGGCGAGTATTGTAAGACTTAAAGTGGAAGGAGGGGACTGTGTGAAAGAGGACAAGGGGAAGGCTAATATATTTACCAAATACTGTTGCTCAGTATTTATGAAGGAAGAGGTAGGGGATGGGCCACAGATAGGAAAAGGGGCATTAAAGGAAGGGAGATGGACACTAGCCCTATTTCAGATGAGAGAGAGAGTGCTATGGGAACTAGCACAACTGAAAGTGATAAGGCAATGGGGCCAGATGGGACTCACCCCAGGGTACTGAGGGAACTTAAAGAGGAGCTGACTGCACCCCTGATGGCCCTGTTCAACCTATCACTGGTTACAGGGTAAGTCCCAGGGGACTGGAGGAGGGCGAATGTGGTCCCACTTCACAAAAGTGGTAATAGGGAGGAGGCAGGAACTACAGACCCATAAGCCTGACTTCGGTGGTGGACAAAGTTATGGAAGCACTAATAAAAGAAAGGATTGTGGAATATCTTGTGACCGGTGGATTATAGGATCTAAGGCAGCATGGGTTCACAGGAAGGAGATCTTGCCAAACAAACCTGATCAAGTTCTTTGACTGCGTGACAAAGGTAGTGGATCAGGGAGGAGCGGTGGAGGTGGCCTACCTGGATTTTAGTAAAGCCTTCAACATCGTTCCACACAAGAGGCTGATAAGCAAGCTGGACAGCCTGGGAGAGGGTCCAAAGGCAGTAAATGGGTATGTAGTTGACTAAGTAACAGGAGTCAGAGGTGGTGGTTAATGGGGTTCACCAGAAGCAAGGTAACCAGTGGGGTGCCACAGGGTCAGCATTGGGACCAGCCTCTTCAATGTCTTTATTAGTGACATCACAGAGGGGCCGGAAGGTGAAGGTATGCCTTTTGTGGACAACACAAAATGTGCAACAGAGTGGACACACCCGGGGTGGAAAAAATGAGGGAAGACTTGAAACAGCTGGAAGACTAGTCAAAGGCTTGCCAAGTAGGCTTCAATGGCAAAAAATGCAAAATTATGCATAGAGGGCACAAAAACCATAGGGCAGCATACCAAATGGGGGGGGGGTGATGTCAACCATAAAACATGAAAGGGACTTGGGGGTCATCATAATCTGATGACCTGAAGGTAGCAAAGCAGTGTGATAAGGCAGCAGGGAAGGCTAATAGAATGTTGGGGTGCATACGGAGGGGTATTACCAGTAGAAGGAGAGAGAGGTACTGTTACCCCTGTATAAAACAATGGTGAAGCCCCACCTGGCGTACTATGTCCAATTCTGGAGGCCCCATCTCCAGAAAGACATAGATCAAGTGTAAGCGGTACAGAGGAGGTAAACCAAGATGGTGCATGACCTGCATCAGAAGACCTACAAGGAAAGGCTCAAGGAATTAAATATGTACTCGTTAGAGGAAAGGAGGGAAAGGGGAGACATGCCAGAAATGTTCAAATACCTCAAAGGTATAAATAGGGTACAGGAGGGTGGTATTCTACAGAGGAAAGGATGCTCAAGGACAAGGGGACATGATATGAGGCTGGAGGGGGGTAGGCTCAGAGGAGATGGGAGGTACTCTTCACTGAAAGGGTGGCAGATGCCTGGAACAGGCTCCTAGCAAGAGGAGGTAGTGGGTGCTGAAATGGTGGCAGGATTCAAGCAAGCATGGGACAGGTACAAGGGAACCTTAGAACCAGGACAGGGAGAGGGGCGGAAAGGCTGAGATCAAGTAGGGTCTGCAGTAGCTCATTAGGTAGAAAACTTTAGAGCAGACTTGGTGGGCCAAGAGGTCCTTTTCTGCTGACAACTTCTATATTTCTATGCTGACTATCTTATACCATTTTTTTATTTACTAAATTTATTTTAAAATTGTTAAATTATAGCATTTTGCTTTCCTCCTTGGTAAAAAAGATAATGAGGAGGGTTGGGCTAATGTCGCTTTCTATGCTGCATGCATGCATATAGTGCTGTAACCAGCATCACAGGCCCCAAAAGTTCAGGTTCCTGTTGGGTCTTAGAGCCTCCTATGCCAAGAGAAAAGAGTGCATCTCTAAAGAGATGATAGTCTAGATCAAGATATGTGAAAAATAACTTTCCCTTTTTGCAGTATGTTTTTTTTTCTGCCCACCTCATGCTTCTGCTAGTGACTACCCAACCCTGATAAAATCTTACTTGCTCCTTACATGCCCCGATGACCATTGTCAGCCAAAGCAATGGCGCTGTTATTCAGTGTTGTCAGCTAGTTTTCTGTTGCCCATGAATAAAGCAAAATAAACTGATTTGCAAAAACTGTTTTGTCTTACCTTTGTACCCAAATGCTTCTCGAGTGCAGGCTTCTCTGTTTTCTCCAGATTTGACTTGATCCTGTTTCTCCACAGCTTCCCCCTCCATGATGGGGCCATCAGAGATGGGATTTCTCTGCACTGCTAGATTTCCGATTTAGTGTGGACTTGGCAGTTAGTCAGGGCCCAAGTATGCCAGCGCTGTCAAACGTTTGGCCACCATTTTCCTCCAAATTTGACACATAATATTGAATCCATTGACCACCTTAGGTGATGCATACAGCCTGTTTCTAGGTTTGTACACATACAAAATGCCTCAGGTGAGACGGCATGCTTCCTGATCTTCCACTGGGGATTGAAGTGGCAACCGATCATGTTTCCATCCCTTGCCTGGCTGGAATGTGCTGCCATAGGCAGAGCTGTCCCCACCCAGCTGCGTGATATCCAGCACCGTGGGTCCACTTCTGAATCTGGGGTACCAGCACAGCATCAAGCTGCCTTATATGTAGATAGGCTTAAATGTTTTATTAGCTAAAAATTTTCTTCAATGCACAATAAGCTTATTCTGTAAAAAGTATGCAGAGATGCTCTCTGGCAAGGGAAAAAGCTATAAAAATCTGCTGTAGAATCTTTATTGCATCTTAGAAAACTCTTAACTAGTTGATTCTATATTGATATAACAGCCTCATTTGCTATGTGTCTACGTTACACAATATAGGAGTGTGAGGCAGCTGGGTGCAAGTTTACCTGAACTTCAAGTTCCATCTGTATTTCATATATCTTCTATAGATTCCTCCTTTCCATTATTTATTAATGTAGAAATTCCCACAAAAACAAGCTCATTATAACTTAGAGTTCATCTGCCTCTATAACTTATTCCCTACTTGAAATCAGAATGCTTTGTTGTGACCTAACAGTCTGTTGCCATGGGAGTAGCTGTGATGTCATAAGTAGAGTATTATGACATCAGACTGGGAAGAAACAGATGATAATGGACCTTCAAGGATCAGCTATCCGGTTTTCATGCATATGACCTCACTAATAAATAATGGGGATAAGAAATACAGAGTTAATGAGAGATATAAGCTGCTATATGCCCAAATGTTATGTTTCAGAGTTCATCTCATAGCATTGATCCCCTTTCCCGATCAACAAAAATGAAATAAATAAAATTGGGGGCTCTTTAAGTGAAAATCGTAATATACAGCATTGCGGTGCTTTGCACAGTACATCTACTTTTTGTACACATTTGTGAAGCTATGTCTTCCAAGGTACAGTGCATGCTACACACTCTTGTAACACTGAGATACAGTATTTATTTCATTTTAGTAAAATTAACCATTCTGTTTTACAGGCATGTACCTTTCTCCAGCAAATGCTCCTGGTTGCATACCCTGTGATTGTCATGCTACTGGGTCATTGTATCAGAACTGCAGTGATGTCACCGGCCAGTGCCTTTGCCGGGAGGTTTCTGTGACTGGACGCAGATGTGACCAGTGCAAAGTTCTTTATTTTGGATTCAATGCCAGCATTGGAAGGTATGTTTTCCATACGGTAAGACATTGAATTTAAATAAATTGAAGCAACTGGGGGACTGGGGGACACTGAGATTGTTACCAAGACATGCAGGACAGGAGTGGGCCCACACTCTGTAGGTACTGTAGGCAACAAGTGGTTCAGCCTCTGGATTTAGCTTGCTCTCAAATAGTCAAGGAGACAAAACAAGAAATGAGGCATATGCTCTTAATAACAGATGTGCAGTAACAATTAATGTTTCTTTTCTTTTGTGCAGTTAATCTTTTTATTATTTCTCTATTTTATTATTTCTTTTTCTCTATTATTTTAATAAAGTTATTTCTCTATTATTTTGTTATTTCTCTATTGGTTAACTCTGTACAGCACCTTGCTCTTGTCTTGTTGCCCTCAATCTGATTGCACTTACCCCTCCCTCCCTCCCCTCTTGGATAAATATAGTCCATCCTGTCCCCCACCAATTCCTGCACTCCTTTCTGCATAACAGTCTTATTCTGACTGCAGACCATATAAGAGTTAGCTATGTGTTTGTCATTTTTACACTCCCTCTATTTGAATGCATCAGTCCTGTATCTGCCTATTATTCATCCAGGATCCTGTGTTCTAGACTGTATCTTACTACGCTGTTTGCACCTATATGTATTCAAAACAAATTTTTATTGTCACTATTAATCTCTTTTCACTTTTTTGTATCATCAATTTATCTGTTGTATGTTGTTACTTGTACCGGGTTTATGATGTAGAACCTTCAAAGGTGCTATTCCTAGACAATATAAATAAAGTTTCTTTTAACAATGTGCAATACACATAATTCAGCAGAGTAGAACATGTGGTACAACATAAGCAGAGTTAGGCATTAAAGAATCCGGCGAGATATGTATGTTATAAATAAAACTAAGAGCATCGTAATATCTTTGTCCTTACTGTAACACTCTATTAGGGAAATACTCAAAATAGTAGATGACGGCTGCAAAAGAAATAACATTTAAACTGTAAAGCACACAAAGAAAAAGAGAGGGGAAGGAGGGAAAAGCAGGAGGGAGGGAGAGTTGTAAGAGGGAACTCTCAGGGGGACTATATCCAGTGCAATCAGAGGTGGGAACTATGGTGGTCTGAGCTTGTCTTTGCTGTTGGGCACCGCAGGGTGAGACTTGGTCCTTAACAAAAGTGAAATAGGGGGCCACATTTGCTGAAACCTTTCCCAGTAGCCATAAAATAATGGGACAATCTGGCATACGATGCAAAAGTTTCTATAGCTTGCAACCATTGCTTTAGTGAGGGAACCTCAGTTGACCTCCACCTTCTAAGGATTAACCTCTTGGCTTCTATTATAGCTAGTAGTTACCATTGCCTGGCCAAGGCATTCAGCCATGAGAAAGGCGTATGAACCCCTAGGAGAATCATCTCCGGGGATCTGGTAACTGGAAGGTGAAGAATGCTGGAACAGTGCTGGATAACCGGACTCCAGAAGCACATCTCCAGCATGTGTCGTGGCAGTAAGCCTATTCTCTTGAGCTGTGCTGGGGTATGGTACCAGTGGTGCAGAACTTTATTCTGCAGTAACAGACTATGCGGATCTCAGCATGCTTTGTGTGCCAATGTCCAGCACTTTGTCCACTCTAGGTCCGAGATGGGCATATTCAACGACTGCTGCCATTTCTCTTTAGAAGGAAGGGAAGGATCAGGAGTGGTGTCTTTTAACCTTTTCTGGATGACCCCAGCTAGGCCTTTAGGTACTTTCAACCAAGATTAAATGGGAAGCTTATGTGGACATAACCCGGGTGCCACTTGGCTAGTAAAGCAAGTACATTTTGTTCTTAACCACAAAGAACATAGACTGCTCAACTGAAGTGGTGCAAAACCACATATCAGTATTCCCATTCCGCAGAGTAGAACACTTTCTCGAATTCTACTGAAATTGCTGCCACAGGGGATGGAAATGTTGACGCAACCTACATGATTGTTATGAAGGCCCGAAGGTGATCCGAGCTGATATGGCCTTTCACAAAGCCGACAGTGTGCAGGTTGAGTAATAGCTGGGAGAATAGTCTCCAGCCATGCTGCAAGCACTTTCACTATGATCGTTGTATCCGCGTTGATTAAGGATATCGATCTGTAGCCAGAAGGGGGTCTTTCCCCTCCTTCAGCAGGACAGATATTGTGGCTTTGTTAAGGGTCCCTGGGGTATTGCCACACCAGTGTGCATCGAGTATCATCTGTAGCATGGGTTTAGATATGGTGTCCTTCAAAACCCGGTAGAAATCTGTGGGAAAACCATCGCTTCCTGGGGATTTATGGGGAGCATGCTGGCTATGGCATGCAACAATTCAGTTTCTGTTATCGGGGCATCTAATTCATCTTTCTGGACAACAGATAGTTTGGGAGGAGTTAGGTGGGAGAAGAAGGCATCTAGCTTGGCCTTGTCTAGTGAGATGTGAGAACTGTATAACTCATCATAAAAGGCAACCATTGCTTGGTTTATAGCAGCTGAAGAAATAAGAGGGTATCTGTTAGGGTCTTTCAGTTGTGCAATGTGCTTTTCAGCCTGCAGTTTCGGAAGACAGTAGGAAAGTAATTTGCCTGATTTCTCCCACTTGCCCAATATTTATGTTTAGTTCTGTGAATACATAGTTCTGCTTTCCTGGTGGCCGAATTGTTTAGCTGAATTCATAGGGAAGAGATTTCAAACAGCAGAATGTAATCCTGCAACCTTCCCGGATCCCGCTTCTTTTTCTTTAAGATAAGCTTCAAGGAGCTGTGTTTCCTTGTCCCTCTGTCTGTGTCTGTATGGTGCATAACTAATAATTTTGCCCATTATGGTGGTATTGAAGGCCTCTCATAGCATAACTGATGGGGCTGAGTTTGGAAGGTTATTCAGAAAGTAAAGGTCAGCTTCTTTTTGGATCCATTTTTGAAAATCTTGGTCCTGTAAGAGGAGGGGGTCTAACTGCCATAGCAGTGATTTATTTTTGACAGTGTCAGAGGAGGTGCTCATCATTGTTGGGTCATGGTCAGATAAATATAGAGGGGCAATGGTTATATCACTAGCTAAGGGGGTAACTTTTGCAGACATAAGCCAGTAATTGAACCTGCTTGCCATAGCACATGCTGCAGAAAAATATGTATAATCCCTTCCAGAGGGATAAGTAAGCCACCACGTGTCAGACAGCTGATGCAGTGACAGTAGTTCTCAGAATGTGTGTAATGCTTTAATGTGTGGTTCTGGTTTAGCGTTTGATCTGTCTAAATAATGATCTAGGGACATATTGATATCTCTCCCAAAATGACATCTGGGTCATCAAATGCTAAGTCCATTATTTTTTATGAGATGGTATGGAAAAATTTGGGGTTGTGTTCATTAGAGTGTAGATATTACCTAAAAACAGCAAGCCTCTTGGGGTGTAAGTTTCACAAACACTCGCCTACCATCCTTGTCTGTCTTCTGATCTGTGATTGCCCATTTAATGAATTTATGTAGTAGCATGGCTACTCTATGCTTAGGCTTCCCAGAAGTACTACGTGCTTCCCTCCCCACCCATTCTCTAGCCAATTTCTGCGCTTCTGATTTAGTAAGTTTTGTTTCATGGAGAAAAGCTACTTGTGTTTTAAGCTTCTTTAGGTGAGCCTATGCTTTTTTCCTCTTTATTGGTGAATTTAAGCCCCTAACATTCCAGGAAGTGAACGTCACTTGGGGGACACAGCCATATCTGTGAAGTACTCCAAGACCTATAAGGAGTGCACCCTTGGGACTCACTACTTGCTAAGGTAAATGAGGGGAAAGCCTTGCACCACCTGTATATTATCTGCCACAAAAGAAACTCAAGAAATCCAGACCAATATCGATGATTGCCTTAGGAAAAAGAAAAGGAAAGAAAAAGAAAGACAAGAAAAAAAAAAGCAATACACAGTTAACTCTGCTAACAAGATAATAATGAACAGTTCTTATACACATATGGGGAAAGGGAACATTGTTTAACCAGGAGTAGCACACTAAGCCGAAGCTTGTTTCCAGATGTGACCTGGGAGCACAAGAAAGTTAAGTGACTTGCTCAGGATCATGCAGTATGCACCTAGGCGGCTGTGGGATTCAAAGCCAGGTCTCCAGATCTGCAGCTCAGAGCCTTAACCCACTGTGATATATGGAGAAACAGTCTAAAACTCTTGTAACTCAGTGCAGTATAAAACAATGTTACACACAGCTATGTAAACTTATTCAGCTATCAATTCAAAATAAATCTTGAAGAAAGGGAATCAGGGTCCCAAATATGAAATCATTACAAAGACTATTTATAATATTCCTGGAGAGACAATAGGAGAAAGAGACAAAAGGAAATTAAATGAGATGCATATAACTTCAGGTGGAAAGTGGGTATACTTCTTAAACTGGGGTGGGGGCCAGCCCACCCCACCCACAGGGCAGCCTCTCAAGGTTTAATATAACCCTTCGGGGAGTATGTATATTGTTCTGAAATTCTCCAAGCTCTGAAGGCTAGGAGAATTTATTAGTGGTATCTCAGGTAAGCCAGAATTTACTCTAAGGGAGACTAACGTTGTGAAACTCGCACAGATGTGGCCCTATTGCTAAACAGTACACCATGCACAGAGATGTGCATAACCAGATACTAAAGGGCAATACAGTAACAAGAGCACAGGAGTAGACAATACCTGGAAAAGATTAAAAGGAGCAAAGAGAAGAAAAGGGAAGAAAAAGAGGATCGAAAAGTAATGAAAACATAATTAGACAGGAAGGGGCCCCTTGATTTAGTATCGTACTATAGCATAAAGACCACTGAAGTGGGGTGGGGCTAAACTGAGTCCCAAAGTTAGAGGAGACCACTAAAAACACAACAACAGACCTTCAATAATATCTCTATAGGTATATGCATAGAGGCCCCCTTCAAGGTCTGTGCCCATCATTCCTCTTTTAAGCATATGTAACAGTAACGTGAGCAACCATAGACCTTATCTAAAGGCAACATTGAGGGGAGGAGGCATATAAGGGGAGAAATGATGTACCTCTCTTAGCCCTGGCACAGCTGGAGGGAGGTCTGCTCACGGGGGGAAGGGGAATGTTACACTAGCCAGGACAAGAAAAAATAATAAAAAAATACCCTCACAAACCTGGCGACTTTGGCCTAATGTAAATACCAGCCTCTTGCAGGCACCTATATAATAGACCTCAAATAGAGGGCATTTGGGGAATACCACTTGTGCAAGAGATCGAACGTTAATTCGTCGCTCTTATCAGGGTGACCGAAGAAAACCAGCAGAGGAAGGAAGTAGCAAAAGTAATACTGTCATGCTAGGAAACAGCAATCCCTAGAAGAGCATAAGAAATGCCTACAACAATGTATGTGGGTGTCATAAAAAGAAATGATGCCCTGCCTCCTCTGGAATATCTTCTATGCCAGACTGCTGTACATGGATCTATGGTGCATTAGAACAAATTGATTTACAAACATATGAAATTACCAGCAGATAAAGGCCTTATGGTCTATTAAGTCTGCTCGACTCTGCAGCTAGCAGCCTTTATACTACAGCTGCCTCCCCCCCCCCCAGTGACCTTCCCCCTTACCCTGTCCCATCCCCTTTTGAAGCAGCCTACTGTTCTACAGGATACCACTTCTTTTGGCAATGCATTCCACCCAAACACCACCCTCTCCATAAAAAAAGTGTCTCCTCATCTCCCTCCTGAACCTCCCCCCTTCCAATCTCAGATTGTGCCCTAGAGTGCCCCTCCCCCTCCTTAATTTGAAAAGCCTCTCCATGCCTGTCTTATTTATTCCCTTTATGTACTTGAAGGTTTCAATCATATCCCCCTATCTCTCCTCTCCTCTAGGGAGTACATGTTCAATTCCCTTAGTCTACCCCTGTAGGGTAAGTCCCCTTTGCCCCTGGATCATTTTTGTTGCCCTGTGCTGAACTCCCTCCAGTAACCTAATGTCCTTCTTCAGGTACAGTCACCAGAACTGTGTGCAGTACTCCAGGTGTGGTCTAACCAGTGAACTGTATAGCGGCAGGATCACCTCCCCCCTCCTGGAGGATATGCCTCTGACAAATACAACCTAGCATCCTGTTGGCCTATACACCTGCCTTTCTACACTGTACTGAGTTGTTCATTGCTCCTGTTGTGATCACCCCCAGATCCTTCTCCTTTTCCATCTTGGCTAGTTGAATCCCCCCAGCTGGTAGCTCTTCCTTGGGTTTTTTTGCACTGAAATGTAGCACCTTTCATTTCTTGTCATTGAACCCCAACTGCCTAGTGTCCAACCATGCCTCCAATTTTGCCAGATCATCTTGCAACCCTGCCACCCTTCTAAGTCATCCACTACTGCTCCCATCTTAGTATCATCTGCAAACAGACTGATCTTGCTCTTGCTGCCTTTTGAGATGTATGTGATGATCACAAACAACACCAGGCCCAGTACAGAGCCCTTTGGCACCCGCTTGTCACCACCCTGGGAGATGAGAGTTCTCCTCACACCACCACCCTCTGCTGTCTCCTTGCAGCCAGTTCACTACCCATCCCACCATCTTTTCCCCGCCCTGTGCCTTCCAGCTTACTTCCTAGCTTCCCATGCAGCATCAAATCAAATGCCTTACTGAAGTCCAGGTACAGGACATCCACTACATGGCCCCTGTCTAATTGCCTGGCTACCCAGTCATAGTACTCCACCAGGTTGGTCTGACAGGATCTGCCTGAGACAAACCCATGCTGTCTGCTGTCCTGCAGCCCATTAGCCTCTAGGAGAAACCAGCCTCTCCTTCAGGATTGTCTCCATCAGCTTTCCCATGTGGATGTGAGGCTTACGGTCCTGTAGTTTCCTGGCTCATCCTTGGGGCCGCTGTTGTGGAGGGTACCACATGCACCATCTTCCAGTTCTGAGGTATACTCCCGAGTCCAGGAAGGCATTGAACAGGTCTGCTAAGGGTTCTGCCAGGACTTCTGCCAGCTCCTTCAGCACCCTGGGGTGTATGCCATCTGGCCCTGGCGCCTTGTCCACCCTCAGTGCCCCCAAGCCCTCCAGTACTCTGCCCACTGGGATTTCCCCATCTGTCACCTCCTCCCCACCCCGTGCCCACCCTTCCCACCCCCTTGGATACTGCTTCCTCTTTCTCTTTAGTAAATACTGAGCAGAAATACTCGTTTAATGCTTCTGCCTGTTTCTGCCCCTGTTTTGATCCACCCCATCCTTCTTTTCCTTACTGTTTGGTCCTTACAACTCCTTTTCTTCCTGATGTACCTGAAGCATTCCTCTCCTCTTCTTTGATGCCTTGTGCTAGCCTGAGTTCCCTGGACCTTTGGCTAACCTGACTGCCCTTTTCACTTCCCTCGACTCCTTCAGGTATTCCTCTCTGTCCTCCCCTGTCCCTATTTTTTTGTACCTTCTAAAGATGGCTCTTCTCTTCCTTACTTTTTCATGATCCCCCTGCTCACCCAGCTAGGCTTCTTTGCACTTGCCTACTTATTCTTGACCCTTGTACATGTTATGGTTGCCTCCTCAATTCCCAGTTTAATGACCTCCCACTTCTGGTTAGTGTCCATGTTTGGATGGATCCTGGCTAATACCCTGTACTATTTCCTCATCCTCCTGAAGTCTAACACCCTTGTGCCTGTTCCTACTTCCCTTTCCCCATTTTTATTGTGAACCACAGCGAGTGGAGGTCACTCCCCACCAGCAGTTCCTCCATCCCCAGCTCCCTCACAAACTCACCATTCACCAGTACAAGGTCTAGGGTGTTCCTAACCTGGTTGGCTCATTTACCATCTGCAATAGGAAGCTGTCTTGGAGAAGTACCTGCATCCTCCTATTCGTGGTGGCTGGGGTACTCCAGTCCACTCCGGGCAGGTTGAAGTCCCCCACAATCACTGTGCTGCCCCTCTCACAGGTCCTTCTGATCTGTCCCACTAGTTCCTGTCTAACTCCTCAGTCTGAGAGGATGGCCTATACGTCACTCCCATCCTGAGGGTCCTATTTTTGGAGTCCTGGAGCTGCACCCATAATGCCTCCGTGCTGCCCTCCTCCCCTTCCTCCCTGACACACTTCAGTCCTTCCCTCACATACAGCACCACCCCCCTCCTTTTTCTTTTACCCTGTCCCACCAAAATATCATATATCCTGGTACTGCCAGGTCCCAGTCATGGTAGTGGGTGGCCCATGTCTCAGTGATGGTCACCATGCCCACCTCCCCATCTGCCATGAGAGCCTGTAACTCTGCTGTTTTGTTCCCTAGACTCCTATCATTTAAGATTACCACCCTCCACCCCACTTCCTTTCCTACTCTACCTACTTGATCTCCCTTTCTAGCATCCCTTCCTGACCTCCCGCTAAGTCTCTTGCTGCTTGTATGGGGGGTAAGCTTGTTCGGCTTCCCAACCTCTGGATCCTGCCAGACTCCTGCCCCCTTGCCACCCCGTCTTCTAGTTAAATTCTCATTGTTTGCTAAGTATTCCCAAGTTTCTGTTTCAGTACCCTTCTTCCCTCCTCACTTAAGTGTAGCCTCTCCTTAGCATAGAGATCACTGCCCTCCCCAGGTCCTTCACCACCCCCCACCAGCCCATACCCTTTGGACTGACACCATTCTCTTAACCATGTGTTAAATTCCTCTATCCTTAGCTTCCTTGTCATGTTCACCCTGGGTCCTGGAAGCAACTCCGAGAAAGTTACTGATCTTCCTGCCTCCTCACAAATCAGCCCCAGCACCTCAAACCTCCTCTGGACTACATCTATCATATTTCCCGCCAGGTCATTTGTTCCCAAATGCAGAAGTATATGAGGTTTCTCCCTACCCCTCCTAGTATACTTCAGAACAGACTGACCAACCTCCACTGTCATACCTGGCATGGCCTCCACCCATATCTCTCCCCCTTGCGTCCCCATCTGATCCCTTTCAGAACTGAGTCTCCCAGCACTAGGATCCCACCCCTGTTTTCATGTTCTACTCGTCTTGTCCTTCCTTGATCCCGTCCCCTTCCTCTCCACTCCTCCTCCTCCAGCGCAGTTGTTCCTCCTTCCACCCTGTTGTAATGTCCCCTGTCTCTGCTCTACCCTCCTTCTCCCCTTTTCCTCTGATTTTACCCTCCTCTCAACTGGGCTCCACTTGCCTCCTTCCCTGATGCATCCTACCTCTTTCTTCTCATACCTCCCCTCTTCCCCACAACCCTCTTACTCAACCTATCCCCATACCATATCCCTTCAACCCCTTGGCCCCACCTCCTGTTCCCCTCTCACCTGGTCTGTCATCAGCACCTCTGCCCAGCACTCCCCTAATGCATCCCCCAATTCTGCCTGTACTGCGAACTGATTTTTGGTGTCCCTTCACTACCACGTATTTCCTCCTTCCTTCTGCTCACCACCCCATTGCTGCTGACTCTACAACTGTTAGATTCCTCCTTCCCTCCCGTCCTCCATTCCTCCCCTTTCCTGCCCTTGTTTGTCCTCTGAACCTGGCCTCATATCTCTCCCCCTTGCATCTCCATCTGATCCCTTTCAGAATTGAGTCTCCCAGCACTAGGATCCCCTGTCTCCTTTCCTCATCTGCCACCTTTTTTTCCCTCTCCTCCCCACCTCTCTTTGATCTGTCCTCCCCCTCAGTTACCCTCCTTACCTCCCCAGCCGCTGAGTTATCCTCCATTACAGCCTGCATTCCCCTCCTAAGCTTCATTTGTAAACAGCTGATCTCATTCCTGAGCTGCCTTATTTGCCTGCACACCAAACACCTTCCCACTCTCCACACAATTTTTAGAAAGACTGCCACTCCACAGTTGTTGCAGCTTACCACCCTTCTTATCCCACTTTCCACCCACCAGCATCCCCCCTTATTTTCAGTAGAAGGATGTCCATACCACCCCCATAACCCCTCCCATCCACCTTTTCCAGTTCTGCCCATAGTTCCCCCAGCTTTCCGATACCTTACCCTCATGTAAAGTTAGCCAACCAACAAAGCTTGCCCCACCAATAAGTGCAGTCTGTCCCCTAAGCACAACCAAAAGCAATCTGCCCTTTACACCCTGGTTACACTTCAGTAGTACAGCAAATCCTAACCTATAATTCCTGTGCCAAACATATCAGTACTGGGGTTTCTAGACATGCCCTGCTAACAGAAACAGTACAGGATATACTTGTAAGCAATAATCTCTGTGCCAGACCTTTCAACGTTTTCACTTACCTCACCTGGTAAGATACAATGCAATAATTATATAGCATCTATTGCTGTTCTATAACATTATCTTCTACCTGGTGTATCAGTCTTGTCCTGTATATTCTTCCTAGTTAACAGACATGTTACGACTCATATCCTGTGATGTAACAGGATATGACATGAGGGTAAACGAGAATAAAGGGGAAGTGAGCCTTGGGGTGGGATTAGACACCGGTCTCCTCAAGAAACAAATCAGGCCAACAGTGCTCAGAGCACTAGAGCTCCATATGGTTCCCTGAGAAAGTAGCAGTATCTAGATAATTGTACCTCAGTTGCTAACTGCTTCTGGGGTGAGGGAAGCAAGTTTGCTCAACAACCTCCCAAAAATCCCGTGAGCTGCCCTGAAGTCAGACACAAATGCTGCTGTTTTTAACTGATATCTGACTCTACAACTGTGCCGTGTACCTGCAATAAAAGAAAGCAAGGCAAGTCTAGCAAGAAATCTAAACTCTATTAACTTGGAGCAGCACGTTCTGTTCTTCTTCATCCAAAAGTGTCCCAACACACCTTAAATACTATAACAGAATACCTAGGGGAAGCTAATAATCCCAACACCTGAAAGAACAAAAAAACTAAATATGTATATGTATATATATATATATATATATATATATATGACCAGCAGTAACAAGGTACTTTCCATTCCTTTTTTGCAAAAGTCCTCAGCTGCCCCTGACTTCCTCCCTTTCCTCTAGCATTTGTGGCTGAGAAAGCCTAGTGTCAAAAATTAGGAAGCCTTCTGTCTTTAGCCATTACCATGAGCACAGGAGACATTGTCTTCTTAATCACAGCAGCATAAAGTCTAAAAACCAAAAAACACCAAACAGCATTAACAATCTGGGGTAATATCTACCCTAGTAAATGTATAACAGTAACAATATATTTAGAAGTGGAGCCGCCGCGCTCCGGGCTGAGGGGGTAACTAGTGTCCCATTGTCCTGCATGCCAGGTGCTGCTTGCAGTCTTCCTATTGAAAACTGCAGTGAAATGCAAATCAGTAATTAGAGCAGACGACTGTATCAGGTGAAGGGGGGACCTCTGGTGTTCAAAGTGAGAAACTTTCTGTGCCAGTATCTCCATACCAACAGCTCCCATTGCCCTAAAAGCAAAAAGTTAGAAGAACACCTATCATGTTGTGGCTCCCATCAAGTAGCAGGTAAAACCCTGGGGGGTCCTGCATATTGGCGCATTGTACAGTCAAATTCTCCAGTGCCCCTTCAGCCTTTTCCTGAATGTAGTCTACCCATTTGGATGAAATGGAGGCCTATTCTGCCGGTGACCTAATCAGGGATTCAGCCAGGGGTATTTGCTGCATTGGCTCCTTAGATAAGTCTAGTGCAATCGGGCTCAAATCTCGTAGGGATTTGAAGTGGTTGCTGGTCTTGGGAGGTGTAGTATAGGGAGACCTGGTGCTAGCAGCAGAAAAGGTGTAGGTTCATTGCTGGCTGTATGATCTTTGGCATTGCGGGAGGGACTTCTGTGCCACAGCCAATTTGTTGAATTGCTGCTTCACTCTACCTCTGAGGATCTGATGCCCAGTGTTCGGATTTTGCATGCAGACCTGTAGCACACTCATGGAGAAGGCGGCACCTTCAGTGGTCAATTCCATGGGATGAGAAGCGCTAATATGTGGATCTGCTCCAGTTTGGGTTATATCCCTGGGGGCCAATTCACATTTCTGGAGGTGGTCCTCGGCCTCCTTCAGTGTCTGGAGCCATTCACTGTGATGCACAAAATGGCTGAATACTGGAGGGAGGTTGGAATATTTGTAACAGCACTGTCGGACCTTGACATTGGCTAGTCAGCGCCTGGCCAATTTGGGGGGAAAAGTCTTGAAACAATTGGATAGGGTGGCCCTGCCAATGTAAAGGGCCATGTTCATGAGCAAGCAGGAGGAAGAACTCCTTCACCAGGTAGGAAAGACATTTACAGAGGATGGGTCTTGGCCGATCCCCTGGTTTAGGTTTGGGGGCCAGTGGTCTATAAGCCTGTTCCAGATCAGGAGGGGGTGCATTGTCAAGCTGCAAAAGCACTGGGAGGGTAGCTTGTAAATAAAATAACATATCTTTACCTTCCATGCCCTCTAGGAAGCCAATAATCCGCATGTTATTGCAGCGGGCATGGTTCTCCAAGTCATCAACTTTTGTGAGTAAATATTGTATCTAATTATGATGATCTCTGAGCATGTCCTGGTGTTCATATAGTGTGTCTTTTTGCTAATTTACTTTATGCTCCACAGTTTGCACCTTGGAAGTCAGGTAGATCAGTTCTTTATTGGTCTGAGTTGCCATGAGCTTTAATTCAGTGGTATCCTTAAGAAACTTTTCAAGCATGGTAATGATGTTACCCAAATCAGTAGCTGGTGGATAACATGCAGTTTGTCTGGGTTCCATGTTAGTAGAATAGGAGGGAAAGCTGGGGCAGTATCTAGCAGGTTTACCGCCTTAGTAGCAAGATGAAGCTGTACCACGAGGCACAGAGCCACTGTGTTGCATAGTCCAACAGTTTCAGATTTCCAGCGATAACTGCATAGTATTACAGCAAATGTTTGGCATAGTTCAAAAGTCTGTAATTTCCTCTTTCAAAATATGTTATGTAAGTTCATATTGTTCCTGTTGTTTTGGATGGATGAGTAAATTAGTATCCTTATTGAGCTCCCCTAAACACTTAGGCTGCCATCCTGATTTCTGACAAGCTCTGCCCTCCAACAAGTAATGTTTCTAATTCATTTATTGATGACAAATAACCAGATGGCACATCAACAACACCAATATGACAAGGTGCTTCATAGGTTCATAGGTGTTTTACATGATCAAGGGACAAGCCCATTAGGATCATGCCACCTAAGCTAGGTGGGTTACAAATTTAAAATCGTTCATATATATATCTAATTTAGATTTAAATTGTGTCAGATTTATGCAGTTTACAACCTCAGAAGGAAGTGAATTCCATATTGGAACAATTCGCTGGGTATAGAATTGATTTCTTTTATTAGTTTGGTTAGTAAATAAAAGTAATTTTAAATTATGTGAGCGAGTTTGGACTGTAGTAGTGTTCCATTTCAAATGCAAGGTATCAAACAAATATTCATCCCTAGTTGCTTTATAAAGCAGACAGAGATCACCACGTATTGATCTGTATTCCATACTATACAAATTTAGTTGTTTCAGTCTTTCCTCATATGTCAGTTGGCCCATTCCAGTTATGTTCTTGATAAACCTTTTTTGGACCTTCTCCCTAGATAACTTATCTCCCCTCTGAGTGGGTGCACAAAATGAAGAACAATAATCAAAGTTAGCTCTTATAATACTGGTGTATAGTGGAACCATTATTGATGGTTCTCTACTTTTAATGTTTCTAAATAAGCAATTACTTAATCTGGAGCATTTTTTAACAGTAAAATTTAGATGATCTGTAAATTTCAGCTTGTTATTAATAATAACACCCAGATCTCTTTCAGTTGTAATAACACTTAAAGTAATAACACTTAAATTGTTGTTCTCAATATAATAATTCGCGCATCTATTGTTCCATCCAAAATGCATGACCTTACATTTGTTTATATTAAGTTTCAGTTTATGATTGCTAACCCATTCAGAAATTTGGTTTATATTATCCTGTAATATAGATATAGATTCAGAGTTGTTAACAATCCCACCCAGTTTGGCATCATCAGCATATTTAATAATCCAGTTACCATTTTTTATATTCATACCTGTTATAAGGATGTTAAATAACAATGGACCCAGGACTGATCCCTGAGGGACTCCACTAGTAACCATGGTCCATGGGGAAACCCTCAAAGATACCCGCTGTCTTCTGTTGGATAACCATTGCATTATCCATTTGGTCAAATAATTGTTAAGATCTAGTTTTAATAAACAATTAAATAGTGTATCATATGAGACAGAATCAAAGGCCTTTTCAAAGTCCAGGTAGATGATATCTACTGGCATACCATGGTTCAACCAAACTAAAACTTCCTTAGTGGGTAGGCTTATCTCCTATCCAAACGCCATTTGGAATTTTAAATGGGGTGTGGATACATTGTTAGCAAGACATTGGTCTTTCACTGCTGGGTTTGATAGTCAGCTCTAATTACAAGTGATGTGAGCCTCATGGTTTCAGCTTAGTAACCTTCAGACGGTGGGCAGGGATGACCACCATAACACCAGTAGGTGGCCTTCACTCAAATGAGGCCATGGACTCAAAACATGAGGAGTCTGAGTTGTTCATTCATCCTGGAGAGGCGTTCATTTCTTATGAACATTGGCAGAGCAGTGTGTGTTTGTGGAGGGAGAGCTGCACTGAATTTATCTGCATTGTCCTTCAACTGTGGATAAACAAGAGGGGCTTCTTTTTCTAGTGCCAGTAGTAGTAACTCACCTTCCCTGAGCAGTAGTCATTTTTAAAAAACTAAAGAAAAAATTATTGAAATGATTTGGGATTCTTAATTCAGTCTTTGATCTTGAATCTTAACTTATTCCTCATATATAAAATGTCACCTATCTGCAACACAGAAACAACAAAAGGTTCTTTAAAAAAATGAACCATCCTTTTTGGCTGAATGGCTAAGAAAATCAGGAAAAGTGCTCAAAATCAGCTCTGAATTTTGTCATCTGTTGTCATCTCATTAATGCAAGAAGTGTCTTTGACTTCAAATCAAACCCTCCCTTAATAGTGGCGTAAGATTGATGTAAAACAGAAAAATGAATGGAAACTGATGAGTCATGATGTAGTGGAGCAAATTCTACACCATTGTTTTTCCTTTTCTAGTGGGTAAATGGCACACTTACTATTATGCTTTCTTGGCATATGAATTACTGCCTTCAAAAATTCAAAACTGGATTTATTTATTATTAATTACCGGTTCTCATTTTTTATGTCTGGATAATCAGACTTTTAAATCCCATTACAATCACTCAGTTGATATTTTGTGTTACAACTGGGTGCTTGTAATCAGTGCCTGTTTGTCAAGCTAGCACTACACATGGCTCATCGGCTGTTAGTCTCCTGTGGGAAGGCTGAACATCTCTTGCCAACGTGGAGGATCTGTTGTTCCATTACCAAGCACCCACACTCATCCTTTGCGTCACCCTCACACTGTCATGCCAGGTCATTTTTTAAATATTTTTCATTCTCAATCTGATTGATCCTGCCATTCGTACCCTTTGAGCGGGGCTCCAATACACCACAACTGCATCCCCAATGGACAGCAGCTGACTAGCTGCACTTTGCACTATAAAAAAAAAAGTAATGACAAAACGAATGAATGTATTGGAAATAGAGAGACAGGCAATGTGTGTGTGTGCGTGTATGTGTGTAAAAAAATCAGAACTAGTAATTAAATAAAATAAAACAAGGGTGGGTGGGTGTGTGTACCAGAATTTCACACACACCGTCAGTGTGGGATGCTTTTATAAACCCCTCAGGCTTTGCTTTCAGGGTTTATGTAGCACCCCACACCTTGAGTGTATGTAAAATTCTTCTTACACACACACACACAGGTATTATTCTCTATATTATTTGAAAGTACTCCCACCAGGGTGACCACATGAGATGCAGCATCTCTTTTCAAGGGGGGCCCAGGTATGATAGCAGCAGTCATTAGATTAACATAGTCCAGCATGAATAGTTACATGCAGGATAAAATACACACAGGAGAAAAAACAACTGTAAAGGTAGTTACATCTGAACAGTAATCAAAACAAGCTAACATAATGGAGTCCCAGTAAACAAAGAGCATGAGCATTTTTATTCACATGATCATAGTTAGAAGAGCGATATTCTGGACCAAACAAATACCTGGAGTTCTAAGGTGGCTGGAAAGACTGGACTTGAACACTTGCAATAGAAACATTCTTCTGCTGGAGAGGGAGTTTGTTCTAGGTGTCTGGTGCTGCAAATACAAAGGCCTTTCTACAAATTCAGGTTTTATTCTGGGAATTGAGGAGATAAGTGCTACTGTTAAAGGAGTGAGTAGGGATCCTTCGTTGTGTAAGGTGGAAAGGTAATAACCAGGGGCTTGTCCGTGTATGCAGTTGAACAGCAAAGAGTACCAGTAGTAGTCATGATTGATTGAGGGACTTTGCCAATTATGCTGGTTGTACAGCAGGCAGTGATGGGTAGGCCATCCACAGAAGAGGAGGAACATGCAGAACTTCTACAAATGATCCAGAGGCAGAAGAGTGCTTTTGTTTGTACAGTGGTATATGATGTCTCCACAGTTCATGGAAGGGAGCAGGAAATGGAAGACTGCTTGCTTGATCACATCGGCACTGAGGCAACATTTTGATCTGTAAAAAATGTTGAGCTTGGACCCTACAGTTGTTAAGATGCCATCAATATACCTACTGTAGGTAAGTAAAGCATCAAGCCAGATTTCTAGATATTTGAATGCAATGACTTGCTCAAGTGTTGCCATCTGATGCTGTGATTGCAAGTGGATCAGTTGAATGAGTTAGCAAGTTCTGAGATCCATTCACCATAGACTTCATTTTGGTTGCATTAAGGATCAGACTGTTGTTGATGAACCAAGAAGTGATTGTGTTGAATCAGACTGGAGTACTTCATTAATGTCTGACATTGTTGTTGCATTGTAGTAGAGTGTGATGTCACCTGCATACATATGTAGCTGGCACTGATTGAACCTTGAAGAACCCCAAGATTTAAGACTGCAGTTTCTAAATTAATACGTTGTATGGACTCTAGCTGCATGTGATTAGTCGGGTAGTTTTTGGGCTATTTTATTATGGCTGGTTGACCTAGACCTAGGGTCTTGAGCTTGAGCACATGTATTGCATGATCCACCAAATCGAAGGCCTTGGAGAGGTCCACAAAGATGGCCCCAGTGAGGATCCCAGTATTCATGGCTATGCGGAGATCATTGGTGAGTTGAAGCAGTGTATCTATGGTGGAATGCCCATCCCAGAGGCCAGATTTCAATGAAAAGAGCTGATTGAGATTCTCAGTCACCTGGGAGTGAATGCACTTTTTGAGAACCTTTGTAAGGGCAAGAAAGATTGACTATGTCTATTGATTCAGATTCTGTTTAGCCCTATTTTTGTGAAGGGACACAACTCTGCCACATTTCCAAATACAGGAGTAGGTATCTCACTAGAGGTCAGGAAGAAGTTTAACAGCATGATAATTGGGGAGTAGATATAATGCACCGCAAGGCATTGAAGCTTTATGTCAAGGGAGTTCACACCAGCACTCCTGTTTGGGCTGAGTCCCCTTAGTGCTTTGAGGACCTCTGCTGTAATTATTCATTGGAAGATAAAGTCTGGCATTTCTTGAGGGTCAAGCACCAGCTTCTTGATGAGACACCGAGCATGGATGACACCAAGGAGTTTTGCAACTTGGCAGAGATGCTGAGGTTAGTATATGTGACATTAAATGCATTCACAGTTTCTGGAAGGGGGATGAGAAGGTCACCAGTGAGATTCCATAGTTAATCAGTTTGCTCTGTATGATACATTTCAAATTAGTTTACTTGTTTTACCAGTAACTGTGACAGTAGTCCACCTTTACTTTAACTACTACTGATTTACTTGGATTCCAATGTTTTCTAAGTAACTGTTTGTCACTGAAGGATCTGTTTTTTTTTTCTAAGTCTGACCTAAGCAGCATCTTTTGGAGAACAGTTCAGAATCTCCTTATAGATCCAGAGGTAATATTTTCCTTTACCCATGTATGTTCTGACTGGTGCATGTTTATTCATGCAGACATTGAGAAATTTTGTGGCAAAGAATTCAGGCATCAACTTCTGAGAGAATAAGATTGATGTACTTTTAAATGTATTGAATGTGGAAAGAGTTTCTGTGGTCAATCAAATCTTAAAACACACCAGCAGACACACACAGGGGAGAAACAAGATGGTTCACAAGATGGTTCACAAAATCCATAGAAAAAAACAGGTGAAACAGACAAGTGCAGATTCTGTAGTAATGAATTAGAAACAGTTGCGCATCTTGTGGCTGGGTGTGAAGTACTCATGGCAGAAGGCCTGTATACTGAAAGACACAACAATGTAGCAAGATTGATCCACTGGAAACTGTGCAAACACTATAACATACAGGTAGCAGAGAGACACTGGAAACATGAACCACAAAGAATCACAGAGAATGAAGAAGTAATGATCACATGGGATCACCCAATACCAACAGCCAAGAAAGTGGAAGCAAGAAAACCCAATATTGTAATACAAGAAAGAGAACAAAGGTAGCATTACTATTGAAATAGCCACCCCTAGTGACTACAGTGTGCTGCATACAGAGAGACACAAAATCATGAAATACCAAGATATGCAGTCAGAAACCAAACTGATGTGGAATAAGGATGCACAAATTGTTCCAGTAGTGCTTGAAGCAATGGGACTAATCAAAAATAACTTTCAGGCACATTTAAATATGCTACCAATACTTGTGACACCTTATGAACTTCAAAAGGAAGCCATTTTGGGGACATTGTGTGTGCTGAGAAGAGCGCTCTCAGCAAACATCAAAGATTAATACAGTACTAATTTCCTGAGTTTTTAATAGCCTGGCTAAAGAATGGGTCCATTCTTGCCACGGTATTAGAAACTCCTAAACATTTGGAGACACTAACCCCGGGAGAAACCTTATAAATGCAATGAGTGTGGGAAGAGTTTCAACCAGAAATCCAGTCTTGTTGTGCATCAGAAAATCCACAGTGGAGAGATGCCATATACTTGTAGTGATTGTGGGAAGGAGTTTGGCAAAAAAGCAATTCTTACTACTCACCAGAAAATTCTCTTAGAGGAGAAACCTTATAAATGCACTGTGTGTGGAAAGGGTTGCAGCAGTAAATCAAACATTTTGAGCCACCAATGGGTCCATACAGGGAAAACCTTTCCAATGTACCGTGTGTGGAAAGTGTTTTGGCGAGAAATCAAGTTTAACTTGCCACCAACGGATCCACACAGGGGAAAAACCTTTTATATGTACGGAGTGTGGAAAGAATTTCTGTAGTAAAAAAGAAGTTATTAAGCACTTCCGGGTCCACACTGGGGAGAAACCTTTTAAATGCATTGAGTGTGATAAGGCTTTCGCCGGTAGAACTGGTCTTATTTCCCACCGATGGACTCACACTGGAGAGAAACCTTATATGTGTACTGACTGTGGAAAGACATTCCTCAACACATCAAATCTTGCTTCACATCAGAAGATCCTTGCAGGCGAGATTATTACAGTGCTGATTTCCTAATTTCTTCAAACCTATCCTGACTTATGAATGGTGTACATTTTTGTCATGGTATGGAGAATTCAAGAATGCATGGGACAGACATAAGGCAATTCTTGTGAGGATAGGAAGAAATAGGCTGTTGGTTAACTAGGATCTGTAGGTAGGGAAATGGGCAGACTAGGGGGGTTAAGCGGTCCTTATCTGCCGTCAAAGACTATGTTTCTATGTTTCTATGTGGTCCTTTCTTCTTTCAGACAAGTCTGCATGTAAAATACCAATACAAGTGCGCTGCTTTAATTTTTGGAGGGGATTTTGTTCTACTTATTTTCCAGAAACAGAAGGTGACAGAATGATCACTGAAGCAGTCATAAACGTACTTCAGTAGTTGAGATTCTATCAGGGTGGTTAACAAGAAACTGATCTAGAATGATGATGAAAAAAAATACTCTAACAAGTCCAAGTTGATTTTAGAAAAAATGATAATACATAACTTTTATATTGTATGACATTTATTTAAGTCTGTGTTGACTGGATATGTGCACTACTGGTACATCAAATGTGCAGTACAAATATTGGGTAAAAATAAACAGATTGCTTACAGACATGGAAGTGTAGTATGGTATAAATCATTTTTTGTTTTAACGTAAGGTTCATGGACATCGACAGACTGAGTAGTTCAATTCTTTCTAAGTCTAAACTTAAAGAAAGTAGATGTGTGGGATATATTTATACTGTAGCTGCTGCATACCAAATTAAAAGAACAGAAGATTTAATCAGGCTTTGTAGATTTCATAGAGGCTTTTGATACTTCAGGGAGGAATTTCCTTGGGAAACGGAACAGATAGGTATGGAGAATGACTTGCTCTATACTGTTAGAATCTTCATAAAGATACATAGTCCAGCTTGCATATAAGAAGAAGCAGGGACATGTCGAAGCTTTTACAGCAAATAGTGGGGTTAGACAGGGTTTCTTTTCAGTTTTCATTTTAATTACCTTCTGTACAGTATCAGTTGTTTTTGAGGAAAGCTTTCTCCTCAAAACTGAAAGTGTTTGGTTTGCACCTTTATGCAGGTACCATGATCTTTCTTTCACAGTCTTCCTAGGGACTTTAAAGAATATAAAATTATGGCCTGTGAGTGATCCCCAGTACATACAGTATTTGCATACAGCGAGAGGTGGAACTGCGCTTTTCAATCCTGAGATGGCAGTAGGGAGTGCAAGCTGTTCTAAGTTATGGACATCTGAATTAAGTAGGGCTAGATAGGTTTTGGGTGCTGAATTTTTTTTAATGAAAAATGGCTGGCCCAGAGGTTCGTTTTTTTGGGGGAGGGGAGGCAGATTTATTTAGCATTCCTTTAATAGAAAGAATTAATTCAATTTGGCCTCATATGCATATCAGGTCATTATGAGACAAAAGATTCTCAATGAAAAAAACATTAAATTGTATAAAAAACAAATGGGGTGATGAATGTGCTGATGTATTAGCTTGGAAAAAATAAGATGTTTTTTATCAATCTATAGCACTTTACTAAGACTCGTGTATTGTCATGTGAATTTGTCTGTTTTTGTAACGGTGGCTGGGCAGATGAAAAAGATCATTACTACTTCTACTAGATGGTATATGGTTTTTGTTTTCAGTTTCTGTGATCATGTTACGTTGATTAAAAATATGTTTTGCAAGAAATGCTTTCCAGAGTTCAGTAGCAGTAGTAGTAGCTTTATTTGTACTGGCACCTATCCCAGGAAGCTCTGGGTACTAGGTTTACATAAAGTGCAAGAGTAGGATATACTCATAAATAAAACAACATAGGTGAATAACACATTAAGAACAATTAAAATTCAACTCAGATGACACCAACTGTAGAGGATATTATTCCCCAAAGGCTTGACTGAAGAGATATGTCTTCAGACCCTTCTTAAAGGCCACCAGAGTGGAGGCTTCCCTAAGTGCCCTTGGGAGCAAGTTCCATAAGTCTGGGCCAGCCACCTCAAAGATCAGGTCTCCCAAGGTTTTTAACCTGACCCTTGGCACAGCAAAGAGGTCTACCTCGGTGGAGTGAAGAGAGCATGCAGACACACAAGGATGGAAGAGATCTGACTGATAGGGTTCAACTTCTCTAGGGCCTTATAATTTAACAAACCAACTTTGAAAGAGATATGCCACTTTACTGGTAGCCTGTGCAGTTCATGCAGCACTGGGATACCTAAAATCACCTCAAAAGGATAGTCAATAGCCTGGCAGCTGCATTCTGCACCAGCTGCAGGTGCCACAAAATACCTCCACTGACCCGAAGTTACAGATCATTGCAATAATCAAGCCTTGAAACCACAAATGCATGTAGCAGCATTACCAGGTCACTTGGGGGTAAGAAATCTTATCCAGCTGATGTTCCTCATATGGTAAAAGCTACTCAGACTACTGCAAACACCTGAACTTCCAGCATCAGCCTCGAATCCAGATTGACCCCCACTCATACATTTTTCACCTTTATGGCTGCCAAACATAAATGAGCTGAAGCCCCGTGTCCCTCTCAGTAGCTACCACACCCCCTTCGACCACGATCAACAACAAGTACTTCAGTCTTGTAAGGGTTGAGTCTCAACCACCTGAATGACATCCAGTCCTGGATCTTGGCCATGCATTTATTAAGCACATCCACCAAACCAGGTGTTCTTGATTGCAAATGACAGGTACTGTATATCTGGGAGTCATCTGTATAGCAGTGAAATCCCAGTTCATGCCATCTAATGATCCCTTCCAGGGGCAACATATACACTGTTAAAAACATGGACAAGAGGGCTGAGTCTTGGGTATGCCACAGGAATAGCGATACTGGGAGTAAGGAGAACTTTTTATAGCTACCCTATGTGTTCTGTCACTGGGATATGACTCAAACCAGCAGATGACTTTGCCAGCAAGTCCTGCATACTCCCTCAGCTGATCCAATAACAGTCCAGTATCCACAATGTCAGAAGCTGAGAAGATATTGAAGGAGAATGGGAATTGACCACTATTCTCTATCTCTTACCCTTAGAAGGTTATTGTGCACCCTAACCAGTGCAGTCTCCATGCTGTGCTTAGACCTAAAGTCAGACTGGAGAGGCTCATAAATACTGTATCAAAGTCTATAATGTGCACCTCAAGCTTCAATGCAACCATTTTCTGAATAATCGTCCAAAAAGGGCAGTTTAGAGACTGGTCAGTAATTCTCCAGAATGTGTGGGGCCACAGATGTCTTTTTCAGGATGGGTCTCTCCAGTGCATCTTTCAATGCAGCTGGGAAGACCTCCGATGACAAAGAGCACTGAACAATCCCAGAAAATGCCAGGCCCAGCTGCCTGACACAGTTCACCAGTAGCTTTGTTGAACATGGATGCAGTTCACAAAATGTTGGTGTCAGCTCAGTTATCACGCTAAGCAGCTCTTCTATTGTTACCAGTCTAAACTGTCTCCATGACAGCTGAAAACATCTGTAACATGCAGGTTTTGCCCTGCTCAGTTGCCACAGCCCACTCAGTAACAGCCCTGTCCAAATGGAGGACACCCCATCTGAGAAGAATCGAATAAACTCCTTGCATTTTGTGGGTAAAAAAACTCTCACAGACTCCAGACAGGTAGGGTGACATAACCTGTCCACAGTCCAAAAGAGATGTGCTGGTTGACTCTTCCTAGCTGAAATCTCTCTGGACAAAAATCCTGCCTTCTTCTGTGTGATTGCCCTTTGGTATTTATCACAGTGAACACTCTAAGACAGTCTGTCCTGCCTGGGCCCTGAATCTCCTCCAGTAATGCTCCAACCTCCCTCCTGTTGCCTTCATCTCTTAGCTCACCATCATACTACGGCAAATTACAGCATGAAACAAGGGGTGACATAGGTAGGCACTACGCAATTGAAGGCCCTTGAAATAGTCATGTTATAGGCCACCACAGCCTCCTCTGATCCCATGGTGCATGCCACCACCACACATGAGATATCCAGCACTGCCAGGAGTCCTTCTGGCCATAGTCCTCTTAAAGGGTGGTACTGAACCATCGCCAAAGATGGTGGACTACAAGGGGGTTCCCTGAAAGGGAACTTGATGGTACAATGTTCTGACCAACTGACTGGATCAATCTCAAGACCCTCTACCTTGAGCCCCAGAGAAAATATCAAGTCCAAGGCATGGTTGTGTTGTTCCAGAAGTAGACACTTGCACAAGGCCCAGGGACTCCATTATCCGGACTAAATCTTGTCCAAAATGCAAGAGTTTGTCATCTACGTAGACATTGAAATCACCAGCATAAGTCACATAGGCAACTCCAACTCCCTATTAGTGATGAAGTCCATGACTTCCTACAGGAAGTCCCCTCCTGCCTCGGAGGCTGGTACATGAGGAAGATCCTGCAACCTGCATCTGAACCTAGATGCATGGCTATGCATTCAAACAATGAGGAATCTCTCACTGGGTGCACCACCAACTCAACTCAGATCTAAAATGGGTGGCCACCCCTTCAATCCTTCTTGGACAGTGAACCATGAAGAATCCAGAAATTCAACATCTTTATTTATTTTGTCAAACTATTAGCAAACATGCAGGCATCTTGTATGAGATAAACTATTCTCAGATAAACTATACAAAAGAGTTAATAGAACCCCCTTCCTCCCCATCCCGCTACTCCTCCCTTAACCCCCGAGTGTGCCAACTAAACCCACTCTAACAGCTAATAGTCAGCGAACAGTATACAAGCTATAATCAGTATACAAAAACATAATTAGAGACATAAAGTTATTAATAATTAGTGTAGATATAGGCATATAATTTGCCCCATTTCTTGGTGAATCCTTCCTTGTTATTACGGAACTAGCCACCAGACTTTCAGTGTTGAAAAACAATGACATATCCATCAACCATTCAGAATATGAGATGACTAGCTGATCCATCCAGTGTTTAAGTACCAATTTCTTAACTACAATTGAAATTAGAGCCATGTGGAATTTGTGTTCTTTAACTTCAATACTGGAGAACATTCCCAAGACATATATCTCTATAGTGAACAGATCCTCTAAACCAAATATTGGATCTAGTCTGGATCGAATTGTTTGCCATAAAGGGCAATTTTTCACATTTCCAAATATATTAATCAGATTCCTTCTCCTTGCCACACCTAGTGCACCTAGAGGTTGAAGTCTGCCCATTTTAGCTAACCTTACTGGTGTGTAATACATATTATTTAAAATGATATTGGGTGAGCCTAAGTCTGTCTTGTGTGAGGTATTTATGAAGATCCTCCAAATCTGACCCCAAATAGGGGTACTATCTGGCATAAGAGACCTCCAGACTTTGGAACCTGGAAGGGCCTCAGGGAACTTGCGATCCAAAAGGCAGGAGTATATTCTTGAAGCCCCATGTGCCTTATTAGCGTATTCCTGGAGCTGAGTTAGAATGGACTCTTTGGGTGAAGTACTAAAGAGCGAGCCTATTAAATGTCTCAACTGGAAGACTTTAAAGATGTCCTTCTGGGGAATCTTAAACCTGTCCATGATATCAGGAGAAGAGAGAAGAGAGCCCTGAAAGAAGAGATTTTCTATAAGGGCTCCTTGTAACTGAGGAAGCCAGTCTGAGGAAAGCGGTAAGCCACCTATTTAAATATTAGGGTTGTAGATAAGTGGCTGACCAAGGTCCAATTTAGTAAAAATCTTAAAATAGGACCAACATTGGGACAGGACTTTAAGCGAGGTGGCAATAACCGAGTATTGTAACGGGATAGGTAACGTTGAGTAGGGGACACAGAATATAGCAGACGACTTAAGATTATGCAATTCCAGCAGTAGTCTTTCAAGTTGGAGCCAAACGGGAATATACTTATTCTCCTCGACCAAGAGCCATCGTCCCATTTTGAATAAATGACTAGCCCAGTAATATAGAAGAATGTTAGAGAGGCGGAGACCCCTCGACTCTTTAAGGAGGCTGAGCTTAAGAAAAGAACGTCTGGGGAGTTTGCCCTGCCAAATGAATTGGGAGATGATTGAGTGAGTACGCTGAAAAAAAGATAATGGGAGCCACAAGTTCATTAAATTCAATGGGTAGAAGAGGCTTGGTAAAACATTCATTTTAATAATATTAATCCGGCCCCATAAAGAGAGAGGGAGCTTTGTCCACCTCTGGAGGTCTTGTTGAATAGTTGTCAGTAGATCATCAAGGTTAAGTTTCCTAAAAGTCACTGGATCCTTAGTAAGATATATACCTAGATATTTAATTGATTTTGGGGACCATTTCATCCCAAGGTGGGCAAAGTCCGCTCTATAAGTAAGTTTGTTTAAGGGAAGATTTCTGGTTTTGATAAATTCAACTTATAATTGGATAGAGATCCATTTGTGCAATAATTTCTAGTGCCTGTGTTAGAGATGTATCTGGGTGTTCCAGATGGAGAAGGATGTCATCAGCATAGACTGAGAAAGACAGGTTCATTGAAGTATTGAAATGCCCTGTATTTGGGAGGAGCGTTGAGGTTAAGAAGGAGAGGTTCTAAGTATAGGTTAAACAAAAAGGAGTTAAGGGACAGCCCTGCCTGGTGCCTGAGTACAGAGAGAAATGGGAAGAAAGACCCCATTGCAGTAAATGTTTGCTGAGGGAGACCTGTATACCACCTGTATCCATTGGATAAAAGAAGGGGAATCCCATTTCTTAAGGGTTAACCACAGAAAATCCCAGCTAACTCTGTCGAAAGTCTTCTCAGCATCTAACGAAATCAGGGCCATGGGAATCTGGGAGGACTGGACTGTACGGAAAATATGTGAGAGAGTTCTAAGATGGTCAGCTGACAGATGGCCCTGTACAAAGCCTACTTGTTTGGGGCTTAGTAAGTGGGACCAAATCCTTTTTATCCAAAGGGATAAAATTTTTGTTAATATTTTAATGTCACAATTTAAAAGAGAGATTGGTCTGTAACTGGCAGGATCAGTGTGTGGCTTGTCTGGTTTGAGAAGTAAAACTATTGTAGCTTCCAACAAAGTAGGGTCTAGCGATTCAGCCCTAAACATGCACTCATATAGATTAAGAAGCAAGGGAGATAATTCTTTACAAAAGGTCCTATAAAAATTGGAGGGAAAACCGTCAGGCCCTGGTGCCTTATCCAGTGTAAGACCCATGATTGCCTCCTCTACCTCCTGTAGTGTAATGGGGCAAGATAAGGAAGACTTGTGGACAGCTTGTAAACAGGGCAAATCAAGAGCCTCCAAGTATCCTTCAATACTTGATGAGGGGACAGGAGAAGTATTGTTTCTATAGAGTGAGCTATAAAAGCTCTCAAAGACCTGGGCTATGTCCTGGGGGGAGGTTTTGATGGTGCCTTCCGGAGCTAGTAAAGAAGGGATTAGCCTTGAACTCTCTATTTTCCATAATCTAAGTGCCAGCAGTCTGCCCGCTTTCTCTCCTTGGTCAGAGTATTTAGATTTTGTTTTTAAGATGGCATATTCTCCTTTCTCCGTAGTAGTTGATGATTCATTCCTTAAAACTAGTAGAGTTTCCAGGAAGGTTGGTAAAGAGATTGCCGATAAAGAGTTTTCAGCGTCTCTTATTTGTACTAGCAGGGAAATCGCCCTTCTTTGCTTTTTTTCTTCTGAAAGCTAATTTGATGAATTTCCAAGATAACACTTAAAAGTACACCAAAGAAGATCCTCCCTTGATATGGATCCCTTATTAATATCCATGAATGAGGGATTAATGTCTTAATATGGGAAACTATTTGTTCCTCTTTATGAGCTGGGTATTTAACCGCCAAGTGGTGTCTGTTTGGAAATCTGAAGCTGGAGAAATCGGCAGCCATGCCACAGAGTGATCTGATATAACCATAGGCTCAGTTCCTGCCTGACACAGGCCGGGTAAAAGGGGAGTGCTAATTAGAATATAGTCAAGGCATGACCATGACTGATGTTTCTGGAAGTGGAAGGAAAAAAGGCGGTGGGAGGGGTTGAGAAGACGCCAAGGATCACATAATCCCAGAAAACCCATAAAGTCTGCTAAGGCCTTTTGTGATGAAGATAAGGATTTTAATGGCAGATATGATCTGTCTAGATCCTGGGATGGTAGGATATTCCAATCCTCTCCCAAAATTAATGATGAGGGCAACAGATTTGCTATTCTATTAGCCAAATCATTAAAAATTCGGGATCCCCACCAACTGGCCATAGATGGAACCTAACACTACTTTGGCACTGTTAAGAACACCCTTGACTAATACGAATCTACCGTTTGGATCTATTAGTGTCTCTTCTGCCTGAAACATAATATGTCCTTTAATCAGAATGGCTACCCCCTGACTTGAAGAGGACCCACTAGCAGCAAAGATTTGGGAGTACCCTTGTCTACGTAACCAGACAGCTTCATTGGCAAGAAGATGGGTTTCTTGGAAAAAAATATCAACATTTAATAAAGTACAATTTTTAAACAATTGATATCTCTTTGTTATGTCTCTAACACCTCTAACATTTCACGTGGCAATTTTAAGCAGGTTATTAGCCATTGTGCATACCCAAAGAGTGGAACAAACACAGTTATCTAATTGCAGCGACCACTTACAAAGGCACACTCCATACCCACCCCCCTCCCCTCCCACTTCTGAAATAGAAAATCGATATTAAAGCTGTAACTCCCCCTACTACTCCAACCCATTGGGAATCATGACAGTAATATAGTAATCAGTAACAAACTATCCCCAACAACAATAGACAATACCCACAGAAGAAGTCTCAGTCTCATGATACCCCCCTCCCAAACTCCCCCCAAGAAACCAAAACAACTATATACAAAAAGACCACAGATATAGATAAAAGATAGCCCAAAAAGTCATGCAAAAGTCCTTGGGATCCAAACCCCCTTGGTGATATTTCAGTTAACCTTTGTCCAGAAATGATGCATCCTATCATGGGAAGGGACTCCACATTTCAATTTGAGAGGGTGTTTAGCCAAACACCCGATGTACATGCGCAATACCAGATTCCCCCAAAATACGCCATTCCCCCAATTACTAGCATGCTGTGCAGTTCTTCTGGAGCTTGCTCCAATCTGGAGCCTCCCGCCTCACCCTCCACTACCCCCAGCCTAATCGCCATCCATGTGAACTACCGAAATTAGGTATAGTTTCCAACTAAGTACACCGGGTAGTAATGCACTAAAACCAACCAGGAGTCGAAAAGGAAAAAGATGACCTCCCTCATAATTGGTTCTGGAGTTGCAAAGTATTCTCCTGACTTATATCCCCTAACCCTATCTTATCCCGTGAGAAGGATTGATCCCCTAATTAGACTCGAGCACTCTGTTCTACATATTTTACCCTAGTAAGTTATGGATGACTTACCCCATTGAAACTTGCTGATTCGAATCGGGGCTTGTCGATGCCTGTATCGAGGACAAGCCAGGGAGAAATCCTTGATTATAAGGCAGCAACTTTCCCAAGAAAGAAGAAACCCCACCCAAATAGCAACCACATAATGTACCTCCAACAGACCAAGTGACCCGGGCCCCGAAACAACACGGGAGTAATAGGGGGACACTAATTAGGATGGGACCAAAACATATCCTTACCCGAGGTTGCTGCCCAGAAACAAAAAACAACCATAAGGTTCCTGCCCCCCCAGCTCGAGAACAAATGCGCACCCTACGAGGAGAAGGACGGGCCTGCCACGCGTCAACAAGGCCTACACTACCCCATCATCCCAGCGAGGAAGGACCCAGCAGGTAACTAACAACAATCATAGTAGCCAACTTTAGGAAATAATTCCCTTTTTACATGACTGAGTCTCCATTTAGACTTTGTGAAGTCAGCCTGCCTTGAAGAGATTAGGAAGTCTGGAAGTAAGATCTTTAACTGCCTGTTCAGGAGAGTCGTAGGAGTGCCAGGTGCCTTCAATTGCCACTTGTAGTCTAGCAGGATATATCATCTTGAAGTGGATGCCAGCGGCTATCAGCTTGCTTACAGTTGGGTGAAATGCTGAACACTTCTGTCTAGTCTCAAAGTGGAGGTCTTGTGTGATTCTTATTTTTGAGGAACCCCAGGTTATTGATTGTAGCTCCTTAGCTTTTGTTATTATGTGCTGCTTCTCCACGAAACTAAGAAATGTTAAGATGATTGGTCGGGGAGGAGATCCGGATTGAGGCTTAGGTCTAAGGGAGCGATTAGCTCTTTGTATGTGCTAGTGGGGGTTCAACGGAGAGGGACCCACAATCTTATGTAAAAACTTCTGTATGAAGACAATGATTACGGCTCCCTCTTCCACTTCGGGTAGCCCAATGATCAGACATTATTTCTCCTCCAAATCTTCCATTTTAAGCTGAAGTTTGTGTACCTGTTGCCGGAGCTGAATGATCTTGGGGTCGATCTTGTCTTTCCACTTCTCCAGGGATGAGACTCTAGCCTCTGAATCACCCATCCTCGTCTTAAGGCTGGTGAGATCCCCCCTTTGATAGATTTTAGCTCTGTAGCAATGTCCTCCAAAGTTTCACGAAAAGGTAAGAGCTCCTGAAGAAATTGCTCTTCAGTCAGAGGGGTTGCTGGAGGATTGGGATTATTTGTTTTAGCCGAACTCCCTGCTCCTTGACTTCTTGATTTTTATGAAGTCTTTTCTGGCGTGGACGGTGGAGTATGTCTGATCACGGCCTGCCTCATCTCGGCATCCATCGCCGCTAAAAAAGCTTTGCAGTGTAGAAATCCGATGAAACATGAGTACTGGAGGCAGGAACGCAGTAGCGTTAAATAGCACCTGAAATCAGCTTTTAGCCCTTCCAAAAATTATTATAAGGGGCTTTGCAAAGGGGCGGCAGGTTGGAGCTCCAGACAAGTGCTGCTTCTAGGTAGACTGCATCACGTGATTCTCCCCAACCAAGAAGAATCCATTTGGGACAGCTGACTCTAATACAGGGCCAGCATCATCACCAATTCAGGTTTTCATGACGTAAGCCAGATCGACCCAGGAATCTGAAATAAAATCTGATATAATCACAGTTTTATTTCTCATTGATCTGGCATTGAATAGTGCTGCCCAATGAGAATGAGTAGAGGTGGTTGGCCTCTCAGTTACCTGCCCACTTGATCTAGTGGGGTCCCTGGGTATGGGAATTCAACACATCTGGCCTCTCTCTCTAAATCCCATTTTGACCCAG
This sequence comes from Neoceratodus forsteri, assembly GCA_016271365.2. NCBI lineage: Eukaryota > Metazoa > Chordata > Ceratodontiformes > Ceratodontidae > Neoceratodus > Neoceratodus forsteri. The sequence goes on along the minus strand of CM057450.1, from coordinate 1,178,351,882 downwards.
GGCATCTCTTTTTCCTTACTGTCCTGATAACTTTCTCCCTGCCAGCTTGCCCCAAACCCACCATTCCATCTCCTTGCCTTCTCTAAATCCCCACCTCCCTAGATCACATCAGAGAAGGCTGCTGGTATAATAGGGAAGGTTGCTGGTATTTTTCAACAGCTTACCACAAATGGGCTTATTTACCAATTTGATTGAGAGAATAAGTAAATGTTAGGTAAGTGTCATGTACAGGGAAATATGCCACTGGGGGGCATAATTAGGTCAGTAATGGTGCACTAAGCTGATTAGCCCCCCATGATGGTAGAGTTCCATATGACACACTTATAAGTCATGTATTTCATCTATCTGTTTAACTGAAAATCGATTTTGCTATGGTTTCCTGGTTTGCCTTTGCAGTTTTTATCCTAGTTTGTTTTCCACAATATAAGGGTGGTTTTTGGTGTGGCAAGTTTTTTGTTTGTTTAATTTCCTGTAGTACAGGGCCCTCCTATAAAAGGAGGCCTGTCTGCTTCGTCTGTCCTTTAGTTTGTGTTCAGGAGAGCACTCAGAAGTGGGAAGATGTCTGCTGTCTGGTGCAGTGTGGAATGTGTGGTCCTCAGTGATGTAGAGTTTGCATTCAGGAGTGGCATGGCATTGTGTCATAGACTGACTGGGAGCCAGCATAAGCAGAATGGTGTATTAGTAGAGTGGAGGTAGCAGTACAGAGGTCTGTCATGGGCAACCTGAAGCATCAAGGGACATGGCTGTTTGGTGAAATAGGTTAAAGGGAGGTTTTAGGTAGTGACAGGGGTTTAGGATAGTGAAGGTTGTGCTATTTTTAGGGGGCTGCTTTTGTGAAAGTTGTTTATGGTAGGTGCTACAGAGAAGCCTGCCAGGATGAAGTGCTGTGTCACAGGTTTCCTGCATGACAAAGGGGATTAACTCCCATTGAAATTGCATTGTTTGCTGCAGTAACTCTACTGCAGAATTCTGCTGAGTTGGGCTTCATCCTGGTGGGCTGCACTGTACATATGTCAGTTAGATGATTTCTGCATGGGTTAATGACGTGGTAGTAGGGGATTTGTAGTGTATGCATCAGGTTTTAATGTGTAATAAAATGTTCATAGGTTAAGTTGTAGCAGTTAATTGGGTAGGAATACAGCACAGTTGGATACATATATATCTCTTAATTGGGTTGCTATATGGATCTTAATTGGGTAGGTACTGTATATGGGGACATAAGAAAAAAAACTGTGTTAATGCAACAGCTAGGGCTCATGTTAACACCACAAAAGAAGAGACATGTGATGTCAGGGCTTCCAACCCCAACTCCCTTCCCCCAAGCAGCAAAAGGACAAGACCACACAAGCAACCACAAACATCGTCTGGTAAGAGAAACCACATATAACATACAACTGTTTCTGCACCTGCTAAGGCTAGGAAAAAGTAGCTGTTTCACCAAATCTGAGCTTTCATAGGTAACATTTTACTTTTTCAGGGAAAATGCTCCCCCTAAACAAAACTGTGTCCCCCATGTAAAATGTATAGATCTACTGCTTAAACCATGATACCCACATTGCAACAGTACTTCTGCAGACAGAGGTACTTTGCATGCTGCAGGCCATACACACACAAGTGTGACTGCATAAGCCCAGGCCCCTATGGTACCTGTGCTTAGGCAGGCTCAGATACAAATCTACAAAGGTAGCACATCAGTGGTACTGCATTTTTGTCATCTGGAAACCATTGTATGTTGTTTTTCTTACCTGATGAAGGCTGTCTTTGGATGCTTGTGTGGTCTTGTCCTTTTGCTGTTTGGGTGGTGGGGAGTAAGGGTTGTAAACCCTAACACAACATTTTCCTACTTTTCTGGTGTTAAGTTGAACTATAACTGGTGCATCAAAACTGTTTTTTTTTCAAAGAATTTCCTTTTGTTTTGAAATAGTGGACTTGTATCCTCATTCACACAGGTCCTGAACAGATGCCTTATGCCAAGAGAAGAGTCTGTCTGCCTCTGGAAGTGTAGGGCTCTTTCAGACCCTGCTCTTTTATCTGGCAACAGATGTCAAGGATTTGTGGGGCTTTCTGGCAGGCTGCAGAAGCTAGGGCCTCTGGGCCTTCACTTCTATGTGGCTGCAGTTCACTGACATGCACAGCAAGAGTCTATCTGTGTGCTGTAGCTCAGAACCCTCTGGCAGTCGCGGGTACAGAGGTTCAGGGCCCTATGCCAGGAGAAGATTTCTCTTCACCATATAGTACTATGCTTGTTCTGTGTGTGCAACCCAGCACCTTCCCTTCCTGGGCTGGGGGGGTGGAGGTGCTGCATGGCAGCACTGCCCCCACGGCCTTGGCCCATCCAGCTGGCTCACTGAGCTTGCCCCTGAACTTATCTCACTGGCACGGGATCACAAAGCACAACCTGTTGAGGTAAAGGCTGGCACTTCATACAAGGTTTATTAATATCTTTTTTTAAAGTTTAACCTCAAATTTTAAAGATAGTCGTTTTATGGCTTCCTCTTATAAACGTGACTTGGCATTTATAGAATACTGGCTGAAGTGTGATTTTGTACCACAAGTGCAGAAACACATTTTGGCCAGGATTTGAAAAATGATACCTGTCACGTTTATGAGGTGGTGTGAAGCATGGCTGTGTTGAAAGTTTGGAGTCAAAATAATGAAAATTATGGAAGTTATGAGTAAACGTTGAAATATTTCAATGTTCTCTCATAACTTGGTCATTTACCATATTTTTCCACCAGATTTTCAACATAGTCTTCTTATGACCCTGACCCCAACTAATGAACATGGTCGGGGAAACTTTTCAAATGCCATCTGGAATGTGATTTGGTGGAGTGACTGCAAAATCAACTTTCTGCCCAGATCTGAAAAATTTCACCTGTGTTGTTCATGAGGTGGGTCCCCAAAAATGCCATGTTGAAAGTCTGGTGGAAAAATATTGACAATCAGTGAAGTTACAAGTGAACATTGAAATATTTCATTGTTGACTCATAATAACTTCGCTAGCTCACTAGACTGCCGACTTACTGCTGCTACTCAAGCTGGCAATTGCACACAATCTGTGATACAGATATCAAGAAAGACCTACTGTTCTCATATAGAGAATATGTATGAATGGTTCCTCTTGCTAAGCTGGGTGCTTAGAAACCTTATTTCCAGGTCCATATTCAAAATACTAACACCAGAATCTAGATGAACGAGTCCTGTTTACCTAAGTTCAGGTGTTTGTTTTTAAAAAAATGCATCATTTTCACTTATTTTCAATGTTTTTAGTTAACAAAAGCAAGATGACAGCCATCATGATCAATATTTTTTTCTCACGGTCAATAATTTGCAATAGATAAACTCTATCAATTCAATGTTTTTTATTGTTCATATCTGAGACTTTTCCAAAAACCCTAGTGAGCATGCTCAGAAAAACCTAAACTCCTTATAACTGGAACTGTGTAATATTTTTTTTTCACAAAACCTTTGAAAGGCACCACCTCAGCAGAGGTCACTTCTGCCTTGAAAGTTTAGTGAAAAAATTCCGTACATCTAGGCTGTATATGAGAGCAAAAGCAAATGTGTATTAACTATAGGAAAAAATATTGTAATTCAATAAAATTCTATAGTATGTAGCTCAGAAACCACTCAAGATGCTGTCACCTTTTGGGCTATTACATCAAACACTGCCAGAATTATTAAGATGCAAAATTGGTGTTTAACATTAAACACCTTACTCAGTCTAACTATACTGGTGCTACCACACCAGTATTTTGTAGAATATGTATATGTAGATATGTAAGTAATGGACGGACATGTTTTCCCATACAAAAGGCCATAATTTATTTCTCTGTATACCTTTGGTAAATGAGCAATTAAAAGTATATACCTACCCTAATAAAACAATTAAATGTATATTCCTAAACTAATGAAACAACTATCTCTAGTGATCTGACTGGCTTGTAATCGACCTATGGAACATGTCTCTATTGCTGTGCATCATATATATGTGTTTGTTTACCATCACATGAGCAGTTTACACAGGTTTTGCAGTATTTACTGTCCCTACTTTATCATGAGTGGACCACGTGTCCAGCCATGCTTTGCTAAATGGCCACAAAGCATGTGCAAACTTGTGCATGGATGAGTGTTTTTGTGTTTTGTTTTTGAGAAGTGTCAACCAAAGATGATTTTCTAACAGACATCGGTCTCCAGAGCACAGCAAAGTTACTCTGCTACTAAAACAAGTGCTCTAACATATTTAATTCTCTCTTTGAAATTTAAAGTCATCACTATGGGCATGCACATTGGTGCTGATGCTAAATGCATGCGTTTACAAACTCTTTATGGTCATCTTTAGCAGTGCATTCATGGGAGCGAGCTGTCTGCCCATGATAAAGTTGGAGTGGTAAATAGAACCTCTCTAAATGCTCATTTTATGCTAAACAAACATGCTGCATATGATGCACAATGATAGAGGTAGGTATCATAGGTTGATTACAAGCAAGTCAGGTTGCCAGAGCCTTTATATTGCTCACCATTCTCAACAATGTGTGTAGCCATTAATATTACTTCTATCTAGGAATTTATCTAAATTAGTTTTAAAGGTATCCATTGTTTCTCACATGACCACCGATTCTGGTAACAAATTCCATGTACCTACTACCCCCTCAGTGAACCATGCAGCTCTTTTTAATGTTTTATACAGTGTTCCTTTCAGTTGCCTATTCTTCTTTCTTCCATTTCTGCTAGATTTCTGTTGTAATTTATTTATTTATTTTCAGGCATGACCTGGGGAAGGGGAATACAGAGGAATGCTAACTGATTTTGAACCAGATTAAGCTGTTGGTGGTATTTTTTTTTTAGTGAATGGGGGGAAATTTGGCCAGAGCACTGGGGAAATTCCCCTAGTTGTCAGTAGGGGACAGACTGTCTGTTGGAGAGATGGCCACTGGAGTGAGAGACCAAGCAGTCTGGACGCTGGTTTGGTGGGGAGATAGCCTCCTCTCCTCCAAATGGTCAGAGGCTGATTTGGAGGAGGATTTACCTGAAATCTACTTATCTACAGATGACTTAAGCAATTTGGAAGGCAGCCGAGAGGCTGACAAGATTTTGATCATAAGTGACAAAAGAGTATCCCCAGAGACATCAGAGGAGATGTTAGACAAGCTGGAGCCAAAAGCCACACAGATTCTGCATTCACCTCAGTCAGCAGGGAAGTCAACTGTCAAAGAGAGAACCCGGCCTGTCAAAACATCAGATGATGTTGCAGAGTTAAAGGCCTCAATATCGAGCGGTGAGTCAGCTTCGGCTGTTCTTGAAACAATTATCCCTACATACCAGGATAAAATAAAATGTCAGGCTGGCAGTAATAATACTGAGGATAAGTGCCTAAAACCTGGTTTTATCCAGGAAGGGGGACAGTGTTTGGCTGAAAGCTATAATGAGCAGTTACAAAAAGAGAAGTGTGTCACAGCATAATCAGCGGTTAAACCGGGGTTCTCTGTTGGCTCTAGCATACCGCTAACTAAAGTGGCTGGTTTTATATTCAAGACCCCTACAAATGTGCCAATTGATAAATTTTTTGCCGTTACCTTTCAAACGGAGGTGAACTTTCAAAAAGGGGTGACAGAATTTCTGTTTAAAAAATTGGATTTTCCTACACAAGGTTTCAGACCATCATTGAATATTTCAGAACAGCAGGAATCTAACATGGGGCCAGGAGTAGCAGCATCTGAAGCTAATCAAATTCATACTTCAGAGCTACCTACTGAGCAATGGTCTCCACAGCAAGCACTTGTAGAATCAGAATGGAAGCCGGCTCCAACAGGCATATGGGAGCCGGATCTAGTTTGAGATGCAAACTTAGAGTTTTTACAATCCTCTCCTACTAAGAAACCCAGGGTAGCCCATAACAACAAAGAAGAGGGAAATGAAATGGGTAGCAAGACTGCAGAATTAAAGCCTATATTACAGCCCCCCTCAAGACCCTTGAAAGAAAAACTGGCACCTGAAGACCCTCCCAAATGTCAACCTCTAGTAAAAAATCAGGAGGTTCCCTTGGACTCAGGTAGTACATCTCTTACAGATCAAAAGCCTCTCATGTCAGACTTATTTTCTAAAGCTAAAAGGGAAGCAGCCCCCAGACATAATGCAGTGCACATTCATTATAAGGGGGTCTAGAAAATAGACCAGACAGATACTAAGTAGGCAAATGTTTGTTGAAAGACTCTCTGCATTTCTCTCCTAAGGATGTGTTTGCTTTTATTAATATATCAGGAGAAGATAATTTTGATGTGAGTTTTAGAACAGCCTATGCCCTAGACCTGTTTTGGGAATGATATGGTCAGTGAAATTTTTTCCTACATGAACCCCTTTCTTGTTATTCCTCTTACAAAACCTTTGATCAAATATGCAACTATTATGTTTAAGAATGAGGGAGTCCGTAGAAGATATCACTTACTGGCTATCACAGAAATGTGACGTATTAAATGCCCTAGACCCAATTTCGGATTCTGAACAGTTCTGGACGGGGGGAGTAAAAATAAAAATTAAGACAAACTGATTCAGGAGTGGAACATGTTCCTAACTCATTTTTGTTGGGAAGGATTGGGGGGTTTGTTTCTATGGGGGACAGCCAAGAGCCTGTTACAGATGTGGGTCGAGAAGGCATCTTTCAAGTGTTTGTGATCAGCCTAGGTGTGACAACTGCGGGGAAATAGGGCATGTCACAATGCAATGTGTGAACCATACAAAATGAGATCTATGTGAGGAATGTGGCCATGTTTTTAGAGAGTGCCCCTGGGCTGCAAAAAACAAGGCCACTTGTATAAGCCCAGCTCTATTAATACAGCAAGCACAGGAGACAGCTCAACCCCCACCTCTCTCCCACATCCCATCCCCCAGAGTTGGTAGAACTTTCCGCTCATCCAGTTGGCTCCAAACCACAACCTTTTACACCAGTAGAAGTTGACATCATGAATCAGGAGTCTAGAATTAAAGAGGAGGCCCAGAACCAAGGGGTTCCTTCTAATCCTCTGGCAATACCTCTGGTCTGTTATACGGACCCATTTATTTCAGATAAGGATTTAGCAGTTTTAGTACTCTCCTCTTTTGCCCCATAGAAGATCTTCAAGAGACCTACACTCAAAATCTCCTCCATCCACTGCTTCTATTGAAACTAATAATTTTATGCAGCTTTATTCACTACATGGGGGATTCAGAAATGGAATTAGGGACTCTGATTCACAAAAATCTATACAGATCTCGACCTCGACACCCATTGAGGATTACAAAGAGGAAAAGATGGAAAAAATAGTTTTAAGGGGCTAGGAAGACTCAAACCTGATGACAGACAAAAAATGGGACTCACTTAATACACATAGTTTATTAAATACACTAAAGAGACAAGCATTGTTTCAGTACCTGTATGAGGAAAAGATTTCTGTCATTTTTTTGCAAGAAACATGGATGTTCTCTGTAGAACAAATTTCAGCTTTCAAAAGGGGCTGGTCCTGGGGTCCGTCATATTGGTAATTTGGAACTGGTAGCGCAGATGGGGTTAGTATTCTATTTCACGCCTTTGATTTTACCCTTTACAAATTAATAGATCTTCTACCAGGACGACTTCTGATAGTAGATGGGAAATGGAACAACATGCATTATAGATTCATTAACATTTACAATCCACAGACTAAGGCTGATAGGGTAGCCTGTCTAAAAGCAGTTCAGCCATTCTTAGTAACCTCGGCTAAGGTCCTTGGGGGGGACTTTATATTTAAATTGTAGTTTAATTAACAAAGCACAATATAATAAAAAAATATATTGTGACTGACATGCACTTGAGTACATTATGCAAACAGCTGCTGATTAATTGTAATACATATTAAAACAAGGGCCTGATTTTACTTACTTTAGAGGTAAATTTCATACCACCATTGATTACATGCTTGTATCTCCAGAAGTACCAGTGGCCTCTTTGCAGATAAAGCCAGTGGAATTTTCTGATCATTTATTGTTATTATGCTCCCTGGAATTTTCAGGAGCAAGAACTTATAAACAAAACAGATGGAAATTGAATTCCTCAGTTCTTCTGAACCCTCGAGTTAGATCTATAGATTTAAGCATTCTTCAGGCCCATCTTTCAGTGGCCATATTATACACAAATTTGGGAGAATGGTGGATAGAGACAAAAACTGATTTATGTTCCTGGTTTAAAAAAATATGGAAATTCCTTAAGGAATGCTAAATGTTTTAAATATCTATCACTATGGCAGCAGTTACAACATCTTATCACTACCTCTTATACTTCCAAAGAGGATTATTCTGGTCAGATTAGCTGTGTAGAAATGGAAATTAAAAAATTTCAATATGATAGGGCACAGACTATCCATGCTATGCTCTCCAATGGCACTAAAAAATCTCCTATAGGTGATCCTTTCACTGCTTGTAAACAAATTAAAGACTCAATGACTATAGACTTTTTGTGGGATTCAAATGGGAATAAAGCTACTTAAATTGAAAGTATTAGAAACATTATCATTAATCATTATCAGACTCTAGAGCCTAGGGAACCTATTTTACAACCAGAAATTGACAAATTTTTGAAAGGGTTAAAGTTGCCCTAATTTCCTCAGGAGGCACTAGAACTACAATCCCCATTATTGGTATCAGAAATAGAAATGGTCATTTAACACCTAAAGAATAATGAGTCACCAGGTTTAGATAGACTTCCAAATCAATTTTATAAAAGTTTTAGAACAGAATTAGCAGTCTAAGTCTCTAAGGCTAGTCTTTCAGTTCATTTTTGACACAAACCTAATGGAAAATTCCTTTACGGAAGGTCTTCTTATCCATATATTTAAATCTGGTGACCTCCATGATGTTAAAAATTGGAGGTCCATAACTCTACTAAACTCTGATTATAAAATATTTTCCATAATTTTAAACAATCTTTTAAAAAGATGTGCTAAAAAATGATTTCTCCCTTTCAATTTTGTGGTCTCCCTGGCAGAGAGATACAGTCTGCCATTATGAATGTAAGAGATGTGATTGAGCATCTATCCCTGATAGGCAAGGAAGGATGCTTGGTAGTAGCATATTTTGAAAAGGCCTTTGACAAGGTTAATCTTGCTTATCTCTTTTTAGTTTTAAAAAAACATTGGCATTCCCCCATGACTACTTCAGGCAATTCAACTTCTCTATTGTTCGAACTTGGTTAACCCCTTCCTGAGGGGAGAAACAGTCAGCAGCTTTCAGTAATGCATAGGGGTAAGACAAGGCTGTCCCCTGAGCCCCCTTTTATATATATTTTCCTAAGATCCCCTTTTATACTCCCTGATTTCTTCCCCCAAGTGGACTGGTATTAAGGGAGAGGATCCCTATTGGCAGTTACATTTACAAGCATATGCAGATGATGTGTGTCTGTTTTTTTCAGATTATGCACAAATTCAAGAGTTCCTTGTGGAATTCAATAAATTTTCGATAGTGTCAAATGCTAAATTAAATATTCATAAGACAAAAGGTTTATTTATAGGGGCAGTTGTAACCTCAACAACTACTCAGGGTGAGATTCTTATCACAAGAGAACCCCTAAAAATTTTAGGTTTGACCTTCGGTTCACAAAATCTTCCTGTAGAAAATTGGAAGGCTGCAATTTTGAAAGTCGAAAAGAAGGTAAATAGATGGAAGCATTGGAAATTTTCCAAACAAAAGCATATTCACATAATTAAACAATTTATCTTACCATGTTTACAATATGTAGCCATGATTTTTCCACTTCCAACTAACTTGGAGACAAGAATATGTAATAATTTTTTCCAAATGCTGTGGGGTAACAGGTTGAATCCAGTCAAGAGATGTTATACCTATTTATATAAGGCAAATGGGGGTCTGGGAATGATTGACCCCATATTATTTCTTTATTCTTTGTTTTTCGCTCAATCAGTTAAAAGAGGACTATTAAATAAAGTGGGAGGTTGTGAGACTAGGGTAGGGATGAATTTAAGAAGGTATTTTAAGACATGGACAGCATGGCCCCTAAACTAAATCCCCATATGTGCATCCCCACTTATTTCCGTCTGCTGTGTAGAAGCTGTACCGTGGCAACAACCAACGAACATTAATAATAATGCACATGGTCCATATAGAATTCTACAAGACAATATACACCCAAAGGTCCCTGTTTCAAAATTGCCCTAGTCTGAGAATATATTTATTTTAACACAGCTAAATAATCCTAGATTGCCTCCTTATATATGGGAAACACAATTGTTGATTATGTATGGGTGTTTAAATGTAAGGGTAATGCAAATATAAGGTTAAAGAGGAAAGTACCTGCCCATTTCCAGATTGTATAAACAAAGAGGAAACAATGCAACATTTTTTTTCTACATTGCTCACATGCTAAACAATTTAAAATGGTTTTCTTCTTTAACATACAATATCTTAGTTTTAGGTATCTACTCCCCTAGTTTTGAAATATATCATAAAAGTACTTTAGCTTTATTTTTTTAGCTGTATAAGGTATTATATATGGCTAGCGAGATGTCAATGGGTGCTTTACCAAAGGAAAATGACATTTGATTGTTATAGTCAACTTGTATCTCAAGAACTGTTAAAAATCTATATGAAGGAAAAACAGCTATTTAATTCAGGGAAGGTTAAAAAATGGTGGAAGGGTTTTTCTAATTTTATTAAGTATAAATGAATTTTGGGGGATACTGTTCACCATAAATCCAAATCTGTATCTGGCATTCTCATTGAGATTTTCAATTTTGTTTTTCTTTATTTGTTGACGATTGCATAATGAGGACATGTTTTGTGAATGATTTGTGAGATTTTCAGTTGTGTTGATTTCGATGTTTATTATTTCAATAAAAACTCTCCTACTCTTTTCGAGAAGTGCCATGGGATCTTTAACATCCACCTGAACTACCACCTGAACAGGCAGATGGGACCTCAGTTTAACGTCTCATCCAAAAGACGGCATCTCAGGAGTTCAGCACCCCCCTCATGATACACTACAGTGTCAGTATTGGGATATTAACCCAAGTGCCTGGTGTGGGGCTAGAACTCATAGCCTTCTGATCTCCCAGCCTCAGAGGTGAGTGTGCTACCTGCTGAGCCACTGACACCATCCTAATCCTAATCCTAATCAGTTCCAGAGATTGGGATTTTGGAATGCTTAGTACACTGAGCACATGTTGCCATAGTCTCCTTCTCTCCTAACTGTACATATTAAGCCCCATCAGTCTACATTCATATGGCTTTCCTCTCATTCAAACCACCATCCTTGTTGGATGTATCTGGATGCAGTTTCAAGTATTTTAATGTCCTTTACCAACTGCATTGCCCAGAACTGGTTGCAGTATTCTATGTGTGGTTTCACCAGAGAATAACAAGTAAGCATTAATCCCCTCGACAGGAGGGCATTTCCCAGGAATTAATGCATGGTTGGGGGGGTGCGGCAAGTGCTTTCCACCACCCAACCATGCATTAATTCCTGGGAAATGTCCTCCTGTTGAGGGGATTAATGCACTTGTAACATGGCAAGTGCAACATGGGAATTCCTCGCATCAGTGATGTGAGTACCAGAACTAGTGACATCTTTATCGGCGGTTTCGCTGACTGTGAAAAAAAACAGTACTGCCCCCCACACGCAGTCACTTCCTGTAATACTGCATGTTGGTTTTTTTACCTTTGAAATGTAGCCGTGCATATCTAGGGAATTAATGCATGGCTACGTTCCAGTCACGTTACCTGTTTCCTCCAATCGGTGTGTAGTATTCACATAGTACTGTAAATGCTATGTTACAAAGTGGCATAATCACCGCTTTATTTCTGCTACTGAAGTTCCTCATTATATATCACAACACTCTGTGGCTCTTTTTTGACCACATATCTACAGTTGGCTCCAAATATATGATCATTGCCAACCATAATTCCTAGCTCTTTCCTCCTCTGTAACTTTTAACTCCCTCCCATAAAGGCTATATGAAGCTGGCTGGTTGTTTTTGCCCAAATACATTAAGGTGCACTTAGCAATGTTAAAGCTGAGTTTAGCCCATTTAGCCAAGTCTTCCAGTATCTCTTTCAAGGTTAAGATGCCCTCCTTGATGGTCACTGTAACCCCTCCTTTAATGTCATCAGCAACATTTCTCTATGATCCTTTAGTGCATTTCATTGATGACACATATAGATTAAGAAAGACTGGACCCAGCACTTATCCCTGTGGCACCCTCTTGTAATAGCACTCCATCGTGATACATATCCCTATATAGTTACTCTTTGAATCCTTCCTGTTAACTATGATTTTATCCATCTCATTAAGTTGCTATAAAATCCCATTTCAACTGTTTCTCCACCAGCTCCTTATGGGGCACTGAGTCAAATGCTTTACTGTAGTCTTAGTAGACCAGGTCCACAAGTAGCCCTTTATCTAGTGCCCTACTCACATGTTCAAAGAATTCTAACAACTTGGTCTGATAAGAGCTTTCCAATTTAAATCTGTGTTGTGTATCATTAGCAATGTTGTTCTTATTCATAATTGTTCATGTTCTTCCTTCACAGTTTTCTCAAGTATTTTCCCAGCATTGACATAAGGCTAACTGGTCTATAATTCTGATACTCCCTCCTTGACTCCTTTTTACATATGGGCACCACATCAGCTTCCCTCCATGACTGAACCACACTTCCTTCTGTCAATGATCTTTCATAAAAGTATTCTACAGGACTTGAGAGTTTTATTGCCATTTCCTTTATAACTCTGGGGTGTAACTCATCTGGGCACTGAGTGTTGCTAATTTTCAATGCCTCTAAGAGCTTTTGAATCCAGATTTTGTCTAATGTAATGTTACCGCCACCTTCTGGGACTTCTATCTTATTAACACTATCCCCACTTTTGCAGTAAACCAAACCAAAGTAGTCACTGAATTTTGATACCATATCCTATGATTTCTCTAAAACATTTTTGTTGGTTATCAGTTGGCCTACTGTCTGATTTGACCCCTTCACTCTATCTATGTAATTGTAAAATGACGATAGTTGTCCTTTGAAGCAACTGCATCTCAAATTCATTTTTTCTTTTGCTCATTTCCTTTGTAGAATTTTTTTAGCAATTTCCTGTATGCTTCCCAGTTGTCACATTTATCATACTTCTTTGTCTTAGTATATGGTTTTCTCTTACCTCTCAGTAGCTTCCTAAGATTTTTATTTAGCCATCAAGCTGTTTTCTCCTTTCTACTGGTTTTAGCTTTAGTAGGTATGCATTTTTCCTCAACTGTTTGACCTTCTAGATCAGTGATGCACAATGTTGTTTTTTTTTGGGGGGGGAGGGCAGACTGAACACTTGAGTCAAGTCTGAGGGCCACTGTTAAATTTCACGCAATGATGTCATCGATGGTGTCATTAATGCAATAGCTATAATCACCACAAATATCACTGCAAATATCACAATCAAATTGCATCTCACATGAACAGCTGATATTATTTACTATACTAACACCTGATTCTCCAACCTGACAGACCCCAGTGCAGGTACAGATTAAAAAAAAATGCTTAATTTACCTTCAGGAAGACAACACTTGCAATAGCAGACTCTTCTACCTGACACTCCATGAAAATACCAGCACAGGTACAGATCTCTTTGCTCCCAGATATTGAAATAAAAAAAATACTGTACTTATTAAGAAATCAGCAGGACACACTGGTAACTGAAGTCTCTCCATGTGCTGAACTTGTCCTGAAGACAAATTGACAGATTTGTTTGCCCTTGTGCTTTAACACCTTCCAAAGCTACAAAAATGAAGACATGCATGATTTTTCTAGAGGAGCTCTTTATTTTATTTATTTATTTAGTTTTTGTTGACCGGGTAAGTACACTAAACAAATCCTGCCTATTTTCAGGCACAACCCGGGGGAGGGGAATACAGATGAATGCCAACTGACCTTGAACCAGATTAAGCTGTTGGTGGTATTATTAGTGAATGAGGGAAATTTGGCCAGGGCACCGGGGAAATTCCCCTACTCTGTAGGTGGGGTTTCCGGCAGCCGACATGATGGAGGCTTCAGTTAGTGACCAGACTGGCTGTGATGCGGACCTCCTATTGAATCTCTCACCAGCACCGACAGACATTGAAGTTCACACGTTAGTGGAGCCGACTACTTGTGATTCGGGACTACGTCCCCAGGTACAAGCCTTACCTGTATTAAATGCTTTAGTTGCCAATTCTCCGAAAATTAAACCGAACGAACTTCTGCTTCCACTCAAGTCACCAGTGTTTCCCGCAGGACAGAGTTCTGTGGGCACAGAGTGTGCAGCACCGCTGCTTCCCCCACTATCTTCCGGATCTGGCCTGCCAAAGGACGCCGAGACAGGAGCTACACGGGCTGCCCAAATCACTCACATTATGGACCCCTTTTCACCTCCAGGGCTTGCAGAGCCGAACCTCCAGAAGACTACCGCCTCTACAACACCCTCTGCTGTGGATTTATTACGTCTGTGTTTTGGATTGCCTAAACGACCGGACATCGGAGAATCCTCCTGGACTGCATCAGACGCCTTATCCAAGGCTGGTTGGACTCAAACAACTTTGGGAACTTGGGTTCCGGATCCTTCGTGGGACGCAACTAAACACGGGGTGTTATTTTCCCCTACCAGGCCTGCCACTTCCATGAGCTCCAACGAGGTACCAACTGCTATTGTTTTGAGTAACTGTTTCAGGTAAATTCCAAAATTGTACATTTACCTAATAGTTTTTCCTCGGAAAGACAGGGGTTTGTTACATAGAGGCCAGCCTAGGGCTTGTTATAAATGCGGTGCTACCACTCACCTGAGTAGCACATGTGACCTACTAAAATGTAGTCTCTTCGGAGGATATGGACATCCAAGTGTTTCCTGTAAAAATGTATTTAAATGCATCTTATGTAATGAAACTGGGCATGCATATCACCAATGCCCATGGGCTAGTAAGAATAGATCAGAGGGTTGGAATTCTGAAGCCTTGGTACAGAAGGCACAAGTTAAAGCTCAAGAGCATATTGTTACCCCAACCATTGCTTCTGCCACTTCCATTTTACCCCCCCCAGAACCACCAGGTCCTATTCCCCCTATGCCCTCAGAACCTCTGGTTTCTGCACCGCAATTAGATCAGGTTGCCCAACGAAACATCTCCACTGACACTCCTAACGAGACTACGTTGCCTCAACCTTCTTGCGCTGTTCTTGCTGACAAGGAAGGATTTCAAACAGGTAGATGAGTTACTAGGGCAGCTACCTGAAAATCTAATAAATCTCTGGACATTCCACTGTCCAATACATTTGAGTGTCTAAAAGGGGATCGTGAGGATTCTGATGGAGATTCAGATGTTTCTGCCATTCCATCTGATATAGATACCCCAGCTCTTAAACCCCCTGATGTTGCAAGGAAAAAACTGACTAAAACTAAAAAGGGAGGAAAGAAACGGAAGAATATGAGGGTGACTGATGGGAGTGGTTAGCCTAGTCAAATCTAAGAATGGATATTCACATAGCCTCTCTCAATGTTTGCAGTTTGAAGAGTTTTAGGAAAAGAACAGTTTTTTTATATTATGCCAGCTCTCTTCAGTTAGATATTCTATTATTGCAGGAAACACACATCTCCACCTTACATGACATTCAGCAATTGAAGCGAGGTTGGTTTAAAGGCCCCTCCTTTTGGACATTTGGGGAGGATTCAGCAGATGGTGTAGCTATTCTTTTTTTTCCTCCAAATTTTCCATCACTGCATAGTAGATATTCACCCAGGTAGAGCTTCATTGTTGATTGCACTAAATCCACAGTCTCATTCTGGATTATAGTTATTTATAGTCCACAAACCAAAGCAACCTGTATAGCTTTGTTAGACTTAATTAAACCATTTTATGTAGACGAAAACACATTATTTGGGGTGGGACTTTAACTGTTCAATAGATATTAAAGACAGGACTCTCTCAGGAAAAAAAATTTATTGTGATTCCATAGCCTTGTCAACACTGATAAAAGATGCAGGTTTAACAGATGCATACAGCTCCCTCCACTCCACTGCAGGATATACGTATCATAGATCAGTATATCATACTAGAATAGATTATTTCTTTGTTTCTCGTCACTGCGCCCCACACTCTATTTCAGTAGTACCTAATGAGATATCTGACCATTGTATTCTCATTGGTCATTTTTTCATTGGTTCCCCTCCTATACCAATCTCACATCATTCTCAATGGAAACTAAATAATTCCTTATTTTCCCCGACATCTGTTAAAGATCATATACATTCTCTTTTCCAAGCACGAATCTCGGTTATCATTTGTTACAATTCTATGTGGGAGTGGTGGCAAGATACTAAAAAAGATCTGAGCATTTTTTTTCAGGCTTTAGGGAGAAAAACTGTCAGAGAAAGTTATCTTACATATCTCACATTTCGTAACCAGTTATATAAGTTGATGTCCCTTCAAGCCACTTCTTCAGTGGATTATTCAAAACAAATATCCAAAGTAAAGGAATGCATGTTTTCTCACCAGTACAACACTACTCGCACATTAGATTACATTATGCACACTGGCACTAATAATGCCCCATCTGCTGATCCCTTTACGCTTTCAAAGACAGACTTCAATCCACAGTTATGGGCTAAGAGACACTCATGGTAATATATATCCTCTGTTCCGATATGTTATCGGACATTTGATTATCTACGGACTCAATTTTGCACCACCCCTAATCCCCTCATGATATCTCCTCAGATATACAAGCCCTTGCCCTAAACTCCCAGCTCATTTAATTCCTGATTTGATCAAAAGAATTTCTCAGGAAGAAGTTTAGGGAAATTTCTGGCTTAAAACTGAAAGTCTCTCCAGGGCCAGAGGTCTGACACATGAATTTTATAAAACATTCCGAATGAATCTGTTGGAAATATTGACCCAGGTGTTTAATTATGTCCTAGACAATATGGCTACGCATCTGGATTTGGCCTCTCGATTCTAAAATTTTGTACAAAAGGAGATACAGTCTCCTTGCCAACTGGAGACCATTACATCTTCTAAACACAGATTATAAGATTTTTCCAAAATTCTTTGTTCCCGCTTATGATCTGCGCCGATCTGATTGATATGGCTCAAACCTGTGCCATACCCAGCAGAAACATCCAAGCAAACCTCTTTTTCTTACTTGAAGTTTTGAAATGAAAAGTATAACAAGTTACCTGGATACCTTTTTATACTAGACCAGTCAAAAGCATTTGATTCTGTGCATCATGATTTTTATTTCGTGTATTAACCCTGTATGATATTCCTACCAATTTGTATCCTGGATTTCTCACATGCTCTCCTTAGCCTACCTTTTCCCAATGATAAATGGATTTCATGGCCCAACCCTTTTACAAAAAATAGGGCTTCGTCAGGGCTGCCCTTTAGCCCTTTACTATATGTTTTGCCCTTGATCCATCATCAGACAGATTCAATGGAATTCTGGTATTATAGGCATTACTCCTCACCCCAGTTTACAACCTGTTAAAATCTCTGCTTACGCGATGATGTGGTTTTATTTTGTCTAGATCTTTCCTCAGGTATAAGAGCTATACAGTCCTTTCAATCCTTTACACCAATATCTGGGGTAGACTAAATCTTGAGAAAAGTGTATGTATCCCATTACAACACAATTCTACTGACTTAACAGATATTTCGTATCAGGGTATGCACTCACCACAGAAAATCCTAGGGATTTGGTTCAATACACCAACGATGCTACCTATAATTGGGAGAAGCGTTTAGCAATGGGAGATCACAAAGTCCATATCTGGAAAACATGGAGACTGTGCAAGAAGAAAAGGGTTATGGTGATAAAAAGATTTTTAACCCCACTTTTTTTATTTTTAAGTCACATCTATGGTCCGCCTAAACATCTAGAAACCAAACTATTTAGCCTTTTTTTTCAAATGTTATGGGGAAGTCGCTTAAACCCTGTGAAAAGACATATAACTTATTTACCCCAAAACCAAGGTGGTTTAGGAATGATAAATCCAATGTCCTTCTTTCTTTCCTTTTTTTTATATCACATTTTTCAGAGCCATAAATATGTGTCCACTGTTTGTGACTCATGGGTAGCTAAAGCTGTGAACTCCCTAATGGTAGCATGGGTTGACTATCCACCCATTATTTCCCACATACCTAATGCTCCATCTTATATTGTTGATAGCATCCGTACTTTAGGTCCTGAAACTTAATAAAACCTCCATCATTGATCTCACTAGGAAACAGTTATAATGCTTATTTCCTAAATATAGATAAACCAATATTACAGTTTCCACTTTGCTCTCCATCCCACACAATGTTTGCATTAAACATCCTCAAAGATAAAAGAATCCCGGCCCATATGTGGGACATGTCTTGGTTATGCTGTCATGGTAGACTACAAGTTCGAGGAAATTTAAAACACAAATCAGCGCAAGATAGGTTTTGCCCCAAACCACAATGCATTAACATTGAAGAAACAATGGAACATTTTTTCTTTTCCTGTACAGATGCTCTTTTGTTCTGGAAAACACTAGCGAACAAATGGAAATGGCCTTTTCTCAGTAGGATCACATATCCAGTTTTTATTTTAGGAATTTTTTCTGGTGTCTGGAATACATTCCACCCCAGCACCCTGAGAGTATTGTTTGCTACATGCAAATATTATATGTGGCAAGCTAGGTGTAAATATGTTCTACAACAAGTACCAACTTGTCCATTGGTTATTATTGAATGTATCGAGACTACTATTTTGAAATTACAAGAATCAGAACTGAAATGCATATCTCTTACACAATTTGCTTCTTATTGGGCTGGATTACATTTTGAATTGATTTGGAAAAGATAACCTTTGAGACTATCAAATGTTTCTCTTTCTCTTTTCGCTTTTTTTCTCTCCATTAATCTGTATAAAACATGCCTTTTTTTTCCCTAGATCTTTCAAATGTTTCAGTATAGATTTTTTCTTGTTTTTGACATTGTTTTCATGTTTTCATGTACTTGATGTTATGTATTTTTCAATAAAAAATTCCCCTACTCTGATGGTAGGGGGAGATGCTGTGCTGCTAGCAGTCATGGCAGACGGTGTAGAGCCAGATGTGGAGATGGTTGTGCAGACTGAAGCTCTGCAAATTGCTACTTGTGCAAATGAGGAGTTGACTGTGATTTCCACACCTCAGAGAGATTCGAAGAGGCAATACTGAGATTTGCAAGCTCGAGAGCGTGCACCAGGAGTTATTTCCACTGAGCCTGCTAGCGCAAACTCTTCTGTAGCTAATGTTTTCATTTCTCCTGTTGGATCGGCGGATTGGGCTGCAGAACCCTCAGAGTTTCCCCAAGACTGCACAGTGATTGACGCTGACACCTCTGACGAGCAGCGTGTCATGGCTACAGCTGATCACCGGAATGCAGAACTCCACATCCACTTGGAGGAGCCTGACAAGCTGGGCGGCATTCCACCACAGTTGCAACTTTCTGAAGTGCTGAGTTTGTGGTCGAAAGAAGCAGCTTTGACACAAGCAGGTGGATTCAGCAGGAAGATGGTCGCTTGGTTCCAGACCTGACCTGGATATCTTTCTCTTCGCCTCATCTAGAGACGCTCCTGTTGCTGCAGCAAAGCCAGAACAAACTGCTACAGGTCAACATTTTTCTGTGAATTCGAATATACGGGATAGTGCTTTTCAGGAGCCACTGAACTGTCATGATATCTCTATTTCTTCAGTCCCTCTACAGTCTTCACCAGTTCCTTCCCCACAGAGGAGAACTCTAGGAAAGGTCTTAGATTTTCAGACTTTTCGTATAATAAACTGGAGCAGGCACCTCATCGGAATGCAGTAAGACTATGATATCGGGTTGGCCTGCCAGAACACCCAGATAGGACGTATGTAGCAAAAAAACTCCTGAATGACTCCATGAATTTTCTGGCATCTGATGTATATGCACTAATTAATATAAGGGAGAAGACACTTTTGATATCAGTTTTAAACATTTTTCTGGACTGGACAAACTCTGGCATAAATATGAGGCCTGTAAATCCTCACCGTTATGGTTACCTTTTTTTGCAATTCCAATAACTAAACCTCTATTTAAAACTGTAAATGTTATGTTTCGTAATGAAGGTGTAAACGTAGGTGATGTAATGTATTGGCTTGAAAAAAAATGCACTGTATTGGGGCCTCCTGAACCAATTATTGATACAGAGGGAATCTGGACAGGGGCTTGGCACGTTAAGGTTAAATTACACATACTAGAGAATTAAGTTGTCCACATCCCTAATAGTTTCTTTCTGGGAAAGGACTTAGGTGTTTGTTTCTACCCTGGACGACATAAAGCCTGCTATAAATGTGGGAGTAGACACCATTTGAGCAGTGCATGTGATAAAGTTAAATGTGCTCTCCGTTGGGAATTTGATCATGGCAGTGAGGTTTGTAGAAATGTTTTCAAATGCAGCTTATGCAAAGAGACGGGCACGCTACTCCCCAGTGTCCCTGGGCAGGTCAAAATAGGCAGGGAGGCCTGGATAAGGAAAACTTAATAAATAAAGCTCAGGAGGGACATAGGCCTCAGGCACCTGATATAGTAGCAGAAGAGATGGATCCTGGGGGTGGAAAAGGGATGGGAACTGACCCTGCTCCTCTAGGCCTCATTTCATTACCTTTGGTTATAGGAAACACTGTACCTGAGCCCGGCCTAGAGAATCTTACTCTAGTAGAAGCACCCACTGATAACTTGCCCCAGAAAGTGCATTCTTCCCCTAGCACCTCTAAGCAATTACCCCATGTCCCTGCCCAACCACCTTCTGTCCCAGAGTTTTAGACTCCACATCCTATACATGTGACTAGAGCTGCTAGTAAATTGAGAGGGGTAAAACAATGTGCACAGTACATAACTCTTTTCAAATCCTAAGGGATTTGGATGGGATTCTGGCTCTGAGGCTTCAGTTAGGTCAGAAGCAGTCTCTGACATGCAACAGGAAGAGACAGGGGACAAAGATCTTCCTGACTCCAAGAAAAGAAAGGATTAAAAGAAACCTGATAAACCTTTACAACCACCTTAAAGTTTACATGGCTTGTTTACAACTGGTGTCATTGAACTGCTGTAGCATCAAAAACTACAAAAGGAAATTGGTTTGCTTGCAATTCTGCAAAACCTTACATGCAGACATCATCTTTTTGCAGGAGACCAGATTTTCTAACTTATCTGATGTCACTCAAGTAAAAAACTTGGTGGAAGGCCCTTCTTTTTGATCCTTTGGACAAGATGTTGCAGACGAGGTAGACATTCTTTTTAATCACACAGTGATACAAGTCACAAAACTTATTGATCTAGTACCTGGTAAAGCTTTAATACTCGATTGTATTTATAAAGGTTATTCACTTAGGTTAATTAATATCTATGCTCTGCAATTTAAAACAGCTAGAGTTGAACTTTTTAATTTAATTAAACCTTATCTCTTTACCTCTAAACATGTAATATGGGGAGGGGACATGAATTGCAGCTTGGACTTTCACATCAAGGATACTGTACAACAAACTTATTGTGACTTTCATGCATTGCAGAATACTGTTTCAGTTGCAGGACTTACAGATGGTTTCCAATATTTACACAAGACAGGGGGTTGCACATATCAGAGAGCCTCATTTTTTACTCGGATAGATTATTTTTTTTCTTTCAAAGTATTTATTGGCCCAGGATTTTGTTCTACTTCCTTGTGAATTTTCTGATCTCAAAGTGTTGCTTTGCCAAATAGGCCTTAGTTATCTTCCACCACAATTTCCGTCCTACTTGAGACTTTGGAAATTGAATTCACAGGTATTGGAGCATGAGACGGTCCTAACGCAATTAAAATATTTATACTCCAGGAAGTTGGTTGCAGAAGTGTATGAGGACTGGACTTCCTGGTGGTTCGATACAAAATCTGAAATTAAGGATTTTTCTGTAAATATGGTTCACAACATAGTAATTCAGATTATTTGTCTTATTTACAATTACGGAACCAGTTCTACAAATTGCTCTCACACCCTAAGGCAACAGATATTTCCATGCTAAAACAAATACATGAAATAAAACAAACAATGAGGAAATATCAATATGATAGGGCGGCCTCAATGTTTGCAGAAATGCATTTTGGAACACAACAGCAGCCCTTTCGGGATCCATATGCTGCCTGCAAGCAAAAATTAGACAAAAAACTCATGTCAGGGTTAAAAGATTCGTCTGGTAAGGTCCGAACTTCTGATGCAGAAATGTTCTTGGACGGATGTGTTTCATTTTCCTATTCCTCTATTCCTGAGTCTAGTGCAGACAGTTTGGAGGCTCCAAGAACTAAAATGGAAGTTCTTTCTGCCATAACTGCTTTAAAATCTGGTGTATCACCTGGAGAGGATGATCTTACAAATTAATTCTATAAAACATTTCAGAAGAGCTTAGTGAGATCTTACCCCATATTTTCAATGATATCTTACAATTGAGAGGGAAACAATAAATTTAATTCTGCATTGCTCACTTTTCTGTATAAAAAGGTGATAACACCAATGTTGAGAATTGGAGACTGATCAGTTTACTCAATGCTGATTATAAAATTTTTGACAATTCTTTGTAGAAGGTTGCAAGTTGTTGCTAAAATTGTCATACATCCTGCCCAAACATGCTCTATACCCAATCCAATCCAATCCAATCCAACTTTATTTATATAGTGCCTTTCAAATCCAAGGTGCTGTACATAAAACATATACACAATAATAAAATTTTAGCAAATGTTAAAACATATCAACCATAACTAGATAAAAGCTAAGCTAAATAAATTTGTTTTTAAACCAACCTTAAAGCTATTGACGGTTGGGCATTCTCTCAACCAAGGAGGTAGAGAATTCCACAGGGTTGGTGCTGAAAAAGCAAAAGCACGGGATCCTGATGTCTTTAATTGAACCCTGGGAATCTCCAGCAATCCCTCATTGGCGGAATGAAGAGGACGGAGGGGGCAGTAGGGAATCAGGAGATCTTTCAGGTAACTGGGTCCCTGATCATGTAGGGCTTTAAAGGTTAGTAAACCAACCTTAAAGGTGATCCGCCACCAAACAGGCAGCCAGTGCAGTTCGTGGAGCACAGGCATAATATGACTGGTTCTAGAAGTCCCAGTCAAAAGCCTGGCTGCCGCATTCTGTACCAGCTGCAGATGGCAGATATCAACCCCAGGTAGCCCTAGGTAGAGGGAATTGCAGTAATCAAGAGGGGTAGTGACAAAGGCGTGGACCAGTGTTGGAAGATCACCCAGAGGAACCAGGTGTTTCACCCGGGCGATATTCCTCAGATGGTAGAAAGAGGATTTGGTGACAGCTGACACCTGAGATTTTAGGGTCAGACTGTCATCAAAAATAATGCCCAGATTTCGCACCTGATCGGAGGTAGAGAGCGGTATACCACCAAGTGACAAACCTGATGGTTGTCCAACTCCCAAACCCGCCCCTGGATGACCTGGGTCCACTACCAGTACCTCAGTCTTATCTGGATTCAGTCTCAGCCAGCTGGAACTCATCCAAAGTCTGATCTCCGCAAGACAGTTATTCAGCACAGAGAGTGCATCACCCTGACCGGGGAGAAAGGACAGATACAGCTGAGTATCATCTGCATAGCAGTGAAAACCCAGACTGTATCGCCTGATGATTTCTCCCAGTGGCAGCATATACACTGCAAACAACATGGGAGCTAAAATGGAGCCCTGCAGTACCCCACAAGGCAGGGAGTGAGTGCCAGAGGAATAAATTCCAGTGGCAACTCTCTGGGACCTGTCCATGAGGTAAGAATGAAACCATTTGAGGACTGTACCAGACAGCCCACAAAAAACCTGCAGGCACTCCAACAGCACACCATGGTCTACAGTGTCAAATGCAGTAGAGGGATCGAGAAGGACCAGAATGGTACATGCCTTTTGATCTCTAGCCATTAGGAGGTCGCTCAATACCTGGACAAGGGCAGTCTCCATGCTATGCTTCTTCCTAAAGCCAGACTGGAGAGTATCATAGACATTGTGAGTTATAAGATGATCATCCAATTGCAACGCAACTGCATTTTGAATAACCTTACCAACAAATGGCAGGTTAGAGATAGGCCAGTAGTTAGCTAGACAGTCTGGATCCAAGGAGGGTTTTTTAAGGAGTGGTCAAATGACCGCCTCCTTGAGGGGTTCAGGAAAGACCCCCTCTCCAAAGACTTCCAGACAATGTCAGCAAGGATTGGGCAGATAACTTTTACACATCCTACTAAAAGAGGTCTAGGGCCCGGATCCAAACTACAACTAGTTGGTCGCATTGTTTGGATGATCTTCACAATGTCACTGAACTCCAGCTGGCTAAAATCTGACCAGACAGACTGAGAGCATGCTACTTCCTGTTGACCACTGCAGTCCCCATAGGGAGGTCGAACCGATGCCGGACCTGATGCTGGCAACCTTATCTGCAAAACTGAGTGAACTCTCACATCTTAGTTGAGAAAAGCTTTCTGGGCTGAAGACAGATTGGATTTCACAATCTATCCACAGTCCAGAAAAGCTGAGCCGGTCGATTTTGTGCAGCAGAAATCTCCCTGGACAGGACCTCTGCCTTCTTATGGGTGATTTCTGATTGATAGCCATCATAATGTGCCATCAACGTAAGCTTGTCAGCATCATGGCTCGACTTCCGCCAAACTCTCTCTCCAGCCTTCGGCCAACTCGCCTTAACTCCTTCAAGGAGCCATCAAACCAAGGGCTCCTTGGACGGAGTGCGAGAGGCCGAACACGAACAGGAGCAATTTTGTCCAGAGCATCTCCCACAGCCTTATTATAGGCTAGTACGAGATCATCTGGACTCATGCATTCACCTGACAAGCTCGATAGATCCAGTACCTCAAGTAGGTCACTGGGGTTAATACCCCTTAAAGGGGGTGGTACCGAACCATCTCCATAGGGGCAGACCTATTGGGGACCCTGAAACTAAACCTTATGGTGTGATGGTCAGACCAGGTGACTGGTTCCACCCCCAAATCAGTGATCTCCATACCTAAAGGAAGATCAGATCCAATGAATGACCCCCTATATGGGTCGAGGAGGTAACCACCTGTGTTAGGCCCAGCATCATCATCAGCTGGAGGAGATTTTGACCAAAATGCGAGAGTTCATCGTCGACCCAGGCATTGAAGTCCCCCAGAACTATCAGTCTGGGGAACCTCAACACCAAGTCGACGATGAAGTCTGCTATTTCCTGCAGGAATTCTCCACCATCACCTGGTGGACAGTAGATGAGGAGAATCCTGCAGCCTACACCCTCTCCCAGGATATATTCAAAGGATCTGGTACTTCCCAATGGCACATCCACAAGGCCCAGCTCAGTCTTAAACATAATGGCCACACCCCCGCCCCTACAATCCAACCTTGGATGGTGTATCACCGAGAACCCAGCTGGAGTTGCTGAGGCCAATATAGGGCCTGGATTTTCATCCAGCCAGTTCTCAGTGATGCAAGCCAGATCAGTTGATCCAACAAGATCAGCTATAATAGCTGTCTTGTTTTTAATAGATCTGGCATGGCATAACACTGCCAAGGTAGGATGAGCTGTCGAGGAAGACCTCGGCACCTGTCCATTAAAATTGGAACCCTTGGGAATGGGACAAGACAAGAATAACCTCTATCCTGACCCCATTTTGCCCCAGGGCGTCTCCTGAACCCCAAAACCCCAATCCGCCCACCCCCTCCTGTCCCCCAGCAGGCCCAGCTCTCCACCTTTGCCTATGCTTCCTAAGAATGCCCAGCAGACAACACCTAAAATAGGTGTCGGATGACAATGGGGTACATTCAAAGGGACATAATTCCCCTAGCCTGGTGGGGGAATAACGCCCAACCATCACTAAACCTCCCCAACACATTATAATTAAACAAATAAACTAGAAAGGAAAACAAAATAATAAACAAAAATAAACCTATCAATATCAAAAAACTATAAATAATAAATCACTCCTCCACTCTCTCTCACGGGGTGGAACAGAAACCAAACACTATTACACATTTAAGAAAAGAAAATATTAAATAAAACCCCAACCCAAAGTATAACCCCACAATGACAATAAAATACAACAACAAATTAAAACATCAGTTATTGTCCAATAAGATGCAATGTCCAGTGTCTTCAAAAGTTGCTGAGTTTCACAAGTAATGAACCCGAACTGAAAATGTGGTGCTCTCACTACCACAACAAGGGATAATAAATCCGAACTGAAAAATGTGGCATTCTCACTACCACACCAAATGCAATTAAATTGTACATGGATCTCTGGCATCAACGAAGCTCTCTCACTGCTTCCAAAAAAATGTAGTTATAGTACCTGAAAATGATGTAGCACTGAATAAAAAATAGGATGAAGCAGCAAACCTTTGAAGGTCAAATCAAGAGAGGATAATAGAGGTATTTCTGGCCAGATAAAGAAAGGGCCCCGGAACAAGAGATACCCCACTTAGCCCACCAAAGCCGCCCAGTAAAACTAGGGGGCTGTAAGGAACAAAGGAGGAAGATTATCCACCAACCCTCCGACTGGTAGCCTTAACCCCGACAGGGAGTGTCAAGAACCGTGTGCCCAAACTCCATTACCAAGCCAGGGATCCTCAAATTCTCGGCCAAATGTAGCTCTGCACACTCCTTCCAGATAAATATCAGATGAAGCTCAAACGGCAGTCAGTTAGACAATAACCGACAGGGCGAGTCGAGGAAACTGCAGTAAGCATCCAAAACCACAAGCCACTACAGAAATCCAAGGCCACAACACAGTCAGCGCCCACAATATTTCCAATTAAAAGCTAAAATCCCACTGTCTCGATGTATAGCCAAATCAAGCAATAAGTCTCCAGGACGCCAACACTACAGACATTTCCTCTGCCCCAGAATCCTATAGTGGGTGAGGGAAATCCCCAGTCTCAAAGCCAGAGAGCAGTAATCTTGTAATAAACCCAGGGAATCTCATAGAGGCTCCACCAGTTGGTAAACCAGTCCGTTGCAAAAAGTCGATGTACAAACAAGGGGCTAATCCCAAAGGAGGCAGGTCAGAATGAATACAACACTCAACCATGACCCTTCTGCATCTCAATGCTTCCACAAGCCCAGCAATTCAACGTTTTTTAGCAGTCCTGCAGCGAACCCAGAAAACCCCGACAGAAGTTCCACCAATCTGCAAGCCACTCCACTGCAAAAAGCCCAATGTAACAGACAGGGCTAATTCAAAAGAAGCAGGCAACTCGACCATGATTTCACACGTTATACTGCCTCCACAAGTCCTGTGATTTAACGATTTAGCGGTTTAACGATTTAGCGTTTTTTAGCATATGGCTAGCGCATTCTATCTTAAATTTTAATCTGACAATAAAACATCAAATAAATCACATAAAACGCACAGCTACAACTAACTATTCTGACGGCTGGCCCAGCGTGGCCGCCATCTTGACCTTCCAGAGATCAATACACCAAAATATTCGCTTACTACAAGATATTTGTGAATATGGACATCAGGATAAGCTATCTGGATATATATTAGCTTTAGATCAATCTAAAGCCTTTGATAGAGTCCCACACGCATTTCTGTTTCAGGTTTTATCTAAATACGGTATCCCTCCTAAATTTATTAATCACATTAAAATACTGTACACTGATGCGCTTCTATATCCTATTGTGAATACATTATTGGGAACTGGAGTTTTGTTATGCCAAGGAGTACAGCAAGGCTGTCCTATTAGCCCTTTGCTCTATACTTTTATATTAGACCCAATTATCAGAGAAATTATTTTTGACACTAATATCCGAGGTTTGACTCCCTCACTATTCCTCCAGAGCAAAAAATATTGGTTTATGCAGATGATATTTGTCTATTGGTAAAAGATGTCTCCTCAGGAATATCTGCACTGTCAAAATTCAATTCCTTTACAACCATAAACGGGACTGTTCTAAATCCTGATAAATGCATGGGTATTGCAATAGGTGCTGCAACCTCAGATACGACCATCAGGGGTATAGCAATTTCCAAAACAGCTCAGATTTTAGGTATTTCTTTTGGGGACAAGACATGGCACAATCGTAATTGGGAAAGACAGTTAGAGGTGGGAGAAAGGCGGTTCAACAATGGAAATCATGTGTTTTTCTAAGAAGAAAAGAATTTTGATTATTAAAAAGTTTCTACTCCCTATTTTTTTATATATTAGTTATGTTTTTCCAATCCCACTTTCTTTAGAGACTAGATTATATAGCTGTTTTTTTCAGATGGTTTGGGGCAGTCGATTGAACCCCATTAAGCGTGCATTTACATACTTACCTATTTCACATGGGGGAATAGGGATGAGTCATCCTCTAGTCTTTTACCATTCTTTTTTTATGATGAATTCCTTTCAAATTTCTGATTTAGTTGAGTGTCACCCATGGACTACATGGACTCAACATTTATTTTATTCCTTTATGAATAAATTGGAAGGAGGTGGTATACCTAAAATAACTTCAACATTAGCAGGGACACTGGTTTACCGGGATTGAGAAAGGGCAAATTCCATTTTCCACATTGTAAAAAGCGGTACTGTCAGCGGTGTCTGCTAAGCCATAATCCGGTTTTACCAGTGTTTGGTTTTGTGTACTTTATTTAACAATTTTTAACTCTGCTAACATGCATTTTAGCAGTTTGGACCACCACTATTGCACATCTTTCCATCCTTGTACCAATTTAAAGTTATTTTAGGTACAAAATGTGATGGCAGCAACAGCACTACAGCCCCCATACCTGAAGTGTGATGGAAGCAGCAGTAAGGTCCCCACCCTCTGATGCGATGGCAGCACCAACAACACTACGGCCCCCATCCCCTGGTGATGGCGCAGCAACAGCACTGTGTCCCCTCCTTCAGGTGTGATGGAAGCAGCAGCACTGTGGTCCCTATCCATTAGGTGTGATGGCAGCAGTACCACATTCCGCATTCCTCAGGTGTGATGGCAGTATCAGCACTATGGCCCCATCACTCAGGTGGGACAGCAGCAGTACAACATTCCCCATCCACCAGTGGTTATGGCAGAAGCACTATGCCCCCCACCTCTCAGGTGTGATGGCAGTAGCAATAATTCAGTCCACATCCCTCAGGGATGATGGCAGTAGTGACAGCACTATGATCCCTCTTCAACCCCCAACACCCCACATGCACAAGTTATAAATTGCTTAGTCTCTTTGCTTGTTAGAACTCAGATGTGAATTAATCTGAACCACCACCACTACTAAGGTGGAGCACATTTGTTTTTTCCTCTCATTTAACTGCCTGAATTGGATTTCTGCCTGTGACACCACTGACCAGGGCTTGGGGACAGGTTTGGGTGCTGGAAGACTGGCTGGGGGGGTGAAGGCTTGAGTGTCCAACAACCACTCGCCTTCTCCTGGGAGGGAGGGTATATTCACAGCTCAGCATTTGCTGGCCCCAGGTGGAGGCTGGAGGCATGGCAACACATTGGCCCTCATTGTGGAAGACAGCGTGATGGACTCAGCTTGTGTCTTGACATCATGTGGCCGTCATGCTCCCACAAAATGGAAAACACCTGCTGGCTACTTAGAGGATGGCTTCTGGTCCTCCATAAGCATGACGTCCCAGACACATGTGTCTGTTCTGACCTCTGCCATGCCTGGGATATACAGGAAGCTCTTTAGGGGATTGTCTTCCTTTGTTAGCCTCCCACAGGGATAGGGGCCCACCGATGAAGGGTTAATTTGGGTTACCTGTAGCAAGGCCATAAGGGGGTGGATGGTGGGGGACTCAGCAGCAGTGGTAGGGGACTTAGCAGGCCTGAAGGAGTGGATGGCCAGGGGTGGGAGGAACAAAAAACTGCCTGTATTTGCTTCTTTGAAATAGTGTCTTCACCTAAAAAAAAATTCACAAGTGATTAGTGGAGGACCTTCTAGTGCATCTCACAAACATGTGGATGCCTTTTTCTCTTGGTGTCCATGAAAGGGTGTCTCTCAGTTTCATGTCTGAGCTCAGTGTAGAATTGAGCACCACTCTACCCACTAGCATCATACAGCCCTGGGGTCTTACTCTTCCATGTCACTGAATGCGCTTTCAAATCCACTGGCCAAGCATAAGTACACTTCACATGTAACATTTGCTTTTTATTAAAGCAGTCTGTCAGAAAACTTTTGTTGTCACAGAGACTGACACAACAGGTGGGAGAGAAGGTGCAAATGATGAAATGGCAGACTAGGTGGTCAGTCAAAGTCTATGTTTCTATGTTTCTATCCCATTCACCTAAATAAGTAGTAAGGCAGCTTGTGCCTTGTGAACATATTTCATTCAGACTCACTTTCGATCAAACAACTGAGGATTTTGGATGGCCCTGCTGATTATAAACTTGAATAAACTAGTTGGTAACAGTGATCCTACGCTTAGCAATATATATCCTAGATGTTCATATGCAAAAATACAATAAAACCTGACTAAAGTCTAAAAACAAGCTTTATAAAACACAAAATGTGTCTGAACATTTATATTTACTTTATATAACATCATTGCAGCCAGAGTACAACTCAAATAAATTACATGGTACCCTGACTACTGTATGATGTAGTAAACATATATTGGTATTTTTTATATATTTTTTGTAAACTGGTAAACTCACCAGGCAAACTGCCTGTTTTCAGAGGTGACCCAGGAGCACTGTGGAGGTTAAGTGCCTTGCTCAGAGTCACACAGTATGCAAGTGGAGATTGTGGGAATCAAACCCAAGTCTTCTAAATGTACTCAGTTTGATCAGTGTTTGTTACTCTAACCACTAGGCTATACTGTCAGCCATAACACCCATATACAATGTTTTAATATATGATTTCAATAACAGTGCACAGTACCTACAGTGCAAATTATGAACATTGAACACTTTGCAACATTTTACTAAAACTGAATTATTTCCCTTTCCATCTGCTTATGTTTTCTTACACCAAAGTGGATGTATAGTTGACAGAGCGCTATAAATAGCCTGAGGTAGCACTACTGCTTGCAATGCCAGGGACTCAGGATCAGAAGTGAATTCGGGTTGCTAGAGGTCTTGCCAGGGGAGTAGGATTGAGCAACTGGGGGCCACTCTCCTCCTCTGGGAACGGTGGCTTGAAGGTCCTGATGCTTTACTGCCACCTGGGTGACCACAGGTGGTGGAGCATTGAAGCTGCAGAGCATTTGGGAAGAGAGGAAGCAGGATCTGGAGTAGCGGCATGTCTCTATGTGCCCTACTTCCTTGGATACCTTGAGTGTTGGTGCCTCAGGGACAGAGGCCAGAAAACCAGTAACAATCACCCCACATCAGCTGCTGGTAGAAGGGACCCAGCTGCCCCAGACTTCATAACCAGTTTCCATGGGGACCCACTGGGCTGCCGACACATTAAAGGACTGTGGAGGGGTGACCTGGGGTCCCCTCCCTTCCCACCTGGGGGGGTACAACCTAGGCAGGATGGGGGCAGGCTCACAGGAGCTCCTGAGCATTACCTGGGGTGAAGCTAAGGGATAGCCAGCCTAGGGATCTCTGAAAAGTGGAGACTGATGTTGTGAGAAGGGGGCAGAGAAAGAGAAAATAAAAACATTTAAAAATGTGCTGAAATATTAGGGATTCTGTGCAGTGAAATGCAATTTCCGTGAGGCACAGTACAAAATTCAAAATCCATACAAACCAAGCAGGATTCCGTGATTTTTACCGGTGTTACACGGGTAAAATGGAAAACCATTGTCCCTGAACATTAGATGTTCCTCAGTTTGCCTCTTCCCGCTATTCGAAAAACTACGATATTGGAAGTTGGGGAAGGCTCAATTACAGGGTATTACAAGGAAATATTTCTATAATGAAATTATGGGTAATTTATTTTTAGTACAAGTAGATTTTCCACTGTGTGTTCCCACTAAACTCCCACAGGCTTTACACACCCTCACAGATAGAAGACTTCCATTAAGAATGTGGGATGTGCAATGGCTCAGTTGTCATGGCAAACTTTGGGTTAAAAGGAATCTAAAACATAAGCCCTCTACTGAGCACTACTATATTAGACCTGAATGTAGTAATATAATAGAAACACAAGAACATTTTTACTTACAATGTTCCTTTGCTACTAGATTTTGGGCAGATTTAGCTTTCCACTGAAATGGAATATTGCTTTCATCTCTTATCAAAGCTTTGTTTTAGGGATTACCGGTTTTTTAGGAGATATCACTCAAGCACATTAACATTGATTTTTGCTTGTATTAAATATCATATGTGGCAAACTCGATGTCAGTTTTCAATACAGCATTCTATAGTTCCTAATATTGTTGTAATCAAACAGACTGAACAAGCTATTTTAAAACAAAAGCTTGGGGATTATGCTCACTGTGAGAAACAAATTTTTTACCAATATTGGAAGCATATTACATGGATCTAATTGAATTCTTTTCTTATAACATTTATTAACACAAACTGTTTTTTTTTTGGAGAACTTCTTGTACAATTGTATTTTTCTTTGTATAGTAACTGATGTTTCTCTTCTGTGATGTGTTTTGTTTTCTTTAATAAAATTCCCCTACTCTTTTCGATAAATGCCATGGGATCTTTAACATCCACCTGAACTACCACCAATCCAGGCAGATGAGACCTCGGTTTAACGTCTCATCCGAATGACGGCACCTCAGAAGTGCAGCACCCCTCTCATGCTGCACTACAGTGTCAGTACTAGGATATTAACCCAAGTGCCAGATTTGGGAACTGAACCCACAGCCCTTTAATACCCCCTGATGATTGCTTTCCAGGAATCTCCTGACTCCTTTGACCGGATACTCCATCAAAACATATAGATTTGTTTTCCCTTGATTACAGTGCTATGTTATAACAGATTGGCTTACAGGTACTTGCACTACACAAAATGCAGATTTCAGTGTTATGTTTGTCCAGAAGATTTAGTTACTGAAACGTAGATATTAAAAAAAAAAAAAAAATTTTTACAGAAATTATGGTGAAAACTGTTTGGCTGTTGTAGGACTTCAGGGCCACAGACAGCCTCTTTGGGACAGTTTAGGTCCTGGCCATATGTTGTGCACCACTGTTCTAGATGAAGTTCCCTGAAGTCATTCTCCCACATTCATGCTCTCATTTAACTCATCATACCTCAAAATATGCTCTTTCAAGCATTTGATCTTAGTTGACCCCATAATTTTCTTGGCCTTGTTTGTAATGTTAAATTATACCATGTTGTAGTCATTTGTTGACAGTGGTTCCTGACTCTACAGCTGATGACTCCTCTCCCAATGTTATATAGCACTAAATCTAAAATACTGTTCTCTCTTGTACCACTCTGCAAGCACTGATTTAGACTTAGTTCTGCTATTATTTCAGTAAATTCCTTCTTGCAAACTGTTGTTCCAGTCATTGCTTGTCACTGGATCCCGCATATTAAAACCCCAGCAATATACAGATGCAGATGCAAATAGTTTGATTCCTTTTATTGGACCAGCATAGATGTTACAAAATGAAACAATGTTTCAGTGTACTTAGATCCTCACCTGACCAACAATATCCAGATCACCAACCTCATGAAGAAAACCCACATGAGGCTAGGTCTCATACTGAATCAGAAAGTTCCATATCCCGCCTCCAGACTATGCCTCACCAGCTCCTTTCTACTGCCCTCGATTATGACTCTGTTGTCTACTCCCCAACACATCCCCCCTTTTCTCCAAACTCAGGACTACATACACTAATATTGCATGCTTCTTGACCGGCCTCCCTGGATGACCCATCATTGTACCTCTATGCCTCCTCAACTGGCTCAACCTTGAAGGCAGGTTACAACTTAAAATGCTCTCTTTCCTACACAATGTTCATTGTAACCTGCTGCTGATCAGCGTTAACTCCCTTTTCCCCTTATCGGTTCCCAAGCACAAGCGCAATCCCAAGAGGGGACATCTGTCATATCTTTGACACCCCTTTTTACTGCACCAAGCATGCACAGAACTCCATCATGTACAAAGGCCCTAAGTTTTACTATAAACTGACCCCTGATCTTCAGGTCTGTAGTTTAATTGGCTCTTTCACCTCCTCCCTCAAGGGCCACCTCCAATCTACCACTTGTGCTTTCCCCAGTATGCAACCCCCCTGAATTTCCACCAACCCCTTGAGTCACCTCAGAGTTTATATGTATCTGTATATAGACTCTATTGTTGTGTGCTCTGTATTTTTTTAATGTAGATGATTCTGTCATATACACTGTTCCCTATTGTCAATATCGTAAAATATTGCAAATATTGTTTTACCTTTTCTCTGTATCATCGAATTATGTACCATTGGACATTTATTAAAAACGGACATTTTTGCTCACATACAGTACTTTCAAGTATAAAAAAATAAAATTGACATTTGAAACTGAAATTTCCTATCCCCTTCTTATGTCATTCTGATTATTGTTTTCACTATTTGCCTCATTCACAGGATGTATTCCCTTGTCACCCACACAGCTTTCTGCCTTGTTAATATGTAGGGATGTATCCACCAAAGTGCAGTTATCATTAGCCTGCGTAATACAGGTTCTAATCTATTAGATAAGGACAAAGAGTCTTCACCCTCAGTCTCGTGATTTCTACATGTATCTGCACCTTCTCTGCCTCTTGCATCAGTTTCATTACTTTTTGCCTCTCCCTTTGTCTCTTACAGTGACAAAGGCATGGCTGTGATCCGGTGATACTATATCTTCATTATGAGTCCATGATCCCAGCAGCAATTGTCTTGTTTTAGTTGTGAAATCCTCCATTTCTATGATTTTATATTGCACTCCAGACTTTCCTCTTAGTTCCACCACCTCTGCTGGTATCATTTTAAATGGGGCTACAAAAGCAGTTAAAGCTGACAGTGTCCTTTAACTGGTAAAATAAATGTGGTTGATTGGCTGGTTAGTCTGTGGCCAGAGTAAACTGTGAATACTGAGCTGGTGTAATAAAAATGCATCAGTAGGCTTCATGGGTGGACGACTGCTACTTCTGGAATGGTCTTGTACTTCATTTCACAAAGCTCCCCAATATATTTTCTGCAACATCTCTTTTTAGCTCTGTTAGCCACCATTGCTATCATTCTCTTTCTTTTCAGCTCTATCTCTAATGCACAGCTTCTGGTCTGGTGACTGCACCTTTCTGAATATGACTACAGCTCCACTCACCAGCTTATTGCTGTCCACATTGTCAACCTTTCTTCCATTTAGAGTCTGACTGAGCAGTTTTCAGAGTTGCTATTCCAACTTCTCCATCTCTTTCTCCTGACTTACTTCTCCCTCAAGATGTTTGCTTAAAAAAATCCTGGTTTGCTTCCTCAGGTCCAACACCCAATGCTTTTGGAAGACAAGCTACTAGGTAGATCTGTATTCTGTCCAACAGAATTCAAGAACTAAGAAAGTCAGGCATACAGGAATTATGGCTACTTTCTTGCCATGGTAGCTGAACTTCAAAAGAAATCTTTAAGTGACTTTTATCTTTGGATGGACAGCTAACTGAGTTATAAAAGAAACCCTAATGTTCATTTTTTTTCTCAGGCTGAGAGCTATTTGTTACAGGGCAAGTGACAGTATTACCTTGTTACACCCCCAATATGAATTTATTTGAGTTATTACAAACCATTATGATTTGTTATCTTATTTGGTTTCGTGGTAGTCCAAAATGGTTGTTTTGTAGCTCTTTTGGAAATGCTAAACCATTTTCAGCAGTGAAAGACTAAATGAAGTTAATTGCTTTCTTAATTGAGTTGGTGCCTGGGTGTTTGTGAGGGTTGCTATACATCTGTCAGTTAGGTGTAGGTGGGTGTGTCTCTTTACAGACAGCTTTAGTTTCTGTTTAAGATGGCTGCAGACACTAAGGGTGTGCTGGTATCCAAGTTTGAAGGTAGGACATTTTGTTTTCTCCCGGATGTCATTGTGAATATGTTCAAAAACTGTAATGAAGTACGGAGAGGACTACAGTACGTTGTAGTGTTGCATTTGTGTGTACCTTTTGTTTTGAATTTTGTAGCCTTGTGGTGAGGGCAGTAGTGGTATTTAAATATCTGTAAACTGTTTGCTTTTTAAAATCTTGTTTTCTTCTATTTTGGATGTCCTTGCTGAGCTGCAAATTGGTTTTGCTATTGTGGTTCTTGTTTTGACCCTTTCTTCAGCTCTGTGTACTGCAGCAGTGGAATGTCAAGTGCGATGTAAAAGGCCATGCAGTAAGTATTTTGTTTTCACAGGGTCTGTTTACAGTTGAGTGTTTTTAGCTTTGTTGGAGGATAAAACAAAATACTGCAAATATATTTTTACCAAAGTATGAGTTTGCATCTGAAGTGGAGAAGTTTCAAAAGTTTTTATTGATGATGTCAACATTTATTTTATTAGGTCAGTGTTACTGGATGCAGGATAGCTTAGACTTGTAAAGCACCAAGTTGTAAAACTGGAGACCCATCGGACCTGGTCTTGAAACACATAAATGCCACTTGCATCCTTTGTGATCCTGAGCAAGTCACATCACCTCCTCTGCTCTTGAGATGCACCTGGAAATGAGCTTTGGCTAGTGTACCTTTAATGGCAAAAATTATAAAATTAAATTGTAAATACTGCTTCAGATTTAGTTAGTGTCAGTGATTCATGATAGTAGGTACATGTTATGCATTTTTAGATGTATTTTTTCCATTAGGAGAGTGGTCTACACATCATCATAGTTATGGTTGAGAAAGCATTTCTATGTTATACCCCAATTTTTGCACTTAATATCATGGAAGTCCCAGGATGGAATAACCTGAAATTTGGAATGCACATTGTCTGCCCCAGGAGCTCCTGCTATCAAGAAAATGAAGTACGGTTTTTGCACATTAGACAGTCACAAAAACAGGGACTGTTTTGTCACTTGTTAAACAATATCATCTGTTTTATTAATAAATTAATTTATTTTATTTGGAAGGTACCTTGGAGCACAGGTGCTCATTTACTGTACAAAGGTTACCCATCATAGAATCCTAAAGATATTAGTCTTTTAGCCTTAGGCCTTTTTGACTTGCCCAGTTTAGGGTGCATTATATATCTGATAGTTCTATTGCCCATGTGCTTGTCAAAGGCTGTTTCAAAAGCTGCAAGGGAGCTACTATGTGTTACTTCTGCTGGTAAACTATTTCATGGGCCAACCACTCTTGTGGCTGAACCAGGCTGTATGTTTATTTATTCAAAACAGCTATCCTCTTAGCTGAAAACTATGCAGCCTAGTTCTTCCATTAGGTACCTTTCTAACCAGTCCAAGGCATTCAAAAATATCCTTCTGAAATGCATTATATACCAGGCGCATATCACCGCTATATCTTCTGTGTTCTAAGGAATAAAAGCCCAGGTCTTTCATTCTTTCTTCATATGTTTTGAGAGCGAATAGATCGAGTTGCCCTCCTTTGAATACTTTCTATTAATTTTATACTACTTTTTGCATGTGGAGCCCCAAATTTCACACAATACTCCAGTTGCAGCCTGACCAGTGCCCTATACAAGGGCAACACAACCTCCCTATCCCTACTGCGTATATTACGCTTGATACAGCCCAGTATCCTGTTGCCTCTCCCCACTGTCTCTTATCACTGTCCTACTTCTGTTAAGCCGTTTGTGACAATTACTCACAGGTCTTTCTCCACACTTTTTACCTGCATCACTTGGCCATCCAGCTTATATGTCGATATCATATTTCATCTACTGTATCTAGGTACGTCGCTTTGCACTTATCCAAGTTGAAACTCAGTTTGTGTTTGGTTGCCCATTGTTTTATTGTCAGAATTTCCTCTCTGAAACTGTTCTATTGTTTTGCTATTTTTAACTATGGTGCTTATTTTCAGGTCATCTACGAATTTACACATCCATGCTTTTGTAGATGTGTGCATTGATACAGTATAGATATTGAAGAGGGTGGGCCCCAGAACTGAACCCTGCGGAACACAACTAGAACCCCCCCCCCTGCAAACTGATGTCCAGTTACACATACTCATTGCCTTCTATTATGCAACCAGGAATTTACCAAACTCACAATATTAGAATTATAATTTAGTTCATATAATTTTCTTATTAGGTTTTCATGTGGCACAGTATCAAATGCCTTTGAGAAGTCATTAAATAATACATTGACTGGTAAACCTGCATCCAGTGATTTCCTGATTGGTTCAAAAATCTATCAGATTGGTCAAACATGACCTTTTTGGACTAAACCTGTGTTGGGAAATATCAACAAGATTATGTATCTCAATGTGTTTATCTAGTTCTTCTTTAACTATATCTTCTATAACCTTGTAAACTATGGATGTGAGACTTATGGGACAGTAGTTAGCCACATCCTGTCTATTTCCTTATTACACAGTATATTGCGATTTCATTTGCCTCTCCCATTCATCCAGCACCCTCTCTTCCGTCCAGGAGTCAGAGAAAATATCAGTCAATGGGCCTCTAATTCTACTGCCAGCTCTTTTAAGAATCTGGGATGAATCCCATCAGGTTCGGTGGCTTGTTAGGATTAAGGTTTTGTAGTTTATTTGTCATGTCTGATACATTTAATTACTGTTTGCTAGTTACTGTATGGCAGCTTTATCTATTTTTATATTGACATCTAATTTGTCCTGAAAGATATTCAAGACGTATTTATTAAAATAGTGTGCTAACACATTATTATTGTTTACTGCATTACCTTCCACTGTAATAGGACCAATTTTAGGCTTACCTGATTTTGTACTATTTCTATAACTGTAAAATGATTTCTTATTGTCTGCGGTGTTTGTGGCTAGCTGCAATTTAAATGTCTTTTTAGATTTCCATATTGTTATCTTACAGCGTTTAGCGTTTTGTTTGTATACCTCCCATTTTATTGTTGTTGATGCTTTTTTTTATAGATTGCATAAGCCCTCTTTTTCAGTTTAATCAGTTTTTTTTATAAATTTGTTTTATATCAAATTGATATTCTGCCTGTATTACTGTAATTTTCCTTTTCTGGAAAACATGTTCCAATACAAAACTGCATTTTGTATATATATGTTCCACTTTTGTTCCATG
The DNA here is from genome assembly GCA_016271365.2 of Neoceratodus forsteri. Taxonomy (NCBI): domain Eukaryota; kingdom Metazoa; phylum Chordata; order Ceratodontiformes; family Ceratodontidae; genus Neoceratodus; species Neoceratodus forsteri. The sequence continues at coordinate 1,178,312,811 of CM057450.1, read as the reverse complement.
GTTTTCCTTGTAAAATCGTTATGCCAATTCCAATTCCTGAAGTAAAGTGTACTAAAGGAATGATTGGGGGTGTACTTGGAGGAGATGGGAGTTCTGGATAGTTGGCAACATGGGTTTGTGCCAGGTAGCTCATGTCAAACCAATCTTGTGGAGTTCTATGAATGGGTAACATCAGAACTAGACAGGGGAAAGCCTGTGGATGTATTTATTATTCTTGGACTTCAGCAAAGCGTTTGACTCTGTCCCCATAATGGTCTGGTGGAGAAACTGACAGGGTTGGGAGTAGGCCTTGATGGTCAGATGGATTGAAAACTGGCTAGCTGGACGTACTCAGAGAGTAGTGGTTGGTGGGGAGCTCTTGAATCCTGGAGAGGTCGGTAGTGGGGTACCACAGGGCTCGGTCCTGGGTCCGATCCTGTTTAATGCATACATATCGGACATCAGGAGGGTATAGGGTGTGAAATGAGTCTCTTCACTGACGACTCCAAGATGGGAGCAGTAGTTGAGGGGGAAGAGGGGAGGTTGGTCCTACAAGGGGACCTGGACACACTGGAAAGGTGGGCTCACACATGGAAATTAAGTTTCAATATCACCAAGTGCAAGGTGTTACATCCTGGGTGGGGAAACCCTAAACACAGGTACACCCTGGGAGGGGAGGTGCTGGTGGCCACAACAGGGGAAAAAGACCTAGGGGTCATGGTGGATGCATGTATGAATAACTCTGAGCAGTACAGGAGAGCGGCTAGCAAAGCAAACAGGATCTTGGGATGCATCGTAAGGGGGATCACCTCTAGGAGCAGGAAAGTGATTCTGCCACTGTATAATGGACTGGTTAGACCACACCTTGAATACTGTGTACAGTACTGGAGACCACACTTGAAGAGGGACATACAGCTCCTGGAGAGGGTACAGAGGAGGAAACTAAGATGATACGAGGACTAGGGATTTGACGTATGAGGACAGACTTGAGGAGCTCTGCCTGTTTTCATTGGAGGAGAGGAGAAACAGGGGGACATGATTGAGTCTTCAGTACCTTAAGGGAATAAATAGGGTAAACATGGAGGGATCTTTAGACTAAAGCAGGGAGGTATCACCAGAGGGCATGGTTTGAAGTTGGAAGGGTGAGGGGGGGGAAGAGGAGGAGTTTTTTCACTGAGAGGGTGGTGGATCCTTGGAACGCGCTGCCTGGTGAGCTGGTTCAGAGATCCACAGTGGAGGCTTCAAGAGAGGGTGGGGCAGACACAGAAAGCAGATGTATCAGATGATGGCCTGGCCCAGGGGGTGGGGATGGATGATAGGGGTTTCTGGAACACAAGGGGGAGGGCCTTGGTACCCAACTAGGGATTTGAGGTTTGCGCAGACTTGATAGACTATAAGGCCTAATCTGCTGGCAATTAGTATGTTAGTATGTTAGTAAGTTTCATCTCGTGATAGTTGGCTTTATTATATATCTTATGAACATACGAAACTTGCCAGCAGAAACAGGCCTCATGGTCTAGCAAGTCTGCTAGTATGTGCAGCTAGCACCCCTATATTGCAGTTGCCTTGCCCCCAACCCCCATTCACCTCCTGAAACTGTGTCCTTTGCCCAGCCCCACCCCTTGCCCTATTCAATGCCCTTTTGACACTCCCACCTTCCTGCATGCCACCATCTCTCTGGCAGAGCTGCCCATTTCGACACTCACCTCTCAGTGAAATAATGCTCCTCATATCCCTCCTGAACCTGCCTCCCTCCAATCTTAACCCATGCCCCTCGTGGCCCTTCCCTTCCCTTCCTCTGCTTAAACAGCCCTTCTGTGCCAGATTTGTTGATCCCTCAAGTTTTTGAAAGTTTCAATCAGTCCCCCCCATCCCTTCTCTCCTCCAGGATGAACAAACTCAAATGAAACATAGAAACATAGAAGATGATGGCAGATAAGGACTGCAAGGCCCATCCAGTCTGCCCATTTTTTCTACCTAATGAATGTGCTATAGGCCTTTACTCTGTCAATGGCCTATCTATTCATGCTTATCTCTATTGCTCCCTTATGCCTATCCTATGCCTGTTTGAAGCCCTGCACTGTATTCTTATCCACCACTTCCTGAGGTAGGCCGTTCCATGCATCCAGTACCCTTTCTGTGAAAAAGAACTTCCTCACATTACCCTTTAATCAGCCTCCCTCTAATCTCATGCTGTGTCCTCTTGTCCAGTTATTTTTCTTATATTGAAACATGTTAGACTATTTCACCTTGTTAATGGCCTTAAGATGTTTGAATGTTTCAATCATATCACCTCTCTCCCTCCTTTGCTCTGTGGTATACATATTGAGCTCCATTAATCTGTCCTCATATGTTTTCTGATGCAGTCCCTGCACCATTTTGGTAGCCCTTCTCTGGACTGCTTCCATTTTGTTAATGTCCTTGTGCAGGTGCGGCCTCCAGTACTGGACGCAGTACTCCAGATGGGGCCTAACCAGTGACTTGTAAAGAGGGATTATTACTTCCCCCTTACGACTTGTGATACCCCTACTAATACACCTCAACATCCCTCTATCCTTATCTACTGCTTTAGTGGTCTGCTTGGATGATTTCAGGTCATCTGTGATGATGATGCCCAAGTCTCTTTCTTCCCTTGTGATTCCCAGCAACTTCCCTCCCAACCTATAGGTGGCTTCAGGGTTTCTCTTCCCTGTGTGCATGATCTTGCACTTCTTTGCATTAAACCCCATTAGCCACTCTTCCGACCATTTTGCCAGTTTATCCAGATCTTCTCATTCTACCCAATTCCATCTGGATCATCTACTCTGTTGCACATCTTGGTGTCATCTGCAAACAGAAAACCTTACCTCCAGTCCATCTGCAATGTCACTGATGAAGATATTGAAGAGGACTGGCCCCAGGACTGATCCCTGAGGTAACCCACTTGTGACATGCAGCTCTTTTGACTGTATATTGTTTACCACTACTCTCTGTTTTCTGCCCGGCAACCAGTTTGCCACCCAGTTGAGCAACTTCTGACCCATCCCAAGCCTACCCAGCTTATTAATCAATATTCTATGTGGAACAGTATCGAAAGTTTTGCTGAAATCAAGGTAGGTGACATCAACTGCACCCCCTTGGTCCACCACTTTGGTTACCCAGTTAAAGAAATCTATGAGATTAGTTTGCCTTTCTTAGACTCAGCCTTTCTTCATAGGTTTTGTCTTCCATCCCCTGTATAATTTTCATTGCCCTGCACTGCACCACCTCAAGCAGCTTGATATCCTTCCTCAGGTATGGATGCCAATATTGCATGCAGTACTCCAAATGTGGCCTAACCAAGGACCTCTATAGGGTCAGGATCACCTCCTTGTGCCAGGATGAGAATCCCCGCACAATACACACCTGCATCCTATTGGCCCTAGCTGCAGCCCTCCAGCATTGAGCAGAGTTGTTCATGCTTCCCATTACTATCACCCCAGATCCTTATCCTGCTCAGTAACCCCTAACCGCACTCTCCACCCAACCAATATTTCCTCCATGGGTTCTTCACCCCAAAGTGCATAACTTTGCACTTTGCATTAAACCCACTGCTATCTCGCTGACCACTCCTCAAGTCTGGTCAGGTCACCTTGTAGCCTCTGCCACCCCTCTATGTCATCCACTACAGCTCCCATCTTGGTGTCATCCATGAACAGACTGATCCTGCTCCCAACCCCATGTGCAATATCCAATATGAACAGTCCAAACAGCACTGGCCCCAGCACAGAGCTCTGCAGCACCTGCTGGTCACTGCCTTGGGAGATGACAGTTCTCCCCCACAACCACCTACTTCAGCCTATCCCCAATCCAATTCCTCATCCAGCCAGCCATCTTAGCCCCCACCCCATGTGCTCCGCTTTGCCCCCTGTTGCCCAGGAGGGACCGAATAAAAGGCCTTGCTGAAGTCCAAATGTAGGACATCCACTGCATGGCCCTTGTCCAGTTCCCTTGTCACCCAGTTGTAATATTTTATTAGGTTGGTCTGGTATGATCTCCTGAGATGAACTCATGTTGTTGCTCACCTGGAGATCATTGATCTCCAGGAAGGTTACCAGTTTCTCCTTCAAGATTGCTTCCATAAGTTTACCCACTATGGAAGTGAGACTGAAAGATCTGTAGTTGCCCAGCTCGTCCTTTGGATCACTCTTGTGGATAGGCACCATATGAGCCAACCTCCAGCCCTGTGGCATGCACCCCATGTCCAGGGGGGTGTTGAACAGGTCAATCAGCAACCCGGGTAACACCTCCACCATTTCCTCCAACACCCTATGGTGAATGCCACCAGGACCTGGTGCCTTATCCACTCTAATTGCCATCAGACCATCCAATTCCCTGCTTTCTTGAATCACGGTGTCAGTCACCTCGTCTCCACCCTTCCCAGGCCTCCTGCCTCCCTCGTGAACACTGAGGAGACGTATTCATTCAGTACCTCTGCCTGTTCCTCCTCCTTCTCCACCCACCCCCGCCCTTCCTAATCTGAACTATCTGGTCCCTACAATTCTTTTTTTCCTCACATATCTATAGAATTCCTTCTCCCCTCCTTATGCCCTGAGCCAGCCTCAGCTCCTTGTTGGCCTTGGCCTCCTTACTAATTTGGTTACTTCCTTGGTCCTCTTTGTGCAACTCCCTGTCCTTAATTTTGTTTTTTCCTTTTAGGGATTTACAATTTCTTACTCCAAACTCTACCATCTTGTGGTTGTTGTTAACATGGGTTCATGTATGGTGCACCGTAGGTCATCTTCCATATTGCTCAGGATGAGATCTAACACATTGTCCCCTCATGTTCCTTTATTAATGTACTGGTCAAGATTATATGTGTCCATAAGTTGAATTAATCTTTTTTTCTGTTTTTGTTACCCCTGTTTTAGTTCCCCAATTGATTTGTAGTGTAGTGAAGTTACCAATAAAGATTGTCCTATCCGCAGGGTCAATATTGTTTATTATGTTCATAAATTCTTCATTTTCCTCAGTGGAGAGTTTAGGGGGTCCATAACATACTCCTAAAATAATGTTTTACTTGTCTTCAAGTTTACCTGTACCCAATACTGTTCTTGACTTCCTAACCGATTGTTTATATCTTTTAATAATGCAGCCTCAGTATTATCCTTTATGTATATGGCCACTCCGCCACCTCGTTTCTCCCTGCAATTTTTAAAATGGACATTGTTAGTCAAGCGGAGTCCTTCATTAATCTCAGACTGGCCATTATATGTTGGTAAATACCACGCAAAATTGAGCTCCATTCACTTCAATGGGATGCGCCCCCGCGCTCTCCCTTGCAGGATGTCATATACGAGGGCATATTCAGTGCATGAAGAAGTAAAAGAATGTACTGGCTGGTGTTTTTGGCGTGATAATATAATATTACATTTCTAAATACAGGCACTGCATTCACTGTTACAAACGGGACAGAATTACTTTTACTAACTTTAGGTATACAGTGGAGTAAGTAAGTTTCTAAGAGAAAGAACATGACAAAATCACTTTAAATATCCATTAAATTATGTTGTTGATTGTCGTGTAAAGAGGGCCTGTTTTAATCATGTGAAAACCTGTTATAATTACAGGTGACCCTATTTTATCAACCGGATTACGAGTACTGTCAAATGCGGTAATAACCCGAAAACGGCTTATTACCGTTCTCAAGACTTTTTGTTTCACTCTCACTTTGGTTCCATTTAGTGCATGCCCTCAGCTATTATTCTGTGTGTGGGTGCCGTGGGGCTGAATAGATCAGGAAACATTGGCTTCATAACTCCATTTGGCATTTATTAAGGAACAATACTGCTGATTTGTTCATTTTTTTTATCTGGTTGATCCCGAATTTACAACCTGATTTCACATGCTCCTGCTCATCGGCATGAGAAACACCAACTGCGCTCTGGAAACATCTGTCGTTGACTAAGCGGTTCCCCACTGTAAGCTTCAGAAAGAGACAAAAAAAAATAAAAGTAAGATGGAGGGTGAGCAAGTGTGTGTGTGTGTCAGTGGCCAATGGCCTGAGCAAAGGGCAGTAGGGATCATGGCAAAAACTGCTTGGGGGCGCTGTCTTTGCCCTACACTCCTTGCACCAGTAATTATAAAATAACAGGCAAGTGTGTGTCTATAATATTTTTTCACACTGAGGTGTGTGACGAACACAAACCTCTCTCTAGCTTTGCCTCGAGGTTTATGGGTCATCACAAACCTAGGGTGTGAAAAAGTATTCATAACACATACTTGCTTCATCCATTATTCACTATTTTATAACTTTGGAGGCCCATTTACATGATCTAGAACTTCCACTTTCGCGACACTAGGTCTCAAAAGAAGAAAAACATAGATAGCTTTGAAGGGCCATTTTCAAAGCAAGCTGCAGGTCTGGGGCAGTGAGTGTGATGATACATTTACAGTGTTTCACATGTAGCCTACAGGGCAGCTAGCAAGTTTGCTGCAGGTGTGGTGCAGTGCATGTGATGATGCAGCTGCATCATGATTGACCCACAGGGCCTCTAATTAAGTCCACTACCAGTCTAGCATAATGCATAGGGTAAATGCAGCTTCTTTGTGACTTGCCACAAAGTCTGCTGCAGGTCTGGCACAGTACATGTTATGATACAGCTGTTATAGGCCATTCACGAAGTCCGATAGAGTTCTGGTACAGTGTATATGATGATGCAGCTACTTTTTGAGGGGCCTGTAGGGCCACTTGCAAAGTTCTCTACAGGTGTGGCACACTGTGTGTGATGATGCACCTGCAGCTGCTTTGTATATGGGCAGCAGTGCCATAAACAAAGCAAGCTACAGATTATTGGCAGTACCCAACATGGCAACTCTTTTCCATATGGCCAATGCAGAACAAGGTACTACAGCTATCTGTCTCAAGAAGACAGAAAATGAATTGCAAATAACTTTGTTAATGTACAAGTTGGAGTTTATTATTGAAGCAGCAATAAGAAAATGTGCTGCTAAGGTTTGTTGAAACCAGACTCTTCTGACCCCAATCCACTGGGGTGGTGGAGGGGGGTGGGACGAGTTAGGTTTCAACAGACCCTAAAACTCCACTGAACTGAATGTCAAAGCACAATCCAGGTTTTATATGTAATGAATGCAGTTGCACCCCATGACAAACACTGCACTTGTATGTTGTGAGATACAATGTGTATGACGATGTAGCTGCTAAGTGATTGTCCCACAGTGGCCACTTGCAAAATTGGCTACAGGTCTAGGCCAATCAGTGTGATAATGTAGCTGCTTCATGAGTGGCGTGCAGGCACACACAAACACACACATTGCCCAAGCCCTATCCCAGGCCTTCTGTGTAAAGGTAAGAAATTATTCAAGGAATGGACAAACACCTCATACAGTCCTCTGGAGGAGGGTGGAGTACAAGTTGCCTGCTGAATCCTGAACCAAGACATGGTTATAGCTCTGCACAAGGTGAGTGGACAGTGATGAGTATGTCTAAATGCTTGTGGAATGTTGGTTTAGGCCAGTTTCTCTCACCGTCTCATGGCCAAGACTACTACCCTCACATAGTTGTCCCAGAGTTCAGCCAAATGACCAAAGAACCACACAGCAAAGACTCCACCCATAGAGGTACCATAGGAGTGTGGTCTATGGCTGAAACTTAGTAGGATGCCTTAGTTGCCTTTCCTAAAGGAGAGAAGCATGGCAGCACCAATGACCAGCTCACTGCTTGCTATTTAACCCCTAATTCACACTGAAAATATATGCCCTTCAGTGCAGAGAAGAGGAAAATCCACTGTGGATCCAGTGTCTTGTGCTATGATACAGTCTGACTTTTTGGTCATTTTAAAGCATTAAAAAGAAAAATCTCTCCAAAAAGGATGGTGCTGAAGGCACAGCAGAGCTCAAGCAATAAACTGAAAATTATATACTGCTTCAGAAATGGATACCAAATACTTGAAACTGTCCATAGGTTTACTGTCCTCCACATCTGTTTTTTTTTTCAATTTATTAAACTTTATTGTGATTTCTTTAGTACAACAACAATAACAAAGTTAAGAAGGAAAAAGGATAATAGCAATCATTTGCACTCCACAAAATCTATCATCCATGGGAGGTGCCTCAGATCTTGTCATATGACTAAAAGCACCCTCTTGATGAGATTGACACCCTTGGAGGTGCCAAAGGGACTTGGCCCTAGTGGCAAAAGGAACACTGTTGCGCGCAGTTTCAGGACCCCAAGGAGAAAGAGAAGATGAGGCAATAGAAGTTACAGGAATGGCTTTGCTGATTAGTCTCTCTGATCCTTGACTGAGACTACTACCCTCAAAGGTGCCACACAGCATGACCATATGGCTAAAAGAATTACCCTTAGGAAGAGTTCCACCTTTGGAGGTGCTTAGGGGGACCTGCCCAAACTGATGAAACATTGAAGGAATGTGACAAGTGCATACCCCAAGGAGAGAGACAAAACTGTCACTACTGGCTTGGCTGTTATATCAGGATTTGAAAGAGATAAAAAACAGTGAAGTAGTGGAGCAAAGCAGCCAAAAAAGAAACATTAAGAGCAGAGCTTGGACACCACAGGTGGACAAAGAGCATTTCAGAACAGAAGATAGTTAAAGAAAAGTAAGAAAATAGGTGGAGTGCATGGGCTTGGGGACAATAAATGTTACACAGTTAATTTGTTTATTTAGTTTTTGTTAAAAGGAGGTCATAATGACACCAGAAAGACAGAAACATTGGGTAGTTTATAGTGTGCAGGGACCAAAAAATAGGCTGATGGAACTGAAATGCCTGCCAACAGAAATACTGAGAAGATGGCCTGACAGATAAGCAGTAAAGCAGTACAGCTATGGCTGGATATTACTACCAGGAGGTGATATGTCAAGGCTCAAAGAGTGGAGTTCACCACACTAAGGTCCAGGATGCCCAATCTTCTTTTAAAAGATCTCCAAATGACATAATCTTTGGAACAGTTAAGGGGCCAGAAATAAGACATGATGGGAGTGGTGCAGTGCAGTGGCTATGGAGCAGCAGTCTTCCGGGAGACGTTCTGGAGGATGCGGTGTTGTCCCATCTGCAGGCACCTCTCTGGGCTGAGGGAGGAGGTTGCTCATCTCCAGACTGAGTTGGGCAGGATTTGTGGGACCTCCTCTTCCATCCAGGGACCACCAGTGCCACTGCCGTTGCCTCAGAGGTTGCCAAGAAAGAGGAGCGGTTGGACCACAGTGGGCTCAGGGAAGGTGAGGGTGGTGGAACAGAGGTGCATTCCTCCAGTTGTACCTCTCTACAATTCCTATGCCATTCTGGCAAAGTGTGGTTCCTCTATGGAGGCACCCGCAGTGGAGACCAAGGAGGATGCTGGGAACCTCCACAAAGGAGACCCACAGGAGGGTGGCAGGGGACCCTGCAGGGGAAGGAAACAACTCCTGGTGGGTGACTCCATTGTTAGGAAGGTAGAACTGGGGGAGGAAGGGGAGAGGGAGGTAAGGTGCCTGCCTGGTGCCATGGCTTGGAGGGACAGGGAGCGAATCCTCAGGATTGCCGGAGCAGCTGCACAGGGGAGGGAGCTGGATGTCATTGTCCACCTAGGGACAAATGACCTGGCTAAAAAGGGATTAGAGAAGTGCAAGAAGAGTTTTTGAATTGAGGAGGGCCCTAAACAAGTAGCATGCACGGTAACCTTCTGAGGTGCTGCCCATCTATGGCGAGGAGAGGCTAGGGGTGTTCGGCACCATGGGATCTAACAGTGGTTGAAAACTGATGTGAGATTAGGATTTGGCTTCATTGGGGACTGGGATCCACCCTAGAGTGATGGAAGCCTATACTGGCATGATGGGCTGCATCTGTCCAGGATGGGAACCAGGATCCTAGGGTGATAGGTTTAAATGCTTCATTGGCGTTACTTAACCTAGCCAAGGGGAGGCTTCAAAGGAGCAGGAATCCTAGCCCCTCCCCCAAAAAATCACGGTAGTAAGTGCGGTAAACACCAACATAGAGGTGACGATAGGGAGAAGGGCAGGAGTAAATGGAGAAAATGACAAAGGCAAGAAGGATAAGGATGGGGCAAAAAGGAATAAGGCCATCAGGAAATGGAGGGTAATGAGTACCAATGCCTGTAGTCTGGGCAACAAGCTCCCTGAGCTGGTGGCCTTGATGGAAGAAGGATGCCTGGATATCATAGCAATCACAGAAACATGGTACACAGAGAACCATGACTGGGATGTTAACATACCAGGGTACATAACCTACAGGAGAGACAGGCATGGGAGAAGAGGGGGAGGAGTAGCCCTCTATGTAAAGGAAGGGATAAAGCAACTGAACAAAGAGTAAACAGGGAGGAGAGGTGGCACTGTGGGTCACCTTGGAGACTGGAAAGGGCACCACAGTCCGCACAGGGGTTGTGTATAGACCCCCATGTCAGGGAGGAATGGACAAGGATATGATAGAAGGCATTCTTAGAATGGCAGAGAAAGGGGAGATACTGTTGATGGGAGACCTGAATATGCCAGATGTTAACTGGAGCACATTTGCTGCAGCCACATCCAAGAGCAGGGCCATTCTTGATGCCCTACAGGTGGCAGGCCTCAGACAGCTAGTTTCGGAACCCACTCGTGAGGGAGCAATCTTAGACCTTGTACTCTCAAATGGGGGCAGTGAGAGGATCTCAGATCTAGAAGTGGGTTGCCATCTGGGAACAAGTGACCATCAGTGTGGTTCACTTTAAACTCAGCTACAGAGTCAAGCCATACAAAAGTGAGGGTACTGGACTTCAGGAGGGCTGACTTTGGCAAGATGGGAGAGTGCCTCAGAAAAGCACTAGCAAACAGGCTAGAAGGAGGTGTGGAGCAACAATGGGGAATCATCAAAACTGCCATCACAGAGGCAACAAGCCTTTGTGTGAAGCAAATAAATAAATCAAAATGAAAGAAAAAGCCACTATGGTTCTCAAAAGAGGTGGCTGTGAAAGTCAGGAAGAAAAAGATAGCATTCCGGAAGTATAAGGAAACACAGAAGGAGCAGGACAGAGAGCTGTACCAGTTAAGCCAGAAGGAAGCAAGAGGGAAGTCAGAATAGCAAAGACCCAAACTGAGGAAAAGATAGCCAACTTGGTTAAGAAGGGGGATAAAACCTTTTATTGGTACATCAGCGAGTGTAGAAAGACAAAGGGAGGGATAGTGAGGCTGAATAGAATGAACGGTGGGTGGGCAGAGGGGGACAGTGAAAAAGCAGGGATACTGAACGAATATTTCTGCTCAGTATTCACAAAAGAGGAGGGAGAAGTGCCTTATTGTAATTAACAGAAGCATTCTTGATAGGGGGGGTCAGTCCCAGTCCTTTCACAGAAGAAAGGGTTCTGCAAGAACTCCTAAAACTGAAGGTGGACAAAGCAATGGGGCCTGATGGAATTCACCCCAGAGTTTTAAAAGAATTAAGGGGGGAACTAGTGAAACCACTGGCTACTCTTTTTAATAAATCATGGAAGGATGGTGGGGTACCCGAGGACTGGAAGAAGGCGGATATGATTCCCCTTCACAAAGTGGGACCAAGACAGAGGCAGGAAACTACAGACCTGTCAGTCTGACCTCTGTGGTAGGGAAAGTGATGGAGTCACTTCTGAAGGAAAGAATAGTTGAGTACCTAGAGGCCAGTGGGGCACAGGACCCAAGGCAGCATGGGTTCTGAGCGGAAGGTCATGTCAGACGAATCTAATAGATTTCTTTGACTGGGTGACCAAAGTAGTAGACCAAGGGAGGGGCTGTGGACATGGCCTACCTAGACCTTATCTAGGCATTTGACACAGTCCCACACAAAAGATTAATAGTCAAATTAACCAGCCTGGGAGTGGGTCCCAGGGTGGTAGCCAGGGTAAAACATTAGCTGGACAACAGGACACAGAAGGTAATTGTAAATGGAGTCCACTCTGAAGAAAGAGGGGTTACTAGTGGGGTATGGCAGGGTTCAGTATTGGGTCCAGTCCTTTTTAATGTCTTGTTAAGTGACATTGCAGAGGGACTGGAAGGAAAAGTATGCCTCTTTGCAGATGACACAAAGATCTGCAACTGCTGATACAAGGAGGCGTGAAAGGATGAGAAGGGTCTTGGCAGGTTGGAGGAATGGTCAGAAGTATGGCAGCTAGGATTCAATGCAAAGAAGTGCAAAATAATGCACCTGGGAAACAAGAACCCAGGGGAAGAATACACAATGGGGGAGGTAGTAACAACAACAAAAAAGGAAAGGGACCGGGGGTAATCATACCAGATGACCTTAAGGTTAGCAAGCAATGTGAGAAGGCAGTAGGGAGGGCTGGGGGTATACTGGGATGCATAGGGAGAGGCATCAGCAGCAGAAAACAGGAAGTTGTTATCCCTCTGTACAGACAGTTGGTGAGACCCCATCTGGAGTACTGCGTCCAGTTCTGGAGACCCCATGTCTGCAAGGACATAGACAGGATAGAGGCAGTCCAGAGAGGGCAACTAAAATGGTGCAGGGTCTGCAAGAGAAGCCATATGAGGAGAGACTAAAGGAGCTTAATATGTATACCCTTGAGGAAAGAAGGGAGAGGGGGGACATGATAGAAACTTTTAAGTACCTCAGTGGAATCAACAAAGTCCAAGAGGGTAGCATCTTTCAGAAAAAGAGACGTGCAAGAACAAGGGGACACAATTTAAAGATGGGGGGCGGTTCAGGTCAATGAGAAGTATTATTTCACAGAGAGGGTGGTGGATGCATGGAACAGCCTTCCTGAGGAGGCTTTAGGGTCTAAAACTGTGGAGGAATTCAAGAATGCATGGTACAGACATATAAGGCAATTTTTTTGGGGGTAGGAAGAAATGAGCGTTGGTTAACTAGGATCTGCGTCCTATCTTGTTGGTAGGGAAATGGGCAGACTAGATGGGCCAAGCGGTCCTTATCTGCCATCAAAGTCTATGTTTCTGTGTTTCTATGTTTCTCCCCAGTCAACATCTAAATTCCCAAATTAAGTAAATGAAGGGGTTCACACCATAAATCCAATATATTTATTTCTTCTTTATTATATTAACCATACACATATCTGTAGGTGGTGATGTTTGGTGGTAAAGATGCCACTTCATCAGGCCCATGCCAAATCTAGGCCCTGTGCCAGCTGGGGTGCTTCAGGTTTGAATGAACCTCCCTTTTCCTTGATCCCCTTTTTCTTTCCTTTTTGTGTGTGTGTGTGTTTTTATTAGTAGTCCTGTCTCTTTAAATCCATGCTTGCAGAGTGTGTTAATGTGCACGGTTACCCAGCCCTTTCCCATTTTTCTAGCGCACCCCAGTTTTGATGATTAGCTGATCTGATCATTTGATAGGCAAATCAGTGTGACTCATCTGGTTGTCAGTGTGAACCCATCCCAAATAGAAAGCATATGGAGCTGTGACCTGACTACATGTGCACCATAGTAAATTCAATGTGCTGCAGATGAAATGTTCTGGTGGCCAAGAGGAGCAGAGAGGATTAATTAACAGACATGGACGTCTGCCTCTTTGCTGCCATTTGCCAAGGAAAGGTAAGCTTGCTGCATCTAATAATTAAAAAGACACCCAGTGAGTTGCAGACTGGTGTAATATGTTACCCACATTTCCTGTCCCCTGTGAGTTGCCCTCCTGCCTTGTCTTTTTACTCTTGTGGCCTCACTGCCAGTTCATCCATCGGTCCTTATGACCAGCCCTGAAATTAAATTCTTTGCTGTGCTGAACCCGATCCAAGGGACCATACCTCTCCAGCCATTTGTCACTGAAACGAGGGACACAGACACATAAAATGAGGGACTATGTGGGACACTGGCCCTTAAAATTATAATGAAGGACACATTATTAAACATGAAGATGCAAGCTCAGAGCACTCTATTAATTGGCTCAAAGTTAAATTACATCATAGAATGTTAAGAATTTTTACTTTAAAACTCTAAGTTTATAGCACCTCCTCTATGTGGATAGTGCCTTTTCAGTGAAGGATGAATGTGGGACTGAGCACTTCTGAGAGGAAAGATGAGGGATCTCCCTCATAATGAGAGACAGTTGATAGGTATGGCATAGATGATGCAAAATTGGAGAGGGGGTCCTTCAGACCTACCAAAGACTGAGGCCTCACACAACATGAGAGTACCCCCCAGTATTACTAAGGTCTCATATCTGACAACTTGTGTGGGACCCTTGCTCTTCAAGGATCCATTTCTGATGTGCAGGGGGTAAAAAGAGGGGATCCAATAGTACCAGTCTTCAGGAAACCTTACCTTTTTATCAAGTTAGCAGTGGTCAAGGATATGCCAGTAGCTGTTGTGATTCATAGGGTATAGCCATAGTGCCAGAGAGTTACCATTGTTCATGACAGCCCCGTAACAATGATGTCTGGGGTTTGGTAGAGCACCAGAGCTACCTGTCCCTCACCATCCAGGCCCCAAAGCTAGAAATTAGATTAATAGGATCCTCTGGAATGCACCTGACCTACCAAAGATTGAGGCCTCACACAACATGAGAACACCCCCCCTGCTCTCATGTTGTTTGAGGCCTCAATCTTTGGTAGATCAGGTGCATTCTGAAGGATCATATTAAACTAATATCTAGCTTTGGGCCTGATTGTAATGGGCGGTAGTTTACTGCTTCTACCCGACCCCAGATGTCTTGTTATGGTGCTGTCATGAACAGTGGTAAATCCTGACACTATGGCTATACCCTCATGACTCACAACAGCTACTGGCATATATATATCCTTGACCACTGCCAATTTGAAAACAATGGTAGGGTTTCCTGAAGAATGGTGCTACTGATCCCCTTTACCCCCTCACATCTGAAATGGGTCCTGAAGAGCAAGGGTCCCATACGAGTCTGTGATGCAAGGACCTTAGTAGAGTTAAGGTGATTTTGCTGGTGAGTGAGTTAGAATTCATAGCAAGCAAGATGATGGGCAGCCTTGCAGGGAGACTGAGAGGGAAAGACTGGTCTGTGTGGTACTATAGAATGTCCAGTCAAGACTGCTTAATGAATGAACTTTTTACCCAGCATGGCAGCACATAAGTCCTTATGCCGTACGCATTCTTGCCCTAACACACAAATGGGGGCTGAATCAGTGGCCCTACTGGCTTTTCAAGGTGATTTTTTTTTCTGGGACAGAAGTAATTTCCCTCAGTGCTGCCACCTGTGAGCATTCCTCATGGCTGGGCCTTCAATAATTATATAAAGCTGCTGGGTGATGGGGCGAGGTGTGTTCCAGGCATGGGGGTGTGTGTGATCAGCTGGACTAGCCACAGTAACACTCATGGACTAAAAAGTAATGGAGAGAGTGAGGGGCCTCATGAAGCATGCTGAGGCCCACTCACAGCCATGTGGCATGAACTAAAGACTAAAAATGTTAGTTCTGTTGTGCCACGTTGCTTGGGGGCCTCAGCATGCTCCCATGAAGTCTTGTGCTCCATCCACAGTAATGAAGAGAGACAGCTGCATGCTGAGGCCCACTCGCAGCCATGGGGCATGAAGTAAAGACTAAAAATGTTAGTTCTGTTGTGCCACATTGCGTGGGGGCCTCAGCATGCTCCATGAAGTCTTGTGCTCTATCCACAGTAATGGAGAGAGACAGCTGCATGCTGAGGCCTCAACTGCCATGTGCTCTAATACTGTACAGCTAATTACTGTGAGTTAAGAAGCTACTAATGTGCCAGTAGTTTTGTGTGTACAGTAGACCATTTTTGCAACTCAAAGGTTCTATGCATGTGTGTGTGCCAATGCAGGCTGATTTGTTTTAGAAGGTGACTGTTAATATAACCAAAAAACACTGCATTGTTGTGTATATGTGTGTGTGTAAAAACAATATCTCATTAACAGAAAGGCCAGAGAAACAAATACACATAATTCTCACGTGTTAGGAAACCGCAGCTTGGGTGTCATGATGAGCACAGGCTGCTTAAAAGGGGAACAGTCAATACTAAGAGTCCCACACACAAGTGTAGGGTTGGTCCCAGTTTACATTTTGTGTACATAAACCTTTTTTTTTTTTGTTTTCTTGCTTGCTGTTTACTGAGGTATAGTAGTATGTATCAGGCTAATTTTATTGCCTTCCATGCTATAGCCATTAAATCCCAGAATTATCTGTAGCTGACATCAGAGCAAGGCTACTGCAGTGGGACAGTCAGTAACATGCACACCCCCCTGAGGAACGGTTAGCACCCAAAGCGCTGGGGCGAGTGGTTTGCTGTGGACACACTGGTGCACAGCTTGCTGGTTTGGTGTATTAAACCATTTAATTTTTTTATTTAAAAGTCAGAGTGCTCTGCATTTTGTTCATGGGTATAGTGAGTGCAGTTTATCCTTTGGACTTCAATAACCTGCAGTGCATGTTGGAGTTTTTATAAGCCCAGATCTTTTGTTTGTTGGTTTTGCTGTCCTCCCGAGGCTAAGTACAGTCACAGAGGGCTGTACTTAGGTTTGGGGAGAGTGGGACCAGCAAACATCTGATCTGAGCTGTAAAATCTCTAACCATGTACTGCAAGCTATTGAAGCTCACACTGTTGCAGCCCTGCTCTGATGTCAGCTGCAGGGGATTCTGTGATTTCTAGTTACAGCAAATGTCAGCTTGGAAGGCAACAGAATTAGCCTGATACAATCTATCATACTGCAGTAAACAGCAAGTAAAAAACAAATACGTTTTTGCACACAAACCATAACTGGGACCAGCCCCATACTTGGGTGTGGGTCATAGTGCTAACTGTTCCCATTTAAAAGTGATTATGCATAATCTTTAATGACTGTTTAGGACTAGGAACATTTTGCAGCATCGTTAACTAAAGAAATGGGGTAGGCATTGGGGTGGGTGGTAGACCAAATGCTAACTTTTCAGTGGTGTGGTATTCCTCTAAAAGTCACCACCTCCATGCACCCCACACTCCCAATTTACAAAATCTGGTGGGCATGTTATCACCTCTGTAACATACTCACTGGATTTTGGGAGCCGTCAGGCGGCTGCAAGTGGGCTGCTTGACGTTGAACCAAGATGTTTTTCATAATGTTAAGTGGGATACCCGATATATAGAGAATAATGGGGTTGTTAATTTCTTAGCGCAAAGGGGCAGATGAGAGCTTCAAAATAAGCCACTAAATGCACCACAGAGCACTGATACCTCAAGGCTTTTGGGGCCTAGGGCCAGACCTCTGGCTAAAAGCTGCTGGCCTCAGCATCAAGGTACTACAATATCCAGCCAACCATAGCTGCAGACTCTATGTCTGTGGTAGAGTACATTATCAGCACTTGCTAGCCTCAGATACTGAATACATATATGTAGTATTCAGCCTGTAGCCAGCCGTATAAAAATAATTTTCCTTGGAGCAAGGGGTGGAGGAGAGATCAGAGATGAGTGATTTAGCTTAAAAAAAAACAACACACAAAATGCACCACAGAACATCTAGTACACTAGAATTTATGGGGGAGTAGTGGCCTTGAGACCCCTGGCATATAAGCCAGCAGGTGCAGTAGGAAGGAGCAGCTGTGATTGGCTGGGTATTGTACTACCTAAGGTTAGCACAATACCCAGCTAACCACAGCTGTAGACTCTATGCCTCAGGTACAGTTATTATCAGCATCTTGCTAGCCTCGAGTACTGAATGCATATTCACCCTGCAGCAAGCCAAATAATAATTTTCCTTAGAAGCAAGTGGTGGAGGAGAGCTCAGATGTGAGTTATTAAGCTTCAAAATAAGCCACAAAATGCACCACTGAGCATCTAATACCCCCAATGGCTTCTGGCGACCTGGTGGCCCCCAGACCCCTGGCCTTTGTAAAAAAGACACAAACTAAAAAAAAGACCTCCCCTTGCAAAAATCCTGGCAACAGGCCTGAGCTCTGTGCTCAGTCTATTAAAAAAATCTACAAAGTCACTACAAATATCCACTAATATAAACACCACTGTGCCACGTACATCAAACAATTGTGATCTATTTGCAACACACATAGAGATTAATTCAAGACAAGGCCTGTTTCCAGTAGTGTCCATGATACAATATATTTACTACTCTCCTTATACTCTCATTTTAAAGGCCCGCCTGGGTCCTGTACTTCAGGAGGGCAGATTTCAAGAAAATGGGAGAGTGCCTCAGGGAAGCCATAGCAGGGATAGGGGAAATGAGTGGGGTAGAGGAAAATGGGCAGGGATAAGTGAGGCCATTGAACAGGTAATGAACCACTGTAAGGCAGGTGAAAAGAGCAAGAGAAAAGAGACTGCTATGGTTTTCCAAGGAAGTAGCAAAGAAGGTAAGGTGAAGAAGCAAGCATTGAAGAAATACAAGTCGACTCGGAAGGAAAAGGAAAGGGAGGGTTATCAGGAAAACCAAAAGGAGGCATGGAAAGCAATTAGAGCAAAGGCACAAATGGAGGAAAACATTGCCAACTCAGTAAAAAGGGGGTTAAAACATTCTTCAGGTACATAAGCAAAGAAAAAACAAGGCCGAGATAATAAGACTTAAAGAGGAAGGGAGGAAGTGTGGAAGAGGACAAGAAGAAAGCAGACACACTAAATAAGTACTCTTGTTCAGTATTCATGAAGTAAAGGGTAGGAGAAAGGCCAAGGATAGCAGAAAGGGGCATAAAGGGAAGGGAGGTGGACACTAGCCCTTTTACAGAGGAGAGGGTCCTCAGGGAACTAGCAAAACTAAAAGTGGATACAATGATGGGGCCAGATGGGGTGCACCCCAGGATGCTGAATGAACTAAAGGAGGTGCTGACTGTATGTCTGATGGACCTGTTCAATCTGTCTCTAGATATGGGGGAAGTTTTGAGAGATTGGAGGAGGGCGGATGTGGTCCCACTCCACAAGTGTGGAAATAGGTCTGTAGTTTCCTGCCTCTTCCCTGTATGCCTGACTTTGATTGTGGGCAAAGTTATGGAAACACTACTAAAAGAAAGGATTGGTGAATACCTTATGGCCAGCAGATTAGAGGATCCAAGGCAACATGGGTTCACAAGGGGTAGATCTTGCCAAATAAACCTGATCAAGTTCTTTGACTGGGTTACCAGAGAGGTGGATCAGGGAGGAGTGGTGGATGTGACATACCTGGATTTCAGTAAGGCCTTCTATACCATCCCACACAGAAGACTGGTAAACAAGCAGAGCAACCTGGGAGTGGATCCAAAGGTAGTGAAATGGGTATTTAATTGGCTGAATGACAAGTCTCAGAGGGTGGTGGTAAATGGGGTTCACTCGGAAGAAGGCACGGTGACTAGTGGGGTGCCACGGGGTCAGTACTGGGACAGATCCAATTCAGTGTCTTTATTAGTGACATCGCAGAGGGGCAGGAAGGGAAAGTATGCCAGTTCAGGGATGACTTGAAAATCTGCAACAGTGTGGACACACCAGGGGAAGTGAAGAAATGAGGGAAGATCTTAAAAAGCTGGAAGACTAGTCAAGTGTTTGGCAACTAGACTTCATCGCCAAAAAGTTCAAAATTATACACAGGGGACACAGAAATCCAAGTGCAAAGTATCATTTGGGGGTGAGGTGTTTACAACCACAAAACAGGAAAGGAACCTGGGGGTAATCATATCTAATGACCTGAAGGCAGCAAAGCAGTGTGATAAAGCAATGGGGAAGGCAAGTAGGAAGCTGTGGTGCATAGGAAGGGGTATCATCAGCAGAAAGAGGGCGGTAGTGTTACCCCTGTACAGATCAATGGTGAGGCCCCACCTGGAGTATTGTGTCCAGTACTGGAGGCCCCATCTCAGAAAAGACATAGATCGGTGGAGCCGTACAGAGAAGGCAACCAAATGGTGCAGCCTGCATCAGAAGCCCTACAAGGAAAGACTCAAGGAATTAAATATGTACCCCCTAGAGGAAAGGAGGGAAAGGGGAGACATGATAGAAAAGGTTCAAATACCTGAAAGGTATTAATAAGGTACAGGAGGGGGTGTCTGGTACAGAAAGAAATGCTCAAGGACAAGGGGGCATGATATGAAGCTGAAAGTGGGAAGACATAGAGGGAATATGAGGAAATACTTCTTCACAGAAAGGGTGGTGGATGACTGTAACAACCTCCTAGCGGAGGTGGTGGGTAGAGAAACAGTAGCAGGATTCAAACGTGCATGGGATAGACACAGGGGGACCTTAGTAAAAGAGTAAGGGGAGAGTGGGTGGGTAAGGCCGGAGATTGAATAAGGTCTATGGTACCATAGTAGGTAGAAACCTTAGGGCAGACTGGGTGTCCAAGAAGTCCTTTTCTGCTGACAGCTTCTATGTTTCTGTGTTTGCCATCATGCCTCATATAAACAGAAGTGTATGTCTTCTCTCATTTTCTGCTTATATTTATAGATATGCAAGTAAGTAGAAATTTAACAAGTTTAATAAACTACCTGTCTCAGAGACTTATTTCTCAAGAAACACTGTATATTTTTTTCACTTCTGGTCTATAAATATAGCACTGCAATAAGCAACTTGAATAAAGGTTACTTAGTACGTGTAAGCACTCTTCCTTCTTCACATTTGGTAAACCCTGTTTAAAAGTAAAAGCGTACCTTATGTGGTAGTATTGTTTTACTTGGCCATAGAATGCCATCCCTATATGACAATATTTTGTGTGCTTGGCTCCTCACCTACATTAAAATAATAAACATAGTGGTGTCTATCTGACATAATTAAAATCCTTGAACAACATGAGACTGCATCATTTTAATGTTTGACAGACTGGGCTTACCACGATCACAGTGGAAGTCGCATAATCCTGTGACTGACTCCTCAGTGTTATACAGAGGCTGAGCTGCCAACATGTGCGGTTTAAATACTGCAGTGCAGAGGGAAGAAGGTGACGTCATGATGATGTCAGTGGACGGTTGCCCCCCCCCCTTCCCTACCACAAGAGACAAACAAAGGTTGGTCCCAGCAGCTCCTCCATGACTCGGTCTGCTGGAGTTATATTCAGCAGCAGCCAGACTGCATGAAACAGTCACCATTGCGACAGTTCACCCCCTCCAGCACTGTCACTCTAGTATGTTAGATTGTATTTTTATGATTATTGCTATGTGGATCTTAATGAAAGTGTGACAGCTATGGATGGATATTACTACCTGGAGGTGATGTGTTAGGGCTGTAAGAGAGTGGAGCCCATACACAATGCATGCAGGCTCAGCTACCAAACTGGGGTCTTCACATGAGGTCAAAGTGGCTAAAAAATATTAATGATATCTGGTGGCTGCATCAGGATGGATGCCTAGTATGTAGCCTAGGGTGTAGGAGACAGAGCATACAGTCTGGTAGCAGAGATGACCAGACTCCTGAGACATCTGGGCACAGTGCCCGAAGGGTGTTATTGACCACACAGAAAGAGATGCAGATGCAGTTCAAGAACAGTCTGATGTGCAGCTCGATGTAAGAAGCTCCTGCTACAAGAGATGCAGGTGAGTCCAGTAGTGATATGATATGATAAAAATCTATTTTTATACAGGTTACACTCTTTGGAGGAGTTCTCCTCTATATTCAATAAAAGTGCCCTGTTTTACAAAACACAAAACTTAAAAAGGAACAGGTTCACATTCAAACATACATACGCTCATCTCAATGAACTTTAAATTTGTTCACAATTAGTCTAGATCTTGCAGATTTATGTGTAACAATAACAGTCTTGACTAACAGACTTTTTCAAAGTCTTTTGAAATTCTAACACTGATTTTTTTTGCTCTGATGCCTGCTGGGATTGCATTCCAGGATTTCGCTAAACGTGTTTGAAGCATCTTTTCTACAAATGTATCATGAATCTTGGGACAGGTAAATGTCTCTGTGTCCATAAGAGTATTTCACATTAACTTGGGATCTTGTAACTAGATTTAATTAACTTAAAATGCCAGATTTGCTGCAGCCACAGTTAAGGGAGGATGGAGACCTAGAAAGATGAAAATGCAGGATTGGTGCACAGGGAGGAGGTGCAGGGCCCAGTAGTACTATGCTGATGGTGGGTACTGAGCCCACTGACAATGATGGTGGTGCAGAGAAGGAGCAGCATGGAGCAGTGGGTGGCAACTCTGCTTGTTGCAGGTGAGAAACTATTGGAATACACAACACCATGCATATTGCAATAACTACTCCATCACAAGCACTGGCTGTTTAGAGTTATAACCCATGATCTGAAGCAAGTATAATACTGTATTCAGAGGTATGTCATGGGATTCATGGGATTTACTGTTCACATTACTCATTTATGAATTCTGTTCTGTACTTGATGGTTCCCAAATAACTGATAATTTTTGTATTCCTTGTTCTTGCAAACCAAACCTTGAATGTAATTATAATAGTGTAGCCTCACTGCAGTATGGGGCTTACCACAGGGCTGTTGCTTGCAGCCTCCACTCCTCACCAGCTAGCCACCAGTAGTCTTCACTCCTGGCCCCCAGAACCACAGCATAGGACCAGAGAGCACACAGGAAGATACCAAATGCTTCTGGTTCCCTGCCAGAAGCAGCAGGGTAGCTGGAAGACTGAATCATGCATATTGAAGGTGCCATCCCCAAACTTGGACTATAGCACTGATGCACTCCTGGATGTTCTGGAGTGTCTTTCAGTCACCAAGGCAAGCAACTGTACCAAGAAGAGCAGGCCAACATCTGAATATCATGACAAATTGCACTATGAATGTAATAATGCAATCTGGGCATAGGTACTGCCATTTTGGATCTGCTGACCCTCTACAAATGGCAAAATGGGTTGGGATGCACAGTGAGTCCATGCTTGGTGGATCATTTAAGAAGTAGGATGGCCTCACATTTCCCAAGATAACACAGGAAACTATCCATAGGAATCCCCTGAATTTTCCCATGAACTTGCAGCCAAAGGCAAGGCACGTTTATTTAAATCGAACCCATCCCTGAAGGCTCTGGGTGCTGATAATTCTATTGCAGGGAAGAAGTATTAGAAATGTTTTACAAAAATAAAATAAGAAACAATTTCATGTATAAAAGTAAGAAAATAGAGATGGTAAAACTGTATAATTCATAAATCAATGAAAGATAACAGACTCCTCCAAGCCAAGATGTTACCCAAAAGCTTGTTTAAAAAAGAATGGAACTTAAGCTCCTTTTTGACCACTTCCACTGAGAGGAGCACTCATTCCATAAACAGTATACAAAGCTGTATTAGAAAAGGCCCTATCCCTGACTACCTTAATTGGAATCTAGGGATAGATAGTAGATTAGCCTCAATGGAGCAAAGATGGTGCTCCAAACTATATAAGGTAAAGAGATCTTTTTTAGATAGCCTGAACCCAGTCTGTTCAGGTCTTTTTATGTTAATGGAATCTTGAAGGCGGTGCACCAGTGCATTGGCAGCCAGTGCAGCTGACATAGGACAGGGATAATATCCTCAGATGTTTTAATTGTGGCAGTCCTCATTCTGCACCATTTGCAGACAGTTCACCAACCTTCCAGAAAGCCCTAGATAGGACTGAGAATAGACCCTAAGCTTAGTAGGACTGAGCTAGGCCTTCTGATCACCCAATCGACTGAGACTGTTCATATGTGGAACTGCTGCAGAGTACCAGTGTGATCAGATCAAGTGTAAGAACTAAAGAGGGAGAAGCTGTGAGAGAGAGAGAGAGAGAGAGAGAGAGAGAGAGAGTGAGAGAGCTCCCAGCCTAGAAGCTCTAGCTTTGAACTTTTCTGCATCAAGGAATGTTAGTCTTCATTCCCCATAACTTAGAGTTATCTTGAGGTGAATGTGAACAAATACTATTTGGAGAGTGAAGGTGCCTTGACAAGCTCTGATCTATGGAAAGCCAGATTGATTCAATTAGACTTGCTGCTGGAATGCATCCTGAGAAGTGCCTGCTACCTTCAAGCCCTCTGTGTCTGCCCATGGTTGAGGTAGGGAAGAAACTGCCCTCATGGCATAAAGACATTGCTAAGTGATCAAGCCAAAGAAATCTTCAGCCCAAGCATACATCCAAACATCTGGAGCTGCTTGAATTCCTGAATACAAACCTCTTCTCAACCCAAATATTGCTTGAGATTGCTGTTAGTCCAGGAGTCCATGAGTACTGATCAAAGCTCTTCCTTGCACATGTATTTGTTGTTTAGTTAGTTTGAGTCTAGTTAGTTAGTTAGTTAGTGACTGGGCCTGTTCTGCATAACCCATGATTAACATCCAAACCTTCAGGTGACATTTTAAAAGGACCATCAGAGTCTTATTCACCCCCCACTGGGGAGTACAAATACATATTTGTTATACCCATTGTCTCTAATTTCCTGTTAACCACCAGAACTGCAGCTGATAACTTATAGGCCTTCAGTGTACCACCAGCACATGTGTGCTTGGACTGTGAGAGCTCCCAGAGGGATTGAGGGTCTTAACTGGTGCACCAGTGGGTGGGGTATTGCAGGGCTGAAGGGAAGGTTGGGATGGGAACTAAGCATAATACATGGGTGTAAGCATATTATTTGTGAACATATTATTTAACTTTGACGTTATTGTCATCTATTGATCAACCTTATCTTGCTTCCCCCAGATCCCTATTCTTGGTGCCTATCATTAGAATAAAAACCTTATAATTATTTATACTGCATTTACTGTTTCCTGAGTTATTACTGCCTGCATTGTATTTACTGTGTCACAGAGTTATAGAGGCATTTTTCCATTGGAGGTTAATACTTACTGCGTATGGTGCTCTATACTGGGTGGGGGTGGATGATACCCTTTATACAGCAGTTTTCCTAGTGTAAAGTCCACTAGCACCAACCCTATTAGAAAGATGCTGCTAGGTAGAAGCACTGTACCACTTGTATGAACTTCAGCTGCCAATCTGCAACACGGGGCCACCTGTCCTAAGGTCTAAAGGCTCCAGCCACTTCAAGATATACAGTTTTATAGCTTACAACTCAGTGAACTCTTTAATCTGAATTTAAGACTCTCACTGGTTTGTACAAATGTTGTACTTGACATGGTATGGTCCTTAGTGTTCAGCCCCGCCATATAACTAACATGCATGTACTCTTTTACATTGCTTTAGTCTTTCTTTGAAATTCATTACTTATACTGTGTTTTTTTTTGTCCATGTTCACGACCTATTGTTGTCAGGTTGTCATTGTTGTTTACTCCCTGTTGTATCCTCTCTCAGCTTACACCTTAAAATCAACCTTGGCTCAGTGTGCCTATCTCAGTCACCAAACTTAAATAAATAAGGCTGTGCCACAACTCAGGAGAGGGGTTACAATATTTTAGTACTATAACACATATTTTGGTTTTGTGCTTCAATCAACTGACTAATGTTTCTTGGGGTTCATAAATGCACTGGCTGATGGCTGTTATGTGGGGAAAATATAATTCCCTGGTAATAAACCACACTCTTTGTTTACCATGCATTATAAGCTGTGATATAGGTTAAAATCACTGTAGGTTAGAAACTCTACAGCTCCATACTGTTTACATGAATAACTCATCAGTGAACATCAGAGATTGCAAATCTACACACGTTCTAACAGATTACTGTTTATGAAAATCCATTTAGTAAGTGGGCTGTTCCTATAAGAATGAAAAATGAACATTTTAAACTGATTACTAAGGAAGCTTTAACTGCACCTAGAGACTTGTGGCAATAAAGGTTTCTTTATTTTAATATTACAAAACCATTTATTCTAACAGAGTCAATATTGCAATGCATCTTAGTTTAGGGCCTTTTCACTGTAGGTAAAAAAAATCCTCTTCATGTCCTTACGTTTTATTACCTGTACAATGCCATTTTAATAACTGCATGGAATACGTTGGTTAGACAAAAAGCTTCTAAGGTAGCATTTCTAATAAATACATAAAACTAGTAATTTATTTTGTAAATGGTTCTACGGGATACTTAAACTAAATAGAATTTGATAATCTGCTAGCTAGAGATAGTGGTGGGATTTTATTATTTACAGTAATATAAGAAGATGAATGAGAGCTGTGGATGCTGGCATGCTTCCTCATTTTATATTACAGGACTACAAGATCAGGTAGTTGCAGATAACATTGATGGCACTCAAACATGACCTCAGACAGAAAACCACACACCATTCCCAAGACACATAATACCAACTTTGCTGAAGTATTTATGCACAATAAATAGCATTATAATGCACATTATTATCGTTAACCACTAGGTTGTTGAAGTATGTCCTCCCATAAAGCTTACAGCACAGTGTATTCAAATACTCTCTGATATCAAGGATGTCATATTTATAATAACTGATAGGGTCTGGAATCAACCAGAAATCAGACCCTATATTCTCTAGATCAACCTGGTGTGATGTCACACCAGGTGGATATGAAGAAAGTCACAACTGATCAATCACCCACACAGGAAGCCATTAGACTGTCACAATAACTGAAAACAGCTGTGACAGCATCTGTTGGCTTACTCATTTTTCGAAGCCAGACTCAAACAGATACTACAAAAAAATAAACTATGTGTGACTGTGTGATTAATGGATTTTGGAGATCTCCTTTAGTGCTCACACTGCCCTTTAGGCTCAGAATGTCACCAGGGTAAGTCACAGGGACTGTAATCACAGCAGAAGACAATAACTGACTCCCACAGAAACTTGACTATAATGCATTAAATCCTTGGTCTATTCCATAAATTTCTGAAACTTTAAGTTTACCACAACATCATATAGTCCTCAGCATTTTGCTCCAATATATTGAGCTCTGTCAAGAGTTTTGGTTCTAGAATGTATAAGTAAAAAATATACTAATTTTATTATATTAATAAACGAAAGGTTTGTGAACGCCAGGACTAATGAGATGGGTAAAGTCGTGGTTAGAGAATAGAAAGCAAAAGGTCATCATAAGGGGGCATATGTCTGAGTGGGGTGCTGTTACAAGTAGGGGTTGCACAAGGCTCTGTATTGGGTCATGCATTATTCAAAATTTGCATGACATCCATGCATTGTAGAAATGGAATGTGGTTGCCAACAAATTTTCTGATGACACCACAGCGGGTGCAGTAGTAGATACAGAGGAAGCAGCTGAGTGTTTTTAACAAGAATTGATCAGTCTAGAAACTTGGGCAAACACACAAATTGGACTTTAGTGTAAATAAATGTGCAGTGATTCTTTTAGGATATAAAAATAAGAGCCAAATATACATTTTTGGAAAAGGGAATTGAAGAAACTAATATGGAAAAAGGCCTTGGAAAAGCAGTAGCAGAGGATCTAAAATGTGATCATCACTGTATAGAAACAATGACAAAAATGCTTTATAATTTGAGGGTGCATAAGTAAAACATGCCAGTAGACACAGCAGAGTATTGGTGCAACTGTATGGAGCACTAGAGAGGCTTAACTTGGAGTATTGTGGATAGTTCTGGTCTCTGCAAACAAAGAGTGTTATTAGACAACTGGAAATTGTACAGAGTTGGGTTACCAAAATTATATCCGGTATGAAAGATCTTTCTTATGAGCAGAGAATAGAAAAATTGAGTGTACTGTATATACAGTACCTTAAAATATAGAAGTTTAAGAAGATATCTATGTCTGATTTTAAGAGCGTTTCAGGAAATGGATCTTTGGAATTGTCCAGAGCTGCAAAAAAATGAGACCCTGTGTGATACTAGAACGCATGAGTTACAACTGAAGGGGGAATTATGCAAAAGTAAAAAGAGAGAGCAATGGATAACACAAAGGGTGGTTGATATCTGGAAGAGATTTCCTCATGAAGTGGTGTTAAGCCATAGCATGGTGGAATTCAAAAGCAAATTGGATATACTATGTAAAATGAATAAGAAACTGGGCTGTTACCATGAGAAATGGCAAGCCTTTGTGAACAGAAGTTCCTTACTGGCTGAAAAACCTTCTTACAATTCCTATGCTCTATCAACTTATTCATCTCAGCTACATTTACAACAGTATGTCATTGGAATTGCTCACCAGTGAGCTTTTACAGTTATTTAGTTAGTCACCAGGAGATATACTCTTGTTTGCTGGCATCTCAGCAAACCTCCTACTTCAGCAAACAACCACCATCAGAAGTGGGTCTGTTTGAGTCACGTGATGTCAGCCCGAGCATAGACAGCGCGCCCGAGGAGCTCTCCCGATCGCCGGGTAAACAGTGTGATATTTCGGGGCTCAATCGTTTCCTACTATGCAATTCCTATTTTAGAGTTGCTGAGATATCGGGAAGTGGCGATTGTGTCAGCGGTGAGATTTGGCATGTATGGATTCAGGAAGAAGGCGAGGATAGCCCTCGCCCCAGACGCGGAGAAACAGAAGGCTGCGAAGAGGGCAAACAGCAGGCTGCTAGCCTTCGAGCCTGCCAACTGGTGACGCCCGCCATCGGAAGCGCGGTTTCTGAGCTAATGCAGCTACTGCAGTTGACGATTGCCTCAGTAGCTGAAGACGCCCAAATAATCAAAAAATCAGTGGATGCAATCTCGATTAGGGTCGGAGACATGGAGTCTAAAGTGGTTTCACTTGAAAATAAGCTGGCCTCTCAGGAGACTGAATTAGTGCTGGTAAAAGGAGATGAAATTGGAGGAAAAGCTGGAGGATTTGAGGGGAGCAGGCGCAGTAATATTGTGATAGTTGGTATCCCTGAAAAAGAAGAGGGCAGTGCTCCAATAACTTTTATTAAAGGCTCTGCATTAAGATTGCAGGTTCTCTCAGGTGGAGGAGATTATATAATCGAGAGGGCTTATAGCTCGCGGCCTCCCTACGCCAGATCAGCTCTCGGCCATTTATCATAAAGTTTCTCAATTATTTGGACAAACAGCACATCCTGAACAAAGTTAAAGGCGTAAAAGACCTGCTCTGGGAGAGCAACGCATTTTGTGTGATACAGGATCTGCCTCATTCAGTTAGGATGAAACGACGAGAACTACATCCCATAGTAGCTAAATTGGTGGCAGCTGCTAAACCTTTCTGGGTGAGATACCCCGCTATTTTGATGGTCAAGCTGGATGGACAGTGGCTTTCATTCGATACTAGCTCAGAGGCTCAGCAGGAGTTGCAGCGTTTGCTCCCTGACCTATTTAAGTGACATTGTACAGGACTGTATGTTTGATGGTCATGGTGGTCCAGCGAGAGGAATGTGGAACCTTTTTGCCTGCTGTTCTTATGGACTGTTGGGATGTTACAGGAAGAGCCTAGTTTTCTGGTGAAGAAGTGGATTTGTGTGGAGGTCCCCCGGTTATAAAGGGAGACTAGGAGAGATGATGGAATATTTCTCTCACGCAGTTGGAAGATGGATAGTATTCTCCTTTTTTTTTCTTTCCTTTTCTACAGGGTGGTCCGCCTTACGAAGATGGATTATTGCTGGTGGCGGGCTTGTGGCCTGGCTGGGGTCCCCGTGCCTTAGCGTGTTCGGACTGGATGATCCAGACTGCTACTTCGGGAAGCTCGAATGGGCCTGAGGTTGCAGTGCGTCGACAAGGACTCTGTGATCGCCTGGTTTACTTAATGATGGGACCTATGCTGCTGGTGGAGTGCTTTTTTTTTTTTTTTTCTTGCACTAGGGTCCTCCATTAGTTCTATGTATTTTCTAAGGCCTACTGCTTGCAGTTGGGTCGATTGAGTTCATGGATTAATTATGGTGGAGGGAGGGGGCCAGGGCGGTGGCTGAGGGTTGGGGTTGATAGAATGTTTATCATGTGGCTAGTGTTAGGTTGGAGGGCAGTTCATTGGAACTGGGGAAGTGCTTTAGGTGGGAGGAAGTGGTGTGTATATACCTGTGTTGGGCTGGGGAGGGATGTGGGTGCTGGGTGGCCTGGGTTTTATGGGAGGGTGGGCTTTAGCTATGCTCATGGTTACAATTCACTGGGGAGTCCCCTATGCTTTGGGCTTAGAGATGTTCCTATGTCAAGATGGGGTCACCTCCTGATGGTAGTAAGTTTAGGTGTTATGATAGGTCTCAGGGAACCTTATATTTTGTTCTTACATGACTCAGATTTTAAAACTTATCAGCTGGTATGTAAAGGGACCAAGGATAGGACTAAAAGGCAGTATTTTACGGCACGGCATCACTTGGGGCTTATACATTGCCTTCCTTCAGGAAACGTGACCTGAACAGATGTGATGTGCAGTATTTTAGGAGGACCTGGTAGCTCAAGTATTTGGTGCTGGTGCATCAACTAAAAGGGCTGGTGTGGTTATATTGGTAGCCAAGACTGTTCCTTTTAAACTGCTAGATGAGCACTGGGACCCTGAAGGCGCTTTATATTTGTTCTGGCTCAGGTAGCCTCACAAACGATTTTGCTGGTTCAGTTTATGGTCCTAATGAGGATACCCCTTTTTTATACGGAGGTATTATCTAAGATATTGGCGGTTCACACCAACCGATAATTATTGGGGGACTGGAACCTTGTGCTCAAAATGACCTGGACAGGACATTCAATAGATGTAGGGTCTATCCTGCCCAGAGAGCGTTAAAAGGGTCTTATGGAGTGTGCTGCCCTTCTGGATGTTTGGCGTATCTTAATCCAAATGTACGTCAGTATTCTTTTTACTCCCCGTACATAAGTCCTATTCAAGGATAGATTATATCTTAGTTAGTGCCCTATTAGTCCCCGAGGTAATCCAGGCAGATATTTCTGTCAGGGTGATTTCTGATCATGCCCCGTAGGCATATCTTGCTCTTCCTTAACTTCTGCCCGTCCCTCACTGGAGGCTCAATACTCAACTATTAAAAGCTCAGTCTGTATGCCAGACAATTAGTGAGCATATTGATACATTTTGCTGGTTAATCAGCACT
Source organism: Neoceratodus forsteri (assembly GCA_016271365.2). Taxonomy (NCBI): domain Eukaryota; kingdom Metazoa; phylum Chordata; order Ceratodontiformes; family Ceratodontidae; genus Neoceratodus; species Neoceratodus forsteri. The sequence goes on along the minus strand of CM057450.1, from coordinate 1,178,282,163 downwards.
CAGTGACCCAAAAGACCTGGTTTGGGCTGCGCTTAAAGTGCTCCATACGGGGGACTTAATTAAGTTTGCTGCAAGGAGAATTATGCCCAGAAAAGAGATAGACTCTTATTAACGCAGATTAACAGATAGAGTTGAACATTTCACAGCATTCACCTGACTCTGAGAGGGTCAGGCTGCATAAGTTACAGGCCCAATTTGCAGGGTTGGTTCAACAAAAGGCAGAGCTCGAATTCGCCGCAAAACTTCAGTACTTAGAGTCAGGGAAAAGGCAGGTAGGCTGTTAGCTGCTCGATTAAAACAGTTGGATTTAGCGCATCATATTGGGAGTTTGCATCTCTCAGGTGAGCAAGTGTGTTCAGACCGATGGAGATGGCTGAGGCCTGTAGAGCTTTTTTTCAAAGAATTTACTCAATGGACACCGGGTTGAGTCATCAGATTTTGAAATTGTAATTTTAGCCTCTGTGGGTCTCCCAAAATTTCAACTGATGAGGCCAACTATTTAGCAGCTCCCATCACTCTTGTGGAGGTCCGCTGCTTATCTAGCAGATGCCCCTGATAAATCGCTGGGCCTGATGGGTATCCCAACAATTTTTAGGATTTTCTCGAGTCAGGTAGCTCCTATCTTGCTGGAAGTCTTTGAGTACTGGCACAGGCACGGGGTCTCAGATCCCAATTTTCTCGAGGCAATAGTTACACTAATTTTGAAACCTGGCAAAGACCCACTTGATCTTAATAGCTATCGTCCGATATCCCTGTTAAATACTGTTGTTAAAATACTGGCAAAAATTCTGGCTGGCAGGTTGTCGAAGGTGATGGATAAATTGATATGCAGGGAGCAGGTGGGCTTTATCAGGGGTAGGGTGCCTCAGAACCATCTGAGAAAGTTGTTGCACCTTATGGCAGAGGTTAGGGATGCGGATGTTCCTGCGGTACTCTTGTCATTGGACGTCCAAAGGCTTTCAACAGAGTCTCCTGGTCCTACCTGTTCCTTGCTATGTCAGCCTTTGGTTTGCGGATGTTTTTATTAATTGGGTCAAAATACTAAATTTGTTTCCATCCTCCAGGGTGAAATGTAATGGAGTCCTCTCACAAGCTATTAGATTAGAAAGGGCACCAGACAGGGATGCCCTTCTATCCCCGCCTTATTAATATCTATATTGAGCCATTTCTACGCAGGTTACAGGGAATCCACTGAATTGAAGGGATCAAAGTTGGCAGTAGAGCCTATGTTTGCTCAGCCTATGCTGATGATGTCCTTTGCATGTGGTGCAGCCAAGTATCTCCTCCCAGCGATATTGGAGGAGATTAATTATTTCTCAAAGGTCTCGGTTATAAGTTGAATCACTCTAAACTAAGATTTTCCCTTTAAATCGGAGGGTGATAAGAGACAATTTGCAATCCTTAGGCCTAGGTTGGGAATCTGGTTCATTATTATACTTGGGCATTAAGATTAATAATAGTTTGGCTTTGATGATTAAGGAGAATTTGGGCACCCTTACACAAGTGGTAGCAGATGATCTGAATAGGTGGCGACCCATTGCTCTCACCCTCTGGGGTAAGATAAATCTCTTAAAAATGAATGTCCTGCCCAGGTTTCTGTATCCATTGGGAATGTTGGGGTTTCTCCCGAAAAGATGGTTTATTAAGCTGCAGAGTTGTTTGTCTCCTTATAGGACAAGGGAAGCGATTCATAGGTCATTTAACAACCTGACTGCCCCAGAAACAGGGGTGGTTTGGCGGCCCCTCGGTCTTTACCTATTATTTGGCTCAGCATGTTAGTAAACTTGCTTGGTGGATTAGGAAGGTGCAGCTCATGGACTATAGACCTCTCTGGTATGATATTGAGGCGGACCTGGCTAAGGGCATCGCATGTCTGCTGTGGTCATTATTATATATTTCCCTATGAATTTCCGAAGGCCTTCAGGAATAATCCCATGGGATGGTCCTTGAGGGCTTTTCTCCAATTGCAGCAGCAATTAGGTTTTAAGTGGTGGGTCTCAGACACTCAGCCTATTTTTGAAAATATGCATTTTAAGATTGGGGGTCTTCCAATATCTCCCTCTTTCTGGCCCCAGGTTAGTCATCTCATGGTAGCGGATTTTTTAGATCAGAAAGTACCCAGGTTGTTTGCCTATATGAAAAAGGCCTTTGGGGCGGCTGACAATTGTTTCTTTAAATGGTTGCAGCTTAAGAAGGCTGTCTGTCAAGGGCCTTTTCTGTCCATGACTCGCATGGTCGTCATTCTCTAGTATGGACGATTTTGGAGAGTAGGCACCAATCCCATGCGGTCTCCAAAATCTATAGAAAATTTTAGAATGGGATAAGAAAATTCCTTCTGGGTGTGTACATTATTGGCCAGAGAGCTGGGGTGGGGGATTCAGCCAGAGCTTTGGAAGAATCTGAGAACTCTGTTTATAAATATGTTAAGCAAGATAGGCTTAGGACGGTCCAATTTAATATTATGCATCATCTGTATCTGACTCCCATATGTTTCCGATGGAAGGCACGGTGCTCCCCAGCATGCTGGCGCTGTATGCTAGGAGGGTTCCTCATTGCATATGCTAGGAGTGCCCAAAGATTCGCCGCTTTGGGAGGACATCAGTAGACTTGTTCATCCTATCCTTGGCTCCTTCTATATGTCTACGCCGGAAACTTGTGTATTGTTAATCTTTCTGGACATGGCCAAAGCTTGGAGAGCCATGTTTCACTTATTATACGGTTATGAAATTAGTAATTCTCCAGACATTGGTCATCTAAGGGTTCTCCTTCTATGTTGGAATGGCAATCGAGTGTATAAGAAGCTAGAATTAGAGAAATATATAGCCTATATGCAAGGTAAGCCAAATGCTTATATGACTAAGGCATGCCTTTGACTATTACTAAGTAATTTTGGAAATGCAAATTGACTGCACTGTGGTATAGCAATGTATTTGTGCTTTCCTCTTTTGTCTTTCTGCCTATTCTTGATTTCTCCTTTCCTTTCTCTTTTCTTTGTGTGTGCTTGTAATCTGGTTGTGATTGTAACCTTGAGCAGGGTTGGGGGGCTTTAGGGTTCTGGGATGGGTGGTTTCTAGTTTTATAGTGGAAATAGAGGCGGGGTTTTGTTTTTATTTTTATTGTGGGTTGCACCGCCTTGTTATATTTACTTGATTATTTTAGTCGGTTGTTATGCAGGTTTTATCTGCAATAAGCTTGTATTGTCCTGGATATATCCCTTTTTCTCTGTATGATTGTAAGTGTGGATACTGGCGCTTGAAATTAATAAAATTTTAAATTGCAAAAAAAAAAAGAAGTGGGTCTGTTCGGCATAGCACTGCCATCCTCATTTTAAATGCCATGCCAGCAGTGCCAAGATGTCAGTGCACTTGCATCATGATGCACACATGCATCCAGTATCATGACACACTGAAAAGCCCTAACTGAATTTGAGCCTATGCTTCCACAGCCAAGTGCTTGTGATGAGCTCATGCTAGTGGGTCCTCCACAATTGAGGACACAACTCCCAAAATGGTGCTTATCCTGGTATAGCCTTGATTTTAGTCAAGCCTCAGTTTTCCTTTTATTTTTATTTTAACATTTCTATTTTACATTTTTACTGTCAATAAGTGTTAAGAACCAAACCAAAAAAGTAATTCTTAGAGCAGGGGATGCGCGTACAAGGGGGCACAACTTGTGTCTGGTGGGAGGCAGGTTCAGAAGCAACCTCAGGAAGTACTTTTTTGCAGAAGGAGTCATAGACCCAAGGAACAGCCTACCTCAGGAGGTGGTGGAATCCAAGACAGTATGTGAGTTCAAACTTGCATGGGACGGACATTGTAGACACATCAGGATGTAGTCTAAATAGGGAGGTGGGCAGAAAAATGGGCAGACTAGGTGGATCATGCGGTCCCCATCTGCTGACACAATTCCTGTGTTCTATGTCCAACCCATAACTCATGAGCCATGTGTTGCAAACGAAGCCATTTGATATGGTTCGTGAGTAGTTTTCAATTTCTAGTTAATTACATATTGTTTCATCCGGTGTATGAATACTCACAGTCTATTCAGGAGAAAGTACTCACACAGCCATATGGACTGGTCCCAATCACCAGTCCCTATTGCCATTTTCCATGAGCTGCCACTTCTGTTTTTCAACATTTTGTGAATTGCCACCTGCTCTGTTCTTCCTGCATTTGAGTCTTGTTCGTGACACCAGCCTTTCAGGAGCATATAGTACCGCCTACTAGGATGACATGATCATAACCCTCACTCTCTCCTCCCTCTCTCCCCCACCAACAACAAAACTCCTAACCCCCAGCTAGTCCCCTTCACCACAGAAACCAGGAGGACAATATCAGGATCATGACTGCAGCTTAGTTGTCCTTGCTTTCCCTTATCTTTTGGCAGGAATGGTTACAGATCTCCACTCTGCATGTTCCAACTCCCTAATTGCTGTTAGCACTATGACTCATGCTGAGTGGGATATGTATAGTGGCTAGTGGGGCTCAAACCTGTGACCATGTTAAGGCTCATTGTCCGTAATTTGTGAACTGTCTCTTGCGGGAATCAGGACTCTCGGTAGGATTTTTTTGTTTGGGAGTCCTGGACTTTCTGGAAAAATATGGGGGTCCTCAGCTAAAATCTAGGAGTCCCCCTGAATTTTTTTTGGGTCCCCATTAAAGTTCATACAGTAAGTCTAACTGCAGTGTCCTGCGGCCATATCTCTCAACTGCCCTTCATTTTCAGGATGTCCCTGATTTTACTGCAACATTTTCCTCTGTCCCTCCTAAACTTTGTGCTCCCATGACCAAATGGTGGGGACTGTAAGCACAAAATATTGTCAAGTATTACATTTACAGACCTGTTCTTCAAAAAATGCATTTTACATTATGCCCCTTATTCTGCCAGCTTCCTGAGTAGACATCACCATGTTTTAAGATCTGTCCCTTATTTTGGTCCTTTGTACCTGATTTTTTCAGCCCTGTTCCTGATTTATGATGCTGGAGGTCGAGAGGTATGCAGATGTAGGGATAGGACTGAGGGAGCCGATATGCCTCCCCCATACCTCTCAACCCCTTGCCTCAAAAATCAGGGACAAAGCTTAAAAAAATCAGGGTCAGAGACCCCAAATCAGGGACACATCTTAAAAACTGGTATTATTGACTCAGAAAGCTGATATAATATGTGAGTTAGTGTAAGATGCATTATCTGAAGAAGAACAAGTTTGTAATTTTAATGTCTGACAGTCACAAAACACATCTCTTAGGAGGGACAGAGGACAATTTATAGGGGAAATCAGGGACATCCTTGAAAATCAGGGACAGTTGAGAGCTATCCCCCCCCAATCCCATTACATCTGTTCTGACAGATTGATTTTTTTCTGTGCCTGCTGCTTTAAGAAAAGGCACATTATAAATCGTCCATTGCAGGCAGCACTCTGTGCAATCTTGAGAGAAGAGACACAGAGCTCAGTGATTCATCCAGCTAAAATTGGAGCCGAGTATGGGGGGGGGATGAAGTATGTAATTTGTATACTTCACGCCCCCACTGTTCTGCTCTTGGCTCCAATTTCAGCTGGATGAATCACTGAGCTGCATGCCACTTTTCAACACTGCACAGAGAGCTGCCTGCAACACTCAATTTATAATGTGCCTTTTCTTAAAGCAGCAGGCACAGGACTTCTGGGGTATTTTGTTTGAGCATCTCTGGGACCTGCTGCCAAACTTTCAGAGCGTCCCAATGCCAAAATATGTGTAAAGGACACAGGTACCAGCATCCCCGAAAACCCTGGGAACAGACTTTTAGGTGACCGAGGGTATCTGTGGGGGGCACACATTTATGCTCCGAATAACTATTTTAAAACTACAACTATTTTTTACCAGTAAAATTACTTACTAAAACCTATTATTGACTATTGACTTAATTTTTTTGACTCCTAAATACACTACATATGGGAATGATATGGGCTGCACGTTGTTTTGGCTCATGGCTTCTTCAGAAATTTATAAGTGGCTGATGACCAAGAAAATATTGAACACCCCCGACTTATAGCATGAGGCTGATAAAGAATTTGGGTCCTGTGAGGTAAGGAATTCGAGAGAGTCAGAAAAAAATATGCACAATGGCTCCTTCCAGAGATACAACTGTACAAATTGTCTGCTTGGGATGCCTATCTAAGTCCCATGTTAGCAATTATATCATCAAACATAAAATGATAATGCAAAAATTATAAATAAACACTGAGATGGAAAAATAATCATTATAAAATACAAAAATATATATCTATAAGTACCACATAGTGAAACTCGACAATGTCACAATAGTTAAGTAGCTTACTTCATATCACACCATATTAATAGACCAGAACTGGATAAGGGGCTATCATTTAAAGTATTAGCCCCCAGTCTATTTCTTCATTTATACCCCACTTTTTGTTCAGTGTACCAAATCTTTACATCCATTTTGCCTTTATGTAAGGAGGAGGTGCTCCCACTTTCCGCCTCTTTTTGCATGGTCCACTCTCTCCAGCCCCAAAAATCTCAGGGATGATGCCCAATGATTTCCTTGAATGAAATATCTAATCCTGCTAGAGTTTTCTGCTTTACAGTGTATGTACAATTTATGCTCAGATATAAGCTGATGTAGGGGGCAACTAGATTTGCCTATGTGTCCTTTATCAAATTGATAAATCAGTAATACACAATGTGTGTCCTGGAAAAGAGATTTTTTGTAATATTTTAATAATTTCATTTCTGTGAGGATTGTTCACAGTTTACGTCCTGTGAGTATTAATACACTATACCCAATTCCCACAGAGAAAATTGCCAGAGGGTGGTGGACCAAAACAGAATTCCCTTTCTTCTATTTCTGGTTGCATATCTGAGTGAACCAGTTTGTCTCTCAGTGAAGAACTACACTTAGCTGCAAGAAGGGGAGAGGTATAAAAAGGATTCGTGCCCTTTTCTGTTGTGGAGAAAATCTGCCAGTGCTTGCATATTATGCTGCTAGTTTCTCCAAAATGTTCACAAAATGGTGTGGAGAAAACCATTTTTTTAGGTTGTTCACCCCTATTGTTCCCTTGGGATCTCAAAAGGGGTTCTCTGTCCATTTTCCTTACATGATTGGCAACTCTTAAAAAAATGTCTTTAGAGTACCGCCTTTCCCCAAATCGATGACAAATGTTATCTAGTTCTTTTTCAAAAGTGTGTGTATTGGAGCAGTTCCTATGAACCCTTAAAAACTGACCATAAAGGATTTTACTTGTCAGTTGTTGAAGGTGACTGCTGTTCCTATGGAGAATCATGTTCATTTTTGTTGGCTTATGATACAAGCATGTTCCAAATATGTTCTAGGCAAAATAACTTTCTAAATCAAGTTCAAGGCAAACTGTGTAACTGAGCTCCAAAAGGAATTTCAGATTAGGGCTGCAAGGATTGAGAAACCTATAAAACCCCTTGAGGGATTCTGATAATCATCAATGTAGTGTTTGTACACCACTGTATGATTTTGCCATTTATTAACCATGTTATTTGAGTTGTACTGGAATTCCAAGTTGTCCATATACAAATTTGCATAAAATGGGGCCAGTGTAGACCCCCATCTCTGTGTCTTGAGTTGTTTTAATAGGTCTCTTCAGACCTGAAATAGATATTGCATAAGACAACATCTGCCATTTCTACCAAAAAAAGCCATAGGAGGCAAATCAGTGAGGTTCCTCAAATGCAGAACAGATTCTAATACATCTAATGCCACTTTATGAAGGATTGAAGTGTACAAATCTACCACATCCATGCTTGTCAGGATTATGTTTGTGAGATCCAGATTCTGTGAATTTAAATCTTCAAATAACACAAGGATATCTCTAGAGTCCTGTAAATATGTGGGTATACTAGTTATAAAATCCTTGAAGTGGGAATCCTATTGAATTCAGACAGGAGGTGGGGATATACCCCTGTGCACCTTTAGGGAGGTAGTAAAAAATGGAGTTACCTGATGAGCTTTCCATAAACCATCCACCACCCAGTCCTTAAGCCAGCTTGCTTGGCTACACTTGATAACCAAATCTGCTACTAATTTTGTGATCTTTGGTAAATGATCTTTACTTAAGGATAAGTAATTAGAAGTGTTGGTAACCTGCCTAAAAAGCTAATTTCTATAAGCTTCCTTGTCCAGGATCACCCCCCCACCCCTGTTCCATCCACTGATTTTATAATGATCTGAGGATCATTTTCCAAATCCCGAAGTGCCTGTCTCACCTTATGTAGTATGTGAGATTCTGTTTTTCAGGTAGTTTTAGATGTATCCTTCTGTAACATGACAACATCACTGTTTACTACTGCACAAAAGGTTTCAATATAGTGTGGGATAGGACCTGGTGGAAGATATTGTGACATGATTTTAATCTGTTTTTAAGAGCAAGGTCTTTTTCAGACAGTGTGTTCCCTTTCATCCCCAAAATGGTCTCAAAGTTTAATACATCTGAAAAATCTTTGCAAATGTAGTTTGACATGAAAATGTCAACTCTGGGTGAAGATGCAAAGGGTAGACCCATGGACAAAACTGAAATGTGGTTTTCATCTAATTGTTTACCTGAGAGGTTGAACACAAACCTGACTTCATTGTCAGCCCAGTGTTCTTGTTTTTTGCTTCCTGTAATGATCTCCCTCTCTCTTTCTTTCATTTTCACAGTGCCTTTTGTTCCTGTTTTTGGTCTCCCTATGCCTCCAATGTTGCTCCCCCCTCAAAGGGTAGGCCCTGGTCCTCCCTTTCACTCTGGCCTGCACATTCCTGATCTGTGCCCCTTTCCTTGCCCCTCATTGGATTTGCCGTTTAGTTGCTCCTCCCTAAACAAGTTGTGATCAGAACTGATATGGCTGTGGAGAGCTTTTGGGATGCTTTTACCCATTATTTCTAGTGAATTTGCACAATGCAGATCTGTTGCGAGGCAGCTTCAATGTGTTATTTCTTTTACACATTTTTACAATGTGTTTTTATTTATTTATTTACTTTTGGTTACTGGGTAAGCACACTAGACAACCAAGTGCCTATTTTCAGGTGCGATCTGGGAAATTACAAGGTACATTCAAGAAAATCAGGCACAACAAGTACAAGGTACATTCAAGAGCATCAGGCAAAAACAGGGTCAATACAGGTTCCTAGAATATGCCTGATGATTGCTATATATTTAGCCTGGATAGTTCACAGAAGACATGGCATCTTATTTTCAGTGAGGCTCTACATCTACAAAATATTGTGCTGCATTGCGTAAAATCAGAACACACTGAAAATAATATTTTGCATCTGGACTAGGCTACTCTGAATAAATACATTATAAAAGTGCTAAAATCATGACACCATTAAAAACAAGATATTGCATCTTATCTGGGACATCCTGACTAAACACAATGCAAAAATGTGTAAAATGAAGTTCCCTATGGCAATGAGATGTAGCAGCTCCCCTGCGCTATCCAGGATATAAAATATAGGATAAGAAATATTTAAAAGAAATGTACTGTAAACTGAACCTCACTGTGTTCACTTACCTAAACAGTTTCTTTGTTGTTTTATAACTTATTAGATTGCAGTATTTATTTTGAATGTTGTGGCCATGAGGATGATATGTGTGTGTGTGTGTGTGTGTGTGTGTGTGTGTGTTCGCTATAGCTCAATATATTTTTTTCCCTAAAAAGCATAGTAAAAAATGCCTGCTGATTGCTATATATTTTGCCTGGATAGTACACAGAAGATCTGGCATATGTCTGAGGCAGTTCTATTAGATAGTGTCTTAAGAGGTTAAAAAAAAGTGTAAATCTTTCGTTGCTGGGAAAGGGTGACATTTATGAGGTATGAATCTTTCTTGAAAGACAGTACCTACCCAACTGAAGTTAGTAGCAAGAAAATGTTTAAATGCTAAGTATTTAAATGTGTGAGTTGTTGCATTTTGAAGGGGGCAAACAAACCGTCTTTTGGATGAGACGTTAAACTGAGGTCCCATCTGCCTGGATGGGTGGTAGTTCAGGTGGACATTAAAGATCCCATGACACTTATCGAAAAGAGTAGGGGAATTTTTATTGCAATAATAAACATAGATAACAACACAGTATATCAAAGTAACAGTGAGAAGAAAGAAAAACATTAAGATGACAAGAATAAATCACTGTAACAGAAAAGAATAATAAATTACTAATCGACCAAGTTACTTAAATTTTATAAAGTGAAGAAAACCTTTCCACCATTTCTTAAGTTTAGGGGGGAGCAAGCCTCCGTGCATCTTGTGAATATATTTTTAAGAGCTCATTGGAAACCAATATACTAAAACAGGTATAAGAATTTTTTTTCTGATATATGACTCATTGACACCTAGCCTGCCATAAAAAATATAGTAAACAACAAAAAAATAAAGATAGCGTCCCAATATGGAAATGAGAAAGGTTAGCAGGATAAATTCCTAAAACCAAAATATCATATGTGACAAAGGTAAGCCATTTAAAGTTCCATAATTGCTCCAGATAAGCCCACAAACCCTTTGAATAGGAACACTGAAAGAAAAAATGCTCCATCGTCTCTTCAATATTTCTACAATCCACGTAGGGACAATTCCTTTCTTCAATGATTTTATATTTTGCATTGCTCCGAACATTCAGACACCCATAAAAAATCAACCATTGTGTTTCCCACTGTAGCATAGGCAATCTAATATTGTTAAACTGGGCTAATACCTTAGAATTCAAAATGATGGGCAATTCTTGAAACAGGGGTCTTGTGGATATAAAGTCTTCATAACTGACTGGTAGAAAACCTGCATAGTATTATTCAAAATCATTTCTTTAGTGATTTTCCATCGGTATAACTTCTGTACAGCAGGCCAAAAATACTTCGGAATATGAATGTGGGGATTCAGTTTAGGAGCCAGGTTATGCCAATTTACAAAATATTTACCCAGAGCCCCGTTAACGCACCCTTGTCCAATATTTACTACTGGAGTCAAACCGTATTTAGTAGAATTCATAATGAACAAGGAGTGCAAAAAAACTACAGGGTCATTCATCCCAAGTCCACCCGATTATTTACTCAAGTAAGTGTAGCATCTCTTTACTGGATTTAAGCAGTTACCCCAAAGCATTTGAAAAAATAAACTGTAAGTCATGGTTTCCAGTTGAGACGAAAGAGGAAAAATAATGGCCACATACTGTAAACAGGGTATGAGGAACTGTTTAATAATGTTTATGTGCTTCAGCTTTGAAAATTTCCACTGCTTCCATCTTTTTACTTTTATATCCACCGTCTCAAGCACTAATTCCCAATTTTCAACTGGTAAATTTTGGGGACCAAAAAAGAATACCCAAAATTTTGAGTGGATTCTGGGAAATATGAATACTATCCTGTACCATAGCAGCAGGACCCATTGCCTCAATAAACAACCTATGAGTTTTATTTAAATTCAATTTGGCATTCAAAACATTTGAAAAAGAATTAAAGACTTTCAAAAATTTATGAATTTGAGTCTGATCAGAAAAGTACAGTATTAAATCAACTGCATAAGCCTGCAATAATAGCTGACTATCCATATATAAATTCTTTGTAATTCCAGTCCACTGTGGTAAATTAGCTAAAGTCTACAAAAGAGGGTCCGGCGAGAATATATTAAGAAGAGGGCTTAGAGCACAACCTTGATGAACCCCAGTCTTTAAGTGAAAGCTTTCAGCTGTACAACCTTTCAAAAAAGGAAAAACTGCATTATGCTTATATAACATCTTAATTAAATTAACCATTGTAATAGGAACCCCATAATGTTCTAAAGTTAAAAAAAGAAAAGGTAGATGTACCCCATCAAAAGTCTTTTCAAAATCAGCAATAACCATACATCCAGAAATGCCTGCTAGAGATAAGTGTTCAATGACATCTCGTATAACCATCAATGCAGATTGAATTCTTCTATCTGGTATCCCACAAAATTGATAGGGGGATATCACCCACTTAGTATAATTTTTTATCCTGTTATTCAAAATACTGGCAACAATTTTATAATCAGAATTTAGCAGGGTAATGGGCCTCCAATTCTTAATATGGTTCCTATCACCTGATTTGAATAAATGAATTAATAGTCCATCTGAGAATGAAGGAAAAACAACAGTATTTTCAAAAACATATTGAAACACAATAAGAAGGCATTTGCTTAGTTCGTCAGGGAAACTTTTATATACTTTATTAGAGAGACCGTCTTTTCCTGGGGAAATATTTGGTTTTAGTTTCTGAATTACTTCAACTATTTCCTCTTGAGTAATAGGCCCTGACATTTTTGATGCTTCTGTGAACACAAAAAGAGTTTTAATAGATCTTAAATAAGAAAGCATCAATTCTTCAGAGATCAGGAGGGGGGATTCTAAGGACTGATAATGGCTTTTAATTAGTTCCCTTAACTGCTCAATCGTCGTGGCCTTAGAATCATCTGACTTTCTCAAGAAATCAATAGCGGAAGAGTCTATCAGGGTTTTACAGACATCAAAAGGGTCCCCAATAGGGAATTTTTTTGTACCATTAGTAAGTATGGCTTGCAGGGTCTTGGCTCTATCGTACTGAAATTCCTTCATACTAATTTTAAGTTTTGTAATTTGCTCTGACTAGTCATGTCTGGAAGCGTATGCTATTGTGATAAGCCTCTGAAGCTGCTGTCTGAGTGACAGATACTTCAAAAAATTATGATCTTTTGCCATAACCCCTTGCTTTTAAACCAATTACACAAATCTGATTTAGTCTCCATCCACCAATCTCCAATATTAGTATATAAAAAAAACACCGATAATCTGGCTTGTAAAATAAATATGACCCCTGTCTGTATACGAGGTAAATCTAAGATGGAAGTATTTAATTTCCACCTAACCTGCCTATGTTCAGGCAAACCCGAAAAATGAATGGTACATAACAAAAAGAAATGATCAGAGAACTCACTAGGTATCATTTTAAAAGAGTTCACCTGTACAGAAAAAGAAACAAACATATAATCAATTAAGGTGTTAATTTTCCCTTTCACAAATGAAAATTGGGGCCCATGGGGAAACTAAGTAATACAATTAATTAGACCAGCCAACTTAATAATGTTGGCCAACGCATGTGAATCACAATATATCTTTTTATTCTGTTTGGGTGAATCAATGATAGTACAATTAAAATCACCACCCCATAACACCTTAACTGAGGTTACCAGGAAAGATTGAACTGCTTTCAAACAAGCAACTCTATCTGCCTTCATTTGTGGGTTATAAATGTTAATAAACCGATAACATATGCCATGCCATTTCTCATCCAATATCATAACTGTGCCAGGAATGAAGTCAATTAAGTTGTGCAATGTAAATGAATACGAAGTAAACAAAATGCCTATGCCATCCACACTATCAGGTCCGAACGACCAATAGGAGGGTCCCCAAGTCCAGTCCGTTTTGAAAGCAGATCATTTTAGAAATACAGACCCTCTATTTCTTCGTTTTTCTTTTTTTCTTCTAATAATTATCCACTGGCTGAGAAAAGGAGGATAATGAGGATTTTTGAGAGTCTGAGTCTCCCTATTCCATTTCTGTGTCCCCCCATGGGGTGAATAAGGCCGCATAGGAATTGCTAGATTCTATAGGGGAAATGGGAGGGGGGGATTTGGGATGTAAATTCCTGGAAGATCCCCGACGAGGCAGAGGAGACACAGGGACAGTAATCTTAGAATCTTTCTCAGGAATGACTAAATCAGCATCAGTATAACATATTGGAGTAAATTCCAAGGGGTCAGGAGGTCCCCTACAGGGTTTTTTATCCCCAGGAGGACCCAAGCCAGCAGATTGAACAACCATGTCAGGTCCAGGGGAGGAAATCCTGGTAGGAGGTTCAGAGTGAATTACATCTTTCTTTATCCTAGAAGGAGGAGGGGAAGAAGGGGGAAGGGAGAAGGAGGAGGAGGGGGGAGAAGAGCCTGCAGCATCTTGAGCTTTCTGAATTAAAAGGTCTGGACTTATACAAGATGCTTTGTTGTTGGCTGCCCAGGGACAGTTTCAGAAAACATGACCATATTCTTCACAGAGATTGCATTTTGAGTGATTAGCACATTGCATAGTAACATGCCCCATTTCCCCACAATTATCACAATGTCACTGGTCACAGACACTGGAGAGATGTGTCCTAGAGCCACATTTGTAACAAGCTCTAGGTTGTCCCCCATAAAAACAAACCCCTCTATCCCTGCCTAACAAAAAATAATTATGTATGTGCTCTACACCTGAATCTGTTTGCCTTAATTTAATTTTATATTTCCAACTCCCAGTCCAGAACTGTTCGAAATCTAGGATAGGTTCTGGGGCACTCAATACCTCACATTTTTGTGATAACCAAATGTAATGTCTTCCACATGGACCCCCTCATCCTAAACATTACAGTCACAAATTTTATCAGGGGCTTAGTGAGGGGAATGACCAGAAAGGGGGTCCATGTGGGAGAAAACTTGACCTGCCCATATCGATCCCAAAATAAATCCAGAGCATGTGATGTCCAAAAACTTAATATCGAAATGATCCTCTCCAGAAATATTGATGAAGGTGAACACATCCTTAGGTGTAAAATGAAGAGAATCTTTCAATAGTGTTTTCCCCACAAACTATCTGTCTAGCCTGTTGTCCAAGCCCCCTTTGTAGCGTATGCAAACAGCATTACGTCTTGGCGCTGCTTCTCTTTTAGCAGTAGAAAACAGCTCTGACATTAGGGGCTTCTGTTGAAGAGGGTTCAGCAAAGAAGAGTCCTGAAAAGAGGGAGAAATATCTGGAAGTGGGAGATCAGAATCCATTTTGGGAATGGTGGGCAGTAAGGCTTGTAAATCAGGAGATCTGGTGGGAGGGATAGGCTGAAGTATATCAGTCAAGTCTTTATTAACAGGACCTCCAGTAGAAGTGTTCAGCTTTAAGTCAGGTTTCCAAGCTGGGGAGTGCTGTGATAAAGAAAAATCAGTATCCCAAGCAGGGTCAGATGTCCAGATACCTGATGAGGCCTGTTTCCATCCAGGTCCTGCAAGGGCTTTACCTGGAGACCAAGCCTCCTGAGTTGTTTCCAAAGTAATAGAAGAAGAACCTGCAGCAGCAGGTCTATTAGACATATTACTCTGCTGCTTAGATGCAATATTTGCAAAGAAAAACTCAGTAACCCCAGCCTGTGACACCGCAGTAGATTGATATACAATTTCAGGCTGGGCTTGTAACTCCATGCTCGCAGGAGTTTTCAATATGAAACCAGCTGATTTACTAAGTGGGGAAGATGCATTTTGAATACATTTTGTAGTGGAGAACGCTATAGAGACCTCTCGATCCACTGCAGTAGCTGGTAAAGAAACTGTTTTGTCCAGAGGCAGCAAACTAACAGGCTTTAGGCACTCGCTAGAGCTTGTGAAATCACTGCCAGCCTGTAGTTTGACAGAAGAGGAGTTTAAAGAGCATGTTGTGTTAGCAAAACTATGCAGTGGCTTACCGCACCCCGCGGGGCCTTCTGAAGTTTCAGTTTCAGCTGCAGAGTTGACAGGAGCAGCCACGCTGCTGACAGGTAGCAACTCTGAAAGCTGTAATTTGTTAGCAAGATTCACTGCTACCGCTTGTTGCTCAGACAGTCCTACAGGTGAGCGTAGCCCTTACACATCCACTGGAATAACTGGTAAAGAAACTTTTTTGTCCTGAGGTTGTAAACTAACAGGCTTTAGGCACTCGCTAGAGCTTGCGAAACCACTGCTAGTCTGTACATTAACAGAAGCAGAGTTCAAAAAGCGAGTAGTGTCTGTAAAACTATGCAGTGACTCACTGCACTCCACAGGGCCTTACGAAGCTTTAGATTCAGCTGTAGAATTGACAGGAGCAGCCGCACTGTTGACAGGGAGCAACTCTGAAGGCTATAATTATTTAGCACGATTCACTGCTGCTGCTCGGTGCACTGACATTCCCACAGGTGAGCGTAGTCCTTGCACATCCTCAGTTCCATAAGAGATAATTGAATTAGAAACCTGTAACATCTTCTCAGGGATTTTAGAAAGATTGCCCATTTCTTCAATGAAAACAGGCGCATCATGAAATTCAATATCAGAATCTGCATCCATGCTGTAAAGAGAATTAGCCTTAGTGTTACTAACAGTGAGAGCTGAGGCAAGCTCTCCCACTGTGCAGATGTCCTCCTCCGTCAGTGTCTCACACAGAATGGCCATCCTGAAGATGGTCTGTCCCCCTACTGGCAAGAGTAGGGGAATTTTTTATTTATTATCACAACAATAAACCAAAAAGAAATAGGAACAGTGTTAAGTCACACAAAATAATAAACAAATCATATAAGAAGCAAAATCAAATAAGTATTACAATCATACAATATCAGAACATTATAAAGGAAATAACATGAAAACATCCCCCCCAAAAGAGTAGGGAAAATTTTTAAGAACTTGTAACAAAATATACATAGTCATACAAAAACATATTAAAATAAGTCAATAACATAATGTATTACATCATACATAAACTCAAAATTATCCCTATTTACACAAAAACTCTCATTCTGTCCCTACAAAGGAATAGGAGGGCATTTTTCTTCAAAACTTAAGATAAATTATATAAAAACTGTATTACATCAAGATATTTCATAAAAAACAATACGTGAATTCTCAACAAAATTGAATACACATATATTCATTCATGAATAACAAAAATAGTGTAATCTCATACAAATAAGGAGATCCATAAGATATATTATAGCTCAAAAAATCTACCAAGTAAGCATATTTTCATAAGAAATTTTATCCAGTATCTAACCATGACATAGCTTTCAATTTTTTCCCAAAACCATGGGATGACAATGTACAAGAATCTTGTTGCCAAATTCCTAACAACCATTCATGTATTCACCAAAATAATTGTTCTAGAGAGATAAAAAGTGATCTCAATGACCAGATGCAGCGTACTTGCCAAGTATGATATTTTATACCTCCCAAAACTAATCTTATAGTATCCAAATTGAATCTGTCCCAGCAATGAGGCAAAATACCTAAAAACAAGGCCTGTGCATCTATAGTTGGAAAGTGAGCCCTAAGCCATTTTATATATCATATAGACCAAAACTGTACAATATAAGGACATTCAAAAAAGAGATGTATCATTGTTTCAGTACAATTTACACATGTCATGCTTCTAGGACAGAATCTATCCTCTTTGCCCTTATGTTTTAAATTAACCTTAACATTTAACTTACCATGGGCTGTAAGGCAAATAATATCCCAAATATATTCTGGAGTTTGTTTTGAGAGGTAAACATGGCTTTAATTTGTATTAAGTCATTTTCTGATTGATTGCCAAAAATAGGATATTCCAAAAAATACTGTTCTTGAAGAATAATATAAACCTTCTTTCTGGGATTTTGAGTAATTAATGAATATGGAATTTTCCAAAGCTTTAATTTACTAAAACAAGAATGAAAATATATAGGTAAACCACTGATAGGTTTTTTGTTTAGGGATAACCCCTTCCATGTTCCAATAAACCAACCAAGGTGAAATATGATCCGACACCCACGGTGTCCATATTTTGGATTTTCCCATCAATACTGGAGAAATATTAGCATAAAGAAAAATACAAAAAACAGAATAAAACCGGGTTAGTCATATGAATCCCTCCTTGCTCTACTGGCTGATATAATATACCCCATTTTATGGGGTTCAGCCTACTGTCCCATACTGCCTGAAAAAAAAACACTAAGTAATGTCATTTCCCTAGAGAGAGGTGATGTGTAAACTGAACTTAAATGTAAGAAAAGTCCTATAAGAAATGTTTGAATCATATATACCTTCTTTTACTTACACATTTTCCATCTAATCCAAGCTGTCACTTTAGATTTAGCAATCTGAATAAGTTTATCCCAATTATAGGTTGTTGTATCTATTCCACAAAAGAAATATATACCCAAAATTTTACAAACCTGAGATGTAACTGGAATACCCATAATAGTAGAATGTGCAGATTTATAGGAACAAAGAAAACAACACTTACTTTTAGTCAGGTTAAATGTGGCTCCAGTTCTCCTCGTATAAGCTACAGTCAAAGCTTCTGTAGCAGCACAAGATGGAACATCCACTAGAAAAAGACATAAATCATCAGCATACACTACTAATTTACTTTCAGTATCATCATAGCCAAGAGAAAGACATCTGATATTATTAGATTGATAAATTGCCAACAATAAAGGTTCTAAAGAAAGAATATCTAAAATAGGGCTCAGCGGACATCCCTGACGCACACCTCTGGCACATTTCTGTTTGCTTCCTAACCACCCATTCACATATGGCATTACTTCTGCATGTAAATAGTAGTGTTTTAACCAATGAATAAAGGGGGGAGGAAACCCCAGTTTCCTCATACAACTCCAAAGATAAAGATGGGATACACTGTCAAAAGCTTTAGCCTGATCCAAATTAATACAGATACCAGCAAGTTCTTCTCCAGAACCTCTTTCCACTATCTCACGAATAAGTTATAATGCATCTGTAATATGACAGCCAGGTACCGAACAAAATTGAGTGGCATGAATAATATTATCTAAAAAACAAGAAATCTGAAAACTAAGAATCTTAGTGAGAATTTTACAATTCAGAATTCAAGAGTGTAATTGGGCACCAGTTGTGAAGATTTTCCCTATCTCCATTTTTATAAAGAAAAATAAGAAGACCCAAATTCATACTGTCAGGAAAACAGCCTTGTGTTAAACAACTATTTAACATAGAAACTATTTCAGTATCCAATACTTTACAAATAAACCCATAAATCTAATTTGGTAACCCATCCCTCCCTGGGGTCTTCCCTTTCTGTAGTTGAGAAACCACAGTAAGTAATGCAAACAATGAAACAGGGGCTAATAAGGACATCAGAAATTGATCTGGTATTTTTGGTAAAATACTACACGCTAACCACTCATCCACCATAGCTTGTGTAACATGCTTACCTATCTGAAACAAAGAGGAAACATGTGCATCCAATATTTTTAAAATATTGTGCCTAGTTTTTACTCTATAACCTGCTGAATGTTTAAGACTAATAACCTCCTTCTTTTTCCTTTGAGCTGCACTATTTTCAAATGGATTAGTATAAACTGATTTACCTTATGTACCATATTTTTGTTCTCTTTCCAATTGTTGCCTTTTAGTGTATTGTAAATGTGCCAATTGTTCCTTAACTTTTGTTAATTCCTGGACATCTACTGCAATTCCCATATTATTTGAGAGTAAAAAGACTTTAAAGTATTTTGAAGATAATATTTATCACGTTTCCGTGACCTTCCCAATAAACATCATATATGTGTAAAATAATCCTGAATATCTTTTTTAGAATCTTCCCACCAAATTTGGTGACTATCATATAGGAAGAAAACAGATTTACAAGCTTCTAACACATCCATAAAGCCCGCCATTACTTCTGGAATATCTAGTAAAGATAAATTCAATCTCCAATACCCTGGACCTTTTGAAGTATTACCATAATTTGAAATTGTCAGACTTAATACCCCATGATCGGATGTCGTGACCAACTCAACTTGTGGTGAAGAAAATTGAAGGGTAGGGGAAATAAACCAATAATCTATATGGGATTCCGAATTGCTTGTAAAAAAGTAAAAGAAGGAATACTTTCAAAAACATCTCGTAATCCAGACACTTTTAGTATTTCATTTAAACAATGAGTATCACAATAAGTTTTAGAAGTAACTAATTTAACGGTTCGAGGGATGTTAAAATCTCCTCCAAATAAAATATTTTTACTAGTAAACAGGTACGGCTGAACCAATTGTAATAACTGAATCCTTGCCCATTTACTTTGAGGGGCATAAATGTTAATTAAACAAAATGAAATAGAATCTATAATAATGTCTAACAATAAAGCCCTTCCTGGAACAATATCAATAATATCAATAACTTTTATGTTCTGGGAAGTAAAACAAATTCCTATTCCTGTGCATAATTTGTCTCCCCAGACCAGTAACAACCCCAACCCCATGAATTCGTGGCAATTTCACAATCCTGTGATGTATATAATGAGATATCCTTAAAAAAAATAATATATTTTAATTCTGATAATATTTCAAAAGTAGCCTGTCTCTTATATGCTGATCTAATACTATTTGCATTTAGACTAGCAAATGAGATGTTATAACCTTTAGTATTATTAGTAATTTAGGTATTCGGAGGCAGTTTCCTATTACTTTTTCGTAAACCTGCTCTACTCCCTACTCTTTTAGCTTTAACTTTACTCCCCACCCTAAGATCTGTAACTATCTCCTGATCTGAGACTTCATCAACCTGAGAAGGGGTTTGGGACATTGTATCAAAATCTGGTTCATCTAAACTTAGAGGAGCTAAAACCCTAAATTTGTTGGAAACAGGTAAAGGTTCCGGAGACTGAGCCCAATCTATTGAAGAATTTTGTAAGATTCCCTTTTTCACAGGAAGAAACAAAATATCAGTCTCAGTGAGGTTTGTACAGCTAGAAGATTGCACCTGAGACAAGTCAGTAATATTTAAAGGGACAGTAACAGTTTTAGGGAACGAGGAATTCTGAGCCTGATTTTTAACAGGAATAGTGACTTGGGGAGAGTGAGAACAGACCTCAGGTATTTTTGAGGCCAGGGCTGCAGAGTATAATCTGGGACCTGATGGAGGGTCTGGTCTGAGACCATCCAACGTACTCCTAGCGGCTTTAAAAATAAATAAATATTGCATGGCATAATCTGATTCTTCCGTATTGTGAGCTGCCCAAGGACAGTCCGTGAATAAATGTCCCATTTCATCATAGAAATTGCATTTTACTGAATTTTCACATTGATAGCCAGAGTGACCTAATTCTCCACATTGAAAGCACTAAATTTTCTCAGAAGTTGTGCTAATATGTCTTGGAGATCCACATTTATAGCATCTCCGTGGTTGACCTGGATAAAACAAAAAACATGTTTCTCTCCCAATAAAAAAGCAATTAGGTAAGTGGATATATTCATTTTGTGAACTATGAAGCTTGATTTTTTTCCTCCAGCCTCCATTCCAAAATCCCTCCCCATCTAGAATTGGTTCAGGAGTACCCTGAACCTCACAACGTTTGTCCAGCCAGTAAAGAATGTCAGCCACATTTACACTTTCATTCCTAAATAATACTGTAATAACCCTGAAAGGTTGTTTTGTTAACGGGATCACCTGGAAATGAGTCCACAAAGGATTAGTTTTAAGAGAAGTATATTTTGACCACAAAGATTCTAGATTGGCAGGAGTTCTAAAGCTGATATCTAATGAATGTTCTCCTGGAGCATGTATAAGTGCATAAATATCAGCAGGTGTGAAGCCCAAAGATTGTTTAATTAAAGCTCTGCCCACATAGAATCTATCTGGGAGTTCCTCCATCCCTCCCAGATATCTCAGTCGAATGGCGTTCCTGCATTTAGCTTGCTCCAGTGGTTTTGCAAATAAGTCTGCATGTTTAGATTTGGGCAAATCATTAGAACTGCCTATAGGTATGTCTACGCCCCCAAGTCCAAATTATTTTCTTTATCCAAGACAGGTTTACCAGAGTTGTCTAAAGAGATATCACAATGTAGAACAGTACCTGTATTGATGTTTGCATCGATATCAGAAACATCATGTAGCCAAACAAGGGGGTCTGTAAGCATTGTAACTTTATCCGTCGCTTCAGAAGAAGTTGAATGGGCTAAAATATCCTCCAGTTTAGATGGATCCACCACCCAGGTTCCATTTTCAGCCCTTTTCCATCCTGCTGTAGAAAGAGCCCTTTCAGGAGACCATGAATCCTCCGTCGATAGTACTGGTGTTTCGCGACCATGGGGCAATTCCGTCACAGCTAATGTTGTGTCATCACTAGCACCCGGACCATGTTTGCAAACTTTTTGTGTTGCACTAGGTGATAAACCCAAAAGACGTTTCTTTTTTTTTTCCAACAGTTCAGCTTGTGCTGAGGTAAGAGCCATTTCTGTTTTTAATAGCTGTACTTTCAACAGTTCACGTTGTTTAGCCATCTCAGCAACTGTACCTTCATCCATTACTTCCATCATTTGCTCTGATACTTCCGAACTTTCTGAAACTTGTATTACCGAAAGAGACTGAAGATTTACATTATGTGCAGTAGCTGTCTCTGCTGTAGTGACTTGCAGTAAGCGTCTGTGCTCCTCCACTACCGGCAGCATACTGTCCTCCTCCATCGTGACAGCGTTCAAGATAGTGCCCCCTCACAGTGTAGGGTAATTTCCCCTGTGTCCTGGCCAAATTTCCCTCATTCACTAAAAATACCACCAACAGCTTAATCTGGTTCAAGGTCAGTTGGCATTCATCTGTATCCCCCTCCCCCGGGCTGTGCCTGAAAATAGGCAGGACTTGTCTAGTACACTTACCCAGTCAACAAAAACTAAATAAAATAAATCTCCAGTTTAATAGGCAAACAGTATTTAACAAGCTGTTTCAGTTTCTTGATGGCCATCTGATAAGCAGCTTGGAGTACTGTCTCCATTATTCTAAATGGAAAGAAGGGAGTATTTTATTTCATGTGGCATAGTGATTTGTAGGTATGGAAGGATACGTTGAAAACTCCAAAAATGTGTTCCATAGTATTCCATTTTTCCAGCTACAGACAGCAAGATGGCTGTAGGCTCTGCCCACAGTCATAAAAAGGCTGCTTACACTGAACTGCTATCTATTTTGTGCTTCAGTAATGGTACTCTATCAACTGCTATAGTCATAACATGCCTTTTTTGTGAAACCCCCTTTGCCCTAATTTGCAACTCCAGTTGTAGATTGTTTTTGTTTCCATAGTTGAGGGTACTCCTCCTGTACTTTCTCAATTCTCTGCTTTTTAGTTCTCCTTGAATCATTTCAACTCCTTCATAGTATTTTCCAAAAGCTGTAAATTTCTCTTCCAGTGTTTGCAATTTAAATTGTTCTATGAACTTGTCAATTTCTAAATTCACCTTTCTTCCTTCATCTATGGCTTCACTGACCACCTGCATGAAGTCTATGGAATATATCGAACAAATGGCATTCTATCTATTGTTACATTTTTGGCAATGAAAACCAGTATTGGGTACAAGTAACACTCTTCATCCTGTCATGAGTTTTACAATTCTTGCAGTCCTAATCTGAAATTCCCTTTGGTCTTCAGTTATCGTAGTTTGGCTTATCTTGATTTAGAAAGTTCATATTGCTGAGAGCAAATTAGGAATATGGTTTATTGGAAGCCAAAAGAAAGAACCATGTTCTCTGCAGGGATGGCAGTCACCCTCAAAAATTCACAATTAAGATCCCATATGGTAATTTTTTGAGGGCTTATAGGAACTGTTCCAATACATAGGATTTTGGGGAAAAAAACTCGATAACTTCTCAACAATTTGGGGAAAGGGAGTATGCCAAAGAAATTTTTGAAAGACTGGTCAGTGAGGTATAGAACATGGGCAAAGAACCTCTTTTGAGATCTCAAGGGAACAACAGGGTGAATAACCTAAAATAACTGCTTTCTTGACACCTTTTATTGAGAATTTTGGAGTAATTGGCAGCATAATATGCATGCATTGGCAGATTCATTCTGCAACAGGAAAGGGAAAGGGTCTTTTTTATACCACTCCTCTTATTTGTAGCTAAGTGTAGATCTTCAAGGATGTCTCTCTCCATTGAGCCACATCATGGAACTGTAAGCTGTCAGTGTCAAGACCACCTGGAAAATTTTGTACGCTGGTGCTGTCCACATCAGTGCATTGCCTCTGCACCGATATTTATTTTATTTAGTTTTTGTTAACTGGATAGGTGCACTAGCTATGAAATGACTATTTTCAGGCATTACCTGGGAGAGAACAACAATCAAAGACAGGTACATAGCATGAGTAATCCCCAAGTGCCTGTCTCACCTTATGCAGTCTGTGAGATTCTGCTTTTCAGGTAGTTTTAGATGTATCCTTCTGTAACATATCAACATCACTGTTTACTACTGCTCAAAAGGTTTCAATATAGTGTGGAATAGGACCAGGTGGAAGATATTGTGACATGATTTTAATCTGTTCCTAAGAGCAAGGTCTTTTTCAGACAATGTGTTCCCTTTCATCCCCAAAATGGTCTCAAAGTTTAATACATCTGAAAAATCTTTGCAAGTGTAGTTTGACTTGAAAAATGTCAACTCTGGGTGAAGATGCAAAGGGAAGACCCATGGACAAAACTGAAATGTGGTTTTCATCTAATTGTTTACCTGAGAGGTTGAACACAAACCTGACTTCGTTGTCAGCCTAGTGTTCTTGTTCTTTGCTTCCTGTAATGATCTCTCTCTCTCTCTTTGTTTCATTTTTACAGTGCCTTTTGTTCCTGTTTTTGGTCTCCCTATGCCTACAGTGTTGCTCCCCCCCCTTGAAGGGTAGGCCCTGGTCCTCCCTTTCACTCTGGCCTGCACATTCCTGATCTGTGCCCCCTTCCTTGCCCCTCATTGGATTTGACTTTTAGTTGCTCCTCCCTAAACAAGTTGTGATCAGAACCGATATGGCTGTGGAGAGCTTTTGGGATGCTTTTACCCATTATTTCTAGTGAATTTGCACAATGCAGATCTGTTGAGAGGCAGTTTCAATGTTTTCTTCCTTTTACACATTTTTACAATGTGTTTTTATTTATTTATTTATTTGATTTTGGTTACTGGGTAAGCACACTAGACAACAAAGTGCCTATTTTCAGGTGCAACCCGGGAAATTATAAGGTACGTTCAAGAACATCAGGCACAACAAGTACAAGGTACATTCAAGAGCATCAGGCAAAAACAGGGTCAATACAAGTTCCTAGAATATGCCTGCTGATTGCTATATATTTAGCCTGGATAGTTCACAGGAGACATGGCATCTTATTTTCAGTGGGGCTCTACATCTACACAATATTGTGCTGCATTGTGTAAAATCAGAACACACTGAAAACAATATTTTGCATCTGGACTATGCTACCCTGAATAAATACATTATAAAAGTGCTAAAATCATGACACCACTAAAAACAAGATATTGCATCTTATCTGGGACATCCTGACTAAATACAGTGCAAAAATGTGTAAAATGAAGTTCCCTATGGCAATGAGATGTAGCATTTCCCCTGCGCTATCCAGGATATAGAATATAGGATAAGAAATAGTTATAGGAAATGTACTGTAAACTGAACTTCACTGTGTTCACTTACCTAAACAGTTTCTTTGTTGTTTTATAACATATTAGATTGCAGTATTTATTTTGAATGTTATGGCCATGAGGATGTGTGTGTGTGTGTGTGTGTGTGTGTGTGTTTGCTATAGCTCAATATATTTTTTCCCTAAAAAGCATAACAAAAAATGCCTGCTGATTGCTATATATTTTGCCTGGATAGTTCGCAGAAGATCTGGCATATGTCTGAGACAGGTCTTATCAGATAGTGTCTTAAGAGGTTAAAAAAAAGTGTAAATATTTCATTGCTGGGAAAGGGTGACATTTATGAGGTATGAATCTTTCTTGAAAGACAGTACCTACCCAACTGAGGCTAGTAGCAAGAAAATGTTTAAATGCAAAGTATTTAAATGTGTGAGTTGTTGCATTTTGAAGGGGGCAAACAAACCGTTTTTTGGATGAGACGTTACACCGAGGTCCCATCTGCCTGGATTGGTGGTAGTTCAGGTGGATGTTAAAGATCCCATTGCACTTATCAAGAAAAGTAGGGGAGTTTTTATTGCAATAATAAACATAGATAACAACACAGTATATCAAAGTAACAGTGAGAAGAAAGAAAAAAATTAAGATAACAAGAATAAATCACTGTAACAGAAAAGAATAATAAATTAATAATCAACAAAGTTACTTATAATAATAGCTTACTATCCCCATATAAATTCTCTGTAATTCCAGTCCACTGAGGTAAATTAACTAAAGTCTGCAAAAGAGGGTCCAGCGAGACTATATAAAGAAGAGGGCTTAGAGGACAACCTTGATGAACCCCAGTCTTTAAGTGAAAGCTTTCAGCTGTACAAACCTTTCAAAAAAGGAAAAACTGCATTATGCTTATATAACATCTTAATTAAATTAACCATTGTAATAGGAACCCCATAATGTTGTAAAGTTAAAAAAAGAAAAGGTGGATGTACCCCATCAAAAGCCTTTTCAAAATCAGCAATAACCATACATCCGGAAATGCCTGATAGCGATAAGTTTTCAATGACATCTCGTATAACCATCAATGCAGACTGGATTCTTCTATCTGGTATCCCACAAAATTGATAGGGAGATATCACCACTTAGCGTAATTTTTTATCCTGTTATTCAAAATACTGGCAAAAATGTTATAATCAGAATTTAGCAGGGTAATGGGCTTCTAGTTCTTAATATGACTCCTATCTCCTGATTTGAATAAATGAGTTAATAGTCCATCTGAGAATGAAGGAAAAACAACAGTATTATCAAAAACATATTGAAACACAATAAGAAGGCATTTGCTTAGTTCGTCAGGGAAACTTTTATATAATTTATTAGAGAGACCGTCTTTTCCTGGGGAAATATTTGGTTTTAGTTTCTGAATTACTTTGACTAATTCCTCTTGAGTAATAGGCCTGGCATTTTTGATGCTTCTGTGAATGCAAAAGGAGTTTTAATAGATCTTAAATAAGAAACCATCAATTCTTCAGCGATCAGGAGGGGAGATTCTAAGGACTGATAATGGCTTTTAATTAGTTCCCTCAACTGCTCAGTCGTTGTGGCCTTAGAATCATCTGACTTTCTCAAGAAATCAATAGTGGAAGAGTCTCTCAGGGTTTTACAAACTTCAAAAGGGTCCCCTATAGGGAATTTTTTTGTACCATTAGTAAGTATGGCTTGCAGGGTCTTGGCTCTATCGTACTGAAATTCCTTCATACTAATTTTAAGTTTTTGTAATTTGCTCTGAATAGTCATGCCTGGAAGTATATGCTATTGTGATAAGCCTCTGAAGCTGCTGTCTGAGTGACAGATACTTCAGAAAATTATGATCTTTTGCCATAACCCCTTGCTTTTAAACCAATTACACAAATCTGATTTAGTCTCCATCCACCAATCTCCAATATTAGTATATAAAAAAACCCACCGATAATCTAGCTTGTAAAATAAATATGACCCCTGTCTGTATGCGAGGTAAATCTAAGATGGAAGTATTTAATTTCCACCTAACCTGCCTATGTTCAGGCAGACCTGAAAAATGAATGGTACATTACAAAAAAGAGATGATCAGAGAACTCAGTAGGTATCATTTTAAAGGAGTTCACCTGTACAGAAGAAGAAACAAACATATAATCAATTAAGGTGTGAATTTTCCCTTTCACAAATGAAAATCGGGGCCCACGGGGAAAATAAGTAATACAATTAATTAGACCAGCCAACTTAATAATGTTGGCCAGCGCATGTGAATCACAATATATCTTTTTATTCTGTTTGGGCGAATCAATGATAGTACAATTAAAATCACCACCCCCATAACACCTTAACTGAGGTTACCAGGAAAGGTTGAACTGCTTTCAAACAAGCAACTCAACCCACCTTCATTTGTGGGTTATAAATGTTAATAAACTGATAACATATGCCATGCCATTTCTCATCCAATATCATAACTCTGCCAGTAATCAAGTCAATTAAGTTGTGCAATGTAAATGAATAAGAAGTAAACTTCATGCCTATGCCATCTGCACTATCAGTTCCAGATGACCAATAGGAGGGTCCCCAAGTCCAGTCCCTTTTGAAAGCAGATTTTAGAAATACAGACCCTCTATTTCTTCCTTTTTTTCTTTTTTTTCTCCTTATAATTATCTACTGGCTGAGAAAAGAAGGATAATGAGGATTGTTGAGAATCTGAGTCTCCCAGTTCCATTGCTGTGTCCCCCCCCATGGGGTGAATAAGGCTGCATAGGAATTGCTAGATTCTATAGGGGAAATGGGAGGGGGGGATTTGGGATGTAAATTCCTGGAAGATCTCTATGAGTCAGAGAAGACTCAGGGACAGTAATCTTAGAATCTTTCTCAGGAATGACTAAGTCAGCATCAGTATAACATACTGGAATAAATTCAAAGGGGTCAGGAGGTCCCATGCAGGGTTTTTTATCCCCAGAAGGACTCAAGCCAGCAGATTGAACAACCATGTCAGGTTCAGGTGAGGAAAGCCTGGTAGGGGGTTCAGAGTGAATTGCATCTTTCTTTATCCTAGAAGGAGGAGGGCAAGAAGGGGGGAAGGAGGAGGAGGGGGACGAGGAGGAGGAGCGGGGGGAGAGGAGCCTGCAGCATCTTGAGCTTTCTGAATTAAAAGGTCTGGGCTTATACAAGATACTTTGTTTTTGGCTGCCCAGGGACACTCTTGGAAAACATGACCATATTCTTCACAGAGATCACATTTTTGAGTGATTAGCACATTGCATAGTAACATGCCCCACTTCCCGACAATAATCATAACATGGCTGGTCACAGACGGTGGAGGGATGTGTCCTAGAGCCACACTTGTAACAAGCTCTAGGTTGTCCCCCGTAAAAACAAACCCCTGTATCCCTGCCTAACAAAAAGGAATTAGGTATGTGCTCTACACCTGAATCTGTTTGCCTTAATTTAATTTTATTTTTCCAACCCCCAGTCCAAAACTGTTCGGAATCTAGGATGGGTTTTGGGGCACTCAATACCTCACATTTTTGTGTTAACCAAAAGGTGATATCTTCCACATGGACCCCCTCATTCCTAAACATTACAGTCACAAATTTTATCAGGGGCTTAGTGAGGGAAATGACCAGAAAGGGGGTCCATGTGGGAGAAAACTTGACCTGCCCATATTGATCCCAAAATAAATCCAGAGCATGTGATGTCCAAAAACTTAATATCGAAATATCCTCTCAAGAAATATTGATGAAGGTGAACACATCCTTAGGTGTAAAATGAAGAGAATCTTTCAATAGTGTTTTCCCCACAAACTATCTGTCTGGCCTATTGTCCAAGCCCCCTTTATAGCGTATGCAAACAGCGTTATGTCTTGGCGCTGCTTCTCTTTTAGCAGTAGAAAACAGCTCTGACATTAGAGGCTTCTGTTGAGGAGGGTTCAGCAAAGAAGAGTCTTGCAAAGAGGGAGAAATATCTGGAAGTGGGAGATCAGAATCCATTTTGGGAATGGTGGGTGGTAAGGCTTGTAAATCAGGAGATCTGGTGGGAGGGATAGGCTGAAGTATATCAGTCAAGTCTTTATTAATAGGACCTCCAGTAGAAGTGTTCAGCTTTAAGTCACGTTTCCAAGCTGGGGAGTGCTGTGATAAAGAAAAATCAGTATCCCAAGCAGGGTCCGGCATCCAGATACCCAATGGGGCCTGTTTCCATCCAGCTGCTGCAAGGGCTTTACCTGGAGACCAAGCCTCCTGAGTTGTTTCCAAAGTAATAGAAGAAGAACCTGTAGCAGCAGGTCTATTAGACATATTACTCTGCTGCTTAGATGCAATGCTTGCAAAGAAAAACTCAGTAACCCCAGCCTGTGACACCGCGGTAGACTGATACACAATTTCAGGCTGGGCTTGTAACTCCATGATCGCAGGAGTTTTCAATATGAAACCTGCTGATTTACTAAGCGGGGAAGTCACATTTTGAATACATTTTGTAGTGGAGAACGCTATAGGGACCTCTCGTTGATCCACTGCAATAGCTGGTAAAGAAACTGTTTTGTCCAGAGGCAGCAAACTAACAGGCTTTAGGCACTCGCTAGAGCTTGTGAAATCACTGCCAGCCTGTAGTTTGACAGAAGAGTTTATAGAGCATGTTGTGTTAGCAAAACTATGCAGTGTCTTACCGTGCCCCACGGGGCCTTCTGAAGCTTCAGTTTGAGCTGCAGAGTTGACAGGAGCAGCCATGCTGCTGAAAGGGAGCAACTCTGAAGGTTGTAATTTGTTAGCAAGATTCACTGCTACCGTTCATTGCTCAGACAGTCCCACAGGTGAGCGTAGCCCTTGCACATCCACTGCAATAACTGGTAAAGCAACTCTGAAGGCTGTAATTGTTTAGCAAGATTCACTGCTGCCGCTCGGTGCACTGACATTCCCACAGGTGAGTGTAGTCCTTGCACATCCTCAGTTCCATAAGAGATAATCAAATTAGAAACCTGTAACATCTTCTCAGGGTTTTTAGAAAGATTGTCCATTTCTTCAAAGAAAACAGGTGCATCATGAAATTCAATATTAGAATCCACATCCATGCTGTAAAGAGAATTAGCCTCAGTGTTATTAACTGTGGGAGCTGAGGCAAGCTCTCCCACCATGCAGATGTTCTCTTCCTTTGGTGTCTTACACAGAGTGGCCATCCTGAAGATGGTCTGTCCCCCTACTGGCAAGAGTAGGGGAATTTCCCGGTGTCCTGGCCAAATTTCCCTCATTCACTAAAAATACCATCAACAGCTTAATCTGGTTCAAGGTCAGTTGGCATTCATCTGCATCCCCTTCCCCCAGGTGGTGCCTGAAAATAGGCAGAACTTGTCTAGTGCACTTACCCAGTCAACAAAAATTAAATAAAATAAAACTTCAGTTTAATAGGCAAACAGTATTTAACAAGCTGTTTCAGTTTCCTGATGGCCATCTGATAAGCAGCTTGGAGTACTGTCTCCGTTATTCTAAACAGAAAGAAGGGAGTATTTTATTTCAAGTGGCATAGTGATTTGTAGGTGTGGAAGGATAAGTTGAAAACTCCAAAAATGTGTTCCACAGTATTCCATTTTTCCAGCTACAGACAGCAAGATGGCTGTAGGCTCTGCCCACAGCCATAAAAAGGCTGCTTACACTGAACTGCTTTCTATTTTGAGCTTCAATAATGGTACTCTATCAATTGCTATAGTCACAACATGCCTTTTTTGTGAAACCCCCTCTGCCCTAATTTGATACTCCAGTTGTAGATTGTTTTTGTTTCCACAGTTGAGGGTACTCCTCCTGTACTTTCTCAATTCTCTGCTTTTTAGTTCTCCTTAAATCTTTGCAACTCCTTCAAAGTATTTTCCAAAAGCTGTAAATTTCTCTTCCAGTGTTTGCATTTTAAATTGTTCTATGAACTTGTCAGTTTCTAAATTCACCTTTCTTCCTTCATCTATGCCTTCACTGACCACCAGCATGAAGTCTATGGAATATATCAAACAAATAGCATTCTATCTATTGTTAAATTTTTGGCAATGAAAACCAGTATTGGGTACAAGTAACACTCTTAATCCTGTCATGAGTTTTACAGTTCTTGCAGTCCTAATCTGAAATTCCCTTTGGTCTTCAGTTATCATAGTTTGGCTTATCTTGATTTAGAAAGTTCATATTGCTGAGAGCAAATTAGGAATATGGTTTATTGTAAGCCAAAAAAGAAAGAGCCATGTTC
Organism: Neoceratodus forsteri; assembly: GCA_016271365.2. NCBI lineage: Eukaryota > Metazoa > Chordata > Ceratodontiformes > Ceratodontidae > Neoceratodus > Neoceratodus forsteri. The sequence continues at coordinate 1,178,250,781 of CM057450.1, read as the reverse complement.
CCTGCAGGGATGGCAGTCACCCTCAAAAATTCACAATTAAGATCCCATATGGTAAATTTTTGAGGGCTTATAGGAACTGTTCCAATACATAGGATTTTGGGGAAAAAAACTTGATAACGTCTCAACAATTTGGGGAAAAGGGGTACGCTAAAGAAATTTTTGAAATACTGGTCAGTGAGGTATAGAACATGGGCAAAGAACCTCTTTTGAGATCCCAAGGGAAAAACAGGGTGAATAACCTAAAATAACTGCTTTCTTGACACCTGTTATTGAGAATTTTGGAGTAATTGGCAGCATAATATGCAAGCATTGGCAGATTCATTCTGCAACAGGAAAGGGAAAGGGTCTTTTTTATACCACTCCTCTTATTTGTAGCTAAGTGTAGATCTTCAAGGATGTCTCTCTCCATTGAGCCACATCATGGAACTGTAAGCTGTCAGTGTCAAGACCAACTGGAAATTTCTTGTACGCTGGTGCTGTCCACATCAGTGCATTGCCTCTGCACCTATATTTATTTTATTTAGTTTTTGTTAACTGGGTAGGTGCACTAGCCATGACATGACTATTTTCAGGCACGACCTGGGAGAGTACAACAAAGACAGGTGCATAGCATGAGTACAGTACAATTACATATAGTGTAGGTCAAAACAGTCGGTTATAGTGACACATACAGCCAGAAACATAATTTATCAAATTCACATAGAATCAGGGTAAAATAACCCACACAGTCAAGGAGGAATAAAACTACACAGCAGCAAAAGAATACTGGCCAAATTGGTCACAACAGTGAAAGCTCATGAGGCAGCTAAGCAAGGCAAGGGCAAATTCCTGACTGGGCAGGATGCATCATCAAGGCCTATGAGGCAAGACTGAGTGTGGGGGGGGGGTCTAGATTAGCCCTCAAGGAGATAGTAAGGATGAGTAGTGTTAGGGGGTAGGGAGGTGAAAGGAAAGGCAAGGCAAGGAAGCAGTAGGTGGGTAAGGGGATTAGGGAGGATTAAAACCAAGTGCAGGGATCAGCAATGCCTCAGTTCTTTCTCCTGCCACCAGCCGCTCGTCGGGCCACTGCCACTGAAGAATGCTGTCAAAATTTTGTTAAGTATTTGCTTTCACTATATACTTACTTCTGTTTGTTATTTAAAATGATATTTTATTCCACAAATGGACAAAGAACCGTTGTTCTGCTGTTGCCTTTATGGCTCCATTAAAAATATTTATAAAGGCAATGACTACTCAGTTTGCATCCATTGCTATTGATCTAGACCATAAAGTTAAAGCCTGAAAAAATCTGCCTAGGCTTTAAACAGGCAACCAGGAGACATTTTATTTATTTATTTATTTTATTTGGAAAATGTTTCACCAGGAAAGACAACATGAGCTGTAAACAGCTTGTTTCTAGAAGCATCCGGGGGGGGTGGGGGAGGTTACAAGAGTTAGGAGAACAAGCAAACACATAGCAATAATAGAGCAATAAAAGTACAATTATTAAAAACAAACAGCGTAGTAGAATTACAGAGCAGAAATAACTCAGACCAACTTGCCAGGGTAAACAAAACCATATTTGGATATAACCTACATTGCAACAAACCAAGAGCAGGTGACCTAGAAGGGTAAAGGTTAGAGGATGGATAGCACATTTGAAGTGCTAGAGGTAGTAGGCTGAGCACACGATTCGAAGTGTTATTGTATACCCAAGGGAGAGCAGTTATAAGACAAGTGGAGAAGTGGACAGGTGAGGGGTAGGGGGTGGGAGGATGGAAGAGGGAGAGAGAGGGACAGCCAAGATCTATACCCCTTCAGGATGCTGAGAACCCTGCAAGGGGGACAGGACCAGGCAGAAAGGGAGGGAAGAGAAAGGGGGCAGGGTGGTAGAGAAGAGAAAGGAGGAGCTGGAGAACAGGAGGGAGGAAGGGGGTAGGGAAGTAGGGACGGGACTAGTGATGGATTTGAAAGTGGGGAAATGGAGAGGGGAGAAAGAGAGGAGCCAATCTATATCCTTCCAGATGCAGATAATCTCCAAGGGGTCAGGATTCAAAAGTGGGGGAGGAAGAGGGTAAAAGAGAGAGAGAGACAAAATCTATACCCCTTCAAGATGACAGAGAGCCCTGCAAGAGGACAGGACCAGGCAGAAAAGAGAGGAGAGAAAGGGGCAGGGAGGAGAAGTGGAGGTGGCAGACCAGAAGGAAGGGAAGGGAAGGAAGGAAGAGGGATGAGGAATAGGGAGGCTGGAGAAAATAGGGGGTAAACTAGGAATGGAAAAAGAGAGGGCATCAGTGGGGGGAAGAAGGGTAGTTGGGGGGAAGGACAGCAGTAGAGTGTTGAAATAACACAGTAGGCTGTGGTAGGGGATTGGAGGAGGGGTGTAATAGGTGGTAGCATGTGAGGTAGTAATCAGAAGAAGGGTTTGGCTAGGAGACAGGAGAAAAGTCAGGTATAGAGGAGTAGGGGATAATGCTCAAGGGTGGGGAGGTTTGTGAAGGGGGACTAGGAACAAGTACAGTTAGGGGAATAGAAGTAAAGTAAGGCTAAAGGATAATGCGCCAGGGTAGGGAGGGTTGAAGGGGGCTAAAAAAAGTGCAGTTGGGGAATAGAAATTGTGACAGGCTTAGCAGATTGAAGATGGGGAAGAGAAAAGTCTGATAGGAGGTGGCAGCGAGTTTCAAAGCTTTGGGAAGCGGTAGGAGAAATCTTCCTGGCCTATGGAGGTAATGCACCGAGGAATAGCTAGAGTGCATTTGTCAGTGGATCTGAGAGGGCATGAGGAGGGAGGTGGAGCAGAGAGTGAGGAGAGGTAAGAGGGAAGAGGGAAGAGCACCAAACCACAATTTAGAAGTAAACAGCGCAATGAGAGAGACTCCTGCACTCAATGGAGGGGAAAGCTAGAGAATGGTAAAAGGTACAGTGATGTGTGCAGGAGGGTGAGTCAAGAGCAAAGCGACAGAAAACATTGAAGAGAGTATCCAACCTGGTAAGGGAAGACTTAGGAGCAGCACTGTAGACTATGTCACAATGGTCAAAAATAGGAAGCAACGTTTTCTGAACAAGATCACTCCTAACCGGTAGTGATAAGAAACTACGGTTCCCGTAAAGGGCACTGAGCTTGGGGCTCAGTTTTTTCAGGATGGTGTCAATAAGTGCAGAGAGCTAAGGTGTTGGTCAAGCCAGACACCCAGGTTTTTAAAATGTGGAGGTGTCCTCTAGTGTTATCTCGTCAAGTGTGTGGAAGGAGAGAAGGGAGGGCAGCCTAGAGAGTCTCTGCCTAGTGCCAAAGGTCATGGAGACTGTCTTCTTGGCATTGAGGAAGAGTTGATGCATGCTTAACCAGCATTGAACATTATTGAAGTCAAGCTGTAGTCTGAAAGTCACACTGGAGGGAGATTGGCCAAAGGAGAAATTGACTGTTGTCGGCATACATATGGATAGAGAATGAGGAGCATACTGATGGTAGGTCATTTAGAAAACTTGAGAATAAGAATGGGCCAAGTATGGAGCCTTGAGGCACACCAGTAGAGATGGGTAGTAGAGGGGATGAAGAGTCAGCTATTTTAACAGCTTGAGTTCTACATACCAGGTAGGCTCTGAACCAGTTGCAGGTAGACAGAAACAAGCCAGCTGACGAGAGAGTTTTGAGGAGGAGGGTGTGGGAGAGTATGTCGAAAGCCTTGGCAAAGTCAACAAAGATAGTGGAAGTGATGTGACCTCTATTCATGGCTGAATGGATAGAGTCAGTGAATCTAAGTAGGGAAGTGGTTGTGGAATGATTCTTCTGAAAACCAGATTGGAAGGGATTGAAAAAGGAGGAGTCATCAAAAAAGGAGGAGAGTTGGGAGAGCACAAGGTGTTCCTGAAGTTTAGCCAGGGTGGGTAAAAGCCAGATGGGGTGGTAATTCCCAGGAGATGAGAACTCACCTCTCTTTGGTAGAGGGAGAACTGTAGCATGTTTCCAGGCTTCAGGAATAGTCACAGGGTGGAAAGACAGACATTGAAGGTGAGCTTTAGAAAACTTTCTACTTGTACAAGAAATGGAGAAACAGGCTGTGGTAAAGGCAGCTTCATTATCATCATCTACTCCTGTTCCCAGTTAACCATCGGCCTGTCGATCTCCATGGTTGACAGTAGCTGGTCCTGACTCATGAAACAGAAAAGATAAGTCATCGAAGTCAGTGGATAAACACTGCCACTTTGGGGCTGGCAGTATAGCCTACAGGTTAAGTAACAATCTGTGAATGAGCTTGGTACATCCTGAAGACCGGGGTTTGATTCCCACAACCTCTACTTGCATTCTGTGTGACTCTGAGCAAGTCACTTAACCTCCCCAGTGTTCCCAGGTCACCCCTGAAAACAGGCACTTGTGCCTAGTGGGCCTTACCTTGTTTACCAAAGACTAAAATAAAAAACAAATACATAAATACATAAAATAAATGCTAACAAAGAGATGTGCTAAAAGGAAAAAAGAGCTTCTCCTGCCCGTTTCCATTCACCAGTTTAGACAGGTTAAGTTACTTGAAAAAGTCAGGGCTTCAGCTACAGCCATGGGTCCTGCAACCTTCCCCCCCCGACTGTCTTATAGACACCAGGGTCGAGGTCCGGCATTGGCTTATCCTCCCCAATAAAGGACTCACAGCCTATTCTGCCATCTGGCACCGTTCCCTCAATGTCTATTCCATCAGTGCCCCCTCCATGCTCCATCAGTACACGGGCATTTTACCAAATATTGTCTGAGCTGTTTCAGTGCATAATGATGTCATTGTGGATGACCACATCATCGGCACCTCCGGCTGGTCCATTGTCATTCCATCTGTGCTTTCATATTCTGTCCCTACTTCAGGGCTGGGTTCAGATGGGTAGCCATAGATGGGTCTGCCATTGTCAACACCTTAGGCCATGCTTATAATGCTTGATGTTGATGCCGAACTGCAGTATAATCCAACATATATGGAAGAAAATAAGGAAGCAATGGAAGAAAGAAGATTATAGATGTGGTTGGATCAAGCTCCACTCTGTCCTCTTGTTTTGAATGTGGTTGGATCAAGCTTCTCTCTATCCTCCTGCTCTGAATAGAGTGTAGTGAATACACCTAGATCTCCCCCTGAAGATGCCTCATTTCAGGCCTTCCTTAAAATGGTACATGCCAAATTGGGGTTCCAGGCCGAAGAAGAGGATTCTTTGAAGAGATATCTTTGAGTTCATGGAATGCTCAGCCTCTCCTGCAGTGATCATTCCTCCAGTACATTCAGCTCTGGAAGATACTACATTGGCTGCCTGGCATAGGCCTGCACACCTGCCTGCTGTACATAGAAAGGTATATAAACAATATCCTGCCCATACAGCTAAGCCTTACTACTCATCTCAGCCTGCAACTGACTCTGTGGTTATAATGGCTGCTTATAATAGATCCAAATAGCCTGAACACTTGAGCTCCTTGACTCCTGATAAGGAAGCCAGGAAGCTGGATGTCATGGGTAAGAGGACTTTTGCCTCAGCTACCCTGGACATAAGGATTGCAAACTATCAGGCATATATGATTAAATATCAGAATTGCCTTTGGAAAACTATGGCTACTCTGGCAGGAAAATTGCCTGAGGGTCAGGATAAAATATTGTCTCAGCAAACAATTTCTAATGGCCAAGAGTCTGGTAAGCATCTGCTTAGAACAGCCTACAATGCTTCTGATGCTGCTGCTAGGGATGCTGCCTCAGGAATATGCATTAGACGTCACACCTAGCTTAGAGTGGCTGTTTTTTCCTCTGATGTGCAACAGTCAGTAATGAATGGTCCTGGAGGCGTGGCCAGCAGGAGAGTACACTCCTCAGTTTGCTCCAGGCTCAGGCGGGTGCAAAAGTTAAAAAAAATACTATTTTTACTGCAGCTGCCCAGTTTAAAATATGAGACCTTAAGGCTAAAGTCTTTTTGACTCTATTGGCAAACGTTCAGACGATTCCCATGATGGAAAGAATTAAAACGGACTCATTTAAAGACAGCACTAAGGGGAAAGGCCCAGTACCTACTGCTAGTGGAGTTCCAAGTAATGTGTTGGCGAGCGGGAAGCCTGCAGATTTAGAAGCAACAGTTAATGCAATTCTCCAAGCGGTACAGCAAATCGACAAAAAGCTAGAAATTTATAACTCTAGGCTTACCCAGGTGGAGACTAAACTGCTGGCACTAGAAACAAATCAGACTGAGCTCACAACTTCTGTTGCTAAGGCCACGACTCTGACTGATGGAGTTCTTAAGGAGAACAAACTGCTTCGCTTCTGACTAGAATACCACGAGAACAATGTCCGTGCCTGCAACCTCCGATTTTTGGGGATCCTCGAAGGAGTAGAAGGCATAAACTTGGCAGATTACATGCATCAATTGTTGCAGGACTTGTTCCGTTTGCGGGACGATCATCTAATTCAACAGGCCTACCGTATAATGGCATGCAGAAGACCTACTAATCCAGATCTACCTCGGACTGTACTGGTGGTAACTAAGGGAGTGCAAATCAGGGACCTTGTTCTGCATAAAGCTAAATCAGCAGGGGCACTTACTTTGTCAGATGGCTCCAGTATTCATTGTTTCCTCTGACCTCAGCTATTCAACGAGGATGCGATGACGTGGATTTGATGCTGTTTGTGCAGGTCTGCGGGAGCTGGGTATTAACCATGTGCTCCAAATGCCAGCTCATCTGAAAATACTGTACACCGGATAAACCTACATCTATTCTGATCCAGCAGACATGGGTCGTAAGCTGGACATGATCCGTTTAGACGTTGCCAAACCGGGTCCGTTGGCTGTTGAGGGAGAGGAAGAGGACACTTGAGCAAGGACTTTTGTGGGCAATTTAAGTGTTGAAGTGATTATGCTCATTTAAAACTGGGTTTGTACCACTAAACTAAATTAACAACAGATTATTTGGAGAGAATATCAGTTACTACTTATATGTAGCTGTCAGTTATTTAAAGGCAATGTGGTTCAAATTAAAATCGTAGCTTATTGCACTGGGGTTTAATGCACAAATTTACAGTTGTTCACTGTGTTGGCACCATCTGGTGGCGAAGTGGAGTGAGTACATCTCCATCTTTTGTCTGTTTGTGCTATATACTTTTTAAAATGTTTTAATAAGTTGTCTGAGTGCTAATGTTGAGGGACATTTTATTTATTTATTGAAATTGTTTCACCAGGATGGCACACTGAGCAAAAAGATGCTCGTCTCCCGGTGGGGTGTGTGGGGGTGTGGGTACAGTGGGAGATAATTCGCAGGTTATCAAGAGTTACATATACGAGGAAAAACATTAGAACATAGCTGAGCACAATTACAACAATACAGAAGGCAGAATCAGATTAACAGTTTACAGCGGAGATTCAGTTATGCAGTTGCAGGATACAATTGTGTATGGGCTAGGGACAAGACATCAGTACATTTCAACAACAACAGTATGCAGGCATAGATTATATTACTGAATGGCATAGTATTGGTTAGATGAGGTGTGACTCTGAGTGGAGAGATGTGAGGATCAGGCAGTATCAAGGAGCGTTTAGGACAGGGTAAAGCCCGTGTATTAGAAGTGCTGAAACTGGTATAGATAAGCCAGCTTCCATAGCAGGCATAAATTATATTACTGAATAGCATAGTATTGGATATATGAGGTATGAAACTGAGTGGAAAAATGTGACACTGAGTGGAGAGATGTGAGTATCAGGCAATATCCCGGTTATCAGCCTGAAATTGAGTAATTCTCTGTGTTTAGTTTTTGTAGCATGGACCTCTGGGTCATGTCAATTGATAAAGGTAATTTCTGCACAGAAGGGACCCTCTGGACTTTTATAAAAACATTTAGGTGTGGTAGTCCATGATCTTGCTGCAGAAGCCTTTTCTTTATCAGACGTGTTTGTAACAAACCGATATGTACCCCCATCTGATGTAACAATGAAAGAAGGGCTAAGATTTACCTATCATAATGTATCTGAAACGAAATCCTATACCTGGAATCAAGCAGGATATTTTGTAAGTTCCTTAACTAAATGTACAAAAATAAAGTATAAATAAAAAGGAATGAATGCTCCTTTCAGAGGGAAGCAGTTATTTGTAACTGACATTGAAAATACTTTATGGGCTCTGCAGACTTCAAGAATGACTCGTAGATACCCTGCATACTTTGAACCCGAAGCCCAGAGAAAGGGGTCATGGTTCTTTTCATAGGTGATATACCGTACCTGGCAGAGGTTATTCTAGAGGTCCTGGCCATGGATCACAGAGGTCTCAGCCATCTACCTCCCAGGTCACAAACCTGCCCCCTGGTGCCCATGCCCACCTTACAAAACGTCAAGTCATTATTGGAATCCCCTGGCCCCCCATTGCATTCTGACTCCCCTTCTGTGCCTCAGGCCTCATTGCCTCAAGATGTATTGGTGGGAGGCCACATCTCTCTCTTTCTAGAAAAATGGAGGTTGATCACTACAGATACTCAAGTTCTAGAGGTAGTTCAGCACTGTCCCTCCAGTTACCCCCCCCCGCCACCATTGCCAAACTGATGTCCTCTAGGACATCTTACCCTTCTGCTAGAAGAGGTTCAATCCCTTCTCTGCAAAAGGGTTGTAGAAGTGGTCCTAGCTGCAGAAATTAACCAAGGTTTCAACTCTCAGAACTTTCTGTTTTGAAAGTGGACAGGGATTTAAGGTCTGTCTTAGACCTATGGAACTTGAACATGTACATAGAATCCAAGAAGTTCAGAATGATGTGCTTCTAGTCCCTATTACCTATTTTGTTAAAAGAGGACTTAATGGTCACACTGGACATGAAGGATGCTTACCTTCACATCAAGGTCAGAAAATTTCACTGACGGTATTTGCCATTCATGCTTTAAAGCTCTCAATACCAATTTTGTGTCATGTCCTTTGGTTTATGCTATGCAGCACTTGTCTTTACCAAAGTATTTGCAGCAGTTGCAGTGGCCCTCTGCAGGAAGGGTCTGCATGTCTTCCCGTACATAGATGATTGGCGATTAAAGGTTCCATATCAGGAAGCAATAGTGTACATACTGTTTCAAACCAGACAGCTGTTTGACCACCTGGGCATATTGGTCAACAAGCCAAAGTCAGTCCTTACACCCTACCAACACCTCCAGTACATTTGGGCAGTTCTGGACATGGGTCTGAGTCGGACATTTTCTGCCCTTGGACAATGCCATGGCACTAATGACGCCCCGCCACCATTGCAAGTACAGCTGGGGATTTCCATTGATTATGTGTCAGCCTGCTGTCTCTTAATATTAATCAGTCCGATGGGTGCTGCCATACCAACAGTTCAGCTTGCCCGTCTTCATATGAGAATCTCACAATGGTTTCCCAGGGTTCAGTGGACTCAGCATTCAGACAAGTTGGAGGGCCTTATACAGGTCACTACTCTGCTTTGTCATTCCCTTCTCTGGTGGCTGAACAGATCCAACCTGGAGAAAGGGGGCCATTCCTGTGACCATTCCTCCTGCTGCCCAGAACTACAGATGCCACAGGGATGGGTTGGGGGGCTCATCTGGACCCTTTCCAAACCCATGGCCAGTGGGGCCCTCTAGATTTGGTGCTTCACAGCAACACTCTGGAGATGAGGGCTATTCTGTCTGGCCTACAGTCCTTTGCCACCCTCCTTCCAGGGAATCAGCTGTTGATTTGCGTAGACAATATGTCAGCGATGTACTACATTAATTGACAAGATGGAGTTCATTCATACACTCTCTGTAGAAAAGCAATGAGAGTTTGGCACTGGACATCAGTGGTGTTCCTCCCAGGACCCTGAACGCACTGGTGGATCACATCAGTCAGTCCAATGTACTCTGCCACAAATGGGAAAGTTCGAACTCCATCATGGATGGCCTATTCGAAAATGGGGTTGTTCGGACATAGGCACGTTTGCATCTCCATACAATACAAAACTGACACATTTCTGGTTGCTCACTCCAGAGTCTGGAGTTTTTTGGTTAGATGTGTTTTCCTTCTCTTGGAAAGGGAGGTTTCAGTATGCCTTTCCCCCATTCCCTCTAATACAGAGGGTTCTGGGGAAACTGCAGGCTGAACATGCCACCCTGATTCTGGTGGCCCCTCAATAGCACAGGCAAATTTGGTTTCCACTTGTCCAACAAGTCATGGAGGAACCTCCTGTCCCAGTCCCCTTGTGAGCGGTCCTTTGGACACAGAAGCAGGGTGCTCTGGTTCACTTAGATCTTCATTCCCTGCATCTTCATGCTTGGCTCCTGAGACCTTAGAGCTCTTCCAAGTTGTGGTTTCCCTGGTGGTAGCTGATGATCTTCATCAAGGGTATCTCTTGCAGTAGGTACTACTCTTGGGCGTCTGCCAGAGGGAGCTCCTGTGCATGGTAGCTTTCACCAGCAGTGTTTGTTTGGGGGCTGTCTACACATGACATCATCTGTTCTGCGACTATAAATATGTGGGTGGCCCCAAGCATCCTTAGTTCTGTTTCCCACCATCTTCAGCTCACTGCACAAAGTAGCTACTCACCTCTTCGTGTATTCGATGAAGTCATCGATGAGAAACTGAGCCAGAATAGATTTTAGCCGTTCACTCTATTTTTGATGCTGAATGTCAACAATTTGGAATCTCTCTTTAGAAAGTGCCATTACAGCTGTGAAATATACCACTATAACAACCACACCATTTGTGTCAGGTGCTTGGGGGCTGCTCACAACATTTCCACCTGCAAACCTTGCCAGGAATTTAACTAGGCCACACATCAACGGCGGTTACAAGAAATCGAATCGTATCTCATGGAACAAAAGCTTGCTCTTCTTGAGAAGGGAACCTGCCCTCGAGATACCTCTTTGATGACCCTAGCTTCTCACAAGCACTCCAGCAAACATAAACACAAAGACAAGGAGAGATCCTCATCATCATCATCAGAAGGTAAGCGATCGTCGACAGCCACTTTTTCCGGTGATCCGTCGACAACCATTAGAGAACTTACCATGCAGTCATCAATGACACTACCAGTCTTGTCAACTGCCCTGACTGACGCCTTATTGGGTGCTGACCACGACATCCAACTCAGTGTCCTCTGGTCTACTGTCAATGATAACCCGCCCTCCCATGTGTTCAACTACCTCATCGATGGACCAAATCTTCCAACATTCTATTACTTCCCCATTTCAGTCTCCATCAGCGACTGACTCTGGTTATGTTATTAGGAAAAAGGGTTTTCAATAACAGTGCTCCCTAAACTGCCACCACCTTCACAAGTGGCTACACATCGGGGACAGGCTGAACAACTTCAGGGATCCTCTTATTACACCCCAGGTACCAAACCTTATTCTCAGACTAGACCAACCCCATCTATTATAACTTTGACTAGCTCTGCTCTGCAGGGACAATCTTCCTCACGATCATTGCCAGCTTCCTCTGTCGACATGGTGACTGTTGTACAGACCGTACTTCAAGTTATGCATGGTATGCAGGCACCTCAGCCTTCACACCCCCAGTGGAAGCCATGACTGGTATGGGGTCATAATGTAGCAAGAATATACCGCACTGCCAATACAGTGCAATATATTGCCAGCGGCGTAAGTCTCTGTTTTGCGGGGGGCACTGCCCCACATGCATCCATTATGGGGGGACTGCACCCCCCCAAACCCCCCAGACTAAAATAACTAACTCCGAGGGGGGTTAACACTTACATTCACACAAAGTGTGAAAAAATTAAAAAATTCCATGCGTCTGGGACTGGGAATCGAAACCCGGTCCACAGACGCACTGCCTCCCTTGCTGCCTGTGGCTCATCCCATCGAGCCGCAGCAGCTGCTCGCTGGTCCCTCATCCCATCAGGATTCTTATCCTGTACCTGGTAAGAGTGAGCAGGTGCACTACCGCGCATAGATACTTCTGCAGTTTTGCACCGTCTCGCTCTTCCCTACTGCGCAGTTCCTGTTATGCGGTTATGTCGTGCGCTATAAAGCATATGACATATTGACCCAGTAGAGCCATGACTCATGCTCCCCTACCCCCTCATACCAAAAGGCTTTGGAGGGATATAGGGTATAGAGAACCTTCTCCAGACTTATCCATACATTCTATGAAAGAATAATTCTATACTAATTATGAAGAGGAATTCAAGGAAGATTTAGATGCTTGGAGATGGCCTCTGCTGCATCCACTATCTCCTCAGCAGACTAGGATGCTGCGCACTATACCCTAGCCTCTCCTCTATATGACCCATCATTCCTCGAGACGATTACTCAAATACAAAAAGTCATAGGGTTTGCTACTGCTGAGCAAGATAAACACCGCCATGACATGGAAGATTATCTGAACCTCCCAGAAGATCCTGCCATTGCGGTCCCACCACTCATTCAGGCTTATCGGAACGTGATCCTTTCAGCCTGGCACCAACCCTCTGCAGTGCCTGCAGTCTCAAGGAAGGCTAACCACCTGTAACAATCCCTAGTAAACCACCAGTTCATTTCCACTGCACTGCAAGCTGATTAGGTAGTGATTAATGTGGCACACAACCAAACTAAGAGACCTAAACACCTTAGTTCCCTCCCACTAGACAAGGAATCCAGATGCCTGGATTACATGGGTATAAGGGTGTACCAAGCAGGAACCATGAACCTGCGCATACATAATTACATGGGGCACATTTTAAAGTATCAAAAAACATTGCGGTCCTCAGCAACAGAGGTGGTCAACAAGTCACCATGTTCTGCAGAGGAGGACCAATTGTTGGCCACCGTTGCTACTGGCACTTCCCTGTCATGTCATTTATTGAGGTCCAGTTATAATGCTGTAGACACATCAGCTAGAACCTCTGCAATGGGGGCAACTTTACATAGACATGCTTGGCTAAGACTCTCAGGATTCTCCCCTGATGTCCAACACAAAATTCTTAATGCTCCATTTAATGGAACAAAATTGTTTGGGCCAGACACCCAAACCATACTAGACGACTTACAAGCACCTGGCCTAACACTGAGAACAGTGCACAGGATGTAGCACTCCTCCCAACCCACTGGACAACAGAAATACCAACAGTCCTTTCAATTTCAAAGGACAGGACAACAAAGATGAAACTACAGACAGTCTTCCAGGGGCACATTTCAGACTCAGTCTGTATCCTGTGCCCCTACCCCTACCACCAAGGGACCCCGGTCTACCCCCACAGCGGCAACCGAACTGCCACTGCCTTCTGACTTCATGACCTCTCTCTCCACAGCTTCCTCCAGCTGGCCTTGGAGGCTGTGCGTGGCCGTTTCTCACACCACATAAAGGCCTGGCAAAATGTAACGACAGATGAATGGGTGTTACAGATAATACAGACTGGGCATGCATTGGAATTCACCTCAACTCCCCCACCTCACCTTCCCCGTCCAGTGGTATAGCCACCAGACCACATCCCCATTCTACAAGATGACCTTACTGCACTAGTACTGGAACTGGCAGTTCAACCTGTACCACTACAGGACAACACAAGGGATTTTACTCCCACTTTTTCCTAGTGCCCAAGCGCACAGGAGACCTACGACCAATACTGGACCTACGAAAGCTAAACTTGTTCATCCAATACAAAAAAATTCTAGATGATCACATTGGCCTCAGTCATCCCCATACTACAAGGTGATTGGCTATGCACACTGGATGTGAAAGATGCATATTTACACATCCCTATCCATCTCACCATTCACAAGTTTCTACGATTCCAACTCATGGGACAACGCCACCAGTTTCGGGCCCTGCCATTTGGCCTCTCTTCCACACCCAGGGTCTTTACAAATGCCTAACAGTAGTAGCAGCAGCCCTAAGAAGATAAGGGCATTTTGTATTCCCATGCCTGTGTAACTCCTAGAGGGCGCTATCCCAAGGGCTACTATCCCTACCTGCTCAGCTAATAACAGGTTGAGGGGCCTGGATCCATTGGCAGGTGCCTCCACCCAGAGGTCAGGGTTGGAACAGTCAGTTGCGACCAGGTCACAGCCCTCTGGGTCACTGCAACCCCCCCCTTTCTTCCCACTAGTAGTACACAAAAAGCAATCTCAGTACCCTTGCAATATACACTTACCCCCGGGGTTGGTTCAATCAACTTAACTCTAGGGACCCCCTGTAAAGTACGGTGCAGTTGTACAATAATCACTATACAGTAATTTCAACACAAACACGCAGTTCAAGCAGTGTAACCTTGCTAAACAACCAAATCTGATTTATTTAGGGGGATGTAACAAGGACTGGGGGAAATCAGATTAATTAGCTTATCGCTCTAATGTATACATACGTCTAAATCTATATCTAGGGCACTGTGCACAGGCCTAACCTATAAGTCACAGTCTTTGGATACCCAAGCAATAGGAGGCTAGCCTTTCGCTGCAGCTGGTTGGGGCCCTGACACAGAAAACGAGCATTTGATTCCTAAGAGGATTGGGTAGAGCCAGAAGGCTCAGTTCGTGTAGCCAGTAAAGTAGCCAGACAAATCTTGCCCTCACTATGAACATCTGACAGGGAGCTACCCTGATTTAGTACTCACAACTCCAGCACACTTGCAGGACTGAGCCTGGAATTCAGCCACTTCTCCACACATTTATATGAAGAGCAAAGGGGTACCATACCAGGCAGCTGCGGTATAATCCTGATTGCTTTCACTGCTCACACCGGGCCAAACGACGCAGCTTCACTAGTCCTGACAGACCGAGCACGATTGAAGCAGATTCTCCAGTCCTCTACAGGGTGAGCTTAGTAGGTAGCTGCGCCATCGCGCAGCCTCCTCTGACCACTGCTTAGCGGATTTAGTCCGACACTTGCTGGCATTTAACCCGCCGATATGCGGCCTTCCACACTTACTTCCCGCATGAAAGCTCAACAGTACAGGGGCACAGGGCTCCTTCCTAATTCGCAGCCACAACGACTCTGCCCCTTGGCAGTTTGAGCAAAGACTCTCAATTCGGGCGCCACCCGATCCCATTGGGGGGCTGCAGATACCAGTCACTTAAGTCAGTCCCCATTGGTGCAAAAAGGGCGCCGTAGCCCAGAACTTCATTTCCCAGAATTATTGGCCATATTCCCTATGGCCAGCCGGCTCCAACATGAGTCCTGATCCTGGTTGGCCCAAAAGATCTCCATTTTAGTGTCCCCCCTTTTCCCATTGGACCATCTCACAGGTCCAGGTTCAAAATGGTGGGGCCAAACACACAAAGTCCCAGCTGCAAGGAAAACAGGTTAGAAAACACTGTAACTTCACTAATACTCTAAATAATTACAGCTACACAGCTACCTCCATAGAGAGGCTCCCGTTACACTTGCAGCAACCACAAACGTGGACTGATTTCACTGCAGCTCAGGTGGGATTAGGCAGAGAAACCCCAGTCCCCCTGTACAAACCCGCCGGAGCCTGCGAGCAGGCAGCCCTTAAAGATATAGTACTGGGGGCTTAAACAGCACTCACAACGGCCACATCTAGTGGTGTTTCACCGAGCACCAGCTAGGCAGGGAGCCATTAAGCAGCTCTGGGAAGGCTTTTAAAAACCCCCATCGGGGGGGGGTTACACCTGGATGATTGACTCATAAAGGCTTCAACAAAAGAAGACCTCTTGACATCTCTTCATACCACCCTTCAAATGTCCCAGGACCTAGGCATCACTGTAAATTGGCCAGAGTCCCACCCCACACCAACTCAAAGGCTTCAGTACATAGGAGACATGTTGGACACAAAAGTGGGCAGAGCATTTCTTCCAGAAGACAGGCAGACAAAACGTATGTCTCTGGCCATTCATCACCAGTCAGCCACACACCTCACTGCAAGACAGCTCATGTGCCTCCTAGGTCATATGGCTGCCTCCATCTCCATCTTGTCGAAGGCAAGACTTCACATTCACCCCATTCAATGGGCTTTGCACTGCCAGTGGCAGCAGAAAGGCGGAGCCTTTGACGACTTGGTCTGGGTCACTCCTGCACTTCATGCTGCATTAACGTGGTGGACAAACCGACACAATCTGGATCAAGGGGTTCCCTTCCAAACCCTTCCTCCAAGGCAAACCCTTATCACCGATGCCTCCACCCGGGGATGGGGTGCTCATTTAGGCCCTTATCAGACACAAGGCCATTGGGACCACATCACAGCCTCCCTTCATATCAACATCCTCGAAATGAGGGCCATTTGCCTTGCCCTCCAGGCATTTTGTCCATACCCGAAGCCAGATCACCTACTAATTCAGACAGACAATACATCCGTGGTCTACTGCCTGAACAAACAAGGGGACACCCAGTCCCAATGCCTGTGCCAAGAAACTGTTCAGAAGCCTTAAACCAAAAACTTACCCTGACAGCAGTCCACCTCCCGGGAGCTCACAATATCCTAGCGGACTATTTGAGCCACTACTCCCATGGCCACGAATGGACTCTGAACGGCTCAGTTCTCCAAAATATATTTCGATTGGGGGAACACTGGAGAGAGACCTCTTTGCATCTCTAGAAAACCATCATCTACTTCTAAATTATTCCATTATCCCAAACAAAAAGGGACAATCTACAGGTGCTTTATCCCGCCCATGGAGGGGACAGTTCTTATATGCTTCCTCCCCCCGTTCCCCTCCTCCAAAGGGTCTTATTGAAACTGCATCTGGAACCAGCCAGGATGATTCTCATCGCTTCATTCTGTCCTCACCAGATCTGGTTCTCCCTTCTACAACAACTAGCAGTAACCGAACCCATTCCACTACCTCTCCGCCCGAATCTCCTCACCCAGCATCACGGAGCCCTTCTACATCCCAGCCTATGATCCCTGCATCTCCATGCATGGCTCATGAAGAAGTCTTCATAAAAAGACAAGAAGTTTCATATAAAGTAGCAGATATACCCCTAACCTCTAGAAAAGAATCCACAAGAAAAACCTATAATGCCAAATGGAAAAGGTTTGCCTCCTGGATGACCCCTAAGGTTCTAAATCCTTTTTCATGCCCTCTACCAGATATCCTAGAGTATCTCTCATCCCTGGCTTCCACAGGGCTAAGTTATTCATCTATAAAAGTCCACTTGGCAACCATTTCAGCCTTCCATGAACCCCTAGAGGGCTGTCAAGTTGCCCAACAAGATCTAGCAAAAATGTTTTAAAGGGCTTACTGCACTTAAAACCCATTATAAGAAGGCCCACACCCTCATGGGACCTGAACGTCATCACTGAGAAACTAATCCTTCCACCTTTTGAACCTGCAACCACATGTGAACTCTGTTTCCTTGCATGGAAAACCCTCTTTTTAGTGGCTGTTACCTTGGCTCGATGAATCTCTGAGCTGCAAGCTCTGATGTGCTCAGAACCCTATTTAATATTTCATAAGGATAGGGTATCTCACCACACTAACCCTAATTTCCTTCCAAAGGTCGTGTCTGAGTTTATGCTAAATCAGTCCATAAACCTACCAGTCTTTTTCCCAGAATATGACAGCCCAAGGGAATCACTCCTTCACATCCTGGACATCCACGGCATCTTACCCTATCACATTACATGTACCAAATCTACTAGAAAATTGAAATAGCTTTTTGTATCCTTTGCCCCAGGTAAAGAAGGTTTACCGGACACTATCCAACTGGCTTGCTCATTGTATCACATACTACTATAATAAGTATAACAAGCACCTAACAGGTGCTGTCCATGCACACTCAACCAGGGCTCTTTTGGCCGAGTCGTCCTGCAGGGCCTTATATCCTAAGGGCACCACCCTTCCTCATTTACTGCTTGGGAATCATCCCAAGAGTAGTATTTGCTGCTGCAAGAGATACCCTTGATGAAGATAGTACAGTTCCATATTTACCACAATGGTAGATCTTCAAGAGGATCTCTTGCAGTAGGTGAGTTCCTTCCCTCCATTCCCCTTCTTCTCAGGAAGAGCAATCTTTTACAAAAGAATGGTATCACAAGACTCTTCAGTTCCCCTTGGAGCTTGCTTCACAAGCTGATAGCTGGCGGGGAAATGAGGATGCTTGGGGCCACCCACATATTTATAGTCGCAGAAGAGATGATGTCATGTGTGGGCGGCCCCCAAACAAGCACTGCTGTTGAAAGCTGCCATGCACAGGAGCACCCTCTGGTGGATGCCCAAGAGTAGTACCTGCTGCAAGAGATCCTCTTGAAGATCTACCATTACAGTAAGTATGAAACTGTACTTTCCCTTGGTGGCTAGAAAGCTGTTGACATGATACATTTATTCACAGCAATGGAAACATTTTACTGTCTTGTGTACTAGACATTCACTATATCCCTTTAGATGTCCAGTTCTTAAAATTCTAGGCTACCCCACTGTCCCTAAAGTACTCAGGACTAGTGTACTCCTCCATAAGGTTCAACATGGCCACTTTGTTGGTCTTTCATGCCCTATCTGAGGGTAAGACAGTGGCCCAGTTGGACATTTTTTCTGGAGATTACTAAGGAGCTTCCTCTTTTTGCACCCTCTGATCTAAGATCTGTTTCTGGTGTGGAACTTTAATTTGGTCTTAGAGATCCTCACTGTGCCTACCTTTGAGCCTGTGGATGCTTGTGAGATACGCTTCCTCCCTTGGAAGACACTGTTTCTAGTGGCTATGACATCTGCTAAACACGTCTCGGAGCTACAGGCGCTGGTTGCAGATCCTCTGCTTATTATGTTTCGTAAGGATAGGGTCACATTAGATACCAGTCCTTGTTTTATTCCAAAGGCTGTGTCTGAGAGAACACTAAATCAGACAGTAGACCTTCCTGATCACTTTTCCTCTCGCTCAGATAGTGGGGAGCATCGTTGCATACTCTGGACATCTGTAGGATGCTGTGTTGGTACCTGGATCATACTAGGGACACAAGAAAATCCTCTCCACTGTTTATTGCCTCCACCCCCGGATAGAGGGCTCACTAATTTCTAAACAAGGCCTGTCCAAATTGCATTACATTTTGTTACCAGAAGTGTGGTTAGCAGTTTCCTAGTCCTGTACATGCTCATTCCACTGATGGAGTGGCTACCTCAGTGGGTTGTTTTCAGAATGTGTCTGCTGCTGACATTTGTGCTGCTGCTACTTGGAGTACTGTTCATACATTCACTAAACACTACACACTGGACATTATCTCTTGTAGACATGCTGGCTTTGGCCGCAGTGTTCTGCAAGGTATCCTCACTTAGAATCATTAGGTTCTGCCGCCTCCCTCACTGTTTGGTATTGCTTGGGAATTATTCCATGATATGGCTCAGTAGAGGGAGATGGCCTCAAAGAAGTTAGAATAGATTACCTACCCTAACAGTAGATCTTTCAGATACACTCCTCCATTGAGCCACCATCCCCCCCTTGTCAGGTGATGGTCTGCTGCCACACATTGCTTTCTCCTTTGTTGTCATTATGGCATCTGTACTGAGGTTGCCATATCTTCTCCTGTGTGCCTGGTTTTGGTCCTGGTTGCTTCAGCTCCTGCTGGTCCGATTATCCTCCGAGCTTGTCTCCATTGGGGAGTTGAGGCATGCTGGGGTTGCCAGAATTGAATGGGCACCAAAGTAGCACATTGACATCAGTGGCCCCAGCTTGCAAAACATTTCCAGGTGGTCCTGTCGCCAACAGCTTGCAGTTCAAGATGTGGCTCAGTGGAGGAGATTCTCTCAAAGATCTGCTGTTATGGTAGGTCATTATTCTTTCTTCATTGAGAGACAATCTGGTTTGCTGAGATATGCAACCTGAAATAGAAGAAAGGTGAATCTGCTTTGGTTCACCACCCCCCTAGCAACTTCCCATGTGGGAATTGTGCTCAGTGTTCTAATACCCACAGGATTTACACTGTAAAAAATCTTCACAGAATTTAAACTATTAAAATATTACAGAAAATTCCTTATTCCATTGCCCACATTGTGTATTAAATGACTTGCCCACATGATAAGGGGTACGTGGGCAAAAACAGTTGCCCCTACGTCAAAGTATATGTAAGCATAAAGCAGACATACACTGTAAGTAAAAAAAAATCTAATGTGGCTAGACACTTCATCCAGAAATCTTCAGGTATCGTCCATGAGATTTTCTGGGCTGGAAAGAGTGGACTATCCAAAAAGAGGCGGAGACTGGGAGCACCTCCATACACGTGAGACAAAATAGATAGAAAGATTTGGTACATTGGACAATAGTTGGGGTACAAACAAAGAAATACACTGGTGGCCAATACTTTGAATCATATCCCTTTATCCAATTATGGGCTGTTAATATAGTATAATATAGAGTAAGCTATTTAGCTACTGTGGCATTGTAGAGTTTCACCTGTCTGGTACATATGTATACATTTTGTATGTTATCATTTTTATTTCTGCATGTCAGTGTTTATAATTTTGGAAAGCATACAAGCAGACACTCTGGAGTTGTATCTCTGGGAAGATCTACTGTGTATATTTTTTTCTGACCCCCTTGAATCCCTGACATCTCAGGACCCACTCAACTTATAAGCCCCATGCTGTAAGTTTTACTTTTTTGGTTTGGTTCTTAACACTTATTGATAGTAAACATATAAAAAAAGATTAAATGTTAACAATAAAAAGGAAGATTGAGGCTTGACAAAATTAAAGCTGTATCAGGGTAGGTGTGTCCTCTATTGTGGGTGACTTGCTAGCATTAACTCATCACAAGCACTGCACTGTGGAAGCATAGGCTCAAATTTCAGCTTCATTGCATGTCCTCTGCTTCTCACGTACCTTCTCCAATAAAAATGCTGCCCTCCTGCACCTTCTTCAACCCTGTGAGGTATTTATAGGTCTCTATCAAGTCACCTCTCTCCCTCCTCTCTTCCAGGCTGTATATACTGAGATCCATTAGTCTCTCCTTATAGGGCTTCTGATGCAGCCCCTGCACCATTTTAGGTGCCCTCATCTAATCATCTTCCACCCTGTCTACGTTCTTCTTGCGATATGGTCTCCAGAACTGGGCACAGTACTCCAGGTGGGATCTCATCAATGATCTTTACTGTGGCAACACCACCTCTCTTCCTCTGCTGGTGATACCCCTCCATATGCATCCCAGCATCCCACTGGCCCTGTCCACTGCCATGTCACACTGCCTCACCACCTTGAGGTCATCGGATGTGATTATTACAAGATCCCTTTCCTGTTTGGTGACTGTCAATACCTCTTCCCCCATTTTACATACTGCCAGTCAAGTTTCTGTGCCCTAGGTGCATGATTTTGTACTTTCTTACATTGAAACCCAGCAGCCATACCCTTGGACACTCTTCATGTTTTCTCAGGTCTCTGAACATTCTCTCCACTGCCTCTGGAGTGTCTATCCTATTGCAGATTTTGGTATCATCTTCAATGAGGTTTACCTTCCCTTTCAGTTTTCTGCAAAGTCACATCAAAATATTAAAGAAGACTGGTCCCAGTACTGAGCCCTGAGGTACCCAACTGGTCAGTCTTCCTTCCCTCAAGTGAGTTCTGTTTACCACCACCCTCTGTCATCTATCCATCAAACAATTTCATACCCAATTTACCACCTTAGGACCCACCTCAAAAATGCCAACTATCCTTATGCGTCTCCTATATGTAGTACGATGTTGAAGGCCTTGCCAAATTCTAAGTAGGCCATGTCTGCTGCCCCATCCTGCTCTATTTCTCTGGTCACCAACTCAAAGAAATCTATCAACTTCAACTGACATGATCCCCCTCTTGTAACCTGCTGGATTCAAGATACTCCACAATCTTTGCCGTCAAAATTGACTCCATTAATTTCCCTACCACTGATGTCAGAATGACTTGCCTATAGTTGTCAGTCTTCTCTTTGCTACTGCTTTTATGAAGCAGAACTACCGATCTGCCCTCCTCCAGTCCTTTGGAACCACTCCTATTTCCAGTGAGTTGTTGAATAGGGCTGTCAGAGGTGTAGCCAATACCTTCCTGTGCTCCCTCAGTGTACCCCATCCAGCCTCATAGCTTTGTCCACTTTCAGATTTGCAAGTCCTTTCCGGACTCTTTCCCCTATAAATGGACTTGACTGCCTCACTCCCCCCGGTATTCCTGCTGCTTTATGTGGTCTATGCCCTTCCTCTTCCACTATGAAAACTGAACAGATATATCTGTTCAGGATATCTGCTTTTTCTTGATCCTTATCTGCACAGTTCTCCCTGCCTTTCTTAGCCTGACAATCCCTCCCCTCGTCTTCCTCTTCTCATTTTCTGTATGTACCTAAAAATGGTCTTGTCCCCCTTAGTTACCCCTTTGGCTACCCTTTTTTTAGTTTGTGCCTTTGTGCCTCTCATTGCTTTCCCTGCTTTCCTCGGTTTCTCTTGGTACATTTCTCTAACGTCCTTCCTCTATGTCATTTTGTATCTCCTGATTGTTACTCTATTAGAGTTAACCTTTTCAGCCACTTTCCTTGAGAACTATAGCAGTCTCTTTGTTCTCCTGTTTTTGCACACTTCTCTTTCGTAGAGATTTGTGGCCTTCACTATGCCATACCTTAACTTGACCCACTGTTCATCCACACACACACCCGTCCCCCGCCCAGTCATCTCTGAGGCATTCACCTATTTTTTAATCTGCCTTCCTGAAATCCAGGACCCTTGTCCTTGTCTGGCTTGCTTCCACTGCCATACCTGTGTTAAACCACACTGTATGGTGGTAGCTACTCCCCAGATTGCTTCCCACCTTGACATCTGTGATATTGTCCCTGTTAGTGAGCACTATGTCCAGTACTCCCTATCACGAGTCGGCTCCTCACTTTTTGCCTGAGAAACTTACCCTGCTGGGATTCTAGGATGTCCCTGCCTCTAGCTGAGGTTAAGGCTGGGAGACTCCAATCTACATCTGGCAGGTTGAAGTCACCTGCCAGCAGCACCTCCCCTTTTTCTGCCATTGTGCCGATAACTTCCCCCAGTTTCTTATCCAGTTCCTCCCCTGAGTTGGGAGTTTGTAGATTACTCATGTATGAATAGTAGCTCAGGTTCCTGTCTCCAGAATGACCCACAGTATCTCCAACCCATCGTTTCCACCACTTTCCTTGTGTTTCCATCACTTTGATACCCTTCCTTACATACAGCACCGCCCTCCTTCTATCCTCCACACACTATCCTTCCTGACCTAATTATAGCCTGGTATGGCTATGTCCCAGTCATGATTGCCTCTGTGCCATGACTCAGTAATGGCTTCAATATCCAGGTCTGCCTCCACTATGATGGCTTCTAGGTCTGGAATTTTATTTCCAAGACTTCTTGCATTTGCACACATGGCCTTCCACACCTTGTTCCCACTTTGCCTACAGACCCCCTTCCTTCCCTTTTGTCCCACCTCCTTTACCCCTTTCCTTTTTTCAGCTCTTGTTCTCATCCCCCTTGTCCTCTACTCCAGTGTTGTTGTTTTTTCTTCTCCCCTTCTGCTAACTGGCCCTTGTCCCCCAGTCTCTGCAGCCCCGTCACCCCGGTGTCCTCCAGGACTTACCTGTCTGACTCTGCCCCAGGGCCTGCCACTCCTGGTGGAGACAGCAGGGCTTCCCACAAGCCCCACTGGAAACAGGAGCTGGTTCACATGGACATGCCCAGATAGCTGGGTGCAGGTCCTGTGGGAGACCAGTGTTATCCTGCCAGTCAGCATTTTCCCATTTTCTTCCTGGCATAGAGGAAGGGGCATGCAATGACACCAATGGCCATAGTGTGCACGATCCCATACGCAGTACACTGGGTATCTACCCCACCTTCCTCTCCTCCCTTGTGTACAGTCTCAGAGTGCCTACCCCCAGCCACCACTAAGGGCCAGGCTAACACTGGGCACTGATCCCACCCCTCCCCGGTGGAGGAGGCAGTCCCTGGAATGCTCAGTTCTTGTCCCCCATGGCCAACCCTCTGACTTCTGAGCTCACTTCCAAACTTGGTTTGTCATCGCCACAAGCAGTAGCATTACTGCTGCACTGGTGGGCCAGCCACTCTGTTGTTTTCTTTATCCTGCTCCCTGGGGGATTCACCTCCCTCAGGTACTCCCTTCTTAGTACTCCCTTCTTACTGCTTCAGGTTTTTGGGGATGCAGTTTATGCCTTCATTTTTCCTTCTGCCATCCCACTCAGCTAGTTTAAATGTTCATCAAAGTAACATTTAAACCATCAACTGAGGACTGCGGTACCCCTCCCATACTGATTCAGGCCATGACCTCTATATAGGCCCATATCCTTCCAGGTTGGTCTTCAGGCCCTATAGAAACATAGAAACATAGAATGTGACGGCAGATAAGGACTGCTTGGCCCACCTAGTCTGCCCATTTTCCTACCTAACAGATAAGCTGCAGATCCTAGTTAACCAACAGCTTACTTCCTCCTACTCCCCACTAGGACTGCCTTATGTCTGTCCCATGCATTCTTGAATTCCTCCACTGTTCTTGACTTCACGACCTCCTCACGGAGGCTGTTCCATGCATCCACAACCCTCTCTGTGAAAAAATACTTTCTCACATTACCTCTGAGCCATCCCCCCTCTATCTTCAAATTGTGTCCCCTTGTTCTTGCACATCTCTTTTTCTGAAAGATGCTACCCTCTTGGACTTTGTTGATTCCCTTGAAATACTTGAAAGTTTCTATCATGTCTCCTCTCTCCCTTCTTTCCTCAAGGGTATACATATTAAGCTCTTTTAGTCTTTCTTCGTATGTCTTCTGGTGCAGACCCTGCACCATTTTGGTTGCCCTCCTCTGGACAGCCTCCACTCTGTCTATGTCTTTGCGGAGATGGGGTCTCCAGGACTGCACACAGTACTCCAGATGGGGTCTCACCAACTGTCTGTACAGAGGGATAACAACTTCCTGTTTTCTAGTATTGATGCCTCTCCCTATGCATCCCAGTATCTCCCCAGCCTTCCTTACTGCCTTCTCACATTGCTTGCCTACCTTTAGGTCATCTGATATAATTAGCCCCAGATCTCTTTCCATGAACTGTTGAACCTCTTGAGCTGAACCCCTCTTCTCAACACAATTTCTTCAACCATGAATTGAAGCTCCTGGTATGGAGTACCCTGTACTCCCCCTGGTCGTAGAGGTCAGCACCTCTGCAGGTCCCAGGCCCATCCCTAGCTAGGTCATTAATCCCCAGCTAGATGGTGACATCTAGCTCACCCTCTTTCCCCACCACCATAGTGATCTTAGGATCCACTGCTCATCCAACCTAGCTGTGGCACCAGGTAGACACCTTACCACCCTCTTCACCCCTTCTTGTTCCCAAATTGACCCCCCCTAACAATCAAGTCTCCCACTAGAAGTTGTTTCCACCTCTGCTGGGGTCCACTCCCTCCCTTCCTCCTTGGGGCCTCCCCTATGGGGGACCCCCACATCCCCATCACACTTCTATGAATCTATGAATCTACAGGTGCCCCCACTCAGTAGTCTCATCCCACCAGAGTGGCAAAGGAATTTCATAGTGGCACTGGCTGAGGAATGTGCCCTTGACCCTCTACCCCCACCCTCTTGGAGCCCACCACAGTCCAGCCAGCCCTCCTCCACCTAGGCAACCTCTGGGGTGGTAGACTCTTTGGCCCCTGGGTGGAGGAAGAGGTCCTCCAGATCCTAGAACTTGCAGTTTCCTCAGAGAGTCCATCAATTCTGCAACAGGGTCACAGTGCTAAGAAACAACAATGAGACTCCATCTCAGTACCCATATTCTTTTGTTTCAGATAACAGGCCTTGTGCTATGTTTCATCAGATTACTGGGTTAATTATGCATTGACCTGAAACATTTGCCCACAAAAAAGATTTCCAATTTATTTAATCACTACAGAGTCTTGGAGCTAAATCAGTGACGAACACCAAAGTTATACTTAAGTAAAAAAACAATTTAATGCATGTGAAAAGTCCACTTTATCAATAAACTAATATAAATAAATCCTTGGTGCACACCCACTCCAACACATGAGTCAATGTCAATTGAAGTATGTATGTAAAATAATAGTTGAGTGAAGGGGGGTCGATATATACACATGATCGAGAACCTAGCCAGTTTGGCCTGGACCCAGCCACCTCCTCTCTCTACCCAGAGAGGTGTGTGAAGATGGGGCAGCACCTCAGCCTCCAGAATGTCTCCTGGAAAACTACAGCTCCACACCCATTACACTGCACCACTCCCATAATTGCCTTTATGTTGAAGTCCACTGGGGTGAATTCATGGAAAACTAAATCCATGGAATTAATGCATTATAGTCAAGTTGCTGTGCATGTCTGGTATTATGGCTGCAGGCAGAGCCTAAAGCTGTTTTGCATTCTCTTCCTTAAAATACCCGATCATGGCACCATCCATTGGACTTTTGGAAGTATCCTTCTGAAAGTCCAGCAGAGCTTGTAACACTCTGCTACGGTAGGCCGCTATGGAGTAACAGCTGCACTTATTTTGGCTGTTACTTCCGCATTCTGGGACAAGAACTGTGCATGCATGCATGCACAGTTCCACTGGTGCTGCCATTTTGCGAATGGCATAATTCCATTCACCACAACTATGCATGCATGAATGGCACACATACGTAGTTGTTTCGCCACCACCATCTTGGAGATGGCACTTTGCGGCAATCACTCTTTGGAGCTTTGAAAGCTCACCACAGTCATATCAGCTCTGGCTAGAGTTTGTTTTCTTCTGCTGCAGCTGTGTGATTACTCATTTTCTTTACACACCCTTGGTGTGTTTTGCCTTTATAAATCACTCAAGCTTTGCTCTTGGTGTATGTGGCAAAACAAACCTCGGGTGTGTAAAGAAACTAGTATCACTCAGTCACCTATTCATTAATCTACAATATATAGTAAATTCATCAATAGAAGACATATAAAGAAGAAGAAGAATCAGCATTTATATAGTACTTTTCATACATCCAAAGCACTTTACAAGCAATGCTAGACTGGTAGTGAAGTGACTGAATGTGTGGTGGCGGCCATATCACACATCATCACCCACACACAGCCTGGATAATTGCATGAACCGGTTTATGGGAAGAGGAATGTTGGCAAGGACACCGGGAATGTTCCTTACTCTTTGCGAAGAGTGCCCTGGGTTCTTTTACTTCCACCTGGACACCCACCAGAACAACACCAGGATGGGCAGAAGGGACCTCGGTTTAACGTCTCATCTGAAGGACGGGACACCCCAGCAGTACAACACCCCCCAATACTGCACTCAGATGCCAGCGATTTTTAGGTGCCAGTCCAATCCCGGTTGTGGTGGGACGAGAACCCATGACCTTCTGGTCCAGAGATGGATGTGCTACCAACTGAGATCACTTCCTTACAAACAGAGGCAGGTGTTACCCCAGGCCCTCAATATAATGCTGTCTGTTAAAAAGCTGTCTTTTTCTCTTTCCCTTTGTCTCTCTCTGCCTCTCTGTCTCCCTCATTAAAGGCTGCAATACTAGAGCACTGAGTTTGAGCAAAATACCTTCATAAAAAACACCTCACTGTAACACCCAACATGTCCTGGTCTCACGAACAGCCATCTAAGCTAGGCACAGTGTAGGAGACTGAATGGTTATCCAAATCTCAAGGGTAACTGTTCAACTCACTGTTGGAAATCATTCCTGCCTGAAACCTTAGAAATCCTACTAGACCCCAGTTCTACTTGTTATGACACTAAAATAACCTTAGTATAACTTTTATGTGAACTGGACTGCAACCATGAACCAAGAGACAAAAATATGTCAGAACACTGGCTGAACTTACCAAGTGATCATGGCTCTAAAGGGTAACACTCACAGCAAATTCTAACATACTTTATTTTGTCTCCATGGGACATAAGCCACAGAACAAATTTGCAGCTAATTTTGCAGCTTTTGCTTTTATCGGCCTCTTTAAGGGTGTTGAGTGATTGCCCAGGAGATCATATAGTGAGAAGTCCACTGGGATAAAATGACTCTAATAATGAAAAGTGAGTGACAAATTGAAAAGGTCTGAATCAGTTCTTTCTGTAAAACTTGTTTAAGAGTCTCTAATGACTACTGACCTGCATCACAGTAGGGTAAGGGTATAATGGTGGAAATGGTGTTGAATCCAACTCTATTAAGCCTTCCTAAAAGAACAGCAAAGGAACAGTTTCTGTTCTCATATATCTGGAAATGTGGCAAAACACATTTCACAGTTTTTTTTAAATGCTAGATCAATAATTCTGGAAATGATTGCATTGTATTGAGCAGTAATTTTGATGACCATTTCCAGCAGCAAAATAGTCCATTGACCTTTTTTCATTATTTTGTTTTTCATCGTTTTTCTCCTTGTCCTGCTCTACCATGGGCTAATAATTAAAGCTGTCATGCCTGTGCCCTTCCTCTAGCTGGATAGGTAGCTGAGTGTCTGCCTTTGTGGCTAATGCCATTGCTACTCCAAGACTGTCCAGCAGGGTGTGCTATGTGTGAATGCTGGGTGTCCTATTATATTAGCCTCCCTCCCTGGTAAGCAAGCCTCTGCCTCAGAGCAGCTGCAGTTTACACCTCCTGGACATAACTGCCTAGATTTTTCTGAGACTTGCAGTTTAGTCTCCATAGTGATGATGTGTCTGCACCCTGACTGTTTGTCTGTAGTAAGTTTTTGCAAACTATTCTGGCAGCACTTCCCTGACACCCCCATTTATACTGTAGCTATATAGTAAAATCAATAATACAGCTAATCCAAAATCACAATTCAGTGACCCAAACTTTGTGCAAAATTGTCCAGTATCATGTTGGAAATCTCACACAAAATCTCAGTCACCATTCTGTGGTGATAAACTGCAGCCAAGTCCCTGCCTCACCTCTGTGATGTACTCTGCCTCTAGCCAGCCATGGTTTGGGATTTGGGGGCTTGTGTTGAAACCCTGGTCTGCCAGATGACAACATTGTGTGGTGTGGTATCCCACAGGATCAGTTTCATTGGCCTGTTTTTAAAAGAGCTCAAGGGTTATGATGGTCTGCTGGAGCAGTAGTAGCCCTATTGCTAACAGTGCTGGTGACCTGGGTTCAGGAATGAGCCTGAGTCATTGGAGGGCTGGCCAGGGCAGGGGATTGAGAATCCCACAGCTCTCCTGCTCCAGGGAGGAAGGGTTCCCACTACCACCACCAGGGTATCCTCTGTGGTGGTGAAGGTGGAGTGCAGTCAAGGGAGGGTAGAAGGCATTGATTTGCTGGAGTGGGGCTGGTGGACACCGTGCTCAAGCCCCCCTTTCTGAGCCTTGCATCTCAAAGTGGGTGGGTGAAAAAGGAGGAAAAAGAAGGAACCTCTGCCAGATGCAACCCTGCAGCAGCAACATTCACAGACCCTGCATCCTGCCAACCTGGGTTTTCCCCTGGTGACTAAATGTAGTTGCCCAAGGGAATTGGGTCTGCATGGGCATCCACCATGGAAGACCAAGCCACAGAAGCAAATTAGGGGAGAAAAGTAAGTCCCAGGAGATGACAGGGGTAGTGGAATTGGGAGGCTGCAGGGTCCTAAGGGTGCCACATGATCAAGCTGAAGAGAAGGAGATAAAATATAATTAAAAAGTAAAAGAAAACTGTCCCAGTGATGCTGAGGGTTGAGGCACTGGATGCCTTACCTCACGCTATGTTGGTGACCCAGGTTCGGGAATGACCTCAGGTTGTCAGGGTGCCGGTGTTGGGGGGGGGGAGCAGGATTGAGCAGAGCCAGCAGGCTGCTCTCCTCTCCACTCTAGGGGGTGGTGGGGGTAGGTTGTCACCCTCCCATAGTTCCACTCCCACTAGGTGGAGGTCCAGTGGGATAGCATAGGTGGAGAGGCCAGCAAGAATGGGAGGGTGGAAGGGGCTGAACTGGCGCCACGGTGTGCATGCATGCCTCCACATGCACGTATGGCCATGTGTTGGGGTCTAGGGTGGGGAAAGTGGGACCTACAAAGAAAAAACCTATATATGAAAAAAAAAGAAAGGTTTGATAGATGGCCCAGAGGCAGGGTGCCATGCCACAAAGTGAATGACATAGGTTTTCATCATGGACTTGTGGGCTGAAACTTGGGCTGATGCCATTCTGTTGCTTCAGCACTGCTGTGGCTAGGCCAAGATGTGGGCAAACTATCATGCATCAGCAACACTGTTGGATAGTGGAGAGCAGGGAGATGTATGCAAAGGGATGAGGGATGGAAGTAGTGCACATGAGCATCAGCAATCAGACAAGCACATGCAGTGTCCAGAGGAGCTGCAGGAAAAAGAACATGGAAAATGGCTCCTTCCCAGTTGCAATCTGCTTCAATTCCACCACTCCTAGACCCCCCCAGCCCAACTCCATGTACAGTAGTCTCCACTTACTGTAGATGACCCCATTGAGCAGGTTAAGCCATGAAGTGCCAGGGTCAGGAGAGGTTTGGGGTAGAAGTTAAGGGCTGGCATGGTGTGGCTAGATAGAGGCTGGGCACAAAAGAGAGAGATGTAAAAAAAAAAAGCAAAGCATATTTGCCTTCTAGTTAATATGTAGTGTATACTTGATAATAGATGTAACATGAACAGTACTCACACAATACAACTTACAATAATGTTAAATAACCTGAAATATTTGGACTGTTGCACTCACACAGAGATTATGGTAGGTACTTTGTTAAAGAGATTCACCAAGATAATAGAGTTAGCCGCTGCACCATACCTATTCGTGTCTTGCCACCAGAGGATCCATATAAAGTTAAGATGTCGGTGAAGTTTTAAGTAATTAAAAAGCTACATAAAATTGCACAAACCAGGTTTCTTCCTGGTTGTTTTATTTTTTTATTTTATTTTTATTTTTTTTTATTTTTACCAATTATTTTACCAGGTGAGACTAACAAGGTCCTTGTTAGTCGACTGATGCCCATGTTTCATTGCCAAATGGCCGTTATATCATTTAAAACAGATGGCAAAGCTGCCACCCATTGCATATAATGGTGCATGCCCCCACACTCTCACTGGCATCTCGTCATCGCACTAGTGAGCATGGCGGTGGATCGTGGATGGCAGCAAAAAAAAAAAAACATGAAGTCCTTGGGACACCCGGTGTATGCAATTTTATGAGTGATGTAGCTCTTTAATTACTTCAGACTTCACGGACATCTTAACTTTATATGGATCCTCTGGCAGCAAAGCACCGAAAGGTATGGTACAGGGGCTTATCATTGTGGATCTCTTTAACTTTGAAACCATTCATATAGAACAAGTTCCCAAAAGAAGAGCTGAATCCATTAAATTCATGTTGGATCAGTTCCTTATAGAGAACAGTATTACTGGGTACAGCATTTTATTAATTGGGAAGCATCATCTTAGAAAATGGGTGAGAAAATCATGGATTGTGATTGGACAATATCATTCTAATGCCATACATTTATGTGGTAACAGAGACTAACAGAAAATAAGATCAAGTGCCACCCTGTCCCATTACCATGCATAGTAATCTGCAGTTTGCACTTTGTGCTTGAAATAGTTGCCATTACCCTCACTTTCAGTTCTTGCTATAGCAGTCACAACCTCACTCAGTCATTGCCGAATCAAGTGCTCTGCCAAATACCTTGCCCCTGAGCTGGGTAAAGCAGTTTAGAGAGACAGGAAGAGATAGAGATAGATAGGTAGATAGACAGACAGAACTGGAGAGACAACATGTGCCAGTTATCCAATGGGAAATGGGGCAGTGCCTGCTCATGAAAGTGCTCTCTCATTCATACCTGTCAACTTGTGCTCATGCTCAGTGGAAGAACTACTGTATTTTCAAGTATTCAAGAGGTAACACTATTTTAAAATATTAAAAAAAATAGAAGTTGAAGCTGTCTTTTACATTATTTTCTAAATGCATTACAATACTCCAGATTGGGCATTGTTGGGCTATACTCACTCTTCCAGGGGTTGTAAGGCCCTCCACCTGCAGTGTCGGGCCTCAGTACACCCCTGAGTGTTCCGATATAACCCAGCACTGCCCACCCTGTCATTTCTCATTGCTTACACAAAATTAGTACACCATATACCTTGAATGAACATATAAATCTCTCAGCCTCAAGTTCTCAGAGGTTTTCATCAGTGTCAGTTTTCATCTCCATAGTGCTAAATCAGATAAAACTTACTTTTAGCACTTCCTATAGAAAGCAAATCCCAGTGTAGCCTCAGAGCCTGTGAAATAAAGAAAAACAGGAAGACACTGCTTTGATAAATGTACCAGTTCAGACAAACCACAGTATCAGGGTAATGTTTATAACATATTAACTGATCAATACTGGGGGTAAAAGCAAAGTAACCTAACTTGCCAAAGCAAACTAACTTAACATACCACTAACTTTTGATGGTTTTCTGACCACTTACGCAGAGTGGGTAGGTCTGGCTGTACCATCTTTCTTTTGTAGCATAAAGGGTTTGCTTGCTTCAGTGACTCCAGTAACGCTTATACGTTTTCCAAACTCTGCTCTTTTCTGTGTTTTTTGTCTAATTACATTATCTTAAAATATTTCCTTCACTGGAGCTTCAGGATAAGGTAAGCTAGACAAAAACACATAAGGATAAGTTTGAAAAAATTATAAGCGAGACAGGATCCACTAAAACTAAGCAAACCATTTATTCTACATACTACAGCCACCAGGGTTACAACCATTCCTACCCCACTCTAATGAAGTGGTCAGAGACCATGAAACATTGGTGGCATGTTGGTTTATTTTTCTATTACCCTCAGTACTGATCAGTAAATATGCTATGTATATAATTATCGAGATGAGCAAGTCATTACTGTGGCTTGTCAACACTTCATACTAGACAATAGGTACAGTTACTGTATCTGTTGTAACATTGTTGCCACAGTATTTATGGATCTCACCAAAGCATTCAACCTTGCTGACCATAATTTACTTCTAGCTATTTGAGAAATATGATTGTAGTACTACCATTCTCAACTGCCACATCAGATTTTTAAGTGTTGATTTTGGTGCCCCGCCAATGGTTCATTTTATGACCCCTTCTTTTTTTTTCCTTTTTTATTAGTTCCTTGCCCGCTGCGTGTCCAGCTGTGGAAATGATTGCAGATGAAACAGCCATTTTTTAAAGAAGACAAAAATTTGATTGAACTTAACCAAACTGTGCAGCATGATTTTTTAATCTTTTACAGAACTGGTTTGCTTTGCATAGGCTAGTCTTGACTACCAAAAAGACTAATGCAGTGGTATTCTCTGGCCCTCATAAAGTGATTAACCACATTTTTAATATTTACTGTTTGCAGTAGAGAACAGTTGAATTGGTTGGAGAGTTTAAGTGCCTAGGTTTGACCCTGGATAGTGCCCTTTCCTTTGAGCCACATAGAGAATAATACATGGGTAGGTGTTTGTATCTGGAATTATATATACACTTGAAGTGCGGAATGCTACATAAACCCTGAAAGTAAAGCTTAAAGTGTTCATAAAAGCATCCCTCACTGAGGGTGTGCACAAAATTCTGTGTCTCACACACCTACCCATGTTTTGTTTTTTATAATTACTATCTAGCATTTTTAATAAGGGAGGGTTTAGAGAGTCAAAGAGACAGTTTAGTTAAATATACTCATTGTGGAACTGATAAACATAATAATAGATGGCTCTTTATCTGTTACAGAGCAATACCTCCATCAAGAGATTCTGATGACATCATAAACCTTGATAGTGAGCCTGGAGAGGTTTATGAAGTCATCAGACTCCTGAGATAGGAGCTGCTGCTCTGTAACAGATAAAGAGTCATCTGTTTCTTTTTGTAATAGTAAAACATGACTCTTTATCTTTTCTAAGAAATTTCATGTCAGAATTCACAGTTTGGGTGGCACATTCTCGCTCTTTCATCAACTCCGTACAGTTCCTCTTTCAGCTCACATATTTGCACTTAGTCTTTAGGCTCGCATGTTCGTTTTGCTTGTACATCAACTCCCCATCCTCACTGCACCCACGCTGCTCAGTCAGTCACAGTTTCAGTCAGTGTGCTGCACCACTTTTACTATTCTTCGTCCCAGCTGCAGTTTCCCTACTGTCTACAACAGCTACATAGTAGGACATTGAGGGACTTTTTTCCCCTACAGATTTTACATGAACCCACCCCTCCCCCCGAACCTAAGAAGTGTCTGTTACAGTTTCAAATGCCGGTTCCAAACCATGACAGAAGCGTGCAGGGAAAGAAAGCTCAAAATTGCAACAGTATCAGTCTGATGTTAGATTAATACTATTACGACTTTTTGACTTTAAAACAATGCTATTACGAGTTTTTGGAAGTGATTGATTGCTATAGGAGAACAATAAGACCCATGTATTACAGTTCAGTTATGGAAACTTTAACTTCTTTGTTTTTAAACAGTACAAATTCAGCAGCTTTTCTGTGAAGAGCACTAATTGTTTCACATGAGATGAGGCAGTTGTGCTACTGGGGTATGTAGCTTCAGCAGTGCAAGTCTGATTGACAGCTCACAGTTTCACATGACCAGTTGTAACCAAAAATTACAACTTGATTATTTAGCTATTAAAAATGTTGACCAGTAATTATTTATAGATAGCTTAGTTAAAGCTGTCCATCAAAGGCAGGGCCTTTTGCATAGAATTAAACACTGCTTAATTCCAGAATCAAGGAAACTGTTAGTAGACAGCTTACTTATGTTTTTATTGACGTTGGCAGATGGTAAGGGGTTACTGTCTAAAGTCAGAATGTTTTTTAATTAAGTCTGCAGATTTGTAACAGGGTTGCCCCGTTGTACCCATTATTCCTCACTTTATTCAATGGCAGCATGTTCACTGAGGACAGGCAAAGGTTTAGAGCAGCTATATTTTTGCATGAAGTAGTTCTGCATCAGCTACCCCCAAGTATCCTAGACTTACTCTCTCTGGCTGTTAATCCCTCTGGAGCTAGATGGTTGGTCCTTTCATGTAACTTTCAGAAATACAATGTCAGGTCAGAGAACCATAGCCTACCAAGATACAAGTCTGTACAATATTTTACCTCAGTTATCAAATGCAAATCAATTGCTATTTTAAAGAAAATCTCTGCTTAATTTATTATAGTCATGGTCAAATTGTAATTGTTGTGATTAAGTCTGTTTTATTTGTACTTTGTTGACCAGGAGACTGGTCAAGAAGCTAGAAGACCTAGGGTTGGGGGCTAGACTAGTTGGGTGGGTCAGAAGTTGGCTACAGGACAGAAGCCAAAAGCTGGTAGTGGGGGAATTCAAAGCTAGGCCTGTGACCAGTGGGGTCTCACAGGGATATGTGCTCAGTCTGGAGTTGTTTAACATATTTGTAAGTTACATTGTGGATGGGATTAGGGGTCAGATTTGTCCGTTCGTGGATGACACGAAGCTCTGGGGAAGGGCGGACTCAGAGAAAGGGAGCTAGGAACTCAGGGAATACCTGGCTAGGCTACAGAAGTGGTCTGGCATTTGGGAACTGGGGTTCAACATGAAAAAGTGCAAAGTTATGCACTTGGGGGTGAAAAACCCAAGGACCAAATACTGGTTGGGTGCTGTGCAAGTATCCAGGTCAGAGAAGAAAAAGAAGCTGGGTGTAACAATCAAGATGAT
The DNA here is from genome assembly GCA_016271365.2 of Neoceratodus forsteri. Lineage (NCBI taxonomy): Eukaryota > Metazoa > Chordata > Ceratodontiformes > Ceratodontidae > Neoceratodus > Neoceratodus forsteri. Next base: position 1,178,215,381 of record CM057450.1, on the reverse strand, counting down.
CTGAAACCATTAGCACAATGCAGGAAGGCTGCGGCCAAAGCAATTTGGATGCTGGGCTGCATAACCTGTGGAACCGTCAGCAGGAAGGTGGATGTCATTTTATTGCTGTACAGGTCCCTGGGGAGACCACTCATGGAGTACAGTGTACAGTTTTGGTGCCCTTATCTTAAGAAGGATATCAAGTTGCTGGAAGTGGTCCAGAGAAGGGCAACCAAGATGATCCAGGGCCGGCAATATAACACCTACAAGGAGAAGCTCAGGGGGCTCACTGTGTACTCCCCGAGGACAAAAGTGGGGGGCATGAATGAAACCTTCAAGTACCTTAACAGTAAAAATGGTGACCACTGAAGGCCTCTTCATCCTTAGTGAAAACAAGACCACTAGTGGTACCATCCTGAAGCTGGTGGGGGAGGGTTCAGAAAGGAGATAATGAGGCATTTTTTCACTGAGAGAGTGGGGGCTAAGTGCAATGAGTTGCCAGAGGAGGTGATATCCCTAAAAATGGTGGACAGCTTCAACAGAGGTTGGGACAGGGTGAGGGGGAAAGTTGTAGGTAGTGTGGGAGGGCGAGAGAGGGGAAGGGGGTACTTAACAGGGGTCATGGTGGATATGGGAAGGGGTCATTTCCCTCTATAAACACAGTGGGAACTGCACACTGTAGCAGACTAGATAGAATGTAAGGCCATTATCAGCTGGCACATTCATATGTTCATATGTATGTTTGTATGTTATTCATTTTTGTTTACACTGGTCATATAGGAAAGAGGCATTACTGCTCACAGTGTTCTCTACTATAATGAAATGAACTATTGATTATTGAAGGAAGTAGCTGCCTGAATGGCAGGGGAAGAACAGGATGAACCCTTGGTCTACTTCGTTGTCTAGCATTTTTTGCTTCCCTGTATTTAACAGACTAATGCCCCAAGAGGTTGAAAGTTTTCAGTAATGTTTTATATTAATCCCTTTTCTTTTCTTTTTTTTTCTTACAGCTGCCAACATTGTAATTGTGACCCTGCAGGTTCCTATAATGGCACCTGCCACTCTATTACCGGGCAATGTTTCTGTAAAGAGTTTGTAACCAATATAAAGTGTGATATGTGTGTTCCCGGTGCTAGTCATTTGGATGCTGACAACCCACTTAGCTGCAGTAAAAGTAAGCAGAGTTACTTTTTTTTGTCAAGAATATGCTTTTTTCATGTTTCCTCTTGATATACTGTACATACAGTAAAACCATAAAGAGAACATTATTGTTAAGCTAGCATAACCATTGCTTAAGGCAATAAAGGTGTTAATTTTCTAAAAAGTCTGTACTGGATGGTGGATCTAGAAAACATTTGCCAGAGTACCAATGTGAGAAACTCTTCCCGATAAACTGAAGCTGCCAAGGTCTTTCCTTTGGTTCAGTAGGCTAGTCTGTGCAAGCCGGTGTGATACTCACTATCTGGAAGTGCAAGAAGAGCTAAGTAATGACGGAGGATTTAATAGTAGTCTGTTTCTAAGGTTTACACTGTGATTTAATAGTGTAAACCTGAATAAGAACTTAACAGCTGCTTCCTCCAGCAGTTGACTCTTGTGCCGTATTGACATGGATAGCTGATTACTCATGTTGGAAGCAAAGGCATTCTGAGCCACAGTGAAGGATGATGCAAAGCAGGCAGTTTGTACTGACAAATTTTCTTTTATGTGAAACTGCAATACTCATCTGGTGTTACACTCAGCAGATGTAAGAGTCCCCCTCCCATGAGTGTGGCACACTGCCTGTTACTGGTCCAGATTTAAGCTGGCTAAATGGGGTTTGTGCTTCCTAGCTGTCAGATGTGTGCACATGTACATGGCAAAGAAAGGCCTTGTGACATGCACCTAACACATCACAACTCTATGCCACCATGGTGGTGCTCGGTGCACAGCTGTCTAGCTTAGTGTTTCTCCTGTAGCCCACCCTTGCCTCTGGTTTCCTTATGGTTCAGTTCTTGCTTGCTTCCTAACCCTCCATACTGTATGTTAACTCTCCAGTGGTCCAGTGGACCTCCTTCAAGACCTCTAGTGACCAATATCCTTGGAGGTCCAGTGATTTCCCCCTGAAATAACCTCAGTGTGCAGCTGTCTCTAGGTATGTAGTGGTTACCCCCCCTTGCAACACTGTCCGATTTGGTAGCCACGTAACCACCACTTACACTTGTTCAACTCACTGTAATCTCATAACCACCTTTTTGTATCTGTCAGTAATCTGAAGAGGGCATGGGGATGTCATAACAAAATCAGTCATTAAATTAATAACAAAAAAATTGTGAGAGGCTGTTTGTTCCTTGAAGAAAGGGAATTAAAAAAAAACAAAAAAAAAACATAAGCTTTGCTGAAACAGGAACATTTATTGTAGATGTGGCTAGCTCACGTCTACCATTTGTGACTAGAAAATGTGTAGAGGCCAAAGACTGAGTGATTTAGCTGCCTCAGAAATACCATTAATCCAGCACAAAGCACAGCCTGGAGAGCCTTACTGTGATTTTTAAAATGGATCTTTTGGGATTAGTAAATAAATAACTTAAAAAACAAATTCTGGTCAGAACTTATATGGCTGCTCAGTGTGATGAGAGTGCAGCAAGAACGAGTAAAAGAATACTCGGAGCTCTCGCTACACCGTAGTCTGCTGTATTCAAGATGGTGGCACCAATAGAACTGCAAATGCATGATACTCGCGCATGCGCAGTTTGAATTGGCAACCATCTTGGGCATGGCAGATGCCACTTCCACTGTTGCAGTAGAAAAAGTAATGCCTCACAAAGAGGGTGTGTTTATGTGGCCTGCAGAGGGGAGGGGCTGCATAAACAGAAGCAGTGGACCTTTGCCAGAGCATTGTGGAAGCACGCTGGGCAGTGGTCTAGTCACATGCTTCCACAGTGACAGAATTACATCTGCTGAACTCCTCCCACCTAGCTGTAAAAATGTATTTAAGTAAGTACAGATTACGAAAAAAAGTGACAAAAAGGAGCAAAAGGGAAAGTAGCCCTATTATGCCATTATAATTGTCCTGTTTAGCCAGCAAATGACAGATGCTACATCTGTAAATGCAAGTAAGTGAACTTAGGTGTATACAGCTGTACCTTCTTAGTGTAAACAGATCAGTGAGGTTGTGGATCTTTTTCCAGTGTTGTTGTTGTGCTGGGATTCCAGCACTGGATTGCAAGTGCCTCGGTCAATCAAGTTTCTGGAGTTTTTATATAGTTCTGACCAGAGGTCTGTCTTTTTCCCTTGTTCAGTCTCTTCCCCCTGTGACACTCACATTGGTCATCCCTTCATGTCACTTTTCCCTTCTGCAGTGCTGTATCTGTGTTCTATCTCCCACCAAGTGCTAGAAGATAGCCATGTAGCAGCACTAGTGAACCCCCTGAAGATAAAATTTGATTTGCTGCTCAGTCCTCCCATACTGTCCTCTACTTCTATTGTCCCAGGCATCTGACATCAACCCTGGTTTCCAGTGTGTCCAGTAATCCAGTAGTCCACTTGACCATGTAGCCTGCTCAGATATTAAGAAGAGTGTGTTATATAGCTTGTTCTCCAGCATGGCATCTGCCCCACCTTTGGGTTGGGGTTTATTCCCATTGATGTTCCAGCCCCATCAGCTGCTACTCCTGCTATCCTCCCATGGGGATCACTGCAGTGCTCAAGAATGGCAGTAACCAACCTGTAGACTGCATTGCAGTTTTTTAGTTTTCTCTCCAGCTGATCCCTGACCCTACTAAGGTACATCATGAGTTCCTGACAGAGACTTCAAATGCATACAGAGATGGTTGTGATGGGGAGCAAGTTCCCTGTTCCCTCCATGAGGGGTCACTGCAGTGCTGGTGTTTGGCACTATCCCTTAGGCTGGAATGCACTGCCAGTGGCAGGACTTGCTCAGCCAATCAGCCAAGCGTCATCCTCCCAAATCTGATTACAGGCATGGCAATATGACATGCTGAGACTGGGTCATTGGACGGTTTCTAAATCAAGAAGAGTTTTAATGAACTAGAATGATGTAATGTAAATACAGCTCTTTACACTAAAAGTTGCAGTGCATGCCTTCTGCAGGTATTAACTTGTGACTGCAGTATAGTGGGGCCAGGAAAAGAAAGTGTCACCTATTGTATTACTTCCATCTACTTATTTTGTCATAATCAAACATCAGCCTGGAAAAAAATTAAAGATGGTTAATCTGAGAGATATCAAAACTTTTACTTTGCTGCCAGTGTTAAATATGGTCCAGTATTATGTGTTTTATAGATGTGATTAATTGGATTATGGCACACATTTAATTTTTGCCTCAACGTAATGTAATCCTAAAATGGTATATTCATAGAATTTGCAATGAATCTGATGATGAAGCAATATGGATTATTTGCATGGAATAATTATTTATGTCTTTACATATTGTATTTAATGTGGGGTATTTATATAATGTAACTTCCCTATGTGCAACTGCATGTATAATTTTTAGCGTAAATTTGTAACTTCATAAGGCACCATGGGGCCTTATTGAAAATGAACCATGTTTCAACGGAGTTATGTATCCCTCCCTGTTCATTTGTCATGAATAGAATGTTACTATGATTATTACTTTATTACTACAGTTTACTATATAGGTGAGGCATTTTATTTATCTAGTGCCCTTCCAATTACTCAGAGCACCCTACAAAGTACAAGCAATACATAGAACAATATACCATCAATGCCAATAGGAAAATAACAGGACAATAAATAATCTAACAGCCAACATTGTTAATATACCATCAAGCTAATATTGTTTATGTTTAACTAGTAATTACATAATTAAATGCAAAAATATAGCTCTGCAAGAATTCAAGTGGAACTGGCAGCTATAACAATGTTATTTGTTTTTACATTTGAAAAACAGGACTTTGATTATGGCCACTAAACAAATAGTGGAAGTGTTGATTACTGTATATTCAGAAAACTGTATATATATATAGTTAATGTCTGGTACTGTAGTTACCAGGTGGTGAGGACCAGGAGATACCAGGGGGTGAAATGAGACTGAGGGAGATACCAGACACGGTTGGTTCCCAAACCCCTTGTTCCCACCAGACTGAGTGGGCAGGTAGCTGTTAGGCCAAAGACTAGACAAAGAGGCTGCTTAAACCCTATTCCACTGTGCTGCAAGCATAAGAGTTCCGACAAAGAAAAGTGGCTAAGCACCTGTGAAAAATCAACACCCCACAAAATGCACTGAATAAGAATTTTTATTGATAAAATTAAAACTGATAAAAATGCAGCACTGTGACACACACAACCATAACCAACATTTCACGCTGACACTTGGTTTGACAAAGCACTAAATGTCCACACAAAATGCTGGTTATGGTTGTGTGTGTCACTGTGCTGCTTTTATTAGTTTTTATTTTATCAATAAAAACATAAAATTCTTATGCAGTGTGTTTTATGGAGTGCTGATTTTTCATGAGTGCTTAGCTACTTTTTTTTGTTAGCTGGGAGGCCAGCAGTCTCCATTCATCCCTTATGAGCAGTGTTGTGCAACACGAGATCAATGGGAAACAAGTCAGTGATTATATTGGACATGATTTCCATTGTTGATCTGACTTGCATTACTAAGACCTGACTGGATGATAGTATAGGGCCAGTTTTGGAGGTGTTGATCCCAGCTGGCTACTCTTCTTGTGGAGGGATTGCACAGCTGGGTGGGGTGGCCATCTGTTTTAAGTCTGAGTTGAACTTTATGGTGCATCCAGTGAGGGACACTTAGTCATTTAATTATGCGGCTGCTCGTGGGGTTCCAGGTGCATGTTGTAAAATCTGACATGTGTAGTGGCCTCCAGTCTATGAGATGGTTTTTCTACAAGAAATTGTGGACTTTGCCACCGAGAGGGTTTTAGAGTCACCCAGTTGGTTAATTCTGGGCAACCACAATGCCTGAGTCAACAATGAATTCTTGCAGTTTGGTCAAGAGTTCCTTCAGTTAATGTCCACACTGAGCATTGCACAATTGGTTACTGCTCTGACCCACCAACACAGTCATACCTTGGACCTAGTAATTCTCACTGGGTCTTGAGATAAATCATCTCAAGATTGATCCGGTCAGTTGGTCAGATCATTGCACTGTAAAGTTCTGATTCAAGGTCCCTCCAGCTGTCCTGTGGAGAAGGTCCACTGTTGCCCTTTAAAGAGGTTATCCGCAGCAGGACTTTAGGTGGCATTGGGCCTCTTGGGTATGATGGTTGCATATGGGACTGGATTCAAGGAAGCAGTGATAGCCTATAATAAGTCTGTTGCCTCAGCCTTCAGTTCAGTTGCACCAATTCATGTATGACCCAGGGCTTCTCATTTGAGATCCCTGTGGTTTGATGGGGAGGTTGGGCAGATGAAGGCTCTGGGATGCAGATTAGAGCATTGTTGGTGGAAATCTAGGGCTGGTGGAGACAGACTGGCTCTGAGAACTCATCATGGTGAATATCAGAGGGCAGACTCCCGTAAGAAGGCAGTACTTCTATCTGGGGAGATTGTGTTGGGGAGGAACAGACCAGCTCAGCTCTTCCGGATGGTGGACAGGCTGTTACATCCTGCCTGTCTCCAGCTGATGGAGGTATTTTCATTTGCATGATGTGAAGACTTCACTCAGTTCTGCCTCAACAGGGTGTCTTCCATCAGTTCCAGGATAATCTCAACTGGGCCAGTGCAGCCCAGCAGTGTCAGGCGGGTCAGCTCAGGGAGCACTCTCCTTGTCTGGTGTGAGTTTAGCACAGTCCACACTCCACAACTGCACTCTAAGCCAAACTTGCCATTTAGAAATTTATTTCACCAAGCCATGATGAGCCCACAACCACAGCGCTTCATGTCTCTAGTGTGACGCTTTGTCAGAAGGAGGAGACAAAGCATCACACTAGAGACGCAAAGCACCAAGGTTGTGGGCTCACCAGGGCTCGGTGAAATACATTTTTAAGTGGCAAGTTTGTATTAGTATTTATTTTGAATCTTTACTTCTCCAGCTTAGAGTGCAGTTGTGGAGTGTGGACTGTGTTTAACTTGTTGTTACTGCACCCTCCCCTCATTCCTGATAGCGCGGTGTTGTTTGTGTTGTGCTGGTGTGAGCATACCTCTCAACCTTTCATCACTTAAATGTGTGACAGTATGTGTGACAAATGGGCAAAACGTGTGACACATCATCAAAAATGACACTGCAAGCTCAGAACACAGTCTAAATCTGTGCACTTATGTTATTCATGTTTGTTGATAACTGAGTATCATAGATTATTATGAATTTCTGCATTGAAGTTTCAGTGGGCAATGTGGAATATCACCTGTGCCATATGAAACAGAGGATTTCTGAGAGGTAAAATGAGTGACATACCTCGTAATGTGTGACAGTTGAGAGGTATGGGTGTGAGTTTAGACTAGTTTTGGTGGAGGAGGTGGGGGTGGTGGTTTATGAGCTGTTACCCACTCATTGTGAACTGGACTCAGGTCTGACATGCCCCCTAGTGAGTTTTGTTGGATTTCTAGGTCCAGTGTTTGCCGAGATAGTCCCTTTTGAGTGATCTTTTCTAAGCACATTGAAAGATACTCTACTGAGACCCCGCCTGATAAAAACAGCTTTGGACCCAGACCACTTGGCAAATTTTAGACCAGTCTTTCACCTTCCATTTTTAGGAAAGGTTTTTGAGAAGATTGTGGCTCTGCAGCTTGAGGTCCACCTCACAGCCTTTAAAATCTATGAGCCACTCCAGTCTGGATTTAGATCCAGACATAGTACTGAGACTGCATTGGTCAGGGTACATAATGACCTCCTCAGGCCAGGCTAGAGATAGAGGGGAATGGTCAGTTGTTGTTCTACCTGATCTCTCATCAGCATTTGATATGGTGAACCATGGGTTATTGTTAGAACATCACAGGGAGTATGGTAGACTCGCTCACAGGGTCATCAGCTTTTTTGAGACCTTCCTCAGTGACAGGACACAGAGGGTGGTGATTGGACATTTTTTCTCACTCCTAAAGCTTGTGCTCTGTGGTGTGCCCCAGAGTTCAGTTCTCTCACCTGTGCTGTTCGCTGTACATGATTCCCCTTGGTGACATCATCAGATGTCATGGCTTGGGTTTTCACTGCTATACAGATTATACCCAGCTGCACCTGTCATTTGCACCCACGATGCCTGGCATGGTCAATGTACTCAATTTATGTTTGGTCAAGATTCAGGACTGGATATCCTCTAGCTGGCTATGGCTCAACCTGGACAAGATGGCAGGTACTAGTGACTGAGCCTGGTAGATGATAGAGTGTGGGAGCAACATTGGAGAATATCGGTTTGTTTCTTGGTTCCTCTAGTCTGGTGGTCTCTAACAAGGTGAAGAATCTGAGTGTCATTCTGGAAGAAAGACTGACATTGGAGGCTCAAGTGTCTTCCGTAGTCAATAATGGCTTTTGCTATCTTCGTCATATCTCCTAGATAAAAGCCTTGATCCCACCGGAAGACCTGCCATAACTGGTGCTTGCCTTTGTGATCCCCAGGCTCGACTACTGTAATGCTTTGTATTTGGAGGTAGGTGGAGGGGTTCTACGACACCTGCAGCTAGTGCACAATGCAGTGGCCAGGTTACTGATGAGCCTTCCGAGGATATGTCATGTAACCCCAGTCCAACATGATCTGCACTGGGTGCTGGTGAAGTGGTGAATCTCCTTCAAGGTTGGTTTACTAATCTATAAAGCCTTACACAGACTGGACCCAGGTTATCTGAGTGAGCTCCTGTCTCCTTACTGTCCAGCTTGCCCTCTCCATTCCTCCGAGGGGTGCCTCCTAGCAGTTCCCAGTGTGTTGAAGACATCAGGTGACTGCACATTTGAGGTAGCCAGTCTAGCCCTGTGGAACTCACTTCCCAGGTTTCTGAGAGAGGCTTCTTTGATGGAGCCTTCAAGAGGGGCTTAAAGACCCACCTGTTTAGACACATGTTTAATCTCCACTGGTTTTTAGTGTTTAAGTTATGCTGCTTGCAGAGCTTATATTTTTATGTTTTATGGTGTCCAGTTTTATTATAATCTATTTGTTACTTGCATTTCTTGGCCTTGCTGTGTTGTACAGTGCCCAAGGCCTCTGGGATTGGGTGCTAAGCAAATAAAATTATTACTACTTACTACTAGTGTCTTTCATGTCATGATAACATTGGGTTTGTAAGATGAAAAATAGAACATTGCTGATTGAAAAAGGCTTATAGAAAGATCCCATTTCTGATTGACATTAATGAGGTTTAAAATATTTTAATGCACAAACAACATATTATCCTTCTTTTGGTAATTTCATTCAGAGAGGTAAAATGTAATAGCAGGCAGGGGCTTTTAAAAAAAAACAGCAGTATTTTTAACCTTTTCTAATGGCCTGTACCTTCTGTGGTCTTGGAAATATAGTTATGCTTTCTGTCTTTGGCTACAAATTTGTTTTATTAGTTTATAAGATTTGTACATAGAGCATCTTCGTTTTAAAGCACTCTGAGTACATTGTGTTCCCAGTAGTTATTAATGTCTTGGTGAATCACATAATTATTTAACATTATGTTTCTGCATACTTTATTATGAAAGAGGGGTTTTACTTATGTTTGCTTAATCAATTGTTGATTTTCTGGCTCAGCGTGTTCTCTTTTCTAATAATCCAGCTCCATCTCAGCAGCCTCCTCCTACAGGGCGAGTTCTGGGTTCCACTGCAATTATCCTGTCTTGGAGGCCACCTGATTCCCCTAATACTAATAGGATTAAGTATAGATTGTACAGAGATGGCACAGAAATATACAACACGGAGGACACACATCCATTTGGTAAGATTATGTGTATAGCATTAAGATAAAACAAGATTTTCATTTCTGCATTTAAAATCTGTAGTTATATGCCCACCATCGACAACACAAAGACAGCAGGCACTCTTCGAATCCACAGATGAAACAGACAGCAGTTGTACCAGTACTCATGTTCTTTATTAGAATGGCAAAGCATCTAAAACTTATCACCAGCAGCACGGACAGGCTCCCTGTTTCCCTGTACACTACAGCTTTTTGAAGGGGCAGAGTCTGTTACAAATGTAACTTTCTTCAGTACTGTCAATTATTAACATAAATGAATATTCATGCCCTGTAGCTGCTGATTGAAGTGCTCCCAGGTAGTAATACTCTGTGCTGCATTTAAGAAGTAAGTAACATTTTGCTTGCTATATCCCGACTGTCTAGCTTCTGGAATCATTTATATTATTATGCAGGCATTAATTTGGGCCACATTTCCAGTCTTTTGTATTTACAATTTTACAGAGACTTCAGTCCCTGTTAGGAGATGTTGGCTGAACCGTTAATTATGGGATCTGTTTACCAGCGAAAAAAGTCCCATTGGGCAGCAACAGAACTCAGATGCACAATATTCCATGAAAATTAAACAATAATGCATGACAGGGTGTGCACTGTGGGATTTACCCATGCCTTGTGTGGTGAGACACGAGGCACAGCCGAGTGACTTTAACCACACAAGAAGTGGGTAAATCCAACTACTACACATTCCTGGAAGTGCGTTATTGCGATTATAAAATGAATCTATATAAACATTGAAAAACAATGAATTGGATTCAAGGAAAGTAAACATTTTATCAGTGGAATCTTTACCAGTTGTTTCCCGAAGGAGTTATGGTCATGTGACATGTTTTGACAAATGAGGTTAGAGGATTTTCATGACCCATTTTACTTTATGAATTTTAAGCCATTCCATTTCTTATAACTAAGGACATTTACATAAAAACAAGATTGCTGTTCCTTAGGAGTCCATGAGCTCTTGATACTTATTCCCCTAGCTGATCTCATCGTGATCCCCTGCCTGTGACATCACAGTCTGATGCTGTGGAAATTACTGAATGTCAGAAATTGAGGCTTATGACTTGAGGTAGTGAATAAACACTGGAGAAGGTGAGTTCTAAGGGGCAATAATCCTGTTTACATGTAAAAGTCTATCACAAGCAAAAACACAATGGCTTGAAGTGCAAATGTTTTTGGAATATGTAATTTTGTCCTGCTGATGTTGCCATATTTTTTTTCTGGTGTTCGTTCTTTAAACCATGATATTTAGGAGCCTTTATATGTTACAATTGTAAGGAACTGTGATACAACATAAGGTATTATAGTAAGTCATTCTTAAGTTCAGAAGAAACTGCCAGTAAATTGAGTTTAGGTTGTGCATTTCCCAGGGTGTTTTCTGTACAACACAAAAATGTTATAGATAGGGTACATTTTCAAGCTTGTTCCTGATTTTGTTTTTAATTATTTAAGTGGAGCAGTGCCAGAAGATGCATTCCATCTTCCAATACTGCATCAAAAATTATTTTGACTAATTGGTTTATAAAAGTATAAGTCTTGCTAAGACTTGCAATACTGTCTCCCTCCTAACAAACAAATACATTTAAGTAAAAATGTGGGAGCAGGTCTGATCTGACCTGTCAGTCAACTGGTTCTGCTCCTGTCTGTTTGACAGGTACTAGTTGGTTCCAGTAGGGGCTGCCCCTTTCCCCTTTCAATTCAGATGACCTCAGCGCTCGAACCTGGGGCCCATTCAGTAAGCCATCTATGTATTCTGTTCTCTATATATGTATCTGATTTATTTAAATGCAGTTCTCCTTGAAGCGCATGCTATGCGGAAGTAGCTCATTTGCAGATGTGTCCTGAGGACAGGGGTACAGGGGACAACAAAAAGCAGTTAAACAGTAGTCCTCTGGGAACAATGTAAATAATGTAGTACTATGAAGTGCAGCAGGCAGAAATAACTGACAAGTACCATGTGAGTGAGCAGGAAAGACAGAAGACTTTAACTAGAAACACAGAAACACAGAGTTTGTCAGCAGAAAAGGACCAGTAGGCCCATGCAGTCTGCCCTATTTTTCCCTGCCTATTCCAACACCTTCACCCTATTTGGTCATGGGTGTCCATCCTGCCTCCCTTTCCTCTGCCTATTATAGCTGTGTGCCTATCCCACGTGTAACCCCCAACCGGACCCTTATTTAACCAGTAGGCACACCTCCCATAGTCTAGGGGAAAAGAGAGGGATGGGGGTTCCATTGATTTGCCACCATTAGACAAGGTGGGATATGCCAGATAGAGTAGGCATTATAAAAAAAAACACAAACCAAGTGTGGCTACTACCTGGGACACACCTGGTGGGACCAATACCATGGCCACAACCAGGTCACAGGGAGAAAACGTTTGCTCAAGGCTGTGCTAGGTTTGCACTTCTGGACAGGTGTACTCAAGTAACTCCACACATGTGAAGCAATAACATAAATGTCCAAACCAGGTTGGGATTCTAGAGTGTGGCTTTATTCCATAACACTGTAGGAACAACACAAAGCGAAGATGAACCCCCCAAGGGTTACACACACTGTAAATGCAGAGATCTGAGGTACAGAACACCAAATTCCCATATTGCATAGGATGATTGTAGGACTTGTGAACTAGCCACCTGTAGAACACACACTTTCTTCCAGGAAATGGCACACGTGGGCCAGTACCTGGTCACTTCCCATATGACATAGGATAAGGTGTGGCACACAGACCACAAAAGAGCACTACAGGCTCCAAACTTGCAGAACCCACATACAAGGGATAAACTGGAGAAAACCACTCACTGGGGTGGAACTGGAGAAGACCCACTCACTGGGGGTAGAACTTTCTTCAGGCACTGGCCACATGCATTGACAGAAAAGAACAAAAGTGTCCTTCAGAAACCGGAGTGCTAAACTGGTCACTCCAGATGGGGGGGGGTCTCCCACCTTTTGTTTCCAAGTTTATACTTGGCCATCCCTCTAGTAAATACACCTCACACTGTACCAAAATTGAAGATGCTCAATAGAAATGTATTTCACACATAACATTCTCACAGGACACCACAGGGGTGTCAAAGGTAAAAGTTCTGTTCACTTGGACAGTCACATACTGGACTCCACAGAGGACAGCCAACTTTTAAAACTGTTTTAGGTGACAGGGTCCCTTTGTCAGAGAATTCACCCAAGAAAATGCGGGTACCCCTGGGAAGTTTCACACAAAACAAAAGTACTCACAGGAGATGTCACACAAGGCAGCTTCACCAAATGTCCTGGTAGGATCAAGGGGATTGCCCCTAACATCCTGGCAGCCTGCTCCATCCCTCCTGGGATGAAACAATGGAAATCCCTTGGAGTTGGTTTCCATCATTTCACACAAGCTGGAAGATTTCTAGAGTGAGAAAGAAAACAACACTGCAGCTCTATTATTATATCAGAGTTGCTGCTGGACCTGCAACTACACTCTGCAGACTCCAGCCACCAACTGACTACAGAATTATATCTCCCTCTCTCACAACAGCTGACTGTGGCTTATGCTGCTGCGAGAGTTCTAAGTGACATCACCCCTCCAGTTCTCAGCTGAGACTGACAACACAGAGAGAGAGAGACAGAGTGAAATCCATTTACTGGAAAATCACTAGCTGCCTTCCCTGCCTACCACTAATTCTAATGGGATTCTTGTAACCCCTGGGAACAAGGGGGTTACACCTGCATACTTGAAGCTCCTCACTGTTTTCGCCCCATCACCTCTTCTTGCAGGCTGTTCCAGACATCCACCATGCTTTCTGTGAAGAAGTATTTCCTCATCCCTCTTAAACTGCCCCCTTCTAGCTTCATTGCGTGCCCCCATGTTCAGGTGAGTTTAACCTCTGAAAGACTCCTCACCTGCACCTTGTTCATCCCTGTGAGCTACTTATACAGCAGGGCCAGTAAGGATGCAACGCAGTAATTCTGCAGTATCACAAAATGCTGCAGCATACTACAGGAAACAGTTTAATTCAGTGGCAGTCAAGTCCTTTTTTACTGCAGTATTTTGTGACGTCATTCCTTGCAAGTTACTGCAGTGCACCATGGATGGCTCTGCTTTAGGTCTCAATCATATTCTCTCTTGCTGTCCTTTCCTCCATGGAGTACATGCTGAGATCCCATAGTTTCTCCTTGTATGGCCTCCTGTGCAACCCCTGCACGATTTTGGTAGCCCTCCTCTGGACCGCTTCCACCACGTCAATGTCCTTTCGGAGGTTTGGCCACCAGAAGTGGACACAGTACTCTAGATGAGTTCTCTCTAGTGAACGATACAGTGGCAACACCATCTCCCTTCTCCTGCTAGAAATTCCCCTCCCTACATGCTTCAGCATCCCACTACCCTTGCCTACTGCCTTGTTATGCTGCCCTGCCACCTTGAGATCATCAGATATGATTACCCCAAGGTCCCTTTCTTGCTTGGTGACTGTAAGTATCTTCCCCCATCTTATACATAGCTCCCGAGTTTCCCCTTGGCATTGAAACCCAGATGCCACTCCCTAGACCACTCCTCTAGTTTCCACAGATCTCTTTGCATTCTCTCCACCCCTTCCTGAGTGTTCACCCAGTTATAGATTTTTGTCATCCGCAAAGAGATACACCTTTCCTTCCAATTCCTCAACAGTGTCACTTATGAAGATATTGAAAAGGACTAGTCCCAGTACTGATCTGTGTGACACCCTGCTAGTCACTTTCCTGTCCCCCAAGTATCTGCTATTTACTGCCACTCTCTGCCTCCTGTCTTTCAACCAGTTTGATTCCCAGTTTACTACTTTCTCCCCAACCCCCAGGCTGCTTACTTTCTTTACTAGCCTCCTGTGTAGCACAGTGTCAAAGGCCTAACTGAAATCCAGTTAGACCAGAGCCACTGCCCTCCCTCATCCACCTCCCTTGTCACCCAGTCACAGAAATCTATGAGATTTGTTTGGCTTGACCTCCCCCTGTGAAACCATGTTGCCAGTGGTTCTGCAGCCTATTTGCCTCCAGGTACTCAATTAGCCTCTCATTCAGCAGCTTTTCTATTAATTTCCCCACCACTGATGTGAGACTGACTGGCCTGTAGTTGCTAGTCTCCTCCCTGCTGCCGCTCTTGTGCAGAGGGACTACTTCAGCCCTCCTCCAGTTAGTTGAAACTGCCTCCATCTCCAATGAGAAGATGAATAGTGTTGCCAGAGGGGTGGCTAGTATTGTACTCAGTTCTTTTAGAATCCTTGGGTGAATCCCATCCAGTCCCAATGCCTTGTTCTCCATTAGGGTTTCCAATCCCTTTTGGCCTCTCTCCTCTGAAAATGAACTTGTTTCCACTCCCCATGATGCATGCTGATACGTTTTGGTCTGTCCGCCTCCCCACACACAATACAGTAAAAAACTGCAGCAGTCAAGCAGGTCTACTTGTAGTTTATTGAAGTTTTAAAATGTCTCTGTGCCTGTATAGGGCTTGTTGTCAGAAACCTATGCTGCTGTAGCACCACCCTAACATATCCACATGGTGTATGCACTGCACACAGTTTAAAGGTAAAGGTAAGCAAAAACTGAACTCCAGAGCAAAAACTTACAAATTTGATGTACAGCAGCTGCAGAAATGATTTATTAATAAAGATAGCTAGAGGAACAACATGCCCTGGCATTTCGAGCACACACTGGTCTTCATTAGGGAGCATGAACCTTATTACAGATCACGGGTTGTAAGTCCCCAATTTAAAGGAATCTCAATTAACATCATTGCAGTATATACAATATAAATGTGAAGAATCACAGTGTAGTAGATATGTGGAGATGAAGGAGTAATGGGGTAATAGAGGAAAGTGAGGTGATGAGGTAGTGGAGGAAAGTTAGCTGGAGCGGAGAGGAGTTGGGTGACAGGGGGTTGTAGTGTACGGGTGGAGGTGGGAGAAGAAAATTATAGGAGGGGGTGTTAGGGGACAGGGAGAGAGGTGTTTTGATGGAAAGGAGAGGGGGAAGAGTGGAAAATCAGAAAAGAGGAAAAGAGGAGTTGTGAAAGTAAGCAAAGGGGTGAAGGGGTATGGGGAGGGGGGACCTCCTTTAACCCCCAAACCTCCCCCTGCCATTTCCCCCTATATTCCCTCTCTATCTCGTTCTACCATAACTTTCCATTGTTTTTTTATCTTTGACCCTTTTTATTCTTTCCCCCACTTTTAACCCTCCATTCTTCTACTCCTGGTCCTCCTTCCCACTCCAGAACCCCTTCCTTACCTTCACAATTCCCCTTCTCCTTTTTTCTCCACCCCCACCTCTGACCTGCATACATTACAACCCCCACTCTCCACCCCACCCCACCTTCCTCCACTACCACCTCATTACCAGAGGAGGGCAACTAAAATGGTGCAGGGTCTGCAAGAGAAGCCGTGTGAGGAGAGACTAAAGGAGCTTAATATGTATACCCTTGAGGAAAGAAGGGAGAGGGGGGACATGATAGAAACTTTTAAGTACCTCAGTGGAATCAACAAAGTCCAAGAGGGTAGCATCTTTCAGAAAAAGAGACATGCAAGAACAAGGGGCACAATTTAAAGATAGAGGGGGTGGTTCAGGGCAATGTGAGGAAGTATTTTTTCACAGAGAGAGTAGTGGATGCATGGAACAGCCTTCCTGAGGAGGCTGTGGGGTCTAAAACTGTGGGAGAATTCAAGAATGCATGGGACAGACATAAGGCAATTCTTGTGGGGGGCAGGAAGAAATAGGCTGTTGGTTAACTAGGATCTGTGGCCTATCCTGTAGGTAGGGAAATGGGCAGACTAGGTGGGCCAAGCGGTCCCTATCTGCCATCAAAGTCTATGTTTCTATGTTTCCCTCACCTCCACCTACTGTATCTACTACATTATGGATTTTCACCTTTATATTTTATATACTGCAAATAAATTGATTGTGAGAGGGTCCTTTACATTGGGGACTTATAATCTGTGAGATGTAACAAGGGTCACACTCCCTGACGAAGACCAGTGTGTGGTGGAAGTGCCAAGACATGTTGTTCCTATGGCTATCTGTACTAATAAATTTTTTCTATAGCTGAAATATATATAATTTGTAAGTTTTTTGCTCTGAAATGCAGTTTTTGCTTACCATGGTACAGTATTTTGTGGGGCTGGCCCCCTCATACTGCACCGCCTGTTATCTGGACATGCTTCTTTTATTCTCTGTACACAATTGAAAGGTGGCCTGGGAGGGGTGGCTATTAGGTTTTACTGGAAGCTGCAGTCTTTGTTAAAGTGTGACACTAATTGCAAAATAATAATTCCAAATACCACAACAAAGATTTGAATGATGACTGGAAAAGGGTGGGGGTGGTTTGAGGTAGGAGCCATCATTTAGCTCCAGATATCAGAGCAGACTGGATGAACTCCAAGTCCTTTTCTGCCCTTACCTTACTTTGTTCCTATGAATGCACTGCTGCTACAAAACAGTATGGTGAACACATGGAAGCAGGTGTTAAAAAGGAAGTGAGCACCGCCTCATTAAGAACATACCTTACTCTTTATTCTAGATACGTGAAAAGTAATGCAGCCTCTGATAATACCAACCATACTGCCTGGGACAAGTTGACTTTAACACATCCAGTGGTTGTGTTTGGTGCAGACAATGCAGTTGACATTATAAAATATATTTATATCTCAAATAAAGACCATGGAACCTTAATGTTTTCCTCTTGCCATCTAGGCAGATGTAGCATTCTATAAATATTTGTAATCCTTGTTTAATGGGAAGTGATACCAGTTTTGTTTAATGGGAAGTGATACCAGTTTATAAAATGGGCAATGAAAATCCTGTAACCTTATTGGTCGAAACATGTCACATGACCTTTGATTATTTTCTGACAACCATACAGCTCACTTGAACCACACATTTTTTTTATCAAACAAAAGCCCATTTAATAAGTGAGGTAGCACTCTTCAAGATGTATGGTCATAACAAAATAATGTACTTCTTGGGTGGTTGCAGTACTTAGCTACATTCAACAATCAAGGCCCTACACAGTCTGGCCTTAAGTTACCTCAAAAACCTGTTGTTGTCTTACACACCCACTCACCTCCTCTACTGCACAGATATGTGCCTGTTGCAGGTCCCTCATTCTCATCTGAAGCAATCAGAGGACAGTGCCTTTGGAGTTGCCATCTCTTTGCTCTGAAATGCTGTTCCAGAAGTGTTATGATCGGCCCAAACAGTGGACGCTTTTAAGAAGCTGTTAGAAACCTTTTTATTTGCATTGGCCTACCCTGACTAGATCAGTTTTAAATAGTGATGTGCTTATATGTATTGTATATTGTTTGCTCTCATTCTTTATTTATTGTTTTATATTTATTGTTGAAAGGCACTCTGAGACACATGGAAAGGATCAATCAAACAAAAAATGACAGCACCACCCACTGCAGATCAAGCAAAATAGACCCACTTACAAAATTCAAAACAGACTAAAAAGCATGTTTAAGAGTTCATTTATTCAGTATATTCATAAGTTAAAAAAACAGCCATAAAGCACCATTTACCCTCTAAAATGAGAGCTCACAGTGACACCCACCAACCTCCTACTGGTTTCGCTTCAGAGCATCATCAGGGAGTGTTCAAACAGGTAATGCACTCTTCTTTTAAAGGCAAATTTTAAAGTAACAGTACACAGAACATTATACCTAACCCTAGAGTGACATACACCTATAGTAAAGTGTATATACCATAAATCATACAAAAAATGTAAAATGACTGAACAACAGACACACTACAAGTGCAGGTGAGCACAATATTATATAATAGACATACATATCATATTTAAAACCGTTGACACACCTAGAGCCAAAATATAGCATATATGCATATAAATGTGCACATGCACACATAAATATATGTGCATGCACAAGCCTGTTAATGCATATTGTAAATACCTCAAGCACAGTCTCAGAAGCTTCCATGAATAGATTAAATCAAGTAAATCATGTACCATTGGATACACCTCAGATTAAGGTCTGTGCACCCCAGAACAACAACAACAAAAAAATAATAAACACATGGAAAGGATGCCAAAAAAAACATTGCCTTGCTGTTGCCTACACCTCATGCCCATCAACCACTGAAGGTGTGCATTATTCCCTTATAAGTGTATACCATGGAATGTGTTTTTCCTTACAGAACTTTATGAACCACGGCACTATAGAGAGATAACCACCAATGGTGGAAAAATCTGGGAACCTGAGGCCAAGGAAGCTACTTGTCCATCTCAGGCATACAGATTCTGCTACCCATGCACTTCCTCCTGAATCGTATATTGTACTCTGTAAGACGGTGCAAATTTAATTTCTCTAGCAAAATTACTGCAAAATAGTGACCTTACAGCAGTGAAATGCCATGTAAACTATTGAAAAGTGTTTACATTTAAAAGTGCAGAACTTGCAGCGCCCCCCCCCCTCCCATAGCAAAATTGCAGGAATAGCAAGCTGCAGGTTTCTACACTTCAGGCATGGGACTTGCAGATTTAATAGTGATTATCTGAAGTATAACTCTACAAGTTCCATACTGGGTAGTTTTTATTGCAGGCATTTTGTTCTAACTATGGGACATGCAGTTTTTCAGAGACTTGCAGGAATTAAATTACACAACTTACATACTTAAAATTGTTCCACCGACTTTGCAAATTTTCAGGATTTTTGTGGTCACATTTGGTGAATTTTACAAATCCGAAAGCCGCAAAATTTGTTCAGCCCTAGTACCCAATTACTCTCAATGAGGAACTGATCCACCATTTTTTTAGGGAGCTTAATCCGTAGCTGCCCCCTCTCTGTGCGAAAAAATACTCCCGCCCATTACTTTTAATTTTATCTACCCTTAAGAGCAGGGTATCCCATCTCATATTTCTTAAGACGGTCTTCTATCAGGCAAAGTAAACAGAAAATATACTTTAGAAATGTAAAGTAACAACTGGACACCTTCAAAGCAAGTAATATATTTCAAATCTGTTACAGCAATTGAGGGTGTACTAGCTCTTCAAGCAGTAAAAAGCTTATTGAGGTCCAAGCAGATGCAGCAGGGTTTAAATTACTACATTAAATAATTATCTGTTCTTTGTATTTTTACTGTAGCTGTCCAAAACTTCAATGATACAAGTCTGTCTCCGTACACAATGTACTCCTATTACATTGGTGCAAGCAACGTTCATGGATCTACAAGCAGTGCAACAGTGGTTTACAGAACAAATGCTGGCAGACCTGCAGGAAGCATTCACTTAAACCATCTCAGTCCAACTGGACCACGCTCGGCTTCATTCAGCTGGACAACACCATCCAATTCTTCAGGCCCTTTAGAGAGATACGTTGTAACAGCCACTTCCATAACTTACCCTCAGGCTCAAGTCTATTATGAAGGCTTGCAAACATCGATAACTATCTACAGCTTGACTCCTTTTACAAAGTATAACTTTTCAGTTCAGGCATGTACTAGTGGTGGCTGCATAGAAAGCCTACCAGTAGCAGTGGTAACAGCACAGGCCCCTCCTGAAGATCAACCTCCTCCAGTGATCACCAGTGTTACTTCCTCGGAACTTTACATAACATGGTCTCTGCCTTCCAAAGCCAATGGTAAGGACTAACTAATATAACTTTTTAATCAATTTATTAATAACACACAACAGTGTGTCAGTTGCGCTGTAATAAACCCTCACCTCTAGGTGTGTTGTGAGGTACAAGGTACAGCTGAATGCCTTCAGCTACCTGGGCATGGGTTATTGCAGCACATGTATGCACAGCCAGTGATTATCCTCAGGTAATCCAGCCCCTCCTTTAACAGAGAACAATCCTCTTTGTAACCAGTTATAGAAACATAGAAATATAGAATCATATATATTGATATCAGATATGGACCATTTGGCCCACTTAGTCTGCCCATTTTCCCTACCTATTATAACACCGCAGACCCTACTTGATCTCCGGCTTACCCCCACCCCCTTCCCTACCTCTAAGGTTACCTTATGCCTATCCCATGCATTCTTGAAGCTTGCTACAGTTTTTGCCCCAGCCATCTCTGCTGGGAGGTTGTTCCAGGCATCCACCACTCTTTTTGTGAAGAAGTACTTCCTCACATCTCCCCTGAGTCTCCCTCCTCTAGCTTCATAGCATGTCCCCTTGTTCTTGATCATCTTTTTTTCTGAAAAAGACTTCCCTCTTGAACTTTATACCTGTTAGGTATTTGAATGTTTCTATCATACCCCCCTTCCTCCATGATTTACATATTGAGGTCCTTTAGTCTCTCCTCATAGAGCTTGTGATGCAGACCCTGAACCATTTTGGTTTCCTCCTCTGGACTGCCTCTACCCTGTTTATGTCCTTCTGGAGATGTGGTCTCCAGAACTGGATGCAGTATTCTAGGTGAGGTCTTGCCAGTGATCTATACAGCGGTAACACCACTTCTCTCTTTCTGCTGGTGATACCCCTCCCTATGCACCCTAGCATCCAGCTAGCTCTCCCCACTACATTGTCACACTGTCTGGCCACCTTTAGGTCCTCAGATATAAACTTCTAGGTCATTTTTCTGTTTGGTGGTGGTTAATACAACCCCCCCCCCCCCCCCCCCATTTTGTACTCTGTCCCTGGGTTTCTGTGCCCTAAGTGCATGATTTTGCACTTCTTCACACTGAAACCTAGCTACCACACCGTTGACCATACCTCTGTTTTTTCTAGATCACTATTCATTTTTTTCCACACACCCCCGGAGTGTCTACCCTATTACAGATTTGTTTTTTATTTTCTCTTTGTGCCCCCTTCTCACCTTGGATGCCGCTCTCTTCTGGGGATCTGATGCTCGTTCTACCCTCCCCCAGTACCTCTTGGGAGCCATCAGGAACAACCCCATGCTGCCTTGGCCTACACCCCCGGGAGGGGAGGAGGGGGACCCTGGGACTTTTCCACCTCCAGTCCATTAGAGTGTGTTTCGGTCGGTCTGAGCGGTGTCCCACAGGAGTCGGGTTATGGTGATTGGGGGGCTAGAGCCCCATCTACGCTGGCATCCAACGGTCCATTTTCCTTGTTTGCTGGTGCCATCCCCATGGACGTCGGCATGCACAGGGAACCTAGGGAAGGAGCACATTGTGATGCACTGACACTCCGACTCCCGGCCAGTGTCCTTCCCTCCCTTGCAGACTGTCCTGCTGCACCACCACCCGTGGTCACCCAGGTGGCGGTAGAGTAGCAGAGCAGGCAACCCATCCTCCCCTGGAGAAGGAGAGTGGTCTATCGGTGCTCAATCCTCCTCCCCCGGCCAACCCTCTAGTCACCCGAATCTGTTCCTGAACCTGGGTCGCTGGCTCCACGAGCAGTAACCCTACCACTGTACCAGTGGTTTGGCCCCTCATTACAGATTTTAGTGTCATCTATAAATAGGCACACCTTTCCTTCTAGCCCCTCTGAAATATCGCTAATGAAGATATTGAAGAGGAACGTTCCCAGTACTGATCCCTGTGGCATACCTCTTGTCACCCTCTCTTCTCGAAGTGAACTCTTTTTACCATCACCCTCTGTCTCCTGTCCCCCAACCAATTTCTCACCCAGTTTAGCACCTTAGGACCCACTCCTAGGCTTCCTGGCTTCTTTACAAGTCTCCTATGTGTAACGATGTTGAATGCCTTACTGAAATCTAGATAGGCCACATCGACTGTTCCACTCTGCTACAATTCCCTGGTCATCCAGTTAAAGAAATTTATCATATTTGTTTGACATGATCTCTCCCCAGCAAATCCATGATGCCTCAAGTCCTGAAGGCCATTGGACTCCAGATGTTCCACAATCCTCCGTTTTTTTCCCCACCACCAAAGCCAGGCTGACTGGCCTGTAGTTGCCAGCCTCCTCTTTGCTTCCATTTTTGTGAAGTGGGGACTACATCTGCCCTCAAGACTCCCATCTTCAGTGAGTGGTTGAACAGGGTTGTCAGAGGTGCTGTCAGCACCTCCCTGAGCTTCCTCAATATCCTAGGATGCACCCCATCTAGCCTCATTACCTTGTCCACTTTCAGATTTGTGAGTTCCCTTAGAACCCTCTCCTCTGTAAATGGACTAGGGTCTACTTCCCTTCCTTCCTTCTATGCTCCTGGTCCTTATCAATAGTCCCTCTTCTTTCTCTTTGAACACTGAACAAAAGTACTTGTTCAAGATGTCCACTTTTTCCTGGTCCCCCTCCACACACTCCCCTCCTTTCTTCTTAAGCCTTACTATCCCTCTCCTGGTCTTTCTCTTTTTGCTTACATACCTGAAAAATACCTTGTCCCCTTTTTGCACTGCCTGGGCTACTTTCTGTTACATTTGCACCTTTGCACTCCTAATTGCTTTCCCTGCCTCCCTCTATTTCTCTTGATACACCTCTCTATCATCCTGTCAGTCTCTGTCTCCTTATACCTCCTGAATGCTAACTATTTTGCCCTTACCTTCCTGGCCACCTCCTTTGAGAACCATTGCGGTCTCTTTTTCCTGCTGTTTTGCCTAACTTGTCTGACGCATAGGTTTGTTTTGATTTGGTCACTGTTCTGCCACTCCCCCCAAGTCCTCCCCCCAACCAGGGCATTGTCCCATCTTTTTAAAATCAGCTCTCCTGAAGTCCAGGA
This sequence comes from Neoceratodus forsteri, assembly GCA_016271365.2. Classification (NCBI taxonomy): domain Eukaryota; kingdom Metazoa; phylum Chordata; order Ceratodontiformes; family Ceratodontidae; genus Neoceratodus; species Neoceratodus forsteri. Next base: position 1,178,191,934 of record CM057450.1, on the reverse strand, counting down.
CCCTCGCCTTTGTGTGGTTCAAGTCTGCTGCAGTACTTACATTGAACCACACTGTACGTTGATCACTGGTTCCCAGGTGACCACCCACTTTGACTTCTGCAACACTATCCCCAATGGTGAGTACAAGGTTCAGTACTGTCCCTTCATGAGTGAGCTCTTTTACTAGTTGCCTGAGGAATGCCTCCTGCAGGGAGTCCAGGATGTCTCTGCTCCTAACTGAAGTGCCAACTGCGATGCTCCAATCTACATTCGGCAAATTAATGTCCCCCACCAGCAGCACCTCTCCCTTGTTTGCCATCTTCTGGATGACTTCCACTAGAACTTTAGCCAACCCCCCCATGTTGGAGGTCTGTAGATCCCACCAGTGTAAATAGCTGCTCCCTTCCCTGTTTCTAGGGTGACCCACAGCACCTCCACTCCTTCCTGATTTTCCCTGTATCTCAGTAGCCTTTATGCTATCCCTCAAATAAAGAGCCACTCCTCTCCCCCTTTCTTTCCCACCCTGTCCTTTCTGAACTGAGTGTAGCCTGGCATGGTTATATCCCAGTTAGAGATGCAGCAAATTAAATTGCAGCTGGTGAGTGCCTTAAAATCGGCAATTTAAGCAGGTGAAAATTTTACGTCAATGCAGCAACATTTTGCCCACAGGTTTCACCGTCACCACCTGACTCCACAAGTCTAATTGAACCACCCATCCTGCCACACAAGCACCCTGCACCACCTGATTTGTTTTGGTCAAACAAAATCTTGATTCTCTGGTGTCTATGGTCCTCATCCATCATGACTATATCATAACAGCACTTCCGTTCCCTTTACTTCGTTTGTTTTTATAAAATTACCTCCACTTCGTGTTCAGGACCTCTCTCCTATCGTTATTCAGCATCCACCAGCCTTCCTTCCCAGTAATCGATCAGGTTGGCCAGCCCTCTGATTTTCATTATCGGGTAGCTCGACTGAGCACTTACTGAGGCTTGAATGAATGAGACCAATGAGCGCACATACACCATTCAGTCTCATTCATTCAAGTGCTCAGTGGCGCCAGTTGGGCTGCCGCCATGGAGGTGAGTGGAGGGACATGCCATGGCCCTATTGTTACTGGGGGAGCTAGGTGGGCAGATATCTATTGATGGGTGGGGGGTCCACTAGACACCAGGAGTGGAGGGCTATTTTTATTTTTTTTTTATAAAAGATGGAGGTGGTATGGTAACTTGGGAGGGTACTTATTTATATTGTAATAGCCAGTGATGGTTGGGGGACCACTAGACACCAGAGAGTGGAGAGTATTTTTTTTTTTAACAAAACAAATTGGGGATTGCAGTGTAACTTTGGGGGGAGTTCTATTTAATCTTATTATGGCCAGTGATGACTGGGGGAACTACTGACACCAGGAGAATTTTGGTCAGTGGGCAGTGACATAACATTTCACTGTGGAGGTGAAATTACTCACAGGTGGTGAAATTTTCGCAGGTGCTGAAATTTCACCTCATGGGTGCTGAAATTTTTACCATAAGCTAAATTCTCGCTGCTTTGGGGGTAAAATTGTAACTAACTACGGTGAAATTTCGATTTCACCCAGCAAATATTTCATGGAATGTGCAGATTATGCAAAATATTTCGCTGGGCGAAATTTTCCAGTTTCGCACATCCCTAATCCCAGTCATGGTTCTCATTGCACTATGACTTGATAATGGTGACAAGGTCCAGGTCAGACTCTGCCATAATTGCCTCTAGGTCTGGGATTTTGTTTCTCAGACTTTGAGCATTTGCACACATGGCCTTCCATAATGTGCTACCACCCTGTTTGTCATCATCCCCTGTCCCCTTTTGCTTTCTTATCTTACCCCTTCTTGTCTCAGTGTCATCTTTCTTCCCTTCTGCCACTTTGTTTCTTTTTTTGTTGGGCACCCTTGGGGATTTCTTTCCATTAAGTCTCACCCTACTGCCTACATCAGTTTGAACCAGGCACCAGTTTGCTGCAACAAAGCACTAAGAACTCTAAGACTTGTCCTGCTCACCCACCAAATGTTATTAAGAAAGAAAGTTTTATTCTCAATATTTTCCAGTCGCAATATTCTTTCATGGGGAATTCACCACTTCTTCAGAGAGTGGTCCTATCGGTGTCTTTCTTAATGAATTTCTGAAAGGTTTAATCTCTTCTTGTGTACCATATCCTTGTCTGGATAAATACTGCTCCATTTTACAGTTGGCCTTATGTGCTGCATGGATTTCATGTCACAGTTTCATAGAAATGGACCGTCTCCTCTACCTCAAGCTTTCAAGCACATCACACAAACTCTGGAATGTGTTATTGCTATTAGAAAATGTGTATTAGAATTAGAAAAAAAACAGAAAAATTCAAAGTGTTTTTAAAGTTGAACATGAAACTGTTTTTAGTTGCTCCACATATCAGGTATAGGATTTGATGATATAATTTTGCTGACTGCCAGAATGAAGTGCCAAGGTGGGTTGTGCTGATGCATTTACATGAGTTAGAGAAGTGACTGGACACAGAGCAGGATTTTTTCAAGCTATTTTAAAATTTGTTATCGATTTCAAAGTGGTTAAAGGTTGCCTTAGGACTGGTCTGTAACATATTACTATAGTCAATTCCTACAGTAGGATAATTATTGCATAGGACTGAAAGCCAGTAAATCTTAGTTCAAATCTTCTTCAAACACAATGCAAGAAATTGGTAAGTAAGGTCAACTACATGGACGACAAGATAATTCACAATAATTGAATTATCCTGAGTGGATAAGTTAGAAAGCAACAAAGAAACAAGAGCTGCCATGCGCCAGCATCCTTGCACAGCTAATATGTGACATTATAAAGCTAGAGTTGTAGCTGTTTAGGGCCCAATGATCAAAGTGTTACCATGGTAGTTGTGATGCATGGAACACTACTACATACTGTTACTGTGCTTAAGTGGCATTTGACTTCCCACCTCAGTCTTCTCAAAGAAGTCCATTCCCATTTGCAGCAGTTCCTCTTATCTTACTTAACTCCTTCATCTAAAGCAGTTCCCTCCTTATTGCCATTGTCCAATGCCAGTCTCCTTAGCCTGAAAGATTTCTAGGGACAAATCCTTGGTGTCTAGTTGTGGTTCCCTCCCCACCAACACCTAGTAAACAATCTAGCTCAGTACCTCTGTTGTCAGATGTTTTCCAGTTTTGCTTTTCTTCAGGGGCTAAATACAATCCTCTTGTTACTGTACTTAGCCCTGTAAGCACAGCGGGACCAGCAAACAAAAGATCAGAGCTTATATAAACTCTATCATGCACTGCAGGATATTGAATCTCCCACTGCTGCATCAGTGCTCTGATGTCAGTTGCAGAGGATGCTGGGATCTGTGGTTACAGAAGTTGTTAGCATAGAAGTAAGCAAAATTAGTCTGATAAAATCTACTATACTTCAGTAAATACTGTATAAACCACAATGCTTTCACACACAAAGTGCACATTGGGACCAACCTTATACTTGAGTGTGAGGCCCTTGGGTGGTGACTGTTCCTCTTTAAGGTAGTCAGTCAATTCTGACCTAAATTGAGCAGTAGTTGGGGGTCCCTCTCACGCTAGACAGGATGGGTGTAGTCTCATTTTTAAAAGGATATACTACTGAGAGGTACAGATATAACTGCATAACATGGTAATTTAAGGTAAGATGTGATCTAGATTGATCCTATCAACCTCTCCACACACACATTGTATAAGCAGAGATGCATAATTATGCTGTGAAAACAATATATAAATCTGAAAGGATTAGTCTTTCACTTTAATTTTCTTCCATCAAAATTATATACGATATATTACATATTTTACCTCTGTAATCTTTACCCATAAAAGTCTTAGGATTGCTATTTTCCAAATTCTGATCAACTTTTCAGGAAGATATACCACTAATCTCTGGAACAAATGAAAGCAAGAAGGCATGGTTATTTATTTTAAGAACTCCTGTTCTTTTAGAAATTCCAATTTGGCAGCAAAATTTCATTTTTATTTAAATTATATTTAAAAAGTATCTCACCAGATAAATGCATTGAGTTTTAACACCTAATTGTCTAGATTAATTGGGATGGGTTTGTGAAGAGGTGAGTGGCAGTAAGCTGTAGTTTCAGGTTACGTAATGAACCATACAGCTGCTTGTCATGATACAAGCCACTAAGATAATGAACCTATTTTACTAGCCTTTCCATATGTTGTAGATACCAATTCTTAAGGTAGTCAGTCAGTGTAGATCTAAACTGAGCAATAGTTGGATCCTGTCTCATATCAGTCAGGAGAGATGTCCAGTCTGAAGGGACTATATATGAATAAGGTCTATAGCCTTGATTATTTCCACATTTTTGGAACCATGAGAGTTACACCGTGTCCCTTTATGTCTTGATTTGATTAGTAGTGAATAACATTTTCCTGCAAGTACTCTGGTGCCGAGCCTGAGACACACTTGAATAATAGAAACAGAACCATAGAAATTTGCCATCAGAAGAAGGCTTGTCATTCTAAAAGTCTGCCAGATAAGGAACCACATGCACCTTAGGGCTACATGTCAACCTTCCCCCATCACTGGTCACCCTTACCAGTCATTTTACCTAATCTCACCCCTCCTGAAGTTATCCATGGATTTTATACTGAGAACCTCCTCTGGAAGCTTGTTTCACCCCTCCAGTACCCTCGCCAAGAAATTGTATCTCTTGGCATCCATCCTGAATTTGCCTCCTGACAATTTGCAGCAATTCCCTCTCAAATTTACGTTATCAATGAGCCATACAAATTTACTGAGGTCCACCCTGTTGATACTCTTCAGGTATTTAAAGATCCTTATCATGTCTCCCCTCTCTTTCCTATATTCCAGTGAGTACACATTCAGGTTCTTCAGCCTTTGTTCATACAAGTTACCTCTGCTGCCCCTGAGTTGTCTTTGTGGCCCTTTGTGTACCCCCCTCCAACTGGTTTATATAATTCCTGTGGTAGGGGTTTCAGAACTGAACACAGTATTCAAGGTGCAACCTCACCAGGGCTATACACAGAGCTAGTATAACTTCTTTCGTTCTGCTTATGAACCCACTGCTTATGTAACCCAGGATCATGTTTACCTTACCCACTGCTTTAACGCATTGTGTGTAGAGGGCTTCAGGTACTTGCAGTTGCAATCCCAAGAACTTTTTTCTTCCTCCATCACTCTGACGGTCACCCCCCCCCAAACTCTACTTCACCCCTGAATTATTCCTACCCCACACACATGACCTTGCATTTCTTGGCAATGAACCTAGCTGCCAGATACTGAATCATCTCTCTAGGCTTTCCAGGTCCTCTGTCATGTCCTTGATCCCCTCTTATGTGTCAGTGATAATGAGCTGTAGCTGGAATATGCATGTTCTCACCATCTTTTAATACTGAATTTTATGTACTCAAATAAATGATCGTACTTTCCAGAACAGGTATTCTGGGTATTTGGTCTTGTGAATTTCCAAATATTTCTGGTTGCAGAATTCCCTTTGAGTTCTAGATTCTGTTTCAGCAGTGCTTCATTTACCACACCCTAGGTCAATCAAGAGTTCCATTTCAGCTACAGTCTGTTCTCCTTAGAACCTGAGACCCCCACATATTCATGGACCCTCCTTGGTGCTACAGCAATCATTTGCACGCAGGCTTTACATATGAAAGGGCATCATCAGCATGAAGAATAAGGCTTTGCTCTCCAACCACAACACTTACAATAAATTCTTATCTTTTTTTTTTACTTGACTCGCACATTAGGCAAGTGGTTCAATTGCTAAGGCTTAATTAGTGTGTATGTAAGACATCTCTGCCTTGTCCCTCTTGTCCATTTCAATTCCTGGGAGTACACTCTATTAACTTTTACCATGGCTGCAGGGCTGGTTTTTAATGACTTAATCCAACCTATAAAGTTGGTGAAAAAGTTCATTTCCTCCATAACTTTACATATGAACTTCCAGAATACCCTGTCAAAGATCTTTTCTATATCTGACCCATAAAATCGTTATTAATTTACATTCTGTTGTATGATAGGTATCTCGTTATATTATCATGCATATGTCTATCCATAATGATTCCTGACTGATCTGAATGAATAACCAGTGTCAGTAATATTTCTGTTCTAGTAGCCAGAATACTGTAGCTTTAAATAACTTTAGATTATGGAGGTGACTTTGTTATAGACAATACAGACTGCAGTACTGTAATTTATATTTTGTAAGTGTAAGCGGGTTGCCATGGATGTTGCAGTTACTGCTCCTGCCCTTGTGGGCTCAAATAAGGTTGAGGTGCCTGGGTTCATATTTCCCTTACTGGGGGATTTGTGTCTAGATATTTTTATATTTGTATCATGCCTCCAGTCACAGATTAGTTTGAGTGGGCCTGGTGTCAGAGCGGTACAATCCTCTGGGATGCAGTACCTCCACACCTTTTTTTTTTGTTGTTGACCGGGTAAGTGCATTAGACAAATTCTGCCTATTTTCAGGCACGACCTGGGGCCGGGGGATACAGATGAATGCCAACTGACCTTGAAACAGATTAAGCTGTTGGTGGTATTTTTAGTGAATGAGGGAAATTTGGTCAGGACACCGGGGAAATTCCCCTACTGTTTTCGAGAAGTGCCATGGGATCTTTAACATCCACCTGAGCTACCACCAATCCAGGCAGATGGGACCTCGGTTTAACATCTCATCTGAAAGACCTCCCCACAGTGTCCCCCTCACGCATGGAAAATAACAGTGCAACCTTAAAATTAACTCAAATGCAATTATGACTTGCTAATAATATGTTCCTGAGACAAAATGTAAAATAATAACAAAATGTTAATTGGGGAATACTCACAAGGGATAGGAGAACACAAAGCAAAACTTGTTTTGGTATAACTCATGAACTAAAAATGCAGGGCCGAAGTTATGTGTTTGAGGCTCAGCCTATCAAATACATTTTAAAACAGCACTAATAACACTTTAAACAGCAGTAGTGCCCACCACCTCCAGACCATGCAGATACTGTTGCAGTGCAAATACAGTGACTGTAACCTTTTGAATTACCAGCCCACCTGTACTGGGTGGCACTGCCCACTTCTTACTGGTACCAGTTTAAACCCCATTAAACATTATGGAAGCTCCCTGTGCTTCACTGTGTACCTAGCCAGAGAAATGATGTAGGCCCATAGAAGTTGCAGCTGGTTGGCTTGTGGTGGTGCACTTTAAAACAGAATATACACTTTTAAATCCAAAAAGTTGCTAACTTGGCAAACCTCAAAGGAGGTATTTATAGATTCAGGTTTGATGTCCCAAACTGTGACTTTGGTGGCAAACTTTATATAAAATCCCAGTTGAGAGGGTTCTGTGTTACCAGCTTCCCTGACATCGTAGGCTCTTCTTCCTACTTCTCTGCAGGTGCAGGTCCCTTCAAGCACTTGATCAGTTGTTTGGATGGGAGGATCAACTTGAGGATGCAGGTCTCATTTGCCTCTGGGCTGGAATCAGGCTTTTAGCTCTGGCATTCAACTGGGCCTCTCTGGCTCCTCTCTCCTTCTCCTCTGCAGGACAGATCAATCTTGGAATAAGGGGATACATGCTACACAAACACATCTAGGCTCCTGGACCCTAGTCTGGCATGCAAGCAATGCTTAGCAGTAACACTGACTGGCCATCTCCCTAACAGTCTGCAGTCTTGATGCAGGCTTTCAAACAGCAGTACTCACACACAGTCGCATGTCACAGTGCATACTAGCAGCTGTGGCACAACTATTGGATCAGCATGCTTTTACCACCTTTCACTGGAAAACAGTAACAGTCTCTTTCTCCAACAAAGTGCTGTTCTGACACAGTCCACTAACACACATTATCTATCGCACCTTTTTACAGCACTCCGAGTCTCAACACATGGGTTATCAAGTGCTCTTCTCACAGGCTGATGCACAAAAAGGATCCCAAATTCGAACTCTGATCCTTCTCCTCCCTTGTATCTGTCTCCTCCCTCGTAGCTCCCAGAATCCTCAGTTTGTTTTGTGTATCATCTCAGGCTGGTCACATTTGTTTTTGGCTCTGTGCCAAACTAAGCTAGGTAAGGATTTAAACTCCCTTTCTGTGTGTTGCAGTTGCTAGACTTCTCACTTAATTTAAATTACAACTGTCTACTGTAGGTTTACAATGCCCTATATTATCAGCCAGTGCTGTAATCCTTTGTTATCTGTTGTAGTTTAGCCTACATTATGTTGTTGCATCAGGGCTAGTATAAGTATTGCTGTGGTTTTTTTGTGTACCTTGTTTTTGACTACTTTGTGATTAATTAGGATCTGTTTCTAGTGCAGAACTGCTGAGCCCTGAACCCCCTCGGTTTATCTGTTCAACTGAGGAGGGGGATAGAGACCAATTCCCTAGGCATAATTCAGATCCTCAGAACACCCCCTCAGCTTATTTCATTCAGCCGAGGTGGCAGTGTCTCTAGCAGGGGAGCTCTGCACTCCGTTTGAGGTCCGCTTTTGGTTCTGCAGGTCGCGGTTTATCTTGTTCAACTGTGCCCTCAGCAGGAACGCCCTCTGTCTCTGTGTTCTTTGCCTGCTCTTTCCCCAAGGCCCTTAACTGCAGGACTGTGCTTCTGTCTGGCTCTCTTTTCGATGCGAGCGGTCTGCTGCTCCGTTCTGACCGCTACCAGCATCGGGGAACCCTCAGCATGTAGCGGCAGTTCTGCTGAGTCTCACCGACCAAATCCCCATCCAATTTCGGCTTTGGCTGCGGCTTGCAGCCCCGAGGAGCCTCTGACTGATAGCGGCCGCCATCTTGCCTCTCGCTCATTCTCGCAAGAGGCACAAGACTTCACCTAGATCTGGCTAGGGTTCCTGCTGGAGATTCCTCTCACAAGATGGCGCCTGCCACATGGTGTATCCTCTCCTAAAATGGTCACCAGAGAGCATGCCAAAAATCTTAAAGGGACACAGACCCTTTTCCTTGCAGGCTGTCCCTTTTTCTTTTAAAGTGCTAACAATGTTTTGATAATGTAAATTAAAGAACACACCTACGATTTTAGGGGCATTTTTAAAGGGTTACTCCCCTGTTTATTAAGCCAAAAGCTGGCTATTCAGTGATATCTTAAGGGGGACATTTCTTTATCCTGCATTTAAATCCTGTCACTGCAAGAATTTTTTCTGTTAAAAAGAAGTCTGATGTATATCCTCAAGGCTTCCTTGTTATTCAGTGACTTTGTTGTACACTGATCACCCAGTAAGTCACAACCCTACTCAGACAATGTCCACTGTTGCTTATATCTTTCACAGATAACAATGGCTACATCCAGAAGAATATGCAGAAAATGCCCCAGTATTCTTTTGACCACTGATATCGGGGACCTTTGCTCCCTCTGCCTTGTGGATGCTGAGCCAAGGGATTTTAATCTGAACTTGGGATCCACAGATGAGGACCCCATAAACAACAGTGCATACACCACATCACAGAGTGTGGTGGTGCAGTTGTTTCAAAAGCTCCTGGAAAGAATCAACTCCATGGGTTCAGACAAAAAAACCCATACCCTGGACAAAACACCTCACCCAAAAAGAATGAGAGGTGCTACTCACTCAGACAATGCTTCAGAGCCATCTAAATTGGGGGATGAAAACTCAGATGAGGAAGAAGAAGAGGGTTGTGTGGATATGGCCACCAGGCTCTGCCCATTTGACATTATCCCCGAGGTCATCAGGATAGTCTGCGAAATGCTCAGGATTGACAAACCAGTAGAGCAGCCAGATAGTAGGCTGGATCCCCTAGTGAGGGAGAAAAAACAATCATCCACCTACTTTCCTGTGTGCAAGGCACTGGAGGGCATACCTTCGAAAGAATGGGAGGTACCTGACCCAATCAAAACCAGAGAAAAGGGTACCTTCAAGAGTAGGTACCCACTAGCACAAGAGAAAGTGAAGCAATGGTTGGCTGCACCAGAGGTGAACTCAGAAGTCTCTTCACTTAGTAACAAGATGGTACTACCCTCAGAGTTTGCATCTGGCTTGAAGGATCCCATGGACAGAAAGGTGGACGACATCATTAGAAAAGTGCATGATATGCTAATCATGAACATGAGGGCATCCATGGCCGACACTTATTCATCTAAGGCAGTGCTCAGATGGTTGGAAGCTGTGTGACAAGACATTCCTGAAGCAAGTACCCATGGAGCCACCATGAACTATGCAATACAAGCAATAAAATACATGGCCAATGCCACATTTGATAGCTTTAAGATGGCATCCAGATCAGCGGCATCCATCAACAGAGCCAGGAGGCATATTTGGCTTAAACTCTGGAATGCTGACCAGAAATCAAAATCCAGATTAATGAAACTACAGTTCTCGGACAACATAGTGTTAGAACCCAGGATAGAGGAATTTGCCCTGAAGAAAGGAAATGACAAGGACAGCCAAGGGGGGGCAGGCTACATTGCCATCCTTTCAGAGTAACAAGTTTCATCACTATTCAAACAAGGGCAAGAAGAGACAGGGTCACCCAGGACAGGATAGATGTTTGTTTGGTTTCAAGCCAAACATCTTCAGTCACAAGCCGCACTACCAAAACAATCGAGGCCACAGCACCCACTATAATGCCAAACGGGTAAAAACCAAACAAGTCTAACAGGGGATTCTGCCAATGAGAATTCACAGGTCCAGGACCATGTGAAAGCAGTGGGGGGGGGGGACTACAACACTATACCGCAGCCTGGACCGAATCAATCAATAACAGATGGGTCAAGGAGACGGTTACACATGGGTATGTCATAGAATTCAGTGCCATCCCAAGGCGAGAGAGATACATAGAATCACATGTCACAAGGGACAAGGAAACCTCACAGCAAGTCAGAGCAATTCGAAATCAGTTGTTACACAGGAAGGCTATAAAGCCGGTTCCAAATCAAGAACGATATTACAGCGTTTACTCAGTGTTCTTTCTAGTACCAAAGAAGGCTGGAGATCTCAGACCCATACTGAACCTCAAGTTTGTAAAGAAGTTCATGAAATATCAGAAGTTCAAAATGGAAACACTACAGTCCACCATTGGGGCAATCCCCAAGTGGGACCAGTTGACCTACATAAACCTGAAGGATGCCTACCCGCACATCCTCATCAGACCGACCCACCAGAGATTTCTCTGATTCAGCATCTTGAGTTACCATTTCCAGTACCAGTGCTTGTCATTTGGCCTTGCCTCAGCCCCTCGAGTGTTCACCAAGGTTGTGGCCCCACTAGTGGCAAAACTATGCATAGAGGGGATTCATGTGATCCTCTATCTGGACGATTGGCTGATACGGGCAACTTCACAAGAGGAGTCACAAACAGCAACCATCAGAGTGCAACAGTTGCTCAAGGAACATGGATGGATCACCAACAAGGCCAAGAGCCATTTGACACCCACAACAATGATAGAACACCTAGGGGCAGTATTCAACACAAAGACGGGCACTGTCAGACCATTGGAGAACTGTATCACCATGCTAGTGATACACTGCAGGAGAATACTACATTGCAAAACAATGATGCTATGACACCTGATGTAGCTGTTGGGCCTAATGGCAGCCTGCATAGATCTACACAACTGGGCAGGATTGCACATGAGACATCTGCAATGCCTCCTGTTAGACAACTGGAATTGCAATCTACAGAACTACAGCCAGAGGGTGACCATACCTGCAGGGGTAAAGAGATCATTGAGATGGTGGGCAGACCCACACAACTTAAATCAGGGGGCGAGGTTGGAGAAAGATATAACAAGAACCCTAGAAACAGACACAAGTCCACTAGGCTGGGGTGCTATAATGAACAGTGAGTCAGTCCAAGGAAAATGGACAGAGCAGGAAACAGAACTCCCGATCAACCTACTGGAGACCAGAGCCATTCGACTAGCTCTCCAGCATTTCAGAACTCAAGTCTCAAGATGCCACGTAAAGGTGCATATGGACAGCAAAGTGGCAATGGCATATATAAACAAACAGGGAGGAACAAAAAGCAGGACCATGGCTCAAGAAACAGAAATGCTAATGTTATGGGCAGAAGGGCACCTGCTCAGTCTCACAGCAGTGCACCTGGCAGGTGCCTAAATACAAGGGCAGACTGGTTGAGCAGACTTTCCTTACAACGGGGAGTGGCAACTCAACCCAGTATTCTTTGAAAAGATTCAGAGGAGATGGGGACCATTCCAAATAGACCTCATGGCATCAACAGCAAACACACAATTGCCACTGTACATCTCCAGATACAAGCACAAGAGTGCAGCAGCAGTGGATGCAATTTCCACACCATGGAATTTCCAAAAAGCATCTCTTTCCACCGATATCCATTAACCCAGCGGTACTACAAAAAATCAGGGACATGGGCAGCATGGTTCTGCTGATAACTCTAGATTGGTCAAGAAGGACTTGATACACACTCATCAAGAGGATGTTAAGAGACACTCCCATGACACTCACTCCTTACCAGACCTTGCTCAGACAGGGGCCAATCTGGTACAAAGACCGTCAACCACTGAAACTGACAGCATGGTCACTCAGAGGGCTAGACTGTTGAACTTAGGGGTATCTGGTAAAGTAGCAGACACACTGGTGCAAGCCAGAAGGGAGTCTACTAACAACACCTATAACAGACACTGGTGGGTATTTGCTTTGTGGTGCAAAATGAGAAATTTGAAGGTATCAGACTGCAGTATCTTACATATTCTAGAGTTTGTGCAGAATGGATTGGATAAGGGGTTAACGTTGACATCCTTACATTTGCAGACGGCTGCCATTGGGGCAATAAGGGATGAAACAGATGGACATTTACTTGGAGCCCATCCATTGGTTCAGTCATTTTTAAGGGCAGCAGCTAATATCACACAGTCCCTATGGCCTATTATGGCCCCTTGCACCTCAATTTAGTGTTAGACGCCTTGGCCATTACACCCTTTGAGCCCCTAGAGTCTATTACATTATCAATCCTAACTATGAAGACTGTGTTTTTGGTAGCAATCTCTTCAGCCAAGAGAACTAGTGAGCTGAAGGCCCTCTCATGCAGAGAGCCATTTCTAACGTTCTTCCCAGACAGGGTCGTGCTCTGACCCATTCCCTCCTTCAATCCTAAGGTAGCTAATGCTCTCCACATGGCTCAGGAAATTACAGTCACTACCCTTCACCCAGAAAAGGGGGACCTGAACTGGGACACCATTCACTGCCTAGACCTGGCCCGAGCCATCCAGACTTACCTGTCCCGAACTGACTCTTTCCGATGATTGGACAGACTGTTTGTCCTTCCTCAAGGGCAAAAACAGGGCCTAGCAGCCTCAAGGACTACAGTAGCAAGATGGTTGAGAGGCACCATCTCTTGAGCCTACAAGGCAGGTGGTAATACCCCTCCTTCAAATACCAAGGCCCTGTCCACTAGAGCAGTGATTACCTCCTGGGCAGAACGTAACTCTGCATCTGTAAGAGAGATCTTCCAAGCAGTGGCTTGGTCATCCCTGCACACCTTCACCAGGTTCTACCAGTTTGATACTGGACTGACAAGAAACTCAGAGTTTGGTTGCAAGGTACTTCAGATGGCTTTGAGTCATATTCCTCCTCCCTCCCAAGGCAAGTCCAATACTGCTGAATAATCACTCATGTGTTGAGACTCGGAGTGCTGTAAAAAGGTACGATAGATAATGGTAATTTACTCACCTGGTAAAAGTGATTATAGGAGCACCTTTTTACAGCACTCCGTATCCCACCCATTGTGGAGGAACATAACAAAGCAAAAGAGTGGGATAACAGAATAAGGTCTTGAGTGATAAGATTTATGTGCAATACTGATCAATGAATGTATAATAGTAGGCAATCAGTCCTACACCGACAGGAATGATGTAATGTTTTTACACGTTATGAATCAAGGAAAGTAAACAATTGTATTTTGTATACCATCAAACTGTGTCACATGCTTTTCTACCTGGCAGCACCCCGATGGGAGGCTGCCAATGGGCTTTTATTGTCAGATTATGTATTTTTTTCCAAGAGTATCATAATCTCTGCAAGATTTCATACTGAGGATTGTGGGAGCTACAAGGGAGGAGACAGATACAAGGGAGGAAAAGGATCGGATTTTGAATTTGGGATTCTTTTTGTGCATCAGCCCATGAGAAGGGCGCTTGGTAACCTATGTGTTGAGACTCGGAGTGCTATAAAAAGGTGCTCCTATAATCACCTTTACCAGGTGAGTAAATTACTATTTCAGTCGCTGTACTTTGCAGGTTGTAGAAACCTCGAAGTCACCTCCTGATGATTTGCTGCAGAATCACTGGGTAGGCTTCCCTCAGTGGCTTTGGCCAGCAGCACCAGCTCTCCTGTCACTGTGAGAGTTCACAGCCTACCCTCTTGTCCTGGATCTGCCCTCAGATATTTTCTGGGCAAGGACAACAGTGTGATTAATGTAACCTTGATTGCAATGTACTTTGATGTAGTTTCTGGTATGTTGCCAAGCTTTTTGTGAGATTTATAGTAACTCCTTCCTTTGCCACTCTGGCAAGTTCATGTCATACACAGGTTGTTTTCCAAACCTCTATGTACGTTAGCCATACAGCCAGGCAGGCTGCAGCAAGACAAATGCTCCTGTATCCCCCACACTTTCTGCAATCACAGGGGCTGAAGACAGCAACAAACAGATGGAGCCACACAGTTCAGGCAGGCAGTTTAAAGTAGCAGAGGAAGTAAAGGTGAGCCCCACTATTTAGGGGAGGACGATTACCCAAGCAAAAAGGTATTAAGTAAGCATAGCTAGTAGAGATGGGTGACATGCATAGTCTTCCTGGTGATGTTTAAAAACTATTTAAAGTTCACATTTTGCTAATGGCAAAGTCCATAGGAAAAAACTCCATGAAGTTATCCCTTGGCAAAAAGTCAACTCTGTGGAGACCGGCACTTTGCCAGTGAAGTCTGCTATGTGAAGCATAGTGACAGCAAAAAAATGTTTTTGAAATGTTTCCTTCTCCTCTCATAGCACCCATCCCCCCCATGGCCAAAGTAATTAAAGACGTCTTCCCCCAAGCCACTTAGCACCTCAACAACCACCTTTCTCCCCTTCTGCCCACTGCCCAGTAATCAACAATACTCTCTTCCTCAACCCACTTAGCACACCAGCTTCCACCCATCTCCCCTTCCAAGGTGTACTGACAGAAAAAGAAACAAATTACCATCTGAGATGTTAGCCGGAGCAGCCCTACTCAACTAACTTGGCCAGCTGCTAGCTATCTGAATAAATGTAAGAGCACACTCATAGCTTTTGAATGTGCTTTTGCTGTCATTCATTCAGATGGTAGCCAGCAGTGGTGGTTGTGTGAGGAGGGCTGCTCCAGTAACTATCTCAGGGGATAATTTCTGTTTTGAAACACTGCACCCTGAGGATGAAGACAGTGGGTGTTAGGGTGCTACTTGGGTTGGGGGAAGGAGGGTATTTTTACTATGGGGACCATGGAGGGTGGAGGATGAGGAAGAGGAATTTGGGTGCTAAATGGTTTGTAGGACAGGGAGTGTTTGTTTATTACTGGACCTTGAGTGGAGAGCAGAGCGGCTGTTGGGTTACTAAGGGACTTGAGGGAAAGGATGTGTTGTTGTTATTTTATGAGGGGAGGAAGGGGGTTGGGATGCTAGGAGCTAGGGGCACAGGAGAAGCCTAATGTTAATTTTTTTTAACAGCATTTTCCTGTAGGGTCTACATGTTTGACAGTGAGTCCTGTGGACACATTAAAGTGCAACTTCCCTGGTGAAGGGCACTTCACAAAGATTTGGGTGAAGTACTGTCAGATTTGGGCAAAGTTTGCCACTTAGCCCCTTATTTGCCAGAAGCATAATACTTAGTCAGACTATGCTTACTTTTTTTTTTTTGAAAATCTATACATGAAGAAGACTAACTGCATTTGAGATATCCATTTTGTTTTATAAGTTGCATAGAAAATGTAGGTAATCATTTTTCACAAGTTTAGATGGTCCCCTTACAAGTTATTTGTTCCAGAATGCAGTATTGTTTTATGGGGTATTTTTCTTTCTAAGATGAAAATAGTGTTATGGCGGTGAAAGAACTTTTTGCAAGGTACATTTCTTTGTCTTCTTATTAGATATCGATGCACAGTAGGGTGCATACAATACCAGATGCTTCCTTCAGAGGACATGTGAACTGAATTATTGTAGAATGAGAATTCACTGCACTCTACAAGGCAGATACATAAAAATGCTTGTTTTACTGCAACAATAAGCCCCTTCCTATATTTCATGCATAATAATTACTGAAATTGTTTCTCTTGTTTTCTTTTAACTCATTGCCTCCACAGGAGCTCTCTGAAGTTGCACCACTTGTCTCCTGTATACTGAAAAAGGGACCTTCAGGGCTCAGTAGGCTTACTCAGTCACCAAAATTCAATAAATAAATAAATAGTAAATCCTGGGCCTTTCTAAGCAAAATCAAGCTATAGTCAGTATGCCAGAAACAAATCCTAATAGCTCAAGAACCGTATGTGCTAGACACAAAGTATGAGTGGCAAAACTATTCAGCACAAAATTACCTTTCCAGTGGTGGTATGCAAAGAATAATATGTAATTTTGTTTTTTTTCTATGCTGGTTGAAACAGCAACATTTTTTTTTCACTAGTACAGGCAACATAAGCCATACACACCATACCATAAACAAATACGAATAACTCCTAAAGTATACATGATATACACATAATATCAGTGGCAAAGCTGTTCAGCACAAAATTGCCTTTCCAAAGGTGCTATGCAGTCAAATATATATTATATTCTGTTACATTATATATTAAAATATATAGGTGACTTCTCCAGATGTTGCCAGGGCACACAGGAAGTCAGTAGCTGACTTCTGTAGGCGTCCTCAGGACACACCAGTGTATTTTACTGACGCCTACAGGCATCGGCTAGGAGACAATGAGTTAATCTCATTCAACTTCTGTTCCTCCTCTGTTGTTCCCTCTGATTCTCATCCTGAAGTTGGCGTCCACCATATCTGCACCCTTCTTCCAGCTGATAGGGCGGGTGAGCTTTTGCCTTTACAGCTGATACATTTTTTTATCCATGATCTGCTTGCACCGGGCCCTGAAAAGCCAGAGTGTACCTTCCATCTTTGGGAGCCATGTTTCTCTACTCCAGTATGCTACCAACATCAGCCAGTTCCAGTGCGGTATTTTTGACTCTCCTGTGAATCCAAATCTTCCACATGGTGGCTCAATAGGCTGAATGACTATTAAAACTGATCTTCTTTGAGGATATCTCCTCCAATATAAAATGGTCAAGGAAATCCATGTGTTCTGACTGGCTGAGACTTGGCTCTAGCGATGACAGTAAGAGAGCACCACTAATGGCTAAAAACATGCCCCTGCCAACCAGAGCCACTCACAGAATTCATAAGCCACTCACTTCTCAATTTCCATCACAAACATGGCTGCAACCTTTACTCATATATAGAAAAACTTCAGCTAGGCCCTAACAATAAAAGTGCATTAAATTAAAGTAAGTAAATAATTTAATGATATTTTCACCTAAAAGCCCCTTCCTACACACATACACAAATTTAAAAAAATCAAGTACTATATAGAGTTTCCATTGCTGTTGTTTCTTTGATGACCATGAAAAATCCCCCTCCTATCCCTGACAGTTTGCTAGAGAACTCCCTGCTGCTTACCTGGCAACAGATAAAATTGAGATTCTGGCTCCACTTGAGGCCTGTGTGTATATCTTTGTGTGCATGCTGGTGGAAATCAGGAAAATTTTGAATTCATGTATTCCATGTTGCCATTGCATATGTGTGTGTGTGTGTGGGTGGGTGGGGGCAATCTACTACTGGAATAATGCAGAGCTTTGAATTCTTCTATTCCATTATAAACATGGTTTCTTTCTTACTGTATATAGTTGAGAAGTGTTTTTTTTATTTTCTATTAGCCTTCAATTACTAAGTTTCCTTTATATTTTTGTTTCTGCATGTATTACTATAATTGTAGTTTCCTTGTTATATATTGTTAGCTATTCTCCTTCTCCTTCTTCCCCAGGACTTGTCTGGAAACAAGCTGTTGTCAGCTCAGTATGTATTTCCTGGTTAAACTATTTATTTTTTGTTATCACGACTTGATTTTTGTGCCTTTGCCAGCAGCCCCCATCCAACCGACCCCCTACAGCCCTGTCACCTGGAATTACTGACGCTTACCGTGCCTGGTCTCAGAGCAGCAGCTGCAGGGAGTTGGTCTTCATCCTGCTGCTGGCGTATTTTACCCTCCGTATTTTCTCCCAGGGGCCCCAGGAGCGCACGATGTCATGTGAGGCACAATATGTGCTGCATAGCCCGGGTTATGACCCCTTCCCCACCCCATGGCCTAATGCCTGGGCACCCTGGGCCCATGCTTCCTCTAGCCTCCACTGGGGTCACCATCGCTGAGGAATGCCACACTACCTCCCCAGAGAGGAGAGCTTGCCTGCCAGCAGCTCCATCCAGCTCCCCCCTCCCCCCTGTTGCCGACCTCTGACACCCGGGCTCGTTCCCGAACCCGGGTCACTGACATGGGTCTAGGTAAGGTGCCAGCACCTCAACCCTCTACACCACTGAGCCGAAGGTTAAACTTTTTAAATAAATAAATAAGCAAACAATCACACAATGTATTGAATGAGATTAAAGACAGATGACTGACAAGTGAAAAACATACAGTATGTGGAGGGACTATTTTACATTATTCAGCAATATTTTATTTTATTTTTGTGGCTTTGAAAACTTTAGAGTGTTTATTTTTTAAATGTTGCCTGTGGGCCCATTTTATCTAATCAATAAGGCACTCCGGAAACATTGGTAGCACTAGATTTGCCCCATAGTCAGGGGGCTGAATGCACTCAGCTTTGCCACATGCCTCACTATGCCCCTGACTGTGGGGTAAACCTAGTATCATCAACGCCCCTTCGTGCCTTATTGCCTAATTAGGCCACACCTTTGGAACTACAAGGCATCATGCATGTATAATGTGGGCAGTCCCATCACTCCTCGGTTCTTTCTTCTGCCAATCATCTTCATCTGACCTGCTGAAGAAAACATCATCAACTTAGCCATTGCTGCTTGTTATTTACTTAAGTCTTCTGTTGTCATCATTGTATGCCTCCAAAGTAGAAAGAACCTTTAGTTTGGCGTTGTAAGTGCAGAGATAAGATTTTTAAAGAGGATACACATGTGGTTTGTGTGTGCAGTTTGGGACTGTCTCACAATGTGAGGACTTGTGAGATTTGCCGGAGCTTCAACCAGGATTTGAGGTGATGCTATAAGAAAGCGTTAGAAAATTTCCTTCTATGAAAGGCATTAAAAGGCATGGAGAAGGAAAAGGGTTCAGAATCTGCTTCTCCCTAACTGTCGACTGAAAATGGCTGTTGAGATCTAATGATAGGGACAAGGAAAGGTTGTTGTTGTGGCCCTCTCGTCATCCAGCCATAAACACAGACATACAGAAAAGAACAAGTCAACTTTGCCAGCAAGGTCCTGGTCACCACTGAGAAAAGGTATATCCTTTTCAGTACCCACATCAGCAGTGTTGATGACAACCCCCTGACCTTCTTTGAGACGCCAAGGTCGGGGCTTGGCTTAGGCACTGGTATACCTACTATGGACAGTACGACACCATCATTTTTGGGCCTAGGCCCATCAATACAGTTAGTCCCAGTCCCTTTGCCCTCCTTGTCTGAAATGATTCAACACATTCTGCCAGGGTTGCTAGTGGAGACAGTTAATCTACCAATAGAGCTTTCTGGTACTCTGCCCCCTCAATGGATTCCAATAACATGCCATTGATTCCTACTTCTTGGCTGCCACTGGCTTAGCGGATCCATTCTGCAGCTCCCATTATCGATTGTGCTGTCAATGATGAATTGTAATATAATTCTGAGCTCATGGACTTAGAGGAGGAATATGAGGGAGAACAATTCCTGTAGGGTCCCCCTCACTCTAGTTCTATCCTCTTGTCCGGTAGTGAGAACTCAGTGGTTTATACCCTGAGACCTCCTCCCGAGGACCTATTTTTCCAAGCCATGATGCAGTAAATATAGTCTGCCATGGGTTTTGCTGTAGAAGAGGAAGATTCCACTAAAAAGAATCTCATGGAATTTTTGGAGGCAGTCTTTAATATCTAAGCCATGAGAATGATACAGTAGAGCTGTAACTCCTTGCCCAACATTGAGATACCCATGGCACTTGGATTCTCATACTTACTGTGGCCTTTCAGGCTTTGCAGCATTGGACTTCCTAGATTCAGGGTAAATGGTGAGGGTATGGGTCTCCAAGTTTTGTACTAATTCTACAGGCACCCATGAATAAAGTGTTACTAATGCATGAAGCCTGCAAGTAGAGAGGGACTGAATGAAACAACTCAGAGAGAGTTAGGGGCATGATTCAGAAAAAAAGCAAAGCAAGCAAGGAATGTTGTGTACAAAATGGAACTTAGTGTCTTATCAGTGCATCCATTTGCTTGTGCCACATTCACAAACTATGTCCAGAATTGTGTTGTCGAGGCACAGGTCAGAAAACATAGGAAAATCAGGGGGTAGTTTCAAAATTCTCAAATAGCATTTTATTATTAATAACAGCAAAATGAAAAAAATAAAATTGGTCAGTATAGCTATTTACAATGGCAGTACAAACAGTCCTTCTTCTGAGTTTTTCTTCTCAATTTCCAATCTCAGTATCTCAGTCACTGTCTTTCTCTTGCACAAGCATTTCTGCTCTTTTTCATAAGTCAGTGCCTGGGAAACTCAATAAGAAAACAGCATGCTTCTCACATAATGTTCTTGTAAGTGTCCAGTGTTCTTGCAGGTGCAGGTGTAGGAAAAAGAACATAATGACCCAGAACAGACCTCTTGTTGACAGCTCTGGAAATATTTTTCAAACTAGCATCTTAGGTGAACTCCTTGAATTCCAGTTTTTGCAATCATTTCAACAGTATAACTATATACAGTTTCAAACAAAGGGATCCCAGTATCATTGATATTTCCACATAAAGATTCACATATATTTTATAACTGCAGATATGCAAGGAGAAGAAAAGACAGAACAGCAAGTGAAGGCAAAGAGATAGTGACAGGTAGAGAATTGCAAAACTGTTGGAGTGATCAGTTCCTAGGTCTCACAAGAAAATTTGATTGTACAACCAGACAGAGAAGAGACAGAAAAGGAGAGAATAGAACAGATCCTTGCATTTAGCCTCTTTCTGCATAACAAATGGTACAGGACCTTATTCAACCTGATCACATACAGCCCTTTTTAAGAGAGAACATGTTTTACAAAAACAGGTTTCAAATATTTTCTGTTAATTCACCTCTATTATTAGCTTATAACTTTTACAGTTCAGTGCACATGCAACATAGCAAACAGAGAAGATTCAAGTGACATTTTTTTAAACCTTCGGAATTCTCAATTCCTGATCCATATCCTGACACAAAATCAGCATTGACATTCTCTTTCCCAGATTTCTGCATCACTTTAAATTTAAATGGCTGTAGTGCCAGGTGCCACTGTGTGATTCTAGAATTGTTATCTTTCATTTGGTTAAGCTAACAGAGAGGATAGTGATCTGTTACAAGTACAAAGTCAGCTCCTAGTAAGTAAAACTTAAGGGACTCCATGGCCTACTTTGCTGCAAGGCATTCCTTTTCAATGGTGGAGTACCTTTTTTCTCTGTCATGCAACTTCCTACTTATTTATAGAATAGGATGTTCTTTACCATCTATATGGTGACTCAAGACTGCACCTAGGCCTATGTCTGATGCATCTTTCTGTAACAGAAATTGTTTCTCAAAATCTGGGCTTCTTAAAAGAGGGGCTGAACATAATACAGCCTTAATGGCTCAAAACACCTCTTCACACTCTGGGGTCCATTTCTTATTTTTTGGGTTCCATTTTTTCATGAGTTCAGTGAGGAGAGTAGCTAACTCTGCAAAGTTGAAAACAAATCTCAGATAATATCCAGACAGCCCTAAGAATGACCTGACATGTTTCTTGGTTTTTGAGACAGGGCTGTTAGCTACAGCTTCTATCTTGGAAACCTCTGGCTTGACTTCTCCATTTCCCAAAACGTAGCCCAAATATCTAGTTTCCTGCATGCCCAATGCACACTTGGTAGGATTAATGGTCAGACTTGCCTTTTTTGGTCGATTGGATAACTACTCATAGGTGTTCCAGGTGGCTTTTTCAATCTGGACTGTACACCACGACATCATCCAGGTACGTAGCACAATAACCAGTGAGGGGATAAAATTACATTCATGTACTACTGGAATGTAGCTGGTGTATCAAGTAAACCAAATGGCATGGTGATGAACTGATAGAATCCTGTAGGAGTGGCAAATGCAGCTTTGTCTCTGGATTCATTAGCTAGGGGGATTTGCCAGTAACCCTTGGTGACATCAAGGGTACTGGTATATCTGGCACTCCCCAGTCTGTCCACCAAATCATCTATTCTGGGCATAGGATAACTGTTAAATTCTGAGACTTGATTAAGTTTCCAAAAATCAAGGTAGATTCTTACACCCCCTTCTTTTTTGTTTACAGTCACCATTAATGATGACCAAGCACTTGTCGACTCTTCTGTGACACCCAATCCTTTCATTTTTTGTATTTCCTTACCACGTCTGTGCTTAACCACTCTGGTAATCTGTATGTCTTTTGTCTAATAGGGTGAGCATTCCTTGTCACTATTAGTTGCTCGACCCCTTTTGCTGGGCCTGGTACTGTGGTAAAAGTACTGTTAAATGCCTTTAGCAAGTTACAAATTTCTTCAATTTGTTTGGAGGTTAAGGAAACATTCACCTTTACAGCATCAGCAGTTACAGTTTGTTCCAGTCTATAAGCTACATCAATATTTTCTGTATCAGTTCCTGGTAAAACCAGCAAAACAGCTTTTGTTTTTTTAAATCCATTTCTTGAGGAGGTTAGCATGGTATATTTTAGTAGGATTTTTCCTATCGGGGCTCTCAATCTCATAGTTAACTGTGCCAATATGTCTAAGCACTTTATAAGGTCCTTGCCACTTCATTAACAGTTTATTTTCTGTAGTGGCTAACAGCAGCAAGACCTTTTCACCTGGCTCAAAAACTTTTTCTTTTACCCCATGGTCATAATACACCTTCTGCTGATTTTGGGCCTCTTCCTGATTACTATGGGTGATTTCAACATATTTTGCCAGTTTTTTTCTCAGGGCATACATATAAGATGTAATAGATTTTTTCTGATGGGGGTTATCTTCCCATGTTTCTTTTATTACATCTAGGAGCCCTCTAGGTTGTCTACCATGCAGCATTTCAAATGGTGAAAAACCTGATGTTGCCTGTGGCACTTCTCTGTAAGCAAAAAGCAGGTAAGGTAAGTATTGGTCCCAGTCTTTCCCGTCTCCTTTTACAAACCTTTTTAACATGTGTTTTAGGGTTTGATTAAAGCACTCAACAAGACTGTCTGCATGAGGGTGCTAAAGGGAGGTTTATATGGCAATGATACCTAGTAGTCGGTACAGCTCCTTCAGTAATACTACACCAAAATTATTACCCTGATCAGTAGTAATCTTTTTAGGTATGGCCACCCTACTGAAAATTTTGGCAAGCTCTGCTGCCACTTTTGGGGCTGTGATAGTACACATTGGAACTGTCTCTAGGTATCGAGTGCATAGTCACATACTACCAACATGAATCAATTACCCTTTTTACTTTTGTCTAAGGGGCCAACCACATACATTGGAATTCTCTCAAAAGGCACACCAGTCAAGGGTAGGGGCACCTTGTCATTTTAGTCACTGGAGCTACTTTCTGACACTCAACACAAGAACGGCAATAGGTAGCAACATATCCATGAATTCCCAGGCCAGTAAAATCTATACAGCAATCTGACAAGGATGCGCTCCCTCCCCAAATGACCAGCCATAGGACTATCATGTGCTATCTGTAACAACTCCGATCTATACTTTTGTGGTATAACCAATTGTTCTATCTGGTTCTGTTTCTGAGGTTTAACCCAAACTCTGTACAGTAGCCCATTACATTTTTTAAACATAGGTTCTCCCTGTTTTGGTTTCACCCCCAACTACTTCAAATAACCCTGGAGAGAAACATTGTTAGCTTGTTCTGAAAGAAAATCACAATCAGTGATCATTTTAGTTTCAGCATTTTCATATGTTAACCCCTTATGTCCATCAGACATTTGTTGCCACTGTTTCTTCAGGCATCATCTTTCTTTCTTGGACTTGCAGATCTTGGAGCTGTGCTCAAACAAGTATGGATCAAAATCAGGGAAAGGAAAAGAGTCCCCACCATCTGAGATTTTCTTAGCCTGAGGTCTTGTCTCCACAGCTGCTGAAACATCAGGATTGACTCCCTCTTTGATTAACTCAGTAAATCCTGGAAAGTCATTTCCAACAATCACAGGTAACTTAGGTACTACCCCCCACTTTAATTTGGTGTGACACACCCTTAACATTCAGAGTCACTTGGGTGGTGGGATAGTATCGAGTGTCCCCATGGATGCAGATGACACCAGTACCTGGACCTTTTGGACATTGCTTTCCCAGCACTTCAGTATGCACTAGGGTCTGTCTGCTTCCCGAATCTGTAAGTCCTTTCACAGTCTTATCTCCCACCTTCACATCTTGTTAAGTACTTTCCCCAATTTGCTAAGGACAAAACTGCTCCAGTGTCACTCTTCTTACTATGGCAATGTCTTGCAATATGACCTGACTTATTACAGTTATAGCAAATAAAGTTTTTTGGTGCAGATTTGTTACCCCACCAGAGTTCTTATCAGACTTGGAGTTTAAAAGGGAAAAAGAGTGTCTTACCAGTGCTTGGCTGTTAACCACTGCTGTGGCATCCGTCTGGCCATTTGGTAGTCTTCCGCCAAAGAAATCTCCTTTTCCCCACTTTCTTGTCAGTGTTCTTTTACCAAAAGCTGTCTGTGGGAAGGATGTTGATGAACCGATCCATTACAAATGTTTTGATGATCTGTGGGAGTGTTTTGCCCTCTAGTTGGAGCCATTTCATAAAGAGTTCTCCGAGTCAGGTGAAGGCTTCTCGAGGATTGTCGACTAGGTTGTACTTCAGAGACTGAAATCTCTGCCTGTAGGTCTCTCCTGAGATGTCATACCTTTTAAGGCCTCTCTTTTTTACCTGGTCATAGTTTTCTGTCTGTGCAGTGTCCATATTGCTGTAGGCAACTTGAGCTTTACCAGTCAGGTAAGGTACCAGTCTGATGGCCCATTGCTGCTTTGGCCACTGGCAGGCTGCAGCAACCCTTTCAAAAGTTGTCAGGTATGCTTCAATATCATCCGAGGGACACAACTTTGTAAGTTTAATGTATTTTAAGTTGTTTGTGTCTTGTTGCACTGCTGGACCAGTACGAGATCCTCCTGCTTTGATAACATACAAGGCATCCATCCTTTTGTTGCCTCTCTTCTCTTCTTTGCTGCTACTGTTGCTGCATCTCTTTGTTTCTCTGCTTCTCAAGTTGTTGCATTTCTTCTTTTCTCTGTGTCTCTAAACGTTGAATCACTTTTTCTGTCTGCTGCATCTCCTTTCTTCTCTGATTCTCCATCTCTGTTTGTTGTACAGCCTACCATTTGAAAAAGGCAGTTAGGCTTTCAGGTTCTGTCACTGCCTGCTTTTTTTTCATCACTGGTGTTGGCTGTACAGTCTCAGCTTGTCTCTACTAATTTGGCTGCCATTTGTCTGGTAAATAGTCCTGGACTTGCAGCTACAGAATCCATACCTTTCTTCCATCCTTTTCTGGTATCAGGTCTAGTACCCACGCACAAAGCTCCTGGCTTAGAGTATGCATGGCATAAATCACACTTAGGCTGACATCATCTGTCGTCAAGACACAGGTCAGGAAGCATAGGAAAACTAGGAGCAGTTTCAAAATTCACAGATAGCATTTTATTATTAATAACAACAAAATAATAAAATAAAAATTGATCAGTGTAACTGTTTACAATGTCAGTGCAAACATAGAATACTCTTCTGAGTTTTTCTTCTCATTTTCCACTCTTAGTCTCTCAGTCTCTGTCTCTCTCTTGCACAAGCATTGCTGCTCTTTTTTATAGGTCTGTGCCCGGGAAACTTAAGAAGATAGCATGTTTCTCACATAATGTTCTTGTAAGTTTCCAGTGTTCTTGCAGGTGCAGCAGAAATGACATAATGACCCAGAACTGACCTCTTGTTGACAGTTCTGAAAATATTGTTCAAACCAGCATCTCAGGTTAACCCCTTGAATTCCAATTTTTTAAATCATTTCAACAGTATAACTATATATACTTTCAAACAAAGCGATCCCAGTATCAGTGATATTTCCACATAAAGATTCACATATGAGGGGGACAGGGAGATTGGGGTGACGGGGGTATACTTTGAGGGGAGGGAGGGGAGAGGGAGGAGTGTGGGAACATACAAACCATACATTTTCTGTCTGTATTTGCCTGGTGTACATGTTTAGTGGAACCTTGTCAGGGCTTTGTGAAAATTCAATGAAGTTAAATCAAGAAATAAAAAAGATTCACATATATTTTTTAACTGCAGATACTGTATGCAAATTCAAAGTCAAAGTCAAACTTTATTTGTATAAGGCGCTTTTCAAAACCAAAGCACCTGTACATGATTAAAATTCTAAAACAAACTATTTCATAAAAACTATAATAAAATTCAGAATAGGTCAGGATAGGCTAATTCAAATAGGTAGGTTTTTAATGAAGCTTTAGAGGACACGGCGGACAGGCACTCTCTTACCCGATGAGGTAGAGAGTTCCACAGGGTCAGGGCTGGAAACTCAAAAGCTCTGGCACCAGAAGTCTTTAAACATACCCTGGAAACCTCTAGCAATCCCTCATCAGTGGAACGGAGCAAATGGGAAGAAAAGACAGAACAGCAAGTGAAGGCACGGAGATAGAAACAAGAGGGAATTGTGAAATCGTCAAAGTGATCAGTTCCTATGTCTCACAAGAACATTGGTTGCACAACCAGACAGAGAAGAGACAGAAAAGTAGAGGATAGAACAGATCCTTGCATTTAACCTCTTTCTGCATTGCAAATGGGGCAGGGCCTTATTCAGCTCTGTCACATATTGACATAAGAAAATGGAGCAACTACATCCAAAAGAGGTCAAAACTGGCATAGGAAGAGCTGCACCAGCAATACATGTGTGCCATGCAATACTAGCCCATGTGGTGACTTATTTACGAGTGCTGCTGTTTGTTTTGTACTGTGGTACTCAGAATACACATTTTTATGTTGTAGATATGAATATGATTGGCACCCCATAATGCTTCATGCTGTAACATACACTCCCTTAGTCATGTTTTACTAGCTCTGGTGTCCCCTAGTTCACCTCTCAACCTCAACAAGCAAAGAAGATGCTGGTTGTGGGATAAAAGGACTTCTGAGGCATCTGTCCTTCTGTGGTAAAACAGTTGTGCCATATGGTACCCAGCACATGCTGAGTTCTGCTGCCATTGCCATATGCTGTGTTATTTTCTGTCAGAAAATGTGTTTGCTAGCATGCTCAGACCAACATTTTGTGGTCTACCAGCTTTGTTCATTTCACACTTAGTCTACTAGCCACATCTGTTTGTGAACTGTGTTAAAAGGTATCACATTACAAATCTGGATCCAGCACTATTCTTATATTTATGTTCACAAACTTGCATTACATATAACTCTGCTTTTTGAAGTAAGTTGGGTTATGACATAAGCCAGTTGCATTTAGGAGTCAGTTACCTTTGTGAATAAAGGCATTACTCAGTTTGGACACAACGTCTTTCATTTTGGACACGACTTTACGGGATGCAACCTTTGATTATGTCTGTTTTTTTCTCCATAAAGCCTTTTCCTTCTAGATGTGACTTGGACATGTTATCAGACCCATCTCCACCTTCCAGGACTGATGACCACCTCCAGAAGTCTGCTGTCCTCCCAAAATTCCCTTTTGGTTTTCTCTTCTTGGTGGGGTCAAGGGAGGAGAAACCATCCTCTCCTCTCCTCTCCTGGAAAACACAACTGAACTGGAGGGCAGCGGACTGGTGGTGGTGCTGGTTGGATGAAGGCAGGCAGGGCTTCATACAGCTAAGCCACTTTTCCATTTTCTCTGATTTCCTGCTGTGGTGTAGATAATAGGACTTACTCTTTGGAGGACCACATGTTCTGCATCAAACTGCCAGCACCCTTCCTTCAACAGCACCTGATGCCTGCACTACCACTGAGCCTCCTCTCAATGATAGTCAAAAGCAGAGTGCCAAACCTCACCTCCCAGGAGAGGAGAGCTGTCCTGTGGACACTTGATCCCCCCCACTCAGATGACCCCTGCCAGCCCATGTTGACTTCTGAATCTGGGTCACTGGCTTGGCAGCAGATGTGACATCCAACACCTCAACCCTTCATGTCACTGGGCCAGCACTGATTATTTCTGTTTTGGATCTTTATGAATACTGCCCAGAGAGTCTGTCTGCAGTATAACAGGAGCTGCTTTTTGGCCTCATGGGCTAGAAGAAGGAACATAAATTGGTGTTGGTATACAGGTTTGGGTAGCTGGAACATAACCCAAGTAACCACAGTGTGGGAGATTTGGGAGTGCAGCCTCTCAAAAAGAGTGTACGTTAGGGCAGGACCAGATGATATGTAATAACATGGATAATGGAAGAAAACAGCACCAGACTTTGGGAAGTATACAAAGGCACTTACTTTATTAAAGTGCAGATCATGCTAAAGTGTAAGCATCATACACACTGCAAAATAGCAAAAAGGCAGTAAGCAGATTACCAGGCAGTGGTATACAAAAGAAACACATGACCAACTGTGCTGTGAACTCACATGTTTTTGCTCACAGTTTTGTCCAGAGTCCCGGATAGAGGAAACAGTACCTTTTGAATACAATAATTAAAGTGATACTGTAGTGCACAAAAATGTGCAAAAGTAAAATCTACATACATTTTAAAAACTGCTACAGGACTGTGGAGTAGCCCACTGATGGTCAGTTTCCAGCAGCAGCCTCCCAAAAACAAAACAAAAAAGATGAAGGGGGGGAAAACAGGAGGCACAGGCAGAAACCAGCAGCAGGCCAGGAAGCCAAGACAGAATCAGAACAAGGCCAAATTAATATAACCAATGTATCTCAAAGAGAACTTAACATCGGATGAACTCTCGATCATGGGGAAAGGACTATTTTTTGTCCCTACTTATGATATTACTGCTTATGATTTATTCCTGGATCTTAGGTGGTTCACTAGAAATTAGAACCTCAAATCTTTCCGAAGCAAGGTTAGAGATGTTGCAAAGTTAAATTTTGCCTGTGAATTTTGCTGAAAGTGCCAATAATTCACACTTTGCAGCAATCATGGAGTTCTGGCTAGCTGGTGAAACTTCGATTTGTGTGAAATTTTATGTGAAATTCCCTGTTTTTCATCACAAAGCACGACATTTATGGGATGAAGTGCAAAATTTGTGGACAAAATTTTGTATTTTGTGGCAGAATTTGCAAAATTTGTGGCTGCGAATTTCCCCAAATCGCTCCGCAAAATCCATGAGTTATGTCACAGAGCAAATTTCATGAACTTCACCCATCTCTAGGCAAGGTTGACATGAGTTGAACTAAGAAAATGAATTTACCTGGGACTGCCACTCTGCAGAATGTTTCCATAGTACCTGACAATCGGGAGAGAGACACACAGATGAACCAATGAGGAACAAGTGAGCATATGCCATCTTTTTCAGCCACTCCATCAGATATTGCAAGGGAAAAAGCAAGGACTTGGACTTATCTAAATTTATACTATCTTCTAAATTTTTCGCATCTTACAACAATAGTGCGCTTGTCTTTGAATGGGCATGTGAGATTGAATTCTGGAACCTATTGAATGGACAGGGTAGGAATTTCCAAGGTACTGTATAACTACACAAAAGCCGAAAAAGAGGCATTGCACACTTCAGAAATGGACAGAGACATCAAAATTAAGATGGCTGACAAGGATGGGGCTGTCATTGTAACAGACACTACTAAATATATCTTGGAATGCAATAGACAGCTTAACGATATGCAGTTTTATCAACCACTTCTGTCTGACCCTACACTTAATTTTAAAAGACAAGCTGATGTCTTTTTGAATGAAGCTATGCTAGAAGGGATAATAATGCATGAGGCCTATGAATTTCTCATGGTTGAGCACCCTGTAATGGCCATCTTTTATGTACTTCCAAAAGTATATAAGAACTTGGTGGATCCCCCAGGGTGTCTCATAGTGTCTGGTATTAGTAGAACATAGTGCAGTCCCTGCTATCATACTAAAGTGGCACCACAGATGTATTGGCTGTCCTGGGGGACTTACAGATAGAACATGACTGGTGGTTACTCTCAAAGGATATTGAGGCGCATACACAAATATCCCACACCATGACTGAGGGCCTTATGTTACTATATGGAAACAAGTATAGATTTTAACTATGGTCTGATTACTTTTCTGTGTAAGTATGCCTGGCTGGTCCTTAACTCAAATACTTTCTTGTTTCAGTATAGGTTTTACCTGTAAATCAAATGTACAGCTATAGGGCTACTTCCCCTCTCCCAATTATGCCAGCCTCTACTTGGGATACTGGGAGAAAGAAATTGCTTATAGCCCCAAGGCTAACTCTTTCTACCATGGGATAGACCGCTGGAGGTGCTATATAGATGACATCCTATTGGTATGGAGGGGCAGCTGAGGCAAACTGGATGAATTTGTGTCATTCTTGGAAAGTACCAACTCTAATATATGATTCACAGTTCATGCCAGTAGGAGAGAGATCAGCTTCCTGGATTTGAGCATTTACAAAAAGGAGGATATGATTAGGACTGATCTGTACTGCAAAGCAACAGATAGGAAGACCCTATGGAGAAGAGGACCACAAATGAGCTACTTCTGAATTTTGTCAGTTCATATTGGAGGCAGTCATATGTCATTAGAAATAGAATGACAAATCAATGGGACATAATGAGCTCTGACCCAATCCTCCAAAACCACTTCCAGGGTCCGCTGAAACTAAATTTCAAATGTGCACCAAACTTGACTGACAGACTGGTGCACAGTATGCAACTAGGAAAAGAAAAAAACAGCCAATACCTGGCTCCCTCAGCTCCCAAATAGTAACTTTTTCTGTGGGTGATATAAAGACTGCCCAGCAATGGGGAAAACAAGATATTTCACTACAGTGAATGTTACTAAAATCTATGTGATGGGACACTTCATTAATTGTGATTCTGTAAGCATTGTCTATTAAGCTACTTGCCTTTGTGGGGCTGTTTGTGTGGGGAAGATGGGGGGAGCATTAAAAACCAAGGTAGAAGAACACGCTACAGCAATACAGAAACAAGATGAAATTAATGCCCTTTCAGTTCATGTGAATTCCCAACCAGACCCAGAAAACCACAAATGTAAATTCTGTGGAATAGAGAAAGTTAAGCTAGGTAAAAAAGGTGGGAATCTAGAAACTTTGATACACAGGAGAGAGGCAAAATGGACAACCCAGGATTAAATGAAAAGTTTGACCTCCTGCTGTTAATCTTCGATAGTTAGCTTGTTTTTGTTTTTTGTCATTTGTTTGATGAGTTTAGGTAACCTGTGCCATTATGTCTGCCCATAGTTTTAGTCATAGCAAGCTCTGTCTCTTTTTCCAGATTTTTGCTAATGAGGGCACCAGATAGTTCAAGCTTTGTCAGCCAGATAGGATTATACTGGCAAGCCATCTCTGGCAGTGTATTCTGGTCTTGAACCTTGGACCCCACCACAGGAATCTCTGGAGCTCTAATCTTTGTTTTTTCTTTAACAGCATGTATCAAATTGTATGATATTAACTGAATTGTATACCTACTCAGTTTTGACTTAGCAGTTTTTAAACTGTATTATGTCAATTTCACTTTTGCACATTTTTATGCATTATCACTTTAATTACTGCACTTAAAAAGGTATTGTGTCCTCTATATGCGACTCTTGACAAAGCTGTGAGAGAAACTGGTAGTCTCCATCACAGGCAGTCCTGTGTTTGCTTCAAATACTATTGCCTGGTAAGCTACTTACTGCCCTTTTGCTGTTTTGCACTGTGGGCAATATTTGCATTTTAGCATGGTCTGCATTTTAATGAAGTAAGTGACTTTGTATACTTCCCGAAGTTGGGTGCCTTTTTTTGTCCATTAACTGCTGTTTACTGTTACTAGTTGCATTCTGCTAGCATGGAGCTGCAGTTTTGCTTGTTTTATGTAGTAAAGTGCCAGCCTTGTGCGCATAGTGCCATCAGCTACTATATGCAACAGTAGTGCTTTAATCTTTTTTTGATGTGTCTTGACTTTAGCAACAAATCACGACATCCAGTTGGGACCCAAGGCATCTTCCAAGTTGCTGCAATTGGGCATCTTGACAGGATCTGGGAACTGGCTGGGCAGCAGTCTTTGAGATCACCTCAGCTTGATCACAGCAACATGAATGTCCCATAGATGAAATCCATGATGACTGGAGGATGTATCAGGATCTCCTGCAAAATATGAGTCTAATTGAGTTAGAATGTGTAACAGAGTGTCTGCAGCCATACCATCTTAGAGCTCGATCCTCTCAGATCATGGAAGCTAATCAGTAGTCAGATCTGAGACCTCTGCTGCACACCATGTGCTGTGGAAAGTGTAGTTGGTGATCTGCAGGGGGCACTCTCATCTAGGTTATAAGTAACCATATTGATGTCCCAGCATTGTGTTGGGGGACACTGTAAAGTTACGAGTTGCCATCTTTCGGATGAAAACTTAAACTGAGGCCCCAACTGTCTGTCCTGGTGGTTGTTCAGGTAGATGTAAAAGATTCCTATGGCATGTCTTGAAAAGAGTAGGGAAATTTCCCCAGTGTCCTGGCCAAATTTCCCCCATTCACTAACTCATCAGCAGCTTATCCTGGGTCACTGTCATTTAGTCTGCATCTTCATCCCATCCCCTCTTGGATGAGGCTGAAAACAAGCAATACTACAGGGTCAATAGAAAAAATAAGTGCAAAACATCCTGAGGCTTTGCATCAGATGTAGAAATGTCTGAGCCCATGAAGGTAAAACAAAACTGATGCTGCATCTTTATTATTTATCAGAAAATGAATAGAAAGCTCGTGACTTTTTATGTATTGTGAATATAAAAGTATACTGATGCACAGTGTTTTGCATTCTAGGAATAATTATAAGATATGAAGTTTACATGCGAGGGACACTGCAGGCAGATGGGACCCGGATTCTACCTGAAACACGAGTTTTTTCTGACAGCGGTTGGTTCAACCCTCAACTACTTGGAGAATCTGTTAATGGAAATGCACTAAGTCCACCCAGAACAAACACCACAGTCACAGGATTGAAGCCATATACAGTGTATGAGTTTTGTGTTCATGCTGTGAACATGGTAGGCAGCACATACTCCCACTGGGTGGCGAAGAAAACTGCAGAAGCAGGTATGCATCAGGTTGGGCAGACTAGTTAGCAGTCATGGTCAAACTACATCTACGGTGACTAGTACTGTAATAAAATAGGAGAGCAAGGTCTTTTGTATAAGTCTGCCTGCCTTCTTTCGAGGTACTAAATGCTTGCTGTTGAAGAATCCCCAAGAGTGTGGGTATTTTTTAAAGTTGAGTGTCTATTTTGTATGGGGACAGCACACAAGAATATGGATTGTTTGCTTGGATCTAGAGATCTAAAATCTTGGGCCTAAGAGTTTTCAAAATTTGGGTGCCATTTCTGCTCTGTTTTCCACACCCGGGTGGTGATAGCTGAGACCATCAGAGAAGTGAGACCCTTGTTCCATCAAATAAGCAAGTCTATATAGATTGAAGTGATTATAGATCAAGGGAGTGCTCCCAAACAATTGGAACACTCCATTCCCTGTGCATGGGACACTGTTATTCTGTAATGAGTGTCTTAAAAGCTGGAGTCCTGGAAACAGGAATGTTTGGGGGCAGTTTATTTTTTATTTTAATATATTATTGATCAATTTTGATCAATAATATATTAATACAACTGGAGAAGTGAGAGTCATCTCACCATCTTAGGGTGTTACTACCACTTACCTATGTTCTCAGTTCTCACACCATAAGAGTATAAATTAGATCACTCTTCCAACCACAAGAGTAGGATCTCTGGCTGCATTAACATATATGAACCCAGTCAACAGGACACTCTAGCGTTAGCATATGATCTTCATAGTGAAACCAGAATTCTTAGATCACTGGAAAAAATCATTTATTTTATAAAATGCTGTGAGTCTGGGATAATGAGTCCCCACCCACCTAGCTATACATGCTGTCACATGTGGCACTTGCCCACAAACATCCAGTTAGGTGGGAGTTATGGGTCATGACTAAAGTAATGTGGGGGTCTGAAAGCTTTCATCCAAGTTTGATGTACAAAGTGTTACTTTGGCCATGTTAGAAGTAAAAGACAAAACCGCAGAAGGTGAAAATGAACCAAGTCCTTGAGCACGAGTGGGATGGCGTTATGCAGACTTAGTTAATTTTCAATCCACAAATCCTGTGTCACTATGTGGTGGAGTATAGTGATACAGGACTTGTGCAAGGTAAATTAAGTCCAACCAGGGAGATGAGCGGAGGATATGTGCTGGCTGTTTTTTTGGGGGGGTTGCCATGGAGGGTACAGGAGGCTACTGGGAGTGATGAGGGACCACTGGACAACAGGGTATGATTAATCTGTGCTAATGGCAATTGGGTGAGGTGGGGGGACCACTAGACTTCCAGGGACATTCATACTGTTTTATATGTATTGGCGAGGAGATTGGGTAAGGGAAATCACTAGACTGTAAATGGCATTTATAGTATTTAAATGTGCTGGCAAGGAGATTGAATGAGAAAGGGAGCCACTAGGTTGCCAGGAGCATTTATATTATTTTATATATGCTGATGAGGGGATAGGGTGGAAGGGAACACTAGACTGCCAGGGGCATTTATATTATTTCACATTTGTTGGTGAGAGGATCAGGTGAGAATGGGGGGGGACCACTGGGCACCAGGGAATTGTTTAATGCTACCAAGAAAGACTGGGTGAGAGAGGGGAGAGTTTTGCTTTTAACATGATATCAGTGCTGCTAGGGAAGTGGGGTATGCACAACACTATGCACATTATTAACTATAAAGTTTATGAAGCAATAAATAGTGCCACCCAAGCAGATTTTAGCACTTTCAAAATCCTTTCAGTATACAGCTACACCCTGTATGCAAGAGGTTGGTCTCCTTTGCATGGGCACTGTGGTGTATTTAGTGTAAATACACTTACCACTTAGCGATATACTACGCTATCTTTTACTATAGCAGCAGCTGTGCTAACTGGCTGTCAGTCATACTCTATAGAGAATAATGGATAGGCAACTGTGTGTTATGGATTCAAAGCTCAAAAGGTTTATTAGGTCGTCACACACCAAGGGTGTGTAAAAAATCCATAAAACACAGTTGTCTGTCCTTTATTTTTAATAATTACTGAATGCCAAAGTCAGTGATGCAGTTCTATCACAGACACAGACACAGGCACAGGCACACACACAGACACAGACATGCACATGCACACGCACAGACGCGCACACACACACACCCTGCCCAGTATGGACTTTTCTTTTTCTTTTACAAAATGAAAGTACTGAAGCATGGTTAAGTCACAGTTTAGAAGTCAGGCACAGTCCCACTGATTATCGTGCTGGTCCGGACTCACAGTTCCCTGAACCAGACACACAGCAGGATCAACCAGATACATTTTACAAATGATAAAGGCAGGATCAACCAGATAAATTCTAAAATTCCCCAAAAAATTATGAGTTGAAGAGACTCACCATAAGGGAAGTTATCAGTTGCTGTAGCAGCTCATCACTAAGCAACAAATGGAGCCACCAAGTTTGCAGAACTGTTTAGCCCACCCACACACAGAATAGGAGCCAATGAGGTAGCACGATGAATGTGATTGATGGGAGAGTTAAATGAAAATGCCATAATACCTGGGTAACCTGGTTATTATGGTGTTTGAAGCATGCATTTACATTGTGCATTAAAGGGGGTCACCAGTAATTATATCTAGTTAGCAGAGCACTAACCTGTTAGCTCTGTGGCAATTGTTTGAATATCTATCCCACAATTATTTGATTTCAAAACTAAACTAAATCATGTTAATGCTGTATTCTTGCCCACACTTGATTATGGAGATACTATATCAACCTGCACCAAAGGCATTACTTTCATATTTAGATACACTGTATTATAATGTATTACAACTACCATGTGTCGCTCACCATTGTTCATTATATGAAAGGGTTATGTTGGCTTTTAACTGACAGAAGTATGGCACACTGGTGTCTATTGTTCTGTAAGACTATGTGTACAAAAATACCATGTTATCTTTAAAATCTCATATCATTTAATATTTTTTGATACATTTGATCATAATCTTTTTTCAAAATTATTACTTGTACTATTGTGATGTATAAATAGAAATCCAAATTCCTAACTTTTAAATACAATTCAGTTTACTTAATGTATGGAACAAGTTGCAAGAGACCTTAAAATGAAAAGAATTTGTGTCTTTTAACAAAATATAAAATGAGAATTGTAAAATTACTTGATAGTGTATGTCATTGCTGTTAAACAATACAAGTTAGCTTATGTTGTTGGTTGTAATATTTTTTATCAACTGTTTATTTCATTTTTATTGTGCGCTAAGAATTGTATTGTGCACATAATTAGATGTTCCTCTCTTTGTAATTATATTCCCACCCTGGAAAACAATTTTAAAAGAGAGTTCACGCAACCAATAATATTGAGAAAAAAAGAATTGAAAATCTGTAAGGTACCTTGAGCCTTTGAAAGTTGTTGGTAAAATATGATCTATGTTAAGAATTTAAGAATTTGTGATGCTCTGTCACCTTCCTATAGATCAGATAATCATCTAGGCTACTGCATATTACTATCTATATTCCTACCTAACTGCACTACCTCAGATTTCATGATCAAATGTGATAGAAACAAGGGGATAGTTAGGGACAAATGGGAACACAGGAGTACTGAAAATGTGAAGACAATGGCATGACTGAATAAATAACTCTAGGTAGGAATACAGGGCAGCCTAGATGGATGTAAATGCATATCTGACCTTAAACATCTACTGTATTTCTCTTTATATATGTGGAATGGAAGACCTGCACCTTCTAGAGATGACAGCTACTTCTACAAACGTAGAAGTAAGAGTTCCCCATTAGTGCTGTGTGGAATTTTCAAATTCCGATGGAACAAACTTTCATAGAATTTTCAAAATGCCACTGAATTTCACCAGAAACAGAATGGCACAATTCCGTGGCAGTGAAATGCAGAATGAGTTTTTCTGCAACATTTCCACAGAATTTTATTCTGTGGATCTCAATATTTTCTGCAGAAATGACTGCAGAATGATTTTCCATGGAAAAATGCTGTTCCACAGAATATTACTCAACAAGTCTCATTGTTTTCCATAGAAATGGTTGCTGAATGATTTTCCACTGAAAAAATACTGTTCCACAGAATATCATTCTGCGGGACCTTAGCAGGTGGAATTTTGAAGTAGAATCAATAAAATTCCAGTGGAATTTCCACCAGTGGAATAGTCATTCTGCACTAATTTTGCTGGTAGAATTCCACTTTTCACACAGCACTATTCCCCATCCTAAACATTTAAAGTTTAATGATTTCAGTCAAGTCCTGGATAAATACAGTACATGATCTTTCTCTTTAAAGTTGTTATCACTTACAATATCTGTTGTGCAAGGAATCACTTCAATGTTATTTTTACACAAATATATTTTTTGTAATTTGCTTTAGTTCCAGTGTTTATGCCAACACCATCAGTGTTCCCTCTCTCTTCCTACTCTCTCAATGTGTCTTGGGAAAAGTCTAGTGATGATGCATCTAGAGGAGATGTGATTGGGTACATCATCAATATAACTGAGGAGCAGACTAATCAGTTTGCCTCACCAGTATTCTCCCAGGTAGGTGTTTTATTTGTAAGCACTGGGCATGAATTTTATTTGTTGAATTATACTGAGTATATTGTTATTATTTTGGTTTGATATACTCTAAGATTAGTTTTGTTATATTTTACTTTCTTTTTTAAGCAGCTAGGACTGGATTTAGAGTACGTAATATGTAGTACATGTCAAGTAGCATATCCTTTGTTGTCTGTTTTTACTTGCTTCTTTTTTAATAGACTGAACTGGATGGAGAATACACAATATGTAATAGACATCAAGTAACATTATCTTTTTGGTCTATCATGTAGGGACGTAGGAGTCATGCTGCCTCTCACTAAAACATTTCTGAAGAGTGGTAGCACTCCCATAATTAGGTTTGATGGGTTGATTCCATTAAAACACCATTTATGTCATGCTTATAACATTTGAACCTCAGTGGTCGGGACTTGATATTTGCAAAGTTTGGTTAGAGTGATGCTTTCTAATTTTTGGAAGATTTAATAACAATTAGTCCAGCGATTGTTGAGATTCTGAGGGCCAAAAATTGATGCAAATCAAACTTTGCAAAATATAAATTGAGATTTTCTCAAAAATTGGACAAGTTGCAGTTTGAAATTTGGAAATTTGCTATGGATTGAGCTAACTTAAATTTCTTTTATTTTCAAAAAAGTCCCTAATTTATATATTACTATTTAAAGTTGGTGCATGCTTAGTAGGAAAAACAGGGAAATTGTGTATAGCTAGATGAGAACCCATAGGTAACTTTTTTTAAAGATCCAGTCGCACAGATGTACAGGACATTTGGCAATAAATAAAACATATTGAGAGCTACTTTCTCACCTTCAGGTTCTTTGAAGGTGAGGGGTTTAGAAGTGGACTGTTAACTCATTGTACCCAATAGTTCCGTATGAAGTCCGAACCATCCATTGTTTCTCCTGATACAAAATGGCTGCCCAGGGTAGAATGAGTTAAAGGTTTTTTTTTGAGTATATACATATGTGTCCAGCTCTGGAGGCTACATCTCAGAATGGAGTTAGGGTAGAGGCAGTCCAGAGGAGGGCAGCTAAAATGGTGCAGGGGTTGCACCAAAAGACATATGAGGGGATATTGAGTGATCTCAACATGTACACCCTGGAACGGAGGAGCACAAGAGGGGACATGTTAGAGATCTACAAGTAACTCACAGGGGTGAACAGGGTGCAGGAAGGTAGTCTCTTTCCATGGGGAAGGTGTACCAAGACCAGAGGGCATGTGATGAAGCTGCAGGGTAAGAAGTTAAAGAGAGATTTGAGGAAGTACTACTTCACTGAAGGAGCTGTGGATGCCTGAAACAGACTACCAGTGGAAGTGGTGTAGGTGAGAACAGCAGGAGGCTTCAAGCATGCATGGAATAGACCTAGGGGAATATTAATTAATAGGGAGGGAGGAGGGAGGATCATCTGAAACTAAATGTAGGTGAAGTTGCTGAAATTCACTTTGCACTGAAATTGATGAATTTCAGCAACTTCACTTCACCAGCAATTTCAATATGCATAGTTACTCACCCAACAAATCTATGTGAATTGCCAATTTTCAGGCAAATTAGATAGTTCACATAATTTGCCACAGGAATTTGGCCAATTTGGCCAATGAGTAGACTGGATGAGCCTTGTGGTCCTTATCTGCCATCGACTTCTATGTTTCTATGTTTCTATGTTTCAATTCACTGGTGTACAGCTACATAAATTGCATTTCTTAACCTCTTCCCACCCCCTGTAATGTGTAGTACACCCCTTCCGCCTCCCACAAACTTCCTAGTTATTATAGAGCCCCTAAATCCTCCATTGGCACCCTCCACCTTTTCCCCCATGCACTGGTGAATTTCAAAGTTAAGTAGGAGTAGTCGGAGTCACAACTTAGTGACATATATAAAACATAGACACATAGTATTTGTCAGTAGAAAAGGACTGCTTTGCCCAATCAGTCTGCCCAGAGGGTCCATTATTAGTCTGTCCCCTCTGACCCTAACTGGTCACTGATGACTTTTCCTCTATCCTCCCTGTCTGTTTACTAATATTCCCCTGTGTCTGTCCCATGCATGCTTGAAGCCCCTTACCATTTTCACCTCCACCACTTCAACTGGCAGTCTACTGTAGGTATCCACCACTTTCATTGAAATTGTACTTCCTCATATCCCTCACATGCTTTGTGGTCTTGGTGCTGGTTCTCATTTGAAAGAGATTCCCTCCTGCATACTGTTTAGCCCTGTGAGTGCCTGTGAGGCACTTGCAGGTCTCTATTATTTCCCCTTTCACTCTCCTTTCTTCCAGGGCATACAGGTTGAGATCCCTCAGTCTCTCCTCATAGGGCTTTTGGTGCAAACCCTGCACCATTTTAGTTGCCCTCCTCTAAACTGCATCCACCCTGTCTATGTCCTTTCTGAGGTGCGACCTCCATGACTGGACATGATACTCTAGGTGGAGTCGTACCAGCAAGTGATATTGTGGCAACATCACCTCCCTCCTCCTGCAAGAGATACTTCTCATTATGTATCCTAGGATCCCACTGCCCCTACCCACTTCTTTGTCACACTACCCTGTCACTTTGACTTAATCAGATATGATAACCTCAGGGTCCGTTTCTTGCTTAGTGACTTTCAGTAACTCCTCCATCCTGTATTCAGCTCCTGGGTTTCTATGCCCTAAGTGTATGATTTATTTTGCACTTTTTGGCAGTAAACCCCAACTGTCATGTTCTTGATCACTCCTTGAGTTTTCTCAGGTCCCTGCACATTCTCTCTGCCACCTCCTGTGTGTCCACCCTATTATAGATTTTGGTGTTATTTACAAAAAGCATACCTTCTCTTCCAGTTCTCCTGCAATATCACTTCTGAAGACATTGTCGATGACCAATCCCATTGCTGAGCCCTGCGGCACCCTGCCAGTCACTGTACCCCCATTAGAGTGAGTGCCGTTAACCACCACACTCTGTTGCCAACCCATTAACCAGTTCCTTACCCAGTTCACCACTTTGGAGTAGTCTGGTGTGATTGAGACCTATATGTATATTATGGGGGTGGACACGATACAAGAGGGGAGTCTGTTTAATAGGAGGAGCACCAAAATACAAGGGCACGCTATGGAACTTATAGAGGGATTAAGAGGGATGTGATGAAGTACTTCTTAACAGAAAGGGTGGTGGATGCCTGGAACAGCCTGCCAGAGGAAGTTGTGGGGAAAAGACAGTGGAGAGTTTCAAGCATGCATAGGATAGGCACACTTTCTTCTTTTGTAAAAAACTAAGGGTGGGGGGGGTGACTCCCGAGGTGGGAGCTGTATTGTGAGAGAGGGAACTGTATTTAAACTGGTGTTGGTTGTTAGGGAGGTATTACAGGGAAAGTGATCTCTGTTATTAAAATGCTTTAGGCTAGATGCAGGTGTGTGACACCAGTGGTCAACAGTTGTTGAACTATGGGCCATTGCTGTAAATTGTTGCCCATTTTGGAGCATAAAAGAACTATAGTGCAATCTAATTTATATCATGTGATGCCATTTGCACAAATAGGAGACCCGAATTTGATAAGAAAGAGGAAAGAAAAAAAGAATAAAAGACCATTGAGAAGGAGAGTGGGAGTGGGGAGAGAAGGAAGGCCAGGAAGGAAGTAAGGAGGAAAGGAAAGGAAAGGAAAGGAAAGGAAAGGAAAGGAAAGGAAAGGAAAGGAAAGGCTCACAGAGTGTACCATACCTCATACCAGTGTGCAACAGGACAAATCTCTTTTTCATCTGAAGGCCCAGACCTGGTGTGGTGAATAAAAATCCTCAAGTAATACCAGTGGAATTTTTCAATTCTCCAATTCTTCAAACAACAAGTCATGGCAATATTTGTGATCCAACATACAGTACTATGACTATACAGTAGCTAATATGAACTTAAATGCACACCATTTGCAGCCTTTAACAGCTACCAGGTCAAAATGATTGCTTACCACTTTTCTGGACAGTAGTTTTACGTAGATTAAATGGTAATGTATTAAAGGGCTAGTGTATAGCAGAACCAGTGGCATGGAGGGGGGATGTCACTGCCTGCCATACCGGTAACTTGGGTTCAGAAATGGACCAGGGTCACTTAAGGGCCAGCTAGGGGAAAAAGGATTGAGCATCCAGGAATGGCTCTCCTCCTTCAGGGAGGGGAAACAGCACATAGTGGAAGCTAGGTGGTGCAGTAGCTGTTACCGACCTAGTCAGGCAGGTGTAGGCGATGAGGCCTGCTGCGTCTTTTTGCAGTATGTGCATGTCCATTACATGTGTTGGTGAACAAAACCAGGAAAGCACCTCCACTGACAGGATGTTGGCAACCCTGCAGACTTCGCACCCCCTTCTGAGGTATCCATTCACCCATAGAGGAAAGGAAGCAGATGGTGTAAGTCCTGGGTAAGGTGGGTGACAGGACTGGGGGTTGACAACAGAAGGGGATTGGTGGGATGTACTGGAGGCAAAAATAGAGGCTGCAACAAAAGGAGCTAGTGTACTGTCTGAAATTAATATTAACATTTAAAAGTGGTCAAAGATTACTTTTCATTTCTGAGATACTGTACTATTTCTTTTTACATTTGCTAATTAGAACATTTTCTACTGGTTAGTACTAGGTGTGGTGGGTGGAACTGCACTCTGCCTGGGGTTGACATATCAAGTTCTATTCCTCTACATACCTCATCAGCATTGTGACATCACGGCTGACCAGAAAGAGCTAATCATCTTCTGCCAGATTAGTTGTTTGTGATGTTATAGTCCATGAGGTCACAAGGCTGAGGTATGAGGCTGAATAGAACTAGAAATGTCAGCCACCAGGTAAGGCATTACTCTTCACATCACACCTAATGCTACCAAACAGAAATTTTCTAATGAACAAAAGGAAAAGAAAAATACTTCAGGAATAAAAAGTCAGAACTGAATTGTAGTAAAATATTAATAACACATCATGACTGGTATTTTGGGTACTACTTGCTCTTTAAACCATTTGTCATTCTCATGTAGTCTTTCATATCATATTGGTGAAAAAATCCCAATTGCTGCTGCATCACTTTGCATTTATCTTTTGGATGCATGAATTTTACTCATGATCATTTCAGAAGAGAGCCAAACCTAGAAACAGAATCTGATGGCAAATAAGGACTGCTTGGTCCACCCAGTCTACCCATTGTTTCCCTGCCTCTGTCATAGACACTACTTGGTATCTGGCTACCTTCCCCCCTTGCTTACCACTAAGATTTCTTTGTATCCATCCCATGCATGCTTGAAGCCCGCCACGGTTTTTGTTCCCACCATCTCCTTTGGAAGTCTGTTCAGACATCCATCACTCTTTCAGTGAAGAGGTACTTACTTACATCTCTCTTAAATGTACCCTCTTCTAGCTTCACAGCATGTCCCTTTGTTCTCGTATATCTTTTCCTCTGAAAATGCTCCACTCCTGTACCTTATTTACCCTGTGAGATATGTATGTCTCTGTCATATCCCCCCTCTCCCTTCTCTCTTCCAGGGTGGACATATTGAGGTCCTTCAGTCTCTTTTCATAGGGCTTTTGATGCAGACCCTGCACCATTGTAGTTGCCCTTATCTGGACTGCCTCCACTCTATGTCTTACCTGAGATGTGGTTTCCAAAACTGGACACAGTGCTTCAGGTGGGGTCTCACCAGCGATCTATCCAGTGACAACACCAGCTCCCTCCTCCTGCTAGTGATACCCTTCCCTATGCATGTTTTGTTTTCACATTGAAACCCAGCTGCCATGCCCTTGACCACTCCTCAAGTTTTCCCAGGTCTCTAAACATTCTTTCCACCCCCTGTGGAGTGTCCACCCTGTTGCACATTTTGGTGTCATCTGCAAAGAGGGAGACCTTACCCTCCAGCTCATCTGCAAAGTCATTTATAATGACATTAAAAATGGTTGGTCCCAATACTGAGCCCTGCGGCACCCAACTGATCACCCTCCCTTCCATGGAGTGAGCTCAATTTACTACCACTCTACTGTCTATCCCTTAACCAATTTTTAACTCAGTATACCACCTTTTGACCCATCCCTAAGCTGACCAGTTTTCTTATGAGCCTTCTTTGTGGAGCAGTGTTGAAAGCTTTTTTTTTTTTTTTTGCAGCTACTCTTATTTTTCTCCCCAGGCTCTGTCGGCTCTTCTCTCTGATCCCCCAGCCCCATCCCCCACTAGCAGCTTACCTCTCAGTGTGTGCCCATGGCTATGCCCCCCATGGCAGGGTGGCGGGACCCCCTGCACTGTCTCTCATGAATCTGGAACCAAGGGTTACTGCATATCATGAAGGTGGTGCCTGCAGAGATCAGATCATTCTGCCCACCAGTGCCTTCAGTATTTCCTCCATTTTATCCCCCAAGATGCAGCATGCAATGATGCCAAGGATTGAGCGTGCATGCTACTGCATGTGCTCCTCCAAGCGTCTGCTGCATCTAATTCTCTTCATGAGTCTCAGTGCGCTAGTCCTCAGCCTCCGCTAGGGGCCAGTCATACACCGAGAGCTGGTGTCACCCCTAACCGAAGAAGGAGAGCAGTCCACAGATGCTCAATCCTTCTCCTCCCCTGCCAACCCCCGATGGCCCATGCTCGTTCCCGAACATGGGCCACCGGCATGGTGCGAGGTAAGGCGTCCAGCCCCTCAGCCCAGAGCGCCACCATGCCGGCCCCAGTGTTGAAAGCCTTACTGAATTTTAAGTAGGTCACATCTGCCACCCACCCTGCCCTATATCTCTGGTCACCCAATCAAAGAAATCTCAGACTTGTCGGACATAACCTCTATGCTGTGGATCCGTGTTGCCTTGGGTCTTGTTAAGTTAGTACTTTAAAGCAACAGTATT
Organism: Neoceratodus forsteri; assembly: GCA_016271365.2. Taxonomy (NCBI): domain Eukaryota; kingdom Metazoa; phylum Chordata; order Ceratodontiformes; family Ceratodontidae; genus Neoceratodus; species Neoceratodus forsteri. Next base: position 1,178,147,063 of record CM057450.1, on the reverse strand, counting down.
TGTTGGTCAGCAAACAAAAAAAAATAATTGTATAGTTTTTCTTTAGCAAAAATATAGTTCTGACATCTTGAGATTCATATTAGTTTTCTCAGATATGGTTTAAACAGCTTTTACAGCTAGTTTTGTAAGTAATGACTCGTTATTAAAGATGGCCACCACTCACCATTTTTAAAAATCTCAGCTGAGGTGTTATGTGTTGAATGTAAATGCTAGATTCATGCTGTGAATGTATTAGAATGGAATTGCCACATATTTCTGAGGAAACAGCATAGCACTGTACCAAGATATTTCATTTTTTCATGGCATGGGAGTGGGGACTTTTAAAAACTTCAATGTATTGTATCTTTCTCCAAGAATAAAAGAGAACAAAAAGAAAAATGTATAGCTTGATATTTTTGCCAGATGAACCTTATTATGAAAAAAATACATGGTTACTAACAAGTACTGCTGTTTAAAGATAGACTGTGGTCACCACCAAAAATATCAGTTGACATCAGCAGATTTAATTACACAACATTGCAAACAGGGTTTCCTTTTTATGAATAGAGTATCTTTGCCCCATTGAGTTCATCTGCTCCTAAGGGTTATTACTTAGCAGAAGTCATAATTTTTCAGTTTGTGGTTTTACAAATATTTCTAAAGTAGCAGACTGGGACATCATAACAATATTTGCTCCTTGTCTGTACTATTCTGCTTCTGCTCTGCACAGGCTGCCCTTGATGGTTTTTGCATATTGTCTGTTGTACTCCCTCCTACTTACTGTATACATTTTTGCCAGCGTTGTGTACTTGTAAGTTTTACTGTATGATTATGTATGTGTGTATATTCCAACATGCATTTACCATTTCATTATCATTTATGCTTCATTTCTGTTGTTTGTGTATTGTATATTTCAGCGTGCATTTTCCATTTTATTGTTATATTATAGTTCTGTTTCATATGTATTGCATATGTCACCATGCACCTACTATTTTATTTGTAAGTAATTTAAATTGTTTATGTTTTGCATGTTTTACCATGCATTTTTGCTTCATTATTGTTTATATTTAATTTCTTTGGTTTATGTTTTGCATATTTCATCATGCATGGTCCATTTTACTATTGTTTGTGTTGTATATTTCATTATGCATTTTCCCTTTATTGTTTATACTTCATTTCTATTGCTTATGTACTGCATAGCTCACCTTGCATTTTATTGATATTTTTATGCACTATATTTTATATTTCACCATGCCTATTGTTTATGTATTATATGTTTTACCATGCATTTGCCATTGCATTGTTTGTATTTAAATGTTTTATGTATTGTATATTTCACCATGCATTTACCAACTTATAATTGTTTGCAATTAATTTCAATTATTTAGTGTACTGTATATTTTGTCATGAATTTGCATTTTAATATAGTTTTTACTTCATTTCTGTTGTTTTCTGTATAGTACATTTTACAATGCATTTACCACTTCTTTAATATTTGTATTTTCTCTGTGTACTGCATTCCAGACAATATACACAGCTGCAGCCAAGGAACAATTCTACATAGTGACAAATCTGAAGCCTTACAGGATGTACAACTTCACCATCACTCTTTGTAATCAGATTGGTTGTGTAACCAGTGAGCCAGGCACAGGACAAACTTTAGCAGCAGGTAAGAAAAGTCATTTGTGACAGTAAATTGAATTTGCAGCAACACACAAGTAGTGATAGACTTTACTTATAGCTGATTGTCATAGTAAGACATGCTTGAATAGTCATAGTTAATTTTCTTTCCTTATCTCAAGGAGACAAATTGTCTTATAAAGAAGATTTACTTAAACCATTAAAAGTTAAAAGCTATGCTTTGTAACAAGTTCATATACAAAAATGTCTACCTAGTTTATGGCAACTGTCAGTATAATAAAATGCTCCTTCATATTCATGGTGGTTAAAGAAATATATAGTACATTTCAAAGAATAGGTTCCTGTATCATTATCAGATCAAATAAATTATATTTATTCTGTGAGGGGTTATTTAGGATAAAACAATGTATAAATCATTTTCCACTTCTTCATAGGTTCTTCACCGCCTTATGTACAGCACAGTTGATAAAAAATCAAATGGAGGATTGTTCCTAATCATTTTACTTTTTAGTTTATTTTTTTTTTCCAATTTTATTCTTTTCACCCCTGCTGTCAGCTGCCGATCATCTGCCAGGTCATGGTGCACCTTGACTTCCACCTCCATGCCATGCTCTTCTCCTGAGACCCCTGACTTGCCCCTCAGAGGGTGGGGTCCTGGCACTGGCCATGTGCCGCGAAACCAGTTACTAACTGGGGGAGCCGGCAGGGGAGGCTAACTGAAACTGGATGCTGGCTTCATGGAGGTGGCTGACAGTGGAATTTTCCTCCCCATTTTTTACCTGAGGGTAGGGATGTGCAATGACATCCTGCGTCAGCACCACCCCCTTGACTACTGTTACGCACCAGTAGCTGCAGTGCCCCTGGCCTCCGCCAGGGGTCCATCAAACACCGGATGGGGTCCCAACCCTCCCCCCAGAGAAAGAGAGCAGTCTGTGGGGCACTCTATCCTTCTCCCCTCCAGCTGGCCCTCCAGTGACCCAAGTCCATTCCCGAACCCGGGTCGCCGGCATTGCAAGCTGAAATCCAACCGCTGCACCGACAGACCGGCTACTTATTTTTATTTTCTAATTTTTGTTGTACACTTAATACTGAATCACAGTTCTTGTGAAAGGTGTCAGATTGACAGCTCTGGAGTTCAGACCCCTATGTTTCATCATATAAGTAGCCCAAATCAATTCAGAAGTCCAGAAAACATCTGTTCAACCAAAATATTTGTGGTACTTGCGCTTAGTGTGATTTTTTTATTTATTACTAGGATTTTGTTTGCCCCTTACTATTACATGGCTTGTCCAAATATCCCACTGCTGCAAGGAGGTCATCCTTGACTGAGTTCTTAGAACTGCACCTATTATGGTAGCCAAAATGCAATGAAAAGGCAGTGTAGTCAGACTAATGGTTAGAGTACTGAACCATAAAACAGGAGATCAGAGATCTGAATCCAGCCACACTCACTGGCTCATTGTGTGATAATGAACAGGGAAAGAACATGAGTTTGGTTTATATAGTCCATTTTATACACACCATATCTCAAAGTGCTGTAAAAGCTATTAACAGTTGCAGCAGATGCTTTGCATTCATAGGGAGAAAGTGAGACTGAGTGTGGTTAAGGAATACATGGGGATAGTAAGTACAGAGGAAGAACGTGGGTGAGAGAGAAAGTTTAATATACGTAAGTTAAAAGAATTGCATAGGGTCACACAGTGAGTACATTTTATTTATCTATTTGAAAATGTTTCACCAGAAAAGACATACAGAGCTGCAATAGCTCATTTCTAGATGCATTCTGGGGGAAATGGAAAATGGGATACATTCCGAATATGTAGTATAATAAACAAAGAGTTAAAATAAACATGAAAATTGTACTTAAGACAAAAATTAAAACATGAAGGGCAATAAAATCAAATTGCAGCTAATAATTATAATGATACACTGAAAGTCAGTTAATGCTAAGGACAAAATATATTCACTGCATGATAAAGGATGGAAACTGTGATACTCAGAGGTAGAGCCACACAATCGAGTAAACAACATGAAGCCCACTTAGCCAGTACATGGGGAAGAGTCTATCTAAAGAGGTGGAGAAATTGGGGGGAGAGTGATATTGAATAAAAAAAGGGAAAGAAAAAAACAGGGAAGAGGGTAAGGGATTAGGCAGGGGAGAAGGAGAAGAATTAGGAGAAATGAGTCATAGGGAAAGGCATGTGTTTAAGAGCAGGAGCAGGAAGGGGAAATGTGGTTACAGAGACGATAGGGCAATGCCTTTGGTAAACTGGCAAAATGATCAGAAGAGTGGCAAATGGGGTTTAACGCAAAGAAATGCAAGATCATGCACATAAGGAAGAGAAACCCTGAAGCCACCTATAGGTTGGGAGGGGAGTTTCTGGCAATTACAAGGGAAGAAAGAGACTTGGGCATCATTGTCACAGATGACCTGAAATCATCCAAGCAGTCCACTAAAGCAGTAGGTAAGGCTAGAGGGATGTTGGGGTTTATTAGTAGGGGTATCGCAAGTCATAAGAGGGAGGTAATAATCCCTCTTTACAAGACACTGGTTAGGCCCCATCTGGACTACTACATGCAGTATTGGAGGCCACACCTGCACAAGGACATTAATAAAATTGAGGCAGTCCAGAGAAGGGAAACCAAAATGGTGCCGGGACTGCATCTGAAAACATATGCGGACAGATTAATGGAGCTCCATATGTATACCTTAGAGCAAAGGAGAGAGGTGATATGATTGAAACATTCAAACATCTTAAGGGCATTAACAAGGTGAAAAAGTCTAACCTGTTTCAATATAAGAAAAATAGCAGGACAAGAGGAGACAGCATGAGATTAGAGGGAGGCCAATTAAGGGGTAATGTGAGGAAGTTTTTTTTCACAGAAAGGGTGGTGGATGCATTAAATGGCCTACCTCAGGAAGTGGTGGATATGAATACAGTGCAGGACTTCAGACAGGCATGGGCTAGGCATACAGGAGCAATACAGATGAGTTTGAATAGATAGACCATTGACAGAGTACAGGCCTATGGCACATTCATAAGGTAGAAAAAATGAACAGACTGGATGGGCCTTGCAGTCCTTATCTGCCATCAACTTCTATGTTTCTAAGAGTTAGAAGGTGGGACAGAGTGAATATTTAAAGGAAGGGAGTTCCAGATATTTGGGAAATGGTAGGAGAAGGCAACCTGTCCTGAAGTTGAAGTATGGGCAAGGAGGGTAAGAGTCCATTAAGGGGAGTAACCAAGGGTGTGGGAGGCAGAAGGTGGGGTAGAGAGGAGGACATTTAGGTATGGTGGAAGGGACCCAAGCCAGAACATTCCAATTAAAGAGGCACAGTGGGCAAGGCTTCTATCCTCAAGAGGAGGGAAAGAGAGGGCAGAGTAAAGGTCACAGTGATGTGCACATTGGGGACAGTTTAGGGCAATGCGACAGAAGGAGTTGAAAAGGGTGTCCAGTCTGGAGAGGGTGGAATTAGGAGCAACACTGTAAACTACCTCTCCAAAGTCAAAGATTGGGAGGATCATCTTCTGGACAATCTCACGGCGGGCTTGAAGGGGGATGCAGCCACAGTGTCTGAAGAAACCATGAAATTTGGGATATGTTTTTTTGTGGATAGCATACACACGTCCAGCAAAATCTTGGTTCTGGTCTAGCCAGAGCCCGAGATATGTGGTAGTTAGATTCAAACTCTGATTTGTGGTTTCACAGTTTTCCACTCTTAACCACTAACATACATTGTCTCCCCATTCACCTGACCTCCATGGTCTTTAGCCTTCTCGGCCAACAGCTATAAAACTGGTTAGAATCAGGTCCCATTAAAAACAAGGTAATGGATCTCAGTTTACCAACATGCCTAGGTAAATGAACTGTGAAAAAAGTGAAAGTTTACTTGTAGTCAATTGGAATTTGCATACTACAGTACCTGATGTTGTGCACTGCATTTTTATTGTTTAGTAAGAAATGATCTTTTATTTATAGGACACTCATCTGTTAACATTTAGTATCATACATCAATAAATTCAAACCAAATAATTACAGTGCCTATCCTTAAAAAAAAAATTAAAAGACATTGTGATTTCTTGTTTTTAAAAACTTTTTGCTAACCATGTTTAACTAGGCAGTGAGTTTCCAACATGGGGCAGCAACAGACAATGCCATGTCCATAGCTGATTTTAGATGTGAGCACGGAACCCAACACACCTTTACCACTTGATTTAAGGGAACATCAGGTCATATAAGTAGGTTGGAGAGAATTGCAGTGCCCAGTTCATTCAGGTCTTTCATGTGATAAAACTAAAGCCTTAAAGTCAGTTTATGTCTATCCTGTAAGAATAAATTAAAAAGCTCTCAAAATGCATGGCATGGGATTATTCTTTTGAAAATGCAAATGGGCTTTTGCAGTAGAATTATGCACCTGTTGCTAGCAATTGATCGACTTCATAGAAAGGCCCAGTCAGAATCTTAATTTTTATCTAACCATGATGCTATGAATATGTGAACCTGTGTTATAATATCTGCAGGACAGATAACTGCTCAACCCCTGGCAGTATCTGTAATGTTTTAATAATTTCTTTCCAAAGCCGATAGCTGAGCTTCACACATTAAGCCTAGGTCAAGAGCAATGCCAAAAGCAAGCACGGTACATTTCTAGCCAGATCAAGAACCATTCCATTTAACTAAAAACCTCTCAAGAGTAGCCAAGATCTTCAGCTCACTGCTCCATAGCTTGGTCTCTGTAACTGAACTAGCATTGTCCCAAAAAGGTAGATATTTTACATCAGGATGGTGCTTGCTGTCTGTTGAATAGGAGAATGATCTGTAGACTGTTCTCACAAAATATAATTATTTTATTACTTTTGTAAGTCAACAGAACTACTGTATGTACAGGACAGATAACTTCATTTTTAGCATACTTTTCAACTCTCTTTACAGGTAGCTAGACGGGATGTGAAATCTATTGAAGTCCTGATACTCATGTAGCTGAGGGAGTATTTTGATAACCAACTTGTGACCTTTTTTACAACCTCTAGAACCTCATAAATATGTAATAACGCCTCCCTACGTATATCTTAAAATGCAGTTATTTTCCTCAAACAGGAGACTTTCAGACTTGCTGTGGCTTTGTAGCAGTAGCAACTGATTCAGGTTCTGGTACAGCTCAGCATTACTCTGAAGGAAAGGCTGGTAAACATTCTAAAGGCTAGCAGGTTACATGAAACATAGAAGCTGATGGCAGATGTGGTCTATGTGGCCCACCCAGTCTGCCCATTTTGCCTACCTATTATAAACCACAGATTATGGTTAATCTGCAGCTAACCCTTTCTTTTCTGTCACTTGGGTACCCTTATGTCTATCCCATAATTTCTTGAATTCCCTGTTTTTGCCCATACCACCTCCTTTTGGAGGCCATTCCAAGCATCCACCACTCTTTCAATGAAAGTTATTCCTCATGTTACCCTTGAACCTCCCCCTCAACTTCCTTTCATGCCCCCTTGTTCTTGCACATCTTTCTTTTTTGAAAAATGCTATCCTCATGTACCTTTTTTATACCCTGAGGTATTTGAACATTTCTATCATGTACCCCCCTCCTCCAGGGAGTACATATTGAGTTCCCCATGCCTGTCCTCATAGGGCTTTTCATGCAGACCCGGCACCATCTTTGTAGTCCTCCTCCAGACTACCTCCAGTCTGTCTATGTTCTTCTGGAGATGTGGTCTCCAGAACTGGACACAGTACTCCAGCTGAGGTCTCACCAACAATCTGTACAGTGGCATAACCACCTCCTTCTTTCTGCTGGAAATACCTCTCCATATGCACCCCAGCATCCCATTGGCTTTCCCCACAGCCTTCTCACATTGTTTGGTCACCTTTAGGTCGTCCAATATGAGTACCCCCCGGTCCTGTTCCTGCCTGCTGGCCACCAGTAACTCTCCCATCTTTTACACCTCTCTTGGATTTCTATTCCCCAAGTGCATGACTTTGAACTCTTTTGCATTGAATCTTAGCAGCAAGGTTGCAGGACAACAAGCAGCATGGATCTGTTTCAGGAATGTTGTGTCAAGCAAATTTGATAAACTTCTTAGGCTGAGTCATGAAGGCCATAGATAAGGGACAAGCAACAGGCATACTGTTTCTGGACTTTAGCAAGGCCTTCAACTCTATCCCTCAAAGTGGACTATTAAAGGAGCTGAGTGACCTTGGGTTGGGAAGGAAAATAACTGGGTGGGGAATTGTTTTGGGGGAACACAGAAGGCGGTGTTAAATGAGGAATACGAATACTTAGTCATGAGCAGTGTCATGAGTCTCCCACAGGGCTTGGTGCTCAGGCTGTTGCTGTTTAATGCATTTATTAGGGATATTAGGGATGGCAGCAAGGGTAAAATCCACCTTTTTGCAGGTAACACCAAGCTCTGCAACTGGGTTAATAGTGAGGAGGGGAACAGAGACATAAGGGAGGACCTGAAGAAACCTGAGAGTTGGTCCTGAATCTGGCATCTGGGCTTCAATGTTCAGGTTGCAGGAGGTTGCATCATGCTGTCAGATGAAGAGAAGGACTTGGCAGTAGTGATTGTAAGCACTCTCAGGTCATCTGTACAATGCAGTAAGGCAGAGGGGAAGGCCAACAGAATGCTGGGATGCATAATCAGGGGAATCACTAGCAGGAGTAGGGTTGTCATATTACCCCATACAGGTCCCTGGTGCAGCTCCAACCAGAGGACTGTGTCTGGCTCTGGAATCACTATCTGTGGAAGGGCATGAATATGACTGAGTCACTGCAGAGGGCAGCCACTAAGATGGTTCAGGGACAGAATGGGAACACATAGTAACAGAGGCTGGAGATCCTAAATGTGAACTTGCTAGAGACCAGGAGAGAGAGTGGGAGCATGATATATAAAAACACAAAACCAAGTGCACGTCGGGGAGATAAAGTGTCACACCTATTAGCGAACCACCAGGGATCCTAGTATTGCACTTTCAACACTCACTTGTTTAATCAACAGCTTGCTAATTTTTGCATCCAGCCTGCATATCGCATGGTATTATTTTGGACTGGAGTGCTACCTTGTTTGTCCTTTTGGAATATGATAGATACTTTCAGATATATGAAGGGTATTAGTAAGGTGGATTCTAGCAAATTATTTAGGATCAGTGAGAGAATGTGTACCAGAGGGAATGACAGCAAGTTTGTGTAGAGTAGGTTCAGAAAGATGGCAAGAAGTACTATCTCATGGAAAGGGTGGTTGAGTGGTGAGACACACTTCCAGAGGCAGTTGTTAATGCTAAAACAGTTGAGAACTTAAGAGTGGGTGAGTCATACATAAGGGGAAGATCAGGGGTACAGGTGTGGGAGAAGGGACTTGGACCTATAAGGGACAAGCACCTCCACAATGGACAGACTCAACAGATTGCAAGGCCTTCTTCTGGGTTGACTGAGAGGGTTGCTAGACTTGAGGCTGAGTTGGCTAGAAGTCTGGTTATCTTCACCCCACCCAGGGGCTACCAAGTTTGACAGTATTACCTCTGAGGATGCCAGATAGGAGGAGCAGCTGGACTGTGGTGGGCATGGGAAGGGTGAGGGGGCAGGCTCTGGAAGGCTGGGGGGAAGTTGCAGGAACAATACTCAACTGGTACTACTATAGAATTCCTATGCCACTCTGGCAGGGTGGGGCTGCCAAGAGAAGGCATCCATAATAATGGCAAGGGAGGATGTGTGGACACTCCACAGTGGGGACCCCAAGGAGAGGAAGAGAGAACTCCAGTGGAGGAGGAAACAACTTATGTGGGGGACTCAGTTTTCAGGGGGATTGAGTTTAGAATAGGCAAGTTGATGGAGAGGGTGGTCAGGTGCTTAAGTGGTGCCACAACCCAGAGGGATAGGAAGTGTATCCTAGGGATCACTAAGGCACCAGGAAGGAAGGAATAGCAGGATATTATTGTCCACCTGGGCACAAATGACAAGGCTAGGGATGGGAATGAGATAGTGCAGGGGGAGTTTAGGCAGCTGAGAAGCAGTCTTGTATGGTAGCATGCTCAGTAGTTTTTGTAGAGATGCTGCCTGTCTAAGGTGGGGGAATGGCTACATTGAGGACTGGGGACCCACTTGGGAGGATAAAGGCCAAACGGGGTGAACAAAATCGGGGAAGCAGGAACTGCCCCCCCCCCCACAAGCCAATGTAGCGAGTAGGGAGATCAAGAGGTGAGACAGACACCCACGGTGCAAGTTGATCCAAGAAGCAGAGTTATAGTAAAGGGGAGGGAGGAAGCATTCAAAAGAGTACGGGGAAGGAGAGAGAACAAAATGGGGGAGCAACAAGCAAACTGCTAACAAAATATGAAAGGCCATGTGTGCTAATGCTGGAAGTCTAGGAAATATGATCCCAGACCTAGAAGCCATCATGGCAGAAACAACCCTGGATAGTGTGGTCATTACCGAGAAATTGTGCACTGACAACCATAACTGGACATGGCCACACCGGGCTACACTTTGTTCAGAAAGGACAGGTTAAGAAGGGGGGATAGTTTATGTGAAGGAAAGCATAAAAACAATGAAGATGCAGGAAATACAGGTTGGCTGAGTTACTGTGTGTCACTCTCAAATCAGGGAAGAGAGCCGCTAGCAGCACAGGCATGATCTACAGACCTCTGGCACAGGGGAGAGAAGTTAGTTAAGGTACTGTTGGGAGCAATTGGCAAAATGGCTGAAAAGGGGTGGATGCCCCTGGTGGAGGACTTCAGTCGGTGCGATGTAGAATGGAGCCTCCTAACTGCAGCATCATCTAGAAGCAGAGACATCCTAGACTCCCCTGAAGGGGATGTTCTTCAGGCAACTAGTCAGTGAACCCACTCATGATGGTGCAGTACTGGATCTGGTGCTCAATAACAGGGACAGTGTTGCAGACGTCAATGTGAGAAGCCACCTGGGGAATCAGTGATCACCATACAGTGTGGTTCAACAAAAGGACAGCTTCAGAATCAAACCACACAAGAGTGAGGGTCCTGGACCTCAGAAGGGCAGATTTTATAAAGATGGGTGAATGCCTCAGGGCAACATGGTGAGGGGAATGACCTGGGGGAATGGAGCAACAGTGGGCCACACAAAAGAGAACATACTGAAGGCTACAATTGTCTGCCTCGAGCAAGTGAGCAAAAGCAAGAGGAAGAGACCACTATGGTTCTCAAAAGAGGTGGCAGAAAATGTAAAGGCAAAATGGGTTGCATTCAGAAGGTACAAGGAGACACAGAGGCAGAAGGGATAGGGAAGTGTATTTTATTTATTTAGTCTTTGGTAACCGGGTAAGTGCACTGATCCAAGGGACTGTTTTCAGGCATGACCCAGGCCAGTAGTGGCACTACAATGTACAGTAGGTACAGATACAGTACAAGTGATGATGGCTACAGAAGTCAGTTCTAGATACATGGAATTGTACAGGATGGCAGCAACAGGGAAAACATTACAGTGAGAATGATACAAACACAATTAATCAAGTACAATAATATGTCAGGGAATATCAGGTAGTATTAGAGAAGAGCAACTGTTTTAATACAGTACATGATTTCAGTCGACAGCAGTGGCATCAGGGACATACAAAACAAGGGGGCAGTACAGAGTGGTTACAGGTGTTCGTGGAAGGGAAGGGCACAGAGAGGCAAGGGTAGTAGGAAATCGACTCAAAGAGGGTTCCTAGCAGATTAGCAGTAAGGAAGAGGGGGAGCACCAGAGGATAAAATGCAGAGACAATAGGCCTTCCTTTGAAAAACTGGAGGATGGGGGGTAAGGGAGAGGGATGAGCATGGCAAATTCCATGGGGAGGATGCTTCCAAGTAAAGCAGGAACACTTGTATTTGTCAGCTAACCAAGCTTTGAGGTTGAGCTTGAAGGTGTGATGGAATGCAGATCTGTGAAGAGTAGGGGGTAAGCAGTTCCACAGGGAGGGGGCAGCAGTGGAGAAACCTTTGTCTCCCATGCTTGTTGCAGACTTGGGTACCTGGAGTAAGGGGGCAGAGGAGGAGCACAGGTTCTTTGAGTGGGCATGAAAGTTAAAGAGGCAAGAGGGGAGACAGTGCAAGTTCTGATGAAGGTATCCACGAGGCAGCCAAAGAGTAGTCAAAATGCCCTTGCAGGGATAGTCAACCCTGGGAACTGTAGAGGTCACAATGGTGAGTGGAGAAAAGAGCTGCCAAAGCAAGACAGCATGCATTGTTGTATGTTACCAAGAGTTTGGCTCAGAGAGAGGTCCTGGAGTAGATAGACGAGCAGTGATCAAGGATGGAGAGCAGATTTCCCATGACTATAGCAGGGCGGGCCTCCATGGAGAGATAAGGTTTTAAGTGGTAGGCAGCCCCAAGTTTTTGATTTACCCTATGAACAATATGATCTACATGGCCACTGAAGGACAGGGAGGGATCTAGCAGCACACCCAGATACTTGAAAGAGGTAACGTTTTCAAGGGCAGATCCATCAGGGAATGAATGAGTAGGGTATCATTTAAGTGATGGGTCTTGGCCAGGTATGGTTTACAGCCAAGCAATGTGGCCTTTGTTTTTTTTTGCGTTAACTATTAGAAGGTTGGAGAAGAACCGGTTTGACACCATGCAGTAGTTCTGAGTTAATGTGGAGGATAAATTGGGTATGGATTTGTCACTGTGAAAAATGACAAGATCATCTGCATATAGCAAGGAGTTACAGGTAAGACTATCAGTGGGAAGGGAGTTTACAAATACAGTGAAACATAAGGGGCCCAGGATGGATCCCTGGGGCACTCCTGTGGTAACTGGTAACGGGGGGGGGGATGTTGTGGAGCCAATATAGACAGATTATGAGTGCCTGAGAGGTAGCTCAATTTGTGGTTTCCTTAGAGCAGCCCAGTGCCGATAATTTAGGGATGAGTTGGGAGTGATTGACCATATCAAAGGCCTTTGTTAGGTTGACAAAGATGGTAGCAGTGGCAGATCTGCAGTTCATATTGGAGAGGATATGGTCCATGTGAAGGACAAGGGCTGTGGTCATGCTGTGGTCCTTATGGAAGCCATATTGTTGGCTGCATAAGAGGTTGTAGTTGGAGAGGTAATCCATAAGTTGACTGTGAATGACCCTTTCAAGTAGTTTACTTAGGTGGGAAAGTATAGAAATTGGCTGATAGTTTGTCGCTTGAGTGTGTGTCACCAGACTTAAAGATGGGGACTACCCTGGCAGACTTCCCAAGCATCAGGCATGATGGATGATGTAAGTACAAGATTAAAGATAATGGTAAGTGGCCTTAATATCAGGAGGAAGATGAGTTTTAGGAAGACTGGGGAGAGGCCATCGAAGCCTGGGCTACCCCTGGTGGGAAGTTGTTTTAGAATCTTGTGAGTTTCCTTGGTCGATATAGCCTTGAAATAGAAGGGTGGATGGGGGTCCTGGAGGGCGAAGCTATCAGTGTTCAAGGAGGCAGACCTGCCAGTGAGAGTGGAGGGGGTGTGGGGAGGTGTGAGGGGGAAAAAGGGGGTAGGGGATGGCAGGTGACTTAGGGGGGTTGGGTGGGAGCTTGCAAAGGAGGGCCAAGAGGTCAGTAGGGTGTTCAGAGCTTTGGCCACCATCACAGGATCAGTCAGCAGTCCCTTGGGGGAGCTCAGGTGCAAGTTAGAGCTTTGTGAATGTGGATTCAGGAGTGAGCCAGTGGTGTCCCAGAATTTTCTGGGGTTTCCCCGTACTTTCTTGCTGGAGTCTTAGGGAGTATTTATGTTTTAATGATCTAGTAGTGGCCTTGCATTTATTAAGTAAGAACCTGTACTTGTTCCATAGGGCCGGGGATGGAGCTTGTTTATGGGCAGCCCACTTTCTGTCCCTCTGTTTTATCATGGAAAGGAGCTCCTTGGTAATCCAGTGCGTAGAGCCACCTCTGACTTGCCAAGTGGTAAGAGGGAAGTGGCAATCCTGGATGGTCAGCAGAGCACTGGTAAAGTGATTGGTAGCTGCTGACACATCACACAGGGCATAGAGGGGCAGTCAACACACAGCACAGACGAACTAACACCACTGTAGCAAATGTCCCATCCTCAGTCCTTTCTTGCGTCCCATACCTTGCTAGTGAAGGCTGAATCCAGGTGAGTGCTCCTGCTGATGTCTGCGGAGCGAGTGGGGTGTGGGGGGTTTGCTTGCAGAGCCCAAGGAGAGAGGACACAAAGGGAATGTAAGTACAGGGCAGGAACAGGGAAACGAGACACTGGCGGCAGGCCCGACTCTGACAGCAGGCCCGACTGCGCAAGAGCACAGTTACAGCAGTAGAATGACACAGTGCCTGGTAGGCCCCTGTAAATTTGAATTAAACAAAAAACACTCATACTCAACCAGCAAGAGCCCATCTAGCATTAGCCCTGTAAGTCACCCATTAAAGTACATGCTAGAAACGCAGTAAAGACTCAGTCCTCCTAAACTAAAATGCAGCTCTTTAAATGAATCACCATGTCTCTGTCAGTCACTAATCTGACTCCCCACACCACATGGAAAGCCCACCAATGTTCCTAGTCAGAGGGAGCTAGTACAGATTTTACAGACACCCTTGCAGCAAATGTCCCATCCACAGTCCTTTCTTGAATCCCATACCTTGCTAGTGAAAGCTCAGTCCAGGGTGAGTGCTCCTGCAATGTCCACAGAGCGAGTGGGGTGGGGGGGTTGCTTGCAGAGCCTTGCTAGTGAAGGCTCAGTCCAGGTGAGTGGTCCTGCTGATGTCCGTGGAGTGAGTGGTGTGTGTGTGTGTGTGGGGGGATTGCTTGCAGAGTCTTGTTCATAAATGCTCAGTCCAGGGTGAATGCTCCTGCCAATGTCCATGGAGTGGAGTGGAGTGAGGTTGCTTGCAGAGCCTCACTAGTGTTGGCTCAATCCAGGGCGAGTGCTCCTGCCATTGTCCGTGGAGAGCGAATGAGGTGGGGGGTTGCTTGCAGAATCTTGCTAATGAAGGCTCAGTCCAGGGTGAGTGCTCCTGCCAATGTCCATGGAGCAAGTGGGTGGGGGGGTTGCTTGCAGAGCCTTGCTAGTGAAGGCTCAATCCACAGCGAGTACTCCTGCCATTGTCCGTGGAGCGAGTGGGGTGGGGGGGTTGCTTGCAGAGCCTTGCTAGTAAAGGCTCAATCCAGGGCGAGTGCTCCTGCCGATGTCCAGGTGAAACAGAGGGAAGCAGGGAAAACAAAGTACACACAAAGGCGTAAAGTGAGGAAAGAAAAGTTCAAGCAGTACCAACAGGGGACAATGCATTCTTTAGGTATGTAAGTAAAAAAAGGAAGACAAAGGGAGGGATTGTAAGGTTAAAAAGGAAGGGGAGGTGGCTGTACAGGGGGTGACCAGGAAAAGGCAAACATCTAGAACAAATAACTTATGCTCAGTGTTCACTGTGAAAGGGAAAAGGGAGAGACTGCAAAAAAGCAACAGGAGCTTTAATGGGAGGGAAGTGGACACTAGTTCTTTTTCTGATGACAGAGTTATGAAAGTACTAGGTAACATAAAAGTGGACACATTTATGGGGTCAGAGGGGGTACTTCCAAAGGTGTTGAGAGAGCTCAGGGAGGTACTGGCTGCATCTCTGACAGTACTATATAACAGATCACTGGAGACCAGAGAGGTCCCAGAGGACTGGACGAGGGCAGATGTTGTCCCACTTCATAAAAGTGGTAGCAAAGAAGAGGCTGGTGATTACAGGCCTGTCAGACTGACATCGGTTGTGGGAAAAGTAATGGAAACACTACTAAAGTAAAGAATTGTGGAATATCTTGAATTCAGCAGGTGACAAGATCTGAGGCAGCGTGGATTCACAGAGTGGAGGTCATGGCAAACAAATCTATAGATCTCTTTGACTGGGTGCCCAAGGAATTAGATCAGGGAGGAGCAGTGGACGTGGTCTACCTAGATTTCATTAAAACATTTGACACCATTCTGTGTAGAAGGCTGGTTAGCAAGCTGGATAGCCTGGGGGTGGGCAACAGTGTTGTAACCAGGGTAAGGAATTGGTTCAGGGATAGAAGACAGAGGGTAGTGGTAAATGGAGTTCACTCTAAGGAAGGGAGGGTGATAAGTGGGGTACCTCAAGGTTCAGCACTGGGACCAGTCCTCTTTCATGTCTTTATAAGTGGCATAGCAGAGAAGGTGGAAGGGATAGTCTGCCTCTTCTTGGATGACACAAAGATCTGCAACAGGGGGTGGAACAGATGAACAAAGATGTGAGAAAACTGGATGAGTGGTCAAGGGTATGGCATCTGGGGTTTAATGCAAAAAAGTGCAAAATTATGCACTTGGGGCACAGAAGCCCAGGGGCAGAGCACAAAATGGATGGAGTTTTATTGACAAAGACCAATCAGGAAAGAGACCTGGGGGTAATCATAGCAAATGAGCTAAAGGTGGCCAGGCAGTGTGACAAAGCCATCAGGAGGGCTAGTAGGATGCTGGGGTGTATAGGAAGGGGTATCACAAGCAGAAAGAGGGACGTGGTATTACCCCTGTAAATGTAGCTGATAAGACCCCACCTAAAGTACTGTTTCCAGTTCTGGAGAGCACATCTCTGGAAGGACATAGACAGAGTGGAGGCAGTCCAGAAGTGGGCAACTAAAATGGTGCAGGGTCTGCTTCAAAAGCCCTATGAGGAGAGACTAAAGGACCTCAATATGTACACCCTGGAACAGAGGAGGGAGAGGGTAGATATGATGGAGACCTTTAAATACCTCGTGGGTGTAAATAAGGTACAGGAGGGGAATATGTTTAGAGAAAAAGGTGCTCAAGAACAAGGGGACATGCTATGAAGCTGGAGGGGCTAGATTCAGGAGAGAGGTGAGGAGGTACTTTTTCACAGAAAGCATGGTGGATTCCTGCAACAGCCTTCCAGCAGAGGTGGAGGGGGCAAAAACAGTGGTGGGGTTCAAACATAGGCACAAGGGAATCATAGGGGGAAGGAAGGGGGAAGAGAAAGAGCTGTAGATTAAGTAGCATTTGCAGCAAGAATGAAGACAGAAAACAATGGGCAGACTGGGTGGGACAAGAGCCCCTTATCTGCTGACAGATTCTGCTTCTATGTTTCTTCTGGCAGATTTTTATGCCTCTATGTTGCCCATAAAATTTAAAATGAGTCTGTATATCCTCCGGCTACATTTTTTATCTGAAACTTGGTAGTTCTCAGTCACTGTAGTAGTAGTAGTATTTTTTTTTAAGTTTTCCTCATTGTAGGTTACATTATTTGTTTCTAACTACAATATATGATTCAGATGCTAAGCAGTAGTTAATGTTGCACTGAAAGCATCTAATTCACTAAACTACCACCAACAGCTTAACCTGTTTTAATATGCTAGTTTGCATCTATATGCCTCCTCAGTGAGGCTGAAAATAGGCATAACTGCCTAGTCCTCCTTTCCCAGCACCAGAAATAAATAAATACAATAAATTGGCATCTCTATTGTTACTAGTTACAGAATATGCAATACCAGGGAAAGAAAGTGTGTCCGGGAGCCCCAGATCCAACATTGTGAGGCTGTATTTTTGTGGTAGGACACTGAGATGGTATGGGGGGGGGGTTCTGCATTCAAGTCCCAATAGGGCACATTTCTTTCTACCTACAGTCTGTGATTTAATTGCTAAGCAGTTGATAATGCAGCCCTAAAAACATCTAATTATCATTTAAAGTGTCTTTCCAAGACTCGGGACAGTTTTATAAAAAAAATGCAAACATAATGCGACAAGAAAACCATGAATACTTACTCCCTGTAAGGTTACCACTGCCCTCCATGCACTTAACCTCTCCTTCCTCTCAACACCCTCTTGACAACTATCCCTTCCCTCTTCACTCAGCACTTCTATTCCTCATCCCTTCCTTATGATCCCTCCTTTATCATCTCCATCCTCCTCACTATCCTCCTCTCTCTATTCACAACCAGACTCTATCCCCCTCAATTTCCCTCCCTTCAATGTCCTTATTTATCATATGTTCTACCTCCTCTTCCCACACCCATCCTAAGGACAATGGGTACCAGCCCCTGCCTCTGAGCTCTGTTCCTACTTATTATCTCTAATTGTTTCTACCTCATATGCATAATAATTCTGTCATACCAAAGAAATTTTTGCATTTGATGTACATTGTCTGCTGTTTATTGTCTGTTCTGTAGATTTTGACATGGAACCTTTGTAAATGAGCTCCCAGCTCAACGGTTGTAATTCCGAGACTGTAATAAAAATAAATGAAATAAATAAATGAATAAAATGAAAATATTGGCAAACACCCTAAATACAGAGTATGTCCAACTGACATCTAAGGTGGTGAAAGGCACTCAATTCACACAGTAGAAAGTCTGCTTCATCAGATAAGATTTTGAAAGATCCTTCAAGGAGACCAAAGAGCAAGGGACCAGACCTCCACCAGGAGCGAGTTCCATACAGTGGACTTTAACTGGGAGGGTGGCACCCTCAGTAGGTCCCGCCCCATGAACTTTACCACTCTGGCTGGGATGTATGGGGTCATGAGGTCACTAGATATGGGGGGGCAGCTCATTCATGGCCTTTATTATAATAGCCAAACCTTGCAATTTATGTGCCACGTCACTGGCAGTCAGTTCAAGATGCTGAGTGAGGGGTGATACAATCTGTCTTCTGAATGGAAGTTGCAAGCCTTTCTGCAGAGTTCTGGACTAGCTGCAGATGACATAAGGCCCCTACAGTGTGTATTACAGTAGTCAAAATGAGACAAAGTGTGGAGATCTGAGGTATCCAGAAGGAGGGTGCAGTCTGGCAGTGTTATTAAGGAGACAGTAGTAGCCCCAGGCCACAGAGGGTAAGTGGGATACAAATGTCAGTTGTTTGATAAGGACTGCTACCAAGCTGCATGCCTCCCCCTCTGTCTTTAATTGCACCACATTAAGGACAGTATGTCTGAGGTCACTGTTCAAAGCTGAAAACTGCCTATCAGTCTCCAGCAGTAGTTATGTCTTACTGGAGTTGAGTGTAAACCAGTGGGTGGCCATCCAGGCTCAGATTTCCTCAATGCATCATTTCAAATGCAGCACTGATGACATCCCATCAGGAGCAAAAATGACAGGTACAGTTGTAGAACATTTGCATAGCTGTGAAACTCCCAAATGTGTCTTATGATCTTACCGAGAAGTAACAAATTTGCCACAAATAGCATGGGAGACAGAACAGATCCCTGTGGGACTCTGTAGTTGAGAGTAACCAGACATGACCAAAATGAGACAAGCACTACTGATTGGTCTCTCCATTTCAGGAATTATTGGAACCATCTAAGAACAGCCCTGGACAGTCGCCCAAGGCCTTCAAGTCTGTCCAGCAATTATGTGCAGTGTGATTCATGGTGTCAGAGGCAGATGACAGGAGAAGAAGAATCAGGATGGAAACCTCTCTTCTATCCCACAACAGGTGCCAATCATTGCAAGCTCTAATAAAAGCTGCTTCAGTGATGTTTACTACAGAAACCAGAATGGAATGGCTCACAAAATGTCATTTCTCTCAAGGTGGTCTACTGCCTGAACAGACATCACTTTTTCATCAACCTTTCCCAGAAAGAGAAGGTTGGAGACCAGAAAATAGTTGGGAAGGTCTTAGGGAGTCTAACATCAACTTCTTAAGCAAGAACCTTACCATCACCCCTTCAAGAGCACTGAGAGAATACTTTCATGCAGAAATAATTGTGAATACCTGCCAATACTGGTGACAATGCAAACAAGTCATCCTTGAACAACTGAGTCAGTTCTGTGTCTAGAATAGAAGCTGTACAGTGTAGGCAAGCAGCCACCATGAGAACATTCTTTTTAGTCCAGCTCGTGGAACTCTTCCCACTATTTAATGGTGTCATAAGTCTGATTAGCTCAATCCCTGCAGCCCATAGTTTGGGCAGTAGAGGAAACATGGCCCTGTGGATTTTAAAAACTTATTAAAATGATTGCACCAATTCAGGGAGATTGGCCTCCCAATTATGATGAAAACCATTGTCCACTGTTTTGAAAACTGTGGCTTGTTAGCTCTTCTCATCTGCAGTCTGTGTGGAGAAGAACATTGTATCTCCATCCTGATTGCCTCCAGGGAGGCCCTTAGGTGTGCCTCCAGAACAAGCCTGTCAGCATCTACCTGCTACTTCTTTAACTTGTGAGAACTGTACTCATTCTCTTCTGCAGTAGAATCAGATTTGTAGTGACTGTTAATCAGTTTCAAGTTTATTTCCATTGGTATTAAAAACATTTATGAAACATAATTCTTACAGGAAAAAAGAATAAGTAAAAACTACATTCATAATAGAGATCGACACATCATAAAAGTCATGATAAATGCCATTTTTGGTAAACATACAACAAATGCATTTTCAGCTGTTTTACAAATATAAATAAATTACAAAAATGCAATCTTGGTCTACAAGTATCCGCACACTGACTTGAACTGAATTTTATTTTTGTTTAAACAGGATAAGATCATTTGGCAAAACCTGTTTGCAAGATCTTCCTGTACCATTCACACAATCAAAAAATTCATAATATATAATACATAAATTTATGAAAGGTTGTACATACAGTACAGTAATACAATAGCAACTCCATGTTACACACCAAACATTCTTGTATACATTCACATGAAAATTGACAGCACTTAAATAAGGCATTTTTTAAAACTTTGTTTTGTCAGTAAGTTGCACATATCTCTCAGGAGATTATTCCATTGTGTTGTGGCCACTTAACAAAAAAACATATATTTAAATCTTGATTTCACTTTAGGTACTAATAGCCCTAAGCCCTCAACCACTCTCAATGCATATTTTGTATATAGTGTATGGTGGAATGTTGTTGGGGATGGAAAGTCATCCCTCGAACAACGTTGTTCTGCTACACTAGCTATATCAGCTAGTTTGTTGTGCTGCACTAGCTACATAGCTAGTGTAGCACAGCAACTTGGAACGGGTTTGCACATGCATGCTACATGAACCTCCATTATTCTAGGGCTGCGGCTGAGAGTGCTGGACCTGGAAGAGAGTGGCAGAGAAAAACGTATGACAAAGTAAGGACACTGCACTGCTTCTTAAGTAAAAAGGACTCATTTTTTGTTGTGGCTGTGGACCATACACTATGAAAGACAGTGTATGGTCCACTATCCACAACAAGCATGAGTAGTCATCTCAAGGTTGCCATGGCAATCAAAACCTCTTGAACTTCACTCTCAAGGGTTCAATGGTCGCCATGGCAAACCTCTCCATGGCTACACATGCTTGTTTTGGATAGTAGATCATATACTGCCCTCTGTTTTGTACAACCCGGTAGCTGGGAGCCACACCTTTTAGGCATTTACATAACAAGACAAACCAGTTTCTTTTATTTCTTATGCTAAGTGATGTCCAGTTTAACTCCAAAAGAAAAGAGCAGTGATGCCTTAATCTTAGATACTAGAATAATATACTAATATCCAGTCCCCATGGCATTGTCTTAGAATAACTCAAGCGAATACCCTCGCTATTTGATTTAAGTTAAGAAATTTTTTTTTTTATTAGGGAAAGCTT
The DNA here is from genome assembly GCA_016271365.2 of Neoceratodus forsteri. Taxonomy (NCBI): domain Eukaryota; kingdom Metazoa; phylum Chordata; order Ceratodontiformes; family Ceratodontidae; genus Neoceratodus; species Neoceratodus forsteri. The sequence continues at coordinate 1,178,125,932 of CM057450.1, read as the reverse complement.
TATTAGTTTTAAGCACAAAGATAGATGCATAGGTTAATCCAACAAATGAGACAACATGTGCAGAGCCCCCAAAACAAAAACAACCCCTCCCCCCAACCCATCCCCCAGACTACACACAGTTACTAATCATATAGATATAACATGAACGCAATCCCTCATCAATTGGACTTCAAAATTGTCAGGATAGCCTCTAGCCCACCCCATAACGAGGTAAAAGCTTGAACTCTATCTCGCATAAGTGCAATATGCCTTTCCAGCTGTAGTGCCAAGACACTCTCCCTGTTCCATTCCAACAAAGTGGGAGGTTTCTCCTCTACCCAATGTCTCACAATTACAAGCTTAGCAGTTGCAGCAATGAGTATCTTGTGTTCTCTCCTGTTTTTAGGGGTGTCAGCTGGAAAGTGATTTATTATACAGACTTCCGGCGTAAATAATTCTCTTAAGCCAAGGATAGGGTCCAAAGTATTACTAATAGACTGCCAGAATGTCTTTATATAGGGACATTGCCACAGCATATGATAGAGGGAACCAGTATCACTCTTAAATTTGTTACACGATGAAGCAGCTAATGTCCCATATCTAAAGAGCTTATCTGGCGTCAAATAGATATTATGCATAATATTATAATGGACTAACCTAAGTCTGTCTTGTTTAGTAAATTTATATATTGATATCCAAAGTTTTTTCCATAAGTTAGTGTCTTTGGGGATACCAAGCTCTCTTATCCAGTAGGGACAAATCCCAGATGGCAGTCTGCGGTCCCAATCTTGTAGAGTTTTATATATATTAGACACTGCATGTGGTTGGGAGGTAATCTGCATGAGCATAGTTAGATTTCTATCCCCTGTGCCCATTAATGGGCTCACCAAGGAAAATGAAGTGAGGGCCTTACAAACTTGGAAATATATAAAGGCTTCGTTATCTGCAGCACCCATAATAAGTTGCAATTGACCAAAGGGAACCAGTTCCCACTCTTCCACAATTCTGAGACTTTATACTGGTTCAGCTGAGGCCAAAAGGTGAATGGTATTGGAGTGCCACCAATCTTGAAATGTGGGTTACTAATAATTGGCTGGTCAGAGGACTGTGACCAGTTCACAGCAAGGTATTTTGAGCCTGGTGTGAAGCCTTTATTGACCAGCCCACTGGATTATTTCTGAGAGGTTTAGGAATGTAGGATGGGAAGAAAGTTTTTTTGAGAATAATTATTTTTGATGTAGATCAAGGCAGCAGTATTATTATAACCACGGAGGAACATCCTCTATGGGAAACCATATTTTGAAAATGGTTGTTTTCTAGCTACCTACATTCCTCAAATTCAGAATTGGTAATCACTTATAAAAACTAAAACACTTACATGTGCAGAAAATATAAATGCTGCTCTGTCCCACATCAGACATTTCTTGGCAATTTTCATAAGCTGACCAGAATGACAACAAATTATCAAAGTCAGAAGATAACATGATTGAAACCTTCTTAAATATAAGATTCATTATTCATGTAGACTGTCTTCTCTACCATAACTTTAAGGATCTCAAGTAAGGTGCCAATGCCTTCTGAAATTGATAAGTTAAATCAGTTAAAGGAATTGTTAGGGTCTGAAATGCAAAATTGAAGGCTAGTATACTGTATGTAACAGAAGTATGGGGTGGTACCAATTTAAAGGATCTTAAATCCATTATTAATGAATTATATTGTTATTTTCTGATGGTGCCATAGTCTGTGTCCTCTGAAATGTTGAGGATGGAGCTTGGTTAATTTTATTTGGAAACAATGATATTGGAAAAAACATATATTGTTTATGTTGGGACTCTTCCAACTTCCAGAAACTAGGATGCCTACATGGTGTTTGGAAGAGGAAATTACTTATACAAATCTTGGCTTTATTTCTCCAAATATTAAACCGATCCAAAAAGAGCTTTATCCAATGGGTTTGGGCCATCTTTTGCATGGGATATTCTTAAGACACAAGGAAGAAATTTCTTTAATGGTTAAAACAAGGATTAGGAATTTGGCAATAGCAAAAGATTTAAAGAGAATCTTAGAGTAAAAAAAAACTATAGATGGCAGAAGGAAATCAAACTAGTTCACCAGTTGGAACCATACTTGCTTAAAATCTCAAACAGTCAATACAGGCCATTTAATCACAAGATTTCGTCTGGAATTTCATACAGCCAAATATGTACACTTCATACAGAAGAGAGAGGGCACAATGGATCCCTTCTGTGGCTGCGTGAATAGGGTAGAAGATGATTTGAAGCATGTTATGTTATTGTGCCCTATCTTATTTTATTTATTGAAACATTTTATCAGGAAGGGCACACTGAACAACAAGTTGCTTCTCGCACTGCATACTGGGGGAAGGGTAACAGGGAAATAACATTCATACATCAACAATGTATACCATCAGCTGACATAATCAGGGCCCCATGTTCACTGTGCAAACTGGGCCTACATTGTGCAGCAGGATCTGATGCTTGCTGGGGTCAGACTGTAAGCAATTCTGTGGTGATTCTGTGTCAGTTCTGTGATGGGCTTTATATTCTCTGGCAACTCAAATAAGCCCCAAAATAAAAAAAATAGTTACCAAGAAAGAATGCTCAGAAAAAGGTAGCCTGGGACAATTTGTCAGATGTACAGGCAAGGCAATGCACAGCAATTCTGGCATCACGATTTGGATTGGATATAAGACATGGGGGAATTGAAGGGTTATTTCTTTTTTTTTATTTTACTGCAGTCTGTTTTATTGTCTCATGGCTCCCTCCCACCTGCCCAGTGTTGCTTTATCATAGCTATGCTCCTGAGAATGTCTCCCCCTGCCTGCCCAGTTGCTTGAAGACCAGTACTGCCTGGTTGTAAACCAGTGCTGCTCCAATGGCTCCCTCCCACCCACTTGCTTGAAGCCTGGTGATGATGGTTTGTGCTGTAACTCTGCTCTAGTTGCTTCCTCCTGCTCACACAGTTCACCACTGGTGGTGTTATTTGTGTTAATGCCATTTTGCTTCCATATCTTCTTCTCTCCCACTCTGCAAGGATTTACGGTGAGGCTAGAGAGTAGCTGGACCATTTTACATTAGACAGAGGCCCAGAAAGCCTCCCATTTTTTTGTCTGCAATAATTACTAATACCTTTCCATTCCACAATTCTGCAGTTGGCAAACAGAACTATCATTCTTTCTCAAGGCATAGACTTCCTGAAGTTCCCTCAATGTTTGTAGAAGGCTGCAATGGTCATAAGCTTCAGGGTTGAGTGATAGTGGATTGGAAAGGGGTGGCCCTCTCACTACTGCAACCCAGGGGGATGAATGTATAATGGAGCTCCCAACAACTCACACTAATGCCATTTTAAGCTTGCTTACAATCATTTTAGCCATTTGTTGGGGGTTTCAGTGGTGAAGGCCATTTTTACTGCACCAAAAAATGCTGTTTCTGTGGCAGAGGCTTGTTTCTTCAGCAGGACCATGTTTCTGTAGCAGTTGCTGCAACCACAGAATCACAGAAAACATGGGGCCCTGGTCATCAGGATCACACACCTTCGACCGTGGGTCAGTCAAGGAGTTGACTACCTATCATGGGCTGGTGTCATTTGGGCTCTACTCTGACTCATTTCAGAGTTCTTGTCTGTCCCTTTCAAGCCTGTGCAAAAAGGGGAGAAGTACCCTTTTACACACATCCTTGACAGGGACAAATACCTGGGGTTGCCTTTACCACAGCTAAAGCCATTTTGGGACCAGCCCTGGAGCTTTGGCAGCATCCAGCATCCTGCCCAATGCCCTTAGCCCATTTAGTCCACAAGTATGTAGACTCTACTGGCTCTCCCTCCAGGTTCTCCAGCCACCCCACGGCTGAAGGTCAGGTCTCAGACTTGTTTTTCTGGAAGTCTGGAAACCAAGGGGACATGGATAAGCCCCCCCAACAAGGAGTCAAAGAAGCTTGACCACACAGCCATGGAAGTCTGCGCTGCATTCTCTCTCAGTTGCCAGCAGGTGAGCTACATCTTAATGATTGCCAACTTTGGTCACTTCCTGCTGGGTGTGCTTGATAATGTCCTCCCTCACCTCCCTGCTGACAAGCAGTTGCTGGTGAATTTGGTCAGAGACCAGGGTCAAGTGCTGGCTAAACACCAGCTTCCAATGGCCTTAGACATGGATGACTCTGCCTGGCCTTTAGCATTGTCTCCTGCTTGCCTAAACCAATGTGCACAGTTTATAATAATTATGCTGCATTTTTGGGGGCCATGACAGGGCTGGCCACCTCTTAAGCTTTCTGCATGTATGTTATTGCTGTACACATTACTTGTGCAACTACCTTATAATATATAAAAATATTTTTTTCAAACATTTTGGCTCAAACTGTGCATATATTGTATCTACCACTACAAAAGAAATGTTACTCCATAAAGGTACTTAAAAAGAATGTTAATACAACTCCATATACATTTTACCATTGCTTGCCGTGTGTGGCTAAAGACCTCTTGCGATGGTTAAAAAATATTGGGTCTGTAGCCACAGTGTCTAATAATTTTGAAAACCTATGTGGAACATAGAAAGGTCCAAAAAGCCTCCATTTTTTTGTCTGCATTAATTGCTAATACTTTTTCATTCCACAGTTCTGCAGTTGGCAAATAGAACTACCATTCTCGAAACAAACTTCCTGAAGTTCCCTCAGTGTCTGTAGAAGGCCATAATGGTCATAAGTTTCAGGGCTGCATTCCAGTTGATTGGAAAAGGGTAGCCCACTGACTACTGCAATGCAGCGTGGGGGTTGGATGTATAATTTGGCTTGCCAGGATTCGATTTTAATTTTTTTTACTTTTCGACTGAAAATATCAATAGAGCTGCCAACAACTCACACTAATGCCATTTTAAGTCTGCTCACAATCATTTTAGCCATTTGGTTAGGGTTTTCAGTGGTGAAGGCCATTTATACTGCACAAAAAAATGCTGTTTCTATGGTAGCGGCTTGTTTCTGTGGCAGGACCATCTTTCTGCAGCAGTTGTTGCAACCGCAGCATTACAGAAAACATGGGGCCCTGGACATAATACAGTATTAAACAGTTTGGACAGTTTGACAGAGATGTGGGACTCAGAAGCATAACAGGTTGCTTCGTTACTATATGTAGCAATGTACAAAATCTACAAGGTACATACATTCAGACTTGCCATTAACACAGTTTAAGCAGAGAAAGCAAGACATTTTAACCACATAGCAGGATACAGAAGCAATGAATGTGAAGAACTATTCAAATAAGTGCACTAGTGAAGTATGATAGTTGACAACCAGATGGAACAGCTAGCACAGACTGTTAGGGGACAAAATATTGATGGTGCAAGATAAAAGAATGGGGGAGTATAGGACAGGTGCAGCTGAGCAGGGAGAGTGAATGAGAGTGAGGTTAGCTGCAGGTACAGTGTACCAAGAGGAAGTTTTTTTAGGGCTAGAGATAGGAAGTAGGAGGAGGAAGATAAGCAGATTGGGAGGTATTCCATAGCTTAGGGAATTGATACAAGAAGGCCGACTGGCCTATCGTAGTCAAAGGTCGAGGAATTACCAATTGATCAGAATCATATGTCTAAGACAATGGTCCAGTGGAATACGAGTGGATAGTAGGGTAGAGAGATAAGGGGGGAGTGATCCAAACCAAAATTTTGACACAAATTTGGCACAGTGGAGAAGACAATGATTTTCTAGAGAAGTAAAGGATAGAGAGAGATAGAGGTTACAGTGGTGGGTACAAGAAGGGGAGTCAAGAGCAAAATGACAGAAAGAGTTGAATAAAGTATCTAATCTGGCTAGGGAAGACTTGGGAGTGGCACTGTAGACTACTTGACAGTAGTCAAAGATTGGTAGGATCATCTTCTGGACAAGTTCATGCCTTGCTGACAGTGGGAGGAAGTTACAATTCCTGTATAGTGCACCAGGCTTGGGGTGCATTTTCTTTAGGATAGCGTCCACATGTCCAGAGAAGTTGAGGTGATGATCAAATCAAACCCCCAAGCACCTAAAGGATGAGGTATCCTTAATGACTGTCCTGTTAAGGGGTGTGGAAGGAGGGCAGTGAGGAGAGCCTAGAGAATCTCTGCCTTATACTGAAGGTCATGGAGATGGTCTTCTTGGTATTTAGGGAGAGTTGATGGGAACTGAACCAGCGCTGAACGTTATTGAAGTCTAGCTGTAATCTGGATTCAACGTTAACCAGGGACTAGCCAGATGTGAAGATGACAGTATTATCTGCATATATATGGATAGATGAGGAAGAACAGGCTGTAGAAGGTCATTTAGGAATATGGAAAACAGGATAGGCCCTGGTACAGACCCCTGGGGTATGCCGGTGTTGATAGGGAGAGGAGGGGAAGTAGAATCAGCGATTCTGACCAACTGGGTCTGACCTACTAGGTAAGTCTTGAAACAGTTTATGGCAGAATCAGATGGTCCAGCTGAGGAGAGGGCATTTAGGAGTAGGGGATGGGTGATGGTGTTCAAAGCCTTTGTTAGAGTGACAAAAATGGCAGAAGTGATTTAGCCACTGTCCATCCCTGAGAGGAAGGAGTCAGTAGCCTAATCAGGGAGGTGGTAGTAGACTGGTTCTTCCGGAAGCCAGATTGGAATGGAGTGAAGAAATTAGAGTCATAAAGATAAGAGAGCTGGGATAGGACCAGATGCTCATGTAGTTTGGAAAGGGTGGGTAGGGGGGAGATAGGTTGACAGTTAGAAGGAATGGAGGGGTTGCCACCCTTGGGCGGTGGGAGTACACTGGCAAGTTTCCATACAGAAGGGATGGATGCTGTAGTGAAGGAGAGGTTGAGAAGTAAAGATAATAATATGCTTTATTTTTATGGCGCCTTTCAAGAACCAAGGCACCTAACAAAGTTTAAAAACACATCAGGCAACTCAGTGTCTTAAAAATATAAAAACAACTGATACAGGTGGAGAAAAGAAATTAACCACCAAATGCTTGACACCATAAAGATAGAGGAGTAGTGATAGATAGAGCTGATAGGTACAGTAACTTAGGGTCCAGACCATCAGGTGAGCTACCTTTGGTGGGGTTGAGTACACAAAGTGCTTTCAAAGTGTCAGAGGGTGAGATATTAGCGAAGGAGAAGGATACTGGGGAGGTGGGATTGCTGCGAGCAGAGACGGGGTCAGCTGGTGGGGTTGACAGTAATGAGGGGAGGAGGGCCAAGGCACAGGAGGTAAAATAAGAATTAAACTAAGTGGCAACATTTCGATGCTTGGCAACCAGGGTGTTATTAATCATGAGGAGAGGGGTTGGAGAGGAGGGGGGGAGAAAAGAGAGTGGTTCACTTTCCAGAATTTGGAAAGTCTATTAATATTGGTCTGGAAGGTTGAGCAGAAATTTTCAGATTTTGCATGGTGAGTGGCTTTAGTACACTTATTGTGCAGTGAGTCATAGTTGTCATAATTGTGTGGCAGATTTATGGCTTTGTGCATTTTCTAGGCCTGATCCCTGGCTCTTTGGCATGCCAGGAGTTTGGGAGAGATCCAGGGGAGGTGATTGCCCCGACCATGGAACATCACAGAGTGGCATGCTTGTTCCAGCACTCCAGAAATTTAGCCTGGAAATAGCGATAAGTATCATCAGTGGTAGAGGCTGAGGCAGTAGGATCCCAGTTTGTTTGGGCCAGTTCTTGCAGAATGGGGGCAAAGTCCATTGACTTATATGAGTGGTATTGTACATTTTTCATAGGGACTTTAGCTCTATGGATTTTGTGTACAATATAGGTCATATGGTGATCACTCAGTGCATCAGGCAGCAGGCCAGATTTAACAACTCTGTGGGGGTGGGAGGTGAGGGACCAATCAATTAACAAGTGATTTCCTGTTTTCAGATTCAAAAAGGTTGGTTCTAGGATGAGCTGGGACAAGTTTAGGGCACAGATGTTATTTCATGGTTTATTGAGGGAGGGGGAGAGACAGTTTTGGTTGAAATCAACCATTATGTAAATTTCACCCAATGGAGAGTGAGAGACTATGCAGCTAATAAGCTCAGTAACAGAGAAGGGTGGAAGACCAGGGTGACAGTAGGCACCAGCAATATAGATAGGTATGGAAAAAGGGAGGGATAATTTTAGGATGAGAACTTCATAAGCTTTAGGCACTGATGTGGCTAGGATGCAGGTGAATTGGATTTTTGAGCGACTCCACCCCCTTGGTGGTTCTGTCTTGCCGGCAAATGGTGAACCAAGGAATAGAGAGGGTGTGGTTGCCCACTTTACTGTTTAGCCACCTTTCAGAGAAAATAATAATAGCAAGAGCAAGTGAGACAGCTAGTGGCTAGAGAAGGTCCAATTTAGGGAGGAGACTGCGAATGTTAAGGTGTAATATTTTTAAACAGCGGGTTAGGGCAACAGGGTTTGGTAGGGAGGAGGAGGTATTCAGAGGGCATGGCCCAGAGTTCAGGTTAGTGTCATCTGAGGATAGCAACAAGAGTGCAATGATTAAGAGGTGAAATTTAGTACTCTAATACAAGGGCTGGGTACTAGTAAAGGTTGAAATGTGGGGTTGGGAGGGAGAATGTTGAAATTTTTATAAATGTAACAAGGTGAGGATGGAAGACACAGGAAGGAGGGTGGCACAGGGCCGAATGGGGAAATCAGACCAAATAGTGATGATTAGTGATGGGGTCCCTACAAAGTTATACATGCCCCTATTTATAACTTTGTAGGGACCCCATCACCAAGGGGCAAGGGTTGAGCAGTAGGGATAGATGTAGCAGGGGATAGCACAGGAGTGACCATGAGGAGAGAGAGAGGTATAGAGCAGTGAGGAGTGTCATGGATAGCCTATAAGGGGTTGAGGGAGACATGACTAGGGGAGATGGATGAAAGATATTAGAAGGGCGTACAGACTGTAGCAAGGAAGTCACCTTCTAGGTATTGCAAATTAGAGGAGGAGCTTGTGAAGGGGGAAAGGACACCGCTTAAAAATGATTGTATTTAATTGTTGGATAGGTAGCGTCCAATGAGTGTCTTCTAGGGATTTGCAGTACTGTGAGGGATGTACAAATACTATAATTGGAGGAGGGATTAGAAATACCTTATTAGGGAGGAATGTTGAGCAGGGATGCAATTGGGTGGCAAAAACTCGAGGGCAGGCACTGAGTGAGGCAGGGGGATTTAAGAATGTCGGGGTGGGGGAGAGAGGGCAGGAGAACATTTTTAGTAGTTCCAACACAAGCAAGAGAATAACATAAGGCTACATTAATTGCAGCAGGGGAAACTGAGAAGCAGCCAAGCTTGCAGCAGCAGATAAGTTCACAGGTGAGCCAATCAGCTGGGCCCAACTACAGCAAATGACCAATCAGGCTTAAGCTGAGTGGAGGTGCCAGAAATCAAATGATGAGTGTCTGTACCTGAACTCTTCATTTGAGGTGCTGGAAGGGGAAGTGGTCGGTGGCAGAAAGGAGAGCCGCACCACTGGGAGATTTAAGTTCCCAGTCCAGGGGCAGCAGCTGTGGAAGGAAAAAAAAATAAAGGGAGTTAATTAAATAGAGAGGTGATGGGTGGGGGTACACAGAGGCTGCAGAGGGCAGGGGAAGAGTAATTAACTTAATCAGGGGACAGATGCTATAGCAAGAAAGAGTAGCAGAGGACCAGGAGACAGGAAGGGGAATGAACACACTTGATTGGACCCATTTAAGCTAAATGGGGAGGCCGGTCAGAGAGGTGGAAAGAGAGAGGGAGCTGAGGGGGCAGGGCAGATCAGCACCAAGCACCAGCGGGAGGAATTAGAAAGGGTAGAGACAGCACAGGGAAGAGCAGAGTAAAAACAAAACAGGAAGAATTCAACAAATACTAGTTTGGTGTAATAGATTAAGCATAACACTGTTCAGAGTAACAAAATTCTGGCTGTATTGCAGTAGGCTACGAGTAGCATGCTTAACAAAATATAAACAGTGCAAGAGAATAACATAAGGCTACATTAATTGCAGCAGAGGAAGTTGAGAAGCAGCCAAGCTAGCAGAAGCAGAGAGGATCACAGGCGAGCCAATCAGCTGGGCCCAGCTACAGCCAATGACCAATCAGGCTGAAGCTGAGTGGAGGCACCAGAAATCAAATGGTGAGCTTCTGTACCTGAAATCTTTGCCCGAGTTGCTGGAAGGGGAGGCGGGTGGTGGCAGAAGGGAGAGACGCGCCACTAAGAGATTAAGCGCCTGGTCCAGGGACAGCAGCTGAAATCTTCAGTCGAATTGCTGGAAGGGGAGGTAGGTGGCCGCAAAAGGGAGAGCCGCACAACTGGGAGATTAAGCACCCAGTCCAGGAGCAGCATCTGAAATCTATGAAAAAGCCAGAAAGAAATGGCTTGGGGAGACTGTAGCTGGTCTTGGCCTTCCTCCTGGCTTAATGATTAATCATTTATTTAGAAACAGATATCTGAATATTAAATAAACTTACTGTATAGGATATATATCTGCAACTTATTTGTGAAATCCTGAAGTATTGTTGACTCTTTAACTTGGATTGAACAAAGAAATTGTATCCTAATTTATAGATTAATAGATCTGATTGTATGGGATGTGGACATTTTATTTTGGGAAGACTATTTATTGTAATTCAAACATTGTTATAAATTTCTTATGGGACACACTGATGGAATATTGTGCAAAAACATTTATGTTTGTATGTTTTCTAGAGGTTTTTGCTGAACAAATAAACCTGTGGAACTTGAACTTGAATGTTGAACTTGATAAGTTAAGTAAATGTACATGTGTGTCTTCAGGAGACATGTAAATACTGTTCATTACTGCAAGAAAGTCATGTCTACTTCTCCTAATGTACAGCATATAAGGAACACACCAAAACGTGTTTCTTCAGGTTTAGGAGGCAGTATAGCGCAGTGGTCTAAGGCTCTGAGCTGCAAATCTGGTGACATCCAGCAGACCAGACCTGGGTTTGAATTCCACATGCATACTGTGTGACCCTGAGCAAGTCACTTAACCTCCTTGTGCTCCCAGGTCGCTCCTGTAAAAAAGCTTTCAGCTTAGTGTGCTATACCTGGTTAAACAACTAAAAAAATAAAACCCTTTTCCAACATACCACGATGACATGTTCAAGTTTATTGCAGGAAAACTCCATTGAGCAAGCTCATTCACAAGGAGGTCATGTAGGAGATGTTATTCCATCTCTCATTTTTCTAAAGAGTAGTGAGTTACTGTTAAATTATTCTAATCTAAATTTTGTAATAAGTAAATGATACTTGAGGTAATTTAATACACTTAAGTACTGTTCATAAGAAAAATGCTTTTTTAATGTCTTATAGTATATACTACTTCTAGATGCAGTGATTCTTGCCAAATCTTCTTGGGCTGCAGTGTCCCTACATCTGTATTTAATTTTCAAGAAGATCTTCATTCTGTGAGTATGAGATACTTCAGTAAACAGGATTTCCAGGCCCAAATAGAAAATCACCTCCTTAATGTATCTCATGCTTTGAATGACAAAACCTCTATTTGAATATGATGTTTTGTTTCTCAAATCATTTGCTTGGTAATCTGGCATTGGATAGCAAAACTATGCCCAGAATGGACATTATTGTTCTTTCTATCTGATCTGAGTAGAGATAGAATATGGTTCTGACATTGCCCCAAATACAAGAATAGGGGCACAGCAATAAATGGGGAGGGACAATATGGCCTGCAGAAATGGACACTGATGGTTTGAGCTCTGGGGACGATATTGAGATATAACATTAAAAACATTGTTCCTGAACAGGATGATGGACAAATGTATGGATAGTGTAAGCACATCTTCAGAGGAATATTCCTCCCCAAGAATTCATCCATTAGAGAAGTACTTTCGACCTGCTATAAGCCCAGGATGTTGGGAGAAGTCCAGACTTAACCCCGGAACCCCAGCCCAGGCTGTGACTCCTTCAACTTCAACAGGTTCTCTGGACACACTGAAGGATGAGAATTTTGTTTTAATGGAGAAAACTGCTTCTGATACTAAAATTATATCTACTCTCCCTCCTACATTGTCCCCCGACTGCACATAGCACTTGGAGTTGACTTATCAAACGGAATCTGTTGCACCAGCTGAACATAGGTCAGATTTAAATTCAGCAGCACAGGGAGAAATGCAGAGCAGCATAATGCAGCAACCACACTTACAAAATAAAGCACACTCTTTGGAATCTATGGAAAACTCCATACATATGATTCTGGAAAGGATGCAGCAAATTGACAGAAAGTTTGAAGCACTTAACAAGATGGTGGATTTTATTCAAAAAGAAACCAAGCAAAAAAAAGATAATATTGCCATAGCACAGAAACAAGTTTGCAAAAACACTGCATCTGTGGATTTAACATCTGAAAAAATTAAAGCCATAGAAATTACAAATCAAGAATTAACAAAGGATAATTACAATATAAACTGCAAACTTTGAATGCTGGAGAATCAAGTTTGCTAAAAAAAACTTGTGAACTGTTGGGATACCAGTTAAACTCGATAAGGACTTTGAATCTGTAAGGGAGCTGGTTAAAGACTTATTCGTTTCAGTGTACAATCTGTCTCCTGAAAACCTTCCTTTTCTGGTTAAAGTTTACAGAGTCCTAAACAGAGCAATTTCACAAGCTATGAGAGGAGCAAGGAGATCCAGAAAACAAGGTCACCATTTTTATTTCAATGGCATTTGAATCCGAATTAAACTATCAAGAATGAAAAAGAACCTAACCTATAAGAGATGTCATTTCAGTGTCTTTCTGGACTTTGCATATGCTACTCAACAATGCCACAGAAAATTCCTGACTTATCGCCAATAAGTTTTGGAAATCTGGGCCCAATTTCAGTTGTTGGCACCAGCAAAAACCATAATTGTATACGAAGGCAAAACATACATATTTTTTTTAAACTGATCAACTAGCATGAATTTCACACTCACAATATGAAAAGGATTTGGAGAAGGAAGAAGAATCACAACCCTTTCTTCAAGAGATGATTGACTGGAATAATAATAAAAAACAGAATGATTATTTTTGCTGGAAAAAAATAATTACCTAGCATTAACTACAATGGAAAATTAAATAAGTTGGAGAGAAGTGAATATTGATTAAAAATATCCCAAGGTCAGATTATTTTCACTGTGTGTCTGTCTCTGAGCAGCAAAATGATTGATATCTTTGATTAGCTCTTCAGTTATGCTCCTCTCAGATGAAATGGACTATATTATTTACAGGTTAACATATACTATTCTTTTGAATCTAGGTAATGTCTTTATTGTTGTAAGTTGCATTCTATATTGTAAAATTTTAAAACGCAATAAAATATACGTTAACAAACAAGGAATAGGGGCACAGATCCAAATTTTCAGAATAAATCAAAATGCCTTGTTCAAGACTCTTTCTAGAACAGAACAATCCTCCTTTCTCCAAATCTTACAAGCATAAAAGATTGATTATTTAAGTTTAGAATTTTAATCTGAAATTATTCCTTTTACTGCTCTCCATCTGTATCCAAGACTAAAGTTCTTCAAAGCATTGAATGCTAATATATTTTTTTTTGCTTAAGTTTTATATGTGCAACCCAATCCTAGAAACTATCAAAACAAGATCCAAAGTAAGCATAATAGGGAGCAGTGAAGATTGTATCATTATTTAAAGGACAAGTAAATAGGCTGTCATATACTTCAACACCCAGAAAACCAAAAACATAGCACTGTAGGTAAGAGCCTTACCTACAGAGTACTGTGTCCCTTTTGCTTCAAAAATGCCATCTTATGTGGTTTTGTCAGCTTTAAAGCATGCCCATAAATGTAAACAAACTGAAGATATCCATTTATTACTCCACACTCCAGTAGATGCCTACAGTGACCATGATGTCCATGCACAATGATGTCATCAGAGTGACCCTGCTACAGAGCAAGCATTCACTTTATATAGGAACATTATAAGTATAGTTATGCCATTATATTAGAATTGTGTTTCTCATCAAAATCCTTTATTGTGCATGTGTGTCAACCTTTTCACAAATGCACAGTAAAGGATTTTGATGAGAAGCACAATCCTAATATAATGGCATAACTATATAATGTTCCTATACAAAGTGAATGCTTGCTCTGTAGCAGGGTCACTCTGATGACATCATTGTGCACTGACATCACGGCCATTTTAGGCATCTACTAGAGTATGAAGTTTAAATAGATGGCTCAGTTTATTTACATTTCTGGTTATCTTTTAAAGCTGATGAAACTGCATGAAATGGCATTTGTGAAGCAAACAGAGCACATCACTTTGTAGGTAAGGCTCTCACCTACAGTGCTGTTTTTGAATTTCCAGATTTTAGATTCAGTAATTTTTCCTGTTTATGTGTCCTTTTAGAATAAACTTGAAATTTTCTTATTAATGTTGCAAAATATCAGTAGCTGCATTTTTTTCTGTATTTATTTCCAAGGAACTGTGTCTACAAAGCTCAGCTTGTTTTCTCACCAGTCTTTTAATGCCTAAAAAAAGCCATTAGGCCAGTTTTTCAGAATGTTCCCAATGACATAAGTTCCGGGAGCACCAAACAAGTGGCACACCAGGCTTGCAGCATTTTTCCAGCCAGCGATAGAGATTCTCCATCCTATGCACAAGTTGCCTCAAGTTAGACCAACTTTTTCTAATCTACCTTGGGCAGTCCTGGATACCCTTTATATGGGGCTTGCACCAAACGTGTGATGTAAGCTGCTATAAATCTTGTAAAGTGTCACAACTACACCCAACCCACTAAAATTGGGTGCAGCTGTGGCACAGTTGTTTTGTGTACTGTAGCTATGCCAAAAACTGGGTTAGACGCAGGGCTTGATGTAAGCCCTGCATTGCCCTTTGAAAATCTGCCCCATTGAAATTAAGACTATATCATCTGCATGTGCAAGTAGATGAATGGAAACCTCACCGGTTTTAGGAGGGTGAAAATCACGGCTCTCAATTTAAAGTAATATTTTACTTAGGCACTGATTAAATAGAATGGGCACAGCATAACTCCTTGGCTAACCCCCTGATTAGTTTTAATTTTTCCTGTTACAGTACTTTGCCTTCTTAATTATAATTTACTTGGGTCTAGGTTGAATCATGTAATCAAGTTATGACATCCAACAGTACAGGGTCAATTTTCAGTGACCATAGTCTTTACCCTTGTAAATCAGTGAAACAGCAATATCTATTATAGCAACAGCAATAACATTTTAGGCAGTACACTAGCTCTTTAATAATGAAAAAGGTTTAATGGATTGTTCCAGTATTATATCTAAATCAGTAAGAATAGAGTCTCTTTCTTCCTCTAGATTATTAAAGAGCTAGTGTACAGCATAAAACTAAGAGTTTTTAAAAACAGTCAACCATTTTCATTTACTGTATATCTGAGGTACTTTTTCTTTTCTCTTTGGTTAATTAGAAGAGTGTATACCTGATGTTAGTAGGTATGATGTGTGGGACAGCACTCTGCCTGGCAGCTGACATATCTAGTTGTATCCCCCTCCCCCCACTACATCATTATCATTGCGACCTCACTACTGTGACATCACTGCTACTGTACTTAGGAACAGTCACTTAGTGGCTGCCAGGTCAGTCACCTGTAATATCATTGTCGGTGAGATCACAATGCTGATTATGTAGTGGGGTCACTAGAAATAAATATATGTCAGTTGCCAGGCTGATAGCTATTCCACATATCCAACACAATATTATCACATGAAAAACCTTCTAATGAGCAAAAGGAAAATGAAAATACTTCAGAAATACAAACGTTACAATTAACAGCATCTTAAAATTTTTGCCATTTCTTGTATGTCTGTTTTGGTTCCACTAGCTCTTTAAAGAACAACCTTGTTAAACGGTGTTCCCATTCCAAAGGAGGAATGTGAGCTTCAAGATCTCAGGCATGAAGATCATAGCCCTGGCCACCAAAGACCCAAATTGATGATGATGGTCATTTAAAGAACAGAAACATTTCAGTTGGCCTGCCACAAATACAGCTTCTCTTCTACTATAAGTGGTGCTCCTTCAGGCCAGAAATGGTCTCGATGCCGGCTCCTTATTCCTGATTTTTCCCTGTCCAGGAACTCCTTCCTGCTTGACTCCCTCTACTGATTCTTCAGGGTCAGAACCCTCCAAGGTTTGCAAAGCACACAGGATGAGCCATATATGCTGCCTTCAGCTATGTTTTTGTCTGAATTTGTACATAGCATTGGATGGCCATTCCACCTACCTTCTCACACCCCTAGTTAATCTTGGATTTAAATAGATGCTTAATGCTGTTCTGTTTATTGGAAGTCTATGCCTGTAGTAAAGTGGACGAACAGCCAGCCACTCCCCTTCCTGTGCTATATAAGCAGTTCCTCTGAGCCTCTCTTCCAAGCACTTTTTCTTTACAGCCAGAGGCTCTGTCGGTCTATTCTTTGCTGCTGGCTGGAGCCTAGCCCCCCTTGCTATTTTGGCTTCTGCTTGTTCTGCTGGCCTTCTGTTGTCTGTTCTCCTGCATATTGGTTTGTATTTTGCCTCTAGCTCTGTGCTTCTTTGTGTTACTTGTTTCCTGTTCCTCTGTGTTTGTGTGTCTTTTGTTTTGCTTTCTTTTGGGGGGGCTTATGTTTCTGAACTTCTTGTATATTGCTACTCCAAAGCTCATGCTACTTGTTCCCATTTACTCATAGTGAAACTGCAATCATTATCTGTGTGTTTCAACTAAACCACATAGCTGCTCTCCATGCTATGCATCTTAATGTCAGTGTCAGTGGCTCAGCAGGTAGCACACTCGTCTTTAAGGCTGGGAGATCAGAAGATTGTGGGTTCTATCCCCACAACAGGCACTTGGTTTAATATCCCAATACTGACACTGTAGTGTAGTATGAGTGGGGTGCTGTCTTTTGGATGAGGTCCCATCTGCCTGTTCTGGTGGTAGTTCAGGTGGATGTTAAAGATCCCATGGCATTTCTCGAAAAGAGTAGGGGTCTTTTTTATTTGACAACATCAAAATCACATATGTACAAAAAATGTGGTAAGTCGCACAAAACAATATGTATAATTATAAAGTTCAATCTCACAAACTGAAAAATAAATTAAAACATACAAGAGTACATGACTCAAAAACAGAATAAATACTTGTTGTAATCCTGTATTCTATATTTGATCAATTTACTTTTTGTCATAACTGTCAACAATATAACCATTATATTCCCTTTTAGATTTAGTACAAATATAAAAGTAACGTGAGTATTCTTCTCCTGAACGAGGGGAATTCTTATTTAGATAATCCATGTGCTTTCCATCCGTATTCGTAGCAACTCCTCTTCTCATCATTAAGTGAAAAACATTTGAGTTGTTTTGTTTCAGTCCTCCTAAGGTACTTTCATAATTCATTACTCTACTGCTCAGTCTACTCCATATGCTGTAGTTCTAGTCAGAATCGACATGACTTTTCTACATGATGGAAAAGTCATTATTTGTTATCCATGGAAGCCCTTTCCAGTATTCTAATAATTTCCTCCTTGTTAAGATAGTTTTCTCTTTCCCTTAGATATTTTTTAAATAAACTGTAATTTTGTTCAGTAATTCTGTAAAGCCCCCCTCCTTTTGTTGGAGCACAAAATTACACCTCATCGACTAGATATTCCATTTAAAAATTACCATCATTTCTTGTTAGGTACTTTTATGCCATTTTTGCCATTCAATTTCAAATATTCCACACATGATATTTTCAAAACTTATGCTGCTAAAGATATTTTACCCCCATTGTTGTGCCATATAAGTCCAAAACCCTGAGATAAAAGAACCTTGGAATAGTAGATGCATTATGGTTTCTTCCACATTTATACATGTTAATCTGCTACAGATCCTTTCATGTTGAGGGTTATGTTTTTGATTTGATTTTACATTGATTTTTTCATGGCATTCTTACCAGTCAAAATCCCACATGTGTTCTGGCACTCGTTTGTTATTCAAAAATGTAATTAATGCATTCCTGTGTTCTCCAGACATTTTACAAAAACCTCTTCCACCAAACAGGTGGTTTCTAATGTGTAAAAATATAGCTGTTTTCTTTGCATATCTATCATTCACTCTTTTGTGACATCCCATTGTTTTATTCTCATGACAGTGTATCTTATGTATTCTGGGATTATAACTGATCTTTTTAAAGTTCTAAAAGATTTTGTTTCCCACATTTGTAGCCAGTATGCACATTTTGGTTTAAGGAGATGTTTCCATCCTGTATTTGTATTCATTATCAAAGGTTTTATGTTAGCATATAAGAAAAAATTATTAAAAGAATAGTATGGGGTTTGGCATACTCAAACCTCCCTTCTTTATTGGTAAGTATAAAATTTCTTTTTTTAAGAGGTTTAAAGCCTGCTTCCCCAGCAAGCCTGAAAAAATGTACTTAACAATGTTGTTTCTAGTTCTTTTGGTGGTGGAAAGATGTAGTTAGTGTATAAGAAAACTGGTATTAGACAGGTTTTAATTAAGTAAATTATCTTTTTTTTGCTCAGTTTCCACCTATTCCATTGTACTATTTTCTGCTTACCGATGTCAACTTTCCTGTCCCAGTTCAGTCTATCTAGGTTCTCATTCCCATAAAATATTCCCAATATTTGTATTGGCTCTCTTGTAATTTCAATCCCTGTTATAGCCCCCTGCCAGCTTAACTGATAATTCAGTCTCTGCCCTATGCACTTCTCTAAGTTTAAAGATGCTCCTGACATCTTCACAAATTTCTCACAAATTTCCAAAGCTTTACAAAGAGACTTCTCATCTTGTACCATTAAGGTCATATCATCTGCATATGCAATTATTTTGTATGTAATCATCTGAGTGTTTATTGTTATCGCTCTTATTTCCTCCCCTTTTTTTATTGCTCTTAAAAGAGGGTCTATAAAAAATCATGTAGTATGAGGCTCAGGGGGCAGCCTTGTCTAACTCCTCTTTTCAAATGTATGAGAGGACCCTTCCACCCTTGTATTATTGGCCTGATAGTTGCAGTATTATAAATACATTTTAACCATTTTATCATTTTCTCTGGCATATGATAATGAGTTAATGTTTCTCACAAAAAATCATGGTTAACCTGATCAAATGCTTTTTTTTGGTCTAAGGACACCAAGTATCCATCTGTGTTGCCCAGTTTCTCTTGCTCGACTACTTCTCTTAGTAATATGAGATGACTATGTATTTGCCTCCCTGGAATTGCATATGATTGTGCTGGGGAGATTAGTTTTGATGCTACTGTTGATAGTCTTGTAGCTAGTATTTTTGTTAGTATTTTAAAGTCTGAATTTAACAAAGTGATCAGCCTCCAGTTTTTCATTTCTGCTTTGTCTCCTGTTTTATATATGTATGTTAATATACCTTCATTTAGTTCTAATAGGATTTGTTCTGTCCCAAGCATAGCATTTAATACTTGAGTTAATTCCTGTACTAGAAGTTGGGCTATGATCTTCATTATTTCATTTGGTAGGCCATCCGGCCCTGGTGATTTATTCCCTATTTTAGTGTTAAAATTGCATTCAGTACTTCCTCTTCCTGTATCTGTCTTGTTATATTCTGTATAGCTTTTTGTTCTAAGAATGGTATGTCTAAGTTTCCTAAGAAACTATGTGCATTTCCATTTTCCACTTGTAATAAAGCATACATATCTCTAGTATATGTGGTCACAATTTCTTTAATATTTTTCTGTTCTGTATGTTCTATTCCTTCTTTATTCTTCATCTTAACCATTGTTTTACTTTGTATTTGTTTTTGCCAGTGTTCTTAAGGATATATGGCTTCTGACTTACCTAGGGTTCCAAATTGCTGTTGAAAATGCAATATGGTAGCTTTTTTATTATGGAAATCTAGCATTTTTATGTTTTCTTGCACGCATGTGCAAGAAACATAGTGCCATCATCTGAGTTTTCAGAGGTGTGGCACCCGGTCTTCCAATTCAGTCAGTGTGTTTGCAGGCAGGGCCACAGTTCACCAGTGAATGCTGCAGCTGTCTATGACAGCAGTTGAAAATGCAGTGCTGTACAGTTCAAAGGGAGAGCTCTGCTTCAGTGAGCAGTGATAAGATATCGTGTGCTGATATGCTCCTCCCACACACACACATACATATTGCATACTCATGCTCCCCCCTCCATGCACACACCATATGGCTGACAGGGGTGCCCAATCCCCCATCGGCTCTGCTGCGCTCCCCCCAACAGAGTTCCAGGTGCCACGCTGGGAGCCCACCCCAGCATGGCAACAGTCTGTATGGCTGATGGGGGTGCCCAATACCCCGTTTGCTCCACTGCCCCCCAAACAGCCTTCCAGCTGCCATACTGGGAGCCCACCTCAGTGTGGCACAAGTCCTGCATCGCCTAAGGGAAAACCTGAAAGAAAAACCTTCCTTCGCTGACTGTCCTGACCCCACTCCCCCCACCGCACCCACCCTCTGCACACCCTGCCTCCCACACCCCCACCTCACCCCATACTTACCTCTGGAGTCCAGCGCGATGATCTTCGGTGGACCAGGAAGCACTCTCTGCTATTTTGAGAGTGCTTGCTGATGGAATAACTCTTCTGAGCCTGAAAAAGTGTTTAAATTTTTAAAAATATACCATTTTAGGACTGTTGTTGTATTCTCTACTTGTGTGAAGCACTTCCTGGTCTGAGTGTACAGGGGCAGTGTGGGAACTAGGAGGACTGTGCTAGTTGTCCCTCCTGAAAAACTACATCTTCTCACTGTCCTCTGAGCTCTTACAGGGACATTGCTTAAAACTATTACATCTTGCCTTTTAAAGGCTATTCTGTGTCTTAAACTTATTTTGGGCTATTTTTTTGCTAGCGCGAAACCGGAAGTTGCGCGACGACGCACTTCCGGTTTGGCTGGCATTAAATCACTCACACTAGCGAGCGGGAAGCAGTTAACTCTCTGCTATTTTGAGAGTGCTTGCTGATGGAATAACTCTCCTGAGCCTGAAAAAGTGTTTAAATTTTCAAGAATATACCATTTTAGGACTGTTGTTGTATTCTCTACTTGTGTGAAGCACTTCCTGGTCTGAGTGTACAGGGGCAGTGTGGGAACTAGGAGGACTGTGCTAGTTGTCCCTCCTGAAAAACTACATCTTCTCACTGTCCTCTGAGCTCTTACAGGGGACATTGCTTAAAACTTATTACATCTTGCCTTTTTAAAGGCTATTCTGTGTCTTAAACTTATTTTGGGCTATTTTTTTGCTAGCGCGAAACCGGAAGTTGTGCGACGACGCACTTCTGGTTTGGCTGGCATTAAATCACTCACACTAGCGCAGAGCGGGGCGTATGACTGGCTGCTGGAGACGCGGCGAGACGCTGCGTCATCGTGGTCCATGGGTCACGCCTAACAACAGTCAAACTGGTTTTATATAAAGTGGAAGCCCAAGGTACTGTATTTATAGTTAGTGTTATCACTTAGTACCATAATGAAAAGAGCTAACAAATATTGTACGTCCTGTCAAATGTATGCAATAGGCAAACAAATTGCCAATTACGTTTGTGACAGGTGTATGTTAGTAAAATCACTACAGGATGAAGTAACTCGACACCTCAATCCTGTAGAAATGGTCCCTGATGTTACCCAACATGTTATTGACCCAGAAATTGAAGCTTTAGAGGAATACATTGACCATATGTCTTTCCTATTGGAAGCTAATAATATGACCCCTTCCCATGATAATGGACTTCAGAGTACATCAAGAATAAATCTTTCTCATAATGATACAAATAAGACTTCCTTAAACCCTCAGGGTACCTTAAAAATAAAGACTGTTCATAGTGAAATACAAAAAACTTCCTCTACCCCTCAGTGTTCTCATCCCCCCCCAGAATCACTGATATTTACTGATACCACTACTTGGTCTACCATTGCACCCTTAAAAATCAATAAAAGAATTAATTCACAGGTAGGGGAGACTAACACTTCCCCCTCAATTATATTACACAACTCTTATGAACCATTGGTCTCTCTCTCAGTCGATGATACTTGTAATGCTAATACTGAACCAAGAAATGTTCAGGGTGACATCCCCCTCCTCCTTCCTCATAATAATATTACCCCCACTCAGGTTTTTGTATTAGGTGACTCCACGATTAAATTCATAGATCGAACCATCTGTAACCCTGATAAAATAAATAAGACTTGTTCAAGTTACAGGGGGGCTAGGGTTTCTGATATAACTGCCATGACCAATGCTGCCTTATGTGCAGCAGGCAACAATCCATTAGTTATAATCCATGCTGGGACTAACGACATCACTAAAATCCCATTACATCAACTTAAACAAGACCTAGTTGCTCTCTGTAATTTATTAAATGAGAGAGGATGTAATATTGGCATTTCGGAAATTCTCCCAGTGCCCCGAGCCTCCTTCTATATCCAAAAGAAGATTAAAACACTAAATGAATGGCTCCGAAAATGGTGCTTAAAACAAGGTATAGCGTGTCTTACACATTGGGAGGAATTCAGTGATAACCCCTCCCTATTTTGCTGGGATGGTCTCCATCTCAGCCAAAGGGGAAGTTCTCTCCTTGGTCATCAGTTTTTATCATTTATCAATAATAATTTAAACTAAAACAAAAGGGGGAGACTGGGCCCAAAAAGCCATCTCTTAATACATTACATAAGTTGAACATCCTATCCTGCAATGCAAGAGCACTTAATAAAACCAAAATGGCAGAATTAGAGTTGAAAATTTGGGAATCTAATGAAGGATTGATCGCTATTACTGAAACATGGGGAAACCAGGATAAACAGTGGATAATGAATATCCCAGGATTTAAACATTATTATAAAAATAGAGCTAATGAACAAAGGGGTGGAGGGGTTAGTCTTTATGTCACCAACAATATCCCTTCTTTCGAAACCTCGATATCATTATTAACAGAAAGCGTCTGGGTTTATTTGCAACCTAAAGGACATCCCCAGATCCTGGTTGGCAATTGTTATCGTCCACCCTCTTCGGATCTTGCCTATCTTAATCAACTATCTTTAGAAATTACCCAAATAGCAGATAAAGGTTCAGTAATAATTCTAGGGGACTTTAATCTTCCATCTATAAATTGGGATACATTATCTGGACAAAATCAATATGACTTACAGCTGATTGCAACTATTACAGATCTTGGCCTCACCCAACAAGTTAGAGAACCCACACGAGGGAATAACATTCTGGATTTAGTTTTTACTAATATGAAGGCCTCCTTGTCCAATTTACGGGTGTTGGACCCCCTGGGCAATAGTGATCACATGACTATTAAATTTTCTATGTCTCTGGTTCATACAAATTCTATTAATAACTGCACGATAAAACAATATGAGAAAGCAAATTTCTCAAAAATCAATGAACATCTTACGGCTATACCCTGGGATTCAGTACTCGCACCTCTTAATGTTAATGATGCATGGAGTACCTTTAAAAAAACTGTACATAGTCTTGAAGAAAAATACATACCTGAAAGAAGGAAGTATAACAATAAAGGCAAGGTCCCTGCTTGGTATAATAACAATATCAGAAAACTTAGTATTCATAAACAAAAATTATTTACATTATTAAAAAGTGCCAACTGAAGAAAAGGAGGATAATTTTATTAAGTATAAGAAAGCACTTAAAACTTAAAAGCAATTATCCTGGCCAAACGGAATTTAGAATTTAGAATTGCCCATACTAAGGACTCACATAAAGTCTTTATTCATACCTAAATAGCAAAAAGGGTAACATAAATAAAATAGGCCCATTAATTATCGATAATACAACCATCCTCTCGGATAAGGTGACTGCAACAGAGTTTAACAAGTATTTCTGCTCTGTCTTCGAACAGGACAAGGAGCTGATATTGCTTACTAATACCACCATATCCCCTAGTTACTCTATCACTATTTCCGATACTTATAAACTTCTGAAAACCTTGAAACCAACTACTAGCTCAGGCCCTGATGGTATCACATCCAAATTTCTTATGGGGACATATAATAGTACTGTCATTCCACTTACCATTATATTTAATAAATCACTTGCAGAGTCTAACATGCCCTTCGATTGGAGAACAGCTACTGTAATACCGATCTTCAAAAAGGGGGTGCATTATAAGGCTGAAAATTATAGACCGATCAGCCTCACCTCCATTCCATGTAAATTATTGGAAAAACATATTAAACATATAATTGATGAGGAAATGCTTGCATTAAAAATAAATGATACCACACAACATGGATTTAAACCCGGGCACTCATGTACTACGAATTTGCTATCTTTTTACAATCTAGTTAGCAGTTATCTTGACTTAAACATCCCAGTAGATGTCATTCTGTTAGATTATAGTAAGGCGTTTGATAAGGTTTCACACTCTATATTAATAAAAAAGCTAGTAACATTAGGATTTTCTGAATGTATTGTGTCTTGGGTTAACAGTTGGCTATATAAAAGAACCCAAACAGTCAGAATTAATGGGGAATTATCGGAGGAAAGATCTGTGACAAGTGGGGTCCCTCAGGGATCCGTGTTGGGTCCCACCCTGTTTGGTATTTTTATCAGTGACCTCACTATCTTATCACAGAATAGGTTATCTAAATTTGTGGATGACACTAAACTGGGGGGACCAGTTGATAATGAAATCAACAGGTGTATTCTAATAAATGACCTTAAAAAAATTGAATCTTGGGCAGTAACTAATAAGATGTTGTTTAATGTGTCGAAATGTTCTGTGTTGCATTTTGGCAAAAAAAATCTTAAACAAATATATCATCTTAATAATATCATACTTCAAGAGTCTGTTGTTGAAAAAGACTTGGGTATATTGGTTGATAATGGCTTGTCTTTTTCAAACCATTTTAACAAAGTTACAAATAACGCCAATGCCCTTTTACGTAGGATAAACAATACTTTTATTCTTAAAACAGAAGAATGTATCATGACTTTATATAAGACTCATGTTAGACCCCATTTGGATTATGGTTCACCCCTGTAGAGTCCATACTTAGTTAAGGATATCACAAAAATTGAGAGGGTTCAAAGAAAGGCTACAAAAATTATACCCCACCTTTCTCGCCTTGATTATGAAACCAGACTTCATAAAACTAAGTTATACTCATTGGAAACTAGAAGATTAAGGGGAGATATCCTTCAATTATTTAAAATTGTATTATCTCCTACATTAATGAGATCATGTGGATTGTCTTTTGCATCTAGAAATATTGTAGCCAGAATACACAATAAACAAATCGAAATAGAGAAAACAAGAACAAATAAAAGACAGCAATTTTTTAATATTAGAGCTCCAAGAGTTTGGAATTCGTTGCCACAGGAAATTGTTGATTGCCAGAACATTGACACATTAAAGTTTAAACTAGATAGATGGCTTTTGGATAGAACATAAACTATTAATGATCCACATTGTGTGGAGGACATTCTCGATGGGCTTTGGCCTTCTTATGTCCTAATTACCAACTTACCAAGTTATCTGCACTCTTCAAAGCCGACCGTGAACTGAAGAAATGCCGGTAAGCTGTATAAAGGAATAAATAGGGTTTTTTCAACTTTGATGCATATCTCAGGCATTTGGGGGAATTTTTTCACCAAATTTTCAACATGAGGTTTTTGGGACCCCACCTCATGAATTCTGTTACTGTCATTTTGTTAATCAGGCCCAAAGGTGATTTTGCAGTCACTGTGTGGAACCACCTTTCAGGACCGAGTAACAAAATGACAGTGTCACAGTTCATGAGGTAGGCCCCAAAACCCTATGTTGAAATTTGGTGAAAAAATTCCCAAATTACTGTTTTACAGCATGTGTTGCACTGTCCTCACGCACGCTTGTAAGTTTGTGAATTTTCAATATAGTTCACTCCAGATTTTCAACATTGCCATTTTATCACACCTCCTCATGAGCAGTACAGCTGTCATTTTTCACATCTCTCCCAAAATGTGTTTCTGCGCATGTAGTGCACAATGGCGCAGTCGATGTGTGAAATCAATGTTCAGGACAGATTAAGAAAATCACAGTGACACTGTTCATGAGCTGAGATGATAAAATGGCTATGTTAAAAATTTGGTGAAAACATTCCCAAAAATGACTGTTTTACAAGCATGCGTTGCGCTGTTCCTACGCACTCTCATAAGTTTGCAAATTTTCGATATTTTCACTCCAAATTTTCAACATTGCCATTTTACTACACCTCCTTATGAGCAGTACAGCTGTCATTTTTCACATCTTGCCCAAAATGTGTTTCCACGCATGTAGCACACAATGGCGCAGTCGGTGTGCGAAATCAGTGTTCGGGACAGATTAAGAAAATCACAGTGACACTGTTCATGAGCAGAGGTGATTAAATTGCTATGTTGAAAATTTGGTGAAAAAGTCCATAAAATGACTGTGTTACAAGCGACCATTGCGCAGTTTTCATGCACTTTTATAAGTTTGTGGATTTCTAATATTTTCAGTCCAGATTTTCACGACTAGCATTTTTCTACACTTCCTTATGAACAGTGCAGCTGTCATTTTTCACACCATGACCGAAATGTATTTTCGCACTTCCAGCGCAGAAATGCGTGGTCGCTGTGGGAAATCATTGTTTGGGACAGATTAAGAAAATCACAGTGACACTGTTCATGAGCGGAGGTTATAAAATCCCTGTGTTGACAATCTGCTGTAAAAAATCCCCAAACGAATTGCATTATGGCTGTGCATTGCACATTTTCCATGCACACTTGTAACTTCACCAGTTTTTTTTATATTTTCACTGCAGATTTTCAACATTGCCATTTTTTGCACCTCCCCATGAACAGTACAGCTGTCATTTTTCACATCCTGTTTGAAATGTGTTTTCGCACCTGTGGTGCCAAATGGCATAGTCGCTGTGTGAAATCAGCTTTTGGCTAACAAACTGATATTGCCACTGTTCATAAGGTGGGGGTCACAAAAAACCCATGTTGAAAATTTGGAGTGAAAATACCAACGAACGCCTGAGGCATTAGGGTTTCCAACCATGACGCCCCACCCTGTAGAGATTGACAGGCATCAGGGGTGTGACTTGGGATTCTTGCCTGTAATGCTCATGCCATTCCATGCCCTGCAGCCAGTGAGAGGCATCGAGGTTTGCCTTGGACTCTTCGGCCCCAAAGTTCACCCCATTCTCCTATACAGGACCCATCTCACCATATTTCCTGATGGAATAGGGTGAGTATAAGGGCCAAAGACCCTAAGGCACACCGTGACACTTGTCAGTGTCTGCAGGGTAGGGTGTGGTAAAATGGCATGGCTGTTATGCCTGACGACCCAAAGGCACACCCCAATGCCTGTCATTCTCTGCGGGGTGATGGTGGGGTTGGCTTCAGCTCAATATTTCACTGCCATTTCTATTATGCAGCTCTCTAACTCCTACACTACCAATGCCAATGCCAGCAAGCAAACATTCGGCATTGACAAATGCTTGTTTGTTTTAAGTCTGTAATTTGTAGGGTCAGATTTTGTCCAGTTTCATGTGATATTGATAGTAATTGTTGTAAATTCCTCCTGTACTGTAGATACTGCAAATATTGTTCTCTATTGCTATTTCTACTTATTCTTTTACATAGTTTCTGAAGGTCTGCCTTTGTGTCTAGCCACCAGATAACCGGGTCCTCAAAAAAAATAAAAACAGACTTTCTAGCCTGTAAAAAGTCTTGTGCTATTTGTCTTGTTTCTGGTTATGAGAACAGGAAGGTGTTTAGTTTCCAATATCCTGGTCCTTTTAAGTTTCTTATATACCTCCCCAAAGTTACTGACACTATGTTATGATCTGAAAATTCTGCTACTGTTACTGCAGCTTTACTAATGGGTATAGTCTATGATAGAAATATATAGTCTATTCTAGAGGTTAGACACCCTTTATGAAAAGTTGGAAGCTCCTGTTTTGTACACTGGAATGCTGCATCTGTCAAATTTGATCTTTGTACCAATTGCGCTAGTAAGTTGGAATCACAGTATTATTTAGCTGTTTTTGCCCTAATTGGGCAGTTAAAATCTCCAGCAAAGACAATAGTATGTGTTGTTTGTAAATATGGTTGAATAGCCTGTAGTACTTCACAGCGTAATGCCTTCAACTGAGGTGCATAAATATTTATCAGTCTGTATGGAGAGTTTTGTAGTAGCACATCTAAAATTAAAACCCTGCCTGGTATTAAATCAAAAAGCTTTAATAATCTAACTTCTGGATGCTTGAATAGTACTCCCACCCCTGAACAGGTATCCTTTCCTATAGACCAGAAGGAGGATCCTAAGAACCACACTTTTGTGGCTTGTTGTACCTCTGATAAGGTGTGTAACCTTGTGTCTTGTAGAAAAAATATCCCAAAATGTAAAAAAGATAACACAGAAAAATTGTTTTCCTTTTATCAGCTCTTTTTATACTATTTACATTTACCGTGTGGATAGAGAATGGTTCTGTCATGATTTATAGCTCCCTTTTCTACTTTGTTTGTCAATGTTTTTCACTTTAACTCTGGCTTTCCTTTTTTGTTTCCCCTTAGGTTTGTCTTTCCCCTCTGTGTCTTTTGTGCCTTCCTGAAGGGAGGACTCCACTGAGGAATATTCAGATTCTTCTTCTGAATGTTCAGACTGCAGAACATCAAATTTGTTTTTTAAAGCGACTGATATTCTTCCCAGCTCTGCTACCTCCTTGGATTTCTGTCTTGTTATTCTTCCTTCTAATTTCTTCCCTGGAGTGGTGGTGGGAGGGGGCATCACTTTCCCTGAAGGCCCTTCCTCTGGTTTTACTCTTTCTGAATGTGTAGGTGCAGTCTCAAGATTCCTGCTCTCTGGGTTTTCTGTCCTGTGTGGTATAATTTCTCTTGTTCCCTGCCTGTGGGGGGGAGGGTTGGGGTGGTGGGGACTGTGTTGGGATCTCTCTCTGGTTTGTCTTGTTCTCTATTAGGACCTAGCCTAAAATTTCCCACTTTATCCTTTTGTGACAGGGCCACCATTAATCTTTGCTCCTCTCCATCAGCTTGGTCTGGAAGATTATGCTCAGCCTTCTTGCAGTTCTGAAATGTATGACCCAAATCCCCACATAAGTTGCATTTACATTCATTCTGACAATCATTTCCTGTATGCCCTAAATCAGCACATATTGTACATCTTGTTTTCTCACATATTCCGCTTAAGTGATCTAAAGCACCACATTTATAACACATTTTTGGCTGGCCAGCATAGAATAGAATGCCCCTATCCTAACCTAGGAAAAAAAGAGTTTGGTAGATGCAGCGGTCCTGTATCTGATGTTTTGAGCATGACCTTTACTTTCCAGCCCCCAGTCCATATGTTTTCTGAATCCAAAATCGCTATTGGGTCTTCTATTACTGTACAACACTGTTTCAGCCAGATAGTTAAATCATGCACACTTACTCCTTCATTCCTGAATAAAACAGTAATTGTTTTTTGTGTAGGCCTGGTTAAAGGAGTCACCATAAAAGGTGCCCAGAGAGAAGATTTTTTCAAAACATTATATTTTGTCCAAAAACGCTCCAAACCATTCAGGGTCTTAAAACTCACATCAAAAGTTAACTCCCCTGAGATGTGAATTAAGGCATACATTTCTGAAGAAAAAAACTTCATGGACTCTTTTAACAATGTTCGTGCAACAAATAGTCTATCTGGTGGATCCTCCATGCCCCTATATAAGTTAATCGCACTGCATTGTGCCTTTTTGCAGGAAAAACTGGAGTTTTAAACAGAGAAGCAAACGTTTTAGGTGTGTCTTTTCTTTTTTTTTTTTTTGCTTAATGAATCTTTATTGGATTTTAATTAACAAATAACATCATAACAACTACAAATAAAGACCTGAAGAGAAAAAAAACAACAAAAAACCAGGGTATACAGCCCAAAAACTGGCCGTATGAACTATGTACAGACCCATATATACATACACAGCAGGAATCCATCTCATGGCAATACACAAATCAAATAGCGACTCCTGTATAAGCATTACCACCCACCATCCATATAGTCAAATACCACCATGAAAATATAGTCTCAAACAGATAAACAAGAAGCAGTTCCATAATCAGCATAAAAGGAAGAAAAAAGGAAAAACAAAAGAGACCAAACCAGGAGTAAACTCCACCCTGCCACCACATATGCCATTTCGCAATACCCATCCGATGGTAAAAATCAAACCATCCATTAAGTTGGATCAGACGTGGAGTCCTGCCGCGTCCCTTAGAAAGAGAGAGAGAGAGTCCCCATCGCCCTCTAACATTTGGAAGGCTTATATTCCCGTCCCCTTTAGCCTATAATGGAATCTCAAGTTATCCATGCATTGACCATCTTGCTCAATCAAGTCTAAGAAAAAAGAAGAGAAAAAAAAACAAAAACATAGTACTAGTCGACCCAATTCCCTTGTTAAGCACCAAAGCTCTTATTGCTCAGAGCAAGACAGACGGGGTGTGTCTTTTCTAATAATATTCAAAGGCCTTTGTTCAGTATTTTCTGTTTGTATGGGACGTCCCCCTTCTGCAGTTAGTTCAGTTTGGTTTATAAATAATTGTAACTCCAGGTTTTGGGTGAGCTGAAGTTCAGGTGGGAGATCTAGCTCTGCACTGTTGTGTCCCTCCGAGGTTTTTACATTTGTTATACTTTTTAATTGAGGCATAATAATAGGAGAATTACCTGACTCCCACTGCCCATTCTTAGGATTTTGTTGCCATCCTGCTGCCTCCAAAGCATTAGGGACTGACCAGTTCAGCTCTTTTTCTGATGCTGTTTTCTGCTCCCCAACCACATCAACTCTTAGGCCGAGTTGTGATCGTTTTGCCATTCCTGACTTCGTGGCTGTAGATTCACTCGATTGATTGCTGCACTCTGCCCTGTCCTGACAGCTAACGCGCTCCATGTTCTCTACTCTCTCTGCCCAGCTACTTTCACTTTCCTTTGATGCTGATGCATCATATATTTCCAGCTGAGTATCTGTAACAGGCAATTGCGGCTTGTCAGTACGCATTGATCTAAGCTGGGCTTCAAATTGTGCCTTTTTCAAAAAGTACTGACGTTCTTCTCTCTCAAATTGTTTCCTCAAGGCTACCTCTTGTTCTGGCATATTTATACATCCAATACAATCCTCGTTTTGCACCACAGTTTCATCCAGAGCAGAATCACTGTCACTTGGCAAGCTTGTCATTACGTCAATCATATTTTGCACAGAAGTATCCAAAACTGTATCTTACCTGGAGTATGCATTTGGTTTTCTGTTGCTGCCATTTCATTCGTTTCTGTAGTTTCTCATTATTCTCTAGCATATCATTCTCCATAAGATTGTCCTGTTCCACCTTGGTTAGCAGGTCATCCGCCATCTTGGCCGACTGCCAAGAGGGACTGCAACTCATTCACTCCCTCAAAGACACTGCCACATCAGCACTTCCTCTTCCTGCTCTGCTGTCTGGCTCCAAATTGAGCTCCTCCACTGCTCGCAGGAAGTCAGGCCCCCTGCTGGCAGAGCAGGGAAATTTCCCTGGTGCCCTGGACAAATTTCCCCCCATTCACTAAAAATACCACCAACAGCTTAATCTGGTTCAAGGTCAGTTGGCATTCATCTGTATCCCCCTCATGCCTGAAAATAGGCAGAATTTGTCTAGTGCACTTACCCGGTCAACAAAAACTAAATAAAATAAATAAAATAATTGTTTTTACCTGTTCAGACTTACTCTGACCCCTAGCCCATGCAGCTCAATCCTGCTTCCTGAACTCATACCACATTGCTCATTGCTGCTGTTTTCACTGCACCACCTAGCAATTGCTGCTTTCAGAGCATTGACTCCCTCCAGTCTATGTTCATCGAATTGCTACCCCTATAACTCATAGTTACACATACAGATGCTGCTCTCTATATTTGTACTCTGCTATTATACTGGAGATCAGCTAAACTACCACTGATATTGTACACTAGTTTTAATATCTGTATTTGGGTCATGGCACTTTCCATCACTTTCTTGTTTTTCCTATGGCTGCCCCACAAGGGGGCTTGGCTGCTTATCACACTTCACCCCTCAAAAAGGGGGCCTGGCTGCTTGCTTAACTCATTCCTGTTTCACCCTGCAAGGGGGCCTGGCTGCTTATATTGCTTCGGCCCACATGGGGGGCAGACTGCTTGCTTATTGCATTCCTGCTTCATCTCGCAAGGGAGCCTGACTGCTTATCTCACTTCACCCCGCAAGGTGGCCTGGCTGCTTGCTTAACGCATTCCTGCTTCACCACACAAGGGGGCCTGGCTGTTTATCTCCACTTCACCCTGCAAGGGGGCCTGGCTGCTTATCTCCACTTCACCCTGCAAGGGGGCCTGGCTGCTTATCTCACTTCGCCCTGTGAGGGGGCCTGGCTACTTGCTTACCACATTCCTGCTACACCCAGCAAGGGGGGCCTGCTTGCTTATCTCACTTCACAATGCAAAAAGGGGGCCTGGCTGCTTGCTTAACTCATTCTTGCTTCACCCTGCAAGGGGGCCTGGCTGCTTATATCACTTGGCCCTGCAAGGGGGCCAGACTGCTTGCTTACTGCATTCCTACTTCACCCTGCAAAGGGGCCTGGCTGCTCACTTAATGCATTCCTGCTTCACCCTGCAAGGGGGTCTGGCTGCTTATCTATGCTTCACTCCACAAGGGGGCTTGGCCGCCTATCTACACTTTGTCCTGCAAGGGGGTCTGGCTGCTTGCTTACTGCATTCCTGCTTCATCCCTCAATGGGGCCTGCCTGCTTATCTCACTTCACCCTGCAAGAGGGCCTGGCTGCTTGCTTACCGTATTCCTGCTTTGCCCACAAGGGGGCCTGTCTGCTTGCTTAACACATTTCTGCTTCGCTCCATAAGGGGGCCTGGCTGCTTATTTCCACTTTGCCCCTCAAGGGGGCCTGGCTGCCTGCTCAGTGCATTCCCACTTCACCTTGTAAGGGGGTCTGGCTGCTTATCTCCCACTTCACCTGCAAGGGGGCCTGGCTGCCTGCTCACGCATTCCTGCTTTACCTGCAAGGGGGCCTGGCTGCTGCTCAACGCATTCCATCCCACTTTGGCCAACCCACATGGGGGTCTTGCCTCCTATACCTGGATACTACACAATGGCTAACCACATGGAGTCCCACCATCCTCTCACGTTCACCCTGCATGGGGGCTACATTTCTTACTCAGCGCTCGCACCTCTTCACAACTGACCTATGTGAAGATCTCACCTTTATGTGCACCTTCACTGCATTCTCCCTTTAACTGCCAAAATAAACATCCCAAGCCTGAAGGGAAGGTGACCTAGGTCTTGAATCCCCAGAGATTTCCTCCTCATAGGGTTTTTTCTCTCCTCTGTGCCTCAGGTCATAATCATTATTTAGCATAGTTAGTATTCCTTAGTTACTTTAAGTAAGTTCCGCTGTTGGATGGAGGTGGATGGCATCCCTACCTGCCATTCCCTCTCTCCTTAGGTGGCCCCCTTAATCTCAGAGCAACTTATCATACTCATGCCATTGCTAACCTGTGCATCCCTTTACATTATCAAGCTGCCTGGTGCCTTATCTACTACTATGTCTCACAGTTACTAATTGGTAACATGCTTTCATATTACTATATTCTTTTTGGGGATCCTTCCTAAGGTACCTTTAGCCAAGAGAATTGTCCCCTGGCACCTCTTGGGGTGGAACCCTCTTCGAGGGTTCCTTGCCTTTGGTACCCCTACAGGGTGGTAATTTCTCTAGAATAGAGAGTGCGAACAGCCAAAACCAAGTAACACAGTTGCACAAGCATAACGTCATACTGGCTGCATAGGCCATTGAATTGGAAGGCTATGCCTGTAGTTCAGTGGACAAGCAGCCAGACACTCCCCCTTCCTGTGCTATATAAGCAGTTCCTCTGAGCCTCTCTCCCAAGCACTTTTTCTTTGCTCTACCATCCTCCCCTCTTCTTCCAGCAGCTTAGCCTGTCTCCTTGGGATCCTTTCTGAGGTATCTTTAGCCAAGGCAACCATTCCGTGGCACCTCTAGGAGTGGAACCCTCTTCGAGGGTTCCTTGCCTTTGGTACTCCAACAGGGTGGTAATTCCTCTGGAAAAGAATGTGCGAATGGCCAAAAACAAGTAACACAGTTGTACAAGCATAACATCATACTGGCTGCGCAGGCCATTGAATTGTATTTACCATGTTCTGTTGTTTGTCATTGTTACCTTAGTGTACCCCATCCCCTGGGTCACACTTGGAAACAAGCCTCAGCTCAGTGTTCCTTTCCTGGTTACAAAATTTAAAATAAAAATAAAATAATTTGATGTTTCTGTATTTCTTCCTATGACTAATTCTCTAATGTTTTCTTTTGTGTTACTGTCCTTATTTCTTCTTATAGGCTATTTAAGGCCTTTTTTGCATGTTTACAGACCTTACTAAACAATGTCTTTTTAATATTGCCTACACACTTTAAGACATAATGTGGGTTCAGTCACCCTATTAAGCTCACACATCTTAGTCATTAAACCCAGATGGTCACTTTCCTTCAATAAATTCTGTTTCAGTTTTGCATCATTTCTGAATTCAAAATTAACATATCACACTGTAAATTATCTTGATCAAAAAGAATACATTTAAGATTGGTAGTCTCAAATCCATTTGAAATGTGAATGCTTACTTCCATTTCAGGATCTGGGGCAGAAATAAAAAAAAAGGGCAAAGTGCAGTGCAAACATTTGCACCTCAACTTGCCATTGCGCAGGGGTCAAAATGTACAATTCACAATCGGATGGTGCAGACTGTGAATAGTTGCAGGCGGGGGCAGCGCTAACCCAGGAAAAGCACTGGGAACCTCAGTACTGCTGCCCCCCACAGCCAGCCAGGTGAATGGGCTGCCAGCAATAGCACCACCGCGCTAAGACCCCATTCACAAAAGGAGCCATGCAAATTAGCCTATTGGGCATGCAAGGGACTAGTGGTCATTAGCATGCACATTATGAGCTCATTTACATGCCATGTTTGTGGCAGTGCATGCCCCCCCCCACCAGCCCAAGCCCCACGCAGCCACATTCTCCCATAGTTTAGTGATGCCCTCCCCACCCCAATCATGAACCTGACATTAAGAAAACAGATTTCCATAGTGTAGAGTCCCACCCTGGTCCCCGATCTCCTACCCATAATGTACAATAATTGTTTCCACAGTGTAGGGTCCCACCTCAGTCCTCGATCTCCCACCCATAACATACAATAATTGTTTCCATAGTGTAGGGTCCCACCCCAGTCCCCAATCTCCCACTCATAATGTACAATAATTGTTTCATAGTGAAATGTCCCTCCCCAGTCCCTGATCTCCCACCCAATATCCAGTAATCCATTTTCCATACTGTAGTGCCCTTCCCCGCCACCGATCACCACACTGTAATAAAAATAAACCCTCTTTTCCATAGCATAGTGTCCAACCCCCTCCCCACCACCAATCGCTGCACTCCTTTTTAACATGAATCCCTTTTCCATAGCAGTGTCCCTCACCCTCCCCACCGCCAATCACCACACAGTATTATAAAATAAAAAACCTTTTCATAGTGTAGTGTCCCACCCCGTCCCCGATCACTGATCCCTGTATAAATAAAAACCTTTCCATAGTGTAGTGTCCCACCCCTTCCCCGATCACTGATCCCTGTATAAATAAAAAACCTTTTCTGTAGTGTAGTGTCCCACCCTCCCCGATCACTGATCCCTGTATAAATGAAACCTTTTCCATAGTGTAGTGTCCCACCCCTCCCGATCACTGATCCCTGTATAAATAAAACCTTTTCCATAGTGTAGTGTCCCACCCTCCCCGATCACTGATCCCTGTATAAATAAAAACCTTTTCCATAATGTAGTGTCCCACCCTCCCGATCACTGATCCTTATATAAATAAAACCTTTTCCATAATGTAGTGTCCCACCCCTCCCGATCACTGATCCCTGTATAAATAAAACCTTTTCCATAATGTAGTGTCCCACCCTCCCCGATCACTGATCCTTATATAAATAAAACCTTTTCCATAGTGTAGTGTCCCACCCTTCCTGATCACTGATCCCTGTATAAATAAAACCTTTTCCATAGTGTAGTGTCCCACCCTCCCCGATCACTGATCCCTGTATAAATAAAAACCTTTTCCATAGTGTAGTGTCCCACCCCTCCCGATCACTGATCCCTGTATAAATAAAACCTTTTCCATAGTGTAGTGTCCCACCCTCCCCGATCACTGATCCCTGTATAAATAAAAACCTTTTCCATAATGTAGTGTCCCACCCTCCCGATCACTGATCCTTATATAAATAAAACCTTTCCATAGTGTAGTGTCCCATCCCTCCCGATCACTGATCCCTGTATAAATAAAAACCTTTTCCATAGTGTAGTGTCCCACCCTCCCGATCACTGATCCCTGTATAAATAAAACCTTTTCCAAGTGTAGTGTCCCACCCTCCCGATCACTGATCCCTGTATAAATAAAACCTTTTCCATAGTGTAGTGTCCCACCCTCCCGATCACTGATCCCTGTATAAATAAAAACCTTTTCCATAGTGTAGTCCCACCCTCCCGATCACTGATCCCTGTGTTACGGTGTGGGAACAACAGACACTTAGGCAGGAGGTATGATGCATAAAATAAACCACGAATGCGTTTATGATTTTTTATTCAAAATCAAATACAATTAATATTTACAGAAATGAAAAAAAAAACAAGGTGTTGGTCAACACACCAAAATAAACAAAACTCTGAAGATAACTCTCCCTAGTCACTTCTTCTCTTAATTTTACCACTTTTTTTAAACCAATTCACTGGTGTGAAAACAAAAACACCCTCCTCTTGCAAGACTAGCAGCTCACTGGCCTACCTCTCTCTAAACATCCCTCTAGTGGTGAGCTTTTATAGCCTTATGGCTGATGACATCATGGCCAGGTGATCAACATCAAGGAAACAATTAGGCTTTTATTCTTTTATTTTACAGAATAAATGCATTTTATTCCATGCTTTTCCAAGTCCCTCTACTCCTTTGCCTGATAATAGACTTTAGTTTAAAAACACCTTCAGGTAGGGATCAATAATAGCTCTTTTAGGCTTAATTGGGACTCATTTGGAAGCAAGCCCCTCCCTTACTCTGATGTCACTGAAGCCTGCATCTTTAAAACCAGCCATTTTGTGGGCAGCCAGACCTATAGGTAATTACAGCATCATTACTCTTTCTGGTTTTCAGGTGTCTCTATTTTGGCAAAGAGAATGGGAGCTAGAGGGTCTGCTCTTCATATCCCTTCTTCTGCAAGCTTAGGAGACCTGTATCCTTATTTCACTAATAATTACCACTCATTTTTCTTTTCTTGTAGTAACCTTAGAACCATTTTAACCCTCATTTTGTTTAGAAATGCTGCCATTTTACTTAAACCTTGCAAGGGCTCTTACTAGGCTCCTTTAGCAGCCCTGCCACTATGCAACACTTTCCTTTACTGCTCTAATGGCTGAAATGTGCAGCCATCAACAAAACATTTAATTTTGGCCTTTCCTAAACCCATTTCCAACCTTTGGCTATTTCTTTTATTTATCAGCCCGGTTACAACATCTCTGGGCTGTTTTCTTTGTACATGAATGTTTTATTCTTTAGCTAGACACTTATGTTTTGCTCTGGGCACTGCTGCTAAACTGGGAACACTCCAGGAAATTCAGGAGTGTTTTCACTATTTAAAAGTAAAGCCCTGCTCATGCTTGGACATATCTTCCACTAGGGAGAGTGCTTTACACTGCACTCAGCCCTATCTGGTGCACCGTAAGGGGGATTTGAGAAAAGGGATAGTAAAGTAAGAATGAGATATGTCATGTTGGCCACCCTGACATGAAAAAAAGAGAAAAGGACAGAAGAAAAGATGAAGAGGATAGGACAGTGTGAGAGAAAAAGGAGGGAGATCACCTTTATATTAGTAGGGAGTAAACCTTACAGGGAACAGGGACCCTGTTACATCCTGTATAAATAAAAACCTTTTCCATAGTGTAGTGTCCCCAGGGCTGCAGCTATGAATCCTGGGGCCCGGACAAGTCACTTGGAATGGGCCCCGCTTCCCAAACCAGCTAATGACAGAGGTAATGCCAGCTCCTCAGGAGGGTCCCTCCTGAGCTCAGGGGCCCCGGACAACTTCCCCACTTACCCCCCCATTACTGCGGCCCTGAGTGTCCCACCCCTTCCCTGATCACTGATCCCTGTATAAATAAAAACCTTTTCCATAGTGTAGTGTCCCCAGGGCTGCAGCTATGAATCCTGGGGGCCCGGACAAGTCACTTGGAATGGGCCCCCGTTTCCCAAACCAGCTAATGACAGAGGTAATGCCAGCTCCTCAGGAGGGTCCTCCTGAGCTCAGGGGCCCTGGACAACTTCCCCACTTACCCCCATTACTGCGGCCCTGAGTGTCCCACCCTTCCCTGATCACTGATCCTGTATAAATAAAACCTTTTCCATAGTGTAGTGTCCCACCCTCCCCGATCACTGATCCCTGTATAAATAAAAAACCTTTCCAAGTGTAGTGTCCCACCCTCCCCAATCACTGATCCCTGTATAAATGAAAACCTTTTCCATAGTGTAGTGTCCCACCCCTCCCCGATCACTGATCCCTGTATAAATAAAAACCTTTTCCATAGTGTAGTGTCCCACCCCCTCCCCGATCACTGATCCCTGTATAAATGAAAACCTTTTCCATAGTGTAGTGTTTCACCCCTCCCCATCACTGATCCCTGTATAAATAAAAACCTTTTCCATAATGTAGTGTCCCACCCCTCCCCGATCACTGATCCTTATATAAATAAAAACCTTTCCATAGTGTAGTGTCCCATCCCCTCCCCGATCACTGATCCCTGTATAAATAAAAACCTTTTCCATAGTGTAGTGTCCCACCCCCCCCGATCACTGATCCCTGTATAAATAAAAACCTTTTCCAAGTGTAGTGTCCCACCCTTCCCCGATCACTGATCCCTGTATAAATAAAAACCTTTTCCATAGTGTAGTGTCCCACCCTTCCCCGATCACTGATCCCTGTATAAATAAAAACCTTTTCCATAGTGTAGTGTCCCACCCCCTCCCCGATCACTGATCCCTGTGTTACGGTGTGGGAATAACAGACACTTAGGCAGGAGGTATGATGCATAAAATAAACCACGAATGCGTTTATGATTTTTTATTCAAAATCAAATACAATTAATATTTACAGAAATGAAAAAAAAAACAAGGTGTTGGTCAACACACCAAAATAAACAAAACTCTGAAGATGACTCTCCCTAGTCACTTCTTCTCTTAATTTTACCACTTTTTTTAAGCCAATTCACTGGTGTGAAAACAAAAACACCCTCCTCTTGTAAGACCAGCAGCTCACTGGCCTACCTCTCTCTAAACATCCCTCTAGTGGTGAGCTTTATAGCCTTATGGCTGATGACATCATGGCCAGGATCAACATCAAGGAAACAATTAGGCTTTTATTCTTTTATTTTACAGAATAAATGCATTTTATTCCATGCTTTTCCAAGTCCCTCTACTCCTTTGCCTGATAATAGACTTTAGTTTAAAACACCTTCAGGTAGGGATCAATAATAGCTCTTTAGGCTTAATTGGGACTCATTTGGAAGCAAGCCCTCCTTACTCTGATGTCACTGAAGCCTGCATCTTTAAAACCAGCCATTTTGTGGGCAGCCAGACCTATAGGTAATTACAGCATCATTACTCTTTCTGGTTTTCAGGTGTCTCTATTTTGGCAAAGAGAATGGGAGCTAGAGGGTCTGCTCTTCATATCCCTTCTTCTGCAAGCTTAGGAGACCTGTATCCTTATTTCACTAATAATTACCACTCATTTTTCTTTTCCTGTAGTAACCTTAGAACCATTTTAACCCTCATTTTGTTTAGAAATGCTGCCATTTTACTTAAACCTTGCAAGGGCTCTTACTAGGCTCCTTTAGCAGCCCTGCCACTATGCAACACTTTCCTTTACTGCTCTAATGGCTGAAATGTGCAGCCATCAACAAAACATTTAATTTTGGCCTTTCCTAAACCCATTTCCAACCTTTGGCTATTTCTTTTATTTATCAGCCCGGTTACAAATTCTCTGGGCTGTTTTCTTTTGTACATGAATGTTTTATTCTTTAGCTAGACACTTATGTTTTGCTCTGGGCACTGCTGCTAAACTGGGAACACTCCAGGAAATTCAGGAGTGTTTTCACTATTTAAAAGTAAAGCCCTGCTCATGCTTGGACATATCTTCCACTAGGGAGAGTGCTTTACACTGCACTCAGCCCTATCTGGTGCACCGTAAGGGGGATTTGAGAAAAGGGATAGTAAAGTAAGCAATGAGATATGTCATGTTGGCCACCCTGACATGAAAAAAAAGAGAAAAGGACAGAAGAAAAGATGAAGAGGATAGGACAGTGTGAGAGAAAAAAGGAGGGGAGATCACCTTTTTATATTAGTAGGGGAGTAAACCTTACAGGGAACAGGGACCCTGTTACATCCTGTATAAATAAAAACCTTTTCCATAGTGTAGTGTCCCCAGGGCTGCAGCTATGAATCCTGGGGGCCCGGACAAGTCACTTGGAATGGGCCCCCGTTTCCCAAACCAGCTAATGACAGAGGTAATGCCAGCTCCTCAGGAGGGTCCCTCCTGAGCTCAGGGGCCCCGGACAACTTCCCCACTTACCCCCCCATTACTGCGGCCCTGAGTGTCCCACCCCTTCCCTGATCACTGATCCCTGTATAAATAAAAACCTTTTCCATAGTGTAGTGTCCCCAGGGCTGCAGCTATGAATCCTGGGGGCCCGGACAAGTCACTTGGAATGGGCCCCCGTTTCCCAAACCAGCTAATGACAGAGGTAATGCCAGCTCCTCAGGAGGGCCCCTCCTGAGCTCAGGGGCCCCGGACAACTTCCCCACTTACCCCCCCATTACTGCGGCCCTGAGTGTCCCACCCCTTCCCTGATCACTGATCCCTGTATAAATAAAAACCTTTTCCATAGTGTAGTGTCCCACCCCTCCCCGATCACTGATCCCTGTATAAATAAAAACCTTTTCCAAGTGTAGTGTCCCACCCCTCCCCAATCACTGATCCCTGTATAAATGAAAACCTTTTCCATAGTGTAGTGTCCCACCCCTCCCCGATCACTGATCCCTGTATAAATAAAAACCTTTTCCATAGTGTAGTGTCCCACCCCCTCCCCGATCACTGATCCCTGTATAAATGAAAACCTTTTCCATAGTGTAGTGTTTCACCCTTCCCCGATCACTGATCCCTGTATAAATAAAAACCTTTTCCATAATGTAGTGTCCCACCCCACCCCGATCACTGATCCCTGTATAAATAAAAACCTTTTCCATAGTGTAGTGTCCCACCCCTCCCCGATCACTGATCCCTGTATAAATAAAAACCTTTTCCATAGTGTAGTGATCCCTCCCCTCCCTAGTCACCAATCTCCATCTCTAGATACCTACAATCCCATTCCCTGTTAGTCTAGTGTCCCTCCCCACCCGCCACCCGCCAATTATGACCCACTATCTCTACCCCCTATCCCACACCTTTGGTCGGTGACTAGTACAGCCCACCTATCACTACCATGGTTGGATCACTAACTGAGCCCTCTTGGAGCATGTACTGTATACAGTATGGTTCCTTGACTGTGATTGACAGTCAAGGAGCTGTACTGTATACAGTACGCACTCCAAGAGGGCTCAGTCATCAGCCAGCCGCAGTGGTGAGAGGTGGGCTGTGCTGGTCATCGACCGAAGAATGGGATGAAGAGAAGAATGAGGTGGTGAGTCACATTTGATGGGATGTGGGGGTGGAGGGAGGGGCCCTAGATTATTAGGATTGGGATTGTAAGTATTTGGGGATGGAGATCAGTGACCAGGGAGAGGGGCGGGACAACCACACTATGGAAAAGATAATTATTTACAGGATCGCAGGATCAGGGAGGGGGGTGGGACACTACTGTATGGAAAGGTTTTGTTTGTATAATGCAGCATGGTGATTGGTGATGGGGAGGGTGTGGGACACTACTGTATGGAAAGGTTTTGTTTGTATAATGCAGCATGGTGATTGGTGATGGGGAGGGGTGGGGCACTGCTGTATGGAAAGGTTTTGTTTGTAAAATGCAGTATGGTGATTGGTGATGGGGAGGGTGGGACACTATGCTGCAGAAACAGGGTTTATTTTTATTACAGTGTGGGGATTGGTGTCGGGAAGGGGGGAGGGACATTACACTATGGAAAATGGATTATTGGATATCGGTTGGGAGACTGGGGACTGGGTGGGACACTACATTATAGCAAACTTGTTAAAATATATTGGGTGGGAGATCGAGGACTGGGGA
This sequence comes from Neoceratodus forsteri, assembly GCA_016271365.2. Classification (NCBI taxonomy): domain Eukaryota; kingdom Metazoa; phylum Chordata; order Ceratodontiformes; family Ceratodontidae; genus Neoceratodus; species Neoceratodus forsteri. The sequence continues at coordinate 1,178,083,636 of CM057450.1, read as the reverse complement.
GGGACACTACACTATGGAAACAATTTTTGTACATTATGGGTGAGCGATCAGGGAACAGGGGCCCACAGTACAGCTGCAAGCCACTAAAGCTGTGAGGATTACTGCCAGGTTTTTGCTGGCAGTATTTTTTTCCTTGCAAGGGCCATTGCAAATGGCCTTTGCATGTACCACAAGTTTTGTAAATGGGATTGCAGGGATATGCAGGTCCTGTGCCCCTTATTTGCATTACGGCCCCCCTCATTACATTGCCCAAGTGCAAACTCAGTTTGTGGGGGTGAAATGGGCTTTGTGAATACTTACTATTCACAAAGTCCAGTTTGCCCCAGGCAAACTGGGTTTGTACCCAGGCAAAGGTTTGTGAATCTGGCCCCAGTTCTTTTAAAAATCAACAGTAAACTCAGTGAGCCATGAGCTGACATTGGTCTGTCCAAAACTGTTATTTCCAGGATATCTGCTAATAGGTCCAGATTAACCCACACCAGCTCTATAGTGGACACATCATTTGGGTCACTAATTTACCTCTATTATCACTCATTGTCCTCCCATTCAGGAGAGCCAGATCTGTCTGCCTTGATTTTAATCATCATATCTCCAAAGTAATTAATTTTGATGTCCTTCTATGCTCTCAGGGGATATATTAATTGTAATTGTTATTATTTTTTGGCTCTAAATTCTTCTGTTTTGTGTCTCTGATGACAGACTGAAAGTCATCTATTCTACAAGTGATGTGCTGAGTTACAAGTATTTTATTTATATACAATATTTGCTTCCTAAGTCTTTTAGAAGAAAGTCTATCCTTGACTATAAATAAAGAGAGTTAAGGAGCTACCTGCGGGTATCTGATAACCGTTCAAGATGATTGATTTTAATTGTCAATCATATATCTGATTGCCAAGAATAATGAACAGGGTCTCTCTATTATTCTAATTTCACATTTCTTTTTAATTTAACTGCCATAATCAACCTTGCCTGGAGTGTCCTTTGTTATTTAATTTTTAGCATGAGAGATAAATACCAATGTAACTTGGATAGCAGGGTGGGTCACCAAACCATCATGTCTCCTAAAGTACAGTAACATCATAAATCCTTCAAAAACTGATGGCACTCTTTGTCAGCCAACTTTAATTTTAGCACTTCTGTGTTCCATGAGGCATGGAGGGTACAATATAGAATTGGCGGATATATCTGTTACCTCTCCATATCAGTTACTAGTTTCTGTAGTCAATACTTTAAATCTATTGTTACATGTATATCTTGGAATATGAGCATCTACAGAGTGATAGATCAATACATTTTCAGCAAGGCGAGCTGTTTCATCATTTCATGGACTATTCAAGTCAGTCGGGAGCATTCCTAGATAATTCAGTTTGCAACTATTGTCCGTCAACATTTTAGCCAAGCATTGAGGTAGACACGACAGAGGTCAGTCTATAGATTTATGTGTTATTGTGTAGTTACCTGTTTTCAATATCTCTGTAAGGAAAACTCTCTAAATGACTAGGAAATCAAGAAAAAAATCCCTGTCTCTCTATTCTATCTATGGGCCATCTATGGACAAAAACTAAGACTAGAGGGAGCTTTAGTTCTTGGTGAACTTGGAGAACTACAAAAATGAGGTGCATCACACCTGAACTTGTAGAGTTTGCTAAACAATGACAGACAGTTTTTATAGGACCAAGAGTTGCATTAGGACTTGGTTTAAGCATTTATTACCTATTTATTTATTGTTTTTTTACAAAATGAGCTGTTTGGTGTAGAGCGTGACCCAGGACTGAGTAACTCTGGGTCACGTCATATAACTTGAGCTGCTTTGTGAGCCATCAGTGAGCACTGACAGAGGCAGACACAGACACAGCAGGGGCTGGTCTGCAGATTGGTGTGTTATTGTGTTGGTACCTCTTTTCAATCTCTTGATAAGGAAAACTCCCTAAAAAACTAGAAAATGAAGAAAAAAAATCCATGTCTCTCTGTTCTACCTAAGGGCTAACTAAGGACTAATAATAAGACTAGAGAGCTTTAGTTCTCGATGAACTTGGAGAACTAGAAAACTGAGGGGCATTATTCCTGAACTCATAGAGTTTACTAAACAATGACAGACAGCTTTTAAGGGACCAAGAGTCACATTAAGACTAGGGCAAAGCACGTATTACCTATTTTTAAACAAAATGGGACTGTTTGGTGTAGTTAGAGTGCGAATTCAGACTGTGCACTTTCGGGTCATATCCTATAACTCAAGCTGTCCTGTGATCTATCGGTGAGCATGGGTGGAGGCAGACATGGCAGAAACATGTGTCTGATGTGTCAGCCAGGGAAAGTGGGTAGTGTAGCAGTAGTCTGGGTCAGATGCAAATGATTAGAAGACAGTTTGCTTACATTAAGAAGTGATTGAGCAGCAGTAAGTAAAACATAATTGAATATGTAAGTTGGGCCTGGTTGTTCTTAGGGTAGTACTATTATTGCAGGAGGTAGTATTTTTGTTTATGCTAAACTGTGATAAATTGAGATTAGTGTACACTGAAGCAGATCTTATCTTGAGCATATTCATCTCTCTCTCTCTCTTTCTCTGAATCATTAAACTGAGAATTTACTTAACTTATAACTGATAGTATTCACCTCTCTCTCTCTCTCTCCATCTAAATAGTAACATTGAGAAGAGACTATAACTAAGTATATTCACAATGTGTCTAGCTCTTCCTCTCCTGCTGAAACAGTGTTAATAAAATAACATATAATCCCCCCTTGTTTCTATTGCCCAAAACAAAAACAAGATTGTGTAAATAGTGAGGGCTGTGGAAGATAGAGGATAAGCTCTACAAGGCTCCGGAGAAAACTGCAAGTGTCTCATTAAAGGTTACAGGCAGGGCTGGTAATTATTGAGTACACTCTTTTTTTACCTTATTTATACTTATTTACCACACCATACTGGTAATAGGTAGAAATCCTATTATAGGCATCAATGACAACAGAGGGACAGTATTTATGTACTGCAGTAGATCACACAGTAACTAAAATGTATGCATAGTTCAGGAACAGAACAAGGAGGGAGTCCAGTGCACTGAATGTGACCGTATTATGGTGTTTGGGGAAAATGAGGAAGATTTGGAATTTTTGTTTATCTGTACAAATTGACAGAATATCAAAAGATTGGAGGAAAAAATAAGGGCATTAACCCAAGAGATTACAAACAAAAAATAAATCAGAAATCTAGAAACATTTGTTGGAAACATGGTAAGTAATATTGGACCTAGCATAACACTCAGTCACTACTGAACATGAACCAGTTCCTGAGCAAAGAATGGAGAGAAAAGGGGTAGGGAGGAGACGGATGAGGATGATAATGAAATAAATCCTGAAAATGAGTGGACCCTAGTTAAACAAGTAAGAACAATGAAAAGTGGATGGAGGGTGCATGTTCACCTATCAGAACCAAATATAAATATTGACACTAAAATAGATTTGATCCCTTGTCTGGCAGAGGTGAAAATAAAGAGGGCTTGGGGAAGAAATGCATACAGAAGTCACCCATAAAGTAGTAAGTGTTGAGTCTATAATTAGGTTTATAAACTTAGTGGTTTGTGAAGAGGATAAGGAATACATTATGATCATTTGCTTTCCTGGTGCACAAATTCCCAGGTCGTGCCTGAAAATCCCAGGTCGTGCCTGAAAATAGTCATTTTATGGCTAGTGCACTACCCGGTTAACAAAAGCTAAATAAATAAAATAAAATAAATAAATTCATGACATAAGGAAAAACATCAAGGGGGTGTTAAAAATACATAGTATAACCCCAGGGTATTGGTCTATGTAGGGACAAAAGATATCAGAAAAAATCAGAAATTAAAATAAAACAAGAATTCAGTAGATTAGGGGAGGACTTTTCAAAGCTCAAATGTGCATCTATTTTCTCAGAAATCCTGCCTGTTCCAAGGGGAAGAAAAAAGAAAAACTGGAGACAATAAAAAATAAGAAGTGGTTAGATGACTGATTTTCATAAAACACTGGGACCTATTCCATAGGGAACAACAGCTCTACTCTAAAGATGGCCTACATCTCAGCACTCAATGTGCAAATGTTTTGGGAAACAGATTCAAGAATATTCTAAATGGGGGTTTAAAACTAACAACTGGGGGTGATGGGGTTACTAAGACATGTATAATGTAATCTAAGGACTATGCAAATCAGAACAAAACTTGGTTTCTTTAAATGTTAGAAGCCTGATATATAGATTTGGCAGTCTCAAAGTATTAATAAAGGAAACAAATAATAATAGTTCTGCTACAAAGCTGGTGGAATGAGATTTGACTTATGGCATTAAAATATTGAAGAGTACACTTTTTTTTTTAATATAGGAAGGAAAAAGGAGGAGATGGGGTTATGATACATCTGAGGGAAGAATTAAAACGTGTTGGACTTCAGCACGCAAATAACCATAATGTGGAATCAGTTGGGTAGTGATTAACAACACTGAATGGATGAAAACATATAATTGGTACAGTTTATATCCTGCCAGACATCAACAAAGAGGTGTACATAAATTATCTCGAGGAAATAACCCATTACAGTATCCAGGGGTACACCCATATTTGGGGATTTCAACCAGCAAGAAGTTGATTGGAGCAACCTACAGGCCTGTTCCACCCAAGGGAATTCATTATTAGACACCATAAGTGAACACAGCTTGTCTCAACTGATGAAACATAGTACGAGGGGGAATAATATTCTAGACCTTGTAATTACCAATACAGCAGAAAGTTTAGAACACAAGATAATATATATCCTTTGGAGTCAAGTGAACACTCAGTAATTCTACTATCACATAATAGAAACTATCAAAAGAGCAAAGGAAGGACAATATACTATAATTGCAAGAGAAAAGACTTTACAGGAATGGCAACAGAAATCAATCAGTAGGACAGGGAGGCTGAATTTCTAGAAGCAGAGACTGAGACATGCTGGAAAATATTTAAACATAAACTACTTGAACTACAAGATAAATTTGTACCACACAAACCATGTTACAATAGAAGGGGAAAATCCTACCATGGTACAATAATAAACTGACATATACTTGAAACAGGAAAAAAAAAAGGCATATAAAATGATGTCATAGTACACTAGTGCATGCAGTACTAATAAATACAAAACAATGAGTAAAACTGCTCAAAAAAAGAAACCAGGAAAAGTAAAATAAATTATGAAATCAAACTGGCAAGGGATAAACAGAACATAAAGTTTTTTTTGGAGTACCTTAAAGGGGACAGGAATTGATTACTTATGTGCAGCCATTTGAAATGTTTCTATTTTCATAAATTATATTCATACCTCTAAAGTATTCCTATTTAACTATGCCTGAAGGAAAGCTTAAGCTGCCAATTGTATTTTGTATTGTCTTCTTTGTATGGACAACATTCTGTGCAGTTCCTTTAATGGAACCAAGAATTTTGGAGTTTTGACTATGTCACTTCATGGTTTCAGAACCTTGGGCACTGTACTGATAAGTTCATGCTCACATATCTGAACAATGAAGTGACATAGTCAAAACTCCAAATTCTTGGTTCCATGAACGGAACTGCACAGAATGTTGTCCATACAAAGAAAACAGTACAAAACACAACTGACAGCTTCTGCTTTTTTCAGACACAGTTTAATAGGAATCCTTTAGAGATATTAATATAATTTATGAAAATAGAGACATTTCAAACAGCTGCATACAAGTAATCTATTCCTGTCCCCTTTAACTCAAGGGAAAAAACAAAAACAAATCACAGGTAGGCCCCCTAAGCATAAACAACATTTTAATTTCAAAAGAGGAGGAGATTTCAGAATACCTTAATAGGTATTTTTGTTTTATGTTTCAGGATAAAATCATGGTTAAGAACATAGAAGCACAAACTTTGGCTAAGGTGCATATAGAGGACAAGAAAGTGCTGGGTGCATTAAATAAGATAAACATATCTAAGTCAGTAGGCTTGGATGGTATTTTGCCATATACACTCAAGGAACTAGCTTCACATATTTATCAACCTCTAGCACATATATTCAATAAATTCCTTATATCTGGAAGTGTGCCCCAAAACTGGCAAAAAGCAGAAGTGGTGCTGATATTCAAGAAGAGTAGAAAGGATGACTAAATAAATTACAGACTGATAAGCATTACATTAATAGTGGGAAACTGATGGAAACAATAACTAAGGAAACGCAAACACCTCACTGACACTCGGAGCTATAAATGCCCATAATAGTGCCCATAATAGTGCCTTAACGAGAGCTCCGCCTGAGCCAATCCGCAGACATAGACCTCCCCCCCCAGGTAACCACCACCTAGTACCCCTAGGGTTCTTATAGTATTACATATGTACTAGTTTATTTAGAATAGCTTCTTGTAGTCTGTACACCACACACTGTAACTTGTGTGCTCCACTGTGTCAGACATTGCTTAGTTTTGTATGCTGTTTTGTATCTCACCTGTATTGTTCACTGAAATTGCTTTGCTTTGTATGCTCTTTCTCACCTGTATTGTTCCCCACTGTTTTGCTCCACCAATATGTTGTCTCCCTTCCCTGTGACGAGGTGTCTTTGTAAATGAGTCTTTGACTCAAAGGTTGTAAATCCGAATTGTGAATAAATAAATAATAAACAAATAAATAAATAAATTGTAAACACTGCATGTAGCATACGCAAATATATTGACAAAGCACAGCATGGTTTCAGATGGGGAGGCAATGCATAATAAATTTATTTAGTTTCTATGAGCACATTAGCAAGGCACTGGATAATGGCAGTATGGTAGATGTAATCTATCTAGACCTAAGTAAGGCTTTCAATGTGGTACCACATCATAAAGTAATACTAAAGGCAAAAATTTCCAGGCATTAGCCCCTCTGTAACAAATTGGATTGACCACTGACTTACTAGAAGAACACAAAAGGTATGACTACATGGATTCACTTCAGGTGAGGGAAGTGTCCCCAGTCCCTCAGGGTTCTGTGTTGGGCCTAGTTTTGTTTGTTCTATTCATTGCTGACCTTGTGGTAGGGATAAGTGATTGGCATGATAAGTTTGTTGAGAATGCTAAACTGGGAGGAATGGTAAATAATACAGAGGATAATATAAAACTACAAAAAGACCTTGATAACATGGTGAAATGGGCAGACTACTAGGGAATGAAATATAACAAAACAAAATACACAGTGATGCATTTGAGAAAAAGCAACAATCACAGTTATTGTAATTCTTTAAAAGAACTAACCTAAGCACAGTGAAAACAGAAATGGACCTGGGGTTTAAAATTTCAGCAGACCTCAAACCCAATCATCATATAAATGATATATTCCAGCCTTACCTGATATAAGCTCATCTCACCTCCTGATCTTCTCTCCGTAGCTCCTGTCCCCACCTGGAGGTTGCAAGGGCTCAGATAAGCTGCCTTCCCCCAAGTCCACAACAGCAAAAGGTATGGAGCCACTGAAGCTTTGAGTTCCATGGAGGTTTAGCCCTGCCAACACTATGTGTTGGCTATCCCACCACCCCCACCACTACCTTTGGCAAACTGCTACTCTTCTAGGCAGTGACACCTGTTGATTTGAAACCAATCAGCCCATTCTCCCATAAGCAGGTTATCAGCTCTGGCCACCAGGGGCCACTTTACACAGTTGATAAGCTGTTAACAGCCACCCTTGCAGTTTCTGTATCCAAACCACTCCATTATGCTTTCTATTCTTACCTTTATCACACTCTTGGCACCCCCATGTCCCTCCCACCCTCATCCTACCTTGCACTGCCTATCTGCCAGCCTGCACCCATTTCCACAACTGATTCCCTGCCCCTGCATGCCACCTCTTCAGCAATTCAGACCGCTGATATCTATCAACTTTCCCTTATCGCAGAGCCCTCTATCCTCCTGCCCACCTTTTACACAGGGCAAACAGCCCTATCTCCACTTACCCTGGACTCTGCACCACCCCCTAAGCTGGCACCAGCCCATACCCCTAAGATAATGTGGGTGAGATCCATAACCAAACTATTGATCATTCTTTTGCTTCTCTCATTTGGGAATGTTGAATTAAACCCTGGTCCTGTCTCCTCTCATGGTCATTATGCCGCCCATTCATTACAATTCCCCAAAGGTCTGAAGCTGCTCCACCTTAACATCTGCAGCTTACTGCTAAAAACCCTTTTGCAGCCAACTGTCCCCTCCTTTCACCTGGACATGCTGGTTATCTGTGAGACCTGGTTAAAACCACACAACAAAGACTCCAAAATCCTTATCCCGGGAAACACTGTCATTCGCCATGATCAAGCTGGTAGCAAAAGAAGTGGCAGTGTTGTCATGTATATAACCGCCTCACTCCAGTTCATCCAAGTCACACTACCTATGCCTTCACAGACCATTGACTCCATAATACTAAAGTTAACACCCCCCTCATACAGCTCCCCTATTCATTGCTATTTCCTACTACTCCCCTGATACTTTCCTGCCCACCACCGTAAATCATCTCAGTGACCTAAAAATGAAAGCCCAAGGGGGCGAGCTACACATCCTTGGGGACTTCAACTTAAATTGGCTCTCCTGTGTGAATGCCAAGCTTTGCAACCTGGTAATCACCCTCAACCTATCACAATTGATCTCTGAACCCACTCGCCCTAAACCACAAAACGCTAAACCACGCATTGATTGGGCCCTCACCTCCCACCCCCACTAGATACTTGACTCTGGTCTCCTTCTGGATACCCTAAGGGACCACAATATGATGTACATGATGAGAAATGTTTTTAGGCCAAAGGCGCCCCCCCAACACCATCCTGATAAAATCCTACAAATCCCTTGACCTTGCCTCCCTTCTCCATGACCTGACAAATGTTGACTGGTCACCCTTCCACCAGGCCACCTCCATTGACTCAGCCCTAGAAGGATTCGAATCCAGATTCCAAGCAGTATGGGACCACTATGTCCCACTCAGAAGGGCTAGAGTGAGAGGTATCCACCTCTCCTGGATAACTGCTGACATCATTGCCAACCTCAGAGCAAGAGACCTGGCATGGAGATTCTACAAAACCTCTGGCTCTCCCCTAGATCACCAAAAGTACCACACACTTTGTAATGTATGTACAAGGCTAACTCACCAGGCTAAGGCCAACTACTTCAAAGCTGCATTCCACACAAATATAAGCCATCCTGCAGAATTCTGGAAGGTGATCAAATCACTTTTTTCACCACTCTCCCAGCCTACAACACCCACCATAAACATAGCTGGCTCCACCATCACTGATCCACCAGCTGTGGCCTCAGCATTTAACTTCATCACCAGCTGCACCTTGTCACTACTATCTTCTCTGCCAATGGCACACCCCTTCTCCTCCTCTCAGTCTTCATCCCCCACTCAAGCCCTCCCCATCCTTCACCTTCAGCCATGTCACCCCTCTTGAAGTTTTAAATGCCCTACTGGCCCTAAACCTGTCCAAGGGCAAATGTCCCTCTGGTCTGGATGCCAAAATGCTGTACTTATCGGCTCCTGTCATCGCCTCCTCACCAGCTGTACTCTGCAACTGTTCCTTCTCCCTAGCATCCATTCCATCTGAGTGGAAGTATGCCATGGTCATCCCCCTCCTGAAAGGTGGTGATCCCTTGGCTCCCGACAACTACCACCACATCTCCCTCTTCCCTCTCCTGATTAAACTCCAGGAGCACCTTGTCCTCTCTCAACTCTCCTCCTTCCTAGACTCCTCTCCTTTCTTCACACCTTACCAGTCTGGCTTCAGGAAGACCCATTCCACTACCTCATCCCTGCTGAGGCTCACCGACTACATTCTTACTGCTATGAACAAGGGCCATATCGCCTCAGCAATTTTTATCGACCTGGTTAGAGTGTTCGACACTGTATCTCACTCTCTTCCCCTGACCAAGCTCTCCTATGCAGGGCTCTCTGATGCAGCTGCTGATTGGTTCCATTCCTATCTGGTAGGTCAGTCACAATTGGTCAGAATTGGTAGTGCAATCTCCACTCCCCTCCTTATCTCCTAAGGTGTGCCACAGGGCTTGGTCCTGAGGCCTCTCCTGTTTTCCATCTTCCTAACTTGACCTCCCTGCCCCCTGCCCACAGACAGCCATTCATATGTATGCGGATGACATGGTGCTGTTTACATCCAGACCCTCAACCGCTGACATGGCAACCAGACTCCAGCAGGACTTCAACAGCATTCAGCTCTGGTTTCACTCCAACCAGCTATACCTCAATGCCAAGAAAACTGTTTCCATGACCTTCGGTGCTAGGCAGAGACTTTTGAGGCTTCCCCACACCCCTACCTTCCAAACCCTGGATGGGGCACTCTGGAGGACAACTCCTCCTTCAGATATCTTGGGGTCTGACTCAACTGGCACCTGGACTTTTCTGGGCATATCAATGCCATCCACAAAAAACTGCACCCCAGACTGGGTGCCCTTTACTGGAATCATCGTAGTATACCGCTGCCGGCTTGCTGCACTATTGTACAGAAAATTATCCTGCCAGAGATTGACTATGGAGACGTAATATACAGTGCCGCCCCCAAGTCCACTCTGGCCAGACTGGACACTCTCTGTTCCACTCCTTCTGTTGGTTCACCCTTGACTGCCCCTTCTCCACCCATCACTGTACTCTCTACCAATTGCTAGCTTTTCTTTCACTTCAGAACCACCGTTTGTCACACTGTGCTTGAATTGCAGCCAAGTTCTGGTCACAGTCCCTGCCCGCTTACCTCTCCTCAGTTCTGTCAGCCTCCTCCCAGCCTTCCTACACCCTCAGGAGCAATGATAACAGTTTCTTCTCCATCCCATACATGTCCACCACAGCAGGCCAGTCCACCTTCAGATATAGGCTTTCTAAGCTATGGAACTCCCTCCCTGTGAACATTCGGCATGCCCCCACAATCCAGTACCTCAACGCTGGTCTCACTACTCACTTTTCCTCCACTTGCTCCTGTGACTAACCTTTACCCTGCCTCTTCAGCAACTAGTTAAGTTTTAGTTTATCTCACTTTATGACACTTGTTGCTCATCCTACTCCCAATGCCCGTGTTGTTCTGCTTGTGTGATACCTTGTCCTGTACTGTCTATATTGGGTAATTGTTACTAGCTTATTATATTTGCATATTTATAATTATGTTCATCCTGCACACCAATTGTATTTATTGTACTTTCCCCTGTCCCCCAGGACGCATCTGAAATTGAGCAGTAGTCTGCTCAGCATGCCTTCCTAGTAAAACGCTTAAATAAATAAATAAATATTCAATTAGACAAATTACTTACTCAACAACATTAAAAGGCATTTTAACCATAAAGCAAATGATGTTATATTGCCAATATATAAATCATATATTAGACCACTGACTACTGCTCACAGTTTTGGGTAGGACTAAACTGGGGTTATAAAAATAAAATTTAACACATTCAAAGAAAGGCAACAAAGATGATTGGGGCACTAGAACACATGGAGTATGAAGTAGGATTATATGCTTTATCATTACACAGACTTCAGAGATGAAGAATAAGAGGAAATCTTTTGCTATTTTATAATCTACAAATTGTTAGACAAACTGGGTATTACATTCCACATAGATAATCATATTACAAGAAGCCATGATAGACAAGTTAAAAACTCCAGCATTAGAATGGACAAGTGGAAAATGCTTTATATACAAAGAATAACAAGGTTATGGAACTATTTACCGGCTGACATAATTGAAAGTAGTACTCCAATGTCGTTAAAAATAAATTGTACATCAATATGGATGGGGGAAAGCAGAAAGACTATTTTTCATAAATTTGAGATAGTTCAATATAGGCATTCATATCTTCTCCCTATTCCAAGTATTTTACTGCAAGTATAATAATCAGATCAATGTTGGGAAACTTGGTATGGCTTTGATGGCTATTTATTCAGGTAATCCCATTTCTGCCAATATTAACACTTAATCATCTCAGTAAAAATTGACAAATACTTTTTTGTGTGTCCAGTGTACTCATTTTGTAAAACTTCCCAGCCACATGGTATAAGGATATTTTCCTCTGTGTATTATGTACCACCAGCTATCTTGTTAGAAGCATACACATCAGTAATTTCCAAAACTTTTTAAAATATGAATCTGATCATCCAGATTAGATTCAGTGGTGGAATAATCAATAACTCTTGATAGCATTCTGAGGGGTTCTAGATACAGTTCTAAAGGCTATAAAGATCCCTTTTCCTCCATATGTATTTATTCAAATTCTAGTATTCCAGAGAGCACACATTTACAATTGTCATTCAAATAGTGTCTACTAGCATAGATTCATGTCTTTAGATCATAGGGGATATGCATTAAAAGTTTTAGATGGCCAATTAAACTTTCAATCCTTCTATTATTTACTGCAGGAAATCTATATATTCCCAATTGATATTCCTCTCTGGAACCTAAGCTGGCCCCTACATCTTTATAATCTAAACCAGCCCCTCCAAATACTTTTTACCTATTTTCTAGTCCTGGAGCATAGTCCCTCTGTGCAAACCTCTGTTCAAATTCATATTAATTTCTGCACCAAATTCAAGCAAGCATGCTCTAACTTTCCCCTTTCTTTTATAAAATACAAACCCCAATACTTAGAGGTTCCATAAATTAAATGTATTCAAACTGTGATTATGACCAGAACACCTGCATTTGTTGCATCAAATTTATCAGCATCTAAAAAACACACGTCCTGACTGAATTTTTTGGCACAAGTAGCAGGTCCCATTCTCTTTCATAACACCTTGATAAACTTGAATCTGCTAAATAAACTATTTTAATTTTTTACCAAAAAAGAGCAGGAAAAAACAGAGAACAAACAAGGAGTACCAAGTAGGAGCACATACCAGCACAGGGATGAAGAAACTGCCTGCTTCCAAACCACTCACTTGCAGTCCACTTGCAACCTGCTCTTTCTGACACCTGGTCGCCCACAAGCTTCTGATCTGCAATGAGCAACCACTAAGCCTAAACCTGCTACAACTGTTGATATAAAATGAAAACAAAATCTGCTCACTTTTATTTTAACTTTGTATCACTGAGGCCTACAAAACTACAAACCAAGCAACAAGACTAAAGGTTAAAAAGTCTTAAAACAGTTTTAAAGAATTAATAGTAAAAACAAACAAACAAACAAAAAACTATGCAGGTATTACAAAACAATGGAACTCTTCACAGGCACATCCTTGCACTGACCTAGTTATGATGTCACCAAGTGGAGCAAGATGTTGACGAAAAGTGGAAAGAAGTTGACTGGGACTGTCAGTCATTAGAGTCATGTGTATATTATCATTTGTCTTGTATGTCACTAAATCTGTTACTGGACCAAATACTCTTCACAGTAGCCGAGATCCATTTCTTCCTATGTTTCCCTTCCTGGTAATTCCAAAGTAGCAGTTTATTTTAGAACAAACTACAAATGGGGTGAAAAAAAACCTTGTGGTATGCTTGACTTGCGAATTTTTCATCTACTTTACTTCTCTGCTCTGCTTTCACTTTCTGTATTAGGGCCAGGTTTGATCAGAGACGAATGAGTACTAACTTGACTGTTTAAAGGCAGTTCCGTTTTTTTCTTAGTAGAAAAAAATGAAGTACTTTAATAACTGAACTACAAATTTACAATGCAGTAACACATTGTCAAAGATATTCAGTTCTTGTCTAAAACAATGTTGTGTCAATCTCTCAACACCACCATTTGATGTGAGATGGTGTGGAAGCATTTGAGTGAGCATGGCCACATTTAGCTGTAGAAATGGTTGAAGCTTTCCAAAGATGAACTGTGGTTCATTATTAGAAATGAGTTTGGGAAGTCCATATGCATCAAAATTTTGAAAACCCTCCAATTTGTTTTTCTTTGGTATTTGAGATTGGTACTACCATAATTCCTGTTATCTTGAGTATGCATCCATTAGTATCAAGAACATTGTTCTTTCTTTTTCAAAAAAAAGCTCTATGTACAGTACTCTGTCGCATTAAATATTTACAGTATGCACTCTCTCCCATAGTCTGATATCCAACTTCCACAAGTGAAATGATGCTGTATCTACCATATCATGCTTATGCTGACAAATTTCACATTGACCAACTGGTATTTCTGTGTTATTGTCTTTTCCTTGTCACCAGTGCTTTCATGTTTATCATATGTTAATTATTTTAATGTAGCTTATGCAGTAGCTAGTTTTAGAAAACTGGTGGAATTCTTGTTCTAAACCCCATAATACTGTATGAAAGTTTCCTCAGTTAGTTTCCATTTCTGGTTACAAAAGGTTTAAAGTCACATCTGATACCTGTAGGTGATCAAGTCATCCAGTAAATGTATGATGCTAAACTTTGTTTAACAGGATCTTTCTCATTTTTACCAGTTATGTCAACTGCGGTGATAGGTAACTCATCTATAAATAATATTTTAAAATTGAGTTGTACTTTTCACCATCAGTTTCCAGTGGCATCCTGGGTAATTTATGTACAGTATTATGCTGGTTTGGAACTTTGTTTTGAACATCACAGCAATATACAGCTATAGTTCGTGACCATTTCTGTAACCTCTTTGCTGCCAGAGAAGGAGCCCATGCTGTGGGTCCTAAGATTGTAACAGTGGGTTGTGCTCTGTAATCTGAGTGAATTTTCTTCCATAAAGGCAGTCATGATATTTTGTACCCCATGCCTGTTTTGAGATCAGAACAATAGTATGAACACATTTTCATTTTATGTGGTAACACAAAATAGTAGCATATTAGTTTGAGTTCAGACAGGATTCTAGGTTCATCAACTCCTTCCTCCCAATTTCATGTGCAGAGAAAATAAGTAAGTGTGCAAGCATGTACTAATTTATAAAGATTCTCCACTCCCTGTTCAGCCTAGGATACTGTATAATTATTTTGGCTTTTAGGCTTACCTTGAAGGCCTTACTTTCTTTTTATCCACTGTCTCCACTGGTAGGCTGTTTCATAGGTACACCACCCTCTGGGAAAAGATGTGCTTCCTGATATTACTCCAGTATTTATTTCCTGTGAGCTTCAGGGCACTGCCTCGTGTCCTGCTGGAGCACAACAGATCAACATGTCCAATAGTTTGATCTTTTTGATACTTTAAGTAGGAAGAAGACTGAGATCATATCCACTTTCATCTTCCTTTTCTCCATGGTTGACATGTTGTGGGCCTTTGTACTATATAGGTTTTGTCCCTCTTACCCTTGATTATTTTATTGGCTCTGTGTTGAACCTTCTCAACTACCTCAGTGTCTTTTTGTATTGAGCACAGAATGGCACACAGTACTTCAGGTCAGAATAGAGCAGGGCATTGTAAAGTGGACAGATTACATCCCCTGTTCTACTGGTCACCCCTTCTGATGTGCCCTAGCATTCCGATGGTCCTCTTGTCAGAGGACATGCACTTCCTGCCATGTTTTAGCCCTTATCTATTTTGCTCCCCAGGCACTTTTCCTACTTTACTACATCAAGAGGGTGTGCCACACAGTATTCTGGTTCTTCCTCTCTTTTTTCTCCCTAAGCTTGGTGCCTTGTATTTGGCAGAATTGAATCTGCAGCTCGAGTAGTCCCATTACAGTATTCACCCAGCTTTTTCTTTATTGACATTATGTGTTCTAGACCAATCTAACTTTACCTTTTTAAGCCCATTTTGACCAATAAATGCAAATCCTTAACTAGCAATTCTAGAATGTCCACCTAATCATTACAGTTTACAATAATTTTCTTAACAGTTGCAGTACTTGATCCATATAAGTTTTTAACTGTCAACTTACAGGTAGTAGCTTCACTTTTCTAAATTTACATTTGCAGTTTATTTTAAAAAGTAATTGACATGGCTGCACCTATGTCACTTTCCATTCTGATTATTTTTTACCATTAACTGTTACCTTAACATACTATGCCTGAAATACTAATTATCACAATACCAACAGAGTACAGTCCTGTGTTTCCCACTGACTGATCTTTTTTGGGTCATTCAGTACTTCAAGAAGGTACCGTCTGGTGTGCAGATGTGGGTAGGCCTGTAGTTGTCAGGTCATGATTCCTCAATGGCATTGCTTATACGTTATGATCCAGTGGACAGATGTGATACCGTCTGTCTTCAGGCTTGGGGCAAGTGTCTCATTTGGTGGCAGATATTATATTAATGTAACTTGAAATGACAATACTGTGGTGGAGGATTCATTTGATTGCACCAGTAGCAGGTGACTTTTGAGTGCCTTGACTTTGCGCTTGTGAGCATTGCCCTTGGTGATTCCAAGCCCTGTATTTTAACTTAATTTTTGGTTTTGAAAATGTTGGAGGCTTTGACTACTTACTTCAAAGGTATTGCCTATATCAAGTGCCTTATGTCAGGTCAACAAAGAGTTTAGGAAACGGCTGTGAAACTCCTGAATGATAATGCCTCATACAGATTGGTTTCTCCTTTCTTCATCTACTCTGATATTCTTCAAATATGCAATATTCTCTTCAGTAGTTTTGCCTGGTTGTTGCTTTTAGCTGTGAAATGTAAAGAGCTATCACATTAGTCTTAGGCATATAATAATCTCCCAGGGTTGAAGAAATGTGGATGGAAGGGAAAGAGTACGAATTATGAGGGAGGATCTGGGAAGACTTGAGAAATGGTCAAGGACATTACAGTTGAAATGTAATACAAAATATATGCAAGGTAATTCACATAGGATAAGAAAACAAAACAAGAAACAAAAACAGAATCCAGGATGGGGGTAGCATTTGAGAAAATGACTGAGGTAAGGGAGCTGGGGGGGGGGGCTAATATCATCCAGTTTGAAAACAGCAAGTCCATTAGGGCAGTGGTGAAGCAAACAGGATGCTGGGATGCATAGGAAAGTGGATCAACAGCAGGAAGAGAGATGTGATTCTGCCCTTGTACAGTTCCCTAGTGCATCCTCACCTGGGGTACTGTGTGCAGTTCTGGAACCTGAACTTGAGAAGCAGGGACTGGGTGGTGGCATTATAGAGAAGGGTAACCAAAATGATTCTAAGACAGCAGGGAAGGGCTTGTATGGCGTGGTTGGAGTACCTCAAGATGTACACACTTGGGTGTTTAAAAGGCTGCTTCTGGTGAATGTGATTTGCAGTCCGATGAAGGATTATTCAGACAAATGGGGAGGGTTGCATCTGGAAACACCATGGTGCAGATAACACAGAAAATCTGAGAGGAGCAAAAAAGCAACACACCTAGGGCAAAAGGCCAGATGAGACAAAAAAGGTTAAGGAAGATTCTACCATTATTTCTTAGTGCAATACAGTATGTGTGTTGAAAATCAGGGAAACCATGATATATGCAGATATCAATCAATCAAATCAAAATCTTTATTTACCCAGGCGATCATCATTGAGCAAGCTCATTTACAAGGTGGACCTGCAGTTTGCAAGGACGAGGGTACAGAATAGAGTACAAGTAAAATATACATAAAACAACAGTAACAAGACGTATACAACAAAATATATACAGTGTGGAAATAAAGGTAAATAATATATACAGAGATGCCTTTATAATCCTATCCATCAATAACATGTTCATAGCCTATAAAGGAGTCCCTGGGATATGGAAAAGCACATGCGTAGGAGGCAGGGATGCTGGCAGAAA
This sequence comes from Neoceratodus forsteri, assembly GCA_016271365.2. Classification (NCBI taxonomy): domain Eukaryota; kingdom Metazoa; phylum Chordata; order Ceratodontiformes; family Ceratodontidae; genus Neoceratodus; species Neoceratodus forsteri. The sequence continues at coordinate 1,178,066,014 of CM057450.1, read as the reverse complement.
GATTCTGGGATACTAAGCAGGTGGTGTCAGGCATAAGAGTGGGTGATGGGGGGGGTGTTGCAGTGAGTACATAATACCGGTGGGACTGGAATGGACTGAGGTGAACCAGAGAGTACGTAGTACTGGTGGGACTAGAATGGACTGAGGGAGGGAGGAGTAATCTTGGTAAGGGAACACTTAGTTTGAATGGGAAGGACTTAGATTGAGCGGAAACATCAGCTGGACAACTAGGAATGGTGGAAACAGTTACAGAGCTCCACAAATACCTTGGCATACAAGGTCTTGAACATAGCAAGACTAACAGGGGAGCTAAGTCTCAGTGATTTCTGTATCCTATTCCAAAGCGTGGGTAGGACAAAGCTTATGGCTGCTCTTCCAAAGTGGGTACCGACCCTAGGTACTTTCAGGGAAACCAACGAGTGACTTCTCAAGGCATAATTCCCAATCAGGCTTAGTGGGAGACAGTCAGCAATGTATTATGGGAGTTTGTTGGTGATGGCTCAGAGAGTCCAGAGGGCTGCATTTCTATATTGTCTGTGTTGAAGGGAGGGCCAACCCACAGCTGCATATAGTGAACAGTGGTGGGTGGAAAAGGGGAGGCCTGTTATAAATCTCAGAGCTCTATGATACAGTACATCCAATTTAGCAAGGTGTGAGGCTGGGTACTGGCCATATATGAAGGCAGCATAGTCAATTAGTGAGAGGAACGTGGATTGGACAAGCTGTCTTTTGGCGTCTGTGGTCAGGAGGCAATTTATTCTGAAGAGGTGTCCAAGCCTCTGCCTCAGCTTTTTCAGCAGTTCTTCTATATGTTCCACAAAGGAGAGTTAATTGTCTATCCAGACACCCAAATACTTGAAGTGGAGATAGAAGGTAATGGACCAGCAGTGGCAGAATGTGCCTCCTAGCCAGTTGGTGAGAATAGCATTGCCTTGGTTTTCTTGGCATTAGGTAGTAGTCTTTTACTGAGGAGCTGGTGCTGCAGGATGTTAAAGTCAGTTTGCAGGTCACCACAGGCAGCTTCAGGAGATTCACGGCTTATGTAGAGCACTATGTCATCAGCAAACAGATGAATGCTTGCTTCCTTAATGCCTACATCCAGGCTGTAGATATAGATAGCAAACAGTAATGGTCCCAATATGGACCCCTGAGGGACACCTCTTTTTATCATTTTAAGTGAAGAAAGCTCCCCTTCAGCCTTGATTTGTTGTTGCCTACCAGTGAGGTAGTTATGGAACCAACACAAGGAGGTTCAGTCTAGACCTATTGTTTGTAAAGTGGAGAGGAGCAAGCAGTGGTTGATGGTGTTGACGGCTTTATTGAGAGCCAGGAAAACTGCACAGATGAATTTTTTGTTGTTTAAGTCCCATTGCCAGTCGTTAGTTAACTTTTGCCAGGGCCGTAATGGTACTGTGCTTTGCTCTGAAGCCTGACTGCATAGGGTTTAGTAAGTTCAAGTTGTCTATGAAAGATCTCAGCTGGGTATCCACAATTTTTTTCTAGGAGCTTGGAGAGTATGGGGAGGAGGGAGATCAGCCTATAGTTATTTAGGTCACAGGGATCCCCTGATTTAAACAGAGGGATGACGTGATCAACTTTCCATAACTGAGGGAGGGAACCTTGCGATAGGGACAGGTTGAATAAGTGAGAGATAGGTGTGGCAAGGATGTGATAAGTAATTTTCAAGTAATATGGGTAGAAGAAGTTAGACCTAGCACATTTTTTAGTGTCCAATTTTAGGAGAAGATCTTCAACTTCCTTTACGGAGTTGGGTAAGAATGAGAAGGTTATGATATTGTTACTCAGTTCCGGGAGCTCAGTGTTGATCTGTGGGTGTATTCTGCTTACTGGTGCGTTATCAAATGCTAGGACTGCAGTGGCAAAATGATTGTTGAAGGCCTGCAGGATCTCATTTCTGTCATTGATTATAGCATTGTCAGTGTTAATTTTGGAGGGAAACACATTTTCTGGAGAATGACCAGTCAGTTCTTTTAGTGTGGACCAGAACTTGGTAGGGCATTTCGATGCAGAATCTAGCTCAGATTGGTAAAAATTGGCCTTGGCCTCTCTGACCATCTTAGTGCAGGCATTTCAAGCTGTCCTGAAGAGACACCAGTCTTCGTCTGTGTGTGATTTACGAGCCTTTTTCCAGAGTTGATCTCTTTTTAGTAAGGCAACCTTGAGGTCAGCTCAGAACCAATGACATGTTCTAGCTTTTATAAGTGCTTTTACCAGAGGAGAATGGTTATTTAGGGCACTGGTTATAATTTCATGGAAGATGTCGTAGGCATTACTCACTGATTTAGCAAGGTAAAAACTCTGCCAGTGCAAAGAGTTTTTTAATTCATTGAAGTATGCAAGAGGATTGAAGTTCCATCTGGACATTTTAGTAGAAAATTTAGATGTTGGTGAGGGTTTAGCATCAGTTCTTATACCACCAATAAAGCAGCGGTCACTAACATCAGCTGAAAAAATTCCGGCAAGGGAAAAGGAATATGGTTTGCTTACGAGAAGGACATCCAGTAGGGTGCTGTTCATTAGGCTTTTCTTGTTAATGCGAGTTGGCTCAGTAATAAGTTGTGTGAACCCTCGGGAGTCACAGAATTGCTTCAGTGGAAATGAAACCTTAGTCAACCAATCATAATTAAGGTCTCCTAGAATAATTGTTTCAATGGGGACAGAGCCCATAATAGCTGACAGATGGGACAGGAGCTGAGGCCCTGTGGCTGGTGGTCTGTAACAGCCTATCACATGGAAAGCCATTGATGGGGAATGTTCAACTTTAAGGAACAAACATTCAAATCCACCTGCAATAGAGGTAGAGCCTAGGATGGACACTGAACATTTGTTTTTGATGTAGATGATTACACTGCCTCCCCTGGTCTGCCTATCAGCTCTAAATAGGAGGTAGTTAGGGGTGTTAACCTCTCTATCTGGGGTGGATGCCCAAAGCCAGGATTCAGAGAGCACAAGTACGTCTGGTGCGGTACGAGTAATCCATGCCTGGAATGATGTAAATTTCTTTAAAAGACTGCAAGCATTTGCGTGCATAAAGCTGACTCCTTTCAGTCTTGTAAGGGCAGATGGAGATGAGAGAGCTTTTATGGGACCAGGGTTGAATTCAACATTACCTGAACACAAAAGTAGTAGGAACACAATTTTCCTTAGGGCAGCGAGGAGTAGTTTGAAAGCATGAATCTTTCTGCATCTAGTACAAGTTTGAGTGCAGGGTCTGGAGTCCAAAGTTTCCCTTGTGCTAACCTAGGGATGCGTAGCCTAAGGCCCATCCAGTATAGCACCAAGACATGTAGGTTTTGGTTGGGTGGGTTGAGGGGCCACATATTGGTAACAAGGTAGCGGTCCCACCTCAAGGAGGTTCCACAAAGTGAGAAGGGTGCAGAGTCATGTGGTGGCAGCATAAGTTATATGTAGTATTAATATAAAGGCAGCCTAGCAGTGGTAGGCATGACTCTATGTTGGGGACAATTCTGCTCGAATGGTCTGTCACGTGGGGTACCATACATAAGCAGGTAAGTAACTGAAACCACACAAGGACTGCCATGATTGCCCAATGTGTTAATAGGGTACAAGTTTTACCAAGACTCACTAGCTAAGTCTCAAGGATCACTGCTCCATGTTAGACTAGCTAAAAGAGACAGGGATTGATGGTACGCAAAGATACATGAAAACAGCCTAACGGCACAGATGTCTTAAGGATTTATCTTCAACAGGCAGGGGTATCCTACCGATTACGCTTCATGAAGAATATTGGGGAATTGCTTAGAGGAGACAAGTGAGCTCAAGAGAGGATCACCCCCTTAAGAAGTTACAGAAAGGAGAGCCCCTTTAAGCAGTTGCTGTAATTGACTAGTGTGAGGCCTCAGGGGGCGTGGATCACTGGGGAAGTGTACTTAATAAAGGAGGGAGGAGTGGGTGGGGGTGGGAAGAAAAATTGTCCAGAGAACAGTACAGCAAGGCAGTGGCTAAGCTGCATTTTGAAAAAGGCACCTAGTGTGCTTCCTTTCTCAGTGGTGATCTGCAGCATCGAATCGGGAAGCAGCCACAGTCCCCAGGTGCCAGTCCAATTATGGGAATTGAAGCCTGACAGCTCTGAGCTAGGAGCTGACCAAACGTACCTGCTTTGCTTGGTCAGAGGATGGCAAGCTGGAAGCAGAGGTCCTGCCACCAGCAGGTAGCAGTGCCAGGGCCACTCAGCTGAAGTGGAGAGCCTTGTTTGGGCTTGTGTCTGCTTTTCTTGGTCAGGGGCTGGTGGGCTGGATGCAGAGGTCCTGCTGCCAGCAGGTAGCAGTGCCAGGACCACTCAGCTGAAGTGGAGAGCCTTGTTTGGGCTTGGTTCTGCTTTCCTTGGTCAGGGGGTGGCAGGCTGGATGCAGAGGTCCTGCCGCCAGCACGTAGCAGCGCCAGGGCCACTCAGCTGAAGTGGAGAACCTTGTTTGGACTTGTGCCTGCTTTTCTTGGTCAGGGGGTGGTGGGCTGGATGCAAAGGTCCTGCTATTAACAGGTAGAGAAACTCACCATACATTTTGCCCTGTTGCCACTGTGCTTTGTCCGAGGCTACATCATCAAATAATCACCCTCTATTTTATAGTGCATCTTTTAAAGACAGACAGCACTTAAAGTGCATCAGTGTATATGACAGTGCAGGAAAATAAAGAAATGTACCAAATCATTCATAAATACTAACATGCAATGTGCTAAAAAATGAAAAGGCATGGACCAAAAAGATATCTGTCCAGGCACAATAACTTATTAAGTTACACAATATGATGGGCTATGCAATTTAGCATCTAATTAATTAATACATATATGCAACATTCAGTTTTTCATTTCTCTTTGTTTTTTCTGATGTCATACTCGGTATAACATTCAACGTATCCCCAATTGCTATTACCCATAACTCCTCTCCCTAAACCTATCTACCTATTCCTTTTTTTATCTTAAAATATGCACCACAGGAACAGTTATGCAAATTGCATATTAACTGGCCTTAGGGATCTAATTTACCACATGTGGTGATTGGCAACTACTAGCTGTTTTGGCCTGTGGGTTTCTTAAAATAGTCAGTACCCACATTTCCATTACCTGTTTCAAAAACGCAAAGGTCTGAAAGGGAAACTGAAAAAGGAATATGTTTAACCAGGAAAGGCACACTGAGCTGGAACTTGTTTCCAGGTGCAACCTGGGAGCACAGAGAAGTTAAGTGACTTGCTCAGTGTCAAACAGTGTGCAAGTGGGACTGAAGAGATTCAGATCCAGATCTCATTATATGTAGACATCATCAGTTGAAGGGGAGAGAAGGGAAGTGGGGGCCTAGTAGGGGAAGAGTGAGGACTGTACTCAAACTGTGTGGTATGGTTGCAGTCGGTGGGTGTATATGACCTAGTGTGTGGGGGTGTGAGTTTCTTTATTTTGTAAGCTTTTTTAAAATAAAAAATCACCACTGAAGTTGTGCAAGGTCAGGGAACTTTATGAAGCTTTGCAAAGTTACCAACTTCACTGGGAAATTATAAATTTATTGTATCTCTAGGAGTAACTGGAGCATTTAGCAGTGTATAAGGTTGGGAAGCCTGAAAGAGAAGGGAAAAGCAGGTTGAGTGACATCCTGTTGAGCTTAAGGAACAAAATGGATGAGCTGTAGGCAATCATAATGGAAAAGAAGCTGAATTTGGTAGCTATTAAAGAAACATGGTTAAATCAAAATGTTAACTGGGACCTAAATGTTACACATTATATACTATTTAGAACAGACAAAGGGACACCAAAAGAGGTTGCAGTGTATGTGAGGGAGATCATAAGAGTCTCTGAGAAAAATATATTTTCAGGAGGAGAGAGGGTGGAGTCACTATGGCTCCATGTGACTAAGGAAGAGGGGAGGTATAGGTTAGAAAACATTAATAAATCACAAAAGTGATTTCAGCCAATCAGTGCACAAGGCTACTGTACCTCTCATCCTGTGTGCAGTGTGCTGTCTTATAGGAGTGTTAGGAGGTAGCGCTCTACTGCAGCACCAAGGGCGAGGACTGCATAATACAATTTACTTAAAAAAAAGCTTATTATAAATCACTCAAGCTAAACATGAGTGATTTACAGTAAGATAATAGGGCCTCCAAGTAGTACCTCTTTTGGTATAAGGGACTCTGCTTGTGAGGGATGGACAGACAGAACCACTCAGCTTTAGTTTGTGGTCCTCTTACCCACACCTCATGCTTGGAGTCTCTTATACCATAAGAGACATGTCTTAGGTGCCCTATTAACTTATATTAGAGACTGCCTCTTCAGTCAGCTAAAACTGACAGTGAACTAGAAAAGGAAATGAAGATGGCTTTGAACAAGAGTAAATTTCTACTTGTAGGGAATTTCAATCTTCCCAATATACAGTGGGCTACAGTAGAAGCAAGGAGTCAAAAAAAGCAAAAAGTTAGTAGAAGATTCACAAGGCTGCTTCCTCATGCAATGAGTGAGGAAGGAAACCTGGGGGTAGGCAATCTTTAGATTTTTTAATGTCCAACCACGACATCATCTCTGCTATCAGTACCGAGGATCCACTAGGATGGAGATAACCACAATACAGTGAAGTTCAACATTGTGTTGCAGTCAGGCAATCAAATTCCAGAACAGTGGTTTCTGATTTTAGCAACACTGATTTTGATCAAGCGGTTGTAATAATCAAAGATCAGTAGAAAAACTATGCAATAGTCAAGTACATATTTATTGATCAGCAAAGCCATTACAGTATACTACAAAAGTAAAACAGAGCTAAAACATTGGTATTAAAATACTCTCTATGACATTTAAATTATGATTTCAGACATACAGTTAAAATTTCCCAAAATCAGCTTAATATCAAATAACAGTTATTAAAAGGATTAATTTCTTATTGTATTCTAAGAGACAGACTAAAATTCTAGTAAAAAGTGAAAAATTACCCAGGTACAGTTTTTATATATTCTTGAATTAGTAATTTAATTCCATATTTATCTTATAAATGTGTGGTTATCAGAAATGTTGCTACAACTTCTTGAATGTACTTCTCTTGTGTAGTGAAAAGATACACAATTATCTTTTCAAGAAGGAGGCTGAGACCTCCTAGCAACCCACCCAACCACTTTCTTCTGTTAGTCTCATAGAGAGGACATAATAAGACAACATGTTTTAAATCATCAATTGTCTTAACCCCACATTTAAAGAAGGGAGAGGTAGTACTATTTCGGTTTTCCCCATACTGAATATACTGAGCATTATAAGTTTCTGTTCTAAATTTAGTATATATTCTTCTCAGTTTAGGGCAAGTCAAATGTGTAAGGTAGGGTTCAAGCCCCAAGTAGTCTTACATTTTTTTAATAATCATGAAGTTTTAATGAAGCTAACTGAGTAAATAGGTGGTTAATATCCAGATCCCTAAGCCTCATTTTGACATCATGGCTGGTTTCCTCCCATGATTTAATGTATATGATATATAACAAATGGCTCAAACCAGATGGCATTAATGGTTTTTTTTGATTAACTGAATGAATGGATGTGCATACCCCAATGTAGTTAGCTTAATGCCTTCCTCCAGGTACATTCTAGGGTATAATTTTTCCGGGAGTAAAAAGGTTTTTTGTAAAAATGTAATTTGTCTTTCTTTAATTAATGAAGATAGTGATTGTTGTTCCAACTCTAATTTAAGAATACAGTTAGGAGTTCCCTGGGGTAGCATCAGGATATAGCTATACAATTTATTAAGTGTTATTTCTATGGAGCTTATGTTAGTAAAGCCCCAAACTTCCATTGCGTAGATAATACTGGCTCTAATTTTGGCATTAATGACCCTCAAGATCCCCCAGCTGAGGATTTACCCATTTTGGCATCGAATATATTAAGAGCATTAACTGCCGAGTACATTTCGTTCTGTATCAATTCCATGTTTTTTTTTAAAGATAAATTATATGTAAATGTTACCCCGAGATAGTCATAACTATTTACTACCTCAGTGATGTTTACATCAATCCTAAACCTTGGGATATTCCTAGCTTTGTTTCCAAAAATCACAATATTTATTTTGCTTTCATTAGTCTTCAATTTCCTTTGTTTACTTAGTGTCTCAAAAAAGCTTATTTTCCTTTTGAGACCTAATACAGAAGTAGAAAGTAGTACCAAATCATCTGCATATGCCAAGCTATCTATTCTATGTTCATTGACTTTTGGTGCATGGAAATCAGGATTTGTAATTTGTTGTAAGATAGTGTTGATATAAATGTTTAAGAAAGTAGGATCCCTACATTGGTTTGAAATGTGTCAGTAACATGCCCATATTGATTATATTGTATTCTCGTCCCAGGTGTGTTCATGTAGTCTGATTAAGGTGTCCAAATTCAAGCCCTCAAGTGTTGACCAAAGGATCTTCCTACTGATGCTAACAAAAGCTGCTGAAAAATCAGCAAAGCAGCAATATATTCTACCTTTTCGGATTTTGGTAAACTTCCAGACTATATGTTGAAGCACATGACAGTGTTGTACTGTCAATGTCTTCCTATTGAAGCCATTCTGTGGCTCATTAAGGACAGAGTGCTCCTCAACCAGTCCGCAAGTCTACCTAGAATGATTTTGGAGAAGATTTTTTTGCAACACATCAGTTAGACTAATGGGCCTGTACATTTCTGGATCATTGGGATTTTCCCTTTTGTAAACTGAAAATATGACACTGCCCGACCAGCTAGAAGGGAAGTCTAAGCTTTGTATAAGCCCATTGAATATATTGGCAAGAAATGTAATCCACCAGTTTTGAAATTATTTAAACACATCACCAATAATTCTATCTAGGCCTTGTGCTTTATTGGACTTCAGGGAGTTAAGTGCAATGTAGATTTCATACTCTGTAATCAAAATAGATCTTGGGTAAATAACCCCACTTGAGTGATTAATTTTGTAGTCCATTTCTTCTTCCAAAGAGTAGTACAAATTTGAAAAATAGGAGATCCACATTTGAGGGGTAATGTAAAAATATTGTTTAATATTTATTATATCCTTGTGCTACTAATTTCCAGAAGATCCTGCCATCTCTATTAAGGACTGCTTGTCTTAATTTTTCCCATTGGTGCTGGGAATATTTATTCCATTCATCTTCCAAGACTTTTTTATGTTTTCCTCTTTCTTTTTTCAGGATCATATGATCTGTCTGATTTTTCTTCCTTTTCCATCTGTATTGTCTGGAAGTCTTTCTAAAAGATACTTTAGCATTTCTATATTTTTGATTAAATCATGATTTCAAAAAAAATATGTTGTTTATTATTTACCATTTTTGTTGGTTTTACAGAATGTTATCAGGATAGTACAAATATTCTCCCAACTATTATGAATTTTAGAAACTTGAGTTTTGTCAAGAATTTGATTATGAATGCTGGATACTTCTCATGAATACATAATTTCCTTAAGCTGTGCTTGATATATAGGGCCCCATTTAATCCTCCTTTCATTAATGATTTCTAGCTCTTCCCCAAGATGAACCTCAGTTTGTAGGAGGCTAGAACAGATATTTTCTAAATTTAATATTATTGGAAGATGAGCAGATCCTCTGCGTTTGCCCATTTGTAATTTCTGAACCAATTTAACAGCCCCCAAGTTGACCTAAATCAGGTCCAATGTGGAGGCACCAGAGGCACCAATAAATGTTAATTTCCCAGGTCTGTCTCCATCAGTTCTCCCATTCAGTACGCAAAAGTTTCTTTTTGCAAGACATGTAAGCAGTTCCTTCCCTCTAGGATTAGTCTTAAGATCTTAAACTTCCCTTCTGGAGACCACTGCAGGATTTATAGTGGGTAAGAAGACAAGATTAGAATATGTCTCTTCTGATGTTTTGGAAGCTATCCTTGCATTGAAGTCTCCCAAGATACATATAGGGGCAATTCCTTCATTTTCAGCTAATTTATCTAATACCTGCTTCAGATGAGAAAGACAAGGGTCATTAGGGTCCAAAGTCTTTGTTCTTGGAGGGAAATAGACATTACAGAATATAATTTTTGTGACCCATCCATGAATGTTTAAATAAGTACATTATCAGCTTTAGGTAGATGTTCTAAGATTCTAAGGTTTAAATTGGTTCTGATATATATATATATATATATATATATATATATATATATATATATACATATATACATATATAAACCTCCTTTAAATCTACCATGTTTCCCATCTCTAGTAGCAGGGAACACATAAGCTGTGTACCCAGATATCCTGAGGGTAGTAATTTCAGTACACCAGGTTTCTTGGAGACCTATTATATCAAAGGTTTCAAGGAATTCCATAACCTCTTGATCGGCTAATTTAAGATGGAGTCCCTCGATATTCCATGACAGAACTGTGAGTCTATTAAGCTCATTCTGGATCCAAATTTGTAAGAAGTGCAAAGTTGTTTGTGTCATCCAATCTCTCGAGCTCTATTAGAGGGGTATCTTCCTCAGGATTGGGTCTGTTTGAATCCCCAACTATTCTCCTGTAGCCTGATTTGTTTTCTCCTAGGTCCTGGGAATATAAAATGTGTATTCCTAGGTCATCCAAATTACCTGCCATAGAAAACAAGGAATTAACCACTAGGGGCTCTTAAAAGTGATGTCAATTTGAGTAGAGAGTGGGACCTCCCTGTAGGTTTTAATGTGATCCACCATGTTTCTTGTTATTTTAAGTCCTGAGGATCTTGTAAGGAAGAAGAGAAGTGCATCTCTTGTACTCCCAACTGTGTCTTGTTTAGTTGTTTCCCACCCAAAAACTGAAATGGTTCTGCATAACCAGCCCTTATATTCTCTTTGTTCATGTGCATTAATAGCCTCCATAATTTTAGCTATTTCTTCTTCCTGTTTCTCAGTTTCCTTACTTTTTATTTTGTTTGAGAGGAGAAGGGGGCTTAGTCTCAACAATGCTCTTGCTGTCTCCCAGGTTAATGTTTTTGGGTACCAGCACTGGGACACTAATTTCGATTCCTCTTATTTTCAGCAGTGGTCCTTTACGCAGTATATGTTTGGCAGTATCTTCTGACTGACAATAAAAAAGCACAGTGTCTTGATAATCCAAATAATTTGGTCTCATGGTAAAAATCGCCTCTGTCATTATTGATCTGAAGTAGATATGCCATCCATTCAAAAAGTTTCTCTTCAGTTTCATTCCCTAACCTTTGTGCTCCCTTTACCTCAACCAAATGTTCTACCTCTTTTGGGTGGAAAAACAATGCAGTGTAATGGGTGTGGAGCTGCAGTCTTTCAGGATATATTCTGTAGACTGAGGAACTCCCCATATTCACTCATCTCTCTCTAGTGACACAAGTACATGCCCTGAACCTGTAGTGTCTCTAGGCCAGTTGGGAAAGGAGGACTGAACATCCTAGGATGCTCTTTTCATCAGGTGGAGGGCAGCTTCTGCTCTAGCAACACCTGAGGGACCTCAGGTGGAGGTGCAGTTGGAAGCCACTGTAGGCACTGGGAAGTGGAGTGCATGCATGTAGGTATGTCAGGCATAGAAACATAGAAACATAGACTTTGATGGCAGATAAGGACCGCTAGGCCCATCTAGTCTGCCCATTTCCCTACCTACAGGATAGGCTGCAGATCCTAGTTAACCAACAGCCTATTTCTTCCTACCCCCCACAAGAATTGCCTTATGTCTGTCCCATGCATTCTTGAATTCTCCCACAGTTTTAGACCCCACAACCTGCTCAGGAAGGCTGTTCCATGCATCCACTACCCTCTCTGTGAAATAATACTTCCTCACATTGCCCCTGAACCGCCCTCCTTCTATCTTTAAATTGTGTCCTGTTGTTCTTGCAAGTCTCTTTTTCTGAAAGATGCTACCCTCTTGGACTTTGTTGATTCCACTGAGGTTCTTAAAAGTTTCTATCATGTCCCCCCTCTCCCTTCTTTCCTCAAGGGTATACATATTGAGCTCCTTTAGTCCCTCCTCATACGGCTTCTCTTGCTGACCCTGCACCATTTTAGTTGCCCTCCTCTGGACTGCCTCTATCCTGTCTATGTCCTTGCGGAGATGGGGTCTCCAGAACTGGACACAGTACTCCAGATGGGGTCTCACTAACTGTCTGTACAGAGGATAACAACTTCCTGTTTTCTGCTGATGATGCCTCTCCCTATACATCCCAAAATACCCCCAGTCTTCCCTACTGCCTTTTCACATTGCTTGCTAACCTTAAGGTCATCTGATATGATTACCCCCAGGTCCCTTTCCTTTTTTGTTGTTGTTACTACCTCCTCACCCATTGTGTATTCTTCCCCTGGGTTCTTGTTTCCCAGGTGCATTATTTTGCACTTCTTTGCATTGAATCCTAGCTGCCATACTTCTGACCATTCCTCCAACCTTGCCAAGTCCCTTTTCATCCTTTCCCGCCTCCTTGTGTATCAACCCTGTTGCAGATCTTGTGTAATCTGCAAAAGGCATACTTTCCTTCCAGTCCCTCTGCAATGTCACTGCTGAAGACATTAAAAGGACTGGACCCAATCTGGAACCTCAGGTACCCCACTAGTAACCCCCCTTTCCTCAGAGTGGACTCCATTTACAATTACCTTCTGTGTCCTGTTGTCCAGCCAATGTTTTACCCAGGCTACCACCCTGGGTCCCACTCCCAGGCTGGTTAATTTGACTATTAATCTTTTGTGTGGGACTGTGTCAGATGCCTTGCTAAAGTCTAGGTAGGCCATGTCCACAACCCCTCCCTGGTCTACTACTTTGGTCACCCAGTCAAAGAAATTTATTAGATTCGTCTGACATGACCTTCCCGCTGTGAACCCATGCTGCCTTGGGTCCTGTGCTCCACTGACCTCTAGGTACTCAACTATTCTTTCCTTCAGAAGTGACTCCATCACTTTTCCTACCACAGAGGTCAGACTGACAGGTCTGTAGTTTCCTGCCTCTGTCTTGGACCCACTTTTGTGAAGGGGAATCACATCCGCCTTCCTCCAGTCCTCGGGTACCACGCATGTAATCACCTGATGGAATCTGTGCACTTTCTGAATTTGGTCATGTAGAGTGAAAATTGCCACCAGCTGTGTGGGTGGTGCTTCACATACTTCCATGTCCAACTAGAGATCCTTCTTTCTGACCCTGGGTATGACTCCAGGAGGACCTCCACCACATTCAGCTGGATAGTGTGGAGAACCTGCCAAAGAGAAAAATGCGAAAGACCCCGCCTTGGGGCCAATCCAAGAGGGCAGCATGGCACTGTGAGAGTTGCCCTGGGGTCACAAGGGGTCAGTTTGGAGGAGCTCTCAGGACAGGCAGATGGCACTGTCAGCAGGTGAAGGTGGTCTTGGTCAGTGGACCTGGGGAGGTAAAAATAAATGATACAAAAGGACACTAGTTTTTTATCAAAATGTTCCTATAGCTAAAGGAGCTTTGGAACTTTGGTAGATTTCACATCCTATCCAGCTGCTGGTGCTTTTTTGTTTGCAATTTAGAAATAGTAGAATGCTCTATTTTAGGAGGATTTTAGAATAAGTCATGCTAAAGATGCACTTCTCAGTAAATAGTTTGATTGATCAATACCAGTAATAAGATAATTGTTTTCTGCAAAACCAAGAAAGAAAATGACAGAAAAACTAATAAAGGTTTATCCAGTCTGCCTATTGTAAAAATGCAATATGTAATGAGGAAACTTGTTCCCAGACTCCTGTTAGGTGTGTTTGATCCCACATCAAAGGTGATGGGTTCCCCTAGTGAATATTTCCCCATTTCCAACTCTGCATAGGACCTTTCCTGCTGCCCCTGCATCATTTTGGTCACCCTGCACTGTATAGTCTCCAATCTATCCCCACCCTTTTCTCATTTAAGGTCTACACAATTGCACACAGTACAACAGGGGAGGTCTAAACTGTGACCCATACAGTGGCACTATCACCTGCTTACTACAACTAATGAACCCCAGCCTGATGGACTTCAACTTCCTGGTAGTCTTCTCGTATGTTTTGCTACATTAAGAAGAGTTTTTGACTACTGCTAATTTTTACTCAGACCTCCTTCTTCCATCTATATTCTCTTAATATGCTATTCCCTATGTGTATTTATGTTGCCATTATATATCAGTTTGCATATTTTAGAACTTAATTTCAATTGCCAAATACCGGATGACTTTTCCACTCTCTCTCTCTCCACATCATTTTAATGATTCCAGTTTCCTCCTCAGTATCAACCCTCCCTCAAAGATTTGTTTTATCTGTAATCAGACTCAGTTCCTTTTGTATTTCCACCCCCAATGTCATTATGTTTATGTTAAACAGTAGTTATCCCAGGACAGGTCCCTAAGGCACTCCACTAGTCACTCTGTATCACAGAACTTGCCATTCAGAGTTCTACTAGTTGACCAATTCCTAATCCATCTAGTTAACCCATCCTCTAGTCTCAAGCCACCTATCTTCTTTAGTGGCTTCTTATGCAGCACTTAACCATAAGGCTTGCTAAAAATCAAGTAAATTGCATCTAGTGCCTGACCTCTATCAACTGTTTTTGTTACAAAATTGAAAAAAAATCAAGTCAAGTTCATTTGATACAATCTACCTCTCATAAAATGATGCTGATTCCCATCCAAGATCCCATTTAACTCTAAGAATTCAACTATCTGCTTTCGGTGTCAGTTGTGGGAGTCAGCTGTTGGCTGGCCACACTGCCCCCAGTGCAGACCCCTTCAGCCATACTTAACCAACCCTTCTTCTGGACTGTCTCCAGTTTGTCTGTGGATGGACTACATTGCAAATGAACACTGATGTGAATCTGTAAAGTACCCTACTCTAACCCTTCAGCAGTAATGTATTTTGCTTAGTTTGCTGGCTACAAACTTTCTGCCTCACAACTTGTTACTGTTCCTTGGAAACCTATAAACTGTAATCTACATGTTCCTACATAATGTTTACTACATAGGGTATGGTTCATGGAGAGACACATGCTTTTTACTCATTAGTGTGCTCACCTTGTTTTATCAGTTCAGCGCTTGCAACCTATCTAAACAGAACATCACCTCCATTAATATATGTGGATTTGCCTTATCTACCCCTTGGTTGACCCACCACTGCATGTTACATGCCAGTCTTGATTGGCTCTCCCCCCCACCCCAGTGCTCTTATACCTTAAGCTGTGTTATTGACAATAACATCAGGTCATCCAAACCTACCAGACAAGCCTACACTCTGCGTTCCAGTGATCTGTCTCTCCTGGCCATACCTAAGTGCTCCTCTAAAATGGATGAGCAGACATTTGCCTCATTTGCTCCAAGAGTTTGGCACTCCCTCCCTTTTCATCTTTGTGTTTTCCAGTCCCATTGCATATTCAAAAAAGAACTTCTCAATTTTTTAAGTTCCATCAATAAATGCTCTTGTACTTGACTCTGTTTTTGTATTACTGCCTTGTAAAGTCAATACCTTTATGTTTTGTATACCTCGTACCACATACTGTGTATTGCTCTTATGACCTTTGTCACATTGTGACTTTGATTTCTGGTGGTATCATGTTATTGCACTGTCTCTCATTGTTGCTTGTTTCTGTTCTTGCTGATCCTTGCCTGCTCTTTGTGACACTGTTATACAACACATATTGTGTCTTTGCTATTTTTCTGTTCTTTTGTAATGTTATGACTCAGCTGCTTTTGTAATTTCAGTTGTATTTGTAACCTCCCGGATCATACTTGAAAATAGGCATTTTCTAATCTGTTGCACCAATCTGATCAACAAAAATTAAATAAACACTAATTGTCTTCAGTAGCTTGCCTACAATTAAATTTAGGCACTTGTGTCTGTACCTACCCACATTCTCCCTATCCTCACTCTTGTTAATGTGGAGGAATCACTTCCCCAGTTGCTACTGATTTATTAAGCAGGTCTGCCAGTGGTCCTACAAGGCCTGCCTTGTCTCCCTCAGCACCCTGAGGTGCATCCCATCTAGCCATGGCCGTTTTCTAAAACCTTTGTTACCTAGTTAAAGAAAACTGTAAGACTGGACTAACAAGACCTCTCTGCCACAAATCCATGCTGTTTAGTGTCCTGTAGACTGTTACTCTCTAGGTAGTTCACAAGGTCCTCTTTGATTACTGACTCCATCAGTTTACCCACTACAGAGGTAAGGTTGACAAGTCTGTAATTCCCTGATTGCTCCTTGTCTTTCCCCCTCCCCCGGGTAGTGGAACTACATCCACTACTCTCCAGGTTTTCAGAACTATCCCTGTCTGAATTCAGCTGTTGAACAGCCCTACTAGTGGTTCAGTCAGTTCTGCAGTCAATTCCTTGAGCACTCTTTGGTGCATCCCATCTGGCCTTGGGGCATTATCTACCTTTATGGCTTCAAGCCGCTTCTGGACACTTTCTCTAGTAAATACTGGCTGCCTAATTTCAGGAATGTCCCTGACAGTTGCATTGATGGCACTTTCAGGCAGGGGCCAGCTGCCTTCCTTTGTAAAGACAAAGCAGAAGTAATCATTAAGAATGGCTGCTTTTTGTTCACCTTCTAATACCCCTACAGCATAATAATACTCCTTCCTTGCATTCTTTTTTCCTTAATATACACTGTATCTAAAGATTTTCCCCCAGCCATGACCCCCTGTGCAATATGCAACTCTGTGTTTGCCTTTGCCTACCTGACTGTCTCCTTTGCTTCCCTAGTTTTGATTTGCCACTCTCCCCATTCCTCCTCTCCTGTTTTCTCTTGTACCCAGTGAAAGTCTTTTTCTTGATCCTCACTGTTGCTCTGACCCTTACTGAGAACCATATCTTGTACCTGTTTTGTTTTGTAACAATTTTCATGCATGACTTTTGTTGCCTTGAGAATATCCCCCTTGACTGTGCCATCTTTCCTCTACACCTCTGATGCTGTCCTCCTGGGTCAGTTTGTCTTGGACCGGCTCCCTCATTGGGTTGAAGTCTGCTGTTCTGAAATCTTGTACTTCAGTTTTTGATAGGGGCATTCTGGTTCCGAGTACCAACCTGAACCAAATGGGGGTTATGGTCCCTGGACCCGGTGGCTCCCCAACCCTCACTCCACTCACCATCTCCAAGTGGGTGAGCACCAAATCAAAAATGGCCACCTATCTAGTGGTTTCTTAAACAGCTACACTAACAGACTGTCCTGCAATGTATGTGACATGGCCTGACTTCTGGTGCACCTGGCTGCTGAAATGTCCCAGTCAGTATTGGCAGGTTCAGATTACCCACCACCACCAATACTTCTCCCTTCTTTAGTCCCTTTGCCAGCTCTTTCCTGAGCTTCCTGTGCTCCCTGCATCTTTTCTCCTTGTCTTGGTGATCTATAGATCCTCACCTGTATTTTCATGCTTGAGAGCACTGTGAGATGAACCCACAGCAACTCTGTTTCCATTTTCATCCCCTGATGTGTCCATCCTCCACAGCCTTGATGTCCTCTCTGACATGTAGGGCTATGCCCCCCTTTGTCTTTCCCTCTATCCTGTCTAAACATTGTGTAACCTGGCATTGGTAAGTCCCAGTCATTATTTTCTGTGGCTTAAGTTTCTGTGATGGCTACAAGGTCCACCTCAGTGTCTGCCACCAATGCCATGAGCTCACTAATTTTATCACCCAGACTCCTGGCATTAAGTCAGACTTCCTTCCAAATTGGTCCGGATCATCATTTGCTGTTTTGTGATCCTACACCTGCATTCTTTCCCATTCTCCTTACCTTATTTTTCCTATTGTTTGAAGACCCTGAGAGCTCCTCTTTGCTTCATCCACAACTCCATTTTGAGCCTTAGCCTTACTTTTACCCACCTTACTGCCACCAGTCCCCAGTGTAGGGGGAGCACTAGCTAGGTTCCCCTCACTCATACCTTTTACTGTAGTTCTTCTAGCCTCAGTGTCCCATGCAGTCAGTTTAACTGGCTAATGTAGATGTCAAACTTCTGCCCCAGTGTGCTTGTCCCCTGTCTTGTCAAGTGAAGGCTGTCACCTTTAAAGAACTTCATGTCCCAGAAGTTCCCCCAGTCCCTAGTGGAGTGGTGCCCTGTCTACTGACACCATCCATTCAACCACCCATTTAATTTCTCTATCTGAGCTATCCCTCCTTATTCTATCTTTCCCTTTCCCCTACTCCACACAGGGAGGACAGTGGAAAAGGACAGGGCAGCCAAGTGTGCCTGCAGTCTGTCCTACAGCCTTATTTTCCTAGCTACACTAGTTTTTTTCACTAGCTACAAGGTCTCCTGGAAGGTACTCTGCCTATGCGGAGTTCTCTGACCTCTTGTTCATTTTAAGATGTCTTAAGCAGGTTTAGCAATCAGACTTCTGTTGAAACAGAATTTCTTCCATGCTGTCATCTCATTTGGATGACTTAAGCTGTTGAAAAATGTTTGAAAACTGGCATGTTCTAGAAAATTATAGAGAAGAGATGGAGTGTTCCAAGGCATTGTGACCCCAACAGGCATA
The DNA here is from genome assembly GCA_016271365.2 of Neoceratodus forsteri. Classification (NCBI taxonomy): domain Eukaryota; kingdom Metazoa; phylum Chordata; order Ceratodontiformes; family Ceratodontidae; genus Neoceratodus; species Neoceratodus forsteri. The sequence continues at coordinate 1,178,047,598 of CM057450.1, read as the reverse complement.
AGTCTATTTCAGAGGTTCAGTACAGTGTCTCCTCCCAGTTCATATTTAGTATACTGTGTCTTATTTCTGTAAGAATAAACTCTAATAGAAAATGGCAAAGAACATACTGTACAGTATAGCGCAGTGGTTTAAGGCTCTGAGCTGCAAACCTGGAGACTTGGGTTTGAATCCCACAGCCCCCACTTGCATACTGTGTGACCCTGAGCAAGCCACTTATCTTTCTTGTGCTCCCAGGTCACACCTGTAAACACACTTTCAGCTTAGTGTGTCTCTCCTGGTTAAAAAAAAAAATACTAAGTTAGTGAGAAGGTAATGCGCATCTGTCCACCCATAGACAGAAAGTTTTTTTAATCTGTACTGACAAATCAACAGTGTTAAGATTCTAAGTTTTGACTGTCTCCTACTTACTGTTCAGCACCACAGTTGTCTACCAAGCAGCTCACAGTCTCACACTTTTAATACAGATAGCATTGTCTGTGACCTGCTCTCTTGCAAGGCTTTTAAGACATGAAGCATGGCAAACATGAAGTAACACTTCCAGCACAATAGAAAGGAGAACATAATAGAAGTGGTATATTTTGCTGAAACATCTCCCATGACACATAACTACCTCAGCCTGTGGCAATGACAATAATAAATAGCACAGGGGAGATTTATTGTCTCATACTAGATGTGGTTTTGTTTCATAACACATCAAACAGCAGCATAAATGACAGGTACATCAAGAGTGATTTGACAGGCAGTATGTACTTTCTTACTCTGCATACCCTGTAGAAGTGAATTCTCACTTAGGTCATGTGACGGGCACCTTATATACTGAAAAGGATGGTTTTCTTGCAGTTATATAAGAAAGAGTTGAATACTAAGCTCTATTCACATGTACATTCACATACCTTTCCACAGAATTAGTCCTGTGCTCTCAAGATCCACATATTTTGTACAGTATAATGCATGCCTTGAAAATAAATCAGCGACATAGGGGCACAAAGATGTAAGAAAATACAGTATATACTAAACTTTTTTCCCCAGGACCTGAGTTTTACTGTAGTTTCAGCCCAAAGCAAAGTGAAAATGTTCTATAAGCTTGTTTTTTATTATTTGATCAAAATGCATACATGTGAAAAAGTAAATTTTCTGTTGTCCCCTAATAGTGACTACTGGTCGAAGAGGTTGGGAATGGAGCAGCTACAGTTATCCCTTGTGCAGCAAATTATGGCTAACTACTTGAAAATAAACACTTGACAGGATACAACAGCACCCATCCCCAAGCACATGGTAGTGTCAAGAAGACCTAGGACCATATACACAGTTGCAAGTGACTATCACTTGGGAGTTGCAATGGTCACTTAGTGAAAGACCCTTATTTTGTGCCCCATTGTGTTCTGTGCAAATGGGGGTCACAAGCTTTTTCTGTGTGTTCACTGAACTCTAGGATCATTCAGGGAAGGGGACAGGAGTCACCATGTAATTGTACCTCATCATCTTAAACAATACATGAGAACCCCTTGTCAAAGGATCACACCATTTAGAGCCCCCCCATCTGTTGAACAACTGCAGGCTGGGGGTTTGGGTGTTACAGTGTTGCAGCCTGAAACAAGTGAGCCAGCAAGGGTCAAAGATCATTCTGGGACCAGGCAAACAGTGTCAGTATGCAAGGGATTGGGGTTGGAAAGGGGGGCAACTGGATTGCCAGGAAAGCAGCCCAGGACCACTCAGTGACCCAGAAGCATGGCTAAACATGAGGGTCAGGTAAATGGGGGAAACTACAGCAGTAGTGCTAGTTACCTGGGACTCTGATCTTGGCATAGTGCCATGAGCCTGAAACTATGCAATAGCCAGACAGCCATGACTGTCACAAGCCAGTATGGTAACGAGTATAAACCCTGTTTATGCCCTACTAACATCTGACTATCCTTTAAATTGGGTCTTTGCCACCAGGGGGAATCCCCCCTCCCCCCTACCCATCAACTAAATCTCACCTTTGTGTATGGCAGCATTTGGTGGCAATGCAAATATCTGCTTGTATCTGTGCCACCCCTAACTGCTACTGGGAATAGTGATCTGGAAAACTTGCATTATTAGAACACAAATATAAATCTCAATTTAATTTGTTTACCTGATTTGGAGATGAGAAAATGTGACATTGTGGTGTGAAAATTTGACATACCGACACCCAAAGGCAGGGAGCATCTGGGTCAGCCCATTTATTTATAAGCAGTGAATATTCCTTTAAAGCTTTAGAGCATTATTAATTTTGATGAGTACTGCCTGCTGCTAAACAATACCAAATGCAGCAATGTGAACAGCCTTCATAATTAGTTAATTCTTAACAAGTTGTTAGAATTAAAATGTTATTCTCAAATGATTGTTTTCACTCTTTTTTTCAGATGCTGGCACTGAAGAGTAGTAGGGACAGCCAGCTCTTCTAATGCCAAGATTGCAAAAGTGGCACAAATTAATGGCAACCAATGTTTAAAAATATAATTGGGTACAACATTCTACTACTGGTCTATACCTACTTAATTTTCATTTCTAATTTTTAAGTATTTTAATTTGAAAATAAATTATACAAAAAAAATAGTTTCTGCATTATCATTTCTAAATTTTAATCATATAGGAGGCAGTGTTGTTTAGTAGTTAGAGCACTGGTTTGGGAACTGGGAGATTGCATGTTCAAACCTGCTGGAGCCCAATACTCACTGTGTGACCTTGAGTGAGTTACTTATCCCCCCAGGGCTCCAATTCATTCAGCTGAAAAAAGGGGTAAGTGCAGAACAACACTGAAAATGAGATGCTACATCTCAGCTGGGCTATTTTGGGTACATAAATTATAAATAGTGAAATGCCACTAACTTTTTACAATCCAAATCTGAATTGACATCATCATAATAGTTTCACACCAGCATCATTTCAAATAAAATAGATTCTACAGTGTATTAAATTAATATGTATGTACAGAACAGACTATATTGTATTACTGCTAGTAAAGACTGATACACGAATTTTAAATTCAGAATGCATAAAGCAATGAGCCAGTTGCTTGTTAGCAGTTGTCTCTTTGTAATAATACCATCTTTGTTCTTACTTATAAATGAATTTTGTTCATCCCTGCCTTGAATAATCCTCTCATTAAGCTATTCACTTTCTGCTTCATGCTAAAAGGAAAAAATTATCATGCAAATGTGGCCCACTGTATTAAAAAGCACATTATGGAATACTTTTGTTGCTGTCCTTCAATTAGTTTCCCTTCTTTGAATTTAACTTCATTTGTTGTTAAACTACTGTCTTGATGTATGGACTCATGAATCTGTGACTACTGCCAAGAATGTAGGAAAAAAAAATCAAAGCTGTTTCCAAAGCTGCAGAGATGAGCTGAAATGAATTTGCTTCACCTTTGACAAGAGCACTTGAACAGCATAGGAATCCTCTGATGATTCAGCTCAGCTAATTATCCAATTATTTATTTCAAGAATGTAGAAACTGTTTTATAATTATGGAAGTGTAAAGTAAACTGGGAAATTTTGCAAAGACTGGAGACCAACTATTTCTTTAGACTAAACAGTACCTGCTAAAATATTCTGGAACCATTGCCACCCTTAAAATACCTCCTGTAGTATGCTTGCACTGTTTTGAACATATCTTTAAATATTCCTAAATAGCATATTCTACATTTTATGCTTTTCAAACCATGTTAAAATTATATTTCACATGATGAAAAGCGTTTGGTTCTAAGTACTAGTTTTCTTAATTGCCTAATGATGTAAGTAAGTCCTTTGGAAAGAACCATGCATTTAGTAGTTCATTTGCAGTATAACTGAAAAATTCATTGCATGGCAGTAAAACAATTTACTGTTAATTACAAGGAGAAGAATTTGCTGTAGCATACTCACAGATTGTCATGAATCATGCAGCACTCCTAGAGATTTATAACGGATATGTAAGTGGGATGAATTAGCAGGGTTTAATAACAGAGACACAAATCATGCAGACTTCAAGGAGCTTTAATTGATATACTGGAATGTGACGGGCATGAATCACTCAGCCATTCAACAGCGCTGTAACATATGGTCAGCTCAATATGCTGCATCTTAAATCGGTTGGTGAGTTGTTGGTTGTCCCATATGGTAGAAACAATATATTTTTCATCCATTTTTTTTAAACATGTTTCAAATAGATTTGCAATGCACAGCAAGTGACCTTTATAAAATGGTCACTGAGTCAGAACTAGTCAGAACGTAGCATGATGATTGTTATGCCTGGAGATGATTAATAGTGATCGTGGGATTAAGTGTTAGGTATAATTACCTGGATAGGAACGTACCTCCTGCAAGACATACACAAGATTCACTGAACTAGAATGTTATTAAGAATATGCAAAACATCTACTACAGTATTTGTATGTTTAATACCATACAGTATATAGCACATCTGGCAAGCAGTTTTAAAGGGGGACGCTGTCAAAACATTCTTATGCACCACAATTCTTCTCCTTTTAAACTAAAATGGGGGTAAATGACAGGATTTGAAGCCCAACACAAAACTCTCTTTGCAATTATAAAAGCTGGACACTCTTTTTTTTCCAACTCAGATAAACTAGAAATGGCTACCGTATTCCGACATAAAGTAGGGTAACACTAACAGAGAGGTCTCCATTCAGTTGTACTGAATATGCCTCTGGCCTCTAAACAATATGCCAGTAGTGAGCTATAGTGCTGCTGCACTATTATTCAATTTTTTTAAATAAATTATCCTTTACTTAAATGCAAGAGTTGTAGTCTGCGTGTAGCAACTTTCTGACCCCCATTTTAAATTCAATGGCACAACATGTTCCTGGGGTGGTGATGGTAGGGATTATAATGTCCCTTTAAGTTGTGTTTTAGGAAGCTAGCAAGGTTCTTGGTGGATCAGTGTTTTGTTACTGGACCTACCTTCTGTGCCCCGGTCATACTCTCTAAGGAGCAATGATATTCCAGTACAGTATTTTGAGGTACTGGATTACCATTTCCCTATTCGTTTCAGTTTTATTTTGAGAGTCATCCATTGAGACAAACTCATTTGCAATGGTGTTCCTACAGACTGTGCAATGTTTCAGTTTTCAGTAATACAATAAGGATAACATACAAATATTACAATATAAACATGTATAAAGTGGGCCTAAAAATCAAATATCTTTAATTGGTTGAAACCAGTCAGGTGCCTGTGCATTATTAGAGCATATTGCACAGTCATCATGGTCCTAAACCACATCACACAATGAGCAAATCAGTCCTCCTACAACCAGAATGATCTTCCATCAGTCCCCCTACAAACAGAATTGATCTTCCATCACAAACATGGCTGCTACACTACCTTTACATAGTAAAAACCTTCAACTGGGCCTTAAAAATAAATCTACCCCATATAAAAAATAAAACTAACTAATTAAATGTTGTTTGCTTGATTATCACACTCTCCTTACACACATAAACAAATTAGAAACATTAAATAGTGGTCATAGTTTTTATTACAACTGTGTCTTTGCTGACTTTGAAACATCATCTATCTCATCTGCTTTCCCTGACAGTGAGATAATTAAGTTTCTGGCTGTAGAAGAGGCCATTGTTTTGTATGTGTATGGTATGTTAGGAGAGGAACATTCTGCCAGTGGAAATGAGCAGAATTTTGAATCTCTGTGTTCCATGATAAACATTACATATCTTGAATGTGGAGAAAGACATAGAAAAAACACAGGATGAAGAAAGTAGGCAATAATTCTTCATAAACAAAGAGAGAAGGTGGGAAAACACAGTTACATAGGCAGAGGCAGACCCAAACTGCTCAAATACAACACTGAAGTTTATAAAAGCACCTACATTTGAATCTTATATGCGTGTTTTTAGGTGAAGTCTATCCCCCTGCCCCCCACCAAAAAAAGAAACCTGGCAGGTTTAAAGTTTTGAACACATTTCCATTAAGAAATGTGTTTGTACTGAGTTGAAATGCAAGGTAACATTTTTTTTCTTATAAAAATGTGTGCCACACACAGTTTTCATTAACTTTTAGTTTTTTAGCTAACCTCATACTTACCAGAATAGAGACTATTTTTTTGTTTTCAGAATGAGAATGGAAGCATATTTCAATGACAGGTCCAATTTTTATCTTTTTAAAATATGTTGTTCTTATTTTCATTCATTTTAAGTCATGCATTTAAATGCCATTTTATAAGAGCAATAAGCTACTCCAGGGCTTGCATCATGGTGAAATAATCGCACTTCTCAGGTGCATTTAACAGCACTCAGCTGTGCCTGATGCCTAATAATGCACCTGAAGCATGCAGTTATTTCACCATAATGCACACCCTGCCATGTCTTACTGCTTACATAATATACACAGTAATGACATTATAAACAATACAATGACTTTTGGTGCAGTGTTAACCTGTGTTTTATACCATAGTTAACTTTTGTTATTCCTCTATCCCTTGAGTAGCAAGAACTAAATAAGGGAATGGTATTTTGAAACCAGTTTAACAGTGCTTTTGTTGGAGGCTTCCTGCTCTGAATCACCATTAAACTGCCGTACCAAGTTAGCCTAATGCACCATGCAGTTCGATGCCTTGCCTCCCAGATATGCTTTTTATGTATAGTTGCCCTGAAAATATGCACTCATTTTTTTTTCTTATATCACTCATAAAATCATCTTTACTGGGGCACATGCACTTCCCAGGTCTAAGATCTACCCCCTGCACCACCCCACACTCAGCAAATTTATGAGATGATCACAGGGAGAACATGGGGATGTGCTACATTATAATGTATGGAGGACACCTTTACGATTGCTTTTTAATATTATAATGGCTGTTTGGCAATGAAACGTGGGCACTGGTCGACTAACAAGGCCCTAGTTATGCGTCACTGTGCTCTCCCTGTGATAACATCATAAATTTGCTGAACGCGGGGTGGTGCAGGGGGTGGATCTTAGACCTGGGATGTGCCTGTGCTCTGGTAAAGAAGATTTTATGAGTTATATAAAAAAAAAAAATGAGCACATATTTTAGGGGCAACTATGCATAAAAAGCATGTCTGGGAAGCAAGGCATCAAATTGCATGGTGTTCCATGAAATATATTTAGCTTGATGAGTCTCTTTAAAGAGAAAGTCTCCTCAACCTATTTTCTGTTTACCTGTATAGTTTGCAGGTATGAGCAATGATTCCTTCTCTTGTATCACCTTAATTTCATCCTGATTTAAATATAAATGAGGTTGCTTCACTCTCTTTTGCCCTTGTATGAAAACCTGTTTGTCTCCATTTCAGAGGTCATGGCCCCACTGATGCAAGGCATCATGGGAGTTGATGATGTGTACCTGCACAGCCAACAGAAGTTATGCTCTCATTCAGTTCTGTTACATGTCTTGTGAAGTCTCTGTATTAACTAAAAGCATTTTTTCTAACTTAGATGTACTACAGATTGCAGCAGGGCTTTTACTATGCCTTGAACAGTTTCGTGGCCAACATAAGACAAGAACATAGGGACTACAGAGGACAGCAGCAGCACTGACTAATATAGTATAACTACTGCAGGCTTTAGCACTAAAACATCATAAAATTCCAGGATGCCTTACATTAATCAGGTCATAACCTTTGAAATGGAGTCAAGAAGGTTTTTACACCAGACTTAAATACCTTCATTTACATTTAAATCCTGATGAAACTAGGAAGGTGCAATAGAGGTAATCATTATTTATGTCTACAGACTACACAAAATAAATGGCTGAGGGAACCTTCCCTTTGAACTAGCTGGTAGGGAGTTCCAGGTGTAGGGAACATAACTGATAAAATGAGCTGACCTTTGGATTTTAACTCTAGAAACATAGAAACACAGAATTTGACAGCAGATAAGGATTGCTTGGCCTACCCAGTCTGCACATTTTTTCCTACCTACATTATTACCGCAGATCGTACTTGATCCATAGTTATTTCTCCTCCTTCTCCTGTTCAGTACAATTCCCCTGTGCCTATCCCATGCATTCTTGAAGCTCACCACTGTTTTTGCAACCACCACCACCACCTCCTCTGCTGGATGGCTGTTCCTGGAATCCACTACTTCCTCACATCTCTCCTGAATCTATCCCCCTCCAGCTTCATAGCATGTCCTTTTGTTCTTGAGCACCCTTTTTTTTTTTTTATTTATATTTTGTCATCCTGGCAGTTGCTTCACCTCCTACTTGCTCCCGGCACTGGCACACATTCCACTGCAGGACTTCCATCCCCAAGAATTGCCCCTTGTGGCAGGGCCATCCTGACCTCTAGGGTACCCCTGTGGCAACTATGCCCAGGGCTGGCAACTGACCCATGAGGTCGTAAGGTACAAGGGCTTTCTTCCCATTTTTCTCCCAGTCCCTGAGGATGGCAGCATGCAGGGGAGTCCAAGGAGACATATGTACGCAAATATGTACTGCTGCTCTGGACCCCAGCCAACATCCTCCCCTCCCACATGGCATCCTGACTGTGCTGCCACCCATGGTCACCCAGATGGCAGTATTGCAGCGGGTATGGCAACCCTCCCTCCCTGGAGGAGGATAGTGTTCCAAGGACTCCCAGTCCTCCTCCTCCTCCAGCTGGCCCTCTGAAGACCAAGGCTTGTTCACAAGCTGAGCTCACCAGCGATGTGAGTGGTGGCTTTACTGATGCACCAACAGGCTGCCTTGAGCATCTTTTTTCCGAAAAATACTTCCCTCCTGTACCTTATTGAGGTATTTAAAGATCTCTATCATATCTCACCTGTCCGTCCTCTCTTAGGATGTACATATTGAGGTCTTTTAGACTCACTGTGTAGAGTTTTTGATGCAGACCATGCACCATTTTAGTTGCCCTCCTCTGGATCGCCTCCACTCTGTCTATGTCGTGGTCTCCAGAACTGGACACAGTACTCTAGATGGGATCTTACCAGTGATCTATACAGAGACAACACCGTCTTTGCACTCCTTACTGCTTTCCCTACTTCTCTCTGTTTCCTCTGATACATCTCTCTATCCTCCTTCTGCATCTCCTTACATCTTCCAAATGCTAAACTTTTAGTCTTAATCTCTTCAAGCACCTCTTTCAAGAACCATTGCAGTCTCGTTTTCCACTTGCTTTTGCTCACTTAGTTGACGCATAAGTTGTGTCAGGTTTGTTGCCTCTAATATATCTTGGAATATATTGAGATCGTGGCTTGTAAAGGTGGCATCATTACCAAGAAGTTGTTGTATTTGAAAGATTTGTATTTGCTGTAATAATTGGTGTTTTGTCTATATGTGAAGCTATTTATATACTGTATGCGTTATATTATTTGTATTTGTCTTTTTTAAAATGAAATTGATATTATTTTGTACAGTAGGACCCCATTGTAAATTAGCTTTTGCTAAATTGGGTTATCCTGTTTCTGATATCAGAAATAAACTTTTTACTAGTACTACTACTACTAATATGCTCCCTTTTTCGCTCACTGTTCCTCCATTCTCCCCCCACCAGGTCATCCATGAGGCATTCACCCATCTTTAAAAAATCAACCCTCTTGAAGTCCAGGACCCTCTCCTCTGTGTGGTTTGATTCTTCAACCATCCTTATAATGAACCACACTGTACAGTGATCACTAGTCCCCAGGTGGCTTCCCACCTTGGCATCTGCAACACTGTCCCTGTTAGTAAGTACCAGGCCCAGTATTGCCCCATCAAGAGTGGGTTGGCTGACTAGTTGCCTGAGGAAATGCCACCTGAAGAGAGTCCAGGATGTCCCTGCTTCTAGCTGAAGCCACTGCTTGGAGGCTCCAATCCACATCTGGCAGATTGAAATCCCCTACCAGCAGCACCAGCAGCACCATTACCTTTTTGCCATCTTGCTAGTAGCTTTAATCAGTACCTTGTCTAATTCCTCCTTCTGTGCTGGAGGTCTGTAGATCATGTGAGTGAGAATAGTGGCTTCATTCCCTATCTGCTGGGTGACCCACAGAACCTCTGCCTCCTCCTCCTGTATGCCCTATATCTATGTTGCTTTTATGTTTTCCCTCACAGAAAGCACCACACCCCTCCTTCCCTTCCCACCCTTTCCTGAACAGAGTTTAACCTGGTATTGCCATGTCCCAGCAATGATTTTCATTGCACCATGATTTGCTAATGGACATAATATCCAGGTTAGCCTCTGGAACTTTCTCTAGGAACTGTCAATTCACATAGTCCAGCTGTTCTCAGTGACACTGTTTATGGTTGTCTAATGACAACCAGTCAATCTGTCATATAACACACAGTGATGCATTGTTTTAGGCCAGTCTAAATTCAGTCTGGCAAGTCTATTGTACAGAACATCAAGTCTGTTCAATTTTTCAGGAAATTAGTAATCGTAGAGAATATTTGCATAATCAAAAAGGGGAATTATTTGTATCTGGGTAATCTTTTGCTGCAACTCAGTGGTTAAACAACTTTTGTATCTGTGTAAAAGTCCAGCACTTGTACAAATGTTTTTAACAATACATTCCAAATGATTTCTTCCTGTAGTGCTTGATGGCAGAATCCTAAATATTTATAGTGGTTCATTAGTTCAAGTGTCTGGAGATCCAAAGTATAAATGATAAATTGTTTTGTGCCTTCCTTAATTTTGCAGAAGATCAAAATAAGTGTCAATCTGATTTTATTTGAGTTCAGTTTTAATTTGGAATTATATAAAAAAAGTTAAAGGTTATAAAATCCACTGTTAAGGGTTGTCTGGGCATCTGAGAAGGACCCCCCAGAGAGATAGACAGCCATGTCATCAGCTTATAAATGGTAGTTCAGCTTGTTAATATTCTGTCCTTGGCTCCTCAAGTACAGTATATTGTAAATCAAAGAGGGTCTAGCATGGACCCATGAGGAACTCCTCTCAAGATGTCCAAACTTCATGAGATATGTCCATTCACTCTGTTTACACTGTCTCCCTTTACAAAGGTACAAGGAAAATCAACTGATGGCTCCACAGTCCAACCCAATATTTTCTAGTTTCTTAACCAACATACCATAATTACTGTGTTAAAGGCCTTGGAGAGGTCCACAAATATAGCGCCAGTATAATATTCGTAGTCCATAGCTTTGTTGACATCATCTAAGACCTTTGATATGAAGCAGATGATATAACTATGTTTTTTCCTGAATCCAGAATAATAGGAGTCTAGAAGTTTATTCTTCTGTATATAGTCCTGAAGTGGTTTCGAAAATAGTCTGTCTACAGTTTTTGAAATCATTAGGAGGAGCAAAATTGATCTGTAGATGGTCGCTGACCAACTTTAAGGAGGGGAACCACTTTGGCCTATTTCCACCCCTCCAGGAGATACCAAGATTCAAAGGACCAAATGAACTTGTAGGTTACTAACTTTTTGACAGGCTGATATTTTTAGCAAATGGGGCAGTGGCGGAGCCAGAGGGGGGGCTGGGGGGTATGTTGCCCCTCCTGGCTGCTCCAGTGTGAGTAGTGATGCCCTGCCACCATCTTTATTCACTGTTTAGTGCCCATTGTGGAGCCTGTCATTGACTGAATGGCCCTCCTTGGCTCCCAAATGATCCCAAACCTGGCTCCAGTACTGAAACAGGGTTAAGATCATTGGATCATCCACTCTTATTCTCTTTAAGTTTTAATAACAGTTCAGTACAGTGGAGTCAACCATGGTGCAGTGCAGTAATTTGCAGTAAACAATATGTCACAAAATATTGCAGCAAAAAAGGGCTTAATTGCCATTGAATTACTCTGTCCCCTGTGGTGTACTGCAGCATTTTGTGATATACTGCAGCATTACTGCACTCCATCCTGGCTGGCGCCACTGCTTCTTGTACTCCTCCATTTTAGAAAATTTAGAGGACTGCATGTTACACTTCATTGTCTCTCTTCTTGCTTCATTACCTTCTTTTTGGGGATTAAACATTTTCCAGAATCCATGAAAGATTTCCTCGCTACCCAGTAACTTACCCTCATTATTTCTGAGAGTGATGCAGTGCTGTATGTATCGTAAAATTCTCAGTAGTTTCGATTTTAAAGTAAGTTACTTTTGCTTGTCTTACTTCCTTAACATACTTTTTATGTGCCTTTCTGTAAACTTCCAGATCCCTACTTACTTTCAAGTCCTGAGTTTTTTTTCTACTGCTTGTTTTTTATCTGCCTTAATTTGGCTAAGAAGGAGGGAAACCCAACTGCATTTCCTTTTAATTTTCCTTGTTTTTATTGACAGATGTTTATTATACTTTGTCTTTCGTTCATCCACAAATAATATCTTGGTGGTATCCAGATCTGGAATTACAGTAGTTTTAATCTATTACATTGTATACTGTAGGTATTCTCCAGGTCTTTGACAAATTTTCCCCCAAATCAAATTTTTTGAAGGACCTATAGCCAACATGTTTAGGAGGACCAATGGGCTTCTTGCTTTCCCTGCTACAATGTATTAAGTTATGGTCACCGAAAAGATATGCCAAAACTCCTTCAGCTCTATAATTATGGGGGTCATTTGCAAGTATTAAATCAAGTACAGTGGTTCAGTGAACTTTCTAATTTTTATATGTATGTACTCTGTAATGAACTGTTTTAACCCTAACTAAATTGCCACATTTTGTAAATGATGCAATTTCTCAGGGGACTGCCAGTCCCTAATTCAAGGGATATTGCAGTTTCCACAAAGACTGCCAAGCTGGTTATCCAGCATGAGCTTCTAGCCAGATGCTGATGTAATACATAGAATGACTAAATCATCTTGCTACTCTGGTACAGTATATGTTAATTTCCCGATGATACATTAATAACCTGCATGATTGTATGTTTCATATTTCATAGATATAATGCTTTGTAAGTTATTATTGTATGTTAAGTATTGTAATCATGTACTGTGTTGATTGCTATTTTTAAAATGTTGTAATCCATTGCATGTCTGCCTTATAAACAGGGCTATGCCCTGATGGTATTTCAGCCTATTTAAAATTAAAGGCCCACATTTTTACAGGCTGGGGTGATGCACAGCACATCTAGATGCACCTCCCAAATAAATGGGCTGGTGCAATAAAATGTTATATTCAAACAAGATGCACAGTCATGCATCCCGTCTGAATATAGCATTGCTTGTGGGCGGCTCAAATGGGGTCTGCTGACAATGCACCATAACATCATCCTGTATGGCCTAAATACCTGGAATGGGAATGCATGATGCAACTGCAGATACGCCAGGCCCAAATTCTAGATATTCAACCAGGAAAATGCAAATAAGGCCATTGGGCGTGCAAGGTGCAAATGGGCCATTTGCATGTCATTATGGCCTGATTTGCATGCCATCTACAAGGATGCACCTGATGGCCTGCCCCCCCACTTAGTCCAGTGTAAAGCATACCCCAGCCTTGTTCGTCCCGATCCACGTTCAAAATATTAATAAAGTAATCCCCACCCCTCATTTCCGTAGTGTAGTGTCCCCCTCCTGTCCTGATCCCCATACAAAATAAAAATGATTTCATCCCCTGCCCATTTTTCCATAGTGTAGTGTCCCCTTCCCATCCCAATCTCCATTCAAAATAAAAAGTATTTCATCCTCTGCCTCTTTTCCATAGTGTAGTGTCCCCCCTCCCTGTCCTGATCCCTGTACGTAATAAAAATGATTTCATGCTCTGCCCACTTTTCCATAGTGTAGTGTCCCCCCTCCCTGTCCTGATCCCTGTACGTAATAAAAATGATTTCATACTCTGCCCACTTTTCCATAGTGTAGTGGCCCCCCACTCGCCTACTCAGACACCCACATCCCACACCACTGCCCCGTCCCAGCATGGTCAGTCAGCCGGCAAGCAGCTCAGCCCTCTGCACACCTCCACAGCTGCCCAACTGAACTGTCAATGAATGACAGCTTACTGTATGCACAATAGGCCCACTGGTTGACACTGTCAAGCAATGGGCTTGCAGTGTGTACTATAAGTTGTCATTCACAACAGCTGTGAATGATAACTTACAGTACACACTGCAAGCCCATTGGTCGACAGTGTCAACCAGTGGCCTTGTCGTGCATACAGTAAGCTGTCATACATTGACAGTTCAGTTGGAGGGCAGCCGTGGAGGTGTGCAGAGGGCTGTGCTGCTCATTGGCTGACTGGCCGACTGGCCATGCTGTGATGGGGAGAGGGGTGGGATGTGGGTGCCTGAGCAGGTGGGGGCCACTACACTATGGAAAATTGGGCAGGGGATGAAATAATTTTGAATCTTGAAATAGGGATCAGGATGGGGAGGGGGGACACTACACTATGGAAAAGGGGCAGGGGCTTAAATCCTTTTTATTTTGAATGGGGATCAGGACAGGGAGGGGGACACTACACTGTGGAAAAGTGAGCAGGGAATGAAATAGTTTTTATTTCAAATGGGAATCGGGATAGGGTGGGGGACACTTCACAATGGAAAAGAGGGTTGGGGATGACTTGATTTATATGTTGAACAGGGATCAGGTGGGAGAGGGGTCCCTACGCTATGGACAGGGGAGCACAGGTACAGCTATGAGGAATGGGATTCGGGGATGGGAGTGGGTGCCACTAGACTGCCATGGACTGGGGAAATGTACTGTTATGGTTTCCACTGTGATTGGGGTTTTGGGATGAGGGGGCTCGCCACCGGGCTGCAGAGGCTGGTGGCTGCTGTGCTGTTGTGTGCAGTACAGCAGCCCCCTTGTGGGTGGCTATGGGTTAGACATGTTTCTAACGTGCCTAACTTTGTGCAGCACATCTCCGAGATGTGCGGGCGGATGCACTGCACATCTCATCTGAATATAGGGATGTGCTGCATATTCATGGGCATGCCCCTGGAGATCAGTCGCCAGACAATATGGCTGCACTTGGGCACAGTCACAACGCATCTCCACCCTTTGAATGTCACACTGCGGTGCATCTCCTCTGAAAATGTCCCCCATAGTCTTTTACATCTACAATCGTACTACTGAAATGATGCTGTACTGCAACTGACAGTAATAAAAAGAAGAGCCAGAAATACTGAAAATGCGTCTATACCATGGCTGTTTGGAAAATTAATTTGAGTAGGGACTGTTTTTGTGAACATGATGCCCTTAACACATTTGCCATCATGTCATGTTTGTTTGGTGATTGCAGGCATCAGTAGGCATTGTTCAAAAATATTGAGAGTGTGACTTTGTATAGACTGTTTCAGCAGAATCAGAATACAGTGCATTCTTTTTTTATTACTGGATCTTATGCTAATATTTTCTTTTTAATATTTTACAGTTGTGTTAGTAAATGTGACAAATAACTCCAGAAAATGGAATATGGCACCCTCAAAATCCATGACTGCCAGGATTTAATG
This sequence comes from Neoceratodus forsteri, assembly GCA_016271365.2. Taxonomy (NCBI): domain Eukaryota; kingdom Metazoa; phylum Chordata; order Ceratodontiformes; family Ceratodontidae; genus Neoceratodus; species Neoceratodus forsteri. The sequence goes on along the minus strand of CM057450.1, from coordinate 1,178,032,287 downwards.
CTGATGATTGAAATTTATTTTGATCTTTACCCAGTCTTTATTACTATTTGTATACACAACAGACCTTACTAATACAGAGATGCACCATTAGATGGAATTACCATCTGTTCACAGTGAAATACGATCTGTCTTATGTTTGGGTGTTAAAAATTTAAATATTTTCAGTCACACAAAATTATCTGTATGTCACCTGCCAGCCTTGTTGTTTTGCCTTAAATAATATTGTCGCTCACACACGCTGTGCATTAGCAAGGATATCTGTGTTTAGGGGGGTACCTTATCTCAGTGCCAATGTCTTTTTTTAGTTAATGAAACATCAGCACTGGCTGTATAGACCATCTGTCTGTGTGGATCCTTTTACTGAGTTCTTTTGGTGTCCTCTATTATATAGTTACAACAATGACTTTTTAATATTGCTGCTTGATTCCTTGTGTGACATACAATTTACATTATGCAGCAAAAATATTAAAAGCCATATACAGTAATTTATGAATCTGAGACTTCTAATGTACCATGGTGTCCATGGTATTTTGCAAAATGAGGCTTTTAAAAGCCTAAGGCTGGGGGGGGGGGGAAGAAGCATTTTAAAAAAGATAAATGACTCTTGTGAAGTGCTAGTCAATGTCACAGGCTTGATCTTGACAAAACAGCTGTCACAATGACATCTTTAAGAGACACAGAATATCTGATTAGAATTCTGTTTTCATATTTAAATAGTCTAAATAAGTACACTATATTCCTTTAGTAACTGGTGGAGAGTACAACTACTTTAAAATGAACAATTCCAGAATGGTCTGCTAAAGGTACAATACATTCTAAAGCACCCAGGCTTCACCAGAAAATGTTACATTGTAAAGGGATGTGTCTGTAATGCATATATCACAGTTGCAATAAATTTTGTCATGTCAGTGTTTAATGTGTGTATACAGTGCATTAACTGTAGCTGTAGTACATTTATTTGCACTGTGGGAGACTAAAAGAAATTATTCAGAAATCAGTACTTTTCTGTCACAGAGGAAAGTGTTATAATGCATTTAAGTAGTTAATTACATATGTCTCTTAAAAAATTGCTTTAAGTTTAGGTAGCTCAGATGCCATGTTGTTTCTAATACTAACTGCTGTTTGTTACCAGTAACTTCAGATGGAAAGTGCCTGTTTTCCACAGTATTGTAAATTGTGTTTTTTCTGGTACTTACTTGTGAAGTTTGCATATTGTACCCTTCTTAGCCATTGTACTGTATACTGGGAATTCTACAATAGTATTTGTTCTATCCTTAAAATTTAAACATTTTAATGTGAGAATGTTTTGAATATATTTTGCTTCATGAACTCCTTGCTGTGCCATAAAATGTATTCCTCCACCATCCCTGACCCTTGTATGTAATTATGCCCTTTTGTTGTTGTCTTCAGTATGCGTTACACTTTGTATTCTGGGGCCTCTTCCTTCTGTTAAGTGTCTGTGTGTTTTGTGTGTGTGTGCTGTTTTGGTGCCTCATTTTTCTGCATCCGCAAAAGGCATCTGTCTTGTGTCCAGAAAATTGACAAGTGGTAACACAGTGAAATGAGATTGTTTCAGCACATACAAAGTCCCCCAGAATTTATGGCGCACTCAGTCATATGCGCAACAGTGGCACAGAGTCCCCAGATTTTTTCTGCAGGCCCAGAATGCAGCCTCCATGTGTCCAGAGAATTGACAAGTGGTTACACAGTGAAATGAGACTGTTTCAGCACATACAAAGTCCCCCAGAATTTATGGCACACTCAGTCATGCACACAACAGTGGCACAGAGTCCCCAGATTTTTTCTGCAGGCCCAGAATGCATAATCCTTGTGTGCAGAGAAGTGAAAAGTGATCATCTCAACTGGATTGAAAGGTGCCCTCTGGATGTACAGTAATAGTAGCCTTGGTGAGTAGATATATATATATATATATATATATATATATATATATACACACTGTATATAGATATATGGTTGTGTATTTTGTAGGTGATGATGAGGGGTTGAACTTGATATGGACATGTATTCATGCTATTGTTCTGCATCTCACACAGGTGACTCCGTCTCGAACTGTTGCTGTGCACTGTCCAGTGCTCAATGAGAATTTTTTGCACTTAAATGGAAATGGATAACTCTCAAGCACATGAAGGTAAGTATTTCTTTTTGGGGATCATATTTTCAGTTTTGTCTGTAATGGTTTCTTATTTTTTTATTTCTTCACAGATTTCATCAGCATCCTTCTGGAGTCCGTTCTTAATGATGGTCATGGTCATCGAATGAAACGACTTCTGCGTGTTGCATGTGTGCCCAAGCTCGGGTTGGGGAGGGGTGTGCCTGATCATGTTGACGAACTTCTTTGGATAAGGCCACTTTGACAGAACAACAAAGTATCACAGATTTTCCTAAAAAAAGAAATGAATGACTTCTTAAAAGTTACAGCTTCATTATGTGTCCCTCCCTGGTTCTCAAATCTCAATCCCTATTGTCAACTAAGCTACATTTCAGACTAGAGACACATCTGGTCAAGTACTAAGACAACCTGTTGTTTGCAATATTTGCAGCAGTCTTTACACAGCAATGAAATGAATCGAATAAAATCTTCATACTTACCAGACTGGATTACACATGGGCATTACATCGCTTCATCTCTGTCTGTACGGTATAGCTACAGCACCTTTCCCAACGAGTAATATTAGCGATGCAGCCTGTTTTTGTTCTCCTGTAGAAGAAACAAAATAAGTGTACTGTAAGTGTTTTGCCGCTGCGGCTCTGAAAAGCTACAGAAAACAAAACAGACAACTTAAGGAAGTGAGGCAGCATAACAAATATGAGTGCACGTACTCACTTTATGGTTTAATATTAAGAAGCTGGTGGTGGTAATGGTGATGCAGTGGTAGACTGGTGGTCCATGGTGGGTAGACAGACTCATGGTGGCAGCAGACTTGGATAACATCAGTCCCGGTGGTGGTGGTGGTCCGGGGTGGGCAGACAGACTCATGGTGGCAACAGACTTGGATAACATCAGTCCCGGTGGTGCTGGCCCGGGGTGGGCAGACAGACTCATGGTGGCAGCAGACTTGGATAACATCAGTCCCGGTGGTGGTGGTGGTCCGGGGTGGGCAGACAGACTCATGGTGGCAACAGACTTGGATAACATCAGTCCCGGTGGTGCTGGCCCGGGGTGGGCAGACAGACTCATGGTGGCAGCAGACTTGGATAACATCAGTCCCGGTGGTGGTGGTGGTCCGGGGTGGGCAGACAGACTCATGGTGGCAACAGACTTGGATAACATCAGTCCCGGTGGTGGTGGTGGTCCATGAGGGGCAGACAGACTCATGGTGGTAGCAGACTTGGATAACATCAGTCCCGGTGGTGCTGGCCGGGGTGGGCAGACAGACTCATGGTGGCTGCAGACTTGGATAACATCAGTCCCGGTGGTGGTGGTGGTCCGGGGTGGGCAGACAGACTCATGGTGGCAACAGACTTGGATAACATCAGTCCCGGTGGTGGTGGTGGTCCATGGGGGCAGACAGACTCATGGTGGCTGCAGACTTGGATAACATCAGTCCCGGTGGTGGTGGTGGTCCGGAGTGGGCAGACAGACTCATGGTGGCAGCTCACTTGGATAACATCAGTACCGGTGGTGGTGGTGGTAGGCCATGGGGTGCAGACAGACTCATGGTGGTAGCAGACTTGGATAACATCAGTCCCGGTGGTGCTGGCCCGGGGTGGGCAGACAGACTCATGGTGGCAGCTGACTTGGATAACATTAGTCCCGGTGGTGGTGGTCCGGGGTGGGCAGACAGACTCATGGTGGCAGCAGACTTGGATAACATTAGTCCCGGTGGTGGTGGTTTGGGGTGGGGGGGGCACACTGCCTTTTAAATACTGCAGTTAAAACCTGTCAACATTAACCACATCATCATCCTCATAAAGAAAACTGCCTTCACAGTCATCGATGTCTGAAGTCTGACCACTGGGAAATTCTTTCTCCATTGTGTCATCATCTACGTCAGTGGTGGACTGTTTCAGGCAGCCACTGCCAGTGCCACCAGGATGCTCCATTTCCACATCAGCAAGACCACCATGACTAGGCCAGGGTATGAATACCGAGGTTGCAGTCCGTGCTGGTATGTGCCTCTCATTCATTTTAATGAATGTTAGCAAACTAACATTTGCAGGAGAGAGGTTTGTCCGACGATCCCTGACTATTGCACCTGCTGAGCTGAATACCCTCTCAACACTTACACTGGAGGGTGGGCATGTGAGGTACTTCAGTGCCACTGCAGTCAGCTCTTGCCATTCACTGACCTTTCCACTCCAGTACAAAAGAGGATCTTCACTTATTGTCAGATGCCTGTTTTCAGACAAATATGACTCAACCATTCTCTGTGCCACACTAAGTCTGATTGTTGATGCATCAGCCTGTTCCCCTGAATCATTGATGTCATAAATACCCACTTGGGACAAAGTCTCCCAAAGCAGGTTGAAGCCAGCCACTTTGGATGACAGAGCACCAAGAACTACAGTCCCTTTACCCTTGTATGATATGCTTGCTGGTCCTCCAGCTACATCTTCAGCTGGATTATGCTGCTGAGGTTTACAAACCTTGGCACGTGACTTCTGTGCCCCATGAACCAAGCGAACCAGTTGACCACTGATATTTTTTACCTGTTCAGGCCCTCCCTCCAGTACTGATGCAATTCCACGTTTGTATCATGGATCCAGCATTGTTGCCATGGCAAAGTTGTCACTACGCTGAATGCTCACAAAGTGACGATTCCAGTCGAATACTGTCAGCATGTGTTGCACCAACATACTGCTACCACCGTCTCCGGTAACATCAAGGCTATGCTGTACATTCACCAATGTCTGCCTCAGCAGCTGCAGCAGTGGAATTGATTGGTTAATAGAGGCAGACTTGCCACTCACTGCCTGTGTGGCATGTTCAAAAGGCTGCAAAATTGTTATTACAGAGTCCATGAGGCACCACTGTTCAGTCGTCATAAACATGGTGGCCCCAGAACTGTCACGGCTAGTGTGCATAACAAGATATTCTGTGATGGCTTTGTATTGTTCATACAACCCCTCTGCCATGTATAACATGGAGTTCCATTGGGTGACAACTTACAGCTTCAAGCAGTGCTGAGGCAGGCTGTTTTGTATCTGCAACTGCCGCAGTTGGTCACGGGCCTTTCCAGATTTTGAAAAGTGAGAGAAGATATGTTGTGTGATGGTCAGCATTTCCTTTATGTCAGAGTACTGCAGAAGCTCCTGAACCACAAGATTTAAACAGTGGGCCATGCATGGAACATGAAAAAAAACACAATTCGTGATGCATTTCACCACATGTGACCCATTGTCACCTGCTATGAACCCAGTTCTCAGGAACAGGGGGTTTAGCCATCTGTCAATTTCAGTCAGTACCATGACCAACATGTTCTCACCAGTGTGTGAACAGGTCACACTGTGCATAGCAATTGTTGCATGCTGGCGAATTCCAGGAAGATTGCTACCATGACAATCCACCTTCCTGCACTGATTATTCACACTACCAGCATCACAAACAACCTCCGGCACCTGCGCCCAGTGTGCAGTTATACACAGATATGAACTCCCTGCTGTTTTGCCACTTGTCCGCATATCCATACTTAAATGGATGAATGGAGAGGAGGAATGTTGAAGGGCATGTCTTACTGAGTCTGAGACAGTGCGGAACAACTCGGGAACAGCAAGGCTAGAAAAGTATGTCCTGGATGGGACTTTCCATTTTGGACAGGCACGGGCAGCAAACCGCCGGAACCCAGAATTCTTCACAAAGGAAAAGGGCAAAAGATCGATTGCCAGCATTTCCACTACAGCAGCATTAAGTTCACGTGACACTGTATGATTGGGGGGGTACTTCAGCTTATGTGCAAAAACACTCTGTAACATGGGCTGACTTAAACGTTTTACAGGATGTGTGTTTTTGGTCACAAATGGTTGTGCTCTGTGATGAATGGCATTGGCAGGGGGTGGAGTGTGGACATTTGATGAAGACGGTTGCACAGGCAATAATGACAAACCCAGAAATAATGTTGTTTTTCCGGATTTGCCAACAGGGGTTGATGTACCACTTGGACTAGACATACTGCATTCACCACCACCACCACCACCACCACAAAAACTGCTACTCTCACCAGCACTGGACAACATTTCAAAGTTATTATGGTCCTCCACCTCATCATGCCTGTAGTAATCCTCTGCTCTTATTACCGCACTACTGCACACGTTTAATTTCCTACTGGGCTTAACAGTCATAGAACAGAATAACATGCTGGCTATGGTTGCTGGGGATATGGGTGAATACCCCAGTCTGGTATTAGCTGCCAGCTTGTGCTGGGTCCACAGAGCCAAGTGCCTATTCTTAAGATGCGTATGCTGTCCTCCTGTCCCAAGATGGCTCCCCTTTTTACCTCGACTCATACGCACATGGCAACCTGGCAGATTGCAACTGAATCATCCTTTGCATCTTGAACAAAAAAATCCCCAACAAGGGACTATGATGCTTTGCTTTTAACATGTCCATGATGATGGGGTTTATTTAAGTCTGTTATTTTAAGCATTGAAGTGGGGGCGACATGATGTTTCTGGCACTGCACACCTGGACTACAACTGACCACCATGACTACCTATCATATTAAGTACTGGGTCATCATCATAATCTACTAAAACCGGTAAATCACAAGTTTTTATAGGGGGGGGATTCCTGCAAATAGCTTCAGAAATTTCAGACACAGCCACTTTTAATTTCTTTTTCTCCGGTTCCCAACTGGTGTCAATTAAATCATCATCATATTCATCAACGTCACTGTCACACACATCCACATCTTCTGCTTGGATGCTAACATGTGGACTGCATGTTGCAACAACAGCAACATCATCATCATCGGCATCATCACATTCATCATCAGCATCTACACCGCTATCGCCTGATATTTTTTCACCACACTGTGAATCACTGTTGCATGGAAAATGAGTGACGTTAAGTGCCACGGAGGATGGAATATCACATTGTATGCTATCGTTGACATGATCATCAGAATCAGGTTCAGTTAATGGGATGTTACTGGGAAGTATGACATCATCTATGCTGTCACTTACTTGCACTGCTTCACACTGAATATGTTTGGATACGGTACACTGGTCGGAATTAGAACTTGATGCAACAATGCTAATACTACCTCCACCACCACCACCACTAACACCAGTAACACTAACACCACTGGCTGGGAAAACATCATCTCCCCCAACTATCAGTGAAGCTACTGATTGGGCTGTAAAAAACATTGCAGGAGAAATACCTTACCTCACATCACCAATGCACTTCTCCATCCGCGTACTAATACTAAGCCCACAGACCCTCTTACTGCCAACATTGCCATGGCCAGAAATAGGTTTACTTGCATGTCTCTTTGCAGGCATTTTGGGGCATCAACCACAAATATTATTACCAAATTCAGATTTTGATACGTTCACTTTCTGACTGGAGGGTCGCTACTCACTACTATCGCTAGCTGGATGTGAAGCAAAATAAACAACTGTGGCTTCAGCAACAGATAAGGGGACTACTGTGTTGTGACACTGTCACGGAATTAAAACAACTTTAGTAACCAGTGGTGCTGACGGGGTCACAAAAACAATCCGGTCTGGTAAAAAATACATTTTCAACATGGTGGGGCACTGAATACAGACAGTGCTGATTTTTACGGCACTACAAGCAGCAACACTAAGAACAGAGAACACGATCGCAGTGCAAAATCAGGCAGCTGCAGTGGAAAGCAGGTTCACACTGCTGCGCTTAGTTGCACTTATACTGAACTGTGTCACAAATTTTAAAAGGTGTATTATATTTTATGCACACAACACTGCACACACAACACAGAACACTTTGTGTACAATGTTGAATGAGGAATGCGATGCAAATGCAAAAGTTCAGTGTACTCAGTGCCACGTAATGTAAATTTGTAATTTAAACAACCGGACCTTGTGAAACGCTGCACCACATTCACACAACAAGCAACAAGAAAATGTGTACTATCACTGACAATTTTACTATGTGTACAGTAACACAGTCAGCTATAGAACAAAAATATTGCCAAAACACAAAGAAATCACTAGTTCTCCAACTTAAATCTACCTACACACAGATACACCCCTCCTCCGCACAGCACACTTCACTGTCTTTCACCACACACACTCAATGTTGTAAATTTACATTTAAAATCCACACACAAACAGAAACGCTCGATGATGTGAGCACATGAGGGTTTCCTACAATCGATGAACTACAGTTGGATCCCCCCCCAAAAAAGCAAAAATGCTTTTTGAACAGCTTTTAAAAGATTCCTACAGACAGCTATCAGAGCACACTGTCTCCTACTCCTTCCTACTCATACTACCTCAAACTGAGGCTGTGCAGATCAATATAGAGCCCATGTGACCTGAACTCCCATGAATCACTGCAAAATCCTCCTTTGGAGCTCAAAAACAAGGCGAAGTGAGGTGAAGTAAACTGCCACCAATGTACTTCACCTTAAAAATTAAAAGAGAAGTGACCAGTGGAGGCGAAGTAACTCGAAGTCGCTGTTTTCAATTCACTTTGCGTTCCTCATTATAACGCGAAGTACTCGGTTTCGCATTGCGGAGCACTCCGCGAATCCGCCTTTGCTCCTCGAATCACTTCACAGAGCGGATTGAGCCCACTACGCCCACCATTAATTAGGATGCATTTTATTCCCACCCTGTTAATTAACTAATCATTCTATTAAATCTATAAAGTTTCAAACCTTGTGTCTTATTTTGAAACCATTCTAAGACATGTTGAAACCTGTGTAATTGCATTATATACTCAGTCTACATTATGCCCTGTACTCAATGTACCTGGATTGCTCTTGTAAATAGGAACTGTATTCTCCAGTGAGTTTACCTGTTAAACACATAAATAAATTAACATGTTTTACAATGTTGCACCTGAACTGCTTCATTACTCAATGGATATACTGTATGGATCAACAGAGCCACTGGTGTTATATTTGCTTTATTGGCCAATTTGATGTACTACCATAAAGTCCATTTATAGTAAAGAAAAAAAGTTTCTTACAACTGAAAAATTTCCTCACTGAAAACAGCAAAGAGCAAACACATTAGAGGCAAAGTGACAAAACTGGTTTTGCTTTGACACTTGCTGTTAGGGTCAAAGAAAAAAATCTTGCAATGCTGATGATTGTAAAAAGGTCACAAATAAATGACTTTCACCTTGCAGCTAATGCATCATTCTTTTGTCATGCAGCTCCTGCAGAACTAGATACTCCTTGGGTTGAAGGAGTGAACAGCACAGCAACGAAGGTAACCTGGAGTCAGCCTAGAGAATTGAATGGACCGCTTCCACTCTACCAGCTAGAACGAATGGATTCCTCTCTAACCAGCCCTGATATCCCAGTCATAAAAGGAATTAGGTTTCCTGGGAATGGCTACTATAAGTTCTCTAATTCCACACTTCCTGTCAATACATACTTTACAGGTAAAATTTATCATGCTAAGTTATATTGCATTATATCTTAGTTTGGATGTGAATATTACATCAGGTGACTAAAAACTGTTTTGTAGCTGAAATGAGTTATATGTAATCGGATGTAACATTTTTATTTTTTTTATTAATTTTACCAGGTAGCAGACTGATTTAACAACCCATTTTCATCCATGCCTGAAAAAAAAAAAACACTATAGTTCGTATATCACACATTTTCTGGTTACAACCTTTTATTAGACGTGCATAGCTGCTGGCTTACGCAATACTTAGAAAGGAATGTGTGGGCCTGAAAAGGGGATGACTGGGTCTGCTAACTTTTGAGTTCCTCCATAGCTCAGGGGTTAGAGCATAGCACAGAATGCTGGGGGCCTGGGTTCAAATCCCAGTCGAGAGCATACATTTTCCTTTCACATTTCCTTCTACCTTTTATTAGACTAACGGTTACTGTACAGTATACGTCTCATAAAAGGTACAGTACTACCCTTAAAACATGCACTGGATTTTGAAACTGTGCAGAATACAGAATTCCATTGGATGAATCAGGTGAAATGGTAATTCCTCTTCAGAAATGCTTTTCAAGATTTTTAAGAAAATGTTGTGTAATTCTGAAAGTGTATTATATGCTTGTTATTTAAACTGTGGATTTGTTTTCTGCATACATTTTTATAATGGAAGACTAGTTCAGGGGCCAGATATTCAAAAATGGGCAAAGCAGAGTGCAAAAGTTTGCATTATGTTTGTCCATTGCCCAGGACCCTGAGGATACTATATTGAGTCGGATAGCACACTGGCACTATCCGTCTGAATATAGGTACATATTAATGCTGCGCTAAACTGAGTAGTGCTTCTTAAATATGGATCCTGTCCATGTAGGGACCAGTGCCCCCAGACACGATAACACCAGTAGCTCCCAGCATGATATTCAGATGTTCCCATGCAAATGAGTCTATTGGGCATGCAAGGTGCTAAGGGGCCTTTTGCATGCCCATTATGGGCACATTTATGTGGGAAGCAGTGGCAGGTTTGCACCCCTGCATCTGGCTCTGACCCACCCCCTTGCCCTGGCCCATAAAATAAACATATTCCCTGGTTTCTAGTGGCACCCTTCACCCTCAGGCCACTTTCCTGTTCCATGAAGAGAATGTCCCTGGTATGCAGTGGACCCACCATCCCCTGACCACCATTATATAAAATTAATGCCTGGCATCGAGAGGCCCCCCCACACTCCAATCTCCATCCTGTTACATGAAATGAATGTCCCTGGTGTTTAGTGGCCCCCACACCCTCCGATCGCCAGCTGTGGTATACTAATAGATATCCCTGATGCCCAGTGGTCCCCCTTACCCTCCAGTTGCCAGCCCTGGTATACTAATACATATCCCTGGTGTCCAGTGGTCTGTCTAGCTTCTGATCATGACTCCAGTATACTAATAGATATCCCTATTGCCCAGTGGTGCCCCCCACCCTCTGATTGCTGGCCCTGTATGATATCTTATATTCCCTGGTGTCTACTGGCACCCCTCCCCAATCCTCATGCCTGTACCAACATAATCTTTCCCTGGCATCTAAAGGCCCCCCACATCACAGGCACTGACCAACCCACCCTGACACCCCCTTACCTAAAGCATTGGCAGCCATGAGCTCATACAGTGACCAGCACAGCCCTCTTCTCACTACCTTTGGACACCAGGGATGTCTATTAGTATAGAAAGGGCCAATGACTAGAGGGTGGTGGGAACCACTAGATGCCAGTGACATTCATTTCATGTACCTTTGCAGTGATCAGTGGGTGATGGGGACAACTGGATGCCAAGGACATTCATTTCATGTAAACAGGACAGGGATTGGATGGTGGGGGGACCACTGGACACAAGGGACATTCTTTCTATGGAAAGAGATGGCAATTGGAGGGTTGGGAGGAACCACTAGCTGCTAGGGACATTTTTTTCATGGAATGGGTCTGCAGTTGGTGGGTGGGGAACCAGTAGGCACCAGGGAACAGGTATGCTTCCCCAACCACCAATGTGGTTTTTGGCTGCAGCGCCTCCGCTGGCCACGAGGGTTGCCCATAGTAGGTCAGCTTCTTCTTAGCAGTAATAGTGCAGTGCAAGGTGGCCTGTGCTGTTCCCATTGTGCAGCACTAATGTGCTGAATATTGTGCTGCACTGGGATTCATGTCTCCAACCCTTCCTTTGCCTGCTGCATACATTACTTTTTTTTTTTTGCACACGCTAACCCTTTTAGCATGTGCCACAGCCCCCTTTTAATATTGTGCACAGGCGCAAACCCAGAGCAACCAGGGAACAATCACTTTGCCTACTGGGCAAGGTTTTGAATATCTGGCCCCAGCAGTTTGCGTTGAGTCAGTGCAAATTGGGCAATTTGGCAACGGTCTCTAAACAGGCAGCTGACCATAAAAACACCACATGGACCCCCAGGTAAGTGTCTATGGGATATCAGAAAGCAAGGGGATACATTTACTGTATGATGAAATTCTCCCACGTACATCAAAAGAATTCACATATAATGACTACATAAATGTGATCTGTGGAAAACAACCCTGAACTACGGTATTTGGGAGCAAACAAGGAATATCAAAATTCTGTTGCTGAATTCTGCCATTCTGCTTCAGATGGAATTCTGAGGAATTTAGAAATAAAATATTCTGAAATTTCATGAAATTTCATCAGAATTTGAAAATTCCTCACAGCATTACTAGATTTTCCTGAGACTAACACGGCATAACAAACAGAATAATTGATAGGGAACTATGTATTACAGCATTATAATATCATCAAGAGGTTCTGATGACATGAGAAATTCAAGAATAAGGCTAGAGAGGTTCTAACATTTCACTGGAACCTCAAGAAGATATGCATTTAGGCAAGCGGAATATAGTTACCTATTTGATATTTTTTGTAATACTGTATATGGATCAGCGATTTCTTTACTTATTAAGAGAAATACCCTTACTTAGTAGGAAGATTTTGTATGCCCAATCACAGTCCATTCCTAATTTGTATCCTTGTTACTTCAGACTTGCCAATGGCAAACAAAATTTTAGTTTTGTTTTTGTTCAGATTATTTCCACGTGTTTTTTTTTTTGGGGGGGGGGTCCATTAATTTCCCAGTTTTCCTGAACCTGAACAATACTGTCACCACAGCTCAGTCTATTCCATGTTCGCTAACATTTTTATATCCCACATGCTCACACATCATGTTGCTGAATAATCAAAGACACTCAGAATAAAAACCAGCTGAATAGAATTATTTATTTATTTATTTTTTACTAAAGTCTGTGCCGTAATGGCTAAACTGAAAAAATATACTGCAAAACTGATTTTGGTTGTTCCCGGCTGGTTCTAAATGAGGCATGAGGTATGTTTGAATGTTTGCTCTCATAATACTATCACTGTGACATCAGAATAATGATATCAGGTGGGCCCAGTGGCATGGAGGGCTAAGGTGTTAAATGCCTTACTTCCTGACAAGCCGCTGACTCATGTTTGGGAACGAGCACAGGTTGCCACAGGTTGTCAGGGTGGGAGACAATCGACTGTCCAGGGGACTGCTTTCCTCTTCCAGGAGGGGTGGCCAGTTGTCTCAGCTCATGACTGCCACCTGGTGAAGGCCAGGTGGTTGTGCAGGCAGAAGCACTTGAATGGGTGGACCATGGATCTGCATGATATGCATGTACTGCCATGATGCTGCAGTGGGGCAGAAAGAAAAAAATGGAAAACAGGATCCAAGGGCTGCATGATACCCCTGTGCATCTCTGTCAGACCCGCACCACCACCCAGATGCCTGGAGTTCATGGATATAACCTCCCTCTGGCTCCTCAATGGGGTAGGAATCTGTGGAAGAGGTACTCCAGATCAGCCTAGGGCAGGGGGTGCCAGCCAAGAGAAGGTGGGATCAGGATGTGGAGGGAGCTGCCCATGAAGTAAAAAGCTTTATGGAGTAAAAATAATTATGGTATCAGGTAATGACATCACAATGATAGTAGTGTATCATAGGATTTCTTTTACACCATTTCCTTACAGGAAAAATGGCCCTCCATACTATATATTACATAATGGATAAACTATGTCCTACTGTACATAATAAGGGTGTTAAGCTATCATGGCATTCTGGTGACATTTATAAACCATGAGATAGTTTAACACCATTATTTATGTACAGTAGCACATAGTTTACTTGCTATAATGCATTTCAGAAAATATGCACTCAAAAAGTAACACTGTTTCTTTAAGACAGTGGAACCATAGATTATGTTCTTAAAAAGTTGGCTCAGAAATGGTGAGAGAAGACAGAGAACATAGTTTTGTGTTTTAGAGATATGTTTTTCATTTTAAATAAATCCTCTTTTTTATGTGAATGTTGGTGTTTTTTTGCTTGATTTTATTTTTCATTTGTTTACTTTACTGCACATAAATAGGATCTAACAGAATGGCTGAGGTAAAACAAATTACCCCAAAATATTTGAAGCTTTGGCTATGTCAAGATTAGTACCTTTTAGGGGATTTATAATTCTATATCGTAATTATAAGACTACTGATTTTACAAAAATATTTATCTGACATGAGGAAGAAAGGGAAGAGTAGTTGTGGTTGGAAAGCAGAGGCAGGGTAATCATATCAGATGACCTTAAGGTTAGCAAGCAATGTGAGAAAGCAGTACGAAGGGCTGTGGGGATACTGGGATGTATCAGGAAAGTCATCACCAGCAGAAAACAAGAAGTTGTTATCCCTCTGTACAGGCAGTTGGTGAGACCCTATGTGGAGTACAGCGTCCAGTTCTGGAGACCCCATCTTCGCAAGGACATAGACAGGATGGAGGCAGTCCAGGGGAGGGCAACTAAAATGGTGCAGGGTCTGCAAGAGAAGCCATACGAGGACAGACTAAAGGAGCTTAATATGTATACCCTTGAGGAAAGGGGTTGGGGGGGACTGACTTTGATTTGTCTGTTGGAAGCTAAGAACCTTGCTACACTGCAAAGAACAAACTATAACTCCATTTAGGACCTGGAAACCTGGTAAGGCATAATATTGTTGGTGACTTCTTAAGTAGGGGAGCTATGCTTTCTACAAACAGTTTCATTTTTTTCCTTATTGGCATTAAGCAGAGAATTGCAGGATTCCATTAAATGTGTAGTAATTTTATAACCAGAGGGAGGGAGTGAGATACAACTGAATTTGCTTGTTTGCTGGGGTTGAGACCTAGGATTTGGAAGGATATTTTTGCAACATTTTAAAAGTGTCCTGCTGGCTGAGGAGTGAGTTCATTTTTATCCCTGGACTCAGTAGCATGGTTTCTGTAGGAGCAGTGGTCTAGTAAATTGTGGTGTTAGTTGAATTACTATAAAGGGCAGTACTCACCAGGGTGGTGGAGCAGTTGTGTATTTGATTGTTTCAAACAGTCACCAGTGGCTGTGGACTACCCACCCACCCTTCCTCACACCCCACACCCCCAGGCGTGGCATTTCCTTTATAGCCAAAGTTCTGACATCATTTCCTCAACAGGTCTTGGGGCAGAACTGTCATATTCTTAATAACCCAGCACAGTGCATAAGGAGTAGGTACACACCACAAATAATAATAATAATAATTATAATTATATATATATATATATATATATATATATATATATATATATATAGCACCACAAATAATAATACATATATATATATATATATATACATATATATATTACATATTGTATATTATAAAGGAGAGGGACATGTGGGGAGTGGTGCAATGCACTGGCTGTGGGGCAGCAGTTTTCTGGGAGACATTCTGGAATCTGCGTTGCTGTCCTATTTTCAGGCAACTGTCAGCTCTGAGGGAGGAGGTTGCCCACCTCCAGGCTGAACTAGCAAGGACTAAGGAGGCCTCCCCCACCCAAAGAGCACCACTGCCACAACCACTGCCTCAGAGGTTGCCAAGTATGAAGAGCAGTTGGACCACAGTGGGTTCTGGGAGGGTGCGGGTGGTGGACCAGAGGCGAAGCCCCCTAGTTGTACCTCTACACAAATCATGTGCCATTCTGGCAGAGCAAGGTTCCTCTATGATGGCACCCTCAGTGGAGACCTAGAAGAATGCTGAGGACATCCACAAGGGAGACCCACAAAAGGGTGGCAAGGGACACCACAGGGGAAGGAAACAGCTTCTGATAGGGTACTCAATTGTTAGGGGGGTAAAACTGGGGAAGGGAGAGGAGAAGGAAGTAAGGTGCCTGCCAGGTGCCATGGCTTAGAGGGACATGAAGTGAATCCTCAGGATTGCAGAAGCAGCATCACAGGAGAGGGAACTAGATATCATTGTCCACCTTGGGACAAATGACCTAGCTAGGCATGGGATCAGTGCAGTGCAGAATGACTTTGTGGAGTTGGGGAGGGTCCTCAGATGGGTAGCAAGCACTGTAGCCTTCTCAGAGGTGCTGCCAGTCCATGGCAGGAGTGAAGCTAGGGTACTGCGCACCGTGCAGTTTAATGAATGGTTGCAAAACTGGTGCAGAGCACAGGGCTTTGGCTTCATTGGGGACTGGGGGTCCACCTGGAGAGATAAAGGTCTATACTGGCATGATGGTCTGCATCTGTCCATGAAGGGAACCAAGCTCCTAGGTGACAGGTTAAATGCTTCCTTGGCAAGCTTTTAAACTAGCCAAGGGGGGAGGTGCTGATAAAAGGCAGGAGATTTCAAGCCTCCCCCCACAAAACATGGCGGGTATTAAGGTAAACACTGAGGTACAGAGCTCAACACAGGGGAGGACAGGGGTAAATGGAAAAATAGACAAGGGCAATAAGAGCAAGGATGGGAGAAAAAAGGATAAAGCCAACATTAAATGGAGGGTAATGAGAACTAATGCCTGCAGTCTGGGAAACAAGCTTCCTGAGCTAGTAGCCCTGATGGAAGAGGAACAATTGGATATTGTGGCAGTCACAGAAACATGGTACACAGAGAACCATGACTGGGATGTCAACATACCAGGGTACACAATCTACAGAAGGGACAGGGAAGGTAAAAGAGGAGGTAGAGTAGCTCTATACATAAGGGAAGGGATCAAAGCTACAGAACTAAAAAGTAAAGGGGGAGGACAAGAGGCACGCTGGGTCACCTTGGAGACAGGGAATGGCATCACAATCCGCACAGGGGTTGTATACAGACCCCCGTCTCAAGTGGAGGAAATGGACAAGAAAATGATAGAGGACATTCTCAAAATGGCAAAATTGGGGAGATACTGTTGATGGAGACAGGATTTGCCAGATGTTATCTGGATGACATGTACTGCAGCCACGTCCAAGAGCAGGGTCATTCTCAATGCCCTACAGGGGGCAGGCATTAGACAGCTAGTGTTGGAACCCACTCGGGAGGGAGCAGTACTAGACCTGGTACTCTCAAATGGAGAGAGGATCACAAATTTCGAAGTCAGCAGACATCTGGGAACAAGCAACCACTGCACAGTGTGCTTCACAATGAGCACAACCATGGAGATAAGCCATACAAAAACAAGGATACTGGACTTTAGAAGGGCTGACTTTGGCAAAATGGGTGAATACCTGAAGAATGCACTAGCAAATGGCCAAAAAGGAGGGTGTGGAAGAACAATGGAGAAAAATCAAAACTGCCATCACAGAGGCAACAAGCCTTTGTGTGAAACAAATAAAGAAAAAAAGAGGGTAAAAACACTATGGTTCTCAAAAGAGGTGGCAGGGAAGGTTAAGGAGAAAAGGCTGCATTCAAAAGTACAAGGAATCACAGAAGAGCTACGAGGAACTGTATCAATTAAAGTAGAAAGAAGTGGGAAGGCAGTCAGAATAGCAAATGCCCAAACCGATGAAAAAATAGCCAACTCAGTTAAGAGGGGGAATAAAACCTTTTATAGGTACATTAGGGAGCATAGAAAGGTTAAGGGAGGGATAGTGAAGATTAATAAAGGAGAGGGGAGGTGGGCAGAGGGAGACAGTGAAAAGGCAAAGATACTGAATGAATACTTTTGCTCAGTATTCACAAAAGAAGGTGAGGAGGAGTTACCTAAACCAGACAATAGAAGCACTCTGGGTAGGAGGGGTTGACACCAGTCCATTCACAGAAGAAAAAGTCCTGAAAGAACTCCTAAAACTCAAGGTGGACAAAGCAATGGGGCCTGTTGGGATTCACCCCAGAATCCTAAAAGAACTAAGGGAGGACCTAGTGACACCACTGACCACACTTTTTAACAAATCATGGCAGGATGGGGTGGTACCTGAGGACTGGAGGAGTGCAGATATGATTCTCCTTCACAAAAGTGGGAGCAAGGCAGAAGCAGAAAACTACAGACCTGTAAGTTTGACCTCAGTGGTAGGGAAAATGATGGAATCACTTCTGAAAGAAAGAATTGTTGAGTACCTAGAGGCCAGCAGGGCACAGGACCCAAAGCAGCATGGATTTACAGCAGGAACGTCATGTCAGATGAATCTAATTGATTTCTTTGACTAGGTGACCAAAGGAATAGACCAGGGAGGGGCTGTGGATATGGCCTACCTAGACTAGCAAGGCATTTGACACAGTCCCGCACAAAATATTAATAATCAAGTTAGCCAGCCTGGGAGTGGTAGCCTGAGTAGCAAACTGGCTGCACAACAGGACACAGAAGGTAATAGTGAATGGAACACATTCCAAAGAAAGGGGGGTTACTAGTGGAGTACCTCAGGGCTCAGTACTGGGTCCAGTCCTCTTTATCATCTTTATAGGTGACATTGCAAAGGGTCTGGAGGAAAAGGTATGCCTCTTTGCAGATGACACAAAGATCTGTAACAGAGTTGATGCACAAGAGGGGTAGAAAAGATGAGAAGGGACTTGGCAAGGTTGGAGGAATGGTCAGACATATGGCAACTTAGATTCAATGCAAAGAAGTGCAAAGTAATGCACCTGGGAAACAAAACCCAGGAGAAGAGTACACAATAGCAGGAGGTACTAACAACAACAAACATGGAAAGGGACCTTGGTAGTCATATCAGATGACCTAAAGGTGGGTAAGCAATGTGAAAAGTCGGTAAGGAGAGCCAGGGGATACTGGGATGCATAGGAAGGACATCACAAGTAGAAAAGGAAGTGGTTATCCCTCTATACAGACAGTTGATGAGACCCTTCTGGAGTACTGTGTGCAGTTTTGGAGACCTCATCTACGCAAGGACATAGACAGGATGGAAGCAGTCCAGAGAGGGCAACTAAAATGGTGCCGGTCTGCAGCAGAAACCATATGAAGAGAACTGAGAGAGCTTAATATGTATACTCTTGATGAAAGGAGGGACAGGGGACATGATAGAAAGTTTCAAGTACCTCAAGAGAATCAACAAAGTCCAGGAGGGTAGCATCTTTCATAAAAGAGATGTGTAAGAACAAGGGAGCACAATTTAAAGATAGAGGGAGGATGGCTCGGGGTAATGTGAGGAAATGTTTTTTCATGGAGAGAGTGGTGGATACATGGAACCGCCTTCCTGAGGAGGTCATTGGGTCTAAAACAGTGGGGGAATTCAAACATGCATGGGACAGACATAGGGCAATTATAGTTGGGGGGGGTTGCAGGAAATAGGCTGTTGGTTAACTAGAATCTGCAGCTTATCCAGTAGGTAGAGAAATTGGCAGACTGGGTGGGCCAAGTGGTCCTTGTCTGCTGTCAAAGTCTATGTTTCTATGACATGATAGAAACTTTTAAGTACCTCAGTGGAATCAATAAAGTCCAAGAGGATAGCATCTCTCAGAAAAAAAGATGTGCAAGAACAAGGGGACACAATTTGAATATAGAGGGGGGACGGCTCAGGGGCAATGTGAGGAAGTATTTTTTCACAGAGGATGGGTGACACATGGAACCGCCTTCCTGAGGAGATTGTGGGGTCTAAAACTGCAGGAGAATTCAAGATTGCATGGAACAAGACATAAGGCAATTCTTGGGGGGGGGGGGTAGGAAGAAATGGCTGTTGGTTAACTAGGATCTGCATCTTATCCAGTAGGTAGGGAAACGGGCAGGCTAGGTGAGCCAAGCGGTCCTTATCTGCCATCAAAGTCTATGTTTCTAAGTTTCTTACATTGTGAAGCATTTTGAATGCAGTCCTGGAGTTGAATTAAAAAAAATGTGATAGGTTATAACAAAAAAACACTTGGTTTGAGAATGTACTTGTTTTGTTGAATTAAAACCCCCTAGCTGTGAAAAAGTCATATCAGTTTAACAGTCTGCATTGTGAGGCTCACACTTGAAAGCAAGAGTTTATTCATGTACAAGTTGTACAGAATATAAGGAATAATATATGGGTGACCATACACCACAAGCTTGTGTTTTCATCAAGGGGTTGAGATAACAACAGATGGACCTCTGCCTAGTACGAGTTACTGTGTTCAGGGGATTCCCCTAAGACACATGGAGGATAGGCATTGTGAACTGCTAATGTAGTCGAGAAGGCAGGCTGCGGCCTGCAGAAGTCAAGGTGAGTGAAAATGAAACTGTGTGCCAGGCGGGAGTCAGGAGAAACAGGGACACAGTTGCACTTGATGACAGAATGTGCACAATAACTTTTAGGACCTGCACAGAAACCTTTTGAGAGTCACTTGATCTCCACACAGAATAAGCCCTAACCATGTACTATAGATTTTATTAATTACATTCAATTGTACTTAATAAGACACTAAGTGTTGTATTTTATACAGTTGCGTTCACTCAATATGTGTTATAAATCAACATTGCACATTGTAATACAGACAGGTAACAAGAAGTATAACTTACACACACTGAGTAAGCAATCACCCACAACAGGGCATGTGTTTCTAGAGAATTAATAATATATCCCCAGGGTGAGCTTATTTTATTTTACAATTTTGTTCTGGATAGGAAAGGCATACTGAGCCAAAACGCATTCCCAGGTATGTCCCAGGAACACAAGAAAGATAGGTGATTTTCTTAGAGTCACATAGAATATAAGTGGAGGTTGTAGGAATCAAATCCAGGTATGCTACAGCTTACTGCTCTAACCTCATAGCTATACATTACCCCTCTCATCATTGGAGGACATGAAGTCAATGATTAAAAGACTTTTAGCACACCTAGGAAGGGCATTAACGCTCAAGAAACCTATGCCATAGTGTGGCTTATGGCAAACATTCTTTTTAGTGAAAAAAAGGTTTTATTTTCTTGTAGTTGGGGTTTTCCTAGGTAGAAAATGTATGCTTGGTAAAAACAGCTGAGTGCTTTAATTGAACCTAGGAAGTACATTATTTTGAAGAAACCTATGCCCTAGTGTGGTTTTTGTGTATGTAAAAATGGGGACTTCTTTATTTTAATGGAAAAAGGTGTTACTTTAAAGAAATGCAAAGCCACACATACCCCAATAATACAAAGTATCATGGGAAGTGTGTGCAAATCACCATGGCCATACCTGTCAACCTCTCAGCATTAAAATTCATAGCACTGGCCTTAGAAATTCAGAGCACATTTCCAGAATATATAACATTCTTATTTTAAAGAATAATATTTCTAAGAATAGTGGGCTTCATATGCTTAGTGTTAAGGAATGCTTCTATCAAGCTAGTTCAGTGTTTTGATAGTTTGTGGGTCCAGAAATATCTCCAACATTATGAGGAACATCAGTAAACCTTTGTGGAACAAGGGTAACAGTCGTCAAAGTAAAGCACCCACCACCAAAAGATGGTCCACAACAGTGGTTTTATAGTTATAAAAAAAAATTATTTTACATACATTTACCTGCACCACGCCATCTCAAACATCAGACATCTGGGAGAACTGTTGTTAAACCTGGTGTTAAAACACAGTATCTTTTAAATCGTTGCTTGGATCCCAACTACGCTGTGCAAATTTATCATTTATTTCATTATCCTGAAGAGTGGTGACCCCACCGCCACAAGTAACTATAGACCAATATCTATCCTGCCACCCCTCTCTAAGGCCCTAAAAAAATAGTGTCGGATCAACTAACTGATTACCTATCTAAACACTACCTGCTCTGCCACAAACAACATGGATTCCAGAGGGGCACAGCACCTCAACCATCCTCATTGAACTGATTACATTTATTTTTTTACTGCTAAATTGTTTAACATTTTCTTTTTACAATACTCAAGATCAACATAAGACAAAGAACTGGAAAAGAGTTGCTGGTTACATAGACAACTCGACATCAGAGCAGGGGAGAGAAAACTGTTACCAACTGGCACGTACTTACCCCTATACATGAGGTAACTAACCCTAGGGTGTTGGAGGGACAAAGCTTCCATGCTCCATTAAATAACATTGTGAGTCTCTTTGTGAGTTCGGGTGTTGTCTAGCCTTCTGACACCCTAGGTAAGAGCAAACACAAAGAACCACTATTCGATATACTGTTTAGTACAACTATATACACTTAGGGACAACAGTACGACACGTCATGCTTGCTTAATCACAGATAAGTGGGTCATGATAATCCATAACTATGTTCAGGTACCAGGCAGTAGTCCTAATTATTAGATTTTTAACCCACCCCTGTTTTTGGGGTGATACATCTGCTAAAGGGGGTCCAACACTTTTCATAGGTTTCCAGGGAATTGTTAACCAGATGGGAGAGTTTTCCATAGTGGCTATATGAACTATAGATGTCAGGAGTTCCTGGGTACTAGGAATCTCTGTGGTTCTCCATCTACAGACTAGGAGTCACTTAGCCTGCATAGCCGACAGGGCTAGCCAGCGGTATTCTAGATCTCGAAGGTGGGGGGCTTCTGATTTCATACCAGGAGAAGGAGAGGGAGGGACCAGGGAATATGTTTCTGTAGTACTTTAGCCCCTATCTCACAGATATGATCCCGTGTCCGTTATATTAAGGGGCAGGACCATAGGATATGGAGCAAGTCTCCAGGTTGGGAGTTACACCTCCAACATAAATTGGAGCTCAGCACCCCTGTCTTGTGTAATACCACCAGTGTACGGTACCATGAGTGGAGGATCTTATTTTGTATTAATCTACTCTTTGTATCTGTGAAGTATTTTTGGGCCCCTTTCCAGCATTCTTTCCACTGTAGGTCTGTAAACTCAAGATGCAGGGCCACCTCCCATTTCTGCTTGGATTTCTCAGTTTGACTGGGTATAGTGTCCCAAAGGGCGGCATATATGGAACTGTCCAGTCCCCTCTCTTTCTTTAACCAGGAGGGTATAATCTGGACATCTCCTTTTGCTATGTGGGATATATACTTCTGGGTTACAATACGCAATTGCAGGTATCTCCAGAAATCTGAGGAAGTGAGTGATCATCGGGCTTGCATGTTTGCAAAAGCATCTATCGCCATAGAGGATGGGGCCAGTATATCTTTTAACATGGTGATGCCCCTGTCTGCTCACCCCTTCCAATGCAATGCTTTTTTTGTCAATACACAGTTTATCATTTCCCCACAGCGGGGTAATTTTAACTGGTGCAAGGGTCATTTTCAGCTTTCTCCATAGATTGGCCCAGCATTGCAGGGAGGCTCCTATAGATTTGAGGCTTGCAGGTGGGGTGTTGTAGACCAGAAGTGAAAGGTAGGTCTTCTGACTGATAGCCAGCTCTATATCTACCCATAGAGGTTGGGGAGTAGTACCTATGCCCAGCCAGTGCAGGGACTGTGCCTTATGAAAGACCCATTTGTAGCCTTCAAACCATGGAAGGCACCACCCTCCTATGCTCCAGTATGCTCTAGGTTTATTCCTGCTGTACCTGGGGGGTGTTCCATCCCATAAAAATCTACCAATGGCCTTATCTAGCTTCTGGGTCCAGCTCTGGGGAAGGGAAAGGGGAATATGTGCCAAGAGATAAAAATGTTTGGGCACCAGGATCATTTTAATCGCAGCTATCTTGCCTGCTAGGGTTAAATGGAGTTTGGTCCATCTGGACATATCCTCTTTCATGTCCAGTAGGAGGGGATGGAGATTGTAATCCCATAGTTTAGAAAAAGCAGTGATAAAGCAAATGCCAAGATATGTAATACTATCCCCTGCCCATTTCAGACCAGTATTATCCAGTACTGATGGTATGCATCTGGGATTTAGGGGCAGTACTTCAGTCTTGGTGGGGTTAAGATGGAGGCCTGACAGTCCACTGAAATAGTGGAGGGTGTTAAGTAGTGAAGGTAGCGCCTTGGGTACCTCTGCTAAAAGGACCAGAAGGTCATCTGCGTATAGAAGGATGGTATATTCCTTGCTGCCTACTGAGATCCCTTGGATATTCTCATTGGCTCTGAGGGTGACAGCCAGGGCAAACAGCAGGGGAGGTAAAGGACAGCTCTGCCTGGTGCCATGGGCTAGCTCAAATGGGGGGCATAAGGTAGAGTTAGTCAGTAATCGGGCTGAGGGAGAACTATATATAGCTGCTACCCATGACCAGAAGCGAGGACCAATTCCCAGTTTCTCCAAGATGACATGGAGATAGTCCCATTCCAGGGAATTGAAATCCTTTTCAAAATCTATTGCTACCGCAGCTGCTGGGGTCGGAAGATGGGAGGCAACCTAGGCCAGATTAATCAGGGTCCTGATATGATCGGCACTATGTCTGCCCGAGACAAAGCCTACTTGGGAGGGATGTATCAGCTGCGGCAATAATGGTCCTAATCTTAGGGCCATGGCTTTTGTGAATACTTTACTGTCCACATTAAGGAGAGAGATTGGGTGGTAGCTACCCAGAGAAGTAGGATCTTTCTCTTTCTTTGGCAGCTCTGTAATCACTGCCTCTCTCAGAGTGGGGGGGGAGGGCAGAGTCCCCTGCTCTTCTGCTTCGAGATAAGTTTGTTGTAGGATGGGGGCAATAATGTCAGTCAGGGCTTGCCAAAATTCCACCGAATAACCATCTCCACCTGGGGCCTTTCCTGTTTTAAGGGAGAGTAGGGCCTTCCTCACTTCATCTATAGTAAGCGGGGTATCTAGTTGTTCAGCCTGTTGTGTAGTTATAGTAGGAAGATGTAGTGAGTGAAGGAAGGAGTGAATCATTTGGGGGTCAGCATCTCTGGAGGAGGCATACAAAGAGGTGTAATATGCTGCCATAACTGCATTCAGTTTGGTGTTTTTAGTACGTATTACCCCGAGGTGTCTCTCAGCCTGGCTATATGTCACTCCATTTGCTGCTTCCACAGCCTGTAGGCTAGCACTTCCCTCCTTTCTCACTCCTTTTCCAATATTTATGTTTCAGTCTCAAGACAGAGAGCTCTGCTTGCCATGATAGGAGGGAGTTTATCTCCTTCTGGAGACCTAGTATCTTCCATCTGAGGGAGTCACGTAGGGCTTTCCTTCTCTGCTCCTTGTGTTGCTGCTTCGCTGCTTTAAGCTCATCTTCTAGTTCCTTCAATTTTTGCTCCCTGCATCTCCTCCTGGCCCCTGCATAGGCAATGATCTTACCCCTCATGGTAGCTTTGAATGCCTCCCATCTGACCCCTGCTGTAGTGTCCTGGGCTGGGTTTTCCTGAAAAAACAGTTGTGCCTCAGCTTTGGCCCAGACAAGGAAGTCCTCGTCCTTGATTAACAGGGGGTCTAACCTCCAAGAGGTAGAGGTGGGGGTAGGAGGGCCCCATAAAATATTCAATCGAACTGGGGCATGATCAGAAATTATTTTGGGTAGAATGCTGGAGGCTATGGCTGCCTGTGTGATCAGAGGGGAAGTTAACATAAAATCAATATGGCTATAAGAGCCATGTACAGGAGATTAGTTCACGTTAGTTCAAGTTTATTGCAGTAAGACTACTCTGAGCAAGCTCATTCACAAGGAGGTCCTGGAACATTTACACAGACATGTGGACATTACATACAGGGTATCATTGACTATAACTATACAAAGTGCATACAAAGTTCACAACAGGCAATTCATGAAAGTCTTTTTTTTGTTGTTCTGCTAGTACAAGGCCAAAATTGTACACATAAATCAGATAAGTGCTCTAAAAAGCAATATCAAAATGCAATAAAAAAATGGTTAGTGTGCAGGGAAGGAAGAACAAGGATAAGTAGGCAGGTAGGGTTAAAGATTAAAGCAAGAAGGGATGGCTAAGGATTAGGAAAGTAAAGAGAAGAAAGGTGTGGGTGGGAGGTCTAGAAGAAATGGTCAGTTGGGACAAATTAAGGGGGTCAAAACCTTTAGCACTTTAACCTTAAACTGGGTATATGGTTGCTGCCCTGGGTTAGATGGAACAAAGGCAGTCGGTACACGTGTAGCAATCATAAAGGTGAAGGGGGAGGCTTAGTGGCAGCTACAGATATCTTTTATTTTAGATGAAGCTAGTGTTTTGTAGAGATTAATTGAGACAATGCTGGTTAGTTTCAGGACAGCTTGGAGTTGGTTCCATAAAGTTGGAATGGCAAATGAAATAACTCATTGTTCAAAGGTGGTACGAGTTCTTGGGACATCAAGCAGGATGCAGTTTGATTTCCTGAGAGAGTACGCACTGCAGGAGATGCAGATAACAGACGTTATGTAACTCAGCAATTTGTGAAGGAGTATCTTAAGGGTCCAGATCCCAGCATGGAGCAAGCATCTAGTGGCAAGTGAGGTCCATCCAACGGCTGTGTACAAATCACAGTGGTGAGTTCTGTAAGGGAAACTGGTGGTGAACCTTATAGCACGGCGGTAGAGAATGTAAAGCTTACTTAGGCTTGAAATTGCAGAGGAGGCATAGATGAAATCTCCATAATCAAGTAGGGGAAGAAATGTGGCCAGAACAAGCCTGGTCTGGGTCACAAGAGGGAAGAGAGACCTATTTCTAAAGAAGAACCCGAACTGTGCTTTTAGCCTCCTGGATAAGTCCTCAATATGGTCGTTAAAAGTAAGCTTTATTGTCTATCCAAAAGCCAAGACATTTAAATTTTGGAACGACTTCCAGGGGTTTGTCCAGTGAGGTAATAATAAAGTCCTTTGGCAACAAAGGGTGTGTGCCAATAGAAGTACTACATGTAAAGATCATAGCCTTGGTTTTCTTGGCATTTAAGAGAAGCTTAGTTTTAACAAGATTAATTTCAAGCTGTGCAAAGTCAACTTGCAAAACGTCTCTAACTTCCGTTAGAGTTGTGCCAGAGGTATATAATACAGTGTCATCTGCGAAGTGGAGGCTGGAGTTCATTATATGGGATCAAGATCATTGATGTTGTTGGAGGGCCGGCTGGGGGGAGAAGGATGGACTGTCCGATGGGCAGCTCTCCTTCCCTGGGGGGAGGGTGGGGACAACACTCGGAGCACGGAGGACCCCTGGTGGAGGCCAGGAGACCTCGCGCTGCTGACGTTCAACGGGGGGGGAGGAGGCGGGGCAGACACTGGCATCATTGCACGTCCCCGCCTCCTCTGGGGGAAAGAAACCAGGAAAAAGAATGGTGGGCTGGGCCAACAAGAGAATGAAGCCCTCCCCGGAGGTCCTCGATTCACCACCGTTGCTGTGGGACCCCAACTAGTCATAGTTCCGTGGCCATGAAGGTGGCCAAGGCCCCGCCCTCTGGGGGTCAAGCCGGGGGTGACCGTGGGTCCCTGGCAGCAATAGGCGGTGGTGGAGGTCTCTGGGGGCCATGACCAGGGCAGATAAAGATCGGTGGCCCGGCCAGGAAAAAGAGGAAAATAAAAAAAAAAAGATCATTGCTGTATAGAGAGAATAGGATCAGGCCTAGAATGGAACCTTGGGGGGGGCTCCCCTGGCAATTGGAAGGGAGGCTGAGAGAAGACCATCTGCTTTGACTTTCTGCATCCTACCAGAAAGATGACTGGTGAGAATAAAAGGAGTAATCCCGCCCTCTGGGGTTCAGCACCCGCCACACATATGTCAGTCCTTGGTCACTCATCCAATTTAACAGGGCTCTCCTTCCATGCCCATGTATACTTCCACCTTTGGCTATGGTTTTATCTAGCATGGGATCTAGTACTAAGTTGAAATCCCCTTCAACAATGGTGGGCATATCACCCTTTTTCATATTGAGAAGGATTTGAGAGGTCTGGTGGAAAAAAGGCGGGTCATCCTCATTAGGTCCATAAATATTCCCTAACAAAATAGGACCTGTAGGGGTCTGAAAGGTTCCAAACACCCACCTGGCCTGTGGATCAGCCCTGGACGTGATGAGAGACCAGTGCAACTGTTTATGTATTAACATAGCCATCCCACGCTTTTTCGTTGGGGCTGAGGCATGAACCTCCACTCCCACCCAATCCCTCTTGAGGAACTCATGGTCTTTTTGATTGACTTTTGTCTCCTGCAGGAAGGCCACCTGATCCTTGACCTGCTTCAAGTATGACAGTGCCTTTTTCCTCTTCACCAATGTATTCAACCCTCTTATATTCCAGGTAATACAGGTTAAGTCAGCCATAGTCATAGTTGTCAAGCAATGGTGGGGAGTAAAATAAATGTAAATAACTGGTGTAGGAGAATAGGCACTGCCCTGAGAAGAGTGGATGAAAATGGCCTGTGCTGGTTTCCTGCTCTGAGTATGAGGAACAGTCTGAGAATACCTTGATAATGAGTTCTGGAAGCCTCCCTTGTAACCAGAGGGAACCACATGAAGTTGTATAGGGAGTGTTGGACCATCCTGACAGTTGGATACCTCGTCAACTGGTTTCAGCACAGACATTTCTTGAGATATCTACGACATATTAGCTGGGTGGTATCATGAAAGTGCGACCTACCTGTGGTCGGGATCATCTCCAAAGTTCGTATTTGCAGTGGGGTTTTACCATGCTCGTCCTTAAATGTATGCATCACCCTTATCCAATACAGAAACAAAAAACAACATTTAAACATATTTACAAAGTGCAGTACCGTGCCCAATTGAAGCCATCCTGCATATATGATCACCTGTCATATTTGGAAAGGCAAAATCTGCAGAGTGGTTCCTGTGGACGTGGTGGCCAGAAAAAAGTCTGGCCTGACTTCCGTTTGGTTTCCCAAGGGGGGGGCGGGTTAGCAGCTTGCAGATATGGTATGCAACAACCTGCTCCAACATTGTGTATATGAGGACTATCTGACAGCCTGTGGATAGGGGCAAGGATCTCTATACTGGGGTATGTGGGTTATTGGGGGGGGGGCTTTAGGCAGTGAACCTGTGTGGCAGGAAATCTTCCCAGACTGGAAGATGTAGGATATGAGAAAGGGGGGTAGGAGGGGGTCTGTAATCCGCCATCTCTAAAACTGATGTAATCCCTTCATTGTGGAGACAGCATGCCAGGGAAGTCCAGCTCTTATCAGCAAGGGTCAGGGAAAGACCTGAAGCTGTCACGGGTACTGAAACAAAATCTGGGATATCTCTTCCAAGTTGGAGACATCTGATCAGGAGGATGGTAGGGTAAAGGCCTTAGTATAGGGAACCAAGGAAGACAAGGCCGCACTTATACAGTCACTGTAGAGATACAACCCTGTGCAGGCTTACATCTCAGAGATAGTCCAAAAACCTACTCTGTGGTCTTAAGTGCAGGTATCTCCTGTGTCTGCAGCATCCCCCCATCTCCTTCCCCCACTTCCCACACATTTTCCCATGCAGTAACTACAAGTGGGTGAAAAGTATGGTCTGGAGATCAGTGTGCTCTGAGGGGGCAAAAGTCACAGTTCCTCGATATCTCCCAGCCAGATTAACTGACCGTTTGAAAAGAAAACCAAAAAATTAACAATGCCAGCAAAAAGACACCCCCTTCATCTTCAGTGTTTATACAAAAACAGGATACTTATCTAAACATAGTTCAGCAGTCTGTTTCAGCCATCACGGGGCTCTTAGATCTTGCTAGTGGTTCCATTGCAGCCTGGGTCTCTTCACGGTCTTCGGGTGCTGTGCCTGGAGGATGCTGCGCCACCCTTAGGCCCGGGTCATCTCTTTGGTCTGGTCCACTGTCTGGCGACGTACTTGTGGTGGCCTGGCAGGATGCTTCAATTGAGGGATTCTCCTCCTGTAGTGGATCTCTGGAGCAAGGCAAGGGGGATCACAGAACTTCATATGGATTCCGAGGCATATACCTCACCAGGGCTATACTTGCATCCCGCTGTTGTTCCCTGTCTGCAGCTTCTGAATGGGGTCCTGTTCTTATAAGGGGATGATCTCTATGCTTGTGGCTGTCTCTTGCCATTCTCTTCCTGCTACGCTGAGGGAGCCCTCCTTGGGTCTCGGGTTGAATTTCGGTATCCATTGGCATTTCTTCAGGTTCTGGAGGGCCTGCAGGACTGATTGGCCTGGGGGTGTGTGGATGCAACTTCTCTGGCTGGTCTCCTTCCTGACACTCCAGGAAATTTTCCAAGGCAGATGGCATCTCAATGAAGAGTGGAACCCTGTTATGCACTATTTGCATGGTGGACAGGTAACGGAGAGAGTATTGGATGCCCAGCTTCTGCATCTTATGTTAGGCTTGCGTGTATTCTCTCCTCTTGTTCGAGAGTTCCTTAGAGAAATCCTGATGCATAGAAATTGGGTGCCCCTGCCAGTTCAAGTGACCCACTTCCCTGGACCACTGTAGCAATGCCTGCTGTGTATTGTATGGCAGCAGTTTAATCAGTATTGCCTGTGGTTTTCCCCTTTCATCGGCATTGGAGTGCTCTATCACGCTCTGTCTCCAGTCAGAAATCTGACAGTAGGCCCAGGATATCAGGAAGGGCCTGTTGGAGGAACCAGACCGTGTCTCATTTTGCCACTTCCTCCAGAAAACCCAGGAGTCGCAGGTTGTTCCTTCTACTGCAGTTCTTCAAATCATCTACCATAGCCAGGAGTAGATTGCTTTTGGATTGCTGGTCCCTCTGGGTTCCCCTAATTTCTTCGATCGCTGATTTGTGTGTCAATGCCTGGTGCTCTATTTTCACTAGGTGTCCAGTCAGGCTTTGAATGGCCATTGTGGTGTGATGGGAGGCTTCTGTTACCTTATCCATTCTTTGTAAAAGCTTCTCGAACATGGCATTGAAATGGCAGAGGTCAAGCGTTGAGCCGGACGCTACCGCCATGTTGCAGGCCAGAGTCGCTAAGGGAGCTTGATGGGCAGAATAACAGCCAATTCATAAATGAAAGGTATGTCTGTGCGGCCAAAGTCCTAGAGTTTCTGAATTTAGCCTAGTTGTCGGTCAGTAGTTGTTTTAATCTCAGAAATTGCAGGATTTAGACATCTGCATGCTGCAGCTCACAGTTCAGGCTGCCATCCTGCTTGCTGGTTAAGGCACACCCCTGAACTTACTACATTTATACATGAGGCCCTAGAACAAGGCTCCATGGCAGGGGCTCTCTATGTTGATCTGACCAAGGCATTTGATACTGTCAGTCACGAGCTACTATTCCTTACCCTCCTATCCCTTAATTTTGTACTAGAGGTCACCACCTGGTTCAAAGATTATCGCACAGGTCAGACACAACATGTCAAAATCAATACAACTGTCTTCCCCAGCATTTCAGTCCTAACTGGTGTCCCACAAGGGTCAATACTTGGCTGTCTACTCTTCACCCTCTTCCTAAACTCACTCCCTAAATCCTTCAGCGGTAAGATGCTGCTTTATGCAGAAAATGCGGTAATCTTTTGGAAACACTCTCATCCAAATTCTCTACAAACTGCCCTGCAGGGCTTCTTTAGGGAGCTGAAAACCTGGTTCTCTGAACACCGTCTTATAATCAACTACAAGAAAACTAAATCCATGATCTTTGCCCACCACCAAAGCCCCTCAATGTCACGCTCCACTAATTGTAATGAACGTTCTTGGCTCTGCGCTTGAACAGGTCTCCTACTTCAAATACCTTGGTGTCACATTAGACACCTCCCTCTCCTACCACTCACACATACAGTAAGTCTTCACCTCTATTAACACTAGACTAGGGATCCTGTACAGGCTTAAGCACTGCCTACCCCCTCAGGCCATGCACTGGTTGCCGACTGTCTTATTTTTTTAGAGCATTATCAACTCTATCAATCAGCGATTTCCTATAAGAAGGTAGAATTCCTGTCCAGGGAAATTGCTGTTGCTCGGAATCGACCGGCTCAGCTCTTCCGAACTGTGGACAGGCTGTGCAACCCAGCCTGTCTACAGCTCCGTTGAGTCTTTTCACAAATGGAGTGACAAGATTGCTCGATTCTTTGTGAATAAGGTGGCCGACATCAGGCAGGCGATCTGTCACACTCATTCTATGGGGGATGGTGTTGGTCGGTGCTCGGTCACCATGCCCTGTGTTTCCTGGAGTACCTTCAACCTGTCGGAGTTCGTTGATATTATGAGGATTGTCCAGGGGATGTACCCCACGTGCTGTAGTTTAGACCCAGGCCCTACTTCCCTGATTTTGTGTTGTAGTGACATCATTGGCCCGTTCTTAGCTCAGATTGTCTGGTGCTCCTTGGAATTGGGTGAGTTTCCACGCTCCCTGAAGGAGGTGGTGGTGACACCTCTTCTGAAGAAAGCTTCTTTGGACCCGGATACTCTAGCGAACTACAGACCCATCTCGAACCTTCCTTTTGTGGGAAAGGTTATCGAGAAAGTTGCGGCAACTCAACTGGAGAACCATTTAACCATCCATAATATATATGAACCTCTCCAATCAGGCTTTTGTAAGAGGCACAGTACTGAGACTGCTCTGGTTTGGGTGCTCAATGATCTCCTGATGGCGAGAGATCAGAGAAACTGTTTCATCTTGGTAGTCCTTTATCTCTCTTTAGCCTTTTACACTGTGGACCATGGGCTCCTGCTCGAGCATCTGAGGTCCATCTGTGGGCTGACTGGTACAGTGCTTAGATGGTTTTCATCTTTCCTCACTAGTAGAGATCAGAGAGTTGTTTTCTTCCGAGTCTTTCTCTCTGCCTTGTGGGGTGCCCCAGGGCTCGGTGCTGTCCCCCATGTTGTTTGCAGTGTATATGCTGCCCCTTGGAGATATTGTAAAATGGTATGGGCTGAGGTTCCACTGCTATGCTGATGACACCCTGCTCTACCTGTCTTTTGCCCCTGACCAGGTTAGTGCTGTCTCAGTATTTAACAGCTGCCTCATTGAAATCCAAGATTGGATGAATTCCAGAGGGTTAAAGTTGAACGCAGGAAAAACTGAGGTTTTGGTGGTGGACCTGGGTCACAGGACAAAGAGGTTGAGGACTGATCTGCCCTCTGGCTTACTTTTGGGGGGCGCTCAGATCCTTACCTCCGAACGGGTGTGTGGGAGTGATACTTGATGATGGGCTGACCCTTCATCATCAGGTGTCGGCAGTCTTAAAGTTAGTCTTTTATCATCTTAGGAACATTGCCAGGATCAAGCACCTTGTTCCATCCAATGATTTGCCCATTTTAGTCCACGCCTTTGTGACCTCGCGTCTCAACTACTGCAACTCCCTTTACTTAGGGCTTCCTAGGGTTGATAACCGCCACTTGCAGCTAGTGCAAAATGCTGTTGCATGTTTATTGACTGGGGTATCAAGGAGATCTCACATTACCCCAGTGCTGCACGATCTGTACTGGCTGCCAGTTCAGTGGCAGATCACCTTTAAGGTAGGCTTGTTAACCTACAAAGCCCTACACAGACTTGGTCCTGACTACTTGAAAGAGCTTCTGTCTCCTTACACCCCTGTGCGACAGCTCCGCTCGGCTGATGAGGGGTTGCTGGAGATTCCGAGGGTTAGCTTAAATTCATCTGGGGCTCGTGCTTTTATGTTTGCTGCCCCAACCCTTTGGAATTCTCTGCCCCATCAGCTACAGGAGTGCAGGACAGTGGGGAACTTGAAGCAGGCACTGAAGACATTTCTATGGAGCAAAGCTTTTCCTGACCTTCTGTGATTTTATCTATATTTATTAAATTTTGTATGTACCTGTGAAGCGCCTTGATACTGTGAAAGGCGCTCAATCAAATAAAGCTATTATTATTATTATTATCTCACTGTGTCCTCATCTATTCTATCTATGATGAACTACAGAATAGTGATTTATAGGACAGCTGATCAAACTGCCCTATGAAGCATCAGCCTTGCCCACAACAAAGCTTGCTGCCTGGTCACGGGATGCGACAGGTTAACTCACACATGTAAGCTATATAAATACACTGACTGGCTAAACTTCCAAGGCAGACTTAAGTACCTTACCTGCCTCCTTGCAAAAAAGATACAGCTTAAGCAAGCCCCAATCAGCCTCCACCTACTTATCCACACAGCCCCTCACAGGAGGGCTCAAAGGCACTCAGCTAACCCCACCCTCCTAGTCCCCCACTGTAGAACATCTCTTGGACAAAGATCCTTCTGCTATCGTGCTCCTCTGTGGCTGAACAGCCTACCATCCTCCATCTTCCTCGCCCAAAGTTTCTACCTATTTAAATCAGGTCTGAAAACCCGACTCCTTGATTCAACAACCTGTGAATGTGATTAAACCCCCACACCTTCTGTGATCTCTACCCCCCTCTCAGAACCTCATTTGGAGACATATTATATGCAGGTACCTACTCTATACCAGTAAGTAACCTGTAACTAAAGGATAGTTTCTCGTTAGCCTCCATCCTATGTCTCTCCTAGGTTCCAAGTCCCACTGATTAGATATTATGACTCTGGGTCCTTCAAGACCCTACGGAACTATATCCTGTCTTAACTCTGACCCAGGACCTTCTTTATGCTCCCTGTTGATGTAACCCACAAATTACTTAGATTCCAGGACTGTGTGACCTTGTATTATTACTTTATTATTGTATGTGTAAATTTTTGTTTCCTCTGTACTTTTACTTTACTCTGAAGTGGAGCCTTTGCAAAAGAGTCTATGACTCAAAGGATTGTAATTCTGATTCTAGTCAATAAATAAATAAATAAAAATAATGACTTTATAGCACCAGCAATGAGAGCCAGGTACCATCTTTTTTGTACATCACCGGTTAACTAACTGGAGGGTCTGTATTATCCTGTTTTAATATATATAAATATCATTATATTTCAATCAATAGAATGAACCCAAAGTTCAGAATATATCCACTTTTTAAGACTGTTGGTAATCAGAACCTTTTCAGAAAAGAAGACAGATCAATGCTGTCGTTTAATCCATCAGCATTTCTTGCACCTACAGAAATGTGTAAATCCAATAACTTTTTATTTGACCTATCAGTTTCTCTAAATCCCCTTCCCTGATTCCACAATCCACTTTTTCAATGCCCACAAATGTTACTGTATGTTCTACTCTAGGTCTGCTACTAATGTGGTTTGTAATTGCATATGTTTGGTCTTGTTGTTGTACTTGGATGTGCTCTCCCACCCTTGTTCCAAATGTTCTGGAGATCCTATACAACATAGTAACTGTCACAGCTGCACAAAAGCAAATAAACTACTTATAAACTTCCGCAAGTCATGAACTGATTAATTTAATCACTGAACCATCACTTGGGTTTAGAAACTCTTTTTTTCTGTAGCACATATGGGCAAGACATACACTTGCCACATTGATAGGAACCGGGGATGGGGGTGGTAACCAAGACTGAACACCTACTCTGTTTATGGATACCATGCTTGGGGACACAGTTTCTTTAATGGTTCTGGGGCATCTGTATACTGTAGTTGGACCACTGGCTACTATATCTTTCAGTTTAGGCTCGATACTTAACAAATCCCAGTTCTTATGGATAATGTGCGATATAATAGAGACTCTGGTAGAGAAAGTTATAACGAAATGACAATTTGGAGCATCATTTCCCATATATTGTTTTGGTACCAGTGTGGAAGATTTTCCATATTACCAATGTCTGTTACTGCCTCAGCTATATATTTATTACGATACCCTCTACGGTTCACTTACTCAGTCTTTTTTTTGTCGTATTCTACTGTTTCAGTACAGATTATCAGTGTTCTTATAAATTGTCCCTTTGGGATATTTTTCATCACATGTGTCCAGTGACAACTATCTGCTTGCACTAAACTATTGCGATCTGTGGGTTTCTGAAAGAGGGTTGTACACACATCTCCCCCTCTTTTTTACAAATGTTCAAGTTCAGAAAATCAATATCATTTTTTCTGATGTTGCATTTAAATTTGAAGCACTCACTGGTTGATTACAGCCACTTTACAAATTCAAAAAAATTCAACTTCTGTACCCTTCCATATGATGAATATATTATCAATAAAGCACCACCACAAATCCAAGCAATCAAGGAAAGGATTTCTGGTGGCACTGTACAGATGAAACTCCCAGTGTCCCACAAAAAGATTTGCAAAACTGGGTGCCATAGAGGCACCCATTGCAGTTCTTCTTATTTGTTTAAAATATTGTTCACCTAATAGGAACATATGTTCTTGTCTAGTACCATCTCTGCAAGCTTTAATAAATACCATGTGGGTATTTGTACTCTTTCCCACTCAGTACGCTTCTCCAAATAATAGCCCAGTGACTGTAGTCCATGTTGGTGAGGAATCACAGTATACAGGGAATGTGTATCAAGAGTTGCAAAAAGCCATTCCCCATTCATGTTTAAATCCTCTATCAAACTGATAACCTGCATTGAATTTTTAATGTATGACCTCTGCTTCTGTACAAAAGGGTGCAGGAAATTATCCATATACATAGAAATGGTTTCAGCAATGCAGCCTTTACCAGAAATGATTGGGTGACCCGGGGGTCTAACTGGATTTTTATGTATTTTAGGCAAAATATAATGATGGGTACTACTGGATGTGCTAGAGTTAATCCCTAATAGGTATTCCCTGACAAATATGCTTTGACACTAACTTGTTTTTTTTTTCTCTTTTAGATATTTCCTGAAGAAGACCTAAGGTCTAAACGTAGATTTTTAACTCTATTTTCTATTTTCAGCGTGCATTTAATATAACCATTTTGTTTTGCTTTTAGACCACATGCTGACGCAGCGCCTTGTCTTTGTTTTTTTACAAAATATGCTTTGATGTACCTCACACTAAGTACCTCATCTACTTGTTCTTTGAACTTCTTGGTGTAGTTAAAGTTCAGTTTCTCATAAAATGTTGTATCAGCTAATTGCCTTTTCACTTCTACGTTATAATAATCTGCATCTAAAACCACAACTGCACCCCCCTTATCCGCCTGTTTACCACAATGTTTTCATTATCTACAGTGCTTCTAAATGCTGATTTTTCATTAACAGTACAATTATGATATGATTAACAGTTGGCCAACTTTTAATTTTTCCAAATCTTGTTCACATTTCTTTTATAAACATTGGCAATACATTGCTATATGGTGGACAGTAGGTAGAACTAGGTTTTAAAATGTCATTACCAACCAGCTCTGTATATCTATCATTCTGGTAAAAAGTCTTAAAGCTCAGATTTCTGGCAAAACAATCTCTATCTACAGTAGTTTCAAAAAAAAATCAATATCTACTGTATAGACTGAGAGAAAGAAACCCCCTGCCTAACACTGCAATTTCAGACTCAGTCATTTCATAGTTTGTCAAATTAATTACAGGGCAAAGTGTTTCAGGAGGCGGTGGAGGGATACTTGTGCCAGTAAATGCTTAATCACTGACCTGCTTTTTTTGCCTCTTCCACGCCACCCCCCCTTGTCTTCCTCTTGCTCCTTGATGTGGCTGATATTGATCCTGGAACTGTTTCCTGTGTCTGCTCTGCCTTAGTAATCGTTCTTCCTTTCTCTCCTCTTCTAAGAATGGATCCTGCCCTGAGCTGTTTGTGTCAGATGGCCCTGTAGTATAATCCAGGACTGTTCCATCATTTTCTTTACTTATTGTCTGGCTACCAGCATCTGTGGGGTGTTTCAGTATTGATTTTAATAGACTTTTGTTATTTTTATCTTGCCAGTCATAGACCTGATTTAAATGATAATCGTTTTCATCACGTATAAACATATTCTTTTTAGCATTCTGCAGCTTCACATCGTATCTTACTATTTTATCACAATGCTGTTTTCCATACTTGTCAAATTCTTTCTTGGAACTATGCTGTTTTAGTGTATTTTCTGTTGTTGTGTCATTAGTTAATTGGTCTCTAATTGGACCAGCATGATTTAATATTAGCAGTATATTCTTTACTGCAGCCTCCTCCATATTGCCTCACCACATTTTCATATAAACTGTATCCTTTGTTCCAAATGTCAGCTTATTTCATATTCTTAAACCACGAAGTACCCTCTTAACCTTTAGGTATGCCTCCAGTGTGATTTTATACCAGTACATGCATCTGCCCTTAAGTGCTTGTTTTTCCAACTGGGCTCTGTGGCTCATTGTGCTATTATCTACCCATGTTCATATGATACACTAGCTGCCAAAATAGGATTCATTTAGCTGCCAAATTAGGATTCATACCTCCAACAACTCATGTGAACAGCATATCGGCAAATAGCCACATCAATTACATTTCACCTAATCATTGTTAAAACACAATTACTTATAAAATGTTCTCTCTGTTACCTGATTACATACCTCATTGTGTTAAAATTTCTCATATTCTGGTATT
Source organism: Neoceratodus forsteri (assembly GCA_016271365.2). NCBI lineage: Eukaryota > Metazoa > Chordata > Ceratodontiformes > Ceratodontidae > Neoceratodus > Neoceratodus forsteri. Next base: position 1,177,994,377 of record CM057450.1, on the reverse strand, counting down.
TAAAGCACCTATCGAGGAGAAACCAGGCATTCTGTATTCAAGCTAATTCATAAAACAGTACACAATATACATATATTTAATAAACTGTCCACCCAGTGTTAAAACACAATATCTTTTAAAATCATTGCTTGGATCCTGACTATGCTGTGCTAATTTATCATTTATTTTATTAATGACTTTATAGCACCAGTAACAGGAACCAGGTACCATCTTTTTTGTACATGACTAGTTAACTAATTAATTAAGATATAGTAACCAGTGGTCCAATTATAGTAAACAGACACCCCAGAACCATTAAAGAAACTGTGTCCCCAAGCATGGTACCCATAAATAGAGTAGGTGTTCAGTCTTGGTTAGAGTAGGCATTCAGTCTGGCTACTATATCATAGTTAATTAGTTAACTGGTGATGTACAAAAAAAGATGGTGCTTGGTTCCCCTTGCTGGTGCTATAAAGTCATTATAAAATAAATGATAAATTAGCACAGCATAGTTGGGATCCAAGCAATGATTTTAAAATATATTGTGTTTTAACACTGGGTGGACAGTTTATTAAATATATATATATATATATATATATATATATATATATATATATATATATATATATATGTATGGTACTATTTATGAATTAGCTTGACTATAGAATTCCTGGTTTGTCCTCGATTGGTGCTTTAAATACCAGAATACGAGAAATGTTAACACAGTGAGGTATGTAATCAGGCAACAGAGAGAACATTTTATAAGTGATTGTGTTTTAACACGGATTGGGTGAGATGTAAATGATGTGGCTATTTAAATAAATGTGTGTTCACTTGTTAAACAATCTGATGACGCTCAACAGCCGTTGTGCGAAACATAATTGTTGGCAGCAGCTCTCCTCGATGTCTGATGTTTGAAATGGTGTGGTGCAGGTCTATGTATGCAAAATAAACATTTTTTATAACTATAAAACCACTGTTGTGGACTGTCTTTTGGTGGTGGGTACTTTACTTTGACGACTGTTGCAATATGTACTGTTAACAGCACCACCACGATAGCCTGGTGCTATATATTTCTTTCTACTTGGCAGAACAAGGGTACATTTAAGTATAAAAGTCATAGTGCTATGTGAAATTCATAGCAGTTCAGAGGTATGATCATGTCCGGAGTGTACAGTGCCAATTGACTTCTCGCACTCTCTGCAAAGGCTGAAAACAGAAGCATAGAAACATGTTTTGTCATCCTCAGGACTCATCAGTGTGCCTCAGATGTATCTCAACCTAGGGGAACGTTGAACTAGCCCTACTGTATGATGGTCTTACAAGTTTGGTCATGGAGAGCTCACAATACAAAAACAGTTTAAAAGGCAATATCTGCGCAGTCCTTATCTTAGTGCTTTTGTGTTGGGGTTCTGTGTCTTTTAGATATGTTTAGCCAATGAAGTTACTAGGTACTAAAGCCCATTTTATGTGACTGAATAGTATCAACATTTGTTGTGTATTAAAGTTGAAGTAGGAAGTACGTGTTTTAAGAAATCAGGTGACATACTGTATACGAAAATATTATTCAGTAGTTAAAATGCTCCTTGGAAATATTCCCTAAACAGAAAGAGTACCATTTATAACATTAATATTATTACTAAAAATAATTTAGTTATACAGTATTTAATTTATAGAATGATTGTCATCTAATGCTACATGAAATTGTGCACAAATACATAACAATTTACTAATGCTACAAAATATTTGTTTTCATTTTTTTTTTTACTAAGCCAGATTCAACCCCCTAACCTCACCCAGCCCTGCCATGACAATGTTGGGGTGGGAAGTTGTTTCCACCATGATGGTGACCAGTACTGCTTATAACTTGGAAACAGAGGATGCTATAGAGTGATGCACAGTGTGAAGCATTTTAGATGTTTTCTTTACATGAGGTTCTTGGGATGGCTCTTGAAGAGTCTTCAACATCACAGGGGTAACTTTGAAAAGCTAGAAGCACAGTACATACAGTTTTGTTTATATTTCATATACCTGTCTACGTCTCATACTTTTTTACCTATGACATTTTAATCAAAACTGGATTCTAGTCACTTGATCTTGATCTAGTCTGACTGCTTGTTTACAGGTGACATCATAATCCTCTACATGTGGCATCATGACTGATTGCTTTATAAGCGATCATAATTTAAAACAGGGTTAGGGTGTCACTTGCACACCAACAACCAGAGCATAGTGTACTTTGGGAAACTATGGGATGTTCATTGTCAGTGAAGTCAAAACAACTTCATGAAGGGTGATTAACTGTCCAAGTCACATGACATGTAAAAAGACTGATCACATGGTTACATTGCTGCAGGAAGTACAGGGATGGAGCCATGTGACAGTGTGCATTCATATCGTGTTTGGGGAAGGAATATGATGCATCTCCATTGTACTGTGAATAACATCCAACAGAAAAATTGCATAATTTAGTGCAGCAATTTTTGATACTTTGTGCTTAGAATGCTCCTGGGTATAACTGAAAGTGAGATGGAAGTGAAATGGTTTTAAAAAAGTATTTTGTAACATAGTTGTGCAGTTATACTGTGCTCATTCACAATCCTCTGAGCTGTATTTGGAAGAGTGCTGGGTTTAAAAAGTTATAGTGTATGTTAGAACGTTTTATTCGTTAAAAATCTAGGTTTCCCTAGTGTTGCTGTACCATCGATGTGACATCATGATGTTATTGTACCATCGTGGGTACGTCACATCGATGGTACAACAGCGCAGATGACAGTTACACATGCACCACTCGAGCATTGTAGGCGGTCGTAGGACAAAAGCGAAGGCACAGGAGAAGATAGTAAGTGCCGTTTTTTTTTTTTTAATCTTTGCCGGTGCTTAGTTACAAATAAATACCTGCTGTGAACTGGGAATGAGTGGAGTGTTTGGACACGGCGGGGCGAGTGGGGGGGTGGGTCTCCGACATCACCGCGCGACCAAGGATGAAGGCACAAGCTATTCTTGATTTACTTTTGCCCATACACTATAAAAGATAGTGGATGGGCAACAGTAAACAACAACACTGGTTCACTTCTCGAGGTTTCATGCCAACCGAAAACCTCACGAGCTTCGCTCTTGAGGGGTTCTTGGTTGTCATGACAACCACTCGAAGTGAACAACAGTGTTGTTGTTCACTGTTGCCCATCCACTATCCTCTATGTTTTAGCTAAGTTATGTTTACAAATACTGACATGACTTGTTGACTCTCACTAATGGTAGCTGTGATTGGATTCAAAGTAAGGTGAGGTGTGTGTGTGTATGTGGGGGGGGGCTACAGTAATTTTGGTGTCAGATTGAGGTAAGTGCATACATACATTCAGGTGCTCACAGGTGAAGGCCATCAGTGTTTCCAAAAAATGCTGCCTGTCTGACATTATTTATTTATTGAAATAGTTTTACCAAGTAAACATACCGTACTAATGAAGTCTCATTAATGTATGTAACTTGGGACAGGTGGTGCGAAGGGTCATCAAGTAACAATATACACAGATCATAAATAATATTATGTAATATAGAATAATAAAGAAATTGAAAAGGCAGACATTATTACAGTTTTATATGCTAGCAGATGTATTACTGCCAACAGAATAGCATTTACTGTAACCCAAATGGTAGACCACTAGTGTTTCAAAAAATTATGCCTGTCTGACATGTTTATTGGTGCTGGCAAAACAGTAGTTGCAACAGTCCCCATTGCAGACTACTTGTGTTTCAAAAAACTTAAACCTAACTGACACTTTTATTGCTGCTGGCAGAACATTAGTTACAGCATTCCTCATGGCATGGCACTAGTATTTTAAAAAGTATGCCTGTCTGGCATGTATGGAGTGGGAGGAGGCATGTAGTGACTGAAGGTAGACAGAGTGGCCTAGGACTCAGAGAAGGAAGAGGAGCAAGTTTGCAGTGACTGCAGCTGGGCCCAATGGACTAGGCCCCACAGGAGGATAGACTTGCCTTGTAGTGCTCTTCTGTGGTTTAACTTTTTTTCAAAGAAGATCAGGAGCAAGTTAATAAATGACAATACTGTTACATCAAGTGATTTATACATGCTGTATTTGGGCAGTCAAATAAAAGGGCTAAAATTGTGTGAGGAAAGAATGACACTCTCTTTCACCAGTTCGTCCATACAAACGTGAGATCTAGAGGAGGCCATCTAATGCATAATACAACCATAATGTACAGTGCATACTGTGTTGTGGTAGGCTACTTATAAGATCCAGTCCTGCATAATAGAGACTTAAAAATGGGGCCTATGGTGTTTGAAACAATTCTAACTTGCCAAGGGCCAGATGGCTAAGATGTTCCTGTAGAACCAGTACCCATAGCAGTTTGCCATTCCAGCTTTGTAGGAACTGATATGGATCTCCACTTCCTCAGAATGAGGCATTTAGCAACAGCACTAACCATTTGTCCAGATGTTAGACTAATGGTTATGATGGAATTAGGTCACACAAAATGAACAGGTTACTGTAAACGGGGATACTCTGGCCTAGTACTATTTGCTAGGTGGCTTGTATGTGTTCCCAGAAAGACCTGAGATGGTGATAGTACCACAAGATGTGTAAGGGGTAACTAATGTCATTCTGACAGCGCCAGCACAGATCACAGCTCATCAGACCTGCTGTTTGTAAAACTTAAGGGGTTTCACACCTCCTGTGCATTATTTGGTTTGAATCTATCAGCTTTTATTATCTCTAACTAAGGTATGAGCTGTGTTCCAACACTTACACCATTGGTCTTCAGTTAGGTGTTTCCCAAAATCCTATCCCTAGTCCTTTTGTCCCTTACCCCTCTGGGGAAGAACTGCCACCCTCTGATGGTCTGAAACATGTGGCCAGCTCTACCTCTGTGTTTTTTATTTGTACCATAACTCTGATTGCTTTAAGCATACATTATTGGGTAGTAAACAGGCTTGTCCTGTGTGGGGCCTGAGCACACTTCTAATCTGAAGGAATTTTTATACATCTCTACTGGGTACGTCAAATTGCCTTTTAGGGTCTCAAAGAGTGTAACACATAAGTATCTGGCATTACTAGATCAAACACCATAAGAATTCACTTACTTCGCCACCCTTCACAGATGATGGTCTCCTTCCAGAGGGGTGCCAGTGCCACAGGCATTAAACATTGGTTCATAAGTTTCTCCAGAACCCTCCGAGCCTGACAGAAGGTATTGATGGTAGGACATTGGTTAGCTATATCAGATTTATTATTAAATAAGTCAGTAGAGAGGGAGAATCTCCTGCAAAAGCATGTTTCATATAATGCCACCTTGTTGTTGAGTCTACCTCCTCAAGAGAACTACCACACTGTTTGGGTGGCTAAAAGACAATATGATATACCATGAGCCATGCAAACTGCCACCTCCTTTTTTCAAGTGGGCCCTATGCTTTGCCCTGTTAAGTCTTGGAGGGGCACCTTGCCACCAGACACTCTCCTGTCAGTTTGTCAGTTTTGTTAAACCAACCCAGAGGGTGGGTAGAGGTAGGTAATTAAGCAAATACAGAAGTTTAGCAGTGGCTGCCATCCTAAGAGCCTCAATGTTCCATGAGAGGGTTAGGACAACGGTATTCCATCTTGTCCATTCACCTTTTAGGGATTATAACAATGAGTTTAGGTTCAGGAAGACCATTTTAGCTAGGTCTTTCACTAGGCAGACACAGAGGTACTGTATCAAATGCTTTCAAGAGACCCCTTTAGCCAATGATCTGTAAGGTGGGCAGAGTCACAGATGGAGTTCAGTGGCATTATCTCCATCATTCCCATTTTCATTTTCAGGTCTGAGACCCCTGAAAAGTCTTGAAGGAGCTACAGTATTGCTGGTGTGCTATGAGCGGGGTTAGACATTTCTAAATGATCTCCCTTCTATCTGTGTCAATGTCAACTTACACATGTACACGTTTGACACAGTCCTCTGTGTTACAGATCACCCCATTTCTGAACTTAATCCTTTTCTTCAACCGGTCTTTGATAATCCACTTTAATCTGAATGCTAATAAGACAGTTTCCATGTCCTTTGGTACTAGGCAAAAACTTGCCAGGCTTCTGCCCTACCTCTCTTTCCCCACACTTAATGGCTTCCCTTTGGAGGATATTCCCTTCTTTAAGTACTTTAGTGCGTGCCTTGATTGCAACCTTGACTTCTCTATACATATCAATACTATTCTTAAGAAACTATGTTGTAAACTTGGAGCCCTCTATCATAATAAAGACTGCCTCCCACTCCCAGTCCCTAGGGAAGGTGTTCTATAAATGCTGTTATAAGTGTGTGACTATGTGGATGTGGTCTATGGAGCTGCTTTCAAATTTTACCTGGCCAGGTGAAATCCTTTTTTCCATTCTTTTTGTCTTTTTGCCTCAAACTCCCCATCTGCCACTCATTACTGTATCCTCTATCAATCCTTCTCCCTGCCTTCCTTGAACTTCTGTCATCTACTTCATAGTGTTTCCTTTCTTTCTAAATTCTGTTTTTTCTCTATTCCTCCCTACCTTAGGTGTCTCCTATCCAATATACTTTCTTCCAACTACTCCCTTCGCTCCTCTGACTCTCATAGTTTTTCTGTTCCTGCCTTTTGAACTCATTCTGGACAATCGACATTCTCATTCTGCCTCACATCAATTTGGAATAATTTTCCTATCTCCCTCCATCTCTCATCATCCTATCCACCAATTAAATCCTCTCATTGTAACTTTTTCTATCCCTCCTGCTCTTGCCCTTAACCTTCTCATACTCCTTTCTGTATCTGTCTTTCTAATCTTCTGTGCTCTCAACTTCACAACCTGGCATTTATTTTTTTAATATTTTTTATTTTTTTCATACATTTTACTTTGGTTTTTTACCATATACCTATTTCCTCCTTTGGCAGCTGGGTTTCAGTGTGAAAAAGTGCAAAATCATGCACCTAGGGTACAGAAACCCAGAGTCAAAGTACAAAATGGGAGAAGAAGTATTGATAGTCACCAAACAGGAAACGAACCAGAGAGTAATCATATCTGATAAGGTGGTGAGACAGTGTGTCAAGGCAGTAAGTAGGGCCCTTGGGATGTTGGGGTGCATTGGGAAAGGTGTTTCCAGAAGATGAAGGGAGGTGGTGTTTTCACTGTTTAGTTTACTAGTGAGATGACCCCCCCCCCCCGAGTACTGTGTCCAGTTCTGGAGACCCAAGGACACAGATGGGATGGAAGCTATCCAGTGGAGGGAAACTAAAATGGTGCAGGGGCTGCATCAGAAGTCCTAACAAGGGAGATGGAAGGACCTCAACACATACACCCTGGAAGACAGGAAGGAGAAGCAGGACATGATAGAGACCTATAAATACCTCACACAGTTGAATAAAGTATAGGAGGAGAGCACATGGAGTGAAGCTGGAATGGGGACTACTTAGAAGAGATATGAAGAAGTACTTCTTGACTGAAAGAGTGGTGGATGCCTGGAACAGTCTTTCATTGGAGGTGGTGGAGTGAAAACAGTGGTGGACTTTAAGCATGCATGGGATAGGCACAAGGGAATCTTATTTGGGATTCAAGGGGGAGAGGGAGCCAGAGATCAAGTAGGATCTGGGATGACAGTATACACAGGGAGAAATGGGCAGAGTGAGTGGGCCAAGCAGTCCTTATCTGCCATCAAATTATGTTTTTGTGCTTATTTAATTGAAATTTGCCCTAGGGCCATAGTTGATTTTTTAACTCATTTTGTATATTATGCCAGTTAATTGACTGTACTTGTTTTCATAATTTGTGTATCTTATGTACTCCAGTATTGTATTTTGCTACTTTCATTGTTGCTGTGTACCCTTTGATCTTCTTCAGGGGTATCTCAGTCATCAGGTTACACTGTAGGAACTTCACTGTTGGTGAATGGGGAATCCACACAGATGATTTTCAGCAGTACAATTGGGCCCGCTCACACCATCTACATTGACCGACATCGCCAACCCTATAAAAGTGTAGGCGGGCCCATGCCCTCCTCAGTTCTTCTCCACTGTCATCTTGCAAGTACAGTCTTCGCGGAAGAGCCATCACAGTGTTCGCACCTTTTTTCTAAACAACCCTCACAGATCTCTTTTATGAGATTTATTTTCATTTTTATGTCAAGAGTTAAACCTTCAGCTTCTCTCTTCCGTTGCTGCCACTGCGGAAAGAAGATTGCCTCCAGTAATTAGCACTATCTATGTGTTTGCTGTCTTGGGCCTGATCACGACACCTCATACTGTGAGCTCTGCCAACAGTTTAACCAAACCACCCTTAGGTGATGCAGAAAGGCACTCTGTACCTTCATGGAATAACAGGTAGCCAGCTCTGAGCTGGGGTCCTCCAAGGAGCCGGCCAACCAGTCACCCTCTGGGACCAGGAGCTCTAAGGCCTCCCAGGCCAAAGACAGGTTCTCAGGGAAAAGTCATAAAGACTGGGATCATGACCACCCCCCCGACTCTCCTTCTTTGGGGGGGGGGGCTCTTTGTCGGCGGTGGCTGCCCCGATGAAGAGATCTGCTGTCCGGGTTCTGGTTCACTCCAGAACCAGACTGACTGCTTCTCTGCCCAACTCCCAGGGTGCTCAGCCATCAATCTCCGAGTCATCAGCCCCTTCTCCATCGGCAATGGGCTCATCATTGATGACAGCCTCTTTGAGACACAACCCTTCTCCATCAAATGCTATGGGCTCATCGGGAGTGCTGTCGGGTCTGGGGACATAAGTGCCATCGACCCCTCCTCTGGCGACCATGGACTTGAATTAAGCTCTAGTCCACCTCACTAATATGATTGTCCAGCAGTTTGCTGCCTTTAACAGGTCTTCATCACCAGCGCCTTCAGTGATGCCCTCGTTGACTCCTGTTCATCAGTCCCAGGAGCCAGCCCGAGGACCGTAGATGGTGCATCTGATGCCAGACCCAGATGAAGAAGTCAATGTCAAGCAGGAATACCACCCAGACCTCATACTTCCAGATGAGGTAGAGGAGGAAGTGGAGGAAGAGCAGTATTACTCTTCAGATAAGTCCCCTGCCTTCTCTGTCCATGAAGAATCTGTCAAGCATACCCCCAGGTCTCCGCCTGAGGATGCTTCATTAGAAACATAGAAACATAGACTTTGATGGCAGATAAGGACCACTTGGCCCACCTAGTCTGCCCATTTCCCTTCCTACAGGATAAGCTGCAGATCCTAGTTAACCAACAACCTATTTCTTCCTACCCCCCCACAAAAATTGCCTTATGTCTTTCCCATGCATTCTTGAATTCTCCCACAGTTTTAGACCCCACAACCTCCTCAGGAAGGCAGTTCCATGCATCCACCGCCCTCTCTGTGAAAAAAATACTTCCTCACATTGCCCCTGGACCACCCCCCCATCTTCAGATTGTGTCCCCTTGTTCTTGCACATCTCTTTTTCTGAAAGATGCTACCCTCTTAGACTTTGTTGATTCCACTGAGATACTTAAACATTTCTATCATGTCCCCCCTCTCCCTTCTTTCCTCAAGGGTATACATATTAAGCTCCTTTGGTCTCTCCTTGTATGGCTTCTTTTGCAGACCCTGCACCATTTTAGTTGCCCACCTCTGGACTGCCTCTATCCTATCTATGCCCTTGCAGAGATGGGGTCTCCAGAACTGGACACAGTACTCCAGATGGGGTCTCACCAACTGTCTGTACAGAGGGATAACAACTTCCTGTTTTCTGCTGGTGATGCCTCTCCCTATACATCCCAGTATCCCCCCAGCCCTCCCTACTACTATCTCACATTGCTTGCTAACCTTAAGGTTGTGTGATATGATTACCCTAGGTCCCTTTCCATTTTTGTTGTTGTTACTACCTCCCCCCACCCATTGTGTAATCTTCCCCTGGGTTTTTGTTTCCCAGGTGCATTACTTTGCACTTCTTTTCATTGAATCAAAGCTGCCATACTTCTGACCATTCCTCCAACCTTGCCAAGTCCCTTCTCATCCTTTCTACACCTCCTTGTATATCAACCCTGTTGCAGATCTTTGTGTCATCTGCAAAGAGGCATACTTTTCCTTCCAGTCCCTCTGCAATGTCACTTATAAAGGCACTAAAAAGGACTGGACCCATTACTGAACCCTGTGGTACCCCAATAGTAACCTCTCTTTCTTCAGAGTGGACTCCATTTACAATTACCTTCTGTGTCCTGTTGTCCAGCCAATGTTTTACCCAGGCTATCACCTTGGGACCCACTCCTAGGCTGGTTAATTTGACTATTAATCGTTTGTGTGGGACTGTGTCAAATGCCTTGCTAAAGTCTAGGTAGGCCATGTCCATAGCCCCTCACTGGTCTACTACTTTGGTCACCCAGTCAAAGAAATCAATTAGATTCATCTGACATGACCTTCCCGCTGTGAACCCATGCTGCCTTGGGTCCTGTGCCCCACTGGCCTCTAGGTACTCAACAGTTCTTTCCTTCAGAAGTGATTCCATCACTTTCCCTACCACAGAGGTCAAACTGACAGGTCTGTAGTTTCCTGCCTCTGTCTTGGTCCCACTTTTGTGAAGGGGAATCACATCCACCTTCCTCCAGTCCTCAGGTACCATACCATCCTCCCATGATTTGTTAAAAAAGGGTAGTCAGTGGTTTCACTGATTCTCCCCTTAATTCTTTTAGAATTCTGGGGTGAATTCCATCAGGCCCCATTGCTTTGTCCACCTTGAGTTTTAGGAGTTCATTCAGAACCCTTTTTTCTGTGAAAGGACTGGGATCGCCCCCCCCCAATCCAGAGTGCTTCTGTTAATTGGATTAGGCACCTCCCCTTCCTCTTCTTTTGTGAATACTGAGCAGAAACATTCATTCAGTATCCCTGCTTTTTCACTGTTCCTCTTTTCCCACCCACTGTCCATTCTATTCAGTCTCACTATCCCTCCCTTTTTCTTTCTACACTCCCTGATGTACCTATAAAAGGTTTTATCCCCCCCCTTCTTAACCGAGTTGGCTATCTTTTCCTCAGTTTGGGCCTTTGCTATTCTGACTTCCCTCCCTGCTTCCTTCTGCCTTAACTGGTACAGCTCTCTGTCCTGCTCCTTCTGTGTTTCCTTATACTTCCTGAATGCTGTCTTTTTCTCCTTGACCTTCCCTTCCACCTCTTTTGAGAACCATAGTGGCTTTTTCTTTTGTTTTGATTTGTTTATTTGCTTCACACAAAGGCTTGTTGCCTCTGTGATGGCAGTTTTGATGTTTCCCCATTGTTGCTCCACCCCTCCTTCTAGTCTGTTTGCTAGTGCTTTTCTAAGGCACTCTCCCATCTTGCCAAAGTCAGCCCTCCTGAAGTCCAGTACCTTCACTTTTGTATGGCTTGACTCTGTAGCTGAGTTTATCATGAACCACACTGTTTGGTGGTCACTTGTTCCCAGATGGCTACCCACTTCTAGATCTGAGATCCTCTCACTGTCCCCTTTTGAGAGTAACAGGTCTAAGATTGCTCCCTCATGAGTGGGTTCCAAAACTAGCTGTCGGAGGCATGCCATCTGTAGGGCATCGAGAATGGCCCTGCTCTTGGATGTGGCTGCAACAAATGTGCTCCAGTTAACTTCTGGCATATTCAGGTCTCCCATCAATAGTATTTCCCCTTTCTCTGCCATCCTAAGAATGCCTTCTATCATATTCTTGTCCATTCTCTTCCCCTTACATGGGGATCTGTATACAATCCCTGTGCAGATTGTGGTGCCATTTCCATTCTCTAAGGTGATCCACAGTGCCTCCTCTCCTCCCTGTTTACTCTTCTGTTCAGTTGCTTTTATCCCTTCCCTTACATAGAGAGCTGCTCCTCCCCCTCTTCTCCCCTTCCTGTCTCTCCTGTAGGTTGAGTACCCTAGTATGTTAACATCCCAGTCATGGTTCTTTGTGTACCATGTTTCTGTGACTGCTTCGATATACAAGCATCCTTCTTCCTTCAAGGCCACCAGTTCAGGGAGCTTGTTTCCCAGACTATGGGCATTGGTACTCATTACCCTCCATTTCCTGATGGCCTTACCCCTTTTTGCCCCATCCCTGTCCTTATTGCCTTTGTCACTTTCTCCATTCACCCCGTCATTCTCCCTATCGACATCTCTAACTTGGTGTTTACCTCACTTACAACACTGACTTTTTTGGGGGATGCTAGGATTTTCCTGCTCCCTTCCAGTGCCTTCCCCTTGGCTAGTTTAGATACTTGCCAATGAAGCATTTAAACCTATCACCTAGGATCCTGGTTCCCCTCCTGGACAGATGCAGACCATCATGCCAGTATAGGCCTGCATCACTCCAGGTGGACCCCCAGTCCCCAATGAAGCCAAAGTCCCTGAGCTCTGCACCAGTTTTTCAACCACTGATTGAATCCCTTCATACGGAGCACCCTAGCCTCACCTAGGCCATAGACAAGCAGCACCTCCGAGAAGGTTACCGTGCGTGCTACTTGTCTAAGACCCCTCCCCAACTCTATAAACTCTTCCTGCACTGCTCTGATCCCTTTCTTAGCCCTTCCATTCTTCAACATTATGAACAAACTGTCTTCCACCATGGGGTTTCAGACAGAGGAGGAGGAGGAGGATGCCACCAGGAAGGACCTGGCAGATTACCTGGAGATCCCTGAATCTCCCCCAGAGATTATTCCTCCTATGCTTCCAGTCCTCAGGAATGCTACCACGGCAGCCTGGCACAGATCAGATATGGTGCCAGCTATGCCCTGCAGAGCTGATAAGCTCTACAATGCCCCTCAGGGAATTCCGTACTTGTCTGCCCAGGCTGAAACTGACTCAGTGGTCATCAAGGTGGCAATGACAGGTTTAAGGTGCCCAATCACCTTAGTTCCTTGCCCCCAGACAAAGAATCCCGACGGATCGATCTTTGGGGCAAAAGGGCATATGGTTCCTCTACCCTTGGCCTGAGGATAGCAAATTTCCTGTCTCACATGGTGAGACCAATCCAGAACAGCAATGGCAGAAAGGGCAAGAAGGCTGCCCAAGCCCTTCCTAATGGTGCCCAGAAACAGGAATTGCTCCAATGCTTCAAAACCGCAGAGGATGTTGGGATTCATCTTCTAAGAGCCATCTATGATTTATCTGGTACTACTGCCAGGGTGGTGGCCACTGAAATCTGCCTCAGTAGGCATTCATGGCTCAGGGTTTCTGGGTAATGCTGTTGATGTGCAAAATAAGATGCTGAACACCCCTTTTACTGGCACTAAACTCTGGTTCGGATGTCCAGGACATCATTAACAATCTGCAGGCCTCAGGTACAGCCATTAAGTCCATCCATTCCCTCTACCACACTCAACAGTGTGGTAGGTGGCACCCTATTTTTTGTAAGCAAGTTAACATACCAGGCTCTGGCTCCTGCCCTCATGGCAAATGCATGGCCCAGCACTCCTTGCCTGCCTCCTCCTGTACTGGAGCAGCAGCCAAGCATCCCAGCGCTGAGGGTCCAGCCTCCTCCACTGGCCCCACCTCAGCTTGACTCCTAGCCAGACCCCCCTCCTCTAGTCCAGGCCCAGGAGGTGGCAGTCGGAGGTCAGTTCTCCCTCCATTTGAATCAATGGAGAACCATAACATCAGTCACCTGTATCCTGGAGATCACAGAGTGTGGTCATACTCAAGCTCATCCAGCAGCCTCCAGATACCCCCCCACCTCCCTCAAATTACCCCATGGCTCATATGTCTGTTCTCTGGGAGGAAGTGCTGTCTCTCCTGTGCATGCAGGCGATAGAACTGGTGCCAAAGAGGCAGAAAAACCAGGGGTTCTATTCAAGATTCTTCCTGGTTCCCAAAACGACCAGGGATCTGAGGCCAATCCTGGGTCTGAAAGACCTCAATCTTGATGTCCAGTACAAAAAGTTCCGAATGGTAACCTTACCAGGCCTGTTCCCCCTCCTCAAGTCTGGGGACTGGCTCGGCTCACTGGAGATGCAGTACGCCTACCTGCACATTGCGGTCTTCCCTCCTCACAGGAGGTTTACCAGTTCATGGTATTGCCATTTGGCTTATCTTCTGTACTGCGTGTCTTTACCAAGTGCTTAGCAGAAGTCACAGCATCCCTCAGAAGATGGGGACTGTATGTCTTACCATACCTGGACGACTTGCTTCTCAAGGCCCCCATCTAGGGAACAGCAGTTGTCCACTCTGGAATATAATGTTCAGCTTTTTCAGTATCTAGGCATAACCGTCAATGTGCCCACATCTGTGCTAGTTCCAACCCAAAGACTACAGTACATTGGGGTGATCCTGGACTCCAGGCAGGGGAAGACCTTTCTGCCCCAGAACAGGGCAGAATGCCTCATATCTCAAGTGCAGGAGGTTACCCAGAGTCAGTACAGTCCTGCCAGGCTGTATCTGTGGCTCCTAGGACTCATGGCCACAGCCATTCCTATTGCTCCACTAGCCAGACTCCACATGCACACCCTGCAGTGGACCCTCAGGGTGCAGTGGGACCAGTGGACAGACGAGTTGGACCAACTAGTCCTGGTCTCCTCCCCGCTACACAAGGTACTTCAGTGGTGGATGGTCCCCTCGAACCTCCTTCCAGGAGTCCCTTTCTAGCTTTCCTTCCTAAGTCAGATCCTAACCACGGATGCCTTAGGTCTGGGCTGGGGAGCCCACCTGGGTACCTTGCAAACTCAGGGATCCTGGTCCCAGTGGGAAGCTGCCCTCCATATCAATGTCCTGAAGCTGAGAGCGGTGCTTTATGCCATGCAGGTCTTCCAGGATCACCTGGCCCCAGGCCAGCTGTTGGTGCACTCAGACAGTCTAAGTGTTATCCACTATATCAACAAGCAGGGTGGGACTCACTCATACCCCCTTTGCAGGGAGGTCATGAGAGTGTGGTATTGAGCACTGGACCACAATCTAACACTATCTGCTGTACATGTGCCAGGCATTCTAAACACCCTGGTGGACAGCCTCAGCAGGACTCAGTTCAGCATGCACAAATGGGAGTTTCTCTCATCCATAGCAGAAGATCTGTTCGATAGATGGGATCATTCAGAGTTGGACCTTTTTGTGTCCCCACCCAATGCAAAACTGCCCAGCTTCTGCTCTCTACATCTAGGGCCTGGAGTTTTCTGGCGAGACACGTTGTCCCTCGCTTGGATCAGGAGATTTCTGTATGCATTTCCTCCGTTCCCACCAATACAGAGGGTGCTGATCAAATTGCAGATGGAAGGGACCAGCATGATCCTGGTGGTTCTATTCTGGACTCACTAGATATGGTTTCCTCTGCATCAGCAGCTGACAGAGAAACCTCCGGTCCCTCTGCTCCTTTACAGGAATCTGCTGACCCAGGATCAGGAACCTGGTCCATCCCAATCTGAGGTCTCTCCATCTGCATGCGTGACTCCTGAGGATGTAGCCATTGCCAGGTTTGGCATCTCCAGCAGGGTGGCAGATGCTCTAGTGGCTGCTCGCAAGCCCTCCACTCATGCCACTTATACCATGAAATGGAAACAGTTTGCCATCTGGGCTGCCAAACATTCCCTTGACCCATTCACCGGCCCAGTAAAGCATGTCCTGGACTATCTGATCACTTTGTCTGACTCAGGCCTCCAGTACTCCTCCTGCAAGGTGCACCTTTCAGCTATTTCTGCCTTCCATGAGCTCATGGGTGACCGCACTATTGCTCAACTGGATGCCTCCTGTATCTTCCTCTGGGGCATCCTACATCTTAAACCCCCAATCTGTTCTCCTGTCCCAGCTTGAGACTTGAATTTTATTTTGGAAAAGTTGACCCTGTCTCCTTTTGTGCAAATCGAGACTTGCGATTTGTGCATTCTCAAAGAATTTCAGCGCTTCAGGCCCTCTGGTGCGAGTAGGGTGTCATTGCACACAAATCCTAAGTTTCTTCCTAAGGTGGTTCCTGTGTTTACACTCAGATCAGTCAACCCACCTTCCTGTTTATTTTCTGGAGCATGCCAATTCAGGGGAAGCACTGCTCCATACTTTAGACGTGTGTAGAACTTTGAAGTATTACCTGCTCAGGACTAAGGAGTCTAGAAAGTCTAAGCAGTTGTTAGTTTCTTTCACCCCAGGTAGAGAGGGGGCTTCAGTTTCTAAGCAATGTTTATTCAAATGATTGGCAAATTGCATTGTGTTCTACTACAATACATATGGCAAAGAATTGCCAGGTGCTGTCAAAACTCACTCCACCAGAAGCATGGCTACCTCTGTGGTTTGTTTCAAAGGGGTCTCAGTTGCTGACATTTGCGCTGCTGCCACCAGGAGTACAGTCCATACATTCACCAAGCATTACAGTCTGAACATCACTTCTAGAGTCTGTGCAGGATTTGGCAGAGCTGTTCTGCTAGGACTCCTGTGTTAAGTTTATGGAGTTCCTCAACTGGTTTAGTTTTCAAGGTCTTCAGTCTTAAGTTTAAGAAGCTCCTTTATTGGGTAGGCTGTTCCACCTCTCCTTTCTTAAATTTATGGAGATCCAGCCTCCCAGACTTTCCATATACTCTTGTCACCGCTTGGGACTCATTCCTGTGGTGTAACCTGATGACTGAGATACCCCCCAAAGAAGATAGAACAGTTATGTAAGAGCATACCAACAGTAGATCTTTGAGGGGTCTCAGTCATCAGGTCTATTCCCTCCCACCATCCCCCTTTTTGGGGCTTCTGTTCAGGACCTGGCTGTCTGCTGTTTCCATCATTTCTCTGAGAGCCTTGTCCCTTGCTTTCCTTAGGTCCTCAGGGTGTCAGCCTCGCTCCCTTCATCTCCAGAGGGAAAGAACTGAGAAGGTTGTGGGCCTGCTTATGTCTTTATAGGGTTGGTGACGTTGGCTGATGTCGACGGCATGGGTGAGCCCAGTTGTACTGCTGAAAATCTTCCATATGGATTCCCCATTCAGCGACGGTGGAGTTCCTATGGTGTAACCTGATGACTGAGAACCCCTCAAAGATCTACTGTTACAGTAAGTTCTTACGTAACTGTCCTTTTCCTATCCTTCTTGTTTCACCTGTAAATGAATCTTGCTTTAGTGTGCCTTTCCTGCTTACCACATTTCTTAAATAACTAATAAGTAAATAATAAATAGGTACAGCACAGTGACCAGGACATTGTCAGCATATAAATGTGCATGTCCTATATACTGTCTTGGTACCCTGTATGTTAGTGCCAGCTCACAGACTCTCCATCAAGGGCTCTGTGGCTAGGAAAAATAGCAGAGAGGACAGTAGGCATCCTTAATGGGTGCTTTATTTGAGACAGAAAAGGAGGTGATAGGGTGCTGTTTGTTAGAATTGAGGCCATAGGTGAGTTATATACAGTTCAAACTCATCCCAAAAGGCAGGACTCAAATGAGACTTTTGCAGAATCTGGTGGAGGTACCCCCACTGTCCAAGGCTTTTGTAAAGTCTATAGCAATGGCCACTGCTGGAATGTGGGCACCCCACATGATACACAGCTGCCTAACTCTACATAAAACCTACTTGGATTGGGTAAACAATGTTTAGTAAAATGTTATCCAGTCAAAGTGCCAGTGCTTTTGCTAGGACCTTATAATCTGTATATACATAGATATGGGGCAGTAACTGGAACATTCTATGCTTTCTTCCCTTCTTTAGTAATTCTGTGACTTTGGCCCTTCCTTTGCTTCGGGGGAGATTTCCTGATTGATGAGCTTGCAGAAATACCGAATGGAGATTAGGTCCAACAATCTGTAGCAGTAGTTTACAGAAGTTGGCTGAAATGTTTTCAGTTCTGGGGGCTTTTCCTACCCCAGGAGCTTGCAGGGTGGTTCGTACCTCTATGACTCACAATGGTTGTGTCAGTAAGATCTCCCTGCTCTTTTGTTGATTTGAGTGGATGCACTTTTCTTAGAAATGTTTGGACAGTGATTTTTGTGGGTGTATTACTGTAGGTGAGGAGTGTTATTTATGTCACTTTGGGTGGTAAACAGAGATTAAGTGAGATTTTAATTCACAGGCAAAGTTCCTGCAAAGTTGCCAACTGCTTCTCTGAAGATCACTTTGCAAATGTATGGGCATGCATGACAAATGCACTCGTTTTCAGTTATCACCACTTTGCATCCATTTCACCTGCCACTTCACCTTCAAACTTCACTGCCACTGTGCCTTTAAGTTGAAGTTTTCTGAGACCGAGACTACTGGTAACAAGCATTTGTCGATGCTGAATGTTTCCTTGTATGGTGTATGAGTCAGGGGTGTATTAAAGTTATGAGCCTGTGTTAACAAAATGCAACATAGCCTGATAACTTTATTGTTTTTATATTTTTATGCCACATGTTCAATGTAGCCTTCTTATGACCCCGCCTCATGAGCAATGGTGGAGAAAATGTTCAACTCCTGCCTGAAAGGTGGTTTAGTGCAGCGACTGCGAAATCACTTTTCAAGATGTGAGAACACATTTGAAAAATTACAGCTGTCATGTTCATGCGGTGCTGTGAAGAAATGGCTGTGCTGAAAATTTGGGGTCATAACACATGCAGATGCATGTCTGTGTTTCTTTATGTTTGCATGGACATCTACCTGTGCAGAACACCTGAATGTAAGTACAAAATGTGTGTGGGCATGGTTGCATCACCCTGTTAACTTTGCATGTCTCAAACAATTACAGAACTAGAAGGGTTAGGGAACTTATTGTGCTGCTGAGTCTTCCTGAAGTCCTCACCGGCCACAAGCAGAAGGCAGTTACCAGGACAGAGAAACAGCAACAGAGGTGGCTGTAATGGGCATGGATACCCATTGCAGTCAACCCACCCAAACTAAGGTTAAATAAAGGGACTTACTTGCCGCAGGGTGCCTGGGTAAGTGTCCGAAGTGGTGACACCAAGGTACCTGTAAAATAAAACATAACAAAAAGGGTCACAAAAGATCCACAGCTCTTAGGGGGTCCAGCATGGTGGAAGGGACAGGACAGAAATAAAACTAATACTTATCTGATTAAGGTAGAAGCCCTCGTGGAGTCAGTCCTGCAAAAATAAAGAGAAATAGGTTAATTAGATGAAAAAGCAGTAAAAAGCAGAATGAGAGAAAAGGAGTGAGGTTAAGGTGGGGGGTTCAGTTGGGACCCTTTTCCTCTAGTGGTGGCAGAGTGGCCAGTAATTCAGCTAGTATTCATGAACATAAAATCTCGCACTCACCACCTGAAATAGTAGACACTCACACAAGTCTTCTTAAAGGTGCTTCATTTTATTGGCAATGTGCAAAATGCAGTGTGCAGAAAAGTTCCAAATGAGTTTCAGAAAATTCAGTTCCTTTCTCCAATGGATACATCGAGAAAGGAAGTGAATCTTCAAATAATGTTTGGAACTTTTGCACATGCATTCGTAACTAATGAAGCACCTTTAAGAAGACATGTGTGATGTCTACTTCAGGTGGTGAGTGCAGGATTATGTTCATGAATGCTTAGACCTCCTATCCTGTACCACCAAGCCTTGTGCAGCCTCTCCTTTTGTCTGACTAATTCAGTTAGTAGCCCAAGTGGGCTAGTGGAAGCTGGTAGCCCTTCTGTAGAAATGAAAGTGCCATTGGGTGAGTGGGGCTTGGAAATGCCCTGTAAAGGGGGGGGGGGGGCACAACATAAAAATAGCCTTGGTGGCCTAGTGGGCTAGCCCCGATGTTCTGAGGCCAGCGTTTATGTTAAAATAAATTTTAAACCCTTCCTGGGTCTAAGAGGTGCTTCCCTGAGCCCTGATTATGCTGTGGACAGTGATGGGGGGTTTATTTGTGGTTGCAGCAGAGGAGCAAGTTGGGCTGCTGGGCAGCCTGCTGATAGCGTGACTGCACAATAGTGAGAGTGCCTGTGGGTGCTGTGGAACTCCCAGCCCATACAGAGCTTAGACTGTGGCCTAGTCTGCATGGGTGGGAGTCAGGAAAAGCTGTGAGCCAGTGAGAGGTGGAGGAGGCATGTAATGAAAGCGCCTCCTACCCACCTTCCTGATTGCCGCTCCGGTGGCAGTTTTTTGTAATTAATTTATGCCCTACGGGGCTTAAGAAGAGGCAGACCGGCACAAATGGAGCCAGCAAGAGGTGGAAGAGGCATGTAGGAAAGCACTTCTTCCCCACCTTTCTGATCGCCACTCCAGTGGCAGTTTTTTTGTTTAAATTATGCCCTACGGGGCTTAAGGAGGGCAGCCAGGGAGCCAGACAGCAGCAAGATGCTGCTGTAAAGTCACTCTGGTGGCGCTGATGAGAGCCCCGAAGGGCTGTACAAGGAGATAATGGGTCTGAAGAGGAGTGCACAGGGTGGCAGGAGCCACCAGGAGTTAAAGCTGCACCTCAGCATTAGTGAGAGCTGGGGGAGGGGCGAGTCCTGTACAGTGCAGGGCAGAGGGAGCCACCAGAATTGGAAGCCACATGGCGGCTAAAAATTATGAAGCGGGGGGGTTAAGAGAGACAGAGAGCGAGGAGGCAGTGTGGCAAGTGCCACATAAATGAAAGCCGTCTGGCTTATTGAAATAGCTATAAGGGGAGGATAAAATAAAGAGCCACACCATGGCAGGTGGCAAGCTCTGAGGGACTGTAACAGAAGGAGGGGCAGCTAATGGAAGGAAAAGAGCTATAGCCGCACAGGAGGCGGAGGGGAAGCCATCACCAGTGAAATGACATCACGCCCTGGGACGCTGATGGAGTGAGGAAATGGCAGAACCAAAACAAAGGAAGGGCAAAAGAAATACAAAATGGGACTGACGGCGGAGATGAAGGAGGTAGGAAATGGAAGGGACAAAAAAAAGCACAATGAAGGAAGGGGAAGGAGTAGGTGTTAGCGGCTGGTGCTTTCCCTGAGGTGGCAGTCAGTTTGTTTTTTCTTTGGGATGTTGCTTATGCAAATGAAAGGAATGAGGCACACTCTCTCATTGGTGCAGTTCATTTTTCTCAAGTGCGAGCCGGCTCCCTGCTGTTAAATTCTGACAGCTGTCATACTCGGCTTCAGTGGTTATTGGTGTGTCAGGGTCTAGCCCACTGTACAGTGATCTGCATTGGACTTGTCCCTGACACACCTCTTAAATGCCATACTGTCCCAAGGTGTTTCTTGCTCAAGGAAACACAAAAAGTGCTTCTAGGTTACATGCAGCAGCTTCTGCAGGTCACTTGGCTGTATCAGACAGTATCATTCAGTTTCTTTTTTTCAGTCTGTTTGTGTTAGTGGAAGGAGTCAGTTCTGCTGCTGTTTGATCTTGTGAAAAACAGTAAAAAACAACTTTTTTCAGCTATCTCTTTGTTCATTTGTGATCTTTCCTTAATTTAGATCTTGTTAGAACTTTTCTGTGTTTTTCTGTCTGTGTTTGTATTTCTCTAGCCATATCTGAATCCTTTTATATCTGTATTTTCATATGACTTATGTTTTCAGACACTCTAGTGTTTAATCATTTGATTTTTCTTTTTTCTGCTTCCTTACTTTCTTGGTGTTTACTGTCTATTTCTACTGTTTCATGTTTTGTTTACATAAAATGAGTGGAGAGGAGAATTTTTGAAGGAGTGGGACTGGGAGTGAGGAGAGGGAGAGAGAGAGATGCAGTTGATGTATGGGACACGCCATCCCTACAACTGCAGTGAACAGCAAGGCTGTTACCAGCAGCACCAGGTGCTGGAGGAAAGGGAAGGAAGAAGCCTCCTGCAGCACCAGCTACATCTGGTGGTGATCACCTCCTCACAGTGCAGCAGCAAAAAATGGTGACCCCTGTTTTTCTCAATGTCCTGGCACCTCTGCTGCCAGAAGACAGTGCAGGGATCAGTCCCCCTTCTGGGGTACCAGTACTCTGGCTGTTGAAGATTAAGAGGAGCCCCATAGAACACTCACCTCCACTAGGCAGAGCAAGTATCTTGTTTGGGATTTTTTTATATTGCCCCCCCCCCACCAATGGGCTTGCAAAATATAAGATTTGTAATACAATTGTTCGGTGAGGGGAAAGGATCTACTCCTTGGGCACTGGTGAGCAGCATACCCACTTGAAGGCAAGGCATGAGTGGGAGGAGGTCTGGAATGCAGCAGAAAGAGATTGAGGTGTTGTGACTCCTAGTGGTTCTCCTTTGCTGCGGGGGGGAGGAAGTGCAGGAAGAGGCAACAAGGTGCCTAGTTGCTGGGAGGGGGGCACAGAGGGGACTGGGAGAGGGACCTACAGCCAGACTCTGGGGAGAGCACCTGAGACCCCAGCTGCAGATCTTCCTCCCCCTCATCTGGTGCCTTTTATGTGAGCCGATATGGCACAACTCTACATCAAGGTGAGGGACCTCAGACACGGAATTGTGTCCACGGACACTGCTCTCCCGATGCTGCTTGAAAACTGGAGGACAAACAAAGGACTGTGTCCTGTACTACGGGGTCCCGGTACAGCTAGAAGGGGATGTGCTTATCCCAGTATGAACAACAAAAGGTGGTGGCTAGCACACTCCAAAAAGAGAACACTATGTGTTAGCTGCTTAATCCATTCATTTGCTGGCTTGGCAGGAAGGACTGACAAACAAAAAACTGGGAAGACTAGATACCCCAGCGCTTTGACCAAGGGTCTTTGTCAGGGGGGGGGCTACTAGCCAGAGTGACACCACTTAAATACTAAAGGTAGCTGCTAATGTCTTCCTTTAATTGGTGGATGTCTTGCATTTTTATAGCGGCAGTGGCGATTTTACTTCCAGCAGGTTTTCAATACCAAGCCAATACTAATAAATATAAAAAGAAATGCCCACAACAAATACAGTGTATGAAAACATACAAATAAATTATCATACTAACCACAGTAACTAATCGCAAAATTGTCTTCTATTGTTTGTTGTAGAAAAATAGTTCTAATTATTTACTTTTTAAATCCCTGGTACCACATAATATGCAGGCTACTGTATTTATATAGTTAGAGGTTCATAGAATTCAGGAAGGAAGAAAAGTTAGAAAAATGGTCCCAGGCTCTTCTAGATCTATTTTCCAGGTAACCTTCAAATAGTGATCTCCCTGACTCCATTATTTGATGTGAACTTTGATCTACTTCTGTTACTCCTGGATCTAGGTGAGGAAAGAAACCAAATAGTTATTTAAGGCCTATAGCTACAGTATAGCCCCAATCTAATGAACCTCGATGTAGCAAACCAATTCAGTGTCCCACAATTTTTTGCGCCTTTTTTCCTGATCAGCTGTTGTCAGTGAATGGCATGTGAACAGCTGATTCCTGTCATCTAATGGTACTGTACTTTACAATACTTGTTTAAATGTGGATTCAATACCTTCTGCTTCTGCTTTTGTTCTGCTCTGTGGGTGAACAATGTCAACTAAACGGAAAAGACATGTGTTTCCCCTTGCAGACTAGCTCCATATTCTGGAGCGTCTTGAAAATGGTGAGAAAGCTGTAAATCTAGCACAAGAGTACTGTGTTGGCAAATCTGTGATATTAGACATCGATGGTACACAAAGGAGTTTGTCCCCCAAGTAAAGCACTTTTTGAGATGGAAATGGCTTCCTGTGAAAGCTGACCTTTTGCTGGCCAATTCACCAGCACACCCATAGATACCAGTTGTTCGCACTTGAGATGGGACCATATGGTGCATGTTCCTCCCACCTAACACCACATCTAAGCTGCAGCAATGTGATCAAGGCATCTGGGAGATCTTGTAACAGAATTACGGGAAGAAACTCTTACAAGCTGGGCTGGATGTGAAAAATGAACATAGCACAATGCAGGACATTGTGAAATCCCTGACCCTGAAGGATGTGATATACATGGCAGCTGAGTTGTGGGATGCAGAAAGGGAGGAAACAATTAGAAAAGCTTGGGCAAAATCTGTGATCGGGCATCCTGGTCCAGTACCAGTGTGACAGATGCTGACATGGGCCCAACTGCCAATAGAAGTGATACTGCAGTTGACACATTACCACAGGCAGCAGCAGAGGAGGGTACTGAAGCGCATAATGACACCAATGACACCAGAAAATACCTTGAATGGATCACTGATCTAGCTAAAAAGCTTTTCATTTCAGCATCAGAGCAGGATCTGTCATTTGCATGCGATGCCAAGAAAGATGGCCAGGAGCATATGGATGATAATGACATCATTGGCGCTGTTAGAGACATAACACTGGATGGGGAGGATGAGCCGAGCAAGGAGGAATTGCCACTGAAACACATCATCCGCCATGCAGAAGCAGAAGAAGCTTTTGAGGACTGCATAACATGGCTTGAAAATCAATCTGAATGCAACCCTCTTCACCTCCTACTGCTATGTAACCTGAAGGCTAAGACCACTCAGAGCAAAGCCACAGCATTGCAGCAGAAAACCATCAGTGATTTCTTCAGTGAACATAGCTAACATATTGTACCATGCTATACAGTTTGGTACTAAGCTCCGTAAACACCAAGCACTACTGTAGTGGCACTAAACACTGTAAGCACAAGCACGAATGCATAGCAAAAAAAAAAATGTAAACATGTCATGTCTGCACTTTACTACACCCCCCACACAGTAATGTACTGTATATACTGTAATGCTGCGACACACCTTCCCAGCATTGGCGGTCATCACAGACATAGCGATCCTAAGGTTTCCTGCTTTTCCTGAGTCAGCTTAAATTAAAAACATCTTCTGTGCACTTTATTATGCCCCCTACACAGTGTATAATGCTGCAGCACATTTTCCTGGCTTTTGCCGTCGTTGCAATGTTACAGACATAGCGATTCCTATTATTTGCCTGCCCAATTATCCAAACTAATCAGGTGTCCCCCAGGCAGTTCGGATAATTAGGACTCTACTATATTAGCATTCCAGTTATCAAAAAAAAAAAATCATTATATACTTTTATAACAAGGGTTTTTAAATCCCACTTTTCGTTCAGTAGACCTACAGGTTTCAGAGTAAAGTAAAAATCCAAAAAGTTTCCCTCTGTAGGAGTCTCTATAATCTGTTGTCCACCTCCCCCCTCCCCACATGGACACATTTCAGAGCCATGAATGTCAAATGGTCTGGATTCCCTTGGTATCTTTCCTGGAAATGAACACTTACTACGGTGTTTGATTTTGGATTTTTTGTGTTCCTCACATGCTCTTGGATTCTTTATTTTAATGGTCAAATCATAAGGCCCACATACACCTTTAAACAAGAACACAAAGGGCATACACTATGAATTTTGAGGAGAAATTTAAAAACTCCCTAACTTAAACCACCTTTTCTGTGTGATTTAATGTGAATATATTAGATTGGTTGCAGTAGTTGCAAATATTACATTTTCCACATTTAAACATTCCCCTTGGTGAGGGTGGTAGGCAATCGGAGGTAGAATATTGTGTAGGCCCACTGTATTGTCTGTGAACCAGTCGATCTTCCAGATGTCTTCCTCTTTTGAAGGATAGTCTTGGTGCAATACCTACTACTGTTGACAGGGAGGGGGTCATTCTGTAGTATGGTCCAGTATTGCCTGATAAGTCTCCCTGGTGGACATGTAGTAGATTTGTAGACCTTTGGTAGTGTATAAAAAGTTGGCACTATGGGGTTGTCTTGCCAGATGTAGCTAAATTCATTCTCTGTGATGTGGCCAAGACTTCTGGCTGTTTCTAGGGGATTCATTAATTCCTTCTGAAACTCTAGTGTAGGGTTACCTCTAAGTTTCTTGTAGTTGGTTTCAACCATAAATAAATCCATTACTAATTTTTTGTAATAGAAATCTCTAGTCATTATAACAGTAGCCCCCGTCCGTCTGCAGGTTTAATTATAATAGCTTTCATTTTGTAAGTTCCTCAAGAGCAGTCCGTTTCTACAACTGAGGAGAAATTTCACAGACTTGGAGGATTTTGAATGGAGCACAAGGGACCTGAAAGAAATATTTTTACACAGGGGTTATGAGAAGGACCTTATGGAAGCTGCACTAACTAAAGCTAGGGAAACACAGACAAAAAAACTTATAATTGCCAGGTCAAAAGATTGATGTTAACAAGCAAACTATCTGTTTTGTTAAGTGTACAACTGGTTGATCAGCAAACTTAGTTCTGTTATCAGGCAATACTGGCCCATTTTACAGAATGATTAGAATTCTCTGTTTTGCTAAGCCATACATTTTTTGTTTTTTTCTTGATGTTTGTGACATCCCAGTACAATTCATGATTGCAGTGCATATTACTGATGTCCTAAGTATGTCTTGTAACTGCAATCACCCCTATAGTCTTACTAGTTTGGATACTAGTGTTACTAGTTTGGATACTAGTTTTGTAGTATTATATGGGACTATATGTGCCAGTTATGGCTTTTCCAAGAGCCACGTTTAAAAAAATTAGTTTTTATGGTTCTATCAAAGTCAGATTTTGTTGCTTAGTTTATCAATTTACTGGTTTGGAGTGTAATATAATGTGCTTTATGAACTGAGGCCTCATTATTTAATTAACACAGTTCACTTATTAGTTATTTCCTATGCTGATTATCACTGATGGATTTAAAAATAGAACAATAGATATGTTAGTGTCCATTACCAGAGAGTAATACCATCAAGAGGTTCTGGACACAAATGAACCTCGAGAGTGAAGCTTGAGAGGTTTCAAAGTGTCCAGAACTTCGAGATGGTAGGACTCACCAGTAATGGACACTTAACATATCTGTTATTTTTTCTAATATATGGATCCGATGTTATTGGATCCCAAATGGGCACCCTGCTCTTTCAGTTGAGACTCCCTGCAGGCACCCAACTTCTACACTGCATGTACATGATTTACTGAATACAAGTGTGCTAGACTGCAGAGTCACTCAGTGTACCTCTTTCCTATGCTGGTGCTGAAAGTTGGAGGTGACAGAAGGCAAGATCAACCAGATACTTAAGATTGTGGTTAAATTAAAAAAAAAAAATTAAAAAAAAATGCTGCTCCTCCCAGTGAGAGATTTCTTTCGCTAAGCATGAGAGATAGCCACCATGTTTTCAAACTTGTTCTGCCCGCCCACGCAGGAAAAGCGGCCAGTCAGGAGGCACGCTTGTGAAAATGTGTGGAGACAGACTTGCACGTGTGTTGTTCCGCTGTGGTGATAATACTATCATTCAGGTCCCGAATGATAGTATTATAGCACCTGAATGATAATATTATTTTATTTTATTTATTTTATTTATTGTAGAGATCAGTTTTACAACCTTTGAGTCAAAGACTACGTTTACAAAAGTACCTTGTCAAAAAAGGAGACAACAATAATGCGAGTTAGGACATGGGTGACGTAACAGGTTAGAATACATAAAAAATATACACTTAGAGAGCAGGCAGCGAGCTACGCTGGATTAAAGCTTGCGTAAGGTACTACATTGGTGGAACAACAGGAGATGCATATTCAATTTGACAGCAAGTCACAAGCTAATAGGTACTAACATTGGTAAAATAATAAGAGATACATTATTCAAATTGAACATGTCACAAGCTGATATGTAGAGTTATAAGTCCGGTAGGTGAGGGGCTTGAGAAGGTTAGTAGGGACCGGCATAGGGCAGTAGGGGCCGGCATAGGGTAGCTAGGCATTCACGCAACATCGTTGTCAATAATATGCTGACGGAGGGCAATTTTGAGCGGCCAATACCTGGGATCTTGGAGATAGTTTCAGGAAGGAGTTAAACCAGGACGGGGCTAGGTGATGGAAAGATCTTTGGCAGTGAAGGTCCTACGCTCTGGGAAACGTTGAAGGAGGTGGCGGTGGCGGCGTGCAGGTTGGCAGGGACCTAGCAGCCCACTGCAAAGGTCCAGAGACCCAGGGGGCAGAGACCTGACAAGGATTTTTGGAAGTAGGCAGGTTTGATATTTCAGTCTTTCCTCAAGAGTGAGTATTTTGTGTGATAGTATAGCAAACAGGTGTGGTTCTGCTGGGCACCAGTAAGGAGCCTACATGCTTTATTAATAGAGGTCTGGACTTTGGATAAGGCAGAGGCATCAGCGGCAGCGTAAACAGGGAGACCGTGGTCAGCCAGCGATAATACCGATGAGGTGATGGCTAGTTTTAAGGCGGGTTCAGGGAGACAGTCTTTGTGGCAGTAGAAGACCGATCCTGGAGTTCATTGCAGATGACAGAGCTTTAAGGTGGGCGTGGAAAGTAAGGCCGGAGTCGAAGGTGATGCCCAGGTACTTGTAGGATGAAACCTGCTCCAGAGGAAGGGGTGTGCTGGTGGTGATGTGGAGGGGAAAGTCCCTGGCATTATTTTGCCGATGAGAAAATAGCATGGACTTAGTTTTCTTTAGGTTCAGGACTAGGCGGTGATTGTTGAACCACTTTTCGGTTTGGAGGAAGGCGCTTTGCAGTATGATTTGGAGTGGGAGTGGGTCAGGGTGTGATGCAAGGATAACAGCGTCATCAGCATAGAGTATTTTACTGGAACAGGAGCTGGGGAGGGTGTTCAGGAATAGGCTGAAAAGGTCGGGCCAAGGATGGAGCCTTGGGGACACCAGTGTACAGGAAGGTAGGAGGAGGGTCCCATTTAGCTTGACTCTTTGGGACCTGTTGTGTAGGTAGCTGCGAACCACTTCAGAGACGACTGCGAGACCCTAGTATACTGAGGGAGTTTAGTAGCAGGGGATGGCACACCGTGTCGAAGGCCTTGGACAGGTCAATAAAGACCGCCCCTGCAAGATGACCTTTGTCTAGTGCTGAGTGAATGTGGTGGGAGAATTCCAGAAGGGCAGTGGATGTGCTGTGGCCAGGGCGAAACCCGTGTTGCTCCGGACGAAGAAGGTTGTAGTTGGTGAGATATTCTGAGAGCTGTGTGTTTACTATTTTTTCTAAGGCTTTGGATAGGGGGGGAAGGATGGAGATGGGCCTGTAGTTATTAGGCAGAGTGCGGTCCCGGACTTATGGATGGGGGTTACTTCTGCATGCTTCCAAGCCTTAGGGAATTGGCCGAGGCATAGGGATTTGTTAATGATAAGCGTCAGCGGGGTGAGCATGACATCCAGCACGAGGCGAAGTATCCTGGAGTTGAGAGGGTCATTGGTAGGGTTCTGAGAGGCAAGGGCCTTTATTAAGAAAGGTTTGGCATCGTGGGGTGAGATCATTCGGAAGTGGAATTGCGGCCTGGGAATGGGAGCGTGGGTGGGTTTGGCAACCGGGTCTGAAAAATGGGCCGGGAGGACGGCACTTAAGTCAGTGAAGGTTTTATTATGGCAGTTAGCAATACAGGTGGGGTCAGTCGAGACAGTCCCATTTATGACAATCTGGGATGGAGGGGGGGAGCGGGTCTTACCGTTTAAATCTTTAATGTTGTCCCAGAATGCTCTGGACGAGCCCCAGGAGGATGTCAACGTGGCCTGGTAGAATTTAGCTTTAGCCTGCTTGATTGCCCAGGTGCATTGATTGCGGGCTGCCCTGTAGGCTTGCCTGTCAGCAACCCTGCCGGAGTCATTAGCTAAGTGCCAGAGGTTATCTCTCTTTTTTAGTTGTTGGATCAGCGCAGGAGTGATCCATACAGCAGCCCGTTTTTTTATCCTACGAGTGTTGAAGGTGCATACAGATCAGAGGCATGGTTGAAGGCCGTGGAGAGGGGTAGGAAGGGCATAGTTAACGTCAGGAGCGCTGGCCAATGGGGACCAGTAGATTTGGGCGAGGTGACGTTTGAGGTTGGCGAGACCTCCAGGGAGAAACTGGCGCCGAGGAGTCCTGCTGTACCGTGGGCAGAGGGTGGGGGAGGACCAGAAGCAGATGACTGGGGAGTGGTCACTGAGTGAGTCCGCAAGGACATCAATGGAGACTACTTTATGAGGTCGGTTAGAGAGGATGACGTCCAGGAGGGAGCTAGTTCCTGTTACTTTGTTAAGTCTAGTGGGCTGAGTGACCAGTTGGGACAGGTCAAGGGCTGCAAGCTCATTCTTCAGATTATCTGCCGACGGGCTGAGCCAATTGGAATTAAAGTCACCCATAATTAACTGTTCAGCTGTCGGGGGTAAGGTAGCCAGGTAGTCAAGGAGAGAGGTGGCTGCAGAGTCTTTGTTCAACCCGAGGGGTAGATAGCCGCAGTTAGATAGACGGACGGCGTCCAGGGTAGGGGTGATTTTAAGGTAATGGCTTGCGCCCCATGGTTAAGCTCGGGTTGGGAGGGCAAGCCCGAGGATCGAGGTGCGCAAGTAGATAGCACACCCCCCTCCACGCCGGCCCATCCTATCGGCCCTGAAGATGGTAAAGCCAGGAAGGGAGATGGCAGAGTCAGGCGTGAGGGAGGAGAGCCAGGTTTCGGCAAGCATGAGAATATCCGGGGAGTGTTGGGTGACCCAACATTGGAGGGCTGCAGTTTTCTTAGGGAGACTGCATATATTAATAAAGGCGATTCGAAAGCCTTTGCTATCAATGGGCAGAGGCGTGGATGAGGTGACAGGCCCGGGGTTTGGGTTCACATTGCCGGAGAGCAGGAGCAGCAGGAGAATTAGGCGCCTCGCGTGGGGTTTGTAGCTGGTGGTGGGGTGCAGATGTGGCTGACGGGACCCCACCAGGGAGGAGCAGGGGATAGGAAGGGAGAGAACAACTGTGGGCGCTAGCGAGGGGAGTGTCCACTTGTGAATGAAACCACAATACTGTGAGTAGCACAGCGGTGGTTGGTGTATGGGAGTGGCGTGGTAGTCCAGGAATGCAGGGGGAGGGATTGATTGATTGAGGGATAGGTGTGGGGTAGTCCGATGGGGAGCCTGGGGTTGGGAGTGGGGCAGTGTGCTTTGGTTGGGGCAGGTTAATGGGGGGTATAGAGGCAGAGAGAGAGCATAGGGTGCTGTAGCAGGAGGAGGGCCAGCATAG
The DNA here is from genome assembly GCA_016271365.2 of Neoceratodus forsteri. Taxonomy (NCBI): domain Eukaryota; kingdom Metazoa; phylum Chordata; order Ceratodontiformes; family Ceratodontidae; genus Neoceratodus; species Neoceratodus forsteri. The sequence continues at coordinate 1,177,963,723 of CM057450.1, read as the reverse complement.
CAAGGACCATGCTTGAGTGAGACATTTCCCAGTAAAGAGCAAGAAATGAGGGCAGGCTCCCTCTAGTGCTGGAACGATATAACCAGCAAATGGGGAATTAGACTGATTGGTTTTTGAGCCTCATGTGACAAGTAAAATATACCCTATAAAAGGGAGAGCCGAGCAAGGGTGGAGGTGGGGGCGGTGGGGAGCCGAACGCGTGGCGTTCGGCGGGGTTTCTCCAGAGCAAGCACCGACTTGTTTAAACAGACAGAGCCTGGAGAAAAAGGCGCCAAAACCGCATTACAAACGCCAGAGCCGAGCCGAGCACAGTGTCCACAGGTAGGCTGGCTCACTGACTGAGTCGCGATTTGCCTTTGCTTTCTCCTTTTTTTTCTTTTCCAGGCAGGATTTTACCTTTGTGCCTTCGCGACCAACGGCTCCATGGGGGGTGGTGTTGTCCTGGGGTCGGAAAACAGTCAACAGGGAGGCAAGTCCACATTCAGCCCTCACGACCCAGCTGCTCCTTTGGGGTGGGGTGTCCAGGGAGGTGGTGTTCAGGCTTCGGGAGGGCACTTCCAAATGCAGCCCTCGCGACCTTCAGCTCCACGGGGAGGGGGATGGAATCTGTTGGAGAAAGGCAGAGGTTAGTAGGCAGGCAGGGGAGTAGCGATTAGGGCGGGCAGTGCAGGTGGGGTTTGCTGCAGGAGCGTGTGGCAGAGGCAAAATGCTGCAATGGGTGAGTAAAAAAGAAGAATGTGCAAAGATACAGGGTTTCAAAGGAGGAGAGAACAGGAGCGGGCTGGCAAAATTACAGTGAAATACACAGTTTATATAAGCAGCACTTTGACTACAAATAAAACTCTGAGCGTTAGCAGGCAAAAAGCAGTGTACAGTAGGAAGAACCAAGCAAATTCATCTAGTCCCAAAATAAATACATACAGTGCTCTAATTACGTCGGGTTACCCCAGAGCAAGCACCGACTTGTTTAAACAGACAGAGCCTGGAGAAAAAGGCGCCAAAACCGCATTACAAACGCCAGTCGGCATGGCGATATTATCATTCTGGAAGCAATGGTATTACCGGGATTTTTTTGTATGCTTTTAGACAGTATTATTTTAAGAATCCATATATTAAATATGTTTTAATTGTTAATATTATCATAATATGTGTTGTAAGTAAAATCACCTATTATATCATGTTCACTCTATACGGGCGATGGAATTTTTCATGGCCATTCCCCTTGATGATACGCTAATCGTGCAAAACTGATGAGGAGATTTTTGAGCACCATCCAGTGTCCTCATATGAATGGGCTATTTTTGTGAGTCTGTTTCTTTGTATTGTATACTTTGTTGTGGTCAGTGGTGCTTTTTTATTGTTCTAGATATATGTTTAAGCTAACACACTGGAGAATGGAGCAGGTTTTATTGTCAGTGCCTGTGGACCTCGTGCCCATCCTTTTGATCAGTAAATTGCCCATTGGACAAGGTCTCCAGCATACACGTTGTAGAGTGTACTGCAAGTCACAGTCACAGTTTACTATTGCAAGACTATTATGAGGTCCCAGATCATCCACCTTGCTTGAAAAGAATATGCAAAAAAATCATAATTTAGTTTTACCTCAGTGTTGACAAAAGACACAAAGAAAATGATTAACAGCACTGAACAGACCACACAAGGATAGGGGAGAACTTTATAACTTTTATATTTCATTAAAACATAAAAACATGGTGAGGTAGAGAGGACACCCAACCAAGCTGTGGCACTTCGGGCATTAGATTTTTGTCAGGAGGTGTGTTCCTCTGATACAACCCTTGTGCTTTTAAAGTGCCTTAATCAGTGTGGCAGTCTAGATTCAAAAAGTGCAATACATTCATTGACAAAGTGATTACCTCCCTTGCTATTGAAACCTGTGACCTTTATAGTGACTACAATGTTATTAAACAACCTAAGCTAATAGAAGGGCAATGGGGGAATTTTTTTTTTCAAAAAGATGGATGCAGCACTCATGACTCTATTTCAGACATGTCTTTCATCCAGGCAAATGCATTGTGATGCTTGTGGCATAATAACAAACATCCTGATGCATGTGATATTTGCTGCTTTTTCCAAAAAAAAAAAAAGGCACGTGAGTCTAAGTGACATGCATTTATCTTTTTTGCGATGCAAGTTGGGGGGATCACTCCCCGAAGTTAGACAGCCTTATAGGTGATCTTCTGACTTTCTTGGCAGATGTCAGGTGGCCATAGTCATAAAACGGATACAACTGTCTGAAAATCCTGCCCAAAAACTTTACAATCTATAGCTGGCACATTCTTTTACCCTTTAAATGCAAGTCACTCATATAGGCTATAACTGCTTTCCATATGAATAAATCTATATACTGTGTATGTAATTTACCAATTTAACATCATTTAATAAGTTGTTACAATGAAACAACTACTGCAATAATTTGTCTTAAAATTAGTTTGTTAAAAAGGGATTCTGTAAACACCTTAGTACATCAAGAGCATAACACTGTCCTTTTCAGATGAATGCTTATTAAATAGATCAGTGAAACCTTTTATTACTAACTGTTCCGAAAATTAATTACATAAGTCTGATGTTATGCTCTCCATGTCTAAAAGTTAATGGGTCACTGCAAGAAGTTACTCAGATTGAATAAAATTAAAAGTACCACTCCAGTAAGCAGAAACAAATACTGAACATTTTCTACATGGATTAAAGCTAATGGAATTCTTAATACAAATGTAAGTTTGAGGGGGGGTATTGGACTTCAGGAAAAAGAGGGGGGAAGAAGAACATTTTTTTCTAGAGGCAGCTTAAATTTTGAAAAGAAAGTAATATAATCACTGGCTAGTAATTTCTATCAGGAGGTCGCAAGGAAAAGAGCAAAAAAAGAACAACAAAAGAACCCCCAAATAAATAAAATATTAAAAGATAAAAGAGATTAAAGAGACTGAAAGCATTGCCCAGTCAATTAGTTGGGGTGGGGGTGGGGGTTAAGAGCTAAAGCTGAAATGTCTAAAAAGGAGTGGTGTTTTGTAGGGTTAAATCCCACAATGCCAATCTGTCCTAGGTCTTGGGGGAAGGGGGGGACCAAATGCGGCAAATTTCTAATACAGCTGCTACCTATATACTGTATTTAATATTCAGCATGCACTTCTTGAAAACAAGAAAGATCAAAATATTCACACATAGAGGAAGTGGTGGGGGTTGAAACAATCACAGGATTTAAGAATGCTTGGGATAGACATAAGGGAATTCTGGAGGTTGGGGTAAGGGGCAACAGGCTTCTAGAAAAACATAAAGTGAACTTACAAGCTCAAATGGGCAGACTGGGTGGGTCATAGACTGTTATCTGACGACAGTGTCTATGTATCTATGTATTCTCCCTATCCAGAGTTCACACAGTGTAAGGACCCCTACCTCACTGTAAAGACTGCATGAACCATAGCAGATGGACTTCCACCATCTCTAGTAATAAAGAATACAGTAAAAGCTGATACAGGAAACATTTGACTTATAAGTGAAATAACATCTGAACATTGTTTTTTTTTAAAGCTTTTCCCTCAGAGGCTCTTCAAGTTGCAAGTGTTTGGGACTGATTTAGCTTCCAAGGTAGAGTTGTTAATGGTCAGAGCTGAACACAAAAGTCATACACAAAGCACTAGAACAGGAAATATTTTGTGTCCATAATGCATAGTTTTCCAATGCAGAGAAATATTTTTTCATATGAAATTCATTTTGGAAACAGAAACAAAGAATTTGATGGAAAAAAAGGAATGCTTAGCCCACCTAGTCTGCCAAGTTATGCCCTACCTAATCTGTCTCCATAGACCCTATCTGGTCTCTGTTGACTCTCCACCTCCCTGCATCCTATCTAATATATCCCTATGTCTGTCCATGCATGCTTGAAGCCCCTTCAGTTCTAGCCTCAATCACTTCCTCTGGCAATTTATTCCAGGCATCCACTACCTTTTCAGTGAATAAATATTTCCTCACATCTCTCTTGAATCCCCCCTTAGCTTTATTGAATGCCCCCTAGTTCTGGTGTTTGTTCTCATTTGAAAGAGACTCCCCACTAGTATCTCACTCACCCCTTTGACGAACTTGTAGGTCTATATCATGTTCCCTCTTTCCTTTCTTTCAGGGAGTACATGCTGAGATTCACAATCACTCTTTGTAGGACTCCTCATGCAGATCATGTACCATTTTAATTGCCTTCCTCTGGACCTCCTCTACTCTAGGTCCTAACTGAGGTGCAGTCTCCAAAACCCAAACACAGTTCTAGGTGTAGCTGCATTAGCAAATGATATAATGGCAACAACACCTCCCTCCTCCTGCTGGAGATACCCGCCATGCAACCCAGCATTCCACTAGCCTTACCCACTGCCTTTTTCACACTATACTGCCACCTTGAGGTACTCAGATATGATGATCCCACGGTCCCCTTCCTGCCTAGTGACTATTAGTACTCCCCTCCATCATATACTCAGCACCAGGGTTTTTTTTAGCCTAGGTGCATTATTTTGCACTTTTTGGCATTGAATCCCAACTGCCATGGTTTTGACCATACCTCAAATTTCCCACAATCCCTGGGCATTTTTTCCACCCTTTCCTGCATGTGTCCCACCTATTACAGATTTTGGTATCTGCTAAAAGGCATACTTTCCCTTCCAGCTCATTTGCAATGTCCCCTGTAAAGATATTTAGTAGGACTGGCCACGGTACCGAGACCTTTGGTACCCCACTTGGCACACTCCCATTTTTAGAATAAGTGCTGTTAACAACCACCTTCTGTCTCCTACCCTTTATTTCAGTTTTAACCCCAAGATCCCACTATGGATCCCACTCTTAGTTTGGTCAACTTCGTAAGCATCCTTCTATGTGGCACTATGTCAGAGGCCTTCCTAAAGTCCAAATAGTCCACGTCCACTGCTCTCTCTGATCAATTTCCTTGGTCACCTAGTCAAAGAAATGTAAAAGATTTGTTTGGCATGACCTCCCCCTGTGAACCTGTGTTGTCCGAGGTCTTGCACCCCATTGGATTCAAGATACTCTATCATCCTTTCAGTGGTGTTTCATTCAGTTTTGTCACCACTGAAGTGAGAAAGATTGGCATATACTGTAGTTGCTAGCTTCTTCCCTGCAGCCACTTCTATGCAGAGGAAAAACATCAGCCCCTCTCCAGTCCCCTGGAGCCACCCTTGCCCCCAGTGAGTTGCCAAGCAAGGCTGCCTCCTTCACTCATAGGTTGGTTGCTTTAGTTATGCCCTCCTTTATTCTCCCCCACTGTGCCTCTCTCCCTCCCCGGCAGCCCTCCACCTCTTTTAGGCAGCTCCTGAGGCATTTTGCCAAAGTACAGGAATCATTACTGTGGCAGTTCTGTGGCTGAAATGCATTTAGTTAAAGAATGAACATTATTGTGGATGAAATGCTTTTGTGAAACTGAAAAAAAATCGTTCTGTGGATGAAATGTCATCCCCCCCCCCCCAAAAGAAGCCTATAACTATAGTGTTTAGGAAAATGAATAAAAAAACCTCCTTGTCGGCCAAGTGCATCCTGAAGGTCAGGCACTCAACTCCAAAGGATGGAGAGCACAGGGAACCCATTGTATGCAAATCATGTACTGGCCTACCAAAGAGACACACTTTTTACTTTATTTTTGTATTTATTTATTCAAGGGTGTTTGAGACAAAGGCCCTTTTTAGAGAGATCCTGGAACAAAACAAATATAAAAGTTGCAAAATAATAGAGGGTAAATTAAACATAAACACATTCAGAAAGATCATGAAGTCACAGAGTTTTAGAAAATAATATAATCAAACATAAATGTGGCACAATACAATATATAAACGTTATGATCAATGGGAACAATTAATCTGGGCTACAAAATAATTCCACAGCCAGTATTTAAAAATCCCAATGTGATTACAACTCAATAATTTCAATGGTAATACATTTCACTGGGAGGGTCAAGAACACTAAAGGCTCTTGAAACCATATTTGTAAAAGTTTTGGGTAGCCTCAACAGCTGTTGATTACCAGTTCTTGAAGCATAAAGGAAGGTAATATGGATAGCCAGGTAATAAATATTGCAGGAGGAGCATTTTGTGCACTCTTAGAAATTTTGAAAAGAATATGTGTGGCCACCTAGTGGTTAATAGTAGCCATACTGAAGTTGGCACAGTCATACACCTGTAACCATCTTTGTTGATTGCCAGCACAAATCCATCAGTCTTGTGACAATAGGGCTTCAAGTTTGTTTAGATATTATGGAGTAGCCATTAGGACATCACAGGATCTGAGAGCTATGACTTTTATGTCTTTTAATTTGTTATTTTCGACATTAGTTTGTATTAGACTCGGGTGCTCAGTATGTATTTTTGTGGCTTACCTCCTTTTGAATGAGACGGGACCAGAAAAGGACAAATTACAAGTAACTCAAGGGGTCAATGCTTATTTTCCTTCTACAGTTGGATCTGCATGCGCTCAATTGAGTGGACCAGTGGAGCATTGCAGCGCCAGACGAGAGACTGCACAGATTTTACAGCTGCTACAAAAACCCTAGCCCAGCTGGCCCACTGGCACAGGGGCAGGGTGTCGACCTGTGATGCTGGTGACCCAGGTTCGAGAATGGACCCAGGACATTGGAGGGCCGGCCAGGGGGAGAAGGATTGAGTGTCCACTGACTACTCTGCTTCTCTAGGAGGGAGGGTGGTAGAGTGTTTGGCATTATACAGACACCTAGTGGAGACTGGGTGTACCGAATATGCTGATGCCCATCTGTTCGGGGGGTGGGGCAGACACTGGCCATCATTGCACATCCCGGCCCCTGTACATCAGGGAAAAATTGCTCCAGGATGCCTTTGTGAAGCCGGCCCTCAGCTTCAGTTAGCTCCCAGGCCGGCTCCCTGACCTATGCCATTGATTGCGGCACTATGGGCCGGTGCCACAGCCCTGCCCTGGGGGATTAGCCAGGGGGTATCAGGGAGCTGCGGCCAATGTGGGAGTGGGGGCAGAAGGGTCTGTGACCAGGCTGAGGAACCGGCAGCAAGGTGGTAAAACAAAGCATAATAAATAAAAAAAAATAAAAAACCTAGCCCAGTCAGTTAAAATACAGCCCCCATCCCCCCAACCCTCCGCTACAAGCCCAATCCCACCCTTACCCCCAGCATCCACAGTGTCAGGTTTTAAACAAAAAAACTGCTATAATGGGTGACCAGCACAACCGAGCTCCATGGCCAGCCGCTGTCTCATCTTTAGTGTTTTTCTCTTTATAAATCAATACCCCCCCACCTCTTCCCCAGGCAGCAGCACCACCCAACTCTTAACCCTGCTCCCCCCAAATTTTCTTTAAAATAAAGAAGGCCCCCAGGTGCGATTCGAAGGCAGCCGACACAACCCGCCCTGCTCCACAGCCAGCCAGCTTTCTCTTTATCAATCACTATCCCCCCCTGAAAGCAGCACCCATTTCCCCCACCCCAGCACCCAAATTTTCTTTTGAAAGAATGAAGGCTCCCAGGTGTGACTTGAAGGTGACTGACACAACCTGTCCTCCTCCACATCTGGCTACCTTCTAGTGAATGAAAATGCCCCTGCACTTGCTTGCTTATTACAAAAGCTGACAGCCACCTTCTAGTGAATGAAAGCAATCCCATGCTTGCCCACATAGCAAAACAGTTGATCACGTGATCAGCTGCTATACTATACAAGCAAGCACAGGAGCACATTCAGTAGAAGGCGGCTAGCCATAAAGGAGGACGTGTTATGTTGGTTGTCTTCGAGTCACACTTGGGAAGCTTCATTCTGTTAAAAGAAAATTTGGGCACAGGGGGGATGATGATGGTAGTTGGGTGTTGCTGCTTTGAGGGGGTATTGATTTGTAAAGACAGACGTGCCAAAGAAGAGACGGTGGCCAGCCTTGGAGGAGGGAGATTTGTGCCAGTCACCCATCGTGGGAGTTTTTTTGCTCAAACATGACATTGTGGATGCTGGGGGTGGGGGTTAGGGATTGCGATTGTAGTAGAAGGCGGGGAAATGGGAGGTTATATATTAAATGTTTGGGCTGGGTAAAACGGAAGAGGACTGTTTCTTTCTTATTTTTTTGTTTTAGTGTTTCCCGAATACGAATAGGCATGAACAGTGCCACTGTTCATTGTTCGTATCTGAATAACAAACAGTTCTTTATTTGTGGTATTCAGGAAATGCTGTTCATTGCTCATACATTCTTATTACATGGTGACTTATATTGGAACCTACAATATATGTGTAGGGTTTCACCTTTACTTAATTGAGCCAGAGCTGCCTTCATAATATCCTGTATTGTGCTATATTGAAGGACTGCCTCCCTCATTCTGCTAGTCCTGTGAGGGCTGGGGAAACCTGACACAGATACCTGTTGCACTTTTATGTTTGCTTGCATGCATGTGCAAGAAACATAGTGCCATCATCCGAGATTTCGGAGGTGTGTCACCTCCTCCTCCAATTCAGTCAGTGTGTTGGTAGGCACGGCCCCTGTAAGCCAATGCATGCTGGAGCTGTCTATGACAAGCTCCAAAATGCAGTGGCATACAGTTGAAAGGGGGAGCTACGCTTCAGTGAGCAGCGATAAGATATCACCTGCTCATGCTCAGCTCCCCCTACACTCACACACACACACACGCACGCACGCACACTGCGTGCTCCCCCCCCACGCACACACTCTAAAGCCAAAGGGGTGCCCAATCCTCGTTGGCTGTGCTGCGCCCTCTCAAAAGTTTTTCCCAAATGCCACGCTGGGTGCCCACCCCAGCATGGCAACTCGATGGATAGCTGACGGGGGTGCCCAACCTCGTCGGCTTCACTGTCTCTCCCTCCCCATAGCTATCACCGACGGGTGCCCAATCTTCGTCGGCTCACCCCATAGTAAGGTGCCCGCTGGAGCCCACCCCAGCATGGCATGAGATAGCTGGCCGACGGGTGCCTAACTCTGCCGGGTTGAACGCCCCAACCGCTCTTGTGCCACGCCTGGGAGCCCACCCCAGCATGGCGAATCGCCCCGCGTAGTCATTGAAAAAATCAGAAGAAAAACGTCCCATGTAGTCTCCCTGGCCCCTCCCACAACCCGCACTCACCCACTGCGCACTCTGCCTCCCACACCCCTACCCCAAACTTACCTCCGGAGCTCTGCGATTTATCTTCGGTGGATCGAGCACGCCTGCACTCTTCAAAGCCGACTGCAAACTGAGGAAATGCCGTGGTCGTATAATGGGCTAGATAGGGGTTTTCAACTTTGTTGCATATCTCAGGCATTTTTGGAATTTTGCACCAAATTTTCAGCGTAGGGTTTTGGGATCCCTTCTCATGAATGGGTGTCACTGTCATGGCGTTATGGGCCCGAAGGTGATTTCGCAGTCACTGTGCAGTCACTGCGCGAAATCACCCTTCGGGCCTGAATAACACCATGACAGTGACATCATTCATGAGAAGGGGTCCCAAAAAACCCATGTTGAAAATTTGGTGCAAGAATTCCAAAAACTGACTGTTTTACGAGCGTGTGTTGCGCAGTTCCTATGCAGGCTTGTAAGTTCACGAATTTTCAATATTTTCACTCCAGATTTTCAACATTACCATTTTACCACACCTTCTAATGAGTAGTATGGCTGTCATTTTTCACATCTCACCCAAAATGTGTTTCCGCCCATGTAGCGCACAATGGTGCAGTCGGTGTGCGAGATCAATGTACAGGACAAATGAAGAAAATCACAGTGACACTGTTCATGAGCTGAGGTCTTAAAATGGCTATGTTGAAAATTTGGTGAAAAAATTCCAAAAATGACTGTTTTACTGAGCGCAAGGTTTCATACAGTTCTATATGCATCCTGTAAGTTCACGTAATTTTCAACATTTTCACCCAGATTTCCAACATTGCCATTTTACTCACACCTTCTTATGAGTAGTATAGCTGTCATTTTCACATTCACTCAAACGGTTTTGCTTCATGTAGCGCATAAATTGCGCCTGTCGGTGTGTGCGTAAATCAATATACGGAATAAATTAAGAAAATCACAGTGACACTGTTCATGAGCAAAGGTCTTAAAATGGCTATGTTGAAAATTTGGTGAAAAAATTCCAAAAAATGACTGTTTTACGAGCGTGCGTTATATAGTTCCTACGCACGCTCGTAAGTTCGTGAATTTTCAATATTTTTACTCCAGATTTTCAATATTGCCATTTTACCACACCTTCTTATGAGTGGTATAGCTGTCATTTTTCACATCTTACCCAAAATGTGCTTCACCACGAGCATACAATGGCGCAGTCTGTGTGTGGAAATCAATGTACGGGACAAATTAAGAAAGTCACAGTGACACTGTTCATGAGCAAAGGTCTTAAAATGGCTATGTTGAAAATTTGGTGAAAAAATTCCTAAAAATGACTGTTTTACGAGGGTGCATTGCGCAGTTCCTATGCATGCTCGTAAGTTTGCGAATTTAATATTTTCACTCCAGATTTTCAACATTGCCATTTTATTACACTTCCTTATGAACAGTACAGCTGCCATTTTTCATATGTCGCCCAAAATGTGTTTTCGCACATGTAGCGCACAATGGTGCTGTTGGTGTGCGAAAGCAATGTTTAGGACAGATTAAGAAAATCACAGTTACACTGTTCATGAGCAGAGGTCTTAAATGGCTATGTTGAAAATTTGGTGACAAAAGTCCATAATAGACTGTGTTACGAGTGAGCATTGCGCAGTTTCCATGCACCTCGTAGTTCATGACTTTGTAATATTTTCAGTCCAGATTTTCACCAGTGGCATTTTTCCACACTTCCTTATGAACAGTACAGCTGTCATTTTTCACAACATGGCTGAAGTGTGTTTTCACTTTCAGCACAGAGATGCGTGGTCGCTGTGGGAAATCATTGTTTGGCACAGATAAAGAAAATCACAGTGACACTGTTCATGATCGGAGGCACCAAAATGCCTGAGTTGACAATCTGCTGTAAAATCCCAACCTAATTATATTAGGTGTCGTGTACAGTTTCTATGTGCGCTCTTGACTTCACCATTTTTTAAATATTTTTACTACAGATTTGCAACATTGCCATTTTTTACACCTCCCCATGAACAGTACAGCTGTCATTTTTTACATCCTGTTCGGAATGTTTTTGCACCTGTGGTGCTAAATGCCGTAGTCACTGTGCATAAGCAGCTTTCAGCTAACAAACTGATATTCCCCCTGTTCATGAGGTGGGGTCACAAAAAAAACATGTTGAAAATTTGGAGTGAAAATACCAACGAATGCCTGAGGTATTAGGGTTTCCAACCATAACGCCTAACCCTGTAGAGAATGACAGGCATCAGGGGTGTGACTTGGGATTCTTGCCTGTGATGCTCATACCATTCCACACCCTGCAGTCAGTGAGAGGCATTGAGGTATGCCTTGGACTCTACGGCCCCAAAGTTCACCCCATTCTCCTATATCGCACCCATCTCACCATATTTCCTAATGAAATGGGGTGCGCATAAGGGCCAAAGACCCCAAGGAACACCGTGACACTTGTCATTATCTGCAGGGTGGGGTGTGGTGAAATGGCGTGGCCGTTATGCCTGACGACCCAAACGCACACCCCAATGCCTGTCACTCTCTGCTGGGTGGTGGTGGGGTTGGCTTCAGTTCAATACTTCACTGCCATTCCTATTACGCAGCTCTGTAACTTCTACACTACCACTGCCAATGCTAGCAAGCAAACATTCAGCATTGACAAATGCTTGTTATTATTTCCTGTGGTGAGTGCCATTTGCTTTGGTTTTATCCCACAAATTTTTTTCTCCTTAGCTATGTAATAGGGCTTTAAGGCCACTATCTAACAATCTGTCTAAATATTTGTAATAGCTATTATGTCCTGTACTAGCCTGGGTTTCTTTGGTCTATAGTGTGCATGTATTACTGTGCATTTGTGGGCAATTTCATAAATAAAATGTTAAAAGAAGGTTGTTTAGCTGGGAGACAGACACTGAAGAAAAACACACATCTGCACAATAGGCTATGATGAAACATAGGATAGTCTTTTTTTCTAGAACTTTGGGAAAGGTAATTTCTTGCTTTCCCCAGGATCATTTCTAGCAACCACTGACCCACTGGCATAAGTTTACCATCCATGTCAGGGCTTTTGGGTTGTTCAGAGTATTGAATGGACTACAGCAAGCATGTGATATGGGAACCAAGAGTAGTGGGGACTGTCATTTGATGGCTGCATTTTCCTCAATAAACAGACTTTGATGTCAGATAAGGATCACTTGGCCCACCCAGTCTGCCCATTTCCCTACCTATTGGATAGGCTGCAGATCCTAGTTAACCAACAGCCTACTTCCTCCTACCCCCCCACTAGAATTGCCTTACGTCTGTCCCATGCATTCTTAAATTCCCCCTTTGTTTTTGACCCCATGACCTCCTCAAGAAGGCTGTTCCATGTGTCCACCACCCTCTCCATGAAAAAAATACTTCCTGGCATTGCCCCTGAGCCGTCCCCCTCTATCTTCAAATTGTGCACTCTTGTTCTTGCACATCTCTTTTTCTGAAAGATGCTACCCTCTTGGACTTTGTTGATTCCCTTGTGGTACCTGAAAGTTTCTGTCATGTCCTCCCTCTCCCTCCTTTCCTTGAGGGTATACATATTAAGCTCTTTTAGTCTCTCTTTGTATGGCTTCTGGTGCAGACCCTGCACCATTTTAGTTACCCTCCTCTGGACTGCCTCCATCCTGTCTATGTCCTTGTGGAGATGGGGTCTCCAGAACTGCATGCAGTACATTAGATGGGGTCTCACCACCTGTCTGTACAGAGGGATGACAATGTCCTGTTTTCTACTGGTGATGCCTGTCCCTCCCTACTCCTTACGCTGGCACTGAAGTCTGCCCTGACTAAAAGGCAATCATGTGGAGGACACAGGGACACATGCATCTAGTAAAACAGAGCCAGTGTTAAATTGTCATTCAGCAAAGGCACCAGAATCTGACAGTTTTCATACTGGTGAAGTGGGTTCGAAGGGACTCAGCTTCGCTTTGGCAAATCAGTGTCATGATGATGCTTTTTTATAAGGAGCACACACTGAAAATTAAGTTGTTAGCAAGCCATAGGAACTGCAGCAGCCAGTTAGACACTCTGGAGACTGAGAAGGCCTCACACTGTGCATGCCTCAGTGCTATTTCTCTCTCCCCTTCTCCCTCCCTCTCTCTCTCTCTCTCTCTCTCTCCTCCCCTCCCCCAGAGGAGGACTTGTGACTGAGAGCAGTACACTTCTTTGCAAATAGAGTAGTGAAGAAAATATTATAAATCATCTAAGAATCATACATTATCATTCTAGTTAGCTAGTTCACAGAATTTTACTGTAGTTTCAGATAGGCTGGCCAGTAAAATTGTGCACTGCTGAGAGGAGAGGATAATGCAGTGTGCTAGCTGCAGGCCTAGAGTTGCAGCCCATGTAGCAGGGAAGATTGAATTTCACAGACCAGAAAAGGTTCAGGAGGGATTTTTGAAGGATTTATTTGATAACTACTTTTTTACTGACTACTGGTGATGCAGGACACAGAAACCCATCTTTTTATATTTTGCCTATGTATGTATGAGCCTGCCAGTCATTCATGGCAGAAAAATGAAGTCGGCCGCTATGTGAGACACCAGGGCTAGTATATTCAAACATCTTGGAAGGGGCCGACTAGATGTTTGCTCCAGGAGCAAATTAGTGCCTGAAGCAAACGGCAGGTATATTTTAACTATCCTGAGTGTGCACACAAACCCCATCTGCCTACTGGCCACAGGAGGTACATGACCAGTAGGATGCTATGGAACTTGCAGGAGCAATCTAGCTGTTACAGCTCAAAAACATCAACTGCTTCTTTGGAGCAATCAGATATATTTGTACTTTTATATGAAAATGGCCCCATAGCACTAGCAAGGTGATGTGTGGTCATTTGCATCCCAATAAGGCCTCATTATAGGCCTGAAGCAAATAGAGTGTGTGAACTCTCCTCACAGTGCCTGTCAGGGCTGCCTGCACCCATTCCTGGTGCTCTAGCACCCCACCCGGAATGCCTGTCCAAATTAAAAGTAAGGATTTCCATAGTGTACAGTGGTCCCCGCTCCCACCAATCACCAGTCTGCATTACAGTAGTGATTTTCATGGTGTCCGGTGGTTCTGTCGCTGTCCTGATCCACTCACCTGTATTACAGTAATGAGCTCTTTGGTGTCCAGTGTTTTCCCCACCCCCACCCTCCGATTGCCTGTGTATAGTAACATAATTATTACTCTGCTGATTCAGTAGTCCCTCCACCCCCCCAATATGAATGTAGACCCCCCACTTCATATTGCCCACTCAGACTCTGCCACCTCCACCTCCCTTGCTCCCTGTTTGCTATAGAATCCCCCCCCAAGGGGGACCAGCACAGTTCGTTTGCTCACTACCTCAGCCGGCCACCATCTGAATGACCAAGAGTGATTGCTGGCCTACTGTAGAAACAACTGTCAGGTGGGACTACATGAGGGGGGCTGCTGCAGTGAGTGGGGGCCAGGGGATGAAGGTGGCATTGTGTAAGTTGGCAGGATGGGGTGGGGGGGTCTACATTCATATGGGGGTCAAGTGGGGGGGAGTGCTGGACAACCAGAGAACTCTTTACTGTAATTCAGTTAGGCAATGGGGAGGCAGCAGAAACAACTAGACAGCAGGGAACTCTTTTATTTATTTATTTTTTTCCATTAAGTTTTTATTACATTTTTTGTTACAGGGATTCAATCCAGCAACATCAGATACAGACATGTAGGAGTACATACATACTTATATCAAAACATAAAATAATACATTCCTGTAACATACCCCTATAAATCCCCACCACTCTTCCTTCCCACCCAATAAGCCTCCCAGCACAAGTCTAATGAGATAGCATACCATCAGACAGGAGATAGTCTACACTCTTCTATAGAGAATAAATAGCATAAAAGGGACCCCAGATCCTATCGAACCTAGGAAGCTTATTCTGGAGGATAGCTATCATTCTCTCAACCCTCAAACTGGCTAGTAATTCCTCCAGCCATTCAGTGTAACTGAGCAGACAGAATCCTTCCAGTGTCTGAGAACAATTTTCTTTAACGTGGCAGCAATCAGAACTATATGGAACCTCCTACTCTTGACGGGATATGAAACATCTCCCAACAAGCATATTTCAGGAGTGAAGAGGTCCCTAGTCCCAATAATGGGTTCATTCTATTTTTAATTTCTGCCCACAACGGGTTACCTTTGGACAATTCCAAAAATATGCATCAAGTCCCCTACACCAGCTTGACACCTGTAACATGTAGAATTTGTGACAATTTTTAATCTAGCCAACTTTTGTGAGGAATAGTAAATATTATGAAGAATTTTGAACTGCGTCAATCTTAATCGATCTTGTAAAAAGAATCTGTGACAGTTCCTCCATAAGGCCTTCCAATTGAATACAGTATTGGGAAACAGTGAGGCCCAGTATGAACCTTGAGCCGGATTTTGAGAATACGCCCATTCAAATAACACTAAATATATTTTGGAGATTGCATGCGATAGACCTGCCAACGGCCCTAATGCATCATAGAAATCCACCCTAGGGCTCCGCATTGTCCCCCTACCCACCTTACTAATCAAAAGGTGTCTAAGCCGATATACCTTAAAAACTGCCGTGGTGGGCATCTCAAATTTATTCAGGATCTCAGAGGAGGAGAGTATCTCTCCATCGGGCGTAAGAAAATCTTTCAAGCAACATGCACCAGGTAGGGCAACCACGCCGGTTGAGAATTGTATTATTTATTAGGAACGCCGGATTACCCCAAATTGGCTGCACCCAGTCACTGAGGTGATCATATTTGAGGAAGCTACAAAGCTGGGTATGGGCTCTCACGGAAATCCCAATTGGGGAACTACGCAGCTGGGGAGGTAATAGTTTCGGAGTGAGATGAAGCAGAGCCTCAGGCTTCAACCCATGTTTCCGAAATAGGGCCAGCTCGATTTGTAACCATAGAGGCGTATAAGAATGCCGCGTTGCAACTTCTGCACCCTTCACCCACCTCAGGTATTTGCAGGCATGAGCTGCCCAGAAGTACAGGGCAAAATGTGGGAGCCTTAACCCCCCCAATGACTTGGGAGTGGCCAACCTATGGTAGGCCATACGAGATTTCTTGTAACCCCACACAAAGTTAGCTATAATATTATGTAATTTTCTAAACCATGTAAGTAATATTCAGATATTCAACATACTAAGAGGGTAAAACAGTCTGGGAAAGACGTTCATTTTAACTAAATTAATCCTCCCCCATAATGAGATTGGAAGCCTCTCCCATCTTTCTAGGTCTAGCTCGATGGTACGCACCAAAGGATCTAAGTTTAACTGAAGTATTTTAGTCTTATTCCTTGTTAAGTTCAGACCGAGGTATTTTATAGAGTCTGATTTCCAGGACAAACCCAGTTCAGTAATTTCCTGCTTAAAGATATTTTTATTGAGGGGAAATATGACTGATTTATCTAAATTTAACTTATAGTTGGCCAATTTACTAAATACCCGAATAACATCCAGAAGAGCTGGAATAGACACCCTCGGGTTAGAAACGTAGATCAAAAGGTCATCTGCATATGCCGTTATTTTCACAGTATAGTCAAGAATTCTAATACCAGTAATTTCTTGTTTATCACTATTGTCCTGATGAGGGTTCGAGGTATAAATTAAAGAGGAGAGGGGACAAAGGACATCCTTGTCTAGTACCTACATAAAGATTAAAGGGGTCCGAGATGGCTCCATTACAGCTAACTCTTGCTGTAGGGTTTGAATAAAGGGAGCTTATCAGGGACACTGGTTTACCGGGATTGAGAAAGGGCATATTCCGTTTTGCACATTGTAAAAAACGGTATTGTCACCGGTGTCTGTTAAGCTTAAATCCGGTTTTACCGGTGTTTGGTTTTGTGTACTTTATTTAACAATTTTTAACTCTACTAACATGCATTTTAGCAATTTTGACCTCCACTATTACACATCCTTCCATCCTTGTACCAATTTAAAGTTATTTTAGGTACAAGATGTGATGGCAGCAGCAACACTACAGCCCCATCCCTAAGGTGTGATGGAAGCAGCATTACGACCTCATCCCTCAGGTGCGATGGCAGTACCAACAGCACTACAGCCCCCATCCCTCTGGTGTGATGGCAGCAGCTACAGCACTATGACCTCCCTCAGGTGTGACAGAAACAGCAGCACCGTGGCCCCCATCCCTTAGGTGTGATGGCAGCAGTACTACGTTCACCATTCCTAAGGTGTGACAGAAGGAGCAGCACTGTGGCCACTATCCCTTAGGTGTGATGGCAGCAGTACTACATTCCCCATCCATCAGTGGTGATGGCAGAAGCACTACAGCCCCCACCCTTTGGTGTAATGGTAGTAGCAACAATGCAGTCCACATCCTCGGGGTGATGGCAGTAGTGACAGCACTATGATCCCTTTCTTCAACACCACACCCGACATGCACAAGTTACAAAATGACTTGATCTCTCTGCTTGTAGAACTCAGATGTGAATTAATCGGAACCATCACCACTAAGGTGGACTACCTTTGTTTTTCCTATCTATAATTTAACTGCCTGAATTGAATTTCTGCCTTGACACCACTGACCAGGTTTAGGGAACAGACTTGGGTGTTGGAGGGCCAGCTGGTGGGTGAAGGTTTGAGTGTCCAATGACCACCCAGTTCTCCTGGGAGGGAGGGTGGGTTCACAGCTCAGCATTTGCTGGCCCCGGTTGAGGGCCAGAGGCATGACAACATGTCAGTCCTCACTGCAGGAGGGAGTGTGATGGACGTCAGCTTGTGCCTTGGCATCATGTGGCCTGTCACACTCCCAAGAAAATGGGAAAGCACCTGCTGACCAACCGAAGGACAGCTGTTGGTCCCTCCATAAACCGGAAGCCCCAGACATGTGTCTGTTCTGACTCCTGCCATGCCCAGGATACACAGGAAGCTCTTTAGGGGAATTCTTCTCCCCTGGTAGCCTCCCACAGGGGTAGGGGCCCACTCAATGAAGGGTTACTTTGGGTTACCTGGTAGCACAGCAGTTAAGGGGCAGTGGATGGTGGTTGGGACTCAGCAGCGGTGGTAGGGGGCCTTGGCAGGCCTGAAGAAGTGAATGGCCAGGGGTAGGAGGAGCAACAACAACAAAAAACGCTTGAATTTGCTTCTTTGAAATACAGTGTCTTCACCTAAAAAATCCATAAGTGATTAGTGGAGGACGTTCAAATGGATTTATGCATCTCCCAGACATGTGGATGCTTTTTTTTTTTTTACTTGGTGTCCATAAAAAGGGTGTCTCTCAGTTTTCATGTCTTTGTTCAGATGTGAATTGAGCACTACTCTGCCCACCAGCATCATACAGCCCCTCGGGTCTTACCTTCTGTATGTCATTGACTGTGATTTCAAAATCCACTGGCCAAACATAAGTACACTTAAATACTTAACATTTGCTTTTTGTTGAAGTAGTCTATCAGAAAACTTTTTGTTGTCACAGAGACTGAAACAGCAGGTGGGAGAAAAGGTGCAAATTATCCAATTCATCTAAATGGGGTGCTAACTGTGAAGACTTTTATAAGTAGTAAGGCAGTTTCTTATTGTGAACATACTTTCATTCAGACTAGTTTTCATTCAAACAACTGAGGATTTGGATGGCCCTACTGATTATAAACTTGAATAAGCTAGTTGGTAACAGTGATCCTCGTTTAGCAATCTACAACCTAGATGCTTATATGCAAAGAATACAATAAAAACCTGACTAAAATCTAAAAACAAGCTATATAAACACATAAAATGTATCTGAACATTTATCTTTACCTATACAAAATCATTGCAGCCCAAGTAAAACTCAGGTAAAATTACATGGTACCTTGACTATTATTCTATGATGTAGTAAACATATATTGGTATTTTTTATATTCTTTGTAAAGCAGGTTAGGCCCACTAAGCAGAACTGTCTGTTTTCAGGAGTGACCTAGAAGCACTGGGAGGTTAAGTGACTTGCTGGAGGCACACAGTATGCAAGTGGAGGTTGTGGGAATCAAACCCAGGTCTGCTAGATGTACCCAGTTCATTCACTGTTTGTTACTCTAACCACTAGGCATGGGTGGTTAAACTGAATGGCTGATTACAACAAAGCAGTGGGTGATTTCCTTACTGACTCTATATGCAGCAAAGCAGAAAGAATGCAAAGCACAGCAGCATTCATTTTAAGATGCTGAAATCTGGGCCGGACCGCTGGCGCTGCGGTAGCACTATTGCTTGCAATGCCAGCAACCCAGGGTCAGAAGCAAACTCGAGTTGCTGGAGGTCTGGCCAGGGGAGTAGGATCGAGCACCTGGGGGACTGCCCTCCTCCTCCAGGGAGGGTGGGCTGCAGGTCCTGCTGCTTTACCACCACCTGTGTGACCATGGGTGGTGATGCAATGGTGCTGCAGAGTGATCAGGATGGAAGGACGCTAGCCAGGATCTGGAGCAGTGGCATGTTTCTATGTGACCTACCTCCTTGGATCTCCTGTAGAGCCCTCAGGGACAAAGGCCAAAAAACCAGGAACAATCACCCCACATTGGCCACTGGCAGAAGGGACCCAGGTACCCCAGACTTCATAACCAGGCTCCATGAGGGACCCACTGAGCTGCCCGACACACACTAAGGGAGTGTGGAGGGGTGACCTGGGGTCCCCTCCCTTCCCACCTGCGGGTGGGTACAATCCAGGCAGGACAGGGGCAGGACCACAGGAGCTCCTGAGCATTAGCTGGGGTGAAGCTAAGGGATAGCCAGCCTAGGGATCTCTGAAAAGTGGAGACTGATGCTGTGAGAAGGGGACATAGAAAGAGAAAATAAAAAAAAAATTAAAAAGATGCTGAAATCTTAGAGATTCTGTGCAGTTACATGCAATTTCCGTGAAGCACCGGTACAAGAAATCAAAATCCGCAAACCAAGCAGGATTCCGTGATTGTTACCGGTGTTACCGGTAAAAATGGAAAACCAGGGTCCCTGGAGCTTATCCATTTTAAAAAAGAATCAGGAAACCCAAACTTCCCCATTTTAGTTAAAAGAAACCCCCAATGGACCCTATCGAAAGCCTTTACGGCGTCTAAAGACAGCAGGGCCATAGCGGTACCACTACCTTCAGACACAGAAAGGGCATGAGCCAAGGTTCTCAGGTGATCAGTGGAAGACCTGTCCTTCATAAAACCGACCTGTTCTGGGCCAATAAGTCCGGGCAATACCCGACTACCACGTTCCGCCAACAATTTAGCCAAAATTTTAATATCATAATTAAGCAGGGATATAGGTCTATAACTAGATGGTTGTTCAGGAGGTTTATCTTGATTGGGAATTAAGACAATGAGTGCTTCAAACAAGGATTGGTCCTGTACTTGATGACATAAGATATGTCTAAATAACCTTAGAAGTAAAGGGGATAATAATTTAGAAAACTTTTTGTAGAAATTAGACGAGAACCCATCCGGCCCTGGAGTTTTATCCAGTGGGAGACTCTGAATGATCATCTCAATCTCACTCTGGGTGATATCAGACATTAACTGTGTCCGTTGGGACTCAGACAACAAGGGGAGATCCAATCCTTCTAAAAAGGTAAGAATCTCTTTCTCAGTGGGGGAGTTATCCATTTTACTGTACAAGGATTTAAAGTAGCATCTGAATTCCTGCACTATCTCCCCAGGCAAGGTTTTTACTTGGCCATCTATCTTGGATTGAATCCCAGAAATTATACGAGATGATTCCAGCTGTTTGATTCTCCTAGCAAGGAGCGTACCCGCCTTTTCACCCTGATCCAGGTAACTAGCCTTGGTCTTAATTAATGCTAACTCTGCTTGTTCCCCAAGCAATTTTAAATAGAGACCTCTCAGCCTAACAAGCTCCAGCTTCTCATCCTCAACAGACTGTGAAGTCAATGTAGATTCTCTACTTCTTATTCGGTTCAGCAACTCTGACAGAATTTGTACCCTCTCCCTCTTCCTTTTGGATGCCTGTCCAATTAATATACCTCTTATGAAGGCTTTAAACGCTCCCCAAACAATGTCGGGGATAATGTTATCTTCTAGATTGTTAGCTATAAATTCTTCTATTTGTGTTGAAATAATCTCCACTATTTTGAGGCTACATGATATCTGATTATTGATCCTCCACCTACTGCCCTCTTAGGAAGAGAGAAAAGTTAACACCACTACAGCTGCATGATCGGAAGGGGTTCCCGGCATAATTTCAGATTCCAGCACACCAGGAAGGAGAGTACTAGAGAGTAATAGGTAATCTATGTGGGATGCTGAACCGTGAACCGAAGAAGTAAACGTATATTCCCTAGCCTTTGGGTGAACAACTCTCCATACGTCCACTAGACCAATCTGGTCCAGCAGTTCTCCTAGGGCCCGCTGAGCTGGAGAAAAGGCCGCAATATTTCTCCTGGTTCTGTCCATCAAAGGATCTAACACAAGGTTTAGATCTTCTCCTAGAATCATGGGGATCTGTACAAATGGGGTTAGAGTTTCCAGAAGTTTAACAAAAACCCTTGGGATTCAGAATTGGGACCATAAATAGACCCAAGGAGTATTTCAGTATTTTGTAACTCCCCTAACAAGAACATATCTACCCTCATCATCCTGAATAACCTGAAGAAGGGTAAAGGGACGGACTCCACGCATGAGCACCATAACACCTCTGCTTCTATGCATGCCCTTGCGAGGAAAAAACTGACCCCATTTGTAGACGCCTCATGGAAGTGTATTCGGTTTGAAGTAAGTTCGTCTCCTGTAAAAACACAATGTCTGCTTTTAATACCTCCAAGTGCTTTAATATGCTATACTGTTTAACTTTCTGGCGTGCTCCCTTTATGTTCCAAGTTACAACTTTAAACGTCCCGCACAATGCCATTGTCCTGCATCTCTAGTTCAATCCATGGTATGCTCCCATTTAATCGGTACTCCATGTCACCAGTATTAAAGACTTGTGCTCCCACCCCACAATTTATCCCACACTGATAGCCCCCATAAGTAACATATTTCCCACTTAACCTTAACCCCCCATTATCTTCCTTCCCCCCTCCCACATCCACACGGTCCTTGATGACAGCTTGCATCACTGTATCCTCTCCCTCCCTGCCCCCTGTCCATACCTCAGTAAAAGTAATGCCCAACTTTAATTTTCCCTCATGAAAAACACCCAGCAGTAATACATTTCCTATCCAGATATCCCAAGCCGTCAAAATTAAACATTTGTTGACACATCTCAAAACAGAGAAGGAGGACACCTAGCCCCAACATCCCTTCACCAGAGCAAAATTAAACCAAACTGACCTCGAGGGCCAAGTAACCTTTTTCCCAACTTACAATATAGTGCACTAAATTCTGAAAAATATCCTTTTTCCTGGCTAGCACAAATTCCTTATGTTCCCCTGGATACAGTGTAAGAATGAGGCAAGGCTCTAGTGACCAGGCCAAAAGCAGTATCGGTCCCCCCCACCAACATCACTCATGAATCCCTTCCATCAAAAACCATAGTCCCAGTAATGAACAACAGTCAGTTATGGTGCCAGTCGACTCCACGATCCACCTTCTGGTATGTTGGTAGGTGCCATTACATCGCATTTACAGATCTTCTCCTAGGATCACCCAGAGTCCACAAAACTATTCCGCTGGCAACCACACATCCGCCAGAGTGGAAATTGGGAGTGCACATTCCAAATCCCTGACCACTGTATATGAGATTCACATGCGAATAAACAGCCCCAAGAAACTAATATTCTGTTGCAATGTGAAGCAGAATCAGGCAACTTAGGTAGATGTGGTAAGTCGACTTTACACCAGGAACTGCGCACTTTGGAAGAATCACCATTGTCCGGGGATCACCGGGAAATTAAGCCCGCATCCTTTCAGCCCCAGATTAGGAGCACTACCTACCAGAACCTATAATGTGTCCGAACATACAAAACAAATTCCTGGAAAAACTTTAATGGCCTTTCCACTTATCACAGAAACAAATATACAAGGAAGTTAAACCCTATTTGATTTTAAAAGAGTAGGTAGTGCGAGCTGAAGTGCAGTCTAAGGCCTTGTCCGGTCATCAAACTTTTTCCACGACTCGAGATGTATACATGTAGCACAGCAGGAAATACCATTTTAAATTTAATACCCGCGTGATAATCTTCTATACCCAGGGGTGAAAGGCTGCTCTTCTTTGCCTGAAACTGAGAGCGGCAAGTCCTGGGTGATCCTTATGTCAACCCCCTCCCATTGCAGGGCTTTAGTTTCCCTGACCTTCTGCAAAAATATTTGTTTCTCCTGAAAATTTAGGAACTTGGCCATAAAAATGCGAGGAGGTGCCCCTTGCTGTGGTATAGGATGGAGAGCTTGGTGCGCCCTTTCAATGTTGTAGCAATGACCATAGGGCGATGGGCCTACAATCTTCTCAACAAATTTTTGAACAAATTTTACTGGGTCATTTTCTTCTTCCTTTTCAGGCAGGCCGATCACCACCACATTATTCCTCCGACTTCTGCCCTCGAGATCTTCCACTTTTGATTCAAGACTGGCAGAGCGCTGCCTTAATTTGACCAACTCAGGATCGAACCTATCCATGCGGTTTTCCAGCGATCTGACCCGTGCCTCATTATCTGATACTTTTCTGTTCAGGTCTTCCAGGGTGGAAGTGATGTTTTTAATTTCAGTAGCCATTTCCACCATTTCAGCCTTAAAAGGCCTAATTCTTTGAGAAACTTAGCCACCGTTAACAGATCTTCCCCCTCACGGCCCGGGTAATTAAGCTGGGCTGGCTGCGACTGCGAGGCCCGAGGCTTCTTTGGGGCCTTTTCAGGGGTTGCCAGAGGGGTATGTTTCGCTGCCGCTTTTGGCATTTCTTCTTCCATCTGAACACCCACCACCTTCCTCGAAGTTTTCAGTCAGTAGATAGTACCTTTAAAAATGCCAAAATACCACCAAGAGAAAGGTATATGGACAGGGTTTATGCAGAGCAGACAGAGAGCGCAGCTAGCAAGAGCACTGCATCATGTGACTCCCCAGGGAACTATTTTATATGGGTGGGCAATTGGGGGGGCAAGGGGACCACTGGACACCTTGGAAATTATGTCTGTAATACTAGGGGTTGATTGGGAAGCAAGAGAACCAGGGGCCACTAAGGAAATCATTACTAGAATACGGGATGGTGATTGGAGGGGGAAAGGAACTGGACTCCTGAAATTCACTACTGTAATGAGGTTGCACAGTCTGGGGGTGGGTGGGACCAATTGACCATAGGAGCAATACGTATTTTGGTACGGGGGACTATCGGGGGGATAGGTGGTGGCGAGGTACAGGCCATAACATCTGTTTTGTGAAGCAGTAGTAAGTGAAGCACTATCGATTAGTTACTGCCTCTACAAACCTACCAATATGCTGGTGCATCTACAGTATATGCAAGATGCAGTCAGATGCTTTGCATAGATATACCAGCATATTTTGGGGTCACTCACAGGCAAGTTAGCTACTCACTAACCATTCTATTCTATATTGCATTTTCCACCATTATCCCGCTTTGAAGAGGTTAAGCTGTGTTAGTGAGTCACTAACTCACTTAGCCACCATTAAGTGGCTTTGAATGTCCTGGACCTACATTTTTCAGTGTCCCTCAGTGGAGTGGTATGAATGACTGTCAGTGGGGTTAGGGTGTGGCCTGGTGGTGTTACTCTTACTGATCTCCCACTATTCCCTGTCAACATGCGAGTAGAGCCGCACTGCAGCATGTGCATCCGCCGTGCCTGTCATCTGGACATCTATAAATCAGCAATGACTATTGTGAGTTATTCGAGTTGTTGTCCAGTGGTGGCTGTGTCATCTCATCACCTGACATGTGTGCTGTTACTGCATGTAGTAATTATGAGCAAAAGAACAGAAGGATAAAGGGATGGAGGGGGAGGAGAGCAGATAAATGTCCCACCATACCAATTCCACCTAATGCATGTTCTGCAAGCAATGGCAGTGGAGAAGGAGCTGGTCATGGTGGGATGGGGACAGGGAGTCACAGTCATGGGGCTGTGTGGCAACTTGTC
This sequence comes from Neoceratodus forsteri, assembly GCA_016271365.2. Classification (NCBI taxonomy): domain Eukaryota; kingdom Metazoa; phylum Chordata; order Ceratodontiformes; family Ceratodontidae; genus Neoceratodus; species Neoceratodus forsteri. The sequence goes on along the minus strand of CM057450.1, from coordinate 1,177,938,617 downwards.
AGCCAGTTAGGTGTTGCTATAGGAGGGTGTCTCATTCATACCTCCAGGAATGTAGGTGAGTGCAAGCTGCTCCACGACGGAACTGACCTGAGTCATCTGACTTGGATATTTGGAATTATTTCAGTGCTATGGGGGAAGGAAGAAAGTGGGGTCTATTGGGTGGGAGATTATTAACTGAAATGGGATTTTGAGGCTTGTGACAGCTTGGGGGGAGGTAGGGAAGAGCATGATTTAGTGAGGGTGGGGATGGCTTTTTTTAATTATTAGGAATCTCAACATAATTCTAAGTATGTCCTCTCAGAGGGCTTTGGGGGGTAGGGAGGTTAGGGGGTTGTGTGGTTGTTGGATGGGGGGGAGGTTACCAGCAATATTGGTGTCAGGGATGACTTGCACTAGGTGGGGGACATTTTTTTACAGGTCCTTGCTGTAGATTCCAAATTGGATCTGATCAAATATCAATAATTGTATTTGATTTGGAACCATAATATATAGTATTTAGGATTTTTGGCACTTTATCCGAAAACATTAAATACCAAATTTTGGCTGGCATCCTAGCTATCTGGGGAGGAGTGTGTGTGTGTGTTGGGGAGTGATTCAAAGACTTGCGTCAGTTTTCTAGATGCAAATGCACACTTCCATCTCACAAGTTAGACCACAAAAAGTCCACCCTGACATCCAGAAAATGTACACACATACCACAGTTGCACCCAAAGTGTCATAAACTGTGGAAAATATGTCAACTGCATCAGAATATAGGAGAACAGCACATAAATCTTGACACATTTTAGTGGATGCAGCACATGTCCAAAACGTAGTCATATGTGCTATGCCTGGTTCTTTGAAGATCCCACCCCTGTTATCTCAAGCCAGATATCTGAGGAACCCTAACATACTCAGACAAGTTCAATATGAATTGCACAACTCAAAGTAAAAATGCTCTTTGAAATTCAGGTCGGCATTGTCTATGAAAAAAGATGTGCCCTTGCAGCTGGAGGAAGGGTGCAGTCATATTGATGTTAATTTTTGTGGGTGAAGAATTTGGGGAACAAAAAAGGAAAAAGAGTGTACTTCTGCCAAAATTGTATTATAACTCATTTTTATTTACTATGCAAACTGATAATGATATTTAGTTAAAAAAACTTCTAATGCAGTCTGTTGTTTCTTTACAGCAAAACCATGTAATACTAATCACTGCCTGTTATATGATGAATTGGGATGGCAACCACCTAGGCTGAACTTTTCATATAGTTTGGGTTGTTTGTTGGATAACACAATTAAACTTGAACATCACTCTCCTTTAAGTTAATTGAGCTAAAGAAAGGGGTTAGGACATTAAGGTTCTCTTCAAGTATTCAATTAAGCTTATCCAAAATCACAACATGTATGGGTGAGAGGGCTTTCTTATTCCAGGCATCCAAGCTTTGAAACAATACGCCTCAAACTTGTTTAGACTCCAAAGGCCATGTAAATTTTAAAAAGGAGTTAAACATTAATTTGTTGCATCAGTCTACTTGCAAGTGTTATTAATGTTGATAACTTCTTATCATGTGCTGTTTTACATTTTGTGGTGTTTATTGTATGTACTCTTTTGCACTTTTTGTACTTTTGTAAACATCCAAGCTGCTTGTTAAGTGGCTGCAGGTTATTCCTGAAAATGGGCCTTGGCCCAGTGTTCTTACCGGTGAACAAAGTGAAAATAAAATAAAAGAAATAAATAAAAGAAAAAAGATAACTAAGACTGTTGTCTGAACAAAACACATTTTGGGCCAAATAATATTGTCAGCCAAATATGAAATTACATGTAACCCCTAGATGGCGCTATCCCAGGGGCTACTACCCCTGCCTGATTTGCCACTAACAGGTTGAGGGGCCTGGATCCAATGGCGGGTGCCTCCACCCAGAGGTCAGGGTTTGCAATAGTTAAACTAACTTGGTCACAGCCCTCTTGGACACTGCAACCCCCCTTTCTTCCCACTAGTGGCCCACACAATATATCAGAATTATCTTCACAGTATACACTTACCCCCAGGTCTGGTTCCGGCACTGGGACCTCCTGTGAAATGAGATACAGTGCAACAATCACAGTACAGTACTTTAACATAGACAAATACCTCAGGCAGTATAACTTTGCTGAAACAAGCAGCTCTGATTTATTTAGGGGATATAACAAGGACAGGGGAAATCAGGTTAATTAGCTTATCACTCTAATAATCTACCTATGGCTCTGTGCACAGGCCTATCCCTATCAGTTACTGTCCTCTGGTACCCAAGCCCTAGTGGCTAGTCCAAACCGTGGCAGCTGGTGGGGCCCTTTCACACAGAGAAAAGGAGAATTAAACAGTCAGCAGTACAGTAATTCCATTTTGGATTTAATGTGGCAATTCAACAGGGGCGACCCTGAATTAGTACTCACGACCTCCAAATAAGATAGGGTCCTTCAATGTCAGCAGGGCTCACTTGAGGTACACAAACCTCTTCACACATCCATATAAAAAAGCACTATACCAGGCAGGCTGCATCTGTATCGATCGCAATTACTGCACAATACCGGGAGAACACACAGCAGATTCAGTTCCTGACAGACCGAGTGCAATTTTCAGCAATTCCTCCAGTCTTCTACAGGGTGAGCCTGGTTTCTACTCTTCAGAGATCCTTTGATTCTTTTCACAGGACGGATTCAGTCCTAACAAGCTGTTACACAAGCTGCAGACCGGAACTCTGGGCCTTACACACGTTTTTTGACTAAAACTGCACACTGAAAAAGCACAGGGCTCCTTCCTTCTTCACTGCCAAAGCTCAACTGAAACTCCAACCGACAAAACCGGGCACTTCCTTTGAGTTCCTCCCAGTTCTTGACTGGATTGGCTGTCCTCACAATAGACTGCTGCTGTTGGTCCAAAAAGGCACTGAAGTCTAAACTACATCTCCCAAGTCACTGCCCATACAATCCTCTTGTGGCTGGCTCAGATTATGGTCAAGTTCTGATTCGTCCAAGGCACCATTTTAGAGCTAGCTTACCCCACACTGATTGGTCCAGTTCAGCAGTTCAAAACTAGAATGGGAACTAGCAGACACAGTTCTGACTGCAAAGAAAGCAGGTTAGACAAACTGTAATTTCATTATTACTCTAAGTAATTTCTGCCAAACAGTTACATCTTTCAGATAGGTTCCCTTTGCACTCTAGTGACTGCAAAAATGAAGTGAATTGGCAGCAGCTCGAGTGGTACTCAGAGAAGCACACAGTCCCCCCATACAAACTAATTATGTCTGCAAGCAGACAGCTCTTAAAGAGACAGTACCAGAGGCTCTAAAAACACTCACTGATAAATGGCTTAAATGCCAAACACCATTCAGGCTTGGAGCATTCAAGCAAGCTCCTGGAAGTCTTTTGGGAACCCCCATTTGCAGGGGGGTTACATACAGTACCAAAGCGGTAGAGTTATCAGAATACCATGAAAGTGCTCAAGAAGAGGATCTCATCTGCCCTCCATCCAGAAGATGAGGTTACCCTGTTCAATTCCCCATCTTCCTTCTTCCAGATTGTAGCCAGTCTGAGTTTAGGATGTGAACCCAACAAGTCAACAACAAGTTACCAACAAGTCAAGCAGCTCCCCAGCTGCTGTGCTATTGGGTCATCCCCTCACTCTTATTTTATGTCGAACATTCAGGTGACTGACTTGAGCAACTAATCAGGCTCTGTAGAATTTCCTAATGTGTTTACCTAAGACTATGTACACACTGCAGTAATGATTTTGAAATGGTTCTAAAAAGCGGTTTCAAACTCACCACAGTTGCCTGTCCACACTGGTAGTCACCGTGTTGTAATCCGGTGAAGACGCGTCCACATGACAGGTCTGGTGACATTTATTAGAACAGTTACATGACTGCACTGTAGCATGGTTTTCATCCAATTGCCTGTGTTCATCCGTCTGCACCACAGGTAAAATATTTGTGGTTTGAAACCATGGCCCAGATATTCAAACTGCGCCTGGCCGTGGCACAAACTTGGGCGCAGCTGAACTTTGCTGCGCAGGGGTGTGGACTAAGCGATATTCAAAGGAGCTGTGCCATGGCTCAGCAGCTTTGAATATCACACCCTGGCCACCTCCAGTGTGCATGGCGCAGTGACACTGTGCCAGCGCAAGTGGCCAGAGTGGAGCATGGAGATGCGCTAGTGCAAGTTCCATTGCGCCATGCACAGCAATCGCGATATTCAAAAGTTGACATACAAATGGGGCCATAATGTATGCAAGACGCACATGGGGCCATTTGCATGTCATTATGGCCACATTTGCATGCAGGTGCGCTGATTACCGATGACTTGCGCCTGGCGCCTTGCCAAGCAGCAGCCGTCGGGGACCGACTCCCCCTGCAGCCCGATCGCGGGCATTTGTTTAAAAAAGATCCCCATCCAATATCTCTGGTGGTCCAGTGGACCTCTATCTGCCCGATCTCGGGCATCTGTAAAAACCCTATATCCCTGGTGGTCTGGTACCCCCTTCCACCCACCCACTGGGCCCCGCCTGCTCCCTCCCCGGTCAGCGGTAGGCGGCAGCACCACCTGCCTGCCGCCCGCGCGCCCGCCGACGACACCTCGGTAGGGCTGCACCCATTGGTTCCTGGCGTGAGCTAATGATGCAGCCACTACTACATTCAGATATGTGAATGAATCCATTTCACATATCTGGGATAAATAATATAGTAGGGCTACCGCCTGGCTCAACTGTGAGCAATGGAGTGTGCAACTGGTGTCAGTGGCGAGCGGCGCGAGGCAGCAGGCGGGTGAAATGCTACTACCACCGGCTGACGAAAGCGAGTGAGTGGGGCTCATCAGCCCAGGTGAGAAACACCAGACCACCAGGATCTCGAACTTACAGATATGAGGTCGAGCAGACAATCACTGGACGCAAAGACTCTCAAGGCTTACAAAGATGCGAGATGGTCAGACGATCACTGGACCACCAGGGATATCGGATGACTTTTCTGTTTCATATAAATGCCCGCGATCAGGCAGATAGAGGTCCACTGGACCACCAGGGATATAGGATGACTTTTTCTATTTTATACAAATGCCCGCGATCGGGCAGATAGAGGTCCACTGGACCACCAGGGATATAGGATGACTTATTCTATTTTATAAAAATGCCCGTGATCAGGCAGATAGAGGTCCACTGGTCCACCAGGGATATAGGATGACTTTTTCTATTTTATACAAATGCCCGCAATTGGGCAGATAGAGGTCCACTGGACCACCAGGGATATTGGAAGTCTTTCGGTTTTACAGATGCCCGCGATCGGGCATGGGGGGGGGCGCCGCCAGGTGCAGCCGGAACTCAGGTGGCCACCCATAGGTGGCAGCTGCCGTGTTGCACCCTGCAATGCAGCAGCTCACCTGTGGGTGGCCATCAGTTGTTCTTTTTTTTTTTTTTGGCTTAACTTTGTGCTGGCGCCAGTAGGGGTTGCGCGTGCATGGCTCTGCACATCCCAGGCTGAATATCGGGCTGTGCAGGTTATGCATGGGCAAGATTCTTTGCTCAGTCACCCCCTACCTATACCTGTATACATTACTGATGTGCTCCAGCACATCGGGATTTGTGCCATGCACTTTTCCCTTTTGAATATCGTGCCAGGGCGTATCAGTGGGTTGCGCATGGCGCAACACTGTTGCGCCATTCGCAACCCGTTTGAATATCTGGGCCCATGTTTAAAACCAGTTTTAAGCTTAGGTCCCTTGCAGGGTTTGAGCACGGTGTTTAAACACGGTTTCAAACTGCGTTAGGTGTGGATGCAAACCATGTTTTGACTTTTTAAAACATTTTAAACTACTTAAAATGTTTTAAAAAGTATAGTATGTACACAGCCTTAGTGTGCAAGTTTACCACTGCACCCTATCTTCTTGTTTGCAATATTTTTATACTACTATGACTCAGATTTCTAGTCTAACTGGCATAACAAAAATCAAACTTATACAGCATAATCTAGCTGCAAAAGCTCCAGTATTGGATTTAATTATGTCATGGGCCACCCAAGTCATATTTCGCTACTGTCAACTAAGATTCTGCTGGAACAGGAACTCTGTTTTAGTTGGCTCATATGTTCAGCTTAAGAAATAATGAAATTAATATTTATCTCAGCTCATGCTGATGAAAGGAGTCATTTCTTGGACATCAGTAGGCAAATGAACACAGCTGTGCTCCCACAAAACCACTTGTTTTGTAAGAGCACAGAGGCTATATAAAAACTCTCTGTCGTGACAGAAAGAGAATTATGGCCACCTTTTCTAAGCTCCTATTTGGGAGCACATACAGTATACATGGCCTATAGCAACTCTATTCAAGTGTCAACTCAGCAGCCTCCCAATGTATTAAATCACTATTACATATGATGGATTCATTAGCAAGGTACACTTTCCAACCAGCTTGGCAAATGGCAGGATGAAAAACAAAATACACAAGCTAAAGGTTTAGTTTTCAAAAGGCATTGGGTGCATAAAGACTGTATTCACAGTGCACAGGCATCTGACAGTTTTCACATTATTTGCACTGGTGACAACTGGTATACCATTTGCATGATTCTATGCAAAAAGAGGAGGTACTGTCTGAATAAAACCAGTTGGTCTAGTAGTCAATGAAAAAGGCCAGATAGAAACATTACATCATTCAGACCTACTCAAATTATAATGCTCTTAGTAGAAATTAGAGGAATTATTAAATTACAGTGGTTATGAACAATATAACTTCAATTACAAACCATTTAATGTTGTTGGCATTTATTGCCTTGAATTTATAATGGCCCTCAGGGGCATTTTTGGTGATAAATTCGTTCTCAGAGGTTTTGATGGCTAAATCAATTTCTTTTCTGCAGCATCTTCTATGTATTATGTTATGTATTCACCTGAGGCCAGAAGGGGAACAGGGGTATGATAGAAACATTTAAGTACCTCAAGGAGATCAACAGGGTGGACTAAAAGCAACTGGTAAAAGGCAGTGAATGTGCCTGCACTGAAAAGCATGGATACATATTGGCTAGGGTTAGATTTGGGAGAGACTTGAGGAACAAGTGGAATAGCTTTACAAGGGGTGTGCTCAAGGCAGACAATGAAGAGATTTAAGGCAGAGTGGGACAGGCATAAAGGGCTAAACAGCATTTGGGGTAAGGCTGGTGGGAGAGGGTAAACCTGTTAGAAGAGACTGAGCTGCATTTATAGGGTGCTCACACCAAATCCCTCCAGTGAAAAAAAATTACAAACAGAGCAGTCCATCCTGGATTAAGAGCCCACTGCAGGATGGAGTGGTGATCCCTTAATAGTACCTACAAATCTAGTTCTCTGCAGTTGAGGAAGCCAGTAAAAAAAAGGCAAGGATCTCGGAAAATAAAATGCAAAAATGTATTGGAGACACTGACTAAGTCCTGGTGCTTAAACTGACACAGGGTCTTCATTAGGGGATGGGTCCTCCCAGTGACAGGCTGGAGAGGCAGTAGGTGGGACCAGTGCAGACTGGTTGGACCTACTGTCTTTTTATTCCTTGAATTCTCTGTGTTTCTTTAATTTTGCCCCAGATCCTCCTATTCAAAAATGTTAGTGCTGTTTTGCTATCTGATTTTTAGGATGGCTAGAAGGCAATATTAAAGGACACTTTAGATAGATAGAAATTTATTTACAGTATATTGCCCTTATCCCAAGCTCAAAGCACTTCACGAAAATACCAAAGATAGTTACAAAAAGCTATTTGGCACAAACATCAATTAAATACAAATAATTATACAGCTGATACCAATTTTTTTAACCCAAATAATTTGACTCCCCCCAATAATATACAATATGATTAAAAAGCCATGTTATCAACTTCTTTTAAAACTTTTTATTGAGGGGCAGACGGGATGGACCTAGAGGCAGAGTTCCATAACCTTGGTACCTATACTGTGAATGCTCCATTACCTGCATGCTTCAATCTTGAGGATGGAGCTTTAAAAAGTCCCTGGGTGACTGAGCAAAGAATCTTGTTACCACAAATGTCCTCCTGTTGAGTTGTAAGTAATAACCAAATGTAGATAGTGGCCAGTTTGTTTATGGCTTTATAAACCAGCAGAAGGATTTTGTAATCAGCCCACCACCTAACTGGGAGCTAGTGCAGATCATGCAGGGTCACAGAAATGTGTTCAGGTTTTGACTTAGATGTCAAAAGCCTGGGTACTGCATTCTGCACCAGCTGAAGGTGGCACAGTTGAGTCGCTGGATGGCTATAATAGAGCATGGTCCAATAGAATAGTATAAGTCTGCACAAGCAGTTCTGCACAGAGTCATACTGTATACATACTCTACATATCTACAAAGCACTGTGCTACTTAATCTGTACCCTAGTCTGAAAAACATGATTTTACAACTAGGTTATCAATGTAGTGCTTGCTTCTGATTTCCTTTTTTGTAGAGGTTATATACTCTCTTCAGGTATTTTTTTTTTGAGAGTTAAAATTTTGGCAGCAGTAGAACCAACCAAATTACACAAAACTCCTCAAAAATGTGAGTTTCTGGATTTTCCCTTTTTAATTACAGGGTATATTTTTGCTTCTGTTGTTTCTGATCTGTTACTTGATTCTATCTGGTAGCCTGTGTTCACAAACTGGTTTTAATGTCCTGCATTCTGTGAACTGCCTCTTTATCTTCTGTAATGTTATCTGCCCTAACCAAGACCTCCTTGTAAATGAGTATTGCTTAATGGAGCTTTTTTCCTGACAAAATAAATACAATACAGTACAATGTAATTTTGATTGAACCAGGCTTTTGTCCCCTTAGGCTTCATCTGTTCACATTGCGTATACCTGCATGCCGTAAGCCACTAGTCAGCTCCCAGTTAGACTGTTTTAAGTTTTGTGTGCTTGGGGTCTGAATAGTTAGATATTTATTGTGATAAAGAGTGTCTGTTGTGTGTTTGCTGGGTTTGGGTGGTTTTATTGGGTTGGCTTTAAGAGGTTTAATGGGATTTTGATTGGGATTCCAGTGGTTTTAAACATTTTTAGATATATTGTTTTTCCTTTTGGAGATTTTAGTGGGCTGTTATATGTGGTATTTTGTTTTTCTTAGAAGGCTGCTATAGTGTTACTAGATTCAACATGTGTAAGTGTATTGGTGGACAGAGGCATGTATACTCTAGAGATCTCCTATGCCAGTGCTGTCCTTTTGCCGAATCCATATTAACTTTTTCTATGGAGTTTGTCAGCCTCTGCAGAGAGTTGGGAATCCTCAAGAGGTGGTACAAAACCCATAATGTAGGGACTGGGTATGACATTTGGAGTAGCTCAGTGGTATGGTTGGGTTTGGGAGGCACCCAGTATGAAATCAGGAATGGGGAGCACCATGCCTGGTTCCCCTCCCTAGGGCCTTGCCAGCTGTCAGTAAGCAAGAAGTAATAGGTCCAGCTAGCTCTGCTCCTTCTCTTCAGGTTGTTCTCTGTAATGCTGTGTCAGTAAGGAACAAAGCGGCTGTAATGTATGATTACATTGTCAATTTCTTGGCTGACCTTGTTTGCATTATTGAGCCCTGGTTGAGGTATGACTTTGGCCCTGTGCTGAAGGAGCCTACCCCACCACATTATTCAGTGTTGCATTGCCCAAGGCAGGACCATGGGGGAAGGGGGGTGGCCATTTGTTTTAAATCCACATTATGACTCTAGGCATACCCCATAGGAACTTTCAAGTCCTTTGAGTTTGTCACTGATAACTTTGCCCTGGGTGTTAGCTATATGATCACTTTTATATACTGTCCACCAGGGTATGGGGTGACTTAGTGCAGGAGCTGGTGGATTTCATTGTTGACCTAGCATTGAATGCCTCTAGACTTTTGGTCCTGAGGGATTTCAGTGCTTAGGTCAATAATGAAACCTCGCCTCTTGGTCAATAGCTTCTCCTGTTGATGAATTCTCTGGAGCTAACACTGGTAGTTTCCTCTGGCACACATCAGTGGAGTCACACACCTTGGACCTGATCATCATGTTGGGTCTTGACTTAAGTGCAGTCAAGGTTGACCCAGTCTTCTGGTTGGATCATCATGCTGTGTCATTCCTCTGTGGGGTCTCCTGTCTTTCTACCCTTCCTTTGGGGATATTCCAATACTGTCTGAAACATAATCTGGAGTGTTGCAACCTCCTGGAGGTGTTGGATGTCTCAGACATGATGGTCTGTTTTGCACAGGGTTCTGAGAACACCACAGAGTGCTATAATGGTGCTGTGATGTCTGCCATGGATTCTTTAGCACCCTGCCATGTTCACCACTTGACCTCCTGATGTAGCTCTTCCTGGTACTGTGATGAGCTGCAACAGTTGAAGACTAAGGGACAGAGATTAGAGCATTCCTGGTGCAAGACTTGGTCTATGGAGGACAAATTGGTGTAGACAATTCATTATAATTAGTATCAACAAGCAATCACCCTGAAAAAGGCAGAATTCCTGTCACAGACGATCGCTGCAGGAAGAAATCATCCGGCTCAACTCATTCACATCGTGTACAGGCTGTTAAATCTCTTCTGTGTACAGTCCATTTGAGTTTTCTCTGCTGAAAAATGAAATGAAGGAAAAACATGAGAAGACACGCCAACACAGAGATATTCAGTGGTGCACCAAACAAAATTACTACACTGCAAAAAGGTAGAGCAGTGCACCCACCTCCCCAAAGCTCCATAAGCACTATATGCAATATCTAACGCTATACAAAAGAACCAGCAATCTTGCCACAATATGTATCAGTTCAAAAAATGTATTACAAAAAAAACTATCAGTGGCAAAACAGGTAAAATTACATACTGTTCTGTATAATAGCTGGTAAAAGACACACTATGGGAGAAGTAGATCAATAACAGGAGTCCAAATGCAGTATGCTGGCTACTGCCAATGACTAGACCTGAAATAAGTTTGGAGATTTCTTCACTGATAAGGTGGCATCCATTAGATTTGGCATCTGCTCTGGTGGTCTGTTATGGGGCAGTGATAGTCAGGGCTGGGGTGGCATGGTTACTCTGCCTGCCTAGACTGAGTTTCAATCAGTTTCGAAGGATGAGGTCCTCAAGGTTAAGACTGGTTTGTGTCCCACCTGTTGTTTGCTGGATCCAGGACATACCTGGCTTATTTTAGAGTGTTGGGAAGTGCTGGGACCACTTATTTCTCAGATCATCAGATGTTCCTTGAGGGAGGATGCTTTTCCATCTGCCCTTAAACAGGCAGCGGTGAGACCCCTTCTTAAAAAAACATCCTTGGACACTGATGTGTTGGGGAATTACAGACCTGTTTCTGATCCTTCCTATGTGGGAAAGATTGTAGAGAAGGTGGTGGTTGACCAACTTGTTGAATGCCTTGAGCATTTTAGCCTCTATGAACCTCTCCAGTTGGGTTTTCTGGCACGTCACAGCAGTGAGACTGTTCTTATCAGAGTTACAAATGATCTCCTCTTGGTGAGGGATTGGGGGGGCTCTGTACCATCCTGGTCCTATTGGATCTCTCGGCACATTTGACACTGTTGACCATGGGCTGCTTCTGGGTTACCCGAGTAACTATGTGGGACTCACTTTCACTTTATTGCACTGGTTTGAGTCCTACTTATGTGGGAGAACTCAGCAGGTGGCCTTGGAAAAAAATGTTTTCCAGGGCCTTAACACTCCCTTGAGTCCTTGCTCATGTGCTGTTTTCAGCATATATGCTGCCATTGGGCAAGATCATTAGATGGTATGGCATTGAGTTTCACTGTTATGCAGACGACACTCATCTCTACCTGTCTTGTACTCCTGGCAATTCTGATGCGGTCTCGCTGTTGGAGAAATGTTTGTCTGAAACTAATTACTGGATGTCATCAAACTGGCTATGACTTAACCTAACTATGACAGAGGTCATGATTGTCAGGCCCGGTAGGCAGGGCCCAGCTACAGTGAATGGGCTGTCCTTATGTCCTTCGCTGGGCAGACAACTGCTCAGGGCTGTAGATGCTGTTAAGAATCTTGGGGTCATCCTGGACAGCAAGCTGACTCTTGATCAGCAAGTGTTAGCAGTTGTCCAGACTGGCTTTTACCACCTTCATAACATTGCCAGGATCAAACGGTATCTAGCCCCTGCAGACCTGGCAACAATAATGCATGTCTTTGTCATGTCTAGGGTCGATTATTGCAATGCTCTATATCTAGGGTTATCTGGAGGTTTGTTGCAATGGCTGCAGTTAGTCCAGAATACTGCAGCCTGGCTTATTGTATTGTGGGCTCCTCTCGTAGGGATAACATCACTCCAGTGCTGTGTGTGCTGTACTGGCTGCCTAGGCATGATGCATAATCTTTAAGATACGCTTGATAACGTTCAAGGACCTACACGGTTTGGGGCCAGACTACTTTAAAGATCTCCTTGTTTCCTACTGCCTAATTCGCCCACTCCGCTCTTCCGATGTGAGCTTGCTTTCCATCCCTCCCTCTAGACTTCAACAGTCTAGGGACAGAGTGTTCTATGTGGTGGCCACCATTCTATGGAATGTTCTACCAGACTGTGTTAGATCTGTCCACTTGGTTGAGACCTTCAGATCTAATCTGAAAATGTTTACCCTGAGCCCTTGGGAAAGAGTGCTATGGAAATAAAGTTGCCTTGCCTTGGTGGCTCTTTACATAATTCTCTCAGTCTCATCAATTTATTTTCTGTACTGTGGTGTCCAGAACTGGGCACAGTACTCCAGTAGTGGTCAAATAAAGACCTTGTTCATAGGGAGAATCACATCTCTTGACTTGTTCCTTAACCCTCCTCCTCATGCATTCCAGCTTTGCATTGCTTTTGTGACTTCTGCAGCACACTGCATGCCTGGCTTCTGCTTACAGTCTACAATTACCCCAGATCCCTTTCCTTAGTTACATAGAAACATAGAAAATGTTGGCAGTTAAAGATCTATTGGCCCATCTGGTCTGCCCAAGCCTGCCTAGTTATGGGACTGTCCCCTCCAGGTTGTGCTGTCCACTGTTTCACCACCTAGGATGTATATGCAATGCAGATTCCTCACCCCTAGATATATTTTATTTATTTATTTATTTGAGTTTTGGTAACTGGGTAAGTCCACTGAGACAATTACTGTCCCTTTTTCAGGGACGACCCAGAAGTGCAAGAGAAGTATGCAGCTGAATGCAAAAACATAACAATGACAGAATTACAATAAAGTAGACTAGATATATACCAGTTCAAAGTTCCATAGTAAAAGTGAGGTACATAAAGATACAGCAAATAAGTTAATAGACGGAAAAACTAAGCAATAAGTTGCAACAAAAACAAGGCTGTAGGCATAGATTGCTAGAGACAGCAAAATAGGAGAGCAGGAGCAGGCTAGAATACTAACTAAGTATAAGGCAGCTTATACACGCCTGTTATCTTACACTTCCCCATATTTAATTTAAGCCCTCATTTCTCTGCCCATGCCCTTAGTGTGAGAAAGACACAGTTTATTTCCATCCTCTGCTGTGTCCACTCTTTTTGTCCATTTAGTGCAATCATTAAATTTGAGCAGCTGGCTGCTGACTAGAAATGCAGCGAAATAAAATTTCACCGGCGAAATTGGCAATTTCCCTGTCCGAAATCTTTCGCAAAATTTCGCAATTTCACCCTCGATTTTGCCCACCACAAAAGATTCCCACCAAGCTCCAGTCCCCAGCTATGGTGTCTAGTGGGCTGCCCCTCCCAGCAGCTTACTGGCCCAAAAACCAAAATCCTCTCTGGTGTCCAGTGGTCCACCCACACTGGCCAATCAATGGCCCAAAAAAGTATTACCCCCCAAGTACAAAAATTTCTCCCCAGCCCCCTGCCTCCATTTCCCTGGATCCCAGACCCCCTGATCTTCATTTAAAAAAAAACACTCCCTGGTGTCTAATGGATCCCCACCCCCTGCCCTGTTATCAGCACCCACCCCACTCCTCAGTACCCCAATCGGGCCACTGGCATAGCCCTCCACTCATTTCCATGGCCAGCAGCCTAATTGAGTGCCAAAATGAATGAGCGTGTGCTTGTACAAGCACGTGCTCATTCTTTGAAGCTGAGTCAGGTTGCCGGCTGTGAAGGTAAGTGGAGGGCTATGCTGGTGGCCCGATCGGGGTACAGGGGGGAGCAGGGTGGGTGCTGATAACAGGGTGGGGGTCCACTAGACACCAGGGAGTGGGTTTTTATAAGTAAGATCGGGGTCCGGGATCCGGAAAATGGGGGCAGGGAAGAAATGTGTACGGTGGGGTTATACTTATTTGGGCCGCTGGTCAACCAGGGGGGCCACTGGACACCAGGGAGGATTTTGTTTTCTGGGCTGGTGAGTGGCTGGGGGGGCCACCATCACGTCAATAAAAACAAAATTTCGCCTGCGGTTGGCGAAATTTTGTTCGTGGGTGGCAAAATTTCACTGGCTTGGGGGCCAAATTTCGCTTGCAATCATGGGCAAAATTTCACCTTTCGCCCAAATAAATATTTCGCGAAATGTGCTAATTATGCAAAATATTTAGCTGGGCAAAATTTCCAATTTTGCACATCTCTACTGCTGACCCCTTCTGTGGGTTATTATTAAATATGTTTGTAGCCCACCCCCTTCCTGGTGTCTAGAGGTATGCTGGTGGTAAAGTCTGTGGGGGAGGGGGGAACCTCAGCAGATACTGGACCAAGTTGCTTGCGTTTACAAGTCCTTTCAGTCTAGCAGGGGTTGCAAGGTAGGGATGGAGCACCCATTGGGTAACTGAGGTAAAATCAGAGTCAGTATCAGTGTTTTTGTCGGAGTAAAGGTAGTTTAGGTAATTTACTACCCCACCTGGCACAACAGTGTTCTTTGCAGGTCGGGTACTGTGGACATGGGTAATGGGTTGGGTAACAGATAATTGCAGTTTTAAACTGGCATTACAAGCAGCCTGTGGGTCTTGAGACTCTTCCGAACTCAGGCAGCCTGTGGGATCCTTATAGCAGAAAGGAACACATGACACCAGCCTGACAATCCGACTGGTCAGTGCTGGTGTCTGAACTCCCTGTCTGCTGTGTGAGCGCACTGGCTAGATTGGAGTTTGGTGGCAGAGGGAGCAATCGGCATTCACTACAACTGCAGTGAAAAAAATAAGAAAAAAAAAATGCACAACTTTTTTCCAAGAAGGGGAGCAAGAGTTGGGGACTAAAGGGGTAAGAATCGGGAGATCGAGTGTGGCAGTGCTCAGAAAGGGTGAAGGCACTCGTTGCTCACAGCAGCTGTGAAAGCCATTTAGACTGTATTATACACTGTCTGTTGTTTGGTGCCCAGATCCCTGTATTTGATATAGCTACTCTGTTTGTGTGTGCAGTGAAGGGAAAGCCATTTAGGCTGTTACACACTGTCTGTTAGGTTAGGTGCCCTGAGCCCTATCTGTGACATATAGCTCCTCTGTGTGTCTCTGCAGTATAGTGAAATTCATTTAGGCTATATACATACTGTCTGTTGTAAGGTGCCCTGAGCCCTGTCTGTGACATATAATCTGTGTTTCTCTGCATTATAGTGAAGCCATTTAGGCCTTATTACACACTGTCTGCTGTTTTGGTGCCTCAAGCCCATTTTGTGACATAGAAACATAGACTTTGATCGCAGATAAGGACCGCTTGACTGACCCAGTCAACCCAATTCCCTACCTATTGAATAAGCTGCAGATCCTAGTTAACCAACAGCCTACTGCCTCGTTCCCCCCCACTAGAATTGTCTTATGTCTGTCCCATGCATTCTTGAATTCCCCCACTGTTTTTGACCCCTCTACCTCCTCAGGAAGGCTGTTCCATGTGTCCACCACTCTCTCTGTAAAAAACATTTCCTCATGTTGCCCCTGAACCATTCCCCCCCTCTATCATTAAATAGTGCCCCCTTGTTCTTGCACATCTCTTTTTCTGAAAGATGCTATCCTCTCGGACTTCATTGATTCCCTTGATGTACTTGAAAGCTTCTATCATGTCCCCCCTCGCTCTCCTTTCCTCAAGGGTATACATATTAAGCTCCTTTAGTCTCTCTTCGTATGGCTTCTGGCCATTTTAGTTACCCTCCTCTGGACTGCCTCTATCCTGTCTACATCCTTGTGGAGATGGGGTCTCCAGAACTGCATACAGTACTCCAGATGTGTTCTCACCAACTGTCTGTACAGAGGGATAACAACCTCCTGTTTTCTACTGGTGATGCTGCTCCTTATTTATTTATTTATTTAAGAGTTTTACCAGGAAGGCATGCTGAGCGGTGATCACTCAATTCCAGATGCGTCCTGGGGAAGGGGAAGCAGGAATATATACAATACAATAATCAAGCAGGAAATACAGCACAGTAAACAAATACACAAGGCAGGTACAGTACATTAGGCTACAGAGCCGATATCCAAAATGGTTACAAAGTAGATGGGAGATCGGAGTAACAAGCAGGCAAATTAGCACTACAACTCTTAACAGAGACTAAGGTGCCTAGCATCGCAGTATCCCCCCCAGCCCTCCTTACTGCCTTCTCAGATTGCTTGCCTACCTTAATGTCATCTGATATGACTACCCCCAGGTCCCTTTCCATTTTTGTTGTTGTTAGTATCTCACCCCCCATTGTGTATTCTTCCCCTGGGAATTTGTTTCTCAGGTGCATTACTTTGCACTTCTTTGCATTGAATCTAAGCTGCCATACATTTGACCACTCCTCCAACCTTGCCAAGTCCATTCTCATCCTGTCCACCCCCCTTTGTGTATCAACCCTGTTGCAGATCTTTGTGTCATCTGCAAAGAGGCATACTTTTCCTTCCAGCCCCTCCGCAATGTCACTTATAAAGACATTAAAGAGGATCGGTCCCAGTACTGAACCCTGTGGTACCCTGCTAGTAACCCCCTTTCGTCAGAGTGGACTCAGTTTACTATTACCCTCTGTGTCCTGTTGTCCAGCCAATTGTTTACCCAGGCTACCACCCTGGGACCCACTCCCAGGCTGGCTAACTTGTTTATTAATCTTTTGTATGGGACTGTGTCAAATGCCTTGCTAAAGTCTAGGTAGGCCATATCCACAGCCCCTCCCTAGTCTACTACTGTAGTCACTCAGTCAAAGAAATCTACTAGATTCATTTGACATGACCTTTCCGCTGTGAATCCAAGCTGTCTTGGGTCCTGTGCACGGCTGTCCTCCAGGTACTCAACAATTCTTTCTTTCAGAAGTGATTCCATTATTTTCCCTACCACTGAGGTCAAATAGCTACTCTGTCTGTCTTTGCAGTATAGTGAAAGCCATTTAGGCTATATATTGAAACACTGACTGTTAGGTGCCCTGAGCCCTGTCTGTAACATATACTCTGTGTCTCTCTGCTGTATAGTGAAGCCATTTAGGCTGTATTACATACTGTGTCATGTTTGGTGCCCCATGCTCTGTTTGTGACACAGCTACTTTGTGTGTCTCTGCAGTATAATCAAAGCCATTTAGGTTGTATTACACACTGTCTGTTAGGTGCCCCGAGCCCTGTGTGTGACATAGCTGCTCTGTATCCCTCTGCAGTATAGTGAAAGCCATTTTGGCTGTATTACACACTGTCTGTTGGGTGCCCCCAGCCCTGTGTGTGACATAGCTACTCTGTGTCTCTCTGCAGTATAGCGAAAGCCATTTGGGTTGCATTACACAATGTCTGTTGGCCTATTAGGTGCCCTGAGCCCTGTCATAGCTACGCTGTGTGCAACGTCTCTTTGTGGCATAATGAAAGCCATGGCTGTGTCTACTATGTCTCATATTTCCTAGTCTAAATCTACTAAAAGGAAACACAGTGCTGCTGCACTTGCAACTGAAAAAGATGTGGACAATATGAACCATAGCACTAATGAAGAACATAGTGACAGTAATAACAATAACATCACCAGGACTGGCACTAAATGTCCTCCTGAACCAAAAAAACATGTTAATAATATGGGCAGACTAGGTGGGCCAAGCGGTCCTTATCTGCCGTCAAATTCTATGTTTCTGTGTAATAATGAAATGACAGAGTTTCAGAAAGAACTGACAGGAGTTACTCATGTAGGTACTGAACATTTTGCCACATGTGCCAGGATACTTTCAGCTGCTGAAGCAGCATGCAAGGACAAGGAGGCAGCCTCCTCAAATATAAGCTCAGATGCTGAGGCAGCGGATGCTGATAAAGATGGTGGTGATAGTGGGGACTGAGAATGGGATAGCCCCGATTATGTCCCACCAGATGATGACGGCACATCAGTTCTTCTGTATCCTATGGCAAAGAGGTAGGTACTAGTTTCGATGAAGTCATAGGAGAGAATGTCGCTGTAGGGCATGAGAAGCAAGTGCAGAAAAAAATCATATGCTAAACATAAGAATAAGAAGATGACTGTGAATCAGAACAATTCATGGGAACAAGGAAATGGCAGTATAGGGCTTCCTCCAGGTCCTTTGTATAAGAAATGGTGCCAGACACCATAGTACAAAGCACAAAGGGTAAATATTTAGTGTGGAATTTATTTTATATTGACCCTGCAGGCAACTCTTGAGCTGTATGCAGTTTGTGCAAAAAAGAGTGTCACTCATGGTGGCAAAGCGTGACACTTTGGAACATCAGTAATGATACATAGAAACATGCAAATTCGACATGCAAAGGCAAAACACCCAACTGAGTGGGGTAGGGCAAGGGACAGTGTGATTGATATGGGCAGTAGCGGAGGTGGTGGTGGCAATGACAGTAGTGACAATGAACTGGAAGTAGGAACTGACACTGAATCACTTGATGTGTCCTTGCAGTCTTCCCAGACATAGATTGTTTTCTTCTGACGCCATCAAGTAATGCTACCTGTAGCATCCAGGGATGTAGCTGAGGAAACCAGATGGGATCCAGTCCTCTCAAAGCTCCTGGATTTCTCCTGGAATGGATGGCCCAACTTCACAAGAGACCTGACTGATCATTCTTTCACAAGAGTGGCCATTTGTCCATGGATCAAGGCTGCATTTGTAGTAGTAAAATGTTTTTATTCATCATCAAGTATGAACAAAGGATAAACTTGATTGAGCTGAAGCTCATTTACAATGAGGTCCCACAGTTTCAAGGTATAAGGTAACACAATATTAAAGTTCAATAAATCCAATAAATTATTTACAAAGAAATTTAACAGTAAAATTTACACAACAAAATCCAAAGCAATTATACAAAGGAAAAAATAATTTTGGATAAAGCAAGAATTAAAATATTAACATGTCTGGCAGCAAACAAGAGGTTCTTTAGCTTTACACTCAAGTCAAGTTTTTATCTTGCCCCACCTGATCTTACCAGATACTGATCTCAGGGCATGTGGAATGCTATTCTAGGCCAATATCCCTAGATAAAAAACTGATGTTCTACTTATTTCTAAATTGCATTTAGGAACCACTAGGTCCAAGCCTGTTACTAATCTTAGAGGCTTTTTTCTGCCTGTAGACAAGGTAGCTATACTCTGAGAGTTGCCCTCTGATACCCTTATACATAAATGAGAGGATGTGTTCATGTCTCTGATCACTCAGCTTCTACCATACTAAGTCTGCACAGCTGGGAACTGTATGCCAACGTGGAGCACCAAGAATATAGCAGGCAAGCCTGACTGCATTCTGTAAAAGTGCCTGAGTTGTTACCTCCAAAGTTTAAAAAGAGGTTACTGTACTTACTGACTTACATGAGAGTCATCCTGAAATCTCACAAATTAAGACATTGGATTGGGGATACCTCTGGTGGCTGGAACTTGATCAAGATATTCAGCAATTAGTCAACCAATGTGCCAGTTACTGCACTTTTGTCTTACTTCCCTTTCCCCCTATCAGCTGAGCATCAGCACTAAGTTTGTGAACCATTTCATCCACTGGCTGTCCACTAAGTCCAGGAAGGTGCTGCTACTACTGTATTTTGCTCCTCCTGTCAACTCCAAAACTGAAGGTTCTACCTCCTTCTGGCTATCACATCATATTTACATGCCTTCCTGAGTCTGCTGGGAATTGTGGAGTAGGTTCTGAGAAGGACTACTAGCATCCATTGCTGAGTTTTGGCCACAGACTTTGAAGGACTAGTGACAAGATGTCTTCTGGGTTTCTCAGGCTTTTTGGCTGGTAGGCCACCCCAATTTTCCCAGGAGAAACAGGAAGAGAACAAGTCAACTCAGTTGGTAACTGACGGGATAAGGTCCGACTCAGAGTCAGTTAACTTGTGCTGGGCAGGGGTCTGGGGCTAGCTTAGCTTTTCTTTTTTTGATCTCTTTGGGCTGCCCATGTGTGGAGAATAATGATGTCTTGTGGAGATGATGCGGAGATGGGGAGAGTGGGTTGGTTGACTGCTGACCGGAACTGTTGGTCTTTTCTAGTAGATGTTTAGATGTTCTGGCTGGGAATCGGGAAGGAGTGCAATGATGGGGGAGGAGTAGACCAGCAGTGTACTAGTCACTAACCTGGAGGACTTCATGAGTGGGACATAGATGAAATTCTGGATGAGGGAGATCACCATTAGTGGCTACTACAAGCAGGCAGATAGACAGACTGGCAAGGTGGTGGGTTGAGGTGAGGGTTAGTTGGGAAGTAATCATGGGAGGAGAGTGGGGACAGGAAGGAGGATCCCCTAGCCACAGCTGATTAGCTGACTTAAGGACAAGGTAGGGCTTTGTTTGTAGGTGTTAGGATGTGGATTGCAGAATCAAGCATTCCAATTCTGCTCCAGTGCCTTAACTTGGAATTGGAATCTCCAGAATTTTACAAAACATAACTGTAGTGGATTCCAGAAGCACTCCTAGCATCTAGTGGTCAGAGCAAAGAAATTACAGTCAAGTAAGTGCAGAGAGCACAGAAAAAAGTCACAAATATTTTTTTACAGTGGAGTCACAGAGCATCCACCCTTCAGACTCAAGTCAAATAGACGCTGAGCACCCTATTATTACCTACGCTACGCTGTCATACCGATAGATACCGATAGAATCCTCTGCAGAGAGCCAGCATGCCTGGGCACCCTTGATTGGTGCGGCACTGCCCCAGGGGGATTGTGATTGGTACACCCACTTGCCTGCTTTGTTCTGATTTGGGCACCTTCTCTATAGCCTGTTACAGTGTTCCCTTCTTAATTCTGACTTCTCAGCTCTTGCTCTGACCTGAAATTTTCTCCCACCTCCACCACCCCCTCTCCCAGGCCTCCTTTAAATACACTCATGATCCGCCTCCTATATCATATTACTGCTTCATTGGCCTAGTTTTGACTGCTGCCAACCTATGATTGGTATCTGAGTGTGGCCAATAAGACTGCCCTGTGTGAATATCTCTTGAGCCCCACCACTAACTAAGCTGCTCCTGCTCTCCTTATTCTCCTTTCTGCTGTATTTTCTCATCTAGGTTTTAAGTGAGTACCTAGGTGGGCAAATTACTTGCCTAGAAAATATCGCACTAATACAAATCATAAGACTACTCAATCTGGGACCATGGCTGTCTTTATTGTGTTTTTATTGCTCCTAAGGTGCAGAGTTCTCAGCAATACAGTGCAATTCGAAGTACCTCAATGCAATTCAGTTCTCCAATGTACCTTATCAATACCTAATGTTATAACGGTCTACTGTGCAGACACTATGTCATTCTCCTCTCCCCTTTTAGCCTATTCCTCCGGTTAGCCTACTCCCCCTTGCTACTGTCCTCACCTATGTCTATTCAAGCACTTACATTGATCACGATAAACTGTCATTACAGTGGTGCCGCCTCTTGTGCAGCACGATATGGGTTACCGCGAAGAAATAAAAAAGCAGTCTCCATTCTTATAAGCTCCTTAAAGAAAGTTATACTTCTGCTTCTTCTCTGCTCAGGAAATGTGGAGCTCAACCCTGGCCACCCTCTACAACTTACCTCGCCTATCGATTTTGCTGAGGCCACAGGTCTCAAAATGATGATGGTCAACATTTTAAGCCTGCCTAAAAAACTTGTACAGCTGCAAGCCTGGACTGCACACGTTAACCCTGACCTTATCATAATTACTGAGTCGTTGTTAAAAAAGACGAACACTGATCAACAAATATCACTGCAGGGCTACAATTTATTTAGAGCAGATAGAGAGTCTAGAGGCGGGGGTGTGGTTATCTACACCAAGTCTAAGTACTCGGTCACCAATATTAGTAGCAAATCTCTAGTCAAGGAATTTGAGTTAGGTTCGCTGAGCCTTCATCTCCCCTCCTCGGAATGTATCACTATCCTAGGTGGCTATAGACCCCCGTCTGGTGGTGATGAAGTCCTTAATCTTTTGAAATCCATGTTCATAGATGCAAAAACTGAAACAATATTTCTAGGAGATCTAAATATGGACTGGCTATCACCTAAATCACACAGCCTCAAATCCCTTTGTGACGAGCTAGGTCTTGGGCAATTAGTCAGTGAACCCACTAGGAACAACACTCTAAATACTGCCAACAGTTCCATTCTAGATGTGGTACTAGCCACCCATCCACACAAAATATCTCATTCTGCAGTGTTTCGCAACGACATGAGTGATCATGGAATTGTTGCTTGCATAAGATCTCAAATTAAGGCCCGGCCGCAGCCCATCTTTATAACAAAAAGATCCTTTCGCAAATTCAGTGCAGTAAACTTCCTATCTGACCTGAGCATGATCAGATGGCAAGATCTCTACCTAGCCAAAGATGTCAACAAGGCAGCTTACATCCTTAATGACAAACTCACTACAATAATAAATAAGCATGCCCTTTCATCAAAGTAAAAGACGGAACAATTTCAACCCCTATTCACTCGGATCTCAAGGCAGCCCTTATAGCTCGAGATAAGCTCTGGGCTAAAGCTAGACATTCCAAAGAATCTTCGGATTGGCAGGCCTTTAGAACAGCCAGAATAACTGTGTGAAAAATTTCGTCTGCTAAAGCTAACTATTATATTTCTACTCTGAACAAGCTAAAGGTAACCCTCATAAAATATGGAAGACTATCAAAGCTATAGAAGGACGGCCCATGGCCTCCTCTGTCCCAACAAAGATAGTTGCAAGTGGCAAGATTGTGGAAAATAAGTCCCTAATCCTGGAGGAACTTAACTCCCACTTTGCCACAGCTGGATTAGCTTTTGACTCGTCACCTTATGCTGGTGCTGTGGTGAGCCACCATACCCCTCCCCCTACATCTAGTCCTGCACCCAGCCCCTTCCAATTGTGCGAGATAACTTATAAAGAAGTAGAAGATTCTCTTCCTAACTTAGACACCAAAAAAAGTGCAGGGGACTATGGCTTGGAACCCTTTTTCCTAAGGTCAGGCTACGCCCATCTCACTGCCCCAATTCTCCACATCTTCAATCTTTCCATTACATCTGCTACTGTGCCGTCCTGCTGGAAATCAGCACATATCCTCCTCTATTTAAATCTGGTGACCCATGCGATGTAAACAACTATAGGCCTATCTCCATATTGCCTGTCCTTTCTAAAGTTCTCAAAACATGATCCATATTCAGTTAAAATCTCACTGGAAACCTTCTCTCATTAACCCAGCTCAATCCAGCTTCCAGGCTAATCATAGCACAATCACTGCACTAGCAAAAGTAACCAATGATTGGATCTCTGCTATAGATGCTAAGAAGGTAACTGCGAGTCTTTTGGACCTCAGCAAAGCTTTTGATACTGTTGATCACAAACTATTAGTCAATTGCCTTGCAAAGTTGGGTGCCACATACCATACCACCCAGTGGTTCTCTAACTACCTAACTGGAAGATTCCAAAAAGTAAAGGCGGAAGACTTTTTTTCTGCTGCCTTGCCAGTTGCAAGAGGAGTCCCCCAAGGATCCATCTTAGGCCCTATCTTGTTTTCTTTGTACATTAATGACTTAGATGCTAACATATCTGCGTCCAATCTGCACTTTTTTGCAGATGATACTGTGTTGTATACTTCTGGCTCATCGTTATCTGAAGTCAAGGGAGTCCTTCAAGTGGACTTCGCACAACTTGAGCATAATCTAATAAAGGCAAAGCTTCTGCTCAAAGCTAAGAAGACTAAAGCGATGATATTCTCCTGCAGTGCTGTCACAGGCCCCCCCAATACCCTTGCCCAAGACTTCATTGTCACCACGCTAAACGAGCCTCTGGAAGTTGTAACCAAATTTAAATATCTGGGTATCTGGATCGACAATAAATTATCTTTCAATGACCACGTCGAAGATGTCTTTAGAAGGTTAAAAGCAAGGTTAGGTTTCTTCTACAGAAATTGGCCTCTTTTCCCCCTTGAAACCCAAAACAAGCTTGTACAGGCCACTTTTCTCCCCCTATTCGACTATGGCGATGTAATCTATTCCTCCACCACTCTTGCAAATCTAAGTAAACTGGACATACTTTATCACCGTGCATTACGGTTCATTACCAACTCCCCTTACCGTTCGCATCACTGTGACTTATATGCGCTGTTGGTTGGACATCCCTTACTACTAGACGCCTGCTTTATGCTGGGCTGTGGACTCTTAAACTGCTCCTGCAGAAATTGCCAAGCTATCTCTCTTCCCTTATTAGTATCTCACGTAGTGCATACTCGTTAAGAAAATCTGACTTTATTATGCTTGACATACCAAGGACGCCGACCTCCTTTGGTAAACGTGCTATTGCATATGCCCTTCCCTCCATTTGGAACCAATTACAAACCGTACTGAAACTAACTAGCACAGTTTCAGTAAACTTCTACAAATCGCTAAGTTCAGCCAAAATAAAAGACACCTGTAACTGTCATTAAGTCTCTTCCTTCCCCATGTGTGCCATATTTATCCACTGGTAAGGTATAATTGCTTTGTCATATTAACTGCTTTCCCTTTCCCCTTCTACTCCTGGCTTTATCTATGCTTACGCTCCACTCTACTCTATCAAATCACTCCCCCCCTCATATCAGTTGTAGTCTGTTGTTTGTTCTAGCTGCCAAAATATATGTATTGCACACACCAGTCATCATGTTTCATTTATCAGTATGCAACCTGTAAGTCACTTTCCTGTGTCATATTAATGTTTACCACCTGCGGTCACCCTATGTGGTACCCTTGTATGTATATCCAGCCTGTATCATGTAACGTGCATTTCATGTATATACTGTTATTACCCATCTATGTTTGTACTTTAAGTATTTATGTCACAGGACCTCCTTGTGAATGCGCTTGCTCAGTGGAGTTTTCCTGCAATAAACTTGAACTTGAACTTGAACTTGAGCAGCGAGACCACCAGTGTCATTCAGAAGAAAACACTCCCACATGCAGCAGGGGCTACATGTCAATTACAGCAGCCTGAATTTCTGGTGACATGGTGTCAGTTTCATGGACGGCACAATTCAAATCAAAAGAGGACTTTGATTCTTACTTAGGATGCTTTAAATGCTGGTTGGGAGTGAACAAAGTTGTCAATGACAATAAAGTGGTTGTATTCCTGGCAGTTTTGGGACCCACAGTATATGGACTCCTTAAGAGTCTGACTACATCAGGCAAACTGTTAGAAATGTGGTATGCCTAACTCACAGAAACACTTGCATGGCATTTCAAAATCAAGACAATTCTCTGTTTTCACGTCCGCTTGCGCACATGCGCAAGGAACGTTTTGGGAGAGTAGCACACTTTGGAGGTGTGCCTCTCCCTTTCAATCCACTGCTCCATTGAACAGGCGTGGCGGTCCTGCACCAATGGTGGAGTTGTGTATGACAGCGGTGGTCTTCGCCCAAAGAAAACCACTGGCTGTCATACAGAGCACCCAAGCACACGCCACCCCTTAAATCTTTGGTGCTCCCAGCGTGGCAAACGCCCCGCGTTGTTTGCCGACGGGGTGCCCAATCCCCTGTTGGCTCCTCGGCCCCCCAAGCCATCCTTCTGCCATGCTGGGAGCTGACCCCAGCTTGGCAAACGTCCTGCATTGTTTGCCGATGGGAGTGCCCAATCCTCCACCAGCTCCTCGGCCCCCCCAGCCATCCTTCTGCCATGCTGGGAGCCCACCCCAGCGTGGCAAACGTCAGCTCCCCACACCCCCCCTCACCCCATACTTACCTCCGGAGCTCAGCGCGATGATCTTTGGTGGACCAGGAACACGTCTGCACTCTTCAAAGCCGACCGCAAACTGAGGAAATGCCGGTAAGCTGTATAATGGGCTAGATAGGGGGGTTTCAACTTTATTGAATATCTCAGGCATTTTTTGGAATTTTTGCACCAAATTTTCAACACGGGGTTTTTGGGACCCCTTCTCATGAATGCTGTCACTGTCATGGCGTTATTAGGGCCCAAAGGGTGATTTTGCAGTCACTGTGCAGTATCACCCTTTGGGCCCGAATAATACCATGACAGTGACTTCATTCATGAGAAGGGGTCCCAAAAACCCCATGTTGAAAATTGGTGCAAAAATTCCAAAAAATGACTGTTTTACGAGCGTGCATTGCGCAGTTCCTACGCGGGCTCATAAGTTCGCGAATTTTCAATATTTTCACTCCAGATTTTCAACATTGCCATTTTACCACACCTCCTTATGAGCAGTACAGCTGTCATTTTTCACATCCTACCCAAAATGTGTTTCCATCCATGTAGCGCACAATGGTGCAGTCGGTGTGCGAAATCAATGTATGAGATGCATTAAGAAAATCACAGTGACACTGTTCATGAGCAGAGGTCTCAAAATGGCTGTATTGAAAATTTGGTGAAAAAATTCTTAAAAATGACTGTTTTACGAGTCTGCATTGCTCAGTTCCTACGCACGCCCGTATGTTTGTGAATTTTCAATATTTGCACTCCAGATTTTCAACATTGCCATTTTACCACACCTCCTCATGAGCAATACAGCTGTCATTTTTCACATCCTGCCCAAAAGTGTTTCCACCCATGTAGCGCACAATGGCGTAGTTGGTGTGTGAACTCAATGTATGGGACACATTAAGAAAATCACAGTGTCACTGTTCATGAGCAGAGATCTTAAAATGGCTATGTTGAAAATTTGGTGAAAACATTCCTAAAAATGACTGTTTTCACAGTGTGCGTTACAGTTCCTCATAAATGAGTTTAAATTTTCAATATTTTCACTCCAGATTTTCTCAACATTGCCATTTTACCATGCCTTTATGAGCAGTGCAGCTGTCATTTTTCACATCCTGCCCAAAACTTGTTTCCGCTTCATGTAGTACAATGGCTAGGTCAGTGTGCGGCAATCAATGTATGGGACACAGTAAGAAAATCACAGTGACACTGTTCATTAGCAGAGGCTTTAAAATGCCAATGTTGAAAATTTACTGAAAAATTCTCTAACAATGACTGTTTTAGGAAGCGTGCATTGCACAGTTCCACATAGCTGTAGGTTTCTGAATTTTCAATATTTCACTCCAGATTTTCAACATTGCCATTTTACCACACTTCCTTATGAGCAGTACAGCTGTCATTTTTCACATTCTGCCCAAAACGTATTTCCGCCTATGTAGCACACAATGGGGGTAACAAAAAGGTCATGCTGAAAATTTATTGTGCAAATACCAGCAATCGCACAGGGCATTAGGGTAAAGCACCATACGTGCCAAACACCACTGCAAATACCTGCAAGTGAAAGTTCAGCATTGACAAATGCTTGTTTTTTTTTACTAGTTCTAGTTTATTGATCGACAAAAGGTTATACTTAAAAAATGTTGACAGTTAAAATCTCTTGACAACTCTATTTAAATTTGATATTACTATATGTGTAAATATACTGTATTTTAGTACAGTTTCAGTACAATAGCAGAATGATTTCAAATATGGAACAAACATAGGGTGTAAAATTTTGAATCCTGAATGTCTATAGGTTAAATGTTAATTATTACCAGTGGGGATAGATTCATTAAGTGGATATGCAAAATAATAGCATTAGACTTCTTCACTATATAATGGTTGTATCAATGTTTTTGACTTTATTTTGTATGATTTTACTAATTTGATGAAAAAAAACATTGCCACACTATGTATGGTCCAGTTGTCTTCTACGGTCATGAGTATGTCTGTTAACAGATTTCTATCAACGTTACTCCAGTTACTTATAAATGGTCCTAGCCAAAACAATCTCACTTTCTACCATGTGCAGTCCCATAGAACATGGAGGAGATCTGTTTCCCCTATTTTGCAATAACATCTCTGCTGACTCAGGTAATTTTTTTAAGGCAGGCTTCCATTATATTGTTTTCAAAGCATTCACATTTTTATCAGGTATATATTTTTCTGAGTTTTGGACCTGCTAAACTTTCCAGATAGTATTTGAATCCATGTATGCCAATATGGGAGACACACCATGATGAATATTGGGATACAGCTAAGTCAAATCTCATTGCAGAGGGCTTCTGTTTTCATCATCGGAACCAAGAAGAGGGGAAAGCTGTAACTGACTACATTATTGCATTGAAGCACCTGACAAGCACCCGTGATTTAGCCAGTTTCCGGATTATGACTTATGGGATCAATATGTCTGCAGTCTGTGAGAAGGCTATCACAAATGGCTGTTGTCAGAAAAGCCTGTGATATTACACTCATTTTGGAGCTCACCCCAGAAGGATTGCAGGGAGCTAGCACTCCCACATGCTGCAGGGGCTACATGTCAAGCACAGCAGCCTGAATTTCTGGTGACATGGCTCTAAACCACCGAGGAGTGGTGAGGAGTTCTTAGAGTCACACACATGCCAAAAGCCAAGGGACATTCTAGACCATGAAGTGGCTCACTACTGTCTCATCAGCTGCCTCAAGTCTATCAGAAGTCAGCACCACAGGTCAGTTCCACAAATCGAAGCAGCTTTGTTACTACTGCGGTCATAACCAACAGAAAAGCACACGCATGCAGATTGTGATTCCTTTATCTATACCTCCATTCCCAGTTCACTGTCGACCTGCCACTCCCCATAGTCGATGATGTCCATTGCTGATTCGACTAAAAAAAGCAGTCCACAAAGCTGGTAGACAAACACTGACTCTCTGTAAAGGAGATGTGTCATAGAGATGAGACTGCTTCCCCGGACCATTCACACACTCCTCTGAAAAGAAGTAAGTTGTCTGATAAAGACTGGTCCCAGGCCAAAACCTCAGGTCCTGCCACCCCCTGACCATTTCTCAGACACAAAGGTTGAGGTATGGCACTGGCTCACCACCCTCAACAAGGGATTCACAGCCCATACCACTGTCAAGTACAGTCTTGTCAAAAGTTCCGTTGTTGACCCCATCGGGGCAGATCAATGCACAGCTCTTGAACCAAATGTTGTCAGAGCTGTTTCAGTGCCTTATGTTGCAGCCACCTCTGTTGGTGCCCTCGGCAATGCCGTTGTCAACCTTATGAACACAAACATTTGCAGTCCCCGGCATCATACTGGGCTCTGAAACACCTCTATTGATGGTGCCTTCTCCACCATCTCTCCATCATCTCGACCCTTTCCCAATGACGGTCAGCACTGATAAACTGGAATACAATCCCGAATATATGGAAAAGGAGGAACAGGAGGAGACCTTGGATTAAGAAGAGGAAGTGACTGATGTGGTAGGCTGTAGCTCCACACATTCTTCCTGCTCAGAGGAAAGTGTGAAAAAACAATCCCAGGTCACCTCCTGAGGATGCCTCATTCCAGGCTTTCCTCAAGATGGTCCAGGCTAAACTGGGTTTGATGCAGAGGTGGAGAATTCCTCCAAGAAGAACAGTTACAAGTTCTTGGAAGTATCTGCCTTCCCTACTGTCATAATCGCTCCAACACACTCAGCATTAGAGGATGCTACTTTAGCTGCCTACCATATATCTGCTCAATTTCCTGCAGTACCTAGAAAGGTGGATAAATGATATCCTGCCCCTACAGCTAGGCCTTACTACTCATCTCAGCCTGCAACAGACTCAGTAGTCACAATGGCTTAAAATGATAGATCAATTGATAAGGAGTCAAGGAAACTGGATATGATGGGGAAAGAGGACATTTGCTTCCCCTTCCCTAGGCCTAAGGATTGCAAATTATCAGGCATACATGATAAAGTATCACAGCTGGCTATAGAAGACAATGGCCTCCCTGGCTGATAAAACGCCAGAGGATACTGACAAGATACTGGCTCAGCAGACTGTTATGAATGTCCTAGATGCAGGAATGAACCTGCTCAGATCTGCTTATGATGCCTTGGATGCTACTGACTGGGCTGCAGCTTCTGGGATTTGCCTCTGTTGCCACTCATGACAGACAGTGGAGGGCTTTGCCTTTGCCTTTGATGTTCAACAGTCAGTACTTAATGCCCCCATTCAGGAGAAAACATCTTTTTGGATCTGATATAGTGAATGCTTTATGGGATCTACAGTCCTCAAAGATGTCACTGAGATTCCTGTACCCTTGGAACCCTAAGCCCTGGGGTAAAGCTAGTTCCCCCCATTAATGCTATTTTTTCCCCCACTGCAGTGCAGGCTTAGCCATCCACTGACCTCCCCAGCCCTGTCATCTGGCATCCCAGGGACTTAGCTCTTCCCGGTGTTTACCCCCCATGGAGGGGGTTGATGGCTGGTGCCTTACTGTCAACAGATGGATCTGGTTCTGGGAGAGGGTCCT
Source organism: Neoceratodus forsteri (assembly GCA_016271365.2). Classification (NCBI taxonomy): domain Eukaryota; kingdom Metazoa; phylum Chordata; order Ceratodontiformes; family Ceratodontidae; genus Neoceratodus; species Neoceratodus forsteri. The sequence goes on along the minus strand of CM057450.1, from coordinate 1,177,908,125 downwards.
GTATTCAGTGTGAAGCCTGCGAAGGGTCAGTGTCATCCAGTGCTGCACCTGGCCATTTTTCCTGTTCTGCCCCAAGAGGACAGACATGCAATGCCATCCAGCCATACCCACACATGCTACCATGCATGGGGCATTGATGGCTGCTGATCTCCCATGCCCCCAAGTTGCCAGTCCAGGCTACCTGCTTCCAAGCCCCTGCTAGAGATCAGGTAAGTGCTAGGAACTACAGCCCTCCCTCCCCAAAGGAAGAGAGCAGTCCACCAGATGCTCAATCCTCCTCTCCCCAGCCAGCCCCCAATGACCCGAGACCATCTCTGAACCTGGGTCACCAGCATGGTGGCAGATGAGGCATGGATGCCTCTGCCCTCCATGCCACCGGGCCAGCTGTAGGATAGGGGTTCTTTTAATTGGACCTACACACATCCAGGCTGTTACTATTCCAGGGGTCCAGGGCATGGTTCCCAGAGACCTCAGCCTTCCACTTTCCAGGCCACAAACTTGCCTCCTGGTGCTCATGCCAAACTTACAAAAGGTTAAGCAATTACTGGCACCTCCACTACCTTCAGGGCTTACTGACTCCCCCCATCTTGCTCCCTCACTGTCTCAGGAAGTTTTAGTGGGATGCCAAATCTTCCTTTCTTACAGAAGTGGTGGGAGATAACAACTGATGCTTGGGTCCTGGAAGTAGTTCAGGTAGGACATCCCCTAGAGCTCCTTTCTGTTCCTCCAGTGACCCCTCCTTTGCCAAACAAATACCCTCTGAGACATTGTGTCCTCCTACTGAAGGAGGTTCAAACCCTCCTAGCAAAAGGGCTGTACAGCCCATCCCGGTTTCAGAACAAAACCTGAGCTATTATTTCCAGTACTTCCTGATACCAAAATGAACTGGGGATTTAAGGCTTGTACCTGACCTTCATGGACTGAATCTATTCATTGAATACAATCATTTCCAAGAGGTCTTTCTATAGTTCCTCCCACCACCCATTATTAAAGGGGGTATGGATGGTTGCTTTAGATATGGACGCATACCTTCATTGTCAAAATTCACAAGTCTCATGGCAAGTTCCAGCGTTTCATGCTCCATTGCTTGCACTATCAATTTTGTGTCTTGCCCTTTGGTTTGTGTTCTGCATGTCTTTACCAAAGTGTTTGCTGTGGTGGCAGCTTCCCTCCACTTGGAGGGCCTCTATGTCTTCCTGTATGTGGACAACCAGTTTCTGAAAGCCCCATCACAACCATGGTTCATACATTGTTTTGGACCAGGCAGCTGTTTGACCAATAAGGTATCCTGGTCAATGAGTCAAACTCAGTCCTCACTCTATGCCAACACCTGCAATACATAAGGGCTTTATTTTACATGGGGTGGGTCAGGCATTTCTGCACTGGCTCAGCTGTTCTCATCCAACAGCTTTGTTTCAGTCAGATACTATGGCTCATTGGCCCCAAGGCTGCAGCCACATTGACTGTCCCTCTGGCGTGTCTGCACATAAGGATCCCACAGTGGTTCCTCTGGGCTCAGTGGGCACAACATTCCAATGAGTGAAGCACCGGTGACTCCTCCACAATGTCACTCCCTGTTCTGGTGATTGGACCTCTTAAACCTAAAGATGGGGTTCTCATTTTTCTGTCCTTCACCACTCCTGATGATGATGATGGGTGCCTGAGGTTAAGGATATTGTGCCTGTCTGGGCCCCTACAGTACTCAGGGCCAGTGGACTCTATTAAATTTGATTCTGCTGAACAACACTCTGGAAATGAGGACTGTTCTGCATGGCCTACAGGCCTTCACCACCCTCCTTCCAGGGCATCAGCTGCTGATCCATACACACAATATTTTAGTGACATCCTACAACAACTGACAAGGTGGAGTTCACTCATATCTTTTCTGCAGAGAGGTAATAAGAGTTTCTCACTTGCTGATAGATTGCAGCAAATTTCTGTTCACAGTGTTCCTCCCTGGTACCCTGAATGCCCTAGCATATCACCAAAGTTTGTGCCAGGTGCTCTGCTATGAATGAGAGCTCTTAGACTCCATCATGGATTACCTATTCATAAAATGGGGTCGACCAGACATAGACCTGTTTGTATCTCTGTACAAAACAAAACTGCCACATCCTTCTCCACCTTTTGCTTACATGGTCAGTGCATTAAGAATGATGCAGAAGTGGTCTGGGTTGGACCAAGCCTCTTTTGGACTACATGAATACCTCTGGGATAATCCTTTGGTTCAGACTGATGGTAATCCAATCTATTGGGCTAGCTTGGCTGCTAAGGACATTGCTGTATTAGCCCATCTGCTGCCCTCAGGTAATAAGGTAATGAAAGCCTTTGCGAATCCTCAAACAGAATTCATTGCCTTTCATGGACAGTTGGAGGTACCTCCAGCTACTACATGCACTTAAACACATGCTGGAGTCACTTTTTTCCCTATAGACCTACAAGTATAAATGAGATCACGGAGGTATGGCCCTTACCGGCCCATATTAAAGCTGGGGTAGAGTACAAACACTCATAACATTTGTGACAGCCATCATGGAGCAAGCAAAGACTGAAATGGGAGGAGGAACTGAATCTGGACATTCCTCCTGATAAGTGGGATAGATGCTAGAAATTAGCTCATAAGAGAGTCAACAGACCCCATATAGCACATCAACTTATTCAAAAGAAAATGTTGGGTCGATGGCACAAAATGCCGAACAAACTGATCGGGATGGGTTTCAAATACCAAATGAATGCTGGAGATGCCATCACTTGCTTGGTCACATGGACCTGTCCTACAATACAGTATTTTTGTGAGTGGATACTACAGAAGACCACAGAGCTCACAGGGACTCAGATTTCTCCCTCTCCCCTTTTATGGGTCTTGGGGGATACTTTCATACTTCAGAGAGACCAACAAAAGTATGTCTCTAATTTACACCATGGCTATGGAAGCCAAATGGCAACTGTTGCTGAGATGGAAGCAGGCCGCACCACCCCCCATTTACAAGAATGGGAGGCACAATTAACATGAATAGCTTCTTATATTAGGATGCAATGCAAAGCCAGAGGTACTTTAAAAGTTTTCTAGACAGGGTTGCAGCTGTTGCTCAGGTCCTTAAGTCAGAGTGTAGGAAATGTCGTGACTAGTACAGATTGAGGGAGCCCCATGTGGGCAATGCGACAAAAGGACATCAAGGAAGCTGCTTTTTCTTTTCCTCTCTTACTTAGTCCCCCCTTTTTTTTTCTTTTTTTTTTTGGTATCTGCTCTCTTCTTTTTTTTTCCAGCTCATCAAGTAGACTCTGAGATGACTGCAGAAGGTTGATCTATAACACTGTGAAATGTTTTTTTTTTAGTACTTGATATAGCACATTCATTATTTCTGTTTCTGTTTAATGTAATAGTATATGATCATGTAATGTTTTTACTTATGTATTGTTGCACATTTCACTGTTGAGAGGGTATACTGTCATTTATAGTAGGCAGTCTTTAAGATGGATCACATTCCCGTTCTTTTTTATGTTAGCAGTTCCAGTGAAATGTTTTAGAGGTGTATTTTTCACACAAGCATAAGCTTGCAGTATTGCTAATTAGGTTAGTAGACTATGTTTCTTCAGTTTTAGGTTTTAGATGTTATAGCCTGTTTTGATAGGATAAGTATCTTTAATTCTTCTTATGAGTCACTTATCCTTGTATGATTGTTTTTTATTACATTAAAAGACAAACCAATAAAATTTTGCTGTAAAAAAAAAATGCTGCATTTCTGCTCACTTATCCCAGGCCCTGGAGTTTTCTGGCAAGATGCCAAAAAAGCTGTCCGTCTCTTGGTAATGGAGGTTCATCTTTGCCTTCCCCCGATTCCCTCTCATACAGAGGGTTGTGGTCAAGCAGAGGGCCGAGCTAGCCACCCTAATCCTGGTGGCCCCATACTGGCCCAGACAAATTTGGTTGCCTCTACATCAACAATTGGCAGTGGAACCCCCTGTCTTGCTCTCTCTCTGTGAGCGGGACATCTGACAAAGGAGCAGAATGCTCTGTTGCATTGAGATATGTAATCCCTGCACATCGATGCCTGGCTCTTTTCCTGAGGCCACAGAGCTCTCCCACTTTGAGGTTTCCTCTGCAGTTGCTACTGTACCATTGGCAGCTAGAGCACCATCTACACAGTACACATACTTGCAAAAATGGAAACATTTTAAAGTCTGGTGTGTGTCCGTGCCCTGAATCCCTTTACATATCCAGTGAGAGGAGTACTGGACTACTTCTTAAGGACTCTGGTCTCAGGTATTCCTCAATTAAGGTCCACTTGGCTGCTGTGTCAGCTTTTCATGCCCCCACAGGCAGCAGGATTGAGGCCCAACTTGACATTTCCTAAACATTCCTCAGAGGTATCCTACTTCTGCACCCCCCAGTTCGTGATCTGGTTCCAGTGTGGGACTTTAATTTGGTTCTAGAGACCCTTACTGTGCCTTCCTTCAAGTCTGCCTTGTATTACTCTGTTTCTAGTGGCCATGACATAGGTCAGACACATTTCTGAGTTACAGACTGTGGTTGCAGATCCTCCTTTTCTTATTTTCCACAAGGACAGGCTTACATTATGTACTAATTCTTGTTTTCTACTGAAGGTTGTATCTGAGAGAACACTAAATCAGACAAATGTCCTCCCTGTTTATTTTCTCAACTCCTATAGAGCCCAGTTTCTAGTTGCCTTGGTGGCACAGCTGGTAGCACAATCAGAACGATATTCTGGCCAGCGGCCTAGGTTCAAGTCCCAGCTAAGGCATTTACTTCTTTCTCTCTTCTGTTTGTATGAGTTCCATAAATATGCATGCCTCACTCTTATGATTGAAAATGTAATTATCTGTGTAGAACTTGTGCATTAGAGAAACAGTAAGGTAAATTAAGAAGGCCCAGTTTACTGTTGCCTTGGTGGTGCAGCTGGTAACACAACCAGAACAGTATTCTGGGTGGCCTGGGTTTAAATCCCAGCTAAGGCACTTACTTCGTTCTCTTTTCTGTTTGTATGAGTTCCATAAATATATACACCGCATTCTTGTGATTGAAAATGTAATTATCTGTGCAGCACCAGGTTGTACATTAGAGAATGCGTAAGGTGCCTTAAAATAGCCCAGTTTCCAGTTGCCGTGGTGGTGCAACTAGTAGCACAACTGGAATAGTATTCCGGGTGGCCTGGGTTCAAGTCCCAGCTAAGGCACTTACTTATTTTTCTCTTTGGTTTATATGAGTTCCATAAATATGCACACTGCACTGTTGTGATTGATTAAAACTCCCATGGATAGAGGGGAACATCGTTTACATACGCTGGATGTCCTCAGAATGCTGCTCTTGTACTTGGACCATACTAAGGATTGTAGAAAATCCTCACAACTGTTTGTGACTTTTGCTCCCCAAATGGTGTTTGCTCCCTTTTCTAAGCAGGGCCTATCCAAATGATTGACCTGCTGTATTACTTTCTGTTGCCAGAAGTGTGGTAACCAGCTTCCTGGTCCTGTCCATGCTCACTCCACCTGTGGAATGGTTACCTCAGTGGCTTGTTTGCACAGTGTATCCACTGCTAACATTTATGCTACTGCCACTTGGAGTACTGTTCATACATTTACTAAACCCTACAGTCTGGACATTGTCTCTCGGAGACATGCCAGCTTTGACTTTACTGTTCTGCAAGGCCCCCTTACTCAAGATCCTTATATCTTGCCTTTCTCCCTCAGTGATTGGTACTGCTTGAGAATTTTTCCATTTGGCTGAATGGAGAAGATGGAATAGTTACTTACCGTAACAGTAGTTCTTCAAGATAATCTCCTCCATTGAGTCACAGCTCTCCCTCCCTCTTTCCCCCTTTTCAGGTGACAGGTTATTATCCTGACTGTTCTCACAAGCTGGTTCTCCTCTGATGCCTCCTTAAGCACCTTTACTTAGGTTTCAGTATCCTTTCCTGTTTGCCTGGTTTGGTCTTCGTTACTTTGGTCCCAGCTGGGTCGATGATCCTCTGAGCTGGTCTCTAGTGGGGAACTGAGGCATGCTAGGGATGTCCATGCTATATAATTCCTATATGGCCACTGTACTATTTCCTACTTAAATAAACTGGATACCTTGTACCATAGAGCTCTAAGATTCATCACAGATCTTCCTTTCAACACCCACCATTGCTCTTTCTATGCTGCAGTTGGTTGGACATCCTTACACCTCAGGAGGAACAAAAATGCTGCTCTATGGATTTACAAAGCTCTGTCTAACAATCTTCCATCCTATATTTCAGATTGCTTTACATTAGCCACAGCTAGGTCATATGCCCTAAGAAGCAACAGCTTCATCACTTTGAAGATACCAAAAGCCTGCACCAGGCATGGGAGATCCTCACTCAGCTACTCTCTAGCTTTTGCTTGGAATTCTCTGCAGAAGACCCTAAAGCTGACCACCTTCATACCTATAGCATCCTTTAAAAAGCTATACACAAGTCTCTTCCCCGAGATATGCAACTGCTTTCACAAGGCCTAGTCCAATCACACCCCTACTCCCTTCTTCTTTCTCTTTCTGTGCGGCATTGCTACACCATTGCCACAACATATTCTGCAACTACTTCATTTACCTTTCCTACTCACCGATTACTAGTTGACTGAGTGCCTATCCAACTACATCCAATCAGACCCACATGTCATCTTTTCGTTTTTTTTCAGAGGTTACTTCAATGATCCCAACACTTACCACTTTTCAGTCAAAACTGCCTGATCTAGTCTGCTCTGGAGCTGAATTCACTGGCTACCTTGCTTGTATATATGTTTATATTATTGCACCTGTTCATTTAGAAAGTTTTTCTTGCATATGTCTGTTATTGTACCTTCATGTTGTTTTTTGACCTATCAGGTCCATCTTGTAAATGAGCTTTGCTCAATGATGTCCGCCTGAATAAATAAAGATTTTGATTGATTGATTGATTGATTGATTGATATAAATGCCATGAGGCATGTTGAAGTGAGTACCTGCAGCCAGCAAAACTCTCTGGGTGGTCCTGACTCCAACAGCTTGCAGTTCCATGATGTGGCTCAATGCAGTAGATTCTACAGTTTCAATAAATAACTATTCTCTGTGAGGTTAACAAAAATGGACTTCATGGTTGGAGTTATAAATTTTCCCCCAAAAATCAAAATCAAACACCATGACACACTGTCACAGGAAATCTATTACTGTATGAAAGAAAAGGAATTGGTTCTGATGGGTGACCTAAATGAAGACTGGGGACAGAATGGGGTCTTAAAGGAATTGCTACCAATATTAGGGTTAACACATTATATACATTCTCTGACTAGTAGTAGTACTAATAGACATATAAACTCTGGAGACCATAGTCCCTTACTAGGCAAAGTAAAGATTAGGGAGGATAGAACAGACATATAGCAGGTAACCTACAGGAGAATCTTTAACAATTTTTTGGGAGCAAGATTTCAATAGATGTCTTGGATCCTTTAATTGGAATAGATGTCACCTGACCCCCAACCTTGATTGTGCTAATGATTATTTCACATCATCTTTTAATGAGATTTGCAGTGGTCATGACCCACAATAACAGAATGTACTAGGAAAGGGCCACTTGTTGTGGGTCACTGAGAAAGTGCAAAAATTAATCAGAATTAAAAGATGTACATGTGGGGGGGGGGCAAAGAAAACAGCATGTAGTGAAACTTGGACCCGATTTAAGAAATTCGACTTGATAGAATAGGCAGAAAAGGTACCTCCTATATGCCAGAAACTCACTGAGTTGCTCCGTTCTCCCCATCTCCAAAGTTGTGGAGGATTATGAGCTACTAGTGGTAAAAATACAAGTCGGCCTAAAAGGCAAGACCCCTACCATTGCCACAACCTACCTGCCACCCAAGAAAGCCAAGGAAGGCCTTCCTCTTGTTATGGAAGAAATTAGCGCACTCAGAAAGGGCTCAGAACTCATCTTGACCGGAGACTTTAATATTAACTGGTTATGTAAGGAGGCAACACCCTCCAGAGACCTAATCACCTCCCACAATCTCACACAACTCGTAACTCACCCCACCAGGTAGAACTACAAGGCTGGTACCAGCACCCTCATTGACTGGGTCTTAGCTAGCTCACCAACTTGATTCTCCGAACTCAGGGTTCTCCTGGACGTGCTAAGTGACCACTCCCCAATCTCCTTTATATGGACCACTAAACTTGCCAAAAGCCCACCCCACCTCATCGAGAGCAGGGTTCTGTGGAAAGGCAAACTTGGATCCCTCAAATTGGCCCTGTCAGCCTACAACTGGTCCCCCATCAACAAGGCACCTCTGCCGCACCAGTCCCCTTAATTTTTTCACTGAGGGCTTCAATTCCATCTGTGATATCTATGCACCATGCACAAAATGGAACATTCGGGGGGGAGGTTAACGGCTGGATTGATGGCAAGCTCCTCTCCCTCTTAAAGGAGAGGATCTGCCTCTGGGAAAAAGCCTTAAACTCAGGCAGCAAGCATGACCTACAGTGCTACAAAATGGCTAGAAATCAGTGCACCAAACTTATCAGGCTCGCAAAAGCCAATTTCCATAAGGCCCAGCTTAACAATGCATGGGGAGATGGAAAGAGGTTTTGGGACAACATCAAGAACATCCTTGGTAAAGATCAAAAGCAGCACCCTAAGATGCTCAACATTAATAATTCATCCTCCTCAGATCTGCTAGCCATTGCTGATGCCTTTAACCAGGCCTTTACAGACCTGTCCTCAGTGCTGCCTCCAGACTACCTTCTGCCTGTGGAGGACCTAGGTTACGCCAACCTGCTTATAACTAACCACCCAGCCTTCTACTTTAAGAAGGTGATGGTGAAGGAGGCCCTAACGATGGTCAGGAAAGTCCTAGGCAAAACCAGATTTGGGAGTGATGGGCTAGACATGAAGTTACTATCTCTCACCCTTGATATTCTTATTATGCCCATAACGATGCTATTTAATAAATCCTTGGCCCTAGCTCAATTTCCAGAGGTATGGAAGCAAACCCTGGTAACTCCAGTGCATAAGAATGGTGAAAAGGTGCTGGTGTCAAACTACAGGCCAATATCTATCCTCTCCCCACTATCCAAAGCTTTGGAAAAAATTGCGGCAAGTCAACTCACAGAATACCTCAATAAGTACAATCTGCTCTGCCCAAACCAACATGGCTTCAGGCAAAAACACAGTATCACCACAGCACTGCTGGAATACACTGACTATGCGTACAAGGCACTGGATGAAGGCAAATTGGTGGGGTCCATCTTCAATGATGTCACCAAAGCCTTTGACACCGTCAACCACTCTCTACTAGTACTCCAACTCCAAAGATTGGGTGTGGCATCAAACGCCGTGAATTGGTTCAATGACTACCTAACACACAGGAGCCAGCAAGTCAAAATCGACCAGACGTTATCCAGCTCCAGAGATGTACTCCTAGGACTTCCTCAAGGATCAATTCTAGGGCCCCTGCTTTTCAGCTTCTTTGTAAATGACCTACCCACAGCCTGTGACACCAAACTTATTCTGTATGCGGACGATGCCATGCTACTGAGCAGCAGCACCTCTCAGGTTGCCCTACAAACAGAACTACAGAACTCTTTCAATAAACTCGAGGACTGGTTCAGTAGACAAAAGCTGCTACTAAATTACAAGAAAGCCAAGGCCATGCTACAATCCAGCCCCTACAACAAACACAAGCATGCTCCTCGCGTAATCACCAACAAGGTTGGTGAGCAGATTGAGCAGGTGCAATTGTTCAAGTACCGTGGAGTCACCATTGATGACTCTCTCACTTATACGCACCACGTAGACTCCCTTGTCAAAGTGGTAAACACAAAGATCGGGGTCCTCTATAGGAATAAGAAATCCCTCACCCTGGAAGCACTCCGAATTTCAGTCTCCAGCTCCATACTCTCCACGATAGACTACAGGCTGGTGGTCTATGGAGCTGCTACTGATACAGTGCTCAAAAGGGTCCAAATTGCACTCAATAAGGCATGCCACCTCACCCTGTGAGCAGATCACTACACTCATACTTGCACCCTGTATGAGCGTACAAACTGGCTTAACCTAAAAGACAGGATCAAATACCAAACTTGCCTCCTGGGAAAGAAGGCACTCCTCGGAAAAACCCCACCCTGTATAGGAAACCTGCTCGACGCTTCTCTCTCAACACACATCACCAGATGGAGGAAGAATGGAGCACTGTCCATACCATTCCATTGAATCTCACTAGGGCAGCTTGCTTTCTCCTATTGGGCCCCCCTCTGGATAAATGAACTCCCGATGAAATTACAAACAAACAGCCTGTCTCAGTTCAAAGTAGGCCTCAAAACAGCATCTAATGTCTAACTCAAAATGCACCTGTTTCTCAGGCCCCTCTTGATAGACAGGCCTACTCCCAAAGTAACACCCTTGAGGGCTACCAAGAGAACCTGCCTCCATTTCCAACTCAACCAAGGCCGTAATCTATCAGTCCTCTTTAAATGCACTTGCTACTGCCCCTTCCAAACCCCCCCCCACACACACACCATACTCGACAAAGCCCTCTGAGCTGCTCCCCAATCACAGCCCCCATTTCACTATCCCCCACCTCCGCCTTCTGCGGTTGGTTTCAAACCCAATCCCCCTTGTTTCACTGTCACCCAGCCTCTCGCCATCTGGGATAGTGTTAAACCCTATGCAGTTACTCTGCCATAGTCTATCAACGGATTTGGAGGTTTCTAGGGGTGTGTTACCTAGGGCAACCAATTAGAAATAGCTTAGTATTCAATTACAACTGCTCAGTTTTTTTTCTCCTATTTGTCTAATTGTCATGTAATTGCTCTTTAATGTGTAATGATCAGGCCTCTGTAACCACTGAATATGTGTATTGTCTTATTGTCCACCCTGACGTGGAACCTTTGTAAAAGAGCTCATGCTGAAAGGTCTTTCCAAAATACTAATTTAACAATTAATTGCAGGATCAGTGTGACATACTGCTAAAATCAAAGAAAAAAAATTGTTTAAGGCTTGATTGGCTTTGGTGATTAACCCTAAGGATTACTGGAAGGTAATCAGAGAAATTAGTCTTGCTAGTGATGGAATAATAATAGAGAAGTCTCCAATAGTTGTTGAAAAACAAAATAAATACTTTGCAGAGCTTCCAGATGTTGACATTATATCTAATGATACCCTTGAAAAACTTCTGGTGAACACTGGTGGGTGAACATTAGAGTCAAAAGAGTGCTTAAATAAATTGAATGGGTGGATGGATGGTAACAAAAATGGATTAGATGTAGGAGATGCTTTAAGCACAGTGCAGTCACTGTAAAAGAATTGTATAAAGCCTTGAGGACATTAAAGGTGGGGAAGACTTGTGGACTGGATGGCCTGTAGACAAAATTTCTAAAGGCTGGTGCCTGGGAAATTACATTGGTAATTACTTGCTTATTTAACTGGAATCTTTGTTAGGGGAAATTTCCTACAGACTGGAAAAACAGTAAACTCATCCCAATCCCCAAAGAAGGGGGAATAGTTAACCCCATTGAACTTCCACCCAGTTTCATTGTTGTTCACCTTACCAAAGCTTCTGGAATTATTGGTGCATTGCCAGTTGTAGGAATACCTGGAAAAGAATCTTATCATGCCTTACCAGCATGGCTTCGGATCACATTACTCCACAGATACTGCCCTCTTAGACATTAAGAACTTTGTAGCCACTAGTCTGAACAACAAAAAACTGGCAGGGGCAGCATTCATGGTTTAGCAAAGGCCTTTGACCTGGTGGACCACTCCTTGCCGCTAAATAGACTGAAAGGTGTTGGTGTACATCCTGAGGCCATGGGTTGGTTCAGGACCTACTTAATATGGATAAAACAAAGAGTGTAGGTGAAAGATTGCTTATCTGAGGCTAGAAACACTTTTAGAAAAGTGTCATAGGGTTCTGTCTTGGGACCCCACTATTTTTGATATATACAAACAATTCCTCAAGGTCTTGTCCCACTGGCTGCAAAGTCAGGATGCTTGCTGATGATACAGTTCTGGTAGCTACCAGCGAAACTAGGGAGGAGTTACTGTAGAAGTTAAAGAGTGATTTACTGTACACACAGCTCAGGAGCAGTTCAACTGGTCAAGGCTGATAACTGCTCTAAAACAAAACCCAATCTATGAGCTTTTGTTTTCTGAAAGAAGAGCTTAACAAATTGTTGATTAGAGACCTAGGAGGCCAACAACTAGACCAAGTTTGGCAGTACAAGTACTTTGAGAGTAATTTTTGATAACAGTCTCTTTTTCGAGTCGTACCCATGGTTTAAAAAAATGTCTAATAAGAAACTGGGGCCACTGAGACAAATATCCAGATATTTAACAAAATAGGCAAAAGTAAAAACTATAAATGCATTGATCTTGCCAACCCTAGAATACGGAAGCTGTGCATAAATGCATGCTAGTAAAAAGAATCTGGATATGTTGCAGCACAAGGTTCCACATCTTACTACACCAAAGTCTGTGCCTTTTAATTCATTTTATGCTGACAGTGTGCTTGGAGAACTGTGTTTCTGTGGTTAACATTGCTAAAAGCTGCATAACTGCCTAGAGTGTAGTGCCTATCAATCTTTCTACCTGCTCGCTGGTATTATCGGGCTGTATTCCAACACGGCATCCCATTGAAATCAGCTGTGAGAGGGCGATTTCGAGCAGCAGATGGAGGAGGGGCAGAAGCGCTTATTTCAGCTCGCACTGCTACTACTGTCTCAGGTACGCTGCAGCACAAGGTTCAACATCTCACTACACTATAGACTGTGCCTTTTAATTTGTTTTATGCTAACAGTGTGCTTGGAGAACTGTGTTTCTGTGGTTAACATCTCTAAAAGCTGCATAATTGCCTAGAGTGTAGTGCCTATCAATCTTTCTACCTGCTAGCTGGTGTTATCAGGCTGCATTCCAATGCAGCTTCCTATTGAAATCAGCTGTGAGAGGGCGATTTTGAGCAGCAGATGGAAGAGGGGCAGAAGTGCTTATTTCAACTTGCACTGCTACTGCGCAAGCGTGAGTGGTGCAAGCGCCACTTGGCAGAGAAACTGTTCCGAATGGCTGATCTGTCTATTTGAACTCTATAAGTTTACAGTATAAACATATACTGCAGTTTTATAAACAGAACAGTAGACTTGTTAAGGTAGCAGAAGAACATATGGACTGCCTGTTAAGCATTTATGCTGTAACTACTTTTAAGAATCTCACTTGTGATGTGACTTGTTTTTATGACATATTACTATCTCTACTGTAAACTTTAGTTGAGTGGGCTGGAATTGTATTTTGATATTTTGATATTCAAGTTGCAAAATTGAATTAATCTAGGAGTTAATTACAGAGGTGGTGGGGTTTGTCCTTTTTCAGAGTACTATCAAGTTCAAACTGGAAGTGAGAAGTTGGTAGTGGGAAGTTTTGAGAGTGCAAATGATTGGAGTCATATTTAAGTTCTTATTGGGTACATTAAAGGGTGAACTGTGTGCAATAGAATTATTCTATTGTTGGGAATTAAGGGACTGTGTGCAGGAATATGGCTAACAAGTGAATCATGTTGGGGACTATATATGTGATTGTTATTCTGGGGGTGGATGTTGTTTTTGCTGAAGGTATTCACCACCGGCATGCAGACACCCATAATCAGAATGTGGTGGGTCATGCAAATACGTTAGGTGATTATAGTATGTCACAAAATCACTTAATGGGAATTTGTTATAAATATGTATGCTATAATATCAGATTTGCCACAAGAACATCTAAGTTGTTGGGGATGTTGTTTTTTGTAGTGGACATAATAAAAGTCAATTTGTTATTAAGGGCTAGGGATATTTAATGTAACCCAGGCCCAATGACAAATGACCTAGCAGATTGAGATTACTTTACAAATGTTGATAAAGGCATGCGACTTATGCATTTCAATGCTTGCAGCCTTGTTTCTAAATTCCATGAGGTTGAGGCATGGGTCATTAATTACCAGCCCAATGTGTTGGCTATCAGCGAAACATGGCTACATGCCTCAATAACAAATAATCAAATTAATATCAATGGGTATACAGTTCATAGAAACAACAGATTGACAGGAAGGGTGGGTGGTGTTTTATTTTATGTCAAAAATAATTATACTTTATACAAGTTTGACATAGAAGCTAGTCCTCTTAAATATTGTGAACTGTTGTCTATCCAATAACATTCTATCCAGATTGTTATTGGTATGGTTAAGAAATTGACTATATGCTGTGTATGCATTCCTCCCAAATTCAGTACTGAGGGTCTACAGGAGTTCTTTGAGTCATTAGCTTTTAACACAGTAGGAGAAATTATTGTATTGGGAAACTTTAATTCTAATTGGTCTGGGAATGGAGTAGCTGGGCTGACTGGAGTTTTGTCACATACTGGTCAACAGCAATTAACTAACATCCCACAAGATTGAATTTAAAAACTAATAAGCACACTGTGCTTGATTGGCTTCTTACAAATAAAGAAAATCATATTTTGCAGTGTGGTTTGCTTTCAGACTCATTAAGTGATCACAACCCTATATTTTGTATTGGAAACATTCAAATAAATCTACAACTAAACCCATGGTTTCTGAGTTTAGAAGCTTTTCAGATTTTGATGTTTCATGATTTAGAAACAGCCTGCAAAATATAGATTGGTCTCGTCTTGAAATAATACCTGATGTTAACTGTGCATTGCATTATTTTGTAGCAGAGTTCACTAAGATGTTAAATACGTACGCTCCTTTTATTAGAAGATGTGTTAGGGGTAAGGAATCTAAATGGTTGACATCTTCTTTATTTAAACTAATGAAGGAGCGGGACAAACTGTGGAAACTTTATAGGAAAAATCAAACAGTTGTAAATTTGCAGAATTACAGGTGCCACAGAAATTGATGTAAGTTTGAGATTAAAAAGCAAAGGCCCAATATTTGAGGCAACAGCAAACAGCTGGATTGACAAATAGTGCTAAATTTTGGAAAACTATCAATAGCATGGTAGATCTCCGGCATGAACCTAAGTTACACTTGAACAAGGGTAGTGAAAAACTAACAGATCCTTTAATAGTGGCAAATGAATTTAACACATTATTTACAGATTTGGATCATTATAGAGTGCAACACAAATTTGATTTGGTTGGTGATAACACTGTATGGATAATCCAAAATTTTATATAAGGGCAGTAACCTATATGGAGGTGTATAAACTTCTGAAACAACTTAAGACAGACAAATATTGTGGTTTTGATGGTCTGTCTCCTAAATTGTTACAATTGGCTTCAGCACAGTTGACATACCCAGTTAGTTTGATTCCTAACCTGTCCTTTTGTTTGAGAGAAGTACCCAATATGTGGAAATACTCATATGTTACACCAATTCATAAGGCAGGTTCAATTAGTGAATTTACAAATTATAGACCAATCTCTATTCTGTCGGATCTATCCAAACTGCAGGAAAAAATTGTCTTTAGCCAGTTAACTGACTATATGGAAAAATATGGTCTGCTGTCACAGTGCCAGCATGGCTTTAGGAAGGGGAGGAGTGTTGAGAGTGCCTTGGTTGAGTTCATGAGCGCAGTCCACGAGGGCATGGAGAGGTGGTGCCTGACTGGGGCTGCGTTCATGGACTTGACCAAGGCATCTGATTTGGTTGACCACTCTCTTCTAATTGAGAGACTAAAGCATATCGGGGTAGGGACACCAGCATTGCTCTGGGTGTCAACTTACTTATCAAATAGGTATCAGATGGTAACAATTGGGAATAGTTTATCCGATAAAGCCCTGGTTAAGTGTGGAGTCCCTCAGGGCTCCATACTGAGGCCAATTTTATTCTCTATTTTCTTTGATCCTGTTATTTCATTTGTTAAGGACGCACAAGTGGTTATGTATGCAGATGATGCTGTTGTATACTGTCAGGGTAGAGTTTTGTCAGAGCTTAATGTAACTCTGACTAAAGAACTTAAAGCAGTTCAAAATTTCTTTATAAATAACAAATTAGTATTAAACAGGCAAAAACCAAAAACCATGGTATTTGGTACCCTTGTTAAGTTGAAAGTCATTGGCTCTAGTTTACAAGCTGAGTCATTAGATGGGGCTTCATATGAAAACATAGATAGTTTCAAGTATTTGCGGGTAGTCTTAAATCCGACTTTGACATATGAGTCACATATACAAGCTGTTACATCTAAAATTCATTCTAAAATAGCATTATTATACAGGTTGCACAGTTTTTTGACTGATGATGCGTGCTTGGCCATTGCTAACCGGTGTTTTCTACCCATTTTTAAACTATGCTTCCATAGTAGTATATAACGCTCCTTATAATATAGTAAAGCAAAATCGACATTGTTGCATAACATTAAAA
This sequence comes from Neoceratodus forsteri, assembly GCA_016271365.2. NCBI lineage: Eukaryota > Metazoa > Chordata > Ceratodontiformes > Ceratodontidae > Neoceratodus > Neoceratodus forsteri. The sequence goes on along the minus strand of CM057450.1, from coordinate 1,177,891,769 downwards.
GATTTGCTTTATTAGCATCCAAAACAGTTCATTATTGCACTTTATTGGGGAATCTAGAATGGCTACCAGTGGAATACTACCACAAGTATGTAATGTCTAAATTTGTTCACAAAATTCAACAAACAGGGGTACCCTCAACTTTAAAAAATCTACTCAATACTCCAATTTCTAAATTGTGCACTAGAACATCAATGCATCCTACTATGTTAAAAATTCCTTTTTTGCATACCACAAGAGGACAACATTCTTTAGCATATTATGCACCTACAACTTGGAATAATATTCTAGCACACATAAGAGGTATGGGTAGCTATGGGTCTTTTACAGTAGCTCTGAAAAACTATTTTATAAATTTGTCTAAGTGTAATTGTTTTTCAGACTGATATTTAATGAAGATCTGTTGATAATGAAATCTATGACTTTTATAAGTCAGCGTGGCTCAGTTGGTAGCACATCCACCTCTGGACCAGAAGGTCGTGGGTTCTCATCCCACACCATGATTGGATTTGCACCTAATAATCACTGGCATACGAGTGCAGTATTGGGGGGTGCTGTACTGCTGGGGTGTGCCATCCTTCAGATAAGATGTTAAACCAAGATCCCTTCTGCCCATCCTGGTGTTGACCTGGTGGGTGTCCAGGTGGAAGTAAAAGAACCCAGGGCACTCTTCACAAAGAGCAGGGAACATTCCCGGTGTCCTGGCCAACATTCCCCTTCCTATAAACCAGTTCATGCAATTTTCCAGGCTGTGTGTGGGTGATGATGTATGATATGGCAGCCACCACACATTCAGTCACTTCACTACCAGTCTAACATTACTTGTAAAGTGTTTTCGGATATGGTGTATGAAAAAGCGCTATATAAATGCTGATTCTTCTTCTTCTATAATATTCTATAATATTTCTCTTAATGGTCTAAATTGTCTTAGAGTTTTGTATCTACATTTCTTACAAGATTGTATGACGTGGAATTTGTATTCCTATTTAACTCATGTTCTGTATCAATGTACAAGTTACTTGATATTTGTTTTGTTTATGTATTTTGATTGACCACGGGTCATACCTGTAAAAGGGATTGTATCCCAGTGTGCTTACCCATATACAAATAAAAATCAAATCAAACCAAAATGTACAATAAACTCGCCTGATATGTTTTAAATGCCAAATTTTCTTCTACCACTGTGATTTGTGTAAATGCTTAAATTGGAACCCATTAGGCCTCTGATAAGAAGTCAAGTGGTTGACTACGGTATTTAAAATAATACATGCTGAGAGAACATATCCATTGTCACAACATATTATTTTGTATCAAAGTAAGGATTAAGCCACGAGAAAGGATGGGTCTACTGTAGAATTAATCCATGGTTGGTAGAAGTCCTACCAGCCAACCATGGATTAATTCACAGAGCCCACATCCTTTGACTTAAATCTGCTTTATTTATGGCAAGGACTATAGGAACTTCATATTGTATTAGTATTAGTAACATATATGAATATGACTTCTAAACTACACTGAAAACATCAGGTTTCTATCTCTCACTAATCTCTCTATAACATTCTGTTCACTTTCAAACTTGCGCGTGCACATTGCACATCTTACATCCATTGATATACTTATGTGCTTTTCGGGAAATTTGAAAGAAGTGGCTAAAATATCCAGCACTACTATACATCCTGCTGAGTGTCGCTACTTTTGTACCCTATGGCTTCTCTTCTCCTCTATCACATCCACTGTGTAGTGTTTCTGTGGCTGTCTCCTGTTGCACTCTGGGTGTGTGTGGCGATTTGCATTATTACATTGACAACGCGCTACCGCTTCGGCTACCCCATTATTTCTCTGCATATCTGCATCTTTTCCCATCACAAGCTGCTTCTGCTCTGCTTCTTTCTATTCCGCGTCTAACACCTGTGGCTTAACAGAGATCTCTATGCCACTGTTCTCCTGCATACCACCCACTGCACGTCTGTTTATTTCTATTTCACTACTTCTCATATCTTGTGCTGACTTTCCCACTGTCCAAGCTCTGTTGGCTAGCTCACTGCATGACTGTTCGGCCACAAAGTATCTTGGCATGAGAAGCAACTATACTATTCACTCTGTTGTGCAAGCTTCTAACTTTGCCAGTGTGCAGGGTGTTTTGGGTGTGTCACTCGATCAGAGTTTGAGCACTGACTACTGTCAGAAGCACAGTTTTGCCTGTGTTGTACAAGCTTCTTCAGCTGGCTTATCACTGATACTGCGTGGCGTGAGCAGCATCCAAAGTGTGTTCTAATTATTTTTGCACGTGGCCGGTCGCTACCATGATCTACTGTGGTATTAGACCATGGTTGCTCATGTACCACATGATGCGATTAGTCCAATCTCAATCCTTTATTTTGTTTTCCTTTTTTGTGCCATGTCACAAATGAGTTTAAGTATGTCAACTGAAATTCCAAATGTAGGTTAAAAGTATCAAAAACCTATTCTAGATACAGTATGGTGAGATGTGAATCTGCTTGCATGTGGCAAGATGTTGGAACAAGATGAGTATCACCACAAGAAATATGCCAACTATTAACTTGTTCCACAGAAATATTAAAATGATTTAAAACATGCTTGTAACTTCTTTTACATGTTTATGAGGTGTAGTATCTTTATCCTATTGTCAATAGTCTTACATTGTAATCTCTTGATACCTATAAATATGATACTTATGAACACTGCCTGACTTGGAACCTTTATAAATGAGCTCAGTGGTGGCTAATATGAGGGGCTGACCAGGCCATGGCCCCCCACTTTTTCTAGGGGGGCCACACACATATTTTGCCCCCTCCCCATTTTTTGGATGCCAGTTTTTTTTGTTCTTTTTTTTAAATACATTCATGGATGCTGCAATGGTGTCCATTCTTATTTATTACATGCAAAACGGAAGAAATTGATATTTGCACTAAAGATGCTGTCAGAGCTGCGGTAGGAAAGGTGATCATGGATGGCTACTGACTATAGCACTTCAGTAATCTGCTAATCTGCTTGCCTGCCTGCCATGCAACTGGTAATGGAAACAGAATTTTATTGGTTCTCCCAGTTACAGTGTGTAGTATTTCAAAGGCGACTAGGCAGAATGCAGTCATCATTATAGTAATACTGGTGGAGAACCAATAAAACAATTTCTCTATTCAAGCCAATGGAAAATGTGAGCGTGACTACTTTGAGTGGGAGCTCAGTGAGTTGTTCAGCTGAGGCAGTCATCGCAGTTGAGCCAAGCAGTTCTCATCAGTTTCTATGGTTGTCTTGCTGGATAAATAAAGAATTGTAAATTGTGCTTTTTTCCCAAAAAATTCGGCTGCATTAATTCAGAATATACAAGTACAACATGCTTTATTGTTCGACATTTAGTCATTACAATATCAGATACAATTAAAAACACACACACATATAACATATTATAATATTTTTCATTCTATATAGGCAGGAGATTTTATAAGCTTTATGTGTAATAAAATGATATTTATTATACACTTTATTTGGATTTCCCCTAAAGTGACAAGCAATTTCAGTTCACCAATCTGGATCATTGAATAATCAACTTATGATTACATTTACAATACACCCCAATACAGTATTTTAGCTATCATTTTGGTTTCATTTCTTTAAACCCTGAAGAAATTTGATTAATCAGTTTAAAACAAGCGTATCTCTAAATAAAAATAAGGCCAGTACAAGTTAATTCGGTGGAAGGTCAAACATAGCCAGAATTGGCCCCAACCAGAATTTTCTCATCCTTTCATACTTAGGGCAGTGCAAAAACTATGTGTTTCGGGTCATCTTCGATATTCAGTCCACAGTAATTAGGAATATGGAATCCTATCTTAACAGTTGTACTTGCTGTTTGCTGGGCAAATAGTTTCTGCCAATTCTGTTCAGAGATATGACGGGCAGGCCCTGTAGCAGTGTTGAGGTAAGGAGGAAAAAAATGAGTATAAAGTCAAAGACTGATCTGTTCCTAATGCATTTTGCAGGTTTTTTTTAAATGTGAAACGTTTACAGTTGTCACATATAGCAATGATTTGGTCAGTCATAGACATGTACCCTGTGGATGCTGTTTCACTACAGACTAACTTTTCTCTCTCACCTATTTTTTATGTGCATGGGATTTTACATGGATTTACATGAGGTTAGACTTTGTCTAAAACAAGTGTTGCCCATGCTACTTGTGTCTCCTGTTGGCAACAAATTTCTGTTGATTGGCTTGCACTTCCATCTGAAGTTTGTCATGGCTTCTTTCAGTGTTCAGCCACATATCAACTGAGCAAAATAGAGATTTGCACCTCTAGTTCAGTAGTTTCAGTGCTGAAGCAGGACTTCATGTAGTCAGAGCTTTGTGTATTGGGGGAAGTGGAGTGCAGTGGCATAGTGTGTGATTGTGTGTGGGCTTTGGGAGGGTCCTGTGTATTGTGGTGGGGGCAGAGGGCAAAGAGAGCAGGGTGGCACAATGTGTGCTAGCTTGCTTGTGTGTGTGTATATGTTTGTGTGTGTGTGTGTGTGTGTGTGTGTTTGTGTGAGATCTGAAGACCCTGAAAACCCCGGGGCCCATTGTGTGTAGGAGGACTGGGAACCATGAGTGACTGGGTTGGGAAGTAGTAACAGTGAAGCCCACCCCAGCAGAGAAACTGATGGTCATCACTGCATGGGAGATCTGGGGGCCCTGAAAGGACTTCTGTGTATATTTGGAGGGAGGATAGGGTCACAGTGTATGCATGTGTTAGCTTGGGGTGGTCCTGTGTATTGGGGGGATGGGGAAGGATGCAGAGTGGCACAGTGTGTGCAATTGTGTGAGATCTGGAAACACTGAGGCTTGTGGTGCATAAGGGGCATAAGAACTTTCAGTGACCTGGGAGAAGTGGCAGAGCTAAAAGGGTCTGGGGGGCAGTCGCCCCTCCTGGCTAACCCAGCGTGAGTAGTGGCGCCCCTCCACCATCTTTATTCACTGTTTAGTGCTCACTGTGGGAGCTCATGGTTGAATGAATGTCCCACCCCCATCCCCTGGCTCCAAAACCTACTCAAGATAATGAATTTAATTTGATTAATCAAGAATAAGTTATTGCCATGACATGTTATTTTTATGGAATGAACTCCATGTGACATCAAAAAGACACAAAATCACTGCAAAAATAGTAACATTTCCTGGGGACCTAGGTGGCCCAAAGACTCCCGGTCCTTTTACTGGATTGTTTTACCCCCCGCCACATTAAAGCCGCTTGAACCTCCCCTGAATGAGCTGTTAGCTTAACGTTGCTATCCAAATGAATCAAACAAATAAATAAAAGTATGTTAACTTTTTTTGTGAATGAAGTAACTCTGTTAGTGTAACAAGACCACATCTGAAAATAGGCTTTGGCTTGAGAATATGTAACCTGTCTAAAAATAATACTTTCTAAATCCTACTAGTACTAAGATTCATTTTTCTGGAGATTTAAGTAATTATGCGCATTCATAATTCACAGTTGATTATGATGGGTTTTCCCTGTTTTATTTTTGTATTAGTTTTATTATTTAGTCTGAGGTTAATGAACGACTTATGTATGTGAGCCACTGACTAAGGACTTGTACACGCTAGGACTTGAACCCATTATAACTCTGTTAAAATTGTTTAAAAGGTTTGTGTCCAGATGGTAAAAACTGTACTATAATACGTGTTCCAAAACCCTGCTTAAACACTGCTCAGAGGCATGCTTGAGCACAGTTTTAGTCAAACACAGTTGCTTTAACCCATGTTAACAGTAATGTGTGTGCGATCTATGCTGTAACACCTGTTAAGGTAACCACCACAACCAAAGATCTGTTTTTTTGTGGCTGTTACAAACTTAAAAAAAAAAATTACACACATCCCTAAGCTCACAATGAGCTATTTATTCCAATAGTGTCACCTTTCTTGAATTCCACGCATGCCCAATAGTGAGTACTCTGGCATGCACTGTGGTATCCGCAGTTCTTTATGCTAGTGTCGCAGTTATGCCTGGGAACTCACTCGGGTTAGCATGCTGCTGGAGCACAATCTGGATTCTCAAACTTGCATGTGAAACTTTTTTTTTAAAACATTTTTGAACACACTGCATAGTGTGTACAGGGCCTAAATGTAAGGGAAAGAATTCTCTTCTCAGAACTAAAAAAAATCATATTGCTTTTCCAACCAGCATACTGTAGTTATATTTGGTTCTTGGTATATCAGTCTCATAAATCATTAGTAAAAGCATCCATGTCTTTTTGCAAAAAAACACTTCTGTCTTGGGATAGTAAAATTCCCTCCATGAGTTAATTGATTGTACCAAGAGATATATATGACTATTAAAAGAGAAGGGAATAGTGTGTTTATTATGCCTTTATCATGTAATTATAAATTCATAAAGATCTATAACCATAGAAAAGAAAGACAAGAATCATGAGCACATGTAAATAAAAGCTAAAACTATATCATTAATTGTGTGTATAGCATAGCTACATAAAATGTTAAATGTTAAAATTTTTATTCTTTAATTACTTTGATTGATTGTCCAGTGGGCTCAATCAGCCAAAAGTAGAAGGAAACTTTGTACAGACATCATTAGTTTTTCTCCATTTAAAGATTAATCATGAAAAGCTCTGGCTCTTTAATTCTGTAATTTGTATATTTAATGGGCTGCTGCAGAATCTATGACAGTAATTAGCATAGCCTGAAAACTCATTAATACGCAACAACGTGATTAATGCCGCATTAATGCAAACATGACTGAAGTTATTTGGGTTATGTAGTAAGCAGATTAAAGCCAAAATGCCCTGTTTGTTTTACTTGTGGTAGTAATAATAGGGTTGGAAAAATAAAGTATCAAATCAGTCATTTGGGTAAAAGGAAGGTAAGCAGTTTTAAAAAAGATGATTTTTCTTCCAGTGCGCCTAAAACTGTCAGGAACCCATGATATATAAAAAGCTGTTGTCTTGGGGTATCAAACACAAAGCAGAGACACAATCAATTTATGGGCATTTAATATTTTACTTAAAAACAGTCATCCATGAGATGCTGTTGGTACTGTGTGTTCCTTCTCAGAGCATTCATTCTGTACTGAACTTGGAAAGAGAAATACCTATTACTCTAGGCCATATTTCACTGTAACATCTCAGTGTGAATTTATGTCAAGTAAAATAAGCAGCAGAAATATTTTTTAAACATTTATGTATATTAACTACTATCATGCACCAGTGTAACAGGCATATACATGCTATTTATTTGCTTTATCTTCTTGCTGCAGTACATAATGTTATTACAGAATTGTGTTTTTCAATTTAATAAGTTAAACAGCATATATATATAATGGACTACACTGGGATATAAAACTCATCCCATAGGTGAAATGATTATACCTCACCAGCAGCGTAGCCCTAAGTGAGTTACCAGAAAGTCGTCCCACACAAGAGGGATTAACTCTATATCCCATAGCAATCTATTATGCATCCTGTCCTAACTTATTATGTGTATGCGCTACCTGTATATTGTATTCTATGTGTATGTTTACTCTGGAGAGCCTGACTGAGATACCATATGGTATTTTCAGTGGGGTTGTACTTATACCCATGTTATAGCTGGATAGACTGAAGCACTGAAAGGTTAAGTAAGTTGCTCCAGGTCACTCAGTAAGTTGCTGTGGTGAGATATTGACCCACATTTACAGTATGTATAAAGGTGAGTCAAAATTTCACACCCGTGCTTTTCTTCAAAACATATTTCACTCTTTGTAGACTAAACATCCTGCTGTATTTTGTTATGTCTGCATTTTCTCATGACATATATACAGTATCCTTGGACATTTACTGTCATTAAATGAAGGAAGGCATCTTTGTAGAAATTAGACCACTTTTGCTGCATTGAATGAAAAATGCAACTTACTGTATCTGCAGAAACAAAGGCCACAACAGTTCTTTCGCAGCTGGATGATGTGTGTCAGGAAAAAAGCCATTCAGATAATATGGCATGTGATTACTGTACATCCAGTGAACCAAGGAAGGTGAGGAAGGCAAGGTCAGAATTCAAGTTCATGATCTGTAGTCACATGTCCACTAATATCTGGTTGCCAAAACTGGCATTATGTTAGCCCAGAGTGGGAATGAGCATATTTAAAATTAGGTTGCTCAGACATCAAAGGTGTTTGCCACCACCACCAGAGCTGACACTATCATGGTAATCAGTGGGTCAGGAATCACCCTTCTACCAAGGGACTACATCACACATGAGGATGCACCCTTGCAGGACTGGCTCAGGGAATATTTCGGTGCTTAGACTGAATGCCTTGTGGAAATCATGACTTTTTTGTGGAAACCTCCAGCTGCACTTGGTGACTACAGGCATGTTGCCACGCTTTGCTCCACCCTTTCGTGGCGGTGAAGTTAACAGGTCTTAATTTAGCCAGTCAGGAAGGCTTGCCAGCTCAGAGAGCCACAGGAGCTCGTGGACTACAAGTGGACCTAATTCATTCACGCACCTTTGTAGCCAACAATTGCCTGTTGTGTAGCAGACCTCCAGGACTGCCTCTTCTGATGGACAGCCAAAGCAAACTAGTTGGGTTGTGCTGTGGCCCCCATGAAGTGCAGGAGTTGAGCTGCCTTTAAGACTGATCTCAGTGAGATCTTTTCGGAGTCAGATTGCTGCTTAGCTTGTCTGACTTTGCATTTGCAGAGATGAATTGCAAGTGTTTCAAGCAGTTTCCCTGCTTGAGGGAAAGGAGTCATCCCCATGTTAGGCAGGACAACATTGACACTGAGCTTCACCTGCAATGAGCAAAAAAGACAGAAAGGTGAGCTGCCACTTGGGACTGTCGAGGGATGTGCCAATGGGTACCATAGCCCGGCACCAGCCTATTATCCTCTAGGGATTCTGGATACTTTAACATAGGGATGACTACAGATTTATTTTAGCCTGACTGAGCCAAGGACAGTGAGCCTCTGAACTGCATCACTGGAACAGATGCCTTGGGACCAAGACTGAGAGAGAGAAAAAGAAAATGAGTGCCGGTATTTTGGTGCAGCAGTAGAAGTACCACTTGTGACACCTCCAACCAGGGTTCAGGAACAAGCCTGGGTTATCGGGGCCAGTCAGGGGGGGAGAGAAGGTTCGAGCATCCCAGAGGATGCTGTCCTGTTCTGGGGAGGGTGAGATGCCTGCTCTGCTGTGCTGCTGACACTTGTGTGACCACAGGAGGCAGTGCAGCGGAGCTTCGAAGGGAGGGCAGGTGCTTTCTGGCCCTGACATAAGTATGCTTGCATGCTGCTGTCCACTGGATCCTAGCCAACAAAGCACCCATGGGAAGGGGACCAAAGTCAAAATACCTCCCTGACCTGCAGCAGAGTGAAGCCTTCTCCCCTCCACAGGCCCCACACAGCTCACTGGGCTCCTGACCACAACCCAGTTGCAACTCTGGCTGGGCTTGTGGAATCCAGAAGTCTTTGTCTTGGGGTGTAATCTGTGGGACACTGGTGTGTTGGAGGTAAGTCCTGGGGACAGTGAGTGGTGGGGCTGGAAGGGAGAAAAAGGCCGATGACCGCTAGTCAGGGATACAGAAAAAGTATAGTATATTACAAAAGGAAAAAAAAAGAAAAAAGAAAATGAGAATGGAAAGCCAAGGAAACTAGCTAATCAGTGAGAAGGAATCAACTCGAGCTGCGCACTGAAGCCCTGCCCAGCAAGAGGGGATCCATGAACTTTGGAACTGTGAGTAAACTCGGGGTCTAGCCCTGCAACCAAGGAAGTGTACAAATACTTTGGAAGGTTGTTCATTGGATTGGGCCAGCCTGGTAGGGAGTCATAAATACTTCTGTTTGAGGTGTTAGCTATTTTGCAATTGCATGGCTTCTGGGCTTGCGTTTAGCTGTGTTCACAGAGCATTTCTGAGAGCACCAGGGGGCCTGTAGTGATTCCACAACTGGGTACCCAGAAAACTGAATGGGAGCTCCTGGTTAATAATAGTGGGTAAAATCTCTGGTTCCAGTGGGAGAGGGAAGGGCCTCCAATACAGGAGAGTTAGAGAACTAGCACTGTATTGTGTATAGTGATGGGCAAATTGGCTCCAATTTGCTCCGTGAAGTGATTCGTGGAGTGAAGGCAAATTCGTGGAGTGCTTCACAATGCAAAGTGGAGTGCCTCGCATTATTATGGGTAACGCAAAGTCCATTGAAAACAATGACTTTGCGTTACTCTGCCTTCCACTTTGCCTCACTTTGCCATGTTTTTAAGCTCCAAAGGCAAATTTTGCAGTGATTCATGGGATTTCAGGTCACATGGGCTCTAGGTTGTTCTGCACAGCCTCAGTTTGGGGTAGTGTGTGTAGGAAGCTGTAGGAGACAATCTGCTCTGCGAGCTCTCTGCGATTCAAACCTTCATAAAGCTGTTAAAAAAGCCTTTTTGAGTTATTTTTTTTGCTGAAACTTTAGTTCATCGATTATAGGAAACCCTCCTGTGCTCATATCATTGAGTGTTTATTGTTTGTGTATGGATTTTGAATGTTAATGTACAACATTCAGTCTGTGTACTGAGAGACAGTGGAAGTGTGCTTTGGGGGAAGGGCATATCTGTGGTGTAGGTAGATTAACTTGGAGAAAAAGACAGTGCTTTCTGTTTTGGTGATATTTTTCTTGTATAACTGTGTTAATGTACACACTGTAATATTTTCAATATTTCTTGCCATTTCTTTGCTGCTTGTTGTGGTGCAGCAGTGCATAATTTCAGTTTGTTTAAAATATGTGGTTATATTACTGAAGTTTTCAATTTGCTATGCATTACTTAGTGTGTGTGTGTGAGTATGTGTGTGACGCGTGTCATCAAATCAGACACCTTTTATTGTGCCACACAATAATTTCAGCAATGTGAAGCTGCTATCCACTGCAGCTGTGTGATTTTTGTACTTCTTTGTGGTATCTTTACTGGTACTAGTACTAGTGACTGTTACTGCAGCAGTGCAGTACACTCCCCCCCACGGCCCGTCCCAACCGGCAAAGGTATTCTTTTCCAGATTTGAATTTCTGATGGTGAGCACTAGTTAGGTGTTGTGCCTTTGTGTCTGCATCTTTTCAGTGCACAGCGCAATCTTAATCTGTCTGTGCATTTGCATCTCTTTAGGGCCCAATCTCCATCCGTAACTTAAGTCACAGTTGTTTCTTTGGCTTCCCTTCAGAGTACTGGACAGGTGTGGTGCTTAATTCTGCATGAACATTGTACTCATTAATATAAGTTTTTAAGTCAGGACCATCATCACGAGTCACTTGTGATACAAATCACGTTCTTCATCATCACGGTCACAAATGCAGTCACAAATCATGATTCATGATCATTCACATTATGAATCACAACATTGCTAATTACTTGGATGTATTGTAAGCCTGTTTTGTAGTATCTCTCCAGGCTTCACCACCCCACCATTGTACTCATTGATACGTGTTTTTAAGTCTGGGAGTTTTAATCTACAGCTCATCGGGGAAGTACAGCCATAGGCATTCGCATTCCCAATACAGTTTCATACTGGTTATCTCACACCATCGACACCGAATCACGTTCTTCATTATCACGGTCACAAATGCAGTCACAAATCATGATTCACGATCATTCACGTTACGAATCACAACATTAATTTTTTTTCTAGTTACTTGAATGCATTGTAAGTCTGTTTTGTAGTATCTCTCCATGCTTCACCACCCCACCGTTGTACTCATTAATGTTTGTTTTTAAGTTGGGGAGTTTTGTGCCACACCTCATCGGGGCCTGGGGAAGTACAGCCGTAGGCATTCACATTTCTTCATCATCACAGTCACAAATGCAGTCACAAATCATGATTTACGACCACATCACGAATCACAACATTAATTTTTTTTAATAGTTACTTGGATGTATTGTAAGCCTGTTTTGTAGTATCTCTCCATGCTTCACCACACCACCATTGTACTCTTTAATGTTTGTTTTTAAGTCAGGGAGTTGGACAGTGTCTGCAGTACATACACAGACTAGAAAGAAGACTGACTGCACACATGCAGTTCAGCACAGTATACTTGCACTGCTCAGAATACAAAGTGTCACACATACGGAAGACAACAAAAAAGGTCATAATTACATACAAGGGTCAGGGGTGGTGGAGGGATACATTTTATAACGCAGCAAAGAAGGTGTGGGGGGACACATGGTGTGAGGAAAAATAAACTAATGTGGGATCCCATGGTGATCCAGCAGCAGTTCCAGCATGGACATAATTTGCAACAGATGTCCCTCTATGTGATCCAGCCACTGCTCCACAGCACTTACCTTCTCGTTGTTCTCCTCGACAGCAATCCAGAGAACTGCCAAGTCAGCCTGTGTTACATGCAGTTCTCTGGGGTCCACACGTTCTACAGGCTGACCTGCTGGTGGTGGTGGGGGGGGTGGGGGTGCTGGTGGAGCAGCAGGTGCTGCTGTGGCCCTCCTCTTCTTAAGGATGCCACAATGCACAGCTGCACCCTCTGCCACAGAATGGCCAGCAGGTGCAGGCATGATCTGTTCTGTGTCAGCCTGCCACTCCAACTGCTGGTGATTGAGCATATGGGTGTGCTGGCCCCCAGTCCCCAGGTGAGTCCCCTGGGGGCCACGGTGCACCTCCACCTCACATAGGTGGCACTTGACCACACTGCTGTCCCCCCCGATACAGTCAAAAAACTGCCAAACAAAGGAGGTGCGGGGAGAACCAGGCACAGGCAGGGGATAGCCAGATGAACTGGCAGCTAGCAGGTCACGGTGCTGAACTGGGATGGGATCCATACCTGGGCCTGGGGGAGCAGGCACATCCTGCTCCAGAGGACCTGGTGCTGGACTTGGTGGTGGTGGTGGTGGTTCAACTGCCTCAGAGTCAGGACAGGAGGTGGTACTGGTATTGCTTCTGGGGGGGCACTTGCAAGTTTTGAGTGGTCCAACAGGAATGGGTACCCATGCCCTCCACACATGCGCACGGTATGGCACTTACCACTACCACGCTTTCTCAGAGCTGCCCCCACCCCAGACATTCCCTCACCCTGGTCCATCTCTCCTACTGAGCTCCCTCGGTCTGAGCAATCACTACTCACACTGTCACAACACACACACACAGAGTCACACAGATACAGACAAACTAACTACTTATAAAGGTAAGAAAAATAAAATTTACAGAAGGAACAAATTAAGTAAAAAAGAATACAGAAAAGACAAAAAAATGTAGCTTTTAAAAAAGCTGTTGGATCTAAATCAAAGTTTAAATCTCCTCCTCACTCTGATCAAAAAGTATCAGCAGTCACAAAACACACTACTCTCTCTCCGTCTACACAGGAGACAGTAAAAGTGTCTGCTTGTATGACTCACTTTCTTCCTGCCTAGCTGAAGAGCATATGACTTACAGTACTGTAAGCCATGTGATGTGTGGGGGGGCTGCCAAATCTGAAACACCAACTGGATCACTTAGAATCATAATGAGGAACACGAAGTCCATTAAAAACAATGACTTCACCTTACTTCGCATTGCCATTCCACCTTAACGTGAAGTGGTAATGACAAGGCAGAGTGAGCACTTGTATTGCCCATTCAAAGTTAGTGTCCACTTCTGCTCACTTCGGCTGGCGAATTTAAATCTGCTCTATCTCTAATTGTGCATTGTGAAATGGGGTTAGGCTTCTTCTGGGGGCTGTACCTGGATGGACATTTTTAGTGACAGCACAGGGAAGTGTTTAATATAGCCACATCTGCTCAGGGCATGTGAAGAATGGCCGCTGTTTGAGCTGGGCCTGCTTAGGGCAACAGCTTCTTACAACCAACTACTTCATTCTCTCTTTACCCCTTTCTTCCCTTTAGGATGTTGCAGGATAAATAAAAATGTAACAGTTTGCGTTCTTTTGGCTGTTGGCCTTTGTCTGTAGCTAATTCTGTGCTGGTTGTGTAATGCACAACCACAGCCATTGTGTGTGGGTCCATGGGGGGAACTACAGTGGAGAGTTAAGGAGGTACAGCACTTCAGGGTGTTGTGCCAGTAAAACACAAAGTTCACTGTAACTTTTCCCTAGGTGGAGGCACCACGCTACTTTCTTTCTAGTCATGGATATGAGCCCCCCCCCCCCCCAATTTTTCAAGAGAGCCCTTCATTAACTAGCGCAGAAGCAACTTTGACATCTACACTGACCCAGTGTCAGTAGGGTGGGTGGGGCCCATGCCTTGCAGTAATATTCAAGGACCCCAGGCTCACATTTCAAAAATATTTATTTAAAAAAAACAGTAAAAGTGACAGCCTTATACCACATTCTGTTGACCACACAAGTTAAGAGTTCTAGAAAAAGGAAAAAACTGCAGGAAACGGTGTTGTTAGTAATGATATTCTCAGGTGTTGCTGACCTCCCGGATGTCCGTATTAAAGACAGAAACAAAAGCTGGGAGTGCACAATAAACAGTCTTGTCACACAGTTGTATTTTTCCAAGGCTTTTATTCAGTGTTCACTAAGCATCAGAAACCCCAATGTTCCACCCTGTAAATTACTGGCTTCTTCAAGAGTCTGCTCAAATAAGTATCCACTCGCTGGCTAAAGAAAACACTACAGGCATGTTCAAACAGAAGTGACCAAGCATCAGAAAGCCCAGAGTGGCCATGAAAACCTTATAAGGCTGAAAAGTGGGCAATACCTGCAGCCAGAACATACACTACAGAAATATGTATAATTAAGGTATATATTGATTGTATAGAAAAGCTCGTGGATATTTATTTATGCAAACTCCTGAAGAAGCCCATAAATTACAGGGCCAAACGTTGGGGTTTATGATGAGTGAACACTGACTAAAAGCCTTGGAAAGATACAACTGTGTGATCAGACTGTTTATTGTCCCTTCCCCCCCCCCACACTCTTTTACTTCTGCCTTTGACCACACAAGTTACTGAATTGAACACACAGGGCTTTGTGAAATTTTTCAAATTCCTGTGGAATGGAATTCTGTTGAAAATTCTGACTAGTTCCATGGAATTCTGTTGGTAGTGGAATTGCAGAATTCCCTAGTCATTATCGGGTTCTATGATGCAGGTTTGACAACAGTTTTGTCGACTGGCATCACAGCGATGGGATTTATGTTGACTGCAAGTTGCAGTCAACATAAATCCCATATGTCTCGTGGTCCTGTGTTTCTATCGAACCTCGTACTACAGATTGTCAACTCTGAGTCGGAGTTGATTCAGGGAGGGGGTGCAAGACCAGGAGACAGTGTTCCCTTGTCTGAGGTGCACCAACACAGCGACTTGTCGGCAAAGTGTCGAATTTACCAACAGCTAGGTACGTCGCTGTGTTGGTGTCACTGTCGGGTCGACATAATGTCATTATCATATTGTGTTCCTCAGAATCTGTTGTTTTGCCTCCAGGCATAACATAGTTCTGCACAGTATTTTACATATAGAGGATTGTGTATGAGCAATCATACACAAAAAGGCTATGTTTCAATCAAGTGGTGTCCATGGTAACAAGAGACCTCAAGAGCACAGCTTTAGAGAACTTATTATCATGGAAACCTCAAGATTGAAACACGTCTTGCATGTATATGGTTGCTCATACACACTCTTTTATTGTGTATGGGCAACCATTAATGCAAGCCTGTGTCCAGCAAGGTCCCCCAAAGTCCCAAATTGCCTTACTTTAGTGGTTTTTTTAAGCATCATTCACTTCCTGGGCCAGCTCTCATCGCTGTGGCCGCTTCATAAAATGCAGTGGTTTGACTAATATGGCCATGCGAAGGCATTCTGTCTTGTTGTGCTGCAGTAGTGGCATCGCTAGTGCAGCACAACAAAATCCTGACATCACTTCTGCAGCACACAAGCCTATTCTAGGGATGGAATTCCATCCACAACAGCATTCCACCATACACTGTATATAGATTGCCAGCATATTTTTTCTGCAGATGCATTCCATGATCATGTTATTTATTTCAAAAAATTTGACTGTGAAAGACATTCTGAGCAGGTAGCATCTCATTTCCAGATGCATCCAGGGGATGGGGGAGTATACAATACAAGAGGTGAAAGAGGAAAAATACATCAAATATACAGTACATCAAAACTGAGTGGCCACAATAGAAAGTGCCAAGTAAAAATTATGCAATTAAACTAATATTTAATGTACAGTAAAACTGTTTGGCAAGTACCTAAGATAGATAGAATGGCAATTGATCAATAAAAGTGACCAAACACATAACTTGAGAGGCTCTCACAAAATAACACAATGTACAAGCCATGGGAGGAGGAGAGCACTAAGGTGAGGGATAGGGGACAATAGCAGGAGGAAGATGTAGAGTCTTTAAAAAACAAAAATTCAAGTTTATTGACATATAAGGGTACTTCATACAAATAAAAACAGAATACATCTCATTTTCTGGTCTCTCAGTAAATCAATTAACCTAGTTATACAATGGCTATTACACAAAACATTATTAAATATTCCACTATCACTTAAGCAATATTTATCTTATTCAGATTAACAAGGCTCACTTAATCCTTTTATGTCCTAATCAACCTCCTCCCTGGGTCCCCTTCCAGATCACCCACTGGGACCACCTGCGTACAAATGTAATTGTTCACAGATTAATTTTATGAGCCAACTCCTCCATCTCCATAATATAATGCACTTTCACTTCCCATTTTTCAAAATCAGGGGGGTCCACCGCTAGCCATTTTCTTGTCATGGCTTTATGAGCGGCCACTAAAAGAAGGTTTCAGAGATACAGGGCATCCACCCACCTAACCTCAAGTGGTGTCAGGCCCAGCACCAAGTGTGGAAAGGTCATATCCGAAGTGATGGAGAACATGATGTCGCCCAATGCTCGCTTAATTTGTGCCCAGTAGGGCTGTAGGGCCGGGCAGTATGAGAATATGTGGGTGTGGTGAGTAGTGGATTCATCACACTGTCTCCAACATGCCTTAGACTTGACCCTCCCCCTCCTACTCTGTGTGGCTGGGGTGCAGAAAAATTGGGTTCTGGCCTTCCAGGCAAACTCTTGCCACAAAGGTGAGTAGGTTGTTTTACTGGCCAGGCTGAAAATCTTACACCACTCTGTTTCTGTGATCTGGAACCCTGCTTCCTCTTCACACCATAAGTGCAGGGTACAAGTTTGGTATAGACCTCTAAGGGCTTTACAAATTGCAGAAATGTGACCCTTCCGTAGCATCTGACTCTGAATTGCCTGGATTGCTTCCATCAATAGATGGAATTGTAAGGGTCCTCAGGTGTTTTGCTGGAGTTCAATAAGATAATTTCAGAGTTGCAGGTATCTGAAAAAATCCTTATTCTGCAGGTGGTACATCTCTTTTATCTGGGCGAAGGTTAGTATTATTCCACCAGACAGCATCTGTCTGAGAGTGACCAGCCCCTCCCTTGCCCAATGTCTAAATGTGTGGTCTAACTTGAAGGGAGAAAATGATGCACTCCAGGTGAACCACTGCAGGGGACAGATTGCCATAGAGAGATTATATTTTGTCCAAATTCTATGAACTGCTCATAGGGTGTTTCTGGTCGTCAGAAGAGAGAACTCTCCAGTATGTTGTTTGAGTGACATATCTGCCACATTTGCCCCCAAGAGAGGCCCCTTCTGCTGCTTCCACCTCCATCCTCTTCCAGTGGGCTTCATACCCCCTCAGTCAACCAGAGGAGAACAAATCATAATTGGACCACCAGATAATAGTCCTCTAAGTTAGGGAGTGCTTTGCCTCTTGTGGGTTTGTCAGAAAACATAATTGATGCTTTTATTCAAGGCCTTCCTGGAGCCCATATATATTGAGAAATGATCCCCTGCCAAGACTTAAACTAGGTTTGTGGGATCTTCAGGGCCAAACATTGAAATAAATATAGAAACCTGGGCAAAACATTCATGGCCACTGACTGTATGCATGAGTACATGGGGAAATTTATAAGTTTCCATCTGGCAATATCCTGATGGACCTGTATAAGCAAAGGGCCAAAGTTAACATCAAATAGTTTGCTTAAGTTCTTAGAGATATAAATCCATAGGTACTTAATTTTGGAGGTGCCCCAGTTTAGGGGTAAAATTTGTGTAATTTCAGGGAGGGGTTGTAGTGGAATCAGAGAAACTCTGTTTTGGCTTTATTCAAACTATATCCAGCATGATGGCCAAATTCTTCCAACAGCATCCAGACCTGTAGTAGAGAGGTTTCTGGTTGGGCAAGGTACAGGAGGACATCGTCAACATATAATGATGTTCTGTGTTCTGTGTCCCCCATCCTCGCCCTGTTTATACGTGGATCACTCCTTATAGCCTTGGTCAAGGGCTTGATATATATGGCAAACAGTATAGGGGATAGGGGACAACCCTGTCTGCTGCCTCTACCCAGATTAGACCTTTCTGACATACCCCTGTTAACCCTGACGCACCTGCAGGCCTGTATACAAGGCTTAAAGACCTGTGATGAATTGTTGCAGGAAGCCCAGTTGTTCTAACACCAAAAAAAGGAAATTCCAAAAGACCTTGCTGAAGGCTTTCTCTGCATCTAAGTTCATCAGGCAGGCAGGCGTGCATGTACAGTTGATGTTATTTATGATATTAATAGTTTGTCTAACACTATCGGGTGTTTCCCTCCCTGCCATGAACCCAGTCTGGTCCATGTGGAGACTCTGTGGAATAAGTGTCTTGAGCCTTTCAGCTAGAATAGCTGTAAAAAAATTATAATCCACATTAAGAAGGGGTATGGGCCAGTAGGACCCACGCTCAGTGGGGTCCTTCCCTGCTTTATGAAGTACTGTTATAGTGGCATGAGGGTGGGACCGCTTCTCCTTCTCTCCACACTGCATTGTATGCATCTCCCAGTAAGGGGGTCAACTCCTTAGTATAAAGACCTTATAAAATTCCCCACCCCCAATCCACACGGTGCGGGACATTTTCGAGCTTTAATATTCTGTATGGCCCTGATAATTTCAGAGTGGGAGATGTTGACCATCAAGGCCTCTCCCTGTTACCTGGACAAGGTGGGTAGGTCCAATGCCTGAAAGAAGCACTGTTTATCTGAGGGCATAGACTCCTGCTGGGGCTGGCAGAGTGTCTGGTAATATGAAGCAAAACCCTTGGCAATCCAATCTCCCTCATAAGTTAGTTAGTCTCTTCTAGGGTGTTTAATTTTAGTAATATAGGATTTGGCAGATTGTTGTTTCAGGCAATATGCCAGAAATTTTGTCACCCTGGGGCCTTCCTCATAGTACCTCTCTCTGTTTGAGGTAACAGCTTTTTCAGTTTCTACATTTAATAAAGTTTAGATTTTAGTTTTCACCTTTTTAAGTTCTTCACCTGTCTGTTTATCCCATTTTTGTTTTTGGTGGGTCCCTTATGATTTTAGTTGACTCATGAGGATGTCCATCTGATGTTGCCGCTCTTTTTTCTTATACATCGAGGTGGAGATCAGCTTGCCCCTGGCCATTACTTTCACCATATCCCCTAAAATCTGCAGGGAAATATCTTGGCTGGAATTTGTCTACTGCCTGTTTAATAGTGTCCTGAATAGCCGAGACAGTCTCTTTGTCTCGTAAGAAGGAAAGGTTAAGTCTGTGTATTTTTCCTAGTGAGCAACAGATCGATATCCACAAACACTGGTTGGTGGTCTGACTACGTGGTGGAACCGGCCCACATGGATCTGAACAGAGACAGATCTTTTAAGTAGGTAAAAAACATATCTAGTCTGGAATATATTTTAAATCTAGGAGAATAGTATATGAAATCTTTAGCATTCGGGTATTTCTCCCACCACACATCAGCAAAGCCCAACTCCGACAGCAGTTTTGTAAACTGCTTGGCTGTTTTATTCCTAGTGCTGGTGATCTTTGAAGTTGTATCTAGGTTTCTGTTGATTGTCAAATTCCAATCCCCCCCCCCCATGATAATCAACCCCTTCACCTTCTGCAAAATAATATGAATTAAATCTGAATAAAACATAATTTGAGAACCTGGTGGAGCGTAAACATTTATTATGGTGACCCATGTATCTTGTACCCTGTTCATTACCAGAACATAACGTGCACCTGTATCCATCACTATCGCTTCCTCTTCAAAGGGCAAATCTGCTGCTAGAAGAATAACAACCCCTCTTTTTTCCCCTTCTCCAGGGAGGCATGGTATATCTTGGGAAAGGTCTTTGATTTAAGTTTCAGTGCCTCCCCAGAAGAAAGGTGGGTCTCCTGGAGGAAGCTGACTGAACATTTTTGATATTTGAGAAACTTCAAAATCTGTTTCCTTTTAATGGGGTTATTAATCCCATTAATATTATATGAGATGGTATTTAATCTAGAGTGAGCCATGTATGTATATCACAAGAAATTATCTGCTGTTCAAAAGTCATTTTCACAAGATTCTTGCCCCGTAATATCCAAATTGCTGTGAGAGTCTGAGTATACCCAAATCTGAGACTAGTCACATGTAACCAACTGTAAACCCTTCCCATTCCATTAAAATCTAAGAACAAAAACATCTGTGAGACACGGGCATATCAGTCTCACCCTTGTCTCAGGACAAATACAGTAACCTTATAGGAAGATCCCCCCCCCCATTATTTAGTATATTAACCTATGTATATATAAACCTTCAATTTATCAATCCCAGTTCACTGAACCCAAACAAAAAACAGGAAGCTGTTCTGGGCTACTATAAAGTTTAACTTCCTAGAGCGAGCTGGGTAACCCCCTGCTTGGGTGATGCCCCTTTGGTGGCACCAGTACTCTCTGTTATTACAGAGAGGAACTGCAATCCAGGATCTAGCAGATAGTACCCCACAGTCCTTGCAGCTAAGACCTTCATCAGCAAGTGTCTGGTGAGCAAAAAAATGCGGGAGTAGACAGTCCCTTATATATCCCCCTCCTCTCCTCCCCCCGAACTTCTAATTATTGATAAATATTTAGAGCATGCTGCCACATAATCCTACTGGCAAAGGAGGTCTCCCTCCCAAGGACAGCCTACAAATATATTTAAAGACATGAGTTCAGTGGGTCACTGCAACACATTATAGACTGGGGCCTGGTCTCCCCACCACCGGTAAGGTGGTGTTACATTCAGTTGCCTCTAAGACCAGATTCGGTGTGGTGAGTTCCTGGCTGCACAAGAAGGACCCCTTCCAATCTCTCCTTCCCTCCCCTCCCTCCCCCAAGAGCCCTCTGTCTACAAATGACCCAGTAAAGGTTGTCACCCATCGGGATGTTTCTTTAACTATATAGAGAGATGGGATATTGAGTCCCCCCCCCATCTCCCTCAGAACACGCAACCTGGTGGAGAGAGAAGAAAAGCAGCTCCCATTTAACTAGTCTTAAATGTATGTTAGGGTAGCCACATCTCCTTAATAACACTCTCTATGCTGCTCCTGTGAAATATTGGGGAGAGGGGGGAATCAACACTCCAAAGTTTGGCCATCTCATTAATGTCTCTAGTAAACAGTAACACAAGTCCATGCTATCTGTGGGTGGAGAAAACAATGAATATTACGATTTAGTTATCCTGAAAACCCCACATAGATAGCCTCAATTCAGACCCCAAGAAAGAAATCAACTTGCAGTTCAATATAAACCTCTATAAGCAGCTAGTAAAAGAATATGTGTCCCATGCATCCGAGGAAACCTTGGAAGAGTGCTACAATCCAAACAGATGAAGGTGAAGGATGTACAGAATTAGTCATTCTACGTGTATTCAAGGGTCCATTCCATCAGCTGCTTGCTCTGTGGCAGTCACATCTGCTAGGTCTGAAGATCATATCTGCCCCAATAGCCCTTCTATCTGCATCTGAGAGCCATATGTCTTCAGGAGAGCTCTGAGGTCTGATCGTAGCATAGCCGATCAGTTTCCCTGAAGGCCACCCTTCCTCATGACGCCCAAGCGGACCACAAAAGTTATTTTTCAAATTGCTCCTTAAGGAGTGGAGGAGTCTCAATCCCCAGATCTTTTCAATAGCTGGAGGCTGCAAGTAAGTCCTGGAATATATGGGTGCCTTGCTCTGTTACTATGCATAGTCTAGCTGGGTAAAGTATTTGTGCCTTGATCTGCTGAGTCCTCAGCTGTTTCAGGATGGGTTACAACACCTGGCGGCTCTCCTGAACTGCTGTGGTGTAGTCATTGTCTAGATTCAGTCTCTGTTGTTGGAACTTCAGCTCCCACTGTCTCCATGCCCTCTGCAGAAGTTTCTCCTTTACTGCATAGGAGGTCATTTTAAAGACAAAAGATCTCAGCCTAGCTCCTGCATTAGGCCGCGGTCCTAGGGATCCGTGAGCTCGATCTATTGACAGATCAAAATCATCTGGCATGCGCAGGGCCAACCGGAGCAGTTCTTGAATGAAGCCAGTGGTACTTGGAGACCCTTCCTCAGCTCCCTCAGGAACCCTATACAGACGGAGGTTCTGCCACCGACTGCGGCTCTCCAGATCATCCAGGTGATGAGTTAGCTCCCTCTCTCTGGCCATAAGGTAGAGAATTAGATGATTGTGGCAGTCTGCCTGTTCTGTTATCATGGTGAGCCCCAGTTCCAGCTAATCCATGCGGTGTTTGATCTTTT
The DNA here is from genome assembly GCA_016271365.2 of Neoceratodus forsteri. NCBI lineage: Eukaryota > Metazoa > Chordata > Ceratodontiformes > Ceratodontidae > Neoceratodus > Neoceratodus forsteri. The sequence continues at coordinate 1,177,869,225 of CM057450.1, read as the reverse complement.
CAAAGTCCGTCTTGAGACCCGTAAGCATTTGGTCTATCTTGTTAACCTTTTTAGCTGTCTGCATTATTATTGCCACTAGGTCGGATCACTCTTCTGGTGAGGAGGATCGAGACACCATGCTGGGCTCCCCCTTGGCAGCATCCACTAGAAAGTATTGTTTGTCCTGCTGTAGTATTCCTTTCAACTTCTGTACCAGTGTATCTGAGTTATTTTGTGTATACGCTTTGGATCTAGTGCCCTTTGCTGGTGAATTCATCGTGATGATGGAATGAATGTTGATGAAGATTGGGGGTTAGACAGACCTCAAGAGTTAAGCTGCCATTGCCTTGCTGATATTACCGGAAGTCCAAGATGTAGAGTCTTGAAGAAAAGACTTAAAGGTGCTAGGGAAAGGGTCGAGCAAAATGACAGGGGAAGACAGCCCTAGAGCTTAGGAAAGTGACATGACAGGGCGGTTTGGCCAGCAGTAGATTTACGGTGGGGGGGGGAGAGTGAATGGAGATTAGAGTTACAAGAGAGGTAGGAGGAATGAGAAGGGAAGGAGAGAGGAGAGAGGAAAGGTCGGGGGGAGGAGGAAGGGAGCCAAGCCAGAATTTGGATACAAAGAAAACACAGTGGGTAAGGCACCTGGTATTAAGGGAGGGAAGAAGATGGAGGAATAAAGGGAGTAGTGGTGGATGCGGGGAGGACAGTCCAGAGCACAACCGCAGAAGGAGTGAAAGAGAGAGTCCAGTGTGACAAGAGAGGTAATTGGGACATTTTATTTTCCTAGCATGGAATCAGGTGCTCAAATTAAGTAAACAATGCACCCATTTAGTGCTTTCCTCCTGTTTCAGGGCTCTTTGATTTGGGGTTGAGATTGCTAAATTAAATTTTTTTTCAGTTTGCTGAAATTTTGCCAGTCAGTTTCTGCTGATCTGGGAATGTTTTCCATGGATCATTCTGTTCCACAGATTTGCATTCTATGGAAAATCCGGAGATCATGGCACTTTGCAAGATCACATGGTGCTGCATTTCACAGAGGTTTGTACTATGTGACTCTTCCTGTTTGCTGCAGAATTTGAGTGCCATTGTGAGAGAAGGATCTGCTCTAGATTTTCAAAGCCCCTGAAAGTTGCGTGGCTGTGGGGAAAAAAATGGCGCAAGTGGGTTTCTACCTGTGGAGCTACAGTTTTTCCCACAGCTGTATTTTCAAAGGTGGAGTTTGTTTATGTTGCAGTAGTAAAAATGTTATTTTTAAAGAGGAAATATGTAATTAGGACCGAAGTCCTGTTTATAAGACAGTCCTGTATGTGAAGACTTAGGTTACATAAAAAAATAATACAAAAAATACAACATACAAAACACAAATCAAATACTTAGAAACATTTAAACAAAACAACAATCAACACCCTCTAAACTAAAAACAATCACATTTAAAAATAACTGAACTTTCAATGGCATGCAGAAATTTAGGGTATTCTTCTATCTCCTGTGTTTTGGGTTGTAACTGGCTCAACAAGTTAAGGCAACCCTTTGCCATTTTTTCAGTGCAGCTGTGCCAAAATGTTATGCCTGGTGGGACCAGGCGTAACATCTCCCACAGCTGTGCCTGAGCATAGGCTGAGAATAGGCATCTTTACTGGTATGGAAAGTTCAGCACATAGCAGTGGCCGTGGCGTGGGACTGCTCCATAAAGGGCAGAAAATCCAGCCTCTCATTTCTAAACTGTGTTAAAAATAGTAGAAAAACCTTTATTGTCAAAAAAGTTGTACTACAAGACTGTAGTACAACAGCGTAAGAGTGATGTGGGCATTTTAGTTGCAGTTTACTATTTTTTTGTGGTTTTACTGAGTTATTAGCTGTAGCAAGAGCAAATTCTGAAAAACAGTAGTGGGGGATGGGCAGAAGTGCTGCAGAGTATGCTCCAGCTGGTCTATAATACAGCTACTGTTGTTCCTTTTTGTACTGTTTAGTCTGCTAGAGGTGTTTCATTTTCTTACTATTTTCTACTTTAGGAGATAGTGTGAGAGAGTTTCACACATACTTGAGAAAGCATATAGAGTGCCAAACTTTTTGTATTATTATGAGAAAAGCAGTGTGTGCTTATTTTGTTTTTTTTCCTTTTCAGTTCAGCTTCTCTGAGCGCAGTGGAGGGAGGCAGCCAATCTCTGAGTGTGCACTGTGTACAACTTGCAAAGTGCAGCAGTTCACTCTGTAGTGTGTGTTTGTTTTTCAGAATAATTTTGAAGTAATGAAATAAGTTAAAATTAAAATATGAGATGAGTGGCTGTGGTAAAGCATATGGGCTTGGGACTCGAAAAGTCAAAGGGATGTGAAAGGTAAGCAGGTGCATGCAGGTTATAGTGACAGGTGTGTGAGCGTGCAGCCTAGTTGTCCAGCAAGAAAAACTGCATTTGTCACTGCAGTATTTATGCAGATGTCACAGGGTGGGGTCATCTGTGGTGGAGGAGGAATTGGATTCTGAGTCACAGCAGACTGTTGTAGATAAATAAGACGTTTACATTAACCAGTTCATTGCTCTCTCATCTATACCGCTCCCTACCCCTCCTCCTGAAGTGCTGCTGCCTGGCGTTTACATGCAACAGCATGTGGATCGCTGCAGGGTCAGTTCTGATATTGGACTGAACTTCCTGCATTGCGATCATATTTCTGCCTGAGTTGGGAGGTGGGTCGGTAGTACACTTCTGAAATGCTGCTACCTGACGTTTACACCCAGCAGCATGTGAATCGCTGCAGGGTCAGTTCCGATGTCAGATTGAACTTCTGCATTGCGATGGTATTTCTGCTTGAGTTGGGGGGTCATGAGTTGGCTCAGTTCCCAATGGGAATAATACAAAGAAATAAACCATGGCAGGGTCAAATTCACCTCAATGGCAGCTGTGTCAAGGTGAGGAAGCCAATATTTTACACTGCAATGGCAACATTACATGTACTGGCTGGCAACTGCCCATTCCAGATAGCTCCACCCGCTCTTTTAAATTTTACCAAGGGGTGCTGCAGGGGTGCACCAGTGGAGGTGAAGCAGCATGTTTATGTGCTTGCAAAAAGCACCTGCACCATTATCCTATTTTACCAAAGCAGGGATAATATTTTCAGAACAATGGAGCAACCTACAATGCTCCGCAAGTTGTTTACATAACCTGCAGCTCATATACACTGCTCACAATGGTGCAGATCAGGCTGTGTAAATGGGCCTTAGAGGAGGCTAAGGAGGTGGCTCAGGAAGAGATATGTGAGGCAAGACAAGGCAGCTTTATTTCTAAGGCACCCAATCCTGGAGGCTCTGGGTGCTGTAAATAATAACGTCAAGATACAAAATACAGAAATAGAATTTGTACAGTAATAAAATCTTTAAAACGACATTCTTAAAAACTTAAATATAAAATATACGATAGCTGAGGATAGGGTTGGGGGTAGATGGCTTAATCCCCAAAAACCTGGCTGAAAAGATAGGCCTTAAGCCTCTGCTTAAAGACACCAATCGAGAGAGCCTCCCAGACTGCAGCTGGAAACGTGTTCCACAGGGTCGGCCCAGAGACACTAAATTCTTGGTCACCGGAGGTTTTGAGCCAAACCCTGGGAACATCCAGGAGGCCCCTCAAAGTGGAAAGGAGGGAGTGGGCAGAGGTTGCAGGTGACAGGAGCTCAGAGAGGTAGCCAGGGCCCAGCCCATATAGGGCCTTATAGGTGAGCAAGCTCACCTTGAAAAGGACCCTCCACCTGATTGGCAGCCAGTGCAGAAAATGCAGGACAGATGTGAGGGAGTAGTGGAGGAGGAGAAGATGGAGTGTTTGGAGGAATTGACCTTGGAGGAAATTTATTTATTTAATTTTGTTCACCGAGTAGGCCCACTGGGCCCAAGAGGTCCCTTTTTCAGGGGTGACCTGGAATTAGTTACAGAGAAATTTTTGGGTACAGGACATTTCAAATACAGTACATGACACTTTTAGGTATAATCACAATACATAGCAGACTAAAATACAGCAATGCAATGAAGATTCTTGATAGCTTTGAGGTACAATCACAGTACATTGCAGACAAAATGCAGCAATACAACAAGTAGACTCATATCAGGGGGCAGACCTGGGATAAAATCTTTTATTGTAGCATATTTGTATAGTCTGTACTTGGTCAGTACCATGGTGGTGGGAGTGAAGAATGTGAGCCAGACTAGTGAGGAGATGGAAAGTTAAACAAATTCTGGTCAGATCCACCATGGCTGCATACTGAAGTTAGTGAAATTGTGTGGAATTGTTAAGGAGGTGTGGAGAAACAACACAATGATTTGCAAGTAGTAAGATTTGTTTTAGTTTCTGTTCTAAGGAAGGCATACACATTATTAGAAAAATATATGGAGGTGTACATTTTAATGGAAGGAATAGGAAGCAATATAGTATAGGCTTACAAAAGAACCCCAGAGCAAATGCTACTGAGGTATGTGTTATCCCAGATGATATTGGCCAGACAGCCAAATTTTAAAGAAAACACAATTGCACATACCCCAATAATGCAAAGCATTATGGGAAACATATGCAAATCCCCATGATGGTACAAAAGGTGGCAGTACAAGCAAAAGTAATGGCTGGCATATGTTCTGCCTTGGGATTATTTTCACAGTTTTTTTTTTTTTTTTGGAGAAACAGGGTTTTTGTCCATGAGGTGATGTAATTTATATTTAAGCAATGTGTTGATGTCAAGAAGTCAGGTGTAATGATGGACTGTTAGCAGAGAAAATGTGATAGTAACTTTCAGAGGGGGTCGCTTTTGATAAGGGTAAGGTAGTTATGCTTGTGATAATGGGAATTTTAGAAAAGTATGAGGTCTATGCAGAAGTAGAGTACAAATATGCACAGTTTCATAAGTATGTGCTCAGAGTACAGGCAAATGAGATATGCAAGTTTGTTTTAGAATTAGGTAAAAATAGCTATACATGTAATTGATAGAAAAATAGAAATTACATAGACATACATAGAGAAAGAGAGAGAGAGAGGGAGAGAGACAGACAGGCAGAATAGGAATGGCAGTGAAATATTGGAAGTGACGCCAACCCCACCCACACCATTCAGAGATGGACAGGCATTGGGGTGTGCCTTTGGGTCATTGCCCATAACACTTTCACCATTTCATCTCACCCTACCCTGCTGACAAAGACAAGTGTTGAGGTGTGCCTTGGGGTGTTCAAGCTTTACACTCACCCCATTCCATAAGGAAATATGCTGAAATGGGTACAGTACTGTATAAGAAAATGGAGTGAACTTTGGGGCTGAAGAGTCAAAGGCACACCTTGATACCGGTCACTGGCTGCAGGGTGGGGATGGGGGTGGAATGGCATGAGCATTACTGTTGACAATCCCAAATCACACCCCTGATGCCTGTTAGTCCCTACAAGGCAGGGTGTTATGATCAGAAACCCTAATGCCCTGGGCATTGTTATGTGACTTCTTAACCTAGCAACAGCATGTAACGCATTGCATTATAAGGACAAGTAAATGTTTTTAATACATGGACAGGCATTGGGGTGTGCCTTTGGGTCATTGCCCATAACGCTTATACCATTTCACCTAACCCTATCCTGCAGACACAGACAAGTGTCGAGGTGTGCCTTGGGGTGATCAAGTTTTACACTCACCCCATTCCATAAGGAAATATGCTGAACTGGATACAGTGCTGTATAAGAAAATGGAGTAAACTTTGGGGCTAAAGAGTCAAAGGCACACCTTGATACCTGTCACTGGCTGCAGGGTGGGGATGGGGTGGAATGGTGTGAGCATTACTGTTGACAATCCCAAGTCACACCCCTGATGCCTGTCAGTCCCTACAGGGCAGTGTGTTATGGTCAGAAGCCCTAATGCCCTGGGCATTGTTATGTGACTTTTCTTAACCTAGCAACAGCATTAAATGCATTACATTATAAGGACAAGTAAATGTTTTTAATACATTTACAGACAGTTACAAACTTAATTTTCTTCATAGAATAATTTAAATTTAGTAACAGTGGTAGTACAAAGCAATTACCCAGACAATTTGAAAACTATAACTACTTTATATTGTACATTGACACCCCATAAGAACCTCCTTGAAATTGAGATGCAAATGTCACACATTTATCAGTTTTCTAACAAGAATATTTTGCTATCCTAAATGCATTTCTTGCTTCACTAACTGCTCAACACATCTATTGCATGACCTACTTATTAGACATTTTACACCTGCTATGCAATATACTGCTGCTTACTACACCAACATCATGAACTATAAAACAGATGACTGCCATAACTAGGGAGGCAGTATAGCACAGTGGTTTAAGGCTCTGAGCTGCAAATCTGGAGATCTGGGTTTGAATCCCATAGTCCCCACTTACATACTGGGTGACCCTGAGCAAGTCACTTAACTTCCATGTGCTCCCAGGTTGCCCCTGTAAACAAGCTTTCAGCTTAGTGTGCCACTCCTGGTAAAACAATTGAAGGAAAAAAAAACACAATATATTATTTTTCTTGCTTTATTTTGCTACTTCAAGCTTTGACTAATACAGCCATCCTTAAATGCACTTTTTATAGCTTATGTGTCTGTGACCTAGGCAGAACTACACTTAAAATATTATACATAAATAAATAAATCATCAGAATAACATTTATTTCAGTAGCATCTCCTTTTTTTCAGGTGCCCATGACATTATGTGTATGTGTGTGTGTGTATATCTATATATATATATATATATATATATATATATATACAGTATACATATATATATATATATACATATTTATATCTTTTAACTTCAAAGCACTAAACCTATTCAAATACACAAAACACAAGACTTTATTCTCTTCACACATTACTGCTAAACTTCAGGTCCCAGAGAGATAAAAATGTACAGCTTCCCCTAGCTATTTGGGTGGGTGCTTCAGCTGTGTGTGTGTGTGTGTGTATGTGTCCAATATGGGATAGTCTTCTTTGGGTGACATATTTTACTCCTTTGTGGGCTTATACCTTAATTGTCATCTTTGTGTTGCAAGTGCTTGCTTTCCTCAAGTACTGTAATTTCAGGATACAGTTTCACAAGTGCTGTATAAGGATGCAGTTTCAGGCATTTCTTAATTACTTTTTCTTTCCTTCTGAACCTTATGCTCTGATGCCCCAGGCAGCTCTGATAGTTGTTCCAACATGATAGAGCCACCTCATGCCCCTCCCACATGAACCCCCCAAAAAGGTGAGGGTGAATCTTTAGGAGCTTCTCAGGTGGAGATGGGGGTGGATCTTACTCCCCCAAAAAACTAATGCTGTCTCCCACTACTCAGGTTCCAGTTCTTGTACCTCCCATTTAAGAAAGAAAATAGTGCCCTGCAACCATTGACTAACATGAAAGCGTATTTATTTGAGGGTGGAAAGCATTTCTTCGAGGAGGATAAGGCGGAGGAGACTATTTACACCTTCAGCCAGTTACACGGACAGAAAACACGACATCAGCCCTTTTGTACATGCAAAATGTCTGCAGGTTCTGCCCACTGCAGCTGTAAAAAGCAAGCTCAGGAAGTGGAGCAGCATTGATCCGGACAGTAGTGAATTTTATTCCTATCTTGATAATCCACTTCTAGACGTCGATTGGGAGCTGGAGCAAGAAGCTCATAAAAACTCATCAAAACATAAATTGCTTTCTCCTTCATCATTAGACAGTGAAGTTGTGGATGATCCAGATATGGAAGAGGAGGGTGAGAGTTTTAGACTGATAGCCAATATGCTGTATAGCTGAGAGTGAAGTGAAGCAAAATTACACAATTTGCGTATGGTAGTATGTGAATTCACATGCGTCATGCATGAATTTTGTACCACACTTTACATGAAAATTTACCATAGACAGTGAGATTTGTGGCAATTCGTGTAGTAAACATTGCAGGGATCACTCAAATTGTGAAATCCAATTAAATGATCAGTCAGATAAGATACTGAGCTTACTTGTAGGTGTCAGGAATCCTGAGCTGTGACTAACATAATCAGCTCTAAATTAAAACAAGGGAGCAACCATTTCATGGAATCTTGAAGCAGAAAGCAATGTCACTAAGGGGCAAGTTGTAAGTTGTTAATTACATCTTGTCCCTCAGTGATGTCAGTTTCAGCTTAACAGCTCATGAAATGGCTTCTGCCTTGATTTAACATATACGATAACTTAGATATTAATATCTGAGGACTTTTGACACCTACAGGTAAGCCTGATACCTTGTTCAAAAGATCATTTCATGGGCATTTACAATGTGAGTGACCCCTGCAATGTTTACTTTCCCTTTAACAACACTCCTACCAAGACATTGTGTAAAGTGAAGAGAAAGGGCAGAGCAGATGGTAAGCATAAAGATGGTGGAGGTACTAGTGGAGTATTTGGTGCTGGGGGTGGTCATAATGCTATAGGTACCATGAGTGCAGGCCCCCAGCATGGGTAAAAATTAAGGAAGCCAGTGGCAGCAGCAGCATCCCAAATGTTGCTAGTCTAGGAATTTTTTGTAGTAGATCCCAATGATGAGAGCTTTGCCATATGTCAGTTTTGCAAAGCTAGAGTGAGCTGTGACAAAGATGGTTCCAGTCCTGGGCAGTGTGGGGCAGTGCAGGCACTTAAAAATAAAACACCTTATAACATAGACCGTATACCTTAACACTGTATAATTGAACCTTAGTGGACTCCAGGAAGGTGGAAGAGGCAGGTAGGGTACACATTCCTTAGCCTGTACCACTACAAAATTCTTTCACCATACTGGCAGGATGGAGAAGCTGAGAGGAGGCACCAACAGCAATGAGAAGGGAGGATGTGTGGTTCCTCAGAAGGGGTGGCCCCAGGGAGGGAGAAAGAGGCCTCCAGTTGAGGAGGAAACTGCTACTTGTAAGGAACTCTATGGTTAGGGGGCTAGACTTGCCAGCGGAAGGTGGAAGGGAGAGGGAGATGAAGTGCTTCCCTAGTGCTTTAGCTGGGAGAGATGGGGAGCAGATAGAACAGTTATCTAAGAACTTACCATAAGAGTAGATCTTTGAAGGGATCTCAGTCATCAGGTCACACCGTAGTAACTCCACCATCGGTGAAGCAGGATACACGTGGAAGATTTTCTTGCAGTACCACTGGGGCCGCCCACATCAATGCCACCTGCCAATGTCACCAACCCTATAAAGGCGTAAGCAGTCCCATTCCCTCCTCAGTTCTTTCCCCCAGAAACTAAGAGAGCATACTCATGCCATGAGAGAGAGAGAGAGAGACAGAGAGAGAGAGAGAGAGAGAAGACCCACCCCCAAGCCAAAAGGCTGAATAAACCAGTTCTGAGAAGAGAGCCCCACAAGAGGGGTATGGTGGGAGGGAAGGCAGACGTGATGACTAAGATCCCCTCTAAGATCTACTGTAACTGTAAGTTTCTATGTAACTGTTCTGTCTTCTTCAGGGGTATCTCAGTCATCAGGTCATACCGTAGGAATGAGTTCCATGCAGGTACAGATGTAGCCAGACTGTCTGGGAGGAAGGCCAGTCAAAGCCTAGAACAAGAGACCCTACAAGACATCCCAGCCGAAGCCTGCTCAGGCTCTAGAGGCAATGTCCAGACTGTAGTGCTTGTTGAAGGTATGGAAGGTACTCCAGGTGGAAGCAGTGCAAATGTCAGAGGCTGAGACCCCTTGAAACAGGCCACAGAGGTAGCCATGCCCCTTGTGCAGTGGGCTTTCACCACCGATGGCAATTCTTTGCCATGCTTGTTGTAGGAGAATCAATACAATGTGCCAACCATTTGGACAAACATTGCTTAGAAACCAGAATACCCTCTCTTCCTGGGATGAAAGAAACAGAAAGTTGCTTTGACTTTCTACAGTCCTTAGCTCAGAGGAGATAATATTTCAACATTCTGCACACGTCTAACTTATGGAGCAGCACTTTCCCTGGATTAGCACGCCCAGGAAAATAAACTGGTAAGTAGATAGATTGGTTCAGTGTAAACTCAGACACCACCTTGGGGAGAAACTTAGGAATCCATGCGCAAAGACACCTGGTCTTTGTGAAAAATCAAATAGGGCTCCTCACACCAGAGAGCCTGAAGCTTGGAAATCCTTCGAGCAGAAGTAATAGCAACCAAAAATAATGCTTTCTAAAAAGAAAACGTAGCTCACAAGTCACAGCTGGCTCAAATGGAGACAGCGTCAACTTCTCCAAAACAAACCTTAACCCCAAACTGGGACTGGGGAATGGATTGGAGGTTTCAGATTCAGGAACCCCCTGAGAAAAGTATGGGACACATTTAACTGAGCCATGGTACAACTGCCCACGGGCTCAAGAAAGGCAGAAATAGCCAAACGGTGCACCTTGAGGGAGGAGTACTGGAGGCCTGAGTCTGACAGTGATATTCGGTAGTCCAAAATCTGGCTCACCAGACAGATAAAAGGGCCCAGATGATGTTTGGCAGCCCAGATGGCAAACCTCTTCCACTTCATGGCATATGTTGTTCTAGTGGAGGGCTTCTGAGCTTCCACGAGGACACACGCCAATCTCTGGGATACTCCAGACTAGGCGATAGCTATGTCCTCAGGAGTCAGGCATGTAGATGAAGGGACCTGAGGTTCAGATGGACCAGGGTTCCCTGGCTCTGTATCAGCAGATTTCTGCAGAGGGGCAGAGGAACCAGTGGTTCCTCTGCTAATTGTTGCACTAAGGAAACTATATCTGCCATCACCAGAAGGGAGCAACCAGAATCATGCTGGCCCCCTGCATTTGCAGCTTAATTAGCACCCTCTGCATCAGAGGAAATGGAAGGAAGGAAGGCATAAAGGTACCTCCCACTCCAGGAGAGGGACAACGCATCTCACCAGAAAGCTCCTGTCCTGAATCTAGTGAGAAGAAACTGGGCAGTTTTGTGTTGAGTGGGGTCGCAAAAAGGGTCAATTCTGGATGACCCCATCTGGCTAACAGATCTTCTGCGATGAATGAGAGAAGTTCCCACTTGTGCATGCTGGACTGCATCCAGCTGAGGCTGTCCACCAGGGTGGTTAGCACACCTGGGATATGGACTGCTGAGAGAACCAGACTGTGGTCCAGTGCCCAGTACCAGTCTCTCATGGCCTCCCTGCACAGGGGCTATGAATGCATCCTCCCCCCCGCTTGTTGATATAGTAGACAACACTGAGATTGTTAGACTGGATCAACAGCTGACCAAGGAGGAGATGGTTCTGAAAGGCCTGCATGGCATACAGGACCAACCGCATCTCCAGGACATTGATGTGCAGAGACATTTCAATCTGGGACCATGTCCTCTGTGTCTGAAAGGGACTTGGGTGCGCTTCCGAGGCTGAATCGGAGTCATCTGTTGTGAGTATTTGCTGGGGAGAGGACATCTGGAATGGAACCTCTTGAAAAAGGTTCTGTGGGTCCATCCACCACTGGAGCACCTTGCGGACTGGAGAAGAGACCAGCACTAACAGTTCTAAGTCATCCGTGCCTTAGTACCATTGAACTCTGAGGGTCCACTGAAGCACTCGCATATGCAGTCTGGCCAAGGGTACCATGGCAATGACCGCAGCCATAAGACCTAATAGCCTCAGGTATACCCTTGCAGGAACATAACTGCTCTGGGTGCCCTCCTGAGCCTGGGCAGTAAGGCATTCTGCCCTGTTGAGAGGCAGGAAGGCAATGCACTGTGCTGAGTCCAGGACCATCCCTATATACTGCAACCTCTGGAATGGAATCAAGATGGACTTGGGCAGATTGTCAGTGATGCCCAGGGAGAGAAACAGCTGGAAGGTTCTCTACAGGGTCCGGAGGACCTGTTCTGTGGATGGAGCCTTGAGGATCCAGGTAGGGGAAATTATACAGTCCCTCTCTCCGGAGGACAGCAGCAACTGCTGTTAACCACTTTGTAAAGACCCACGGCGCAGAGGATGAACCAAAGGGCAATACTTTGAATTGGAAAAGCTCACATTGAAAAAGAGACTGGAGAAATCTCCTGAACAGTGGACACACTGAGATACAGTATGTAGGTAAGCTTCCTGCATATCCAGGGAACACAGCCAGTTGCCCTACTTGAGAAGGGACAACAGTCCTGGCAGAGTGACCATGCAGAATTTTTGGTACTGGATATAAAGATTAAGGTCCTTGAGATCTCGTATAGGCCTCAGATCTTTGGTACTTTTGGGGACCAGGAAGAACCTGGACTAGAATCCCCTCTTCCTTTGGTGCCCAGGCACTGGCTCGATAGGCTTTTTCTGCAGAAGGGACTGTACTTCCTCCTGGATAACTGTAAGATGGACTGGGGGTCAGGTGGAGGTTACCGGAGGAGTCTCTGGAGGCAACTCTACAAGTTCCAGAGTGTGACCCCTCTCTATAATCTGAAGAATCCAGACATCTAAAGTGATGGTTCACTACTGATTGAGATGGAGGGAGTACTGACTTCTGATCACCACCTCTTGGTCGGTAACCAGAAGAAGGGGGTCTGGCAACTAGTCAAGCAGAGGCAGGTCCAGCCACGGAGGCCGATTGTTACCTCTGGGCCGCTTTGTAGCAGTGCCAGAGTTGGAGGGGGTAGGCAAAGTAGAGGAGGCTTTTCTTTTTCCCTGGGGATGTGAGGCTGCTCCGGGCTTGTGGGACAGCTTATGAAAGGGAGGGTGCTGTTTGCTCCTAAGCTGCATATGGTAAAGCGAGTGGACAGACTTGATAGCCCTGCCAGATGCCTGTAGATCATTGATGATGTCCTGGACATCTGGCCCAAATGACTTGGAGCCATTGAATGGGGGGCATTCAGCACCTTCTGCTGGAAATCTGCAGCAAACCCCATGACCCAGCTCAGCCAGAAGTGCTGACAAAGACAGATGCCTGTGGCAGCAGCCCTGGCACCAGTGTCAGAAATATCATATAAGGCCCTGAGGAGATGCTTACTGATCTCCTCAGCAGTCTGTAAGCACTTGAGAACCTCCTGCTTCTGGGAACATTCTGGGAGGGCCTGGTCAGCCACCTTGCCCTTCATCCAGATGTTTTTTTGGTATTTAACCATATGCAAAAGGTAGTTAGCAATCTGAAGTCCCAGGGTGGGGGAGGCGTATATCCTCTTGCCTCAAAGATCAGTCCACCTAAATTCCCTGTCAGGAAGGAGGGAGATAAGCTGCTTTCGGCACCTTGGACCTGTCATGTGCTGCTTTAATGACCACAGACTCAGTCTTAGGCTGGGAAGCATAATAAGGCAGGCCCTGAGGGACATGATACAGCTTATCTTCCTGGTGGGCATGGTAGGAACCATGTCTGGTCTATGTCAGGCCACAGTAGTGGCATTCTTTAGAGCATGGAGGCTAGGAGGAATGACCTTGGGGGGAGATTCAGGAATCTCCAAGAAGTCCACCAGTTCTCTTCTGGTGGCATCCTCTTCCTTAGTATGGAAGCCCATAGCTGTGGACAGCTGCTTCATGACATTAAAGAAAGCAGGGTCTTCAGGAGGAGACCTGGGAGTATGCTTAACAGTCCTCACTTACTGAAGAAGCAGTGGACCTATCAGAGGAATAAGGTTCCTCCTCTTCCTCCTCCTCCTCAGGGAGGATGAGGTCAGGGTGCTATTCCTCTTCGATGTCAACCTGTTCTAACTCAAGGTCCAGTGATCCAGTGGCCTATGACAGCCCACAGGGTGCAGTCTGAGGAAGCCTAAGCTGTATCGATGATAACAGGGCCATCAACAGTGATGGGGACCCAGGTCTGTAACAGCCCAATTGATGCACTACGATTGTAGTTATCTCAGCCAAAATATCATTGAGGTCGATGGCAGGGGATTGATGCATTGACAGTGGAGGGGTCGTTGGCCCAGGGCGTGACAAACCATCTGTAGGAGCTAGAAAGCCCAAGGAGCCTGACAGCTGTGGACCTGGGGATGCATCAGGCCATGATGGAGGGGCTGTTATTGATGACCCGAGGGTCGACGAACAGGGGTTGACAACCCGAGGGTCAATGTCCAGCCTCCCTGAGAAGCGGGAGGTGGCGCTGTCAGTATGGGCCTGGGAGGAGCAAAGGCCTGGACAGTGGCAGTGAGCATCAGTGCAGTTGCAGCCAATGGAGTACCTCCAGAGGGAGAAGAGGCCATCGGGGAGTGGTAATGCCATTGAGGGGAGTGGTCCCATTCACAGTCTTATTCTGACTTTTCCCTGAGGATTTGTCTCAGGCCTTTGAAGCCTGGGAAATTGACAAACCATCTGGTGACTGGGAAGGAGAAAACCCAGAGGACTCCTGCCCAGAACTGGCTAACTGTTGCTCCATTAGAAATTTCTTCAGAGCCTTTTCCTGTTGCCTAAGGGTTGTTTGATTAAATTTCTGGTAAAGCTTACAGTCAGAGGTGTCGTGGTCAGGTCCAGCACAGCAGACCCAGAGCTTATGGTCATCTGTAGAGGCAATGTTCTTTCGTCAACGGCAGCGATGGAAAAGAGAAGTGGAGGGAGTAACTCTTGACATAAACAAGGTAAAGGAATCTCTTTTTTTAAATGAGATTCGAAAATGTAGCGAAAACTGTTTGGTAAAATTGGTGTGAAACTGCGTCAGAGCTTCCACAGAGACCCATGCAAACAGAGTCGATGGCAGAAAAGTACTGAGGAGCGAGTGGGGCCACTCACACCTTTATAGGGTTGGTGACGTTGGCAGGTGACATCGGTGTGGACGGCCCCAGTAGTACTGCTGGAAAATCTTCCGTGTAGATCCTGCTTCACCGACAGTGAAGTTCCTATGGTGTGACCTGTTGACTGAGATGCCCCTGAAGAAGATCCAGGGGTGGCAGGAGCTGGGAGGGAGCTAGATGTCATTGTCCACCTGAAAGGCAGTATAGCAAAGTGGTTAAGAGCATTGAGCTGTAAAACTGGAGAATTGGGTTTGACTCCCACAGTCACCACTTGCATACTGTGTGACCATGTCAAGTCACTTAACTTCCCTGTGCTCTCAGGATGGACCTGGAAACAAGCCTTAGCTTTCTGTGTCTTTTTTTTTGGCCAAAAATTGCAAAAAAGAAAAAAACATAACTTGGCAAGGGATAGGGCAGGGGTGGTGCACAGTAGCTTCAGGGAGCTGGAGAGGGGCCTTAAGCAAGTAGCATCAATGGTGGCATTTGCTGAGGTGCTGCCTGTGTATGGCTAGGGAGAGGAAATGGCACTCCACACTGTGCCTTTTAACAATAGGTTGCAGGCATGGTGTTTGGAGGAGGACTTTGGCTACTTTGGTGATGGGGTCAGTCTGGGAAGATATGGCCCTCTATAAAGGATGTGGCCTACATCCATCTAGAAAGGGGACCACAGTCATTAGCAGGAGGTTTAAATGTTACCTGGATGTGTGTTTAAAGTAGTCAAGGGGGAGGCTGTAATACCAAGGAAGGCAAAAATTGCTGTCCCCCCCACATGATGGAGCAACAAGAAGGGAGGGCCCAAGGAGAGGAAGCTCCCCCATGGCAGGGGTGCACGACAGAAGGTGTGGAGACAAGGCAGAGGACAAGGGGATATAAAGCAAGAATGTAAGAAGTAAGGCGTAGAAGAAGACAAGAAACAAAGAGGATAACAAGGGAAGGAAGGGGTAAGGGGAAGCTTTAGGGAGCAGCACAGACAGGAGGGGGAGAGAGCAAGGGGTCAGGCAGACCAGGAGAGAGTAAGGTATGGGAAGGCATGTGCACCTATGCTAGGAGTCTGAGAAATAAAGTTTCTATCCTGGAGGCCATCATGAAGGAGGTTAGGCTGGATTTGGTGGCCATAACAGAGTCATGGTGCACTGATAGTCATGACTGGGATATGGCCATACCAGCTTACTTTGTTCAGGAGAGACAGGGAGGGGAGAAGGGAGTGTACTAAGTGTAGGCTTTGTTTGGAAGTTTACTAGTTAATTTATTTGTAGTCACAAGGTCTGGAGCTGGGGCCCTGCCTGCTGGTGGGGGGTGGGGGAGGGGCTGAGCACTGGGGTATAAATGGGATTTTTTTTTGGCATGTAGAAAAAGGTTTCTAGAGGGAGAGAGAAGGAAGAAGAGGTGGATCTTGGAGTGTTCGGCCATGAGGGCCAAAGTCCGGGGTGGGCCAATTGCCAGCCTGGCCCTCTGCCCTCAAAGACCAGCAGAGAAGTGTGGCAGTTGGGAGTCCGAGTAGAGTTTGAATCTGTATTGGGACCACCTGTGCCTTGTGGGTTGCCAGAGCCTGGGGAGAAAGTCAGTGGCCCACCTTGTGATTCTGTAGCATCTTGGTGGGGTGGCACAGGTGGGTCCCCCCAAATCCTTGCCTGTGGGTAAGAATGAAGAAAGCCTGGTGCCAGGTCATTGGCACAGCATGGTGGTGGCAACCCATGCTGCAGGGAGCACACTGGTGGCAGCCTGTGTCCCTTTCTGGTGGTACTTTGGCCTGGCCAGGAGGTGCTGGGGAGCCTATTCAGCCTAAGAGCAGAGAGTGCTCAGGTCTCTGGGATTGCCAGTGTTACGAGAGAAACAGCCTGGGAAGCTCGGAGTTGCATGTAGCTTAGATAGAGGGGGACTTGGTGTTTTCTGTTGGGACTTTGTTTGCTGTAGCAGAGACCATCCAAATGGGAGCTCCAGATTTGAACCACTGGTGCTGGGAGGTAATGCCAAATTTACATAGCTACCCTACACCCTGTAGCTGCAAGTGTGATGTGCGCCAGTGTGAGTGTTACATCAGAAAGAGGGAAAGAATTTAAGTTTGTGCAGGACAGAGTTTCAGAGATGAAACCCTGGTAGTCTGGTTTAGGTTCTTATTGCTGCTGCCAGGATTAAAGGAACATGTTCAGCCCTGAGGGACCACTGCAGTGAAAGACAGTCTGAAACCCAAATGTTTGCTGCAGACTGTATTGGGCATCTCGCCCTAAAGGTTACCCACTGTGTAATTGGCACCACATGTTCCATGGAGTGACTTAATCAAATTTGTTCCATTAAATCATCTTTTTTTTTCTTCTTTTAACCTGGGGTGTACATTGAACTTTGTTTATGGCATTGTGTGACTGCACTAACCAAGTTTGTGCCCACAGCTGCTGTTACCCCCTCGCTGCTAAGTATAGCCTGCACCCCCTCTGAAGACATCTTCTTGGAACCGAAGTAATGAGTTTAACATTTTCTGGGACTGTGTTTCTGGCTGTATGTGCCCCCCCTCTCCTTTTTACAATCTGGCATGCCCCAAGACTTTGGGAAGGGGCTTACAATGTTGGGGCTCATCTAGGATTTTACTGCATGTTTGGGGGTACAAGAGCTGTTCCTGGGCTGTAATGTTGAGAGTTCAGCAGCATGGGAGATTTCTCTACTTTTGGGTGTGATTTTAGCATGTGAGATTTTGCGCCTTCAATGCAGCACCATTTCTTGCCAGCATGGACTAGTTAGCATACATTTAATGTATGCAGAACTTTGGGGACCATATGCTATTGGCTGGAGGAGGCAGGACTGGGGCCAGAAGTCATGGAGTGAAGAGTGGGAGTGCCATTTTGTGGAGAACCACAGTGAACTGCACCACAAGTGTTAACAGCTTGAGGAGAAATCTGCTGGCTAAAAGACTATATTTAAGTGGCCACAGAACAATGAATAAGGACTGCAGATAATGGCAGAAGCATCTGGTAATGGGAACAAAATGGTTCCTGTTCCAGCTTCACTCCTGTCCTGCTTATGGGAAGTGGCACAACAAGGGAGCACCCAGGAAAATGTGTGATCTGCCACAGAACCAGAGGCCTTGTGAAAGTGCTGCCCATTTTCCTGAACTGTACCATCTGTGGAGCACCTACAGCCCAGCCGGCACCTCCCTATCAGCCTCCATTGAGCTGGACCAACACATCTGCCATGATGATCACAGATACTTCCAGCCTAGACAATTAGAAAGAGGTGAAAACTGCAGCTAGTAAGGTAATTTCCGGGGAGAATGGCACTAGCTGTCTTCCCAGACCTTCTCCCCCACCGGTGCCTCACCCTCCCCATGGCAGAGGGAGAGGCCATACGGTGGCAGGGAAGCCTAAACTCAAAAAGCCCTCTGCCCATGGTACGCTCCTCATGGTGACAGGTACCAAGAACACCACCCAAGGATCTCACCCCGTTGCTGCAGGGGCTGCAGGAGCTGAGAAGCCAGATGCACAGGTGGAGCAGGTTATCTCTGAGGGAGACTCAAGCACCATGAAAGACACAGAAGGAATTGATGTGGTGTCCCCTGCTCCAGGTGTCAGCACTAACTCCTTTACCTTTGATGATCCTGTTTGGGAGTGAGATATTCCAAGGCCTTATCACTTCCCCAGCTTACTTTTTCCGGATACCATCCCCCAGCTATGGCAGGTCTGTCAAAAATGAAGGAAGGACATGGACACTCTCAACCCATCTGACCCACGCTACTACCAACACACCTTGGGGAGTTGGCTGCTAAAAGGTACTGCCCTGAGGACCTGTGTGAGGAGCATACCCGAGTGGTCTCAGTCTGAGCGGTGGGTAAGAAGGATCAAAAAGGAGTACCCAGGAGAGAACTATCTGTACTTGTGTGAGAGGATATGGGACATCATCGAGGAAAGGAGGGAAGACTGGGTCTTTGAAGGAGTCCCGGACAAGGTCAAGCAGAGAAGCAGAGGGAGTGCCCTGGATCTGGGAGGCCACAGGCAGGAAGCCATAAGGCAGACAAAACAGACGTGTACCTCAATGGTGTGGATTGGTGTGACATTGTTTAAGACTTTTGCAATGATTAGCTGACATTAGAAGTGTTGCAAAGTTCAAGAGCAGAATCCACAAGAAAGAGGAAGGTGCTGCAAAAAAGTTTGCCCTGCGCCTTGCGATTGTACAGGTGGGAAATTTTGTTATTCACAGTTGGATAGCGCACCGCACTATCTGACTGCTAATAGGGGCAGGTAGGGGCAGCATTAACCCAGGAAAAGCAGCAGGAAACCAAATAATGTTACTCCCATAGTCAGTCAGGAGAATGGCCTGCAACCAATAGTGCAGGAGTGCTATGCCCGCATTCACAAACAGAGCAATGCAGATGAGCTCAATGGACATGCAAGGCACTAGGTGGCCATTTTCATGCCCATTATGGATTCATCTGTGGGTGGCTTAGCATTGCCCCCCTGCCCATGCCCCACACAGCCGCAGTCCATGGAGGGCTAGTGCCCCCCATCCCTGATCGCCGTCCCTGTTGAAAAAGAAAATATCCCTGGTAGTCCAGTGGTCCCTCCCCCTCTTCCGATCACTGTCCCGTAAATGAAATAGATATTCCCTGTTAGTCTAGTGGTGCAGTACGTTTAACAGTTGAGTGCAGACATAAGACCCAATTTGATTGATGCTATAAATTTATCCTTTAGGCATATGCTAGATTGGGGCTTTTTCTTTAGTTATGTGGTCTGAGTTATTCAATATAAAACACATACTTTAGGTTGCAAGCAAATGAAAGCAAATTTTAACACCAAATACCTCTGAAAAAAGAGGCAGCTAACTCTCAATCACCAGCATAAAATTGAAATCATATTTACATTTAATAGATAGGGTGCAGTGTTTATATCAATAACAAAAATGCATGGGTAGGTGTGCATAATAAAAATTTTATACACACCTGAGGTGTGAAATGCTATGTGAACTCCAAGAGCAAAGCTTGAAGGGTTTATACAAGCTTAGAAAATGGGGATAAGAATATAGACCATCTGATTGGCTGGCAGGGGGCACATTAACTTACAGTGAGAGCCCTGTAAACTAAAAGTACCAGCCATGCCAACCTTGCCAGCCTCATACATAGTATCCTTCTGCCCAGCCTCTTTCGACATTGGCTGAACCACTGGACAAAATATTTTCAAATGCCGCCATTTTTTTCTCTCACTTAGCGAGAGATACTGCCAATCAACACACAATACCAAAACACAAAGTCGACACAACAATGAGTGATCCCACACCACACACGCATGCAGAACCCCAACTATGATTTTTCTGTTTGGAAAAAGAAAAGGAATGTACTTAATATTATTTTAACAACACGATTTGTTCCCCGGGAACTCATCATTCTTCGCAGTGTTCCGCTGCCATCCAACCGCATGTAAATGCAGCCACATAATTTCTTCAGAAGTGCTCACTGGCTCATTCCCTGATAACAGTTCAACCAGTATTCTTTTGGAAAGTAAGCAGACTTCATTGCTACCAGGTTTAAACCGTTACCATATTGGATCACACCAGTTGCTGTCCACTTCCAGGTTTCACATACCACAGGCAGGAAAGATCGCGTGCCTAACAGAACAATCTTCCAAACCCCCCAAAAACTCAAGAACAGCATACAACTGTTATTTTAAGCAACAAAACACTGTTGGTGGAAATTTTAAAACACTACATCTCTTTTTCTAGACATCGTGCTGCGGGTGGGGAGGGAAGGGGTTACCTAAAAAAGAATGACCAACAGCATATACAACAGCAAAAAAAAAGGAGGGACTACTTTACCCAAATAAAGTTTTTTCTACTTTCTCTATTCATCATGAAACTCTTTTCATGTACTTAATTAAAATTTATAGTGAAGCTCATTTTCTAAGCACAATAATACCAGGGTGGTCGGTATGGGCAATACCAGATCTTGGGGCTATAAGGCCTGCAGCGTAGGGCCTTATTACTGTAACCCCTAGATGGTGCTATCCCAAGGGCTACTACCGCTGCCTGATTTGCCACTAACAGGTTGAGGGGCCTGGATCCAATGGCAGGTGCCTCCACCCAGAGGTCAGGGTTTGCAATAGTTAAACTAACTTGGTCACAGCCCTCTGGGACACTGCGACCCCTTTATCTTCCCACTAGTGGCCCACACAATATATCAGAATTACCTTCACAGTATACACTTACCCCCAGGACTAGTTCGGTCAGTGTGACTCCTGGGACTCCCTGTAAAACAAGATGATACAGTGCAAAAACCACAGTACAATACTTTAACATAGATGAATACCTCAGGCAGTGTAACTTTGCTGAAACAAACAGATCTGATTTATTTAGGGGGATATAACAGGGACAGGGGGAAATCAGGTTAATTAGTTTAAACACATTAATAATCACAGTACTGTGCACATATTTCAGAATCCCAAATGTCCCTAATGTCACTCTTACTGGGTACCCAGGCAATAGGAAGCTAGCCTATTTGGTGCAACTGGTTGGGGCCCTGAAGATGGAAATTGCATGCACAATACCCAAATTGTAATCCGGAGCCAGTAGGCTCAGTTCTTGGAGAAAGAAAGGAAAAGTAATCAGATGGAACACTTGCAATTAGATGATGGCAGGGAGCTACCCTGATTTGTACTCAAAAATTCAATGCTGAAACTGAATGGAAGGCAGACTGTCCTGGATTGCCAGGTGGAGCAGACCATGTGGACAAGGTCCTTGTGACTGGACCCCAAGGCAGTTCAGAGCAAATGGATGTAGTCTGGATTAAGCTGGGATTTACTTGCAGCTTCATGCACTCAATTCACTGAACAGGAGATTTGAAATGTGAGTCCCCACTAGCACCACACACATTTATATGGAAAAAAGAAAGTACTATACCAGGCAGGCTGCTTCTCTATCCCGATCGCAATTACTGCACAGTACCTGGGAGAACACACAGCAGATTCAGTTCCTGACAGACCGAGAGCGATTCAGCAATTTCTCCAGTCTTCTACAGGGTGAGCCTGGTTTCTACTTTTCAGATTTCCTTGATACTCTTCACAGGTCAGATTCAGTTCAAACAAGCACTTACACAAGCTGCAGACCGAAACTTGGGGCCTTACACGCGTTTCCCGACTAAAACTGTGCACCGAAGGAGCACAGGGTTCCTTCCCTCTTCACTGCCAGAGCTAAACTGAAACTCCAGTAGACAAAACCAGGCACTTCCTTTGAGTTCCTCCCAGTTCTTGGCTGGATTGGCTGTCACTCACAATAGACTCCCTCTGTTGGTGCAAAAAGGCGCCGAAGTCCAAACTACATTTCCCAGAGTCACTGCCCATACAATCCTCTTGTGGCTGGCTCAGATTATGAGTCCAAGTTCTGATTCGTCCACAGGCACCATTTTAGAGCTCTCTTAACCCACACTGATTGGTCCCGTTCAGCAGTTCAAAACTAGAATGGGGAACTAGGCAAACACAGTTCTGATTGCAAAGAAAAGCAGGTTAGATAAACTGTATTTTCATTATTACTCTAAATTATTTCTGGCAAACAGTTACATCTTTCAGATAGGTTCCCTTTGCACTCCAAGTGACTGCAAAAACGGAGTGAACTAGTGAACTGGCATCAGCTTGAGTGGGACTCAAGCAGAGAAACACACAGTCCCCCCAATACAAACTAATTATGTCTGCAAGCAGACAGCTCTTAAAGAGACAGTACCAGAGGCTCTAAAAACACTCACAGATAAGTGGCTTAAATGCCAAACACCATTCAGGCTCAGAGCATTCAAGCAAGCTCCTGGAAGTCTTTTGGGAACCCCCATTTGTAGGGGGGTTACATTACACCCTTGGGTGGTCCGGTATTGCCAAATACTTCCCACCTTGTCGGGTATTATTACTTGCATTCCACACTGAGGGTGCATGTAAAGTTCGAGTTTTGCACATCTACCCATGTACTGTTGTATATAATTGCTGTGCTCTCTGTTTATTTTTACCTCAAGGATTAAAAATAGAATTGGTATAGAATTGGGGAAAAATAAATAAAATAGAATAGGTCTCTGCATATAAAGCAATTCTTTATGTTTTGAAACATGCAACCGGTTAATTCATTTTGCTTGGATAAACTGTAACTTTCACATTTTAAACATTTAACTTGAAATTACAGCACTCACAGAAACAGCACAAGTAGTACTGAAGTACATGACAGCCAGAACCACATTTTTTATGTTTCCTTCCATGTGTGCAAGAAACATCTTGCTGTACTTCAGACAGCGACATTTCAGAGGTCTGTCAGGAACTAGCCCAATGCAGAGCAATCTACATTGGGCTTGTCCCTGACAGACCAATGACCACATAAGCAGAGTATGAGGATCAGAGTTTCATGGGCATAAACTCTGTGTAATTGAAAGAACTGAAGCACTCCAATGAGAGGACTTCAATACTTTCATTTGCATAAAGCTGGCTGGCAATAATCTGTAGCCCAACAGTCATTCACTGTTTTGTGACTTCTGTAGGAAAATTTACATCATTTGTCCTGAATCAGGACAGATTATGCAAATTTCCCAAAACAAGTCACACTCGCAAAGCATTTCAAAACATTGGGATTCTCCCGGTTGAGCTGGTGATCCAGCCGCTACACACTCTGTCCCCAGTAGCAGCTGCATGCCAAGACATCCACGATCCATTGCTGCCATGCATGCCTGCCTGGGGCCCTTTAAGTGAACCAGAGACAGGGTATAGAGTCAGCAATCTGTAGCTCCTTGCTTCCCCCCCGCCAACCACCCCTACCACTGGCGAGAAACACAAACAGGGAGGTAGTTGTCTTGCTGCCTTGCAGATCCTCTCTGTGTAGTACCCATCAAGAGAGCAACCAGCACACTTATGTGCTGCTGCTGCAGTGTCCTTGTCTTCACCCTCCCCAACAGTGCTAGCAGTGACTGTGTCTCTCTCTCTCTCTGTCAGCATGTGTCACTGTGAGTGGCTGGCATGGCAAGATGGGGGACAGAAAGAGAAAGAGAGACAGATGCAGAGAGAGAGCTGAAGTTCGGTGCAGGCACGTGCCCCCACACAGCCAGTATGAAACAGGGAGACACTAACAGCGAGATTGGGATGCCACCCATGTCAAGCAACCCAGTCGTTGGTGTCAGCGGTCCCTGACAGGGCGTCAGTGTAACTATGCTAGTGACGGAAGAGAGATAGGGAGAGGGAGTGTGACAGCAAGTGGAAGAAGCTCACCATGAGTACCATCATACTGTGTGTAGAGATCCTTTCACATTTCAAAGCAATACAGAAATAAGTGAAGAAGAGAGCGAATCTTCAAATAAAATGTAAGACAGTCTCTTACAAATACTTCAGAATAAATTGACAGACTATGAGCTCCGTTCCAGATGGAAAATAAATTAGGATATTAGGGGTCCCTGAATCTTGGGAGAAGCAAAAGTCACTGAGGGACATACTGAAGAAACTCTTGCCTATCCTGCTGGAATCTGAAACTGAGACACATAATATAAACTTTGACAGGATGTACCAGGCATTAAACACCAGACCAGAGGATGGTCTTCTACCCCAACAGATCATTACAAAACTTTTTTAATTTGCAGACAAGGACTGCATAATGCAACAAGTCTACAGGAAGAAAAGATTAAGTGTCAGAGTCTGTACAATGGCTATTTTCAGGACCAGCCTATATATACTGTCCAAGAAACAAAGGAATGTGAGTAACTTCACAAGGTGCTATTGCAAAAGGGCTGCAAAACTTTAATGTTGATGCCAGCTAAGCTGAGACTGTTCCATAGTAGCTAACTGTTGATATATGAAAATGCAGAGTTGGAAGAAAAAGATCTAAGAGAGAAGATAACCTCAGCTGTTACCTGCCTATTATGAATGTAAATGTACTAGGGCAATACGTAATAACTGCCATAGAAGTATCTGGTGGCAGAGGGGTTGAAAGCTTCCTCACACCAGAAAAATATAAGCAGTGTTGACAGTACTGAGTGGATGGATGTCTTTTTTTCTTATTTTTTAATTTTTTCTAATACCTCTTTTCTGTAAATGAAACCTGAAAACTACTGACCAATTGCTCTCCTTTACACAGACTATAATATTATAGTAAAATTAATAGTCAGCCATATTCACGATAAAATCCCTAAAGTAATGCATCATGATCAAAAAGGTTTTGTTAAAAACAGGTCTGTTTTTGAGGCTCTGCAATGGGTGCAGGCAGTCATATTCTCAGTTTTCAAGACCTTAATAGAAGTCTCATTGGTGGAAAAAGTTGTTGTGGCCTTCCAACGCCTTTGATTTAGTCTCCTGGTCAAATATGTTTCCAAGTTTATAGAGGTGGGGTATCGCAGAGTACTTGATGGAATGCCTTTACTTCCTATATGATGTATGGGGAGCCTTTATTATTAACTGAAATCAAGCAGATTACAACCTTGTTATGCCACTGTTATGACATCACTCTGTTGTTAACCCTTCTTGAGTATGTCATATAATGGTATAACAAAATGGAATGATCACAACAATCAATGTTCGGTAAAGTAATTCAGTGAAGTAGTTAAATCTGTGATTACACAATCTAGGTAGCCCATACACTATAAAATATATTGCATGGTCTTTGGTTAACAACCACACTGAAACCACTTCTTGAGGTTGCCATGACATCTGAAAACCTCTTGAGCTGTGCTCTTGAGGTGTACAATGATGTCATGGCAACCTCTCGAAGTGTTTACAGCATGGTTATTAACCAAAGACCATACATTATCCTTTATATAATACCCTTTCTGCTAACTTCAAACTTAATCAGTTTATTTCTTCTTCCCTGTCTCTCTTAAATCGAGTCAGAGAAAGATGCCCCCTTTGAGACACAATATACTCCTGTCACAGACACCATGCAAGGAAACATTCGGCATTCACAAATGCTCGATTGGTCAGAGATTAAAGTTTAGAACTGTCAGTAACACTACACTAATAAAAACAGATTTAAGAGAGTCTTTTTAATTTTTAGGCTCAGTTTTGAGTTGTAAAAAACCAG
Source organism: Neoceratodus forsteri (assembly GCA_016271365.2). NCBI lineage: Eukaryota > Metazoa > Chordata > Ceratodontiformes > Ceratodontidae > Neoceratodus > Neoceratodus forsteri. The sequence continues at coordinate 1,177,843,624 of CM057450.1, read as the reverse complement.
GCAACCAGGGTACTTGCTTGTTTATCATAATGCCGGGGGGGGGGGGCATGGTGAGAGTAGCAAGTGACTTGGAGGAAAGTGCAGTTTGTGAGTCTTTGACACAAGTCCCAACCTGAGAACCTGAAGCTGAAGAACCATTTGTGAGGAGACAGAAATGTGAGCTGCGAGTGCAATGAGCGGTTTGACTGTTCTGCAAAAATGACTGTGTGTGAGCGAGGGCAACTGCAGTCAGCGCGTTTGCCATAATAACCAGTTGATCATAATGGCAAATTATAACTAGTTTTCTCTACTGGAAAGAAAATGGAGCCCAGTTAATATAGATAGATAGACAGACAGGTAGATATGTGTTCCCTTGTAAAGTGGTTTCATAAATTTACACATTTATTCTCTAAAGGATGGTATGGAGAAGTCATTTATAATCATCCCCTGGTGCTCCAAAACAACAAGGTGATTTATTAAGAGCACATCTGGTTTGTGTTTGGAATTTGTGGCTGCACCCCGATAATGTTTTCATTGTAGGGACATTAGTTTGATTGTGCAGCAACCTTTTCACTCTTGCCCTTGATGGCTGATGATAATAATTAAAAGTGTTTAGTTTTAGTCTCAGATCTTTTTTTCAATAGAAATTAGTGGAGGGCATTTGTGATTCACAGGTTTTAGATAATACATGCTTGTGATCAGAATTTTTACTTTGGTTATGGCTGCTCCTAGTTAAAGTTTGTTGTAGAAACAGCAACATTAATTCATTGCCATGTCCCTCACTGTTGTTGAATACTGCTGCACAGTGTAGAGGTGTAACATGGTTACGATAAAGATGCCCTCAGTCAGAATTCTAAATTTCTTTTGCATTTTCGAATAGTTTTTTCACATTATATTACAGGTAACAAGTTTGGTTCCTAGCAGAGTCTGAGTGCAACTGTGAGTATACGCCTTCCTCACTAGTAGAAAGCTGTTGGATATACCTAAGTGCATACTGTCAGAGACTGAGAGATTGCAAAACTAGAATAAAAAAAAAATTGAAGGAAGGGCTGCAAGCCAGAAAATCAGCAGAAACATCAGACAACACCAAAGCCTTTTTCAGTAGGTAAATGGAAGGGGAACGTGAATATATTGAGCCCTAGAAATCAAGGTTAGGAAATGGGAACCCATGAGAACCAGCTCTGGGAAGTCAGTGATTAAACATTTTTGCATCTGGCAGAAGGGGACAATCTCAAGGTTTTCAACCACTTCTCCCACTCCCTCACTTGTTCCCTCCATGCAGTCAAGTCCTGACTAGAGCTGTGCGAAATGAGAAAATTCTGAATTTGTGGAATTTCAATGGAATTCTGTGAAATTCTGTAAAGCACCATGGCATTTTGTCAACATTTCACACATAACTTTAGAAATGTATTAATGTGGTCATAACGCAGCGGTCAGTTGAGCTACAGATCTGTAATATGATAGGAGTACTTGTTGATAGGTGCTCTAACAATGTGCCAAATGCCTTGACATTAGGATACATTGTCTCAAAATTATAGGTGCTCAAAGTCTGTCATTTTATTTTTTGTGGGAAATTTCATGAAAATGTTTATCTGCATGTAACACAGGCACCACTTGAGCTAGAAATCCAAATCTATGTGCATGTATAAATTTCTTAATAACCCTTACACCTGCAACATTTTTTAACATTTTGATGAATGTTTTCAAAATCATACAAAAATAACTAAAATTGAAATGCTGGCAAAATGTTTGCCTATGTATAGCACAGCCCCATTTTAAAGCTTAATACATAAAACTTGGTGCACATACCCATGTTGCACATTTCTCTAAATCCTGACACTGTGGAGAAATCTGAATAAGAATGTTTAAAATTAGATAGAAATAACTGAAAATTATATTTTGATTACATGTTTGGCCACCCAAGCTCACCATCTTTCAGTCTAGAACTCTAGAATTTGGTGTGCTTATGAAACCCATTAGTACCTGTGTACTGGCCAAATTTGGTATCATTTCGATACGTACTTTGAAAACTGGACCAAAATAATGGAAATTTAAAATATGATGGAATTCAGTGGAATTTCTTTAAATGAATTAATTTTCTCATAACTCAGCCTTCTATTGACAGATCTGAAATTTGCCGTGATTACTTGTTGATAGGAATTCAAAATGATGTGCCAAATGTCTTGACATCAGGACGCACTGTCTCAAAATGATAGGTGCTCAAAGTCTTGTCATTTTATTTTTTGTGGAAAAGTTCATGAAAATTTGTATCTGTGCATAACTCATCTAAAACTTGGTAGATACATAAATGTTGTAATATCCCATATACCTGCCAAATTGTATAATATTTTGATGAATGCTTTCAAAATTATACTAAACTAAAATCTAAATTTTGGCAAAATGTTTGCTACTTAAAGCACAGTCCCTTTAAAGATTGAGACGTAAACCTTGGTGCACATATCCACTTTGCATGTTTCTCTAAATTCTGAAACTGTGGAGAAATTTAGATAAGAAATGGTAAAATTAGTTGGAAAAACTGAAAATTAAATTTTGACCAAATCTTTGGCCACCCATAACTCGGCTCCCTTTCAATGTAGGACTCTGCAATGTAGCACACTTATGTAAGCCATCAGTACATATACACCTTCTAATGCTGGTATCATTTGGATATGTACCTTAAACATTAAACCAAAATAACTGAAATAAAAAATTTGGGAGAATTCTGCAGAATTTCCATGCAAATTCTGTGAAATTCTGCACAATTGGAATGGTAATTCTATAGGCATTCTGCCAGCAGAATTTTATATTCTACAGAACTCTAGTCCTGACTTCAACTTACCTTGACTTGAAAAAGATTTTCAGGACAGCAAGAAAATAATTTAGGAAGGACTTGACTCACTCTGCAGTCTGATTTGCTAACCCCCCACATCTGACAAACATGCTTATCTGTAACTGTGTATCCAATATAATCCACCAAGTTTCTGGCTGGCTGCCTGAACCCAATGCAGTCTCTCCTTTGAGTCTCTGCCACTGCTGATCCATTTTCTCATTCAAGAGTCTTCTCCACTAGTCCAGCGCTGGGTCCGATGCTGTTATTGCTGCTGCTTTGAGTTGCTATCACTGGTCTGTCATCTGTGTCCTCTTAAACACTACAAGACAGGACTGGGACTGAAAAGCTAACAAACCTCCCTTGTTATTGCCAATTTACTATTACAGATGCCAGTGTGTTTGAAAATCCCACAAATCCACCCCTCAGCCCCCAAACCAATGGCATCCAGAAGTAATGTGTAGGGCTTGGCTGGTAGCAATCAGCTTGCTACCTATTGTTTTCCTCAGCTGCCAGTCACACCCACAGTGCTAGCACAAGTGCCTGCCCCCCCCAGCCCTACCACCTTGCTTAGGCAGCCTAGAAATAACACAGTAGGGATCCAGTATGGCAGCAAGGATTCAACAAATAAAGTGCAGGCTAGGTGGCAGCTCAGGGAAAACTTTTAAAATGCTGCTACCCAGATTGAAAATGTTATATGCCGTAGTATACACTGTGTATGTCTGCCGATGTCAGTGGAGATTCATACATCATGCAAAAAGGTAAATGTGTTTACAATGCAATCAACCATATTGACTGTATTTACAGGAACTCAGTGACTGACATGGAAAGGAAAATGGAAAGGTGTTTAACAGAGGCTAGAGCAAAGAACTGTGAATGAGCCTGGTATTATACAAACAGAAGACATGGGTTTGATTCCTACAGCCTCCACTTGGATACTGTGTGACCTTGAGCAAGTCACTTAACCCCCCTGTTTTCCCAGCTCACCCCTGTAAATTGGTCTTGGTTACCAAAAAACAAAAATAAATTTTTTAAAAAAGTATAAAAATGATTTCCTAGCACCTTTAAAGTCTCCTCTGACATTAAAAATGGCTTTGAAGGAAGAGTGATATGCTCATCGGTCCTAAAAAGGGGTGCAGCCAGGAATGGAGTTAGTGGAGTGGTTTAGTTTACAGTTTTTACTTCATACAAAGGTGGCAACCTAATGTGCAGCCAAAGTACATGATCTGTACTTTCCGCAAGCAGAAAGACTCACTCCATGTTTTTGTCGACAATTGTGAGTGTGATGGACTGCAGAGAAAAAAAGCATCAGCTGGCAAGTGGCAACCAATACTAACGTTCACACTGCAGTTTTCTATGGTTTGAGGGCAACAACAGCAGGACCCATAACTTTTAAACTCTTCACAGGAGCTTTAATATAACCACAACCCTATTTGGTATCGGGTTTTTTAATGAATACAGAAAGAATATGAAAGGCTAGGACATGACGGAAAACAAAGGTGGTGGGTTGGAGAAAGTGCCCAAAAAAGAGTTGGCTCCTGGGTGGTCAGCCCAAGAACCAGATGGACTAATGGAACAAAGGGGACAGCAAGAGAGAAAAAAGTAAAGTACAGGAATGTTCTTAATTTAATTTACCTTCTTAACCTAATTTACGGTATCTTAATGCTTTCATTTTGTTCTGTGCTGAGAAGGGAAGGTCCCTAGATGTGGTGGTACCACATATTCAGTACACTACCCCCTTTGATTAAACCAACATTTCTGATAGGGTAAGGACTCCAAGTTGTCATGTGCAGAACAGCATTTATGTGGAGGCATATCTAATTCTGTGCTTCTTCATACTTCATCGGCATTGTAGCCTCACTGACTGTGACATCAGAACTAACCAGAAGAGCCATTTACCATCTGCCAGACTGATTACTAGTGACATTGCAGTGAGGTAGGTCACAATGTTGAGGAGATATGAAGAGACAGAGAACCAGAAATGGCTTCTGGGGAGAGTGCTGTTCTTTGTATCACACCTAATATTACAGAGTAGAAAACCTTTTAATTGACAAAAGGGGAAAAACAATTCAAATATAAAAGGTAGCAACTGGCTACTATAAAAAAAATAACATTTTCTATTTGCTATCTTTGGCACCTGTAGCTCTTTATAAACATATTCTGTAAGTGTAGCCCAGTGACTCAGTGGCAGCTTATCATGGTACCATGATGGTGAGCCAGGTTTGGGAGAAAATCCTGGAGCTGGAATTAGGCAATCCCAGCTGAAGAGAGTACTGCACTGAGGAGGGTACTGTAGTCATAATGTTCTGTCAACACAATGCCCCACTGTGGTGGGCTGGCAGCTTGATCCTCTCAGGCAGTCTGCTGTGGGCATGCAAGGCTTGCTGGCATATGAAAGCATCAGTGGAATATAGCAGGGGGAACATGTGGAAAGACACAGCAATCACCCACGTTTTGCCAAGATTGGGCATGCTCAAGGGATGGCTAACCTCCAGTAAATGACCAAAACAGCAGAGAAGGGTACAAAACCAAGAAAGACTAAAATATAAAAGCAAGGAGCATGAATAAAATACAACTTAGTCCAATGTTTTTTTGAAAAGTACGGATAGTTTTTACCATATCACAGAAAATGGATCAACAACAGTGCAGATCTCAGCACATGGTGCAGTCAGCTTGAGAAAGGTGCAGATATACTGTAGTATGTCTAGTGCAGGGGGTCCCCTGACAAAGCTCCAGCAGAGCAAAATGCTAGAGCACCAGAGCTTTTTCCAGTTGAGATTCTCTGATGTGTTTAACTTTTTGTATGTGTGTGTTGAGAGGGGAGTGGTCAGTTCATGGTGTTTTGGATGCACTGCACTGTATTTGCACCTTTATCGAATCACCATATGCTGAGATCTGAGCTGTTTTTGATCCTTTTGGTGGGATATGGAATACAATGTCTGTACTGTACCTTGAAAAGAATGCTGCAGTAAGTCATATTTTGTTCATATGTATTGCTTTAAAGAGGACCTTCCCCAGTCACTGTGACTTTCATGCATTAATTACCCCTTCTTGCATTGATTCTGGAATTGTATTTCATTCCTGTCTGCTGCAATTAGTTTTTGCATTCTGAGCTGCTAAAAACTGCAGGGTGTACCAGAGCTTCTATAGCAAGCCTGGTGTTGCTGTGGGCCCAGGGTTGTACTGCTGATATCATTGTAGGGCAGAGTCAATTTCACAAAAAAAAAATAAACATACAGGCAAGGCATTTAGATTTTGGCATAATGCATTGCTAACAGGGTGTCTTGGGGAAGGGGGGACACAGTATGCACACTGAGTACTGTTAGGTTTCCCTTGCATGGTACTGCACAGTGTGAGTCACTCCTCTATCCTACAGTGATGTCATCAGGAGCTAGCAGCCCAGCAGCTGAACAGCAAAGGCAAGTGCAGCAGAGCTCACAAACAAATCCAAATTATGGAAGGCAGAGTAAACCTTGGCCAGAGATAACAAATTCGTACACCTTTTCAGGTCTAGTACTGCATACAGTGACTACAAGCTATAACTTTTTGGACCATCAGAGAAGATCCTCTTTAATATTTTTACAGCTTCTCTTCATTGTGCAGTTTCCTCTGTTGTTTTGGAAACTGTGGACAAAATGAAGGTGGAAAAATTGGCAGCTGATGGGGTAACAGCACCACTACATCCTCATGATGCAAGTGTGATGGTAAATTTTGTTGATGGGGCTGGGAGGCTGCTGAGACCAAAGGGAGATGGTTAGCCAGAGAATAAAATGTTTTAAAAATGGAGCTTCTAGGGGGAAAATTGTTTTCAGGTTCAATGTTGAACTTGCTTAAATTTGCATTCGTTTTTTAACAGCATGGACATTTAACTCTCCCTCCAAACTAAATGGGTTCCATGGTGTAATGCAACAGAGATTCCAATATAGCTTTACAGATGTATAATGTTGCTTTAAATACCCAGCTGAAGTTATGCTGTGTTGGGATGATGCAGTGAATTAGTAAATATAATTACATTTTAATTACATAATTATATGTAATGCTTAGCTTCAAAATCATTTGAGATCAAGGATAGTAATGAAGTATTTTGAAGTACATTATAACACTTCGAAACATCTGTTATATTTAGCATACAGGTATGATAAATATTTTTTTGCCATAAATTTGATAACATAATTTGTTAAGAATACAATGCTAATCAAAGGTTATGAAAGCTTTTTGTGGAAACACATGTTCTCAGAAGTTCAGAATAGAAAATGTCTGGCTAGTGTGTGCCAGCAGCCATTAAACCTTGATCACATCATTGGTCAGTATGCCTAGCATCCTTACAGTGATGTGGACCACTCATCTGCTGCTTCTACAGTCACATGAATATATAACTAACGCACAGATGCACTGCATGTTAAGGAGAGGGGACTGACTGGGCTAGCTGAATTTTTGTTTTCCTCAAAAAGATAGTTACTCCTCAAGTCAGGCTCTCAGCCCCATCCCTGATCTTCCTAACTGGCGTCCATACCTCTCAAGTGTCCCTGATTTTCAGGGACGTCCCTGATTTTGCCTCAGACTTTTACTATGTCCCTCCTAAAATTTGTATTTTTGTGGCCAAACAGTGGGGACTGTAAGCACAAAACAATGTCAAGCATTAAAGTTACAGACTTGTTCTTCTTCAGAAAATGCATTTTGCACTAAGCCCCATATTCTACCAGCTTTCTGGGTGGATATCTCTAATTTTGAAGATGTGTCCCTGATTTTGGTCCTTTCTCCCTGATTTTTTTAAGCCTTATCCCTGATTTATGAGGCAGGAGGTTAAGAGGTATGTTTGGTGTCCACCTCCCTCAGTCCTCCAGGTGAAGTCCCCCGAAGGTTCTCCCCTGTTGTGGGGCCAGAGGGAGAAGGGCCATCCCCCCCCATGCACACATCAAGAGGTATCCAATGCCCATTAAGCACCAGTCAACATGGAGTGGGTAGGGATTCATTAGCCCACCTGGCTCTTTTCTCTTTTCTTCCTCTTCCCTCACCACTGTGGCACATAGGCATATGTGTGTGGAGGCACGCATGCACTACAGAACTGCAGCCTCTCCCTTCCGGTTATTTGCACCTGCACTACCACCCAGGCCTCCACCCAGGGGCAGTCACAGGCTGAGATGGCTGGTCACTCCTCCCTCCAGAAGAGGAGAGTAGTACCTGGGATGCTCGGTCCTCTCCCCCTGTCAGCTGACCCCTTGTGACCCGAGTCCATTCCTGAACCCAGGTCACTGGTGTGGCAGCAGGTGAGGTGCAAGTGCTTCAGCCCTCCATGCCACTGGGTCAGACCTGGGCTAGCTGAATTTTGACTACTACAGTACTGACCCCACCAACTAAGGGGTCCGGATGGGGACATTTGTTCTAAATGAACCTTCTGGAACCTGAGGGCTGACATAAGGAGGGGATGGTATTAAAATACATCATCTAAAATGTCACTGCCAGCTGAAATGCTATTGATGCCTACTGTACTAGTAGCTCTTCCCCTGAAAAAAATGTTCCCTATACAAAGGTTTCTGCAATTTTAAATGAAGCACATCATTTTTTAATAAAAAAAAACATTTCACAGTGGCATTAGAACACTTGCTAGGAGTGACTGAATGCAGACTCCAGGGTGCAAAGGCACTCAGCTAATGCCTTATAACATCTTAGCACCATGAGTATGCATTGAATCCCTAGATCATGCATTATGTGTCTGCATTGTATAGTCTTTTGTAGCACCTCTCTCCCAAGCAGGGGTTCAACCATGGCGCATGGGGAGGGGTACCTACAATGAACATTTATATTTCTAGGGACGTGGTTATGTTGTTCAATCCACAGTTGTTGGCAGGTACCTTGCTGCTTTAAGATGTGCTGTAAAATCTTCAAGCTGGCTCCTCCCACCCATCCGGAAGGTAAAACCCTCGGCTCTGCCCCATGATGCCAGATCTTCCTTACTGCTTGGAAGCTCAGGTTCCCTCCTTAGCGCTCTCGCGTCTCTAGGCCTGGATCCTAAACCTTTGGTTTTATTGAAAATCGTGTTGAAATTGATGAGACTTAAGTCTTCTCCTTCTTTCATGGCTGTGATGGATTCCAAATCTACTCCCGGCTTCCGTCTGTGCTCTTGCAGGCAGAAGAATTCTTCGACCGACCCGGACGCCGTGTGCATCTACTGCCTTGGGCTTAACCATGATCTGCAGGCCTGCGATCTTTGCAAGTCCTTTTCGGCTTCGGTTCTTGAAGACCGCACTGCCCGACTCCAACTGGGGTGTCCTGAAAAATGGTTCCTGCCAGTGAAGTTGAAGGAAGCCTGTTGGGTGGTGTCCGCGGCTGTGGGCTCCACGGAGTGGCTGGAGCAGTTAATCGCCCTCGAGGAGGAGGCGGCCCAAGCCACGTCTTCATCTTCCTTGGCGTCGGTGTTTATCCCACTCTCCTTGGGCTCCTCCTATACTGCTTCCTTTCGGGAGCTTTGTCAGTTCCTCTCCACCATGGGGGAGGGGTTGTCAGGGACTCACTTCAGTCTGTCGAAGAAGAAGGAACCGAAAGGTAAGTCCCATCGTCGACGTTTATGGGAGCGGGAAAGATCTCGCTCCCCAGACTGTCCCCTATTGACCTTGGTTGAGGTTGTGGCCAAGGCCACTGGCTTTTCGGTGTCCTCGTCAGGTCATCCAGCTGAGACTCCTGTAGATGCGGTCGAGATTTTTCTTGACCCATTAGACAGACTGTTGACTGGAGAGGCTGACAACCCTCTTTCACTGGTTCCCCCAGTGCCTGCCAAGGACTTGCCTCGGTCTCCCAAGCCATAGTCCCTGGCCAAGGACCCTGAACCAGAGGTTGAGTGGGTTCCTCCCCCTTTGCTGACCATCGTCAGTGACCCCGATGGTCTTGGCCTTGGTCCTCTTCTGTGTTTTGGTCCCGACATCACAGAAAGCGGCGTCTCTGCTCTTCCTCATCATCCTCTTTGGAGGACAGGCTCCACGCAGGTTGCATCGGCGCTATGAGGATATGATGAGGCAACAGCTCTTATTGGCCAGCAACAAGCCGACTCCGTTTCCCCAGCAATTAAGTGGCTGTTGCCCAAATGTCCGAAGCAACCCCTCACCCTTGGCTCCTTGGTCGAGGAGCCAACTCCGGCACTGATTGCTCGGCTGAAACCGGCTGCTCCACCCATTATGGTGGAACCACCACCCCCGCAGCCTAAGACTGGGGCACTGACCAAGGATTCTCGGTCGGGTCAGGGCTTGCCCCACAGGTTGTAGGTCACCCTCACCCCCGATGGCCTTGGTGAGTGGAGGGTGGATCAGGCACTCAGCAGCTGTTCATGGACTCTCCAGAATCCGACGACTCCTCCCTGTATTCCAGGCCCCTCGACCTAGAATCCTCCGGAGGTCTGTCGGTGGAGGAGAGACTATCCTCGTTCCTTGGTAGTCTTCAACTCATCTCAGAGTCTACTGGGATGCAGCTTGAATCTGTGCAGAAACGGGCCAGATATCCCCTCACAGAGAATTTGGACTGAGAGGATTCCCCCACGGAGGCCTTTCCTGTGGCCGAGGCCATTGTTGGTCCAGCCTTGGAGTTGTGGCAGTGGCCTGCCTCCTGTCCTGTGCCTTTGGTCAGGATGGCCCGCAAGTGTGCAGTCCTGACCGATCCCCTCTCTGGTTTTTCGGAGCACCCCTCAGCTGAAGGGCTGGTAACTGATAGCATTTTCCGGCACTCCAGAAATGCCAGGGACATAGAGAGGCCCCTTGACAAGAAGTCCAAAAAGCTGGATGACTCTGGGCACAAAGTTTATGCTGCCACCTCCTTAGGCCTTTGACAGGCTAGCTCGACTCTGCTGATAGCACACTCTTCACATGCCTTTTGGGATCCCTGGATGAGGTGCTTCCTCATCTCCCAGGATCAGAGAAGGGCAGTGGCCAAGCAACAGCTCCAGACTGCTCTGGACCTCGGAGACTCTTGTGCCCGGTCAGTAGCAGCTGCAGTAGCCATGCACCACAGAGCCTGGCTGTGGATCTTTACCTTCATGGCAGATACCCAGCACAAGCTGGCAGACATCCCTTCTTGGGCACTGACTTCTTTGGGCCCGGGATGGAGGGTCACCTCCAGAGGATCGAGAAGTCCAGTGCTACCTTGGACTCGGACATGTCTGCCCAGAAGGACAAAGGCCACCAGCAACAGTGTAAGCCCTTTTGCCCTTCCACCCCTGCAGCACGACAGGCCCAGCAGCACCAGCAGCAGGGTCAGCAGACTCATGCTTGGCACCTCAAGGCCAAGCCTGCTACTTCCTCCAACAGGAAGCCTTGAGGGAAAGGCCCAGATGGCACCTCAGCAAGCCCTTCCTCCAAGTCTGCCCAGTGATGGGTTGAGGGATGCTGCCCCCAACCTCGTCACTCCTTCCCTGGGTCCCCCCATGGCAGGACAGCTCAGCCACTTCCTTTCCACCTGGTCCGCTATAACCATGGACCGTTGGGTGTTGGAAGTGGTCAGCAGGGGTCTGCCTCTGGAATTCGAGCAGATCCTTCCCTTTCAAGCCATTGCCCCTCGGTAGGCTACCAGTTCCATGGCCTCTCTGTCAGCTCATCGAGCCGACATAGCTCTGCTCCTCCAAAAGCAGGTGATCAGCAAGGTGGCAGATCCTCCTCCAAACCCAGGGTTTGTGTCCAGGTACTTCCTGGTCCCGAAACGGATGGGGGGCTGGCACCCCATTCTCGATCTGCAAGACCTGAACAAGTTCCTAAGGCCACGCACCTTCAGGATGGTCACTCTGACTCATATCATACCATCCTTGGAACTAGGCATGTGGTTTTGTTCTCTGGATATCCAGGACATAGTAGTAGTAGTAGTAATGATTTTATTCATATAATGAACAAGGTAAAACAATCCCATTGAGTACACAAATACACTCATTTTCAAGGGACACCTTATAAAGTGCATACCTGGTTACAATATAGGAGAAAAATATAAAAACATACAATATTACAAATATACATATACTCAATCACATACATAAACAAAACAACAATAATACATAAGTATTCACCCATTTTCTAATACCTCACAACAATCATGACATTTCTCACTTTGCCCATGATACCAAGATTTAATTTTTGTCCAACTTATTTTAACATCATATCTTCTCAAATCAGGAGGCAAATTATTCCAAATTTTTGGACCTAAATAAAATAATGTTGCACACCCATTTCTTGTCTTAAACTTTGGAACTTCAAATTCTATATATTGGGCTGATCTCAAACCCTTATTTGGATATTTAATTTTCAAGTCTTTAGCAATATATTCAGGCAATTTATTTTCAAGAAACCTGTATACAATCTTAATTATATGCTGATTTCTCCTGATATATAAATGATCCCAACCTATGTTTTTATATAACTCACAATGATGTGTAAATCTATGTAAGCCTGTAATATACCTAGCCATCTTATTATATAAAGTATCTAATTTTTTCATATCAACTTTATTTGCACCCCCATAAATTACATCCGCATAATCAATCACTGGCACTAACATTGTATTAATCACATGAAGCCTTATATTCCTAGAGAAATTACTTCTATTCTATACAGCATCCCCAATTGTTGCCCTAATCTCCTGACTAAATTATTTATATGAACCGACCATTTACAATGCACATCCAACCATAGCCCTAAGTATTTGTACTCATCAACAATCTGTAATATGGAACCATCCCTCACTATTATTTCCAATGATTTCATCTGTGACTTTTTACTTTTTTGTCTGAATAACATTACCTTAGTTTTGATAGTGTTCAATACTAATTTATTCTTAACATAATACTCCTGTATATCATCAAAAACTGATTGTAATGTACACTGTATACTATAAACATTCATATCTGAAACATACATAATAAAATCATCATATTGATGATATTCTAATTTATCTTGCTTGAGATCCAGATCACTAGTATATAGATTAAATAATAGGGGCCCCAGAATTGTTCCCTGAGGTACCCCTTGTCTTATTTGCCTAAAATCTGAAATATATGAATTCAAAGACACTTTTTGTTTTCTGCCTTTCAAATAGCTAGAAAACCAGGCTACCACATTGTCTGAAAAACCCATACTAAACAATTTATTAATTAATATTTCATGATTTATCGACATGTTCATTCATGTCCCAATCTGTCTGTCACATTGGCTATTCCTCCACTTCAGAGTGGAGGGATCCCTTTACGAGTTCCAGGCCATGCCCTACAGCCTTTCTCCAGCTCCCAGGGTCTTCACCAAATGCATGGCAGTGGTGACAGCATTTCTGCGGTGCCAAGGGGTCAGGGTCTACCCTTACCTGGATGACTGGCTGATAGCAGCCCCCTCCAGATTGGAGGTGGAGCAGTCCAGAGATCTGGCTCTTCAGGTGTGCTCTCAACTTGGTCTCCTGATCAACGAGGCCAAATTGGAACTCGTGCCATCGCAGGTGATTCAGTTCATCAGGGCAGAGCTCAACTCTGTTCGAGCCAGAGCCCGGCTCCCGGTGGACAGGGCCAAGTTCCTTTCCTCCTTTGCCCAATCATTTCAGGTTTGGCAATTGCACCCTGCCCGGGACTTCCTGCACCTTCTGGGTCTCATGGCGGCTTGCACCAGAGTGGTCCATTGGGCCCACTGGCATATTTATGGGGGCTGGCCTGCCAGTGGTCTCAGTGCTCCGGTCCTCTGGACCAGCCAGTAACCATGACCCAGAAGATGTGGGATGGCCTGCAGTAGTGGCTTGTCCCAGTTCATCTGCAGGAGGGTATCCCATTTGTCAGCCCCAAGCCGACGGTCATCCTTATGACTGACGCCTCCTTGATGGGTTGGGGTGCCCATCTGGGGGAGCTCAGGGCCCACAGCCTCTGGTCCTCTCAGGAGTCCTGATGCCACATCAATCTGCTGGAGCTTCGAGTGGTACAGCTAGCCCTCACCACCTTCACTCCATTTGTACAGGGTCAAGTGGTTCAGGTCCAGATGGACAACACCATGACCATGTACCTATCTCAACCATCAGAGCAGGATGCACTCCTTGGCTCTGTGCAAGGAAGCTCTCTGCATTTAGTCTCTCATGATCAGCCTGGAGGCAGATCTCCTGGCCATCCATGTGGCAGGAGCCTCGAACAGTCTGGCCAATGCCCTCAGCTAGATAGGTGCTGCATCTCAGGAGTGGTCTCTCCTGCCGGAGGTAGTTCAAGACCTGTTCTCCCATTGGGGAACCCCTCAGGTGGACCTGTTCACCTCCAAGGAGAATGCGAAGCTGAGGCTGTTTCATGCCCGTATCCCTCAGCAGGGCTCACTGCAGGGGGATGCCTTTTCGAGGTCATGGACCCCGGGCCTCTTCTACGCCTTCCCTCCATTTCCCTTGATCCACAAGGTGCTTCTCAAGGTGAAGAGGGACAAGGTGCATGTGATTCTGGTAGCCCCAGACTGGCCTCGCCAGTTCTAGTATCCAGATCTCCTCAGCCTCAACTACAGGCTCCCGAGGTGGCTTCCAGCCCGCCTGGACCTGATCTTCATCAGCAGGGGGAAGGTGCTCCATCCGGACCTTCAATCCCTGCACCTGACAGCCTGGTTCCTGAGTGGCTAGAGTTCCAGGCCTTGGGTCTTTCTGATGAGGTCCTCAAAATCATTGAGGCATCCCGTAAGGAGTCGATCAGAAAATGCTATGCCTTTAAATGGAAGAGATTCCCCATTTGGTGTCAGGGCAAGGGGTTGGACCCTTCTTCCTTTCCATTGGCTAGCATTTTGGACTACTTGTGGTCCCTTTCTCAGCTAGGGCTTTGGTTGACGACCCTTAAGATGCACCTGGAAGCCATCTCTGCTTACCGGGCGTGGGCGGCAAGCAGTCGACGCAGGAGAAGGTGGTCTGGCATTTTTTCAAAGGCTTAGATCACATATCCTCTGGTGCAAGAACCTCCACCTCCATGGGATCTATTGCTGGTGTTAGCCAAGCACATGGGCAAGCCATTTGAACCGATGCACAGGTGTGACATCTCCCACCTGTCGTGGAAGACCGCCTTCTTGGTGGCTATCACATCAGCTAGACGGATGGGAGAGCTCCAGGTGCTTTCCATTGAGTCTCCTTATCTGGTCTTCCACCGGGACAAAGTTGTCTTTCACCCCAACCCGAAATTCCTTCCGAAAATGGTGTCGGAGTTTCACCTGAATCAAGTGTTGTCTCTGCTGGTGTTCTACTCCAATCACACCTCGGAGGCTGAATATAAGCTGCATACTCTGGACACTAGAAGAGTGTTCGCTTATTATAAGGAGTGGACAGATGAAGTTCAGGGAGAGGTTCGCCAGCTGTTTCACACCTACGCTGAAGCCGCACCTGGCAGACCTGCAGCCAAGCGGATGATAAGCAGGTGGGTCACCTCCTGCATAGATCTCTGCTAGAGATTGGCAGGCATGGAGCCACCCAAAGGGATAAGAGCTTATTCTCCCCACCATACCGCTGCTTCAGTGGCTGCTTCTAGGGACGTCCCTATCCAGGAAATCTGCAGGGCTGTTACCTGGTAGTCAGCACACACCTTTATTTTCCATCACCACATTGACCTAGAGTCATGCCAGGATGCTGGTTTTGGGACCTCAGTTCTCCAGTCCTTATTCCCCAAGTAAGTATAGGGGGTGTGTGCCTTGCCTCCCTTCTCCTGGAGAACTGCTAGGAGTCTGCCAACAAGTGTGGATTGAACAACAAATCCATGTCCCTAGAAATACAGGTTACTCACCTGTAACTGGAGTTCTAGGAGTGGTATATGTTGTTCATCTACACGACCCACCCAACCTCCCCAGCATCGACGCACAACCTGGCTTCCAGCAAGCTAGATCTGGTGTCATGGTGTGGAGCCAAGGGTTTTACCACCCAGGTGGGTGGGAGGAGCCAGCTTGAAGACTTTCTGGCATATCTTAAAGTGGCAAGGTACCGGTACCTGCCAACAAGTGTGGATGAACAACATATACCACTCCTAGAACTCCTGTTACAGGTGAGTAACCTGCATTTAGCCAGGTCTGGGGAGCTCCCATCTTACCTAGCAATGTATCAGGCCCAGGATTGCAGGTCTTCAGAGCTTCACCCTAAGGCTGGCAAGCAGCTGGAAATAATGAAGCTGGAGACATCTCTGAAGTGCATCACATCCTTTGCATTCAGAGAGCAGTGGTGGAAAGAGCCGACCAGATTCATGAGATGGGGGTAAATATGGCTAACTAGTTCAAGTTCAAGTTTCAAGTCCAATTTAAAATTTTATTAGAGATAGGTCATTGAGCTAGGGCTCATTTACAGTAAAGCCCCTACACACATATACACCACAGTTATATCATAAAAAGTGCATTATATAAAAATAAAGAATTATAAAAATTGACAGTAAATAATACAAAACATTGTCATATGAAATGCAATGTATATCATTATTTAAAATGCAACTGGGGGGCTACGGCAGCAGTATTTTGGATAGTATTACATAATTCCATCTCTAAATTTATCACACTCTTGAGGTTGGGAGGTAAACCAGGATTTTATTTGTTTAGGAGTTGGAAACTTATTCCCTCGAATTCAGAAGGATTCTGGTAGGGAGTTCTGTATCTATGGGACACAGTTACTAAAATAAGAAACTTGCTCTTACTGTCGATGTCCAGGGGGATACCAACTCCACAAGGCATGTACCCCTCAGTGACGTGTTTATCCCTAAATGCTAACCTCTCTGCTAAGTACTCAGGGATTTTATCCTGTAAGCATTTTAAAGCAAAAATAGTTTAATGCAACTTACACCTTTCATTCAGGGAAGTCCAACCTAATATATTACTGTATATAAATCAAAGCTACAGTATGGGTATCATAAGGACAGTTCTGTACAAATTCTGCCAGTCTATTAGCTTGCGCAGACTGTACTTTGTACAAAAGTTATAGGCAGAGTCAACACAATTAAAAAATCAGAAATAAATAAGTCTGGATTATCTGGAGTCTTATTTCATAGTTCAAGCATCCTCAGTTTCAATAGTGAGCCCCCAAACATCTATCTAGTCTATTTGTAAGTTTCACAACATGCAAGTTGTTGGATCCTTGGATATCCATCCAGAAGCCCAGGTATGTATACCCTTCAACTTGCTCCAGCTGTTTTTCTTCTCTTGTTCGGATAACAAAATAACACAGAACCAAAAATCACATTTTTACCTGCAGTACAGCAGGAATTCATGAACTAACTTTCAGGTGATCATATTAACGACAGCTAGTAAGGCAGTGCTCGGCAAAACATGTGATTGACCTCAGATCAAGTAGGAGTCACCAGGAAGTTTTAGGGAGCATTAAAGCAAGCAGCAATCAGGACAACCAAAAAGATTCAGGGCCAAGAAGGCAGATCCTGTGAATGTAGAAACATGGAAACAAACAATTTGATGGCAGATAAGGACCGCTTGGCCTACCCAGTCTGCCAATGTTTCCCTGTCTCCAGTATCACCGCAGTCCCTAGTTGATCTCTAGCTCTTTCTCCCTCCCTCTTCCTTTCTACTAAGATTCCCTTTTGCCTATCCCATGCATTCTTGAACACCACCATTGTTTTTGTGCCAAACGCCTCCACTGGAAGGCTGTTGCAGGAGTCCACCACTATTTATAAGACGTACTTCCTCACATCTCTCCTGAATCCCCCCCCCAGCTTCATAGCATGTTCCCCTGTTTCTGAGTATCCCTTTTTCTGAAAAATACTTCATTCCTGTACTTTTTTTACCCTGTGAGGCATTTAAAAGGTCTCTGTCATATCCCCTCCTTCCATGGTGCACATATTGAGGTCCCTTAGTCTCTCCTTGTAGGGCTTTTGATGCAGAACCTGCCTATTTTAATTGCCCTCTTCTAGACTATCTCCACTCTGTCTATGTCCTTCCAGAGATGTGGTCTCCAGACCTAGACACAGTACTCTAGCTGGGGTCTACCAGTGATCTGTAGAGAGACAATACCACCTCCCTCTTTCTGCTGGCAGTACCCTTCCTTATGCATGCCAGCATCCCATTAACCCTCCCAACTGCCTTGTCGCACTGCCTGGCCACTTTTAGGTCATCTGCCATAATCACCCCCAGATCTTTTTCCTGCTTGGTGGACATCAGTGCCACTTCACCCATTTTGTACTCCACTCCTGGGATTCTATGCCCTAAGTGCATTATTTTACACTTTTTGACATTGAAAGCCAGCTTAATTAATTAATTTATTTTATTGATTGATTGATTTGAAAATTGGTGACCAGGAGAAACACACCGAGCCAAGGCTCATTTCCAGATATGACTTGTGGGAAGGGAACATAGCTAGATACAGTACAATACACTGTAATAAGTTAGATTAACACACATTTGTAAATAGGTTGATCCACCAGTGGATAAATACAAAAAGTAAAATAAAAAAATAACAGATTAGTAATCGTAGCAATGTGCGGTCATAATTTAAGTAGGTATGCCCAAACATGTGCAGTCGAGGAACCTGCAGCAAAACCTGACATTTAAAACCTAGCTCAGGTTGGTGAGGGTGACAGGAGGATGGATAATAGGAACAAGTGGGACGGGGTTTAAGTTTCAACTGGTGCTTGAGGGAGCCAGGGGATGAGGAGAGGCAGATGGGAGGAGGGGAGTTGGTTTCAGAGTAAGGGAATTCGATGGGAGAAGGAAGATTGTCCAGTGGAGGAGTTGGGGTAAGGAGTGGAAAAGTGCGATGATCTCTGGAACATAAGGAACAGGAGGCAGAGGGAGTTGGAAGAGGAGACATAAGAGGGAAGAGTACCAAACTAGAATTTGGATATGAGGGTGGTACAGTGAGCCTGGTGATGTAAGGATAGCGGGAGGATGGAAAGGGAAGAATAGTGGAAGCAATGGTGGGTGTGAGGAGTGGTGCACATGGCAAAACAGCAGAAGGAGTTACAGAGGGTGTCCAGTCTGGCAAAGGAAGTGGAAGGGGTGGTGCCATAAACCACACCCACATAGTCAAAGACAAGAAGCACCATTTTGGTAACGAGCTCACTGCAGTGTTGCAAGACAAGCAGTCTTTGTTATGGTGCAAGGCAGCAAGCTTGGAACACAGTTTAGTATGGATGGCATTAATGTGGGCCGAGAAGTGGAACTTACTGTCAAGCCACACACTGAGGTACTGTACTTGAAGGATTGAGCTGCTTAAAGAGGGGTGCCATTCGATGAGGTGAACACTTGGGTGGCTATTAGTCTGGCCAGTTTATGATCGGTACAAAAGGTCATGGACACATTTATTAGTGTTGACCCAAAGCTGGCTAGATTGGAGCCAGTGCTGGAGCAGGCCTTCTACAGCTGTGGTGGAGGGACCGGAGATATAGAGGACTGTGACATAGAAACATAGACAGTGATGGCAGAAAAAAGATCAAATGTTCATCCTTCCACTCTGCCCAAGTTCCCTCTTTTGCCCTGGGACCTACTGATCTTCCAGGATGATGGCTCTCCCATCCTTACCCCCATTCTCCTCCCCATATCTGATGCTCCAAGCTGCCTCAGTATCTTAATTTTGTTCCAGTTGTGCTTTAAACCTTTAACAGTTTTTGCACCCACTACCTAGGCTGGTAGCTGTTACATGACTCCATCTCCCTTTCTGTAAAATAATACTTACAGCATACATGTGAATATGCGAGATGGCACAACCTGGGGGGGGGGTGGCACCCAGGATGGAGCCATGTGGGATCCCTGCCTTGATGTGTAGTTGGGGGACAGGACACCTCTGACCTGTACCAGTTGTTGATGGCATGTGTGAGATAGAAATGGGACCAGACAACAGTGGGAGCTGAGAGGCCAGTAGAACTTGGCTTGTTCAGGAAGAGTAGATGGGACACCAAATTGAAAGCTTTCACCAGATTGATGAAAATGGCAGCTGTAATGTGCCTCTGATCTATCTCAGAGAAGACAGAATCGGTGACAGACAGCAGGAAGGAGATAGAGGAATAATGCTTCTGGAAGCCAGAAGTGTGAGAGGAAGCTGGATGATGAAAGGAAGTCAAGGAGCCTGGAGTGGACCAGTTTCTTCTGCAGCTTAGAGAGGGATGGTAGGAGGGAGATGTAGTGGAAGTTGTCAGAAGAGGAGGGTCACCCCCATTGTGAAGTGGAATGACTTTGCCAACTTCCAGGATTGAGGAACAGCACAGAGGGAGAAAGAGAGTTTTAGTAGATGAGTCAGAGGTGCTGCAGTGTCAGGAGCAGAGAGGTGGAGGAGCTTCAGGTCCAGATAATCAGGGCAGGACTTGGCAGGGTTGAAGGAGGAGAGGCAATTAGAGTTTCCTCAATTGTGACTGGGGAGGGGGCAGTAGAAATCCAGTGAGGGGTGATAGAGGAAAGAGCATCAACCAGGGAAGAGTCTGAAATCTTAGGAGATGCATAGAAAACACCAATGAATATCGGTACAGATGAATAGAAAGAGAACCTGACTAGGAGAGATGCATGGAAGGGAGGGTATGGCATCCCTAAAGGTCACTGTACATGAGAAACTCTGATGGACATAGATACTGGTGCCTCCTCCATGTTTTCTCCTGCTCTGCCTGAAGAGCTGGAAATCAGGATGGGTCAGACTGGTAGCCAGACTCCTGAATGAGAGACAGAATTCAGAGATAACAGAGGACAGCTACTGTACCATACCCTTAACTACTTCTCAAGTTTTCTCAGGTCTCTGCTCATCCTTTCCACCTACACTGGAGTGTCCAACCCTATTGCATATTTTGGTGTCATCCACTAAGAGGAAGACCTTCCCTTCCAGTATAGGCTTAGACTCTGAACATATACTTACAGGAAACCAGACAGGAGAGAGGGGACATGTTCAAGACCTGAGGTGATGGACACCAAAGCCATAAATGGGTTCAAGCACTGATGGGACAGGGGGGATAAAGTACTCAGTGGATAACAGTAATGCAGTGAGTATAGGGAGGTGAGGGTAAAAATCCTGTCTGGACAGTAGGCCATGCCATATCATAGATTTCTTTGACTGGGTAACCAGAGTGGTGGGCCAAGGGGGAGCAGTTGATGTCGCCTACCTTGACTTCAGCAAAGCTTTTGACACTGTTCCACATAGAAGATTGATAAATAAGCTAGGTAGGCCCGGGGTGGTCAGAAGTTGGTCAACTGGGTGGCAAATTGGTTGACTGGCAGAAAACAGAGAGTGGTGGTAAATGGTATACAGTCAGAAGAGATGCAAGTCACAAGTGGGGTACCTCAGGGATCAGTCCTGGGGCCGAGTCCTATTCAACATCTTCATTAGTGACCTCGCAGATGGACTAGAGGGTAAGGCTTGTCTGTTTGCAGATGACACCAAGATCTGCAACAGAGTAGATGATCCAGATGGGGTGGGCAGAATGAGAAGAGATCTGATAAACTAGCAGAATGGTCAGAAGAGTGTCAACTGGATTTAATGCAAAGAAGTGCAAAATCATGCACATAGGGAAGAGAAACATCAGCCACTTATAGGCTGGGAGGGAGTTGCTAGCAGTCACAAAGGAAGAAAGGGACTTGGCATCATCATCACTGATGACCTGAAATCATCCAAGCAGACCTCTAAAGCAGTAGGTAAGGCTAGGGGGTGTTGGGGTGTATTAGTAGGGTATCACAAGTCGTAAGAGGGAGGTAATAATCCTCTGTACAAGACATTGATTAGGCCCCATCTGGAGTACTGCATACAGTATTGGAGGCCACACCTTCAAAAGGACATTAACTAAATTGAGGCAGTCCAGAGAAGGGCAACCAAAATGGTCAGGGACTGCATCAGAAGACATATGAGGACAGATTAACGGAGCTCAATATGGCTATCCTTGAGCAGGAGGGAGAGAGGTGATATGATCGAGGCATTCAAACACCTTAAGGGCATAAACAAGGTGAAAGAGTCTAACATGTTTAAATATAAGAAAATAGCAGGACAAGAGGACACAGCATGAGAGTAGAAGGAGGCTTCATTAAGGGGAATGTGAGGAAATTCTTTTCACAGAAAGGGTGGTAGATGCATGGAATGGCTTACCACAAGAAGTGGTGGCTATGAATACAGTGCAGGGCTTCAAACAGGCATGGGATAGGCATAAGAGAGCAATACAAATGACTATGAATAGATAGGTCACTGACAGAGCAAAGGCCAATGGCACATTTATAAGGTAGAAAAAGAAATGGGCAGACTGGATGGGCCTTGCGGTCCTTATCTGCCATCAACTTCTATGTTTCTATGTCTATGCAGTAGGATAGGGTAAAACTAGGATGACTGGGTGGATCAATGGCCTTTTTCTACTGACATTGTCTATGTTTCTATGTTTATTGTAACCATGGCACACAATTACAGATGGCACTACGGTGCCAGTCCAAGTAGCAAGCGTCTCACACACATTGTTGCCCTAAGGCCCAGCCAAAACTCTGTCCCAGAACATACATCCCCACTAGATAATAGTCCTAGTCTTCTTACTGTAAGTGCAGGTGGATCCTAGCACCCTGATTCATCAGGGATCCAGAAGGGGGGAGTTCCAGCACTCGTACAGGGGATTCCAACTCCAGGACCAAGAGGACTCTAGCCATGATGTTGTTCTGATTGGTCTTTGCTCCCTCTATCTCTTTGTCTCTCTCTCTCTCTCTCTCTCAAGCCACTCCTTAGCTGGGCATAGTCCTCCTGCAATGGAATAGGCACCCAGCTCTTGGGTATGTGGGTTCCTGTGGAACCTCCTCTCACAGAACCTCCAGTGCCTAGCCATCCAAAAAGGCTGCTGGGGCCTATTCTTATACTCCTTAGATTCTCCCTCGGAGCAACATAACTAGTTAACCCCTCAGGTTCTAGCTTGTTACCTAAACTACAGTATGTATAGAATCCCAGAGTGCTCATAACAACCATCTTCTCCCTAGTTTTGGGGGAGAATGCATTATACTGTTGTGTGTTACCTAATATTGTGCTGAACTTTGTCAAGTCCTTAAAAATAGCCTTAGTTTTGAATCCTGTCTTGAGTTGGTAGTGCATAGCACCTTGATACCCTTGTCATAGAAATTGTCACCTAGAAGGGGGTCAAGAAAAAAGCTGCAGGAGATTTGGGTGTGTTGGGGAAGTGCAGCACTACAGGTTGATTAAGGAATTAATTGCTATAACCTAAAAATAAATCACTTGAGTGTTCTAAGATAAAGACAGTTTCCTGCTGCATACCATCTGTTTCCTTATCCTGGTGCTGACTTGTCTCACTTTTTGCTAATCTCAGTTTGCACTGGCTCCAGAGTCTAGATCAAAATGTTTAGTCTTCACCCAAGGCTCCAGTGGAGTTCACCTGGTCTGTCTGATGGGTGTTGTGTTGTTTTTTTTTTTCTACAGTCCATAACTACCCTCATGACATTACAAAGTTCATTTGATGCTGAAAGGGAAGTTATTAAGGGAACTTGCCCTACAGATCCTACAGAGATTCATATGATATAAAAGTAATCTATTGAAGGTACTTCACTTTGGAAGCTGGCAACTGCTAGCACATAGTGTTAGTTTTAAAGGGAAATGTCCACCTGTAATCAGACCTTAATGTGAGGCAGGGCCTGATTAGCATTTTTGCAATGTGTTTTAATTTTTTTTCTGAATCTGAGTTGTAATTTAGATTTATCTGGTTGATCCTGCCATCCCTCCCACCAGCATTCTGACCAAAGCACCCACAACCTCAACGCCTGTCCCAAGAATGTCATATGAGCTGGGCAGCAGTCACAGGAGTGTGCATAGAACTCCTGTATAGATGGAGCTATTAATAGCTCTGGTTTGCAATTGTGACCAAACATGTATCTTTAATTCATTTGAAATATTTGTAAAATGTGTTTTTGTCTTTTATAGTGTTTTTCAAACATATTTAATACATTTAACATTTTTGTAAAATGTGTGTGTGTGTGTGTTTTATAGTGTTTTCCAGACTACAGAGAAATGGTACTGTATTTAGCAGAAAAGCTCACCTCCATTGGTGGAATTGATAATTTATGGTAAAGCCTCACTGCAGCGGTAGAAAATATAGTGGAAGCCGGTTATAGCAGACTCATTGGTGACATACGAAAATGTCTACTGACATCCGACGTAGCCGGCAGCAGTCAAACTGTACTGGACCACAGTGTAAAACACTATCATACAGCTCTGGTCATGGTGCACAACAGTATGCTTTGCTTGTTGGGCATATTTTGGTTTATTTTATGCTGTGCTGTGTTTTAGTGAGGGAGGGAAGTGCTTCTGTGCCTTGGAGAGACTGTTAAAATTTAAACTTTATTTACTTCTTCTTTTTGATACAGTATTTTTGCAGCTTGTTTTGTAGGAGGGGTGGAGGAGTGAAGTGCTTGTTTTACTTGGTAATGGTGAAGCCCTTTATTTTACATTGCTTGACTCCTGTGTGTGTGTAGAGTCGCCAGTCTCGTTTGGTTCGGGTAAGGGATTTCCCAGTCCAGGTAGATGTCATTTCATTTGCTTCATAGCACATATGAGTGTGTCAAGTGCAGCTCTTACATCTGCTGCTGTTACAAATTTTTCCTCACTGGCATAGGGATCTTCTTCATCCTCCTCCTCCATTGGTTCATGCAGGGTCTCGTGCATAGACTCCATGACCTCCTCCACTGCATCCATCATTGGCTCCGGATCACTTTCGCCAAGTTGGCACAGAGAGTTAAATTCTGTTTCCGACAGTCTGATCGGTGGTGGACTTCAACAAGCTCTGTGTTCTCAAGTGCATCGTTGGGGTTACTCTGAGTGGTGAAACCGGCTTTTCAAAAGCAGTGGGCTATGGCCAAGGCCCTGATTTTTCTGTGATTCTGCAGCTGCAGAAATTTCCACAGAATTTGGTGTAAACCGTGGAAAACCCACAGAATATTATTCCACAGTTTACATTCCTACTTCACCTCTTTCCAATCTGGCTTCAGGAAAAATCATTCCACCACTACCTCCCTACTTTGGTTCACTGATTGTATCCTTACCCAGATGGACAATAGAAACATAGAAGCTGATGGCAGATAAGGACCACAAGGCCCATCCAGTCTTCTCATTTCTTTTTCTACCTTATAAATGTGCCATCAGCCTTTGCTGTGTCAGTGGCCTATCTAGTCATACTCATCTGTATTGCTCCCTTATGCCTATCCTATGCCTGTTTGAAGTCCTGCACTGTATTCATATCCACCACTTCCTGAGGTAGGCCATTCCATGCATCCACCCCCCCTTTCTGTGAAAAAGAACTTCATAACATTACCCCTTAATTGGCTTCCTTCTAATCTCATGCTGTGTCCTTTTGTCCTGCTATTTTTCTTATATTGAAACATGTTAGACTCTTTCACTTTGTTAATGCTCTTAAGGTGTTTGAATGTTTCTATCATATCACCTCTCTCCTTCCTTTGCTCTACAGTATACATATTGAGCTCCGTTAATCTGTCCTCATATGTTTTCTGAAGCAGTCCCTGCACCATTTTGGTTGCCCTTCTCTGGACTGCCTCAATTTACTTAATGTCCTTGTGAAGGTGTGGCCTCCAGTATTGCACGCAGTACTCCAGATGGGGCCTAACCAGTGTCTTGTAAAGAGGTATTATTACCTCCCTCTTCTGACTTGTGATACCCCTACTAATACACCCTAACATCCCCCTAGTCGTACCTACTGCTTTAGTGGTCTGCTTGGATGATTTCAGGTCATTGGTGATGATGATGCCCAAGTCTCTTTCTTCCCTTGTGACTGCCAGCAACTCCCCTCCCAGCCTATAAGTGGCTTCAGGGTTTCTCTTCCCTATGTGCATGATCTTGCACTTCTTTGCATTAAACCCCAGTTGCCACTGTTCTGACCATTTTGCTAGTTTATCCAGATCTCTTCTCATTCTGCCCACCCCATCTTGATCATCTACTCTGTTGCAGATCTTGGTGTCATCTGCAAACAGACAAACCTTACCCTCCAGTCTATCTGCAATGTCACTGATGAAGATATTGAAGAGGACTGGCCCCAGGACTGATCCCTGAGGTACCCCACTTGTGACTTGCATCTCTTCTGACTGTATACCGTTAACTACCACTCTCTGTTTTCTGCCCATCAACCAGTTTGCCACCCAGTTGACCAAAGTGGTTTCCTTCTTCTTTTGCACTTCCATTTCTCTCTAACACAATGGGACGTTGCTTCAAGTATTGCATCCTTAATGCTTGCCCGCTTTGCCTCTACCCCCTCACCTGTATGGCCAAATCACCTGAGCCATCTTTGTTGACCTCGCCAAGGCTTTCAACTCTGTTTCCCACTCCCTTCTTCATGACTCCCTCTCAACAGCTGGCTATCTCCTTCAGCCACTAGCTGGTTCAAGGCCTACCTCACTGATAGAACCCAATCAGTCAGGATCTCTGATGTTATTTCCCTTCCCCTCCTGATTAATACTGGACTCCCTCAGGGCTCAGTGCTAGGGCCCTTATTATTCTCCATCTTCCTAAATGACCTTCCATCTGTCTGCTCCTCCATCACCGCCATACACATGTATGCTGACGATGCAGTCCTGTATGCATCTGGCTCTTGCCCAGCTGAGGTTACATCCAACTTGCGGCAAGACTTTGACAGGGTTTATCTCTGGTTTGCTAACTATCAACTTTTTCTCAAAGTGAAGAAGACTGTCTCCATGACCTTCAGCACAAGGCAGAGATTCTTTAGACTTCCTTCCCTACCTACTTTCTACACCCTTGATGGGACTTTACTTGAGGACACATCCTCCTTCAGTTACCTAGGATTTTGGCTAGATCAACACCTAAACTTCTCCAGACATATTGACACCATTCAAAAACAATTGCTCCCCAATCTTGGTGCTCTGTTCAGAAACCATAGTTGTATCCCCTCTATGGTTAGGCAAGAAGATGATCCTGCCCATCTTTACTACTGTGATGTAGTCTACAGTGCGGCTCTTAAGTCCTCCCTGGCCAGATTGGATACCCTCTTCAATTCCTTCTGCTGTTTTGCCCTTGATGCTCCCTCTCACACCCACTACTGTGATCTCTATCATTCCCTATCCTTCCCCTCTCTTACAAACAGATGACTCTGCCACTACTATAAATTCATCTCCAAGCACTGGCTGGGTAAACTCCCTTCATACCTCTCCCCCTCATTTATAACACCCCCCACTCCCTCTCACTCCCTTAGATCATCTGACTCCCATACTCTGGCGGTCCCCCAAAGAGCCATCCTCATTGGCCAATACAGTTACTCTACCCACCTCCCAAAAATGTGGAATATCCTCCCCCCTCAAATCTGTCACTCATCCTCCTACTACTCCATCAGCTCTTCCCTCAAAAACTGCCTTGCACCTAGATGTTCCTGCTATGACCCTTCCTAACTCCCCCCCTCTAAGCCCCTGACAAACCCTATCCCTCTTCAGAACCCATGGAATGCCGCTGCTGCAGCTCCACCTCCCACCCACCTAAAAAACTGCATTCCTTCCCTTCCCCCGATTCCCTCTCTTCAGACCTTCCATTGTTCTCTTACTGTGATTTCTCAATCATCTAAAGTTGTACCAAGGGCCTGTCCCTTCCCTATCCTTACACCATTAACCAACTCTTCCCTCCACTTCTCCACATCCTGAAGGGCTGGGATTCAGCCTCTCTTCACTCTCTCGCCTTCACCCTCTTTTCTGTTCTTCTGAAGCCTATTGCCCCTCACTTCCTACAATCTGCTTCCGTCCTATCATACTCTACCTCTCGCTGCCACAACCTACTCCCTTCCTGTCACGCTTGACCCCTGCCTTGTGCAGGCAGGGTCCTCAGCATACTGGAGGGGTTGGGGCCCCAGCAGACCTTTCTCCTCCTACCTCTTCCTTCGCTTCCTCCTTCCATCCCCTTCAACCCCCCACTTCTCTGCCTACCGACATACCTACCTCTCACCTTCTGCTGCTCCTTCAGAGGTTGCCAAGAAAGATGAGTGGTTGGACCACAGTGGGCTCAGGGAGGGTGAGGGTGGTGAAACAGTTGCTCATCCCTCCAGCAGTACCTCTCCACAATTCGTATGCCATTCTGGCAGAGTGTGGTTCCTCTATGGAGGTACCCACTGTGGAGAATAAGGAGGATGCTGGGAGCATCCACAAAGGAGACCCACAGGAGGGTGGCATGGGACCCCACAGGGGAAGGAAACAACTCCTAATGGGGGACTCCATTGTTAGGAGAGTAGAACTGGGGAGGGAGGGGAGAGGGAGGTAAGGTGCCTTCCTGGCACCATGGCTTTAAGGGACAGGGAGTGAATCCTCAGGATTGCGGGATCAGCTGCATGGGGAAGGGAGCTGGATGTCAATGGCCACGTAGGGACAAAAGACCTGGCCGCTTCATTGGCAAACATTTAAACTAGTTGGGGGGGCACTGAGATGGAGTAGGGAAATCCTAGCCCCCCCAAAAAATCAGGGTAGTTAGAGAGGTAAACACCAAGATAGAGAAGTCAATATGGAGAAGGGTGGGGGTAAATGGAGAAAAAGGCAAAGACAGTAAGGACAGGTATGGGGCAAAAAGGGGTAAGGCCATCAAAAAATGGAGGGTAATGAGTATCAATGCCCGTAGTCTAGGCAACAAACTCCCTGAACTGGTGGCCTTGATGGAAGAGGGATGCCTAGATATTGTGGCAGTCACAGAAACATGGTACACAGAGAACCATGACTGGGATGTCAACATACCAGGGTACACAATCTCCAGGAGGGACAGCGAGGGTCGAAGAGGAGGAGGAGGAGTAGCTCTCTATGTAAGGGAAGGGATCGAAGCAATGGAACAAAAGGGTAAACGGGGAGGAGAGGAGGCAATGTGGGTCACCCTGGAGACTGGAAATGGCACCATAATCTGTACAGGGGTTGTATACAGACCCTGTCTCAGGGGGAGGAAATGGACAGGGAAATGATAGAAGACATCCTTAGGATGGCAGAGAAAGGGGAGATATTGTTGATAAGGGACTTGAATATGCCAGATGTTAACTGGAGCAACTTTGCTACAGCCACATCCAAGAGCAGGACCATTCTTGATGCCCTACAGGAGGAATGCCTCAGACAGCTAGTGTTGGAACCCACTCAGGAGGGAGCAGTCTTAGACCTGGTACTCTCAAACGGGGATGGAGAGAGGATCTCAGATCTAGAAGTGGGTAGCCATCTGGGAACAAGTGATCACCAAATAGTGTGGTTCATAATAAACTCAGCCACAGAGTCAAGCCATACAAAAGTGAGGATACTGGACTTCAGGAGGGCTGCCTTTGTCAAAATAGGAGAGTGCCTCAGAAAAGCACTAGCAAATAGACAAGAAGGAGGGGTGAAGCAACAATGGGGAAACATCAAAACTGCCATCACAGAGGCAACAAGCCTTTGTGTGAAGCAAGTAAACGAATCAAAACAAAAGAAAAAAACACTATGGATATCAAAAGAGGTGGCAGGAAAGGTTAGGGAGCAAAAGATAGCATAAGGAAGTGGGGAAGGCAGTTAGAATAGGAAAGGCCCAAAGTGATGAAAAGATAGCCAACTCAGTTAATAAGGGGGATAAAAACTTTTATAGGTACATTAGGGAGCAAAGAAAGACAAAGGAGGATAGTGAGGCTTAATAAAGGGAGGGTGGGTGGGCAGAGAGGGACAATGAAAAGGGGATGTTGAACTAATACTTCTGCTCAGTATTCACAAAAGAAGTGGAGGGGGAGGTACCTAATCCAATCAATAGAAGCACTCTGGATGGGGGGGTCGATACTAGTCCTTTCACAGAAGAAAGGGTTCTGAAAGAACTCCTAAAACTGAAGGTGGACAAAGCAATGGGGCTGGATGGGATTCACCCGAGAATTCTAAAAGAACTAAGGGGAGAACTAGGGACACCACTGACTACCCTTTTTAACAAATCATGGGAGGATGGTGTGGTACCTGAGGACTGGAGAAGGGTGGATGTGATTCCTCTTCACAAAAGTGGGAGCAAGACAGAGGCAGGAAACTACAGACCTGTCAGTTTGACCTCAGTGGTAGGGAAAATGGTGGAATGACTTTTGAAGGAAAGAAATGTTGAGTACCTAGAGGCCAGTGAGGCACAGGACCCAAGGCAGCATGAATTCACAGTGGGAAGGTCATGTTAGATGAATCTAATAGATTTCTTTGACTGAGTGACCAAAGTAGTAAACCAGGGAGGGGCTGTGGACATGGCCTACCTAGACTTTAGCAAGGCATTTGACACAGTCCCACACAAAAGATTAATAAACAAATTAGCCAGCCTGAGAGTGGGTCCCAGGGTGGTAGCCTGGGTAAAACATTGGCTGGAGAACAGGACCCAGAAGGTAACAGTAAACGGAGTTCACTCCAAAGAAAGGGGGGTTACTAGTGGGGTACCGCAGGGTTCAGTGCTGGGTCTGGTCCTTTTTAATGTCTTTATAAGTGACATTGCAGAGGGACTGGAAGGAAAAGTATGCCTCTTTGCAGACGACACAAAGATCTGCAACAGGGTTGATACACAAGGTGGGGTGGAAATGATGAGAGGGACTTGGCAAGGTTGGAGGAATGGTCAGAAGTATGGCAGCTTATATTCAATGCAAAGAAGTGCAAAGTAATGCACCTGGGAAACTAAAAAAAACTGGGGGGGCTAGTAACAGCAACAAAAATGGAAAGGAACCTGGGGGTAGTCATATCAGACGACCTAAAGGTTAGCAAGCAATGTGAGAAGGCAGTAGGGATGGCTGGGGGGATACTGGGATGCATAAGGAGAGGCATCACCAGTAGAAAACAAGAAGTTGTCATCCCTCTGTACAGACACTTGATGAGATCCTATCCGGAGTACTTCGTGCAGTTCTGGAGACCCCATTTCCACAAGGACATAGACAGGATGGAGGCAGTCCAGAGGAGGGTAACTAAAATGGTGCAGGGTCTGCAACAGAAGCCAAATGAAGAGAGACTAAAGGAGCTTAATATGTATACCCTTGAGGAAAGATGGGGAAGAAACCTTTAAGCACCTAAAGGGAATCAACAAAGTCCAAGAGGGTAGCATCTTTCAGAAAAAGAGATGTGCAAGAACAAGGGGACACAATTTGAAGATAGAGGGGGGACGGCTCAGGGGCAATGTGAGAAAGTATTTTTTCACAGAGAGGTTGGTAGACACATGGAACGCCCTTCCTGAGGAGGTCGTGGGGTCAAAACCGGAGGAATTCAAGAATGCATGAGACAGACATAAGGCAATTCTTGTGTTGGATATGATGAAATAGGCTGTTGCTTAACTAAGATCTGCAGCTTACCCAATAGGTAGGAAAATGGGCAGACTAGGTTGGCCAAGTGGTCCTTATCTGCTGTCAAAGTCTATGTTTCTATGTTTCTTCCCTTCTGCCCCATACGTAGCCCTAGCTATGGCTAACCCCTAATCTCTAACGCACTTGTAGTTAACTTGCACTTCTGTAATGGCTGACCCCTAATCTCTACTGCACCTGAAGTTAACTTGCACTTCTGTTATACTTTAGCCAACCTGTTCTGCCTGTGTTTACTCCTCAGTAACTTCCGTAGATCAAACTACAACAATTCTATTCAGCCATTTTCTAGCTACACAGTTATGTGTCATTTAATGCATGCCTAAATATTATTTTGTGTTGTTGTATCTATCTAGTCCAAAAGCGCTGTCGTAGTATCTGTCTAGTTCAAAATTGTTAGTATCCCGCTATTTCATTACTCCTGTATGGCCTGCTCAAATTATTTGAATGTAATCTACTGTAAATTTATATTGTGTACCAAATTTCTGTTAACTATCCTCATGTTCCCTTACCCTCATATTGCACCGGGAGACGAGCAACTTGTTGCTCAGCGTGTCTTCCTGGTGAAACATTTCAATAAATAAATAAAATTAACTGCTGAATATTACTCCACAGTTTATGTAAACTGCAGAACATTATTCCGTGGTTTACATGAACTGCAGAATTTTATTCCTTGGATTACTTGAACTGCGGAATATTATTCCACGGTTTACATGAAGTGTGGAATATTATTCTTCAGTTTACATTAACAGTGGAATATTATTTCATGGTTTATATGAACTGTGGAATATTATTCCACAGTTTAAACTTAAACGTCATAATTTAGTCGGCACACTGGTGCAGCTATACCTCTACCGCTCCGGACTCCGATGACCCAGGTTCGGGAATGAGCCTGGAAAGTTGGAGGGCCAGCTGGGGGGCAGGGGAAATCAAGCATCCTATGGACTGCTTTCCTCCAGGAAGGGGTGAGGAGAAGTCGCTGGTGTTCATTTAACCCCTTGTGGTAGCCTGCAGCACGACAGCCAGGACTACACTTGGCAGGTGTGTCAGACATTTGACGGGCCACCACAACATCATGGCTCCACATGCCTCCTGGGGAGAAAATGGGAAAATGGAGCTTCCGCCACTACACAATGACATCCACCCCCATGTTGCAGACCCTGCACCACTGACCAAGCTGTCACTCCCATTCTACCATTCAGTCTCTGTCAGGGGAAGGGGTCCCCCTGGCAGCCCTGCCCCGGGGCATAATCCAGGGGTGTTTCTGAGTAAGGTAAGTCCTGGGGTGTGTGGCAGGGCTGAACATGTGTAGATTGGACTGATGGATCCAGTGGATGAGAAAATAAAGCATAATAAATAAATAATAAATAAATAAATAGAAGAGTAAGTATAAACTGTGAGTAAAATAAATCTGCAGTTTATATTAACTCTGACCAAGGAAAATTCTTCCATGGATTATATAAACTGCGTTTATTCCATGCATCATATAAACCCCAGAAAAATATTTTGTGGTTTATGTTAAATTCTGCAGAATGCTTTTTGGAATTCTGTGAAATATAAAAACTAAAATCTGAAAAACGTTTTGGAACAGCCCCTGCTCATTAGTTTTTCTGCTAGGGCTTTACCGTAAAAATCAAAACAGGCATATCCTTCCCCCTTCCTGCTCAGCCCCACCACCCTCCCAACCCACCCTGAGAACTTCCTTGAGTCCTTTTATTTGCAGTAGAAATATTTTATCAGGTCCCATCGTATGCAGCAATCCTCATCCTTTAAATTTCACTGCCGGGCCCGAATTCTGGTTTCTTGTCCAGGAATTGCTTTGACCACAGCCACACAAAGCACTACTAGAATGAGAAAGTGGCATTCTGGCTTAGTGGTAAAATTAGAATGATGAGGATTGCTGTGCAGTGTGGTAGTCACTAAAAATATTAGTTATTCAAATTTGGTGGTCCTGCTTACTCTTAGGCTGGGGTGGGGAGGAGAATGATGGGGCTAGACCCCGGAGTCAGTTGAATTATCAATTATGACTGACTTACAACACATTATAACTGATTTTTTCAGCCAGTTTAAAATTTATGACTGTGACTCACTAAAGAAAATCCAACTAATTTTTTCAATTTCTGCCACTGTGGAATTTTATTTATGTGCCTGCAATGGGAACTTTTTGAGTGCAATTATGGTAGTGGAAAAACATTGGGGGCTTCCAGTTGTCCGTTTTCAGTACAAAAAATTTAACATATACTGTAGGAGAGTGTCAGGGAAAATGCAAAAAGCAGGGATATCCACAAATGCCATGGCACCATCACACACACACACACACACACACACACACACACAAATGCAAGCAATTTAAGAGTCTAAGACAACAAAAGGGAATAATATTAGTCAGCCGTGTGTTTTGCAACAAAGCAGGGATTTCAGATTGGTCATTTCCCAGTAGCTCCAGTGCAATTTTGCTGTAGAGTACATTATTTTCTATAAATATAATTATTCTGTTTCTTTTCTCTAAAGCCTGTTTAAGTGTATGGGAAAATTTACCCATAAACTGTTCAATTTCAGAGTAGAACAGACAGGAACCCCCATACATCTGAACTTCTGAATCTGAACGCCAATATTACTACATACAGCAGTGTCAGAATCATCAGAATGCCCCATTGACAGGGATTAAAAACATTAGAAACATATACTTTGATGGCAGATAAGGACCGCTTGGCCCACCCAGTCTGCCCATTTCCCTACCTATTGGATAAGCTCCAGATCCTAGTTAACCAACAGCCTACTTCCTCCTACGCCAACTATAATTGCCTTATGTCTGTCCCATGCATTTTTGAATTCCCCCACCGTTTTTGACCCCACGACCTCCTCAGAAAGGTCATTCCATGCGACCACCACCCTCTCTGTGAAAAAATAGATCCTCACATTACCCCTGAGCCACCCCCCCATCTTCAAACTGTGCCCCCTTGTTCTTGCACATCTCTTTTCTGAAAGATGCTACCCTCTTGGACTTTGTTGATTCCCTTGAGGTACTTGAAAGTTTCTATCATGCCCCCCCTCTCCCTCCTTTCATCAAGGGTATACATATTAAGTGCCTTTAGTCTCGCTTCGTATGGTTTCTGGTGCAGACCCTGAACCATTTTAGTCGCCCTCCCCTCTGGACTGCCTCCATCCAGTCTATGTCCTTGCAGAGATGGGGTCTCCAGAATTGCATGTAGTACTCCAGATGGGGTCTTGCCATCTGTCTGTACAGAGGGATAACAACTTCCTGTTTTCTACTGGTGATGCCTCTCCCTATGTATCCCAATATCCCCCCAGCCCTCCTTGCTGCCCTCTCACATTGCTTGCCCATCTTTAGTTCATCTGATATGACTACCCCCAGGTCCGTTTCTATTTTTGTTATTGTTAGTACCTTCCACTGTGTACTCTGCCCCTGGGTTTTTGTTTCCTAGGTGCATTACTTTGCACTTCTTTGCATTGAATCTAAGCTGCCATACTTTTGACCATTCCTTCAACCTTGCCAAGTCCCTTCTCATCCTTCCCACCCCACCTTGTGCATCAACTCTGTTGCAGATCTTAGTGTCATCTGCAAAGAGACATGCTTTTCCTTCCAGTCCCTCTGCAAGGTGTCCTATAAAGACATTAAAGAGAGGCGGCCCCATTACTGAACCCTGTGGCACTTGGCTAGTAACCATCCTTTCCTCAGAGTGTACTCCGTTTACTATTACCCTCTGTGTCCTGTTGTCCAGCCAATTTTTTACACAGGCTACCACTGCCAGGCTGGCTAACTTGTATATTAATCTTTTGTGCGGGACTGTGTCAAATGCCTTGCTAAAGTCTAGGTAAGCCATGTCCACAGCCACTCACTGGTCTACTACTTTGGTCACTCAGTCAAAGAAATCTATTAGATTCGTCTGACATGACCTGGTCATCATGATCATGGCATGCACCTTCAAAAAACGGACTAATAAACATCTGCCACCCCACCACACAAAGCAAGAGACCACTGGATGAAACAAAAAGCACCCCATGCTGGTCTAGTTTGCCCCTAAATGGAAAGGAGGAAGCTGCTGGGCAGAACCAGACCCCAAACGAGTTAGCAAGGCACAGACATTCTGTATAAGCAAAGCATTTCACAAACACTCTAACAGAAGATATATTATTTTCCATAGGCTGCTCCATTGGGAAATGTAGCTTGGTCAGGCGGTAAAAAAAAAAAAAATAATTGCCAGATTACACACACGGAGGATGCTATACATGTAGAACTTGTAAGTTTTGCCAACGTATATTGTAAAAGCAAATGTTTTTAGCACCAAGACCACCACTAATATCTTCTTTAGTGGAGGCTTTATCACTGTAACTGTAGTGTTGTATATTTGACCATCTATCATTGTGATGCATTTCATATCTGCAAGCCAGTCTAAGTGAGGATAAACGAACATGTTTAGAACAGTCATTTACTGAATTTAGACTTGGAAAATTCTTTGGCTATCTATTTGGCCAGTGCAGATGATACAAACAGCACCAAGGTTGTTTTATGGATTGAAAAAGTAAAACTATGGGTAGGGGTGCCCATATCCCTCAACCTCTTGCTTCATAAATCATGGACAAGGCATAAAAATCAGGGACACATCTTAAAAACTGGTAATTCACTCAGAAAGCTAATATAATAAGGGGAATACTATATGATGCATTTTATGATGAGCCAAGTCTGTAACTGTAATGTCTGATGGTTTGTACTTGCAATCCCCACTGTTCAGTCACAAAAACACAAACTGTGGAAGGATCAGAGGAAAATGTTGAGGCAACTATCAGGATGACGCTGAAAATCAGGGACACGTGGGAGATATCTTGGGGGTGCCTAGCAGTTTGGATGCTCTACATTTACGCACAAGGCATTTGGATGTTTACTCTGGGGATGCATAGCCCTGCTTTGCATGCTTGACTGGACACCATTTCTGTCTTTAGCCCCTGCAGGTACTAGTTTTTTTTTTTCTGCATTTATACATGGGAAATATTTATGTGTGGGAGCAAGGTGGGGGCCTTAACTGTGTGTCATTCCCCTACTGAAGTCGAGCTCAAGCCTTTTTAAGGCCTCTCCTCCAACATCACATTAGAGCACTTGCTTGCATCTTTTTCTTATGCACAGACACAATTCAGTCATTCTTCATTGGTAGTTCCTGCGGGAATAGGCAGGACCCCCAGATGTATACCCATCTGCACATCATTGAGGCCCTGGTATGTGGGGGGGGGGGTTGTATCTTAGGTTCTCAGAAGGCAGCACCTACACCTTTCTAGCAGGAACTCTTCCCCTCCTCTCTTAACATTTGAGGCATTTGCTAGCTCCTCACTCTGCAACTCCTACTCCACTCTATGAAGCACAAACTGCTTTGCTTCCGAGACTTGCATACAAACCAGCAGGGCCTATGTCCTGGCAAATAGAAACACAAGATCATGTAACAAAGAAAGGAGAGGGGAGGGGAGTATGTGAGAAATCAAGTTAGAAAAAGTCTCCATAGGCCTGAGCACGTTACTGCCACAAACCATAGCTGGAACCACGTACCAGATAGTAGGCACTCAGCTGCCTTGGTCTTCCAGTTCCTTTCTGCCTGGGCCTTGCAGTTGATCTCCTCGAGTCAGACTACTCCATGGCACCAGCTATTAGTGCAGGATGAGTAAGAATTTTTTCGGGTTTTCCCCAACTCCCCAACTGCTCGGTCGCATCACTGTTTTTCTTGTTGCCAATGCAATGCCATGGCATTATTGGCATCAGTCTCTCTCTTTCCCGAATCTAATCCCCGTCCAGCGCACCCACATTGTTGCACTCATTTTTTTTTTTTTTGCCAGAATTGCCACTTGTGCCATCTCTCCACTCTGCAGCTCTGCACAGAATGATGCAATGACTCCAGTGCCAGGCCTCCTGAGGCCCACCAGAAAGCTGCCAAGCACAGCTCACTCACTCTTCAGGGCCCAAGCCCTGGGCCTGGCATGCTTCATGCCTTCCTCTGCCATGATTGTTCTTCCTCCTGGAGTTGACTTTGGGCAAGACCGGCGACTCCCTCCTGTCCCCACTCCCGCAATTTCTCCCTTAATCTCCACGATCCATTCTACCCGTCTCTCCTGCTGTCCCTGGTGATGAAACTATGGACTATTGGCCCTGAATGCCCAAACCGTGATGATAGATTCCTCTTGTCCATTGTTCGCTTCTTTGTTCTCTGTCACTCGTCTCTCTGCAAGTCAGCAGCAGCTCATGTGAAGCGTGCACAACTACTAGCTCCTCTCTTTCTCTTACTCACTATTGGTGCCAAGGAACTGAGGCACAATTTGGTTGGTGGCTGAGGCTGCCTGTCCACCACAACTATACAAAACTTTATAGAGAAAAAAACACCTGCAGCATTGGATTACAGAGGGGGAGGGGGGCATGGAAGAGACTGTGCAGGCGAGCCTACTAACCACAGAGACCAGATGTCGACTTCACAAAAATATGACTCGGCACATTTAGGGCTGCAACTCAGGGCAATTGCAACTAATTGCAGCTGCTTTGAATTGCGGCCCATGATTCCGACGGGTGACAGCGGCTCCGGGATCTAGATGAGGCTGAGATGAATGGGCTGGATTGTTTACATTCTAATACTAAGAACTCAGGAGTTAATTGACATTATACAATGGCAAGAAAGAATCCTGGTTTCTGATTGGTCAGTTGGCTATCACAGCAGGGATGTTATCCTGGCATAACATCCCTGCTGATTGTTTGGATGATTTCGATCCCCATCCCCATGATCATCTCCTCTTTCTCTTAAGAAACAAAAATATGTTTACACACTAACAAAAACATTCTTTAAAATTATTTTTTTATTATAAAACAACAAGCCATTGTATAATAGGAATAATGCCCTCCAGGGTGGGAGTTATGCTGGGATAACATCCCTTCTCGGGTGTTGGACGCCCTCGGCCGGTGGCCTCGGGCCCAACCACCCGAGGTGGGATGTTATCCCAGCATAACTCCCACCCTGTCAGGCATTATTCCTTTAGTCTTCTCTGGCTTGTAGTTCCAAGCTCAAAAGCTAACATTTTTCCCCGTACCTGGGTGCTTGGGGGGGTGTTTGCTGACTACTACCGAAGCCCCCAAATGCCGCCACAGAATTTCCACAGAAATAAGAAACTAATGCGGCAACGGGGGGCTTGCCACAGAATTTAGATCCAAACTGCCACAGAAAAATTGGGGCCTTGGCTATAGTTTCACTTGTGACACTGTCTCATGCTACTTTCATTAGCCTCACAGCATCAAGCAAATTGATTTTCCGGACACAGTCTGCAGCAAATTGTTTGGCACCATCTGACGAGTCCATTTCATGGATGACCTTCTTGCGCATAGCGTGTATGTAGTGGCACTTGAAGGAGTAGATTGTGCCCTGGTCAAAGGGCTGGATTATCAAGGTGGTGTTGGGTGGGAGGAAGAGTAGTTTTATATTCCAGAGTCTGGCTACATTTGGGTGACTGCTGAAATTATCTAGGAGCAGGGCAATTTTCCTATCCCCTCAGCTGCATGTCCCACTTTCTAACCCAGTCTGTGAAAATGTCACCGGTCATCCAAGCCATTCAGTTGTTCTGATACATTACAGGAAGGTGTGTAATGTTGCAGAAATGCCAAGGCTTGGATGACTTCCCAATGACAAGCAACTCTTTCTTCACAGACCCTGTCATGTTGCAGCAAGTGAGCACAGATAAACGCTCATTAGCTTTTTTTTGTCCTTTCGGGAGCACATCCTTGAATGTTAGGGTGCCGTAGCTGACACTCCAGAAAAAAAAATCTGGTCTCATCGGCATTGTAGATGTTTTCAAGGGTGAATCCTGACAAGATGATCGATAGGACATCACAGATCCAGATGCTAGAACCTGGTCCATCTGCATTAAGTTTCTCGCTGTGGGCTCACCTGTTGCAGATGTTGTGACGGCTTTTCCACCGCTGAAGTCACCCTTCCGTGGGGTTAAAATCAGGCTTCCCAAGCCCTATTGCCAGGTGCTTGGCTGTCTGAATTAGAAGGGGGCCACTGATAAGAGCCTCTCTTTCCTTTGCATCGCTAAACCAGCGGAGTACTGCCTCCTCCACCTCCCTGTACTTACCTTCAGCTTGCACTCCTGGTTCTGGATGCTGTGCCATTCCTGCATTAGCGACTAATGGGCTTTCAACAAATCAGAAACAGTTGACTTTGTGAGACCAGCATGAATTGCTAGTTCTCGCACACTCATTTTTGTGAGAGAGTCGTTCTGTTGGAGGATCTCTATTGTTTTAGCCAGTGTGAGAGCGGAGCGCTTGTTGGAAGCCATCCCGAGAAACAACAGCCAGCAGACAGCAATCTGTGTAAGTTTTACAACTCTGCATTTTTTAAATGCTGCCAGTTAACACCTACTAAGAAGCTGGGAGGGTAACCGGCAGTAACTATTCAACCGCTAATGGCTCTGCATTGCGTGCCACGGTCACTATGTGTAAGTGTCATTAAAATGTGTAAACTACACTTTGCCAGTAACTGCTTTTTGCCACACAATGTTAAAGGGAAAATTTCTGCAAAATACATAGATACATAGATACTGTCAGCAGATAAAGGCTTATGGCCCACCCAGTCTGCCCATTTGAGCTTGTAAGCTCCCATTACGTTTTTCTAGAAGTCTGTTGCTGCTTACCCCTGACCTCCAGAATTCCCTTATGTCTATCCCATGCATTCTTAAATACCATGATTTTTTCAGTACCCACCACTTTCTCTAGCAGGATGTTCCACTTGTCCACCACCCTTTCTGTGAAGAAATTCTTCCTCACATTTCCTCTGAATCGCCCTCCTTCCATTCATCCCATGCCCTCTAGTCCTGGAACATCTTTTTTTGCTGGAAAATAGTGTATTCCTGCACCCTGGTCCTCCCTGTAAGGTACTTGTATGTCTGTACCATATCCTCTCTCTCCCTCCTCTCCTCCAGGGAGTACATATTCAGTTCCTTCAACCTGTCCTCATAGGACTTGTGATGCAGTCCATGTACCATCTTTGTTGCCCTCCTCTGAACCTTCTCTACCCTGTCTATGTCCTTACGTAGGTAAGGTCTCCAGAACTGTACACTGTACTCCAGGTGGGGCCTCACTAGTGTCTTGTATAGAGAAATTATGATCTCCCTTTTCCTGCTAGTGATGCCACTGCCTATGTATCTCAGCATCCTATTTGCTTTACCTGCCGCCTTGTCACACTGTTTCCCTAGCTTGAGGTCATCAGTTATGATAACCCCAAGGTCCCTTTCCTGCTTGATACATGCTGTATCCTCACCCCCCAAATGATATATTGTTCCAGGGTTTTTGTGTCTCAACGCCTGTTTAAACAGACAAAAAGTTAATAGATCTCTATGGAAATGGTTTGGGATCTCACTTTTTGTCCGTTTAAACCGATTGTCCATGAAAAATGGGTATGCCATAAATGGAGTCCACTATATATGCATGTGTGTATC
This sequence comes from Neoceratodus forsteri, assembly GCA_016271365.2. NCBI lineage: Eukaryota > Metazoa > Chordata > Ceratodontiformes > Ceratodontidae > Neoceratodus > Neoceratodus forsteri. The sequence continues at coordinate 1,177,803,158 of CM057450.1, read as the reverse complement.
TAGAGAGAGAGAGAGTACTATAGTAGCACTAGGAGTGCCTTTAGGAGGCAGTATAGTATAGTGCAGTGGTTTAATGCTCCGAGCTGCAAACCTAGAGACCTGGGTTTGAATCCCACAGCCGCAACTTGCATACTGTGTGACCCAGAGCAAGTCCCTTAACTTCCTTTTGCTCCCAGGTCGCACCTGTAAATAAGCTTCAGCTTAGTGTGTCTCTCTTGGTAAAAAAAAAAAGGGTTCAATGGTCACTTCTATGTTAAACCCCATATTTTGCACTTTAATAACTTTGCTACCGTTCAACCAGTTCACATGAAATTTTGCATGGACCTTTGGGGACTAAGGATCTCTTGATGTGGCAAGTTTTGTTTTGGTTGGATGTGTGGTTGCGGAGATGCACAGTGTCAAAAAATGTGAAAAGTACCATTTTTGTGTAAATTCTGTGACACATCATTTCTCAAAAAACTGTGTTCAGTTGTGCTTTGAAATTTGCAGGGTATACAGGTCTTGGGTCACAGATGTGCCTTTTGAAGGTTTGGTGGAAAAATATTAATCCGTTCAAAAGGTATTAAAGTTTAAATTTTCCTATTATTTCCTATTAGATGTGCAGTGAAAGTGGTATTTATTGTCGCAGATTCAGAATGTTGTGCCGAGATTTCACCATCTTGTTTTCAGTTAGTGTGGCAAACAAATTTAGATATTTCAAAAAATACTTAGAAATGGTAAACACAAACAGTTGTGTTTACCTAATCAGAGCCCAAGAAACCAATTTCTGGGGTCAGTTTCAACCCAAAATACCCAGAAATATATTAATTTTGTCTGCGGACATATCTGTGCCACAAATTGTGGCAGTTGGGGGGCGTGGCTTAGCCTTAGACTGAGATGGCAGCTTAAGTGCTTAGCTCCCTGACTGTGGGACAACATCCTCCAACATCTGGCATTAGGGGGTTTGTTTTCATCTCCTATCTATACAAAAATCAGAAGAGGGACTTATCTGCTACACCTTGGAGTTCTTATTTTCTTTGCATCAGGGAGGTACAGCTGAAAATCCAGAGTCATCCTCAACTCTGCAGCCTGCAGGATGGCGTCCTCCATCCCAGCCATTACTGACTCTGCAAAAATGGAGCATACGTTTAATCAGTTATTAGCCTAGATGGCACAAATGACTATTGCCTTGTCAGAAACACACAAACGTTATAGGCAGTTGAAACCCATCTCTTCCTTACCGAATGACATCTCAAGGCCCATGACTCAACCCTCCAAGACTTCACTGCTACTACCAGGGAGCAGGCCCGTCTAATTCACATGGTTCAAGATAAAGTGGACGATTTAGAGAATCATAGCCACTGCAACAACATGCAGTTCATTGGCTTCCCGGAATGTGCTGAAGAATGGGATATGATCAGTTTTTTCAGAATGCACTACCCCAGATTCTTGGCCTACCGCCCGCCTCCACTCTGCACATTGAATGGGTTTACCGCACACTTGCTCCCCCACCCAAGCCTGGGGAACATCCACGCACTATCTTGGCCCACTTTCTGGACTTTAGACAGAAGGAGCTGATTACTGCCGTGGCCAGAGATAAGGGCTCTCTCACCTGGAATGCCAAGAAAATTAAAATCTATCAGAACTATTCTCGGGAGCTGTCTGAGAGGTGGAAGGCATATTCGGAATGCCGAAGGATCCTGCATGCACATCATGTCCTGTTTTCCCTTCACTACCTGACAACATTGCAGGTGATCATAAACGGGTCTCCTACCCTCTTCTCCACTCCCAAAAGCCTCATGGACTACCTGTGCAGGGAGTACCCTAAGGACTTTCAAGACCTGGGACTCTTCAGTATGCCAGATGGCTCCTCTGACATTCTACGCAACAAGGATGATTCGCCTAGCTCTCCCACACAGTCACCGAGACCGTAGGTCCACCATTTTGAGGCCTCTCTCCCTCTCCGGAACAGAAAATACCACACACCGTACCGGCATGAAAAATGTCAGCACCCCATCGACAGACAGAAAAGCCAGACTATTGACTGGTTCCTCCAGGACCAGTCATATAACGCCTGTGCTCCGCAGACTGCATTGGCTGCCAATATGCTGGCATATCACCTTCAAGGTCAGTTTGCTGACCTATAAGGCCCTACATGATCAGGGACCTAGCTACCTGAAAGATCTCCTTCATCCCTACTGTCCCCCCCCTCTCTGATCCATTGATGAGGGATTGCTAGAGATTCCCAGGGTTCGTTTGAAGACCTTTGGGGCCAGATGTTTTAGTTTTATGGCCCCAACCCTGTGGAATTCTCTACGTTGTCAGATACGAGATTGCCCGACCGTCCAAACTTTTAAGGGAGTACTTAAAACATATCTTTTTAAACAAGCGTATAATGATTTTTAAATATTATTAAGCTTGGTTAATTTTTATTGTTTTTAGTAATATTATTTTATTATATGATGTACAGGTGCCTTGGTTTTAGAAAGGTGCATTTTTTTATAAATAAAGTTTTGATTGATTGATTAAGAAAGAAGAGATGCACCCTGAGCAAGATCCGGATGTGCTAAACAAATTTCACTCCCAACAAATTTGCTCTTTTGCTAACTCTAATGGACAGTGCCCCTCAGGAAGGAGCTCAGCTGGCCTTTCACTCACCGCAGCATGATCAGAAGTCCTGGACAGCAGTGGTAGCGGTGGAGCTGCAGCAAGCACCCACAGATAAGCAGCTCTCAGAGCCTCCTAGCTCCTCTCAGCAGCAGGCTCAAATGTTGCAAGGTCCGGAAGTGCTCTTCCACCTCATTGGCGACGGATGCACTGCCCTGAAACCACAGATAAGTGAGGTGTTTTTGTTTTCTGACTCCCCGATGGGCTAAATGTGGGGGGCACAGAACTAGTGGCTGTCCAGCCCCCCTCTTTGTGATCGATCTCTTGACTCCACTCATGTTTGCTTTTCTTTCTCTCACCCGGCGTCCATGCCAACTAAGGTCTCAATTGTTACATTGCCCAAGGGAACGAAGTACTGGTTGCCTCAAGAGACTTTTAGTGAAGGACTTTGGAACATTATTGCTTTAGTTTCTGGCTATCCTTTTATACTGTTGTGTTTATTCTGGGGCTACCAATAACTGAGGCCATTATTTAAATTTTGGTTTTATCCCTAATTTGGGCTATCGGACATTGAATCTTCTGGGGCCTTTCTTGCTTTTTTTTTTTTTGCTCTTTTGCTTAACAGCTCAGGTCATGTTTTGATGCCCAATGCATGACAACATGGTTTTCTTTCTCCTTTTTCTCTCTCCCCCACAGGGGCATAAAACACCCTTATTTCCCACTCTGTATTGTCCTCATGGGATAACGCCCCCTCCCAAGCGCTGAATGGTACCCGCAATTTCTCACCCCTAGACCGATGGCCTTTTCTGATTGCCTGGGGCTGGGGATCTACACGATGGGGGATACTACCCCTTGTCTGGCTCCAACTCCCATACCATAGCTCGCTTTTCTCTATAAACATGTGAAGACCTACATATCGCCCACTGGTTAGTAGGGGCCTATAAATCCCTCACTGACGAGGCGGTAAGCAGCCCTTCCGTAAGATAGCAGTCCTGCTACAGGACCTGTCTCTCTCCTCTGCCTCCCGTAATCTTTGCTCCCACAGGGGGATGGGGCTGTGCAGGCTGCATGCAGTAGTAACGTGTTAATGTCTTGTCTGACTTGTACTGCCTGCCTTCTTCTGTTACCCACCCTGCAAGAAGGATATAGATGGCCTTGGCAGCTTGCTTGCTGGTTAAACTATCTTCTTCCGTGTAAAGGGATGTTACTGGTTTCTGATTTAAATGTAAATAGTTGTAAGTTGAATGGGCCTTTTGCTCGTTTTGGTTTAGACTTTGATTTTGTGACTGGGTACTATATTTGTGCGCTGTTTCTCATGACTTTGCATGGCATATCTGTTCTGGTTTGCAGGGGCTTAATGGGAGTCTCGTGTGGGGAAGGGCAGCCGCCCCCTCAACCTCGGCTCAGTATGTTGTCTTGGCATTTTCTTGTGCCTTTTTCACCTCCCGAGATCATGGGTGACCTTCATGCGTACACCTCCAAAGTACGAGGCCTGAACACCCCGGTAAAACGCAAACAGGTGTTATCCCATCTGAAGAGTCTGAGGGCTACACTGGCCTTCCTGCAAGAAATGAAGTTAACAAAGCAGGACCATGCAAAACTGGTAAGAGACTGGGTGGGGCAGGTGTTCTTCTCCTCTTCCCTGTCTAGGAAAAGGGTCACTATATTCCTCCATAAATCGCTCACCTGGTCCCCCACCCAGGTTCGGACTGACCCTCAAAGTAGATGGGTGCTAGTCCTGATGAACACCCCTGATGGCCCTCTGATTCTAGGCTGCATATTTGCTCTGAACGAGGATGCCCCCACCTTTTTTCATGAAGTAGCCCAAGAACTGAGCTCCCTCTCCCCCACCTCCATGCTGATTATTCTGGGGGGAAATTTCAACCTTGCCCTGGTGCCTCAGCTAGATCGCAGTATCCCAACTTCTGCACAACACCCCAAAGCTTGTCTGGCTCTGCAGCAGCTGATGGCTTAATTGGGATTGACTGACATTTGGAGAACCTTTCATCCCAGGGTAAGGGACTATTCCTTCACTTCACCAGTGCATTGATCACACAGTCACTTGGACTTTTGGCTGGTATCTGTGGGGCCGGCTTTAGGGTTTTGGGGGCCCCCAGCAGAATTAGTGAAGTTATGGGGCCTCTCTATTTGGCCCAACTTTAGCCCATGTGTTTTACTGTAGCCCATAGGTGCAAGATTTTATTTGTGGTGATGCTATAGGCAGGGAAAAATGGGCAGACTTGGTAGGCCAAGCAGTAGTTATCTGTTGGCAAATTTTATATTTCTTTGTTTCTATGTATAGCTTTAGTATAGCTAATAGTATTTTAAAAACATTGTAGGAGGACACAGCGTGTCATTTCTTGGGGCTGTTCTTCCCATCCCATCCATTGCTTCCTATCCACCTCATATTTATTTATTTATTTCAAATAATCAGCTTTACAACCTTTGAGTCAGAGACTCGTTTACAAAGGTACCTCGTCGCAGGGAGGGTGGACAAACAAAATGTGAGGTGAGACATTGGTAACAATACAGGTGAGATACAAGGTGTAAATAAAGCAAACACAAGATGCACTAACTATACAAGGCTTATTCATACTCTGTGATAGAGATCGTTGCTTAGTAGGCTGGGATGTCCAGGGGTACTCTGGGAGGTACTATTCGGGACAAATACAGCTCCGATTATCAATAAGGTATTTTCGTTGGGCTATTTTGAACAACATTGACTGGATCATAGCTTGTTGAGGTATTTCATGACATAAGCAGAAGGATCTGCATAGTCCTTCACTGATGTTTTAAAAATATATTAAGATAAAAAAATGTTTAAAATGAATAAGATAAACTTCTCTGCTTGGGGGCCCCCATGAGCAGGGGCTCCCAGCAACCACAGGGTTCGCTGGTGCCTAAAACCGGCTATGTGACTGTGGATATCGGTCAAAGTGCAGTTGATGCAGAAGTTATGCTTGAGGTTATCTCTGACCATGCCCCAGTCCACTTGCACATCCTCAGGGGCTTATACTGTCCTAAGTCCGCCTCTTGGAAGCTGGACCCTTCTCCTCCTTAAGGACCCCAATTTTGTGCAGTGAATATCTTCTGGGACATCCCTCTTCCTGGCAACCCCCCCCAGGATACCTCCCAGGGCACCATGTGGGAGGCACTTAAAGCCACCCTATGAGGGGCAATAATCGGGTATACATCTAAATGCCGGGAAACAACAGGAACACCTTCTAAACTCCTTAGAAACACAGTTGAAAATGCTAGAATCTCAAGCCAAGCAAACTCCTAACTTGCAACCAAACTCTGCACTAGGTAATGCAATGCTCAAAATTCATATGGAGATTAATGATTTACTGTCCCACAAGGCAGAGGTCACCATACTGAGCCTGCGCCACCATTATTGGGAGGGTGGGGAAAAAGCCAGCAAGATACTGGCCTACAGATTGCGTGAGCAGCAGGCTGAGTGCCTAGACCAGCCTGGTGCAACCCGAACAGACCCTCACCTAATTAACTCGATTATGAAACTGTTCTATTCCGACCTTTACACCTTCACCAGGGTGCTGGATGCAGGGACAGCTGAATCATTCCTCTCCTCTCCTCTCTCTCCTCTCCTCTCCTCTCCTCTCCTCTCCTCTCCTCCTCTCCTCTCTCCTCTCTCCAACTCCCACTTTTCAGCCCTCCCAGACCGCAGAACTGGATCTGCCTATTATGCCATCTGAAGTGGCAACTGACTAGGGGCCCTAAACTCCAGTAAGACCCCTGGAGGGATGACTTTCCTGTAGAACTTTGGCAATTTCTCACCCCTCAAATTGCCCTTCTCCTCTCCTTAGTCTATAGTGAGGCCCTGGATAACGGTATCTCCCCCCCACTCTACGAGAAGCAGTCATTACAGTCTTTCCCGAGAGAGTGGTGTCCGGGGTTTATTCCTTGGACCAAGTTTCTCTGTCATGTGGGGTCCGTCAGGGTTCAGTGTTATCGCCCAAGTTGTTCGCAGTGTGTATGCTGCCCCTCAGGGACATTGTAAGAAGTATGGGCTGATGTTTCACTATTATGCTGATGATACCCAGCTCTACCTTTCTTTTGCACCTGACCAGGATGGAGCTCTCTCATTCTTTAGTAGCTGCATCTCAGAAATCCAGAAGTGGATGGATTCCAGTTGGCTGAAGTTGAACTCGGAAAAGACTGAGGTACTGGTTGTGGATCTGGCATACTGGATGGGGGGGGCTGATGGTTGGTTTGCCCTCAGGGCTTTTTTGGGGGGGGACTTATCACTCCTGACCTCTGAACGGGTGCGAAACCGGGGGGTAATTTTTGATGAAGGGCTGACCCTGCATTCACAGGTGTTGGCCGTCGTCAAATCCTCTTTCTACCATCTGAGGAATATCTCCAGGATTAAGCACCTTGTTCTGTCCGGTAATCTTCCTACTCTGGTCCACACCTTTGTGTCCTTGCACTTAGATTATTGCAACTTCCTCTATCTAGGGCTACCGGGGGTGGAAATCCACCACTTGCAGCTAGTGCAGAGTGCTGTGGCACGGCTTTTGATGGGAACTCCCCGGTCCTGTCATATTTCGTCGGTGCTGCATGGACTGCACTGGCTGCCAGTACAGTGGTGGATCACCTTCAAAGTCAGTCTTCTGACTTTCAAAGCCCTACATGGACTGGGCCCAGACTACCTGAAAGAGCTGCTGGTCTGGAGACTGGAAATGGCACCACAATCCACACAGGGGTTGTAAACAGACTCCCGTCTCAGGAGGAGGAAATGGACAAGGAAATGATAGAAGGCATCCTTGGGATGGCAGAGAAAGGAGAGATATTGCTGATGGGGGACCTGAATATGCCAGATGTTAACTGGAGCACCTTTGCTGTGGCCACATCCAAGAGCAGGGCCATTCTCGATGCCCTATGGGGGCATGCCTCAGACAGCTAGTTTTGGAACCCACTCTGGAGGGAGCAATCTTAGACCTGGTACTCTCAAATGGGGATGGAGAGAGGATCTCTGATCTTGAAGTGGGTAGCCATCTGGGAACAAGCAACCACCAAACTGTGGTTCACAATAAACTTAGCTGTAGAGTGAAGCCATACAAAAGTGAAGGTACTGGACTTCATGAGGGCTGATTTTGTCAAAATGGGAGAGTGCCTCAGAAAAGCAATAGTAAACAGGCAAGAAGGCGGGGTGGAGCAACAATGGGGAAACATCAAAACTACCATCACAGAGGCAACAAGCCTCTGTGTGAAGCAAATAAATCAAAATGAAAGAAAAAAACACTATGGTTCTGAAAAGAAGAGGCGGGGAAGGTAAGGGAGAAAAAGGTAGCATTCAGGAAGTATAAGGAAACACAGAAGGAGCAGGACAGATAACTGTACCAGTTAAAGAGAAGGAAGTGGGGAAGGCAGTCAGAATAGCAAAGACCCAAACCAAGGAAAAGATAGCCAACTTGGTTAAGAAGGAGGATAAAACCTTTTATAGGTACATTAGGGAGCAAAGAAAGACTAAGGCAGTGGTACTGAGGCTGAATAAAGAGGAAGGTGCTTGGGCAGAGAGCGACAGTGAAAAAGAAGGAATACTGAATGAATACTTCTGCTCAGTATTCACAATGGAAAAGCAGAGGGAGACACCTAATCCAATCAATAGAAGCACTCTGGATAGGGGGCAGATATTAGTCCTTTCACAGAAGAAATGGTTCTGAAAGAACTCTTAAAACGCAAGGTGGATAAAGCAATTGGACCTTATGGGATTCACCCCCAGAATTCTAAAAGAACTAAGGGAAGAACTAGTAACACCACTGACTACTCTTTTTAAGAAATCATGGGAGGATGGTGTGGTACCTGAGGAGTGGAGGAGGGCGGATGTCATTCCCCTTCACAAAAGTGGGAGCAAGCAGAGACAGAAACTACAGACCTGTCAGTTTGACCTCAGTGGTAGGGAAAATAATGGAATCACTTTTGAAGGAAAGAATTGTTGAGTACCTAGAGGCCAGAGGGGCACAGGACCCAAGGCAGCATGAATTCACAGCAGGAAGGTCATGTCAGACAAATCTAATTCATTTCTTTGACTGGGTGACCAAAGTAGTAGACCAGGGAGGGGCTGTGGACATGGCCTACCTAGACTTTAGCAAGGCATTTGACACAGTTCCACACAAAAGATTAATAAACAAATTAGCCAGCCTGGGAATGGGTGCCAGGGTGGTGGCCTGGGTAAAACACTGGCTGGACAACAGGACACAATGGGTAACAGTAAATGGAGTCCACAGTGAAGAAAGGGGGGTTACTAGTGGGGTACCACAGGGTTCAGTACTGGGGACTGTCCTTTTTAATGTCTTTTTTAAGTGACATTGCAGAGGGACTAGAAGGGAAAGTACTGTATGTCTCTTTGCAGATGACACAAAGATCTGCAACAGGGTTGATACGCAAGGTGGGGTGGAAAGGATGAAAAGGGACTTGGCAAGGTTGGAGGAATGGTTAAATATATGGCACCTTATATTCAATGCAAAGAAGTGCAAAGCAATGCACCTGGGAAACAAAAACCCAGGGGAAGAGTACGTAATGGGGGGTGAGATACTGACAACAACAAAAATGGAAAGGGATGGGAGGGTTGTCATATCAGATGGCCTAATTGTGGGCCAGCAATGTAAGAAGGCAGTAAGGAGGGCTGGCGGGATACTGGGATGCATAGGAAGAGGCATCACCAGTAGAAAACAGGAAGTTGTTGGCCCTCTGTACAGACAGTTGGTAAGACCACATCTGGAGTACGGTGTACAGTTCTGGAGACCCCATCTCCGCAAAGACATTTTTAGGGTGGAGGCTGTCCAGAGGATGGCAACCAAAATGGTGTAGAGTCTGCACCAGAAGACATATGAAGAAAGACTAAATGAGCTTAAGGTGTATAGCCTTGAGGAAAGGAGGGAGAGGGGGGACATGATAGAAACTTTCAAATACCTCAAGGGTATCAACAAAGTCCAAGAGGGTAGCATCTTTCAGAAAAAGAGATGTGCAAGAACAAGGGTGCACAATTTGAAGATGGAGGGGGGACAGCTCAGAGGTAATATGAGGAAGTATTTCTTCACAGAGAGGGTTGTAGATGCATGGAATGGCCTTCCAGAGGAGGTCGTGGAGTTTAAAAACAGTGGGGGAATTCAAGAATCCATGGGACAGACTTAAGGCAATTCTAGTGGGGGTAGGAGGAAGTATGCTGTTGGTTAACTAGGATCTGCAGCTTATCCATTAGGTAGGGAAATGGGCAGACTGGGTAGGCCAAGCGGCCCTTATCTGCCATCAAATTCTATGTTTCTATGTTTCCCTTACTGCCCTGGGTGATGGCTCTGCTCAGCCGATGAGGGGTTGCTAGCAATTCCAAGGGTGTGTTTGAAATTTTCTGGGGCCTGGACATTTATGCATGTGGCCCTAACCCTTTTTAATTCTCTGCCCCGTCGGTTACGGGGGTGCACGACCATGGAGGGATTCAAGTAAGCTTTAAAAACATACTCATGGTACCAAGCATTTAGTGAATGACTGTGCAACTGTATTAATTGTTCTTATGTAATTAATGATGCTGGGATGTTTGATATGTGATTTTAAACTTTGTTAGGCGCCTTGATATTTTGAAAGGTGCTATAAAAATAAAGATATTATTATTATTATTTCCCAAAAAAGGTAGAGATCCTATGCTTCCCTCGAGTTACCGGTCAATATCGCTTATCAACATAGATAGTAAAATTTTTCCTAAAGTTCTGGCCATCAGATTAAACCCGCTTCTCCCCTCTCTTATTCATCCTTCACAGGTGGGCTTTTATTAGGTCCCTGATTAATATTATCCAGTATGCTCAGACTCTTCCCATCCCAGCAGCGGCAGTGGCCATAGACTTTGAAAAAGCCTTTGATTCCCTGGAATGGGACTACCTGGGGCAGGTGCTGCACCAGTTTGGATTTGGGGTCCAGTTCTGAAACTGGACACAGACACTTTACCAGCAGCCCTTGCCAGAATTCGGACCAATGCAGTGATCTCTAGCCACTTTCAATTGGGTAGAGTTATTCGACAAGGCTGCCCCCATCCCTCCTTTTTTTCATCCTAGCAGTTGAGCCGTTAGCAGCCACTATCAGGCAGCACCCCACCATCCGAGGAATCCCAATAGGGATGCACGCATATGCTACTCTCATGTATGCGGATGACCTGCTGGTTCCAGTGGATAATGTGGCTGCATCCATCCCGGCGCTTCTCTCTCTCTTCTGGCAGACTTTGCGGACATGTCAGGCCTTAAAGTGAATAAATCTTAAACTGAAGTGCTCCCCCTCAACTCTACGAGTACTGAGGACATGGTAGCCCCTCTAGGACTTAAATGGACTATAGGTTCACTGGTTTATCTTGGTATCCATATCTCCCCTGATCTGTCCAAAATGTTGGATCTCAATATGCAGCCGTTCACTCCCGACCTCAAAATAGAACTGGACAGATGGAAAACGCTTCACCTTACCTTAGCAGGTAAAATCTCAGCCCTTAAAATGATTTCAGCTCCCAAACTTCTATATCCTCTTTCTCATATTCCCCTGACCTCCCCTACCAAATGGCTTCATGCCATAGACACGATAATAGGGAAATTCCTCTGGGAAAACAAAAGGCCCCGATATAGTAGAAACAAGTTACGATCTCACTGGAAAGCTGGAGGATGGGGCTTTCTGTGTCTTGAATGATATACGTGGGCCTACTCCTTAGCTCAGTCCCTAACATGGTTTACCACACTATCCTCTGAGTCACCACAATGGCTGCACGTGGAAAAGTCAATTGCCCAAGTTCACAGACTCCCTCTCCTAACATGCAATCCCTTGCCCAAAGCTCTGCAGGCTCATCCCACGCTTGCCCCAGTGGTTCAACTATGGAATAAGGTACATGCCAGGATTAAAGCCAAACCTAGGCCTCTCTTCCACACTCCTATACATGATAATAAACACCTATTGGTTGATAATAAGCCCACTTTCTGGCCTCAGTGGGAGCTCAAAGGCATTAAGTTACTGGCAGATGTCATGGATGAGACAGGGCAAAGGATTCAATCCTTTCAAGACCTTGCCAATGCGAAAGGGTTGGGGAAGCAGAACTTTTGGAGATATTTGCAACTGCATAATTCTCTGGCTGAATATCTTAAACTTGACCCACCTAGTGTGGCTGGTTCTCAGAAACTGCCCGGATGGCTTATGCTCTCCAAGGGCCAAGCCAGTAAGGTGTACACCGACATACAAGGGAGTATCCCCTCACAGTCCGGGGAGTCCTAACAGAAATGGGAAAGAGCTCTGAATCTGAAGTTAGAAGATGCCCACTGGACCTTATGCTGGAAATTGGCACACTCGAGCTATCCAGATATGCAAAGCAGACTTGTTCAAAACAAAATATTACATCACTGTATAGAACACCAGATGTGCTATATAAAGCTAAGCTGCTGGATAGTAATCTTTGCTGGAGATGCAAGGCCCAACTAGAGGACTTGTATCATATCCTTTGGCAGTGCCCCTACTAGCCCCGTTCTGGCTAAAATTAAGCCAGCTTGCCACCCAAAGTTTTGGTTGTACGATTCAGTTAGACCCCTGGTCTGGATTTTGGGCCCCCCCCCCAAAAAAAAAGTCCATCTAAAGGCTCAACAACACCGCTGGCTTGCTCTCCTTGACATACCAGCCAAATGTCTTATCTTATGCCGTTGGAGATCCACTGAAATTCCCTCTATTTCAGAGCTCTATCACACACTTATGCTCTTGGCCTTGCTTGATCGTATGTCACATGTTCTAACCAATAAACTTGCTACATATTTTGCCTGTTGGGATCCCTTCCTTGCTTACCTGAAGCCAAGGACAGGCATTGGGTGAGGTCGGAGCGTGGTCACTGTTTGCACTTATCCTATACACTCCCGGAGTAGCTATCCTTGCTTCAGTCTTGTATAGCTATGCAACCTGATAATAGGCATTGTATCATTGCAGTGTACTTATCCCTTATGTTTACCCGGTCTTTGTTTGTTGACAGTATCGTTGCAGAGCAGAGAGCTCACCCCCAGACCCTTTTCAAGGTAGAGAGCAATGGCCATTGATGTGCCCCACTTTATCTAGCCCACGCCCATGCTCACCTGGGGTGCGTCCGCTTCACTAGCCATGTTGTTTACTTTTTTACATGTATATTGCTTTTACGGGTATGTGACTACATCCTTGTAGTGATCCTTCTTTGCTCATCTATGTATGATATGTCTGTTTGTCCTTGTATGTATGTATGCGAAAAAATCAATAAAACTTACCAACTGAAAAAAAAAAAATTGTAGCAGTTGTTTTGCATAACAAGGAGAGTCTGTGCTGCAAACTGAGACCAAATCGCATTATTTCGCAAAACAAGGAAGGGTGTCTCATGAAATAACTGCTGCAGTTTGCAACACAGATACATCCGCAGACAAATTTAACCTATTTTGGGGGCAAACTGACCCCAGAATCTAATTTCTCAGCCCGCAGTTAGGTAAACACCTGTTGGTGTTTATCTAATCAAGTTAGAAAGGTAAAAATAATGCAAAACTTTCCTCAATTTTGCCTTGCTGGAGAAGGAATGCTACCGAAAGCAGCCGTGGCCCAGGCCATGAATCCCAGAGTCACTGCAACAGGAGGAGCAGCCACCAAGCAGACAAAACAGAGCAAAGCACCTGCAGAGACTCAACCAGCCACTATCCTCCAAGAAATGAAATGGAGCTTTGCTGTACATGATCAAATAATCAGCCATTCAGCAGATGGTAGAGCACCTATCTAAAAAGATCTTGGACATGGATAGTAAAATAGAGCAAGCTGAATGCTGAGTGAGCTGAAACAAAGAGAGAATCAGCCCCCTGGAAGTCTTAGTGGCGAGGTATGAGAAAACGATAGTGACTTTGCAGTGCAGTTGATGTGAGCCATCCTTTCCCTGGTGTCTAGTGGCACCCCTCTACCCTCCGATCGCCATCCCCCTTCTTTATCTTTTTATATTTATAATAATTTAACACCAGGATGCACATCCCCAGTGTTGGATGCCCCTCCCTGCCTCCCACCCGTTGCTGTAATAATAATAATTCTAGGGATGTGGATATGATGTTAGATCCACACTTCTGGCAGTGTCCTTTCCCCTTTAAGACTCGCCTGAATGTTTTCAAGCTGGCTTCTCCCACTCACCCAGGTGATAACTTCCTCAACACCACCCCATGATGTCAGATCTTCAATTCTGCTGGAAGAAGAAGGTTCCCTCCTTACCGCTCTCATGCTGTAGTGGCCCCTTTTTTTCTTCCGGCTCCCCCATTCCTGAAGGGAGCTCAGCCCCCACCTGCTTATTGCCTCCCCATGCCCAGGCTTAACCCCCTAGGCAGGCACCCCTCCCATGGTCCATGGTAACATGCCCTGGCTTACCCCCCCAGGTTGGGGCCACAGGAGCAGGACCCCACCCAGCGAACAATGTTGGTAGCAGGGGTGGTGATGGAGCAGGGCTTCATGCTCAGGACTGGGACCTTTTGTGTGTGTGTGTGGATATACCTGGGGTTGGGGACATGCAATGATAGCCTGCATCCACCCCGCCCCCTCTGCAGATAATGACACCGGCACAATGGATCTCCCCAGCCTCTACCAGGGGTCCGTGACATGCTGGACACACTACCCCCTCGGAGAAGGTGAGCATTCCCAAGGATGTTCAGTCCTTCTCCCCCCTGGCTGGCCCTCCAATGTCCAGAGTCTGTTTCCAAACCTGGGTCGTTGATTTTGTAGATGGATGCACTGTCTCTGCACAAGTGGGCCAGCTCCTTTCCTTTATTTCTTTTACATTTGAGAAAAAACGTTGTCTTTAGGCATCCTACTTCGCGCCGCTGACATAGATGATGTGAAGTCCACTCTGCGGTTCCAGAAATGCAGTTGCATACAGAAGATGACCCAAACTGATCCACACACCTCATACATATATTGCCTGGTCCACAAACATGATGCCCAGGCTTGCGACCTTTGCCACACTTTCCATCCCTCCACCTTGGAGGATCGCTTAGCCCACTTGCTCCTCGGACGTCTGGATGATCAGGACCCACATGTAAAATCCAGGGATGCCCATTGGGTGGTCTCCACAATTGCGGGGTCCACCAAACAACTTGCGGCATTTGGGGAGGCTGCAGCTCAGGCTGCAACGCAGGCTTCCTCAGCTTCAGTCTTTTTGCCACTCTCCTTGGGTACCTCCTTTACTTGGGCATTTAAGGAATTGTGCCAGGCCCTTCTCACCCTTGGGCAGGGTCCATCGGGCATTAAATCTGAAAAATCTAAAAAAGAGAAAGAAAGTTACCAAGAAACAGTCTCATCATTGGTCATGGGATCTGGAGCACTGTCAGGCCTCCAATTCCAATGCTTCACCGGATTTGCCAACTACGGTCAGTACTTCAGCTCTGGCCACTGATGCCACGGTCTCCCCATCAGGCCAGTTGGCAGAGACTCAGGTTGACACCCCTGACATCCTTCTCAAACCAGTCGACCCATTGTCTACTGAGGAGGTTGGTACCTCCCTCTCCAGGACTCCAGTCCTACCGCTTTCTCAGGGAGGGCAGACCAGGCCACTGTTCCACCACCTCTCGACCCGAAGCATCAGGACCAATAGAGGCCTTGGCTTTCACTGACCCCCTCTGAGACCCACTGTTGGTCCCCCCAGTGGTTGAGGTCCCACTCTTGGAGCCCTGACTTGGGCAGCAATTCCTCATCCTTGTCATCCTTGGGTGAGGAGAGACACTGGTGCAAGTTGTGTTGGTGCTACAAGGATCTCATGTGGCAGCAGCTGTGGTTTACCCAGGTGAAGCCAGTCCTGACTAACCAGGCTCTTCTTTGGCTATCACTACCAGAGCCACAGCTGACCCTGCCTTGGCAGGAGCTGATTTGTACAGTCCTGGTGCAGTCCCTCCGGCCTCTCCATCGATCCTGGTGGAGCCACCACCCAAACAGCTGCCGTCCAGTGCTCTGACAAAGGACACTCATCTGGGCAAGGGTTTACCCCATCAATTGTTGGTCACCATCACCCCAGACTGCCCTTACAGGGTGAGTGGGAACTTGGCCGGTCAACTGCTCTTCCAAGATTCTTCGGAATTGGAGAGATCCTCCTTATGCTCTCAACTGATTAATGTAGATTCAGCTGGGGACCTCTCAATGGATCAGGGGCCAATGTCCTTCATGGGCCTTCTCCATCTTATTTTTGAATCCACAGGTCCCCAGTTGGAGCCCGTTCAGAAGCAGGAATGGTACCCACTGACCAAGATCCTTGACTGGAGCGATTCCCCCATGGAAGCTTTCCCAGTTCAAGATGCTATCCTCGGTCCTGCCCTGGAACTGTGGCAGCACCTGGCCTCCTGCCCTGTGCTGTCAGTCTGGATGGCCCACAAGTATGCTGTCCCTACCAGTTCTCTATTAGGATTCATGGAACAACCCTCGGCTGAGGATCTTGTGGCTAACTCCATGTTTTGGCGCACTGGCAATGTGGGGGATGTTGGCAAACCCCCCCCCAATAAGGAGTCCAAGAAATTGGACCATATGGCCAATAATATCAGTGCAAGGGCCACTTTGACCAGCCCATCACAGTGACCCAGCTGATGTGGGATGCCCTCCAGTGGTGGCTAGTCCTAGAATATCTGTAGGAAGTTATCCC
The DNA here is from genome assembly GCA_016271365.2 of Neoceratodus forsteri. Classification (NCBI taxonomy): domain Eukaryota; kingdom Metazoa; phylum Chordata; order Ceratodontiformes; family Ceratodontidae; genus Neoceratodus; species Neoceratodus forsteri. The sequence continues at coordinate 1,177,786,933 of CM057450.1, read as the reverse complement.
ATTTGTCTGCTCAGAGCCAACCATCATCCTGATGACCAGTGCCTCTCTCATGGGCTGGGGTTGTCCACCTGGGGGAGTACAGAGTCCATGGACTCTGGACCCCTGAAGAGTCCAAGTGCCACATCAACTTGGTGGAACTTCAAGCAGTTTGGCTGGCACTGACTGCATTTGCTCCTCACATTCAGGGTCAGGTGATCCAGGTCCAGGTCCAGATGGACAACACCTCAACCATGTACTAACTTAACTAGCAGGGAAGGATGTACTCCCTTCCTCTGTATGAGGAAACTCTCCATGTGTAGACCCTTATGCACAGCCTGGAGGCCGATCTCCTGGCCATCCATGTGGCTGGTGTCTCCAACCAGCTGGTGAGTGCTCACAGCCATTTGGGCAAGGCATCTTAGGAGTGGTCTCACCACCCAGAGGTAGTGCACAGTCTGTTCTCCCAGTGGGGTACCCCTCTTGTGGACCTGCTTGCCTCTAGGGAGAATGTAGTACTGAGGCTGTACTGTGCTCACCCCCTCAGCTGGGAATGCAAGGAGATGCCTTCTCGAGTCCCTGGACCTCAAGCCTCCTCTATGCCTTCCCTCCATTTCACTTGCTCCAGAAGCTGTTGCTCAAGCTGAGGATGGACAAGGCATGGGTGATCCTGGTGGCTCCTGACTGGCCACACCAGTTCTGGTACCCCAATCTCCCCAGCCTCAGCAGTAGGCTCCTGAGGTGTCTCCCTCTATGTCCAGAGCTGCTCTCCATCAATCAGGGAAAGGTAATCCACCTGGATCTTCAATCCCTGCACCTGACAGCCTGGTTCCTGAGCAGCTAGAGTTCCAGGCTTTGGATCTCTCCAAAGATGTCCTCAGCATAGTTGAGGCTTCTTGAAAGGAGTCGACCAGGAAATGCTATGCCTTCAAATGGAAGAGGGTCTCCATTTGGTACCAGGGCAAGGGGCTGGACTCCTTATCTTGTCCAGTGGCTAGCATCCTTGACTACCTCTGGTCCCGCTCCTAGTTGGGCGTTCAGTCGATGACCCTTAAAGTGCATTTGGCAACCATCTCTGCCTACCGGGTGCAGAACAGTCAGCAGTCAGTGGCACAGGAGAAGGAGTTTTGGTGCTTCTTTTAAGTCCTTGCATTTCCACTCCGGTGCATGAACCACCACCACCTTGGGACTTGTTGCTGGTGTTGGTAGTGCTCATGGGCAAGCCATCCGAACCAATGCACTGCTGTGAAATATCTCACCTGTCATGGAAGTCTGCCTTCCTGCTGGCTATCACATCAACCAGAAAGATCAGTGAGATCCAGGCACTTTTGGTGGAGTCTCCTTAATTGGTCTTCCACAGGAATAAGGTTGTCAATCACCTCAAAGGTTGTGTCACATTTTCACCATTACCAGATGATTAATCTCCCAGTGTACTTCACCAACCACACCTTGGAGACTGAGCACAGACTCCACACTTTTGGACCTGCGGTGAGCACTAGCACTATTACAAGGAGCACATGACTGAAGTTTGGGAAGAGGATTGCCAGCTATTTGTCACCTTCATTGAAGCTGCACCTGACAGACCGGCAGCTAAGCAAACAATTGGCAGGTGGATTGTATCCTGCATTGACCTCTGCTATATGTTTGTGGGTAGGGAGCCTCCTGTAGGGCTAAGGGCTCATTTTGCCCATCATACCATTGCTTCAGTGGCTGTTTCCAGTGATGTCTCTATCCATAAAATCTGCAGGGCTGCTACCTGGAGGTCAGCACATAACTTCATTTCCTACTACCACATCGACCTTGAGTCACACCGGAATGCTGGTTTTGGGGTCTCAGTTCTCCAGTCTCTCTTCCCTAAGTAGGGGTGTGTGCCTTGCCCCCTTCTCCAAAGAGAACTGCTAGGAGTCTGCCAGAAGTGTGGATCAAACATCATAGCCACATTCCTAGAAAAACAGGTTACTCACCTGTAACAGTTATTCTAGTAGTGGTATATGATGCTCATCCACATTGACCCACCTGATCTCCCCTGGCAAGTGGCACACTGATTTTGCTTCCAGCGGGCAAGATCTGGCATCATGGAGTGGTGCTGAGGGAGATACCACCTGGGTGGGTGGGAGGAGCCAGCTTGAAGACATTATGGTGAGTCTTAAAGGGGAAAGGACATTGCCAGAAGTGTGTATGCACATCATATACCATTCCTAGAACTACTTTTATAGGTGAGTAACCTGTTTTTGCTGACATCAGGAGGGCTCAGTTCGCATGTTAGCATTCACAAGTCTCCCCCAGCAGTGTGGGATGCTGGGAAGCCCACTCCCAGTGTCCACAAATACTTTTAATATTGTATTTGTTACCACACCCCAACAGTGTGAGACACACTGGGGAGCCCACTCCCAGTGTCCCCAAATACTTTTCATATTGTATGTGTTGCCTAAAAAAAAAGAAAACTGTTCCATGACATTTTTTGATTTTTTTTAAACCTGAAATAAAGAAAATGGTCCTTCATCATCACGGTTGACCCCCTCCTCCCATCCCAACCCTTCCACGGGATAGGTATGCAGTCTTCAAAGCTGAACTGCAAACAGAAGAATCAAGTTAAGTACCCTATAATGTATTTCAGTGGCATTTGAACTTATGTTCAGAACTTTTCCATTTTTAAAACTTTTTTCACCAAATGTTCAACATGGGCTTTTTGGGACCCCCACCTCATGAACACTGCAACTGTCAATTCATTAATCAGGACCAGAATGTGATTTTATGGTGCTGCAAGAAATCATCTTTCAGGATAGAATAATGACATTTCTCCACCAGTGTTCATGAGGTGGGATCCCAAAAAGGCCATGTTGAAAATTTGGTGGAAAAATTCCTAAAAATGGGTGAGTTATGAGTGTTTGTTGAAATTTTTCTACACACGTGGGTAGATTTGTTAATTTTCTGTATTTTGAATACGTTTCAACATAGCCATTTTTTCACACCACCTCATGAATAGTACAGCTGTCATTTTTCACATCCTGCCCGAAATGTGTTTTCACACCTGTGGCATGGATGGCATTTTGGCATGGATTTGAACATTTTCAACTATAGGGTTGATGAGGTGGGGTCATAAGAAGACTGTTTAAAATGTGGGGTCAAAATATGAAAAAATGCCAAAGTTATGACTATTCATTGCAATTTCTGTATGCCCGCTCATATCTTTGTAAATTTTTTATATTTTGACCCCAGATTTTCAACATAGCCTTCTTATTACCTGACTGTACGTATGTCACAGATGTCAGTTTTCAAATCCTGCCTAAAATGTGTTTTGGTACCTGTGGCACTGAATGGCATTGCAGTTGTGCAGAATTATGTTTTGATGTGGATTTGAAAATTTTCTGTAATGGGTACATGAGGTGGGGGTAATAAGATGGCTATGCTGACAATTTGATCACTGTTGTCCAATAAATAGAGCCCTGTGCTTCCATAGCTACATACATATAGACATCTATGGAGGGATGGGAGCGCAGAGCCCAGAGGGCCCCGTGCTTCCACAGAAAAATGAAGATATGATTATACTATCAGAACAACTAAGGAAATTCACTGCAAAAAAACATTGTTAATGCATCAGTTAGGTATGTTACTAAAGCAACAAAACCAGGGAAATGTGGTGTTAGGGATTTCAACCCTAGCACCCCACCCCACCCCCACTCTGCAGAGACTGACAGGCATCAGGGGTGTGCCTTAGAGTGTAAATATTGTTTACATAGAAACATAGAAACATAGACTTTGACGGCAGATAAGGACTGCTAGGCTCATCTAGTCTGCCCATTTCCCTACCTACAGGATAGGCCGCAGATCCTAGTTAACCAATAGCCTATATCTTCCTGCCCCCCACAAGAATTGCCTTATGTCTGTCCCATGCATTCTTGAATTCTCCCACAGTTTTAGACCCACAACTTCCTCAGGAAGGCTGTTCCATGCATCCACTACCCTCTGTGAAATAATACTTCCTCACATTGCCCCTCGAACCGCCTCCTTCTATCTTTAAATTGTGTCCCCTTGTTCTTGCAAGTCTCTTTTCTGAAAGATGCTACCTCTTGAACTTTGTTGATTCCTTGAGGTACTTGAAAGTTTCTATCATGTCCCCCTCACTTCTTTCCTCAAGGGTAGACATATTAAGCTCCTTTAGTCTCTCCTCATACGGCTTCTTTTGCAGACCCTGCACCATTTTAGTTGCCCTCCTCTGGACTGCCTCTATCCTGTCTATGTCCTTGCAGAGATGGGGTCTCAGAACTGGACACAGTATTCCAGATGGGGTCTCACCAACTGTACAGAGGGATAACAACTTCCTGTTTTCTGCTGCTGATGCCTCTCCCTATACATCCCAGTATACCCCCGCCCTCCCTACTGCCTTCTCACATTGCTTGCTAACCTTAAGGTCATCTGATATGATTACCCCCAGGTCCCTTTCCTGTTTTGTTGTTGTTACTACCTCCCCACTCACTGTGTATTCTTCCCCTGGGTTCTTGTTTCCCAGGTGCATTATTTTGCACTTTTTGCATTGAATCCTAGCTGCCATACGTCTGACCATTCCTCCAACCTTGCCAAGTCCCTTTTCATCCTTTCCACGCCTCCTTGTGTATCAACCCTGTTGCAGATCTTTGTGTCATCTGCAAAAAGGCATACTTTTCCTTCCAGTCCCTCTGCAATGTCACTGATGAAGACATTAAAAAGGACTGGACCCAATACTGAACCCTGTGGTACCCCACTGGTAACTGCCCTTTCTTCAGAGTGGACTCATTTACAATTACCTTCTGTGTCCTGTTGTCCAGCCAATGTTTATGCAGGCTACCACCCTGGGACCCACTCCCAGGCTGGTTAATTTGACTAATAATCTTTGTGTGGAACTGTGTCAAATGCCTTGCTAAAGTCTAGGTAGGCCATGTCCACAGCCCCTCCCTGGTCTACTACTTTGGTCACCCAGTCAAAGAAATCTATTAGATTCATCTGACATGACCTTCCCACTGTGAACCCATGCTGCCTTGGATCCTGTGCTCCACTGACCTCTAGGTACTCAACTATTCTTTCCTTCAGAAGTGACTCCATCACTTTCCCTACCACAGAGGTCAGACTGACAGGTCTGTAGTTTCCTGCCTCTGTCTTGGTCCCACTTTTGTGAAGGGAATCACATCCGCCTTCCTCCAGTCCTCGGGTACCACACCATCTTCCCATGATTTATTAAAAGATTAGCCAGTGGTTTCACTAGTTCCTTCCTTAATTCTTTTAGAATTCTGGGGTGAATTCCTTCAGGACCCATTGCTTTTCCACCTTCAGTTTTAGGGAGTTCTTGCAGAACCCTTTCTTCTGTGAAAGGACTGGGATCGACCTCTATCAAGAGTGCTTCTGTTAATTGGATTAGGCACTTCTCCTCTTTTGTGAATACTGAGCAGAAATATTCATTCAGTATTCCTGCTTTTCACTGTCCCCTCTGCCCACCCACCGTTCATTCTATTCAGCCTCACTATCCCTCCCTTTGTCTTTCTACGCTCGCTGATGTACCTATAAAAGGTTTTATCCCCCTTCTTAACTGAGTTGGCTATCTTTTCCTCAGTTTGGGCCTTTGCTATTCTGACTTCCTTCCCTGCTTCTTTCTGCCTTAACTGGTACAGCTCTCTGTCCTGCTCCTTCTGTGTTTCCTTATACTTCCGGAATGCTATCTTTTCTTCCTGACTTTCACAGCCACTCTCTTGAGAACCATAGTGGCTTTTCTTTCGTTTTGATTTGTTTATTTGCTTCACAAAGGCTTGTTGCCTCTGTGATGGCAGTTTTGATAATTCCCCATTGTTGCTCCACACCTCCTTCTAGCCTGTTTGCTAGTGCTTTTCTGAGGCACTCTCCTATCTTGCCAAAGTCAGCCCCTCCTAAAGTCCAGTACCCTCACTTTTGTATGGCTTGACTCTGTAGCTGAGTTTAATGTGAACCACACTGTTTGATGGTCACTTGTCCCCAGATGGCAACCCACTTCTAGATCTGAGATCCTCTCACTACCCCTTGAGTATGAGGTCTAAGATTGCTCCTCATGAGTGGGTTCCAAACTAGTTGTCTAATGCCTGCCACCTGTAGGGTGTCAAGAATGGCCCTGCTCTTGGATGTGGCTGCAGCAAATGTGCTCCAGTTAACATCTGGCATATTCAGGTCTCCCATCAACAGTATCTCCCTTTCTCTGCCATTCTAAGAATGCCTTCCATCATATCCTTGTCCATTCCTTCCCCCTGACATGGGGGTCTGTACACAAACCCTGTGCAGATTGTGGTGCCCTTTCCAGTCTCCAAGGTGACCCACAGTGCCTCCTCTCCTCCCTGTTTACTCTTTTGTTCAGTTGCTTTTATCCCTTCCTTTACATAGAGAGCTACTCCTCCCCCTCTTCTCCCCTGCCTGTCTCTCCTGTAAGTTATGTACCCTGGTATGTTAACATCCCAGTCATGGTTCTCTGTGTACCATGTTTCTGTGACTGCTACGATATCCAGGCATCCCTCTTCCATTAAGGCCACCAGCTCAGGGAGCTTGTTGCCCAGACTATGGGCATTGGTACTCATTACCCTCCATTTCCTGATGGCCTTACCCCCTTTTGCCCCATCCGTGTTCTTCTTGCCTTTGTCACTTTCTCCATTTACCCCTACCCTTCTCCCTATCGACACCTCCATGTTGGTGTTTGCCACACTTACTACCATGATTGTTTGGGGGGGCTAGGATTTTCCTGCTCCTTTCCAGTGCCTCCCCCCTTGGCTAGTTTAAAAGCTTGCCAATGAAGCATTTAAACCTATCACCTAGATCCTGCTTCCCTCCCGGACAGATGCAGCCCATCATGCCAGTATAGGCTTGCATCACCCAGGTGGACCCCAGTCCTCAATGAAGCCAAATCCTGAGCTCCACACCAGTTTTCAACCACTGATTGAATGCCATGGTACGGAATACCCTAGCCTCCTATGCCATAGATGGGTAGCACCTCCGAGAAGGTTACCTGCATACTCACGACTAAGGCCCCTCCCCAATTCCACAAACTCTTCCTGCACTTCTAATCCCTTTCTTAGCCAGGTCATTTGTCCCTAGGTGGACAATGAAATCCAGATCCTCCCTGTGCAGCTGTCTGCAATCCTGAGGATTCGCCTCCCTGTCCCTCCAAGCCATGGCACCAGGCAGCCTTACCTTCCGCCTCCCTTCCTTTCCCAGTTCTACCTTCCTAACAATGGAGTCCCCACCAGGAGTTGTTTCCTTCCTGCAGGGTCCCCTGCCACCCTCCTGTGGGTCTCCTTTGGGAGGTTCCCAGCATCCTCCTTGGTCTCCACTGTAGGTGCCTCCATAGAGGAACCACACTTTGCCAGAATGGCATAGGAATTGTGGAGGTACAACTTGATGGATGTGCTCTGTTCCACCACCCTCACCCTCCCTGAGCCCACTGTGGTCCAACCGCTCCTCTTTTGGCAACCTCTGAGGCAACGGCAGTGGTACTGGTGGTCCCTGGATGGAAGAGGAGGTCCCACAATCCTGGCCAACCTCAGCCTGGAGATGAGCAACCTCCTCCCTCAGCCCAGAGAGGTGCCTGCAGATGGGACAACACCGCATCCTCCAGAACATCTCCCGAAGACTGCTGCTCCACAGCCACTGCACTGCACCACTCCAATCATGTCTTATTTCTGGCCCTCTAACTGTTTGCAATCCTTACTCTTTCCTCGTTTTTTTCTCTCTCCTTACTTTCTGCCTGTGTGCCCTTAAGCTCCTGATTGTCCTGTTCTGAGACAAGAATATCCTATATTTCTCAGTAGACCACTACTTGTTCAGAGGCAGACCTCCAGCAGCTAGAGGGGCTGGAGAGCTCTCTTGCCCTTCTAGGATGGTGGGTCCTTGGTGGTTCTGTGATCACTCACTTCCTGCCCCTAAACAGGAAGTTCCTGTTGTCAGTCAAATCCTGTGCCTATAAAAATAGAACTAGCTTTGGGTGGGGGGTGGAGGGAGGAAGGAGGGCAATATAGGCCCAGCAGAGAAGTTCAGTCACACAGCAGTTCTTTTTTCCTGGTGTCTTCTGCCAAGCTATTAGCAGAATCTTTCTAAGGCAGTCTTTAAATGTAGCTTCCTTCTAGCTGGTCTTACCCCTACTTACCAGATCTTTCTACAAGTAATTTAAACCTCACAGCAGTTAAGTCCTTTCAGTCACCTGAGATTTACACCTAGATAACTCTTCAGATACCCATTCAGTTCAGTTAACCCAAGCACACACTTTTTTTTTGTATGTTAGTTTTTTTACCCTAAATTAAAAGTCAAATACAAAAGTTCTTCTACTTTAGTCCCAGCAGAGAAGTTCAGTCACACAGCAGTCCTTTCTCCTGGTGTCTTCTGCCAAGCTATTAGCCTTTTAGTTTAGTGGGTAATAGTTCTCTTCCAGGTTCTTTGGCCCCCAATCTAGGCTTTAAAATTCAAGAAAAAATATAGGAAATATTAGGGGGCCCTTTGAAGTAAACACTCTTTGCTCAAGTTATTGTTCTTCAGCTGTCCCAGTGGCACTGAGGGTTGAGGCGCTCCATGATGGTGACCCGGGTTCAGGAGTGGATTCGGGTCCCCAGGGGTTGGCAGGGGTAGGAGAGGGAGGGAGTGTCTGAGTGACTGCTCTACCTCTCTGCGGGGGGGTTCCCAGCTGTCAGTGCACTTACAGACCCTAGTGGAGGCTGGGGGGGTGCACTGGCAATGTGCATTGGGGACTGAGTTGGAGCACAGCGCTGGGAGAGAGTGCATGCAGACGCGTGCACGCTCCTTCCCTTGGTGCCCTTGCATGCCCCACTCGCATAGGGTAGGAGGAAAAAGGGAAAAAATCTTGCAACCGGCCACGGTGGCTTGATGGCCATCCTGCAGGGTGCATGGCTCAGGGGGACATTGCTGAACACTGGATTCTGACCAGGCAGAGATTGAGGGGGTCTCTCTGCCACCCCTCTGCAGGGGGTAATCCACGAAGGTAACAGGCGAGGGTCCCCAAGGGAGCTGGGTGGCAACGGATGGTGGCTGGAGATTAGGATGTGCTGAGCACTTGGGCAGACTGGAGCCAGGGCAGAAAAAGGAGTAAGAAAAAAAAGTTATTGTTCTTCAATTTTTCTTTTTATTTCTCATCCCCTATGTTTTGCTTGACTTGGAGCTTGTTCACGGGGTTTATTCTTTGTTACACATCTGTAAATACATTTATTTTATGTCAATAATCAGCATTTTTTTTAAATGATATTGTTTTATATATGTTACAATTTTAATTCTTTGGTGTATACACATACCATTCAATAAAGATTATTGCTTGTGCACCCTTGTATCTATTCTTAATTTTTCACAGGGTTAATTTATTTGTACTTGTTTAGATCCTACATTGCATCCTAAAAAGACATACACAGTATGTTAATGAACACAGTGCTGCTAACAACTTGGAACAGGGTTTAACTACTGCCTGTAAGGCTTGTTCCCCATATTTCTTGGTTTGCAGCATACCTTATATATTACTTAAAGCTTCTTGTCTTTCTTGTAAAGAATAATTTTGCGCCTGTAATGACATTAACATAATTTTTTGTGATGCTTTGCTGTTGTTATATGGTTTAATTTTACAATGTGGCCACTTGTGGCTTCTATTTACTTATTTTGTTAACAGTATACCTTAAAGGAGACTGTGAGCATCTTAGAGTGGTATTAGTGTTCTTTGTAAACATAAATCATAGTATTCCCCTGTTGGTCTCATAGCCATCTAAACAAGTACAAATAAATTAACCCTGTGAAAAATTAGGAATGTATACAAGGGTGCACAAGCAATAATCTTTATTGAATGGTATGTGTATACCCCAAATAATTAAAACTGTAACATATATAAAACAATATCATTTAAAAAAATGCTGATTATTGACATAAAATAAATGTATTTACAGATGTGTAACAAAGAATAAACCCCGTGAACAAGCTCCAAGTCAAGCAAAACATAGGGGGATGAGAAATAAAAAGAAAGATTGAAGAACAATCGCTTGAGCGAAGAGTGTTTACTTCAAAGGGCCCCCCAACATTTCCTATATTTTTTCTTGTGCCTTAGAGTCATCAACCCTAACACTCACCCTATTCTCCTATACTGCACCCATCTCAGCTTATTTACCTATGGAATGGGGTGAGTGTTAGGACTGATGACTCCAAGGCACCCCCGTGATGCCTGTCAGTCTCTGCAGGGTAGGTGTGGTGTGTTATGGATGGAAACTCAAACACCACTTTTCCCTGCTTTTGTCAATTTAGTAACAACCCTAACTGATGCATTAATGAAGATTTTTTTTCTGCAATGTAAATATGTAGCATTAATGCATCAGTTAGAGTACCAGTGACAAGAGTTGGAAAATGTGGTGTTAGGGTTTCTTACCCTAACACCCTACCCCCATCCTGTGTGCAGCATCAGGCGTGGTGTGTGTGCATATGTGTGTGTGTGTGTGTGTGTGTGTGTGTTGGGGTTGTTGATCCTAATGCTAACCCCATTTCATGAGTAAATAAGCTGAGATGGGTACAGTATAGGAGAATGGGGTGAGCATTAGGGCTGAGAACCCAAGGCACTCCCCCATACACCTGTTGCTGCATGCAGGGTGGGGGTGGAGTGTTAGGGTTGGAAACCCTAATACCACATTTCCTAATGTTTGTCACTGGAACCCTAACTAATGCATTAACAACATTTTTTGCAATGAATTTCCTTACTTTTTGAGATAGTATAATTACAACCTTATTTGCTTATGAGAGCACAGGGCCCCTCCCATCCATCCATAATTTTGAGAGATTGTAATTGCATCTTTATTTCCCTGTGAGATTGCAGGGCCCTCCAGGCCCTGTACTCCTATCACTCCATAATGCTATGGATTGTTGCATGTGGGAACACTGTCATCCATCCATAAGGCCTGTGCTTCTATGACTCCATAATGGTATTTGTATTTGCATGTGGAAGTGCACAGTGCCATCCATACATAATTTTTTAGATATTGTAATCATACCCGTATTTCTCTGTGGGAGCACAGGGCCCTCTGGTCCCTGTGTTCCCATCCCATAGTGTCCAGCACCAAAGAAACACTGCACATTGCAATGTTATCCTGTAGAAAACATAGCAAAATTTGAAACCTGCATAACTCGACACCAAATTAATACATTTTCATGAAACCATCAAAAGACAGATCGGTAGGGCAAGTATTTGTACCCTGAAATTTTCAGAGCACAATTGCAAATCATTTTTTCACAGTGGAGTAACAAAGAAACAACTGTGTAAACCTCTCATTACAATGTTATAGAAACATAGAATTTGACGGCAGATAAGGACCGCTTGGCCCACTCATTCTGCCCATTTCCCTACCTAATGGATAAACTGTAGACCCTAGTTAACCAGCAGCCTACTTCTTTCTACCCCAACCCCCTAGAATTGCCTTATGGTTGTCCCATGCATGCTTGAATTCAACCACTGTTTTTGACTCCACAGCCTCCTCTGGAAGGCCATTCCATGCATCCACAACCCTCTCTGTGAAAAAATACTTCCTTACATTACCTCTGAGCCACCCCCCATCTTCAAATTGTGCCCCCTTGTTCTTGCACACCTCTTTTTTTGAAAGATGCTACCCTCTTGGACTTTGTTGATTCCCTTGAGGTACTTGAACGTTTCTATCATGTCCCCCCTCCCTCCTTTCCTTGAGGCTATACATATTAAGCTCCTTTAGTCTCTCTTCATATGTCTTCCAGTGCAGACCCTGCACCATTTTAGTTGCCATCCCCAAACAGCTTTCATCTTGTCTATGTTCTTGTGGAGATTAGGTCTCCAGAACTGCACACACTACTCCAGATGGGGTCTCCTATGGGAAACAAAGTTAAATTTAAACCTGCGGAACTCCAGAGCAAAGTAATATCTTTTCACCAAACCAGCAAAAGGCACGTCTGTGGGGCAAGCCTTTTGTACCCTGAACATTTCAGACCAAAATCACAAACCATTTGGTAACTGTGGAGTGACAAAGAAACAGCTGTCTTAAAATTCCTTTTTTGCAAATTGCAAAAAAGAATCCTTTTCCACTGTTCCTTTTTCACAATTTGTTTTAGCAGTATGCGCAGCTCGGAATCAACAAATATGACTGAAACTAAACTTGGCACATCAGAGATGTATCACACATGACTGAGCATGCAAAATGCCATGCAAATCTGTTAAACAGTTGCAAAATTGTTAAAGTGCAAAGTTTGAGGTTTAACATAGAAACCTCTGCTCAACCCTAACTATAGTGGCGCTACTTCACTACTATAATACTGTATGGGGCACAGTTGTGCCCCTATAGTTAGGATTGAGTAGCCTTTTTAATGTTAAATCTCAAATTTTGCACTTTGATAACTATTTAACTGATCAATGGATTTGCACACAGTTTGGTATGCCCTGTCCCATGGGGTAGATCTGTTGATATGGCAAGTTTTGTTCCACTTGGATGTGTGAATTTTGAGATCCAGATAGTACAAAAGCTTTAAAAGTCACCACTTTTTGCAGTTTTTTCTTCATTGTCTTGCATCCAGATGATGTGAAATTGTGTGTGATTTTTTGTGGTAGATACAGCTTGGGTAACAGAACTGCCATACGTTTGTTTAGTGAAAAAATATTACTGTGTTTCAAAGTTACTCAATTTTTAATTTCCCATAATTTTCTATAGGAAAATCACCTTCCAGGACAGAGGGAAAGTTCAAAAAAGGATTGATCTCATGAAAAAGGATTCTTACTCGTGAGATTCATTTCTTTTTTCATGAGGAAAATTTCCTTTTTTATGAGCTGCCATCTTGTTTTTTTCCCAGGAACTAAAAAGTATGGAAAATGCATAAAAATGCTGTCATTTTAAAAATCAAATGGAGACAAGCAGGGAGATCAAGAGCATTAAGTTGCTGTTTCCATTGTGTCTAATGGCAGCCCCTTCCCCCCCGTAGCAGGATCTCTTAGTAATCTCTCATACGTGCTTTGTGTAGTAATTCTCTGAGTGAACTGTGTTCATCATCTTCATGCTGCAGTACTGTATGTTATCTGTCCTGCCCAGGTTCACCTTGTAAATGACCAATGCTCAATTTTATATTATATATATATAGATATGATATTTCAACTCTGATCTGCTGTAACAGGTAACCTCATTGCGGCATGTTATTTTGCAACTGTCTGCCCAGGCACCTGGTTGCCTGCTGTTTCAACTTTGCATGAAAAAAAAAATAATTGTTTGAATGTCAAAAACTGGTGACTTGCACTAGCTGACACCATAATGTCTGTTGTGTGCAGAGTTTCCTGCAGCTGCATTGACTATAGGTACCTGAGGACATGGGAAGGGTTTGATGCTACAGCCACATCAGAAAGAAAACACAGCACAAATTATGTTGTTATATTTATGTTATTTGGGGGGGCAGCAAGGTAAGTGATACGGTGCCCCAGGTTCGCCCTCCTGACTATCAGTTGGTTAGGTAGAGGAGCAGTCCATCTCCCCCTACCCCCCTCTGCTCCCCTCTGACATTCCAGCATCCCTTCAAACATGTACCACTGTCATAATCCACTGGATGCTCTTAGCCCTGATTAGTTTAGTTAGGTTCTGGTGGGGTTTTTTTGCATATTAACTTGCTAGAAATACCTTTTCTGGGCACCCATAAACCAGGGTGCCAGCTTAGCTAGAGCAGCCCTTGATGCCCCCTCCCTCCGATTCTCTATAGGACAACACTGGGATTTGATTTAACAGCAGACAAGATCTTTTGGTGTTCCTTTGCCTGTTAGACTATTATTATGTAAATGAGGGTAGATTGTAACTTTCCTTTTATTTCTATTTATTTATTTCAGTAAAGACAGGCTCCATTAAGCAAGCTTATTTCATCTACTCTCTCCCCACCGTAACCAAATAGGTCCACTTCCCCACTATTCTTCTCATCTGTGACCCACTCTGCTTCTACCCCTGCTACTGCTATCCTCTCTGGCTGCTCAAACCCCACCCCACCTCACCTCACCCCAATCCCCTGCCATACCTCACCTCTCTTTACCTTGGCAACAGCCAAGTCCTTTATATTATATGTTTTACCAAGTTGTATTAATAAATCCTACGTATCTTTGTCTTTTTTTCTTCTCCATTATATTGTGATTCACTGGTTGTACTATGAAATTCATTAACCTGTTTTGTTCTCTGTTATCTATTTGCATTCATGCACTTCACACTGGACATTTGTGAAAATGGGCATTTTTGCTCACATACCTTTCCAGTATATAAATAAAAGACTGATAGTTTGATCTGCATTCCACGGTCAGCTGAACTCAACACTTCTTTACAAAGGTTGGGAGCTATATGTATAAAAAACGTTATCTGGCTCTTACTGACCGTGACAGGGAAATCAACAAGTTTGTTTAGAAAATAATGGTCCATGAAAGACAGAGAAAGCAATATTAATTCCCCTCTCTCAAACTTTTTTTGGTAAATCTTAAGACCTTCCAAAATATTTCATTGCTGTTGCCACAGACTGGCCACTAAGTAAAGCAATGTTAAGGAACGGATAGTTAAATACTGTTGCTACAGGTAACACAAGAAAGTACAGCATAGTACATAAAAAACTAAAGTTGAAGTTGTTAAAATATATTTTTCTCCACAGCACAAGGCATAAAAGCAAGGGCAGTTCATTTATCTTATCTGACAATCAGGGACCCACTCCCTGCCTCTCTAGAGCAAACATCTACAAAAATGTGGACCTTAACCTCAGTGAAGGGAGTTGGAGCCTGAAAACAACCATTGGCAAGTTTATAAGGACAATCCCACACCTTAAAAAAATCAGATCTGTGTTCAAAAAACTACTAAAATGTTTAATTGAGCACTGAACAACTTTAAAAAAAATGCAGAAATGTAATGTCCACTCATCCTCCTCCTGTAACCAAGAAAAATGTAAAGAACCTAAGTGCGTAAGCACTGAGGCAAGGGTTACCCCATAGGACATTGGCCATGAAGCCAAGTTTCAAAGAAATACAAAATCACACATACCCTCATAATGCAAAGCATCATGGGCTGTATATACAAATCACCACAAAATGTTATGCTCGTTCAACTTTTAGCAAGAATGCATGGTGCTGAAAGACCTCTCACACAGTCTGCAAAGGGTGCCAACAGAAGACACAGACATGCATTTTGTCCTACCAGGACTCATCAGTGTGCCCTGTCTGTATGACACCCCAGTGAAGTTGAACCAGCATAACATTTTGTGGTGATTTGCATATACAGCCCATGATGCTTTGCATTATGGGGGTATGTATGATTTTGTATTTCTTTGAAACTTAGTTTCCCGGCTAATGCCCTTTGGGGTAACCCTTGCCTCAGTGCTTACGCACTTAGGTTCTTTGACTTTTAGCTTGTTTTTGTTTTTATTGGGCTCACCACAACCCAAACCTGATAGACCAACTTAGGGTAGCTGGTTCATTCCACTGGAGTGTCATACAGATGAGGCACACTGATGAGTCCTCGTAAGATGAAACACGAGTCTGTCTCTTCTGTTGGCATCCTTTGCAGACCGTGTGAGAGGCCTTTCAGCACCATGCATTCTTGCTTAAAGTTGAAACAGCATAACGTTTTGAGGTGATTTGCATATACAGCCTATGATGCTTTATATTATGGGGGTATGTAAGATTTTGTATTTCAAGAAAAATGTGTTTTTAACCTGTATATATGCACTCAGTTATTCAATATTTATCTTTCTCCGAGGTGGGAAAAATATTTTCACCACCAAAGCTGCTTTGTTTTTGTCATCTGTTTTCTATATTTTATTGTTTTGATTGTCCAATAGTTCATTTCCATAACCCCCCCCCCACACACACACTCACACAGCTGGAAATTAACCATCTGCTCTGTAGTCAGTTCCATCACACTTTACAAGCCTTGATTCTACTAAGTACTGTTGCTGTATCCTACTGTGTAGGAGATAGTCGTGTCTGTAACAAATGACTCTCTCTGTCTTAGGTGATTAAACCTACTTTACTAACTCAGTCTTTACTTGGTTGTTCTGATTACAGTCTACATAAACCAATTCATCAGAATGTGCTAAATGTATGTACTTTGGTATTGACTTTGGAAGCATGCTACAAAAGCAAATAAAAAAAAAACAAAGCAAATAACTAAGACACTAAGTTTAAAAACAAACTTTCAAATTACTCTGATTTCAGGCAAAGTAAAGGAATATTTTCATCCTTATTCATGTTTCAGTAGCAATCTTTGATATATCATAAAACAGTTTACATGCTCGCTACTGATTTGTAAATGATTTCCACGCACACAACTAACTCATGTGGATAACTCATGAGCACGCAGTGTGCACTACAAAAGATGTCAGACTACTGACACTGTTCAAAAACATGTAAACAAATGCCAGTAAGAGACGGGACAGATAGTGGACCACTCTGGTTTCATAAAAAAATGTAGAAAAAACATAAATGAGTTTAAGATAGGACATGATTATCTATAGACAACTAAATTGGATGAAGTTATCAATCAAATAAACTTGTCCCTATTTATGACTATACACATTATTCTCAATGCAGACAGTATCCCTTTAAATGCTGAATTTTACTTCAGTGAGTGAGCATTCTGAAGGTCGGCTGTGCCCTTTTGTCTTCAAACACTCACATTTACAGTCGTGGCCAAAAATATTGGCGCCCTTGCAGTTTTTTCTAATAATGCACCATTCCTTCCAGAAAATCGTTGAAATTAAAAAATATTTTGGTATCCACATATGTATTTCTTTGGTTTGCAGTGGAATAAGACACAAAAAGCAGAAAAATTTAGTAAGTCTTAGCTTATTCCACACAGAAATCCTTAAATGGCCCAGACAAAATTATTGGCACCTTTTAGAAGTAGTTAGAATTAATAAGATTTCAAGCAGGTGATTCTTCTTCACTTTGGAATTGAACTCACCTGTGGTGAGTTGCAGGTGCCTGCAATATAAAAATCACTCATTCAACCAGTTTGAATAGAGAAAAGGACTCATTCTCCTGTTTTGTGTCACTGTGTGTACGGCAATGAGCATGGAGAAAAGAAAGACAGCCAGAGAATTGACAGAGGAGGTCAGACAGAAGATTGTAGCCAAGCATGGACAATCTCAAGGCTACAAATCAATCCCCAGAGACCTTGATGTTCCTGTTTCCACCGTACGTAATGTTATCAGGATGTTTAAGGCCCATGGCACTGTAGCCAACCTCCCTGGACATGGCCGCAAGAGAAAACTTGATGAAGATTGCAGCACAGGATTGTTTGAATGGTGGAGAAAACACCTCGATCAACTGCCAAACAGATTCAAGCTGACCTTCAGACACAAGGTATGGCAGTTTCAACTTGCACCATCCGTCGCCAACTCAATGAAAGGGGGTTATATGGTAGGAGGCCCAGGAGGACCCCACTGCTGAGAGAGAGAGAGAGAGAGAGAGACATAAGAAAGCCTGACTGGGGTTTGCCAAAACACACCTGAACAAGCCAAAATCCTCCTGGGAGAATGTCCTATGGACAAATGAGACCAAATTAGAGCTTTTTGGTAAAGCACATCATCTCTGTGTTTACAGAAAACAAAATGAAGCCTTCAAAGAAAAGAACACCTTCCCTACAGTCAAACATGGAGGAGGTTCAGTGATGTTTTGGGGTTACTGTGCGTTTTCTGGCACTGGGTGCCTTGAACGTGTGCATGGCATCATGAAATCTGAGATTACCAGGCCATTTTGGAGTCAATGTTGAACCCAGTGTCAGAAAGCTGGTCTCCGCAAGGTCATGAGTCTTCCAGCAGGACAATGACCCCAAACACACTTCAAAAGCACCCAGGAATGGTTCAAGACAAGACGCTGGACTGTTCTGAAGTGGCTAGCAATGAGTCCAGATCTAAATCCCATTGAAAACCTGTGGAGAGATCTGAAAACAGCAATTGGGAGAAGGCACCCTTCAAATCTGGGAGAACTGGAGCAATTTGCACAAGAAGAGTGGGCCAAACTGCCAGTAGAGAGGCGCAGGAAGCTCATCCATGGCTATAGGAAGCAGTTGATTGCAGTTATTTTGACCAAAGGCTGTGCTACCTAATATTACGTCTAGGGTGTCAATAATTTTGTCAATGCCATTTCTTTTCATTTTCTGATTTAAATGGATATATTAAATTCTGAATAAAAAACAAAGGTTCTGTAATATTAACAGAGAAATAAAGAATTGTAGAGACCAAATACTGTACTGTTGTTAATTTCAACTTATGTTTAGAGGAAATTGTGAGTTATTTGAAAAAGTGCAAGGGCACCAATATTTTTGGCCACGACTGTATGAAAAACAAATCAAAATGCAACGTTGGACCCTTATAAATCCTGCATGGCTTCCAGTCAGATGTAGTCCTAGTGAAAACACAGCAATTAAAATAGGGTTTTGCATAATTGTGGTCTAAATAGAAATGTGATTGAAGAGTCCTGATGGTAAATCCCCCCACCCCACACCCCCCATGTATATCAGTGCAAAATCGATTTGAATGGTGAAACAACTACTAAACATGAATGGCACTAGACAGCAGAAAACATTCCGGCATACCAATATTCACTTGTACCATTCTGGAGTGCTGTGTACCTTCATAAGTAATGGGATCAATTGAGAAAACGTGCATTACATATGGGTTGTTTTAGTAAAAACATTGATGTTGATTAGGAAGTCTGCTAAAGGCAATAACTGATCAACTGTTTGTTTTTTTTCTTGAACATGTATTAAAAAAATAATACTGGGCTGCACCTACTTTTTCAGCAGTAATGTAATATGGCTATTTTTACATTATTAGTTGGGGATTTTAAATTAATTCAGCTTATTCCAAGACAGTTTTAATTACTGGTTGTAGAATTTGTGTGGCTCTACAGTAATGACATCAACCGCCAGCAGAAACCTCCTTCGCTAAGGTCACCACTTTAATGTACCATTGTATTCATGATTCCTGTACCAGGGTGCTGCAGGCAAGTTTCTAATGACCAACAGTAAGGCAGACCCTGATGTAATCAGACATATAACTGTGATGACAGTGGACCTGGTAAGGAAGCTGGGACTCTCTTCAAAATCTTCAGTCTTGTCTTGGAAATTGAAGAAAGGCTGAATGAGCAGGAGTTAAGATGCCACACCAGGAGAGAAGACTAAGTGTTTTCCTCCATTTGTGATAGTCATACTTGGTGGAGGGGGTGGAGATAAAAAGACATTAGAAACTAAAAATAAAGGTATAAACCCCTCAGCCATTCCACGTGGACAGAGCTAGTCCTATGGGCACCTCACCCCCTGGTTATCTATGCCCTCCACCCCATCTCTTTTGTCCTCCCATACAGCATGTAATATTTGTAATACATAGAGAATAATAGATGGGGTGTGGTACATAATAAGGTGTTTTTTTACACACCCGAGGTCTGTAATACCACATAAGCCACGAAAGTGCTAAGTACAAGTGGCTCGTGATGGTACTACACATTGAGGGTGTGTAATAAAACAAATAATGTAATACCCCATTATTTTTGTGTATAATTGCCAGTCAGTTTAGCGCTGTGTGTTAAAAAATAGGTTGTTTTCCTTTTCCGTGGAGTTTTATTTCTGCAAGTGTGGTGAAATAAGCAGAAAACATCAAACAATAAGATGAAGGATGAAATTAACAACATTTAATATTATTTAAGTTATTGGTACCTGAACTGGTACAATTTTTAGACATTCACCTTTTTTTAACTTATAGTATACTTTATTGTTTTATGCAAAACAACAAAATGTAGTTATCCTCATGCCAGACAATTGGTATATAACATTCCCCAGGTACATCCGATGTACATTAGAATGATAAAACTCTAAGTAATCTTTCTTTTGAATACAGAGGTATTTTTAACAAACATACATCCTGGCATACTGCAAAAAGGATAGCTGCACCCCACAAGATGAGGACAGTCTGAAAAACATTTAATCCAACATCTACGTACTTCTTTACTCAACTAAACAGTTGATATGATCCCATAACCATACAGGCAGAAGGTAAGTGCTTTAACTCCAGCACACACATCGTATATATAAAAACAAAATTCATAAATTAGATAAAAGAACTAACCATCCCCCCCAAAAAAAGAGTGAGAGGACAATTGTAAACAACCATAGCTGAGAATAATTATGTCTCAAAAACGCTTGCACCCAGTGCCCAAAACAACACCGTTCAACTGATCATATACTTTTTGAACAATTGAATGTTTAGCAATGTTTACAGACTAAAGCAATATTAAAGAGATACATAATCCCGAATTACAGAGCAAAAACTCTAAAAAAAGAAAAAAAATGTCTGCTAACTATGTCTCAGTGTAATGTTAATGTGGAGCCATCACACCTCATGGCAAGTGTCATCTTAACTATCCCTGAGAAGCCTTAAAGAAAATTTGCAAGTCTTTTACTTAATAATAAAATAAGAGTTCCATTCATTCCACAAGTAAAAATAAACCCCCCAAAAAATAACTGCAAGTAGAGCTCGGTCATTGTGTAGTGCCCCAAAGTCTGGCTGACCAGCAGACCAGGGAAAACCTCCAGTAGGGAAAGGGTTAACACCCCCTCACCTACCCCATACACAGCCAGCTGGCTTGCTGACCAAACTAGCTGGCTGACCACTTCCTGTCCCTATCCCCCCTCTCCTCCTCCCCCCCAACTTTTCCCAGGCTGGATCCTTTGTTCTGGCCCGGTCAGGGCTCTGGCCAGTGCCTAATAGGGCTATAAATCAGCCTGAGAGGCTGATCCAAGCCCCTGGGAACCAATCAACTGGCCAAAAGCCAAGTCCACCCCCAGGCTAGAAAAGGGTCTCCCCTGCTAGCTGGAGGGCAGTTCTGGACTGGGTGGCTGACAGAGGGGAGAGCACAGGAGTATGGATGCCTGGAGGCTTACCTGAAGTTCGGGTCCATAGCTCCTTGGTGGCTGCCCCCCCCCCAAATCCAGGGTCCACAGGGTCTTCAGCAGTAGCAGCAGCAGCAGTCAGCTCCTAGTCTCACTCTGCAGCAGGTTCAGGGGCCCTCCTGACAGCCAGCAACAGCTGGGTATGTCTTCGGGGTGGAATCTTCTCCCCTTTCTGTTTTTATTCCCAGATCATACTGTAGGCTGGAGTGCCTGTTAAGAGTGATTGAGACCTCTTTGTCCCTGCTTCTTTGTTAGTTGGGTCAAGTCCGCTTTATCCTTCCATCTTTCCTGTTCATCTTTTTGCTTGCTGGGCCCTTGTTCCTCCTTCTGGTGGGCGCTGTGGCCTCTTATTGCCTGGATAGCAGTTAACACCAGCTGCATGCCGGCAGGTGGTTTCACAGGATTGCTGAATCCTTTTCTTGTAGTCATGGCCACGTGTTAATATTTTATTTTGGTACCCCACCTCTGGGTATGGGCCCATTTGTCCATTTCCCCAAGTTGGTGTCAGCGAGTTGGGAGGAGGGACTCTTTTTGCTCATGATTTCTTGGCATAGCCTCCCTGCTGTCCCTCCGCTTGGCTGGCCATCTGGCCCAGCAGAGCTAGTTTCCACCACCCTAATTGAGGCAGAGCCCTCTGGTAATGATCATTGGTGGGGTAGTGGGATCCCCTTCATTCCTGGAACAAACCCGCCCTCCTGTGCTGCCTGGCCACTGCAGCAGCCCTTGTGGTGAACAGCTGACTCACATGGCAGAAGGAGGAGAGGGAGCAGCTTGGATCCCGGACTGCTGGGTGCAACTGCAAAATGTGTCTGGTTGGAAATGGCAGCCCCTGCTCTAGAGTTTTACCCCAGCTGGGAAGAGGTGAGTGGAGGCGTCGGATGGAAGCACAGCTCCCTGATTCCCACCACCAGCGATTCTCCGAATGGCAGAGGACCCAGGCCAAGCAGTGAGTAGGCTGGAAGACCAAAGCATTATTTCTTCAACCCAGAGGCACTGTATAGGGGCCAGGAAAGGGGGTACTAGTGGGCCAAGTGCCTGAACCAGTCAGCAAAGGGCCCACAATTGAGGCACATGGGCACTGCATGGCATGAGCCCAAAGGGGTGTAGTTTGGGCACTAAATAGGTGCCTTAGCAGCAGAGGAGGAAGTAGAGTGGGTTGGGGGGGTTGGGACCACAGCAGTGCACTTGTGCTGAGAGTGTAGAGGTGGGCCAGAAGCCAAACGATTAATGTTTATGAGGGGTGGAGCTAACTTGGGCACACTGTACATCCCAGTCACCACCCTCTTCATACATATGCAAGAGGTGGGAGCCGGGCCTAGACAAATCCCTCTCACCAGGTTTGCCAAGCAAAGAAGAGACCCTCAGGTATTTCCAGGGCCGGTGCTCCAGTTTTAGAGAAGGTCACCACAGGGGCCATTGCCCTTTCCCTGGGAGCTCCGAATACCCCCCTCGACAGCCACCCCATTCCTTTGGACTGCTTGCAGGGAGCTGATGCTCCTCTGGACAGAGGGACAGACAGACCTATACTGCACTGCACTGCCTGCCATCCAGACCCTGGCCCTGAGGGAACCCAGTACCTTGTGAAATTTTTTTTTATTATTGTGTAATTGCTACTCTCTGTTCTCTTCCCGGGTTGCACCCTGGGATGCTATTGACCCCAACTGACCAAACTGTTTACATTGGGACCTAAATTAAAGGACAGCAGGGCCTGAACTGCCTACCCTGCACCCTCTGAAGACAGTTACTTGCACCAGGGCTGAACTTGCTTGCCTTGCACCTCGACCAGTTGGTTCCTGGACTGTTCTGCATTGGGGCTTAAACTGCCCGCCCCACCACCAACTGCTTTTTGCTACCTCAGTTCCTGTTCCTTCCATAGCCTGAGCTGTTGCCATGTGGAAGTGGACAGATGGCCCAACAGTGATCCAGCCTCCAAACTAATTGCCCTACAAGAGACTGCAACTGCCTGCATCCCTGAGTCCAGGGGGCTGCCTTCTTTTCACCTGGCCAAGATTCCAGTGCCTTCTGCCCATCCTGCCAATAACCTCCGAGGACAATGAAGCCTGCCATAGCCAGTATAGCAATAGTTAGTCCCCCCCCCCAGTATAGTCAGCCTAGGAGCCACCCTGGCTGACAATAGCGAGGTTCCCTCCACAGTACTCTACTAGAATTGCCTAGTTTTTATTTTACTTCTTCAAGGTGGCCATAGCTCCCTTCTTCGGCTGGGTGGCAGCGCAGCTGCAGCTTTCCAGAGGACCCTCCATTGCAGGGGAAGGACATCACCTTGACCATCCTCCATCCTCCCATCATTGTCATCTTCAGCCCCCGGACCAGCTTTCATCCATCTTCCACACCTCCTTCATCTTCTTCATCCTGTCATCCTCAGTCTTCCTGCCAGCCAACTAGACTGAACGGTCACTAAGGTACTGTACCAACTATTCAAGCTAGCTAGCCACCACCTGCTCCATGCCACAGAGACTGCTCCTCCTACTGGACTGTCCTACTGTAGACTGGTGTATTTCTAGTTACCCATGGCTAATATGGTTAGGTATTGGTAAAGTTAGTACGTTTGACGTCTGCAGACATAGGGCACTAGGTGACCCTTTTAGAGGTACCTTATGTATTGATATTATATATATGACTGTTTACGTTTACCTTCACTGCACCTAGACCTGTATAATTGCCTTCTATCACTAAGTATTGTGTTGTGCATGACAATCACTGTGAGTGCTTTGTACTCTGCAACCATATAACCAGTTATTTTCCAGCGTAACCAGTGGCTGTCCCAATAAAAGCTTGCTGTTTGCACCTGGAACTATTATGCCTGCCTCTCCTTGAAAAGAAGAGACAAACCACCCTCCTAAGTCTGGTCACCACTATTACTTAGCTCCAGGATCAGATTTTTTATTGTCAGAACCCACAAAACTGTCCTTGTACCTCAGGTATCTTCTGCGGACTCCTCCTCAGGAACTAAGCTGCTAAAATTCTGTGGACAATTCTTCCACCCTTTTTCCTTCTTCTACCACATCTGTTTACTGGAACATTTGCCCTTCATAGTAGAGCCTAAGTCCAGAAGGCATGAAAAGGAAATGCACCATGCCAATACTTCAGAACTTCACCCTCACCACATTAAATTTCTTGTGGTGAATGTGTGTGGCGAAAGAAATATCTGCGTAAAGATGCTGTACATTACCTAGAAAACTAAAATTATGAGCCTCTCTGACCACTTTTAATAACCTTTCCATGACTGCAGAGCATGTCATAGCAAGGATCATTCATGGCATATCCTGTTGTACCTCACCGGTACAGGTGAAAATACAGTAGACCCTCTGAAACGCTGGGGCCAAATCCTCTGTGGCCAATGAAAGAGCCCCTGGAAACCAGTCCTATAGGAACCTGTGGAGATCTGATCCTTCTGACAACTCCACCAGGAAAACAGTGGAGGTCTGTTTCACATTTTCAGGCACCTCCAGCCTGTAATCCAGCTGTGTGTTTTTATTGAACAAGCTTGCTCATGGTTGTCAGAGCTTGAATCACTTGAGAGTCCGCTGTCTCAGCAGTGGGATTTTATCACCTCTATTTTGGCAACTTCCTCCCCAAGACATTGCAAAATAGTTTCAACAGATGCCACACAAACTAATTTAATTAGCAGAATAACAAATTATTTAGATGCTGTTCTTAAGCAGATGAATGAAAATGTATTCTGTTTGGATGCAGTAAGGCAGAACAGTCTGTATTTAATTACAAATACCAAGCTGATGCTACAAGACAGCTGATGAATATATTTTAATGCACAAAGAAATAAAGAATGTGACTTGTCCAACTCCATTACTGCTATTTGGTTCCCCTGCTGGTTGTTTGCTGTTGTATCTGAATAAAACCTTTCCAAGACAGTAAACTGGAAGGTGTGAGTGACATACTGCATTGATCAGGCTAAATGGAAAACAGTGCCTGTTTGTGCACAATCTGTTTTCCTCATCCAGACATATTTGTCATTTAGCAGGAAATGCATGTGCATGTGATTTTAATATAGAGGAGGATTGTGTGGTGGGTCCTTAAAATAAACTCTTCAAAAACAGACATGAGTAGGCAAGCCCCACCACCGAGGCTACAGAAGTTGGTTCATGCTGATGGAGAGAGGAGCCTGCAATAAGACCAGGCAAGCAGCACCATCAGGGCTGCAGGAGTGAGTTCAGACTGATGAGGAGAGGATCCTGCAATCTGAGCAGGCAAGCCACACCACCAGGGCTACAGGAGCGGATTCACACTGACGGGGAGAGGGGCTTGCAGTCTGCGCAAGTACAGCAGCCATTGCAGCCCACCACTGCTAATAAGGTGGTTGCCCTGCCCATTCCCCACCCTTCTGCCTTGGGTGGGCATTTCTTTAATAACCTGCAGAGTCACGTGTCCTCAGACTCATGCGACCTATCTCCCTAATATTCCCGTAGCACTTCATTTTACTCAACCACCGGGGGTCGCTACCATTTCTCCTTTAAGGCTGTAATAGAAATTACCACTTTAGAGTACTATGACCATTTGTCACAAGTTAATAATTCTCTATTCCATTTGATAAATTTTGTGGCTTTTGTTTTTTGTTTGTCTTCTTTCTTTTTTCTCTCCCATTCTAGTAGCTGGTTGTGGCTTCCCCAGTGTCACTTAGGGTGGGATTTAATCCCTTGACAGTGAGCCTTTCTCCACACCTAACTTGTGTTTCAACCAGTTAGACAATGCTACTGGTTATTATTGTCAGTCATCAGATAATATTAGTATCTCTGCCCCCCACCCAATGCTCTTGGAACACACCCTTAACTTGTTAGAAGAAATTTATTAACATTCCCTCTCCTGTGTGTTTTGGTATATTGTATTGAACCACCACTAGATATTTAATAGAAACTGTTTTTATTAGTCAGAATTTCCAGGATGTTGTACCTAAACGAGTATTTGTTTTAATTGTTACCTTAGACAGTGCTAAGAGGCAGAAATAGTGACGGAGTATTATTTAAAGGGAAATGTCCATGTCCCATCGGCCCCCCCCAATCTGAAACGGGGCCCGATTAGCAGTTGCATAAGTAGTAATAAAGTTATAACTTACTGGTTGTTATTTTATTGGAAATAGTATCTGATTTATTCTGCACCCTCCCTGCCAGCATTTTAGGAGCAAGAGCCCTCCACAGCATGCCCACAAGCACCTGTGGCTGTCTCTGTGATGACATGTCCTGCAGGGAGCAGCCGTGGCACCTCCATATGCTTAATATAGTGCTGTACTTTCAAGCAACTCCGGTTTGAATCCCATGTACCCCCATGAAATACTGATACTGGGTACAGACTGCCAGGGTGCCTGTTAGTCTCTACCTGGTATCGGTATAGCACAGACACATGTAGGCTCCGAACTGGAGCTATCTGAAGCTTCCACAATACATATTATATGTATTACTATTAGTTCATTTATTAATGGTGCAGATGGAACACCGACCAGTAATCCGTATTTATCACCACAACGGGCATTCTCAGGTGGTCATGGCAGGTGTGTAAATCACACTGATTTATATGTTCAACAATTTACACAATTAGAAGTGAAAACACTTGTTAAAGGGAGCAGTGCTGTAAATTTATAACTGGTGTAGCTCATACCATTAATTGCACTAATAAGAAAAATATTGGTAAAAAAAGTGAATTGTCTTCCTCGGAAAAAGTATTGCTGCTCAAATTATAAAATGTTCCAAAAAAATTGAACGATCTAAAATCACATTTGCAGCAAGCAGCAATATATGGGATAATGTTGTATAGTGAAATACCGTATATTTCCTTTAAGTGGCTAAAAATTTTTTCGAAAGGTCTTCAGTTACAAGTTCAGTTTGACCACCAGAAACACTATACAGTATTAATTTGTTTTTATAGTGGCGGTTAGGTGACTTATGTCAGCAAGCTTGTAAACATGCATGACATGGTTCAAATGGAATAATCTAAGACACGATTCAAATGACAAAATTGGGGAAACTTAAAGAAAATATACCAAATAAGTGAAATAGAACACAATACACATTGCACAGAACCTGAACAGTCAATTGCCACATTTAAATAAAAATAAATAAATGTGGTGTTCTGGGAATAGTGCGGGGGGGAGGAGATAAGGATTCAACATCCAAAAAACAAGGCAATTGGGACAAATAAGGGTATTCAACTATAAGCAATACCATTGCTAAAATGTTAAATTCAAGAAACTATTTATAGTGCTCTTGGTAAATAAACCCAGAAAACCATGGAAAACACAAAGAAAATTTTGAGGCATAGTAGAGGAAAAAAATCACAGAGTTCTGTTAGGTATGTAAAGGAAAGTCTAATTCATTTGGTTTAAGTTGTTGCATGACTAGGATGTCCTACAGTATATGTTCTGCTGATGCTATCTGATATACAGTCTCAATCAAGGATAGAAATTACATTTTTTAGTACTTGTACTTGAAGAGTTTTAGCACTCCTGACGTGGAGCAGGCTTCAGCAAAGCATATAGCATGTCCCATTCATGCAATAAATTAATTAAATGATGCAATATTTAACTTAGAAATTGTGAGCAGAGGTGAATACGATCAAACCCATTCCCATTGCTGGCTCTGCTGAACTGCAAAAGTATTGTGTTAAATGAGGTTCACACCGCAACTCATTTGTGCTCTTTTAACTGCCGATTTTAAAAGTAGAGCAATGTGTCGAAAAAGTGACAATAGGGAGGAGCAGTGGCATTGATAGGCCACTGTCTTCTGTGAGAGTTTGTTTATCTCTTCTGTTGTACAAAGTTTGCCAGCAGTACCACAATAGTAGTACCAAAGTAGTACTGGGTCACCCCTGGGAGCAAAGCAGTGTTCCTACAGCCAGTTTCACCTAACCTGTTCCCCCCCCCCACAGCCCATCCTTGTACCCTCTCCTTCTATTCATTCTTGCTGGGTGATTCTCGGGAATACTGCTGCAAAAGCCAAAGTGTTTGAAACCCCAGAGAGCCCAATGAGTGTGGGTCAAACTGGCATCTAGCGAGTCAAAACACTTCAGAGGCAGAGTTGATTTTTTTTGCTTGTGTTATGAACATGTCCTAAACTTAAAACTCATTTACAAAGTGTACTGCTTATTTTCTGTTAAATTGGGCTGCTTTTAAACAAAAAACTTCATGTAAGCCTCTAGACTAAAAAGAAACCCCTGCAATTGTTACAACTTATTCTTAGCTCCCCCCCCACAAACATATACAACCATACATGCAGCCTTATTAGTAAACAAAATGCCCAGGGTGCGACGATTCTGACTACTCCACTACTGCACGGAATCCCCACACATCTTATAATGATTCTACTAAAAACACAATCCAGTCCATATGCCACTAGCAATGATTCTAACTTGTATAAACCCCAGTTTTATGCTTTTAATGCACAGGGCTAAATCCAAACCTTACAATTCTAACTAATGTGTACATCTCCCAGGTACATATTTTTTTTAATTGAATATACTTTATTAATTTTTGCAAATACAAATACACACAAGGAACCATACAAAACAACAGTATGAGACATCTACAACAAAACAACAAAAGCCCCAACCTTCCCCAACCCCAACCCCCCCCTGTCTGCGACCCAACCTAGAAAGACCGGGAATGACAAGATAGGCTTAAGTACCCCAGAGGGAGAGTAAGATATAAGGTGACTCCCATGTATCACAGAAGGACTGCTGTCTTTTCCACATAGCTGTGATGTGCTTTTCTAACTGGAGAGCCAAAAGAACCTCTTGGTGCCACTCCAGAAAGGTTGGAGGCGATTCCTCTTTCCAGTGTCACAGCATGAGCAATTTTGCAGTGGCAGCAATCAAAGTCAAATGGGCCTTCCTGATGCAGGGTAGGGTACCGGGGGGAAAGCACCAGCAAGCAACTCCCAGAAGAAAAAGATTATCCAGGTCCAATACCGGGTCCAAGGCTTGCTGAATGGAGCTCCAAAAGGACTGGGTCTTAGGGTACTCCCATAACAAGTGATAGAGAGAACTGGAAGCTTCATGGCATTTAGTGCATACCAGGGATGCAAATTTGCCCATTTTGTGCAGCTTTACTGGGGTAAAGTATAAATCATGCATTATGTTAAATTGCACAAGTCGAAGCTGGACTTTGTGATATATTTATATGAGCTGAGCCATGAGGCTTTCCAGAATTCACCATTGGCCAGCATGTGAAGCACTTGAACCCAGTAATAACAAATACTACAAGGAAGGTGAGGGTCCAGAGATTGGAGGTGTTTATCCAGCACAGACACTGCATGTGGCTGCTCTGCCATAGACAACAAGGGATCCACCACCTCCAGATGTAGCGTGCCCCTGGGTATGGGACCCAGAAAGGCAAGCACCACACCTTTAAGCTGGAGGAATTTAAAGAAATGCTGGCTTCTTAGTTGAAAATGGCCTGTAGAGGATTAACGGAGATTAACCCATCATCTTGGAGCAGGTCAGCCAAGGTACAGACATTTAGTTGGGGACAACAAGATGGTGGAATGGGACGGTGGTCTATCTGAAAGTGGGGATTATTAAATATAGGCTGAGTAGTTGCCCTAGTCCAAGACAGTGATAAATATGTTTGGAGTTGGTCCCATGCTGTGAGGTACCACTC
Organism: Neoceratodus forsteri; assembly: GCA_016271365.2. Lineage (NCBI taxonomy): Eukaryota > Metazoa > Chordata > Ceratodontiformes > Ceratodontidae > Neoceratodus > Neoceratodus forsteri. Next base: position 1,177,757,407 of record CM057450.1, on the reverse strand, counting down.
TACAGGGGGTAGAGCAAAAGGATCAAGGAAGCAGGGAGGGCCACAAACAGAGTAGACTGGTCAGGGAGCAACCTGCGCTTGTAGCCAAAGCCCTTTTGATGTCCAGCCAAAGCAGAGTATATATGAGGTGGTCAGATTGCGTGATCCTTGTGCCCCACCGGAGCAGTTTACTAGCATGCTGGGCCCCATAATACAAAAACATGGATGGTAGAGATAATCCCCCTCAACTTAGGAGCAGTCCATTTAATATATGCTCTAAGAAAAACCGAGTCCTTCCAAAGGAAGGAATTAAACAGCCTCTGGAGGCAGGTAAACCAGCTCTTAGGGAGGTAGAAGCCCAACATTCCCATTGGATGCAACAGTCGAGATAGGATATTCATTTTGAGAATGTTGACCCATCCCCATAAGGACAGGGGTAGGGTAGACCACCTGTCCGGATCAAGTTTAAGAACAGAGAGTGAGCTGGACAAATTTTCTTTAATCATAGTCGGGACAGAGAAGGAAATTTTTATTCCTAAGTATGTCAGTATTCGAGGCTCCCATGAGAGGCCCAGACCAAGGATATCCGCTTTGAATACCTACAGTTAAGGGGGAATACTTTAGTCTTGGAGAGATTTAGTTTATAAAAGGATACTCTGGGAAAGCTAGACATTTCCTGAAGTAAAATCGGAAGGGATGCCTGGGGATTCTCCAGATGAAGGACAAGGTCATCTGCATAAACAGGCTGTAATGCCTGCCCCTCACTGGGATACCCTGGAGAGTAACTAGGTTGTAAAGCCTCCATATCAGTGGTTCCTAATAAAGATTGAAGAGAAGGGAGACAGCAGACATCCCTGTTGGGTGCCACGCTGCAAGAGAAAGGGAGTTGATAAACAACTGCTGCACCAGACCCTGGTAGGGAGTGTCGAGTATAAAATTCAGATGCAGGTGATAAAATCTGCTGGGACACTGAAATGGCATAATGTTTCAAACAGAAGATTCCAAGCAACCCGGTCATAGGCCTTTTCCACATCCAGGGAGATCAAGGCCATGGGGGATTTTTTCTCCCCAGATGCAGAAAGCAGATGGAGAAGTTTTGTAAAGTGATCCCCTGAGAAATGGCGTGACATAAAACCGACTTGTTCTTGACCAATGGCAGACCCCATCGCTGAAGCCAATCTTGTAGCCAAAATTTTGGAGAGAATTTTAACATCTGAATTCAGTAGGGAAATCGGGCGATAATTTTCTGCAAGGAAGGATTCTTTACCAGGTTTTGGTATTACTGTAATTAAGGCTTCCAGGAAATGTGGGTCACTGACTCCACCTGTAAGCCAAGAATTAAAAATGTCTACCAACAGTGGGGCCACCTGAGGGATACAGGCTTTGTGGAAGTTATTGGTCAGACCATCAGGACCCAGTACTTTGTAAAGAGGTAGTTTTCCAATAACTCTCTCTCCACTTCGGCTAGCATAATTGGGGCCCTCAAATGTGCTACTGAAAGTGGGGCTAATGTTGGGTGAGTAACAGAGTCTAGGTAGGCTAAAATGGATTCTGCAGAAGGATCTGAAGCCGGGTCTATAGCATACAGGTTTTGGAAATAGAAGCCAAAAACTGCTGCCATCTCTCTAGGATCAGTTGTTACTGGGGTGTCAGGGCAAGGCCGAAGTCCTGGAATGAACTTGTCCATCTTAGCTTGGCGTAATTGGAGGATGAGGAGTTTTCATGCCTTTTCTCCAGCATCTAGGTATTTCAGTCTGGTACAGTGTAAGGCAAGCTCAGTTTTTTGCACCAGGATGTCTGTGTATTGGGCTTGCAGAGAGTGTAATCTGGCCCAATTGGCCTCTGGAGAGGAATGAGTCAGGGAATGTTCCAGCTGGTGAACATCATTTAGGAGCCCCTCTAGTTGTGCACTGCCCTTCCGGGCCCGGACATCGGAGAGACGAATGAACTCACCTCTCAAGGCACATTTAAGAACCACACATACAGTATCCATCCTATCCACAGAATCTTTATTAGATTCCAAGAAAGTAGTGACAAAAGTGTTGAACATGTGATAGAGAGTTGGGGGTCTGCAAAAATTGTGCGCTGAGGTGTCATAAGGTATCTCAGTGTATTCCAGGACCCAGTAAATTGATGAGGCTAATGGGGGAATGATTGAAAAGGACCCTAGGGTGAATGTCCACTGCCAGTATGCCTGGCAAGCAGAAAGAGTTTACCAGAAAGGAATCAATCCTAGAAAAGGTCTTATGGGGTGGGGAATAGAATGTGTATTGTCTAGATGTAGGTTAAGAACATGCCAAACATCCACTAACCCAGTCCCATTCAGTAGGTCACAAAGTGCCCTCTGAGCCAGGGACAGGTCAACCAAGTTGGTGTCTGAGCGGTCAAGGTCCAACTGAGGGACCAGTTTCCAATCCCTGTCTAAGAGAACAGGTAATGGGGGACCATAAACCAGGAGGGGAATAAACTGGGAGACAAACTGAACAGAATCAGCATTTGGGCCATAGACTGAGCCATGGACAACTGGATGAGTACCAACTATGCTCCGGACTAGACTATATCGCCCAGAAGGGTCCCATGACTCCTGTGTCAGTCAAAATGGGACTGACCTGGCTATTAGTATGATGACCCCCCCCTTAGAGGAAACATCAGACCCAAAAACTTGTCCCACCCAGTCCCGCCTGAAGAGAGAAACCTCTTCTCTGTGGAGACAGGTTTCCTGCAAATAAGTCACCCCTGCTCAGAGGTGTTTAAGGTGGTGAAGAATCATTGTGTATTTACACCTATCTTGTGCACCTTTAACATTCCAACTAAGAAAAGCACATGGTCCACTCATAGCATCCCACTGGATGAAGAATCTGCACCTGGGACAGCTGAGGGAGCCCAGTAAGGTTTAGTCAATTTAAGAGTAGTGCTCCCAAAACTATGGTGCAGAAAATAAGAGGGTTGCAGACACCCATACCCACCTCTTCCCCACCCCCTCCCATTCAGCACATACCCCCAAACACCCATACCCACCCCTTCCCACCACCACCTCCCATCCAGCAGATACCCCCAAACAACTGTCCGCATAGACGAAGAAAAATATCCCTACCCCCACCCTTTAAAGCCCATCAAACCACCCCAAATGACAAACCCCAAAACTCAAAAAGTGCATAACACTACCCCTCGTCCTAATGACTGACCTTCCAAAGTATACATGGTCAGAATGTTTACCATTTCAAACTACTCAAGTGAAGCCCACCCTCCTCAACCTCCATCCCCGCTATAACACAAAACCCAGATCCAACCCATATATTGAACACTGGTAACCTGACAACCTTTCAATAGAGAAAGTTACAACAATATCAACAAAGCATAAAATCTATCAGATATTTTGCACTCAGAAAACAGCAGCACTGGTGCATTAAAACCCACTTCATTCAGTCTGCAAGTAAAGTAGCAGGGTGGCCTGCAATTAACACTTAGGAGACTAAACAATGTGAGCTCACATAACCAGATCTAGAAAGAGTAATCGAAGGCGCAACAGTCTGTGAAAAATGTAAATAGCAGGTGGTCACAGTGTCTAACCTCCACCCCTTCAATGTCCAGGATCCAGAGCAGAAGTAGCAGACCACACAGTCATGGGGGGCTGAAAACCCTGTTCACTTGGGAATTACAAGTTGGCAACAGTTTCTTTTGAACTCCAGTCAGGTGATCTGAGAGCAGCAGAGTTCAGGAAACTGATGTGTACCCTTGTGGGGAAGTCAACCATGGTTAGGAGTAAGTCAGCAAACCATTCCAGAAAACTGTGTACTGCCAGGGGAAGGAGAAGCTGTCCTGAGCAATGAGGGTACCGTAGGGTGGGGAGCAATAATACTACAGTAAAAGTCTGTACCTGATTCGCAGTCCAGAGTCCAGTGAAGGAGCTATCTGTGCCAAATAGACACCGAGAGTGATGAGAAAAAACATTTGCCCAAGGCAAGCAACCCAAAGTCCAGAAACTGTAATAGAAGGATTAGTGTGTGAGGATCTGATGGACTGGAACCACAGGAGCATCTGCAAAGTGCCACAGATCATCCGGGAGGAAAAGATGACCATGGGAAAGAACAAGCCTTTAATGAGTCCTGGATGGAAAAGGGGAAAGTTAGAAGATGACTTTTATCAGAGCACCAGGGAGCAGCAAGCCAAGTCTGGGCACCAAAGGAGAGCAGTCCAGCCAGGGAGTGAATCACTCACAGCATTCCACATAGACAGCAATCGCAAGAGCAAGGTAGAAATCAGACTTCACTTAAAATGATCAGGGGAGCAAGATCTTAAGCTCTGAAGCTGCTTGCACCAGAGTATCGAAAGATTTTCATTGATCTACAAGTTTCACTTGTAAGATGGTGGGGTATCTAACCTGATAAGGTTTCCCCGCTGCAATTAATTTAGAAACAATTGGGTGCAATACCGTTTTCTTGGCTCATACGGATTACGGTAGATCTTGAGCCAGCCGCAGGTAGTGCCCTTCCCAGCTAAATTCTTTTAATTCCTTGGTCCTGAACAAGACATGGTGCTTGTCCAGGAAATTAAGTAGCTTGAATATGAAAGGACGTGAGGGGGCTCCTGGTGGAGGTGGTTGGTGCAGTGAGTGGTGGGCACATTCCTCTACATATGTGGAATCATTTGGAGAGGGGCCCACCACCCAGTCGCAACATTTGTGTATGAATGTGACTGGATTGCTTCCTTCTTCTTTCTCTGGCAGTCCAAATAGGATTAAATTACTGTGCTAGCTCTATCCCTTGAGGTCTTTTAGCTTAGCCTTGAGGCGATGAAGCTTCTGATGCAGGGCAGACATGGCAGGCTCCACTCATGCTTTCCAGCTTTTGACGGAGGTCAAGTGCATCTCAGAGTTGGTCATCCTAGTGAAGAGGGAATCCACTGATGATCTTAAATGTTGTAATTCCTCTGTTAAGGCTGAGACTGTCTTGAAAGGGCTTCATCATCTCTAGAAACCATTCTTCAGTTAGCATAGTTCCTGTTGTTGGAGGCTTGTTGGAAGCTGTGACCTGCTGTTTGGCCCTCTTGGAGTTCATTTCCCTTTCAGGTATCGGAGGATGTGTGTTACCTGGTGGAGGATATTTCATCTCAACCTCCATTATTTCAGGTAAGTTCAAGCAAGTTTGCTCACCAGGAGTGTAAGCTAGGTTAGCCAGCCAACCAGAGTGATTTTTAGCAGGCAAGATAGTCAGAAAAATGTCAAAATAAGTTGAATTGGCAAAGAAGAGTGATGAGTAGCTGTTCTCTCTTAAGCAACCATCATGTGACCAGTCCCAGGTACATATTAACCTTCTAGTGATTCTAATGTATGCCACCACCAACCACAGTATTAACACATCTGGCAATGACTGTAACTGGTGCATAGAAACCCCATCCACAGAAATCTTGCAGCCATTCTAAATGATTCACAAACCATCTCTTAGCCTTGCAATGATTCTAACAAGTAAATAAACCCCTTCTCCTCCCCCCATGCACAAACTCTTCTCACAATGATTGTAATTTATATCCCCAAACAAAGACTACAAAAGTATACAGATTGCATAGAAAAACAACCGCTACAATTTTAATTAATGCACAGATCCCTATCCAAAAGTGCCAGTGATTCTTAAGTTACGTGTGATAACACACACACACATGCGTATGTCTTTTTTAGTATTTTATTAAAACTATAGATGTTTATTTTACAGTATTTTAATAAAACTACAGGACAAGTTCTCTACAAATTAATGTCTTTGCTATAGCTGCTCCATCTGAGATGTTATCTGTTACACCTGCCCAGGAAGAAGTTTGATGAGTTAAAAGTTAAGAGTTGAAATGCTGTTGGTTTGTGGGTTATAATGTCACAGTGTGGCTTTTGAGACCATGTTGTTTGTTCATGCTTACTTTAAGCCATAGGTATTCGTTAGTGCAACAAACAAATTAATAAAAATAACTTTTATTTATTGCGTGTAAAGTATGATTAAAAAGCAGCTCGGTATTTGATTTCAAAGGGAAAAATGAAGTCATGTTTATAAGTACAATGTATGGAGTCAATAGTTCAGTATCTGGAGTCAAGCCAAAGTTCCTTTCATGATTGACTTCCCCCACACCAGCAAAAAAACAGAAAGTGAGTTTTGTTGTTTGAACTGAAATGTTACTGAACTGAAATGTTAGTTAAAACCACTTACTCATCTTGAACTAGCTGTGCATTCAGGCACTCCCAATGCACACCAACAATACCAGCTTCCACAATGCCTGGTATTCAGTCATCTCTTCTGGCAGACAGCTCATTAAATGCAGCAACTAACCATTTGGCATGTCTGAATTTTAAATTAGGCATTTCTGGGTAAATGCGTATTTCATGTGCCACCACACCACGGTTCAGCTGCTTGGATATCATATTCCAATACCGAGAAGTAAAATCATTTCCATTTCATCTGTGAACAGTTTATTTAAGGAAATGTCAAGTGGTTGCAATAAATCTGTACAGTTTTAGGGACCAAAAATGTGTTTAATACCTACTTCCTGTAGCTTGTTTAGGGCAATTGTCATGCTGTGTACCCTAAAACAGATAAAAAATTATATATCACAAAACAGGAGACCACACTGAGATGGGGCGCTTTAGGATGAGTACAATAGTCAAAACCATGAAATTCAGCACTCACCACCTATTTTAAAAAAGGTCACTGCTCCAAAGTACTGTGAAAAACACTGTGCCAATTTTATTAAAGATGTCAGATAAAAAAATCCTTAAGGCATTTCGGAAACTTCCTTTATCTAAAGAGTATTTTGATGAAGGAAAAGGAATTTTCTGAAACACCTTAAGCCATGTTTCCAGCACCCTTAGTAAAACTGGCACATTGTTTTTCACAGTACTTTGGAGCACTGTCCTTTTTTTGTTAAATAGGTGGTGAGTGCTGGATTTCATGGTTTTGATTATCAAAATTGTATAGCACACTGTTCTTCTGGCAGCCCATTTTTGCTTTTAATAAACACAACATAGGCTTCCAAACACACTCAATAATATCAGGTATTGTTTCCTCATCTCCCAATGATTGACGCCATGGGTTATGTGCCAGTTTTGAGAGAAGCTGTATGGTGGGTGGCTCACATCTATTTTTCCCTGATAAATCACTAGGGGGCATCATATCACTGGCAAGCATACATCGCGCATTAAAGACACCTAGTGTTTGTCACCGAGATGGTGACTTTAACCTAATTTGAGCCATTGTCTTCCATCGTCCATTGAGAGCAGGGGGCAAAGTTTACCCCAGTCTATGCGCTGATTACCAGCTCTTCCGTTATTGGTATTGAATGGCTCCAACATTTAATGTAATGTGGGGATACTCAATTTGTGTTTAATGAATGTGTATAAAGTGGTGATATACTGCCAAATACCATTTCTCGTTTTTTTAGCACATCTGTTGTATCCCTTATGTGTGAGGGTACCTTGGTCACAATTTGTTTTAAATCATGGCCAATGAATTGGGAAACATTTTCTCTTAGAGAATCATTGCCCAACACAATGGGGCATGCAGGGAAGCTGGGGTACGGTTTTTTTGTGGAGTTGGAAAAAGAGGTAAAATGTTAGAATGATATGAGTGCACACATTCAAAAATTCTGAGTCTGTATTTGTAATATGGGCTTCAGATAATGAGCAGTTTATGAAATCTTGCAATTACAGTAATCATAAAATATAGTTGTTGGATCCTATGTCAGACATCTGTAAGTGTTAAGATCACTCATTTGCTTTACAGCTTCTTTGATGTCTACCATCAACAGCACAATGTTGCTACCCTTATTGAATGGCTTAATGATGACACCATTATGACAGTTGTTTCATACTGGGTTAATGCTCTTAATGTCCATTACCCCGTTATTTACTTCACTTCTGCTTAATTTGTATAAACATACAAATTTAAATTTTGACCTCTAGTCAACTGTACTCTCTTTACTATTGTGTGCTTAAAGACAGGGAGAACTGGGCAATTACCTGTGTTACTATTCTGTATCAGCTATGTTTACACTGCTGGGTTCATCCCGTTAGTTACAAAACTTGGAAGTGGGGGGAAGGAGGGTATCCATGATGTATAAATTGTTCCCATAGATTTCTTAGATTTCATATTTCTTTTTCTATTTAATTGAGTTACTTTACAATTATTTGCTAAAATGAATCTATTACCATAAGGAACAATTAATATTATTTTTCCTTTACCACTATGACACTTATTTCATGTTTAGCTACCATCCTTAATGACCTCTATCCTGTCATTCACTCCACTTCTAATTTATATAAACAATTTTATTTAATTTTAGAGCATTAGTCAACTGTAACCCTTTATTACTATTGTTTGCTTAATAGCAGGGTGAGAAGAGCAGTAATATACTTTACCATTCTGATATCAGCTGCACTAGTGGTGTCACCTGTATGCAATCTTAGTAGTGAAGGTATCAGAGGTAATATTATGCATATATTGTTCCTCACAGATTACTTAGATTTCATATTTCTTTTAATCTTACTCTTACTGCTCCCCCAGAAAAAAAATTATCTTCTCCTCACTTAACCCCTGGCTGTGGCACCAGCATTCTAGGAGAGTAATATGAGCTTCTGTGTCATTTATCCAGATACTTTCATTACATTAGCCTTTTAATGAAATATATTAAATACAAACAAGAATCCAGCTTTATTTACACATGTTTAGGTGCCTGCCCAAAAACTGTCCGAATGAACCAGGGGAACATCAGGAGATATTAATCCATTTATTCATTCATTCCTGGTGGCCATAACCCCATGAGCATAAACATCTATCTCCTCTCCTTTTTTAACAATTCTTTCAATCTGTCACCTTTGTGGGAGGAACCCAGTCACCCAATAATGTTTTTCCTATTACCCCATAATGTTTTTTTGTTTATAATAGTAAACCTGAATGGGTGGACCACTGATGCCAGGGAATTTGGGCTTAGTAGTTGGAGGGTGGAGCCACTGGTGCCAGGGAGAAATGGGTTGGGGGGTGATGCCATTTTTTTAAGTGGTGATGGGGATGTGACTTCAGTGACTGTCAGGCTCAGTGGGCAGTAGTCAAAAAACTACTGACCAGTTTGAATTAACTATTGCACATTTTTATTTTCTTTTGAACTGGACAAAAATTCAAAAACTGAGACTGTCATGTGATATGGCTGGTCCTAGATCAATCAGTGGCCTAGATTTTTAGAGTTATGTATGTGTATATATATATATATATATATAGTGTGAGAGACCTTTTGGTACCATGCATTTCTGCTTAAAGTTGATCCAGTGTAATATTCTGTGGTGATTTGCATATGCAGGCCTTAATGCTTTGCATTGTGGGGGCATGTGTGATTTTGTATATATATATATATATATATATGCAAAAAACTTCATTAATGCATCAGCTAGGGTTGTTACTAAAGTGCCAAAAGCAGGAAAATGTGGTGTTAGGGTTTCCAACCCTAACACCCCACTCCCAGAGGGTGGGGGGTGCCACTAGACACCAGGGATTGAGCAGAGTTGATTGCTAGCAGCAGTGGTAAGTGGTGTGCTGTGCCAGTTGCCAGCTCTTTTAAGGGAATGGGGTTGGGAGCAGGGTTGTAGAACAGTACCTGCTGGGAGGGAAGGCTGTGGGATCCACTGTAACAGCAATGGTGAAAGCCCCGTTGAAATACATTAAACCACATTTACCTTAGTTTCTCATATTGCAGTTACTGATTCCAGCAGCAAGACTTGTCTTCCATCAGGACAGTGGATCTTGAACCTGGTACCTCTTTGGGTAAGTAAGAGGGTATTGGGGTGTTAAGGGGTGGGGTGGGGAGGTGAGTGCACAGTGGGAGGTCAGGTGAGGATGCAAGTGTGATTGGCAATGGACTTTTTTTGTTTTACAGATAAAAGAAAATAAAAAAATACATCGAGGGACAGTTTTCTTATTTTCAGCAGTTAAACATGGGAGGGTGGGGGAATGCCACTAGCCACCAATTAAATTAAGAAATGGACATCGGGGAGGGAAGGCTACTAGATCATCAAGAATTGTATGTAGAAAAAGGAAATAGTTATTTAACCACCAACAAAAACGATGTACAGTGCTCATTGTAAAGGAAGTGCATTACAGCAGCAGTTAGAAATGCATACAGGGAATTCAATGAAAAGGAAATGTTATCCATGGAGGATGTATTTATAAATGGTAAACACATCACAAACACTTGTATTTACCTAATCAGGGCTAGAGGAATCTGATTTTGTGGTCAGTTTGCCCCCAAAATGGGCAGCAATATGTTTCTTTTATCTGCAGGTTTTAATCCTGCAAATTGCAGCACTATTTTTGTGAAACAAAGAGGTGGGGGTTCTGCTGCAACACTGAGTCCTTTTGCCACAGTTTGTGGCAGAACCCCCCTTGTTTCATGAAAATAGTGCCACAATCTGCAACAGTAAAATGTCTGTGGATAAAATAAACATATTCCTGCACATTTTTGGGTGAAACCACAAAATCAGATTTCTCGGGTGCCAAATAGGTAAACACAACTGTTGGTGTTTACCATTTGAAAGTATTTTTTGAAATATATAAATTTGTTTGCCTCGCTAACTGAAAACAAGATGGCAGAATCTTGACACTGCATTCCACATTTGTAACAATAAATTCAGCTTTAGTGGCACAAAACAGTTGTTTCACACAGCACATCTAACTTTTCTCATAGGAAATAATGGGTGAAATTGAAACTGTCATAACTTTTGAACGGATTAATATTATTTCACCAAACTTTCAAAAGGCACATCTGTAATCCTAGACCTATATATCCTGCAAATTACATCCCATAACTCCACACAGTTACTGAGAAATGGCATGACAAAGAATTTACACACAAATGGTAATTTTCACATTTTGATACACCACAGCTCTGTACTCACACATCCGACCAGAGCAAAACTTGTCACATCTAGAGATCCTTGATCCCTGATAGCACATGCAAACTGTCATGCAAATTAGTTGAATGGTAGCAAAGTTATTAAAGTGCAAAATTTGGGGTTTATCATAGAAGTGACTATTGAACCCTAACACAACCGTGCCACTATAATACCGTATATGAAATACAAAATCACACATTTGTGTGATTTCATATTTCTTGGAAACCTGGTTTTGTTACCAATTCAATTTTTGGGTAAACCTTGTCTCAATGCTTTTGTGCTGTGGTTCTTTGTCTTTTTAGCTTGCTTTCTTACATGTGCGTGTGTGTGTGTATATATATATATATATATATATATATATGTGTGTGTGTGCATGTATTAAAAATGACCATTTTCAGAGGGTCATACCTCAACTGTTTTAGACCATAGGGATGTGAACTTTGGTTTGCACCTTCTCAATCCTAGGGTCTCAACCCTCCAAATTGCAGGACGATCAGTTTTTTACTTTTGGAGATATGAATGGTAAATGTTTCATATTTGTACCCGATTTACTAGCTAACTTTATGCATTCAGATACCTAAACAATGGCTTAGAGTTAAGCTATGAAACTTACAGGTTTTGCTAATATCACATGAGAATACATCCTTTTAGGATTTTTGGGAAAAAAAGAAAACCGTTTTTAAGTTATTTGCAATTAATTGATTGTGCATGTGCATTAAGAAACCCACAGAAAAAAATGATAACTACACAGCCAGTTTATTTCCATGTTCTACATGCACAGAAACTTTAAGCTAATGTAACTTTTTAAAAACTTAACAGAAGAAGACAACAGTTCAGTGTTTGTTAGGGAGGGGTACTATGAGGTACACAATGTAATTTGTTGTGTAAATAAACTAAATAGTTGCAATTAACTAAAAATAAAAATTTTCGCAAAGCAATACTTTATAATTGTTTTATGTAATGTACTCAAAATACAAATTTTTTAAGATTTGAAGTAGGATGGGTTTTTTCTGTACGCTTTGAAAATCATTTGTAATTTTACAAAATGTGCTCAAATTGCAAATATTTTTAAGACTTGCAGTAGATTAATTTTCCTACTTTGCATGCACATTTTGTAAAGGATTTTACAGTGGAGGGAGAGCTGGGGGGACAAATGAAGCCTTCTGACACACATGTTATTCAATCATCAGACTACTAATTATTATTTTATTATAAGGAGAAAGGGAGGTAGGGAGGCGAGGGTTAGTAGATGTGTTGGTTTGGAGATTTTGCTTTTATCCGGGGATGGACTGGGCTTGATTATACAGTACAAGGGTGAAGGGATGTAGTATTTCAGTGGGGAAGGGGTGACAGGCACCACCGATGTAACCTACATCAATCTCTATACTTCTTCTACTATCTTTTTGTTATAAGGAATTATGGGATGAGGGAGGTGGGGGTCAGTGCATGTGTTTGGTGTCTTTTTTACTCTGATCTGGGGTCTGAAGGGACACTTGTTATACACTATGGATGGCTGGGAAATCAGAATTTGGATGGGGAGGCAGCAGGCATCAGTTATTTTATCATAAGGAGAGGAATATTTCAGATTTTAGAATAGTGGATATTGAATACTCTGATATCTTAAAACCGATCTGATATTTGAGGTGTTTTTAGTATATCGACTTTTGAGGACCAATATCCTAAAAAAACACCTATTATCCAGACTATCTTTTTTTTAAATGGATTATCTGAACAATCCAACTTCTGATTACTGTCAGCCACATGCTTACTGTAGATTTAAATGATGTCAGACAGATGTCATCTGAAAATAATTATTTCAAATGCATCAAACACATACAGTACAAGAAAATGTGCTAAGACTCTTGGCTTTCAGTTCAAAGTCCCAAATGAGCACAGGAGCAGGGGATCATGGCACATAACAGTCTAGGATTGGACTGTTGTGTCATCCTCAGCCAAAGTCCTTCTGGATTTTCACAGGTTTTCGAAGGGTATGAGTAAATAAAGTTACAACACAACATTTTTAAAAAAGTAAGGACATTTTAGCAAAAACTATGTTAATGTTCATTAGGGTTGCTAGCACGCAAAACACAAACTGCAAAAAGGTTGGAAATCAACTATTAGCATTACAAACACAATGCCCTCAGAGTTTGGAAATGTCATGTTAGGATTCTTATGTCTAACTCCCACCCACTCTGCCATGTCCCCTACAGTACATTCATGAGCCAAGGACAGTCTTCAGGAAAAAAGCCATAGATCAATGGTGCAGTACTTCATACAGGATCACAAAATTAAAACTGGTATGTAGCAACCCTAATCCCCGCCACCTTCCCTTCCCTTACACTTCTGCAGACAGAAGTACTGTTACAATTTGGGTATCGTTGATTTCTATACTGTATGTGTATGTTTTACAATGTGTATCAGTACCTGTGGCTGCAGAAGCACTGGCCCCACACTTCTGCAGACAGAAGTACTGTTACAATTTGGGTATCGTTGATTTCTATACTGTATGTGTATGTTTTACAATGTGTATCAGTACCTGTGGCTGCAGAAGCACTGGCCCCACACTTCTGCAGACAGAAGCACTGTTGCAATTTGGGTATCGTTGATTTCTATACTGTATGTGTATGTTTTACAATGTGTATCAGTACCTGTGGCTGCAGAAGCACTGGCTCCACACTTCTGCAGACAGAAGCACTGTTGCAATTTGGGTATCATAGATTTCTATATGTAGTTGCAGAAGTCAGTATGTCTGTCTTCTGTTTATGGCCTACACTTCTGCAGACAGAAGTACTGTTGCAGTTTATCATGGATTTCGTGGGGCTTGCATTTCTACATCTAGAGTTGTCTGGATGTCTTACATCTGTGACTGCAGAAACTTAAGCCCCTTAGACAGAACTGTGTGTATGTCTTACAATGTGCATGAGTACCGTGGCTTCAGAAATGCTGGCTCCATAGGAGTCTGCATTTCTGCAGACAAAAGAACTCTTGAAATCTGGGTATTGTGGATTTGTGTTTGTGGCTGCAGGGGCATGTCCTTCTGCACACAGAAGTAGTGTTGTTATTTCAGTTTCATGGATTTCTATCTGCAGCCAGAAGTGGATGTATACTGTATGTCTTGTGGTGTGCATACAAATACAAATCCACAAAAGTAGCACATCAGTGCTACTGCAATTGAGTCATCTGGAAATGGACGTATGTGGTTTATCTGACCAGATGATGACTGTATGTGGTTGCTTGTGTGGTCTTGTCCTTTTGCTGTGTGGGAGAGGGGAGGTAGAGTTGGAAAGCCTAATGCCACATTTATCTACTTTTGTGGTGTTAAGTTGTACCTTCTTTACTGAAATAATTATATGATATGTTTTCATGCTGTGCACATAAAACTACCCATGTGATATGCATGTTGCAAGCATGATTTAAATGTTAAATTGGGACTGACTGCAAGCATGTGGCATGCGTGCAGCAAGCAAGTGTGGAAAGCATGCTTTTTATGTTAAATTGGAACAGACTGCATGCGTGTGGCATGCGTGCAAAAAGCAAGTGGTTACTGATAGCTTTTTTTTAGATGTTTGCAACAGCTTACTTGCTGCACACGTCAAGCTTGCAGCATGCGAACCTGATTTGCTTTTTAGACCTGGTTCACTTCGTGTATGCGAACCACGTGCAAACACTGCACAATTAATCATGTGGTCTGCATTCTGCATGTACACTGTATACTTATATTTCTGTAAGGGCCTGACTAGTGCATTAACGCAGTTTTTTTGCAATGAATATATACAATCTCTGGTGGTGATAAAAATGGAAAGAGTAAGTACTATAGCTTTCACAAAGCTATTGACATCACAATGTCTAGTGCAGCACTGTAGCCAGCAGTTAAATTAAGTGAGAAATAGTTAAATCTTTTAACAATCAGCAGATTTAAAAGTTATAACTTGCAAACTATTGTGTAAATTGAATACTCAAAGGTCTGACTCAAAATATGCAGTTTTTCAACACTTGTGATGGGAAGGACTTTCATAACTTACTCATGGCTGTAAGATAAATTGCATATTTTGAGTCAAACTATTGCCTTTCCGCATTATATATTGTTTTTATTGATTTTCAATTGAAGCTTCATATATTAAAACGTATGCGAAAGAAAATTGCAGAATAAGAAAATATAAAAGTTGTATAGAGTATTTCATCATATAAAGCATTTAATCAAAGTTATAAAACATATATAATGAGAAAATACTTCGGTTTTTGAACACTTTTAATACTTATTGTATTTATATTTTTCTGAATAAGGGATATGAGACAAAAATCACACTATAATAAATCTTTATAATAAACCAGTAATAGTAATAAATTCCCCTATCTGTGAGATCTCTCAGCTTATTTTTGTTGCAGAATATCTTGAATGTATTCCTCTTAAAAGAAATCATACATACCTTATTTAAATCCTTTCCAGATACATAGATTGATACATAGATTCTAATTAATCTTACTCCTCACAATGAACTCCTTTCTAATGTGTTTATTAATTCAATTTAATGTTTCAAACATAAAGAAAAACAACCTGGCATTGAAAATGTATTGGAGAGTCATTTTTACAAAATCACTTTCTCCAATCCTGTGTGTATAGTATGGCCCAACTCCTTTATGATTAGTAACTTGTAACTTTAGTACATTGACTAGCACTATGCATATAAGGACACTAATAAACAATTATCTAGCTCTTTCAGTTTTATGTTGCATTTTACCCCACCTGGAGTACTTTGTCCAATTCTGGAGACCACATCTTAGGAAGGATATAGACAAGGAAGAGACTTTTCAGAGGAAGGCAGCTAAAATGGTGCAGGGGATGCATCAGAAGCTCTACAAGGTGAGACTGAAGGACCTCAGTATATGTACACTGTGGAAGAGTGGAGGGAGAGGGACATGATACAGGCCTATAAATACCTCACAAGGTTGAATAAGGTACAGGATGGGAATATTTGTAAGAAAAAAATGCACAAGAACAAGGGGACATGCAATGAAGCTGGAAGGGAAAAAATTTAGAAGAGATGTGAAGAAGTACATATTTGCTGAAAGAGCTGAAAGAGTGGTGGATGCCTGGAACAGTCTTCCAGTGGAGGAGGTGGTGGGGGTGAAAACAGTGGTGAGCTTCATGCGTGCATGGGCTAGGCACAAGGGTATCTTTTTTGGGAAGTGGGGTGGGAGACAGCCAGAGATCAAGTAGGATCTGTGATGACTGCAAAGGGTGGTAAAATGGGTAGATTGTGTGGACTAAACTGGCCTTATCTGCCATCAAATCCTATGTTTCTATGTTTTTTACTCATGGATGAAATCATGAACTATATTATCCATTGACTCAGCAGGCAGTTAAGTATGTGTATGAATGGCTATGCATCATAGATTAAATGCATGCAGGTTTTGAAATTCATAAAAAAATCACTAGGGCACAAAGGTTTTAAAAGCACTTACCCATAAACTTATTTTCATAGCACCCCATGTTTTTTTTTTTTACCCAGGCCTAGCCCTTTGAAGAACTTTTAAAATAAAACATGCCTGTTGCCAAAGACATAACTTGAACAATAACTGTGCCTGTCCTGCAAATTTACAAGGACTTAACTTCAACTCCCAGCTTTTAAAATGGCTTTCAAAACAAATATAACTCTTTGCTGCCCCAAGTCCTTAAAGAGGGGGCTCTGACCAAACATCAATAAATCCTGACAGTGCCTGCTCTTGAGCTCACAGGTTACCATAGGTCTAGACTACAATTAACATTATATGACTTACATCTCCCAAGTTTTAGAATACTTTAATAGTAGTAAAAAAATAAACAAATTATACCGGTTGGGTGCGGAGCATGTGTTTCCAGAATGTGTTGATGTACAGAACATCAGAATGTGGCATGGGAAGTGGTTTTAGAATGCAGTGGCAGACATGGCTTTGAAATGCCAAGGTTGTGCTTCATTTGCGAATACTGCAAGGATTAGATTTTAGAATGCTGTCAGGTCCCAATTTTGGAATGTGGCAGGGACACAATTTTTAGAATGCAACAAGGGACACAAATTTAGAATTTGGCAAGGATGCTGACATTTAGAATGCATGTGGGTCAAGGTTTTAGAGCATGGAAGGGATTGAATTTCAATATGTGGAGGGGCATATAATTGTAGAATGGACTGAAGATAGACATGCAATTTCAGAATGAGAGATGCACATTTAAAGAATTTGGCAGGCAATGAAACGTTGAATATGGCAGGACATACACTTTTCAAAATGTTGCCAGGAAGTGTAATTTCAGAACGCTGCAAGGATGCACAACTTCAGAACATGGTGGGGTACTGAATTTTGGAATGTGGCATTTGAAAAATGTCACTGTCCTTGCTCATGAGGTGCAGTCATAAGAAGGCTGTGTTGAAAATGTGGGGTTAAAACATGTAAAAATGCCAGCCAAGTGGTGCTGAAGGCTTAGGCACTATGTACTTTACCTCTCACCAAGCCGGTGATGGGTTCAGGAATGAGCTTGGGGCACTGGGGTTGGCTGGGGGGGGGAGGATCGAGGGTCCAAGGGACCACTCACCTCTCCCAGGGTGGGTGTGATGCCATCTCACTCCTTGGCTGCCACCTGTTGGATGCTGGGTGACAGCACCAGAGTATGAGCGATGTGGAAGGGATGGGCCCCGGTTCGATGGTATGTGTGCTCCTTCACACACACATGCTTACATGCTGCCACAGCAAGGGGAAGAGGGAGGAAAATAGAAAAGACTGGGCTTCCTCTTATTAAAGCCTTACTGCCTACCCCCATTCCTGAACTGCCACCTAATTGCTGCCCCCAGTTCTTGATGAGAGTCACTGGATGGGGGGAGGACAGCCTTCCCCTTTCTGGCCTTGCCACAGGGGGAATCCATGGGGAATTGCTGGAGTGCAGGGAGTCAGGGTGGTAGATGCTGGACAAAGGAGGTGGGGACAAGGCTGGACCAACCACCTGGTAGTAACCCGCTGGAGAAAAAGCTGAATAAAAAAATATGTAAATGACAAAGTTATGGGCATAAACTGAAATTTTCCAATGCTAGTGCATAACTTTGGTAGTTTTCAATATTTTGACCCCAAATTTTCAACATAGCCATTTTTTCAGACCACCTTGTGAATGTGATAGCTGTCATTTTTCAAATCCTGTCCGAAATGTGTTTTCATACCTGTGATGTGGAATGATGTTTCAACAGAGATTCTAAAATGTTCACCTACAATATTGAATTTATGAGGTGGGGTAATAAGAAGGTTATGATGAAAATTTGGTATGCAAATAGGGTAAAATGCCCAGATTATGAGTGATTGTTGCAATATTTCAACATTCACTCATAACTTTGCTAATTTTCAATATTTTAACTGTAAATTTTCAACATAGCCATATTTCCGCATCACCTTATAAACATGACAGTTATTTTTTAAATCCAGGGTGAGACATGTTTTTGCACTTTTGCTGTGAAATGATGTTTCAGCCAATATACTATAAATACCACAAGTTATGTTTATAAAGGCAGTTATAAAATGGCTATATTGAAAATTTGGGGTCAGAATAAAAAAAAATTCTAATTATTAAGAAACTTTGTGTGTAGTGTTAATCTTCACCCCAGCGGATATGCTTTGTGATCTCAAGCTGGTGAGCTGCATTCGGGGGTGAGCACAGTGACCCAGCTACATGGGGTGAGGGTTCTGGGGTGACACAGTTATGCAACCCCCCCCCAGCCAGGGAATCAAAGCTTCCTAAGTACCATGTAGTGATGACAGCTCTTCTCTTGTGATACGGTCATGCACCTCTGTTCTGGTCGGTGCAGAGGGCCCTGTGCATTGGCTGACTATATGGACTCTTTGCCCTATGCATCCTGTATGTCTGGCCACATGGTCTAGTTTTGTAGGTGGACAGAGTTCTCCCTTGGCACAAAGCCCCAAAAGCCCTGTACATCTGCATCTGTTCACACAGGTCCCAAAGGGACCTATGTGAATGAGGATACAATTCCACTATCTCAAAAAATAGGAAATTCTTTGCAAAAAACTTTGTTAATGCACCAGTTAGGTTTCAAGTTAAAACCACAAAAATAAGGAAATGTGGTGTTAACGTTTCCAACCCTAACTCCCCACCTGCCAGCAGCAAAAAGAAAAAACATTATGATTTTGAGTCTCCAACATCTTTGATGAATCAGTGGCAGGTCTTCCTTGAGATTGTCAGCCTTAAAGTGTAACCTGTTCTCTAAACAAACCACAACAGATGTGACCCTCTCTTTATGCAGGGTCTACAGGGTGAAGAAAGCTACAACATAGTGTGTTGGCAACATGTGGCAAGTCATACTTCTCTTCCTTTGAAGAGCGTATCACTACAAAACACAGGCTTGTAGCTATATCTTCTGATTTGGACAGTTGGCTATGTGCTGGGGGAGGGGTGAACACTAAGGTTGACAACCTAAGAAAGACCCCACCACTGATTTGCCAACACTCTGGAGACCCCAAACCCTAATATTTGTTCCTTTTGCTGCTTGGGGCGGGGGTGGGGAGTTAGGGGAAACCCTAACACCATATTTGCTTACTTTTTTGGCATTGATTTAAACCCTAACTGGTGCATTAAATTTTTTTTTTGCAAAGAATATGTATCTATATACATCATAACATCAGTTAGAGTTAAAGTGACAAAAGTAGGGAAATGTGGTTCCCAACTGTAACACCTCACCACTTGCACCTTTGCAGGCAGCAAACCAAGTGTGGGGTGTGCCCTGGGGTTCTCCAGCCTAATGCTCACCCCATTCTCATACACTGTACAAATTTCAGCTCCTTTACTGATGGAAGGCAATGAGTGTTAGGCTGGAGAACCCTAAGGCACACCGCACATCTGATTTGCTGCCTGCAGGGTAGGGGTGGGGGTGTTAGAATTGGGAACCCAAACACCATATTTCCCTACTTTTGTCACAGTAACTCTGATGCATTAATGGAGTTTTTTTGCAAAGAATTTCCTTACTTTTTGAGATAGTATAATCATATCCTCATTTGCCTATGGGAGTGCCTTTGGGTCCTGGCACTTTGGCAGTACATTCTATCTGCCCATTATCCTTTATCTATAGAAAAATGTGCATGCTTCAGTTTAATGGGATTTGCCACCAACTGAAAATTGTACCCTACTAGATGTTCTGTGGTATATTTTGTTGCTTAATAAGGTCAGAGAGAATCTTCTACACCACTGACTCCGGGGGAATTTTTCTCCCGGAGTCAGAGGTAGGGAAGATGTAACAGAAATGTGTTTTATCTTCAATAAAAGCCCCAAAATTCACTACAGAGCATTTAAACCCACAGAATGGGGATCATTTGGGCCCAGGCACCTGTTTCTTTACAAATTAAGCATTGAATAAAAAATATAAATTTTTCCCCTTTTTGAACAACCCCTTCCAAGTTGTTCCCCTATTTCTACCCCATTTAACAACAAGCAACTCTCCCACCCCTCCACAGGTAGGTACCTGCTCTGTCATTAGTAGTATTGGGTACTGTTTTGACAGTTGTGGTTGTTCAAGTGAACCAGACCAAAATAGTGAAAGTGAACCACAGAGATTGTTTTCCTTGCTTAGCTGGCCAAATAATCGATCAGCCACACTCCCCGCTATTAATGATGGCATAGGGTGAGCGCTCTTGTGGGCATCAAATACTCATTAAAAAAATACAAATTGCATTAGACAGCATTTTAACAAACTAATAGTGTTGTCGGTGGGTGGTGACATGGTTGATGTCCATCCTACAGACCTCATACTTGCTAAACAAAGCCATGAAAACTGAACACATTAGTATTACAATAGAAAAGAATATCCATGAAAGAGAACTGTGAGACTAGGCTAAGATATGCAGTAACATAGAACCAGAACAATTAATTGATGTGTGAACTCATCCAAACTGCTGTCTCCAGGGGAGTGTCATCGTGATTAAGAGAATAATACAGTACCAGCTCCCAAACAAGGTTCCACACAACAGATGTTTTTTTTTTTCTTGGGGAGAGAACAGATCATGACCTGGGCCCCCAGACTCTCTGCTGAAAATCAAGAGTTAAGTCTGCAGGTTAGCAGATATGTGGGAAAGACAGAGTAATAATCCTGGGACCTGGTGTGACAGGTGCTGTCTGTGCTGCAATAGGTTTATTTGCTAATTTCACCCCTTCAAGTTGGTACCTGCACCCCTAGATGCAGTCAAAATGGGGTGTCCATTTGCTAAAACCTGGGCTCAGAATGCATGAGGAGTTCCAGTACATATGTGCTGCTAGCAAGGAGATGAAAAACCTCTCCTACTGTGGCGAATGTGGACAGTTGAAATGAATGACACTCGTATTGATTATGGAGAAGATTCTCACATTCCCATGCTGGCAGAGGTTGTACAAATGATTCCTGCTTGTTGGCTGAGTGTCATTTGAGGAACTGGCACTCTTTTCCCTACAGATGTTAATGCATAGGTAAGTCCTGAAATGGCCACTGGCACGCTGCCACCATTGAGAAATTAGGAAATCTGCTTCTTAATTTTCAGCAAGTGGGCACCCTGACAAACATCAGATAATATTTACTGTGGGGTTTACCAGGAAAAGATGTCAAAGTACATTGGAGCTCTGGCACAGATGCACGGCCCATCTGATCACATGTTCAAACATTCACAGAGACTCTGTAGTGGATTCCTTTGCAGTAATTGACCTCCCCTCAAAATATAGACACCCATTGTAGTGTAGATGTTTGAGAGTAAGGGGAAATGGACACCACCACGTTGTCAGACCGAAAGGGTGAAGAGCCAGCTCTGTCAGTTGTAAAATAATACATTTACATCCAAGGCATTTGGCAATTGTCCCTTTGTTTTTTTTGTTTTCCCTTTTCTTGAGTTGTATGTTCTCACCACTTGATAAAGAGATATTTAAACTATGGTGCACTGTTGTAGGAATTAAATATTCGTAAAAAAACACAAGTTGCATTAGAGAGCTTTTCAACAAACAAAACAAACTAATAGCGTTTTAGGTGAGTGGTGCCATGGTTGATGTTCCATCCTACAAACATCATACTTGCTAAAAAAATCCATGAAAAGTGAACACATTAGTATTATAATAGGAATGAATATGCATGAAAGAGAACTGTGAGACTAGGCTAACATATGCAGTAACATAGAGCCAGAACAATTAATTGGTGGGTAAACTTGTCCAAACTGCTGTCCCAAGGGGAGTGTCATTGGGATTAAGAGAATAATACAGTGCTAGCTTCCAAACAAGGTTCCACACAGCAGATGTTTTTTTTCCCAGGGGGGAGAAACGATCATGACCTGGGCCCCAAGACTCTGTGCTGAGAATCACAAGTTAAGTCTGCAGGTTAGATATGTGGGAGAGACAGAGTAAGTCTGGGAGCTGACATGATAGGTACAGTCTGTGCTGCAGTAGATTGATTTGCTGTCCCCTCCAGCTATTACCTGCACCCCTTGGTGCAGTCAAAAGGGAGTGTCCATTTGCTGAAAATTGGTCTCAGAATGTGTGAGGAGTTCCAGTATGCATGTGCTGCTAACAAGATGGAAAACCTCTCCTATTGTGGTGAATGCAGACAGTTGAAATGAATGAAGCTCGTATCGATTGTGGGGGAGATTCTCATATTCCCATGCTGGCAGAGGTTGTACAAAGGATTCCTGCTTGGTGGCTGAGTGTCATTTGAGGATCTGGCACCCTTTTCTTTACAGATGTTAATGCATAGGTAAGTCCTGAAATGGCCACCGGCACGTTACCACCATTGAGAAATTAGGAAGCCTGCTACTTAATTTTTGTCAAGTGGGCACCTTGATAGATATCAGATAATATTTACTGTGGGGTTTACCTGGAGATGTCAGAGTATATTGGAGCTCTGGCCCCAGATGCTGGATTATTTGATCACATGTTCCAACATTTGCAAAGACCCTGCAGTGGTTTCCTTTGCAGCAGTTGGCCACCCCTAGAAAGAAAGGCACACATTTTAGTGCAGATGTTTGAGAGTAAGGGGAAATGGACACCGCCATGTTGTCAGATCAAAAGGGTGAAGAGTTACATCTGTTATCTGTGGCAATCAGAATGATTGGTAAAGATTCTCCCTTCATGAAAAAGGATCCATTTCTGTGACTCATGATAAGGATTCTTTTTTCGTATAATGCAGTCATGAAAAAAGATTCTTAATAATAAAAAACATTTCTAGGGCATGTCTGCAACTGTGAAGTGCAGATTACACCTAACAGGGTCCCAGTCACCTAGACAGATGTGTTGGTGTCTTTCAAGGATGTCAGTTGCGCAGCTTGTGAATATTTTTTTTTTTAGAAAAACAGAAAAAAGATGTCAGTAAATGAAAAAGGAATATTCCAGTGCAAAGCAAGATTCCTTTTTTTGTTTCATACAACTATCCTGAAGTGCTTACTGAACATGCTCAGAAAAGTTTTTTCAAAATGTAAAAATTAAATAACTTTGAAATGGATTATTATTTTTCACCACACTAGCAAAAGGCACATCTGTGGGCTAGTCCCATTCCGCCTTGAACATTTCAGGCCAAGATTCCAAACTGTTTGGGCTGTAGGCAAGTTCAAAGAAAAAAAACAGCTAAGTCAGTGAGGGAAAAACAGCTTTTTTCACCCCTCCAGAACTTGGACACTGCACACAATGCTAACTTGCCACAGCCTGAGATCTATCCTGAGTGATGGTGCTGGCATATTTTCATGCAAATCCATTGAACAGTTGCAAAGTTAATAAAGTGCAAAGTTTGTGATTTAACATTGAAGTGCCTGTTCAACCCTAACTATTAGGGTACGACTGTGCCCCTATAATGTGTGTGTGTGTGTGTGTGTGTGTGTGTGTTGTGTATATATATATATATATATATATATATATAGATTAATAGATGCATTCTGGTGTATTACATAAGGCAGTAATTATCGAGATCTGGGGGCACAGTAAACCTTGAGAGCGAGCCGAGAGGTTTTAAGTGCCCCCAGATCCTCAAGATGAATTACTGCCTTGTTACACCAGAATGCATTTGTTATTTTTTGTAATATATGGAAAATAAAAATAGTAGTTTCTTACCTTTGCAATAGTCAGTAATGGTGGGTCGAGTTGGTGGTGGGGTAATTCACAGCCAATTATTGCGGCAGCTTGGATAACTTTTGAACAGCTTAACAAAGAAAAGCAAGCAGTGTTAAAGAAACTGCAAACAAAACAGTAGTAATTTTTTTTTGTTGTTGTGGAACGAGTGACACCTAGTGCAGAGTGCTACTCGGAGTCGGAGTCAGGAGTACATCACGTAGCATCTTTGAAGTAGCCGTAGGTCGAAAGTTGTTTTTTTTGCAGTGTTTGTTTTCTTGCTCTTTTATAAAATTTTTCCTTTCTTCTGACAGGTTTTGTTCTTTTGCCACAGACATTTTTAGTCAGATGCTTACCGTGATGTGAATCTGTAGTCGGCTTTTACTGTACGCGACAGTTACAGTAAAAGCTGGCTCGCGGTCAATGAAAGCTGCTCGAGTTGTCCGTGGTGCTTGCGCTGTTGTGAGTTTGCAATAATACTATCGTTGAGATCTTCAATCGATAGTATTACGAGATATCAACAATAGTATTATTGAGTTCCATCGATGGTATTAGAGAGTTTTGGGCGGTGTATTACAGGGAATTTTTTGTATGTATTTTGGGGGTATTATTTTTATTTTCCATATATTACATATATTTAGATAGATAGATAGATACATATATATATATATATATACTGTTTATATATATATACTGTTTATATATATATATATATATATATATATATATATATATAGAGAGAGAGGAAGAATATATGTTTCCTCTCTTAGAACTTTGCCATCTTTTATGTCATATAATACATAAGGTTTTTGCAGTGTTCTGTGTGATTGTAGTGGTATATGTTACCGTTAGTTCTGAGGGACAGCATTGCTTGGTGAGTGGAAGATTAGGTTTGCTGGCAAAGGCACCTACAGTAGCTTCACCTAAGCTCTCTCCTTCTAGGTTGCTTGTAAGGACAGAGCAAGGAACCTTATCAGAGCAAGGAAAAAGAGTAAGGTTTCTTTGGCTAGGCAGATTTATTGTGAGTTATTTTCTTTTGTACTCACAGAGATTGTTACTGTTTGTTGCTAACATTTGACTACTTTATTTTTCTCTGATTCAAATTGATGATGCAGGGTACACTTTCAGCTGCATTATTACAGGGTGTGCCTACAGGTTTGTGCTTACAGATTACTGCTGTAATCTTCTGATGCAAATTGTTTTTTGCAAGGTATATCTTCTGGTAGTGCTTTATTTTTCTCTGTAGCAAAGTGTTTTTACAGGGTATATGTTCTGTGAAATTATTACAGGTGGTGCTTTACAGGTTTTACAGTGTTATCTATCATTAGGCTAAGCTTTCAGGGCTACAGCATTTGTTGTTGGTTGACTGTTTCTGCTCTTACCTCCTTGTTTCTTTCATCTGTGGTCCTTCTTTTTGGCAGGGGAAGGACCCAGCCACCCACCCAATCCCCAACCACCCCATGCTACACTCCTTTTATAGGGTAGCACAGTTGTGACATTTCCTGTAGCAAAGCAGGAAGGAAAGGATCAGAGTAGTATCCACACAGTGACCTCATTTACAGGGGCACAAGTAATTTAACTTGTTATAACAAGTTATACAAGAACACGCAAAGCACAAAATCAAATTTTTGCTTTAATTTTCCTCCTAATTACTCTGACCAGGTTATAAATCCAGCAACTCATCTGGAATGGATATTATTAACAGCAGGTACTATGGGACACTTTTGAAAAGGGCAGTTATACAAGATTTAGGACACTGTCCTACATGCTGGACCATTGGAGATCTAAGGGCTCAGCTCCATGCAGCATGGGCAGAGATTGCATGCCTCAAATCACATATTCAGGAGGAAATATATTATAAGAACCACCCACCATTTCTACAACACCCAAGAGAAGCACCTCAGCTGCAGAGGGTATTTGGTCTGGGAGGTTGGCAGGTGGTTAGGAGGGGCAAATTGGGTGCCCCATCACTCACTGCTGTACAAAGTATCACCTCCACAAACCATATAAAAACTACAAACAGGTATCTGCCTCTATCTCTGAAATCAAACAAAGGGGAAGAGGACATTGCAGTGCAGGACACTGCAGCACAGGAGCTAGCACAACAAAACTCACCCAAAACAGGGACCAAAACAAAAAAAGCAAAAAGGAAATCCAAAACACTTCTGATCTTAGGAGACTTCGAGATTCGGGGAGCTGATACCTACTTCCAGCTGGGGTAATGGTCAGATGTCACCCAGGTACATCAGCATGGAAAGATATTGACCGCATTGCTAAAATCATGCAGGAAACAGGAAGAAGCATTGATGTCCTGGTACACATAGGGTCTAACGATCTCGCCAGCTGGTCAGTTGTGGAGACCAAGGAACACCTGACCAGGCTGGGTGACAAACTGTCATCCATTTCATCTGGCATCTCTTTCTCTGAGATCCTGCCAGTCTGGGGGGGGGGGATGGATAGAAGGTCAGAGAAGGGGAGATATAGGAGCTAAATATGTGGCTCAAGAGCTGGTGCCAGGAAAAAGGACACAAATTTGTAGATCGCTGGCAACAGTTTTGGAGCAAAATTTCTTTAAATTCAGTGGACTGCATCTCACTATGGAGGGAGTCAGTGCATTGGGGCAGAAGTTTGACATCTCTGCAGAATATTTAAACTGTCAAATGGGGAGAGGGGTGCAGCACCCAATATGTTGAATGGGAAGAACACCACTCCCCCCTCAGCTAGTGATCAAACAGGAGTTTAGCAAGTTTGTAGTTCATTTGCATCACCAGGTAAGGAAAAAGATCTGGCTCCCTATACGACACACAAGAGAAATGGTGGACCGCGCTCAACTACTAACACACCGGAATCTGGCCAATGGAAAATCATGTACTCAAATGCTCGCAGTCTGGGAAACAAGATCCCAGACCTACAGGCAACAATGATAGAGGCTAAACTGGACATAGTAGCCATTAACGAGAAATAGTTCACCAGTAACCACACTTGGCAGACTTCAGTACCTGGCGATGTACTGTTCAGAAGAGACCAAGGTTCAAAAAGGGGGGATGAGTGGCCCTTTATATCAATGAAAATATCAAAGCTACAGAAATTTAAAATACACACAAAGAGCCAGAAGAACTGTGGGTAACCCTGGAGACAGGAAATGGGACTGCCATGTGAACTGGGGTTGTCTACAGGCCTCCAGACCAGGGGGAGGACATAGTACATTACTGTTAGAAGACATATAAAACATGACTGCTAAAGGGGAGATTCTGATAATGGGAGACTTCAACATGCCAGATACAAATTGATCAATACTAGCAGGAACATCTGCCAGAACTAGACACATGGTGGATTCCCTGCAGGGGGAGGGCCTCAAACAACTGGTAGAACAACCTACAAGAGACAGGGCTATCCTAGATTTAGTACTGACTAACAGGGAAAGGATCACAGATCTCCAGGTAGAAGGTCACCTGGGGGCCAGTGACCATCACATGGTATGGTTCAGTTTGGCTATTAGAACTAAATCATCCCATTCCAAGACAAACACATGGGACTTCAGAGGATCTGACTTTGATAAGTTAGCCAACAGAGTTAAGCTAGCCCTGTCAAGAAGAAATACAGGCGAGGGGGTACAGGCAAAGTGGGCAGGCATTAAGGATGCAACACTTGAAGCAACATCCCATTGTGTTAGAGAGAAAAGCAAGAGCAAAAGAAGAAGGAAACCACTTTGGTTCTCAAGAACAGTAGCAGAAAAGGTCAGAGTCAAAAGACTGGCCTTCAGGAAATATAAGGAAACACAGAAGGACGAAGATGGGGTGCATACCAAACTTCCCTAAGGGAAGCAGGGAAGGCAGTAAGGCAGACAAAGGCCCAAACCAAGGAAACACTAGCATGAACAGTAAAAGAAGGTGACAAGACTTTCTATAGATACATTAGTGAAAGGAGAAAGTCCAGAGAGGGTATTGCTAAGA
Organism: Neoceratodus forsteri; assembly: GCA_016271365.2. Lineage (NCBI taxonomy): Eukaryota > Metazoa > Chordata > Ceratodontiformes > Ceratodontidae > Neoceratodus > Neoceratodus forsteri. The sequence goes on along the minus strand of CM057450.1, from coordinate 1,177,729,491 downwards.
TCAAAGGGGATAAGGGGGCATGTGAGGAGGAGGAGGAGGAGGACCAAGAAAAAGCATATATCCTAAATAGATACTTCTGCTCAGTATTTACTGAGGAAAAGGTAGGGCAGGGCCCACAGCTCAGCACCATGGACACAGAGGGAAGGGAGGAAGGTGTGCACTAGTCCCTTCACAAAAGAAAGGGTCCTACAAGAGCTCGCTAAGCTCAGGGTGGACAAGGTAATGGAATCTGATGGCATACATCCCAGAGTACTAAAGGAGCTAAGGGTGGAACTAGCAGAGCCATTATCAGAACTGTTTAGTGAGTCTCTGAGCACAGGAGAGGTCCCAGAAGACTGGAAAAGGGCTCATGTGATCCCACTCCACAAGAGTGGTAGCAGGGAGGAGGCCAGGTTTCCTCCTCCCCACAAATAGCTGGTGGTGTGGGGTGCCACCCTGGTGCCACAGAGACCTTCCTGCCACTGGGGTGCCCAGTCCCCAGTGTCAGCTTCCCTATCAAATAAAGAAAACTGTCTCTCATTGGATTTTTTAACCTGTAAAAAAAAGAAAACAGTCCCTTGCCAATCTGAATGCCCCCGCGGCAGACACACACACACATCCACACACACATATCCACACTCACCTGAACATGTTCCATGATGTAGATCCACTCTCTAAGCAAAGACACGTCTTCCTGCTTGAACTGGTGACTGCGATATGAGAAAATAAGCTTAGTGAGAGGAGCTGTTCTCCCACATTCTCAGTATGAGAACAGCAGGACTTTATTGAATTCTGAAGCCACAGCTGCAGTTGTGCTGCTAGCTTCTGTTGTAGCAGTGAACTGATGATCCCTTGATCTCAATCTCACCCTCTTTCTCTCGCATCTCTAGCTATCTGTCTGTCTGCAGCCTTCCTATCTATCTACTGTCTATCTAAGTACAGTGGCGTGAAAAAGTATTTGCCCCTTCCTGATTTTCTCTATTATTGCATATTTGTCACACTGGATGTTTTCAGGTCTTTAGACAAAATATAATATTAGATAAAGGGAACCTGAGTGAACAAATAACACTTTTTTTTTTTTACTTATTTCATTTATTTAATGAAAAAGTTAACCAACACCAACTGGCACTGTGTGAAAAGTAATTGCCCCCTGTTAAATCAACCCAATTAAAAGGATAATTAGAGTCAGCTGATTGAACACAGCCAGGCTTGATTACAGCCAGCCCTGCTCAATATAAACCTCACTTATTTTGGCCCTTACCATCAGAGTCACGTTGCCAGCACAAAGATTCAACCAGCACATTATGCCATGATCAAAGGAAGTTCCTGAAAAGATCAGAAAAATTTGTTGCCCCTTCAGTCTGGAAAGGGTTACAAAGCTATTTCTAAGGCTCTGGGACTCCATCGAACCACAGTGAGAGCTATAATCTCCAAATGGAGAACACTTGGAACAGTAGTGAATCTTCCCAGGAGTGGGCGGCCTGCCAAAATTACTCCAAGGGCACAGCGTAAAATCATCCAGGAAGTCTCAAAGGATCCTAAACAACATCCAAAGAACTGCAGGCTTCTCTTGCCTCAGCTAAGGTCAGTGTTCATGACTCACAATCAGAAAGAGACTGGGCAAAATTGGCTTCATGTGAGAGTAGCAAGGCAGAAACCACTGCTAACCAAGAAGAACATAAATGTTCGTCTCTCATTTGCCAAGAAGCACCTGGATGATCCACAAGCCTTTTGGAAAATGTTCTATGGACAGATGAGTCCAAAGTGGAACTTTTGGACGACATGGATCCCATAATGTCTCGCGTAAAGCAAACACAGCATTCCACAGTAAGAACACCATACCAACAGTCAAACATGGTGGTGGTAGTGTGATGGTGTGGGATGTTTGCTGCCTAAGGACCTGGATGACTTGCCAAAATTAAAGGAACCATAGATTCTGCTCTCTCAGAAAATTCTTGGAGAATGTCCGTCATCCTTCCGTCAGCTGAAGCTGAAGCGTAGTTGGGTCATGCAGCAAGACATTGATACAAAACACAAAAGCAAGTCCACATCAGAATGGCTAAAAAGAAGTAAAATTAAAGTTTTGAGGTGGCCTAGTCAAAGTCCAGACTTAAACCCAATAGAGATGCTGTGGCAGGACCTGAAACGAGCAGTTCATGCTTGAAAACCTACCAAATGTTACTGAATTAAAGCAGTTCTGCAAGGAAGAGTGAGTTAAAATTCCTCCACAGCGATGTGAAAGACTGATATTGAATTATAGGAAGTGTTTGGTTGCAGTCATTGCAGCTAAATGTGGGTGAACCAGTTATTAAGTGTAAGGGGCAATTACTTTTCACACAGTGCCAGTTGGGGTTGGTTAACTTTTTTCATTAAATAGGTGAAATAAAAAAATAAAAAACAAGTGTTATTTGTTCACTCAGGTTCCCTTTATCTAATATTACATTTTCTCTAAAGACCTGAAAACATCCAGTGTGACAAATATGCAATAATAGAGAAAATCAGGAAGGGGGCAAATACTTTTTCACGCCACTGTATGTTAGGCAGACTGGGGTGCCCACACTTCTTACCACTACTCTCTACACCCTCCCCTCTAGGTCATCTGCTCCTCCTTTGTCAATATACTAAAGTACTAGCAGACCAGGGTGCCCATCCCCAGTACCACTTCTTTCAATTCCACCTCCCATCCAGGTTGTCCTCTCTGCCTCAAAAAATAGGTGGTGGCACCAGGATGCTCACCCCGAGTGCCACTGAAGATCATCCCGACACAGGGGTGCCCAATCCCCAGTGTTAACTTCCCTGTCAAATAAACAAAACCACCCCTTATTGATTTTTTAACCTTTAAAAAAGGAAATGGTTCCTCACCGATTTGACTCCCCTACACACACCCCAGCCACCCCTCTCAGACCTCCCACTCAACACCCACCCTCCACACATCTTTACTCACCTGAACATGTCCCACAGTATAGCTCTGCTCTCCAATCCAAGAAACATTTTGCTGCTGGAAGTGGTGACTGCCATATGAGAAGATGAGGTAAGTCAGGTTTAATGTAGTTCAATGGCATTTGAACTCATATCTTTATCATTTTTGAATACTTTTACACCAAATTTTCAGTATGACATTTTGGGGATCTCACCTCATGACCAAGGGCAGTGGAACTTTGCAAATCTGGCTTGAAAGATTATTTTGCGGTTACTTTGCAAAAATACTTTTGGGGCAAGATCTGAAATGATTTTCATCACCCTTGTTCATGAGGTGGGGTCCTAAGAAGGATATGTTGAAAATTTGGGGTTAAAATATTAAAAAGCAAAGTTACATACATACAGTTAAATTTTTCTAGGTTCGCTCATAATTTTGGTAATTTTCCATATTTTGACCATAAATTTTCAATGTTTGCCATTTTTTCATACCACCACATGAACGTGACAGCTGTCATTTTTCAAATCCTTGCCAAAATATGTTTTCACACCTGTGGCATGGAATTACATTTCAGGATTTTAACTGTGTCCTCAGGTGTCCTGAAATTTTGCATGCAGGTTCTGGTACCATAGATCTCTGGATCTGGAAAGTTTTGTTCAGGTTGGATTTCTGGTTGTGGAGCTGTGGCGTGTGAAAAAGTGTGAAAAATCCTCAATATTTTGGAATTCTTTGCTTGTCTCCACTGCCCAAACGGTTTGTATGTCTGGTCTGAAATGTTCATGGTATATGGGGCCTGGGTCAGGGAAGTGCTTTTTGAAGGTTTGATGAAAAAATATTTATCCATTCAAACGTTATTAAAGTTTAAAGTTTCCCATTATAGCCTATGGCATGGCACAGTAGTGCCCTGTGCTCCAAGTTTTGCATAATGGTATCCATATGTGGGAGCAGAGGCCCTCTGGGCCTTGCCCTTCCACCCACCCATGAGTATGGAGACATAGTGCAGCAGGGCCCCGTGCTACCAGTTTTACAAAATAGTATCAATAGGTGGGAGTGTGGACCCTTCGGGCCCTGTGTTCCCACCTACCCATAAGCCTAGAGCCATAGCACAGTAGGGCCCTGTGCTCCCAGTGTTGCATAATGGTATCCATTTCTGGGAGCACGGGGCCTCTGGGACCCATGCTCCCACCCACCCATAAGTATAGAGACATAGCACATGAGGGCCCTGTGCTCCATAGGTGGAAGCATGGGCCCTCCAGACACTGCACTCCCACCCACCTATAACTGTGTTCCCAGGTTTGCAAAATGGTATCCGTAGATGGGAACATGGGCCCTCTGATCCCTGTGCTACCACCCACCCACAACTATGTCTTCAGGTTTGCAAAATGGTATCCATAGATGGGAGCACAGGGCCTCTGGGCCCTGCGCTCTCACCTATAACTATGTCCTCAGGTTTGCAAAATGGTATCTATAGGTGGGAGCATGGGCCCTTCACCCCACCCACCCATAAGTGTAGAGTCATAGCATAAGAGGGCCTTTTGGTCCCAGTTTAGCATAAATAGTATGCATAGGTGGGAGCGTGGGCCCTCTGGGCCCTGCACTTCCACCTACCCCCAAGTACAGACACATAGCATAGGCCTAGAGGCATTCCAAGTAACCCTTGCAATGCTTATTTGGCGTTATCTCAGTAACCATAGCAACTGTGGAAAAAATTATTTCGCAGTTGTATTCATAACCTAGCTACCTCCACTCATGCTTAGTACACCTAAGCTGTGCTTATCAAAAAGTTTGCATCTCGATTCGTTTTCACAGTATAGGCGCCGAAAGGCACTGTGGCCACCACAGCATTATCCTATGGGAAAATTTGCAACTTTGGACTGCTATAACTCTGGAATCAGTGTAAATGTTTTCACCAAACTAGCAAAAGGCACATTTGTGGAGAAATGACTTGCCACCCTGCAAATATCAGCCCCAAAGTCCTACCTGTTGTCTTGCTATGAAGTGGCAAAGAAAGTGGTGTTTTGGGGCTATTGAACTGTGAAACATTCGCAAACATTCCACGGAATTTTGCAAAAGTCCCACTGGTTTACATGAGGGAGCTTTCGTGAAAGTACTGTGGACCTTTTGCAAAAGTCCAGCCACTGTAGATGCAGGACTTTCACGAAAGTACCAGCGGAACTTTCGTGAAAATCCACAGAAGTTTTGCCAATGTTCCATGGCAAAAATGCCATAAAAACATTAAAAACATATTTCTGGGCATCCTGGCAAAAACCTAATGCCAGGGTTGTGTTCCTAGGGCCCTGATTAGGTAAACCCAAGTGTTGGTGTTTATCTAGGGGCAGTATTTTTTGAACTACCATGTTTTTTCTGCTTCATTAACTGAAAACAAAATGGCAGCTGCATGACAGTACCAAACCCATTTTAGAAAATAAAAAGTGCTTTCATGAAAGTAAAAAGTGCTTTGCATGGAACATGTATTTTTTTCCCATAGGCTACAATGGGAAACTTTAAACTTTAATAACTTTTGAACGGTTTAATATTTTTTCACCAAACTTTCAAAAGGCACTTCTCTGACCTGGTTCCCATATACCCTAAATATTTTGGACCAGTCATACTGTTCAGGCTGTAGAAATGAACAAAGAATTTGGCAAAAATGGCCAAAAAAGTGTTGCTTTGCACTTTTCTTGGAACTCTGCAGCTCCACAGCAGCACAACCAGAATGCAACTTGCCACATTCTGTGATCTACGGTAGAAGACTGTGCATGCAAAATTTCAGGCCAAACAGACAAATGGTTGCAAAGTTATTAAAGTACAAAAATGTGGTTTTAACATAGAAATGGCTACTCAACCCTATCTACTGTGCTAGTATAATTTATATAGCAATAGATGTGGCTCAATAAACTGTTAAATAAATGTCTTTATTTTCATAAGTGTTAAATAAATTGTGAAACCAGCATTTATTTAGCACCCTAACATCAAACAAACAACATTTATTTAACACCCTGTTGCCTGTCATAACCCCCTCCTGCCGGACCTTGATCACTGACTCACCGCTGCCAACCACCATTCACTATAATCCATTTTCTTAGCATTCCAAATACACCCAACCTTTCACAAATCTTCATTCTCACCCACTTGTCCACACCTCGCAGTACCTTCACAGACTTTTCTACAGTTACAGCTGACAACAGTACCTCCACAGTTTACACAGCTTTCCTTATGCCACACTCCTCACTTTCAGCACACCTGTATAGTCCTCTCTCTCTCTCTCTCTCTCTCCAGCCACAAACTGCCACAGACACATTGAAAAGCAGGATCAGCCACATACATTCGAAGGTAAACCACCGAATGCAGGATCAACCATATAATTCCCACATGAAAAAAACACACCGCCACATGAATGATTAAAAACATAAATCCCACTTCAGAAATACCTTGTCCATAACAGAGAACTGAAGTCGCCATATTTTTTTTCAGAAATGCCCTCCCACAGAACAGAAATGCACCTATCACGTAACATGTCAAAGCAATAATGCAACATCGTCACTCCCCTCTCCCTAGCAACCACCCTGCTAACACACAACCCTAAAGGTGCAGCACCACTTTTTTTTTTAAATAAACCATTAAAGTTTATTACTCTTTCAAAAATAGTAAAACAAATACAATTAATTCTCACAACCCACAACGTTCTTACCTATTGCATAAATCAAATACACAACAGTTACCTTGTGGAACAAATGCAGTTCCACAACAGCATATCCAACCAGAATGCAACTTGCCACATTCTGTGATCTATGGTAGAAGACTGTGCGTGCACAATTTCAGGCAAATCAGATGAATGGTTGCAAAGTTATTAAAGTGCAAAAAATTGGCTTTAACATAGAAGTAGCTGCTCAACCCTTACTTATACTGGCACTACATATATATACACACACAGAATGTGGGGTACTAGCTAATTTAGTCTGACTGGCATGTCATAAACCTACATCACATTCACTAACATAGTTGTTCACAGTGGAACCCACTTTCTGTTGCATATCTTAGAAGTGTACAACTTCTTTTCAAAACTTTTCATTTTTTTTTTAATGAAACACAATTCTGGTATACTATTAAGAACCACATGGCACAGGAACACAAAAAATATTCTCCTGTTAGTAATGGATAAAATACTTCACGTCTGTGGCCTTTTTAATCAGCACTATGTGAGAATTGCCTTGTTCATGGTCCCATGCAAAATGGCTGTTGCTTAAAATTTATTAAGCATTATACTGATAAAACAAGATAAATTAAATGATTTGATTTCCTGTTCTTAGCCATTAAGGATTTTGAGTAAGATGTGGATGTGATAAGAGCAGCCAAGTAATAAGTCATCAGCTGCTGCCATCATTATTGCCAAAGACAGCCGGTTTCCTGTATTTCTAACCCCAGGAATCACTCACTGGATGTTTACACAATCTGCAGCATCATCTGGCTTGAGTGTGCTGCCCCAGAGATACAGTATAACTTTGTGTTCATGAAAGAATGCAAGATAAAACTCTGCAGTGTGGTCACTCAGTCGAGCCTAGCTCTCTAATGGCAGATTTTTTTCTCTGCTGAAGAAATCAGTCACCCTGAAATCAGCTCCAGTACTCTGGTCTCCAAAATCATTTGTTTTAAAATAAAGAGTATGTGAACTATCTTAGTTAATTTATCATAACTCTGTGTTAGTGTAGGGTGTATTTTATTTATTGAAAATTTTCAAGGCTGTCCGGTTCTCGATCAGTGCCCTGGAGCCACAGAAGTCCATACTGTAATGTAGTTCCTGCCTTTAGGTAACTGCATTGGCTTTTTACTTTTTCTCACAAAATTTACAATAAGTGCTTTAACCACTTTTTAACCTTGCAGTTACTAGACTGCTTCCACCTTAGACTCTCTAATTGGTAATACTGTACTTATTTTTTTCGGTCATTCCCAAATTGATTTGTGGAGTTCTGAGGAAAGCTTTTCATCTCTGGTTTTTTGTTTGGGAACTGAGCTTATTCTGTCAGGGTGTCAATGTGTGGCATGACTGATAGAAATAACAAAAGAAAAACAGAACCAACAAGCTTTAAAATTTGTAGAAGTTGTTTTCAGCTCCTGGCAAATGCAGACTGCCACAAAGTTTGCTTAAGGTGCCTGGGTTCAGATCACAATTTTACCAGTTGTGAGTTTTCTGTTATGTTGTGCCCAAAAGCCCAAAAGAAAAGGGCTAAAAAGATAGAAGAGTTTGGCTTCTCGGTCTGAGTTTATGGTTTCCCAGTCTGCCTCCGTGTCACCAAAAAATAGAGGCTTTAAAGGAGTTTCTAATGATGGTGGAAAGCACCCATCAGAGGTTTTGTCTTCTCAAATACAGAAGCTGTGTCTGTCAAAGGGGACAGAGAAAAAATATAAAATTGTTCAGCCATCAGACAAACATGGTAAAGATACCAGAATGTGCAAAAGGGGGAACCTTGAGTCCATTGATGGCAAAACTATAAATAAGAGAATGTCAGAGCAGGCATAGGAAACAGTGTCTGCCAAGAAAAAAAAAAAGAAAAGAATGTCCTTACTACTCCTGAAAAAGGAAAGGAGCAGGCTTTGGACCAAAAAGAGATGCCCTCATCAGAGGATATAAAACAAATGTAGCAATTCTTCCAGACCTTTCTGGTCATGGTACATTTCATAAATAGTCCTACCTCCTAAGCCTCCAGCACCAAAATACTGTACCTGCCTATGGAGGAGAAGGAAGAAATGTACTATGAAGAAGAGGAGGAAAGGGAACCTGTTGAACAAAATAGTTCACTTGAGCAGTAGTTTGGCTCCCTTCCAAGGCCTACAGATGACTACTCATCTTTTCCCTCCTTTGTTAGGCAAATGGTGAGCCCCCTCAGGAAACTAAGGAGGATGATGAGGATATAGAATTTATGAACATGATGAGACTAGCTCCTGCAAGGAGGTTGCTGGTCCACATTCACAAATCTTTTTGGAAAGCCACTTTAAAAATCTTGTCAGCACCTACTTCCGCTGCAGCTGTAGATAAAACAATTGAAAATAAGCATCAGCTCGACAGACAGGGGGTTGAATGCCTGTATGTCCACCCTGATCATTAAAGTGCAGTCCATGTGGTTGTATGTGAGAGGGCTAAGTAACCTTTCTCTGCACATCCCCTGAAAAGGATTCCAAAAAAGTGGATACCATAGCCAAACATGTTTACATATCAGCTTCACTACTTTATTAGCAGGCAGCTTACTCAGCCCGTATAGCCTGGTACCAGAAGGCACTATGGAATGCAGTTCTGGCACTGGCTGAAAAGGCTATAGTGAATTGGCACGGGACCTGATGCCCACAACAAAGGCAGCCCTGGATGCCACTAAATATCACTTCCACACAGTTGTGGACAGTCATGACACTGCCTCAAGGGTCTTAGTGCAGGTACCTACTGTATCTAATTTTGAATGAGAGTGCCCTAAAGGTACTTCACTCTCCACTGTCCCCTTCCCTTCATCACTCTCCCCTTCCCCCATCACACATGTTAGTGCAGATCATGGTATTGTCATGGTTGTTTCATAGGTCATCAGTTATATATAATGTTGTGGTAAGGAATGATATTTGGAAGGTCATATTGTACATTCTGTAACTACTGTACCTTTTTATTTTGTAAAATACTGTGCCATGTAAATTTTTTTCTGTGGCTGGCTGGGAGGACAATACTGTATATTGTGTCAAATAGAGATACAGGGCAGGGCATTTAAAGGAATCCACCTGACATCTGTCTGGCCCTTTTTTCAACTGTAGACTTGTGTCTGCCTGGAAACGCTAGACCATCTTTTAACACATCTGTCCATTTAGTTGAATATGCATTAAAATCAGACACAAATTAACTTTGTGTCTTAATTATTTAGGCAAATTGTGACATTTGTCACAAATGAAAAGATCCTTTGAAATGTAAATGCATTTCCTGTTACAAATTAGGACTCCGATCTGGACATGCTTTCACCCCACAGCATGTTCCTTTTTGCTGCATGCCACATAAATGGCTGAATGCAGCAAATTTCAGCATATCATCAATAACAAATCTTTGTACAAACAGAAGAAGCTTGTTTGGCTATTGTTTTCAGTAAATGGGTCCAACAGCATAGCAGAAAGAAACATACTTGGCTGTACCATAGATGCAAGCGCATCATGTAGCTGCATCTGTTTACCTTTTCTGCATATTATGCTCAAAGCAATGTTTAAATTGAAAATGTTTAGGTTGGGGAATGCATACCTAGACTTTTAGATGGTGGAACTATCATTTCAAGGTGGAGGAACTCTCCTGCAGTAGTCAACAGTGAAAAAATGACAGAGTTGGTGGAATTGTCATACAGTTTTGTAAGAGGTGGTAGAACTGAGTTCCTGTGGGCTCATACCCAATTTAACCCCTGGCCAGAGAATGCAGTTGTTGAGAATAGGGCTTTGAATGAATATTTTTTAGTTAACTACTTTTGAAAAAAATCAGTGTATATATGTGTGTGTGTGTGTGTTTGTTTGTGTATGCTCTTTTGTACTGCATTCTTTAGATCATTGCCTTGCCCATAAAACTTTAAGGATGGTACTATAGCTGTTACCTAATTTTATTTACACAACAGGTATTAAACTACGCTTTAGGACCAGAGAGCCAGAAGGTCTGATTTTGTTCACTGTCTCACCTGGGAACCAAGAAGAATACATAGCACTGCAGATGAGGAATGGACGGATTTATTTCCTCTTTGATCCACAGGTATAGTAACAAAGGACATAAAATAACAATTTTCTTTTTATTTAAAAGGATCAAAGCATTTGATGCTGCTATATGTTTTTGTTTCGGTTTTTACGTATGTTGGTCCCAAAAATAGGATTCTTAAAAAATGTAAGACTCATTAAAAAAGGTTATCACCACAAGTACAAAAATTAAGTATTTACAACATTGTCTCCACAATAATCATAACACCAAGTAACAGAATTGTAAAATATTTAGTCTGTGCCATACCACCCAGTTGTAATGGTAACAACTCTTCCTGGAAACCAGTCTCCCTGAAGAACTGCTTCTGCTGATGCTCTATGATGTCACATCTGGGACTCACAGTCAGTTACATTATATTACTGTAGTAATTTATATTTTAATGGAACATTTGAGAAGATCATTGTTCAGTAGTTTTAAATCAGGAAACATTCATGAGAAAGGTGCATTTTATCTATTTATTAGATCATCGGTTTACAGAACTTTGAGTCAAAGACTCATTTACAAAGATACCTCATCAAGAGAGCAATACATCACAGCAAACAAAGCAGTACAGTATATAACGCTTAGATTAAAAAAGCAACCAGTGTTACAGGAAATCTCTGGTGGTACAAGCTTGGTAATAGGTAGATAACAGTAGTCATAATATAGATACACGAGTACCATGTCACGTAGCAACCAGAGATATTTTATTACATTAGTCAGCAGATGTTGCCTGAGACCCCAGGCATATACAGCAAAAGTATACAGGGCAAATCCAGCCTAAGGGTGAGGGTAAGGGGCAGGTGGGGGATTATGTGCAGGCTCAGCAGTGAGTCCTTGTCAGATGGCTTCTGAGTGAGATCTTGAAAGGACCAAGTTTAGAGAAGTCCACTATGTTGACTGGGAGGGAATTGAACCAGGAGGGAGCCTGACAGCAAAAGGATCTCTGGGCCATAGCGGTCCGTACCCTGGGGACAATAAGTGAGGTTTTGATAGTGCTGCAGGTGGAGACTGAGGGGGAGGCACACTGCAGGAAGCTGGCGACTCAAGGGGGAAGAGCCCTAGCAGGGTCTTTTTTACAAGAAGGCAGGTTTGGAAGTGGAGTCTTTCTTCAAGGTTGAGCAAATTGGTGGTGGAGTACAGCAGACACATATGGGTGTGCCTAGGGGCTCCCAGCATTAGCCTGCTGGCCTTGTTTATAGACAGCTGGATTCTTGCAAGTGCAGTGTTATTGGCTGCAGCATAAATGGGTATCCCATAGTCGATTAGCGACTGGACAGAGGAGGTGATTGCCAATCTAGGGACCTCTTGTGGTAGGCAGTCCCTATGGTGGTATAACAGTGCAATCCTGACATTGGTGGCAGCAGAAAGGGCATTGATATGGGAATAGAAGGGGAGTGCCGAATCAACGGTAATGCCCAGATACTAGTAGGAGGAAACCTGCCCAACAGGGTTTAGTCTGCTAGGCAGTATCACAAGAGGGGCACCACAGGCTTTGCTTTGGAGATGTGAGAAGAGCATAGCTTTGGTCTTTTTTAGGTTCAGTACTAGCCTTTGTGATGTGAACCAATGCTCAGCTCTATCAAAAGCTTGTTGGAGGGTGGCCTGGAGTGTGTTGGGGTTGGGGTCAGAGGCGAAGAACACAGCGTCACCCGCATAGAGGAGGATCTTACTTGGGCAGGCCGAGGGGAGGGAGTTGAGGTAGAGACTGAAGCGAAGAGGGCCTAAAATGGAGCCCTGCGGAACCCCAGAGCCGACAGGTCATGTATCAGATAGGGTGCTATTGATTTTTACACACTGAGTTCTGGCAGAGAGGTAGCTGGTGAACCATGCAAGGGGGCTGGGGGAGAAACCAAGGCATCTGAGGGAGTCAAGCAGGAGGGGATGGCAAACTGTGTCAAAGACCTTGGAGAGGTCAATGAACACAGCACCGGCTGGACTTCTGGCATCAAGAGCAGAGTGCAGGAAGTTGGCGAATTCAAGTAATGTGGTTGTGGTGCTGTGACCTGCATGAAAGCAAAGCTGTTCAGGGCACAGGATATTGTGCATGGTCAGGTATTCAGCAAACTTGTTGGCAACTACTTTTTCAAGGGCCTTAGAGAGTGTGGGGAGGATGGAGATAGACCGATAGTTACCCGGGCTCGCTTGATCGCCGCTCTTTAGGATGGGAGTGATGATGGCAGTTTTCCATGTGCTGGGGAACGGCCCCAGGTACATAGAGTGGTTGAGCAGCTCAGTAAGTGGGACCAGGATAGCATCCAATGTCAGACGAAGTAGCCTAATATCCAGTAGATGGGTGCCAGGGTTGTTTCTACTAACGGCTTTTTGCAGAAGGGATCTAGCCTCCAGCGGGGAGATGGTACATAGATAGAAAGGAGATCCCTGGAGAGTGGGCAGGGGTGCTACTGGGATGGAGTCAAAGAAGGTACTGGGCAGGACTGCACTCAGGTCTGAGAAAGTGTGGTTTAGGCAGTCTGCAATGCCAAGGGGGTCAGAGCAGACAGTTCCATTAAAGGAAAGTTGAGGGGGGGTGGGGAGTGGGATTTCCCATTCAGCTCTTTTACATCCCAAAAGTTCCTAGCCGACCCCCAGGAGGAGACAAGAGTGGATTGGTAGTACTGGGCTTTGGCCTGTTGACTGGCCCAAGTACAGTTATTGCACTCAGCATTGTACACTTGCCTATCAGCTGGCTTACCAGAGTCCACGGCAATGTGCCATAGGTTGTCTTTCATTTTAAGTTTGTGAAGGAGGGAGGGGGTAACCCAGGGCGTGCTTTGCTTTTTGGTGTGTTTCTAGCGAAGGGGGCATAGAGGTCACAGGCTGTGTCAAAAGTATGAGTGAAAAAATCCAGTGCCTTATCTATGGACAGTGCAAGCCTGATTGGGGACCAGTCCAGTTGTGAGAGGTACAGTTTAAGGCGATGCAGGCCACCTGGGAATAGGTGACATTGCTGGGTGGTTTGTGGTGCAGGTTTGCTGTTTGTAGCAGACCAAGAGAATATGACTGGGGAGTGGTCACTAAGTGAGTTGGGAAGTACACTGATATTGAGCACCCTCTGGGGGCAGTTGGTAATGGTGATGTCCAGGAGGGTGCTGGTGCCAGTAAAGGGGTTGAATCTAGTTGGGGTGGTAACAAGCTGGAACATGTCAAGGGCGGTAAAGATATCTCTGGTTTGGGAGGCCATGGCAGAGAGAGAGTTGATATTCAGGTCACCAACAATTATCTGGACCATTTTGGGTGGTAGGCCAGAGAGTTCGTCAGCAAGTGCCTGAATGGCGAGGTCTTGCTTTCTGGGGGGAATATAGGCAACGGTGTGAAAGAGTGGGCCCTTACCAGGGTTGGGGGAGATTTTTAGCATGAGGGCTTGTGCCCTGTTATCAAGCTTGGGTGGTGGAAGTGCATGTCCAAAGAGGGAGTCACACATGTGGACGGCACAACCACTTCCATGCTTACCCACCCGATCTTCCCTGAAAAGGGTGTAACCAGGGAGGGAGGGAGATGAAAGATTCAGGGGTGGATTTGGATAACCAGGTTTTGACGAGTGCAACAATGTCTGGTTGGTGCTGAATAACCCAGCATTGGAATGCAGCAGCCTTCTTAAGGAGGCTGCAGATATTCATGGAAGCTATGCTGAGTCCTTGAGCCTGGGCAGGCTTGTTCATAAGGTTGGGCATGGGGCCAGGGTTTGGATGAATGTTACTTGACAGAAGCAACAGGAGGGTGATTAGGTGCACCAAAGCATGGTAGTAATTGTGGCTTCTCCCCTTGCGATTGGACACAGGGACGGATTCTGGGGTGCAAGGGGTGGGTAGAGTATGAAGGGTGGTAAAGGCATAGAGGAGAAGAGACCAAGGTATGAGTGGGAAGTAAGAGGTAACAGGGATGGAAGTGTTGGGGTACCAAGGGGGGGAGGTGGTCGAGCATTGTGGGGGTCTGGTAGAGGTGTTAGATAAGAGGCAGGGCACTATGGGTAGAGGGTGATGGTCCTAGGTGAGGTGGGGCTGGTGTAGAAAGTAGGAGGAGGACCATAGTCGGTATCAGTGCACTTGATCCCGGATGCATTGAGGCCGATAAGTTAAATTTGAGCACGAGAGAGGATCACCCCTGTAAGAAGTTGCAGGAAGGAGAGCCCCTTTAAGAAGTTGCTGTAATTGACTAGTGTGAGGCCTCAGGGGGTGGGGATCACTGAGGAAGTGTATTTAATAAAGGAGGGTGCGAGGGTGGGAAAAAAAACTGTCCAGAGAGCAATACAGCAAGGCAGTGGCCGAGCTGTGTTTTGAAAAAGGTGGCTTGGGTGCTTGTTTTTTCAATGGGGATCTGCAGCATCCAATCGAGAAGTGGCCACAGTCCCCAGGAGCCAGTCCCCATGTCCACTAGTTGTATATATTTTTTTGTCAACAGTTTTGTTTACAATTCTGCTGGGATGAAAATTAAAGTTAAGTGAATTTTAGTTTATAAAAGCATGCCACACCAAGGGTGTATATAAAATTTGAGTTTTGACACATACCCATGTGTTGTTCTGTATAATTGCTGTGCTCCATTTTTTTGCCTGACAGGAACAGCAGAAGTGGAGCACTGAAATAGAGCACTGCAGGAGAACATTTTGAAATGTCCGAAAGAAAAAAATAGAGCTGGTAGTTACATTTTATGACTGAAACTGAGTTTAGGACAGTGGTTTTGATTTTGGTTTTCACTTTGTTGCTTAAAGAAAATAAAATTGCGTTTCCATGTCAACCATGTTACATATGTAAAGATCGCAATGCCTTGAGAAAGTGACAGATAAAAAAATGGAGTAACAGCACAGTTTAGTAAGGGTCTTTCTTGTAACTGATTTGAGTGCTCGGAAAAGAAAAGAGACAGGGAGATTGTCAGAAGATCGTCTGAGCGATGAGTTTAATTACGAAGGTTTTTTTCACTACCACAAAAGACTGGCTGTGTACATGAGGTTAGCTGTGGCTTGCAGGGTTCACATAGAGAAACCCAGTCTGTGTTTGCCGTTATAACCAGCTGGTTTTAATGGCAAATTATAACTGGGTTTCTCTATGGGAAAAAATGGAGCCCAGTTTTTATAAATGTTAATTAACTGATACAGTTTTGTGCTCAGTTGTAGAGCTTTAAGAAACATTAGAAAAGCTATGTTGTATCCCAGATTTTGCCTTTAATCCCATCAAAAATGTATATATCCCTCCCTCCCTTCCTGAAATGTGAGTCCCACATCCATTCTGAAATTTTCTTCCCACATCTCTTAAATTTAATGCTGAACCACTCTCAAAATTTGTTACTCTGCTCTTTCCAAATGTTGCTGGCATAATGACCCATCCTGAAACATTCACTCTTCATTTCACTAAAGGATTGGGCCTTTCACCATAACCTGTAATTTGGGCAATCCACCCTCTTGAAATTTGCTTTCAGTACCGCTTCTGAAGACTAGACACTCACGCCCCTCCAAAATTTCATGGCCTGCCTCCCTCATAAGATTGACACCATGCCCATATCAAAATGTGAACATTATGCCTTTTAGAAATCTGTGTTGCCCATATAAAAATGTGAACCTTATGCCTTTTAGAAATCTGTGTCCTGTATTATTCCTTAAATGTATACAATTAAACCCTTTGTGATGCCAGTGTCTCAAAGGGTATGGAGTGTCAATTTTGATACAGGTGTGGGGAACCAAATTTAGCAAAGGTGTGGGGGGAGTTGATTTCAGGGGCATGGGAATTAAAATATGGAAGGAGTATGCTGCATCAAACTTTGTAAGTGTATCAGTGTTGAGTGGGGAGTGGAAGGTTACTTTTGGAATGGATGGCAATGTTGGGGATGTGTAGGTATTGTTTTCCTAGGGGTGTCAAATTCAGAAGGGGATCTGTAGTGTTAAATTTAGGAGAGATGTGGGGTTTCGTATTCGAGAGGGTATGAGGTGTTACATTCAGGTGGCGCATGATGTGTTAAATTCAGTAGGTGTGTGAGATGTCAAATTGTTGGGTATGCGAATTGCAGACAAAGGAGAGGTATATTGCAGACAAAGGAGAGGACTGAGTTTCTCATTTCAGAGGGTATGAAGTATAGATCTGGGAGGTTTTAGGGTGTCCATTTTGGAAAGGGTATGGGGTGTCCATTCATGGAGGAGTGTGGAGTGTTACATCGGGGAGGTTTGTTGATGTTCTGGATTAATGGTGCCATAGATTATGTTAAAAGGAGGGGGTAGTAGTGCACATTCCAAAAGTGGAGATGCAAAGTGTCAGTTTTGGAAATACTCAAAATTACCTCATCCCAAGTCAAAAAGTCCATCCATAGATACATAGATACATAGATACATAGACAGTGTCGGCAGATAAGGGCCTATGGCCCACTCAGTCTGCCCATTTGAGCTTGTAAGTTCAGTTTGTTTTCCTAGAAGTCTGTTTCCCCTTACCCCTGACCTCTAGAATTCCTTCATGTCTATCCCATGCATTCTTAAATCCCGTGATTGTTTCAGCCCCCACCACTTCCTCTGGCAGAGTGTTCCACTTGTCCACCACCTGTTCTGTGAAGAAATTCTTTCTCATGTTTCCTCTGAATCGTCCTCCCTCCAACTTCATCCCATGCCCTCTAGTCCTGGAACATCTTTTTCACTTAAAAATAGTGTTTTCCTGCACCCTGTTCCTCCCTGTAAGATACTTGTATGTCTCTATCATATCCCCTCTCTCCCTTCTCTCCTCCAGGGAGTACATGTTTAGTTCATAGCATATCCTTTTAGAAAGAGCAGAAACAAACCATTCAAGAATTAAATTGTTCAAAAGTTACAATGATAAAGATTTAATATATAATAACCTCTCACTGTAAAGCTGTTCTGAGACATACATTATGACAGTAAAGTTTCCCAGGGCTGTTACTTGTGGAGTGAAGATATTGGCATGCTGTAGCTTCAACATCTTAATCTTTATTTCTGATATAATTTCAATGGTACATTTTGGCAAAATTACTACACGTATGTGAGTCTAATATTTATGATATTTTCAGATGGTCTCACTGAATGCACATAGATCATATTAGCTTGCAACACATTACCAGTTGGCAGGTTCATTAATGTTTTACCGATCGGCCTGTTACATTTGATTGCATCATTATTTATCAGTCCTCAATGACACAGATTGATAATAGTATAATACCCCAATCCTTGCAGAGACCCCCATGCAGCCACAGTCTTTGTTATGCACCCCCATCTGCACCTGACACCATGCCTTGTGCATGTCAACATGAATAGCCAGTCTGGGGATGGACAAGCAATGGAGACATGTACCCATGCTATCTTCAGCATGTTTTCTTCTCTTTTGGGGGTGTACGAGGGCTAGCAGCATTACGCACCCAGAGGGCTGTAGTAATGCCAGTCAGCCTGGTGTACAAGTTCCGCGAGGCACTGACATGTTTGTACTGAGACTTGTTTGGCTGTATCACTGGCCGCTCCATCCCTCCCAATTGGCATGCAGGTCTGGTCCAGCACAATATTTTCTTTTTGTCAAATGTGAACTATTGGGATATGGCAGTCTGTGGAGGACTGCTGTATACCACAGTACCAGGCTCCATGCAGAGAATGGAATCCACAGTTAAATAGACCTGTGCATCCTGTTGGATGTCCACTTTTCATCCGCCTTGGCACCCATAACATGACCCCTGGCCCCTCTGTGCTAGTGTCAACATGTAAGGAGGAAGTGGTCTGCCTGCCAGCTGAGGACTGTGGATAGTGCCTCAGGTGCATTCATCTGTGAGTGCAAAGCTCTGAGGCATCTAAGCTTTCATGGTGCATCTAGCCCTAAGTAACAAAAGTCAAACAGTTGGATGTTGAAGTATTTGACACCATTGGTGAACAACAAAACTTGCACTAGTTTTAGGAACAATCCAAAATGTATGTCTTATGTTAAGTGTTATCTCAGCAAACGTTTATTTCTTTTTAAAGATAATTTGGTATAATTGCTAAGGATTTATAAATGAAAAAGGGATGTGGATTTGAAAAATCCAGGCCAAGTCTGAATTTAGAATTCAGATATAGTTTACCGGCCCCCCACCCCACCCCCAAATATCAGTACCTCTGCTGCACAGTTTTTGCCTGACTTTCCCATGTATGGTATTTCTTTGCTGGAATGACAATCTGACTTACCTGGTTGGAAAACTGGCAGGTTGGTTAGTGATGGAAAGGCTGTGGGCTAGCTGCCAGGTATTTGACAGATCATTGACTTAACTGACTGACATCTGGTGGCAAGCAAACAGGCTTCTGATCAGCTAACTGGTGTGTCAGTGACTGGCAGGCTATTGGCTCTTGGCTGTGCTGTTTGTGTAGAAACATAGAAACTGATGGCAAAAGGAGGCCAATTGGTATATCCAGTGTACATTATTCCTGCCTAACCTATAAGACTGAGCCCCCCATTGGTCACTTGTCTTCTCCGTTCTTATTTGTTTGGAATGTTAGAAGGGTCACAACTAATCCCAGGTTACATGCTGGGGTAAAGTCTCTTCCAATAAGGTGAATCCCTTGCTCCTTTTGTTTCTCCAGTCCCATCAGCAACCTTCTCAGGGAATAGTGGTTATCCACCACTTACTCAGAACCACAATGTGGTTGGTGGCCTACCCTGTCAGTCATGTGTGGGTCTGTGGGTTCTGCTAGCAGTGTCACCTACAGTCTTGGGCATTTTCTATTCTATTTTCACCTCTGAGGGGCTATAGTGCAATGACACCCATGCATGCTTGGCAGCATCCATTGGTTGCTCCACTGTGTGTTATGCACCTGCTATGCTGCCACCTAGAGTCAACCAGGTGGTAGTTGATGAGTGAGTCATGGAGTCCACCCTGAGAGAGGAGAGTTGTCTATGGGATGCTCAAGACTACCTTTCTCGGCTGGCTCCTGATCACTCTTAAGACATATAAGTGTGCTGTGTACATGCAGAATGCATGCCACATGCTTAATTGTGCAACATTTGCATGTGGTTCGCATACACAAAGTGAACCAGGTCTAAAAAACACATCAGGTTCGCATGCTGCAAGCTTGACGTGTGTGCAGCAGGTAAGATGGTGCAAACATCTTCTAAAAATCACATCAGGTTCGCGTGTTGCTTGCTTGAGATGAGTGCAGCAGTTAAGCTGGTGTGAACACCATTTAAATGTCACATAATGTTCACATGTTGCATGCTTGCCATGTGTATAGCATCTAAGTTGGTGCAAATCTCATCTAAAAACACATCAGTTTCTATTTATCATACTACCTCTAGCAATTGCAGCCATTAAAATACCCTTTTCATTAATTTCCCATTAAAATTAGACAAACTCATTCATTCTGATCCTTTTGTAAGTTGTTTACTGGCTTTTGATTTTTGTCATTAAATTACCATTAATTTGTAAAGTATTGTTTGCTTACTGCATTAAAAGCCTAGGATATGGTCAGCCAACATCCCCCATTCCAGATGTGTGAAGAGGGGTCTCTGTGTTGTGAAGCCTGACCTTTTAGTTTTGGGTCATGCAAATTGCCTTATGCATATTTAGTGCTACAAATGTGTTTCTCTGTTACTGTTACTGCTCACTTACTTTCCCTTTGTCGTTCTTGTATGGAGCATATACACTATGGCCATGCTTAGCACTCTTTGTGCTGAGTAGGGTCTTGGAAGCATGCACCATACCTCACATCTTGACACTGAAGTGAGGGACATGAACACTCAAAATGAGGGACAATGAGGGGCACTAACCCTCATGATGATCAGGACACATCCTGAAATGTGGAGATTCAGTACCTCAGAAAACAGCAGAAACCATTGTATTTACTTGTACTGGTGTTAGCCACTGAGAATTGATTTCTACCATAAAACAGGGGTGCCATTTAGGTAGGGCAGAGCAGAGCAGTCCCATCCCCCCGCATTAGTGCTCTAGGCTGTTCTTATTGTCTGGCAATAATGGCATTAAATTTAGATTTAAACTTTTGCACAATAAGAGCCCCTTCCCCCAGCCTGTGTTGCGTTCATGCTGCAGGTGCACTCCTGACTTGACTGTGCCAATATTGTGTTGTCCACTCTCTCCACCTATTAGCAGAAGCACCATCACACGTGATGAGGAGCAGCTCCAGTCAAGCAAGAGCACATGAGTCAAGCAAGTGGGACACTGTCTTTCCTGCCACAGAGTAGACAGGCTACACACTACAGATTGGAGGAGTTGGTGAGCACTGAACTCTCAATAGCTGTGTTGTGGCAGCATATTTTTGTTGGTCTACTCTTAGTGAGTCTCCATCTCCCTTGGTGGCTAAAGTGGCTGGGCCTGAGCTAGAAGCTAACTCAAGACTAGATGACCTACTTACTCTACTAGGCTCACCTTGCAAAACCAAGCAGTGCAGGCCTCCTGCAGCAGCAAACTAGGCCTCACAGCTGCAGTGACAGTGGTGTGGGTGACCTTCATAGGCCTTGATCAGTGCAGTATAGCAGCAGCCAAGCAAGAAGCAACCAACACAGATTGGGTGGGCTTGATTGGTGAGGTGACTTGGTCACAGATCATGTTGGGGACCTGGGATGGTCTGTTCCAGCTTCTAGCAGAAGGTTAAAGGAAGAGCAGACAGAAAACTGGGCTGGTGGCACACTGGGCTGAGCTGTAGGTTCTGGTCAAATGGCCGGGTAAGTAAAAGTAAATAATCTTTTGTACAGGGGGATTGGGGAAGGAAAAGGACTGAAATATTTATGTGTTTTTCACATTAATGTGCCTTTTGGTGGCTTCACGACCCATATGGGATGGGTATTGAATGGAATGGAGTTGGGGAGAGAAATTGAGACAAAGTTTTTTGGGGGGAGGGCATCAGAACTTCAGCCAGGAACAAAATTGATTAGTAACTAGATGGGTTTAAGGCCAAATCTGATGCAGTGCTCCGGGCTACAAATGGATGAATCTTATACATTTAAATTTTTTCCTGATTTGCATAGCACTTTTCAGTCACAACAAATAAGTTTTACCTTTTAGAGATGTTATAGACATTCCAGAGCTTGCCGCCTAGCAGCTAACGAGCACCTGGCCTTCACTGGTCATTGGCTAACCCCTGCTGAAATCTGAAATGGCATCCCTGCCATAAAGTCTAAGTTTACAGGACATCCTATGTGTGAGCAGCATGTTTTCCATGAGGGATGGATGAAGGACAGAGCAGTTTTCAGGGGTAAAATGAGGGCTGTCCCTTGCATTTAGGGACAGTTGAGCGGTATGGTATGCACAGACTATAGGAGCCCCACTATGGTCAGGCTTATGCCCCCTCACCCCAGTGAAGCTGACCTCCACATCCCCATGCTCAGGCAGATTATAACATAGGGCAAGGGAGAGTGCAGGGGCATGCCCCATTGAAATGTATTGGGGTATTTTTTTATTACTATTTTATACATTATTGATGGAGAGTTGGAGATTAAGGAAGGCCACTTCTCAACTAACAAGGGCCTTGTTTATAGAACAGTGGCCTTCATTATTCTCCAACTCACCATTATAATGTGTAAAATATTCCCCTCTCTGATGGCTAAGCTATGAATAAGTGTACGCACTCCGGGCAGCCCATGGAGGTGAGAGGAGGGCTGTGCTGCTCACCGACTAAGAGTCATGCTGGGGAGAGGAATGTGGTGGTGGATGATTACCTGAGAGGGTGGGGGTGGAGGGGGCCACTATACTAACAGGGCATGGGTTGTGTGATATTTGGGGATGATGATAGGTGACTGGGGAGGGGAGAGGGACATTACACTATGGAAAAGGGGTTCTGTAATATTGGGTGGGTGATCAGGAAGGGGGAGTGACACTACACTATGGAAAAGGGGTTTTACAATATTGGGTGAGTGATCAAGGAGGGGGAGTGACACTACACTATGGAAAAGGGGTTTTACAATATTGGGTGAGTGATCAAGGAGGGGGAGTGACACTACACTATGGAAAAGGGGTTTTACAATATTGGGTGGGTGATCAGGGAGGGGGAGTGACACTACACTATGGAAAAGGGGTTTTACAATATTGGGTGAGTGATCAAGGAGGGGGAGTGACACTACACTATGGAAAAGGGGTTTTACAATATTGGGTGAGTGATCAAGGAGGGAGAGGGACACTACACTAGAGAGGGGTTTTACAATATTGAGTGGGAGATCGGGGACCTGGGTTGGGGCACTACACTGTTGAAAAATAATTTCTTAATGTTGGGTGGGAGATCAGGGACCGGGGTGGTACACTACACTATGGAGAAATTATTTCCTAATGTTGGGCGGGAGATCGGGACTGGGGTAGGACACTACACTACACTATGTAAAAATTATTTCATAATGCTGGGTGGGAGATTGAGGACCGGGGTAGGACACTACACTATGGAAAAATTATTTCTTATCATCAGATGGGAGATCAGAGACAAGGGTGAGACTACACTATAGAAAAATTATTTCTTAATGTTGGGTGGGAGATGGACTACACCATGGAAAAATTATTTCTTAACATTGTGTAGGAGATTGGGAACTGGGGTGGGACACTATACTATGGAAAAATGATTTCATAATGTTGGGTGGGAGTTCGGGGACACTACACTATGGACACATTTTTTAGCAATGTTGGGTCCGCGATCAGGTTGAGAGGGTGCCATAGAACTATGGGGGAATGTGGCTGCATAGAGCTTGGGCTGTTTGGGGGGGGGACTGCACAGCACCACACTAATGCCATACAAATGAGCTCACAATGGACATTCTAATGGCCACTAGTGCCTTGCATGCCCAGTGGGCTCATTTGCAAGGCTCCTTTCATGAATGGGGTCTTACTGTGGTGATGCTATTTCTGGCAGCCTATTCATCTGACTGGCTGTGAGAGCACCACTGTTGAGGTTCCCAATGCTTTTCCTGGGTTAGTGCTGCCCCCGCCAGCACCTAGTCACAGTCAGATAGCGTGGTGCGCTATCTGATTATGAATAGCAATTTTTGACCATTGTGCAATGGCAAGGTATGGCGCAAACATTTGCACTACACTTTGCCCTTTTTTGTGAATCATGTCCCTGCTGTCTTTTAACATTTAGTAAAATGTATTTATTTATCTGCAAAAGATGAAAAACAGGTTTTTTAGAATGCATATGTCTTATTTCAGTTTTTTCATAGAACACAACTGCCCCTTATTTAACTTGTAAATTAAATAACCACACTTACTTAAATGTGAAGCCTTCCGCTCTTAATTATCCACCATCTTCTATTAAGAAATAGAAAAATAAACACTAATCAAGATTCATATCATCTTTATTCTCCATTTAATAAGTAATCTAAAGTTGACAATCACTCTCAAATTGCTTAATAAGCTCACACTGTTAAACTTAAGAGTACATGTTCCAATTATTTTCTTTCCTAAAAGATATCCCATATTTTTCTCATTTTAATAAATCCACATTTTTTTCCCCAGTATGTTTCTCCAGCTCTTATTTATTAACCGAAGCTTAAATGATGGCAAAAAACTGAAGAGAGCTCAATGAACTCTCCTGCTCCATCTTTTACTATTACTATTGTGAACGCTGATGCTCTCTCTTACATAAAGCTTTCGTTTCCATAAACTGTAAATATTTTCTCCTCTGGAGCTTATCCCATGCATTTCTTATTCTAATAAATCCAATCTTTCTCCAAGTTCTTTCTTGGGTACCTGTTTGTAGATTTATTCCAAACAGTGGAGCTCACTAGATTCACCTTCTTCGTTCTTTTACTATTGATATTGTGGGCGCTGACCGCTCGGGATGCTCATTCTTTTATAAGATCTTATTGCCAGTTGCCTTGCTCCAAATGGCACCAGAAATTTGTGCACACCTTATATATCAAAACTCAAACTTTAACAAACTACCACATCTCCTACCAATATGTTTCTTTCTGTGATTCTACCTTCTTAGTTCTATAGATTAACGAATTGCCATGACCACTACCAATATATTTATTTCTGCAATTCTTCCTTCTTAATTCTATAGTATTAAATAGAACACCTTTGCTTTATTTATTTATTTTTTTTACATAACTATCCTTTACACTTACGGCTCCATGAAAGGACCCTTGGCTCTACCCAAAAAGAACAACTTAAGGGGCAGGATTCTCAACAGGGATGTGCCAGCGCATCCCCGATTTGCACACTGGCACAATTCTGTTAGGGGGCCCGATGCGCAGGCATGTCCCCAGTGCACCAACACAATGTAGATGTACCACATACTGCCCATAATGATATGCAGTGCATCTGGAGGGGCTGTTAAGCGGGCGTGCCCATTCATATGGTGTGCAGCCCCATTCACAGCCCATCCTGGAGGTGCATCCCCAGGACAAGTCTGGAGATGCAACTCCCAAAGATAAGTCTACTTCCAGTAGACTTAAGTGGGTGGCCACCCACAGGTAGGCTGCCGTACTGCAGACATTACCATGGCAGCCTGCCCACCCTGACAGGCCAGTGTGCCCACTCCCTGCCCACAGCCCCATGATAATATTGCTCTCAGTGGCAGATATAATGACAGGAACCCCCCTCCCTGCCCGCATCACCATAATAATGCTGCTCTCAGCAGCAGATATGGTGACAGCAAACCCCCTTCCCCGCCCGCATCCCCATTCACCTTCCCCACCACGACTCGAATGGCAATCTATAGTGCACCCCGGTAGCTCAGCAGACTTCCCACTCAGGCATTCTCACTTCCCAGCTCCCCATCCCAGCTGAGTCTTCGTTGGCGGGCAACACAACCCACCCGCATTCCTCCACAGTTGCCTGCTGGATAGAGCTGTCTGATGATTGACAGTTATTGTATGCTGAGGCCTATAGAATTCTTGCTGACATCGGGCTTGCAGTGAATACAGAACTCTGTCATCTGGCGTGAATGACAGAGCACAGTATTCACTGCAAGCCCATTGGTCAACAGGGTCCACCAATGGGCTGTCAGTAGTACAGTAGCTGTCAGTCATGGACAGCTCTGTTGGGGGGGAAGCCATGGAGGTCTGTGAGTAGGTTGTGCTGCCCGCCACTGGAGGTACCCAGCTGGGACGGGGGAGCTGGGTGAGTTGGAAGTGCCTGAGTGGGTGGATGGTGGTCTGCTGGGCTACAAGGGGGGCTGTATGGATTGCTGTTCGGGTCAGGGTGGGGAGGGTGTGTTCTCCTATCATACAGTATCGCCGAAAGGAGCGGCAGGTGAACAGGGATGCGTGCTTGGAGGGGGGTTTGCTGTCACCATATCTGCTGCTGAGAGCAGCATTATCATGGGGATGGGAGAAGGGATGGGGGATTCAGCATACATGGGTGTACCGCCGCAGATGTACGGCAGTCAGAACGGGGATCATGCAGGGAGGGGGGACCACTGGATCACCGGGTCATTAGTGTGGGTGTCCCCACAGCCGGCGAATGGGCTGGGGATGTGTGGGGGGTGCACTCTGCCTCCCTGGGGCTATGTGTGGCCCATATCCATTGCAGGGTGCCCGGCATATTCTGCCTAGTGCAACCCTGCTAGGCACATGCAAATGGGGCCATAATTACATGCAAATGGACCCATTGCACCTTGTATGTCTAATGGCCCCATTTGCATGTCTGGCTGTGAATAGCAGCTTTTGGCACAGTGCATTGGGAGATGCACTGCCCCATTGTGTACCCAGCCCAACTAGGGGTTGCGCCGGCGCATCCCAGGCTGGGCACAACAGTGGTATGAACAGAGGCGATGCTCTGGGAGCATCCTCCAGCGCATCTTCTGAGAATACCACTTTTGGTGCTTGCCACATCTCATGTGCACCAGGGCTTCCGAGAAGTGCCAAGCGCAAGTGCTTTGAGAATCCTGCCCAAGAAGTTTTTCAGTTATACTGTTCATTCTGCTTATAACCCTTCAAACTGTTTGCACTCCAACAAAATCATGGTTATAATCTAAACCTCTTAACAAACATCAGAAGTGTATAATCAGTACTAGCACTCCATTTATCAGCATAGTCACACTAATATAAATAAAACTAATTTATAAAATCAAATCTTAGATCTAAATATTTTACTTATAAATCCACTATCCACAAAAAATCTTGTATTAGCACACCTTCCTTGATCGTTGATGCTGCAAACAACCCAGAGCTTATCAATACTCACTGTCTTGCCAAGTTTTAAATTACATCCTTTGAAATTTATAAAGCTACAATACAGACTATGAAACTGAAATAGACCAGAACGTGGAATCGGGAGCAAGAGCAGTTGCTCATATTGACCACTCAAAACCTCCGACCCACCCAGTCTCTAAGTTAGGCTGTGAGGTGTCTGCCTGAAAATGTTACTAGCCAGCTATACCTAATGTAGTCAGCCTTAGACTGGTCAGCATCCCTGATCAGCATCCTTATATTCTACACTCTCAATAGCCTTATAAATCAATTTTTATCAACCTACTGTACAATAAAATACTAGGATCAAAAAGGACACTACTCTTGACCAATTTCTAAACTCTAAAACCAAAATTACTGAGGTAATCAGAAAAAATTGTAAGGGGGGAAGATGGAAGGAAAGAAGAGGAGATACTAACAAGTATATGAACTTAGTCCACACTGTCTCTTTATTCAAACCATATTTCAAATCTAAAGTTCCAAACCCGTCTATCCAATAAGCCTCTCACAATAGCAGCTTTTTGTCAACATTTCCACCCATAATAGGGTTTTCCATTTTCTCTTTCCCCTGAAATCTTAATGTTGACACATTGGGCCTGATTCCCAAAGCCCCCAAAATGGCGCAAGGGGCTTGTGCCACGTGAAATAGTGCAAGGTGCCTCTTGTACCAAAAGATGCAGTGGGAGCGATTCTCAAACGTAGTCTTTGTGAAACGCAGGCTGCATGGACCAAAGGGGGCTTGCACTGTCCTTGCAGCACAAAATGAGCTATGACATGGTGCTAGGAGGCTTGTGGCAGATGCAAGCTGTCATATCCCCTAATTTGAGATTCTCTAAACTATCCCAGAGGGTGACATTCTAAGTACCATCAGACCAGCTTGGGCTAGT
Source organism: Neoceratodus forsteri (assembly GCA_016271365.2). Taxonomy (NCBI): domain Eukaryota; kingdom Metazoa; phylum Chordata; order Ceratodontiformes; family Ceratodontidae; genus Neoceratodus; species Neoceratodus forsteri. The sequence continues at coordinate 1,177,701,900 of CM057450.1, read as the reverse complement.
TTAAGGGTACTTAGAAGTGTGTCCTCAGGGAGGGTTAAAGCATTTGCACCACCCCCGGAGCCCTCCCTGGGTGGGAGGAAACATGTAGTTGTCCACCCTCTCTTTCCTTGATCTTCCCATATTAAAATAAATAACAGTGTCCTTGATGGTATAGCAGACCCCCCATGCCCTATGTTCCCATATTAAAATAAATAACACTGTCTCTCGTGGTCTAGCTGACCCCCTTCCCTATTCCTAATCTGCTCATATTACTATAAATATCACTTTCCCTGGTGGTCTGGTGGTCCCTCCCACTCCTTGGCAGGCAGTGCCCCGCCCCCATGTCCCTTCCCCGGGCCGGCGATTTGCACAGCCCTCCGCTCTCCACAATGGCCGGTCACCCACTGAGCTGTCAATTAGCATGTACTGTGTACAGTACACCCTCATTGACTGACAACTCACTACCATACAGTACACCCTCATTAACTGACAACTCACTACCAATCAGTGAGTGCATACTTTATACAGCACATGCTCATTGACAACTTAGTCTGTGGCCGGACATGGTGGAAAGTGGAAGGCTGTGCCAGTCACCATCTTGGGGATGAGCAGGGTGGTGGGGCACTGCCTTTCAGGGTAGAGGTGGGTCAGTTACCCCCCCCCCGACAGCGACATTTCACCAGCGAGGTCCCCTACAGTGACTACAGCACCAAGCTGCGGTGGGAGACCCGCTGGAACTCGGCGCTGTCTGTCGTGGGTCCTGCATCCCCCAATCAGCTCTGACTGGGTTGAGAATCCTTAAGTGAGGGGATGCGGGGGCACTAAGAGAACAAAATTGTGAACCGCAGCCGAACAGCAGAATGCGGGTCGACCTGCCGGTGTCACTGACAGGGGCGCTCACCGAAATTTTTGTCAGACTCCCATCATGGATCCAGGGTGGGCCACTAGATTACCAGGGAAAGTGATATTTATAGTAATATGGGCAGATCAGGGATAGGGAGGGGGATCCGCTAGACCACCAGGGACAGCATTATTTATTTTAATATGGAAAGATCAGGGAAAGGGATGAGGGTCTGCTAGACCACCAGGGACATGTTTAATGTTAATACAGAGGGGATCAGGGCTGGGGGATCCATTAGACCACCAGGGACAGTGTTATTTGTTTTAATATGGGCAGATCGGAGCTGGGAGGAGGGCTGCTAGCCATCAAGGATGTGCTAGAGTGGTGAACAGCTGCCTTGCAGCTTGTGGCATACCACCCAGATGCACCGTCTGTTTGGCGCATGGCCACACTAGCCGCAAGCTGCAGGACCCTGCCTAATAGAGAATTAGATGCAGGATCCCTGGCACACCAGCAGTCAATGCAAATTGCTGTTGTCTCGGCTTGCGCTGAATTTTGAGAATCAAGTCCATCATGTCCCCTTTCCTAGAAATGCCTAGCTACAGTTGAGCTTTCATCCCATCTTCTGATGTCACTTTTAAGTTCATTCAGTCTACTGTATGTCTTAAAGCTATCATGGTCTTACCAACATAGGTTAAATCACGGGGGCACTTTAAAAGGTAAACCGCCTACTCTGACAAGTAATAAATTGTTTTATGCCACACCTGTGAGTATATTTAAGGGTGCACCTATCAGATATTTTTCTTCCTGGAGACCTAGACTGAAAATATCAAGATTTTCTCACTCTAGGTTCAAATATACCTGTAGTAGGTCCTCATTGGCTGGAGCTGACAGCATGAGCGGCATGGTTCTATTTTTGGAACTCACTACTCACTCACATATACTGGTTGCCCATAAGCACTTTCAATTTTTCAGCCATCAGAATGTGATGCCATTTAGCTGTCTAAATGTTAAATAAACCAGCCTACTACACACAAAAAAACCTTTACAGTTTCTTCTGAGACATGCTATGTCCCCCACCACCCTTACCTCGAAGTTTTCAGTGTATTCCCGCAGCCTAGCCAGTCCGATGGCACTGAGGCTAGAGGCACTGAATGCCACACCTCTCACGCCACGCTGGCAACCCATGTTCGGGATCAAGCATGGGCTGCTGGAGCTTTGCAGGGGAGGGAGAGGATTGGGCATCCGATGACAGCTCTTCTCTCCTGGGGAAGGGTGGGCATGCTGTCCTGCCTGCTCCTTGGCCACCCTCTGGTGGAGGATGGAGGTAGCACCAGAGTCAGGGAGACAAAGTAGCATGGCATCGTGATGCGTGCGCGCCTCCATGTACGTGCATTCACGGCCGTGAGGGGAGGGACCAGGAAAATGGAAAAATCGGCTGCCGGCTCCATGGAAGCCCCTCCAGTACTCCAGTGCTGCAGCCTCACAAAACTCTCAGGCCTGCTCCGGATAAGTACTCGGGGGGGGGGGAGACGGCCCTTCCTCCCCCACCACAGGGGGTAATCTGTGGGGGATACAGGGCCTGGGCGGTGCCGGGGAGGTGATAGCTGTGTCCGGGGACTGGAGGAGAACAGATGCTTGCCGGCAGAGCTGAAGGATGATAAACATAATTGAAAAAAACATGTGTTCACCCGACCGACACACTTGGTTCTTCTCTACCGGTTCTCGATTTTCCCCACAGCTGTAGACAAGACGCCTGTTCCACCAATTGCCACATCTTCCTGGCACCCCACCAGGCTGCTTTTGACTGTTTCAGCTCCAATTCAACTTAGACACGTGGGAGGTGCTGATGCATGAAGCATTGATGCACGCAAAGTGTCACGTGCCACAACTTTAAAAAAAAATCATTCGGCACAGCCGTACTGAACTACACATATTTCTGACAGGGCCATGGCATATTCCTTATTTATCTCAATTTCTTCATCCATGTATGGATTATAAATTACTTTAGTCCTAGGAGTATAATTACAATTTTGACAATTTCCACAAGGATAGTTACCTAATATTTAAGATCTACCTTGAAATATTTCTTGTTCTACTTTTCCGCCTTTTTGAAAGGAATGGCACACTCTGTCTTTCAGATTTTTTACTTTTTCTGCAATCACTAGTGTTTTTTTCTGAAAAGCTCTGTTTCTCCCTGAGATTTGCCCTCAAAACATCCCAATGTCTGCACAATATGGATTTTATTTGTCCAACATATTTAGAATAATCTATAGGAACAGTTAACAGGTGTCAGCATGGCTCAGTTGGTAGCACATCCACCTCTGGACCAGAAGGTCGTGGGTTCTCGTCCCACACCGGGATTGGACTTGCACCTAAAAATCGCTGGCATTCGAGTGCAGTATTGGGGGGTGCTGTACTGCTGGGGTGTGCCGTCCTTCGGATGAGATGTTAAACCGAGGTCCCTTCTGCCCATCCTGGTGTTGTCCAGGTGGAAGTAAAAGAACCCAGGGCACTCTTCTCAAAGAGTAGGGAACATTCCCGGTGTCCTGGCCAACATTCCCTTTCCTATAAACCAGTTCATGCAATTATCCAGGCTGTGTGTGGGTGATGATGTGCGATATGGCCACCACCACACATTCAGTCACTTCACTACCAGTCTAGCATTGCTTGTAAAGCGCTTTGGGATGTATGAAAAATGCTATATAAATGCTGATTCTTCTTCTTCTTCTTCTATCCTGTCTATCCCCAGTTTGCTTCCTTTAGAGCTTTTTAATAAATCTTCTTGCTTTCTCATATCACATTTATTTCTAGCCAGAACTACAGCAGTATGATCATGCCCTTTCTCTAAGAACCTATCCTTAGTTCATCCACTGCTTCTTTATAGTCAATGTCATTAGTGCAATTACGCTTCACCCTTACAAACTGGCAATATGGTATGTTCTGTATTACACTTTTTTTGTGGAAACTGCATGCAATAGCAAGTTCCAATCTGTTCTTTTCACACATAAGGAAGAACCTACCCTAAAGAAGTTTACAGATTCACTACTATGAACAAAATTTTAGGTACGGAGTACAACCATTTAAATAGTCTGAAAATTCCAATATTTCTTCTGTTACCCAACCAAATGCATAAACAATTAAGCACTGTACCATGACAGGGTGTGGGTTATGGCAGGATTTGCCACACCTGGTTTGGTTTGGTCATGAGTCCGCAGGCCGAGTGAGTAAACCACACCAGAAGTGGTAAATCCTGCCATGACCCATACCCTGGAGTGGTATATTGTGATTATACAATGTCTCCCTTAAGTTACTGTAGCAAAAAATAAAACAAAATACTTTTTTAGTACTTTAAATATTTTTTTTTAATGATTGTTCTGCCAAAAAAAAAAAATAGTTCCTTGTTGCCAGAAAGTATAATGCTTCACTCTCATATGGTTACAAGAATAGAAAGCATGCCATGCTTTCTTGTTTGACCTCCCCACCACTTGCAACTGAGTATAGTTTAGAAGAAGAGAGAGGGTAGTTGCAGTTGCTTTTTTCATTTTTTTAAACACAGAGTCTGATATTTTGTTTTTTCTATGTGTTTAAGAGGTGTGAGTGGACTGGGGGTCTTACCGTTATGAACTTCCAGGTTTGCTTCGGGGTTTAGCAGTTCTAGTTTAGGTTTGGATTTTGTATCAAAGGAGGATGTACTGTACTTAATTAGATCAGGGTATTTAGTACTGGATTATGCTGGTGTAAGTTGTTGATGTTGTCGGGAATGGGATATGGAACGTTGTGGTTGTGGAGAGAGGTGAGGCAGGGTGCTCTCTTTGACTTTGTACTGGGGCTACATTTTAGTGCAAGTTGTTGATGTTGTCGGGAATGGGACCTTGTAGAGAGAGATATGAGGTGGCAGTTCCGTTCGACTGTATGGATGTTCATGTAAAAAAAAATTAGGTTTTGTGGTCTACGAAATGTGACTGTTGGGGTGTTGGAGGTAAAAATTCAATCCGTTTTAAGGGTTCACAGCAAGAAGTTCCAGGAACGGCCGGTTCTGTGAAATGTACAGTCCATTGAATGAGCATCTCATCATTTGTGGCCCTATTTTCCAGTCCATGGTTGGAGTGATTTCAGGGGGGATTTCTGCTGCTGCTGACTGGTGGCTGGCACTTTTTCTCATTGGTGTATTGTAGGATTTACCACGGGTAAAATGTGCCAGTCAGTCAATCAGAAAGCAGGAATTTCCATGCCCATTGTATAACCATCAATAAATCTCTTCCATAAACTTATTTTCTGATACCATCTGTTGTTTTCACTATTGTATATGTATTTGTTTTCAAAATAGTCCATGAAAATCTTTGCATAATTAGGAACTATGGAAGAACCCATAGCAGTTCCTTTAACTTGCCAAAAAGAGGAATCTTCAGATGTAAAGTAATTTGTTTCCAAAACCAACTGTGCCAATTGTACCTCAATTAATTTGGAGGTTTCTCTTGTTCTTCTCTCAAGTTTAATATCTCTATTACAGCTCTCAGTCCTTCACTATGAGGTATGCCACCAGACACCAAGGACAGGGAAGGGGATTGCTTTTTTTATTTTGAAGATTGGTACCGGTATCATTGCTGGGGGGCAGGGGAAAATAACTTGGATTGACTGTGGGAGGTGGGAGGGTTCTTTAATTTGGCTGGTGATCGGCCTGGTAGGTCCACTGGACCCCAGGGACAGGCAAGGGGATTGCTTTTTTAAAAAAAACAAAATGGGGGCAGGGGGCACAGGGATAATGCAGGGTGACTGGGAGGGGAGTTCTTGAATTCAGCTGGTGATTGGCTGGGGGAGCCACCAGACACCGGGAATGGGGAGGGGATTGGTTGTTTTTTTTTAAAGATTGGGGGCACAGGGGCCCAGGGATAACTCTGGGTGATTGGGGGGAGGATTCTTGAATTCAGCCAATGATCAGCCTGGGGGACCACTAAACACCAGGGAGGGAGAAAATAAAATATAAATAAATTGGGCATATGTGGGTGCAATTGCGGGCAAAATTTCACAATTTTGTGAAATATTTCACTGGGTGAAACTGCCAATTTCATGGCAATTTCACCGGAGAAATAACATTTTGCAACATCTCTAGTGAGGAAGGGTCAGGGCTCAAGGCTGGGTAGAGGTACAGTTTTTTTTTTAGTGTGGGCGGGAGTTTAACTTTTTTTTTTTTTTCGAGTTTCTCCCCCTCCCCAACATGCACCCCCCTAGAATTGAGAATGCAAATTAAGGGTGCTGGGGTGAAGCCCCCTGTAATGGGGGGGTGCAGGGGGCGCAGCACCCCACATAGATATATTAGACCATTTTCATCTGTGTTCTTATCCTCGCTGGGGAGTGTACATCGCCATTTTGCTTTTCGGCAATGTACACTCTCTATAACGGCAATTGCTATTTAGCAATTGCTGTTATGACATGGAACCATATTACACAAGGTTTATGGAGCAAGATCCCTCCCAGTTAATGTTTATATTATCGGTGTGAGGTGGGTCACACTGCTGAGTTGTTATGCTATGGAGAAAGTGTCCAATTTTCCTGGTTGCTTTAGATCTGCCAGCAGCTGCATCAGCTGTCAGAAAAAGTCAGACAGATGGTACTAGAGGAGATCTGCTCTTTGTTGGAACTGGGAATCACTGAGGAGTCTTGTAGTGACTGGTCCAGCCCTATTGTATTAGTATCAAAACCAGATGGGTTCACTTATTTTTGTACTGACTTCTGGAAAGTCAATGCAATCTCCAGGTTTGATGCATATCCAACAGTATGCCTAGGGTAGATGAACTTCTGGACTGACTGGGTAAGACTCAGTATATTAGTGCCCTAGACCTGACCAATGGGGAATTGGCAAATCCTGAATCCCATAAGAAAATGACTTTCCTCACCCCATTTGGTCTGTATCTGTTTACAAATGCTTATCTTTGGGCTGTGTGGTGTCCAGGCCACATTTCAGAGAATGATGGATTGAATCCTCTGTCCCTATGGGTTATATGCAGCAGTGTACCTGGATAATGTTGTCGTACTTAGATCTGATTGGGACACTCACTTGCAGGATATGGCTGCAGCACTTTAGTCACTCAGGGAAGTAGCTCTCATGGCCATTGCCACAAAATGTTCCTTGGGGTTACATAGTTGGGAATGACCATGTATGCCCAGTTGTTGATAAGGTAAAAACCCTTGCTGACAGCCCCGTACCAACTACCAAAAAACAAGATAGGTCCTTCCTTGGCTTAGCAGGATATTATTGCTGGTTCGTTCTGGAGTTTTCAACACTTGCTGCTCCACTGACTTACCTGACTAAAAAGGCCGCCCCCAAATAGGGTTTAGTGGTCCTCAAAGTGTCAGAAGACCTTCTAAACTATCAAAAGTGTGTTGTGCAAGTGACCTGTCATACAAAGTCCTGATTTTGACCTTCCATTCATTTTGTACACAGATGCCTCGAAAAAGGGTTCAGGACTGTCTTGTTACAAAAATTTGATGATGGACATCCCCCGTTCCTCTGTTGATTCAGAAAACTGTGCCCCAGGGAATGATGTTATGCCATGCTAGAGAAAGAGTGTCTTGCAGTGAAGTGGGCAGTAGTAGCCCTGCACTACTGTTTGTTGGGATGATGCTTCACCTTGGTCACTGACCATGAACCCCTCAAATGGTTGCATACCATGTGGGAAACTAATTCCAAAGTGCCCTGGTGGTACCTGGTTGTGCAGCCATTTTCATACAAGTGCTTCACAGGGCAGGCTCCTGGCATATTAAGCATGGAGGAAATCTTGAGCACCACCCACTGCAAATAAAGCAATATCAAGCTCTTAGTAAATTTCCTTACATTTCATTTATTAAAATAAAGCACCAGAAGACGAACTGTAATCGACCCCCACACATAAAGGAACACACAGTGAGACCCACAAGCCTCCTACCAGTTTCACCTCAGAGTGTCATCAGGGAGTGTTCTACAATGTGAATCACATTACTTTTAAATCCCCATATTAAAGTGACAGTGCAAACCTTAGTTTTTATTATATTGTAAATTCATAAACATTGAAACTAACAGCCATACTGTTAAATGTGAAAAGATGGAATCCTTGTTTGATTCTATCATTACAGCTAATTTATAAGTTATACGCCTATAAATATATAATTATACCTATAAAAATATATACTCATACACAATGTAAAAATGAATCATTAGTTTGTTAATTAACATTTCCTCTGAGTTTAGCCAAAGTGAAATTTTACAAGAGAAAGTACATACAGTAAAACCCCGGTTATCCGAATCTATTGGGGGACATAAAAACATTCGGATAACCGGGTTTGCAACGGAGACTGTGGCTCTAAGACCAAACGTTCATTTGGGAGATTTTGTCAGAGGCTGAACAGTACAGTACTGTGCGGTTCTTAGATGCATTTCTTAGTACTGAATTGAGACACAAGAGGGAGCTATACAACAAAATTGCTGCACACTGTGTTGCTGATGAAACTGAATGGCCTTCTGTTTTAATATCGGACTTGATATTGGAGTACTTTTACAGCGATTCTGAACAAACCAGGTAAAGACTGCCTTATCAAGGGTATCGTCTCTACACGAATGCATGGTCTTGCGGCTCTCATGACTAATGCTGCTGTCCATTGTAGAAGCAAAGTCCTGTATTTTATTTTTAACTTTTTTTATATCACAAACGGTGGCATTTCCAAGTCCAAATTGTCTAGCCACATCAACTATCTTTTGTCCTCTATCTAGGCAGTCTATTGTAGTTTCTGGCTGATGTCTAGAATGGACCATCAGCGTGAATGCCAGCAATTCAAAGAGCAGCAAGGAATGTGAATAAACAAATGCTGTTAGTAGCAATTAAATACAGTGCTCGTTAACAGCTGTTAACACCTAACAATTACTTTAATTATCCACAGACCGGCAAGTCTAATTAACCACAGATGACCTCGATTATGCAAACATTACCTGTTTGTTGGAGAATCAAATGACAAGCAGGGGGACAATCGGGACTTTCGGTTAACTGAGAGTTTCGGTTTTGTGGGGTTCAGTTAAATGTGGTTTTACTATATACAGTATAATATATATAGATATATATATAAATATATATATATATAATGACACACCTATGAACAGTTGGTTCAAATAAGACCCAGTTTTCCTTATATTATGGATCACTTCAAACAAGGATCCAAAATTAGTGCAAATATGCATACTATATCATCCTAGGTTAATCCTGAAGGTATGTCTCTACTGAGTATTAAATCTTATACATAGAGTACCTAACTACAGTGGTAGCATCATTAACATTCACAAATGATACAGAATTCTTTCAAAAGTACATAAATGTTCCTTGTATGTACAGTAACAAAATAGTGCCAAAGTAGTATTATGAAAAATGATATTAACATTGGTGCACATAATTAATAATGTTCACCTCATATCTTGGTTACATATGAATAATAAATTCACATTTCATCTTATTTTATTTCCAAATACCAATAGCATACTACCATAAATATGTGCATGTTAATTGGAGAGGACCCTATACGCATCAAAGAGGAATAAAGATGCCAGTCTTATACATACTAGAAAAGTAACTAATTTCAATTCATTCTAATATAGGCAATATTACTCTATACCATATTTTAATAGATCAGATGTCCATCTTCTCTGTTTACATTATCAAAACCTATGTATTAGAAAAAGTATAAAGAGTATATACATACATACCTCCCCACTAAATTAGTTAGGTTCTCCTATTTTTAAGACATGGTGTAAGCTCAAAGTAATCATTTAGACCCAGGGGACGCAAAGCCCCCAGTCTGTAGATCCAATATAACTGCCTCTGTGACAGAAGCAATTCCTGGTCACCACCCCTAGGGCCCAGTCTAACCCTTTCTATTCCACAGAAGGTAAACTGGTGTGGTGTGGCATCACCTACTCTCTTTAAATGGCAGAGCATGGCATTGCGTTCATCTTCTGTTCTGATATCACTGAGGTGTTCTCCCACCCTCAATTTGAATATCTGGAAGTCTTCCCCACATAGAATGCACCACATATGCAACTAGCAAGGTATACAACACATGGAGTACTACAGTTAATAAATCCCTTGATGTCAAAAATCCTATTAGTATTAACTGAAGTAAAGCTGTTTGTTTTCTGTATCTTTGATACATAGATACATAGACACTGTTAGCAGATAAAGCCCATGGCCCACCCAGTCTGCCCATTTGAGCTTATTTATTTTTGTTGGCCAGTAAGTGCATTAGACAAGTCCTGCCTATTTTCAGGCATGACCCGGGGGAGGGGGATACAGATGAATGCCAACTGACCTTGAACCAGATTAAACTGTTGGTGGTACTTTTAGTGAATGAGGGAAATTTGGCCAAGACACTGGGGAAATATCCCTACTCTTTTCAATAAGTGCCATGGGATCTTTAACATCCACCTGAACTACCGCCAATCCAGACAGATGGGACCTCGGTTTAACATCTCATCCGAAAGACGGCACCTCAGAAGTGCAGCACCCCTCTCATGCTGCACTACAGTGTCAGTACTGGGATATTAACCCAAGTGCCAGATGTGGGAACTGAACCCACAGCCCTCTGATCTCCCGGCCTCAGAGGTGAGTGGGCTACCTACTGAGCCACTGACACTGACAAGTAAGTTCACTTTATGTTTCTCTAGAAGTCTGTTGCCCCTAACCCCTGACCTTCAGAATTCCCTTATGTCTATCTCATGCATACTTAAATCCCATGATTGCTTCAGCCCCCACCACTTTCTCTGGCAGGGTGTTCCACTTGTCCACCACCCTTTCTGAGAAGAAATTCTTCCTCACATTCCCTCTTATAACAATAACTGCATCTACTACATCTAAAACATCCCATTGGTGCCGTTGGCAACCATGTCTGAATGGACTTGTTAGGGAGAAAACTGTGTACCAATGCATCTGAATAGTTTTTTAATCTTTTGAATGAAATTCCAGGCTTTTGTGTCATAAACATATTCAATACTCGTTCTGTACTGAGCATATGCCAATATTTGTTCAAAATTTCCCTTATTATGTTGTTCTTGGCACAATACTTAGTGATAACATGCACCTGTCGTGAGGTATTGTTTGATGTGTGTTGTTTGTATGTTAATAGAGTCTCCCTGGGGATGTGTCAGACTTCTGTTTCCTTCTGCTGTGTAAGGGTTGGACTATACCCTCTATCCAAGAATTGTTGTAAAATCTAGCATTACCAATGGAAAAGGTGCCAGCCAGCCGCATCTTAAAAAAAACCCAATCCGATGGCGAAATCGCGGAACTGCGACAGCAGCTTCATGGGTCAGTGAAACAAAAGAAAACAAAAACTGCTGTACTACTGACTGGCTCATTTAAGCATTACACCAAGTACTGCTTTTTTTAAAATAATAATAAAAAACAGTACTTGGTATAATCGCAATAAGCTACTCGAGGGATGTGGATTCTCGGGGGATTTCCCATGGCTGGGTGGATTTACCCACTCGGCTGCACCTCATGGGCAAACCACCCCGGCCGTGGTAAATCCCCCGAGAACCCACACCCCCTCGCGGCTTATTGCTTAAATCACTAACAATCTAGGCCGAGATCCAATCAGACACAAAAAGGTATCATCAAAGCACACAATTCAGAAAAGGACACTGACATCAGCAGTTCAGAGGAATCTGCATCCAGTAATGACAACCACTCTGTGGTTTCTTTAGACAAAAAAGAAAAGAAACAGGCGCAAGAGGGAATAGTGAAATCAAAACCAAATCAAAAGGAAGAGGAAGACAAGGAGGTAGGAAACAAAAGAAATGTGACCAGGAACTATACAAAAAGGAAGGACAAAGCCAAAACATAAATAATCTAAGTTATAGCAGTTTAACAGGAGAACAAGAAGCCGTCCTTAAACGCGGCCTGAGTTTCATCCCTTCCCCTTCAATTAATTCAATGAATACATTTCAGTGGGAAATTGACAAAAAAAATATATATTTTGTAAAATCAATTTAAAATACAGATTTGAAGGAAACAATATGGAGGCTGAAAGTGAATATGAGGGACTGTTGCATAATAATGGTCTGTCTGTTTTGTCCCGGGAAAACATTAGTTTCCTAATTGCTGCAATACAGAGTGAGAACACAGACCAGGAAATCATTACACCTGCAGAAGAAGCCTCTGATTTTAGTATGGACACTTTGGTGAAAATAAATTCAAATACTGTGCTTCCTGATTTGATTAATTTAGACTCAGACAATGCTGGAGAAAGAAGACAAGAAAGCAAAGTCCCTAGTTCAACTGGGATACTGCATGATGGAGACACTGTTAAAGAACATGGACAAAATATATTTAAACAAAAGTCTACTTATTGTCCTAATGTTCAAAATCTACCAATTCAGACCGATCAGACTGTGGTAAAAAGTGACACTGCTAAACTGATTTATGAGGAGTAGAATCCAGGCAGACAGAATATCACTGTGAAAGAGGGTGAAGCTATTGAACAATTGAAGTCAATGAAACATGTTATTCTAATGCTGCTGATGGGGGGGGGGGGGGGGGGGCACAATATTAATTGTCCTATATGAGAAAAAATGATCATAGATATCCCTTGACAGATGTTATTCACAGAGTGGCAGCTATTCCAAAAATACAGATTAAATGTGCACAAATGACATTACATTACAACATTGCCAAATTGTAGAATGAAGTACCACCAAAAATAAGAAATATTCCTAAACTAAATACTTTTCTGTAAGCTATAAGTGCAGATTTAACTGAGCACTGCATGTGTGTAAATTAAACAAATTAATCTATCTACTCACAAACACTGTATCTAGAAATGTAACTGATTTGTTAGTCTTGTACGATGGTAATGAAAGGGTGAACTAACTGTGAACTATCAACAACTGTAAAATCTGTTTTAATTAGACCCCGGAGTCAGTTGAAAAACCAATTATGACTGACTTACCACACATTGTGACTGATTTTTTCAACTAGTTTGAAATTTCTGACTTCAACTAACTGAAGAAAATCCAACCAAGTTTTTCAACTTTCACCATCGTTGAATTTTTATTATATGGTAGTTTGTCATACTTTTTAAACTTCGTATATTTTTTTATTAAAAGTTTGACTATAAAAGTTAATAAAATATATGAAAAGCCCCCTTCCCTTTGAAATCAATGGGGTGCACGCGCACACAACCTTCGCCTTCTGGCATCACAAACCGGGACTGCATGTGCCTATGTAGGGACGTGTTAGTGGGTTAAGGTCAGTTTTTAGCATTTGGGATTTAGCAGCATTATAACTTCATAAATGGGCAGAAACAAAAGGAATTATTTATGCCCATCAGCTCTTGGGCAGGTGAGGTATTGCATATGTTGGAGGGAGCAGCAACTTAGAAGCTGGCTGCTCTTTAAAATGCAAATACAAAGTGCAGTGAAACAAATCTACACACAGCAGGGACCCACTAAAGCACAATAACCAGTCAAAACAACAAAATATACTAAGTCCTTGAAAGTAACAAGTTGAAACAGGGCAGTAAAACAGTATACGGTATAGAAAAATGAGCAGCAGTAATACTAGTTATTTATGAAAAGAACCATGAGTCTAAAATACAGTATAGGTAGGGCATCTTAAACACCCCACAGAAGTTAGAAGGTACCCTTTTGCAAACAGAGCTAACCATCAATATATGTTAGTTTACTAGTAGTCGTAGAATTTGTGAGACTAAAAACAGTTTATGGGATGACCCTTAGAAACACCTCCTATATGGTATACCAGAACTGAGATGTATCCATAGTTTAAATTTAAAGCTAAAAAAACTCATGCATATTAAAAAAAACATTTCTGACACAGTCTCTGAACTTGTTTTGGCTTTCAGCATGTACACTAATATGTTTTGTAAAAACTTTTATTCATCTTGCAATGAGGACTTTAATAATTAGTCAATCTGATTCCTACAGCGGCAAACAACAAACATTTTGTCCATTGGACCTGACTGACCATGCTCTGCGCTTCGGGCCTCCTATGGTTCCGGGAACTCACCAGCGGACCACCTGCACCTGACCTGCTCCATGACCTCTTGGGGAGTCTGACTTACTCACAATGTCACCACAGTCAGAGATAGCCCAGCTGGGCCACCAGCTTTAGATCGATGATAATCGATCACCTTGGCTTTTCAAGTTTGGCCCCCCGGGCCCCACAGGCCCCAAGCCCTCAACCAGACAGACAAGCCAGCAGCAGACTCACAGGCAGACTGAGTAGTCTGTGAGAGACCATCCTCCTCCTTCTTCCTACTGCCCACTGCCCAGCCCTGGCTGGCCTTACATATATATCCCATACAGTACCTTGCTCAGTGCAGTAGCCTATTGCCAGTTCGGTCAGGTGTTGGGTTATGGTTCGGTCAGTGTCGGTGGGTGTCTCCATGGCTCAGGCTACCACTGCTGCTCTACTCGATGGTGGTGCTGGTGTTTTTTTGGAGTTGTGTGCTCCCTCCTCCCAACCCACACAGTCGGTCCCCAACCCAGACCCACGTCCCCACTCCGATACTCTGTGCAGTGGAACTAGTGCACCTACCACTCCTCCTCCTTGAAAATTCTGAAGACCTGACCAAGACTGAGTGAGAGTCACACAATGGGCCCGGCCGATGGGGTCACTGGCTGATCCTGACCATGAGCAGACCACTGACTTGCTGCCTTCACACGATTGCTGCCTGGCTTTGCTGGAGGACTGACTGAGACTTGCACAGCCACACACTAGTCTCTCTCCGGGCACCAGACACATCAGGACAGTGGACACAGTTAACTTATTTTTAAATTAAAGGCTGAACCATCAAACTTCGTCCTGGCAGAAAACGCTGCTTGCTCCGTTGCCCACACACCAACACAGATGCCTCCTCTCCTGACAGTCTCCTCTCCTACCTAGGCATGCTGTCCCCGTCACCTTGTGCAGCCAGTCACAGAAACTCTTAAGCTCCTGGCTCCTCCTTCTAGCTCTCCTAATTGGTGGATGCTTCATGTCCAGGAGCCAGGGGTGCATTTTATTGGCTGTAAGGCTCAGTGCTGGTGGCTGAGGACCATTACATTTTCACGGCCCCCATGGCCCCCTCCTCCACCCCCAGGAAAGAAAAAAAGAGAAAACACACTGCACTTTACCCCAAAAACAAACCTGGACTGGTCACAGAATCATCAACTGCAGTGGATTTCAACTCCACTATTTTATGACTGCAATCCAATGCAATTGCAACTGATTGCAACTGCATTGAATTGCAACTGACTATTTCAACTGCCGACGACTGCTCCGGGGTCTAGTTTTAATGTATATTTATTCCTTATTGTATGGAAATGTCAGAATGTAAACCTGGTATTGTATTGTAGGATTACAGTATATGTAATATTTTTTGTTTAAATCTTGAGATCTGTCTGTTTTCTATGTCAAATGCAGGAAAGCGTTGTAAAATAGGTCCCTCAGACCTAAAGTTGATATCCTGTTGAAAGATAAAATGTTATTACTCCTATGAAATGAAAAGGATTACATAAATGAAGCATATACGTAGACATCTGAGTGATAAAAACTCATACCAATTATTACAGGCACATCCAACTAAAGAGTTCAGTGACCAGCAGTTTCACTTTTTACAACTGGCTATGTTAAAAGGTGATATAACTGCCCCAAAAAAAGATTTATTACAGGTTAAGCACCCTGTTATGGCAACCTTCTAATACTTGCCAATGATCCATAAAATCAAAGGAAAAGGCCCTGGGTGACCTATGGTCTCGTACATAGGAGTGCTGACAGAAAATCTATGCAAATTTATTGATTTTTTTCTTTAGTCAACAGTGGCAACTTTGTGCTGCTATGTCCAAGACTCTATGGACATCCTATGCAGATTAAGGAATGTTGCTTGGAATGATTCCTATCTATGGATAGGAATGAATGAATGAGTGAATGAATGAATGAATGAACAGAAGTTTATTTTTATACAGGCAGTATATTGTTAGGGTAAAACCCTATTTACAACAATTATCCTGTACAAGACCATACCACAGTCCCATACAATTACATAACTTAAACACTATCATACAACACAATGCACATTAAAAATAAGTTACTCTATCTAAAACAATCACAAGTATATTGCAAATAATTTTTTAATTCCTTTATGAATAAATTAGGAGAAGGTATATTTTTCAATTTGTCTGGTAACCTATTCCAAGTTTTAGCTACAGAAGACTGAAGCATTGTGTCACCAAGTATATTGTACGTTCTAACTGTTTGAACATTCAGACTATTAAATCTTAAGCTGTATCCCCTATCCATATTAAAAATAAGTTTTAAGTTATCATTTCCCAGTCCATTGCTTTGAGAGTATATCATTTTATGACAACACTGTAACCAAATGTAATTCCACTTTTCATCAGGGTGAAGCCAGTTTATGATAGAGCTTACAGTGATGTATACCACATGTCCTTCTTGTAACAAATCTAGCTAGTTTATAGTACAGTTGGTTTATTTTATTCAATTCTGTTTTATTAGCATTTCTATATAATACTGAACCATATTCAATTACTGGGATTATCATATGGCTAACTATTTTGTTTCTAGTTTCATTTGACAAACACTTTGATGTCCTTCTAAGGGCACCTCATTTTTGGTTAGTTTTTATGACAATATTCTTTATATGTTCTTTAAAATCTAGTTTGCAATCCACCATTACTCCCAAATATTTTATATTAGGTAATGTTTTCCATCCTGAGTCCATCCTCTAATCTTATGTCCAGATTTTGTTTTCTTTTATTACTTTATTGAATATATAAACACTGGGTCTTTTTTTCATTCAATAACACTCCAGATTTTCTAAACCATTCTTCCATGTTGCTCAAATTGCTCTGGAGTTTAAATTCTAGTAAAGGGGGGCTGCACACGGATGCAACCAATACGGTGTCATCCACATACAGACTCACCTTACTATTCCCAATGCAATTCTCCAGAGCATTTACATAAAAGTTAAATAATAGTGGACCCAGGATGGATCCCTGAGGTTCTCCACAAACTACATGTTTTATGCTAGACATTGCTGTACCATTTAAGACACATTGGGCTAGATATTCAAAACTTTGCCCCGGGGCTAAATTAGCACTGCCCGGCGAGCAAACATAGCCCGGAGCACAAAGCAAGCTACATTCAAAAGGAAATAGTCCAGTGCTAATCCTGCTGAATACAGCAGTCTAAGAAAGCCGGGCAAACTGGTCTGGGAGTGCAAGGCAAAAATAGCCCAGGAATAATACAGCACTGAATATAGCAACAGGGAAGTGCAAACTGCAACTGCAGCTCATTAGACTCTGTAGCAAGCCAGTGTTGCAGATGGAGAACATTGTGTGTGATTGCACAGAGCTGTCTCACATCTACTGCAAACACACCTCTCAACCTCCTGCCTCATAAATCAGGGACAAGACTTAAAAAAATTCAGGGACACACCTTAACAATTGGTAATATCCACTCAGAAAGCTAGTAGAATAAGTGGTGCAGTGTAAAATGCATTTTCTAAGGAAGAGCACGTCTGTAACATTAATGTCTGACATTATGTTATGCTTACAACCCCCACTGTGTGGTCATGGAAACACAATTTGTAGGAGGGACAGAGTAAAGGTTTGAGGTAAAATCAGGGATGTCCCTGAAAATCAGGGACAGTTGAAAGGTATGACTGCAAACAACAATGTAAGCCACACACTGCAGAACTGTGCTTAGTGTGCTATGATGAAGTGAGGTTTGCCCAGGGCGAACTTGATTGCTAAGTGCTAACACATTAGCCCAGTGCAAACTGGTTAGCCCGGGGCAAACGGGGGCTATATTCAAAGCTCCCATGCAAATGAGCCTACTTAGGTAATCCGTGGGCAAACAGGTACATTTGCATCTCATTATGTGTTGCTTAGCATACAGTACCATGCAGTTTGCCCAGTGCTACTGCGTGATGCACACAGCTCCACCTTTTGGTCGGAATGGAAGTACAGGCTGGATGCTACAGGCCAAGGCATGCCCACAGCATCCCCTGTTGGCTGGAATGGAAGTACAAGCTGGAAGCAGCAGGAACTGTGTGCTGGTAGGCACATCAGTGCATACAACACACCCATGCAGCTGTGCAAGCAGGACCTATATATATGTATGTGAACACACACATATATATATATATATATATATATATATATATATATATACATATACAGTATATATATAGTATATATATATGTGTATATATATATATATATATATATACATATACAGATCGATAGCTAAACAGACACACTGCCCATGGCCATACATGACCTGGAAGCTGCCTACCCCAACAACATAGGTACCTCACTGCAGTAGTGGGTGAAACACAGTGGGGAACGCAATGCATGGGACAGGCATAAGGCAAACCTGGTGGGGGCGGGAGGCCATAGGCTGTAGGGTCACTAGAATTTGCAGCATATCCAGTAGATAGGGAACAGGGCAGACTGGTTGGGCCAGGCAGTCCTTTTCTCCTGTCATGGTCCCTGTTCCAGTGTGTGCCTGTGACACCCTGGTAGGCTAGTGTCAGCCAGGCCAGCATGATCCTCGACCCCCGGTAGCCTCAAAACACACTGAAACCCCTCATGTTCCAGTGGTCCCCCAAGCTCAGCTCTCAACCCCTGTTGAAAATGAAATCAGTAACTTTTCCCTGGTAGTCTAGTGGTCCCCCCTCCCCCATACATATCCGACCCGTTCATCTAAATATTAAATATTTTCCTGGTAGTCTAGTGGTTCCCCACCCCCGCCGTATCCGACCCCTGTTCACATATAAAATGAACATTTTCCTGTAGTCTAGTGGTCCCTCACACCCCATTCATGTATCCGACCCTCGTTCACATATAAAATGAACATTATCTCTGATAGTCTAGTGGTCCTCCCACCCCACGCACATATACTTGATCCCCATTCACATATAAAATGAACATTATCCTCTGGTGTCTATGGTCACCCACCCCACAAATGTATCCTGACCCAGTTCACATATAAAAATTAAATATTTCCTGGTAGTCTAGTGTTCCCCCCACCCGATGTCGTATCCCCTTTGCACATCTCTATCAAATCTTTCTTATCTCCTGGTGGTCTATGGTACTTTCACTCAGCATCTGGCTGACGTTAAAAGTTCAGAACAGAGCCGTGACTGGCTCAGCTCTCCTCTCACCACCATGGCTGGCCGCCGAGTGAGCTTGCTACCCCAGTCGGCGGCGGCTGTGATGGTGAGAGAGGGCTGAGCCGGTCAGCGGCTCTGTTCTTGACCGTTTTGGCATCAGCGGGGTGTTACTGCTGGGTGGGGGGCCACTAGACTACCAGGGAATGAAAGGGTTTGATAGAGATGTGCAAAGGGTCAGGATGTGTATTGGGGTGGGGGACCACTAGACTACCAGGGAAGTATTTAATTTTAATGTGTGAACGGAGTCGGGATATGTTCATGGGGGTGGGGGGACCACTAGACTACCAGGGAAATTGATAATCTTTATATGTGAATGGGGTCTGATACATGCATGGGGTGGGGGGACCACTAGACTACTGGGAAATATTTAATTTTATATGTGAATGGGGTCAGGATATGTGCATGGGGTGGGGGACCACTAGACTACTAGGAAATTGATAATCTTTATATGTGAATGGGTCTGGATACATGCATGGGGGGGGACCACTAGACTACCAGGGAAATATTTCATTTTTATATGTGAATGGGGGTCAGGATATGTGCATGGGTGAGAGGGGACCACTAGACTACCAGGGAATATGTATATATATTTTAAAGGGGGTCGGGATACATGCTGGGGGGGCGCTGTTGCCACCTTACTGCTGGCACATTACCGCCAGCCTTTTCTCGGTGGTATTCAGCACCACGCTACAAGTTGCGCTAATGCTTCTAGCGTGGCACTATACCTTTGAATATGCCGGTGTGCCGGCATTCAGGGCTCCTTCCCTCAGTCCTTCACTTGCATACATTATAGTTTAGTATCAGCGCTAACACCTAGTGCTGGCACTAAATGTCCTTTTAAATATGGCAGTCGGGGGCAAATTCAGCGCTAGTCCAGTGCAACGGATTTGCACCCTGTGCTACGCTTTGAATATCTGGCCCATTGTCTTCTGTTTGATAAATAAGAATGGAATCAGCTTAATGGTTCTTGAGGTACACCCATCCCTGATAGTCTCTCCAACATTGTTTGGTGATTCACCATGTTGAAGGCCTTACTGAGGTCCATGAACACTGACCCCATATCCTTCTCCTCATTCATTGAGGAACTAAGTTGTTAAAGTCAAAGAGGGTAGTTTTTGTGGATCTCCCCACCTTAAATCCATGCTGTACATCTGATAACAAGCCATATCCCTCTAAATATTGACTCAGTTGTCTATGAACCAGCCCTTCCAGGGTCTTCGACATGGTCATCAACAAAATAATGGGTCTATAATTTGAGGGTTCTGTTGCTTCTCCCCCTTTATAGATCAGTATAACTTTCCCTATTTCCCATATTTCTGGGAATATCCCTGAACACAAGCTCCAGTTGTATAGATAAGTCAGCAGGGTTGCTACTATGTTAGCACCAATTTTCAAAAAATGGGGTTCAATATCATCAAGCCCTCCTGCCTTATCTCTTTTCAAAATTCTTACTTCTTTCACTACCTCTTTAACCGCAAGTTTTTTAAATCTGAAAAGGGGAGGAGGATTTGTTGATCCTGTTGTTTCTGACCTGTCCTATTCTAAGTTCTTAATTAGGTCAGCCACTCTAATATCCTTAGTTACCTTATTGGGTGGCTAGATGTTTAGATCTGGGAGGTTTAGGAAATAATCATTTAGGACATCTTCTGATTTTGTATAAATTTTCCATTTCTCATCAATTGAATTTTACTTGATTATGTTATAGGGTGGTGTGATTTTTTTAACACATTTCCAAAATTGCTGAGGAATTTTTGACTGTTCAGAATTAACTCTATGATATTCCTTTTTTGCCTCGCTAATATTTTCTGTACATTTATTAGGCCATGTTTTATAAATATTCCAATCTTCCTCATCCTGGGTTTGCCTTGCCTTTTTCCATAGTCTTTTTCTAATTCTGATTTGTGTTTTAAGTCTGTCTGAGATCCAAGGTTTTTTTTTATTACTTATTTTTTGTCTAATCATGGGTGCATGTTCATTAATTATTTGAATTAGTGTATTAGTCAAATATTATATAGCCAATTCAATATCGGGGATTATGTACAATCAGTCCCATCATATTGCTTTCAAGCTGTCCCTATACCATTGTATATTAAAGCGTTCATATTGTCTTATCCATTTTATGGCAGTTCTATTAATCTTAATTTTGTCCATCCGATATGGCACTTAACTGGGCAATGATCACTTAAATTTTGTGGCATACCTCAGAATCAAGTAAGTCTAAGCCATCAGAAATAAAATTTAGATCCAATAAGGATCCATTTGAGTGTTGGTTTGTTGGTCTAGTTGGATCTAGAATTGCTTGTTTTAGTCCCAGTTGGGCTAAAGATTCCTCTAGCTTTTGGCTCCTACATTGACCCCATCCTGCATTGAAGTTATCTACAGTATGAGGACTATTCTAGAGTGTCCCACTAGGTCTAATAATTTATTATACAGGATATTGAAGCACTTAAGTTTAGTTTTTGGTAAAGCATAAATAATACCTACTTGTCAATTTATAGGTTACCACCTCTACTAACAAACAGTCTATACCTTCAATATTTTCTAATAAAATGGTTTTAAAACTTCTGAAATGATTTCCAATATATACCATCACTCCACCCCCTCTTTTCTGTATCTAATCTCTAGTTTGATGTTTTAAATTTTTACCTCCTCATTATCAACACCCTTATGTAGCCATGTTTCAGTTAGCCCTATTATATCTCTGTTCTCTGTGCCTACCCAGACCCTGTTTTTGCCTGTTTTCTGTACAATACTATGTACATTTTCTTGAATAATTGTTAAGCGATTTTCATTTGATGGACCTGGATTTAACTCAGTCCCTCCCTCCATTGTTAATATAACTGCTAGACAGAGACTTCTCATAGCATTACTATCTCTCTTCATGGTTGTTTTAACACAGTACCAGTTCCTGTATAAGTTTTCCAATTGTTGGAGAAACTGTTCCTCCTGTTTACTGATATAGTCTTCATCCGTGAAAGTGCAGTAGCTATCGAATACATCTGCAGACTTCTATTTATAGGGTTGGGTCGCATCTTTATTTCATTCTTCTGGCTCATTGTTACCCCCACCAGGCCTGAGGCCCAAAACATTAGAACATACTTCATATTACTGTGGTGTATTTTTTAATTTGCAACAACTTTAGTACTCTGTATCTCCCTAAGTTTAAACTTCCCTACTCAATGTTGTTCTGCCTGGCTAAATAAATATAGTGATTGATTGATTGATTGATTGAATACCCACTAGCTAGTAACTTCTAACTAGCTGAACAGTGGAAGGTTAGCAAATCAAATTTGTAACATGAAAATTTATAAGCAGCCTCCCTGCATCCTCTTGCTGTAGACACTGGCTGATGACTTTTGCCACTCCAGCGAGAGCCACTCACATGACAGTCCACTACGTGAAGAGATGCTTGCCCACCCTCTATGATATAGGAGGGTTTATCATGCCTTCTCCACCAGCATCACAGCCCCACAGGTGGAAATCTTGCGAGACTCCTCCCGGTTTATGACCACTGCCACCAGGTCGCTCTGGAAAAATGTCTGCATGAGGTCCTTCTTCCAACAGGGAAAGAAAAACTGGAGTGGTGTGAATGTTGCTGGTATGCCACAAACTTCAGCTGTAGAGCAGCATTTAAGAAGCCGGCTTTTAAAGTGCAATGTTGATTCTGCCACACCTCCTCCACCAGTGTCACAGTCCCACAGGTGGAAATCTTGCGAGAATCCTCTCAGTTAACAACCACTGCCACCAGGTTGCTCCCGGAAAATGTCTGCATGAGGTCCTTCTCCTGACAGGGAAAGAAAACTGGAGTGGTGCAAATGTTGCTGGTATGCTGCTAGCTTCAGTTGTAGAGCAGTAGGTAAGAAGCTGGCTTTAAAAGTGCAATGTTGATTCTGCCATGCCTTCTCCACCAGCGTCACAGCCCCACAGGTGGAAATCTTGTAAGAGTCCTCCCGGTTAATGACCACTGCCACCAGGTCACTGTGGGAAAATGTCTGCATGAGGTCCTTCTCCTCATAGGGAAAGAAAAACTGGAGTGGCCTGAATATTGCTGATATGCCACAAGTTTCAGCTGTAGAGCAGCAGGTAAGAAGCCGGCTTTTAAAGTGCAATGTTGATTCTGCCACACCTCCTCCACCGGTGTCACAGCCCCACCCGGTGGAAATCTTGTGAGAGTCCTCTCAGTTAACAACCACTGCCACCAGGTTGCTCCAGGAAAATGTCTGTGTGAGGTCCTTCTCCTGACAGGCAAAGAAAAACTGGAGTGGTGCAAATGTTGCTGGTATGCTGCTAGCTTCAGCTGTAGAGCAGCAGGTAAGAAGCTGACTTTTAAAGTGCAATGTTGATTCTGCCATGCCTCCTCCACCTGCCTCACAGCCCCACAGGTGGAAATCTTGTGAGAGTCCTCCCGTTTAATGACCGCTGCCACCAGGTCGCTCTGGGAAAATGTCTGCGTGAGGTCCTTCTCCTGACAGGGAAGGAAAACTGGAGTGGTGCGAATGTTGCTGGTATGGATGTTAACTCATTATACACTTGCACTCCTCATGATGTTGGTTTAGATGCTTTATCTTTTTACATCACCAATACTGCATGTGCCAGTACGCCATCATCCTGGTTTCTGTTACATTCAGTAGAATTTATTTTGACACACACTTTTTTTTTAACATTTGGTCAAAAAATGTACTTACAGAAATGGGATACAGCGATGGGGGTCACCATGGCCTCCTCATATGCATATTTATTTTAGAGTTTTGGGAACACTGTTTTGTTTTTTCAGACAATAATCCTTTTCGTGAACACTATTGTGCACTGATACAGGTACATTGATGATGTACTTATAATTTGACATGGAATTGTAGAAATAGTAAATTATGTTTTACTATATCTGGAAAATAATAATTTAAATTTGTCTTTTTCATTGATTGTTGAATAGAAAACTATCCAGTTTTTGGACTTAGAACTTTATGTTGAAGAGGATGCATCTGTCGGTTCTTGTGTGTATAGAAAACCTATGGCTGGAAATAGCATTCTGCATGCTTCAAGTGCACATCCACCAACATTCATATGCAGCATCTCTTTCAGGCAATATCTTAGGCTGCATACACATTGCACAGCAGATTTGGATGAGAACAAAGGCATGGGAGCTAATACAGAGATTATTAAGCAGAGGATACAAGGCAGAAATCTTAGAAGATTATTTTCATAATGCTGTCAAAAAAGAATGGGAAGAACTATTTACTGTCAAGAATCATGATAACCAGGATGTCACACTCACATTTGTGCTGCAGTACAACAACTTGGCCCCTAAGGTCAAATCCATTTTGTTGAATCACTGGAGAGTATTGGAACACTGTAGGGTCCAGAACCCCATTTTTCAGGTCAAATAGAAGGTTACCTATGGTCGGGGGGGGTGGATTTAAAGATATTTTGACTAATAGTCACTACAGATCTGTGTCCAATCTGAGACCTATGTGACTACCCACACATCCAAATAGCCTGTATACTTGTGGATGATGCTCAGTTTGTAAGCTGGCAATTGTTGGGGACATTACTGAACATACTACCCATGACAACACTGTACACCTATGGCATTTTTTACAGTGTTTTATGACGCATGTAATCTCTGTGCTTGTGCGCCCACACTTACTATTATATGTTGGGCAGGACCAAAAGGCAGGTCAGAACTAGAGTGCAGGAGCACATAAGGGATATTTGAAAAGGTTATGTGGAATCTTCTGTGGGTGCCCATTTTTGAGAACACCATAATATAGACCTGGTAGGCTTCATGTTTGATGTACTTGAATGGATACCTCCCTTGAGGGGGTGATTGTCTACTTACACTGTTAACATGTGAAAGTGAGTAGATGTTTTGATTGAAGACACTACAACCCCTGGGTATGAATGAACAATTAGACTAGACGGTGTTTCTATAAACTAACTGAACATATAATGCCTTTTGACTGTTGTTATTTTGAAGTGATGAGATTTTTACTTTTCTTTTCTTTTATGTAGGTATAGAAAAAATGGGATCTACATGTTCCTAAAATAACATGGTTCTGTTTGACAGCTACAGTGTAAGCCACATAATGTGGACACATTTGTGCTTCTTAATATTGTATGCGATATGCGGTGTCTGCAATTACCAGCAGATGATGTGGGCTGATATTATGAACTGTGCAAAATGTTTAAGTGCAACTGCGGAAAACGTACCGTGCAGTGATTTTTGATTTCTTTTTTTTTATTTCTTTAGGTGTTTGTGCTGTGTTTCCTTTGATGTTTTAATAATTTGTGCTGTTCGTTGTGCTTCTGTATACAGTACAGTGGTTCATGTGGTGGAGGGGTGCTTGGTTAAAAGTACAAACTTTATTTTCAGTGTTACGGTAGGGGGTTTGGGTTAAAACCATCATATTTCACTCATATCAGTAGCCTTCATAAAAAAGCAGTCAATTGTTCTCTGTTTGAGAGCAGTGGAAGTGTACACCTTGAAGCTGTGGTCAGTGCTTTCCATCACCTGCCAGTCTGGGTGCACTTTGTGGGGCTGTTCCATTGCTCATCTTAGGGTTAGCAATACAGCGTGCACATCTTTGGCAGTCACTATTTCTTGCTTTGTGTCCTCGAGTTCCTTATCATTGATGTCTTCACACTGGCTCTGGCACTGGGTTTCTGGTGGACGTAGAATGCTTAAGAGCCTGGTCATTTAGTCTGTTGTGTGAATCTCTTCATCCGCCTCACTGAGACGGCATAGGGTATCAAATTCAACTTCAGTGAGTCCCAATGGTGGCAGGATAAGTTCTTGATCTGTTGAGGAGATGATGAGGGGCAGCAAGTCAAACCGCCTTGTAAACCCTGCCTTTCAAAAGCAGTTCGAGATAGTTTCAGGAGTCACTTTATCTCATGCTTTTTATAAGAAATGGACTGCATCTAAAAATGCTAATTCTCTTTACACACTCTTTTGCTGTGAGCTCCCCTCCCTCATCCATCTCTTCTATAACCCAGCTTCTCATTTCTTGCACGTAGTGGCATTTTAATGAGTACATTATCCCCTGATCCACTGGCTGGATCAACGATGTTGTGTTTGGCAGTAAAAAAATTAAGGAGAAATGTTTCTTAGATTTTGGACATCAGGATGACCAGTGAAATTATCCAGAAGGAGGGCATTCTTCCTGCCCTGTAATTTTCTTTCCCATTGCCTTAACCATTCTGTGAAAATTTCAGTGGTCATCCAAGCCATCTTACTGCTCCTATAAATCACAGGGAGGTGAGCTACACCCATAAAGCACTGTGGAACTACTGATTTCCTGATCACCATGAGCTAGTTTTTTTCAGAACCATAAATGTTGCTACAAACGAGTACAGATAGCCTTTCTTTAGCTTTTTTGTGGCCTTGTGGGTGCTCGCTTTTAAATGTCAATGTTCCTTGGCCAACACATTGGAAAAACAAGCCGGTTTTGTTGGCATTGAAAATGTTGTTGCTGTCATACCCTGCTAAAATGTCCGCCAAAATATCTCTTACCCAGTCTGTTGCCCCGGTGTTATCGGCATTTTGTTTTTCATCATGTGCTCTACAATAACAGATGTTATTTCTTGCTTTCCACCATTGCAACCATCCATCCATTGCTTTAAAATTATGCTTCCCTAGTGTTTCTGCAATTTGAGTCGCTTTCTGTAACAGAAGTGGCCCACTTATCATTGTCTCCCGCTCCTGCACACTGGTAAACCAGACCAACAAAGCCTCCTCCACCTCATCATCTTTCCCCTCTGACTTCCTTTTTCTTTTTGTGGGTTTTGATTAGAATGCCAATCAGCCAGCAGTTTTTCTCTTCCATGGATCAGATCAGAGACAGTGGACTTTGGAATCAATAGGTGTGCTGCCAGTTCACGAACACTCATACATGGCAGCGATTCCATTTGTTTTAGAAGCTTGATTTTACAAGCAAGAGGGATGCCTGGTCTCTTAGACATGATGGAAACAAAGAACAAGCAGAAACCAACCACACACAGCACACGACAGGAAAGCGATAAGCTGCTGGCGAGGACAAGGTCAGTACATACAGATGCAATCAACACCTTGTTGCATCCCCTTAACACCTTGTTACCACTAATTAGCAGTTCAGTCAGGTTCTGTGCTACTGAACTTGCCTAAAATTGCCTGACATGTACTCAAAAACTGTCTGCACAATGCGGTCTACCAGGTCTGCATTAAACAGGGTTTTGTTTTACATTTTTTAACACATTTTGTTTTGGCAACAGAAATCTGTCCATGTAACCCAATTGTCTGCATAAACCATGTCCGTATAATGTGGAATGCACTGTATAACATTCTGAAACTTAACACACTTGTATATTTGGACAGTGTGGTCATTTATATATTTAAATTTTTGATGGAAAATGTGCTTTCCAGCTGTCAACAGTATGTTACTGAACTATTACACAAGTTCTTAATTAAAACTGTTGAACCATCCTGGTTTTTGCTACAGTTATCCTACAGTGACATATCTTTTCTAATGCATGTTTAATGCTTAACAATGGATTCTATGGATTTTTGGAAGTGTATAGATAGTACTTGTTTCTAATAATGCACTTGCACTCATTTATCAGTTTTAACAGGACATTTGTATTCTCATGGAACACCTAGCGGAATTTGTGTAATATTACAGTAAGGCCATTTGAACACAATCCAAAAATCATAATGTAATTTTCTGAATATAGTTCCTAAAAAATGGCCATTTTTGTTGCATGTTATTCTGTGTTTGTTGTTACTTGAACTTTTGATTTTGATTGATTGCTTCCTTTGGAGATCTCACAAATACATTATTTTATGATGATACACATGCATATAAACTTTAACCACACTTCTTTTCTGTATGCACTTTTTCTTTATTATGTTGTGATCTCTGCAGCCACAATAACTATCCCCCATTGCCTTTCCCCTTTCCCCTTCATGCCATTACTTCCCTTTTGATGTCTTTGTTTGCTCTGTCCCTGTTTTCTATCTCCACATTTTTATTTTTATGTTTACTTGTGTGTGCAGTGCAAACAAACATCTTGTTACAATAAGGCCATTTCAGAGGTGTGTCACTGTCAGATCCAATGCAGCTCAATCTGCAATGGGCTAGGCAGTGACAGGTCTGTAATCAGCCTAGTTGATCATGACAGTGTTTTCTGCTTGCTGGGTAGAATCTTCTCATAATTCAGAAGAGTGAGCAGCTCCAATTGCCACCCAGCAAGCAGAGGACATCCCCCTGATCTGGTTCAGTTGCTCACCAACCCGCCATACTGTTCTGCCTTTCCATTTCTGCTCTCCCACTCACAGGTCCCACCCTGTGGATGCCTTGGCTAATCACTGGCTCTGTTGTGCTAAAATCATGTCCCTGCTTACCCACTGCATGGTGTAAGGACAACAGTATCCTCAAATATACTGAATCAAGAAGGAGCCCCGATCGAGCTGACATTTTGGAGATGAAAGGAAGAAATCAAATCCTGTATCGTGAAACAGCACTGGAGCCAAGAAATCCTTCCATGTTTCCCCTCGGCTCAGGGCTACAGTTCCACATACAGTACAGAAGGGACCTGTAACAAATAATAGCATTAAGTAAGGGGCTGTCTTCTTGACTGAGAAAACGGGGCACACTGAGTGGATCAGCTGCCTGGAAATAGGAAGGCTTTGGGGAAAGGAACACAAATCTTTGGATATGAAAAAAGGAAGCTTTTTTTAAGGTAATGGATTCCACTATAACAGTCAGATGCAAATGACCCTCTCCTCCTCCTCCAAAGCACAGTGAAGTCATCAAAGAGCAAGGAGGTGAATGGAAGAGGCTGTGGGCTGGTATGTCATGGCATCAGTTTGGTTGTAATAGTTAAGGATCTATGTGTAAACTACAGACATCATTGTTATGCTTTCTGCAAACAACTGTGACCCCAGAGTAAGGAAGGAGCTGGTAAAGCAGTTTGAATCCAAGCCCTAAACAGCTGCGAATGGTAAGAACGGCTGCACCATTACTGTCCCAAGAATTATTCAACACACGATGTAGCAGAGTAAATCAATGCAAGTTTATTTCAGTACCAGCAGCCAGATGAAAAGTGTCCCTCCCCATGAGAAAAAAAGCTTTTTCTCATGGGGAGGGGCACCTGTATTAGGCTGTTGGTACTGAAATAAACTTGCATTGATTTATCATGTTGCATAGTGTGTTGAGTCATTCCTGAGACAGTGACGGTGTAGCCGTTCTTACCATCTGCTTTGGTGAGTACCTACTTTTCTGTCTGGCTCCATTCTTGTTGCTTTTTGAGCTGCTTCTTGCATTGTTTGTACTAAACAGTTTTAAGCATTTCCTTTCATGGGTCACTGGCTTAGACCCAAAAATGTTTCATTGTAAAACTGACCCAGAGACCCTCCCTTTATTCTGATAGTTGCATGCTCTGGAGCCAGCCTGCCTAACTGCTACTACTTTCCTCAACTCCAGTGTCTCCTGACTTTGGAAAAAAAATTAAGTAGCAAAACAGTCTTATTTTTGTCAAATATAGTCATAAATAAATCTGCCCTGTAGCCGGCTGCCCACCCCCCTTCTGAGCCTCTGAAGTAGGCAGCTTCTGTTGGTGGGTTCTGATTTGATTATGCTCTCTTCCCCACCATTTTTAAATCTCAGAAAATCCATATTTCTAAGCAGCACAACTTTTTATTCTAGTCCCACTCTCTTTGCTCTTGTACCAGGAAGAAGACTGAATTAGAGCACATCTTAATCAATTAGACCCTCCTGCTTTGATTTTCAATTAAGTAACTTCTTCATGTATAGACCGTCAGAGCATTGAGAACATTTTGTTGCTTAAAAGTTATATTTTTAATATAATATACTGCTCCAGAATTGGCCACCCAACCACCTTCCAGTGGCTGTTTGTATTTTGAGTAAGTAACTGCTTATGTATGGACTGGCAGAGGATTAGGTGCTGTACATATTTTGTTGTAAACCTTGTTTGTTTAGGTAATACTGCTGCTGTGGAACTGGCCATCCACCCGTCTTCCAGTGGATCTTGGAATCCCACTGAAATGCCCCTTCCAAAACCCATCTCTCTTTTTTTCCATGTCTCACCCATTGACTTCAAAAAACATTAGGAATTTGTATACTGCTAATGCAAAGACACAGCCTAGATATCATGGTGCTTGAAGAGGTCCTTTTGTTATAATTGAATAATTCTGGTCTGTAGCAAGCTGCCTGCCAGTTATCTGAGCCATTCTGATGTCTTATGGAATCTGTTGTAGAGGCAGAGGTCAGGAAGCATAGCAAGTCCAGGAGTAGTTGTAAAATTCACAAGTAACATTTTATTATTATCAATAACAGTAAAATAAAAAATTTAAATTGTTCAGAATTAATATTTACAAAGGCAGTACAAACAGAGAAAACAAAGTCCTTCATCTGAGGGTATCTCTATTTCCAAGTTTCAGTCTCTCTAGCAAAAATATTGCTCTTTTTGTAACAAGTCTTAGCACAGCAATTAATTTCTACATCCTGAGCTCATTAAGGAAACATCCTGTTTCTCATAAAATGTATCAAAGTTCTTGTCAGTTTCTTTGCAGGGCAAGCTTACAAATAGAACAGTGACCCAAGTTGGCCTCTTCCTGACAGCTCTGAAAAAGAGTTTGCAAACAAGCCTAAGAGGAGCTCAAACTGCATCTCAGGTTAACCCCCTAAATTCCAAATAGCTTTTTTGCAATAATTTCAACAGTATTTATTAATTGAAGATTTGGTAATAACTTTTGAGCACAAGTGTTTATTTGAAAAGGTTCCACATCATATGGAGGACAAATACTCAGGGTATTACACTTTTAGTCATCCTGAGCAGAGCCTAGTCATCAGGTGTTACAGGTTTTTGGCATAACATGGGTTCTGTCATGTAACAGTATGCTACATAGTATTCACACAGTTGTACAGATTTAGAGAATTGCATACAGGAGTAGCATGTTACAGTATAGAACAGAGTATACACAAGTTGTACAATCATCTAGGCTCAAAGGATTGCAAGAGGTTAAACATGGTACAGTAGATGACAAAAAATTATAAGCTCAGATATGCAGGGAGTGAGCGTGGCTGTAGCTGGTTAGCAGCTAACAGATGTAAGTTTGTTTGAGGAATCATAGGGCTAGCACTCAGACATGACTGCCTGCGGCAGTAGGGTACTACATAAGAGGGAGTTAGTTTAGGAGCAGAGGAGAGGCTGAAGAGTGATTGTTTTTCAGGTCAGATCAAAGCAGTGACAGCTGGAGTTCAGGGCAATATTAGGCTTGAGGACCAATTTAAATTGTGAGATGTTGAGGAGGTTGGCTGTCATGGCAGGGAGTTAATTGAACCACAGAACTGCGCAATTTGCAAAGGAGCATTGCCCCAGGCTACTTCTTTGCAGTGGTGTAGCTAGGGCTTATTGGGTCATGCTTCTCATGGTGTAGTGGTTGTGGGTGGGCCTCTGGTGGGAGCCAATGGAGGGGGGGTGTAAGGCCCAGAAGCACTTGCTTGGCTAGTAAGGTTGTTTAATATCTGAGTTGAGTTTGACAGGGCCAGAGGCCCTGTCTGAATTTGTGCTGCAATTTCTTTTACACTGTCCTGTTCCTGTAAGTTTACTGTTCTAGTTGCAGTACAAGTCAAATTAAACTGTACCACCAATGAGTTGGATTAGCATTGTTTTTTACAGTTGGCAATGCATTAGTAACTCGTACTGTATTGTTTTTCAATGCTTAACCAGCTCAAGAGCAATGTTTGTGAAAAGTTTTTGCAGCTTAGTCAAAATGCATCTGCGGCCCAGTCACAATGAAATACAAAACTGATTATTAAATCTTAAAAAACAGTTTGTGTAGGACTTTGCACTGGATCCTGCAACACTTATGCAACTCAGTCAGAAATAGTAAAGCAACTCATTGGAGGAACAGTTTAATGTGGCTTGTACTGTGCAGGCTGAAATCTGGCCACTTTCAGTATTGTAATCTCCCCCCTTCTCCCAAGTACTGTATAAGGAACATATAAGTAAGACAAGAGGCAGTAAGTTGCTTGCCTTCTCCTGTGCTGTACTGCAGGCAGACACAGAGGCAATATAAGTAATGAAAAAGTTTTGAAACACAGAGCCTTACACTTTGTGTTTTATTCTGTGTAAACTGCTTTGGGTTTGCTAGAAGTGAAAAACAAAACATTCTTTCCTAGGTGAAACACAGATGTGTAAAGGTCAGATGAGTCAGCCTGTCTGTGTTTATTTAGGATGAGTCAGCCTGCATGTGTTTACTTAGAGAAATGTGTTTATTCAGGATGAGTCAGTCTGCCAGTGTTTACTTAGAGAATTGTGAGACAGAGAGCTCACATGGTGCTGACATCATCAGTAGTCAGGGATAATGCCTACCTCCTAAGATGAGTCAGTCAGTGAAGACCTGACTGTTGTGGAGGAAGAATCTCATAGTACATGCAAGTTTTCATGTGCTAGGAATCTATTTGGCTGGAATGAAGCTTGGAACTTACGCACTGAGGGAATTGTGCACTGTTTTTTCAGAACTGAAGCACTAATCACCTATTTCCTTTCTGTATGTTTATTTCATTTTGGAATATAAATACCACAAATTGCATTCTATACCTTTTACCTGAGTCTATATATCTGTCTCACCCTCTAACCTTCACATCTGGTGTCAGGAGTGCGATACTGGTATGTCTAGGCTGGGAGAGAGACGTTACCAAGGGATAGTACCCTGATATCCTGGCAGATGTCACAGGAACAGCAGTTGCAGAAAGGTAAATGTGTGGAATGTATGAATTTGTCAATGTTGTTACAAAACCTGAAACACACATATTTTTTATAGCAATGTTTTTTGAATGGTGCTGCCTGGTTTACTTGTGAAAACCATTGCACATGATCTTTAAACTTTAAAGGAACTGGTACTATAAGCTTGCTGACAGGAAGGACTAGACTGTCAGTTCAGCAGATGACATCATCAGCAGTTCTTCACTGAAATTGTCTTTTTTTGAACAGGTAGTGAAATCAGGGTTACAGAATAGCTCATAACTTTAAAATGAAGTAACATAGAAACCTGATTTTTTTTTGGTATGAGATTTATTGGGGGTAAGCTTATTCTAATTCTGCAATATAATACTTTTGGCTGGAGTCAATCTTTAAGGACAGGTGTTACTATAGCATTCTATAGCATTTGAGGCAATATAGTGCAGTGGTTTAGGGCTCGGAGCTGCAAACCTGGAGACCTGGCTTTGAATCCCACAGCCCCCATTTGCATACTGTGAGACCCTAAGCAAGTCACTTAACTTCCTTGTGCTCCCAGGTCACACCTGTAAACAAGCTTCAGCTTGGGAGAGCCTCAGCAAGAGGTTTTATTAAGTGAGAGAGCTAATTCGTGCAAGGCAATTGATAACTGCTTTATATTGACCCCATCACTCCCACTCCTGGTTTTGGCAAGAATACGCTTAATGTACATGATGGTTTCCTTGCTGCTGACCCACCTGAAGTAGAATTTAGGGATGGTTGGATTGGTGAGTATTGTCCCTAGCAGTTATTGATGAGTGTATCGGATTTGCTGGGAGTACTGAGCTTAGATCAGTGAAGGCTACATTGAAGGCATCAGCTATGTCTACTGGGGAGGTGGTGACGCCCACAGTGGTGGATAACATGGTTGGAAGGGCTTTGTTGCTGTTTCCCAATAACCCTTTCAGTGTTGTCCAGAACTTCTGGCTATTTCCATAGTTGTCTTTCAGCTGATCTTTGTAGTAGTCCGCTTTTGCCACTTATTACCCTGGTGCATTTATTTTGGGCTTCTTTATATTTGATAAGATCAGTGGGAGCCCCAGTGGCTTTTACTCTTAGATTGCCCCAAGTCTGCATAAGGGCAAGGAGGGGGTAGTGTGATCCAGTCTGCTGAAGAACCTCTGACTTTACACCTCAAGGAGCAAATTTATTGCAGGCTGCAATGAGATGTATTTTGAAGTAGTCAAGTACCTGATTAACTTCTGTGCAATTGTCCAGTGGGGTCCAGTCAGTTTTGGAGAAATACTTCTTGAAGTCACCAATGAGGTGTTTGCGTAGGACCCCGCTGTTGATAGTAATGGGAGGAGATTTTTGACTCTGTGCAGACCATTCACACAGTACTGGTGAATGTTCACTAACAGTGTCTGGTAACACTCAAACCCTTACCAGCCTGTCAGGGTGGCTAGTAAGAACCCATTCATTTAGTGTGTTGGTGCCTGTCCTGTAGTTCACCCTGGTGTGGTCCTTTACTACATGTGTCAGGTAGAGGCTTGAAATTATGTCCTTGTGGGAAGTGCTACAGCTAGATGACTAGTTGATGTTAAAATTACCAGCAACTACAATTTCCTCAGTGGAGCAGGCTTGGGTGAAGTAGTTAATAAATGAGTTAAGACAAGCATGCTGATTCCCCAGTGGGATGTAGACTGTCGGCAAATTGAGGACCTATGAGCTGTCACCCATATGAATTCTCATAGCTAGGCATTCATAGTCTGGCAAGAGGGGATCAATTGACACTGTAACTATACACATTTTCAAACCAAATCATCCCAGTTTCACTTACAGATTCACATATATTTTATAACCATAGATACAAAAGGGGCAAGAAAAGATAGAAACAGCAAGTGAAGTCAGAGGGATGGCAAGAGGCAGAGAAGTGCGAGACCATCAGAGTGATCAGTTCCTAGGTCTCACAAGAACATTTAGTTGCACAACCAGAAAGATAAGAGACAGAAAAGGAGAGGAAAGAACAATACTTGTGTTTAACTCTTTCTGAATAACAAATGGGACAGGGCCTTATTCAACCCTGTCACATACCCCTCTCTTTAAGAGGGAGCCTTTGTTAAAAAAAAACAGGTTTCCAAAACTTTCTATTAATTCTCTTCTAACATTAGTTTATGACCTTTACAGTTTAGTGCATATGCAGTATAGCAAACAGAGAAGTTTAAACTCACACATTTTGTTTTTTCAACCTTTGGAATTCTCAATTCTTGGTCCATATCATTAAAGAAAATCAGCCTTGACATTCTCTTTCCCAGATTTGTGCATCACTTTAAATTTAAATGACTGTAGTGCCAGGTACCACTGTGTGATTCTGGAATTGTTATTCTTCATTTGGTTAAGCCAACAGATAGGATTGTGACCTGTTATAAGGACAAAGTCAGCTCCTAGCAAACAAAACTAAAGGGACTCCGTTGTCCACTTTGCTGCAAGGCATTCTTTTTCAATGGTGGAGTACCTTTTCTTTCTGTCATGCAATTTCCTACTGATATATAGAATGGGTTGTTCCTTCCTATCTGTATTCTGACTCAAGACTGCATCTAGGCCTACCACTGATGCATCTGTCTGTAACAAAAATTGTTTCTCATAGTCTGGGCTTCTTAAAACAGGAGCTGGACATAATGCAACCTTAATGGTTCAAAAGTTTCACCACACTCTGGGGTTCATTTTACATTATTCAGGAACTGTTTCTTCATGAGTTCAGTGAGGGGAGTAGCTAGCTATGCAAATTTGGGAACAAATCTCTGATAACCAGTCAACCCTCAAAATGACCAGATATGTTTCTCTATTTCAGGAACAGGACTGTTAGCTACAGCTTCTGTCTGAGAAATATCTGGCTTTACTTCTCCATTTCCCAAAACATAGACCAAATATCTCATTTCCTGCATGCCCAATGCACAGTTGATAGGACTAATTGTAAGGCTTGCCTTTTTGATAGATTGAATAACTGCTCATAGGTGTTCTAGGTGGCTTTTCCAGTCTGGATTGTGTACCACAACATTATCCAGGTACGCAGCACAATAAGTAATGTGAGGGGTTGTGTACAGACCCCCATGTCAGGGGGAGGGAATGGACAAGGATATGATAGAAGGCATTCTTAGAATGGCAGAGAAAGGGGAGATACTGTTGATGGGAGACCTGAATATGCCAGATGTTAACTGGAGCACATTTGCTGCAGCCACATCCAAGAGCAGAGCCATTCTTGATGCCCTACAGGTGGCAGGCATTAGACAGCTAGTTTTGGAACCCACTCGTGAGGGAGCAATCTTAGACCTTGTACTCTCAAATGGGGGCAGTGAGAGGATCTCAGATCTAGAAGTGGGTTGCCATCTGGGGACAAGTGACCATCAAATAGTGTGGTTCACGTTAAACTCAGCTACAGAGTCAAGCCATACAAAAGTGAGGGTACTGGACTTTAGGAGGGCTGACTTTGGCAAGATGGGAGAGTGCCTCAGAAAAGCACTAGCAAACAGGCTAGAAGGAGGTGTGGAGCAACAATGGGGAATCTTCAAAACTGCCATCACAGAGACAACAAACCTTTGTGTGAAGCAAATAAATCAAAATGAAAGAAAAAGCCACTATGGTTCTCAAAAGAGGTGGCTGTGAAAGTCAGGAAGAAAAAGATAGCATTCCGGAAGTATAAGGAAACACAGATGGAGCAGGACAGAGAGCTGTACCAGTTAAGGCAGAAGGAAGCAGGAGGGAAGTCAGAATAGCAAAGGTCCAAACTGAGGAAAAGATAGCCAACTCAGTTAAGAAGGGGGATAAAACCTTTTATAGGTACATCAGCGTGATAGAAAGACAAAGGGAGGGATAGTGAGGCTGAATAGAATGAGCAGGTGGGTGGGCAGAGGGACAATGAAAAAGCAGGGATACTGAATGAATATTTCTGCTCAGTATTCACAAAAGAGGAGGGGGAAGTGCCTAATCCAATTAACAGAAGCACTCTTGATGGGGGGGGGGTCGATCCCAGTCCTTTCACAGAAGAAAGGGTTCTGCAAGAGCTCCAAAAACTGAAGGTGGACAAAGCAATGGGTCCTGATGGAATTCACCCCAGAATTCTAAAAGAATTAAGGGAGGAACTAGTGAAACCACTGGCTACTCTTTTTAATAAATCATGGGATGATAGTGTGGTACCCGAGGACTGGAGGAAGGCAGATGTGATTCCCCTTCACAAAAGTGGGACCAAGACAGAGGCAGGAAACTACAGACCTGTCAGTTTGACCTCTGTGGTAGGGAAAGTGATGGAGTCACTTCTGAAGGAAAGAATAGTTGAGTACCTAGAGGCCAGTGGAGCACAGGACCCAAGGCAGCATGGGTTCACAGCGGGAAGGTCATGTCAGATGAATCTAATAGATTTCTTTGACTGGGTGGCCAAAGTAGTAGACCAGGGAGGTGCTGTGGACATAGCCTACCTAGACTTTAGCAAGGCATTTGTCACAGTCCCACACAAAGATTAATAGTCAAATTAACCAGCCTGAGTGGGTCCCAGGGTGGTAGCCTGGTAAAACATTGGCTGCACAACAGGACACAGAAGGCAATTGTAAATGGAGTCCACTCTGAAGAAAGCGGGGTTACTAGTGGGGTACCGCAGGGTTCAGTATTGGGTCCAGTCCTTTTTAATGTCTTCATCAGTGACATTGCAGAGGGACTGGAAGGAAAAGTATGCCTTTTTGCAGATGACACAAAGATCTGCAACAGGGTTGATACACAAGGAGGCATGGAATGGATGAAAAGGGACTTGGCAAGGTTGGAGGAATGGTCAGAAGTATGGCAGCTAGGATTCAATGCAAAGAAGTGCAAAATAATGCACCTGGGAAAAAGAACCCAGGGGAAGAATACACAATGGGTGGTGAGGTAGTAACAACAACAAAAAAGGAAAGGGACATGGGGGTAATCATATCAGATGACCTTAAGGTTAGCAAGCAATGTGAGAAGGCAGTAGGGAGGGCTGGGGTATACTGGGATGTATAGGGAGAGGCATCAGCAGCAGAAAACAGGAAGTTGTTATCCCTCTGTACAGACAGTTGGTGAGACCCCATCTGGAGTACTGTGTCCAGTTCTGGAGACCCCATCTCCGCAAGGACATAGACAGGATAGAGGTAGTCCAGAGGAGGGCAACTAAAATGGTGCAGAGTCTGCAAGAGAAGCTGTATGAGGAGATACTAAAGGAGCTTAATATGTATACCCTTGAGGAAAGAAGGGAGAGGGGGACATGATAGAAACTTTTAAGTACCTCAGTGGAATCAACAAAGTCCAAGAGGGTAGCATCTTTCAGAAAAAGAGACTTGCAAGAACAAGGGGACACAATTTAAAGATAGAAGGAGGCAGTTCAGGGGCAATGTGAGAAGTATTATTTCACAGAGAGGTAGTGGATGCATGGAACAGCCTTCCTGAGGAGGTTGTGGGGTCTAAAACTGTGGGAGAATTCAAGAATGCATGGGACAGACATAAGGCAATTCTTTTGGGGGATAGGAAGAAATAGGCTGTTGGTTAACTAGGATCTGCGGCCTGTCCTGTAGGTAGGGAAATGGGCAGACTAGATGGGCCTAGCGGTCCCTATCTGCCGTCAAAGTCTATGTTTCTATGAGGGGATAAAATTACATTGATGTACCACCAGAATGTAGCAGGTGCACCATGTAAACCAAACAGCATATTGGTGAACTGATAGAATCCAATAGGAGTGGCAAATGCAGTTTTCTCCCTGGATTCTTTAGCTAGGGGAATTTGCCAGTAGCCCTTGGTGAGATCAAGGGTACTAATGTACAAAGCACATCTTCTTGACCTGGAAGGAGACTACTTCTTTATTCAGCTGTGAGCTGTGTGGGAAATTCTATGTTGTACTTGATATCAGCAACAACGTGCACTTTTGCTCAATTCTGTGGGAGGTGAAACTAACTACCCTTGGTAATTGCTTTTTTTTTGCATATTTATTTAGTGTTTAATCAAGAAGGGGCTTGCAAACTCTGTTTATCTTGTGAGTAACTTCAAAATGATTCAAATACTGCATTTGGGTAGATCCTTGGAGGTAGCTAGATTGTCTGCTAGGATTTTCTGACAGTTAAACTATTTTTAAATAAATTACAGGTGGCTGAGGAGTTGAATAAGAAGCTTGCAAACTCCGCTTATTTTGGAAGTAACTTCATAAGGGTTTGAATACTGCATTTTGGTTGTCCCTTGGGGGGTAGCTGGATTGACTACTAGGATTTTTGTACAGAAACTATTTTTAAATAATTTACTGGTGCATAGAATTTTGTGATAGTTAAACTATTTTTAAATAATTTACTGGAGGTTAGTTGTATTACTATAAAGGGCAGTACTCACGAGGGTGGAGGAGCAGTGGTGTATTTGATTGCTTCTAACAGTCACCTGTGGCTGTGGACTACCCACCCACCCTTCCCACACCCCCAGGCATGGCATTTCCTTTACAGCCAAAGTTCTGACATCACTTTCTCAACAGATCTTGGGGCAAACTGTCATATTCTTAATAACCCAGCACAGTGCATAAAGGGTAAGTACACACCACCAAAAAGAAAAAATTACATATATATCGTACTGTATATTATAAGCAAGGCCCCTAGAAATCTGTGGCCGCAGAATTTTGCGCAGAATTTGCAATCTACAGCAGAACTTCTGCGGTGCCACAGAATTCACTCTTCTTGGTGATTTTTTATTAATATTTCTGTTTATACATAGAATCTGGTTCCCTTCCCCACTTTTTATATCAAAAACCCTCCATATGTTCAGAATGTGATGTTATCATTGCTATAACATCATACATTAACTAATGAAACGGCTGCATTCTACAACAGAAATGAACAGTCACTTATCTACCACAGCTCCCACTGCCAGAGACGGTGGCACAGCACATCATGCATGGTGATATTTGCTCAACCTGCACTACAGCATAATACAATTTTCAGTCTTATATTGTTGCACTAGGGTCAACTTAAACAAAACCTTGTCAATAGCACAGACCTGTTAAGTCCATACCTCACTTTGTACAAACCTATTTGTGCCTTTAAGGTATAGAGACGCTATCTGAAATGAATAACTGGTAAAATTAATTTAACTGTCTACATTTTTAAGAAAAATAAAGTAATTAAGCCCAGAAAAGTGAAATATAATAATGTGTAGACCTGTTGAAAGAATAGACCTGTTAAATAAATAATTGCACTGTACGCATTTTTGCCAGGGTTATTGATTACATATTGTCATTGGTTTATAGAATCATGTAAAAGTTATTGAGAAATGTTGTGTGCAGGGACAGCTGTTGGGCCAGAGGGTAGCATGCTGTGTTTTCGTGCCGGCAACTCAGGTTCAGAGATTAGCTCTGGGAGCTGGCTGGGCAGCACAAGGATTGATGGAACACATCACTGCTCGGAGCCTGGGAAGGTATGGTGCAGTGTTCTGTCACATGGTGGACACATTGTAATGGGCCGGAGAGCTGTATCTCACAATTGGCTCACATGCATATCATGGCCTGATGGTGTTACGCAGTGTGTCAGGGAAAGCAGGTTGACATGAAAAATGAGTTTTGCAATAATGCCTCTATTCCATTTCCAATGGGACCTGTATAAATGAGGATGCAAGTTCATGGAAATTAAAAAAAAAATATATATATATATATACACACACACACACACACACACACACACATACGGTATCTTTGTCTCTCTCACAACACACACACACACACACACGCATATTTGTATGTATGTTACAGATTGCATATAAACATATAAGTGATACACAGTGGGAACCTCATGAGTGGTGTAGAAAGCACATACAAATATACAAGTGATAGACAGTGGAAACCTCATTAGTGGGATAGATAGCATGCATATAGAAATACCTTATTTATCACATAAGAGCCCCTCTGTATATGTCATTTATACAGCAGGCTAGGACCTTAAGGGAGAGACATTTGTTTTGCTTTTTTAGGCATAAAATTATTTTTATAAGTCTGTTATCCTGATTGCTATAACCACTGCCATGAAAGTGAAGTCAGGATGACAAGCTGACACACTAATGATGTGGTAGTTTGTTAGTGTCGCAGAACTTCCTCAGAAATTACAAACCACGGCCGCAGAAGTTCTGCGGCAAATGGTAGTCCTGCCGCAGAACTTGGTCCCACTCTGCTGCAGAAAAGTAGGGGCCCTGATTATAAGGGAGAGGGACATATGGGAGAGATGCAATGCACTGGCTGTGGGGCAGCAGTTTTCTGGGAGGCATTCTGGAAACTGCATTGCTGTCCTATTTGCAGGCAACTGTCAGCTCTGAGGGAGGAGATTGCCCACCTCCAGGCTGAACTGGCAAGGACTAA
This sequence comes from Neoceratodus forsteri, assembly GCA_016271365.2. Lineage (NCBI taxonomy): Eukaryota > Metazoa > Chordata > Ceratodontiformes > Ceratodontidae > Neoceratodus > Neoceratodus forsteri. The sequence goes on along the minus strand of CM057450.1, from coordinate 1,177,660,765 downwards.
GGAGGCTTCCCCCACCCAAAGAGCACCACTGCCACAACCACTGCCTCAGAGGTTGCCAAGTATGAAGAGCAGTTGGACCACAGTGGGTTCTGGGAGGGTGCGGGTAGTGGAAGAGAGGCGAAGCCCCCTAGTTGTACCTCTTCACAAATCATATGCCAGTCTGGCAGAGCAAGGTTCCTCTATGATGGCATCCTCAGTGGAGACCAAGAAGAATGCTGAGGACATCCACAAGGGAGACCCACAAAAGGGTGGCAAGGGACACCACAGAGGCAGGAAACAGCTTCTGATAGGGGATTCAATTGTTAAGGGGGTAGAACTGGGGAAGGGAGAGGAGAGGGAAGTAAGGTGCCTGCCTGGTGCCATGGCTTGGAGGGACAAGAAGCAAATCCTCAAGATTGCAGAAGCAGCATCACAGGAGAGGGAACTAGATATCATTGTCCACCTTGGGACAAGTGACCTAGCTAGGCATGGAATCAGTGCAGTGCAGGATAAATTTGTGAAGTTGGGGATTGGCCTCAGACAGGTAACAAGCACAGTTACCTTCTCAGAGGTGCTTCCAGTCCATGGTAGGGGTGAGGCTAGGGTACTGTACACCATGCAGTTTAATGAATGGCTGCAAAACTGGTGCAGAGCACAGGGCTTTGGCTTCACTGGGGACTGGGGGTACACCTGGAGAGATGAAGGTCTCTACTGGCACGATGGTCTTCATCTGTCCACCAGGGGAACCAAGCTCCTAAGTGACAGATTTAAATGCTTCCTTGGCAAGCTTTTAAACTAGCCAAGGGGGGAGGTGCTGATAACAGGCAGGAAATTTCAAGCCTTCCCCCACAAAACATGGCAGGTAGTAAGGTAAACACTGAGGTACAGAGCTCAACAGAGGGCTGGACAGGGGTAAATGGAAAAATAGACAAGGGCAATAAGAGCAGGGACGGGGGGGAAGGATAAAGCCAACATTAAATGGAGGGCAATGAGTACCAATGCCCATAGTCTTGGAAACAAGCTTCCTGAGCTAGCAGCCCTGAAGGAAGATGAACAATTGGATATTGTGGCAGTCATGGAAACATGGTACATGGAGAACCATGACTGGGATGTCAACATACTGGGGTACACAGTCTACAGAAGGGACAGGGAAGTAAAAGAGGAGGTGGAATAGCTCTATACATAAGGGAAGGAATCAAAGCTACAGAACTAGAAAGTAAAGGGGAGGACAAGAGGCACTTTGGGTCACCTTGGAGACAGGGAATGGCATCACAATCCGCACAGGGGTTGTATACAGACCCCAATCTCAAGGGAAGGAAATGGACAAGAAAATGATAGAGGATTTCTCAAAATGGCTGAAAAAGAGGAGATACTGTTGATGGGGGAGCTGAATATGCCAGATATAAACTGGATGACATGTACTGCAGCCACATCCAAGAGCAGGGTCATTCCCAATGCCCAGCAGGGGGCAGGCATTAGACAGCTAGTGTTGTAACCCACTCAGGAGGGAGCAATACTAGACCTGGTACTCTCAAATGGAAAGAGGGTCACAAATTTAGAAGTCAGTAGACATCTGGGAACAAGTGACCACTGCACAGTGTGCTTCACAATAAGCACAACTATGGAGACAAGCCATACAAAAACAAGTATACTGGACTTTAGAAGGGCTGACTTTGGCAAAATGGGTGAATACCTGAGGAATGCACTAGCAATTGGCCAAAAAGGAGGGGTGGAAGAACAATGAAGAAAAATCAAAACTGCCATCATAGCAGCAGCAAACCTTTGTGTGAAACAAATAAAGAAAACAAAGCGGAATAAAAAAACACTATGGTTCTCAAAAGAGGTGGCAGGGAAGGTTAAGGAGAAAAAGGCTGCATTCAAAAAGAATAAGGAATCACAGAAGGAGCATGACAGGGAACTGTATCAATTAAAACAGAAAGAAGTGGGGAAGGCAGTCAGAATAGCAAAGGCCCAAACTGAGGAAAAAATAGCCAACTCAGTTAAGAAGGGGGGATAAAACCTTTTATAGGTACATTAGGGAGTATAGAAAGGTTAAGGGAGGAATAGTGAAGATTAATAAAGGAGAGGGGAGATGGGCAGAGGGAGACAGTGAAAAGGCAGAGCTACTGAATGAATACTTTTGCTCAGTATTCACAAAAGAAGATGGGAAGGGGTTACCTAAACCAGACAATAAAAGCAGTCTGGGTAGGGGGGTTGACACCAGTCCATTTACAGAAGAGAGAGTCCTGAAAGAACTCCTAAAACTCAAGGTGGACAAAGCAATGGGGCCTGATGGGATTCACCCCAGAATCCCTACAAGAACTAAGGGAGGACCTAGTGACACCACTGACCACACTTTTTAACAAATCATAGGAGGATGGGGTAGTACCTGAGGACTGGAGGAGGGCAGATGTCAGTGCTTTGGCTTCTCAGAAGGAACTAGAAGGGGGACAGGATCAGATCTACAGTACAGTAGCTTCTTGTTTTACATTGTTTTTCATGGATTCTACTTGGTAGAATGTTTATTTTCTTTCTTATTACTAAGGGGCTAGCAGGGTATTGTTTGGGGCTGTTGGAATTTTGAAACCTGTTTTGGTAGCTAAAGTGGGCTCATTTGTTTGGTTTACGTGTGGCAGGCTGCATTTGTAGAGCCTATTTCTTCTCTTTTAAACATAATTGGTGTAATTTAACTGGTCTGTTTCTTTGAATTGGAGACCTATATCTTATAATTCCAAACCTATTTTGATGTATTGTTGGGGAAGCTGTTTGAATTGGTGTCCTGTTTCTTTGGGTAGCAAACCTATGTTGGGGCTTTGAGTAGAATTGATTCATTGTTGCTGGCTTCACTAGCTGCAAAGTTTTGAGTGGGGAAGGTGCTAATTGTCTGACTAGAGGCCTCAGCTACCTGATTGTTTCCGGAAGACTTGGGCTGGTCCCACCACCCAAACCCCTCACCCACCACCTGGTCAATTATTCCCTTTGTACTAGGGGTTCTGACATCACTTCCTCAAACAGGCAAAGGATTTGCACCTGTCATAACAGAAGCAGACATCCAGGAAAGGAACTGCAGCAAGTGAAGAGGTGACTGCTCTCTCAGTGGAAGGAAGTAAATGCAAATCTAGGCGCTTTCATTATTACTACTTCACATAGTTATTGCATTGGGTAAAGGAAGAGTAGGAGTTGAAGAAGGTTGTGCAATGGCTACTTAAAGTATTTTTGAGTGTGGATAGGAATATAAAAAGCAGTTGCTCAGCATATCTAAACGTGTGCAACAAAGGAGGTAAGGGACATAAAGAATGTTTTGCACTGATAGAGGGGAGAGTGGGGACTTGGGGAGTGTTTGCGTATCCTGCATCTGGAAGGGTGGGGGGTGGCTAATTGAAGCAGACAGCAATGGGTAGGGTGGTAGGCTGCAACAACTGCGGTGCACCAATCTTTCTAAACATTGCCTGGAGAGTGGGAGGATGTTTAGTGTGCAACCACATAGAAAACTTAGAAAGGAGATTGAGGGTCTGCAGGAGGAACTAAGACAGGCAAGGCAGATTGAGGTGGGTTTAGCCCAATACTGGAGGGAGGAAGAAGGGAGATGAGGGAGGCAATTTAGCGAACAGTGGTGAGGAGAGGCTCAGAAGAAGGAAGCAGACAAAGGGCCCAGGCCAGGAAGAACGATTGCCGGAAACCAGGTCAGGAGACAAAAGTCAAATGGAAGGAGGCAATAGGGACTTGTGAGGGAGCGAAGAAGTGGCAAAAGTCATGGAGTGGAGAGGAGAGAACAGGTTACTATGCAGAGAGAGGGAGCAGGCATTTGTGAAGGATCTTCAGAAAATAGTTTTGCACTGCTAGAGAGGAAGAAGGTGGAGGAGGGAAGTGATGCAATTAGAGGAGTAATTGATAAATGCCTGGACCAAACTGGAGCGGGGGAAGTTCTGCTGGGAGAACTGCAACAGGGTAAAGGGCATAATAATGTGCAGGAGGAAGAAGAGGAGCTGGAAATGAGGGAGGGAGATGAAAGGAAGCAAGCAGGGAGTAAGAGGGGTGGAATCTTAGTGCTGGGGGACTCAATACTAAGAGGAGTTAGGTGGGGTAGCAAGGCGGAGAGGCATAGTCGCATTTGGGTGGAGGCCATGCCAGGAATGACAGCGGAAAGGGTGGGACAGTCTGTTCTGAAATATGCTAGAAGGGGTAGGGACAAGCCTCATTTAATTATACATCTTGGGACAAACGACCTGGCTGACAAGACAGTGGATATAGTCCAGAGGAGGTTTGAGGAACTAGCACAATTATGTGAGGGGCAGGAAGATCAGTAACTTTTCGAGATACTTCGGTGCAAAAACAGAAACACAACAAGAAAGCTGAGAATAGAGAGAATTTAACAGATGGCTAAGAACCTGGTGCTGTGCTAAAGGGTATGGGCTGTTGGGGGGTGGGGAGGGACCTGGGAGGACAGTAGTCTCTATGCCAAGGACAGACTACACTTGAGTGAGGAAGGAAAGAAAGTGTTGAAGCAGAGGATGGAAGAATATATAGAGGAAGTTGGGAGTTTAAACTAGGAGGCGGGGGTGGCAGCTGGGGAAGAGATATGCAGAGACCACAGGTTGAGAATCATATGAGCTTACCCCCATAACAGTGACAAAGGACAAATGGCAAGTACTATTGGTGATGCTAGGAAAGGAGGGCAGGATGGGAGGAGGGAAAGGGTGGAAGGTGGTTACCCTAATGCTAGGAGCCTTGGGAGGAAAACTGCAGAGTTGCAGGTTCTCATGGCAGAGGAGAGGTGGACATTGCAGCCATCACGAAACATGGGCCACCCAATATAATGACTGGGACCTGTCTGTACCAGGGTACAGGTTATTTCATGAGGGACAGGGTGACTGGGAAAGGAGGGGGTGGCACTATATGTGAAGGAAGGACTGAAGTGTGAAGGGAGGAAGGGAGGAGGGTAGTACAGAGTCACTTTGGGTGCAAATCCAGGATTCCAAGAATAGGAGTCTTAGAATGGGAGTGGTGTACAGGCCACCATCTCAGATGGAGGAGTTAGACAGGGAACTAGCGGGACAGATCAGGAGGACCCGCAGAAGGGTAGTGTGGTGATTGTGGGGGACTTCAACATGCCAGGAGTGGACTGGAGCACCCCAACAACCAGGAACAGAAGGGAGCAGGTACTGCTGGATGCCTTCCATTACAGCTTCCTGCTGCAAATGGTCAGTGAACCAACCAGGTTAGGGAATACCCTTGACCTTGTGCTGGCAAATGGGGACTTTGTGAGAGAACTTACAGTGGAGGAACCGCTGTCAGGGAGTGACCACCACTCAGTATGGCTCACATTGGATATGGGCAAGGAAGGAGTGGAATCTGGCAGAAGAGTGCTGGACTTCAGGAGGGCTGACTTTGGGAGGATGGGGGAAGTGGTAAAAGGGTACCTGGCCAGAATTCAATCTAGTATGGATACTAACCAGAGATGGGAGCTCATAAAGTTGGGGATAGTGGAGGCAACCAAAACCTGCTGCAAAGCCCAGAGCAAGAAGGCTAGGGCTAAGAAACCGAGCTGGTTGAGCAAGGAGGTCATGGAAAAGGTAAGGAGGAAAAGAGCTGCCTTTAGGAAATACAAGAAAACAGGGAGGGGGAGGACAGAGGGAGTACTTGACAGAATGAAGGAGGTGACAAGGGCAGTAAGAGAGCCAAAGCATCTACAGAACTCAGGCTGGCACAAGGCATTAAGAAGGGAGAAGAACTCTTTAAGTACATCAGGAGAAAAGGAGCTGTAAGGACCACATTGTAAGGATTAGGAAGGAGGGGGTTGGGTGGGAAGCAGGGTACGATAAGGCGGAAGCACTAAATGAGTACTTCTACTCAGTATTTACTAAAGAGAAGAGGGGTGACACCAAGATGGGTGAAATGGCAGACGAGGGGGAGAGTGGTGACAGATGGGGAAATCATGGAGGCAGAGTTCGGAGGGTTTGAAGGCACTGAGGGTGGACAAGGCACCAGGCCCAGATGGCATCCACCCCAGGGTACTGAAGGAGCTGGCAGAGGTCCTTGCAGGACCTTTGGCAGACCTATTTAATGCCTCACTACATTAGGGGTGTGTACCTCAGGACTGGAGGATGGCTCATGTGGTGCCCCTCCACAAGATTGGCCCCAAGGATGAACCGGGAAACTACAGACCAGTGAGCCTCACATCCATCGTGGGTAAGCTAATGGAGACTATCCTGAAGGAGGGGCTGGTGGCCCTCTTAGAGGCAAAGGACTACAGGACAGCAGACAGCATGGCTTCATACGTGGCCAATCCTGCCAAACCAACCTGGTCGGGTTCTATGACTGGGTAACTAGGCAACTGGACAGGGGACATGCAGTGGATGTCCTGTATCTGGACTTCAGTAAGGCATTCGACTCAGTGCCGCATGGAAGGCTGGGAAGGAAGTTAGTAGGCACAGGGGCAGGTGCAATGCTGGTGAGATGGGTAGGAAACTGGCTGCAGGGAAGGCAACAGAGGGTGGTGGTGGGTGGGGAGCTCTCACACCCAAGGGAAGTGACTGATGTGTCCCACAGGGCTCGGTGTTGGGACCAGTGTTGTTTTGGATATTCATTGTAGACATATCATGGGACATCAAGAGCAAGATCAGTCTGTTTGCTGATGATACCAAGGTTGGCGCAGTGGTGGATGACCTAGGGGATGGCAGGGTTGCAGGATGATCTGGCAAAGCTTGAAACCTGGTCAGACACCTGGCAACTGGGCTTTAATGCCAAAAGTGCAAGGTGATGCATTTTGGGATGAAGAACCCAAGGAGGACTTACCAGCTAGGGGAGTGCAGCTAGCCCAGACAGAGGAGGAGAAGGATCTGGGTGTGCTCATCACAGGGTCAATGAACAACTCGGCACAATGTAGGAAGGCAGCTGCAAAGGCCAACAAAATGCTGGGTTGTATTGCAAGGGGTATATCCTCGAGGAGGGAGGGAGGAGGTGATTCTGCCACTGTATAGGTCATTAGCTAGACAACACCTGGAGTACTGCGTGCAGTTCTGGCGTCCGTATCTGAAGAGGGACATTAAGTTACTGGAGGGAGTGCAGCGCAGGGTGACAAAGATGATCAAGGGTCTGGGGGACTTATCATATGAGAGGAGGTTGAAGGAGTTGAACATGTACTCACTGAAGGAGAGGAGAGACAGGGGGGACATGATTGAAACCTTTAAATACATGAAAGGAATAAACAAGACAGGTACAGAGGGGCTGTTCAAAGTAAGGGAGGGGAGGGCCACCAGGGGCCATGATATGAGACTGGAGCGAGGAAGGTTCAGGAGGGAGATGAGGAGACACTTTTTTACAGAGAGAGTGGTGGCTGGGTGGAATGCGTTACCTGCAGAAGTGGTATGCAGTAGAACAGTGGACTGCTTCAAATGAGGATGGGACAGGACAAGGGGGAGGGTTAATGAAGGGGAAGGGTGGAAGGGAGGGGCAGCTGCAGAATAAGGGATGCTAGCTGCACATTCGAGCAGACTTGATAGACCACTAGGCCTTTATCTGCTGGCAAATTTCGTATGTTCGTATGTGATTCCCCTTCACAAAAGTGGGAGCAAGGCAGAAGCAGGAAACTACAGACCTGTAAGTTTGACCTCAGTGGTAGGGAAAATGATGGAATCACTTCTGAAGGAAATAGTTGTTGATTACCTAGAGGCCAGCAGGGCACAGGACCCAAAGCAGCATGGATTTACAGCAGGAATGTCATGTCAGATGAATCTAATTGATTTCTTTGACTGGGTGACCAAAGTAATAGACCAGGGAGGGGTTGTGGATATGGCCTACCTAGACTTTAGCAAGGCATTTGACACAGTCCCGCACATAGAGGATAATGTATGGTCCTCTATCGTTAACCAGTCAGTTAACAGTCGAGAGGTTGCTGGTGACCATGTAAACCTCGAGAGCGGCGCTCGAGAGGTTTACGCCGCCATGGCAACCTTTGAGACGGTTAAAATTGACCGTTGCCGATAGAGGACCATACATTATTTTATAGTGCATGGTCCACTATCAAAAAAAAAAGAGATTTCGCTTTTTAAAAAGTCACCGCCATGCCCTTCAGTCCTTCCCCGTCGGTTTCCCTTCAGTCGGTTTTCCGTGTCGAAAAAAAGCGGCACATGCGCAGACCATTGCTGTTAGTTATATCGGCGTGACGTAGGACCGATAGGTTAACAACATATCTACGTCACATCGATAGGTTAACAACCTTAGGAAATGATGATTTCCTAAGGTTAACAGCGTTCTAACATACATTATAAAAGACTAATAATCAAGTTAGCCAGCCTGGGAGTGGGTTCCATGGTGGTAGCCTGGGTAGCAAACTCCTGCACAACAGGACACAGAAGGTAATACTGAATGGAACACATTCCGAAGAAAGGGGGGTTACTAGTGGAGTACCTCAGGGCTCAGTACTGGGTCCAGTCCTCTTTAACATCTTTATAGGTGACATTGCAGAGGGTCTGGAGGGAAAGGTATGCCTCATTGCAGATGACACAATGATCTGTAACAGAGTTGATACACAAGCGGGGGTAGGAAGGATGAGAAGGGACTTGGCAAGGTTGGAGGAATGGTCAGACATATGGCAACTTAGATTCAATGCACAGAAGTGCAAAGTAATGCACCTGGGAAACAAAATCCCAGGAGAAGAGTACACAATAGCAGAGGAGATACTAACAACAACAAAAATGGAAAGGGACTTGGGAGTAGTCATGTCAGATGACCTAAAGGTGGGTAAGCAATGTGAGAAATTAGTAAGGAGAGCCAAGGGGATACCAGGATGCATAGGAAGGGGCATCACAAGTAGAAAAGGGAAGTGGTTATCCCTCTGTACAGACAGTTGGTGAGACCCCATCTGGAATACTGTATGCAGTTTTGGAGACCCCATCTATGCAAGGACATAGAGAGGATGGAAGCAGTCCAGAGGAGGGCAACTAAAATGGTTCAGGGTCTGCAGCAGAAACCATATGAAGAGAGACTGAGAGAGCTTAATATGTATACCCTTGATGAAAGGAGGGACAGGGGGGACATGATAGAAACTTTCAAGTACCTCAAGGGAATCAACAAAGTCCAGGAGGGTAGCATCTTTCAGAAAAAGAGATGTGTAAGAACAAGGGGGCACAATTTAAAGATAGAGGGGGGACAGCTCAGGGGTAATGTAAGGAATTTTTTTTCACGGAGAGAGTGGTGGATGCATGGAACCACCTTCTTGGGGAGGTTGTTGGGTCTAAAACAGTAGGGGAATTCAAACATGCATGGGACAGACATAAGGCAATTGTAGTGGGGGGTTGCAGGAAGTAGGTTGGTTAACTAGAATCTGCAGTTTATCCAATAGGTAGGGAAATGGGCAGACTGGGTGGGCCAAGTGGTCCTTATGTGCCATCAAAGTCTATGTTTCTATGTACTTGGCACTCCCCAATCTATCCACCAAATTATCTATCCTGGGCATAGGCTAACTGTCAAATTCTGACACTTGATTAAGTTTCCTAAAATCAAGGCAGATTCTTACCCCCTTCTTTTTAATTTACAGTCCACCATTGGTGATGACCAAGCACTTCTCAACTCTTTTACAATAGCCAGTTCTTCCATTTTTTATATCTCATTAACCACATCTGCTCTTAACAACTGTAGTAATCTGTATGCCTTTTGTCTAATGGGGTGAGCATTCCCTGTCACTTTTACATGCTCAGCCCCTTTTGCTCAGCCTGGCACTGTGGTAAAAGTACTGTTAAATGTTCCTACCAAGTTACACATTTCTGCAGTTTGTTCAGAGGTTAAGGAAACATTAACCTTTATAGCATCAGCAGTTACACTTTGTTCTAGTCTGTCATAAGCCAAATCAGTATCTTTCTTATTAGTTTCTGGTTAAACTATCAAATTAGCTTTTGTTGTCTTTTCAGCCCATTTCTTCAGGAGGTTAGCGTGGTGTATCTTAGTAGGATTTTTCCTATCAGGGTTCTCAATTTTGTAGTTAACTGTGCCAGTACATCTAAGCACCTTATAAGGTCCTTGCCACTTCATTAACAGTTTATGTTATGTACAGTAGTGGGTAACAGCAGCAAGACTTTTCACCTGGCTCAAAAACTTTTCCTTTTACCCCATGGTCATAATACACCTTCTGCTGGTTTTGGGCCTCTTCCTGATTACTATGGGCAAATTCAACATATTTTGCCAGTTTATTTCTCAGGGCACACATATAAGATGTAATAGAGTTTTTCTGAGTGGGGTTATCTTCCCATGTTCCTTTTATTACGTTTAGTGGCCCTCTAGGTTGTCTACCATACAGCATTTCAAATGGTAAAATCCTGTTGATGCTTGTGTCACTTCTCTGTAAGCAAAAAGCAGGTAAGGTAAGTATTCATCTCAATCTTTCCTTTCCCCTTTTACAAACCTTTTTAACATGTGTTTTAGGGTTTGATTAAAACGCTTAACAAGACCGCCTACGTGAGGGTGATAAGGGGAGATTCTTATGGCACTGATACTTAGCAATCGGCACAGCTCCTTCAGCAATGCAGCACCAAAATTGCTACCCTGATCAGTAATAGTCTCTTTAGGTATGCCCACCCTGCTGAAAAGTTTGGCAAGCTCTGCTGTCACTTTTGGGGATGTGATAGTATGTACAGGAACTGCCTCTGGGTATCGAGTAGCATAGTCACATACTACAAAATGAATTGATTACCCATTTTACTCTTGTCTAAGGGGCCAACCATATCCATTGCAATTCTCTCTAAGGCACATCTATCAAAGGTAGGGGCACCAGGGGCACCTTGTCTTTTTTAGTGGGGCTACTTTTTGACACTCAGCACAGGAGCTGCAATAGGTAGCAACATCATCATGAATTCCAGGCCAGTAAAATCTGTACAGCAATCTGGCAAGGGTGCGATCCTTCCCTGAGTGACCAGCCATAGGACTATCATGTGTTATCTGTAACAACTCTGTTCTATACTTCTGTGGTATAACCAATTGTTCTATTTGTTCCTGTGTCTGAGGTTTAACTCAAACTCTGTATAGTAACCCATTACATTTTTAAAAATTGGTTCACCCTATTTTGGTTTCACCCCCAGCTCCTTAGAATAACCATGGAGAGAAACATTGTTAGCTTGCTGTGAGGCAATATCACGATCAGTTATCAGTTTAGTTTTAGCATTTTCATATATTAACCCCTTGGACTTGATTTTCAAAGAGCCCTTGGATTGACACAAGCTGTGGCAAATGGCAGCTTTGCATCAATGCCCGGTGCATCAGGAACTCTGCACCCAATTCTCTATCAGGCAGGGTCCTGGCAGCAAAGTCCCACAGCTTGTGGCAACCCTGTCAGTGCCACAAACACAGGGCACAGCAGGAGGGCTTGCCACAAGCTGTGGGGTGGCTGTGTGCCAGTCCAGCAGGGCCCTCATTGGCTAGCACTCCCCACCCCGATATGCCCGCTAGTACAACTGTTAAAATACAACATTATCCTGGTGGTCTAGTGGTCCGCCCCCCTGCCCCAATAAACCTACTAGTATGACTGTTTAAATGCAACATTATCCTGGTGGTGTAGTGCCCCCCCCCCCAATATGCCCACTAGTATGACTCTTTAAATACAAACTTAAAACACAATCCACAGGTGCTGCAGTGATCAGCGAATTATGGGTTGGTGCAAAAGCTTGTAAGGGTGGCTAGCCCACACATCGATATGAAGCAAAAGTTAGTAAATGCGCTTGTTTTACCTTCTGGCAAGAACTGCAAGTCCATCAAATTTCAAAATAATGTATTTATTCAAAATTAAGGCTAAACCAAAGGTCCACAGTAGGTTCTCAGGTAGCAATACCAGCGCTTTCACTCAAAAAGGAGTCTTCCTTAGGGGGTGAAGCTAGAGTGAGGATACACGATTTAAATAATGCAACATATCACACAAATTAATTGGTATCACACGTTCAATTAATTACACAAATGTAAAAAGGTGCACAAGAAATAAAAATCTAGTTGTATGTCCCAAATTAAAGCACTAGGCAGAGCTGCTACCAAGCATTCCTTATTCACTTATATATGTCTAATTCAGTGTTACATAGTGCAAGTAATAGTACACTTCCATGCTAAAAATGTATCAAAGAATATCTAATAAAGTAAAGTGTGGGACAGAAGTGCAAACCTCCAAACTGCCAAGGCAACAATAATTTCTGTTTTAGCAAGGCAACTCACAGTAGGACCTCCATGTAATTAAGATACAGTACTTGCACGGAAATGAGTCCTAGAAGGTTCAGACATGAAAAATAGAACCTGGTGAAGAGAGGGAGAGATAGAAACAACATGAAATCAGTTAATATTTAGAAATACACTTCTCATTTGTAACATTTTATCTCCTTTTTATCTCTTTTTAAAAAAAATGAGTTTAGGTCCCATCTATCATTCAATCCTTGGGGTATGACACTCCACAGCTTATAGATCCACTTGCTCTCCTTCTGCAGAATGAGACTGTGTCTCTCTCCCCCATTTTGTTTTGTGATGGAAGCCACTCTAATCCCAAAAACCTAAGATCATCCAGGTGTGAGTTATGTCTAAGGGTGAAATGTACGCCCACTGATGTATACTGTCTACTGTTAACAATAGAGTGAACATGATCTTGAATCTTCTGTTTGAGAGGCCTCACCATTTTATCAACATATATCAGTTTACAGCTACACCACAGCACATACACAACATATGGGGTGACACAGGTGATTAACTCTCTTATGTCAATTTTGAGGTCATCATCTTTAGGGTGAAAATATGTTTTACTAGTAAACCATATTCACAGATTTTACATTGCTTGCATCTATAGAAACCAGAAGGTCTCCTGGGAATCCAAGTGTTTTGTTCCACTCTGGCTTTCTCTGATCTACTATGTACAAGTTTATCTTTCAAATTACTCCCTCTATTAAAGGTGACCCTGGGCTTAGCTCCTACAACCATGCCAGCTTCTGTGTCCCCAAGTAAGATAGGCCAGTTCCTGTGTGCTATGTTTCTAATGTACCCCACTGTCTGATTATTTTCAGTCACAAATGTGAAAGGTTGTGAACTTTGTGTAGTAGGGTCTTTTCTATATTTTGAAGCAGACTTTCCCTCATGATAATTTTTTACTCTCCCTTTCATTTTTTTGTAACATGTTGGTATTATAACTCCCGTCTTGTAATCTTTTACGTAATTCATCAGCCTGTTGTAGGAATGCTTACTCAGAACTACAATTCCTGTATAATCTCAATAATGGGCTAAATGGTATGGAGCTCTTAAGCTCTTAAGGTCGGGGAGAGAGGGGGTACACTTTTGGCCAACAGTAATGAATTGGTGGCAGTGGGTTTCCTGTAACATTTGGTCTCAATTTTTTTAGACCTTTCACTTACAGATAGTGTTATGTCTACAAATTAATAGTACTGACATCAGTAACGTGTAAATCTGAGATTCAGGTCATTATTGTTTAACCACTGTAAGAAGTCAGGTATCATGTCCACTGCACCATCCCATACACAAAGCACATCATCAAGAAAGCAGTACCACAGTTTAATTTGTCCAAGAAAGTGATTGTTAAATTCATCAAACATTTGATGCTTCTCCAAGTGACCTAAGAACACATTGGCATAACTGGGTGCCATAGCGGCACCCATGGCTATGCCACATTTCTGGAGGTAAAATTGATCCTGAAACTCAAAATAGTTGTGTGTCAGAAGGAATTCAGTGGAATCTAAAATAAATTTGGCGGTACTGTAATGTATTAAGCACTCAGTGACAGTTTAGTCAGGGCTGGCTGAAGCAGTGTGAGGAGGGCTGTGCTGGTCCCGGCTCTCGGTTCGGGTTGGGGGAACGGGGTGGTGGGCAGTAATTGCCAGGGTGGGGGGGCAGGACTGGTACACCACCAGGGTATCTTATTCTTTACTAGATATAAAACAGACATATTGGGGCATGTGGAGGGACTGCTAGACCACCAGGATACTTGTGTATTTAAACAGTCATACTAGTGAACATATTGGGGTGGGAGAGGGGCAGATAGACCACCAGAATAATGTTGTATTTTAACAGTTATACTAGCGGCCATATTGCCACTGTGTGTGGCAAGGGACATAGCACATTGCTGAAGTGCTAAACCACTCCAGATGACATTCTACTAAGTACCCTTATACCAGCCCTGGCATGTCTTAGGGTAGTTACAAATTTGTCCTCTGGGTTGGCTTAGAGAATCTGATTTACGGGGATGTGGCAGCTTGCATCTGCCACATGCTTCATAGTGCCAGGTAGCAGCCCAGTGTGGGGTGCACTGGCAGTGCAAATCCCATTTGGGGCAGGCAGCCTGCGGTTGACGCAGGCTGCCATTGCGAATAGCTCAAGGGGCAGTTTATGATGCAAGGTGCCACTTACACCATTTATTGTTTGGCACAGGCACCTAGCATCATTAGCAGGGCTTTGAGAATCAAGCCTCATGTCCATCAGTCTTTAGTTGCCTCTGTTTCTTCAGCTGTCTTCTTTCTTTCCTGGACTTCCAGATCTTGGAGCTATGCTCAAACAAGTCTGAATCAAAATCACAGAAAGGAAAAGAGTTCCCATCATCTGAGACTTTCTTTCCCTGTGCTCTTGTCATCACAGCTGCTGAAACTTCAGGATTTACTCTCTCTGTGATTAACTCACTAAATCCTGGAAAGTCATTTCCTAAAAATCACAGGTATAGGTAACTTAGATACTTCCACATTTTCATTTGGTGTAACACCCCATTAATATTCAGAGTCACTTGGGTGGAGGGATAGTATAGCGTGTCCCTGTGGATGCAGATGACACCAGTACCTGATCCAGTTACACAGTGTTTTCCCCACACTTCAGCATGCACCAGGGTCCATCTGGCCATCTGATAGTCTTTAGCCAAAGAAATGGCCTTTTCCTCACTTTCTGGTCTCCTAAAGGAGGCTTGGGTTCAAATCCCACTCTGACACCATATGTTGTTGAGGCACAGGTTAGAAAACATTGGAAGACCAGAAGTAGTTGTAAAATTTGCAAGTAAAATGTTATTATTATCAATAATAGTAAAATAAACAAATACAAATTGTTCAGTATAACTATTTGCAAAGGCAGAACAAACAGAGAAAACAAGGTCCTTCATCTGAGGGTATCTCTATTTCCAAGTTTCAGTCTCTAGCAAAAATATTGCTCTTTTTATAACAAGTCTTAGCATGGCAATTCATTTCTGCATCCTGAGCTTGTTAAGGAAACATCCTGTTTCTCATAAAATGTATCAGAGTTCTTGTCTGTTTCTTTGCAGAGCAAGTTTGTAAATAGAACAGTGACCCAAGCTGGCCTCCTGCTGACAGCTCTGCAAAAGAGTTTGCAAACTAGCCTGAGAAGAGCTCAAATTGCATCTCACGTTGACCCTCTAAATTCCAAATAGCTTTCTGTAATCATTTCAACATTATAACTATATACATTTTCAAACTAAGAGATCCCAGTTTCACTTACAGATTCACAAATATTTTATAACTGCAGATGCACAAGGGGGAGAAAAGACAGAAACAGCAATTTAAGGCAGAGAGATAGTGAGAGGCAGAGAATTGCAAGACTGTCAGAGTGATGAGTTCCTAGGTCACAAGATAACATTTGGTTGCGCAACCAGACAGACTAGAGACAGAGAAGGAAAGGGCAGAACAGATCCTTACGTTTAACTCTCTCTGAATAACAAATGGAACAGGGCCTTCTTCAACCCTGTCACAGAATCCCACCAAAATGTCCCCTTTCATGACACCCAGTCATCTATGTCTTCGGGGGTTCCTAATGTAAACACACAACTCAGAGATTGTTGCATACTGGGCACGTCTTTTGTACTGTTTTATGATTCATGTTTATATATGTTTTTAGTGAGTACAAGAATCAAACCCTTACTGTGACTCAAATAATTTGTTCTTTGCATTAATCCCCTGACTGATCTTAGCCCTTTCCTGCCCAAAGAACCCAGACAGTAAATCTGCTCCTGCACCCCCCACACTGTGCAGTGCAACAACTACCCCCCAGGCAAAGTTTCTTTGGCTGTTGTTGTTTCAGTCCTGCTTTTCCTTTCAGTGCTAACTCTTTCTTTATTTTGGGCACATTAACCCCTCCCCCAAGTACAGCCACTCCATCAATCCTCAGCATCATTTGATAGAGGTGCCTAGATCCACTCCACCAGCTGTGAGCCATCTGCCTCCATAGTGAAAGATTGTGATGGGTTTGGATGGTGCAGAGTGAGTGTGGCAACTCTTTCTCTACATATTATTTACAAAAACAATGATCGAGTTATTCCTGGCACTGATAATGCCCTTTCCCACACAAAGAACCCTGCTGGGTAATCTGCTTCTCCATCCCCCCACAGCACCAATGCTGCTCAACCCTGTGTTAAGTCAATATTGTTTTTTCATTCCTGCGTTTCTTTTCAATTGTGACTTTTGTATCATTTTGATAATCTGCAGCACTGTGATGAAAATATCTGTGGTAGGTGGTATCCTTCCCACAAACAACGCTGGTCTCACTGCTCCACCTCAGCCCAGACCCAACCCACCCCCACCAGTGGTAAGACAGCTGGTGTTACTGTTTACAGCTTGAGTTCTTTTGTTTTGTAGGGGTTGGGGTGCCTTGCAAGCCATTTGTCATGAAACTATAATGACACTGTTTTTTTAATCAGTTATGCACTTTTACCAAGCACTGAGGGAGCCACCACTAAAGATCTGCTCTCAAAGTACACAATAATTAGTGATTTTTTATTTTTGATTGTAGTCCTCACAGGGGTGAGGAGGTGGCTATGTTCATTTTGGGGGAGCTGGCAGTGTGTTATGGGGGAGTTGGTCAGGCTTGCTTGGGTGGGCAGACAAACTGTGTTGGTGGGGTGGGATGGGTAGACATTGGGTGTTGGTGTGGTGGCTGAGATTAATTCATACTTTCTTCTGGTGACAACACTATTTAGTGCCACTGCCAATTTATTCTTGAAAATCAAATATTTTTTAGCAAGAAATAGAGAATACTACTAAATAGTGTAATAAATAGTGCTAATATTCACTTGCTGAATAATCAAGTGACTTAAGTGTCTTGAACTCCCAGTTATCCAGACAATCAAGTGGCAGAAATGAACAGAATAAGAACCCCACTGAAAATAAGATGTTGCTTCTCAGTTGGGCTAGCATAAGTAACTTGTAAAGAAAAAACAGTAAAGGCAGACACAGTCAGAGAAACAAATCTAAAATAAACCACATCAAATGGAGTCAGCCCTGTAGTTTCATCTCAGCTGTCTCCTTTAGAAAGACATTTTCATGCTTTTTATTTTTAACATATCACAGTGTGGAAATGCAGTAGGGACACAGGAAATGTAAAGCAAATGACACCCATTTTCAAAGGAAATGTACCAGTTTTGTCATTATTTCTAGCTCTGAGTAGGGGACTGACCATGGTGTTGTGTGGGAGCTGGACAAGTTCACTTTAGTGGGTTGTGGAGACTGACAGTCTCCTATGAACACACACCCAGATCAATACATTAACATACACCTTATCAGCACACTTAAGGGCCCTAGAAGGCTACTTAGTATAAAGACAACATCTCCCGCAAATATACAGAAAAAGTGACGCCCCACAGTGATTAATTCTAACCAAGGAAAGTGAGCATTGTGCATCAATACTCATAGCCTGGTGAACAAAATCCTGGATCTCACCGCCACAATGGCGGAGGCAGACCTGGTCTGGATCGCAGTCACAGAGACATGGTTCACCAAGAACCACACCTGGGATGTAGCTATCCTATGATACATATTATTCTGAAGAGACCACAAAGATAAGCAAAGTGGAGGGGTAGCAATGTATGTAAAAAAACAGCATCAATGCTATGGAAACCCAGGGACACAGCAGCAATGTGGAGGTTCTCTGAGTCACCCACTGAGCAGGAAGTAAGTACCCTATCCAAGTTGGGTTATATACAGACCCCCAACCCAAGATAAAGACTTGGACAGGGAATTCCTGGAGGCCATCCTACAGATGGCAGACAAAGGAGAACTGCTGCTGGTCGGTGATTTTAATCTACTGGATGTGGATTGGCTCTCACACATGAGCTCTACAGAAAGGAGCAGGGGATACCTCCTAGCACTAAAGGGAGCAGGACTAGAACAGTTGGTGACCACACCAACATGAGAGGAAGCCATCCTGGACCTTAGGCTCTCAAATAGTGACAGGATCTCTGACACAACGATGGGCAGCAATCTGGGTACCAGTAGACATAGGATCATCTGGATCACCATCACCAGTAATGAGGAAGTCAGCCACAGCAAACTCAGGGTCCTGGATTTCAAAAAGGGTGACTTTGTTCAAATGAGGGCTTCCATAAAACAAATACTTAGCAAGAAAATAGGGAGCACAGTGGAACAGAGGCGCGGAGAGCCCTGAAGGAAGCTTTACTCACAGTAACTGCCCAGTGCATGAAGCAGATCTCTTAGTCAAGAAAAAGGAGGAAACCACTATGGTCAAGGCCCCTAGAATTCTGCAGCTGCAGAATTTTGCGCAGAACTTGTAACCTAAAGCAGAACTTCTGCAGTGCCACAGAATTCACTGTTTTTGGTGATTTTTTATTAATATTCCTGTTTATCCATAAAACCTGGTTCCCTTCACCTCTTTTTATATCCCAGACCCCTTTATGGTCAGAATGGGATGTAATCAGTGCTATAACATCATACATTAGCTAATGAAATGGCTGCACTCTGCCACAGAAATAGTCACTTATCTACCACAGCTCACACTGCCAGAGGTGGTGGCACAGCACCTCAGGCACGGTGATATTTGCTCCGCTGGCACACAGCCTAATACAATTTTCAGTCTTGCTTTATTACATTAGGGCCAACTTAAACAAAACCTTGACAGTAGCATAGACCAGATAAGTCCATAGCTTACTTTGTACAAACGTATTTTTGCCTTTATGGTATAAAGATGCCATCTGAAATGAATAACTGGTAAAATGAATTTACCTATCATTTTTAAGAAAAATAATTATGCCCAGAAAAGTGGAATATAATAATGTGTAGACCTGTTGAAAGAATAAACACATTTTGTCAAGGTTACTGATTACATATTGTCAATGGTTGATAGAATCACCTAAAAGTTATGGAGAAATGTTGTGTGCAAGGCCAGCTGTTGAGCCAGAGGGTAGCATGTTGTGTTCCCATGCCAGCAACTCAGATTCAGAGAGGAGCTGTGGGAGCTGGCTGGGCAATGCAAGGATTAAGGGAACACATCACTGCTGAGCCTGGGTTGGTATGGCGCAGTGTTCTGTCACACGGGAGACACATTGTGATTGGCTGGAGTGCTTTATCTCACAGTGGGTTCACATGTATGTCACGGCCTGATGGAGTTACGTAGTGTGTCGGGGGAAGCAGGCTGGCATGAAAAATCTGTTTTGCAATATCTCCTCTATTCTGTTAATTCTGTTTCCAAAGGGACCTGTATGAATGAGGATACAATTTCATAGAAATTAAAAAAACATATATACAGTGTGTGTGTGTGTGTGTGTGTGTATGTGTGTGTGTGTATATATATATATATATATATATATATAATGGTAGCACTCAAGCGCTACTATAGTTAGGGTTGAGGAGCCATTTCTATGTTAAACCCCAAAACTTTGCACCTTAATAACTTTGCAACCGCTTGACAGAATTGGCTGAAATTTGGAATACATGATCAAGAACCATAGACCTTGGGATCTGCCAAGTTTCGTAGTGGTTGGATATACAGCTGTGGAGTTATTAAGCGTGATCTGTGCACGCATTTACGCTTTTTCTGGAATTCTGATTCGCCTACAGGTCGTACAGTTTGCGACTGGTCCGAAATCTTCAGGGAACATGCGCCTGGGTCCCCAATGTGCCTTTCAAAGATTTCATGAAAAAATAACAGGTTCAAAAGTTATTCAAAAACAGTTTCCATTATAAGTCAATGGGAAAAGTTAACAAAAGTTCAACACTTTCGCAAATGCATTTTTACTTTCGCAAATGGGCCTGTTACTTTCGCAAATCGGCCATTTTGTTTTCAGTTGGTGATCAGAAAAATGGTTGGCATTTAAATTTGGGACCATCTAGCAACCTAATTCTTTTTGTATTCACCTAGTCGGACCCTGAGGATGCTTGCCATGTCTTTATTTTGTGGTAAAACACCTAGAAATATGTTTTTCAAATTTCTGGAAAATGTACTTTCACAAATTACTTTTGTGCTCACGAAAGTGTTGAACTTTTTTGTGAAAGCTTTCGCAAATTGCGACAGTAGTTTTCCATCTGTGGGACAGTGACAGCGATTCTTTGGCACTGCGCTGCAAAAGAACCGTTGGGAGTTTTGGGCTGAAATTTGGAGGGAACGGAGCCGACATCTAACAGATGTGCCTTTCAGTGTTGTATTGAAAAAATATTACACGGCGGCAAAGTTACGGCACTCCAAAGTTGATGGTTTTTCCCCATAGGATAACATTACGGCACCCGACGCATTACAGAAATCATTTGGAACCGTGCTGCAAACTAACGGTTTGGTCTTTTTCCCGGAAATTTGGAGGGAAGACAGCCAACAGCCCACAGATGTGCCTTTCAGGAGTTTGGTGAAAAAATATCACACGGCGGCAAAGTTACGGCACTCCAAAGTTGATGTTTTTTCCCATAGAATAACATTACGGCGCCCAACGCATTACAGAAATCGTTTGGATCCCTGCTGCAAAATAACGGTTTGGTCTTTTTTCCTAAAATTTGTAGGGAAGACAGCCAACATCCCACAGATGTGCCTTTCAGTGGTTTGGTGAAAAAACATTACAGGGAGGCAAAGTTATGGTGCTCCAAACTTTTTTTTTCCCCATAGGATAACATTACGGCGTTCACCGCGCCTTTCAGGGCCCGTATCTCAGAAACGGTGTGAGATATGGACTTTTCGTCTGAAAATTTCTTAGCCCCCTAATGGGGCTAAGATTCAAATTAGCCAGGACAGTTGTAAATAATATGACTTTAAAAAATTTTTTCTACATCGTACGGTTCCTGAGATATAATGTATTTAGTATTCCAAGATCTCATTTTCTGTGCCGATACTAATTATTATGCATACATTATTTGTACTCACTGTCTTTCTCTATGCAGATTTTGGGGAAAACCAGCCTGTGCGCTTACATTACTGTTACTGTTGCCCTTTCCGCTTGCGGTTCCATTCCCGTTTCACTTACCGTTGACGTCTGCGCCACCATGTGCGTTATCCTTTGCGTTTTCATTTGCACTTGCATCTCTGTTATTTTTTGCCATTTCTGTCTACAGTACTGTTTATCTTTCTGTTTCACTTTATGTCACCATGCCCATTGACATTTCTGTTTGCAGGCACCATGTTACTATGTGACAACACATCACGTGGCAGACCATTCCTGTCTACACCACCATGTGGGTTACCCTTTCTGTTCTCATTTGCGCTTGTGTTACCATGTGCGCCACTGTTAGCATTTCTGTTTGCGTTGCTGTCCCTGTTAGTATGCCACAAGACATCATGTGGTGGGAGCTGGGGCCTCTAGGGCGCCAGGCCCCGCCGCTGCATTACATTCACTATTTCTCTATCATTCTCAAAAGAAGGAAATTAGAGGCAAAACTCCATTTAATGCCTTAGTTAGGGTTGTTCCACAGCGACAAAAGTGAGGAAATTTGCTGTTAGGGTTGAAACCCCTTGCACCCCACCCACCCCCAACCGGCATTGGGTGTGCATTGGGATCATGGGTCCTAACTCTCACCCCATTCTCCTATACTTCTGCTGCTTTACACATGTCATGGGGTGAGAGTTAGGGCTGATGATCCCAATGCACACCCAATGCCACCACGCATCATCCTTATGCTTTTCATTTGCGCTCGCATCTCTGTTACCTTTTTGCCATTTGTGTGTACTGTACTGTTTCTCTTTCTGTTTCACTTTGCGTCACCATGCCCATTGACATTTCCATTTACAGGCACCATGTTACTATATGACAAGACATCACGTGGCACACCGTTCCTGTCTATGCCACCGTGTGCGTTACCCTTTCTGTTCTCATTCTCGCTTGTGTTACCATGTGTGCCACTGTTAGCATTTCTGTTTGCATTGCTGCTTCTGTTACTATGCCACAAGACATCATGTGGCGGAAGCACGGGGCCCTTTGGGTCCCACGCTCCCGCCACCGCATTACATTCACTATTTCTCATTATCATTCTCAAAAAGAAGGGAAATTAGAGGCAAAAAACTCTGTTTAATGCATTAGTTAGGGTTGTTCCACAGCGACAAAAGTGAGGAAATTCGCTGTTAGGGTTGAAAACCCTAACTCCAAATTCACCCCCCCCAGCACCACACACACACAGACACACAACATTCAGGTATGGGGAGGACCAAGTCAACACAACCAATGACAGACATCCAGCAGCAGGTGACAGAAATAACAAACAGTTGTCTAAATGTACACTAAACATCCCACCCACCTGACCAGGTACTGTATGCTCAGTGGAGATCAACAGCAAAACTGAGGCCATGTACACCAAACGTACACATCCCTGATTGCAGCTGCACACAAGGTACCACACTTAGTAGTTGCATGGCCTTACCTACCGATGCCCCACAACCACACCACTTGTGGTGGGCCACCTGAGCAACAGAGTTCAGCAAAACCAAGGAGTTGTACAGGTATAATATCTCTGATTATAACAAGGGTTTGAGAAATGCAGCTTTCTAATTGACTGTAAACATTGTAACAGCCTTATGTTTAGTTTTATTAACACACATGTACAGCCTAACCATATGATGAACATGGTTTAATGTTTAAAAACAGTTTTATTATGATAGCAATAAGCCACTCCAGGTATTATGTTAATGGTCAGTTTATCACTGTCTAGCGACATGTGGCACTCGGCTATGCCTCATTCAACATTAAACCCTACAGGGTGATTAACAGACCATTTAACATAACTGTTGGTCATGCCTTATTGCTTAATTGTCTTTATGGTAGATACTCTCCTTGCTAGGCACTGCAGCAGCTTTTGCAACACAGTGTCCCACCCCAGTTACACCATACACTGTCTAGTTACTGGAGAATGGCTGTGAATATGAACTCATGAAGATGAACAGTGTAACCTTGATCATTACAGTCATCGAAACCCTAGTGTGATTATAACTGACAGAGTCAGTGATAGAGGATAACCCTGCTGTCCTAGTACACTTACCCCATTGTGAGTTAAATCAATACTAAAAGACATTCTGTTTATATCTACACCATACCTACTTGATTCCTGTTGTACCACAATTAACATAGTTATCACTTTGATAGCATCAGTGACAGAAGTGTGCAAACCCAAACAGTAGGCATACAGCCTGAGTATGAAACAACTGTTAAAAAAAATCACACTGTGTCCATAAGTGGCATAGATCACTCATTGCAACAATAGTAAATGTATTACTATTTGAATAAGTTAGTCATCACAGATGCAATGAGATTGTCTTTATCAGGTACAACATACTCAGTAAGTTCCTACAGGAAAATCTATCCTATATACATCTCCGATACAGGTACATCATTGTCGGCTCAGTAGTGCTATGATATTTAGAAGTTGCTTGGCCTGATCCATGCAATTACAATGTTTCTTACAAAGAATACTTACTGCATCTTTAGTATTGAAACACACTGAAGGTCTATGTATGTACTTCAGCAATACACCTTCATCAGTAAGAATGCATGTGATACTGGCAGTACGAATTTCACAGCGTTGAACAGGCAGTGCTTTTCCATACGTTTACATCAGCCTTTATATGTTGAGTAAACCATTGCAGTAAATGCACTACTATGTAAATCACCTACTAAATGTATCACTACTTTTATCTTGAGCATGCTAGTGTCTTGTAGTTAATTTATGTGCTTCTCTTAATTAATGTATACTCACTAGTGTTAAAACCTTTCTACAACTGTCATCATGCACCTTCAGCATTTATATTGAATAACGGCATAGTACCAGTTGTGGTGTGGTGTGGGGCATCATTAGGTAAGGCCATGCAACTACTAAGTGTGATGGGTGTGTCAGCTGCAATCAGGGATGTGTACGTTTGGTGTACATGGCCTCAGTTTTGCTGTTGATCTCCACTGAGCATGCAGTACCTGGTCAGGTGGGTGGGGATGTCTCGTAGTACATTTAGACAATTGTTTGTTATTTCTGTCACCTGCTGCTGGATGTCTGTAATTGGTTGTGTTAACTTGGTCCTCCCCATACTTGAATGTGTGTGTGTTCGTGTGTGTGGTGCTGGGGGGAATGAGTTAGGTTTTCAACCCTAACAGCAGGTTTTCATTAGTTGTGGAATAATCCCTAACTAATGCATTAAACGGAGTTTTTTGCCTCTAATATATATATATATATATAGATAGATAGATACATATACACACACACACACACACACATATACATATATGCAGTATCTCTCTCACTTTATATATTCATGGCAAAAAAATCCATGTAATGCATCAGTTAGGGTTGTTCCACAGCGACAAAAAGTGAGGAAATTTGGTGTTAGGGTTAAAAACCCTAATTATGCATTCCTCCCACCACCACCACCACACATGCATATACAAGAAAGTAGAGGAAGGACCAAGGCAACACCACCAATCACACACAACCGGCAGCAGATAACAGAAATAACATACAACTATCTAAACCACAAAACCACACACCCATGCTCCCATCGGGCTATGGCATGGGGTCGTCACTGCTAACTCTGATTCCAGATGTTCCACCTACCGTAAAACACATATCAGTACTGACAACTGGCCATCTTGGGCCACATGCTGCCACCAACACATAACACAGAGTATACATATGTTATTTTGGGGTGTACAAGACCCAAAACAGGATTTTCCACATTCCCTGAAATACTTTGAAAAATCACTTTTGCAAATGCTACAATGTCGTGCTATGCATTTGTGACACATTCTTGTTTGTGACACTATTTTGCATGCTTTTGCAAATGCGACACTGTCGTGTGTTCTGTTTGTGACACTTTCGTGTTTGCAACAGTATTTTGTGAAAGTATGCTCC
Organism: Neoceratodus forsteri; assembly: GCA_016271365.2. Classification (NCBI taxonomy): domain Eukaryota; kingdom Metazoa; phylum Chordata; order Ceratodontiformes; family Ceratodontidae; genus Neoceratodus; species Neoceratodus forsteri. Next base: position 1,177,635,731 of record CM057450.1, on the reverse strand, counting down.
AGATGACTGCACATCTTTGTCATCATCCTGCAAGCAAACGGTTGGGTCCTTTGGGCAGAAATTTGCAGGGTGGCAAGCCCTGGTCCCACAGGTGTGCATTTTCCTGCGTTGGTGCTAAAATACTTAAGCATGACAAAGTTACACTGTTCCAAAATTGAGCAATTTCCCATTGACTAACATTGCGGCACCCATGATGCCTTTCACCACCCATATATTGAAAACATAGCAAGGTACACAATTTTTGCTACTGCCACCTTGTTTCACCTTTAGGTGAACTAACCTCATGAAACAAGTCTGGAAATACTGTATGATACCTGAAGTTAGATTTCTTACCTACTTGCTACGGTAACACAGGTATACACCTCCTGCTGTTTGTATGTGATTAGTTGTGTTGCCTTGGTCTTGCCCGTACTTGCATGCATGAGTGTGTCTGTGTGGTGGTGGTGGTGGGGGGTGGCGCAGTTAGGGTTTTCAACCCTAACACTGAATTTCATCACTTTTGTCACTGTGGAAAAACCCTAACTGATGCATTAAACATAGTTTTTTTGTCATGAATTTCTCTTCTTTCTGAGAATGTGTACAATAAATAGTGAATGGTATGTGGTGGTGGGGCCCCTGCATTCCCACCATGTGAATTTTTGTTACTTCGGTGCGAAAACACTGCATGACTGACTGACATGAAAATTGGTAAGTGAAGACATGTACCATACCACATCATGTATTACAAATGTTATCGGAATCTGTTCAACAGTTGCACAGTGTCATGCTGGGGAAAACTGCGCAGGACTGCCGAAAAGAAAATTTTTGTCACTTTGCTACGCAAGAACCATATATTTGACAGAACCAAAAATTGGTAAAAGAAGACATATCCCATAGCACAATGTTTGTTCAGAATTGTGTGAACATCCATTTAATGGTCGCACAGTGCCATGAACAAACAACTTTACAGGCACAATTCAGCAACCGTAACTGCCAGCAACCCAAACATTGTCACACCCAAAGATGTATTTGACATCTTTCTATAGTCCAAATGCCAGGTATATCAGACACAAAGTTCAAAAGTTATTGAAGCGGAATGAACCAAATTTTCATTCATCAGAGTGGCATAATTCCACACCTGTTAATGTTTTGCACACCAAACCACTGCAAGACACCTCTGTATCAGTAGGGCTACCTACGCTATAAATTTCAAACCAGTAGTACCATGCAGAATGCTATGTACAAAACAGTAACTGCATCATGCACTATGTCTGCAGCAAATTATTTTTCCAACATGTAGACAGCATAATTCTTGTCTCTAGTACATCCACTCAACATCTTCCAAAGTTCATGTGAAAAGACAAAACCGTTCCAGAGATATTCATTTTTACTTTTCTGCACCTTTAAGAAGTCTTCCACCACAAAATTTTGGAAATCGCGGACTGAAATGTGCTAAAATGGCAGACCTGGTGGCCAAAAAATCTTTAACTGCAAAGGGGGGCCAACTTCAAATGGCAATAACTCTGGAATGGAACAACATGTTTTCACTAAACAAAAACTGGCATGTTTCTTGAACAAAGGTCTTTCTATGTGCCAAGTTTCAGACTAATAAACCACACACTGGCAGCACTATGAGTCACACAAGGTAGTGCAAAAAATAGGGAAAACTGTATTTTTTGCACTTCACGGTGCAAAAGCCGTATGTACCAGTGAAATATCAATAGATGTACCATTCCACTCTATGTATACCAAATCTTATTCAAATATCTTCAATGGTTGCAGAGCAGCACAAGTGTAAAGCAGTGTACGAGTGCTGAAAAATAATTTTTTGGCGTGTTATTGTCCAAAAAACATATGCAGATGTCAAATGAAAATCGGTAAATGCACAGAAATACTATAGTAGACCAAGTATTGCAAATGTCACACAAATCTGCTCAACAGTTGTAGAGTTATAATCACACAAAAAAATGTGACATTTAAGTGCAAACAGGAACGCCAACGGTGACACAAATGGAAAAAATAATGCGAACGGTAATGTAAATGCAAACAGTAACAAAAAAGCAAACATTGATGATAATGGAAGCACAAACGCAAATGGTAACGCAAGCAGAAACTCAAATGCTAACAGTGATGGTGACAGAAGTGCAAACAGTAAGACAAACATTAACAGTAATGTAAATGCAAGTGCAAAAGCAAACACAGATGGTAATGGTACCATTAACGCAAGCGTGAATGGTAGAGATAACAGTGATGAAAATGAAAATGCAAACACAAACGGTTACGTAAATGCAAGCACAAACACAAATGTAAATGGTAACTGTAAAGTAAACAGAAACACTAACGATAACAGTAACGGTGATGCAAACGGAAATGGCAACTGAAAAAGAAGTACAAAACGCAAACAGTGGTAACACTAATGGTAACGGTGACACAGATGGAAATGGTAACGTAAACAGAAACGCAAATGCAAACACTAATGGTAACAGTGACGGCAACATAAATGCAAATGGTAACATAAACACAAATGCTAATGGTAATGCTAACAATGATGCAAATGGAAATGCAAACACAAACGGTTACGTTAATGTATGCACAAATGGAAACGGTAACGATAACATAAACAGATACGCTAATGATAACAGTAATGGTGATGCAAACGTAAATGCAAACACAAATGGCAATGGAAACGTAAGTACAAATGCAAACCATAATGGTAACGCTAGCAGTAATGGTGATGCAAAAGAAAACAGTAATGGAAATGGAAACGCAAGTGCAAACACAAATGCTAACAGTAACAATAACAGAAAGGCAAACGTAAATGATTACGCAAAAGGTTACAGCCACGCAAATGCAAGTGCAAAAGCAAATGGTAACATTAATGGCAATGCAAATGGTAATGAAAAGGGTGATGCAAAAGGAAACAGTAACGTAAACGGTAATGCAAACTCAAACGCAAATGGTAACACACACATTGATGCAAATGTTAATGGTAACGCAAATGGTAACTGAAGTGCAAACGGAAATATAAATGCAAATGGTAACAGTAACAGTAATGGAAATGAACATGCTTTTTGTCACAAAAAGGTGCATTCAGAAGCACAGTGAATAGAAAGAATGTAGCCATAGTAATGGCCCTTGTACCAGAAAATGAGCACTTGGAATACTAAATTCCTTATATCTCAGGAATCATCTGACATAGAAAAAAAATTTAAATCTCATATTATTAATGGCTTCCCAGGGTAGTTTTTTACTTAACCCCCTTGTGGTGGGTTAAGCATTTTTCTGACAAAAAGTCTGTATCTCGAACCTTTTTCGAGATACGGGCCACAAAAGGTGCAGTGGACACTGTAATGTTATCCTATGGGAAAAATTGTAAACTTCAGAGTGCTGTAACTTTGCAGTCCTCTAATATTTTGTCACCAAACCATGAAAAGGCACATCTGTGGGATCTTGGCTTTCTTCCCTGCAAATTTCTGCCCAAAAGACCAAACGGTTCTTTTGCAGCAGGGTGGCAAAGATTCCCTATTGTTTTGAGCATAGTGTTGCAAAGTACTTTCACAAATCACAACACTAAATCACAAAAGTGTCACATATGCAAAAGTACTTTGTGACACTACTTTTTAAAAAAATTTAAAAAACATATTTCTGTGGTGTTTTACCCCCAAAAAAAGACATGGCTAGCATCTTCAGGACTCGACTAGGTGAACACAAGAATTGTGTCCCTAAAGGGTCCAAATTTAAATGCCAAGCATTTCTCTGACCACCAACTGAAAAAAAATGGCTGAATCACGAAAGTAAAGGGGTCATTTGTGACATTAAAAACTGCATTTGCGATACTTTTGAATGTTTTAACTTTTCCCATAGACTATAATAGGATTCAGTGTTTTTTGAATAACTTTTGAACCATTTAATATTTTTTCATGAAATCTTCGAAAGGCACATCGGGGACCCTGGCTGCATGTTTCCTGAAGCTTTTGGACTGACCACACAAAACATGCGGGCTGTAGGCACGAGCAAAGAAACACACAAAACCCCATAATTTATGTGTTTTTTGGCACTCTGTAGCTCTGCAACTGTACATCTGACCGTAATGAAACTTGACTGGTCCAGAGATCTCCCTTTTTTCACAAACAAATGTGAATAATTTTAAAACAAAAAATGATAGTATAGTACTGCAAGCACAAAAAATGTTCAGGACAAAAATATCTACAAAATGAGTGATGTTTCATTTATAGATACATTTTAGTTTTTTTTATAATTAGCAAAAAACAGCATAAAATCAGCATAAAATCCAATTTTCTTTTCACTTTTCAGACAAACAAACATAAATAACTTTAAAATGAAAAACGATAACATGGCACTGTGAGCACAAAAATATCTACAAAATGAGTGGTGTTTCCTCATAAATACCTTTTAGTTTTTTTCATAATTAGCAAAAAACAGCATAAAATTCAATTTTCTTTTCACTTTTTTGACAAACAAATGTGAATCATTTTAAAATTAAAAATGATAGCATGGTACTGTGAGCACGAAAAATGTTCACCACAAAAATGTTTACAAAACAAATGGTGTTTCAATGATAAATACCTTTTAGTTTTTTTATAATTAGCAAAAAACAGCATACAATTCAATTTTTGTTTCTCTTTTTCGACAAACAAATGTGAATAACTTTAAACCAAAAAAGGTAGCATGATACTGTGACCATGACATTTGTTCAGCAAGAAGTTCTCTACAAAATGAGTGGTGTTTCATTTAATAGCAACCACCACGCTAGGTGGACATACACTAGGAAAGTTAACCGAAAGTCCCAGAAATTATCATTTAAAAAAAAGAAGATAAACAATCAAAACCAAATGTTCCTGCACTGATAAGAAGCATCCCTATTGCATAAATGAAATATACAATGGTGAGCTGTCAGATAAATGATTTATCTACACTTGTGCTGTTTGACCTCGGACACCTCACTCGTAGCTTGCGCCATTCGTAAAGTTACCCGAGGTCAAACAGCACTCTCACAGCTCACCATTGTATATCCTATATATATATTATAGTAGCACGGTAGTGCTACCATAGTTAGGGTTGAGTAGCCATTTACATGTTAAACCCAAAATTCTGCACCTTAATAACTTTGCAACCATTAAACAGATTTTCCTGAAATTTGGAATACAGAATCAAAACCCATACCCCTTGGGACCTGCCAAGTTTTGTATTGGTCAGATATATGGCTGCAGAGTTATTAAGCGTGATCTGCGTGTGTGTTTACGCTTTTTTTGGAATTCTACAGTCGCACCTACAGGTCACACGGTTTGCACGGCTGGTCCAAAATCTTCAGGGAACACACAGCTAGGGTCCCCGATGTGCCTTTCAAAGATTTCATGAAAAAATATTAAACGGTTCAAAAGTTATTCAAAAAACAAGTTCCCATTATAAGTCAATGGGAGAAGTTAACAAAAAGTTCAACACTTTCGCAAATGCACTTTTTACTGTCACAAATGGCCCTTTTACTGTCACAAATCTGCCATTTTGCTTTCAGTTAGTGATCAGAAAAATGCTTTGCATTTAAAATTGAGACCGTCTAGCAACCTAATTTTTTTTGTATTCACCTAGTCGGGCCCTGAGTATGCTAGCCATGTCTTTATTTTGGGGTAAAACACCCCAGAAATATGTTTTTCAGGTTTCTGGAAAAAGTACTTTCACAAAGTAGTGTTGCACTCATGAAAGTGTCGCAAATTTTTGCGAAAGCTTTCACAAATCACGACACTACTTTGCGACACTATGCCCAAAATAACAATAATTCTTTGGCAGCCCGCTGCAAAACAATGGTTTGGAGTTTTGGGCTGAAATTTGGAGGTAACGCAGCCAACATCTCACAGATGTGCCTTTCAGTGCTTCACTGAAAAAATATTACACGCCGGCAAAGTTACGGTACTCCAAAGTTGACACTTTTTCCCATAGGATAACATTACGGTGTACGACGCATTGCAGCAATCGTTTGGTGCCCTGCTGCAAAATAACGTTTTGGTCTTTTGGGCTGAAATTTACAGGGAACACAGCCAATGTCCCACAGATGTGCCTTTCAGTGGTTTGGTGAAAAAATATTACAGGGAGGCAAAGTTATGGCAGTCCGAACTTCTGCTTTTTTCCCATAGGATAACATTACGGCATTCACTGCACCTTTCAGGGCCCGTATCTCAAAACCGGTGTGAGATACGGACTTTTTAAAAAATCCTTAGCCCCCTATGAGGGCTAAGTACAAAACTAGCTAGGAAAGTGATAATACATAAAACTTTTAATTTTTTTTTCTATGTCATACGGTTACTGAGGTATAAGCAATTTACTATTCCAAGTCCTCATTTTTGTGTTCCGAGAGTCATTATTTTGCATACATTCTTTCTACTCACTGTCTTTCTCTATACAGCTTTTGGGAAAACCAGGCTGTGCACTTACATTAGTTTTACCATTACCATTTCTGCTTGCGGTTCTGTACCCGTTTCACTTACCGTTCACGTTTACGCCACCATGTGCATTACCCTTTGTGTTTTCATTTGCGGTTGCATTTGCATTGTTTTTAACATTTCTGTCTACAATACTGTTTCTCTTTCTGTTTTGCTTTGCGTCACCATGTGCATTACGATTTGCATTTGCGGGCACAATGTTACTGTGTGACAGGACATCACGTGGCGGGAGCGCGGGGCCCTGTGTAATAACTTTGCAACCATTCAACAGATTTGCCTGCAATTTGGAATACAGAATCAAGACAGATATGCCTTGAGACCTGCCAAGTTTCTTATCAGTCGGATATATGGCTGCAGAGTTATTAAGCGTGATCTGCTCGTGCATTTACGCTTTTTTTGGAATTCTACTGTCGCGCCTAAAGGTCACACGGTTTGTGCGGCTGGTCCAAAGTCTTCAGGGAATGTGCAGCCAGGGTTCCCAATGTGCCTTTTGAAGATTTCATGAAAAAATATTAAATGGTTCAAAAGTTATTCAAAAAATAAGTTCCCATTATTAGTCAATGGGAAAAGTTAACAAAAAGTTCAACCCTTTCGCAAATGCACTTTTTACTGCCGCAAATGGCCCTTTTACTGTCGCAAATCTGCCATTTTGTTTTCAGTTAGTGATCAGAAAAATGCTTGGCATTTAAAATTGAGTCCCTCTAGCAACCTGTAATTTTTTTTGTATTCACCTAGTCGGGCCCTGAGTATGCTAGCCATGTCTTTATTTTGGGGTAAAACACCCCAGAAATATGTTTTTCAGATTTCTGGAAAAAGTACTTTCGCAAAGTAGTGTCGCACTCACAAAAGTGTCGCAAATTTTTGCGAAAGCTTTCGCAAATCACGACACTACTTTGCGACACTATGCTCAAAATAACAGTAATTCTTTGGCAGCCTGCTGCAAAACAACAGTTTGGAGTTTTGGGCTGAAATTTAGAGGGAACGCAGCCGACATCTCACAGATGTACCTTTCAGTATTTCACTGAAGAAACATTACACAGCGGCAAAGTTACGATACTCCAAAGTTGACACTTTTTCCCATAGGATAACATTACGGCGTACGACGCATTGCAGCAATCGTTTGGTGCCCTGCTGCAAAATAATGGTTTGGTCTTTTGGGCTGAAATTTGCAGGGAACACAGCCTACATCCCACCGATGTGCCTTTCAGTGGTTTGGTGAAAAAATATTACAGGGAGGCAAAGTTATGGCAGTCCAAACTTCTGCTTTTTTCCCATAGGATAACATTACGGCATTCACCGCTCCTTTCAGGGCCCGTATCTCGAAAACGGTGTGAGATACGGAGTTTTTGTCAAAAGATTCTTAGCCCCCTTCTGGGACTAAGTACAAAACTAGCCAGGAAAGTGATAATACACAAAACTTAAAAAAAAATTTTCTATGTCATACGGTTACTGAGATATAAGCAATTTACTATTCCAAGTCCTCATTTTTGTGTTCCGGGAGTCATTATTTTGCATACATTCTTTCTACTCACTGTCTTTCTCTATACAGCTTTTGGGGAAAACCAGCCTGTGCACTTACATTAGTGTTACCATTACCGTTTCTGCTTGCGGCTCTGTACCCGCTTCACTTACCGTTCACGTTTACGCCACCATGTGCGTTACTCTTTTCGTTTTCATTTGTGGCTGCATCTGCATTGTTTTTAACATTTCTGTCTACAGTACTGTTTCTCTTTCTGTTTCACTTTGCGTCACCATGTGCATTACGATTTGCGTTTGCAGGCACAATGTTACTATGTGACAAGACATCATGTGGCGGGAGCGCACCCGCATTACATTCACTATTTCTCATTATCCTTCTCAAAAAGAAGGGAAATTAGAGCCAAAAAAACTCAGTTTAATGCATCAGTTAGGGTTGTTCCACAGTGACAAAAGCGAGGAAATTCGATGTTAGGGTTGAAACCCTCTTTGCACCCCTCCAGCCCACCCCCAACTGGAATCAGGGTGCACATTGGGATCATCGGTCCTAACTGTCACCCCATTCTCCAATTCCTCAGCTTCTTTCCACATGTGATAGGGTGACAGTTAGGGCCAATGACCCCAATGCGCACCCTGATTCCAGTTGGGGTGGTGGGCTGGAGGGGTGCAAAGGGTGTTTCAATCCCTAACATTGAATTTCCTCACTTTTGTTGCTGTGGAACAACCCTAACTGATGCATTAAACTGAGTTTTTTGCCTCTAATATAATATATATATATATATATATATATATATATACACACACACACACACACACGCACTCACATATTTGTATGAATGTTACAGATTGCATATACTGCCGCAGTGTAGCCTAGAGGTTAGAGTAATGCACTATAAATGAGCTTGGTACATCCAGTAGACCAGAGCTGGGTTTGATTCTCACAACCTCCACTTGCATACTGTGTGACTCTGAGCAAGTAACTTAACTGCCCAGTGCTCCCAGGTCACCCCTGAAAACAGGCACTTGTGCCTAGTGGGCCTTACCCGTTTACCAAAGACTAAAAAAAAAATATACATATATATATATATATGTGATACACAGTGGGGACCTCATGAGTGGTGTAGACAGCACATATAAATATATAAGTGATACACTATGGGGACCTCATGAGTGGTAAAGACAGCGTGGGTATAGAAATATCTTAGTTATCACATAAAGTCCTCTCTGTGTATTTCATTTTTGCAATAGGCTAGGACCTTAAGGGATAGATATTTGTTTTTACTTTTTTAGGTATAAAATTATTTCTATAAGTCTGTTATTTTTTGAACTAGTGTTACTGTGCTTTCCCCCATCCTGATTGCTCTAACCACTGCCATGGATGTGAAGTCAGGATGACAAGCTGTCACTGTGATGTGGTAGTTCATTAGAGCCACAGAACTTCTGCAGAAATTACAAACCACAGCCACAGAAGTTCTGTGGCAAATGGTAATCTTGCCGCAGAACTTGGTCCCAATGCACCGCAGAAAAGTGGGGGCCTTGACTATGGTATACCAAAGATGTAGCAATAAAAATAAAGGATAAAAGGAAAGTGTTCAAGAGCTCCAAGAATACTAAGGATGAGGCAGATATGGAAGTCTACAAAACCAAGCTTAAAGAAGCAGGGAAGGAAGTAAAGGTAGCCAAAGCACAGACAGAAGAGAAAGTTGCAATAAGGAGTAAAGAAGGGCGACAAACTTTTTATAGAGGTCATACTCCCTCTGTACAGGTTTACTGGTAAGAGCACATCTCGCTGTGAACAGTTCTGGAGGCCACACCTAAGAAAGGACATAGACTGCTTGGAGCTGTACAGGAACTGCACCAGAAGCAATATGAATCTAGACTACAGCAACTGCAAATGTACTCCCTCGAGCAAAGGAGAAACGGGGGATATGGTAGAAATCTTCAAATACATAAACAGCATAAAAAAGGTACAAGCAGAAAACCTTTTTCACAAAAATGAGACCTTGTGAATGAGGGGGCATAGTTTGAGACTAACGGGGTAAGTTTAAAACCAACATTCATAAGTTCTACTTCTCAGAGAGGGTGGTGGACCCTTGGAACAGCTTACCACCAGAGGATGTGGAGGCCAAAACAGTCACTGCTTTTAAGCTAGCATGGGACAAATACTGCAGTAATCTCAGAAGTAAAACAGAATGGGGGGTAGGCAATCCTGGCAGACTAGGTGGATCACACAATCCCCTTCTGCCAGACACATGCTTATGTTTAGTGGGGTGGGTGCATTGCTGTGTTGATGAGCCAGATGGAATGTGTGTCTGCAGTTCATGACAAGATTTCCTGTGGTTGGTGGTGAGTAAGGTGTGGGAGAGAAAAATAAATGAGAACATAGGGGCTTTTACTCTGTTCTCCTTTCTTGTTCTCACCCCGCCATCACCATCCACTACCAACCACACACAATCTGGTCACAAACAGTATTCTCCCCCAAGCACACTCACTCTGCCTGACTCATCACCACAGCCCCAGGTACTGTATTAGGTGTGTCTGAGGAATGATGGTGCTTTTATCTGTGGGTTTTGGGGGCCTGAGCATAGTTGCTGGTCTGTGTCAGTGACAGGCATATATGGGAGGCTCTGAGGGTGACAGTGTGTGCTATGTATGTCCAACAACTACACAACATATACAAGCAAGAAAACATTCAGCATTGACAAATGCTTGTTATTAGTTTGCTTGAGTAGTACTGTGTGTGTTTTTTTTCTGCTGTTTGGTACTTGTTCAGTTACTGAAAAAGATTTTCAAATGCTCGGATATTTGATTGTCCATGTTTATGCAACAAGCCAGATATTTATTTAAAATGAATTACACCTGTGTGCCATGTGATTGATTGAGGTATTTAAAATGCACATAATCTCTGCACTTTTCATCTAGCTCCCTGATGAAGGGGGTAGTGTAGCCCAAGGCTCCAGCACCTTTTTGCCTTAACAAATGTGCACTTGAACAAGCTTGACATTTTGCACAGTGCTTGTTTGTTTCTATGGAGGGATGAAAGTACCAGTGATGGGACTGGGTACCTGGCGTCAGAGCTCTTGTACAGCTACAGGTCAGGCAGAAAGGGGAATCTTTTGTCTGTGTGTGCTTTTGCAGTGAGATAAACAGGTTCAGTTTTTGCTATTTTTCCTTTATAATTGACATCAGTCATAAAATAAAAATGTAAGCGGTTTCTCAGCTATTTTTTGGGCATGCCGCACATGAGGATTTTAAAAATGCTAAACCTTACAACATAAAAACTACAGATCAGTTTGTCTCCACTGTAAGTTTTATCATTTAAATTAGATTGGGTCAGTAACATCGTTGATGAAATATCATGGAAACAACAAAGCAGAAGGAACATCGTGGGACATAATATCGTGGCAGACACAACAAAGCTGGAAAATAATGCCACCAAGGAGGACACCACAAGCCACAACAGTGCAGCAGTGGACAAATGCGCAGACACATGGAAACCGAGTGCCAAGAAGGAGTCCCCAGGGTGGGCAACCAGGAGCCCACCAGCAGTGCCAGCAATGGGACCGAACAGCCACGGCCCACTCTGGGCAGGCTCCACCACCATGCAGCACTGACAGAGACACACAGGGCCAGGTACACAATGGTGCTCACACACTGACACAGATGCTTCAACAGAGGCAGAACCCTGCCAGACAGAGCCTGTGGGATAGAGAGGGCACAAGGAGCAGTGACAGCATGTGCTGCAGTGTGTGCCCAAAGGACAGGGCATACAGGAACAGTTAGGGTTGGAGGGCAGACAACTGGCAAACAGGATAGAGGTGGGTTTGTCAGCGCCCAGGGAACAGACAGGACATGTGCCTGATGCAGGGAGGCACAGAGTGTGGCCACCAGCAGCTGGGGGGGCCTTGCAGGGTTGTTGACAGGTGGGGGCATTCCAGCTGCCACTTGTGGACCATGGTATGGTGGTATGGAAAGAGAAAGGGAAAATTGTTTAATCAGGAAAGGCACACTAAGCTGAAGCTTGTTTCGAGATGCAGCCTGTGAGCACAAAGAAGTTAAATGACTTGCTCAGGATCGCACAGTATGCACCTAGATGGTTGCGGGATTCAAACCCAGGTCTCCGGATCTGCAGCTCAGAGCCTTAACCCACTGCACTAAACTGCATCCCCTGCCTCTGCTGGGTCATTTACTGCCATGGGAGCACCCCTGTGCCTTGGATGTCTGCCTCCATGCATGGATGCGGGGGTGGTGGACCATCGTTCTGGGTGAGGGGATATGTTGACAGGGGTTTGGGTATGTCTACCTGCATTCCGATCCCCTGTGTCCCTCTATTCTGCAGGCCGCTGACCGTACCTTGTGCACCTTCATCCTGGCACCCATCCTCTGTCCTGTGGGGTGCTGGGGGCATGCTGCAGTATGGTTGCCTTCCCCCTGGGGCCACTGCTGGGTTGATCTGCATTCCCATTGCTCTCACTGGTATGCTCATCCCAACACCCCTCAAGTGTACCGTGGCCACCTCATGGCACTGCCTCAGGGTGGTGCTCCCTGTGTGGGCAGGCATGCCTGTTGGCTCACATGGTGGTATCCTGTGTCCATGCTCACTCCAGTGGAGGGTGTCCCCTGCAGTGTTCCATCCCTATGCCTCCATGTGGCATAATCAGGCATTGTTGCCTTCAGCTGTGCTATGCTGGTTGGGGTGTTTACTGCAGCAGGCGGTGTTTACTGTCTGCATATGTTGCCTGTCCTATGGTATTCTGTCCTGTGACATGTTGTACTGTCGACATTGTGGCCGGTGAAGTTTTTGCCACTTTGTTCTGTCCGGCGATATTTTGTCCAACAATGTTACTGGCCTGAACCTTTAAATCAGTATAGATTTTGCCCTAGCCATGTGCAAAAGGAAAAAATTAATATGAGAAATATTACATAATTTCACTAATTAATAACATCCGAACTACCAAACCGATTCACGACAAACTTGCTAATAATGGAGCCCATAGAAAAGGGAATTTGCACACCAAATTCCCTTAAAGTCCTGACATTTAATCTGTCAACCCCCCCTCTTTTTGGCACAAATACTAACTCAGCCTTTCTGCCCCTGTGTAATATATGGGGGATATACAATGGCCTGAGTTAAAATATGCCATATATTTTCATGACTGAGGGATCAGGATCATAACTCATGAGAGGTGAAACCACAAGTGAGTTATGAAAGTTACGCCCCATCATATATGGAAATGAATGACATATTTTAATATAGGCCATTATATGTTCTGTGTATACAATATATCTGTTAAGGTATTTGTGTTTTGTTGTTGTTAATTTAGCTTATGCTTCTCCGGTACAGGCCCTATCATCCTGGTTGGACCCCACCCCATCACTGGGCATCTCAGGGACATTGCTCCACCTCCATTCTTCTCTCATGGCTCTGCCTCCCACTTGTGGCAGGGTTGCCATGCCCCCTCATACCTCCCGGAGAATGGATCTGGTTCATGTGGAGAGGGCCCTGTCTCTGATGACAGGCCTACAAGGTGTCAGATCTTTCATCATTGCTGTGTCCAGAATTTTTCCCTTGAGGCTTTCTCCAGGGGATGCTGGCTTCAGGGTGGTATGCAACCTTGCACACAAGTGTGGAGCACATCACCACTGGTGTCCCCCAGCCAGTAAGTCTGTCCAAATGCACTGATAGCTGTGGTCATCCAGGTGGCAGTATTGTGTCCAAGCATGACTGCTCTCCCTCCCTCCCTCCCAGAAAAGGAGAGCATCCTCTGGGGTGCTCAGTCCTCCTCCCCCAGCCACTCCCCAACAACCCAGACTGCGTCTCTAACCTAGGTTGTTGGTATGGCAGTTGGTGTGGTGTCCAGCAACTCAACCCTCTATCCCCCTGTGCAAGGTATTTTTAAAGACTTTTGTTGCTATTTTACAGTCTGCATCTTCCCCCACAACAATACTGTGCAGTCTGGACTTAGGATTGTGTTGTTTTCTACAGACTGGATTTCTCCTATATCAGTCTGGAGTCCCCTACCACGCCATGGACCATACTGTGCAGGCTTGACTTTTCTCTACCCGAAAAGTACTGTGCCCACCCCACCCAACAGATGTGTTGTACCTTTATGATTTTCCATTAACATATGAGAAACTGTGATTTAAGTAGTGAGTAGTACCTTTAACACTGCAGCTTTTCCATGTCATCTAACTCCTGATATGTGCGAGTGAGGATGCATGCTGATTCTGCTTATGTGTGAATAACTTTTCCTGAATATTTGGCCAAATATATGGTATTCAGTAACCAAATATTTGAGTATTTGGTACTTGGGTATTTGATATTTGTCTCTGCTGAAAAATACCAAACCACCCATCCCCCACCCTTGCTTATTTTACTCTCCCACTCAGCCACGAAACATTTACCCCCCTGTTCCCCCATCCACTGCCTAAACCCTGATTTCACCCTCCTCCACCCCCAGCACTCACAGAATATTGTAAATCATTATTTTTCATCCTACGGTGGATGACCAGCACAACCTGTCCAACTCCGAGGCTGGCCAAGCACCATGTTGTTCAAGAAAAATTACTTGCTCGCACTACACTGAAAAATCCTCGAAGTCTTCCCTCATACACCACTCTTGTAGCACCCTTAGCCCACCCTCCTACCTCACAGCACCCAAGTAGTGTGCTAAAAAAGTGACCCGCACAACCTGCCCTCCTCCGCAGTTGGCAGCCTTCTAATGAATGGACATGCTCTCATTCTCTCTGTAAAAGTATAACCTGTTGGTCACATGATCAAGGGACATTTTACCCTAACTTCACTTCTACTTACTTTTTACACTTTGTGCTTTAACCTGAAAAGATGTTTAAATAGAGTTGTTTTTGCAATTACTTTCCTTACTTTTTGAAAAAGAGATGGATATAAAAGTGTTTGTCTCGCAGAATGCTGGACATGTAGTGTGCTTCAAGGGTCATTCACAAACCACGTGACCTGTTACTTCCACAAGTCTATACAGGATGCTTTGCTAAAAGCCTGAAAGTTTCATAGTTTGGTTTATGAGTCAAATTGGGTATTGAGCCTTAACATGACTCGTCACCTACCAGTGGTAATATCTAGTTCTACTATTGCCCATATATACATCTAAGGATTTTTTAAAGGCTTCCATTGGTTTGCTCCATACCACAGATTAAGGCAGTGCATTCCATGTGGTCACCACTCTCTGGGCAAACCATTTCCCCCTCCTGCTTGTTTTATACAATTCCACAAATAGGTGCGGGGAATCTATCTGTCTTTGCTAGATCTTTGGCAAGTTTTTTAAATTTAGTCCAGCAGATTCCCTTATCTTATCCATTATAAAAGGCTTTATATACAAGGCAGAGATCACCTCTCATCCTTCTATAATTTAGATTCAATATTCCTAATTCTGTCAGTTTCTCTCCATAAGGTTTACCCTTTAAGTTATTAATACCCCTAGTTGCCTTTCTCTAGATTTTTTCTAGTTGCCTGTTACTACCTTCATTTAGCGGTGAATAAAAAGGTGAACAGAATTCTAAGACCGGTCTTACCAATGTTGCATATAATGGTACAATTACTTTTGGATCCCAACTTTTAAGATGTCTAAATATACAGCGCAAGATTTTATTCAATTTTTTGACCACCTCATTTGTTTGCTTGTCAAATTTGAGATGTCTGTCAACAATGACTCCTAAATCTTTTTCACTCTGTTTTTCCCAGCACTTGGTTATTCATCTTATACTCAGACATGATATTATTGTGGCCAAAGTGCATTACCTTGCACTTCTCCACATTAAAAATGATTTTGTGCTGATTTGCCCACATTTCCAGACTAGTGAACTCCTCCTGCAAGTTCTTGGCCAACTTTCTGTTGTTAACTATTGTACCTATTTTGGTGTCATTGGCATATTTACAATCCATGAATCGCCAGATGTTCTCATTGAGGACACAAATATACAAAACAAAGTGGGTTCCAGGATTGATCCCTGGGGGACTCCACTCCTCACTCTACCCCATTCAGAGACATATCCTCTTAAGCATACTTGTTGGCATCTATTATTAAGCCATGATTTTACCCAGTTAAAAAGATACCAGTCAAATTGTAGTTCAATAAGTCTCTTCACTAATTCTAGATGAGACATAGAATCAAATGTTTTGGAATAATCCAAATACACAATATCCACTGGCATACCTTCATCCAATGCCCTACTGACAGGTTCAAAGACATTCAAATTAGTTAAGCATGATCTCCCGGTTACAAACCCATGCTGGGTAAAGTCTGACAGACCATTGTATGTAACATGTTGCTCTAATCTGTTTCTTACGAAACTTTCCATAATCTTCCCTATGACTGATATGAGACTGATGGGATGATAATTTCCCACCTCTTGCTTATTTCCTTTTTCAAAAATTGGTGTTATGTTTGCCTCTTTCCATTCATCTATCATGGTATCCTCCTTCAATGAAGTATTTTATAGTAGTGTCAGTGCACCAGCTAATTTATTTGTTAATTCCTTTAAAAATCTGGGTTGAATACCATTGAGTCCAGATGCTTTATTTATCTTTAGTTGTTTTATTTTATGCAGTACTTTACTAATTTCGGTTGTTTCCAGGGGAACTGTTATTGTTGTCTCCTTTGAAGTAAGTTATTCTCTATCATTTTATTGATCGATGCTCAAAAAGCATTCATTAAATTCAGGGACCCTGGTTTTCCATTTTTACCGGTAACACCGGTAACAATCACGGAATCCTGCTTGGTTTGCGGAATTTGAATTCTTGTACCGGTGCCTCACGGAAATTGCATATCACTGCATAGAATCTCTAAGATTTCAGTATCTTTTTAAAAATGTTTTATTTTCTCTTTCTATGTCCCCTTCTTACAGCATCGGTATCCCCTAGCTTCACCCCCAGGTAATGCTCAGGAGCTCCTGTGGGCCTGCCCTATCCTGCCTCTGACCCCTCAAGGTGGAAGGAGGGACCTTAGGCCACCCCTCCACACTCCCTAGTGTGTGTGTCGGGCAGCCCAGTGGGTCTCTCATGGAGCCTGGTTATGAGTCTGGGGCACCTGGGTCCCTTCTGCCAGTGGCCGATGTGGGGTGATTGTTCCTGGTTTTCTGGTCTCTGTCCCTGAGGGCACTGGCACTAGAGATCCAAGGAGGTAGGTCACATAGAGACATGCCACTGCTCCAGATCCTGGCTAGCATCCTCCCCTCCTGATCACTCTGCAGCACCATTGCACCACCACCCGTGGTCACACCGGTGGTGGTAAAGAAGCAGGACCTGCAGCCCACCCTCCCTGGAGGAGGAGAGCAGTCCCCCAGGTGCTCGATCCTACTGCCCTGGCCAGACCTCCAGCAAGCCGAGTTTGCTTCTGACCGTGGGTCACTGGCATTGCAAGCAATAGCGCTACTGCAGCACCAGTTGGCCGACCCAGATTTCAGCATCTTAAAATTAATGCTGCTGTGCTTTGCATTCTTTCTGCTTTGCTGCGTATAGAAAGAGTAAGAAAATCACCCGCACTGCTTTGTGTAATCAGCCATTCAGTTTAACCACCCATGCCTAGTGGTTAGAGTAACAAATGGTGATTGAACTGGCTACATCCAGCAGACTTGGGTTTGAGTACGCAACCTCCACTTGCATCCAAGCAAGTTACTTAACCTCCCAAGTGCTTCTAGGTCACTCCTTAAAACAGACAGTTCTGCCTAGAGGGCCTTACCTGCTTTACAAAGAATATAATAAAAAATACCAATATATGTTTACTACACATAGGATAGTAGCCAGGGTACCATGTAATTTACTTGAGTTTTACTTGGGCTGCAATGATTTTGTATAGGTAAAGATATATATTCAGATACATTTTATAAGCTTGTTTTAGATTTTAGTCAGGTTTTATTGTATCTTTGCATATAAGCATCTAGGTTGTAGATTGTTAAATGCAGGATCACTGTTATCAACTAACTTATTCAAGTTAATAATCAGTAGGGCCATCCAAAATCCTCAGTTGTTTGAATGAAAACTAGTCTGAATGAAAGTATGTTCACAAAGAAGAAACTGCCTTACTACTTATGAAAAGACTTGACAGTTAGCACCCCATTTAGGTGAATTGGATCATTTGCACCTTTTCTTCCACCTGCTGGTACTGTCTCTGTGACAACAAAATGTTTTCTGATAGACTGCTTCAACAAAAAGCAAATGTTAAGTATTTAAGAGTACTTATGTTTGGCCAGTGGATTTTGAAAGCACAGTCAATGACATACAGAAGGTAAGACCCCAGGGGCTGTATGATGCTGGTGGGCAGAGTGGTGCTCAATTCCATCTGAACAAAGACATGAAAACTGGGAGATACCCTTTTCATGGACACCAAGTAGAAAAAAAAAAAGCATCCACATGTCTGGGAGATGTATGAATCCATTTGAAGGTCCTCCACTAATTACTTGTGGATTTTTTAGGTGAAAACATTTTATTTCAAAGAAGCAAATTCAAGCAGTTTTTTTTTTGCTCCTCCTACCCCCTGGCCATCCACTCCTTCAGGCCTGTCAAGGCCTCCTACCACCGCTGCTGAGTTCTGACCACCATCCACTGCCCCTTACTACTGTGCTACCAGGTAACCCAAAGTAACCCTTCATTGAGTGGGCCCCTACCCCTGTGGGACGCTACCAGGAGAGGATAATTGCCCCAAAGAGCTTCCTGTGTATCCTGGGCATGTCGGGGGTCAGAATGGACACATGCCTGGGACTTGTGGTGTATGGTGGGACCAGCAGCCATCCTTCAGTTGGCCAGCGGGTGTTTTGCCATTTTCTTGGGAGCGTGACAGGCTACATGATGTCAAGGTACAAGCCGACATCCATCACACTCCTCCCGCAGTGAGGACTGGTGTGTTGTTGTGCCTCTGGCCTCCGCCATGGACCAGCAAATGCTGAGCCGTGAACCCACCCTCCCTTTCAGGAGAAGGGGAGTGGTCATTGGACACTCAAGCCTTCACCCACCAGCTGGCCCTCCAACACCCAAGTCTTTTCCTTAACCTTGGTCAGCGGTGTCACAGGCGGATATCCAGTTCAGGCAGTTCAATTATAGATATGAAAAAAACAAAGGTAGTCCACCTTAGCAGTGATGGTTCAGATTAATTCACATCTGAGTTCTAATAAGCAAAGAGACCAAGTCATTTGTAACTTGTGCATGTGGGGTGTGAGTGTTGAAAGGGGATCATAGTGCTGTCACTACTGCCAACGCCCCAGAGGGATGTGTATTGCATTGTTGCTACTGCCATCACACCGAAGGGGTGGGGGCAGTATGGATGGCGAATGTAGGCCTGCTGCTGTCCCACATGAGGGATGGGGGCCATAGTGCTGATACTGCCATCACACATGAGGAATGATGACTGTAGTACTGCTGCCATCGCACCTAAGGGATGGGGGCCATAGTGCTGCTGCTTCTGTCACATCAGATTGATGGGGGCCCTTAGTGCTGCTTTCATCACACCTTAGGGATGGAGGCTGTAGTGTTGCTGCTGCAATCACAACTTGTGCCTAAAATAACTTTAAATTGGTACAAGGATGGAAGGATGTGTAATAGTGGAGGTCAAAATTGCTAAAATGCCTGTTAGCACAGTAAAAAATTGTTAAATAAAGTACAAAAACCAAACACCGGTAAAACCAGATTTTGGCTTAGCAGACACCGGTGACAATACCATTTTTTACAATGTGCAAAATGGAATATGCCCTTTCTCAATCCCGGTAAACCAGTGTCCCTGATTAAATTTTATAGCCATCACTGTTTCATCATCAATAGTTCCTGTGGCATCCTTTAAGGACCCTATTTGTTTCTGACCTCCTTTTAGGCTTAACATCACAGAAATAGCGGCTCCAGTACAGGTTGTGCCAGTGTAAAGGATAAGATAGCAACCAAAAGAAACACAGCACCAACACTTCTTTGAAAATATATATAACTGTATTAAAACTCACATACAATAGATGAATAATAAACACAGTGGCGCCATGCAAGGTAACAGCAGCTCTTTTGTCTGGGAGCTGTTGTTACCTTGCATGGCGCCACTGTGTTTGTTATTCATCTATATACATTTTTAATACAGTTATATATATTTTCAAAGAAGTGTTGGTGCTGTGTTTCTTTTGGCTGCCTCCTTTTAGGCTTCCAATGTAACTAAAACATGTATTTTTATTATTCTTTGTCTTACAGGCTAGTTTCAGTTCTGCTTCGTATTTAGCTTTTTTATGAGTTTGTTACACTTGATTTAATTGTTTATATTTGTGAAGCATTTCTACTGTTTGATTTCTTCTGTACCTGTTATATGCCTTTTTTTCCTTGCACAGATATTTCCTTATTTTGTTGTTAAACCATTTGGGTATTCTGTCAATATTATTATATTTGTTGACTTCTGGGACATATGCCTTTATGTAGTAATCTAACTTTGCATTAATGATTTCCCAAGCACTTACTGTTGTTTGACCTTTTAATTCCCTCTCCCAATCACAAGCATCTAAGTATTTCTTAAAGGCTGCATAGTCTACTCTATTATAACATTTTTATCTTGGTTTTGCCTCTGATGGACTCCCATTTTCCCTTAATAGTTAGACTAACCATATTATGATCACTGCCACTGAGTGGTTGTAATACTTGTAAATCACTTATTCCATCATCTAAGTCACTGAATATTAGATCCAATATTGTATTTCCTAGTATTCTTATGCACCATTTGTTCTAAATTTTTACTTATTATGATCTCAATCATCCTTTTTATGGCTGCATGGGAGGAGCCCTGCAGACGTTTTGCATGTAGAAAGGGGCTGACGTCACATCTTCCATCCGTGGAACTGTTTTTCCTCCACCTGACCCTCCCCCAAGAAGCAATCCACCCATGTTGTCCCTATGGACTGCAGCACTGCACTATATCACAGTGGGCATTTTTTTTTTTAATGGGCGTTTCTGTCGCCTCCCCTTAGAATAAGCATCGCAGATGGCAACTGAAAAGGGTTTTGGCGAAACTGCTGGAGAATATTGGAGCCACTGAAAGGCTGCTGTCTAGGTCTTCCAGATTCAGCTAAGAGCTCTGCAAAATAAGTAGCGTAAAGATTTTTTGAATTGCATCCCCCAACAATTTAAAAACCACTGCGAGTGTCTGTTCTGTAGATCCGTGCAGAATAATTTATGTTTCCAAAATTAGCCAGTTGTAAACAAATGGTTAGTAAAAATGGCAACTTTGGAACCCGTAAAGCTATGGAAACTATAAATAACACTTTTCTCAGGCGGACAACCCGAGAATAATCAATACGAGTCGAACAGCTATGTGATCTAAGAATCCTCTTGAGAGGGCCTGTGAGTCTGAGAATGGGGAGTCAGAGCTTGATTATTTGCAAAACGAACAATAACAGTGTTTCAGGGTTTGCATTTTGTAAGTAAGCCCTCACTATCAGGCCCGTAGTTAGGCAGTGCCCCCCTGTTGCTACGGGTCTGCTCACTGTTCTTCTTTCCTGATCCTTCGGGCCGTACTCACGGATGTTTCAAAGTGAAAGGGTTCTGATGCTGCAGTTACTGTATAGCTAAGGAGTGTGCATTTGTATAGGAAGTTTATCATAGCTACAACCAATCATGTAACAACACGTCGCGCATATTTTTTTTTAATTACATACCCTCTACTGCACTTGATTTTTGCAATGAAAATGCATTGCAGTCACAGTCCTTCATACTACCAGCTGGTTAACCATAGTCACTATACAGACAGTGCAACACACACACACTCTCTTACAGTGTAACACATAACCGGTATAAGTGCAGCATTCCACACTTCAAATTAAGTAATTTGTAGCCTGATATAATTTTAATCTTCTCCGCCTACTGTGTACTATTAAACCTGTTTTACAGAAAGTAAGACTAATGAAGGCAACCCCGATTATTCGAGTAGCAGGGTTGTATATACAACATTCTGCAGACTTGATGTGATATGGGCTGCATTAGGCACGGCTACCCTTTACATTCTGCTTACTCTAATGTGTACTATTAAACCTGTTTTACAGAAAGTAAGACTAATGAAGGCAACCCTGATTATTCGAGTAGCAGGGTTGTATATGCAACATTCTGCAGACTTGATGTGATATGGGCTGCATTAGGTACGGCTACCCTTTACATTCTGCTTACCCTAAGTAGTTTCAGCACTTAGTGCCGGCAAAAGACATTCAGCTCTCGAAAACAAGAGCAGTCAGGGAGGACTGGCAGTTTTCAAATTCATTACAGTCAGGAGGGTCAGACACTTCCCCAATCTGTAACAGCAGTCAGGAAGGACTTGTACAACAAAACTTACTCCCAACCCTAAAGTAACCCGCTTTGGCTTGTTTGCATGTCTGTTAAGTACGGACCTCAGCAGTTTTCCCCCTCTCACACAGCACTGCAGTCAGCCGCTACACTGCAGCACTAGGCTCTGCAGGTCCTGCAGGAGGAGAGGGCTGGTGACTGGGCTTTGCAGCAGCTCGACGTCCTCAGCCTGCTGCAACGTCCTTAATCCATCCCCCAGCAGCAGTAACAACAGCAAGAAGAGAGGCTTGCAGAGCTCAGGGAGGCAGGGCCGCTATAGAAAGCAAGAAACAGCCTGGTGACAAGCGATGGGAACTCATCAGGTGGTAAGTAGAATGCTTTACACTTCCTACTGAATAAATGACAAAGGCAAACACTGTCTGGGATGAGCTCCCCCACACACTAACCATTTGCCCTTAACCGCTGCAGGTTGGATACTAGAGACAGCGATCTCTGTATATTACTTTGGACGTGTAGCTGCTGTTCAATAAAAACTTTCACACGCCTGAAAATGATTTTCTTTTTTTTTTCACCCAACTGCTGTGATTCTCATGAGGCCGGCCTCCCTTAGCTCAGGGCATCAGGTAACTGCAACATGAGACGTGGCTTGCGATTATGGAGAGGAGGATTTAAAGAGCAGGACTGTGGAGTTTTATATGGTCACTGCAGGAAGGGGATGCTTTTCATGAAACACTGCTCTCCTGTTTCAGATCCCTCAATGCTTTTTATTTTGATTGGGAGTACACATAAAGCACAAGTTTGGGTTAGGTGTCCCAGACGTACCCTCAACTGATGTTATATTACGGATTTCCTCTATCCCTCCTAAATTTGGCATTTTTTTTGCCACTAAAGAGCAGATATTTGAAATATATCATCACACCAATAGTTTTACAGTCTAGTTAGTTATGCAACATGCAGGTTCGTCTTTAAATCTACTGGCACTACATTACGGTTCTTTACAAGTGAAAATAGATATAAACTACTCTTGCAACATGGCAGCACATCAGCGAGTATTCTTAAATTTTAAATACGAATGGAAGTAAATGTTTCCTTTTTAAACTCAAATAATAGGAAGAACTTTACATAAACGCACACACGCACACAGACTCTCACACACACCAACATTATTTTAAAAAGTCAGATGGACTCTTCAGTCTAAAGTGTCATTAGCATTTTTATATGAAACAAGTTACTGTATCAAAAGACAAAAGCAAATCATATTAAACAGAAAATGTAAGGCATTTTCAAATGGAAACGTACACTTGTAATGATGTGTGCACTGTGACTGTTGCAAAAGAGTGGTAGTGTACTCAAGGGTGTTAAGTCTGTGCCTTTATGGCTGTAGTACCTGTGTGATCCTGTTGTATGACTATTTTATTACATAGATTTTTTAATTATTGACTAATGTATTGTACTTCTCTGTACGCTGCTCATCCCTTTTGTTATCACCAAGCCCATAACTATTTTTTTACACAGTCCACTTTCCCGTGGACATATTAGCAGTGATAATCTGGGTGGATGCATGGCTAGATGGATAGATAGACAGACAGACAGACAGGCAGAGAGATATATGAAATAGTCAATGACATTAAGCAGTTCTTTGGTCACCACATTTTTTTTTGTTCCCTTTGGTCCTGAGCGTGTTAAAAAGGAAAACCTGATGGAGATAATGATTTGATTTCTGATTTGTTTGCTTTACTGTATTGCGTGTGCTCTGCTTTGTTATATTTTACAGGTATGATCATCTCGTCCATTTGAAATGTGTCTGCAAGTGCTACAAGATGGTAGAGAAGCCTCGGTATATACCTGAACAGAATACCTTGAATGCTCTGCAAACTGCGCGTTGGGGGGGGCGCTGCAAACGAGAAATGTTTTCCGTCTCTCTCTTGACTTAATCCTTACAGTACTGTGGGGGGGTCCTAAATCTATATACGTTCAAACATACTCATTATTAAGATACCCTTCCCTCCAAACAAAACTTATTGGCACAAAATACATACTTTTTTTCAAGGAGGCAGTATAGCATAGTGGTTAAGGGCACTGAGCTACCAACCTAGATACCTGGGTTTGAGTCCCATCAGCCCCCACTTGCATACTGTGTGATTCTGGGCAAGTCACTTAACTTCCTTGAGCTCCCAGGTTGCACCTGGAAACAAGCTCCAGCTTATTGTGCTTTTCCTGGTAAAACAGTTCCCGCTTCATTTTCTTTTAAGTGATTGATTTTATTTATTTATTTTTATATTTTCTTATGGGAGACCCATTTCTTAAATGCAATAACAACAGTCAATTAAAAATTAGGGTTCATGTACAGGATTAAGGACTTACTATATCCAGTGTGGCCCAGTGTTAAATTGCAAAACAGCTCCTTCTTCCTATATCAGAATGTGGATCCCATATATGACATAATGTGCCAAAATACTACTGTTCTAATATGTAGTAATGTTCAACAACATCTGTTGTTTTGCCCTGCTGGCACTGCATAGGACCCACAGTGGCAGCTATACAGCAAATTAAGTTTGTTACCCCCAGTAGCTAGGATCCAGTCTAGAAATATCAGCTTGTTGCACCAGATTCCTAACATCCAACAACAAGCTGAAGCTGCTGGAAACTAGAAACAGTGTCACTCACACATTCTATGCAACTTATTTATTTATGTATTTATTTGAAAAGTTTCACCAGGAAAGACATCATGAGGTTCAAAGAGCTAATTTCCAGAAGTCTCCCGGGGGAGGAAGAGTAGGATACATTATGCATAGCAAGTACAGAATAACATGAATTCAAGGAGTGTAACAAAATTGCACAACATATAGTTGAACAATAAAAGGGTATGGCAATACTAAATATGAATAAAACCATGCAATATGCCAGAATGAATATTATACACATATGCTTACAAATATTCATCTAAATATATATATGTGTGTGTGTGCATGCATATGTGTGTGTGTGTGTGTGAAGTACATACACAATAGCATATATAGTAAAGAAGATGTTGCACACACATAAACATGTACAGCCACCTACAACATTATTGGGGGGCAGGGGGATTAAAAAAAACAGGGAAAGAGGCAGGATAGGTAAGACAATTAGGAAGGGGTGCAAGAAAAAGGGATAAAGTACTGAAGGAAGTTAGGGGAGGTGAGGGGGTAAGGGAAGGTGAATAAAAATGTGGGAAGGAGGCAGGATAGGGAAGAGAAACAGGATAGAGAGCAAGAAAAAGGGACAAAGTAGTAAAAGAAGTAAGGGTCAGGAGCATTTGCAGAGAGTGGGAAGTATACACTGTATATGTCTTTTTTTCACAGTATATTTCATGTACCATTTTGCCTATTGAATTTATGTACCATGCTACTTTGCGCCATGTACTATGGCCCGGGTCATGCCTGAAAATGGTCCCTGGGATCAGTGCACTCACCCAGTTAGCAAAATCATAAATAAATAAATATTTGCGGAGAAGACAAGATAATGAACTAGTGGATGTGGCAACTCAAAGCAAGCAAGGTACCAGCTAGAACTCTAAAAGTCTAAAACTGGTGAGTGTTCATTCTGACAATATGATCCCAAGCTGATAAACAACCTACTATATAGGGAATAAAACACAGAAAAAAGGATGCAGGCATGGGGTTCTTGGAGAATAATGCATAGTCATGTGATGTGTTTTCACCAATGATGTGGAATGATTTTTCTTGCCCATTTTATACACACACACACACACCCTAGAGTGGGTTATCTATTACTTATGAAATGGGTAAGAAGAAAGGAATCATCTAATTGGTTGAAACACATCACATGACCGTGCGTATATCAGAGTGCAACTGCACACCTGCACTTTCACCCCCCTCCAAAACAATGTTACCATTTTATAAGATCGATAACCCACTCTAGGGTATGCGGTCACGCTCTGATATACACATGCCTTGGGTGGTTGATGCACTTGGCTGCAGCCTCTTGTGTAACAACGCACACCAAGACATGCATATATCAGAGCGTGACCACACACCCTAGAGTGGGTTATCTATTACATATATAGCAAACATTACATTGATGCACACATTAGGATTATAAAACCACAAAAGCAGGTAAATATTGTGTAAGGGTTTTTCTACCCCTAATGCCCACCTCCTCCCCATCCCTAGCCTTGTGACACAATGCCAATCTAGTGGTCTGGAGCCATGTCCCACAGGTCTGCTGTTTTAAGTTACAGGTCTGGGACTCTGTAGGACTGAATTTGGGGAACTGCCAGTGATACGCCCTCGGAGCCCGAGAGGGACGCTCTCACTGTCTCCATGTTGTGTCGGAAGGTATTGTGGAGTTTGGTTTGGAACGTGCCGTTTCCCCGCTGACATACTCCCCGAATCTTGAAAAACCCTCCTCTGATCCCAATTCTAGAATGTAGTGGAAGAAAGCCCACCCCGTTCTTTACAGGTGTTGTATACAGAACTCTGGTAATGACTGTGTTCCCAGCCCTACACCAGACCCTTCAGCTAGAATTGTGCCCCCCCCAGCCCCAAACTTGCAGCTCTGGCTTTTACTCCTGAGAACCCGACTCTTTTTGTAGGTGGCTTAGATGAAAGGGGAAGCAAGGGCAAAGATTCAGAGAAAAAAAAAAAAACAGCTTTGTAAACGGAGCTGAATATAGTGATGCTGTCTTTTTATGTTTGTAACTGTTGGTGACTTGTTGACATATATGTAGAGTTTTTAATTTTGTCTACTTTTTTCCTCTTGGTACATTAAAAATTATGTTTGTACCTGTTGAGGACTTGGCCCAGGTGTG
The DNA here is from genome assembly GCA_016271365.2 of Neoceratodus forsteri. Classification (NCBI taxonomy): domain Eukaryota; kingdom Metazoa; phylum Chordata; order Ceratodontiformes; family Ceratodontidae; genus Neoceratodus; species Neoceratodus forsteri. Next base: position 1,177,608,748 of record CM057450.1, on the reverse strand, counting down.
ATTAACGGCTCCTTCAGATCTTGCACCTAGCACTACAATGTTAGGGATCACTCAATGGACTACATATGAGTCTTTAGCACACCATTATTTATCCCCTGCTAATCTCCTGGCTTTCAACAGGTGATGTTAAGTGCCCTAGTTCTGTAACAATATATTTAATTACATCTAGTCTTGGTGTAATTTAAACACAATTTACCATCAGAATTGGCAATATGACACAGAAAAGATAGCTCTTGGTGTATTAACATTCCATATTTTCCACAGCAACTGACTACATTACCCTCATAAACATACAATTTGACACTAGGTAAGGACCACAGGGGCCATCCTAGTCTGCCCATTTTCTTCACAAACTTCATTATGCAGCCATGGTGGATCTGACAAGAACTTGTTTCTATGTTGTTATAGCTAGTATGGTTATTCCAATCAGTGCTTGGGAAATTAAAATCCCCATCATTAGACAACTTCCCTCTGTTTCCATATTTTGTATAGCATCCAAGCAAAGGTAATTTTCTCTAGAGTTTAGATTGAGTGACTGATAGCATACATCTATGTTATGCTTCATTGTATGTAAATGTATCTGAACCCAAATTTGTTCCACATCCTCTGTGCCTTCTCTGAGCAATTCCGATTCCCTAGCTTTAATGTTTGATGAAATATATAGTACAACACTGTCACCTTTGTTCTCAGATCTTTCCTTATGGAACAAATTCTATCCATTAATTTTCTCCAACCAGTCACCTTTCTTGAACCATGTTTCTGTAACACTGCATATTTGAATCTTGTCCTTATGCAACATATATTTTAACTCATCTACTTTGTTGTGTAGACTGTGAGCATTGATTAATAATATCTTGATACTGTCTTGTGATTGGTTTAATCCTTTATTCATACTTGGTGAGCTCCTATTTTTGTTACTGGTACAATCAGTGTTCCCTCTCCTCTGAAACTTCAGTTTAAACTCTTTTGTGTGTGATTTGTAAATATAGTCCCCAGTTCTTTACTTCCATTTCTGTCAAGATGCAATCCATCCTGACTATACAAATGCTTGTGATTATGAAACTTTTCCCATGTTTTGATGCAACTCATTCCTTGGGATAAGCACCACTCCCACAACCAATTATTGATCTTTACAATTTTTCTATTTGTTTTATAATTTGCCCTCAGAACCGGTAATATTTTGGACAGTATTATGCCACATTTAGATTCCTTCAAAAGGGCATATACTTCCTTAAGTTCATTAAAGTTTTGTTCTTCAGTCTTTTATCTAACATCATTGGTTCCAGCATGCACCAAAACCAGGGGGTTACTGGTAAATTGTTTTAGCAGTTTAGGTAACATTTCATAAATGTCTGAAATAGTAGCCCCTGGGAAACAGTTACTAGCAACTCTGTTTGTATTATGTCTTGTATATGCATCAATGTGTTTAATGGTTGAATTCCCAACTATGAGAACTGAATCCCTTTTCATGTTTGCTTGCACGCGCAGCGCACAACAAATATTTTGAGGTGAGTAAAGCATTGCAGAGGTGTGGCAGCGTTTGGCCAATTCAGCAAACACTTTCAGGGGCGCATCCCTCAACCACCAATCAGCAGGGAAATTGCAGATGATGGCAGTTTCAGAGAAAGCACCGGACTTGAAAGAAATCTGCCACTCTAATCATGGACAGGTTTGTCATTGAAGCGGCAGATCTCTTCCCCCTCCTACCCTCTTCCCAGCAATCAGGCACATTCCAACCATGCACATTACAATGCACAGTAATGTGCATGGCTGGACTTATGAGCAACTTGTTTGCTCAGTGTGCCTTTCCCAGTGAAATACATAAATGAGCTCCGGAGCAGCTTTGAATAATTGGCGGCTCCTGCCACCCACCACACACTCCCCCTAAGCCAACATCAGGGTGCCCAATCTCTGTGTCAGCATGCCCCCCCAGCACAAACATATCTTTTGCTGACAATGGAGTGCCCAATCCCCATGTCGGCATGCCCCCCCCACTATTGTGGCACACTGGGAGCCCACCCCAGTGCCAAAGTATTTGTTATCTTTTTCTGACACCGGGATGCCCCCTCCTGGTGTCGGATGTGCCTTCCCATGCCCTCTTTTTTCAGCCGACTGGGTGCCTAAACTCTGGTAGGCATGATCCTCCTCCATTAGTCTGGCACACTGGGAGCCACCCCAGTGTGCCACAATTTATTTTTCATAGTATTTCACCTGTAAAAAGAAACTGCCCTCAAGGTCTTTTTTTAAACCCACAGAAAAGAAAACAGTCCCTTGTCATCTGACCTTCCTTTGCACACCCCCACTCCTGCACCCCTCACCCATACTTACCATCAGAGGTCTGGCCCTGAGATCTTATGTGGACCAGGAATACATCTGCACTCTTCAAGACTGACCACAAACTGAAGAAAATCATGGTAAGCCCTATAATGGCAATCAATGGGGGTGTCAACTTAGGTTGATATCTCAGCTATTTGTGGGAGTTTGGGTCCTAATTTTAACATGGGTTTTGGGACCCCACCCATCGAGATTTGCACTGTCATTTTGTTTCTCTGTCCCAAAAGGTGATTTTGCAGTCATTGCACGGAATCACCTTTTGGGACCAATTAACAAAATGCCAGTGCCACTGTTCATGAGGTGGGGCCCCAAAAAGCCCAGTTTGCAAGTTTGGTATAAAAACTCCAAAAAATGACTGCGTTATAAGCGTGCATTGCTCAGTTTGTATGCACGCTCATAACTTCACCAATTTTTAATATTTTCACTCCAAATTTCCAACATTGCCATGCTTTCACACCTCCTTATGAACAGTGCAACTATCATTTTTTGCATCCTGCCCAAAATGTGTTTTTGCATCTGTGGTGCAGAATGGCACAGTCACTGTGTGAAATCAACTTTTGGGACAGATTAATAAAATCACAGTGCCATTGTCCATGAGGGGAGGTCCCAAAAAGGCCATATTGAAAATTTGTTGAAAATATTCCCAAAAATAACTGCGTAACGAGCGCGTGTTACGCAGTTTCTACACATGCTCATAACTTCCACGTTTCCATATTTTCACTCCAGATTTTCAACATTGCCATTTTTTCACACCTCCTCATGAACAGTACAGATGCCATTTTTCACATCCTGCACAAAATGTCTTTTCGCACCCTTTGTGCCAAATGGCACATTTGCTGTGCAAAATCACATTTCAGGATTGAGTAACAAAATGATAGTGCCACTGTTCATGAGGTGGGGTCATAGAAAGCCCACACTGAAAATTTGGAGTACAAATACCAACAAACGCCTGAGGTGTTAGGGTTTCTAATTGTAATGCCCCACCCTGTACAGGCTGACAGGCATTGGGGTGTGGCTTGGGTGTCGCCATAATGCTCAAGCCATTCCACCCCATCCCCACCCTCCAGCGATTGATAGAGAGCAGGTGCTCTGGGGTCTTCAGCCTCTAATATTCACCCCATTCTCCTAAACTGCACCAATCTCAGCTTATTTCCTTATGGAATAGGGTGAGTGAATGAAGACCCCAAGGCACACCGTGACATCTGTCAGTGTCTGCAGTTAGTGAGGTGGAATGGTATGAGCATTATGGCTGACGACTCCATGGCACACCCCAACACCTGTCAGTCTCTGCAGGGTGGGGTGGGGTTGGCATTAGTTCAATACTTCACTGCCATTTCTATTATGCAGCTCTATAACTCATGCAGTACTAATGCTAATACTCAGCAAGCAAACACTGCATTGGCAAATGCTTGTTTGTGTTTGTTCCTGTTGTTGATCCATGCTAGGATCCTCAGGTTGATCACCCTGTACACTGCTACTGCTCTGACTCTGAGTGGTATTTGTATCATTATCTCTCTGCATCTCCTTTGTTCCGCCTTTCCCTACTAATTCCATAATTTCTGCATCTCGCTTTCCACATTTTCAATTAATGTTAGCAGTGGTGAGAACTGATTATGCATAGGTATTGTTAATTCCATGGTCCTTCTCCTTTCTTTAATGATTGGCTTTCATTAAGACTCATTCATTCATTACATTACTCATCTCTCTTTGTCTCTAACTTAGTCCTTCTCTATTTTGTGTTTGAATGTATAATCCCACTTGCTCTTCACCTGTACCTACTTCATATATAGTTTCCCCTGACTGTTTAATTTTAAAACATTTTAGTTCCAACTCCACTCCAATCAGCTTTACTCTTAACTCCGTTATTTCCATACATTGCTTACATATGTAGTCTGCAAAATCATTGAATTCCTCAATACTGAATTTTGCACATTCCTTGCATCGTACCCCTAGTTCCCATTATGTAACATCACAATGTTTCTGTCCATAGTGAAGCTCAGAACAGGATTTCACACCTGTTTGTGTGCAATACCCTCTAGATGTCTAAGTCTGTACTATGTAAATTTCTAGGCCCATTTACCCAGCTGATGCCAGCAGACATTGCTTGCCTCTGCCAGTGTTGCCTTTGCTCTGCACTCACTTCCATTCACCAGAGGCAGAACTTTTATGAGTGAGTTTTACTGACATCACCTGTTGCTATGGTATTGCTGCCCCAATGCCTTTTCTCACCAGCAGATTTTGACAATAAACTGCCACTAAAAAGACAGTTAAGAAATCAATAAGGGAGCACTAAAGGGTTTCCCTGTCCACTTCTAAGTCAGTGATCATCTGGTCCAAATAACTCTCATATCAGGGGTCACAGAATGCCATTTTTCATCAGCCACATACTGTAAAATCACTTAAAAGCACTGCTTTGCCTAGGAGTAGTTACACAGGTACAGCAACCCAGACCTCATAGCCAAAGTCTTTCTCCTTCCATCTCCGCTCCGAGGCAGAGCTTTATGGGCAAGTTGTACTGATGTCACCTGTTGCCATGGTGACACTGCCCCAATGCATTTTCTCACCAGCAGACTTTGACAATAATGAGTAAGGGAGTGCTCAAGGACTTCCTAACCACTGCTAAGCCAGTGACAGTCTGGTCCAAATAACCCTTGTATCAGGGGTCACAGGAAGGCCGTTTTCCTCAGTCACACACTCTAAAATCTCTTAAGCACTGCTTTGCCTAGCAGTAGCTACACACATATACAGTAACCTGGATCCTCATAGCCTTAGTCTTTCTCCTTTCTCATGAAAGTACATGAGCTATCACATACTGCCCCATTCTTGTCTAATCTTATTATGCATTAGAAAACCCTAAACATTGGAGACACTACCCCAAGTCTAAACAAGCCTCATTACCACATGTGCATGGTGTAATCTGTTTGTGAATGATCACATGGGCAGCACTACATGTGATAACTGTTTTGTTTCCACTTCTGTGCCACAGACTGTTACAAAAGTGGACAGTTTCTCTCACAATGCAAGTTTAGGGTCCCAAATATGGTACACAACCAAACCATCATTTTGGGACTTACCATTGGTTATTTTCATTAAATATTTAAAATAATCCTTTTTTAAACTAACACAAAAGTAGAAATGCAAACCTAAACCCTGACCTGTCAAGCACACAAGTTACACAGTTGAACTCACAGTAATTTTTTAAGCAAACACTGAGCAAAATTTACTATGTCTGAAAACATTTTTCTCCACTTTTGTGACTGCTTGCACTCACAAAATGGACTTTTGTCTCAAGAAATAGATAGCGGATCATGAAAATGAGCACTATAAGTTTTGCAAAAGACACCTGAAAATATGTGTAAAACAGAACTAGACATGCATGAAAATACAATATCAATTTATTTATAATTTAAATTTGACACATTTTCCAAATATACTAAATAGCAAAGTAAATACATTTGGCCCCATTGATCTCAAAGCAGTTGAGTTGCTAGTGTTTTAAAAAAGATTGTTGCAACTGGCATTGGTCAAGGGTCTGCCTCCTTCCCCTGCCACCTCCCGATTGCTGGAAATTCAGTGTACAGTTTATGGGAGGTCTGGGTTATAGTCAGATTGGGTGGTTGGACCTTGACACATAAGTGAGTTTGGGTCAATGAGTAACTGAGAGCAGTTTGCTTGTGTGTGGAATTGCAACAAAGAATACTTATAGTATGTTGTTTAGGGCTAGCGAGGGGCATGCCCTCCCTCACCTCATCACAGTCCATGTAGTCCCTGGCATTCAGTAGTACCCCCTCACCCTGCCACCAGTCCAAGCAGTCCCCCTGGCATTCATTGACATACCTTCCCTCTTACTGTCCCAATCCAAGTAGTCACTGACATGCAGTGGCACCCCCTCTAGCACCCTTTCCCAATGCAAGCACTCTGTGCTGCCCAGTGACACAATCTCTCTCTCACCATGCTGCAATCCAAGCATTCCTGCATCCAGTGACACCCTCCATCCATCCAAGTAGTCCATGGAATCCAGTGATGTCTCCTCTGACATGCCACTTCTAGAATGGCTCATGGCATAAACCAGCCACTCACATCATCTGCCATCTACCATTTGAAGCCATTATCACAAAGTATGATACAGGAAATCAATGCACACTTGTGTATATGTCCTAAATCACCTGCAAAACTGGATTTCGATTTTATTTAATTTCAAATGCATTTTTTTTAATATAGCACAGTGCCATGAGCCCGGCATTCTTTATTGTATATGTGGGAAAATGAGGAGAAGGTGAAGGGCAGGAAATGATTATGATTCAGGAAGAGGAGGCCACTGGACTAGTTCTGGGTACCTGGGAGGGACATCAGATTTTTTTATCTGTTTTTAGTGTTTTAGTTGCCAAGAATAGTGGTCCATGAATACCACTGAATAGGGAAAATATTTGGTACACAGAGCTGAGTACTGGATATCCTAGTATGCACAGTACTACATTCAGGAATTAGTATTTGGGGTGTACACCTTTATTAGTTTTTGTCTCAGTGTTGATTTAGAGAGCATCAGTAATGTAGCAAACAGAACACAGAAGTAGGTTAGTAGTACACAGCAAACCAACATTTTGGGGGATAGTTGGCTTGCTTAATATTTTTTCTTTGTTTTTAAAAGCTGTGTTATTTCCTGTTGGTAGAGGGGTGTCTTATTTCAGCTCTTTGTGTGGGTTTGCACTCTAATTTTTGTGGAATTGTGGATTCATTTCTGTTCTGTTTAGGCATAAGGCCTTTGTTCTTTAGGTTGGGAGGATTGCTTTAATGGAATTCGTCATGTGGTTGTGTTTGATTTGCATTATGACCTCTTGACCCTAAAGGGTTACATTGTTTCTTAACATATCTCTAGCTGGGTTTTAAGCTATTTTATCCTGCTGCAGTTCATTGCAAATGCCATTCATGCCACAATGTTTTAAAAGACATGCCTATAAAATTAGTTTTGTACCTAAAAATTGAACTGTACTGTTCTCTTTCATGCAACTGTTTTTTCAGTGCTACATAGGACCTTGTAATATCATCAAGTACTGTGAGAACTGCTTCCCATTGGTTCAAGTATGTACTTATGAACTGTATATCAGGGTGCAAGACCAGCAAGTCATATCTGTAGATATAAAATGCTTGAAAGATGATTCTGATTTATAAATGTTGCTTTCATCTGTCGGGTTATTTACCTTTTAAAAGATTATGTGGTGGCATCTGTGTTGCATCCCCACCCCGAGTCTGTTCTTCTGCTGGTTTTCTTGGAGACCATAACAGCTGTGTGAAACTCCATTGAATCAAGTCTACTTGTGTCTACTTTGATATCAGCCACTCAACCTCTGATGTTAGAGTTTGCAGTTTGTAAAAGTATTTTTTCAATTTTATAGATCTAAATTTGTCCATCTATTGCTTCAGAGTAGTTGTTGCAGAGAGACAGTAATTGCCATGGAAAATCCTTCTGATTGGCTGGGAGGGTCCTTGATGATATTCATTCTGGTTGGTTGCCAGTCTTGGTAGGTGGGACTTGTTAACTGCATGAGGAGCCTGATGTTATCTATTCTGTGAGACTGTGACTGGTCCAATTATTGTGTTGTGAAAAATGTGATTAGTTGTTTGTCAAAGTAAGTGCAGCTTGCTTTGATAGTACAGAATCTCAAACCAGTCGGGGAGGCTATCTGTTCACTACTGTTTGGGACCCAACAAGAAATTCATAATTGACCCACCACACCACCCACCACACACCCCTAAGCCAACATCAGGGTGCCCAATCTCTGTGTCAGCATGCCCCCCCAGCACAAACATATCTTTTGCTGACAATGGAGTGCCCAATCCCCATGTCGGCATGCCCCCCCCACTATTGTGGCACACTGGGAGCCCACCCCAGTGCCAAAGTATTTGTTATCTTTTTCTGACACCGGGATGCCCCCTCCTGGTGTCGGATGTGCCTTCCCATGCCCTCTTTTTTCAGCCGACCTCGGGGTGCCTAATCCCTGGGTAGGCATGATCCCCTCCTCCACTAGTCTGGCACACTGGGAGCCACCCCAGTGTGCCACAATTTATTTTTCATAGTATTTCACCTGTAAAAAAGAAAACTGCCCCCCAAGGTCTTTTTTTTTTAAACCTACAGAAAAAGAAAACAGTCCCTTGTCATCTGACCTTCCCTTTGCACACCCCACCTCCCTGCACCCCCTCACCCATACTTACCATCAGAGGTCTGGCCCTGAGATCTTATGTGGACCAGGAATACATCTGCACTCTTCGAAGACTGACCACAAACTGAAGAAAATCATGGTAAGCCCTATAATGGCAATCAATGGGGGGGTGTCAACTTAGGTTGATATCTCAGCTATTTGTGGGAGTTTGGGTCCTAAATTTTTAACATGGGGTTCTTGGGACCCCACCTAATGAAGATTTGCACTGTCATTTTGTTTCTCTGTCCCAAAAGGTGATTTTGCAGTCATTGCACGGAATCACCTTTTGGGACCACTAACAAAATGCCAGTGCCACTGTTCATGAGGTGGGGCCCCAAAAGCCCAGTTTGCAAGTTTGGTATAAAACTCCAATGATCGTGCTATAAGCGTGCATTGCTCAGTTTGTATGCACGCCATAACTTCACCAATTTTAATATTTTCACCCAAATTTCCAACATTGCCATGCTTTCACACCTCCTTATGAACAGTGCAACTATCATTTTTGCATCCTGCCCAAAATGTGTTTTTGCATCTGTGGTGCAGAATGGCACAGTCACTGTGTGAAATCAACTTTGGGACAGATTAATAAAATCACAGTGCCATTGTCCATGAGGGAGGTCCCAAAAAGGCCATATTGAAAATTTGTTGAAAATATTCCCAAAAATAATCATGCGCACGAGCGTGTGTTACGCAGTTTCTACACATGCTCATAACTTCGCCACGCTTCTATTTTCACCCAGATTTTCAACATTGCCATTTTTCACCTCCTCATGAACAGTACAGATGCCATTTTTCATATCCTGCACAAATGTCTTTTCGCACCCTTTGTGCTAAATGGCACATTTGCTGTGCAAAATCACATTTCAGGATTGAGTAACAAAATGATAGTGCCACTGTTCATGAGGTGGGGTCATAGAAAGCCCACACTGAAAATTTGGAGTACAAATACCAACAAACGCCTGAGGTGTTAGGGTTTCTAATTGTAACGCCCCACCCTGTACAGGCTGACAGGCATTGGGTGTGGCTTGGTGTCGGCCATAATGCTTTGCTATTCCACCCCATCCCCACCCTCCAGCGATTGACAGATAGCAGGTGCTTGGGGTCTTCAGTCTCAATATTCACCCCATTCTCCTAAACTGCACCAATCTCAGCTTATTTCCTTATGGAATAGGGTGAGTGTAGTGGAGACCCCAAGGCACACCGTGACATCTGTCAGTGTCTGCAGTTAGTGAGGTGGAATGGTATGAGCATTATGGCTGACGACCTAATGGCACACCCCAACACCTGTCAGTCTCTGCAGGGTGGGGTGGGGTTGGCATTAGTTCAATACTTCACTGCCATTTCTATTATGCAGCTCTATAACTCATGCAGTACTAATGCCAATATCAGCAAGCAAACACTGCATTGGCAAATGCTTGTTTGTGTTTGTTCCTGTTGTTGATCCATGCTAGGATCCTCAGGTTGATCACCCTGTACACTGCTACTGCTCTGACTCTGAGTGGTATTTGTATCATTATCTCTGCATCTCCTTTGTTCCGCTCTTCCCTTACTAATTCCATAATTTCCTGCATCTCGCTTCCACATTTTCAATTAATGTTAGCAGTGGTGAGAACTGATTATGCATAGGTATTGTTAATTCCATGGTCCTTCTCCCTTTCTTTAATGATTGGCTTTCATTAAGACTCATTCATTCATTACATTACTCATTCTCTCTTTGTCTCTAACTTAGTCCTTCTCTATTTTGTGTTTGAATGTATAATCCCACTTGCTCTTCACCTGTACTTTACTTCATATATAGTTTCCTGACTGTTTAATTTAAAACATTTTAGTTCCAACTCCACTCCAATCAGCTTTACTCTTAACTCCTTATTTCCATACATTGCTTATATATGTAGTCTGCAAAATCATTGAATTCTCAATACTGAATTTTGCACATTCCTTGCATCGTACCCCTAGTTCCCATTATGTAACATCACAATGTTTCTGTCCATAGTGAAGCTCAGAACAGGATTTCACACCTGTTTGTGTGCAATACCCTCTAGATGTCTAAGTCTGTACTATGTAAATTTCTAGGCCCATTTACCCAGCTGATGCCAGCAGACATTGCTTGCCTCTGCCAGTGTTGCCTTTGCTCTGCACTCACTTCCATTCACCAGAGGCAGAACTTTTATGAGTGAGTTTTACTGACATCACCTGTTGCTATGGTATTGCTGCCCCAATGCCTTTTCTCACCAGCAGATTTTGACAATAAACTGCCACTAAAAGACAGTTAAGAAATCAATAAGGAGCACTAAAGGGTTTCCTGTCCACTTCTAAGTCAGTGATCATCTGGTCCAAATAACTCTCATATCAGGGGGTCACAGGAATGCCATTTTTCATCAGCCACATACTGTAAAATCACTTAAAAAGCACTGCTTTGCCTAGGAGTAGTTACACACAGGTACAGCAACCCAGACCCTCATAGCCAAAGTCTTTCTCCTTCCATCTCTCGCTCGAGGCAGAGCTTTTATGGGCAAGTTGTACTGATGTCACCTGTTGCCATGGTGACACTGCCCCAATGCATTTTCTCACCAGCAGACTTTGACAATAATGAGTAAGGGAGTGCTCAAGGACTTCCCTAACCACTGCTAAGCCAGTGACAGTCTGGTCCAAATAACCCTTGTATCAGGGGGTCACAGGAAGGCCGTTTTTCCTCAGTCACACACTCTAAAATCTTAAGCACTGCTTTGCCTAGCAGTAGCTACACACATATACAGTAACCTGGATCCTCATAGCCTTAGTCTTTCTCCTTTCTCATGAAAGTACATGAGCTATCACATACTGCCCCATTCTTGTCTAATCTTATTATGCATTAGAAAACCCTAAACATTGGAGACACTACCCCAAGTCTAAAACAAGCCCATTACCACATGTGCATGGTGTAATCTGCTTTGTGAATGATCACATGGGCAGCACTACATGTGATAACTGTTTTGTTTCCACTTCTGTGGCCACAGACTGTTACAAAAGTGGACAGTTTCTCTCACAAATGCAAGTTTAGGGTCCCAAATATGGTACACAACCAAACCATCATTTTTGGGACTTACCATTGGTTATTTTCATTAAATATTTAAAATAATCCTTTTTTAAACTAACACAAAAGTAGAAATGCAAACCTAAACCCTGACCTGTCAAGCACACAAGTTACACAGTTGAACTCACAGTAATTTTTTAAGCAAACACTGAGCAAAATTTACTATGTCTGAAAACATTTTTTCCACTTTTGTGACTGCTTGCACTCACAAATGGACTTTTGTCTCAAGAAATAGATAGCGGATCATGAAAATGAGCACTATAAGTTTTGCAAAAGACACCTGAAAATATGTGTAAAACAGAACTAGACATGCATGAAAATACAATATCAATTTATTTATAATTTAAATTTGACACATTTTCCAAATATACTAAATAGCAAAGTAACACATTTGGCCCCATTGATCTCAAAGCAGTTGAGTTGCTAGTGTTTTAAAAAAGATTGTTGCAACTGGCATTGGTCAAGGGTCTGCCTCCTTCCCCTGCCACCTCCCGATTGCTGGAAATTCAGTGTACAGTTTATGGGAGGTCTGGGTTATAGTCAGATTGGGTGGTTGGACCTTGACACATAAGTGAGTTTGGGTCAATGAGTAACTGAGAGCAGTTTGTTTGTGTGGAATTGCAACAAAGAATACTTATAGTATGTTGTTTAGGGCTAGCGAGGGGCATGCCCTCCCTCACCTCATCACAGTCCATGTAGTCCCTGGCATTCAGTAGTACCCCTCACCCTGCCACCAGTCCAAGCAGTCCCCTGGCATTCATTGACATACCTTCCTCTTACTGTCCCAATCCAAGTAGTCACTGACATGCAGTGGCACCCTCTAGCACCCTTTCCCAATGCAAGCACTCTGTGCTGCCCAGTGACACAATCTCTCTCTCACCATGCTGCAATCCAAGCATTCCCTGGCATCCAGTGACACCCCTCCATCCATCCAAGTAGTCCATGGAATCCAGTGATGTCTCCTCTGACATGCCACTTCTAGAATGGCTCATGGCATAAACCAGCCACTCACATCATCTGCCATCTACCATTTGAAGCATATCACAAAGTATGATACAGGAAATCAATGCACACTTGTGTATATGTCCTAAATCACCTGCAAAACTGGATTTCGATTTTATTTAATTTCAAATGCATTTTTTTAATATAGCACAGTGCCATGAGCTCTGCATTCTTTATTGTATATGTGGGAAAATGAGGAGAAGGTGAAGGCAGGAAATGATTATGATTCAGGAAGAGGAGGCCACTGGACTAGTTCTGGGTACCTGGGGAGGGACATCAGGATTTTTTATCTGTTTTTAGTGTTTTAGTCTGCCAAGAATAGTGGTCCATGAATACCACTGAATAGGGAAAATATTTGGTACACAGAGCTGAGTACTGGATATCCTAGTATGCACAGTACTACATTCAGGAATTAGTATTTGGGGTGTACACCTTTATTAGTTTTGTCTCAGTGTTGATTTAGAGAGCATCAGTAATGTAGCAAACAGAACACAGAAGTAGGTTAGTAGTACACAGCAAACCAACATTTTGGGGGATAGTTGGCTTGCTTAATATTTTTTTCTTTGTTTTAAAAGCTGTGTTTATTTCCTGTTGGTAGAGGGGTGTCTTATTTCAGCTCTTTGTGTGGGTTTGCACTCTAATTTTGTGGGAATTGTGGATTCATTTCTGTTCTGTTTAGGCATAAGGCCTTTGTTCTTTAGGTTGGGAGGATTGCTTTAATGGAATTCGTCATGTGGTTGTGTTTGATTTGCATTATGACCTCTTGACCCTAAAGGGTTACATTGTTTCTTAACATATCTCTAGCTGGGTTTTAGTTATTTTATCCTGCTGCAGTTCATTGCAAATGCCATTCATGCCACAATGTTTTAAAAGACATGCCTATAAAATTAGTTTTTGTACCTAAAATTGAACTGTACTGTTCTCTTTTCATGCAACTGTTTTTTCAGTGCTACATAGGACCTTGTAATATCATCAAGTACTGGAGAACTGCTCTCCCATTGGTTCAAGTATGTACTTATGAACTGTATATCAGGTGTGCAAGACCAGCAAGTCATATCTGTAGATATAAAATGCTTGAAAGATGATTCTGATTTATAAATGTTGCTTTCATCTGTCGGAGTTATTTACCTTTTTAAAAAAGATTATGTGGTGGCATCTGTGTTGCATCCCCCACCCCGAGTCTGTTCTTCTGCTGGTTTTCTTGGAGACCATAACAGCTGTGTGAAACTCCATTGAATCAAGTCTACTTGTGTCTACTTTGATATCAGCCACTCAACCCTCTGATGTTAGAGTTTGCAGTTTGTAAAAGTATTTTTCAATTTTATAGATCTAAATTTGTCCATCTATTGCTTCAGAGTAGTTGTTGCAGAGAGACAGTAATTGCCATGGGAAAATCCTTCTGATTGGCTGGGAGGGTCCCTTGATGATATTCATTCTGGTTGGTTGCCAGTCTTTGGTAGGTGGGACTTTGTTAACTGCATGAGGAGCCTGATGTTATCTATTCTGTGAGACTGTGACTGGTCCAATTATTGTGTTGTGAAAATGTGATTAGTTGTTTGTCAAAGTAAGTGCAGCTTGCTTTGATAGTACAGAATCTCAAACCAGTCGGGAGGCTATCTGTTCACTACTGTTTGGGACCCAACAAGAAATTCATAATTGACCCACCACACCACCCACCACACACTCCCCCTAAGCCAACATCAGGGTGCCCAATCTCTGTGTCAGCATGCCCCCCCAGCACAAACATATCTTTTGCTGACAATGGAGTGCCCAATCCCCATGTCGGCATGCCCCCCCCACTATTGTGGCACACTGGGAGCCCACCCCAGTGCCAAAGTATTTGTTATCTTTTTCTGACACCGGGATGCCCCCTCCTGGTGTCGGATGTGCCTTCCCATGCCCTCTTTTTTCAGCCGACTGGGTGCCTAATCCCTGGTAGGCATGATCCCTCCTCCATTAGTCTGGCACACTGGGAGCCACCCCAGTGTGCCACAATTTATTTTTCATAGTATTTCACCTGTAAAAAGAAAACTGCCCCTCAAGGTCTTTTTTTAAACCTACAGAAAAGAAAACAGTCCCTTGTCATCTGACCTTCCTTTGCACACCCACCTCCTGCACCCTCACCCATACTTACCATCAGAGGTCTGGCCCTGAGATCTTATGTGGACCAGGAATACATCTGCACTCTTCAAGACTGACCACAAACTGAAGAAAATCATGGTAAGCCCTATAATGGCAATCAATGGGGGTGTCAACTTAGGTTGATATCTCAGCTATTTGTGGGAGTTTGGGTCCCTAATTTTAACATGGGGTTTTGGGACCCCACCAGAAGATTTGCACTGTCATTTTGTTTCTCTGTCCCAAAAGGTGATTTTGCAGTCATTGCACGGAATCACCTTTTGGGACCAATTAACAAAATGCCAGTGCCACTGTTCATGAGGTGGGGCCCCAAAAGCCCAGTTTGCAAGTTTGGTATAAAACTCCAAATGACGTGCTATAAGCGTGCATTGCTCAGTTTGTATGCACGCCATACTTCACCAATTTTAATATTTTCACCCAAATTTCCAACATTGCCATGCTTTCACACCTCCTTATGAACAGTGCAACTATCATTTTTTGCATCCTGCCCAAAATGTGTTTTTGCATCTGTGGTGCAGAATGGCACAGTCACTGTGTGAAATCAACTTTTGGGACAGATTAATAAAATCACAGTGCCATTGTCCATGAGGGGAGGTCCCAAAAAGGCCATATTGAAAATTTGTTGAAAATATTCCCAAAAATAACTGCGTTACGAGCGTGTGTTACGCAGTTTCTACACATGCTCATAACTTCGTCACGTTTTCATATTTTCACTCCAGATTTTCAACATTGCCATTTTTTCACACCTCCTCATGAACAGTACAGATGCCATTTTTCACATCCTGCACAAAATGTCTTTTCGCACCCTTTGTGCCAAATGGCACATTTGCTGTGCAAAATCACATTTCAGGATTGAGTAACAAAATGATAGTGCCACTGTTCATGAGGTGGGGTCATAGAAAGCCCACACTGAAAATTTGGAGTACAAATACCAACAAACGCCTGAGGTGTTAGGGTTTCTAATTGTAATGCCCCACCCTGTACAGGCTGACAGGCATTGGGGGTGTGGCTTGGGTGTCGACCATAATGCTCTGCCATTCCACCCCATCCCCACCTCTCCAGCGATTGACAGATAGGTTAGAAGCCTTTAGATTGTCTTAATATTCACCCTTACTCTCCTAAACTGCACCAATCTCAGCTTATTTCCTTATGGAATAGGGTGAGTGTAGAGGCGAAGACCCCAAGGCACACCGTGACATCTGTCAGTGTCTGCAGTTAGGGGTGGAATGGTATGAGCATTATGGCTGACGACTCAATCGGCACACCCCAACACCTGTCAGTCTCTGCAGGGTGGGGTGGGGTTGGCATTAGTTCAATATCACTGCCATTTCTATTATGCAGCTCTATAACTCATGCAGTACTAATGCCAATACAGCAAGCAAACACTGGCATTGGCAAATGCTTGTTTGTGTTTGTTCCTGTTGTTGATCCATGCTAGGATCCTCAGGTTGATCACCCTGTACACTGCTACTGCTCTGACTCTGAGTGGTATTTGTATCATTATCTCTGCATCTCCTTTGTTCCGCCTTCCTTACTAATTCCATAATTTCCTGCATCTCGCCTCCACATTTTCAATTAATGTTAGCAGTGGTGAGAACTGATTATGCATAGGTATTGTTAATTCCATGGTCCTTCTCCCTTTCTTTAATGATTGGCTTTCATTAAGACTCATTCATTCATTACATTACTCATTCTCTCTTTGTCTCTAACTTAGTCCTTCTCTATTTTGTGTTTGAATGTATAATCCCACTTGCTCTTCACCTGTACCTACTTCATATATAGTTTCCTGACTGTTTAATTTTAAAACATTTTAGTTCCAACTCCACTCCAATCAGCTTTACTCTTAACTCCGTTATTTCCATACATTGCTTATATATGTAGTCTGCAAAATCATTGAATTCCTCAATACTGAATTTTGCACATTCCTTGCATCGTACCCCTAGTTCCCATTATGTAACATCACAATGTTTCTGTCCATAGTGAAGCTCAGAACAGGATTTCACACCTGTTTGTGTGCAATACCCTCTAGATGTCTAAGTCTGTACTATGTAAATTTCTAGGCCCATTTACCCAGCTGATGCCAGCAGACATTGCTTGCCTCTGCCAGTGTTGCCTTTGCTCTGCACTCACTTCCATTCACCAGAGGCAGAACTTTTATGAGTGAGTTTTACTGACATCACCTGTTGCTATGGTATTGCTGCCCCAATGCCTTTTCTCACCAGCAGATTTTGACAATAAACTGCCACTAAAAAGACAGTTAAGAAATCAATAAGGGAGCACTAAAGGGTTTCCCTGTCCACTTCTAAGTCAGTGATCATCTGGTCCAAATAACTCTCATATCAGGGGGTCACAGGAATGCCATTTTTCATCAGCCACATACTGTAAAATCACTTAAAAAGCACTGCTTTGCCTAGGAGTAGTTACACACAGGTACAGCAACCCAGACCCTCATAGCCAAAGTCTTTCTCCTTCCATCTCTCGCTCGAGGCAGAGCTTTTATGGGCAAGTTGTACTGATGTCACCTGTTGCCATGGTGACACTGCCCCAATGCATTTTCTCACCAGCAGACTTTGACAATAATGAGTAAGGGAGTGCTCAAGGACTTCCTAACCACTGCTAAGCCAGTGACAGTCTGGTCCAAATAACCCTTGTATCAGGGGTCACAGGAAGGCCGTTTTCCTCAGTCACACACTCTAAAATCTCTTAAGCACTGCTTTGCCTAGCAGTAGCTACACACATATACAGTAACCTGGATCCTCATAGCCTTAGTCTTTCTCCTTTCTCATGAAAGTACATGAGCTATCACATACTGCCCCATTCTTGTCTAATCTTATTATGCATTAGAAAACCCTAAACATTGGAGACACTACCCAAGTCTAAAACAAGCCCATTACCATGTGCATGGTGTAATCTGCTTTGTGAATGATCACATGGGCAGCACTACATGTGATAACTGTTTTGTTTCCACTTCTGTGCACAGACTGTTACAAAAGTGGACAGTTTCTCTCACAAATGCAAGTTTAGGGTCCCAAATATGGTACACAACCAAACCATCATTTTTGGGACTTACCATTGGTTATTTTCATTAAATATTTAAAATAATCCTTTTTTAAACTAACACAAAAGTAGAAATGCAAACCTAAACCCTGACCTGTCAAGCACACAAGTTACACAGTTGAACTCACAGTAATTTTTTAAGCAAACACTGAGCAAAATTTACTATGTCTGAAAACATTTTTCTCCACTTTTGTGACTGCTTGCACTCACAAATGGACTTTGTCTCAAGAAATAGATAGCGGATCATGAAAATGAGCACTATAAGTTTTGCAAAAGACACCTGAAAATATGTGTAAAACAGAACTAGACATGCATGAAAATACAATATCAATTTATTTATAATTTAAATTTGACACATTTTCCAAATATACTAAATAGCAAAGTAACACATTTGGCCCCATTGATCTCAAAGCAGTTGAGTTGCTAGTGTTTTAAAAAAGATTGTTGCAACTGGCATTGGTCAAGGGTCTGCCTCCTTCCCCTGCCACCTCCCGATTGCTGGAAATTCAGTGTACAGTTTATGGGAGGTCTGGGTTATAGTCAGATTGGGTGGTTGGACCTTGACACATAAGTGAGTTTGGGTCAATGAGTAACTGAGAGCAGTTTGCTTGTGTGTGGAATTGCAACAAAGAATACTTATAGTATGTTGTTTAGGGCTAGCGAGGCATGCCCTCCCTCACCTCATCACAGTCCATGTAGTCCCTGGCATTCAGTAGTACCCTCACCCTGCCACCAGTCCAAGCAGTCCCCTGGCATTCATTGACATACCTTCCTCTTACTGTCCCAATCCAAGTAGTCACTGACATGCAGTGGCACCCCTCTAGCACCCTTTCCAATGCAAGCACTCTGTGCTGCCCAGTGACACAATCTCTCTCTCACCATGCTGCAATCCAAGCATTCCTGGCATCCAGTGACACCCCTCCATCCATCCAAGTAGTCCATGGAATCCAGTGATGTCTCCTCTGACATGCCAATTTAGAATGGCTCATGGCATAAACCAGCCACTCACATCATCTGCCATCTACCATTTGAAGCCATTATCACAAAGTATGATACAGGAAATCAATGCACACTTGTGTATATGTCCTAAATCACCTGCAAAACTGGATTTCGATTTTATTTAATTTCAAATGCATTTTTTTTAATATAGCACAGTGCCATGAGCCCGGCATTCTTTATTGTATATGTGGGAAAATGAGGAGAAGGTGAAGGGCAGGAAATGATTATGATTCAGGAAGAGGAGGCCACTGGACTAGTTCTGGGTACCTGGGGAGGGACATCAGGATTTTTTTATCTGTTTTTAGTGTTTTAGTCTCACAAGAATAGTGGTCCATGAATACCACTGAATAGGGAAAATATTTGGTACACAGAGCTGAGTACTGGATATCCTAGTATGCACAGTACTACATTCAGGAATTAGTATTTGGGGTGTGCACACCTTTATTAGTTTTTGTCTCAGTGTTGATTTAGAGAGCATCAGTAATGTAGCAAACAGAACACAGAAGTAGGTTAGTAAGTACACAGCAAACCAACATTTTGGGGGGATAGTTGGCTTGCTTAATATTTTTTTCTTTGTTTTTAAAAGCTGTGTTTATTTCCTGTTGGTAGAGGGGTGTCTTATTTCAGCTCTTGTGTGGGTTTGCACTCTAATTTTTGTGGGAATTGTGGATTCATTTCTGTTCTGTTTAGGCATAAGGCCTTTGTTCTTTAGGGTTGGGAGGATTGCTTTAATGGGAATTCGTCATGTGGTTGTGTTTGATTTGCATTATGACCTCTTGACCCTAAAGGGTTACATTGTTTCTTAACATATCTCTAGCTGGGTTTTAAGCTATTTTATCCTGCTGCAGTTCATTGCAAATGCCATTCATGCCACAATGTTTTAAAAGACATGCCTATAAAATTAGTTTTTGTACCTAAAAATTGAACTGTACTGTTCTCTTTTCATGCAACTGTTTTTTTCAGTGCTACATAGGACCTTGTAATATCATCAAGTACTGTGAGAACTGCTCTCCCATTGGTTCAAGTATGTACTTATGAACTGTATATCAGGTGTGCAAGACCAGCAAGTCATATCTGTAGATATAAAATGCTTGAAAGATGATTCTGATTTATAAATGTTGCTTTCATCTGTCGAAGTTATTTACCTTTTTAAAAAAGATTATGTGGTGCATCTGTGTTGCATCCCCCACCCCGAGTCTGTTCTTCTGCTGGTTTTCTTGGAGACCATAACAGCTGTGTGAAACTCCATTGAATCAAGTCTACTTGTGTCTACTTTGATATCAGCCACTCAACCCTCTGATGTTAGAGTTTGCAGTTTGTAAAAGTATTTTTTCAATTTTATAGATCTAAATTTGTCCATCTATTGCTTCAGAGTAAGTTGTTGCAGAGAGACAGTAATTGCCATGGGAAAATCCTTCTGATTGGCTGGGAGGGTCCCTTGATGATATTCATTCTGGTTGGTTGCCAGTCTTTGGTAGGTGGGACTTTGTTAACTGCATGAGGAGCCTGATGTTATCTATTCTGTGAGACTGTGACTGGTCCAATTATTGTGTTGTGAAAAAATGTGATTAGTTGTTTGTCAAAGTAAGTGCAGCTTTGCTTTGATAGTACAGAATCTCAAACCAGTCGGGGAGGCTATCTGTTCACTACTGTTTGGGACCCAACAAGAAATTCATAATTGACTTCAAAGAGGTTGAACATTTCATTCATTTTTATCTGAATGCTTAAATCTAAGTTTATTTTTCAGCATTCTTTGTACTAGGTGTTATCTATGGTGTGCTTTCAGTGATGCTGTGTAAACAGTGACAGTTGATCTCAGAACACTGCTGACAGTCTATGCAAGTACCTGTCAGATGCAGAATTCTGTTGGATAGTGAAGACCGGGCAGAAACATAGAGGGATAATGTATGGTCCTCTATTGGTAACCGGTCTGTTAACTGTCAAGAGGTTGCCAGGGCGACCATGTAAACCTCGAGAGCGAAGCTTGAGAGGTTTACGTCGCCATGGCAACCTCGAGATGGTTAACAGTGACCGGTTGCCAATAGAGGGACCATACATTATTTTTTATAGTGTATGGTCCCACGTAAAAGGAAAACGGCTGCTTACTTTTTGAAATATAGTCACTGCCATGGCCGTTCAGTCCTTCCCTAACCGCTGCATTCATCCATCGGATCCCAGTGTAAAAAAGGCACGCACATGCGCAGACCGATCGCCGTTGTTAACCTATCAATGTGACGTAGCATCGCTAGGTTAACAACATTTCTACATCACATCGATAGGTTAACAACCTTAGGAAATGATGGTTTCCTAAGGTTAACAGCGTTCTACCATACATTATAATGAGATAATCTATTGATGATGCAGAGACTAAGAAAATAACATGGAAATGAGATCACAACTGGGAAAAACAACAGACTTTTCTATGTTATTTTCCCAGTTGTGACTTTGTAACTACAAATAACACATTTTAGTCTGCCGATTAATTCTCCCATACATGGTATACCTAAGGGAATACATAATGGCTTGGAGTGGAATAACACATTTACTGTAGCTCTCCTACTGAGTGGTAAAAAAAAACATACACAGGTTCACAAGTTGTGAAGTCACAAGTAACTTATAAAGGTCTTATCACTCATGCATGGGGATAAATGTATAATTCCACTACAAGTCATTATGTATTTTATGTATACTGCACCACACTATTTTAATGTTTTTCTAATTGTTTTAGTCTGTTAGCTGAAGACCGCCTTTCTTTCCATTGTAAACTATCTGACCCACTGTTCTATGTGTTCTAATTCCAGATTCTAAGTGGAAATAGCATGTTCTAAGTGAAAATAAGTAAGCAATAAGACATGACAGGGCGTTGGTTGTGAGGGGTTAATGCACACCCAGGTGTGTAATGAGGCATGAGGTGCTTGTGCTGAATGTCTTTAACACCTGGAAGTACATAAGCCCCAGACAATCAATAACCTGGGAACTGATGCTGTAGCGTACGTTTTATGGTGATGACTGTCACACTAAAGCAAATATGACCTGCACAAAAAGCTATCACTGACCACCATAATTGTAAATATCTATCCTGTTATGGTGACACTGCTTAAAGTACAATACATAGCAGTCCCTCTCGTTCACTAACTGATTCAGCTGCTGAGACATACTGATGATCATTCCCTCACAGCTTCAAGGCTTCACAGCTTGGCACTCTCTCTCCAGTGTCTGTAAATTAAAAAATGAAAAAAAAAACATTCCTTTCAGTACCAATTACTACACAATTGCATAGTGAAAAACTAATCTCAGTATTGTATTACAGTGATCTGGCATTGCAATTTGAATGTAGACTGCACACCTAATACTTTTATGTACTGTCACTTTAAAAGCCAGGACATTATGACTGACAGCCTTCCTCCCACCACATACTTTCGGCTCAACAACCACCCAAACGTGATGTCCAATCTGTATCTCATTCTTCAGTAAAATCCTATAGGACTATAACTTTCACTGAGTAAAAGGTAGGCATTAGGAGAAACTGTAAGATTAAATGACCACACTACAATAATAGACAAACGACTCCACTATTCAATGAGTTAAATTCATGTCACTGTACACTAGCTCTTTAATATGACCCAAAATGGCCACACAAGATAGTAGAGATTGCCCTGGCAAGCTGCTAAGGATAGAAGGGGGATTTTCCATGGTCACCAACAAACACCAAGAGTTAAAATTGTGACTATTACTTCATTTTTACGTTTATTTAAGTAGTTATGGAGGAGAGAAAAGAATGTTTAGTTTTCTTTTTAATTTTATAGAGTTATACTTTTTAGAGCTTTGTTGAAGGTTGTCGGTGAGTAAAGGTGGTAGCCGTGTTTGTGATGGCAGTCACAGATGAGTGAAGTGGCCCATGAATTACATAAAAACAGAAACATAGGATTTGACAGCAGATGAGGACTGCTTGATCCAGCCAGTCTGCCCATTTCTTCCTACCTACACTGTTACCACAGACCATGCCCCTATCTACAGTCTTTCTCCCTCTCTCCTATTCTTTCCAATAAGATTCCGTTGTGCTTATTGTGACGGGGAGCTCCTGCCACTCTTGAGGGACCAACCTTTTCTTAAATCTGTTGCAAAAGTTCTTCCATTTCTTAGCTAATCTATCCTTTACAATTTCTAGTCCATAAGGTTGGCCACCTATGGGCACCCCTTCCCCTTTCTTGACTATGCTATAGTGTCCTGTTTAATTTTTCTTTTCCCTCTCAGGTCCTCTTACAGAGAGGTTATTGTGGTGACCTCTGAGCTGATGTAAAACAACAGGCTGTGTTCCTCATTGTTGGATTTAGTATACAATAGCACTATGTCATAAAATACCTTGATGTATATGCCTTATGTGTATGAAACCTGTAAATGTTGAAAATACCACGGCACTAGGTGTTTTTGATAAAGGTAAAATGTTACTAGGGGACTGTATTATAAAAATTAAATTACCGGGGTAGAGATATCAGAAAATGCATGTAAATTACAAATTTACAAATTGTTTGAGTGGCCCTTTGGTAGCATGCATTCTTGCTTTAAGCTGAACCAGCCTAAAATTTCATGGTGATTTGCATTTACATCCCATGATTTGCATTATGGGGGTATGTGTGATATCTTTCTTTGAAACTTGGCTTTATTGCCGTTATCCACTTGGTTAACCCTTTAGCTTGTTTTAGAAAATGGGCTTTTTATTTGTAGGCATCTGATTGGCTGGTACCCATTCCACAGGGGTACGTTAACTTTCAATAGATGCCCACCAAATAAAAAGTCCAAGCCCAAACCTGCCTCATAACCAGCCAAGTATCCTTGTGCCCAGCCTGCTTCAACATTGGCTGAAGAACTGGGCATGCAGTTTCAAACTGCCGCCATTTTTTTCATTGCTTAGCGAGAGGGTGAGAGCACCCCCCTCCACACACACACACACACACACACCCCTGAAACATGACACTATGCAGTAACAGCTCATATCTGTGTGCCTGTTTTCCCTGCTACAAACTACTTTTTCCTTATTTTTAAGAATAGTAAAGTGGAGGTCACGTGGGGCGGTGCTCTTAATGGCAGCTTAGTTCCTCAGCTCTCCCCTCTCAGCCAGCGGATCTCGCTATTTAACGACTCCAGTCAATTTTTTCAGGCGAGCTACCTGTTACTGTAGTCCCACATAACCCACCGTCACTTTATTTTGGTGTTTATATATTCTTTCAACGAGTTCTCTGCCAAGGTGCGGTGGTGATTATGGAGGCCGAAATGAAAAGCGCCGGGGCCAAGCACACGCCGCCGAATACCCCCGAGAAGGCGTCTAAAAAGTCGAGAACCCAATCTGCGGGTTCAGGTGCTAAATCTGGATCCCCTTGCGTCCCCTCCTGCCTGCTCACCGAAGATCGGTTCCTTCAGGAGCTGGTTCCATTCCGAGAAACCCTGCAGGAGATCTCAACCGAGCTTAAGTCTATGCGCAGTGACCTTGCTTCCCTCACGACTCGAGTGGGCGACTCGGAGGCTCGAACCAGTTCTTTGGAGTCTTGAAGGTCAAATGGAACCTGAATTAATCACGCTCAAACAACAAATTGCCAAGCTGAAGCTGAAAATGGAGGACCTCGAAGGTCGTAGTAGGAGGAACAACATTTTGGTGTTGGGGTTACCGGAGGGAGAGGAAGGGCCAGACATCCTGTCTTTCGTGCAAAAACTTTTAACTAAGATTGTGGGCCCTTCTCCCATTTATTCCTCCTACCACATCGAGCGTGCCCACAGATCTCTGAAGCCTAAACCTCCGCCAGGCTCCTCTCCTAGACCCATATTAATCAAGCTGCTCAGTTACCTTGAAAGGCAGCACATCTTGTCTAAAGCCAAGAGTCTGCATGCAGTTTTGTGGGAGAATCGCACCCTGAGAATAACCCAGGATCTACCTCTTGAAACCCGATTGAGAAGAAGAGAATATCATCCGTTGGTGACAAAGTTGATTGCAGCCGGCCACAAGTTCCGCATGAACTATCCGGCTAGGCTCCAAGTCTATCTGGATAATGCTTGGTTTTCCTTCGAGACTCCAGAACAAGCCAAAAAGGAACTTACTCAGAGGTTGCCTGACCTTTTCAAATCAGGCTGACTGCCATGTTAAATAACAGTGTTAAGTTTTTTTTGTGCCTACCTTGGCTGTCGGCCTTTGATTTGTTGCTGTGCCAGCTTTCTGGTTTCTCCCAGGGTGGGGTTAGCCGGCCTTTCGTGAGGGTTGGGGTGGTCTCTGGCCGGGGTTGTGGCCTAGGCCTTCTCTAGCTGGGGCCTCTGCCTGGTGGAGCGAGGGGGAGGTGGGAACCTCTGTTTCGCTTGCGGTTCCATTCGGTTCGTTTTACCGTCGTACCAGACGGGTCCTACCTGTGTTTCCCTCCCCTTCCTCCTTTCCGGGTAATGCGGTGGCTGCTTTGTATGCATGGGCCCCAAGTTCCCTGCTTTTATCTCTGCTCCCATTATTGCCTCACTCGAATCGGAGCGAAGGGCGCAGTGATTGTCAGTTTCTCCTCCACCACGGTGAGTTTTCCCTTTCTCTTTTAAGCCATGCTGGCTCCGATCATTGTTTTGGTGCTCGTGCTTTGGCTCCTCTCAAGCTTCGTTTTGGGGGTCAGGGTATGGAGTGTGGGTAGACGATATGCTACCTTTTTTTCCTTATCTCGGCTCCTGGCTTGGGGAGGCGGTGGGGAGGGAAGAGCCTTGAGATGCAGTCTCGCATCCAATTTTGGGGGGGGGGCTGCGGTACCTGGCTTCGCCCTGTCATTTTGTTCCACGTTGCTGTTTGTCAACGGGGACACCACTCAGGGTTTTATTACAGTTAGCCGTTGGTCTGCTAGTCCTGGGGACCGATCCCTTCATAGGTTATTCTTTTGTGGTGTACTTGCCTTTCTGATGCCGAGTGGACGGATTGTACATAGTTCTTGGGGGATTGTGGTGGTAGTTGTTGGGATTATCATTTGGGGTGGAGGGGTGGGGGGGTATGTTGCAATTTCTAGACCAGTGTCTCTTGGGTTTTTCTCCCTGGTATCGGTGAATCCAGTGTTCTGACTTATTTATTTGAGCGGGTGACAAAGTCATATTTTGTTGGTTGCCTTTTTAATGGTTATGGGGGGGAGGGTGCCTCAGAGAGTTTCACTACCTGTGGGTTGTATTACTATTGTTGGGCCAATCTTGTGGTAAGATCACTGCTACTATCTGTAATGTTGGAGAAGCCCCTGTGTCTGGCCTACTCCTAGGTTAGATATCATGGCATTGTGTTCTGTTATAATTGCAAGCTGGAATGTCAGAGGCATCAACGACCCTCTCAAGAGACGCCAGGTCTTTCTTAACTGCTCCCTACTTAATGTTGATATAGTTTTCATGCAGGAAACCCATTTGGCTGCCTCTGAGGAAAAGCAATTGCGAAGGCTGGGGTTTACCCAGGTTTTCACTGCCCCTGGCTCGCAAGCTAGTAGGGGGGTTGCAATACTGATTAAGCATCACGTCAGATTCATAGCTGAAGACTGTGTCATTGATCAGGAGGGCAGATACGTTTTGGTTAAGCGTCAGCTTGATAATAGCAATGTGGTCTTAGGGGCGATATACGCTCCAGTGGGTGGTGACCCGTCCTTCTTTATATCCCTGGCAGATATCCTGAGCATATTTCTACCTTCCCTTTTCATCTTAGGGGGCGACTGGAATGTAGCCCCGTCCAGCGAACTTGACAAAACCTATAGACCAATTAAACCAGCGTCCCCTGCACAACATGCCCTTTCTGACTTTATTAGCCTGCTGGGTCTTTGTGACCCCTGGCGTCTTCTTAACCCAGACAATCGGCTTTACTCCTTCTATTCCCAAGTTCACCAAACTTGGTCAAGAATTGATTACATTCTAGTTAGTTCTTCACTAATGAGTTGTACCCCCCAAGTAGGTATCGAGCCGATAGTCATCTCAGATCACTCCCTGGTTTGGATCAAGATTTCCCTGGGTATTCAGGGTCAAAGAGACACGTTGTGGAAACTCAATACGCAAATTCTGAAGGAAGAGCATACTGTCTCCCAAATCAGGGATATGATCCTTATGTACTTTGACCTGAATCAGGGATCTGTGCATCGCGCGGATTTACTGTGGTGCTCCTTTAAATGCTTTCTCAGAGGGGAGCTTATCAAGATCGCGGCTACTAGGAAAAGGGTAAGGGAGTCTAAAATCAGGTTGTTGTCTAGTCGATTGAGATTAGCCAAGGACGAACTTCTCTCCTCCAACTCCCCAACTAACTTAACGGCTCTCATCAAACTCAGGAATGAATACAACGACTTAACCCGCGACAAAGTTGAATATGCTCTTTTTAAGTCCAGGACTAGATATATTGATCAGGGTGAAAAATCGGGCCGGATGTTAGCTATGAGATTGAAAGAAATGGAGAGTTCCCATTTAATCCCGGCTCTCAAAGCTCAGGACGGCACCTCCAAGATGCTACCTAGAGATTGCTTTATATTTTGAACTTTTACAAAGGTATTTACAGTACCAGCTCCACAGCGTCGCATGTCCAGTCGGTAGAGCGTTTAGATAATATTAAGCTCCCGTCCCTTCAGTCTCATCACTGTGATTTGCTGTCTGCTCCTATCACTCTGGGTGAAGTAGAAGAGGCAATCAAAGACCTGCCATTAGGAAAGCCCTGGCCCGGATGGTTACCCCTCAACCTTCTATAAGGTTTTTTGTAAAGAGCTATCCCCTCTGTTGCTTAAACTATATGAATACTTGTTTTCTTCGGACGAGACTGATCCCTCTCTTTTAGAAGCAATAATAATCCTAATCCCTAAACCTGATAAGCCCTTAACTGAGCCTGCCAGTTATCGCCCAATATCGCTCTTAAATTATGATATCAAAATCCTATCTAAAATTCTATCGTCCAGAATCAAAATGGTCTGGCAGCACTTGCTGAGCCCGGAAAAGGTTGGCTTTGTTCAGGGGAGATCATCTGCTGATCATCTGAGAACCCTAGCCCATGTCCTTCAGGCAGCCCGTACCTTGCCAGATCCCATGGTCCTAGTCACTCTTGACACAGAAAAAGCTTTTGATCGAGTGAACTGGGACTTTCTATGGGCTACTCTGAAGAGAATGGGCTTTCCTGACCCCTTTATCCATATGATTATGGCAATTTAAAAATTCCCCTCGGCTAAAGTTTATTGCAACGGGGTCTTTTCCTCCTGCTTTCCTTTATGCGCTGGCACTCATCAAGGGTGCCCTCTCTCCCCCTACCTATTCAACCTGTATCTGGAACCGTTGCTTGTGAGTATTAAAGGTTCATTGCGAATCAGGGGTTGTACCCTTGCGCAACTTCCCCTAACCTTATCGGTCTTTGCTGATGACATACTGCTATATCTTACCAACCCCGTAACATCTTTAACACATGTACTCCAAACTATTGACCGTTTTGGTCAGGTCTCCAACTACAGGTTGAATGTCTCCAAATCGGTTATCTTCCCGGTTAACTCTCTCACCTTTAAATTGGATTTTGTGTGGTTCGGTATGAGGTGGTCTCCGGTTTCTTTTAAATACCTAGGTGTACATGTAACCAGGGGGGTGGGTTTGGCCAAGGAGCTTAATTTAGATAATGCTGTCAAGAGAATTCGGGGTGATCTCGATCGTTGGCAATGGTTGCTCTCTCCACCTGGGGCGTAATTAATATTATTAAATGAATATCTTGCCCCGCTATTATATCCCTGACTCATCTTAATATTTGGTTACCCAGGCAGTTCTTCACTCAGGTTAATTGATGCTATCTAACTTTGTTTGAAGGGAAACAACCTCAAGAGCCTTCCTCAAGCTTACTGCGCCCAGAGACAAGGTGGCCTCTGCTCTACCCAATCTCTTGCTATATTATTGGGCTAGTCACTTGGCAAGATTGGGAAAGTTGTCCACCACTCAGTCTTCCACGTCTTTACCCATATGGCAACAGCTTGAGTTAAACTTATTAGATCAAGCAACCTGAACCCTTCTCGCATTTTCTGGCTCTCGCTCTCCACGCTTCCCCCGGCCATCCGTGACTCTATAGGCCTGTCCATTAGGGTTATTTCTCAGTGCTGGAATTTCTTCAATTTGCTCCCGTCCAAAGATTCAGTCCAACCTCTTGTTCTAAATCCTAATCTCAAAATTGGAGGTAGCTGGTTAGTCACTGACTGGCTTCCGCAGCTGCATAATTTGCCTGTGGAGTCTCTGTATGAGCAAGGCATTCTCCTCAATTCAGATGGAATCTTAAAGTCCCTAAACATTCCTCAGAGACATATTTTTAAAGTTTTTCAACTGAGACACCTTATCCTCCAAACCTTTGGGCCGACCTCTCCCTCCAAAATAAGGCCTTTTCTTGAGAAAATTCAGGAGGCAGCTGGCTCGCGTAGAGGTATTTCTACCATATATAACAAACTGCTGGCTGATCTTTTCCGATCCCTTGAGGGTTCCAAAATCTGGTCACTCTAGTTTGATCTCCCTCCCTGCTTGGGACTCAATCTGAAGGATGTATATCGTTACTTATCCCAAGATAATCACAGGCTGACCCAATACTATATCTTAAATAATCTACTATACTCCAGTTAAGCTGGCCAAGTTTGGCAAGCAGTCTAGTATTTGCTCGAGATGTGGTGCCGCTCAAGGGAACTTGTTGCATATTTTTGGGAATGTGCTAAAGTGGCACCTTTATGGACGCCTCAGAAACAGTCTTGACCCACTTTAGGTCTTAAAGAGCTATTTATCCTGGTATCTGTATTTTGGGTGACTACTCCGTATTTCGTGAAGGAACGAGATACCACATGGCGCTTATCTCTATGGTAGTTAAAAATTGGTTCTTAGGCATTGGTTAGACCAGGATATTATTACCATCAAGAATGGCTTAGGAGATGTCCCTCAGTCTCAATACTGAGAAACTTATTGCTAGTTTCAGACATAGTCCGTGTCTTTCAATCGAAATGGGCAAGTTGAGTGCACTCTATTTAGGTAGGCCTGTCTCTGGCTTTTTCATATCCCTAGTCTTTTCATGCCGCATTAGTATATCCAGTGCTATCAGTTTCCCTATTACAGATACTCCCTGTATCGACCTGGCCTCCCTTCTACCTGTGAAACTCTCCAGGGCAAGGGGGAGGGGTGATTAGGGACGGGGAGGTGGGGGTGTTATATATTTTTTCCTTTTTAGTGTTCCGACTTAGTTTACGGAGATTGTCTATATTTATTTATGGTGTTTGTTAACCTGGTCTTATGTAACCCTCCCTTTTTCTTAGACAATCCCTTAACGTGTGTTCCTTTTTGTACTTTGTTTTTTCTATTCTAAAACTCAATAAACTTAAATTTCAAAAAAAAAAAAGAATAGTAAAGTATTTTAAATCGCAGCTGCACAACCACAGTTTTCAAACAGAATGCACTGTTTTCAGCTCGCTTACAGAGCGAGCGTGCTAGACTGCCCTCCCCCGTGAAAGACAAACCTACATGGCAACAGGTAATTGCTGCAAGATGAATCCTCCCATTAAACATTTTCTCATCTTTTTAATAAGAAAATCAGCTTTTCATTTGAAACAATACCGGTAGCATGTTGTGCTCTCACTGCTACTAGAAGACAGGCGCACTCCATCCCCCATCAATGGAAATGGACAAAACAAGCTTTTTTCTTTTTTATCCACAGCTATTTCAAAAATCTGTCAGCCGATCAGGCTCCTTGTGCAAAAGAATCACACCTTGTGCTTCAGTTTGCCTCTGTTATTCTGACTTCCTTCTCCCTGCACCCCACCCCCATTCTCACACTTCCCCTGCCTCCGTTCCTGCTACGCTGTATGCTCTCCATTACCGCAGTCCGTCCCCATGACCTGCAGACTCAAACTTCAAACTGCAGAATCGAAGTCTCAAATGAAGTAAAACTGAAGAACCGGCAAGCAAGAAACACACAGATGTAAACTCTGCAGTACCAGTAAACAACTGTAAAAGTCTGCTGTGCCCTCTACTCCCAGCTCAGTCTACTTCCTATTACAAAATCTACAGACCTTGTATCCATTCTTGCTTGAGCCACAGTGTGGCCAATCGCCTGCTCCCGAGCCCGATTCCCAGATGCTTGCAGGTTTTTAAATTGCAGTGCAACCGAAAAAAAGAACATAATAAAATACCACATAGAGGCACAAAAAATAATGATATTTTCAGTAATAAAATGAAATATGCTTTGTTGCCAAATGTGCTCACTTTGTCTTACACTCTGCTGCTAAACACGCTCACTCTGTTTTTCTTCCTGTTGTGATCAGTGTGGCAACTGCTGCCGGCCAAAAAACAAAGCAAAATTTGTAAACATCGGGGGAGCATTAAACACAAAATAATTAAACACACTCTGTATGGGGAGGAGGTATAAACAGACTGCTGTGGGACTATGAGTGGATGTAACTTCATAGCTCATCCTGGTGGAGGAACTATTTTATTACAAAACTAATCTTAAACTACTAACAATTTTTTTACTGAACTCTTTTTTTTTTTTTCCAACAGTGGGCATTTTCTAAGTGCAATAATAATGGGCGGTATGGGCAATACTAGACCACCCAGGGGCTGTAAGGTCCTCCGCCTGCGGTGTCAGGCCTCATTATTCCCCTGGGCGGTCCGGTATTGCCCACTACCGCCCACCCTGTTGGTTGTTATTGCTTACTTAGAGTTTTTCTTATTTTGAGCTCCCCATCACCTTAATACACAAGACCAACATAGGGAATGAAATAATTTTCACTAAAAAGATAGATCAGGAGATCAGTAGATCAGTGGGTCAGGTGCTGACTAAGTGCAGAGAAAGGACATGCATAGTCTGTTGCTGCAAACTGATGAAGAAGGGATATGCCATTGCTTAAGGTTCTTCCCTGTGTTTTCAATAAACATCACACAGAGATGATATGTTGAACCTGAAGTTATGTGTCTGGTCCATCTGTTATCCCACAGCCCCTCCACATGTATCCCATGCATTCTTGAACCCCACCACAGTTTTCACCTCCACCAACTCCACTGGAAGATTGTTTCAGGAATCTACCACACTTTCTGTGAAGAAGTTCTTCCTCACATTTCTCCTGAATATACTCCCTCCAACTTCATGGCACGTCCCCTTGTTCTTGAGCACCTTTTCTTCTGAAAAATACTTGCCTCATCTACCTTATTTACCCTCATGAGGTATTTAGAGGTCACTATCATATACCCCCTCAAAATAAGTTTCAAAGTGAGACAGCTCTAAATATTTGCAGTAAGGGCTTCTCTGGGATTTGGACCCAGGACCTCTCACACCCTAAGTGAGAACCCTACCCCTAGACCAACAAGCCACATATAATTCTATATGTGACTGGTGCAAATTTCAAATCACATTGCCTGAATATGTTCCAACCTGTGCATTTTTGGGGAACATATGAGTCTTAGAACTTATTTAGCCAATGAAGAAGCAGGAAATTTCCAACCAATTGTGTAACATGTTCTAAGTGAATATATATAGGGGCTGTTCAATAGCCTGACTCAAAATGTGCATTTTATTTCCAAGTGTGAGGGAGCAGGACCATTGCATGTAGAAACAGAGCCATGGGTGAGAGTCCTGTCCCATCAGAAGTTATGATAACCTGATTATTTTGAGTTACTTCATTGCATTTTTAACTTATACATTAGTTTATTAGTTATACATTGGCAAATTGTTTGAAGATATTCTTGTTGCTCATTCATTTCAACTGTTAGCTTCAGTGCTGCACTAGGCAAATATGATGTCATCAGAAATGGGAAAGCTGCTGTTATTGGTTCTGTATTCCATTGTGATGATACTGACTTTTAAGACAGAAACATAGAATTTCTCAGCAGGAAAGGAATGCTTGGCCTACCCAGATGGTCCCTGCCTAGTCTGTCTTCGCAGACCCTAACTGGCCTCTGGAAACCCTCCCACCACACTGCCATTTTACTAATATTCCTCTATGTCTATTGCATGTGTGCTTGAAACCCCCTACTGTTTTCACCTCCACCGCTTCCACTGGCAGTCTATTACAGGCATGCACCACTCTTTCAGTCAAGTAGTACTTCCTGACATCCCTCTTAACCTAACCCCCCAGCTTCATCACATGCCCTCTGGTCCTGGTGCTCTTTCTTATTTGAAAGAAAACCCCTGTGAGGTACTTGTAGGTCTCTATCATGTCCCGTCTTACTCTGCTATCTTCCAGAGTGTACATGTTGAGATCACTCAGTCTCAGTTTTATGAGATAAGGGTGACTAGTTTTAGTTGCGGACCAATAACAGTGACTAAAAAACTGCCCCAAGTCACTACAGAGACCAAGAACAGATCAATCGCCACAAACAGCAATGGTTGGTACATTCAAAGTATAAAACAAATAAAAACATTTTATGTGGGGGCTGTGCCCTGTGAACCCCCCTTTTTTGGGGGTGCAA